>CM055655.1:28843560-31482310 GCA_029378335.1 Agrilus mali
ATAATCATACTAATATTATAAATGCGAATGTAAGTTTGTTTGTTACGCTTTCACGCAAAAACTACTTAACCGATCATCATGAAACTTTGCACATACACTCTTGAAGGTAGTAGAAGTAACATAGGATACTTTTTATTAAAAAAAATAAAAATTTTTTTACGAAACAAGAAAATTGTTTGTCAAAATATCGTCAAATTTAGCTACTTCAACGCCATCTAGCATCATAGTAATGAAGTTTCAACCCTGAATACTGTAATAGAAGATCTAACAGCTAACCACAAAAATTACGGATAACCTCAAAAATGTGAATAGTTTTATACTGCATGTAACGACAGAAGAAAATAACAATAAATATAGAAAAATTAGAAAAAGTTGAAACTATATTCAATTGAATTAGATATTGAATTAGATATTGTCGTCACCGTCGGTGCGGCCGAAGGATTTCCGATCTTACTCGCTGATGTTAATTCTTACTCTGCTACTATACTGACTCATTTCTATTATTATACCCTTACTCTTTATCTCTCATACTTATTTAATTTCTCCACTGCGGGCGAAGCCGCGGGCAAAAAGCTAGTTATCAATAAATTGTACTAATTGGACGTTCAACGAACATATTGTTCAGTTCTGCCTTTTTCAAAAGGGTACTTGAGGCACGAGCCCTGAGCCTCTTCGAAATGTCAAAAAAGTAATTTTTCACGAAAAAGAAGAGGGATGAAGCCTTATTTTATTATTAGTGTTATAGTATAAAAACACAAACTGGTAAAAATGCTTAATTTAAATACATTTAGATACATTATACAACATTGCATTAGTTAGTTCTATGATAGTTGTTAATTGTGATATTACCAATTTATCTGTGATTGGAAATAATTTCGCAAATATTGAATAGCAACAATTACAAAGCAATTCGTGACGGTACCTATAGTTTTAGCTTATTTTACAATTTATTATCACTTATTGTTAGATACAAACATAAAAAGTGATAAAGGGTTCACGAAAAAACATTTAAAAATTATGGGTGGAAAGTACCCTGACTGGGGTTATTTAATATAAAGCGTGGTGGCGAATTCAGTTGTCAGTAGAGTTTAAAAACCAGTAAATATAACAGACAGTATAAGAATTTGGGAAAAAACTAACAATTAAAATGAAGCAAGTATTCGTTTTTGTACTTCTTGTTACCCTTTGTGTAGCACTTTCGATGTCAACCCCTTTGCAGAAAGGTATTTTTTGTTATTCTATATATTTTAAATTGAAAGCTGATTTTTTAAAATATATTTTTTGTTCATAGGAGATGAAATAACTTTAAAGAAGAGCAAAGCACTTTGCAACGATATGATTTGTAGAAATACTGTAAGTTGAAAGGATACGAAACAGGATATTGTATAGAGGGTAGTTGTGTTTGTCAAGATTAGCTCTAATGATGTGACGATTAAAACAAAGTATGTGTTAATTTGATGACTTCGACTATAATTTTAAAACAACGCGTTGTTATTATTTAGAGATTAATTAAAAAGCATTAAAATATTACTTCGTTTTTTATTTCTTATTTTTTAGGTGAATAAGAAACTATTTCTTTTAGAAAAGAAGAAATATGATTCAACTATCTGTTGATTAACTCGATGATTAGTGATTATTTCTACTATTTCTGTTTTACAATCTTTTGTATTTATTGAATATAATAGTTTATAATAGATTTGCCACCTTAAAAAAAAAAGAAGTAGCACTACGGTATCACAGAATAACTGAAAAATTTCCCCTTTTGTTCAACGAAAAAATCTTGGGTTTAAAATTCTAAAACATTTTTAATGATTTTTAAAAAAAAAGGGGGTTTTAAATTTCCCTACTGTATTTTTTTCTGTGTGTATGTTTCCTAATTTTTTTGACCAGATTTTAATGATTTTTTATTATTGAGTAAATTACATCAAAAGGGGTGGTCTCATCACACTAATATTATAAAGGCGAAAGTTTGTGAGTGTGTGAGTGTGTATGTTTGTTACTTCTTCACGTCTAAACGGCTGGAGCGATTTTAATAAAATTTGGTATGGAGTTAGCTGACACCCTGGATTAACACATAGGCTACGTTTTACTGCGGGAAAACATCTTATTCCCATGGGAAAATCGATTTAAAATGAATTCGCGGAATATTATAAATTTGGGAAAATAACTCTGTCTGTATGTTACACAATCTCGCCTAAAATACTGAACCGATTTAAATAAAATTTGGTACAGAGATAGTCTAGAGCCTGAGAAAGGAAAAGAGGCTACTTTTTAATGCAAAAAAAGGGTTGTAAGAGGGGTTTAAATAGGAAAGTTTATGCGGAAATTCCGTAATTTTTAAAGATAGAAGCTTTTAAACTTATTTTATAGGGGTTTTAATTAGATATAAATAAATACGACATTCAATGTTTGTAAAAATTTTACCCTAAAGGGGATAAAATTAGCCGATGAAAGTTTTTGTGTAATGACGTCGTCTAAAAAGCTAACGGCCCAGAAAATTAAAATATAGAAGAAAAAAATTTTAAATAGCTAGTTAAAATATAAAGAAAGAATTCCACCCCTAGATTGGAAAATTGTTTCAAAATTAACCGTTACACAAACAATTTTTTAATGGTGTGAATATGTGTGTGTGATGTGTGTATTTAAATTTTTGGAAAATGAGAGATTTTTGCTCTCAACATATTATTTATGACATAAAACATTGTTAGTCTTTGATTTTTGTACTTCAACTTAGTTAATTTGAATATTACCCCAATATTCGCCTGCAAAGAACGACCAACATCGAACTTCACAAAAGATGTTATCGATAACTGTTTTCATAATTACATTTACCTATAACTTTGGTAATATTAGTTTCTAAAGATTAGCTTCCCATCATAAATAAGACTAGAATATTGAGTAATCTAAAATCGTCAATAAACTTACTCATTTTTTTGCAAATAAGTAAATTTTGTTTATACATTTATTACACGTAAAATTACACAGAAAAAAACATCAATCTTCTGTAAACATTTCTATTTGTGTGGCAATAAGGTCAACAGTTTTTACCCGCAAAATGCAAATATGATAAGGTGCAACTTTGAATGACAATAAACGTTAGGTAAAGTACCTCGATGACTCCGAATCAGATATAAAAACTCGTCGTTCGTTCAATCAGTATATCAGTCCTGTGGTTACTGAACAAAGAAACAACATTGTGTTATATTCAGAAGTATAATCTAATAATATTCGACAATATGAATAAATTATTAGTTTTTGCACTCTTTGCTGCCATCTGTATCGCATTTTCATCAGCTGCACCAATGGAAGAAGCAGATGATGGTAAGAAAATAGATAATAGAGAACCATTCTGTACATGTTATGTTAGGTTAGGTTGGGTTTATAAATCATTTAGATGGCATAATTTCTAAAAAGTGAATGTGTTTGTTTCATTGATCAGTTTAATTTATATTTATATTCATAATTCGTTTTCTAATTAGTTTTTCGTAATAACATCTGAAATACTAACATAGGTGTTAACGATGTTTAATATTTCGTTTAGTTTTACAAAACAGTAAGAAGGTTTTTCAACGTATTTAGTGATTCATTTGTACCTCACTAAAGTAATTTTACTGTATTTTTCAATTTTTTTGTCAGTTCCCGAACCGTCGCCAAGAGTTGCACGAGCAGCAGCTTGCAATGACAGAGACTGCAGTATCGACTGCATTTTCAAAGGATACAGAACAGGACGTTGCAGGAATGGCAGATGCGTATGTGGTTAAACAATAAATGACGAAAAAAGGCTTCTAGTCATCTCACGATCAAGACAATGGAATGGCTTTAATTATTACCATAGTAAATATTGTTTTAATACCTACACATACATAAATACATCTGATTATATTAAGTATGAATAAGTTTTGTTGTAAAATAAATACTTTGAGTTAGTTAATAAAAAGTTTTTAATTACATAGTCAATTTTGTTTTTATAGTTTCAATGCATACATTAGTGTAGGAAATTCAAATTAGAAAGTGAACTTTGAATTTTAAATTTGTTTGAAAACTACATTTGCTATTATGCCTGTGACATATTATATTAAAATTTTTAACTTAAATCTACGATTTCTCCTTGACAATCATCACAGGATTGTTAGATAACTGTTTCTTTGATTACAATTTATTTTCTAAATCAAAGTTCGTTCAGTAGTCAATGAGTAATACAGCGTTAGATCTAAATGAAGAAAGTGCATTAGGCCCTACTCACAAAAGCGTCTACAAGAAAAAATCGTTGGGGCGAAACTATGGGACGAAATTAGAAATTCTATAATAGACAGGCAAAGCCCTTAATCCAAACTTGATACAAAAATTAAATACGTGAATAAGCGCACGTATTCATTAACCTACTGTCGCAATTTAATTAATAGTAGATAAATAATCCAATAGTATTAAACCAGAAATAAAAGAATATAGAAGAAATTAGTTAAAAAAAAAATTATTCCGGAAGTCACAATACATTTTTACTAGTGAGATAATTTCATATAAGGTAACTTCAGAATTAAAGCAGCCTTTTATTTGAAGTGTTTATAAATAAACAAAGTATGTACTTATTTACTAATTTTAGAAGTAATTCTTTTTATATAAGGATTCTCATTACCAGACGCATGTTTTGACACTTCATATATTTTTTTGTATCACTACGCATGATAAATTGATAAGTAGCTATACGTATTATCGTTATTTTTTTAATTATACAAATCATAATTGTTATCTATCTATTTGGTACGTTACCATAAAGACAAAAACACGAAACTCACTTTGAAGGAGCGTTTAGGAACTAACGTTAATTTTGTTCTATTTGAATTAAAACTTTAAAAATTGTTTGGTTTGTTCCTTAAATATTTCAGAATAAAAATAATTTGTAAAAACACGAATATATATATTCCTTTAACAAACACTTTCGTTTAACAAAAAAAAACACACCGTTATATTTGAAATATTTATAAATAAACAAAGTAACTGCCTTACCTAGTTGCTAATTTTAGAAAAAAATCTTTTTTATATAGATGTCTCAATGCCATAGGTATATTTTCAGACTTCTATTCTAATATCTTCTTCTTCTGTGTCACGACAAAATGATAATTAAAGTGTAGGTCTGTCTCTGTCAGAATGACCTAATACTGGCAACATTAAAAAGTCAAAATGGGGTTATTTAAGGTCACATCTGAATGTAGTATATTTTTAGTATTTATGACCTCGATATCTCTAAAATGTCCATTTTTCGGTACTTAATTTAAAACATATAATGATACCGCCATTTCAAATAATTGTCTAACTTGACTAACAGTTACTTTTGTCAGTTTGGTTTTAAATTTACAATCATTGTCTAGGAAAATTAGGTAGTTATTAACTTCAGAAAACATGTTATCGATAACTGTTTTCAAAATTACATTTATCTCCAACTATAAAAACTTAAGTTTTTTAAGTGATACAGTGATACATTAGGAACACAGGCATAATCGAGAGTCGTGCAAATAGACACGTCAAAAGCGTTTTTCGGTAATAAGGAAACCCCCTTTAAAACGTTTAGTGTTTTGTTTTGGTATTTGGGTTTGAGCTATTTAGTGTTCTACATGCCGCCAAAGTTTCCATGTCATCAGATAATACTGAAGAAAAAGGAACAAGTTTACATCGTTGTATTTTTAGTGAAACATAATCCTTAATGTAATAAAATTGTTTTATGTATATTTTACATATTTATTAATGTAGCTTTTCTATTTCTTATGTAATCAAACATAGATTCAAAGCTGCTGTAGGTACGAAATGACTTTTCTTTATACGGAAATAGTTAAATGAAAATTACTTTAAGAACACATACACATAATTGGAAAATGTGCAAATAGTTACGACACAAGGTATTATTAATAAACTAAAAGAAATAATTTTATGATTTTTATTAGGTTTGCACTGCTGTAAACAAAATAACGATGTGACCAGGACAGCACTCGCTTCATTCGTATTGTGATCTCGGTATGACCCTAAACAATCAAAGAAAGGCATTATTTGGTTATTATAGTTTACGGTACAAGAACAACAAGAATGAAGTGAATGTCTGAGAAAACACAAAAAATTTCTTTTTGAATCAAATATACATACAATCAGTATCTTTTGGTTTATTAGGTTATCAAAAGACTTACTCAATCATTAGTCGTTTCAGGGAGATGATAACCGCCATTTTTTTTTTACATATTACACCCACAATTTCTAATAGTTACCATCTTGAACTTTTTTAAATATAGATATTTTGTATATCTTAATTTTTTATTGGTGTGAATATGTGTGTATTTACATTTTTGGAAAATAAGAGATTCTTACTCTCAATATATTATTTAAGACATAAAACATTGTTAGTTTGTGATTTTTTTACTTCAACTTAGTTAATTTGAATATTACCCCAATATTCGCCTACAAAGATCGACCAACATCGAACTTTACAAAAGATGTTATTGATAACTGTTTTCATAATTACATTTACCTACAACTTTGGTAATATAAGTTTCTAAAGATTAGCTTCCCATCATAAATAAGATTAGAATATTGACTAATCTAAAATCGTCAATAAACTTACTCATTTTTTGCAAATAAGTAAATTTTGTTTATACATTTATTACACGTAAAATTACACATAAAAAAACATCAATCTTCTGTAAACATTTCTATTTGTGTGGCAATAAGGTCAACAGTTTTTACCCGCAAAATGCAAATATGATAAGGTGCAACTCTGAATGACAATAAACGTTAGGTAAAGTACCTCGATGACTCCGAAACAGATATAAAAACTCGTCGTTCGTTCAATCAATATATCAGTCCTGTGGTTATTGAATAAAGAAACAACATTGTGTTATATTCAGAAGTATAATCTAATAATATTCGACAATATGAATAAATTATTAGTTTTTGCACTCTTTGCTGCCATCTGTATCGCATTTTCATCAGCTGCACCAATGGAAGAAGCAGATGATGGTAAGAAAATAGATAATAGAGAACCATTCTGTACATGTTATGTTAGGTTAGGTTGGGTTTATAAATCATTTAGATGGCATAATTTCTAAAAAGTGAATGTGTTTGTTTCATTGATCAGTTTAATTTATATTTATATTCATAATTCGTTTTCTAATTAGTTTTTCGTAATAACATCTGAAATACTAACATAGGTGTTAACGATGTTTAATATTTCGTTTAGTTTTACAAAACAGTAAGAAGGTTTTTCAACGTATTTAGTGATTCATTTGTACCTCACTAAAGTAATTTTACTGTATTTTTTCAATTTTTTTTATTAGTTCCCGAACCGTCGCCAAGGGGTTGCACGAGCAGCAGCTTGCAAAGACAGAGACTGCAGTATCGACTGCATTTTCAAAGGATACAGAACAGGACGTTGCAGGAATGGCAGATGCGTATGTGGTTAAACAACAAATGAAGAAAAAAGGCTTCTAATCATATCATCACACAATCAAGACGATGGATTGGCTTTAATTATTACCATAGTAAATATTGTTTTAATACCTACACATAGATCTTAAATATTTTATAAAGTACGAATAAGTATTTTTGTCAAATAAATACTTTGAGTTAGTTAATAAAAAGTTTTCAATTACATATTCTATTTTGTTTTTATAGTTGCAATGCATACATTAGTGCAGAAAATTCAAATTAGAAAAACTTTTTTTAAAATTTTTTGGAATTTTAAATGCCTGCGACACATATTAAAATTTTTAACTTAAATCTACGATTTCTCCTTGACTGTTTTCAAAATTACATTTACCTCCAACTGTAAAAACTTTAGTTTTTTAAGAGTGATACAGTGTCCCCATCAGCCGGTAACATTTGACAAAATCCAAAAGTTCAATTTTCTTGATTGGATATAGAAGCTCCTACTCTTAAAAGTTAATAATTTAGTTTAAGCAATGGAAAATCCAGGAATAAAAGGGATCCTGTCTAGGATCAAGACTAGGTTGAAAGATATTCTCACATATTTGCCAATTTAGAAAAATAAACAACTGCGCATTACGAACGTTTAAATTTGACAAAAACAGTTTTTTAAATGTAAAAGGCAAGAATAATGTTTGATTTTTAGTATTGCCTTGTATTTTAATATTCTAATTCAATAATTTAGTATGACTATTGATATTTCATTTTAAAAAGCCATTCTTTTTCATAGGTTTTGGTAAATTGAGGTCAAGTGCCCTAAGAACATTTCTATGATACTTTAAATAATAAAACTTAATCGTATTTGATAACAAAAATTTACATCATTTCGATAATGTTCAAGAGGTATAAAATAGTTAGTAGCTACAAGAGTAAAATAAGTAGTTTAAAAAAGCCAATAATGAATAAGACAGTTTTAACGGTTGTTTTAGCACTAACTGTTCTTTTCTCGGAAGTTTTTTGCGATGAAAATATGGAAAAAGGTAAAGTAATATTTTTTCAACTATTACCATAATTATAAATAAACTCCTTTTACAATACGATCCAATTACGTAAATAAATAGAGTAAATATCCAAAAATAATGTAAGTATCTACCTTTAGATTTATTAATTAATGTAATCAATTTTAAACCAGAAAAATATTTCTAAAAAATCTTATGGTAATCTCAGAAGTGTAGGTAGTAGAATCCAGAGGGCATTTATTATAAACTAGCAGCTATACCCGAAGTTGCCCGGGTAAGAATATATTACACGTTTGATGAACTATCCAGATTATCCCATAATGATTCAAAACATTTTCTAACTTTTTTTAACATTCTGAAACATTCTTGAATGATCTTCAAGATTCTGGAACATTCTTGAACATTGCCAAATCATTAAATTAATCTCTTGATTGTTACGATGATAACACTGACGAAAAGTCACTGAATTTCGGTTTATATACCATCAGACATCGAAATTTTTAGTATTAGAACACTCTAGAACATTAAAATAGTCTGTTCTTTTCCATTTGTCGAAATCACTTTAATTTTTTCCAATTGATCTTCATTCGACTGCAAACACAATTTAACTGACAAAAAGTCACTGAATGTTGATTTATATATCATTGAACATCGAAATTCCTAGTACCAGAAAACTCTAGAATATTTAGATGTACATCACTTTAAAACGTAGATGTACACTTTTTGAAACTTTCTAGATCATTCAAGAAATTTTTAGAACTTTCTCGATAATAACAGTTTGCGCTTATTTTAGAATTTTTTAGATCATTTCAGAAATTTTGAAATCTTTCCGGAAGTCTCTATGACTTAAAAAAGGACAGAAATATTTCTTTTCACCTTTCTGGCACCTACAACCACCCACTTCCACCCACCGCGACCAAATTCCCTTACTCCTACCTGGAGACCAAGGGGTATTTACCACCCCAACAGGAAGTTAATTGGAGTAGGTAGAGATGTCTGTCTTTACGTACGAACATTAGCATTTTATATATGTGTTTAGATTTAGATTTAAAAGTGAACAATGGTAAGAGACTAAAACCATAGAACATTATTTATGATCTGGCTATGTACCTATCTCAAAAAGATCGACCAAATAACAGTCCAACTTAGACACTTATTCGACATTCAAGGAATCTCCTGTATTGCGGTTACTATAAAAGGTCTAAAATATTATTAAATTAGGAGAGGCACTTAAAGAGTCTATTCTACTTACTATATTTCTGAGGTTATTATAACATAACTAAAACACCAGTGAAAGCCAAACGTTGATAAGGACTGTCCACGTATCTAATTGGTTCAGATTTAATGATAAAACTTAAAACTTTTGGTGTGTTTTGTACGTATGTTAAGTCATCCCCAGAAAATTTTTTCGTATACTTGTAACCACTGTCCTTTATGGTTTTTTAAATCCAGCCTCTTGTTTTGGTATGTATAAGGTTAGGGTCAGTTCAGTTTAAGTTTGCCGGTTTTGTATTATAAAGTCAAAATTGCAAATATTTTTTATCAATATTTTTACTAGGACAATAAATCTACTAACTCGTATACGTACCATGAGGAAGAGAAAGATACCTTTTGTTCTTTTCGGCTAGCAGCAGGTCAAGAACATTGCTTTATAAAATTTTATTGTTTTATTTAAATGGTTTGTTGAGTTTGTCCCTCTTTTTTACTATATTTACTATATTACCGATTGCTTCATGAATCTTTTTAAATTGCAGTGGGTTCGACATATCAAATATTATTTTTAAGAACTAACCAATGTAAAAATTAAGTCATTAATAAAAAAATACAGAAGTTTTATTAGGGTAGTTTATGCTAAATGTTAAAGCCTAGCTTATTTTAGTTTAATTTAATTAACCGTGTACTTTCTTTATGATATTAATTACTATAATGAGTAATAAACTTTTACACTATACCATTAATATTCTTTAGTTTTTGAATAATTATTTACAGTTGTATTATTTCAATCAAATTATATGGATATTGTTGTAATTTTGTGTACATACCTTTCCACTTCTAAGTCGATTGTTGTTGTCTTATACAGAAGGATACGTATAGGTGAAGTACCTATATTAATAAATAAATAAGCACATCACTAAATATTCAAATCAATAAGTAAATAACTGCCAAATAAACACATTTTGTACTTTTTTGTATTATTGTTATAAATAAATTACTTTCGAAATATTCACTTACTCCATTCTTAAATTTAGACTACATCATTATGCGTATTGTAATTAATATATTTAAATATATATTGAAAAAATTAGTTTTGTTCACTTTCAAAAAAATATTGTTAGATAAGTAAGTTAGACTAGTCAACGCCACTGTTGTAATTTAATTCAGATTCATTAAGCAATCTGTAGTATAGTTATAAAAAAGAGACAAACTCTAAAACATGTTTAAATAGAGAGAAAGATTGTTCCAGTAATAAAATAATAAAGTAAAAGGTTTACAATTTTGACTTATAATCAAAAGCCGACAAAATTAAACTAAAAGGAGTACAGTAGATTTCCGATTATCCGGATCCCGCTTAACCGGAACGCTGCATTATCCGGAATAATATCGATTTTTAAATCCGCCGTTTTATCCGGAACTGGATTGATGCGACTCCCGTTTATCCGGAATTGTCCTTGTTGGTTTGACAAATAAAATGTTCAAAAATTATTTCTGTTTGTGTCTCAGATTTGTACATATATGGTAAATGAAAGCAGCACGATCTCGAGACGTGTTAGTTAATGTAAACATGAAGTGTTTAGTCTATTGGCCCTTTTTGGTTTTACGTTAGTTAGTTCTAAGTTTGACTTTGTCTTAAATGCATCTTCTGAAGTTTTTAATAAAAGGATATTTTAAGTTGTAAAAAGAATAATTCGATACAGTTTTATTTAAACTAAACTACCCATAATTCTAATAGTCCTAAACTAAACTGTCTACATAGTACATTTGGTTAGTCCAAATGGTCAAAAGAATGTGCCTCGGTATACAACACCCTCTGAAGGACATCTTCGAGATAGTGTTGCTCGGTGCCGCCCTACTGGACCGCACCCTTAGACAAGGAAAGAGAGAGGACTGATAACGCGGCGTCCGGCAGTGTGACCGATCGTCACCAATCTAATGGCGGACAGTTGCGCCAGAGGTGTAACATATGAACATTTACTCTCTTTCGTGCTACTTAAAAAAAATAAAGCAGATATGAAGAAAAAAAGGAATCCCACAACAACAATCTCGCCTGTGACTGAAATTTATTAAAAAAAAAATAGAATAAATAAGTAATACCAAAAACATTTATCAAACAAAACAAGTAGGAGACTTTACTTATATCATACATGCATAGATATTATTAATATAATATAATTACAATACAACTAACATTTAAAATTGTGGAACATTAGTTTTTACAGGAATTTACTTCAATTTTGCATTTAACTGAATTAAATGTTATAATTTAAAGGAATAAGAATTTATTTTTTGTTTGATGACGTACGTAATAAACATATTATTACTGCTCAAATAAGCAGTGCATTTTTTGTTTTTAATTTAAACGATAAAAACAATTTTATTTCCCATCTTTATGAAAAACAGTTCTTCGGAAGAATTTTGGAGAAAAAAACCCCTTTCAGTGCAAAACAATCGAAGGAATAAAGTCGAGCATGCAGCATGCGCCATATAAACATTATATAATATAATATATAATTCGAACGTGGAATTCCACAAAGGGAAGTTTTTCGTATGTAGGGTTTACTATAAATACACCCAAAAAGGCTTCCGTCGGACCTGCTATCTGATGACGAATATAACGCCAATATTTTATACATAATCAGTAACTACGCCTATGGATAAATTAACGATTATACTGTATGCATAATTTATCAAGCATGAAACATGAATGAAAATCGCTATAATATTTGTTATACGTAATGTCTCTGTGTTAATATTAATGTATTGTAGTCGTCGTTTCATAGACAGGAGCATCGTTTCGTAAATTTGTAAATTTGGGACTAAAATGATTCTGCATTGCACAGAAGCAATTTTTTTCTTAACTGTGAAACGTAACTCCAGGCTGTTTTCTTTCACTGCGACTTTGGCAGCCGTATGTCGAACATCCAACCATTTTATACTAATCACAAAATTCATAAAAAAAACTCTTAACACGTACTTTCTGTCACCAAACCAAATGGGTGACAATTCTTTGTTTGTCACCTTTTTAATGGCGCTCGCTTCGATTTCGGTCACACATCGTTCGTTATCGTAATATCGAACGTTACCAGTCCCCTCTCTTTCCTTGTCTAAGACCGCACCCGACCCGTCAGTTGATAACGGCATATTTTATGTCTGTTTATGTTAGGCACAAGTGCAACACATCTGATTTAATGACCATAAAAACTATGTCTTCTGCTGATTTTGCTGTTGCTAGAAATCTAGTAGCTAGGTAAAGAGTTTAGTGCAGGGCTGCGAGTTGCACAGATTTTTTACGTGTATTTACGTGATTTAAAAAATGAGCGGTGCGAAACGTAAGAAAATATTAATTTCCTTAGAAGACAAGGTAAAAGCAGTAGCAAAATTAGATAATGGGGCTTCCTTAAAGAAAGTGGCAGAAGAGTACCTACTTTAGGCGTTAGAAATAGCTCTACAGTATGTAGAGCAACAGCCTTATGCATCTCCGAGTGACGTTTTTCTTTTAAAGAGAGGGCGCGATTATACCGCAAAAGCACGAACTTCTACCCTCATGCAAACTAGTATTAAATCTTTTATAACTTTAGATTAAGTACTGGTGTATGTACTTATTTCAATACATATGTAATACTTAATAAATGTTTAAACTATCGTGGGTGCATTCGTGGAGAAACATTTTAATAAGAAAACACAAACAAACGTTTCTGCAAATAAACTTTTATTACTCGACAATTGTTTCGAACCTAGACGGTCATTTTCAAGAGTACCTACTACAAACGGTTACTAATCTTAAAATGTAAATGACAATGTTTATATAGGTATTACAATTAGGGGGTGGGGTGCAAAAGGTAACAATTAGAATTTTGAAATGACTAAGGGTGTATTGTAATTTAAAATTTCTTTTTGGTTGTTTACTAAATTTTTTCCTGATTGTAGAGCATTTTTTATTTCTAAATTTTCAAGAAGAAAAATACCTATATAAACATTGTCATTTACATTTTAAGATTAGTAACCGTTTGTAGTAGGTACTCTTGAAAATGACCGTCTAGGTTCGAAACAATTGTCGAGTAATAAAAGTTTATTTGCAGAAACGTTTGTTTGTGTTTTCTTCTTAATAAATGTTTTTCAATAGGGTCGCATAGTTTCCGTCTCCCGATTCCGATTATCCGGAAAATTCGGTCATCCTGAATATGTCCGGTCCGCATTATTCCGGATAATCGGGAGTCTACTGTACCTATATCGGTTATAGTGTACCACAGTAATGCGCAATTATTGATTATGATAATTGTATGCCATAAAGGGGACTCGTTCGTGTAGACCATGGGTCGCCAAACTATTTTGATCATCGACCCCTAGGTATATAATTTTTCGAAATCTCCACCGACCCCCATAAAAGTAATTTTCTGTTAATTAAAATAAAACTTTATTAGATACTGTGTTGTACATTTATTTTATGATTTTGAACATTTATTAAATTAATGGTACATTATGTAACAACAGTTTTATGAAAAATATATTAATGTTGAAATTTAAATACCTTAATATTTATTTTTTTCTTCGACCCCCAATCGACCCTTCCGATTCGGATCGACCCCCTGGGGGTCTATATAGACCACTTTGGTGACCTCTGATGTAGACCTTAAATAATGGCTTACATGTTTCATCCTCTTTTTATATTCAAGTACCAAACAGTGTACCAGAAGTATCTATATTATAATACTAGTATCTACTAATAGGTACCTACGTAATTTGAATGCAGTTGTGACTAATACTGGTGGTTACGTTAGTATTTGTTACAATTTAATTGCCCAATTAAAATGGTTTTAATTTAATTTTAAGCTGATGAAGATTTTCGCGTGGGACCTTCAGGAGGTTCCTGTAACCCAAGAAGCTGCAGCCTGCAATGCATTTACAAAGGCTACAACACAGGATACTGCTCAAATGGACGTTGCAGGTGTAAAGGGAAATTTCAAGGTCGATACGAATAATTATTACCACGTAATTTCTGTATTAGCATTTTGTGAATCATTTACTTAATAAAAACCTTACCTGCAATACATCAGGAAATTTTTAAAACACATTTTTTATAAAGTGAATTGTTTTTATAGGTAGGTACTCGTAAGTAAACCGAAAAATTTTTAAATCTTAAATTACAAAGTGGAAGCTGTATGTATATGTACTTAACTGACTTTTTACTTAAGTAACTGAATTTTGGCAAAAATAAAAAGAGAAAAAAATTTTTTTAATAACAATATCTCCTATTATTTTTGAAAACTGTTCTAAACTAACCGAATTCTCAAAAGCTTTTGAACAAAGCATAACACCCTTCGAAAGTTTTAAATTGAAACACGAATAATGTATACAAAAACAACCTAACTAAAGTCGTTTAAAAGTATTTCCCAAGTAGAATTATTCAAGATCATAAATAAACGAGGCTTCTTCTAGTAAAGAATGAGATGCTTTCCTTATTTCATACCTATAGACCGTTTATTTTCTCTAGGCACTTGCCCCTTCCACAGTATTAGTTGCGCGTTGACACAAACTTAAGTGGGGGTGCTGCGTCGCATTCATGGCTCAGTTATCTGATAAGCAGCTCTCGTTAAACATAGGTTTCTGTACAGTACGTGTCGAAAATATTGTTTCACCATGAACGATAGCCCGAATCGAAAACAAGCGCTAAATATCCAGTGCAAAGAAATGATTGCAAACGTTTTGCAATTTTTTGAAGCAGAAAAGGATGCTAAAGAATTTATTATTCCATTGAATAAAGTTCAAGAACGTGTAGCAGCCGCCACGGGATATAGTATAAGGACGATTAAACGTATAGCAGCCGAAAAAAAGAAAAATTGAAGAAAGCGAACAGCCGTCGTTTAAAAAACCAAGAAATGAAGTCCGGAAAGTGTGTCCAAAATCCAACTTAGATGTTTTCGATCAAGATCTTCTTCGACGCATAATCCATAATTTTTATATATCGGAAAAAATGGTGCCAACGTTAAAAAGAATTCGTCTTAAATATCAGGCAGCAACGGGGTATGAGGTATCCGTCACCACGATATGGAAGGTTTTACACAAGATGGGATTTAAATGGATAAAAACCAAAACCAACAGAAAAATGGCAAATAACACAGACACTTTTTACGCAGCGTACTGTACACATAGTATCTTTGGCATCGCTTGCAAATTTCGCTTCAGACTATTTCCTACCTTTTCTAGCGTAGTGTCGTTTTTTTTTAGTTTGCGCAGGTCGTACTGAAGAGGCAAGTGCCTAGAGAAAATAAACGGAGTATACAAACAATAATTCTTCTCTAGCCAAATGAATTTAAAGAATTTTTAATATTTATGTTTTATTTTTGTTTTAAAAACAGTTTAAAACATGTTTTATTTAGATTGTGTTTGAAATAATCTTTGAAAGATGTGTTTGTGTTTTAAAACACTTTGTTTTAAACACGCCAACCATGCATGTAGTAGCTACCATGAAAAAGTATAGAATAAAAATTATATTTTGATTAGTTAAAATAAATTTTATTAGCGTAATTTGTTGGTACTATTGAATTATTGAGTACACAATACATATTTTGTATTTATTTAAATTCCTTTCTCATATTTCTATTAATCTATTTAAAAGTCTTTTGTTAAAAATTAAAAACTATTTTTATTCTTTTATACATAACACGAAACGATAAATATTATAATGTATTCGTAGATACAACGAAGTGGTTAAAGTCTGTGTCCTTTCCTTTATGGACTTCAAAAGTTGTTATCAATGATTTCTCGAGCAAAGACTCCGAACGATACAATCAACAGCAGAATGGCAAAAAAAACACGACCTGACTTGCTTGTTTGCAGCATTAACTATCACACAGTTTTTTACACGATGTTTTTGGAATTTACTCATTCCAAAGAGATATTTATAGACCGTAGCTTTTTATTTGATACGATTGACGTGTTTCTTTAAAACGTTTGTATTGATTTAAGAATTAAAAAGGACATGGATGTATATAGATAAGTACATTTCTTTAAAACGAGACAATGATCATATCTAACAATATAACAAAATTCTAAAACTATTGATATCAATTTATTTACTACAAAAACTTTTGTTCAGTGACGTTATAGTTAACAGTCATGAGACTCCTGAACTTACAGTACTTCGAAAAATAAAGTCTGAAGGTTTTATGTTAAATAATATGCTAATTTTTAACTAGTTACGAACTTATTATAAACTAGCTATGCCTGCGTGGAATAGTGACTTTCGGCAGCATTAAAATTTTTTTCTTCTATATTTTTATTTTCTGGGCCGTAAGCTTTTTTGTCGACGTCATTCCACAAAAACTTTCATTCCTTATTTATGCCCCCTTTAGGGTTAAATTTTTACAAACTTTAAATGTCGTATTTATATCTAATCAACAGCCTAAAAAATAAGTTTAAAGTCTGTATTTTTATATCTACTTATCTATCTCTGTACCAAATTCCCATTTAAATCGGTTCAGTAGTGCGAGATTGCGTAACACACAGACAGACAGAGTTACTTTCGCATTTTTAATATTATAGATTAATATAGTTTAATTATAGTTTAAAATAGTTTATACCTATAGCTTAGTATTTAACTAATTTTATTGATCCAAATAAACAAAACCTCTATAACTTTTTACACTTAATATTTTAATTTTCTGGGCCGTAAGCTTTTTGAACGACGTCATTACACAAAAACTTTCATCGGCTAATTTTATCCCCTTTAGGGTAAAATTTTTACAAACATTGAATGTCGTATTTATTTATATATATTTAATCAAAAGCCTAAAAAATCTTTAAAAATTACGGAATTGCCGCACAAACTTTCATATTTCAACTCCTTACAACCCTTTTTTTCACATTAAAAAGTATCCTATGTCCTTTTTCAGGCTCTATACTATCTCTGTACCAAATTTCATTTAAATCGGTTCAGTAAATTTTAGGCGAGATTGTGTAGCATACAGACAGAGTTACTTTCGCATGTATAATATTCCGCGAATTCATTTTCATCGACTTTCCTATGGGAATAAGATATTTTCCCGCAGTAAAACGTAGTCTATGTGTTAATCCAGGGTGTCAGCTAACTCCATACCAAATTTTATTAAAATCGCTCCAGCCGTTTAGACGTGAAGAAGTAACAAACATACACACACACACTCACAAAATTTCGCCTTTATAATAATATTAGTGTGATACGGTGCAAACTCTTTATAACGTCATTCGTTAACTTAAAACGCATACATGGATGCTTTCTTTATAGCGCAAAAAATTTTGTTCATATTTAGTACTGACAATGCGAATAATGTCAGGCAAAATTAACTGACCGTATGTATTAAAAATTATTGTAAATTTCGTTGTTCGTCTTTTTTCACTCTATATAACGATAACTCTCTAAAACGATGAAAAATACACTGTACTTATTGTATTGAATTTTGAATGGGATTTTTTGACAACTTTGATGCATTTTGCCAATATAGTAAATATTGTATTTTAGCCTTGTGTATGTATCCTAACCTATAAATTACTTGACTCAATCCATCGTAACCTACCATAGGTAATCATAATAATCTCTGGTTCCATTCGAAATACCTTCACCCAGGTGTTAGGAACTATTTTTGTAAGTAAAATAAAGGAAACAATATATTTTATTTCAGCCTGTCATCTACACTTAAACGTATATAATCAATGTCCTTTTCTTTTCTTTACTGTCCATCTTAACCCACGGGGCCTCCTCTCGTGTATCTTTCTTTTTTCTTTAGTTTTGTTATACTCGATACGATTATTATATACAGTCTGTCACGCTACCACTAGATGCATACAGTCTGTCTTTTCGCTTACACAGGCTTTTCAAAAAGACATCACTTGACCTTCAATTAAGTTAATTCTTTTTTATTGTATTTCATTCCTTTTCTTCTTTTAATATGACACAAGCAACAGTTACCAAATTTCTATATCTATATAAAAGGTATAGGTACGTTCGATCATAACCATTCTTACAAAGCTATTGCCTAACCCACCCCCTTATAAACTACCTCTCCTCTTAGTTCTTATTCCCTTTTTCGACCTTTTTCTTTTATTATATCCTCCCTTTGTTTTCACTTCTCTTTGTTTCAAAATTTGTTTTAATAAGGTCGTCTGCACTAATTGCCTTTATATGCTCATCGATTACCTTTTTACCAGTTTCTTCCCGCTAAAATATGTGTCATTATTTCACTCTTCCCTCCTCATACTCTACACCCTCCTTATTTTCGTTACACTAATTCCCTGTTCTAAATCTAGTTACTGTTTCTCTATTTTTTTTTTTCTTATAGATATCCAGGCACGCCATCCCTCTGTCAATCTTTCTCATCCTGTTCGCGTATCTCCATTCCCATATTTTTCACTTCTTACAATCTTATTACATTTTTTACCTAGAATTTTACTAACATTCAATTTCTTACTTCCCGACTCATTCATTTGTCATTTATTTATTGCCTTTTCCGGTAAAACCTTGTTTTCCAATCCCCAATACCTTTTCCTCCATACCTCCTTTCTTAAGTGCCTTTCTGAATTTCTATACTTCTACTCATATATTCCCTACAGCATACTATGCAACAAAGTATTTGTAATAATAAAGCCTACTTACTATATAATAGTGACAAAAAATGTGACTTACATTTCCAAAATATCGCCAAAAAAACGAAAGACAGTTCTGTGATTAAATCCTTCTTTTCACTAACAGCACACCACGTGCACAGCTAATTTTTTCATCTTTCACTTCACAATTCACTTTTCAGTCTCCGGCTTTGTCGAAATTAGGTGCGTATGTTATCGAATTATTTACGGGATGTATTTTCGTGTCTTTTATTAATGCCATAACGTCTCGAATAAAACTATTCATGTTGGACGAAATACACCGCAAACATCGTACTACCTACGCAAGTTGAAAGTTAAAAGGTGACCCTTTATTTTACAAGGCCATCGGCTGTTTATTCCACTTCTACGAAAAACAGTTTTTATCTCGGCACCCATCAAATGAATTTATTTGAACCAACTTGAATGTTATGTTTTGAATTAACTTCCATTAAAAAAATTACATTTATAGAATATGATAAATCAGCTAAATAAATTATTGATATTAAGTACTAGAATATATAAATTTAAGATTTTAATTATGCTAACTAAAAATTAGACCATTTGGAGGAAGAAAAAGATAATAGAACTGAAAAATTAGAGGAAGTCCAAAAATTGCGAGGTATTTCAACCCCTATCTCCTCTCATGTGAGATTTGGTAAGGTGTTGTGAGAACTCTTACTTTTACGTAAGATTTACCTTTCAATGAGTGTTTAATTAAGAAGAAAGGAATTATAACAATTCTTCGAAATTAAGAGGTTGACGTGAGATTTTTAATAGAACCCCCCCTTTTTTAAATAAAGTTTAATGAGATTTAACAGGATTTTGAGTTTACGTCATTAATGGATATCCTTTAATGGTAAGTCGATGCAATACCTACGTCTATCAGTAAATTAAAATATTATCTTCTTTTATGAAAGATTTGGTACAGTGTAGTGGGCACTTAGATTTACTCTACAGTGAGTTTTTAATTAAGAGAAACAGAATCATAACAATAGAAGTGAGATTTTTAATGACCCCTTCGTCCTCCCCCTTTAAATGAAATTTGATGAGATTTTGTTGAATCCCTCTCTTCTATTTTGAGCTCACGCAATTAATGTAGGTATATCCCATAATGGTAAGTCGAAAATGATGAAAATACGGGGTTGGATAACAAATCGTTAATAGTAATGCCTACTAAGATGATTAACATTTTATAACCTCTAGGAACATTAATTTGGAAGAGTCTATGACATAGATGTTGCATGATCCTTTGGACGCAGAATATTTTTAATTCTATATATTTTGTGATGTACTGACTTTCAGAGAGTTATAAAAAAAAGAAAATTTTAGGGATGTTAGAAGCCTAAAATAGGCTAAACACGTGTTTAAACAATTTTAAGCGTTATATGGCCTTATATTTTGTAGTGAAAATAACAGGGCCATATTACAAAAAATTAAATTGATGATGGCCCCTCGAAAACGAAACGTCGGACTTCAAAAATGCTGCAATCGCTGAATAGCCCGAAAAAATTGCAAATGCGCATGTGCAGCTTATTTTGATACCCGTTCTCAAATAATGCCAGAAAAAAAATAAATAAAACGATTTTGATTTGCTTTTTCCGGAACTGCTCGAAATTTTAAAAATACTTTCTACTTTAATTTTGTAAGAGAGGGCAAAACTGAAGAGAAACCATTAAAGGCCCTACGATTTTTTCATAAAATTTGTAAAAAATGAAAGATTGAAGCTGCTTTTATAATAAATAATACTTCATAAGCTTTAAAAATTTGTGTCTGCAAGTCTATCTAGTTTAATTTCTCAGGTTTGATGGAAAGGAAATGAACGAAGACCAGGGGTACATATGATTTTTTTAGTGATAAGCAAAATCGGCCTTGGTCTTGCAGTCTTGGTCTTGGTCTTGCTTTGCTCATCACTAAAGTACTCCATAAATTAACAATTGATTTTAGACTAAATGATTGAATAATAATAAGCAATAACATCTTAATGAACTTTTTTTTCAATTTGTGGATAGTGAATTTAGGTTTAAAAATGTTTGCCAGTTGAAAACATGTTTACACAATTTTTTGAAAAATGTTCGTTAACACGTTATTGCAAGACCAAGATTAAAACCAAGACCAGACGAAATTCAGCAAGACCAAGACCAAGACTGCGTAAGCAAGACCAAGACCAAGACCGAGACCAGACGAATTTGAGCAAGACTAAGACCAAGACTGAGTAAACAAGACCGAGACTAAGCCCAAGACTATCCGAGTCTTGGTCTTGGTCTTGCTTTGCTCATCACTAGATTTTTTTATGAAACATGTAATAAACGAAAGGCTGAGACTGATTTTACAATAAATTGAAGTAGATAATATTTTTGTCGGCTTTTGGCTAATTAGAGAGCTACCGCAAGACAAGATAATTTTCAAAATATCGCATTATTATCGAAAATAAATTATTCTTATCTTGTTTTTGTATTAGTACGGTATACCTGACTGTAATTTTTTGGTTTATTTTGGCCTTGCCTCAGGAAATCTTGATTCAAGTCTTTGAGTATCTCAAGTACGTATATCATCAATATTTTGAATGTAAACATCTTACAATACTGATTTCAGATGTGCCGGCATTTTCATGCATCGTTTTTAGGATGCACTCTCGTCTATTAGTAGGTACCTCCGCAGATGGCGGATTAGTTTTATTATTCACATTACTTAGGTAAAACACGGATTAAACAAAAAAAAACAATAATCTGGAAATGAAAAAGCCACCAATAAGCACTGTCCCAATGGGTATGTAGGGATGAGATATAAACTAGCGGAAGAAAGCTATCAAAGAAAAATGGCAAATCCAAAAGGTACACAATTTACTCATTGTTAAATTACAAAACTTTTTTAATAAAGCTATTCCGTAATTTAATATAGCATCCTCTGGATCAGACAAATTTAATTTGCTATCTAGGGTGTTGATAAATCGCAAAAATACTAATAAACATCTTAATATCTGATTTTTGCAATTCCTCAACATTAAATTTGGCAAACCAGAGAATGTAATATTAAAATAGGGAACAACTTTTCTATAAAACGTTTTTAAATTTAACTTATAGTGTGACCACAATGAGTATATTGCCCACACTGCATCCACGTATTCGTAGTACTTCAATTTACGGTCTAGAGGTATTTCAGATTCTTATGAATCTTAACATTGAAATTATAAAACTCACCAAATATTTTGAGTACCTACAATGGGTTCCGTCTCTAGCGCATATCAGTGTTCATGAGATTCTGATGTACCTCTAACTCAGTGGTTTCTTCACGATTCACTTATCCTTTCCTGAAAGACTTTACTCCCGTCTTCTATATTCTTATGGCGCAAACACCCACTAGAAGAGGGTTGATTGGAGCAAAATGTAAAACAGATAATAATATTGTGTTTGTTCCCGCATTTTTTAAAACTTTCATTTCTTGTAATTATGAAAGCTTTATCAATGTAAAAGGTAAAACAGTAAAAAAATAAAAGGATGTCATTAATAATATAATTAACAACTTTATTTAACATTGAGGGATAAATTAACATGTTAGATATAAGATTTAAACATTTAACGGTGCAAGGGTGATGAAGCATATTTAATATTAAACACAAACACAAATAACTTCAACAAATATATTTAATATAACTCGACAATTGTTTCGGCTAGGCAGCCATTCTCAAGTATCAGTTGTACTCTTGAGAATGGCTGCCTAGCCGAAACAATTGTCGAGTTATATTAAATATATTTGTTGAAGTTATTTGTGTTTGTGTTTAATATGTTAGATATGATTTTGAGGTGATTGATAATAATTTCCACTAGGACCAGTAGCAGACACATGTACCACTTTCGCATTTTCCATATTTCCTTCCCATTAGTTTACATCGTAGGTTACATCCCGGACAAAATGGAGCTCTCCTCAAACGATTACCTCTTAGACTCACCACTTCAAACAAGATGATGAAAAAATAAAATTAAAAATCAGAATACGTTTATAAATCTAATGCTTAAAAACTTATAAATTTATATTGAGAAAATGAAAAAACAGATTAAATAATAGACTGAATGATGAAGATATTTAAGTGTGTATTTTTATATTTACATACCTCCTCCTTCTTGGTCTTCTTCAGGTGCACCGTTGACCGAAACAAGGCAAACAATGAAGAAAATTGCAAGGGCAATTGGTAATTTCATTTTATTAAATGTTTATGTGATTAATACTTGTGTTTTGTTTTAGATTAATGTTGCAAATGTACTGCCAAATGCATTTCAATGAACTGCTTTTATACGTACAAGTATTGACGAATCTGTCTCACTTTAGATACTTATTGTAGTTATGGCACCTAATGGAAAAACCTTTGCCCCACCTTCAGTCAAATTTAAAATTAAAACAGTTGTTACATTTTATTTTTGTGGAATCTCCAATCTATCTGTTTGTTTATTTATTAGCTTTATAATTAACTGGAAACTACTATAAATAATATGTGTTATGAGTGTTGAATCACGAGACACACATTATTTTTGTTATTTTAAAAAAGAGCTGATAAGAACGGTAAAAAACCATTTCCAGTTTACTATAACGATAAACTTAACTTATTTTTTGTTCCACGTACAAACACACATAATATGTGTTTGTGTGGCTGTAAATATGTTACACTTTTTATGCACCATTCACCAATTTTTGAAATAAGATTTGTCGACGTTAAATTACTATTTATCAATTGTTTGCATAAAGCTGTAGTTTTGTCCATGGACGTATGGGCAGATGGGGTACGGGCCTAGAGCCCTCCCGGCCTAATAGGGTCGCACAATACCGACATCGTCATTTATATGGAAAAACAAACTAAGTTGCTTAATTTTGAGTATAATTTTATAAAGTTATCGTAAAAAATTTCTAAATTTAAATGTGAATCGAAGACGACATAATGCAAATGTTTTTTAAACGATGAGCAAAATTTTACAAAAACGTTTTTTCTTAATTTTATAAAATAAATACCAACACTTAAAGCTAACCTTCTTATAACTAATGAAACCACCAAAATAAAAGTAAATATGGGTACGAATATTATAATTTACTTTTTTTTGAAAAATTTGTAACTAAATTAAATTATTTTTTTTCTTGAATTGGAACCTTAAGATCTCCATAAGGACTATGAAATTTTGAGAATTTGACAAAAGTGAACTTATAAAGAATTCCCAAAAATCAGATGAAAAATAAGTTTCACTTTTCTTTAAAAAAAAAACATCAAAAGCTAAAACGATTTTTTTTATTTCTCATTTGATTTTTAAAAACACTTATTTAGCGGCAGTTTTGTTAAATTGTACCTAAATTTTTAGCCAGAGTAACTTCTAAATCTCTTCAAATCAGAAATACTAATAAATAGTTAGTTATATAGATAAAAATAAAAATCGTTGAAACCTCCCCTCTTTAATTTAAGAACCGAAATTTAAATATTCATTAAATTTAAAAAATAATTTCTGGTCAGTTGTCATTTTTTTATTGACCCTAAAGGAAAAATAAAATCGATGAACCTGAATTTTTCAAAATTTTCCAGTAGGTGTTATGTACCTATTTTCCAATAAAAAATTTGCTGAACCTTCTCATTATTTCTGGCATGAGTTACAAAATATTATTGCATTCCACTGTTGGAATAATGTACGATATTTGGGGTTTTAACACGTTATCAGAACATTGTTTAAGTGAAAAAAATGAAATATACTCAGATAATCTAAAAATACTTGTTCAACCTAAAAGCAAAAAATTAAATTTATTAGAAAATTTAGAAATCAAAAAGCATTGTTTTCGAAACTCAATCTAGTAAACAATCAAATTGCATTAACAACAAGCAATACTCCTTTGCTATTAAGTAATCTATAATTTCATGTTTTTCACCCCTTCCCTTATCCTCTTCTTTGAGGATTCATGTCGTATAGTATATAAATACCATTCAAATGTTTCCTATTATTAGTATCTTAAGTAGGTACTCTTGAAAATGACCGTTTTGGTCGAAACGATTCGTCGAGCTAATAAATAAGTGTTCAAACAATCTAGTTCTTTTATTTTATGTTAATATGTTTCATCTACCGGTCACCACCAACGATATTCATACTAATGAGATTGTTTCTCCTTCAGTTATGCGACGTTTTGTTAATATCTGAGGTTGTAATCCTAGATGACGATTATAGATAAGAAGCTCGAATTCTTAATTTGACATCAGCACCATCTCACCAACTGTCCCACCAAGCTACATTGACGAGTGAGAGAGAAGATGGAAAATTCTACATAGAAAACTACCATATCGGCTATGGCGGGAATTTTAAAAGCATGAAGCATGTAGGGTTTTTGTTATCATAATTTATTATTATGAAAATAAACAAAACACGTTAACACAAAAGTACATATATTTAATTAAAGGTATAATTACAGTAACGTAATAAATAGTGCGAATACAGTAATACAAATACAGTTAGAATTTTATATAAAAGAACTATTGCATTATTCTATTTTAAAAGTATAAAAAAATTAGCAAATTTTAAATAACAGGACATAAAAAATTGTTGATTTCTTAAAATCCAGTAGGTTCTGTATAAGAGCAGTTTGATGAAGGAGATCTGGTCGATCTAGTAACACTCGCAACGAGTAGTGATGTTTCTAATCAAAGTAGTAAACATACTTGAGGGATGGAATAATTTATGCCCCTTATACTCTTTCAAGTGAAAAAACTAATTTTCAGGTAATTCACACTTTATCAAAAATGTCAACAAACAAAAACGAAAAACTTATAACACAAAATCATCACAAAACTGTACAACGATTGATCGATCATACGACAACAAATTCATAAACCATAACCAAATTGATGCACATATGATAGGAAATCCCAAATTTTACGTGCACACTGATGCGCACCCTGTGTGCATTAATACGCAACGACAATGAACTACAATTTTTAATCGTCATAATAACCAAATTTTCTCTACTGTCACTAATTTAGAGGTAATAAATAAAGGCGATTTAGTTGGTGGGACAGATTCTACGATGGCGTTACCGTCAACATCCCATACCCTGGTATCTTGTTGTAATCTTCAGGCCGAACTTAGACTTATTGCCAGTACCTATAAACTGGTGAAACGACAGATAAAGGAAACGTTTATTAAAAGATATGAAATGTTTTTATTTTAATATGGACTTTTTTCTCTCTATTCAATTAATGAGACATGGGAGAAAACATTATAAGAATCCTTTAACACAAAAATTTCAAGACAATTCTTTTTGTAGTCACTGTACCTAGTATTGTTTTGCCACCCTATGACATCATCAGTTTTAATATGTATCAGCTAATGTCTTAAAAAAAATCTTTAAACTAAAAAAATCTTTAATGACCCCTCTCTATATATAGGCAACCGAAATTTAATGAGATTTTTCTGAACCCTTCGACCACTTTGAGCTCACGAGTTCACGTAATTAATAAATATCCTCAAACGACTCCAATGTTATCACCGAAGGAGAGAGAAACAAGATTCAAAACATTACATAGACATTATTTCGAAATGAAAGACTGCTTTTCGGTTTTTATTAAAAATTAAAAAAAATACGTATTTATGGTTGGTATGTATTTTTCTGTGTGATTATGGAATAATTTTTGATTTCTCCTTTTTTTTGCTGTTTTCGCTGAACACAAGAAATGGTATTAAAAGCAATAGTGATTTTCATTTTGGTTTTATAAAAAATTATTTTTTCACATATTTTAAAGTACCATTTGTTGTTGCTTATTGTATATTAAATAATTTTAATTTTCCAACCTTATGATTTTATTATTACTCAAATTCATGGAAATCTCCAATTTTATCTGTTTTGTTAACAAAAAAACCGATGCAATAATAAAGCACTTGACTTATTTTTTCTTAAAATGAACATACTATTTCGTCTTAATACGGGTATTCACCATTTCCTAAAAAAATTTAACGTGTAGATGGATAATGTTTGTTTTGCAAATTATCTTACTTACTTTATTTATTTAATCTTAATTTATTGACCTATTGTACAAATCTTTATTTTTCTTTGCTCAATGTAAATAAATAAAGTGGATCATATTTTCTAATTTTATCTTTTTGTGGTGACAATTCCACGAACTCGAGTAGTTAGTTAAAAATTTTATGAAGGAAGTAAGGAAATGGCAATGCACTTAAACTTGAGTGCAGCGTGATCAAATATTTTAAGTTGTAAAAAATTTTTAATACGTATTACTATGTACTTGGTAATGAAGGTCATTACCTCATTATATTAAGAACTACTACATACATCCATAGATAACATAGTCATCAATTAAAGTAAACAAAGATCGGTACTTTACCATTATATAAAAGTTTTTTGTGAGGACAATAATGCAAAAATAGTATACATTAAAAACCTGGTATTCCACCAAAATGGTTAGATAATGTAATAAAAGAAAGGACTTTTGATGTTTAAACATTTTATTTTTAATTTCACACACCTGATGAAGCCTCGGTGTGGCAAAACGAGCGCAGTTGATAACCAAAATTAAATTTTAAACTTTATAACAATCTCTTTCTCTTATTACATAATATAATCCACAACTGTTATTACAAGGAACAAAATGTTTAGATATATAAATAACGTTTCGAATCTCAAATTGTTGGAGATTAGATAACCAATTAGCTTGATTCCAAAATATTCCTTCTGATATTATTGAAATAACAAAACTATAAAAAGTAATAAAATTAATATTTATATAAGTATGGTTATTTTTGCATTTATTTGGAAAAAAAGGTACATAGTATTATACACTTTTTATACGAAAACTTTTTATTTGAGCAGAGTAAACATTGCTAATAAAAAAGCAGCTTTATATTTGGAATTGAACGAAAATGTAATTATAATACATAATATTGCAATCTATTGGACGTTTGTTGTTACAGACCATTCAAATTAAAATGATGTAGGAAAATGTTTCGGGTTTGATCGGCCATCACAACACTTAATTTTAAAAATTAATAATAACAAAAACTACACCACAAAAAAGTTCTGTTTCATGAATACTGTTATTAAATCCTTGACCCATATCTGTGTATTTTTATTAGCAATAGGCTAGTCATTATAAAATAAAAGTACTTAATTTCTCCCTAAACCTTTTAAAGCAATACGATATATATGTAAAGTAGTAGGCGCCAGGGAATTTTCAGTTTCATTTAAATAACGGTGAGACATTGCTGTTTGTATTTTTGAAAATGAGTTTGTATTTTTTTCACAAAATCTCAACTCGAAGTTATCGTAATGCCCAAATGAGATAAAATGTAAAGAGTAGCAAGACAATAAAATAAAATTTGAATGGTCGCAGTTGGAGCGATTTTAATCGGGAAAACCGGAAAACAAGTATTTTTTTTAAAATCACAACATCACTAATTTAAATACTAATAAAAATATGGGTTGCTATTAAAAAATAATAATAAAAGATGTGAGAAATGTTGAAAAACATGTTTGTTTTCTATTATCAACTTTACCTTTAATTTTGATGAGTAAAGAAAAAAAGGGGTTTTATTTTAAATATCTAACCAGAAGTTAACTTTCGGTAAGTATATCCGGAAATGATAAAAATAGAAAGTTATTTTTCTAAAAACGAATTCGACCAAAATTTCAATTTAGTTCAGTTACGTGTAGGTGGTAAGCTGAAACCGAACAATCTGTATAAATCCTGCAAAATGATCGATTTTCAATTCTTTATAATAAATTGACAGTAAATAAATCATAATAATTTTCTAGGTAAAAACAAGATTGCAAAATCGATCACAACAAGAATAGGCTGGTAACATTGCAAACAAAAAGATAACGCACCTATATGTTTAAATAAATAACTACCACTAATAAGTAAATGACATTGAAATCAGGACGGTAGTTACCCAAAGGTTTGATAAATACTACGAAAAATAGATAAAAGTAAGAGGGAGAGTAAAAAAACTGTGGTGATGCGATAAAAATTATTTGTTTATTTCGATTGTTGTTTGTTTATTTTAACAACGACCTGGGATATAAAAGCAACCGGTTGATTGTTTGATTCATATTTAAAATTTTGCGGTAACGTAAAAATAAGTAATTTACAGTAAACTAAGAAAACCCATATCAAAAATGAATAAATTTGTTATATTTGCTGCTTTAGTAGCCATTTTTGGTTATGCAGCTTCAAACGTGATCGAACTAAAAGATGAGGACAACTTCCCAGCTGCTGAAGAACTCAGACAGGGTAAGAAAAGAAACACTAACATATTCTATATATTTGATTGAGTCTACTGATACTTGATTGAAATTCATGTTCACTACTTTAAATAAAACGCTTATATTAAATTTCAATTGTTGTTTATTGCACTTGACAATTGTTTCGCCAAACTTTGGCTTCTTCGGAAGTTATTTGTTACTTGTAACAAATAACTTCCAAAGTTTACTTTTATTTATAACGAGTATTAACTAACGATTGGACAAAAAAGTAAGTTCTTTTAATATAACTTCGTTTGTAAACCAACACTTTTATACAAGTGCTAAAGCAATTGTCGTCTATTATCTTAAAAAAATCATCTTTTATCTCTAGCTCCTGAAAACAACTTTGAAATTGGCGATGAAGAACAAGATAATTCTTTAAGAAGTGCACCTTTGGTGTTACCGGAAGAAATAGCAGAAGGTAAGAAAGATTTTTAATTTTATACCCCATAAAGTAGGTATACTTAATTAATTATTAATTTTTGGTTTTATTATAATAGTATAATGACAATGAAAGGGAACTTTAATTATTAATTTTATGATTAATTAGAATATATGTCTATGTCTATATAAATATATTTTTTGAAGGTTTTGATCAAATTGAAGGTTTGGAAAGGGCAGGAAGCTGCCGTGGTTGCCGGGACTATTGTGTACGCCAAAAGAAGAACGGATGGGCTTGTTACAATGGCTACTGTACTTGCTTTTAAACAATAATAATAATATAGATTACCCACTTAATTATAAATAATGTACTTTATTATGTGTTATTATTAAGAATACATTTCATTACCTTTTTGTTAATTTTAAGAAGGTACTTATTACCTATTTGTATTTGATTTATTTCTTATTAAACCGATATAATTGTAAATGTTATTAATTTTTCACAATTTTAAAAAGTTAACAATTTTCCACATGATCTGATCTGACCATCTGACGTGGGTACTATTATTAAATTAAAAAGTGTTTAAAACAATTGACTAAGGGAACGTAGCTCAATTAAGATGGTTCAATCTTTCTTAAAGTAATCAGTGAAATACTAGTTTATCTTCTAAAATTATATAGATAAGTTTATAATAATCATATAAGATAAAGTTATGTGTAAGTGCCCAACCAATAATAGGGTGTTTGGTCTGTGCAAATTGCATCGTCTATCGTAGGAACATTACCTGCTTAGCAAATTTATTAATCATGTTAGGCACATCATTCAATGACCTTTTATGATCAAATAACTATTTCTAAGTACTCCTGCTATACGTTTGTATTTCAATCAAAATTATGAATCTCAAGTGTAATTTTTCTTTTTAAACCAATTGGCTTCCAAGTAGTAAATACTAGTGATGGGTACTATCGAATAAAAACTATCGAACTATTTGATAGTTCACTACTATTCGAACTATTCGATAGTTGAAAAGTATTCGAATAAAAAAAGTAATGAATAGTTTTAGTAACTGAAAGTAGTTACTGAAAATAGTAGTTAGTTGGTATACACGTTCGTATCAGTATATTTGTATGTTAGTATGGACCGAGCGATGGATAACCGTCTGCTGCCTGACTATCGTGTAATTGAAAAAAATAGTAATTACTAAATTCATTCGAATGAATTCATTCGATAGTTAAAAGTAGTCATTTAGTAATTATTCGATAGTTCAATTTATTCGATAGTGCCCATCACTAGTAAATACTTTACAACGGTTCGCGAGTGTTTTAAACAAAATATAAAATTATACATAAATTAAAAATATACTGATAAAGTAAATTTATTCAGTACGCCCATGATAAGGATGGGATAGCATTGGGATCTAGCAAACAGTAAGAGATGCGAATTTGCGCATATTTTAAGTTTTAGAGAAATTCCGGAAATATCCGGAAAAATGATTTTATTTTTTCCTGATTTTATTTCAGAATCGATTGCCACTTTTTTCGGGTTAACCAATGGTGGCCACACTTTCAAAGTCCGACGTTTCGTTTTTGAGTCTACCATGAGTTTAATTTTTTGTAATACGACCATGTTATTTTTACTACAAAATCTAAGGTCTTCTTAAATTCTTAATTACATGATAATAACACTTGCAACTGTTTAAACATGTTTTTAGCTTGTTTTGGGCATTATCTAAAATTTTTCTTAAGTACAGCTCTAAATGCAACCAAATTTTTCTTTTGGGGAAGTCATGACGGTATAAAAGTTTATTATTATCTAAGTCGTATTCTCATGGCTGAGAAATCGTGATTTCATGAAATTAAGTACATCTATTTACTTTAGTTTTCCATACTTGTCTGTCCATTGTTTCTGTTAGTAAGATTTGTACTGGTGTTTTTGTGATTTCTTTTACTTGGTCTGTCCATCTAACAGGTGACCTGCCTCTCGGTCGTTTACCTTCGATCTTTCCCTGTACTATTAATTTTTCTGGGTTGTCTCCCTTTCGTCTTGTAGTGTGTTCAATGTATTTTAGAATTCGTCGGCGACATATTGTAGACAATCTGTCTTTGACCTTCAACTCCTTTAATATAGATGCATTGGTGCGATTCTGTGTCCATGGAATCCGTTACAAACGTCGCCAGCACCACATTTCAAACGCATCTATTCTTCGTATGTCTGACGTTTTCATCGTCCAGGCTTCCGCTCCGTACAGGAAAATCGAGAATGTGGCTATCTTTCCATATTCTTATAAGGTTGCCAATGCCACCTCGTGTCATTGCCATTCGCCATTTTATTTCTTCTTCGCCTCCTTCTTGATTACTTAGCAGGGATCCCAGATATTCAAATTCATTTACATTTTCTATATTTGGGAGGATTTCACCTCTGTCAATTACCATAGTTTAGTCTTGTTGAGATTTATTTCCAGGCCCAGCTTAGCACTTTCTCTCGTTACTCTATCCATAAAAGTTAAGTTAATAAAGCACAAAATATACCACAAAACTTATTAATTAAAAGTTATTTTTCTAAAAACTAATTCAACCAAAATTTCAAATTAGTCTGAAGAAACCAAGCACCCTGTAGAAATCCTGCCAAATGATTCACTTTCAATTCTTTATAAATTGAATGTAAATACATTATTATAATTTTCTAGGTAAAAACAAGACTGCAAAATCGATTACAACAAGAATAGGTTGGTAACATTGCAAACAAAAAGATAATGCACCTATATGTTTAAATAAATAACTACCACTAAGTAAATGAAGTTGAAATCAGGACGGTAGTTACCCAAAGGTTTAATAAATATTTGGAAAAATAGATAAAAGTAAGAGGGAGGAAAAAAACTGTGGCGATAGGATAAAAATTATTTGTTTATTTCGATTGTTGTTTGTTTATTTTAACAACGCCCTGTTATATAAAAGCAACCGGTTGGTTGTTTGATTCATATTTAAAATTTTGCATTAACGTAAAAATAAATAATTTACAGTAAACTAAGAAAACCCATATCAAAAATGAATAAATTGGTTATATTTGCAGCTTTAGTAGCCATTTTTGGTTATGCAGTTTCAAACGTGATCGTACTAAAAGAGGAGGATAACCTCCTAGCTGCTGAAGAACTCAGACAGGGTAAGAAAAGAAACACTATTAACATATTTAACGATCTCAGGTTATTAAAATTTTAACATTAAGCAATATTTGGTTTAATTACCTTTACATTTATTTATAACGAGTATTACTAACGATTAAACAAAAAAGTAAGTTCTTTTAATCTAACTTCGTTTGTAAACCAACACTTTTATACAAGTGCTAAAGCAATTGTCGTCTACTATTATCTTAAGAAAAATAATCTTTTATCTCTAGCTCCTGAAAACAACTTTGAAACTGGCGATGAAGAACAAGATAATTCTTTAAGAAGTGCACCTTTGGTGTTACCGGAAGAAATAGCAGAAGGTAAGAAAGATTTTTAATTTTATACCCCATTAAGTAGGTATACCTAATTAATTATTAATTTTTTGTTTTATTAGAATAGTATAATGACAATGAATTGGAACTTTAATTATTAATTTTATGATTAATTAGAATATATGCCTATATATATTTTTTGAAGGTTTTGATCAAATTGACGGTTTGCAAAGGGGAAGAAGTTGCCTTGGGTGCCGGGAATATTGTATACGCGTAAATAAGAATGGATGGGCTTGCCACAATGGCTTCTGCGTTTGCTTTTAAATAATAAAAATATAATGTACCTTATTATGTATATTAGTTTTATTACCACAAGTACCCTTAGTGCATTCTCCTCCAGTTCAACATCGTTACCTATCATGAAATTTATAAAAGTTATCTGCTCCCAACATTCCAAACCATTTTCACCCTCTACCTACCGTAACTTGTTTTTTGCCTTCGTTCTCTCTTGATGTATCAGTTATTTTTGTAAAAACCGATAGTCTAAAGTTTTACAGTAATTAATCTTTGTATAAAACAATATCGTTTTGTATTACCGGTTCCGTGTTTCGTAAAATCAACACGTTTCATATTTAAATTAAAACAAATGTAATTAATGAAATAAAAAACAATTAAAGGAAAATATTATTTTGGAGAAATATGAGCACTTACTATGTGACACTACATTGGGAAACATTCTTACATAACTTCCATCATTTTCCCTACAAACTTCCCTTAATAGCTTCCTCTCTATCTTTTGTCACTTTATTATTCATACGCAAGTCATATTTCTCAATATAACAAAAATATTTGATGTTTCACTTGAAAGGCAATAGCGTGATTTCTTCATATTTTTTCTTTTCTCAAGAAGCAAAATTGGTATACTGAGCCTAACAATTTTTTTATTTGCAGATAAAAAGTGAAATTATTTTTTTACTTAAATAATATCAGAGTTTTCCCAATGGAAATATAAAAGTATCCAAAGTAAGTACGTAATAGGTAACTCACAATTTATTTTTGAAACGTACATAAAATAAAAATAATTAACACTAAACTTAAACACTTATTAATTGATTACTATTAATTGCAAAAACAGATTCCTCTTACACAAGCTCCTTTTTGTTTTCCTAAGCCATTACAATGAGATGTACACCCCTTTCTTCCATTTTGAGATTTTGTTGCAAGACGAGAACAAAAAGTAAAGGCTCTTTTAACACCTGGAATAAAATTTAAGAATAGCACGAGGTACACTTCTTATTAACAACAATACCTATAGAATAAAGGAAGGTATCTAATAATTAATATTTTTGTAGTATCGATATTAGATATAGTCAAGTAGATTTAGTTTTTATTTAATAAGTTTTTAGTTTCCATGTAGACAGTGTTTGTTTAGAAGTAAAAGAGAGAGGTTTGTATTCATTACGTTTACCACTAAATTTTTTACACCTCATTCGTTTCTTTTCTTTTTTTTTTTGGATTCACTAATTACAATCCCACATATTCGTATTTTTTAAATAAGTACCTAGGTATAAAATAATTTGTTTAGATGGAGAATAAAACTTAATACAGTTTGACAAAAAGGTTTTATTAAAAACTAACCACATCGACGTTTCTTCTTTACATAAACGACCTTCTCAAAAGTACAAAATATACAGGGTTTTTCAAGTTGATGGGCTAGTAGAAGTATATGAATTAGTAGAAGGAAATAAATTCTGAAACTTGGGCTCATTTGGTTATTGTTTATGCCGCTTCTTTTAAAAATATTTTCAAGTTCGATTTACATCCGGTTATACCGGAAGTCGATACCAACTTTGTTATTTTAAATGGAATGGTATATTTTTTACGCTGAATTCGAATAAAACGTGTAATTCTAAGGTAAGTTTGATAACCAACTTGTACACCTATGACGATCGGTTTCTGAGTTAATTTAATTTATAGAAAAAAAATCGCTACCGCAACCCAAATTATAAAAATCATAACTTCCACAAAATACGACTCAGACTGTTGAAAGTTTTACTAGTAATAGCTGAATATTAGTGCTAACGCCTTGACAAAATTGAATAAAATAATTTATACAGGGCGTTCAAAATAAAATTCTAAAATTGAAAAACTTCAAACACGAATAACCTCATTTTTTCAAATGGCACCTACTATTTTTTATTTTTTCAATCGATTCTTTTTTTTATCCTCTTTCGATCTATATGGATACTTCCTATTTTATTTGAAAATTTTGGAATAATTTTGAATTATTACTTAAAATAGGAAGTATCCATATAGATCGAAAGAGGATAAAAAAAGGAATCGATTGAAAAAATAAAAAATAGTAGGTGGCATTTGAAAAAACGAAGTAATTCGTGTTTGAAGTTTTTCAATTTTAGAATTTTATTTTGAACGCCCTGTATAAATTATTTAATTCAATTTTGTCAAGGCGTTAGCACTAATATTCAGCTATTACTAGCAAAACATTCTAAGTCGTATTTTGTAGAAGTTATGATTTTTTATAATTTGGGTTGCGGTAGCGATTTATTTTCTATACATTAAATTAACTCAGAAACCGATTGTCATAGGTCTACAAGTTGGTTATCAAACTTACCTTAGAATTACACGTTTTATTCGAATTCAGCGTAAAAAATATACCATTCCATTTAAAATAACAAAGTTGGTATCGACTTCCGGTATAACCGGATGTAAATCGAACTTGAAAATATTTTTAAAAGAAGCGGCATAAACAATAACCAAATGAGCCCAAGTTTCAGAATTTAATTCCTTCTACTAATTCATATACTTCTAATAGCCCATCAACTTGAAAAACCCTGTATATTACAGAATTTCATGTTGTTAATTGAAAAGTGTCGGATTTTTAAGAAATAAAACCTGTGTAGGTACTAACGTTTATTTTGACCTTTCTAAAACAAGGGAAAATTTAAAAAACATTTAAATAAAAAATTAATTTATATATTTACCTATATTTTTATTTTTATTCTGCTAGGTACTTCTTTTTCTATTTTTGAGAACATTCATTTTATAGAAATCTAACTTATAAGCAACATAATTGTAGAATAGTCTCTACCTCTACCAATCAATAATATAACACGCAATGAATATTTAATTAAATTAAATATACTTATGGTTAAGTCATTGACATCGTGTTTCAGCGAGCGAGTGTGTAGACTTCTTGAGTCTAATTGTATGTAAGTTTGCGGAATGCCCAGTATATGGTGAGTCCCCCTTTTTCTTTTTTATTAAATGACTCATGAGACAATTAAAATATTTGTTAACAACCTGTTAGGATTTTTTGTCTAGTCTAGTCATATTTAATTTAGTTTGTAAAATAAATATGTTGTCTATTTTTTACAGAAATACGTCACTAAATGAATGCTAAATAATAAAATGAATAGTTTTGTATAAACCGCTACTTTTAAATATTAAACTTATACATGGTAGACAAGGTGGTGACTTTTATAAACAGAAATAGCTTTTTATTTTCCATCAGTGGTAAAAGTAATGAAAACTGTGATTAATTATAAATTGAGAATAATGTGATGGATAAAAAATAAAATTTTTTTAAAGTATACATAGGTTTTTCGTATCTTATAATAGTAATGGTAATAAAAACTGCAGTTAATTTGTAATGCAAAATGAACATGTTTATTTCGTGAACATTACATAACTACTTATAATATCAAAAACATAAAGCTCAGCAATGTTATATGTCAATTGCAGAATAAATAACGTATATTACTGTTAATCTTAAATAATAATGTATATAAATAGTTAAAAACAGGTGCAAACGTTTTCTATACAATATCCACCCCTTTTTCGTCTGCTAAGGCATATAAAGCTGCAAGCAGAGCACTGAAATGATATTTCTCTAGCATTCCTTCTACGATGACTTAATGAAGATGCTACAATAAAAAGGTTTCTCAGGCTGCTTACTTCTGTAGGCAGTTTATAATTATCTGTCTATTATTTACTTATGTTAATTAAGCAAAAAATTATTTGTTTTGCAGATAATACTATAAATATGTAGTTAAAAGCAGGTGCAGACGTTCTTTATACAATAGCCACCCCTTTTTCCTTTGCTTTGGCAGAAAAAGCTACAAGCAGAGCATTGGAATGATACTGCTCTAGTATTCCTTCTATCATGGTTTAATGAAGATGCTACAATAAAAAGATTTCTCAGACTATATATGAATGAACTTCATTTCTTAATATTTCTCAGACTACTTAATACTCATTTTATCAATTAATAATTTTAAAGATCAGCAAATGTTTTCCTATTTCTGATTATATTTAGTTAATTTAATTGTTGATTCCAATAAAAATAAGTCAAGAGTTTTCAAAAGGGGTCACAGACCTATATAACTAAAGATTTTCAGGCAATTTGAAGTAATCGGACGATATAATGGAAATATTAGAAAATTTTAAGAAGTATGGGAATTCGACTTATAAATAAATATCCTGAATTAATTTCAATCATAAAATTTCTCATGAATTGCTGAAAACAAATATTAAAACAAAACTAAAAATGATAATGATGGAAAAATATTGTAAATAGTATCTTCCAGAAAACTAAGTTACAAGAAAAAAAAATAATTATTTATCTGTTTACCATTTAATTGATTTAATGTAATTAAGTAACATATTTCACAAAGCAATTAGCAGTGGTACTATTTTTACTTACTGATTTTCTTTTTTTTCAGTAAGTAGGTATGCACCGTCAGACAATATTGTATGAATAAGTGCAAGCATTTAAAAAACTTAATAATTAGTTTAAAAAAATCAATTAATAATGTTCATTGAATCGAAAAAAAGTTTTAGGACAATCAATTCCTTGCTCAAAATTTTCCATAAAATAATAAAATCACCAAAAAATTACACCCTTAATTATAAAAAAATATATCTACAGTAAAAGCAGAGTAACTTACGAATATCCCTTATTTCTGATTGTTCTTCTGCAGGCATAGCAGATGCTGTGATAACGAATACAACAACGAATAAAGCAATGAATTGTAAATATTTCATTTTAATTTTTGATATTAATTTATCTTGTACAATATTTCTCGCTCAAACGCTTACTCGAAAGGTTCTTTTGATTTTGAAAATTCTGAACCACGAATGTTTATTTATATTTCCATACACGCGTGCAAAAACTCAGAAATGAGATCAAGACAGACTTTTAACGCAGTACTCATACGGTAAACATATGTATATGAAAAACTTGTTTGTCAGTGCATTTCTGATAAGGTGATTCCCACATACGATGTAGGTAAATATTTACAGTTACTATTTTAAATTTTTAATTCTTTAATTGCAAGAAATCGCATGCAAAATGATAGTCAATTTAAAAAATACTTAAATAAAAATTAGAAGGTCACATTAAAACAAATATTTTGGCTTAAATTTCACAAATCTTTTGTGAAGTGTAAACTAAATACCTACTTTATCTTGACGTGTGTGTAACATTTCGCCAGGTATTGGTATTATATTTATTTAATTTCTTTATTAATTATAGGGGATAGGGGTCCACCAAAATCGCATAAATCTAATTTAAAGGAAGTGAGGTCAACGAAAACCTCATGTCAACGTTTTAATTTTAAGAATCTTCTAATTTTCACTCCTCTGTAAATTATAAACTCATTGTAGGGTAAACCCACCACATCTTATAAAATCTCCCTAAGAGGAAAGGTAGATTACAAATTAAAACAAATACGTAATTAGTGAAATTAATAATAATATACGATATCATTAAATGAAATACAAACAAAATAAAGCTAAAAGACATACATATACGATACAAGATAAACCACTTTCCATTAAAAATAATTAAAAAAAGAAAAAAGATTTTCTACAAGGATTTTTGTTATGGTTTACGTACCTTTTTATACAATATCTATCTATTTCTTATTAATATAATTAGTGTTAAATTTCATCTATTTTAAGGCAAACCGCATCTAAATCGATTAAGAATTAATAATAATATCGCTCTTTAAAGTTTTCTTCTTTTTATACGTTTTTACGTAATCATAACCTAACTTTTAATGCAACGAAGTATACTCCTCGCGGCATCGAGGGTGACTAACTCAGGAATGCAAGTTCATTGTTATATAACTGGGTCAATCGGTCAGCGTGACAGGTGGCGCCTAGTTTTGTTTACAGTGGCAGGTGCAGCGCATTGACCGTGACCAGTATTACGAAATTCCATGATGGCCGCCGACGCAACAGCGAATCAGATGCAGCCAAATGCATAGCGCCCAATTAAATCATTGGGAACCGCATTCCTAAGTCAGTAATCCTCGGTGCTTTGTAGGGTGTACTTCGTTGCGTCAAATTGTAGGTTGTAATTACGTAAAAATATGTAATTAAGGAAAATTACGTTTAAAATGAAGTAAATTAGTTTTAAAAAGTAAATTAAGCACTTCATTTAATATTTATTTATCACTATTATAATAAATATTAATAAAACGTTTATAAAATGCCTTTAAAGAAAAGAACATCTAATAAATTTTACTAAATTGTTTTGTATTTAAAAAAAATCATGTGTGCAATTCACACGTGCTAGAAGTGAAACCTTCAAAAATTTTGGTTACCATGCCTTGGTAAACACGAGTGGAGGGGGAACGATGCAGAGCACAAATAAGAAACACTGTATAATGCTTTCTATCACATTTTCTCCCACTCTGTCTCTTTTTCGTTTCATCGACTTTAAAATCACAACGGTACTATAGAAGTTTTCACTTCAAAAATTATAAAACTTATTTTACAACAACAATAATCATTTTTTCACTAAACTATGACTTTCTTACATGAAAATATAACTTAAATTAAATACCAAATTCTTGAATACTAAATTGAAGAATGGAAAGGTAGGGTGGACGAACAAAGAGAAACATTTACCTATATCTGTTTGGCTATTTAATATTAAATCTGGTCAATTTCTTTAGTTAATCTCTATACACTCTAGTAAATTTAGTAATTTAAAAAAATTATAATTAAACAGAAGCTTTTTCCTCATTTATATATTATTAATTAAATCCCTGCGTAAGTTTTAGTATTGAAATCCTTCATAAACAGTAAATAGTATTAGTAGTACTCCACGTATACGTAATTGTGAGGAAATAATTAATAGCATTTTAGAGTGGCTCTTGTTATAAACAATCAACTTTGTTTGTTTTTTATCTCAATCATAAGTGGTACTTCTTATTAACAATATCTTGTAGCTCAAATGCGTTTTAGTACTGTCAAACACTGACATTTCTTAAATTCACTTCACCTCGCACCTAGTGGCTGTACGGAACATTGTAAAGTAGAAGTAAAAATGTTAGGAAAAAATAAATCTACTCAACTCACACAACTCCCTGTTTGAAACGTTTCTTATGCCATTCGCGATTCTTGAACAACTTTTTTCTTCCAAGTAGGTTCAAATACCACAAAAATATACTCTTGTTGAAACATCGGATCACTTACATCGGTTTTTTAATCCTTAACATCTTAAATTAATTCCTAAAGTTTACAACAACTTATATTCTAAAATTAAACTAACCGCATATATCTACTTATGTTCACAACCTCTTTGTTATTAATATTATTTGTATTGTCTACTCATAATTAATTCATTTTCCAGTATTTGGGGTTCTGTACTTCAAAGGAAAAAGAAAACGGAACCCTTATTAATTTAAAGGGCATTTCCGAGTTTACTTTATTATTCCTTAGAAAATATACGTTAAAGTTAAATATGCCATAGGTAAATTTGTTAATAAATTGAACTCTGCTTTCTACATTGTATAAAAATTTATTGCTATTTCAAAACTTACACAGTAAGTAAATAAAATATTGTCTTCATTCTATTTAAAACATCGACATTTGTATAGCATACAGTAACCAAATTTGTATCCATTTTTTTGACATTTAGATGTGCAACCGTGACATTCATAATAAAAATCGGGTTTAGCTAAACCTACAACAAAATATAAAATACATCCTATCCATATACAAACCACAAGGAATTACAATACGGATTTAGACATCTCTAAAAAAATAACTACAGCAATGAGGAGTGAAACTTGCTTTTATTATTTTATATAAAAACACCACCGTTTCGCTAAATGTATTCTTAGTTCCTCCAGGGTGCATTATGGAAGTCAGCTAAAAAGTTTTTGGAGACTGATTGTCATAATCTACCCTGCGGTTCTGTTTTACCCTCGGAATTGCTGTAATTATTTTTTTGGAGATATACGTTATGGATTTATATAGATAACTGTTGTAACAATTTAATATACTTAAAAATATAATTTGTTATGATAAATAGGTACGTACTTTTTTCGTTAGTTTCTAGAGAAACTGCCACACTCGTAGACACAAAGCAAACAGCAATTGCTATGAGAACAATTGCAGACACCTTCATGATTTTGGCAGAGATAAAACTACTTACTTATTACTAGTTGACTGAATATTAATTAATAATACTTAATTACACACATATTTATTATAGTTACATTTGTCCCCTCCTTTTGCCTCTCGAATATTACAAGAATGCATTTTTTATAATATGAAGAATATCTCCCCTAATTTATTATTAGGCAAATATTTGTTTACTTTTTACTCATTGATACATATTCATTAATTACTAAATTAATTAATTAATTTGGTACACCATTTGTAGTCAAATAGTAATACTTAGTATTTATTATGTTAAGTAAATTGATAATGAAAATATACTTTAACGCTTATTACACTCAAGAGTTCACCCAATATTTGAACAATAAAATAAACAAATGTAAATAATACTTCATCGAACACAAAAAAATATCTACTTATTGAAAATAAATCTAAATTTAGATTTTTCCAAATTTAAATTTATTGCTTTGTACATTTTATTATTTTATTTATTTATCTCCAAGTAAGTCGAGGTCTATTTTGTTTCCGACTGCACCGAAACACAATTAAAACTAATCTTCAAGGTAAATTATTTATTAGTAGGTAAACAATAATTTATTTTCAGAAAAGTGTTTCATTGTAGACAAACGCCTTGCAAGGGAATCACCTTATCAGGGTTATGTATTTATGTAAAGGTGTAAACAATGTAACTAAACAATATTGAAATTATTTCAATCATTTCACAGAAATAAAATTCTGATCCCATTTCTTGCTATATAAGCAGCAGAAAACCTTCGATATCAAAAGAACTACCTCAAAGAGAATTATCTATAGGTATTATATATATTTCGAAATGAAATTTTTACAAGTTTTTGTTTTAATTGCTGCACTATTTACTGTAACAATATTAGCAAAGTCTGTTCAACCACAAGAAGAAATGGAAGCTGCTGGTAAGACCATTATCTTATTTTTCAAAATAAATAGACCGTTTTAAAAATTATTAATTCTAGTATGTTTTCCTAAAAAGAGAATCACCCATATTTTGTTTATGTAAAAGCTTTTCTTTTACCGATTACAATTTCTTTTTTCAGAACAACCTCAAGTAGTAGCTGCGACTAGGGCAATTTGTACTGGATGTCACAGTTTTTGTATAAGAAATGGTTATAAGGGAGGATATTGTCTTGGAGCATCTTGCCGCTGCTACTAATGCTTTTCCTTGCTACAACTTCACAATTGTAATACTTACCTATATGTATTTTTTATAATAAATTAATTTGATAATTTAAATTTGTTTTTTTTAAATTCATTAGAAACTGATTATATATAAAGTTTTTTTTAAATAATGCTTTCGAGAATCAATTACCAGAGACTTAATTAACAATTATAAAGCACAAAAGCCCATAACATGTACAATTTTGAATATAACCAAAAAATTATTTTCTCAAATTAGTATCTAATAACGATCAAATGGCAGTTCTTTATGTTAAAGGTGAGTTTTCATGTTTCTTGTAATTTATTGATATGTATATTACTTATTATAATTTATTTATAATTTACATACAACCGAAGCACATTTTAAATATTTTTTTGTTGTTATAGTGCACGGTTGTGATGAACGTTGAGACTTGTGGCACTGAGTCTTTCATTATTTATAATAAAAAGAAGAGAATGAAACTTGTATCATTCGAAAAGTAATAACTGCGCCAAAATAAAATATGTGTATGTTCCCATCACTCGTAGGGAAATTAAAAAAGTAAAAACGGTATTTCTCTAGCCAGGAATCGAACCTGATACATCTGCCCGGACATCTGAATAACTACGCCTACAAATAAATTGCTCTGACTCAGTGGCGTACCTATAGGTAACCAAAGGCAAAAAATAAAATAGGACCCCAACTAAACTATTTAAAATCGTTTGTTCCGTATTCGTCGTGTTCCGAATTTGACGTAGGTACTTCAGATTTGTCATAATTCAGATTCGTCGTAATACAGTCGACTCCATAATAAAATAAAAAACCAAATACAAATTGTAACTTATTTTAATGAATAAATTAAAAGTATTTTGTGAAAATAAAAGAATATATCTACCTGTTACCGTTCAAAAATACGGTCCTGTGACAGACACACAGACAGCGGAGGAACGTTAATAGGGTCCCGTTGGGCACCCTTTGTATACGGAATCCTAATTAAGTAGAGGTTTTTAATCCAATAACACCACTTTCGAAGAAAATAATCGTCACAATTTTACTGGTGCACGTAGTCTTTTTACCCCCTTTAAAAGCCTCACACAAATTGTAGATCACTTGGGCATTATGTACGCATCTTTCTCAGTTTCACTAAAAAGTTTCCTTACTTTTAAACATAAACGTTACAATTATTGTAGAGCGCTGTTGTATTCCCGGAATATCACCAATATCTATTTCAAACGATTTTGTTAGAGATAATTTAGGTACTGGACGATGTCTATTGTTGGAGCATTTTCGGGGTAATTTGTAAATTCCAATATAAAGATAACAATAAATATTCCCTGTATTATAATTGAACCCTCCAGGGTCAGTAACTTTGCCAAAATACCTCGACTGCCGAATGGGCCCGATTTTCACCCCCCGGTAAAAGAAATATTTCAATAATTGGTCAATTAGGATAGAGTGGGGTGACAAATATTTAGAAGAAACAAATATACCTCTTTAACCACTCTGTACAAAATCGTTCTTTACTCAACCATAACTAGGAAATTCATAAACTTTCTTCCTTAATACATAGGTTTGTTACAGATAACCTGTAATTCTTTTTCAACAATATAATGATTCAGAAATAAATAATAAGTACTGAGAGTTTTTATTGTTTTCAATTTGTCTTTGTATAGTAGAGTATGATATTTTTATTTACTAAATATTCGGTTAATTTGAAAGTTTCGTAAGCGTTATTTTTTCCTGATCCTGCTCATTCCTAAGGACAGTAAGGTACTTTGGGATAGCTCAGCATTGTTGAGCTTAAACTTTACTTTAGCTATGGGAATGAAAGTTTAGTATAACTTTTGTAATTTTTCAGATCTTTTGTAGACTTTTGATTCATTCTACATGAGGTACTGACGTGCAGATCTACATATGAAAACCGGATTTAAGTAAATGTACTGTTGAAGTTAAATTAATTAACCTCTTCGGGTATGTACAGGGTATGGAAAGTCCCCTTTTTAGTTTAATGGCAATAACGGAAACTTATAAAAATTATACATATGTAGCTTTATTTGTTTTCTAGACTTTGGGATGCTACGCATTTAAAATTTAATGGGAATATGCTGAATCACACGCTACAGATTTCTTAAAAATGTCAAAGAAATGTACAAATAAATGTTTATTAAACTTTCAATTAATGCAAGAGGCAAATAATAATTTAAATGTTATTGTTTATATAAAATCATTTTAGTTCACAAATATACATATGCATGTAATTGAAAGTTACTGTTGAATAATTTAGATCTTTACATGAAGAAAATTCATCATCACACTAAATTATAAAAGCGAAAGTTTGTGAGTGTGTGAGTGTGTATGTTTGTTACTTCTTCACGTCTAAACGGCTGGAGCGATTTTAATAAAATTTGGTATGGAGTTAGCTGACACCCTGGATTAACACATAAGCTACGTTTTACTGCGGGAAAATATCTTATTCCCATGGGAAAATCGATGAAAATGAATTCGCGGAATATTATAAATGCGAAAGTAACTCTGTCTGTATGCTACACAATCTCGCCTAAAATTTACTGAACCGATTTAAATGAAGTTTGGTACAGAGATAGTCTAGAGCCTGAGAAAGGACGTAGGCTAGCGAAAAAAAGGGTTGTAAGAGGCTGAAATAGGAAAGTTTGTGCGGAAATTCTGTAATTTTTAAAGATAGAAGCTTGAAACTTATTTTTTAGGTTTTGGTTAGATATAAATAAATACGACATTCAATGTTTGTAAAAATTTTACCCTAAAAGGGATAAAATTAGCCGATGAAAGTTTTTGTGTAATGACGTCGTCCTTACGGTCCAGAAAATTAAAATACAGAAGAAAAAAATTTTAAATGCTGCCGAAAGTCACTATTCTACGCGGACGAAGTCGCGGGCATTGTGAGTAATCAATAAAACAGAAATTCAGAAAATTTTCTTAGAAACGTTATTGGTTGTAACAGTTGTTACGAGCAATAAAATCATTCGAATTTACAGAAAAGAAGTTTATTACACACTAAAAGAACACATCCGAATATCATCGTTTAAAGAAGAAGTTAAAATCAAAAATAATTTACAATTTTATGAATATTATTCTAATTTGTTGCTTTTTGTAGCATTTTTATGTTTTTTGTTTGTATAAGATCGGTTATTATAAAAGTTTGCCCAAAATTATAACTTCTACTGTAAATGGCTGATTAATTTTTTTAATATTTCGACAGGTTCAACTTTTTATTAACAAGCACACTAATAAAATTACTCAAACATTTATAGGCGAGTACTAGCTAGATTAAATACATTATATTGAAAACTTACGAACTTCTTCTATTTGTGAAAGGCAAAGCAGATGATGTGATAACGAAGATGATTACGAAATACCTAAAAAAGAAAGAGAAATTAGGTAATATAAAATTAAAAATAATGTTAGTTAATTAATTTCGGTGTATTGATTGATCCGTTTATTCCTTTCTATATTTTAGTAATTGTAACTGAATCAAAATTTCTTAAAATTAGTTTAAATTAGTCAGAACACAACCAGATAAGCTTATGTAGGTACCTACCTACTCAATTTTCAAAGTGAATTTTCGCATAAAATTGATTTATTCCTGAAAAGGGGATTTTTGTATAAACAAACAACAGTGAAGGGAATAACCTTATGATGTTTATTTGCATAAAAATGTAAACTATTTGAACAGTTAATCTTTTAACAATAAATTCTAATCTTTTTCCAGACATTCTGTTCCTATTTATCGATATAAAAACGCCTGTTGCAAAAAAACAATTAGAAAGAAGTTATCAGTTAAACCAAGTAAAACCGCAAAATGAAATCCTTAAAAGTTTTTATTTTTATTGCTGCATTGTTTGCCATAACTGCATCTGAAAGCGCTGATGAACCATTAAAAGAAGCAGAAGCTGGTAAGGTTTCTCGTTTTGTACCAATTTCTCATATCTGTACTTTTCAAAATTCATTAATTTCTGAGCATCGAACTCAACAACTTATTACACTTTAATTAATTTTTACTGAAAATTATTTTTTTACAGGGGGTCGATTAGCACCGGCTAAGGGAAATATCTGTAGTCAATGTTTTCATTTTTGCTTCATGAATGGTTATAGGGGTGGAAATTGCGTAGGATCTTCCTGCCACTGTTTCTAAAATCACAACATTTATTCCAACATTACCTAAATATGCTTTATTTTTAATTATATAATTATGAATTATCTTTGCATACTTAGAATAAAATAGTCAAGTATTATTGATATCCTTATTTAGTTTTCTTATAAATACAAAACTGTTATAAGAGACTTATTTGACCAAAGGAAACATTTAAATATAAGTTTAAAATTTTGTGGATCCCTTGAGGTTCGCTATAAGCGAACATTACTATACTTTCTTTAGGGAAATTATTCCACATAGTTACTACCTACATATTTTGATATCTTTGGTGAATTGATCATCTACTTTAGGATTTGAACAAATATTCATTTCCCTGCGACATATACAGGGTAGAAATTAACTAACGCATAAATTCAACAATTCCGTTGCCAAATGGCAATTGTCCTTGTTAAACGATAATGCGATGACTCTGGGCTTATTAACTCGAAAAATACAGAAGTCATTGTGTTCACAAGAAAGTACAAGGGGAACAAAGCCTGCTCCCATCAGGTTGGAGGGCAGGAACTTAAGACACGGAATTCTGGGCAGTAAGCTGTCTTGTTGTTCAGTTTATTTAGGTTCATTTTTGTTTTTAAAAAATTATATCCACGTACAGGCAGCATATCGCCATCTACTGATATTTGCTGCTAACTGTATTATTTTATTACAAGTTTATCAAGAAAATTACAAAGCTATCTACCTATCAAATTGATACTAAGGCGTGTTTTTATGTGGATATAAGTTGATACAAGTACAGCAGGGATGTAAAAAAAACAGTTTTTTATTAAATTTTTGAAACAAACAGTTCAAACTGTTTAAAACATGTGTCCATATGTTTTATATGTTTAAACCTTTTTTTCTCGTTTATTTTAGACGCTAGTTTTAAACTGACCATTCTCCATACAAAACGTTCACCGAACATAGATTCTTCATCGGTATTTTGTTGATTAGTGTCGCACAAGCACGTCCATCTGAAAATATCTCCTACTTCCTTAAAAATTGTTCTAAACTAACCGAATTTTCAAAAGCTTTTGAACAAAGCGTCACACATCTCTAAAGCTTTAAATTGCATTTATTGGACATGCCAGTGGCGGATTTACACATTTGCCGCCCGTAGGCTATTCAAAATTTGCCGTCCCTACTGACACCTGCAATTCTATACCCTAATTCACAATTAATTTTATGATTGTATTATATTTTTATATAACTAATCAACAAATATTGATACGAATTCATTAGGATTAAAAATGTAAGAATAATAAGAAGAACTTTCGTTGAATGGATATTTACAGCTTTTATTCATTACAATATTATCATTAGATATTGTTTTTTTTTTAATTATCATCATTCTAAAAAATGTATAATATTTATGAAATTTTGTGCAACAATATGCAAATTTTTACGTGTAATTTTATTAAATTTTTATTCTACACTCAAACAGGTTGTTAATATCATCAGAAATATCAATAGAAAAGTATTAATTTTCCACATATAGATCTATATAATATTTGTTATTGTTATTTTTACGCAATTTTTCTTCGGATCCCATTTATCTTTAAATAGATATATTTCAGTGGTCAAACATATTACACATTAATTGAATAGCGTAGGGTGGACCTAAAGAAAAAAATATGGCAATAATTAATTTAAAAATAGCCAAAAATACTAAATTTAAAATGTAATACTTAAACGCCATTGGAATATTTGAAAAATTCAAAATCACAGTAGTATATTTTATAAATAAGCGTTTAGTAATTTTTCATATACAGTCGTTAGTGTATTCAGTATACTGTATAGCACTAAAATATTATAATTTTTGTTGATTTTTTGTGCCTCGTTTTTTTCCGTGTATAAGATAATATTTTTTTTAATTTCTGTAAGACAAAAAAAATTTTGAGCAAAGTTTGCCGCCCCCTTAAATCTGCTACCCTAGGCTGTAGCCTATTCAGCCTGCTGGTAAATTCGCCACTGGGACATGCCTTTGTTTTAATTTTCTATATAAAAAAATGGCTAAAGATAATTGTACGAATTTACCTATACCATGCCGTATTTTTCAAGAGAACGACGAATTTTAGATCCAAAAACGACAGTCGTCTAAAAATATTTCATGAGTAGAATTATCCAAGCTAAAAAATTAATGAGGTTTCTTCTAGTAACGAGTGAGATTGTTTCCTTATTTCGTACCTACAAGCAATAATTCTTCTCTACCCAAAAGTGAATTTAAAGAATAATTAATATGCTACTTTTTATTTATTTTTGTTTTAAAAACACTTTAATTTAAACCATGTCTTATTTAGATTGTGTTTTAATCAGTGTTTGAAACAGGGTGTTTTAAAACACTGTTTTCAACATGCCAACCTAAAGTAGAGGCACTTCAACCAAAAAAACAAAAAAAAATATCGAAACTACATTGCGAGTCGAAATAATATTCACGTACCTATAGATTACATATCGCCATCTAACAAAATTTATTTATTTCTTTTGTAAAACAATTTTGATTTGGACGGTAATTAATTAAAGCTGCTTATGGCGTGCTGATGAGAACTAATAAGATAAATTACTAACCAAGACAATGAAAAAAAAAATAGTATGTACAACTTTTACATTGTTTTCGGTCAAAAAATTTTAAAAATTCAATTCGAACAATTTAAACAACGACTTAATTGAAATTTACTATTAAGTTACGCAACTTTGGTACAAACAAAACATGTGGCATTCAAATGAAATAGTATAAAAATAAATAATTATTTAAATTACACGACGTACACCACATCTATTTTAATTAAATGTTTTATCATTTTAATTCAAGAACCTGAACAACTTCAAAATTTAACTACCTATAGGTGGATACATAAGTAGGCCGAGGTCGCAATTCAAATAAATCAATTGAAATTTATCATTGATGTATCCAAATACTTAGTACCTGAGCACAAACACGGAAATTAATAAAAAGCATCCCTTAATTATGAAACATTAATTAATTAAAATATCAAGAGGAGCTGTTCTAGGTCCTATAAAAGCGAATTACGAGTAGCATTGGGTATAGAAAACTATACATGTTTGACAACTACTGCTTCGTGGAACTACATATTATACAATGTATTTTACATCGAATGTGAAGAAAATTCTTCTGTTTGCAATTTTTATTGTATTTCTTGTCAATACTATAAGTGCATTTCCATCACAAGGGGGAGGATTGATCGAAGGTATGTACTTCTTTTTTATTATTATTAAAATCGTTACACATATTTACTTATTAATAAATAATTACTTGATTCAAATCATTTTAAAAATATTAGAAATAACTCAGTTTTAATGTTTCTTAAAACTATTAATGTAATCATGATGATAATTTCGTCCCACAATGGCTTCTTCATGTGGAAGAGATATTAAATTCAAGCTATAAACGAAATTTATATACTATATACTAAAATTAAAGGTTGAAGTAAAAGTGCAGAATTAATAACATGGATTTTGAAATGTATTTGAAACAATATAAATTTTTGTATTTGTAGAATTAAAACTGTTTTCATAGTATTTTTGGTTCGCAATTCTTTTTTTGAAATATCTACCTATAAGTTCTACAATTTATTGTAAGTGACTTCTCAATCGTTATTTCTTTAAAATAAGTTAAAAGACAAAGTTATGAAAATAAGTTTAGTTAAAAAAATTCAAATTAAAATTGCTGTGGCTTTAATGACGACTTATGTTACAAATACATACACAATAATTGAAACGTTTCAAATTAGGCTGTTTACAAATTAAGTAATTCAACAAATGTAGAAGTAATAATTATTATGTCTTCCATCAGAAGAAGCCATTATGTGATAAACATAGCAATTATAAACAAGTGGTGTTTTCTATTTATTGGATGTGGTAACTTGAAGCAAACTAATTTTTAATATTTATTTTTAAATTTATAGTTGATGGGTATCAGGATAAAGGTCCAAACCTTTATGAACCAAGAACTGACTGTGCCGGATGTAGAAGAAAATGTTTGGGAAAAGGTTATCACTCTTCGATTTGCTATGACGGAAAATGTATTTGTCGCTCGACTTAATAAAAAATAATTAAAATTGTTGCCTTTTTCTTGTACCCTGCAATTTTAATTTATAAAATTCACCCTTATTTTTGCAGGTATCGTTTCACGTGCTTACTACATTTTAACGTACGAAAGGTTTAACTGATTTATTATTATATTAACCGTTTAATCAATTAATTGGTTAATCTTCCATCTGATAACAATGGTTTTACCGAATAAAAGTCTTGAAGCACTTGTGGAAATTATTTTCATTTAAGGACTTTGAGCACATCAAAAATTTTAAAGCTCTTCATATAGTTTTGCATTGTTTTACACTTTTAAAGGGTTTTCAGTGTTTTAAAAGAGTTTTGAGCATTTTGATACTGCCTAAGCAGTTCTTTTGTTTTGGGGTACAAATGACAAAACATCTTTATTCAGTAGGTTGTTCGATTACCAAGCGAGCAATAACTGGTTTGCGAAAGGGTTGGTGTAAAGTGCTTCTAAGCTTCGACAGAGCCTGATGAACATTTTCAAGCACAAAGCACTAAAGCTCTGACCAGTTCCGTTAGGAGATAAATATAAAACTCGAGTAAAAGTTAACTTTAACAAAGGAATTGATCGATAATATATCTAATATATAAAATTCTCGTGTCACAATGTTAGTTTAATAACCATACTCCTCCGAAACGGCTTGACCGATTTTTATGAAATTTTATATGCACATTCAGTAGGTCTGAGAATCGGCTACTATCTATTTTTCATATCCCTAAGTGATAAGGTTGTCCACCCCTAACTTTTTATTTTTTGGACAAAATTTTTTATTTCAATTTTTTTATGATTTGGCATTAAAAAATACATATCACCCTTAATTTGCATCCGTCTACCACCAACCCCCATTTTTTAATAGCGATATTAGTACTGTAATAATCTTCAACTCTCAGTGGTCGATAACTGATCAATTATTATCAATCGATTAGTCATCCCCGTCAGGCGTCTACTGATGTCACTACTCACCCAGCAAACAGCACGGAGTGGGGATGAGAATGAAGCACATAGATTTTTTTAGAATGTTACAGGGAGTTCAAATATGTTCTAAGAAGTAAAAGAATGTTTTATTATAACATTTCAGAATGATTTGGCAATGTTCAAGAATGTTCCAGAATCTTGATGATCATTCAAGAATGTTTCAGAATGTTAAAAAATGTTAGAAAATGTTTTTAAATCATAATGGAATGTTCTGGAAAATACAGAAATTATTATAAAACTTTCATTCAATAAAATTTCTTACCATCTTGCTGCTCTTGAATAGGTGTCGCTAGTGATAAAATGCACAAAGCAAAAACGATTGCAAAAATGGTAATCGATTTCATATTTACAAGTAGGCGATTGCTTCTTATAATGACTAAATGAGAATAACACTTTTAAACAAATTCGTCGGACGTTTAATACTCTCCCGAAGTAAACATATCTCATCCCCTTGTAATATCTGATAATAAGGGGATTTTTTAAATTTGTTTATTAAAAAACTCAAGTGAAAAAAACTTAAAAGATTATATGATTTAAAAATAAAATATGAGAAATACATGAAGAGTTAATTATCATATTTTTTAAATATACAATTATTTAAAAATCTGTAAACACAGCATGTTTTTGCTTCGAATGTGTTTTAAAACTGACTTTCTATATCTTTATTCAATTTCCTAATGAGGTAAGGTTATTGGAGGGAAGATGAGCTTTATTGAACTTAAAATCAGAACAACTTTGCAAAAAAGTGTTCGTAGTGGCACTTTTACTATTACTATGTATATGTATAACTAACAATACGGGGATGTTCTGAATTTGAAGTGCTGTAATACTTGCAAACCATACACGAAAGTTATCAGTCATCAATTGATTAGATTTATTCTAATACAGTTTTCTTGTAACATTGCTTCTTGTTTGATGTAAACAATGTCAACATATTTTTTTAATGGTTCACATATCTACACAAAGAATTCTAGAACAATCTTACGGATGTTTTTGTACACGTAGGCGCAAATATCTAATAGGTACAATTTTATTAATTAGGAAGTATTTTTGTTTACTGTTACCTGCAAGGTCCATAACAAGGAGCTCTACAAATTAATTAATTAATCATTACTGATTACAACAAACAAAACTGATAGCAGCCAATATAAAGCCTGTTATATATATGAATATTTAAGTATTTGTTTTGTTAAAGGTAGCAAATAAAGGTTTAAATAGCAAAAATCTTTTTTAAAAAATAATTTAAAGATTTATAATCAATCATAAATTAATCCCAGGAAAATGAAGAGTGCATTTATTTTTGTTGTCCTTTTTATTGTATACGAATTATCGTGGGCCGCTACGGGGCGTGATGGACATTCTGATGGGGTTAAGACAACTCAAGATGGTATTCCAGACCACAGCAAAGGTATGAATTATTGAATAAATAATATTTTACCTTACAACTTGACAATAAATTTAGCAAGTAACAGCAATGACAATTATAGACTTCACTACTAATATCGTCGCATACTTTTTTCTTATGTTATTAATTGTAACTACAAAATTTTAACTGCTTATAAATTCCCTTTATCAAACATAAATTTTAAATAATAGAAGCAGTAGTTTACTAATCACACTAATATTATAAAGGCGAAAGTTTGTGAGTGTGTGAGTGTGTATGTTTGTTACTTCTTCACGTCTAAACGTCTTAAGCGATTTTAATAAAATTTGGTATGGAGTTAGCTGACACCCTGGATTAACACATAGGCTACGTTTTACTGCGGGAAAATATCTTATTCCCATGGGAAAATCGATGAAAATAATTCGCGGAATAATATAAATGCGAAAGTAACTTTGTCTGTATGCTACACAATCTCGCCTAAAATACTGAACTGATTTAAATGAAATTTGGTACAGAGATAATCTAGAGCCTGAGAAAGGACATAGGCTACTTTTTAATGTGAAAAAAGGGGTGTAAGGGGTTGAAATAGGAAAGTTTGTGCGGAAATTCCGTAATTTTTAAAGATAAAAGCTTGAAACATATTTTTTAGGCTTTTGATTAGATATAATTAATACGACATTCAAAGTTTGTAAAAATTTTACCCTAAAGGGGATAAAATTAGCCGATGAATGTTTTTGTGTAATGGCGGCGTCCAAAAAGCTTACGGCCCAGAAAATTAAAATATTAAGTGTAAAAAGTTATAGAGGTTTTGTTTATTTGGATCAATAAAAGTAGTTGAATACTAAGCTATACCTATAAACTATTTTAAACTATAATTAAACTATATTAATCTATAATATTATAAATGCGAAAGTAACTCTGTCTGTCTGTGTGTTACGCAATCACGCCCAAACTACTGAACCGATTTAAATGAGAATTTGGTACAGAGATAGATAAGTAGATATAAAGCTAGAGGCTTGAAACTTAGTTTTTAGGCTTTTGATTATATATAGATACGACATTTAAAGTTCGTAAAAATTTTACCCTAAAGGGGGCAAAAATAAGGAACGAAAGTTTTTATGTAATGACGTCGGCAAAAAGGCTTCGGCCCAGAAAATATAGAAAAATACAGACAATGTTGCGGGCATAGCTAGTTACATTATACAATTATTTAAATAAAGACATTATCTTACATAAGCAATTTTCATTGAAGTGTAATTATTTTATCTTATAGTTATTAGATTTCAATATCTTTCCATTTTAAAACATTTCTATAATAATTCATTACAAGAGACAATGAGGAATAAAAAAAATTACTTCAACAATTTTTTATTTTTTATAATTCAACTGATACTTTTCAGTCTAAACCTTTCTTTAAATGGTTCTCTTTTTTTACATAACAGAAGAACGACCCAGTTCCGAAACGTTGTACGTTACCTATCAATTACAATTTAAACAGTTTTAGTTATCATTTGTGTCAAGTATTTGGCCAAAATAAAGAAGCACCTGTTAATCGCACTGATAAATTAAATTTTGTTTACATTTCTGTCATGCTTCACCAACTGCTTGTATGTCAGTTATTTATCATTGTTATCATCAATCTGTACGTAAAAGGGATTTTTATAATTTTGTAATGAGCTTAAAAAAAGTTTCTGAGAATGACACCTGTCGAAACTCATTCAGTTATTTGTTAAAAAAGAAAATATTATTATGCAGTTTGTCAAATTAAATAAGTTAATTATATTAATGTTATTTTCAGAAAGTCATAGTGACGACACTGTACCATCAACGGGAGACTGTAGTGGGTGCAAATCTTATTGTTTAGGAAAAGGATACAGTGCCTGGACGTGCCAAGAAGGGCGATGTTCTTGTAACAATTAAACAATATATAACAATTTGTTATTTTTAACAATATTTTTTTAATGACTGATGTTACATAATTTAGTATAAATAAAGAAGTACAAATTTTAAATACCTCTCTAATTCTGTCTTTTCCACCTCTAAAAATTTGCATAGAAATGTATTTTGTTGCATACTATAACATACACATAAACACCCAAAAGAGCTTATTTTACTTATTTCACAAGAATTTATTAAATATTTGATAATAAAAAATTGCATAATATTTAAATAATGTAAACATTACTAAAAATATTTTTTATGTTTTGTTGCATCTGTTTTTTTTATTTTTTAGCCCTTCCAACAGGAAATTTAATTATTGACAAAAAGTTCTGGTTGATTATTTCCAAATTTTACTTCGTTGTTACTGTTCCTAGTTATACTGAAAAAACTATGATGATATAGAGTGTAATACTCTTTTCAAAACTGCATCCGCTAACTTAATTGAGATTGAAAGCTTCAATTTAGTAATTCTAATTACAAAAATTCCAAATTTAAATAAAAATTTATTTATTACAAATTCTAAATTTTAAACATTTGACTCAAAATCATTAAAACAGCACTGGTATAAAGTAATGCTCCTGTAACCTAGAAAATTAAGTATTATAAAATTGTTTCAAACCGAAACCACTACAAAGTATGTTAGTAGGCAGAGCCATGTTTATACTTTATATTTGCGTTAATAATGAAGTAAAAATGTAGTTCATATAAGAATCACCGTAACTTCCTTAACACCTTCAGATGAAACTCAAACTAAAATTATCGAAAGAATGATGTTCTCAGAGTGATACTTAGTGCATACTTTAATTAAAGGTACGTAACTGGTGCAAAAAATTACATTATTAGATATTTTAATACTATTATTTATGAAAAATAGTTTAATTAAGTTAAGTCGCATTAAGTTTTTTAAATACTAGTTAAAAATTAAGATTTTCTAATTTATTTCATAAAAGAAAAGTAAACAGCAAAAACATATTTTTTTTTAATTCGAAATTTGTGTTTGTTAGGTAGTTAAATATAATCATATAATTTTGAGAAACTGTTGGACCAACAATATTTATTTTATCTTCTGTTATTTGATGATAATAATTTCTAAAAAAAATTAAATCTAAACTTACAGTTAGGAATTGATATCCTCTTTGTAATTTAATCAGAAAAAGTAATTAATTTTTAGCTAATTCACCGTATTTTATGTATTTGTTATGATACCACAGACTTTCGATAAACAAGCAAAAAAATATTGTAAATAATTCTACCTCAGACGGGACCTTTGAGGGAAAAGTTTGGCCATAGTAAAGAGCTTACACATGTCAAATTAAAAATTTTTTTTTGCATTTAGGGTTTTCTTTCAAAATATCTGTTTTTCCTCAAAAAATCTAAACTGAAAGATTCTTCCCTTTATGCCTCTTTTGCCACCCTTACCATGCCACCTTTCATCCTACCCACACCATACTCTAATCCATCCAAATCCTAACCTAGCTTAACCCAGTTTTATACTTTAAAAGAAAAAGAAAACACACAAACGTTTCTGCAGGTAATTTGTTACTCGACAATTGTTTCGAACTTAAACGATCATTTTCAAGAGTACAACAGGTTACTAAGATTAAATTGAAATTACAATAGTTTTTATACGTAAATATAGGGGTGAGGAATACAAATAGTGGATACATAAAATTTAAAGATGATAAATGGAGTGTTGTTTGTTAGAATTTCTTTCTGATTATTAACTAGTAGATTCTTTCCTATTTGAAGAGCACTGTTTATTTCAAAATTTTCTAAAAGAGTAAGTTTTTTTACTTTTTGGTGGTGTGTGTAATAACATAACGTTGCGCTATAAAATACATTAGAAATACAAGCAACACAATTAAAATAAATTTAAAACTTTTAATCTACAAACGATTGATATAAACAACACAAATCTGAGAAAACTTCTAGTCAACAATAAATTAAAATTTGATAAAAAGAAAAGAAGTGGTGTCTATCATTAAATTGCCTGCAATGTACGTATAAAAGAACATGTAGATAAAATTAAAAAACACAAAGTTTCGACAAGCCTAACCGATCATTGTGTTACCAATAATCATAATGTGGACACAGACAACGTTAAGCTATTGCACACACAACCAAAAAGCAAAAAACTTACTCTTTTGGAAAAGTTGGAAATAAAAAATGCTCTTCAAGCAGGAAAGAATCTAGTAATAATCAGAAGGAAATTCTAACTTATAACACTCCATTTATCATCTCTAAATTTTAAGTATCCACTACTTATATTGCCTACTCCTATATTTACGTATAAAAACCATTGTAATTTCAATTTAATCTTAGTAACCTGTTGTACTCTTGAAAATGAACGTTTAAGTTCGAAACAATTTTCGAGTAATAAATTACCTGCAAAAACGTTTGTGTGTTTTCTTTTTTAAAGTATTATATTAAAATGTTTTTCCAAGAATATACCTACGATAGTTCAAGCATCCCATTTTTAATGAAATTTTGAAAGTATTTTTGAATTTGTTGTATTACTTACCCACCTAATAGGAAAAGAAATTACTTTTGCTTCTACATTTTAATGTACGTGAATTGTGAGTTAGAAATTATGTAAATGTTTATACAAAAGATTAATAATTTAAAGAAATGTTATATTTAGATGGTGGTAAGTGTAGTTGGAGAAGTAACGATTCTTGTATGTGCCTGTATGTTTCTCTTCACTGCACCAATTTTCCTCCACGCAAAAAAGAAGCCTCACAAAATGGAGATGACCACAACAACTGAACCTCCCCCAGAACACCACGATCATTATCACGATTACGAGGACATTCCCTCTGACGATTATAAACCCCACGATCCACCTCCAGGCAACAGTCGCAGATATACGCCTTATAACAAGAGGCCTTTAAGCTTAAATCCAATAGGATCACCCTATGGCATACGGAAGGACTCATACTACAAGGCTTTACTAGACTCCTACAATTCAGCATATAAAAGTTTGTATCAAAACGTGTATAAAACCGCTTATCATCAAGAACAGTATGGTAGATTTAAAAGAGAAGTTGCTAACACTGCTTACAATTATTCAGAAAAAGTTCCAAAGGATTTTACACAGGATACTATCGATATTCCTAACGATGTCCTTGATGAACTCCAACTTCTTGAAACGGCCCTAAAAGCCACGCATGAGTTACGACCCAAAGATAAGATTTCAAAGAAGAAGAAACAAATTTATTTGAAAAATATAATAAATAGTAGAAAAAAGCGATCACTTAATTCTCTTATAAAAGGTACAAGCGAGGGCAGTAACTCCCAGAAATCGAAATACAAAAAAAATAGTTTAAGTGATGGGTTTAGCAGAGTATTTAAAAAAAGGCTTAGGAGAACTGCTGCAGATAAAGATTCCGGAGAATCAGAAAATAGACTCATTAGTATCATTACTTTACCGGAAGAGGACAATGAATATAATGACGGCAGTATGGAAGAAGAACAAACTACACGACATCATAGATTGGTTGTTCCTTTAATGTTTTAAAGTTGCATTGTATAATTTTTTAATTTAATTAGAACAACTTTCAATGCCTAAAACCTACTCTGTGATTTTAATTTATTTATTGAATAAAGTTATAATAATAGTTTTATGTTTTTATGACTAAGTACAGGGTGATACCATAACAGTGCGTTTAAAGGAGTGTCTTTCAAACGGTTTAAATTTATTTTTCATTCTCTTTTAGTAATTAATATATTACCAAAAAGGGCACCAGAAACTTCGATATTCGATATTCGTAAATTACTATTATAATTTTGCATTAAAAAAGGTATATATACTTAATAAAATTTATAAACCATTAGTAGGAATATGGTTCCCATTCTGTCCAAGATTTATATGCATGGCAGGCAATTCAAAGCGAAGTTGGGACACATTTTTTTGTCTATATGTTTTGTTGGCCGTAAAATGTTTACTAAACGTTATTTAATAATTATTGCTAAATGATGTACCTCAAAATAAAAAAAAAAAAAAAAATGCTTTTAAATGTCACGATTTATCACCCTTTCTTAAGAAGGAGGGTGAGATTAAATTAAAAAGAGAAACAGTTCACGTAAGTAATGAACAACCCTCGCTGCATTTCTGATAGATAACAATTACTTTTATTGTTTTTTGGCAGACAATAAAGGCTTAACCTACCACAAGAGTTTTATAGAGGAAAGTAGGGTTGAACGGACGTTTCATTGTAAATTAAATTAAAACTCCAAGTTGTTCAAAAAAATCTTATGTGATAGAATTTTTCATTCTTTGAAATAGTTTTAGTAGCTAATAAATAATAAAAAAATCATCTGATGACTTTTGGTCGTAGACCTGTACCTCTGTTATATTCTAAAACTTCAGGAGTCAATCGCTGGATACAAACAGATTACATTCTTTAAAACTGAACATAGAGGTGGCTAACTTTAGAAAGTTTACTATTTTTTTAGCAAGCAAGTGAATGCGGCTGCATACCTACAGTTTACATATTTTTATTAATGTTCAATACCTTAATTGAAATTTGTATTGCGATGTTTCATTAGAACTTAATAGTACCTATTGCAATCTTTATTCATCTCGTAAGTGATGTTTTTAGGAAGATGTAAGGTTAAACTCTTTTTATAAAAGCAAACTTTTAACTACCTCGTACCCAGAAACACTGTTCAAGAATAACAATGTAAAACACCAATTGTTACATGTTTAAAAAGGTACATAAACATTTTTTTACATTATTGGTACCTATACAAATAGACATTCCCACTTCTGAACCTGCATCTTAATTGTCATTAACTTACTTAGCTTAATTTATATACTTCTATATACCTCCTAACCCTAACGTACTCAAATTGGGCCGAACATGTTCAATATATTAAAAATGAGTTGTAAATGTATAAAACGTACGTATAAATGAATGACAAGACCACGAAAACATTCACTTATTTCGTGTTGCCTTTACATATCGTAACTTTGTGATCCTAAGGAATCAAACAAACTCTTCCCTTGATTAATGAAATAATGAGTTAAGAGGAATAAAAAAGGAAATGTCATCCGAACTAAAAGTGAAAAATTGATTTCAAAATCACTCTGTATTAAAGCTAAACAGTGACACAATTACCAGAGTTGACCATAAAAAATACTTACTCAAAATTTTTCAAATAAAATAATAGGAAATATCCATATAGATCGAAAGACGATAAAAAAAGGAGTCGATTGCAAAAATTAAAAATGGTAGGTGCCATTTGAAAAAACGAAGTTATTCGCGTTTGAAGTTCTTAAACTTTAGAATTTTATTTTAAACGCCCTGTATAAATCATTTAGTGCAATTTTGTCAAGGCGTTAGCACTAATATTCAGCTATTACTAGTAAAACTTTCAACAGTCTGAGTCGTATTTTGTGGAAGTTATGATTTTTTATAATTTGGGTTGCGGTAACGATTTTTTTTTCTATAAATTAAATTAACTCAGAAACCGATCGTCATTGGTGTACAAGTTGGTTATCAAACTTACCTTAGAATTACACGTTTTATTCTAATTCAGCGTAAAAAATATACCATTCCATTTAAAATAACAAAGTTGGTATCGACTTCCGGTATAACCGGATGTAAATCGAACTTGAAAATATTTTTAAAAGAAGCGGCGTAAACAATAACCAAATGAGCCCAAGTTTTAGAATTGAATTCCTTCTAATAATTCATTTACTTCTAATAGCCCGTCATGAAAAACCCTGTATGCAATAAATAAGGTCCCGAAATGGGAATAATAATACAATTATGGACCAGGTCACGAAATGTAAAATTTTATGAGGTCCTCATGTGTCCCAAAGTTAGGAGGGCATTGTATGATTTTATTTGTAACATTTGAAACATTAAAGTATTTTCGTAAAATGGTATTTTTACAGTAGCAATTTAACAACACATATGCACATCAAAAATACCATTATCAAGTTCCATACCGTAAAAACAAAAAATATTTGTACATTTCACAAATTAAAACTATAATTTATTAAATATCGAATAAATACATATCGTCATAATATAATAAATAACATTTTAAATACTTATTTTTGTAAAGTTATAAATAATGAATTGGATATCTCATTGACGGTCTCCTCCTGTTGGAACCATAACTTCCTGTCCTTCTTTTTGGTGGTTTTGGTGGTTTTGGCGGTGCCTTCTTTGCCTTTTGGTATCTGTACGTAAACATTGGTCTAAACATAGCAGCAGACGATTCGGCAGTTTCCATATCATCATCTACAGCTCCATTAAACGATCTTCCATTAAGAGCAAAATCCAAAGATCTTCCTCCTTGTTCACGTGAATTTAAATAGGAATTCATCAGTTGCACATAATGTCCAGGTGCCAATAATTTGTTACTTTCGTCAAAATTTTTGTATTCATCTGTCAAAAGGTCGTCATAAGAATCCAACGGTTCAGAGGTAAAGCTTCTTTGTACATTATCGTTTTCGTATTCAGACATAGGAATAACTTCTTCTGCGAAATGGGTTCTTCCTGTTTTTCCCTGTGGTTGGGCTAAGAATACTAATTCCTCGCTGATACTACTTGGACTAATTTTATCTAAACCGTATGAAAATCTTAAATTATCCAGCACATTTTGCTCGTGCATATTTTTAACGTTCCTTAAATTATTAAAAGAAGTTGTTGATGGAAAGAATGGTACTAAAGCATTTCTTTCAAATTGTTGTCCTTGTTCTGGATAAAGCAAAGGTTGGAGTGGTTTTTGGGGAGAAGTAACAACATGTAGTGGTTCCTGTTCATTTTCTTCAACGTCTTCTTCGGGGGGAAGTTTCAAATCTGTTACTTTTTCTAAATCAGCATCTTTAATTTTAGAGAGGAGTTCTTCAGGAGAATTTGTTCCATCCAATGACGGCAATGAGACTTCAGGGGTTGGCAAACAATGTGAAGATTTGTTAAGTAAATAAAATGCCTAAAATTAATTTTGATATATGGTAGTTCAAATTTATTTTTGTTATGCATTTACTTACCAGTAACACTGTTAGTTTAATATACTTGGACATTATAAATAAACAATTACTACAACATTACGCGAACGACTATAAAGCAACGAACAAACCGTTTCTGTGACAAAAAATTCTTAGGGAATTATTTAAAGCCTTTGCAAAATACTCTAACGGTTGTTTTATGTTCCTGTTAAGTTCTTCTATCAATATTTTGTCACAGGTGTTCTGAATTTTATTTCAGTTCACCAAATGAGTTTGTTTATCAATTAGAGTAAGTAAGTATACTTCTTTTACTAGCCAGCAAAGTAATGTGAAACAGTAAATACCGTTAGTGGGTTGGTTTCATAAAAGGCTTTAGAAAAAATTGTAGACAGTTTCAAAATAATATAAATATCAATCAATTAAATTTATTTGTTATATTATGAAGATATTTATATTTATGGATAATATTGAGTTTCGAATCAAAGTAGTATTCTATCAGATAACTGTCAATGTACTTATAAATCGCTATAATTTCGGAAAGGGTTCTTTTATTTTCCTATTTTACAGTTTAGTTAAAATTATTCGTAATTCATTTGACTATTAATAATCACAAGATCATTAATTTGTTTCAATGTATATAAAATTTCGAGAGGATAAAATAAAGATGCCTAATCATATAGATGAAAATTTATCAAGTTCCAGTAAAAGTAGCAGGTCAACAATAAATATAAGGTGTTCTTTGAAAGAATTACCAAAAGATCGTTCAAAAGCCGATTCTGTTGAAAGTATCGAGCACCCCGTAACACCACCAAAAGAGGAGAACATAGAAGAAAAGCGTCCAAATGAATTAATAATTAGCAGCACGTCTTTGGATAGACTGTGCGAATTTTCTTATAATTCAGGTCTTTACGTACTCAAACTTTTATTTTTGGTGAGTATTAATATAAAGAATATATACCTATAGTGGTGTTGAGGCAGTAGCAAAATATTGCGCCAATAACAATATGGTTAGGATATAAGCAGTGGAAGCAACAAAATAATCCATTTTTAGAATTAGCATTTTTTTATCCCTAATATTGAAATGTAAAATGTAACTTCGAATTATTTCATTTATTGAATATTAACGTTTCGCTCCTCCAACGGTAACTTAATTGTGTGAATAAAAAAGGTAGTAAACATTTTATAAAAATGAAAAGGGTGGGGGTTGTAAGGAAATGAGAAAAATTATGAATTACTGTATGTAGAAGAGAAGAATAAAAGGTAATGGAATTGGGGAGAGGCAGCGGAATAACGAATGTTATAAAAAAAAAGAGTCAAAGGAAGTGTCTGAAAAATGTCTGAATGTGATAAGGAAAAATACAAAATTAAAGTATGGAAACATAAAGAACAAATTAGAAAGAGTAAAGTAGAATAGGTATAGTGATATGATTTTAAGGGATATCAAAATGAAGAAGAGGATGGACTAAATCCAGAAAAATATTGTTATACACTGAAAAGGGAAGAGAGTGGGTTTAAGCGATAAAATATGCGACAGGGAGTGGTATAATAATTTTTGGAATATGTTAGAGGTAGTGGAAGAGAAAATTGAAGTATTAGATAGCACAGGAGAGGATGAAATTTGATATCGTAGATTTGCAAAGAGAGGAGGTCGTGAAGTAAACAGACACTTTGGGCTCACAGAAATAGCAAAGTATTACAGAATTAAAATTAAAGCCTTTAAGGGTTAAAACATTTTATTTTGATTTTGACTATGTATTGAGAATTAGGGAGAGAATTATTAATTGTAGCAAATTATTGATTATTGACGTTTAACATTTATCTGCAGCGAATACCAGACATAGATTAAAGGAACATCCTTTAATTACGTAAGTTTAAAATAAGGGGAGAACTGCACCGAATAATCTCATCAAATGTCGTATAAAGGAAAAGTGGTTATCAAAAATCTAATGTCAACTTTTTAATTCAATATATTACAATAATATTATTCCCTTTCTTCTATTTTAAATAAAAATTAAACTTATTGTATAGTATATCTCACGTAAAGGGGTTGAAGGAGGAGCCCATCACATCTTACCAAATCTCACTGATGGGGGGGGGGGGAGGTTCTAAACACTTCAAATAATTAATGCATGATCGTCCATTAACATGACTTGGGTGTATACACTTTCGTCCGGGGAATTACAGATTTTATTAGACCAGCAGAATTTACCTACCTGAAAAACTACACATAAGGAACGCCTAACAAATATATAGAGTACCTATTACCTATCTACCTACACGTTTCAATAATACAGTTATGCGAGCCCATGGTGAATTAAGAAATAGTTTAATTTATACTGAATGCCCTCTTAAAAAACACATTATTTTCTCTATATTGTGAGATTTTTTTAATTTTAAGGGGAACCTTTACATACCATAACCTATCATTAAGATAGTTTTCTACCGCATGGTCATAGGTAAAACAAAAAACAAAGGTGAGTAACACTACTACATAAGCACCTATATACCTATTTGATCTCCGGATTAAAGTTTACTTTTTGAATTCAAATAGATTTCGGTCTACGGACGAAAGTGTATATTTTAATTGGGTATAAAAGGGTTACGGACGAAAGTGACAACACCGACATGATTTAAACGTGTTTCAACAGTCTTTTTTATACGTATTGTTGTTAATGTTTTTTTATAAGTAATGATTTCCCCTAGTATTATTTGTTATGTTGCAGGGTACAGAAGGCTTAATAAGTGGTATAAGGTTTATCATGAACAGTGAAGAACCATGGAACTTATTGTCAATAGTAACTTGTGTTTGCTTTGAAGCGTTTGTTTATTTGGTTCTTGCACTTGCCACAATATTTATTGCAACAATTTTATCATTTTATTCACAGTCACCTAAGAAAGTACAACCCTTAGGAGTGGGTAAGTATCAACTTTGGAAAAGCCTGTGTCTTAACATTTACCACTTATAGTTCTCTTTACGATTTCTTTGTGCACTGGCCGACGGAACGGCCCACAAACAATGAATTATTTATTTTTAACTTCAGTTGCAATTTGTAGATGACGATTATTAGTAAGAACATACAATAAATAACGTAGGTGATACACACTAAATTTATATTAAGTAAAACACAATTAAACTTTTCACAAATTTTTCACAACTATAGTTTCGCTACACTATAGATTTTTCAAGTGAGTAAATTCTGTAACTATGTACTTAAATTTACAAAAACATCTTGTTTATAACCTATCTTAACCTAAGGGATGGGGATTTTTTATTTTGAATAAATTCAATAGTGGTGAATTGTTCAAGTCTAATTGGTCGTTTAGTAACAGGTCTGGGTTATGATTTTTTATTTTATTGATTTCTACAAATTCTAAAACATTTAATTTTGTACTTTTCCTAAAACATGTAGAATTTTGAAATCATTATTTATATATATAGTAAATGGTTTGTATAGTTAGAATTTTGTTTTGTATTATCATAACATTTTAAATGTTCATTGATCCTATTATTCAACGCTCTTCATGTTTGTCCTATGTAACATTTTTTACAAGGTCCACACTTTAATTTGTACACACCTGATAGTTTACATTTGTCTGTTTTAAACAGACCAATTAGACTTGAATAGTTCACCATTATTGAATTTATTCAACATAAAAAACCTCCATCCCTTAGGTTAACGTGGATCTTACAGAATTTACTCACTTGAAAAAGCTACAGCGTAGTTGTGAAAAATAAAAATTTGTGAAAAGTTTAATTATGTTTTACTTACCTAATATGGATTTAAACTTTCACCAAGTAACAGCCAACGCAATCAATCATTTACTCGCTAAATTTATTAATCATAAAATATTTACAAGAATGTAATTAATAAACAACAGTGATGCTATCCTCAATTGCTGCAGAAGCGTTTTCTTCTTCTATTAGGGTTCTTTAGAGGGTCGCCAGTCGGAGGACTCTTTTGCCCTTTGTCTAACTTCCTTAATGTTATCTACATTTATTATTATTTTTTTAAATGAATATATTATATAATAAACATTAATTTAGTTATTCGAAGTTTCAGAAACCTATGTTTTAAATTCTGTGTAATTTATTATACAACAAGAGACTCGACTAAATAATTAATTACGTATTGTTTTTTTTTTTTAATTTCAGACAAAAAAGGAACTAATACTTTGAGTCTAAATCAGCGATGCTTGACACCCAAAAGAATCAGTCAATAAAATTTCAACACAGTCCAGTAGGTTGTCATTGTGATAATTTACCTACTTTTCATTCAAATACAGCTTAATAATTATATGGTGTTTTTGTATTCATCCATTTTTTTATTCCTAAAGAGGTTTAAAAGTTTTCTTAATACAAAGGATTAAAAAAAGAAGAGAACTTGAAAAAATAGGAGAAAAAGGTATACTTCTGTAATTAATAATAGCAAGAAACATAAGAAAATAGCTTTAGACATTATGTTAGAAGTACAATAGAAACAAAAGTAATGAGGATCTAAAACAGATTAGAATTCGCAAGTTTTCAGGTAGGAAGGAAATATTCGAAAAATGAAACAACAGTTTCTATATTTATCCTATAAACCCTTTTAAGCTTAAATGCTATAGACCCAATAGTTTTGTTTCAGTTAAAAAAGAAATACAAAACCAAAACTTGCAGGTATTTTCCAGAAATAAATGAAAGTATTTTGAAATGTCTTGAGAATATTTTGTCGGGCACTGTACTCTTATTACAAATAAAATGATGAAAATTGCGATTTGTCAAATAAGCATTTTCAACAACGAACTAAAAGTTCAAAATATTCACAAGTGAGGGTTGTGGGTGATAACAATGGTATTCCTAACGGGTTAAAGCGTACTTTCGTTTTCTAGATGCTCCACTAAAAATCAGAGATTATAACATGCTTTGACTTATTTCTCGAAAAATGCTTAATTGTGGTTTTCTTCATTGCCATAAAACAACTATCACACTAATATTATAAAGGTGAAAGTTTGTGAGTGTGTGAGTGTGTAGGGTTGTTACTTCTTCACGTCTAAACGACTGGAGTGACTTTAATAAAATTTGGTATGGAGTTAGCTGACACCCTGGATTAACACATAGGCTACGTTTTGCTGCGGGAAAATATCTTATTCCCATGGGAAAATCGATGAAAATGAATTCGCGGAATATTATAAATGCGAAAGTAACTCTGTCTGTATGCTACACAATCTCGCCTAAAATTTACAGAGATAGTCTAGAGCATGAGAAAGGACATAGACTACTTTTTAATACGGAAAAAGGGTTGTAAGGGGTTGAAATAGGAAAGTTTTTGCGGAAATTCCGTAATTTTTAAAGATAGAACTTACTTATTTTTTAGGCTTTTGATTAAATATAAATAAATACGAAATTCAATGTTTGTAAAAATTTTACCCTAAAGGGGATAAAATTAGCCGATGAAAAATTTTGTGTAATGACGTCGTCCAAAAAGCTTACGGCCCAGAAAATTAAAAAATTAAGTGTAAAAAGTTATAGAGGTTTTGTTTATTTGGATCAATAAAAGTAGTTGAATACTAAGCTATATAAACTATTTTAAACTATAATAAAACTATATTAATCTATAATATTATAAATGCGAAAGTAACTCTGTCTGTCTGTGTGTTACGCAATCACGCCCAAACTACTGAACCGATTTAAATAAGAATTTGGTACATAGATAGATAAGTAGAATATAAAGCTAGTTTGTAAAATTTTACCCTAAAGTGGGCAAAAATATGGAATGAAAATTTTTGTGTAATGACGTCGGCAAAAAGGCTTACGGCCCAGAAATTAAAAATATAGAAGGAAAAAGTCGCGGGCATAGCTAGTTAGTTGTGTAAACTTCATTTTAAGCTTAAATAAGAAATTACATATTTTCGATAACTTCATTTCTCGTTATCTTGTTTTACAATTTATTAGAATTTTTGTAAAATTTACTGAAATGAGAGCATACTGTTTTTGATAGAATAAGATGGCAATATCTTAAAAGCAACTGGACCTCACCTGCTCATTGAAATAAATGTGTTATCACTAATAAATTTATAATGAAATAGGGCATAAAATAATGTTTTTACTTCTTCAGCTTCAGTAGGTAACTAATATTTTCCGTCTCTGAAATTTTATTTTTTGAAGAGTAATCATAAAAGTTGTTGGACCAACTACTGTTAACTAAAAATTTCAGAGTAACACCTACAATTCAATTTTCTCAGGGCACAGTTGTAAATTTCATGACTTTCAAAAACAGCAATAACGAGTAATGTCCAAAAATAGTTCGTTCACGATTTATACATTACCAGACGTAACCCATCGGCCTCACTGGATGGAATTATCGCTATTACCTGTTTACCCCTGCAAGGAAATACTTTTTTTAGTATTCTGCCAGAAAATTAATAAATCAATAAAAAAGTGCTTAGGTACTGAGTTTTATTTTAGCCATAAAAATAAATTTCATTCATTCCCAAATTTCCCAAAGTTAGAAGTAACTTCTGATGTTTATGAAAATTTAAGACAATAGCAATATCGGTTCACCCGTCTTTTGAACGCTTTGGGGCAAGGATGTTTGGCTGCCAAATTCGCCGGATCTCAACCCGAAGGACTACTCCGTCTGGGTCATCCTGGAGCAAAAAATCTCGTGAACACGATACGCCATGCAGAAGCACCGAAAACGGCTGTGACGCGTGCTTGGAACGAAATTGCGGTGGACCATTGTTGGCAATTTTCAGAAGCGGCTTGGAAAATGTACTAAAGCGCAAGGAGGCAATTTTGAGCATTTATTGTAAAACTTTTTGTTTTAATTTGTTGTTACTTTGTTTGTTTTGTTTATTTGTACGGTGTTGCTATACTGCTGAACTATTTTTAAAAATTCCGGGTATTTTTTTATCACCCTGTATATAACTGAAAAATCAGCAGGTTTACACGTATTACGTAGCGACCGTTTAGCTTCAATTTTACTAAAGCAAGCAACACCCTTTTACGAATAAGTAGTAGATTAAAAATTGAGCTTCAAATGAATAAATTACTACCGTCTAATAAATATAAGTACTATTTAAATTTAAATGTAATAAATAGAGTTCCCATTTATTGTTAAAAATGCACTATTTATTATCTTTTATTGTTGTTTGTTTGGTGAATAGTCGGAAATTTACCTTACCGGAACCACCTAATCGCCAGAAGCAAAATCAAAGTTTAATGCGGAATTCTGAACTATAATTTCTGAATTAAAAAAAGTTAAATTTTGTATTTAGGATGGCAAATCCAGGAACTAGTAATGAGTAATGGGGAACACACATGAGCTTCGCAATGACGATTTTATTAATTAGGACATTATTTTCCCATTAAGTATTTCAAGAAAGTTTTTGAACGCACTCCCTCAAACTGTACATAAATAGTTTTACTTAAATAATAGATCTCATTTACATAAAACCTACTGTTGGAGTGAAGTGCCTGATAAGTGAATCAAAAATGAAATTTTCAATTGTTTCTGTCTTCTTCGTAAGTACTTTTTCATTGTTTTTTTGAAATTCCATCCAGAAAGTTGCATGAAGTGTTGCATACCTTTTGCCATTAAAATAACTTATATTATTTAGTTATCTTGTTTATTAATTTATTTTAATTTTGATTAGCTTTTTGGTGCAAATTTTTTGGATATTAATAATTAATAGTAATGATAGAATTATTTTAATTATTCAAATAACAATATAAAAAGCGCTATTGATAATCCCACAATTTTATTTGTTCTTAACAATTGTGATTTTGTCAGAAAACACTGATATTTGTTATAAATTATGGAAATTATCAATGGTGTTTTTTATATTGTTTAATTTTAATTGAATCTAAGGCACACCTGCTCGAAAAAAATCAATTCAAGGTTTAGGGGTTTTATTGAAAAAGAAGTGCCCCTGTGTGACAAAATTGAATTCTTAATAGGGTATCTGTAAGGTTTTTATTGAATGCAAAGGACACCTATGTAAATAATTCAGGCTATAGAGCCTTTATTGAAAGTAAAATACAACTGCGCTTTTCAGATAAAAAAAAAGAACCTCACAAGTGTGCTCTAGATTCAATAAAAATCTTACACCTGTAATTTATGGATAATATTAAACAGAAAAATCAAAACAGATAAATGTTGATAAAATTAAAAAGTATAGATTAAATTTCCGTCACCTTATTTATTTTTTCGCACATTCTTTTAATAAAAAAAAATTAAAATTGCTAGGTTTCCCAAAATTCTAGGAACTTAAAAAAGGCGTTTCAACACTCACACTGTTATGCTCAACAAGCAACTGACTTTAATTCTTATTGCTCTATCTGAGGATGAAATCTTAGGTGTCAAAACGTGTTTTAGGATTCTAAATATTTATCAAAGTTTCACTTAATTAAGTTCCTTACAACACCACATAATTATTAGTTTATTATTATAGAAGTAGGGTTTTAGTTTTTTAAACAAATGCTATTAGTTATTAAAATTTTGATAATTTTTTAAGGTTTACATAATACCATTGGTAGACTTTCTGACCTTCGCTTTCTAATGATTATTTCATTAGTTTAGATGTTAAACTGTCATTTACAACTAAATATTCTACCAATCCAAAAATATCTACAGACATTCGCCCATTATTAAATTTATAAAAGAATACTTTGCTAAAATTACCTTTTCGAATGTAATACAATTTTATTATTATATGTTATACCATAAAGCCAAATTGTTTACATATTAATTAGAATAATCACACAATTAATACAATATTAATTAATGGAATTGTACCATTAATTTTTATTCTACTTACATAGTCTACAAAACTAAAATTCTTAAAGAATTTGTATTGTCTAGAAAAATATACTAGAAAAGCCTTTGAGCATTTCGTTTGAAGGAAAATTAAATGCCAAATTAAAAAGACATTAACAAAAGTGGAATTGATTGGCGTGATTACGTGTGACATTATTATAATATCAGAAAATAAAAAAACGTTAGCACCAAACTAGAACGTGCAATACAAATATTGTGAATCTTTTGAAAGCAAGGTCGATACAATAACCTAATCAAGAAAATACGTTTTTTGGGTAATAAATTGATTTTACACTCAATTAGGAAATATAATAAACAGATTCAGTAGGTAAAATGTTATCTAAATGATGCCTGATATATCTAGTTTTAGTGATATTTGTTTGTGTACAGCTTAGAAACGCAATTAACTGGCTATAAACAGATAAGGAAGCTTTATTATACCTACACGTGGGATAAAATTCATTTTAGTTCGAAAATAACTGTAATTCTTATAACCAATAAATAAGTTAACAGAAATCTCAGATTACTTCCGACAATTTCATCCTTAAGTCTTTAAAGGCCCAAAGAAATTTGTTCGGTCATTTCAAAGTTTAGCACGAATAGACAGGCAGAAGAATTTTCTAATATTATCTGCAATTCAATATTTATATATATATAATATTTATTTAATAACAAAAATATTTTAAAAATGCAATTCTTAAATCATTCGTTTATTTTTAATATTACAGCTTATTGGCTCTTTAGCCTTAAGCAGCTCCCAAATCCCAGAGAACAAAAACTATGAACCCTCTGTAGGCCCCGGAAATGCTTTAGTGAACCTCCTCAGTGGAAACCAAGGGTGGACAGAAAATGGACCCGTTCAAGAACTTCCTGTTGATGTTTATCCCATGTAAGTTAAATTTTCCACAACGATATCAATGAAATCGAAATCTTGGCTAATTGGGTCAAGAATTAGCAAGACTCGAAATAAAATAAAAATCAAGAACTAAGATATCTGTATTTCAAAAATATCTGAATGAGTACTCTAGAACTGAACTGACTTAATGGAACACTGAAATTTTAAAGCTCCACAATTTTAGAGAATTTATTTTTTTTTTCTTTTTTATTTGATGAAATGAAAACTTAAATCGTTTTTCCAGGTTTAGTAACTTGATTATTTTCATGCTTGTAAAGTATTTCTAAAGGTTTTAAAATACCAATTATTTTCAAAAACTGGACGCATTACAAGTTTATATTTAGCACTTTAACAAACTTAATGTTATGTTACTAAACCCCTTTATTCATTGCACGTCCACAATAATTATTTTTCCACACATTGGCTTCTTTAGTAAGAAGACAACTATTTAGAAATATAGATTATGAAGTTAACATTCTGTGGTTTTGTTGTATAATTTTGTAGTTAAAAAAGATTGATTTAGCACATAATTGACCACATTTGTATTTCTTTTTTATAACTAATACCTATATATGTACATAATTCTAATATAAAACTTTTTTTATTTAGTACTGAAAAGCCCCAACTTTTCGCTGCCCAAATCGAACTTCTCAGACTTCTAGAAATGTTGGTCCAAGTTAAAGGGGAAGTTTTCAGCCGACTGAACGACATCGTCCTCAACAATTATGAACTAATCACCGCAATTCTGAATTTACTAATTAACAAAATCAGAGCTCTGCATAATTTCTCTTTGGCCGGTTTGAGCGTGGTGAGGAGAGTCTTGGAATACGCTGCTGACGCATTCGCCCATTTAGGACACCAACGTTAAACATTCGTCAAATAATTTTTAATACTTAATTTATTTGCATTTTCAATTCAATTACGTATTTTTTAATTAACGAATTTATTGTTGTACATATTATGTATCGTTCTAATTTAATTTTTTTTTCATTGTATTGAATTTGTGAACGTGCCTAATAGAAAATCAAAATTTCAAATGCAGTATACATTGTAGTCCTTCCCCTAACATATACATACCCTTCAATGAAGAAAATAAAGCAATGCAAAGGATGAAAGCTATTTTAAAACTTCACAATCAAGCTTGAGTTCTCCAATGCAGTTATTATTTTTTTTTTTTTAAAGATACTTGAACCAAAATGAAGAAAACATTCCCATGACAATATTCTACGTGCGTCCATTAATTTGTGAATGACTTCCAAAGGAAATTAAAAAGATCGAAGGGGGGCATCATCATGCCAAAAGGAAACAAAAAACGTCTTCTACCAATGTTTGGTATTTTAATTTTTTATGAGCTTCGACTTTAAGGTGTCCATTATTAACAAAATGTCTCAATGTCAATGCCTCTTTTGCCTTTCGCACATTCTACACTTCAGGAGATTCTGAAATACCATACATTTTTGATTTTGTTCTTTTTTCTTCGACTTAAATGAACCCTTTGTATTTTATCACTTCGCTTATTCCAAAAATATAAAAAGCTGCAATATTTAAAGTAATTTCAACAACTAATTGGATGAAAAATACTCAAAATTATAATAACACATTGTTTTCTTATAATTAAAAATAACAAATAAAATCGACTACATGTAATTTTTTTTGAAATAGATTATATAGCCCAAAAAGTGGTCGGTTTTCAAATAAAGTAGAAATACTTTCGTGGTATTAAATGAATTCTACAATAATTGGAAATCATACGGTACATAATTATATCTATATATATATAGATATTAATTTTATTACCTAAACAAGTTCATTATCACCTTCAACTACATAGTTTTATTATATTAGCGACTAGAAAAAGTAATTAAAAATCAATTTGTTTATGTAGGAATCTATTATAAACGGTAAACCATTATAAACTACTGTAAATTTAGACATAAAGTATTATAACAGGCTTATATTGATGATTATTATCTCCACGCAATTCTAATTAAGTAGATGCTTAAGTAAGTGGTGAATGTATATAGCTTTCAAAACGTATATTTCAATAGAAGTATTTCTAAATAACTATTAACACGCAATTGCAAATTTTAAAACAAAAAAATGATAAATCCTTTAAATCTTAATGAATTAACATTGATTAAAATGTGATGGAAACTAAGAATAAATGGAAGACTCTTAAAGTGATACTAGTGGCGTAACTACACCATCTGGGGCCCGTGGCAAATTCTTTTGATGGGGCCCTATCAGTAAAAATCGTCACCTTGTACTCAGTTTAATTTTAATAAACTTCGAGATTTTCAGCGTACTCAATTACACGTTGTATGTTGTATATATTCCACTAATGGCCATAGGCCTCCTCTTTTAGGCGAGAGGAAATGGTCTGTAGTCCCCACGCTAACCCAATGCGTATTGGAGACTTCACATTCATCCATAGAACATAATATCTCAATGCATTCATCATCTATTCGCTAGCTTTTCGGTGAAGGAACAACATCGTGAGGAAATCTGCATACATTTACAGTGAAATAAAAATAAAAATTTAATTTCAATAAGATATTTATTAAGAAAAATATTTTTTTCGAGCTTTCTGTTCCGCAAAAGTGTCTATAACATCATCAAAGTTTAAAGATCGGGCCATAAAATTTTCAATAGACAGAATAGCCAAGTTACATAACCTGTCTTGTCTCAGAGAGTTTCTTAAATAGGTTTTTATCAATTTTAGTTTTGAAAATGATCGTTCAGCACTAGCTGTAGTTACAGGAATTGTAAGAAATAACATTAATGCAGTGCATACTTCAGGAAAGTTGCAGGACAAAATGATTTTTTATTATTAATAAATAAGCAAGGTCTCTAATTTACGAAGATTTTTCTATTTCGTCTCTGAAAGTGGATCGAAAACTGAGAATTTCTCTGGCAAATGATTCAGATAAGTCTTTTTTATATATCTCAACAAATTCTAGAGCTTTTTTTAATAGATCAGTGTCATTTAAAACTTTTAAAGTGGAAGGCTGCAAAACACTGAAATTTGAAACAATTTCATTCATTGGAAGGAAACGCGATTTCAGTTGGTTAATAATGATGTCTAATACTCGATAAAATATGTTCACTTTGAACAAACTTTCCAGATCTTGGAGACGCTCATCTTCGAAAAGCTCATCAAAATGGCGTTTTACCTTCCTCTGACGAATTTTAGAAAATTCAGGGGTGATGGACCATTTTTCTGCTACACTATTTGCTTCCATTTTTAAATTTTCAAATTCATGTCGATACCTTTCCAATTCTTTTAGACAAATTTTCAAACGTTTTAAAGCATTTGAAAGATCGGTGGCTTTAGACTGAAGTGCTTTAGAGGCTGCATCGATAGTAAGTAGGATCTTGCAATGGAAAACCAATAACATAATAAAATTGTAGTTTTCGATCTTCTTTTTGAGCGAAACAGATTCATTTCTTTCATCTGATTTGCAATTTAACAGAATTGTTTTCGTTAGTGCTTTTTGGACAAAAACGGCATCATAACGTCCTGCCAATCCAGTAGGGTTTAATGTTTTTAATGTTATTAACTTGAAATTGTATTATGGTCTTTAGTTGTCTCACTGGATTTTAAGCAGAACTTATAAAAATATACTTTTCAAATAAAATAAAATACTCAGGTACAATGTAAAAAATATTTTTGAGCTCGCGGCCTCATGGGCCGGGGCCCTCTTGGGTCGGGGGCCCGTGGCATTTTGCCAGCTCTGCCACCCTATTGTTACGCCATTGAGTGATACACAATTTTTTATTAAATACACTTCATGTCATTTCGCCTAGGGAAACGTCTATTAATTAATTACCTACATGAAGCAATTTGGACGCCTCCTTACCCTTACGAGTTGATGAGATGTGGTAGAATCCCTTCACCTTTTTATGTAAGGTTTACCCCATATTAAGGTTTTAAATAAAATACAAAAGAAAATTATAATCGTTTATCAAAAAGTTGACGTGACATTTTCAATAAACCATCTCCCCCCTCCTGATTACAAAAAAATTGACATTTCTTTAACTCTAAATAATCCTAACTGGTTGCTGGTACAGGTAATCTAAAGATACGTTAGTAAAGCAAAATGTACAGGGACGATTTGGACACGCATTAAAAAAATAGCAAAATAATTAAAATAATTCTAGACAAGAATTAGAAATTGCCACAATACAAAGTTTTGAATCTTTGACTCCAATTTAGTTAATTATTTTGGCAAGAAAAAGTGAATATGCAATTAGTGTTTTATTTTGAGCCATATTTTTTTCTGTCCTACCCGACAATATAATACTTTATAAAAAAAACTATTCCCCTGTATCTTTATAGATTTACTGTAGCTATTTTGTTATGGTATTATCTTTATTACTCTTTAAACTGATACGACGTTGAGGAACTGTTATGCTGAATATAAATTTGAAATATTAACCACCCACCTTTTTGTTGTAATAATAAATTCTAGTTTGTGATTTGTAAATCTGTAAAATAATATTACTTGAAAATTGTTAGGTAAAAACAACAAATATGTTATATATATGCAAAAGTAATTTTAAGCACTCTTAAGATATGTTGAAATATTAAGGGTATTACATATACACAACTAATTTTTGTATTGCTAACTACTGAACTATTAATTTTAGAACAATTTACCTTAAACCATTGAACTCTACGTAAAAAAGTGCTTTAAAGACGTTTCCACAGTAATAAAGTATTTTCGTCAGGAAAAAAGTTATAGAGCTTTTTTGAAGATGTATATTTTCCAAAAACAGCTTGTATCGCTTAGACGCTGCTAGATAACTAACTAACCAACTTCTTATAAAAATTAAGCTTCAGATACCCACATCAGTTTCCACCCATTTCCTCTAAAAAGTTGACCACCTTCCTAATTGGCCTACCCTATACACAAAATAATTTTATTGAATGACTAGCAGTGAAACCCGGCGGTTGCTCGGCTTAAAATACATCACATGTTTAATGGTATCCATAAAAAATATTTAAGAATCTATTTTTTAACGCAGATATTATAGATTTATATCATAGATAACGTAGATATTAAGAGACTTATTCGGCCATCAAACATACGGTGTATATACAGTATATCTGATAGAGTGAACTAACTAACGAATTGAAATAATTTTAAGAAACAGCTTAGTAAATGGAAAATTTATGTTTTATTTACATAATTATTTACATAGTCACTGAATTTTGGTTTATATACCATCAGTAATCGAAATTTCTAGCATTAGAACAGTCTAGAACATTCAAATAGTCTGTTCTTTTCCATTTGTCGATTTCCCTTCAATTTTTTTTGGCCACTGTTCGTTCTTGTTTCCAATTGATCTTCACTCGGCTGCAAACACAATTTAACTGACAAAAAGTCACTGAATGTTGATTTATATATCATCGAACATCAAAATTCCTGGTACCAGAACACATCACTTTGAAACGTAGATGTACACTTTTTGAAACTTTCTAGATCATTCAAGAAATTTTTAGAACTTTCTCGATAATAACAGTTTGCGCTCATTTTAGAATTTTTTAGATCATTTCAGAAATTTTGAAATCTTTCCGGAAGTCTCTATGACTTAAAAAAGGACAGAAATATTTCTTTTCACCTTTCTGCCACCTACAACCACCCACTTCCACCCACCGCGACCAAACTCCCTTACTCCCACCTGGAGACCAAGGGGTATTTACCACCCCTACAGGAAGTTGATTGGAGTAGGTAGAGATAGAGAAAACCGTGTATTTACGTACTAACATTAGCATTTTATATATATATTTAGATTTAGATTTAGATATTTAGATTTAGATTTAGATTCCGAATTTTTTTCATTTTAATTTGATAAATTTTATTATTCATTTTGAGTAACTTTACTATGAGATTTTTAATAATTAAAATAATTAATTCCAATTTTTTTATTATGATACATAGATATATTATTTAAACTTTATAGTAATTGCTTTGGTAAACAACAATAAAGTTTAGTTATTTTTAGTTATTACAGGTAGGTACTTAATGCAGACTTTTCTTTGTCTTTTTTTTGTCGTTTCGTTTTGATCTCATGATGAATAAGTTTTTTTACAGAAAAACTTTTATTCTACCTAATTAATAGAAAAAGTTGACATTTGGTAACGAATATAAAAATGACGTTATTACTTAACTACAAATGCCTACGTATTATATTCACATAAAGTAGGAAGTAAGTACCACATACTTATTAGATAATTAGTCATCAAGTAATCAAATAATAGTCAATTACTTAAATGTAAAAACTGTAAAAAGCTTTAGTCAATAAATTGATTCAAAAATGACACTTAATGATATATAAGGTTTAATATGAATTTCCGATTTTATAACGATTTAGTGTGTGACGTTTATTTTTAATACTAAATGATTAGCAAAACAAGGGGTCATAGCTCAGAGAAGTCGTTAAGATAAAACCATAAAAAAAACAGGCGTAGAACTTTTAAAGAGTTTATCTTTCTGTTAGGTTCTGTTCTTCAAGAGTGGTGATCAAATTTTTGCTTTGTTCTCATTTGTGATGGCCACTACAATGAATCTGTTTTTCGATTTGTGTTGTAAAAGGGTAAGCAATAAAATAATTGATAAAACCTTCAAATTTAATAGTGATAAAAAAGTAACAGCAATTATAATACGAAGAATATTTTTTTAATTGTTTTGCTCATAACATCCTTCAGGTGAAGAGACCAATGTCTGGTTAAGTAATTAATGTGGTATCAATAAAAGAATTGTTGTCAACCCTGCCTCTTTTTTTCGACATACCTAACACCATGGTTATTGTCAAATTTCATGTTGTGTAGTTTATATAAATAACTTTTATGAATCATTCTCGAAAAAAACTGAAAGGCAAAACCATCAATAATAACCTTTTATGTACAAGGAACTACAGGGCTGATTTGTTTTTTATGTATTTATGATATATTTAGTTCAAACACGTACCGAAATCAAGGTTCAATAATAACGATATGAAAAACCAAACTATTTAAAAAGCATTTGAAGTCTTTTATTAGTTTACTATAAACAAGTCTATTATTTTCAAATGATTTCCTATATACCATATACACAAGGCTAATAATATTATCTATTAAAAGTCAAGCAAAAAAAATCTCAAATAATAAGTTAATGAAAATAACATTAATAAAACTTTTTAAATTATTAAAATTAGAATAAGAAGAAAAAATTAACATTTTATGAAAATTAATAATTCATTTATACGAATAATAAAAATTTTGGAATAATTTTGAATTATTACTTAAAATAGGAAGTATCCATATAGATCGAAAGAGGATAAAAAAAGGAATCGATTGAAAAAATAAAAAATAGTAGGTGCCATTTGAAAAAACGAGGTAATTCGTGTTTGAAGTTTTTCAATTTTAGAATTTTATTTTGAACGCCCTGTATAAATTATTTAATTCAATTTTGTCAAGGCGTTAGCACTAATATTCAGCTATTACTAGTAAAAATTTCAACACTCTAAGTCGTATTTTGTGGAAGTTATGATGTTTTATAATTTGGGTTGCGGTAGCGATTTTTTTTCTATAAATTAAATTAACTCAGAAACCGATCGTCATAGGTGTACAAGTTGGTTATCAAACTTACCTTAAAATTACACGTTTTATTCGAATTCAGCGTAAAAAATATACCATTCTATTTAAAATAACAAAGTTGGTATCGACTTCCGGTATAACCGGATGTAAATCGAACTTGAAAATATTTTTAAAAGAAGCGGCATAAACAATAACCAAATGAGCCCAAGTTTCAGAATTTAATTGCTTCTACTAATTCATATACTTCTAATAGCCCATCAACTTGAAAAACCCTGTATATGTAACTTCAAGTTAATGAAGAAAAAAAATACCACCATTAAATAAATGCTTTCTTTAGTTGCATAATTTTAATGATGTTAATATTAGAAATAGAGTGTAGGTAAGAGAATTTAAAGTTGGGACTCAACAAGGCAAAATTTATTAAATAATTAAGTAATACTTAATTTATTGATGTTTATTTGTTTTAAGGATCCATTTTTTAAATTGTATATTCGTTCTTAAAGATATCTCTTACTTTGTCCTATATAAATACAGTTTCATGCAATGTCCACATTCTTTCTTATAAAAAATAATAATAAAATAAACAAAAATAAAACTAAATATTAAGATCTTTTTATAATAATAAATAATAATTGATTTTTACAGTTAATTATCCTAATTGTATGTTTCCACTTGATGGAGTCCATCATTTGCTACAACATCGATACAAACATCTACCAGGTAGACAAATCCAACGACAGATTTCAGAAATATCAAGGATTATCCTTTGAAGAAAAAGTATATCGTATTATGCAATATAATCCCTCGACAACCCCGTCATTCTCGGTTTTCGACTACATGATGAAAGACAATGAAATAGAAGATGAATCTCCTAAACCACAAATTTATTACAATGCACATCAGTACGGACCGTATCTTCACAATGAACGTGAGGATGGGCAGATGATAATAAAACGTAAATAAATTATAAAAGATGTTTACGAAGGTATATAATATAAAAAGAATAATTTATTTACTATGTCTATATTTATATTGCCTATATGTATACACATTTTTATACAATAAAGAGGTACGACAGAAGGTGATAGGAGGTCTTTGACATTATTAGGTGTATATAAATTTATCATTCCTTTATTACAAAATTCATTAACCAATTTACATCTTATTTAATTTATTTGTCTATTGTATACTTTTTTATGATTTTAAATCACCCAGACACTTTTAAAGGAGAAAAATTTCTAAGGTCCCTATAATTTATTGTGTGTAAAATAATAAAATATTTTTGCATACTATCTGTACTTGGTTTGTACCGTCCCGTTGGAAATTGCCGATTTAGGTCATATAGAGAAATAAATTGCTTTTTAATGTTTCGAAATTTTTTTGTGAATATTTCTACATATGTTTTGGGTTTGTTAAATCTTTATAAAAATGACTACTAATTTTTATGTTTGCATGTTTGCAACTATAGGAAAAGAAAATCTGGCCCCTGTTATAATTTGAGCAACTAAGACTAATATTCAGTGCAGTTATAGATTAAAATATTAACCCCAACGTTTCACCTCTTGTTAGGAGCTAGGAGATTCTACAAGATAAATTTAAAAGTTCAACCTATTGAAATTTCCTGTTGAACAATTAACCCTTTCTTAAAAAAACTTCTAACAATATGCAAAACGCTGGTGTTAATTTTTAATCCGTAAGTTACCCTATAACCTGTTGGATCAGATCAATTCTACATTAATATTTACTGATTCTTGAACACTTATCCATTTTCTATATAGTTAACATAAGAAAAAGCTCAGTTATTTATTTGCAGCTTTCTTAAAATTAATTCAAAGTTAAAGTTGAAACTATGTAAAAAATTACTTTTTTTAAGTAACGTAGAAACTGATAGACTTATTACAAAACATTATAATTTCTATTCTAACCAATGTAAAGTATCTATTGCTTCAAATTCAATGAAATCGTGTTTAAGCAAAACAATTGTTTGCTCAAAGAGGTATATTTCATATCGATTATTTTACATCATTCTATTATACTCATTGTTTTTCTATAATCAACATATTTATTGATTAAAAAACTAACATCAACGATTCGCTGCTTGTTGGGAGCTGGGAGGCTTTTATAGTATTTAAGGTAGGTTTAAAGCTCTAATTTATTGTAGTTTTCTGTTGAATATTTCAAACCGTCTTGTTAAGTACCCCGACAAAAAGCAAAACGTTGGTATTGGTTTTTAATCTGTAAATTGCCTTATAACCTTTAGGATAAGATCAATTCTTTATTAACATTTAGTTAATCTTTAAAAACAATTTCCTTTTGACATGTAGTTAACATTGGGAAAATTCAGTTATTCCTGACTTTTGTAGCTCAGTAACGAGGCAGCTTACTTAAATGACCGTACACACTTTGGTAGAGAATTCAATTTTCTACAAAAACAGTATTTTTTAATTTTTTATTAGCTCAAACCTTTCGGAAGTATGTAATTATAGTTAAAGTTGAATCAATGTAAATATTCATATTTTTTTATTAATAAAGTCCAAACTTTTAGAAAATATTCTTATTTTTCGTGTAAAGCACTTCAACTCCTATGAAATCATGTTTTGAGCAAAATAATTGTTTGCTCTAAAAAATAGTTTTCAAATCGATTCTTTTAAATATACTCATCCTTTTTCTTTGATTAAAAAACCAACACCAACGGTTCGCCGCTTGTTGGGAGCTGGGAGGCTTTTATAGTATTTAAGGTAGGTTTAAAGCTCTAATTTACTGTAGTTTTCTGTTGAACATTTAAACCTGCCTTGAAGAAGTTTGAAACAAAAAAGCGAAACTTTGGTATCGGGTCTTAATCTATGTAGGTATGCCCTTTTGACTAAAATCAATTTTTCAGTAACATTGACGATACCTGAACACTAGTTTCTATTTTCTATTTAGTTCACATTAAAATAAAATGATTTTTTTTACTGAATTTAGTAGCTCGATAATGAGATAGCTTACTTGTCTGTACACACTTTTGTAGAAAGCTGGGAGCCTTTTCTAGGGTAGGGTTAAAGTTTCAGTCTCGATTTTCTATTTAATACCTAAATATGGGAAAGAAGATCAGTTCTTTTTGAACTTTATAGATCAAAAACAAATTAATGCAAAAAAGATCCAGCATAACTTTTTAAAAGCTCAATTCTTTCAGAAGTTACTTAAGATTATTATTGAAATCACATATTGTTTATAATTTATATTAATTTTGACGAATAAAACCAGACAAATTTAAAAATTTTAAATTAACTTTACAATTGTTTCGCCAAACTTTGACTTCATCAGAAGTTTATTATTAACTTAAATTTCCTTATATACTATTTTGTTAAGGGAGGGGTAGCAGGGAACATATTCAGTAATGGAGATTGGCTTAAATCAGATTGTTCGTTAATTAATAGACTACTATTTTTAAATTTGTTAATTTCTTAAATTTCTAGTCGACAATTTATACCAATTATTTTCATTGTGCAGTACATTAAACTCTTCATTAAAATCATGACTATTTGTTATTAAATGGTTAGCATAATTTGAGTCCGTTTTATTATTCAAGAATGATCTTTAATGTTCTTTAATTCTTATGCCAAAATTTCTACTAGTGTTTTCCATTATAAAACATATTACAAGATTTGCAATTTAATTATTATATACTCCTATTTTTTGTAATTTGTCGGTTTTGTCCTTATTATCTTTAATGTATTTACCTACTTAAATTGTTATTGGTTACGTATGTAACATTGTAATTATTTTTATTTAGTAAAGTGGAATGGGGTAAATTGAACTTATTATGTTCTTGTGGGTCATTTTCTTTAACATAGAGAAACAATTATAAAGTTGATCTGCTGAAATTTTTAAACTTGTGTGTTTTTATTCGTCAAAATTAATATAAATTTCAACCAAGTATCGATAGAATCAATTAAATGTATTGTAGCGACCAGTGACACTGTACGTGTGTGCGATAACAATTTGTATGCATGTACTTCTTATCACTAACATGTTTAGAACACAGCCACAGCGTACGACTTCCCTTTATCAACGTAAACTTACAAGCCCCAGCGACAAGTAACAAGATCAATTCTGGAATCATCGACGATATTCTAATTATTATTCATCATTCTGGAATAATCAGGATTTCCTTTTCGAATCATCCAGAAAGTTCGAAAGGTGTATATAAAGTGATCGTCTTTGGGCCAGAGGACAGTAGTTGTGATAAAGCATCAGTGCGCGAATCAAAACGATAAACGAAAGACACAAGTAATATAAATAAGTTGTTATATAAATAAGTGAATTGTTGTGATATAAATAGTAGTTCTAAGTTAGTGTTTAAGTGTTATATAACTAGTGTTAAATAAATTATTATTTAAATAAATAAGTTTTGACTAGAAAATTCGTTACAGTATTATTCATATTATTAATAGCGAATATATTAAACTTATCACAAAACATTCTGATTTTCTTAAGTATTTTGACCCCACAATTTGTAATTCATCCTGAAGAGCCGTTACTTTAAAGATGAAACATTAATGTCATGTACAATAAAATAATTATTATTTCACCTCCAATTAGCCTAAATCTTCAAATAATATTACCAGAAAGGAGAACTTTGCGAATTTTGTTCACAAGTTTTTGAAATTTATCAAATTTAATTTAATAGGCTGAACAGCTCTAGAGAAGGAATATGCATATAATTTTGTAGGTACTCGTATTTTGCTGCACCTTCAGATGCATACACACTTACATAATATTAGGTAGGTATATCTACAGTGTGCCATCTCCTAAAACCCATGTGTCTTTAAACCTCTTGTATTTCAAATGAGTTATATTTGAGAAGGTAAACAAGAAAAGAAGAATATTTTAAATGTCATGATGCCATAATAAAAGGTGTAAGTATATACATATGTATAAATAGACATATATGTCCAGAAGAAGACGTTGTAGTGTGAAATAAAACGGTCAAAGTCAGAGTATGTTAATCTGTGTCTAATTCGATTAGCCTTTGAATTTACACGGTGCAGCGAAGTGAACTGTTGTTAAACAAATTCTTAAACGCTACATTGGCATAAGAGTGCATCTATTTGTTTTGAATAGACAATACTGCAACTACTAGGTACACAGAAAAAGTAAGTAAAAGAGTGAAAGATTTTTAAAAATTTAAGTATGTACATAAATAAACGTACTATTTTTGTTAAATTTTGTTTATAAATTAACAATCAATTTATCAGTTAACAACAAAAAAAAATATTGAAATTGTACTGAGCTTAAAAAGAAATGATGTACGCGATCGAAGTTACAGTTACTTAGTTTTATGACACAGACTGGTATGTAAAAGACAATGATGAAAATAGATAAGTAGGATTGTAGACAGATGAAAAATTGATTATAAATTTTGCTTATAAGGAACAATAAGCAAAGTCAAGTTGGAGGAAGGAAAAAATTCGTAAATGGTTTGGAGATCACAACACCAAAAAAAAGTACTTTCATTTGTAGGTGTAAGGGATAAAGACGAAAAATCTAAAATTAAAAACATGACGTAACTAATCCAATTTATTTAAACACAATAAAAATGTCTAAAAAGCATTTAAATAAAATTTTTTAGAGAAAAATCGATTATTGGTATAAGTAACTATATAAGTTGAAACTAACGAGTTACTATTATTCTTCAAAATGAGTCGACAATAGGATCTGGGTAAATAAAAGGTGTACCAATTTTTTTCAGTAAGTAAGAGGTTCTAGTTTCAGAAAATCTTGAACAAATACATGTATCCGATGACTTAAGTGAAATTAAAAAAAAAAAAATATTTTTGATGGTGGTCGACTTAGGGTAGCGAATAAATAGAACTTGTCGACCCTTGACATTTCTATTCTACTAATCAAAAACTTTATTTTGACATAAATTTTCTTGATGTATTTTATAAATTAAAATTACACCTAAAATAAAAACCGAAAGTGAGGTCATAATTTTGCATGCGGGCTAAATCAAGCAACTTTAGGGGTGTCGACCTCTAGATCTATGACTTTATTGTTCATACCCCAAAAATGATTTATATATCTAATCCATAGGACTTTTATACAGCCGGCTCTAGGACTTTTACTACTGTGTTAACTTAACGTTAGGTTAGGTTAGATGTGTGCAGGTTAGGATTAGGTCACGTTACATTCAGTTTTCTATAAAATTTCCACTTCAACTTCTACCTTCCATTTTTATAAATAGTACCTACTTAATAAAATTGGATTCCTTCCTTTATAAATTTTCTATTTACAAGTACAGAAATAAAGTACAATTTTAATTGGTAAAACAATATTTCTGATGAAATTAGAGTGGAGCTCCACTCGTGTATAATTATCATTTACTGTAATAATCCATGCAGTTTTTAAAAATAGATTATTCCGTTAAAACTTTGACTAAAATCCATATTTAAATAAACAATTTAAACAAGCTACTGTGCATATGTATTAAACAATATAATTATTTTTTAATACGCAAGTGTACTAATATAAAAATTGATTGGCAATCAATTTACGATTGTAATCAGTTGATATTTCACTAATTGTATGTATTATGTATACGTATTTATGGTTATTAATTTCTTTTTAGCAACTTAAAAGAAAAAAATCAAAATTTTGATAATTATATAAGGTATTTGACGTCAAAAGAAGTCTTATTTATCTTTCACTATAATTTTGACCTCGCCTTTATGGTTTCGTGGTACTGCAAAATAAATAGGTATTTAAGAAAATTATTGACGAACTATGAATAAAGGCGGAAACGGAAAATGATAATGCACTACCATTTCGTATAGTAGATTACAAAATAATTCCCAATTAATTCAACAAACAACACGAACTAAGAATATGCTTGTATGTATAGTAATGACCAAAAGTCTTTATCCTGTCTGAACTAGGAATGTTATTGCGAAAAAGCAAGACCAAGACCAAGACCGAGACCAGACGAATTTGAGCAAGACCAAGACCAAGACTGAGTAAACAAGACCGAGACCAAGCCCAAGACTATCCGAGTATTGGTGTTGGTCTTGCTTTGCTCATCACTAAATTCGAGATTTATACCCAAAGACTGTAATCATTCTAACCAACATAAAACGGCTAGTTTCAATTTCCTCGTAAATAGAATGTTTAGTTTTCCGTTAATAATGATAGGTAGATATAATGAGGAACTTTGTACAATTAAAAATATTGCTAAAGACACCGGTTATAATTGTAATATACTTGATAAATTAGTCCATAAGATTAAATTTAAGAAACCTCCCAGAATTTCTATTCTTAAAACAGACACCAGCAAAACTAAATTTATTACCATGCCATACGAGTCAAGATTTTCCCGTGGACTCGAATGCATTTTTTTTTTTAAATAAAATTGGTTTTCGTTTGCTTATAGATCAAATACCAATTCTCCTCAACTTCTTCTCCGTAACCCAAAAGATATAGTTCCTCTTTTATAAAAGTTGGAGATATATGAAATTGATTGCTGTAAGAAATATGTTGGATAAACTAAACGCTCTATTCAGGTTAGGTTTAAAGAATATTCGGCTCATGCCAAGTTCGGTAGAACAGAAAAACGCAATCTTGCTCAACATATCCTTACCGAAAACCATAGGATTAATATTGACAACCTTAAATTAGTTAAGAAAATCAGGAATATCAATGTTTTAGATAATTCTGAAAGATTGTTTATTTATAAAAATAGATTAAACTCTCTCAACAGTGACAAAGTTCCCATATCTAAATTTACCTTGTTTTTGTTAAGGTCCACTGAACATTTCAGTTTTTAGCTATTTAGTACGTTCTACAACTCCGCTAAAGTTTCCACTAATTCGATTCAATGTGGTGACTATAAAAAAATATACGATTTCATTTTGGGGTTAAAGAACAAGCTATCTCTATTGATGTAGGTTCTGTTAAATAAATAAAATTTTCGTCAGTCATTATAATCAGCAAAATGTTGTTGTCCCTGAAGTTCCTTTACATGTTTCTGAAAAGCGTTATCATAATGAAGATAAGTAATAATACAATTAATGCATTTTTTGTGCTCGATAATAATAAGTACCTATATTTAAGCCACAGAACAACTTGAAAACTTGGCAACAGCTAAAAGCAAACAGCAGTTTCGTTTTCCATGAGTATGACCCCACAGACATATGGCAATTTGTTGACAGTTTACAATTTCGCGTTATAGCTTACCAACGGACGTCGCTGACAATCTTACGGTAACATCTACACCGTTACCAAACTGGACTGCATTTATATATCTTAAATATTTTAATTAGAAACTGAGCCTTCCATTCAGACACTCATTAACCAGTTATTCTCCTTGAAAGCAACCAACAATAAATTAAAATTAAATTTCGAAACCATTTTATATCTGTTTTCAACATTCCTGCACTGCAATCTTGTTCGTCTGATTGGTTATTTAAGTATTTATAAATTATTTATTAAAAATACAAGATGACACAACTGCTACATGTGATCATACTAATGTGCAGCAGCAAGCATATATATATACATATATAGTTATATATAATTTGCGGTTATAATAGACCAGGGATGTCGAACCATTGGCACTCGTGCCACAAGTGGCACGTTTGAAAATTTTGATGGCACGCACAAAAACAAAATTTTTTGTTTTAAGTTATCTTTTTAATAGAAATGAATTAAAAATTATTAATCTACACTTAATTTATAGTTTATGATATAAATTTGTAATACTGAATACCTATCTTAGTATGTTAACTAGAACCATCAAATTATACATTTTATTATTAAAATATCGCATGAATTCTTTCGAAGTATATACAGATGCGCATTAGATAAAAATTTTTGCGTATCCAGTTTCGCCTTCTTAAGGTATTTGAATGTTGTTGCTGTCGCAGCGCTCAAATCAAAATTTATTTTATATCCTGATACAATACCTTTTGAAAAATTAAATTTAAAAGTCCTTGAGTGGTTAAATTTAAATGAATTAGAAATGGAATTAGTTGAATTTCAGTCAAGTACCATATAGAACCAAAAATTTGTTGATTTAAGAAATGATTTAGAAATTATTAAAAGTAATCGATTATTGGATTAAATAAATAAAATTGCAGAAGATGAAATTCTAACTATAGATACATGGAATTCAGTTCCTGACACGTTTAATTGTTTAAAACTTTAAAAATATTAGCAAAGGCAATTTTATCAATATTTTCATCGACGTGGGCATGTGAATCTCTATTTTCAGAATTTAATTTTATAAAAAATAAATATAGGAATAGAATGACGGATGAGTCGAGCTCTGCATGCGTACTGTTGAAATTAACTAAATATGAACCAGATATTAAATCTTTATCATCTTGTGTACAGCAACAAAAATCACATTAAAAACAATTTTTTTAACGTGAATTTTGTTTCTAGCATTTTGCTTTTTGTAAAACATTGGTTAATAAAAAATTGTTTAAAGATGAATTGCTTTTGTTTGTGTGTTTAATTATACTTACGTATAGTTTCACCACGCTAACATTTCGAATGAAATTTTATTGTGGCACGTTACCTATTTAAAAAAGAATTTTTATGACTTTGTGGCATGGACATCAAAAAAGGTTCGCCATCCCTGTAATAGACCATAACAAAAATCCTGGAGACAGTAAACACATGCGTTTAATTACGTTTTAGCGAATTATTGACATAACAGGTTATTTTTTAGGGTCTTTTCAAGTACGTTGTAATCGTGTCCACATGGACGAATCTGTCGGTAAAACTTGCTTAAACGCCTCGACTAATGTTTTTATTAAATTGTTATGTAACAAGAAGACCCCGTGGCCTATAGAATGATAATGGACGATTTGTGAGAGAAAGGGGAAGTAACAACTGAATACATACATTTTGTGTTCTTATCTCATTACTTGCTATTCCTAATTACTCTATATTTATTCCCCTCAATTTCGTGAAAATAGTATTTTAGAGAATTCATGAAAAATAAACACTATGTGACACATTTTGTTGATAAAAAGAAATAGTGATGAGCAAAATTGGTCTTGGTCTTGAGTCTTGGTCTTTGTAAATTGTAAAATACATTAAATAAAGGTTTCCTTTTGATAGCCTGAAACAGTTGAGAAAAATGAACCTAAATTTTGTTCCAATAATTCACATTTTACAGGTAGATTTGCAGTAAATACAGTAGAACCTCGATAAGGTAAAGACCAAGGGAAACGTTGAAAAATTTGAGTTATTGAGGTTTTTACTTACTAAGGGTTTAAGTTAAGGAGTTTTTATTGGTTTATATTTTTACTTAAAGAGGTCCGTTTATGAGCGTTGTTTAGGAATTATAGAGATAGACGAGCTAGGTTAAATGTAAATGAAACTTCGAAATGTTATTATGTACATACATACTTTATTTTAGGGTTAAAGGTACGTTTATTCAAGTTTATTTTATTCTACTTAAAAAAGTCGGTTATAATTTTTTTTTGTTTCAAACAATTCACACTTTCTACATCAATTTTATTACTTACTGAGGTGCGATGCCCAAATTATTCGTTTAAGTTATAGAGGGTTCAAATTTTAAGTAAAAGAGGTTTTGTACTCCGAGGGGAAGGGAACACAAAATTTTATGAATTTATAAAAGTTTTTACGTTATCGAGGTTTAAGTTATCAAGGTTCTACTGTATAAGTACTTATAGATAGATACTTCTATTACATCAAAGACAATTAAAATTCGTTTCCTTAAAGGCATAGTTTCATCTTAGATATATATTTTCTTATTTAAGCGAATCATTCTTTGTGCAGTTAAATAATGCATTTGTGCTGTTGGTATATTTAGTTTTCCGTGTAAATTGTTTTGTTTAGTTGAAGGCGCTGCTATTGTTGACGTTTCCCAACCGTAAATGAAATTAAAACTAATTACAGGCTATTGCTATTTATACTGCAGTCATAAATATTTATTAATAAGAACGATATTGCATGAGGTAATTTTAAGACAAAGCAGTCAACTTTAGAGACGAATATACAAGGTGTTATTGCTATAAGTTTAAAAAAAGACCCCCTTATTCAAATAGTATATTACACCACAAGGGAAGAAAGTTGAATTTCCTGTACTGCCCGACAAATTGCCTGAGGAGAATATGGATGGGTCATAAAGACGATTTATAAGTGAAATGGCATAACTTCTTGGAATTTAAATAAAAAATAAATGATCACTAGTTAATTCCAATTGGATTGATAATGAATTTTGTTAAAGCAATGGATCGTTTGAAAGAGGGTTCTAGTATACAAAAAGACATTTCGAAAAATTATTGAAGTAAAAATTAAAAAGGGCGTATTTGTGAGCATACAACAGGGGGAACAACCAAAGATGAAATATTTGAGTGTCAAATGAAACCCAATTGTGAGTTTCGACTACTTTTGAATCAGTTGTGGCAAATCTTAGAAATGTGCCAGTTGACAATTACATAGATATTATGAGTGAACTATTTAATGTTTATAAAGAAAAAAAATGACTAATATGAGGAACGGACTCAGAAACATATCAACGTAAATGGGAAGCTAATTACGAGAACGGATCAAATATAAACGAGCCTTTTTAATTGAGCGCCGGATATTATTGTTCAAGGCGCATACGGGCGTTAGTAACTTGAAGGGGGGATATTAGGTGACACGGAAACGACTCGTCGTATTTCTGTGTTTGCTTGGTTAGTAGCTATCACAATGAGTGAGAAAGAGATGCATAGCAGCGTTGCGCAACGGATTATTATAAAGTTTCTTACACGTGAAAACGTGAAACTAGCTGAAATTTTGCGCAGATTGCTAGCACAGTTCGGAAATGAAACGCTTTCGTGGCAACGGGTAAAAGTTTGGTTCAAAGAATTTAACGAAGGGCGTAATCGTATCGAAAATGTAAATCATCCTCGTCGTCCGCGCACCAGCATATCGCCGGTTAACATTGCACGCGTTAGAAACCTTATTGAAGGGGACCACCAAGTCACTGTGCTTCAGATATTTGTTGAACTCGGTATCAGCTATGGGAGTGTCCACACAATCATAACGAAAAACTGGGGATTCCGAAAAATTGCAGCTCGTTGGGTCCCAAAGTTGCTGAGTGAAGATAAAAAAGCTGCTCGAGTTCGCATCGCAGCTTTAACGCAGGCCCAAATCAGTGAAATGCATTAGACTCAGTCGGAGCACCATCCATATAGCCCAAACGTATCCCCTTATGATTTCCACATGTTTGGGCCCCTCAAAGAATCACTAGGAGGCGAGCGATTTCAGACTGATGAACATGTGGAGGCGTTTGTGCGCAACTGGATAGACTCCCACCTTGCTTCTTTTTATAAAAACGATATGAAAAAACTACCAATTCGTTGGGAAAAATGTATAATCAAACAAGGGGGATATGTCGAAAAATAGAGAAATTTGTGTTTTTGTGAAAATTTTCAAAACAAATGTTTTATGAACAAAAGCTCGTTTATATTTGATCCATCCTCGTATTACTGAATATTGTTAAGGGATACCACAGAAACAAAATATCGTCATAAAACACGACAATAACATTTTCAGAATTAATAATAATGAAATCTAGAATAATAATAATTTCGTATCTTAATAAAAGCTATAGGAAATAGAAAAAATCTAAGGCTAATATTATCTAAGAAACACATTGTTTTGATCATGTCACCAAAAATGGGTTTATTCACGTTACACCAAATTAGATTCGAAATAACATCAATTATCCTATATATGGTATAGAGAACCCTAAAAGTAAAATGATGAATTTCTAGAAAAAATACACCCTGTATATTGTATATGTTTATCGAATTTCGCATCCTTAGATACTATTGTGTTATCCAACTTGCCCATTAAATATAAAATATAAACAACCTTTTTTCCTATGCGCTGACAAATAATGGCAGAATAATAGCAAGGATTTAGCAGATATGCATCATATGACGGTATAAATGGCTAATAACAGTTATAAAACACGCGCATTAGTTTTTTTTATACCAATACATTACGCTACCGAAAGGTTAAGGTCAAATCCTCTTTTAGACTGAATTAACGTTTCTAAATTATCTAATACAATAGAGTCCGTTGTCTCGATGTTATTTCAGATTTATGTATGAGCTATTCAATGTTTATAAGTTATTCTTATAAAAGGCACAAGACACAGCGAACAAAGACGAAGTTTGTAATTGGTCTTTCAAGATGAAGTACTTTTTGGTAAGGCTTACATTAAAAATACTGTGTTGGTAATCACAAACATTTTAATTAGGTATTTGGAATTAAAAATAAAAAGAAAATTAATGAAAAACTGACAAATTATTAGATTGCCAAAAATTATTTAAATGAAGAAGCGTATTTATTACCATAATCTTAATACCGTCTTCATTTACATTTATTCTTCGAATGAATTGCTTTTATATTAACTTTGTTTTAAGAAACGTAATTTAAAAGAGTTTTTGAAATACCTTCAGCTCTTATGTCCTTGTTTTATTAATAAATATTTTTTTTAGATGATAGCTGTCTGTGTGGTTTTCCTGTTACTTCAAACTTTGGCCTTTACAATACAAGAACCAGACCAGTGGGAGCCCAGTGCGGTGCCTCCGAATGCCAAAGAATCCCGTCATGTTTTGGGATACGACAAGTATGACGGAAGAAGTGTTAAGAATTCGGACACCTCAATAAAATACGGAAATAACTGGGAAGAATTCGATTCGAATTTCAACACCGGCAGCAAGTTTCAACCTCAACAGTATTCATCATTTAGATAGTAATATATATATACTTTTTGTGTTCGACATACAACATATGATTTAATTTACAGTGTTTTGATGTGTAAGTAAAAGATTCGCAATTATATTATTAATAAAACGATACAAGTGACTTTTTTTAAATGAAGAATTAAGACATAATTATGTTTAATATTTTGTAAATAGAACATAGGAATATACTGGAAATAAAAGATTAATAAACCGTCACAGAAACCTAACAGATGAGAAATATAAAAAATAATAATTTAAAATGATGCAAAAGTTATCCGGCTCGATGTACCATTCGCGCTGTAACTGGAGGCTAATAGTTATATAGATGTAGTCATTTTAAGGTGTGGGTGGATAAGGGTTTCTTATTATTATTCACAAAGATACAATACTACCATATGCATAGTTCTTGTTTGATAAATAGAGTTACCACCTTACTTACATTAAGTTTTTTTTTTAATTAAACCATTTTTGGGTACCTAGAAACATATTGGCATACTTTATTGATAAAGAAAACAAATTACAAAAATTTCAAAATGCAGAGTTAGAGATAATAGATATCTAATATATAAAATTCTCGTGTCAATGTTAGTTACCATACTCCTACGAAACGGCTAGACCGATTTTTATGAAATTTTATATGCATATTCAATAGGTCTGAGAACTGGGAATTATCTATTTTTCATACCCCTAAGTGATAAGGGATGTCCACCCCTAACGTTTCTATTCTATTTTTTGGACAATTTTTTTTAAATATTTTTATGATTTGGCATTAAAAAGTACAAATATATAACCCTTAATTTTCATCCGTCTACCACCAACCCCCATTTTTTAATAGCGATATTAATACTGTAATAATCTTCAACTCTCAGTGGTCGATAACTGATCAGTTATTATCAATCGATTAGTCATCCCCGCCAGGCGTCTACTGATGTCACTACTCACCCAACAAACAGCACGGAGTGGGGATGAGAATGAAGCAGATTTTTTTAGAATGTTACAGGGAGTTCAAATATGTTCTAAGAAGTAAAAGAAAGTTTTATTATAACATTTCAGAATGATTTGGCAATGTTCAAGAATGTTCAAGAATCTTGACGATCATTCAAGAATGTTCCAGAGTGTTAAAAAAAGTTAGAGAATGTTTTGAATCATTATGGGATGTTCTGGATAGTTCTAAACTCGCGAATATTCTATAATGTTCCATCAAACGTGTTATATATCCTTACCCGGGCAACGCCGGGTATTGCTGCTACTGTAATACATACATAAGTAATTTAAGGTTCAGCATTATAGTAAGATTTTACAATTTTGTAAGAATGAATACATGGACCACGTAGTCTGCATATGAGGTTGAGAAACAAGCATGACGATATTTTAAGGAGGGTTTTAAGAGATTTAAAAAGTTTGAAAGTCCTTTACAAGTTTCATACGGAGATCATTATATAAACCGCAATGCCAAAGCCAAAGGACATGGTCAATATCCTCGCATACGTGGCCGCATTTACAATTTGGGACATTAACAATGTTCTTTCGGTGTAAGGAGGTTGCCAAATTGTAATGATTCGCTCTTAGCCTGTTTACTGTTACAGTTAGGTGCCTAAGTAATTTTTTGTTTGCATACCAAGTTTATTTTATTTTTTGTAAAGTACATGTTAACAAAGTAAGTGCCTTTTTCTTTTCCTTCATTTCTAATATAGGTATCAAGATTGTCATACATTATTTTTTTAAGAATCTTTTTCAAATCTGTAAAGGGGATACAATTTATGTCTAGGGTGTTTTTAGAAGTAGCCAGCTTAGCTAAACGATCAGCTTCCTCATTTCCACTGATCCCTCTGTGCGCAGGAATCCATATTATTAGAATATTCATGTTTGGATTATAAGCTGCATATTTACAATATATCTCTTTTGCTTGTATAACAAAAGGATTAGTCATTACAATAACATTATTAGAGGCAAAAGTTTGAACTGCGCTCAGAGAGTCAGTAAAAACGGCAGCATTTATTAGTTTTCTGTTTATTATAAGCCTTATGGCTAGTGACATATTTTTGTGACAGCTTTGAGTGACATTAAGCTCTTTACAGTGCACGGAGATTCCAGTATATTTATTTTCTTTACATTTACTACCAAACAACAAGCCAGCAGAATTAAAAACAGGCACATAGAGTTCCTCATTATCTCAATAATGACACTTTTGCTAACTTAAAATTGATGAATGGAATATCACTCAAAAATAATTGAGCAATTCAAATAGACTTTTTGATCAGAGGGTAATTAAGTCCTCATTTAGTGCTTATTAAGTAGTCTAACGATAGATTTAATGCTCCGAGCAACAGACCTATTTTCATTGTTTAAAAGCTTCTTCGGTCATGTTCTGCTCGCCTAACTTTGAGCAAAGAAGTCGTTTAAAGAGCCTGCAAGTCATTTCATTTAATTTCCCATTAGGGTACTTAATGATGCAACGAACACTGTCCAAATGTCTGTTTTTGATTCTGCTAACTTTAATTTTCCAAACTCTCTAGGTTTTGAATAATCATAATTTAAAATATCTCCCTACTCCTGATTTAAAGATAATCACCTGAACTGAGTAATTACATTTATTATTTTTTATCTCTATGACTTCAACCCTCTGTTTGTGGTTATATAAAACGTAATAAATACGTGCATTTTTAAAAAAATAATTTATTAGTGGAGATTATTTATCATATTTGTAATCAATAAACAAGTGGAAACTGTAAAAACACACCCAGCTGTTTTCTTTCAATAAATTTCTCATTTAACTTTCTAATTTTGAGGTAGCAATCATGCTATCATCATTTTTGAGTACTTTAGTTATAAAGGATGGGAAGGAAGGATTCTCTAGAGTTTGATGCCTTTAGAAACCTCACCCGCACATCTAGATTTATACTCTAAGTCTCTAATCATTATAGCTAATATAAAATAATCAGTTCACTTAAAAAATCGCCCTTGATAACCCTTAATTTTAATTCAAAATTTCCTAATCCTTAACGTATTTGGTTTCCTTAAAACGTCTAATATACCTTTCTTTTTAAAATGCATCTGTATATTAAAAACGTTGTTCACTGTAGTAGCCTTTACTTGTTTAAACTCCATATTAACAATAATATTAAGAAAACTGTCTTTATATTTCAAACCCCAAATTGGCCTTCTTCCACTCAATGTACACAGACTCATAAATGTTCCTCTTTCTAAAACCAATTGTGATTTAATGGTTATAATAAAACAATTGTTATACAATTAGTTAAAGAAAAACTTCGCAGAAAAAACATAAATTCAATATATCCTGTCATAAAATCAAAAGCAAACTTTAATACCTTCACATATTTAGGAAATAGTATCTTAAAAATTAGTAAATATTTCAATAATAATTGTATTTCATTCAAAACTAATAATTCTTTGGGGTCATTAATTAGAAATGATAAAGATAAGGTAGATTATAAACTCAAATCAGGAGTGTATAATTAGAATGTAGTAATTGTAATTCTATATATATATAGGGCAAACTGGTCGAACATTTATAGAAAGGGTCAAAGAACACAAAAAAAAGGTTTGAATTAAAAAAAGGTAATTCGGCATATGCCGAACACTTAATTAATAATTTGTATTGATTTTTTGGATACTTGATGAAAGTCTAACATATTAGTAGTAAACAAAAACACATTTGTAACTTTCACAACTTTTTTATTTCATTTGACACGTGTTTCGCCAACACTGTGGCTTCTTCAGAAGTATAACTAGTACTTAAACCTACTTAGGGTACAAATCTATAAATACAGTTTCCTACGGTGGTGAGTAAGGGGTGGGGAACGGAAATAGATTTAACAACGGTGAATGGCTTATATCTACTTGATCATTGAGTAATTTGTCTGTTTTCTTATATTTATTTATTTCTTTACATTCTAATAGTGTTAATTTTATGCCCTTATTTTCTACATGTAAAATTTTTAGGTCTAAATTAAATATATGATTGAAATTATATTATTACTAGAAACATGCATAAAACAAAACTACTTTCAATTCAACTCCAATATTTATACAAGTAACACCGGTTTAATAATGGGAAATCCCTTAAGCCCATTATTAGCAGAAATATTCCTGTACCATATAGAAGCTACCATTCAAAAATTACCTCTATTTAAATGTTGTCTTTATTGGTTTAGGTACGTAGACGATATTATAGTATGTTTCACAGGAACAGATAGGCAATTAAATAAGTTCTTTGATCAAATTAATAATATACATAAAAACATCACCTTCACAATGGAAATTGAAAATAATAATGAAATTAACTATTTAGATTTAACTATTTCCAAACTAGATAATTAACACACATTTTCCATTTTTCACAAACCATTACATACAGACATAATCATACACAACTCATCCTGTCACCCTTATCAACACAAATACGCAGCATTTTACAGTATGTTACACAGATTAATTAAAGTTCCTATGTCTAATACTAACTACAATAAAGAATTGAATTTAATAAAACAAATAGCAATAAATAACAATTACGACACTAATATCATCGACACCCTACTAAAAAAAATTTCATACAATCAGATCCTTTCAAACATTTTCCCAGGTACCAAAGACAATATAAATAAAAAATTCAAAGTATTAACTTTTATAGGTAAACCGACATTAAAAATCTGTAAATTCCTCAAAAACAACAATATAAAAGTCTCTTACAAAACAGATAACAATCTTAAATTATATTTAAAGAATAATGAAGACAAAACAGATAAGTTAGAAAAATCAGGGATATATCAAATGAATTGTGGTTCGTGCCCTAAAATGTATATAGGTCAGACGGGAAGAAATTTTAAAATTCGCCTAAACGAACATTTTAGATCTTACAAAAATAAAAAGATTGACTCAAATTACGCCAAACATGTTTTAGAACAAAATCATATATTTAATTTAGACCTAAAAATGTAGAAAATAAGGGCATAAAGTTAACACTATTAGAATGTAAAGAAATAAAAAAATATAAGAAAACAAACAAATTACTCAATGATCAAGTAGATATAAACCATTCACCGTTGTTAAATCTATTTCCGTTCCCCACCCCTCGCTCACCACCGTAAAAAACTGTATTTATAGATTTGTACCCTAAGTAGGTTTAAGTACTAGTTATACTTCTGAAGAAGCCACAGTGTTGGCGAAACACGTGTCAAGTGAAATAAAAAAGTTGTGAAAGTTACAAATGTGTTTTTGTTTACTGCCAATTAATTAATAATAATCATTGTTTTAATGAAAAATTCAAAATTTTACACATAGCAAGTAAGTCAAAAATTAAACCTATTAGAGAGTTTAGAAATTAATAACCATAACATTCCGGGGCCGACTACTCTGGTCCAAGTTTTTCTGTGGTTTCCTTGGACCATTTAGGCAAATGCTGGGGTAGTAATATTCCACAGATAATCTTTCACTTCTCTTCTGTCTTCATTTTGTCCGTCTCATCTTTCTCCCCTACATCACCACTCACCCATTCCCACGATTCCTCAAGGAGGCTGAAGAGGGCCTTCCGCCCTACCCCCCCGACTTTGCACAAGAGTGTAGGCCGGGGTGGGGGGGGGGGACAGCCCGCCCACCAATATTGGTGGGAATGAAATACCCGAAAGTTTTTTTTTTTATTATAGTTATTGTATTTCATCCGCCTGATGAAGCCACAGTATGGTGAAACGGTCGTTGTAGACTTATAAAATTAAACATTTTGAAACTTTAAAAGACAGTTTTCTTTATATTATTGTTATTATAAACGTTTTCCTGCAGAATTTTCGATAAGCGCTTTATTCGGGTTAGGTTTAAAGAACGTTCTGCTTATGCGAGCTTCGGGAGAACAGAAAAATCCAGTCTTGCTCAATATATCCTTACCCAAAAACCATAGGATTAATATTGACAACCTTAAATTAGTTAAGGAAATCAGGAACCTTTATTTTCTGGATAATTCTGAAAGTATGTATATTTATAAAAACAGATTAAACTCTGAACACTGACAAAGTTCCTACACCCAGCACCCCTTTGTTTAGTTTAATTTAACTTACTTTGTTTTTGTTAATATAATAACGATCACTAAACCGTAACATTAAATAGTATTTAGTACTCGTAGGTTACTTTTGCTTTTAGTTCACTTCAGTCCCCCCAGTTTAGTGTTTGGGCTGTCGGGTTTGAGCTATTTTGTACGTTCTGCAACCCTACTGATAAAGAAACATCTTGTAATATTCAGACTATATTACACTCCCCGAATTATCTATTTGATCATGTATTAAATTGTACAAACAGAAAACCTAGTCTACGTTTTTGCATATTATCATAATATTTTTACGTTAATTACTATGGCTGTGTTTTTGAAAGCATTAGAAACAAAACAACAATAAATAACTGGTGTTTAAACACGTTTCAAAATTATACTTGTTTTACTATTTTTTTATATAAATTATATTAAAGATAATAAAATAATGAGTTGTAAACCTATTATATTACGTATGTACATTTATATTCGCATGTAAGCTCAGATTATAACAAAAAACAAATATTTACATAACATGAATCTTTTTGGTGGAACGTAGTTAATTTAATTCAAGTTATAACGATAAAACTAATTTAAAATGTAGAATTATCGATAATGTTTTTCTGGCATAAATAATAAATTTGAGTTGTCAATACAACAATAAAATAGTAATAAGCTAACTATATAACAAATTTTTCCAAAGTTATTATTTATTTTTATTTATTTATTGTCAAGTACAAACATCTCTAAATGTGCATAGGTTTGACAGAAAAATAAATTTTATATTAGCAGATAAATATTTAATACGATATAAATATAATGATTTAGCATTTAAAAAATCCCCAATTGACAGAAATGTAAATTGCACATTAAAAATGCCAAGTTCATGTGTAAGGAACTATTTTTATATTTAAAAATAATGGAAGCACTTTATATTTTAATTTTAGATTAAGTCCTCTACACTTGTACGTTAATATCAGAATGTCCTTTTATTTTCTTTACTATTCATCTTAACCTGCCGGGCCTTTTGTTTATCTCCCTTTTTTTTTATTTCCGTTATACTCGATACGATTGATGTTATACACAGTCCGTCACACTACTACTAGATGTATACCGTCAGGCTTTTCGCTTACACATGGTAAGAATAAGAAATAAATAAAATAATATTTCTTACACTGTAATTAGACGACGCGATACAATAAATTGTGTGTAAATTAACATACGTATGTAATAACACAAACTTAAAAAAAGTTGAAGTTCAGCACGACACACAGTATGTAATGGATAGAGGAAATTAATTACTTGATACAATTGAGTGAACTTGCCGATAATACTTGGTGAAACACTGTAAATAACAAGATATTCAAAAAAACACACTTGGAAAGTCTTACTGTACTTCTGAAGATGCCTTAAGCAGGTGAAATCATTATAGAGTTTTTAATAAATTCAAGTGAAACTTTCCAATTGTGTTTTTTTAATACTTTGCTAATTACTTGACTTAAAATGAACCATTATAATTCCATAAAAATCAAAATAAATATAACCGAAAACAATTATTTTAATAATTAAAGCCTCATTGTTTGCTTAATTAAAGCATGTCTGGATTTGGCCGGTCGTCTCTATTATAAATAATTTTTGACAAATAGCAATTTTCTTAAAGAGCTCTTTAGAGGTTATTAAAAAGCTTGGAAGACGTCCATGAACTCTCCGCGTGAAGCGTTCTTCTTTAATTTGAACCCCTTTGATGAATGCTCCCACATTTTACATGAAATTTATTTTTTAATTAGTTTTTAATTAAAAGACTAGAGAAAATTATAACATTTACAAAGTTGAGGCGAGATTTAATGGGGTTTTGCTGATCCTTTTTAAGCTCACGTAATTTTTGAAGAATATATGAGGGTGTTAAGAGTCACGTCACTACTGAAAAGCACGTTTTTTCAAATTTTATTCGTAAAACTAAATATTGTATACGTATACTGTCAGATCTTTTTTAATAAAAGAATTACACCAAGACTGGGTTTAGTGTTAAATGTATCTTTGTGATAAGTAAGAATCAAATATTGATCATTAAACTCAAAACTACGGTATGGGTCATTTCCTATTCGTATATTTGAGGGGTTCTAGAAAATTTATTCTTCTATCAACTCAAATATAATTTTTAACGACCAAGTTGAAGATAATGACATTTTTCTCTTCTTTTAACTAATAGACCAGTGCTGAAGCCTTCAAATATAGTAAAAAGTGAAAAAAAATATAGTAGGATGAAACCCATTGGAAAAGGAAGAGAATATAACATAATTGAAAGGAAAAATAATTTACGGGCGATCTGAGGTCGGGAAGGGGAAAGGGGTGAGTTTTTAAGGGTGAAAAACGGTTTTCCTTGATTTCCGGAAAAACTACAAGTCTTATGGAAAAAGTTAAATGGCAAAGCTGTAAGTAATAAAAAGATATACAACTTTTGTATTTACACTTTTTTTACATAACCTCAAAATTTATGTGAAAAATTCAAGTAACCAACTTTTTAGTTTTTTATTTTTCTTTTACAAAAAAAAATTTTTTTCACGAAATTTGGTGAAAACTTTTCTATTTATATGTCTCAAACACGCTGTAGTTTTTTTGATTTGAAATATTTATTTTTTCACCTTATTTTTACTTAATATCGAAAAAGCACCCTAATTTTCAATCGAAAATTCTCACGTCAAAATATCTGCTTTTTTTAAAAACGTTGGTGGGCTTTTTCTTTGTTGAAATCTCTACTTTCTGATGGTGTGAAAAAAAAATATACATTACTATGGTAAGTTTTCTCAGGAATTTTCCAGTTGATGTTTCATGAAATCCCAAATTTCAAAAGAAACGCACAAAATTAATATCTTAATGATATTAAAATGTAGAAACAGGGTAATTTATTTAAATTATTGTTCGTTTCTCTGTAGTATTTTCAGCCCCCTCCTTACAACCCCTTATTCTGTAGCTACCCCAACTTCTTCTTTTCAAATTGCAACCCAGGTCATGTGAGGGTTCTATGAGAACGTCTTTTAAAACTCAATCCGTTACTGCCAAAAAGGTGGGGGATTTGCTCATTAAGTTTCAGTCAAATCAGTCCAAATATTATTTTTAAATTAAAATTGACTGTTCGAAATAAATCTTTAGCACTCACTTATTTCGACTTAATGTAACAAATGCTGAATTATGTTTCTAAAAAATAACTCTTACAGATGATATGCATTTTGTGCGTTCTTTTTGAACTCAAGGGTTCGAGCATCAAGAATCTATGGATCTTGTCTATTGTCATAAAAATTAAGACGATGTTAATACGAATTGCCATATAGGTAATATCAAAATGAACAAGTCGGGAAACTTATTTGGTCAATACCGTTTGCTCAAGATTTTGGAATCATCAAAACGTCAACAAAAATCTAAGTTTATTGAATCAAGTTTTTTAATAATTGGTTTTAATTCTACGTGAATTCATTTTCATTTTTGAAGATTAAACATGAATATAATTTGAAAGGCAGAAAGAAAAAATTATTAATAGCAAACTGATAAAACTCTAACTATTTTGTAATTAAATTATATCACAACAGCAAACAGAATTTTAAGTTGGGAATATATTTGTTGTATAAAATCGACAATAAATAATTGTTTCGCTTGTAACATACTAAGTGTCGTTATTATTGCCATTACAAAGTATTTAGATATAACTGAATTAGATTATATAACCGTCAATGGTAAATACTCAATTTGTCTGATTATATCAGTGTTTTGATGAAACATTTGTCTTAAAATAATGGTCTGTAAAAATTGGTTTAATGTTTTTTCTATAAATTTTGTTTAAATGCAGATTTTTATTAAATAGAGGTCGAAACTATTATATGCTAAAAAATAAGGCATTGACCTTATAGTTTAAAATTTGTAGGGTCCTAGATTTTTTCATACTAAAGACAATGGTAGACAATATGGGCACTATAGCTAAACTACAAAAAAAAGACAAAAGTAAATTAGTTGAGGAGCACAAACATAAAATATTAATTTAGACGACTTTATATATATTTATACTGATGTGCTATTAAAATATTTCCCCATTAAAGCGGTTTACGTGCATATAACGATTATTATAAATTGTAAATCAATTTAAAGTACTTATGTACTGTGCAGACAATTTGTCTACAATGCGAAAAATTAATTAACACTATTACGTAAATTCAATTTTGAGAATTCCTCTAGGGCTGTTAACTTTTAATTATCCTAATCCATATTAGTAATTTACGTTTCCATTTTATTAATTATTGTTGAATTTTGTATTTATGTTTATATAATAAGTAAATATTTAGATGGACATAATCGCAATGACAGCAATTATTCTTAAAAATAAATATTAATAGTAAAAACAATAATTTATAGAGGAAAATTCCAGTAATAAATACGGCTTTGAAAAACATAAATATTATTACATCACACCGTCAATGATTTATCATTGAATGTACCTAATTGAGAGAAATGTTTTATTAGCGAATCTTATGCATATTGCTTATCAGTATGGTCTTAACAAAAATATGTACCAATTTTGTGGTTTATAGATTTTAATTAAAAATGTGGGTCATGATAAAAAAAGGAAATTAATGAAGCAGCAAATCATCCTTTAGTAAAGGTCGATTCACACTATAGGTTCGGTCACTGTCTGACCACAGATAAGAAAATATTGTGACATATCGTACTTTATATGCCAACTTTCACGATCATATTCAGATCGCATAAAACTTGCATAAATGTTTTTATGTAAAAACATGGAAGACGAAGATTGATAACTGCAGATGTCTGTTCAGCCCCTAAAGACACACTAAAATAGATAGTAAGGTGAGTAAATTAGAACAGAACATTAAGTTATCAATTCCAATAAGTTTAACATTTAATATGTTTAAAATAGAGTAGATTTCACTATTGGCCGATTACTTGACTGTATAAAGACTTCAAACTGCGATACATTTTTCATCTGGCCAAAATCAAACCGTAACTGGAAAAACCCTTTAAAGTAAAGCGTGAATCAACCTTAATTAAAGGGCAAAGGATATCAGTCTACTTTTAATCTTATGTTTTTGCATATAAATGTTGTGGACAACATTAAATTATACAAATTCATAAAAATAAAGTTATTTGAGTTAAACCAAAAAGAAGCCACAATGAATCGCACTATGGTAAGCCAATTTTATTTGTATTGTTAGAAAATTAAACATTCCAATTGTCAGGGATTATTGTTTTGATAAAAATAGATCAAAAAAATTTTAATACTAAACAATATCGTTCGGATATATGAGATCATTATTAAAACAACTATGCAATCACAACTCACACATATGAGAATTAATTAATTAATTAATTTAAGCTATCATTTGAGGTTTTTAAAATTTCTTGATATGGATCATATATTTCGACAGTTTCGAGTACCTACAACAAATTCACTTAATAAAATTTCTCTATTAAACGTTATATTTCTCCATTTATTTATGTTAATTAAATAATTTGTTTACAACACCTATTTCGGTATTAATACACTAATTATTAGTCACAGAATGTAATAATAAAAAAGTGAAAGCAAAAATGTATATATGATTAGACAAAATTGCGAAAGTTGTTATAAGCAAATTTAAAACACAAAATACAATGATCTTAATTAAGTATTAAAGACAACACAATGCAAATAAATTATAATTATCAAAACTAAAAGGTCAACACTCCGAAGGGAACAGAAATTTGCGTATAATGTTTCAGGGTTTTAGGTTTTGGGTTTTAGTGTTAATTTAAATTCAATTTAAATACCTACATTAGAACTGCAAATACAAATTTTTATCGCAATTTTAAAAGCCAGTGAATCTTGACTCTTAATTGCAAAAATAAAAAAAATGGTTTCAGCGATTACAGTAGATATGAAGATTAATTAGTCTTATTTGCAATTAAAATATTAAAATTTCTACAGCGTTAGAGGAAATTTCCTTAAAACTAGTTAATTTAGAAGCAGTTAAGGGAAATAGGGACTTTTATTTAATTCTATACAAAGCTTAGGGAATTTTAAATATTTGTAGACAATTTTAAGCAATAACGGCGAAAAAATAAAAAGGAGGTTATTATAGCACAGTACATACAGATAGATACTACGTAAAACATACAAACATGGTCACAATTGCTGATACATCTTAAGAAAATGAATAATAAAACAATAACGTTTGGTAATCGATAGGACCTACACGGATCGCTATATACAAATTAATTTGTAGTACCTACTTCCTTTCTTGTTATTAGAGAAATTTCATAATTCCACATCTACTTTTTAACTGTGTTTTTTCTCGACGATAAGTAAGTAGGGGAAACGGGGAAATACCTAACACTCGACGGAAATAGTTTTTTTTTTACTTATAGCTTTTCTTCTATTGTACAATTGTTGTTTTAATAAATGTAACTGTACACACAAGTTTCTATTTATACTTACGAAACGTATTATCCAAATACACTATACTAAAGATTTTTTGCATTTATCTAAATCAGAGACGTGATTATAACTAGACTGAGTCTTGGATTTTCAGGATGATGCCATTTGGGTAGGCAACCCATCGTGCGCATTAAGGGACAGAAACACTGAACTTATTAGAGCTCCCGCAACCTCACTCACTAAGTTTTAGATAGTCAAAGTGTCGAGCGCGGTAATTTAAGATAAATGTTATGAGACACAGTTTTTGTTTTACATAGGGTTTTGTGAATTAGTTATTTTTAGTTAAATTAATATAAAATTATTTTAGTATAAGAACAATGGTTAACTTTTGTTGTGCATACGGTTGCCGTTAAAGATCCTCTAAAGATTCCTCAATTTCATTTCATTTGTAAGTACATTTCAAACATAAAGCACACTGATGCATTTATAATTTCTTATAAGGTTCCCTAAAGATCCCGAATTAAAGAAAAAATGGGTGAATGCAATAAGGCGCAAAAATTTCACACCGACAAAGCATTCAGTTATTTGCAGTAAACATTTTGAAGAAAGTGACTTTTTAATATTCGTAGGAAAAAGAAAATAAATACAAATGCTGTTCCTAGTATTTTTTATTTTCATGAACATTTAATTTAAAAAACTAGTACTTCGACGTACCAAACGAAGTATTTCTTCGCAGCAGCAACAGAAAGTAACAAACTAAATGTGTAAAGTTACGATACATAATGTAATTTAATTTCGCAGTAGTAGTACCATAAATTTAGAGTTGCCGTCAATCCCGTCAACTTCAAAAGTACAGTACATCCTGAAACGTAAATTTTGATATAAATATACTAGATCAAGATCCGCTTAACACTCATCTTAGGCAATCATTTAATATAATATTAAGAGTTTATTTTACTATCAGGATTCATCATGCTACAAAAACTGTAAACGAAGCAAGTGTTAAGGTAAGACAATTATATACGAAGCTCATATTATTTAAAAATCAATAGTGCCTTTAATTACCTATTAATTCACTTTTTAACCGTTATTTTTATTATTTAGATATTAAGTACTCTAAATTTTTTAACACTAGACAGTATAGAGGTTTAACGTAGATATTTTATTAATTAGACTGTTAGTATATTTTATGTTTTGTATGTTAGGTACTTTCCAAAAGTTTGGCTACGTTAACGTATGCATTTCTAGAGATGTTTTTTAACTTTATAATTGATGTATATTAGTACTTATGTACTATTGTAAACAGTGCTGTTCTTTTATTTTTTGGTAAGTTTAATTATATTTTCTATGTATTAGGCTATTACTACTATATCATTTATAATTGCCAAGCTTTAAAGTCCGCGGGTGTCCTCTTAGCGCATAGGAGACTTACATACGTGTCCCTTAATGTGCTTAGTGTGTTGCATACCCTCTTGGTATCATTCGGTAATACAGAGAATATTGTTTACTCTCGGTCCATATTATAATCACGTCTCTGATCTAAATAGATTATGATAGGTAGAGTTGCGCTACTGTGTCAATGTGTATATAGTTAGGTACATACCTTTGAGATCTTTTGATATACAATAATATTTATTATTATTTTATACTATATAAGTATACAAAATTTCAAATAAATTCAATTTCATAAATAATGTAGGTGCAAAGGTGGGAAGAAGAGCCTTTACGCACAATAACCTATCTCTTAATACAAAGGAATGAAACGTTTATTTGATCGAAATAATTTTTCAATCAATGTCTCTATCATGCGCGTAGCCAGGGAGGAGCCCATTTTCTCAAAATACTCGAATTTTTTTTGTAAGAAGTTTTATAATTCTGTCGCCCCTCCGACAAAATTGTCTTGAGAATATTATCCTGTATTTCCCGTTTATAAATCCGGCCCCTCCCTTTAACAATATCCTGGCTACTCTAACCTTAAAATACTTTTTAGGAAATAACACCTGTAATTTTGTAGACAAATTCACCCCAGCCCTCACGACAAAATTCTTGTTACGCCCTCGATCGCTATAATTATTTCGGCACACTGCACCATCTTTAGGTGGAGAAATACTACGTTATTATTTTTAAATATTTTGTAACTACGGTGTGTTTTAATTATTTATATTATAATACAATACTTAAAAGCTTCATCAATTCGATTCAAATATTTACTTTTATATACACGTATATACAATTTTGTTTTTCTGATCAAACTCTTCAATTAAAAACCGTAAATTTTTCTGACCTGATTCATATAGCTAGTAACCTTTGAACCCGCATTATAGTTAAGTTTTTCGTCATATTGGAATCACTTTTATTAGCTTATCTTTGCCCTATCTTTGCTCTTCTTGACTAATTAACAGTAGATAAGTACTAAAAGCAGAACCAACCTGGAGACGGTAGTAACAGCAAGAATTATCGACTAATTAAATGAATCACCAATAATTGTCTCAAGAATTTACTTAGGATTACTAATTGTACACGAGATCTTCTTGATATAGGTTTCCCCACACACAGTAAAGCTCTGTGTGCGCATTTATCATTTCATCCCCGTCGACTTTATTCCTCGCTGCTTTTGACAACATTCGTATTTCCTGCATAACTTACTAATATTTTTTTTTTTAGTTTGCAGTTTTCCTAATGTGTATAATGGTTGTTGCAATGGCTGATGCCACGCAACCCGATCAAGATGGAGAGCATGACCAAGAACATGCACAACAACACCCAGATCAACATGATCCACAACACGGACACGCACATGGCCCACACAACCATGACCATGGTTCTCATCATGATCAGGGTCATCACGATTAAGAATAAATCAGAAAAACAGACACACATTTGGACGTACCTACATTGATGTAATTAAGAAATATTATGTAATTGTTTTGAAACTTTGTATTGTATAATAATATATGGTAAACGTTGACAGTTCCATATTATATAATATATTAAATAAACAGACAACCAACAAAGATTCTTAACTTAACTACAATTTACTACTGTACTAAACCTTCCCCTTTCACCCTACTTATTTCCAACTTATCCTGCAACCCTGTTTCTCATTATGTGTTTTAGCAGGCTCAGCACACTTCCATCTGTCTCTCCTGACATCTTTCCAGTACATGCCTCAAACAGTCTATCTTCCTGTCACACACACATCATCTGTCCTCTTCATTTTTCTAATATTTTTATCCCCTACACTCATTAGCTGTCCTGAACCTAGCTAATATGCTTATGCCCTTTCCTATTTTCATTGAATTTAATTTTTCTCGTATTTATGAAAAGGCGTAGAAACAAACTACGTTTTCAGCACTACCAATAGCCCCTGTAATTCACTTAATAAGCGGAGAATCTGCAAAGATTGTGGAACACCACCGATTTTTAAAATTCTTTTTTTCCTGAATTATTATGACTTTAATTAATATTCATCAGCACTTACCCCTGCAACACCTTGAAAAATTAGAAAATTAAGATAATTCCTCCTCCTAATGCCGGTGAATGATCCTGAACATCTAAGGAATCCAGGAAAAAATAATATTTCAAACCGTTGTCGTTGTTCCACCGTTTTTTCCAGATTGTACAGTATTTTCCGAATTATTTACTGAATTACTGATAATAAGTCGAATATGAAAAGTGAAGTACATACTACCGTTTATCATATGATTAAATACAAAATATTTTATTTTATTTAATTGTTCCTAGTTTTAGATTATTATAATCGTGTCATATTTCTGAAAGTACAGTTCGTACAAACTTTCTCAAGCTAAAAAATTTAGTTCATTATCATTTATTTTATCATTTTGAAAAGTTTATACGTTAATTTCTGAAAAAAACTAGAAGTTAATCGTTCTATTTTATTCAGTTTGTTTTTATTAGGTTTTAAGGACTATATTTACAATGGAAACTTCGTCGGGGTAACAATTATTTATTGCAATAAGAGAATCACAATAGTGGTCCAATATTTGTTATTGTAATTCCAAATTTTCAAAACTCTACCATCTTTAGTTTCCCTAAAAAATTTATAAAGTCTAATACACCACTGAGTTTTAAGAGTGTCCCAAAATTCCGTGAATATAAAAAAACCACAATAAGTCGATAAAACTATCTTTCCAGGAAACAAATGTTTGGAGAAATAAATCTACTCTTTAATAAATTGCGATCAAATTTATTTAAGGATGGAAGTAGTTTTCCCCCTTTTCGTATCTGTATTGTAAATCTGATAAACGCATTCACTTAGTACTTCCTTAAGAAAGTCTACATGTCAAAATTTATTTAAATCGCACTAACCACTATCGAGTTATAATATTTCATAAATTTCTACCTTTCCTGTTGGAGATACGATTCTTTTAGAAAAGACAGTAGGTACTCATTCTACCGTCCAAAAAAGTTTTGAGCAATTATATGTGAGGGTTGGGGTAATTTTCATCCTTGTTGTTCTTTAAGAATTGATGTGTATGTCAGAAATTAGTATATTCATATACATTTTAATGTACTAAATGGAAATTGAAATCGTACCAACCGTTCTTGAGTAATTAAAGAAAAACGAAATTCTCTTTTTGCCTTTAGAGCCCTCTCACGGGCATACCATGACATTTATTATAATATATCTCAAATTGCATGGTATGCTCGTTAGAGGGCTCAAAAGGCAAAAAGAGAATTTCGGTTTTATTTAATTTTAAAAATTATTTTCCATTGTTACTAAATTTATTTTCAACTGGACATGTTTCAACTTAGAAAGTCATTCTTAACAGTAAGTAAGTAAGTTGAAACATGTCCAGTTGAAAATAAATTTAGTAACAATGGAAAATAATTTTTAAAATTAAATAAAACCGAAATTCTCTTTTTGCCTTTAGAGCCCTCTCACGGGCATACCATGACATTTATTATAATATATCTCAAATTGCATGGTATGCCCGTGAGAGGGCTCTAAAGGCAAAAAGAGAATTTCGGTTTTCTTTAATTTTAAAAATTATTTTCCATTGTTACTAAATTTATTTTCAACTGGACATGTTTCAACTTAGAAAGTCATTCTTAACAGTAAGTAAGTAAGTTGAAACATGTCCAGTTGAAAATAAATTTAGTAACAATGGAAAATAATTTTTAAAATTAAATAAAACCGAAATTCTCTTTTTGCCTTTAGAGCCCTCTCACGGGCATACCATGACATTTATTATAATATATCTCAAATTGCATGGTATGCCCGTGAGAGGGCTCTAAAGGCAAAAAGAGAATTTCGGTTTTCTTTAATTTTAAAAATTATTTTCCATTGTTACTAAATTTATTTTCAACTGGACATGTTTCAACTTAGAAAGTCATTCTTAACAGTAAGTAAGTAAGTTGAAACATGTCCAGTTGAAAATAAATTTAGTAACAATGGAAAATAATTTTTAAAATTAAATAAAACCGAAATTCTCTTTTTGCCTTTAGAGCCCTCTCACGGGCATACCATGACATTTATTATAATATATCTCAAATTGCATGGTATGCCCGTGAGAGGGCTCTAAAGGCAAAAAGAGAATTTCGGTTTTCTTTAATTTTAAAAATTATTTTCCATTGTTACTAAATTTATTTTCAACTGGACATGTTTCAACTTAGAAAGTCATTCTTAACAGTAAGTAAGTAAGTTGAAACATGTCCAGTTGAAAATAAATTTAGTAACAATGGAAAATAATTTTTAAAATTAAATAAAACCGAAATTCTCTTTTTGCCTTTAGAGCCCTCTCACGGGCATACCATGACATTTATTATAATATATCTCAAATTGCATGGTATGCCCGTGAGAGGGCTCTAAAGGCAAAAAGAGAATTTCGGTTTTCTTTAATTTTAAAAATTATTTTCCATTGTTACTAAATTTATTTTCAACTAGACATGTTTTCACTTACTTACTTACTGTTAAGAATGACTTTGTAAGTTGAAAATTGTCCAGTTGAAAATAAATTCAGTGACAGTGCAAAATAATTTTGTTTTATTTATTATAATTATTATGATCAGTCATAAAGTAAAAACCAGAATTATAGAAAATTTAAAAAATATTTGGTATATAGATAAATGTGATTAATTCGACATATTTTCATCCAAAGAACCTGTGGTTATTCTATATTCTCGGAATTTTGGGACACCCTGATGATCCAAGACTGCTCTAATATAAATACAGAAACGTAATAAGCCATGCAAGAGCACATAAAGATATTGTATTGTAACTGACTAAATAGCAATGTACGTATATTAAAATTTCCTGAATTATAGTAAAAATAACGAAAGGACAACAGCCAGACAAGCAGGCAAACAAAAAGTACAATCTATTTATTTATTCATGTTATAGCATCTGTTTGCATTAGAGTTTATACTTAATAAGAAATATAACTTTCAGCTGAGTTCAGTTTGTTTGTTAAGTATTTTTACTTAACATTTTCTAGAAATACAACTTTTAGTTGATGATGAACACGCAATCATTTTCCACACGCTATTACTATGTTATACAAATTGTAAATTTGAACATGATAATGTTAACAATCGTTTTCAAAAAGGAAATTTAAAGAATGATAGCAACATTACAAATACAAAATGCTTTCATACAAATGTTATCATAAAAAAGTAAGCCATAAAGATGTGACGTATGTTATTTTAAGGAATAAATCACAGATGTCACGACGACAAAAAGACTGACCTAAAAGGTTCTCAGATATTTAAACAGAAAATTTTCATTTTATAATTTCTAATAACGCCTGAATGTTCCAAATACATTGCTGTTATCAACATATACCAATTTGTTTAAGATTAAATTAAAATGGGTGGTGATAGTGCACAGATATGTGGCAGAAGTTACTTAGTAGCTGTAGTTTTTGCAAGTAAGTAGAAATAAAATAAAATAATGAAAACTTTAAAAAATCTGCTTAGTACTAAACATCAGGATAATCGAAGTGATTTTCTAAAATTTATTAAAACAAAATTTTAAAGTGTAACCCCTTACCTTATAGGGCAAACTTAGTAAATGTTAGAAAACCTCCTTACAATAACATACAAAACTGTAAAAAAAATATTAAAATAACAGAAAAGTTTCAACGAAAGAATTTATTCACAACTCCTACAATTGTTTCGGCCAACGGGCAATTTTCAAAGAGTACATATAAATTATTACTAAAATTAAAATTGTATAGTAAGCGGTATATGTAGGGTTGAAGACATGGAAATTCCATTTAGTTAATGACGTAAAGGTATTCAGGTAAAAGCAATTACAAATTACACAGAAGTAAGGGTGAATTGGTAGTTTCCATCTCTAACTGGTTTAAATTTACAAGTAATTTTTACTATTTAGCCCTTTTTTTTTAACTCTAAGTTTTCTAACAGGGTTAGTTTTGTACTTTTTGTACAATTATGTAATAATTTTGTGGTATTTTCATTTAAATAATGATTATTTTTAATACAATGTTCTGAAAAACCAGTTGACTCAATATTATATTTAATTGATCTTTTATGTTCAATTAATCGGTTTTTTTAGAGCCCGACCTGTTTGCCCTATATATATGGCCTAGCAACTATTACAATGTAATTCATATATGCCGTTTTTTGAAAATTAATCCGGTTTTTGTTTATTATTGACCAAGAAAGATTTAAGATTCTTTTTATTGACTTCTATGACTTTTGTATTGTATTAAGTCAAGCGATTTTTTTATTTTACAACTATTGTTTTTTATGTAGTTTATCGTGCAAAAGGTTTTATTGTTGTCTATTAAGGGAGTTTTAAATAGTATAGAACGGACATTATTTTTGAGTTTTTTATTTAAAGGGTTATCAATTAATTCAACTTCGTAGCCGTTGTTCGTCGCTAATTGTTTTATTATATTGAGTTCTTTGTTGAAATTTTCAATTGATAATGGTATGTTTGTTAATCTGTGTAAAAGGCTATGAAAAACTGAATGTTTAATTTGAGTTGATTGATAAGAATTAGCCGGAATTAAAGTGTCGGTAGTAGTAGGTTTCCTGTATAAACTAAATTCTATTTGGTTTTGTGTTTTAAAAACTGTAAGATCTAAAAAATTTAGGGAGTTATTTGTTTCTAATTCCATTGTGAATTTGATATTGTTATAATGTTTAAAAAATTGAGGAAATTATCAAGTTGCCGTTTTGTGCCTGACCAAATACAAAAAATATCATCAACGTATCGACACCAGATTAAAATATTTTTAATTAAATTATTGTTACTAGAAAAGATTAAATTTTCAAAATAAGTCATATAAATCTCAGCCATTATGGGTGAAAGCGGTGAACCCATTAGAAGCCCCTGTTTTTGTAAGAAAAATTGATTATTTAAAACTTTTGGGTTTAAACGTGTAGTTAAAATACTGAGTAATTCTGGTTTTTCAGAATCTGAAAGTTTACAATTTAGGATCTTATCTTTTAAAACGGTTGTTAGTTAGTTAGTTGTGCCAGTTCCTGATAACGCTTTGTTCGTCTCATTTGATATTTGCACTTTATTTACTTCATTACCACTACCTGAACTGAACATATATGAATTACATTGTAATAGTTGCTAGGCCATATATATAGGGCAAACAGGTCAGGCTCTAAAAAACATAAAAGATCAATTAAATATAATATTGAGTCAACTGGTTTTTCAGAACATTGTATTAAAAATAATCGTTATTTAGATGAAAATACCACAAAATTATTACATAATTGTACAAAAAGTAAAAAACTAACCATGCTAGAAAACTTAGAGTTAAAAAAAAGGGCTAAATAGTAATAAATTACTTGTAAATAACCAGTTAGAGATGGAAACTACCAATTCACCCTTACTTCTGTGTAATTTGTAATTGCTTTTGCCTGAATACCTTTACATCGTTAACTAGTTGGAATATCTATGTCTTCAATCCTATATATACAGCTTACTATACAATTTTAATTTTAGTAATAATTTATATGTACTCTTTGAAAATGGCCCGTTGGCCGAAACAATTGTAGGAGTTATGAATAAATTTTTTCGATGAAACTTTTCTGTGTTATTTTAATATATTAACAATGTTTCATCTCAATTGCACCTTGGACAGTTTAAATATTGTAAAAAAAAATTTATCCCAATTTTTTTTACTATTACTAACATGTGCAAAAGTGTATACTTGACCACCAATAGATCTCCTTATTCAAATGTAAATGGTAAATGGTCAAGGGCTATTAATTATTCCACATAAACTTTGTAACTGAAATTATTTATATTTGTACACCTGTATATAATAATCGAGATTAACTAAATAAATGCTAATTGTGGGAATAATTAAATGGACTAATTGTAAGAAAGGTTAGATATAAAATATGACCCCCTTAAAACGACTGAAACGTCAGATTCAGTAATTGAAGGAAGAATGTGTGTAATCTAAAATAATTGTTCAGACAATATTGTTTTGAGGAAATAACTTACTAACTAATCGATACTGAAAGTACCTTGTTATAGATATTTTTTTAACAGAATGAATCATTAAATTAGATTTAAATAAATTCAAACAAGTGAATTATTAATGTAAGTACTTAGCAAAGAAGTTACATAAAGTACTCGTATCAAAACTAAAAACTGGATCGTCACATAATTAAAATAAATAACAGCCCCAAATTGGTCAAATCCTATAAAAGTAAACGCAAATGTGAAATTTCAATTTGTTACTCTTTTTTTTAAACAACTCTAATTAATTTTAAAATGCTGCCAACCTCCTAATTTTGCAAAAGAAAACAAAGGTTCCAAAACAAAGTAAAAATAAAAAAGATTAATTAAAAATGCTTGGCCTCAAAACAGAACGAGGGAGAAAAGAAAACAATAATAAGAGAGGGTGGGTGGAGGAACTTTTACTAGCCATGGCATGATAAAACTCTAATAATATCCCAAATTATTTTAATGCAAATTACTTAAGAGTTGGGAGCTAAATGGGGATGGGGCATCTCCCTACATCCCTCCTTAGAGTCCCTAGAATTGCCTTCTCTACCCCTTCCATTTATCTATTCCACGTATAAATAAGATCTTAAGAACACTAAATATGTATTAAAATCTACAAAACTGTATATTATACAAGAAATTCTTTTTTTGTTCCTGCGCCTTCCCTCATTGTAAAAAAATGTTCCTGCCCTTCTCTTTTTCATTTAAACAAACAAAAAACAAACTCAAAAATCAATGCCCCTGAAATAATTAATTATAAAGATTATTTGATTAAGATTTAATTTAAAATGATCAATTAATTTTCATGGTAGGTAGGTACCTATTGTAAAATTGTAAATTTTGCTAATTTTCGTAAAATTTCTTATTATCATAAGAGATTTTTAATAAACAACAAGCTTCATTCAACTGAGCCAACTTCACCGAACTGAGACAGAGCTCGTGTCGTAAATACTAGTTGACCAATTTGATGTTGCTGACTGTACCTAAACCATATGATAATATTCAACTAACCTGACTGAAGTAAACTCGTATTTTCCTAAACCGATGCCGACGCTATCATGTAATGGAATCTTCATGATTGCTCGTTAGATAATTGAAGTATTTAGATAGCGTTTATATCACTCATTGCACCTGTGTATATCTTTAATAGATGTTATCACAAAAAACAATGTTAATAAACCGATAAATAATAGATAACCGGAAAACCACAAAAACGCTAGAAACAGGATATTAGGTACGCACACTCACCTTTCGTACACGTAAAATTATGTCGAAGTAGGATAGTTGTTTAAGAGGGGGTTGTCAGATGACAACTTTTTTTCCTTTAATTCGAGTGACAAGAATTGATCACCACGTTATTTACATGAATTGATTTGAGACACTACAAATAATTAAGAGTATCTTTATTACGAATCACAAAATTTCCTTCCTTCGTTTGCAAAGAACTTACGTTCTGAAAATTAAGAGACGTTCAAATACTTTAAGATTGAATTAACCTCAAATACAGTAAATGTTAAAAATGTCAATGACTACCAACGCAGTTAGGCAACACAAAATGATTGAAACCAAAACTACCTAAGAATAGTACATAATATAAACCCTGGAACTAATCTAATTAGCCAAACCATTTTATTGGTTATTTACAGGCTGTAACACATTGTTCTGGGTAAGCCCACAATTTTTTGTTTTACTTACAATTAGTAGGTAACTCGTGAACAATTTTAAGCTAATTTTTTTATAGAAACCCCACTATTTAATTAAAAAATAGGTTTAGGAGAAATTCCACATGTAATTCAATGACAAGTAAAATTTACAATACATGTAGATAAAATCGACAACATAATATCAGTTTATCTTTGTGAACTTTGATAAACTCTAAGTGTTATTAAAACTTAGTACCTAGGTATTGTTAGTAGTTTTTGAGTGTTTTGATTTGGAACTATCTCTAATTTTTTTCTGTAATAAAAACGAATAGCTTGTAGATAACCTTAAAGATAATTTTCAAAACAATTTTTAATACAACTCTTAATTTTGTTATGCAAAATTTGGTTCTAATGGCCCTTGAAGGTTTAATTAGAATTATATAGGGTTGGCCGTTCTAGGGAAGCTCATAAACCATTTGTGTATTTAAATTGATACATTTTGAAAGTTTTCAAGAAAAATTTACTTTCAACTTAACATGTAAACAGTATATAGCAATTTTATGGTAATTTCATTGTTAAAGTTTCTTTATCAAATTAAGTTGTTGGGAGGTGAATTCTTATAAATAAAACGAATACAAAATATTTACTAATGGTCATTGTTATTAGTTCAAATTTTATTTACTTCTTTTTTCATCTCTATGATTTTTTTGGTACACTCTAATTGAGAAACTACGTAAATATTTTCTGTTTTCATGTTCGTATGTAGGAGAGAGTTCCAAATGCATCATCTTTAACGTTAAATCGTCTTTCTATAATTGTAAAAATAAAAAAAGTTGACTTGACTTTAAATTGACTTTAAAGATCAGGAACAAGGAATTTCTTTTAGGCAGAACATCTTTTTATAGGTCCATATCAAAATATTTACACAAATCCCTTTTAATAAATTTGCAAAATATTATCTAAACAACTAAAATAGTTTTTATTTATATCTGTAATTTACCCAAGTAGTATCTTTTGCCATAACACCATTTTCTGTTATTTTTTAGGTAACTTGATATCATTCTTAGTTGGAGCATTAATAACCTGGTCATCTCCAGTATTTCCCCGACTGAACACAATCAACGACGACAACCCATTTGGAAGAGAACTAACATCTTCAGAACAATCATTAATTAGCTCTTTGTTACCATTGGGAGCTTCTTTCGGTCCCATAATTTCAGGCCTACTTGCCGACAAAATTGGAAGAAAGAAGACTCTTTTACTTTTCACCGGAATCCCTCTTGCAGTAGCCACTATAACTCTAATTTTTGCAAAATCTGTTGTCATATACTACATTGCAAGATTTATTGCTGGTGTTGGGATGGCAAATGTTTTCGTGGTGATTCCCATGTACCTGAACGAAATATCTGAAGTTTCAATAAGGGGTGTAATGGGGTCATCCTTCTCAGTTTTTATTACTACCGGACAGTTGTTTTCGTACGGTGTTGGGCCCTATGTTTCGATTGCAACGTTTAATACAATATGTGCCGTAATTCCAGTACTATTTATGGTCGCTTTCCTGTTTTGTCCTGAAAGTCCCCACTATTCTGTGTCCAAGAAGGATATGAAGACTGCTAATGAATCTCTTTCCAAACTGAGAAACGTATCAGCTGCAGAAGTCGACAGAGAATTTAAGTTAATGAAAGAGAACGTGGAAAATACTATGGAAAATCAAGCACCCATTTTGGACATATTTAGGAACAAGGGTTACAGAAAAGCACTTCTTATTGGACTTGGTTTATTCACATTCCAACAGTTCTCTGGTGTATGCGCTATCCTTTTCAATGCTTCTGATATATTCAAGGCAAGTGGTAGTTCATTGAACTCAAACGTATCGGCTACTATCATAGGAGCTGTCCAGGTTTTTGCAAGTTTGATAACGCCAGTTTTCGTGGAAAGATTGGGCCGAAAGATGCTACTCCTCCTTTCGGTTATTGGGATGGTGGTGTCTGAAATACCACTGGGTCTTTACTATCTACTAAAAGACTACAATTACGAGGTAGAATTCTTAAGCTGGTTACCAATTGCATGCCTGATAGTATTCATACTCACTTATGCTTGGGGATTTGGTTCAATACCTTGGATATTTATTGGTGAAGTATTTCCAGCCAATGTTAAGGCAGCTACATTGACTATGCTTACAAGTTATTGCTGGTTTCTTGCATTTGTTGTATCAACTCTTTTTTTGCGTTTAGTTGATTTAATGGGTATGGGAGGAGCTCTGTTATTTTTCGCTTCCTGTTGCTGTTTGGCTGTTGCTTTTACGGCTATTTTCGTCTTCGAAACGGCTGGAAAAACTATTCAGCAGATACAAGAAGTGCTCAATAAATAAAATTATAAATACGTATACGTATAGTATAATATGTATTTACCTACGCCATATGTGTGACAACTTATCATTGACTGTGATTTTTCTATGTAAATTGAATACTTATTATAAAACGTGTTAAGTATTATTTATAAGTAAATGCTGCCTTTTTAATAATAAAAGTATAAAACAAACGTAATTTTAATGATAATATCAAACCCAGGTTCATTTTGTTGCCTCAGAATAAACAGGTCCACCCATTGCCTTAGATTTAATTAAAATGCGTGTAATATAAGTATAGGTAGTTAGTTAAGAAAATATCGAAATATTTGCATAGAATGTTTTATTCAGCGATGTGCCAATAGCAAAGTTATTAAGTTTTATTGATACTAAAAGTAGATCTGCTGCTTATTAATTAATATTGCGAATGTTTTAAAATACATAGTTAAGTATTAGATATTAAACCGTTTAAAATTTTAATTAATTCCCGCTGAAATATCTTTCTGCACGTGGCAATTCCTTATTAGAATAAGGGGGCGCGGCATTAGAAAAAGCAGTAGAACATAGGTCCTAAAAAATCAATAAGGAACTGGCAAAATAGAGTGAAACATGCAGATAGGGATAAGGAATAAAGAGGGATAGAAGAATGCTTGAATTAAATTACAGTTAGCAAATTTTTATATTTTGAGGAAATGTAAATATTGATTCTAGATAAAAAACCAAAAGTTTTCGAACTGTAGACCTTATGAGCATAACCCATTCTTTTTCCTGATTTCTTAAGTGTAAATAGGAATCGATCAATCGAGAATTAGAAGTTTTAGGAACTTTCGATCTAAAGGACCGAAAATGATGAACCTAATTTAATAAGCAGGAGTGTTGTGGAGTAAACAATATACGTAGAAAAGAAAAATTCAGCAACTAATCCACAAAAACATTTATCACTCTAATATTATAAAGGCGAAAGTTTGTGAGTGTGTGAGTGTGTATGTTTGTTACTTCTTCACGTCTAAACGGCTGGAGCGATTTTAATTAAATTTAGTATGGAGTTAGCTGACACCCTAGATTAACACATAGGCTACGTTTTACTGCGGGAAAATATCTTATTCCCATGGGAAAATCGATGAAAATGAATTCGCGGAATATTATAAATGCGAAAGTAACTCTGTCTGTATGCTACACAATCTCGCCTAAAATTTACTGAACTGATTTAAATGAAATTTGTTACAGAATTAGTCTAAAGCCTGAGATAGGACATTTGCTACTTTTTAATGCGAAAAAAGGGATGTAAGGGGTTGAAATAAGAAAGTTGTGCGGAAATTCCGTAATTTTTAAAGATAGAATCTTGAAATTTATTTTTTAGGCTTTTTATTAGATATAATTAAATACGACATTGAATGTTTGCAAAAATTTTACCCTAATAAAGGGGATGAAATTAGCCGACGAAAGTTTTTGTGTAATGAGGTCGTCCAGAACGAACAAAATAGCTCAATCCCCAACGCCAAAACACACTTTAGTTGTCCGAAGCACTTTTCGGTAACAAAGTTACCTTCTTCAGTGACTGAAGTGAACTGTGTTTTGGCGTTGGGGTTTGAGCTATTTTGTTCGTTCTGTATAATTAAACTATATTAATCTATAATATTATAAATGCGAAAGTAACTCTGTCTGTCTGTGTGTTACGCAATCACGCCCAAACTACTGAACCAATTTAAATGAGAATTTGGTACAGAGATAGATAAGTAGATATAAAGCTAGAGGCTTGAAACTTATTTTTTAGGCTTTTGATTAGATATAAATACGATATTTAAAGTATGTAAAAATTTTACCCTAAAGGGGGCAGCAATAAGGAATGAAAGTTTTTGTGTAATGACGTCGGCAAAAAGGCTTACGGCCAGAAAATAAAAATATAGAAGAAAAAAATTTTAATACAACCACTATGTGGTCATCTTCAGTGTAACAAAGTTTATTACAACAATCTTTCTTAAATATAAAGTTAGCGAAGTAGCAGTAATTATATCAAAGACAATATTTGAATAAGGAGGTTCCCACACAACCATGAAATAAGAAAAGGGCTAAGAAAAATTTTTAGAGATTATGATATTGAGCCTGTTTCACTTCTTTTAGGAAATCAAAGTAGATAAAAAACAAAAATCAGGTATTTATAAAATGAATTGCAACGACTGCGACCAACTTTATGTTGGTTTGACTAAAAGGAATTTATCGACACGTTATAAGGAACATTTTCATCATGTAAAAAAACAGAATAAAAAAAATCGGCGGTAGCGTGTCATATTATAGAACCTGGACACTCAATAAATAACAATAATATAAAACTTTTAAAGGAGTATACAAATTACCTGGAATTGTCACCAACGGAAGCAGCGTACATGTATAAATACTGGGATTACCTAATAAATTTAGATCTTTCACTCCTTAATAACCCGTTATTACCGCTACTTCGCCAACTTTATATTTAAGAAAGATTGTTGTAATAAATTTTGTTACACTGAAGATGACCACATAACATAGTGGTTGAAATGTAAACATTTGTATCTAAATTAGTGTTGCCATCTTCCAATTGTCGAAATCGGGATTTAAAGGTGGAAAAACCAGGAAATTTCGGTTTAAAAACAGGACGCAGATAAGAGTAGTAGTTCATAGTAATATGCAATGAAAACGGAATAAATGAATGTCGACTAATAATGATTTCTATTTTTTTTTTCGATATCTTTAGCAAAACTGCTATATAAAGAAATAAAATGAACAAATTCTTAAATTATAAAATGAAAAAATACCTAGGTACTTATTGGGTAACAAATTCTTTCGTTTTATTTTTGGTGGGAACTTATTTAATTTTATGATTATAGTAGTAGGAAGAGCTGTATTGAAACAAAAAAGTTATAACTGCATCTCCACACACAAAAGGAAAAAAAAAAGAAACATATTTTATTCTCCAACCTACAAAATTTTAGCATTATATATTTAAACAAAGCACTTTCCTTCCTTTTCCCTTATAATAATTTCTCCTGTATTTTCCCTCCCCCCCTTTCCACACCTCTCCTTTTTAAAATTTGCTTCAATAGAGCCAGACCACTACTATCCGCATTTATTGTCCTTCCAAATTCCTCCCTCTCATTCTTTCCCAATACTTCTTCTTATGTATGCTCCATTGATTCATTCTTTTCTCCACATATTATACACATTCTCTTACCTTCTTCCATCCAAAACTTATTCTCATTACATTCATTCCCCATGCTGAATCTAACTATTATCTCTATACTTTTTCCTTCTCTTAGATACCCTGGCACCCTATCCCCTTGCCATTCTTCCCATATAAACTCCCTCATACCTTTCGCGTATCTGGATTCCCAAATTTTTCTCAGATCCTCACCTCTTACTATTTCATTACATATTTTCCTACCATCCTACTAACATTCAATCCCTTTTCTCTCCACTCTTCCATTTGTTCTTTACTTATTGCCATTTCTATTAAAGCTTTATCCCTTTCCACATCATATTTATTTTTTTTCCCCGATCCCGAATATCTTTTTCTTCCATACCTCTTTTCTTAAGTCCCCTGCCAGTAATTCTCCCAATTTTTCTTTATATCTTACAGCCCTCCTTCTTATATCTTCCACCATTTTCCCATATTTTGTTTCCCTACTTAAAACGTAGTCTGGGGTACTTCTTTCTAAGCGCAAATACTTCTTATAAATATTAGACCCCATAAAAAACTATACCTTTTACTAACGTTTAAAATAGTTCCACCCTTATTTCCCAGTTATTTCTGCACAATTTTAGTCGTATTCCCCATATTCTCCCCAGCAATCCATTTGCTTTAGCTGCTTGGTTACTTATGTGCACATCGTCTTTGCTGTTTTCTGTCAGCATGTACCCCAAGTAGTTGCATTTTTTAACCCTTTCTATGACCTAATTTTATGATTATAATATACTGTATATTCTTCTACTCCACCAGTCTACCTTAACATTTAAAAAAATTTAAAAGCCCACGACGCTACTTAAGAACTATCCAAGACACTCCAACAAGCAGGACATGTCCTGGGAAAACAGGACGGTTGGCAACACTAATCTAAATTAGTGGCTGAATTTTTCTCTTTCTACGTATAAGTATGATAATCCTATTTATAAAAACCACCAATACTATAATAGTCCGGTCAATTTAGACATTCGAAGCTACATAAATTCCCACCAAGCTGAAAATCAGTAAGATTGTTTAAAATATGATTAAAAATAAAATCTAAAAGTTTCACATCTTTCCCCTGTATGGAAAAAAAAATTATTCAAGGTTAGAGGTCAAAAAAATGAGTTTTTCGCAATTTTAAGCAAAACGGTAAGTTTTATCATAAAATTACCCCAGACAAAAATTGTAGATCATAAAATTATATATAAAATATGTAACAATATTTTTTTCCTAAGAGCCACCGTTTCTGAGATATCAGGTAAAATGAAACTCAATCCCTTATTTTATACGCCAGTGTAATTTCGAGACAACATCTGTCTCCTGTTCAATTGTATGCGTGGCTAGGGTCTTATACCTGCTTTATGTCAGTGTGCCCAATTAATAAAATACTGTTAGTCTCAGGGTTGCCAGATTAGGGGATTTTCCCCAAAAAATAGGGGATTTTTTTCCTTTGGGGTATTTTTTGGGGATATAATTTTCAGGGGAATTCTTCTGGGAAAAAATTTTCCTCTACAATCTTTTTTCTATTTGTACTAAATATTAAACTTTCGATAGTGCAACGTTTGTGAAACATTTTCTATATGAACTGTAAGGAACGTAGAATAAAACGCAATGTTATTTCACTAATTTATATTGAACAATTGAACTCGACAATATTGTTTCGATCGACAGCGATCATTATCAAGAGTACTTAAACTAAAACTTAAAACTAATGCCAACATATTTATACTAATTACAGATTACATAGGAGTTGTGGGGAGCTTGTGGAACCTAATTCAGTCTGATTATTAACTAAATTCAATTTTTGGAATATAGCTTTTTTTGATTTCTATATTTTCAAGCATAGATAGTTTTTTGCTATTGTGTATATTAGTATGAATGATTTTCGTGTTTTTTATATCAAATGAATGGTTCGAATCAATGCAATGTTCCGCGAATCCTGTTGTTTTAAGTTTTTTATTTATGCTGTAATCATGTTCTTTTAGCCGCGTACCAATAGCTCTCCCACTCTTACCAATGTAAACTGCATTACAGTTGTTACAGTACAATTTATATACACCGCTTTTAGATTCCGGAGGTCGTGAAGCTTTGTTTTTTACAAGTAGGGTTTTTAAATTGATAGTATTTGTTTCTATAGCTTTTAAGATTAAATTTTTTTAACTTATTTTTAAAATTATGACTGATGTTGTTTATAAATTTAATGGAGCAATAACGTTCAGAATTTGTATTTTCTAAAGGGGTGGCATTATAAATTAATTTTGAAATTGATTTATTAACTTTTCTATTGATTAAATTATCTATTATGGCAGGCTTATAACCATTATTTTTGGCTATAAGTTTAATAGTGTTTATTTCCTTTTCATAATTTTCTTTAGATAACGGTAAGTTCAACAGTCTATTAATCATCGAGTGAAATGCAGCAAATTTGGTTTGTATTGGGTGTGAGGAACTTGAAGGTATGATTACATCCGTATGGGTAGGTTTTCTAAAAATATTGAATGATAAACTATTGTCTAAACGTTGAATTTCTAAGTCTAAAAAATTTAAGGTTCTATTAGTTTCTTCTTCTATGGTAAATTTAATATTTGTATCTAAAGAATTAATGAAATTTGTGAAAGTACTTAATTGCCTTTTTGTTCCTGTCCATATGCAAAACACATCATCAACGTAGCGATACCAGGTAAATATATATTTGATAAGGGGATACTTAGAATTGAACAAAGTGTATTCTAAATATGACATGAAAATTTCCGCTAATATCGGAGACAGCGGGGAGCCCATTGGAAGTCCATTGTTCTGAATATAAGTTTTATCTTCGAAATTAAAGTAATTTTGTTCAAGGCATGTGTTCAATAAAATAATGAGGTCTTTGTTTTGGATATCGTTTAGATCGCTCTCGGATATTAATGTGGAAATAACAGTGATTAATTTGTCAACCGGTATGGACGTGAACAAACTGCATACATCGAATGAAATGAGTTTCGAATTAGCGGGTATTTTTAATGTTTTGACTTTATCCACGAATTCTTTTCAATTTTTAATACTATGTGGGGAATGGCATTGTAGGTGGTTGAGCAAAATATTGTTAATCAGACGACAAAGTTTGTAGCAGGGTGCCTGTAAGTACGAGACCACTGGTCTTAGGGGGACATTCTCTTTATGCAATTTAGGGAGGCCATAAAGTATAGGTGCAGCTGGGTTTAAGTTTTTATATTTAAACTTCTGGTTTTTGTCTATCCACACATTGTTTGAGTCTAAGATATTATATATAATTTTTTGAAATTTTGCAGTTGGATCCGATTTTATTAAGGTGTAAGAATTATCTATTAATGATTTTAATTTGTTGTTGTAAATATCTCTATGCATCACGACAACCGTATTACCTTTATCGGCTTTAGTTAGAAGTAAATTACTACTAGCACATTTGGTTCTTATAGATTTTATTGTGGCTAGGTCATTATTAACATAGTTATATTTGGTTTTGGATGCTCTTTTGAATTCACGTAGTAGCTTATCTGCAAAAATATGTTTTTCCCTAATTGCGGTGGTTGTATCTAAATTAGGTATACTGTTTATTGCTAGGTCTAAATCAATGCCTAATGATTCGAAGTCTGATTTTTTGATATTTAATTTAGGTGCATATTTTAAACCTTTATTAAGTAGCTCTAGTTCATTTTTTGTGAAATCTACGTTAGTAAGATTGACTACTCTGGGACTAAATTTTATGTCACTTGTAGTGGGTGGTTCACTTACTTCGGTTTCTTCACTTGGTCGTTGTAGGTAGTCTTCTGTAGTGATGAGCTTCGTAATTTTAAGCAGTTGTTTCAGGTGTTGTTGTTGTTTTTTTTTTTACGCGGCTAAAAGAACATGATTACAGCATAAATAAAAAACTTAAAACAACAGGATTCGCGGAACATTGCATTGATTCGAACCATTCATTTGATATAAAAAACACGAAAATCATTCATACTAATATACACAATAGCAAAAAACTATCTATGCTTGAAAATATAGAAATCAAAAAAAGCTATATTCCAAAAATTGAATTTAGTTAATAATCAGACTGAATTAGGTTCCACAAGCTCCCCACTACTCCTATGTAATCTGTAATTAGTATAAATATGTTGGCATTAGTTTTAGGTTTTAGTTTAAGTACTCTTGATAATGATCGCTGTCGATCGAAACAATATTGTCGAGTTCAATATAAATTAGTGAAATAACATTGCGTTTTATTCTACGTTCCTTACAGTTCATGTACTAAATATTTTCTAGTTCTTGGGGATTTATGTGTCACATAGCTTATTTTGGGGTATTTTACAGATACATATTTTATAAATAATTTTATGATCTACAATTTTTGTCTGGGGTAATTTTATGATAAAACTTACCTTTTTGCTGAAAATCGCGAAAAACTCACTTTTTTGACCTTTAACCTTAAATAAAAATTTTTCCATACAGGGAAAGATGGGGAACTTTCAAATTGTATTTTGAATCATATTTTAAACAATCTCACTGATTTTCAGCTTGGTGGAAATTTATGTAGCTTTACTCTTATTTTTTGGTCTAATTTGACCGGACTAATAAATATCCAGATATCGAAATAGATACGTATTTTAATTGATGATCAATAAATAAATGCAAAATTATTTTTGATTATCTAAAGACCTTATTTATTGCTCAAACATTGTATAAATAAGTACATACCAAACTATACGTATATACTTATATAAATGGGTACCATCATAATTTTCACATGGGCTGTTGATTTTTTTAGTGCGTACGAAAACAATTAACAATTTAGCAAAATAAAATACCATTTACATACCACATGGTTATTACACAATATATAACATAACTGGCAATACAATTGGTAATACCTACCGTAAATTAAGTAACAATGGATTAAACCAATTATCTGTAGTAATAAATCAAGTAGGATTATACACACAATATATATATATATATAAACATATCATCTATTTTGCTATGTGCAGGGGCGTATTTGAAGTACACATGTATTACGTTTCCGACATCGATTAAAATACGTAAAACAGAAGATCACAAAATAGATGAGTTTCATAAATAGATCAGGGCGCAAAAATTTCTGTACATTGAGAGGTGTCTATAAAATATACAGGGTTACAGGTTAAGTCGACTGAGATCCTTTAAGAGGTTGTAGTTTCCCTAATTTCTGACTGATTTCACTATGAAAGACCGTATCCCAAACTTAACCATTTTCAAGTTATTCGACTTTTTAGTTTTTTTTTTTTTGAAAATTGCCGATTATTTGGTCTATTGTTCCATTTTTTTGTGTTTTGTGCCACTAATTTATTTGTTTATGCTATTTTCTTAATCCAATTACATCTGTTAATGTTTTGAGGCAGAAAATTATCGATGCGGCAAACAACTGGTGTAGTGAAAAATGGCTTAAGGCACAGAATGAGAGTATGTGTGCGAAACAGAGGCGGACATGTGGAAAATACATTTTAAAGTTTCTGTGAAAAGAGTAATAAACGTTATTTTGTACCTATTTGGATTGTTTTATTTTGTTTTCTGACTCAAGTGATAAATTTGACACTTGAGTACCGTTATTTTTTACTACTATCTGGAAGCATTTTATCAAAGTTTTTTTGTAAGATTTCTGATAAAATACTCTAGCTTGTTATACCTTGATGGATAGCTAAAGAACCATAGATATTTTTAAACACATCTGCAGCATAACTGTCATAGACTTTTTTTAATATTTTAAAAGGAAAAAAATATTATTACGAATTTATTACCTTTTTATCATCTACTGCGACCCAGTTGGTTCAGTTACCTGTAATTTTAGTCTTAAGAATAATAAAGCAACGTATGTAGGTACTACAGAAAAATAGCAAAAACAAATAAATTAGAGGCACAATAACTTAAAAACGGTTAAGTTTGGGATACGCTCTTTCATAGTAAAATCAGTCAGAAATGAGGGAAACTACAACCTCTTAAAGGATCTGGTTCGACTTAACCTGTAACCGTGTATATGAGAAATCATTGCTTTTTTCTGGAATTAATTAAAAAAAAAGACCAGAAATAAATAGGGCTTCTATAAAGTTAATGAAAAATTAAAAAGCCCTGAGAGAACGTATCCATTGTGTGTAAAAAAACTAAGTTGTTGCTTAAAAATCTATAAGAATAATGTATTAAATTGTTACCTTTCTCTGTCCATCTTTTAGTAAATCCCTCAGGTCCTTCAGCCTCTACCATCTTCAGTAACTATCTCCATCCATTCTTTTATAGGAGGCCCCTTCCTTCCAAACATCCTTCCAACACCTGTATTAAGAACCCAACATTCTTTTCACATAATCAGCAAATTTTTTCATTCTCATTCGCCTAATACTTACACTCCCTACACACATTTTCCTCCTAAACCTCGCAATCACACTAATACCTCATTTATATGTTAAATATTTTGATTACATCTCCCTCTACCATTCTCTCCAAAAAGTTATATTATCCTTAACCCTCTCGCATATTTTAAATCTTATATATCGCCTCATCTAATTATTATTATTTCCTTATATTTCTACAACATTTTAACTTGTACATATGTTTCTACATTTTAATTTCTTTATGAGGCTAGGTACGCATAAAGAATAAAACTTTTAAAACGTTAATAATGTCTACATCCAGCATCAGAGATGGAAGGACATCTGAAGAACTTAAATGTGAAAGAGGATAAGGAGAGGTTCAGTACGAACAACGTTTGGGCATGCCGAAAGACAATTTTCACTTCTTTCATGTTGTCTTTTCCTACCACAACTTTAAGAATAAAGCTTGTCTTATTAGTTCAATAGTCTATTTTATACTTTCATAATGAAATACTAATAATGGACAAGGTACGAAACAGAAACTCATTGGTCATAATTCTTTTTGAATTGGATATGAAAAAAAATAAAATTGATCAAAACAAGTTATTAGGTATATTTAATTAAAACATAAAAAGAGAATGCACGTATCAATCACAATTTGATTGTTTTGGAAAATATTGTTATTTATAATCAGCAATAAAAAAATGTTTGTATCGATACCTGTTTTCTCTAACAATTCAACCATTTATCAATAAAATAGTTCAAGTTAATAACACGTGCAAATTCCTAAATACAGACCTGTATTCGTTTTTTTTTTTTTATTGGGATATGCATTCCATGCATTACCACAACAACTTTACAATGAATAAATTTACAACAAATGGCAATCGTTCAAAAGATCTCTTTATCATAATCGTTATACATACAAACTGTTATCATCATTATTGAGATTTTTATCATTTTGATAGGCAATGAGCACGTTTGATCACGGTGAAGATTTGACCAACTAACCTTTCGTTCACTTGAAACTATTGTTGCTTCAGTTGGTATACTTCTGAACTTTAAGTAAGAGGTAAGAGTTAAAGTTTGTCATTTCGTTTCGCTTAATCCAAATAGGTAAACAACATTTTAAAACTATTTTGGCATTATTTGGTACAGTAGACTTATTACGTTGTGCAGATTTATGTATGTATTTGTATCTTGAGAATGCTCAACCGTTGGTTGTGCCGTAAAATTAAACTTGCTAGTGTTCTTGCGAATATATATTATGTATACTAAGTATTCGTAAATCAGTTGTGGTTTAATTTAGAAACAGGCATTTATATACCACGTTATATTGAAAAATTACAGATTATGTACACAGGCATAAAATGTGTAGCGATTTTTGTATTCAGATAAGTAAACAAAACCAACTGAAAAACAACGCAATTTTATTTCAATTATTCAATGTTTTTGTGAAAATTTTGGTGGAATTTTTGTACCAGGTAATACTGAATATTTATCTTTTTACTATTTTTAATTAGGTAATTATTAAGTATTTCAAATACAAATTTCCAAATTATTTAATCCTTTGTTTATCGATGGTTACGGAGATTATTAAGCCAAGGGGTATTGAAAAAAATGGTGATAATTTTTTATACTTATCTCAACTTTAAAAGAATCGTTACAACAATTTAAACTACCTACCCTTCATTGTAAATAATTATTAATTTAAAATTCCATCCAAAAAAAGAATTTAATTGAAGATTTGCACTAACATTATTACTATTGATGAATTTTTAGTAACATTTTCCTTTTACAATTAGTCTTGCCAACTTTATTAATAAAAAAAATTAATTAATATAACATAGTTTTAGCTAAAACGATTCCCTAAAAAAGTACTATCTGTGGTTATTAATAAACTAATAATATTCATAATAAGTAAAATTCAATTTTTTTTTATGAAATATTTCTACCTTTTTCATTATAAATCGACAAAATGTTATATTTAATTGTCAAATTGGTTTACCGTGATTCAAATAAAAAACAATAGCAAACAATAATAGAAACTTAATGATAAATTAAACATATGAAGGGGTTGTTATTGTTAATCTAATAATCCATTACTTCTTTGATTTATCATTTTGGGTTTTGTCAAGGCTAAAAGTGTTTTATTATGCAGGTAGCTAACAAGTTCAAAATACTATTGTAATTATAGAGTCAATTAATATTATTTTTATACCTTTTTTTAAAGAGTTTATTAAATTGAGGGCCATTGAAAAAATAATGGTGATAATACATTTCAAATTTAAAAGAATCTTTACAACAATTTAAACTACTTACCCTTTACTGTAAATATTTATCGATAAAAATTCAATTCAACAAAACATATTAAAATTAAAATTTACACTAACATTCGTACTATTGATTGAATTCTTAGTAACATGTTTTCTTCCGATTAGTCTTGCAATTTATTTAAAAAAAAAAAATTTATATACAATACAATTAATGTACAATTTTACTAAGAAGGTAATTATATTTATTTAAAAATTGAATAATACTAAAATAAAGTAGTTATATTTACGTTTCTTGTTCATAACAGCCCTTGAAATTAGTGTTTAAAACATATTTCTCCTTAACAATACATTATCGCTTATTATTATAGTAATAGTTATTTGATTTTGAACTACAGTACGCAAAATTGTTTACAATAACACCATTAAGCAAGAAAAGAATAATGAATACGTCAAAATTACACTCACATCCACGGTGCCTATAATAGGCTAGCCTAGTTTTAAGTTCAATTAATTTGAATACAATACAATCAAATATGTATGTAATTAAAATGCGTAGTCTTATTTTCAGATTTTCCTCATACGGTACCTATCTAAAAAATTTACAAGTCAAAAGTTAAGAAGAAGTACCTACAATGCCTCAATGGTTCGATAAATTAATAAACAGGAACAATAAAGATTTAATTTAATTAGTTGTCTTTGGAATCTTGATCAGAAAATAAGTGACGATGTTGCAAGGACTCAGGAACCGAGGATACCTGCTAGCAGCAGTCATGTGCTGTAAGTACCTACCTACACACAGGAAATTAATAAAGTAAGAAAAAAATATTGCATCGGGAGGGAAAGGCGTTTTACTTTGGTTACAAAAAGCAATTTCTATTTTTCTTAAATCTCTAAATTTTCAGGGCAACTTTTCATAAAAGCTTAACTGAGACTGTAAAGAACATTTACAAAATTTTTAAATTACAAACAATTTTGAAAGCATTTCTCACCCCCTTATGGTTTGAAAGTTGTAAATATCTTTTGCAGTGTACAGTATGTAACCAAACGAGATTTTACACAAAATTTCGGCTGTGTATTGATATTCCAAATTTCGAAGCTCATTTTACAATCTTAAAGGTAAAATTTTCAAAAACGATTCTGTTACTGTAAAAAGAACAACTGTAAAACTTTTTAATGTTCCAGTCTTAGCTGCTTGGAATAAACGTTGATATTAAACTTTGAACCCCCGTCTCACACCTTTTGGGTTTGGTATTTTATAGGGGATGATCTTTATGCAAAATTTCAAGCTTTCTGGTTTGGGGTGTGCCTTGATATTACATCAAATTTTAGCCCCCCTTTTGAACCTGTTTAGGATTGAACTTTCAAAAGTTTTTTCTTAATACTTAATAATAATGTTATATAGTGAATGTTTATACAAATTTTCAAGTCTCTACAACCAGGGGTTTAAGCTGTGCCGTTGGTATGTCAATCAGTCAGTTTATCCATTTCCAATTTAGAAAATATAGAATTAAATTATAAATTTCGCTTTTATTAGAGAATATATAATTCACACAATTTAGAAATTTTACATATCAAAAAAACTATACAAAATTTAATCATCTTGTGCCTCCAGACGTTGGACCTCTTTTCCTTATATCATTTAAGACCGTCATAACAGTTTTTCGTAAGCGTTAAGTTTTGATTTTTAAAACTTTAAATTTATACGTACGAGGTTTCAAAGCTTTTAACTCGTCTCCCCTGTCTTTTTGTCACACAATGTCAAATTCTGTTGGCTTCCTCCTTTCCTCCTTAACGTATGACATAATTTATGAACACTCCGCAATCAAGAAACTAATAATTAGTTTTCTTAATAAAAATTTAATCTATTTTTATAAATAAAAATTAATGGCAAAATGAGTTGATAAGCACAAAACTCGAGAACGGCAGGACCAATTCCGCTATTTTGTTTTTTCAATAATTGTCTAAGTCTCAGGAAGGTTCTTATGAATATAAAATCACAAAACCCACATTTTTTTTTATTATACTCAAACTGCTTCTATTTGCTGCCAATTTTAGCGATTGCAATCTGAGATCGATTAATCGAAGAATCGATTTTTCGGGTCATAAAGATTACACCTGACAACAAATAAATAAGCATGTACAGAACTATCAACATGTTATTCTACTGAATTTTTAAATATTAAGTTTCAACAAGTAACGCCTACAACAATTAAATATTCTACAAACAATAGTAACAAAATATTACGATAAAGTTTCGAGTAACTTATTTTGAAAAAAAGAATAATATAAATGATTATAAACTCCTTTACTTGAAGTACTAATATCAGAGAAATCAATCAATTTATCATACATCAATAAACAAGTTGTTTTTAGTTTTGACGATACAATCGAACATTATCTTTGACAATTTATTTTATGATAAAACAGTAATTTTAATTTGCAGGCAATTTATCAGCATTCACAGCTGGGATGATCTTAACCTGGACATCCCCTGTGTTCCCAAAAATGAACAACAGTACAGGTAATCTGGATGAAAATCCTTTTGATGCACCTCTTAGCGACGAAGAACAGTCCTGGATCGGAGCGCTCTTATCCTTTGGAGCCATCTTTGGGCCGTTTATTGCAGGAGTCCTTGTAGATAGAATTGGACGTAAATGGACTTTAATTTATGCGTCTGGGATCCCCCTAACAGCAGCATTTCTAATATTGGCCTTCAGTAAAATCCTAATTCTGTACTATGCGGCAAGGTTCATCGGAGGTTTAGGTTTAGGAGTTGTTTTTACTACCTTGCCCATGTACATAGCTGAAATATCTGAAGCATCAATCAGAGGAACTCTGGCGTCGTTTTTTAATATTTTTATAGTCAGTGGGGAATTGATTTGTTACGCGTTGGGACCCTATATACCGATAATGTGGTTCTCCATAGTGTGCGCTGTATTTCCGGCTGCATTCTTGATCTCTTTCGCGTTTTTCCCAGACAGCCCTCAATATTTTATTTCGATAAATAATATCCCTGCTGCTGAATCATCGCTTGCAAAACTGAGGGGAACGGATTTGGGGGGGATTGAAAAAGAATTTGCTATGATTAAAGCGAGTGTCGAAAACGATATGAAAAATAAAGGAACCATCATGGATGTGATAAGAAATCGTGGTTTGAGAAAAGCTTTGTTGATATGCCTGGGTCTGGTGACCTTGCAACAATTGTCAGGAATCCAAGTAGTCTTAACATACGTGACGGACATTTTTAACGCTTCCGGAAGTTCCATGGATTCCGACATTTCTTCCCTTGTAGTTGGATTGGTCCAGTTTGCTACAAGTTTTACGACACCTCTTCTAGTAGACCGGTTGGGAAGGAAAATGTTGCTTTTGATATCAGCAGTGGGAATGGTGGTATCAGAAGTACCACTCGGAGTTTACTTTTACTTAAAGGACGCAAATGAAGACGTATCTAATATTGGATGGTTACCTGTCGTTTCTATGATTGCTTATATCATTACGTACAATTTCGGTTATGGCCCATTACCCTGGACGGTCATGGGCGAGGTATTTCCCGCCGATGTGAAAGCTGCCGCTTCTACCATTACGGCAAGCTTTTGCTGGTTCATGGCTTTCATTGTGGTTAAATTTTTTACTAATCTCAAGGGAGCGGTTGGGCTGGGTGCGACCTATTGGATTTTTTCAGGTTTCTGTTTCGTAGGAATATTTTTCACTATATTCTTTTTGATAGAAACGAAAGGGAAAACGTTTGCCGAAATTCAAGAAATATTGAACCGATAGGGTTATGATAAGGTGCGCAGTTTTTCACCAATTGACAATAGATATAATAAGTTATTTATTATTATATTAGACTGACGATGAATTAGAAAAAAGGAACATAAACGCTAATTTTGACACCACTTTATTAAAATAAGTGTAAATGTGATAAAAACAGAGTTAACGTTTGGTACCATTACAAAATTAAAATAAATTTTCTTAACAATATATTGTATTTTGTAAAATCAATATTAAGATGGGAAACGTTTTATCGAGATACATAAATATGAAAGCGTTTCAGACCATAAATATATGTATATATATATTTGTTTTGTCATACGATATTTTGTTTTATTTTTAGTTTTATAAAATTATCTGTTTCTATGACTCATAATTTTGGGCTTTATTAAGACTAAAGGAGTTTTACAATGTACGTAATTAAGGGTAAAGTATAAATTATCTAGTCAATTAATATTATTTTTATACAATTTTTACGGAGATTATTAAATTGAAGGCTATTGAAAAAAAATAGTGACAATACCATTGCAAAATTCTCTGATTATACGGCCGATGAAACCTGGAATCCTGGAAGCTTTGAGTACTATTGCAGTAATGTGATTGGTGAAAGATAAAGAGGATGTGAAAATGATACCAAGATCCGAGATCTCATCCACTCTTGAAATTTGTGTATTGCCAGTTGTGTAATTTACGATTAAAGGTGATAAACCTTTATGGAACGATAGTACAAAGGTTTTGGAAGCATTAATTGTTAATAAATTATCACATGACCGTTTATGAAGAGCGACTAGATCGTTTTGAGCATTGACAGTGTCGGAAACATCATTTATGAGGGAATATAATTTTATATCGTCAGCATGGAGCAAAATTTTACAGATGTTAATGACGAAGAAATATCGTTTATAAAAAGAATAAAAAGCAAGGGACCTAGGTGAGAACCTTTAGGGACTCCGGACTTAACCTCAATAGCTTACTTTTACTCAAATAAAAAACAACAATGAATAAAGATAAAACAATTCCGTACTTTGCCAAATATATTATTTAGAAAAAGGTTTATAAAAATAATAAAAAAAGCATACTATTCTGTAGTATCCCCATCCAAATTTTAAATTCTTCTCCCAGTCGGACATCTCGCGGAGAAAAGTCGAAGCTAAGTAAAGTTTAAAACAGAAAAACAAAAGCAATTGTGCGCGGTCGCCACATTGCGGTGTTCTATCGTTTCTTTAGGTTTTCCCCTTACGCGAGTGATTCAAAAGGGAACAGTAGTAGAAGAAACTTTTAAAAGAGAAAATTGGTATTTTTATTTTATCTCATTGTTATAATATTGTGAAATATTTTTTTTATGTCTTCTATTTTTACAACAATCAACAGGTAAAGAAAATTTTTGTTTGTCTATTTGATTTTATAATTTCAATTTCAAAATGTAATTTAATATTTCAAAAAGAAAAAGATTTTATTTTGAACTTTATTCGTACTTTTTGTCAAATCGATTTATAATTATTTTCTTTTTCTAAATGATTTTTAATGATTCTGTAGTGTAACTTACCTAGGCCAACGTGATCGTCAAAAACTTCTTACCCTTCGTTGTGTTGAAAAGCCAGGTCTTGCCAAAAATGACAAATTGTACTCTGGTACGGGTTTACCATTAGAAGAATAAGGTTAAATAAAAGACAATTAATTCATTCCTACTTTTTAATTCAAAATCAAAATCAAATGTAAATTTGGAAATGAGAGTGTCAGACAGCCTGTGGCTAGCGTGGAAAAAGAGCCTGACAGAGAAAACTACGATCTCAGTCACTCAAATATTTAAAAACAAATTCAAATAAACATAAAAATCAAAATATCAAATTCCAGCAAATCACACATAAATCAAATATCCAATGTAAAAATAAATTTAAAAAAAAAACAAAAATATATAAAAATATCAAATATAAAAATAAGTTCCAGTGAAACGCATATAAATCAAAATATCAAATGCAAACATTATATTCAAATAAAACACATGAAAATCAAAATATCCAATGTAAAAATCAATTCAAGTAAAACCACAGGTAAATCAAATTCAAGTAAAATTGTAAATCAAAATATCAATGCAAAAATCAATTCAAGTAAAACAGGTAAATCAAAATATTAAATCCAAATAAAATGGTAAATCAAAATATCCGGGTAAAAATGAAATCAAGAAAAACACAAGTAAATCAAAATGTCAAATCCAAGTAAAATAGTAAAACAAAATATCCAGGTAAAAATAAGTTCCAGTGTAACACATGTAAATTAAAAAAAATATACAATGCAAAAAAATAAAATCAAGTAGAACACATAAAAATCAAAATATCCAGTGCAAAAATAAAATCAGGTAAAACAAGTAATTGCAGGGTAAAACCAACACAAAATAAAATGCACATAAAAATAATCAATCAATAAGAAAATTCAATAAAACACATATGAATCAGGGGACACAAATACACATAAAAGGGTAAAAATACAATAAGACAAAACCAAATAAGATGTATGTAAAATAATCAATAAGAAATTGTAAAATATAATTAAAAATTCTCAAATAAAATGAAATCAAAGACAAGTTGAAAAAGATAAATTAAATTTTGTAGTTCTCAGGCTCAACAAAAATGGAAATAATTTGTGTAAGAAAATTTAGAAAAACTTATGAAAAATTCACAAAATGTAAAACACCCATTTTTCCGAATGCTTGATAAATTTAGACACAATTTGAAATTCAATCCCTACAAACAGCAGCACATTTTAAAAACCAAAAACATATTTGTTAGTTAATTTAGGAGTCTGGAGTCCTGTATGGAAGCAATCCAGATAACGATGATCGTTGGAACGCATCGGGCTACACGACTAAATGTTTGTTTGCATTTTCTATCTAGCCTAGACATCTTTCTGTTTGAGCGAGGCATCATCGATAAAACTATCAATATAACAAAAGCCCCTGTTATACTCCCATCAACGTCCACACGGGAGAAAATATTAGTACTTACAACAAGGCATTTCATACTTAGATTGAACCACAAAATGTTTTACCCCTTTCGAAAATATACACAAATTATTATAAATTGAAAAAATGATATATTAATGTTAAGCCTGAAAAACTTTTTAAGTGAAAAATTTTAAAAATGTAATTTAGCAAGATTTACCGGAATTGAAATTATTTAAAAAATAATAGTTTACTTAATTTAATGAGATTTGCCTGAATTGAAGTTATTTTAAAAATGTAATTTATTTAATTTAGTGAGATTTACCTGAATTGAAATTATAGAAAAAAAAGTAGTCTACTTAATTTAGTGAGATTTACCTGAATTGAAATTATTGAAAAAAAAGTAGTCTACTTAATTTAGTGAGATTTACCTGAATTGAAATTATTGAAAAAAAAAAATGTAAATTATTTAATTTAGTAAAATTTACCTGAATTGAAATTAATTTAAAAATAAAATAGTTTATTTAATTTAATGAAATTTACCTGAATTGCAATTATTTTTAAAAAATGTTTATTATTGAATTTAGTGAGATTTACCTGAATTGAAAATAATTCAAAATTTATAAACAATTGAACAGAATTTCTATAGTTATAAAAAAAAATAATAAACAGTGAAATTAAATTTGAAGCAATTAAAATTATAAAAATGATACAAAAATAATATGAATTTAAAATAATAAAATAATTATCATACCTGTTAGAAATTTAAGTAATTTATAATAAAAAGTGAAATCAAATTTGAAACAATTACAATTATAAAAATGATAAAAAAATAATATTAATTTAAAATAATAAAATAGTTATCATACCTGTTAGAAATGTAAGTAATTAATCCAATTTGAAACAAAAACTCAAAACAAAGAAAATACACCAACACACAAAATACAAATAAAGACACAAAACAAATTATAATCTCTGAATTTGAATACGAATTGAAATTAATATGATTGTTGAAATCTGAATCAGAATTGAATTGTATCGAAATGAAATGACTTGAATTGAATCAATGTTGTATTGAATCGAATCGAATTGAATAAGAAACAAAATTGAATTGAATGGCTTAAAAAATACCTCGCAGCCCTTTTAAAGACTCGTACTAACACGTCATAAAAACTAATCGAATCCACGCCGTATCTAAGAAAAATTCCCACAGGAATTCGATCTACGAAACAAGTGACAAAAATTTTACCTAAAAGAGAACAGGTCTCACGCCAGCTCAAGTGTTATTTATGGTTATTACACCCCATGCGTGCGAAACACTAGAACACCAACAGAAATGAGGCAGACCACACAAAAAAAAACATGTGGTTGTTTAGTTTATTTTACTCACTTAAAATGCAAGCAATTATTCAGAAAGCTATCAGAAAATTTAATAAATAATTTTGTAATACCATGATCGAGAAACTATATAAAAATTTTTTTTTTTTTTAAAGAAGCGTGCGTAAAATTTTTAAAAAAATTAAAGATGACCATCGGATACCACAATTCTTGTTTTAAACAAACGTAAATTAATTTCGAAAAGAGTCATTTTGTTGTATTGCAAGTGTTTTCAGGCACGTTAATTAACATTGTGCAATTTCATACAAACCTAAATAACATTGTACAATTGGCGTATTTTTCTTTGTAATTAACACATTTTGCAATTCAGCCAATTTTTGAAAGAGACTTTATGTATGTACTAATATTTTCTCCCGTGGTGATTTTTGGAGTATTTACGTAACTTGTACATAATGCACATATTTTTTTATTTTATTTTCAATCAGGCCTATTCTGTAACTCAATAGAAATGTAGGCATCGAATCGAGATGTGGAGAGATCGTAATGTACCCACTTCTACTGCGTCTTTCAGCGTCGATTTTTGGTATTCTGTAACTAAAGTAGACGACGCGACAATCGAAATTTATGATTTCTACAAGACGTTAGGTGAAAAACGCGGCAACATTGCATTTTTCATGCGAATATGGGCCTTAGTAACCATCTGACAGTTGGTTATTTTAACCTAACCGAACTAATAAAGCAAATTTGTGTTGAATACCGAGAATTGAGAGTGACGTACCCAAGGGTAAACCAGATGTCCAGTGAAACCCTTAGCAGGTAGAGAAATTCACACTGCCTTAAAAACCACTTTAAGCAGTAGGCGCATGTGCGAAGAGCTTTCTACCATCGAAATAACGATTTCGACAGCTTCCAAGTCGAAATGTCATATTTCGATGGTCCACTTTACATTCCGATTCGAGGAGTTACAGAATACCGATTCCGTACAATCAGGCCTATTCTGTAACTCCAAATCGAATAGAACTGGTGGGGTAGAATAGAAATTGTACGGAATCGGTATTCTGTTACTCCTCGAATCGAAATGTAAAGTCGACCATCGAAATATGACATTTCGACTGCATGGAAGCTGTCGAAATCGTTATTTCGATGGTAGAAAGCTCTTCGCACATGCGCCTACTGCTTAAAGTGGTTTTTAAGGCAGTGTGAATTTCTCTACCTGCTAAGGGTTTCACTGGACATCTGGTTTACCCTTGGGTACGTCACTCTCAATTCTCGGTATTCAACACAAATTTGCTTTATTAGTTCGGTTAGGTTAAAATAACCAACTGTCAGATAGTTACTAAGGCCCATATTCGCATGAAAAATGCAGTGTTGCCGCGTTTTTCACCTAACGTCTTGTAGAAATCATAAATTTCGATTGTCGCGTCGTCTACTTTAGTTACAGAATACCAAAAATCGACGTTGAAAGACGCAGTAGAAGTGGGTACATTACGATCTCTCCACATCTCGATTCGATGCCTACATTTCTATTGAGTTACAGAATAGGCCTGAATTTCTATTCTACCCCACCACTTCTATTCGATTTCAAGCATCTCTATTCGATTTGGAGTTACAGAATAGGCCTGAATGTTATTTGGACTGCACCCTTTGGGACTCCAGACTTTATTTATTTGTTTTTCGTATGCCCAAATCACATTTATATTTTCATCATTATCTGGATTGCATCCTGTGGGACTCCAGACTCCTAAACTAACTAACAAAATATCATGTACTAGTTTAAAATGTTCTTTTGTTTGGGAGGGTTGAATTTCAATTTGTAGCGCTTAGGCATATTTGCTCTTGCGCATACATTGTTTCTGAATAATTCATTTATTTTTTTTTGCAAGCGTATTGTGAAATGTTACAATTATTATTATTTTTTGATGTTTTGTGTTTGTTTTGTACAATATTTTTTAAAATGTTTTATTATTTTGCCATTACATTTTACACATGTTTTTAATTTGGATTTGTGCCATTTTGTACTTGTTTTTGAGTTTTGCATTTGAGCCATGACTATATTAAATTGTTTCTTTTTATCGTTTACATTTATTTGAATTGTTTTTCATGTGATTTGAAATTTTACTGTTATGTTAATCTTATATATTTCATGTGAATTTTGCTTTTTCATTTTGAGGAGCAATGATCGTGGTTTTTTCTGCCATCGCTCTTTTTCCACGAGAGCTTATTCATGCTGAGCCTGGCACTTAATTGTATTTTGTTTGGTATTTGTAATTGCTGTTAATTTTGGTTCATACACTTACTCACTCATACTTTAAATTTTATAATTATTTAACTGTGTTTCATCAAATGTGTCTAAAAACCAAAATTTATAAATCATACATTTTCAAAATAAATGTGGGGTTTTTAAAAACAAACACTGCCTTTTTATTTTAAAGTGTTATTCCTAAATAGTTAGACATGTACCAAGGTATAGCTTTCCATTTTTGGAAAACAACGTAGAGGTATTTTATGACGATCATGTTTGCCTGCGTAAGTTACACTACAATTCGCACATTTCAACTGCAAATAAGTTTGTATGCACAATATTAAGTGATTTACCATGTTATCTTTAGATTATGGACTATTTATTATCTGTAGACAAAGAACTATTTTCAGTGTATTTTTCAAAATTTATGTTATGGTTATAATTTGAGGCATGTTCTGGCATCCCTGTACAATTTTTTTTGGACACAATGTTATATAAGTGTTGATTTAAACGTGTTTGAACAACTCCACCACATTATCCGATATAAATGCCTTAAATTATAACGATAATATACATAGATGTAGATAACACAGCCATATTACATATTCAACAGAAAAGTAAGTAGGTAGTTAAGTCTTCTAGAAAACCTAGAAATACGAAAAGCGATTATAAATAAGCAAAACATAGTAAATTTACAAGCGGAATTGTATAGCAACAATACACCCCTTCTCTTGTGTAATTTTGGGAAAACCGAAAACTACATATAAATTATAATATAACTTATTATAAACATTAGTATAATTTTGTTGAAGGTACTCTTGATAATGACGAATTTCGTCGAAACATTATTGTCGAAGTTGATAATTAAATTTGTGAAAATTAACCAAGTATTTGTTTTCTACCATTTATTTAATATGCATTTTAACAGTGAATGTACCGTACAAAACTTAAACGTTAATAAAACAGTTTATATTCTAAATTCTATTATTTCAATTCAGTTGATTTTTAACAAAGTAAAGATAGTTTTTTAAAATTGATTATCTTGCAATCTATATTATAACTAATTATTCATATCAGGTATGTACATACGTAAATTAATGAATTTTATTTAACAATTTTACTAAGAAGGTAATTATATTTATTTAAAAACTGAATAATAGTAAAATATAGTAGTTATATTCACATTTCTTCTTTATAAAAGCCCTTGAAATTAGTGTTTAAAACATATTTCTCCTTAATAATACATTATCGCCTATTTTTAATGTAATTAAAATGCTTTGTCTTATTTTCAGATTTTCCTGATACGGCACATATCTAAAAATTCGAAAGTTAATAACAAGTACCTACAATACTTCAATGGTTCGATAAATTAATAAATAGAAAGCATAAATATTTAATTTGGTTTATGTAATTCAATTTAATTAGTTGCCTTTGGAATCTTGATCGGAAAATTAGTGACGATGTTGGAAGGACTCAGGAACCGAGGATACCTGCTAGCAACAGTCATGTGCTGTAAGTACCTACCTACTATATAATACTTATTTAGTATTTATATAATATATATTTACTGAATAAATTCAAAAACTTATGGAAGTTGTTAAACTAATCATGTTCAATACCTTCAGCAAATGCAGTAATTTACCATAAAAATAAATTAAAAATTAAAATTCTGAAAACATATTCTGGACCTATAAAGAAGATTAAGTTTATAAAAATTCCTAAACCAATGTATTATTACACTAAATTAACGATTTGTTCTGAAGTACCATGTATATTAAATACATTGTTACGTAAAATTTTAGTAGGAAAGGTTTAACTCATTGTCATTAAGAGATAAATAAGATGATGTCATCTCTTCTTTTACTTTAATGATTCATTTGATAACTGATTATTTACTTGTATTAGTAAGAGTTCTTTTATGTTATCTCCCTTGAAGTATTCTGCCGTCCATAAACTAAAGGTCCTATCTGCAATTTTACTGTTTTGAGATAAATGAGCATTTACTACTTTTTACTGTAAACTTTTTGGCACTTTATCATTTTATTTAAATTATTTTTTATTGTATAAATTAGTGAACATTATTTCCAGTGCAAGCTGAAACTGCCAAAAATAGAAACTTGGGTGCAATTTGATTTTACGCAGTTTTTGAAAATGTTTTCTTTAATGGGCCCTGAAGTTTGTTAAATTCGTCATTAAAGTCCTTTTTGTAATAGAGATATTTAGAGCTTCTTTTAAAGCAGGTTGTCACAACATCTTTTAAGTAAACGCATTCTTCAATATTTTTTAATTTGTATTTTGAGGTATAGTCTAAATACAAAGGTGTAAAAGTGGTTTAACGTCATTTCAATTATATTAACATTATAAGAATTTGCTTGTTTGACAACGTTCACAAAATCATTAAAATCATACACTTTTTTATTTTGTCTCAAAGATGATGAAAAGCATCAACCAACATAAATGTGTGGCCTGATTGGAAATACTTTACTATAATATTTTCAGTTGCTTTGTCAGTTGAATTTACAAAATATAAAAGAAAACTAAACAGGGACCAATTCTTGTTCTGAGAGGAACAGTTATCTAACCAAATAGTAATAGCTGTTCTGTCTCTGTTTTCAAGAAGAAATGCATAAAATAAAATCGCTTTTAAGGTTATGTTAATGGCGGGAAACAAAGCCTACTTATTAAAATTGTCTTAACTGCTTCAGATAGGATATATTCATTTAGCAAGCTGAATATTTGAACGAGAAGCTAAGTACAAAAGTCCTATCTGCAATGTAATACTCAGATGGGACAATATTTCTAAGGTTTAGTAACCTTTGTTAAATTTACACTTAGGACAAAACTTTTAAATTCATTTTAACCTGTTTAGAATGTAGATAGGACGTTTAAACTTTGTAGAAAGCTGTAAAAATTGTGTGAGAATCCATAGATAGGTACTATAAACTTAAAATGCGAAATTTTGTAGATAGGACCTTTTGTTCATGCAGGGCAGTATTGTAAATAGCAGTTTACTTATTTGCTTGTTTAATTAATTTTTATAAGTTTTTTGTCATTAATTTATTTCCAAAAACAAAAAACAATAGGTATATGAAAATAATTTTACCCTTGTTTTCCTATACAGTAAACCACCCCCTCTGTCCCTGTAAACAAATAGTCTTTAAGTGTTCCGCAATGCCATCCCTACATAGGAAATTAATAACTTAAGAAAAAAAAATTGCATCGGGAGGAAAAAGTGTTTTGCTTTAGTTACAAAAAGCAATTTCGATTTTTCATGAATTCACAAATTTTCAGGGCAACTTTTCATAAAAGCTTAACTGAGACTGTAAAGAACATTTATACAAAATGTATAAGTTACAGACAATTTTGAACGCATCTCTTACCCCCTTAGAGTTTGAAAGTTTTGCAGTGTACAATGTAACCAAGCGACATTTTATACAAAATTTCGGCTGTGTATTGATATTCCAAAATTTCGAAACCCATTTTTACACTCAAAGGTAAAATATTCAAAAACGCTTTTTTTGTCAATTCTGTTACTGTAAAAAGAACAACTGTAAAACCTTTTATTTTCCAATCTTAGCTGTTTGGAATAAACGTTGGGTTTGGGTTTGGTATTTTATAGGGGATGATCTTTATGCAAAATTTCAAGCTTTCTGGTTTGGGGTGCGGCTTGATAATACATCAAATTTTAGCCCCCCTTTTGAACCTGTTTAGGATTGAACTCAAAAGTTTTTTCTTAATTCTTAATAATAATATTATATAGTGAATGTTTATACAAATTTTCAAATCTCTACAGCCAGGGGTTTAAGCTGTGCCGTTGGTATGTCAGTCAGCCAGTTTATCTATTTCCAAGTATTTATAATCGATTTTTGGGATCATAAAGTTTACACCTGACAACAAATAAATAAGGCCATATTTTATGGTTTTTAAAAAACCTTCTTGAGAGGGTGAAAAACGGTAAATAATAATGGCCATAATTTTAACCATCTGTAGTATGTTAATCATGTCATTGTTATCAATTTTGAAGGATTATACTCGAACAACAAAAGATATCAAAAAAGTCCTAATTTATCATTAAATTTGGCAAACGCTAGTGTAGTGTTGACCTGTTGTTTAAATAAAAAGCAAATAATATAACAAATTTTTTACTACGTCATTTGTATTTTTTTTGTATACAGAAACCATATACAGGTCATTGTGTTTAAGGATCTTTGATTTCTATTTACTAACATTTTCTATTCTAGTGCTGTTCATAAAAACTATAGACATGTTATTCTACTAACAATAGTAAGTAACAAAATATTATAGATATTTGCTTTAATTACAGTTTCGAATAATTTTATTAAAAAAATAATAATAATATAAAGTATTATAAACTTTTTTACTTGGAATACTAGTAACAGAGAAATATCATTCAGTGTGTCATACATCAATAAACAAGTTGTTTATAGTTTTGATGATACAAGGAGTTGTCAGAAGAAATTCGTAATACTTAACTATACAAATATAATCAAAACGCCACTTTTAGTGGAAACATAATCTGACGATTTGAACATCACTTTGTTTCCTTACGTTATTAACTTTTGTCACTTTTATTTTATGATAAAACAGAAATTTTAAATTGCAGGCAATTTAGCAGCATTCACAGCTGGGATGGTCTTAACCTGGACATCCCCTGTGTTCCCAAAAATGAACAACAGTACAGGTAATCTGGATGAAAATCCTTTTGATCATCCTCTTAGCGACGAAGAACAGTCCTGGATCGGAGCCCTCTCACCCTTTGGAGTCATCTTCGGGCCGTTTATTGCAGGAGTCCTTGTAGATAGAATTGGACGTAAATGGACTTTAATTTATGCGTCTGGGATCCCCCTAACAGCAGCATTTTTAATATTGGCCTTCAGTAAAATCGTTATTCTGTACTACGCGGCAAGATTCATCGGAGGTTTGGGTTTTGGAGTTATTTTTACTGCCTTGCCTATGTACATAGGTGAAATATCTGAAGCATCAATCAGAGGAACTCTGGCGTCGTTTTTTAATATTTCTCTAGTCAGTGGGCAATTGCTTTGTTACGCGTTGGGACCCTATATATCAATAATGTGGTTCTCCATAGTTTGCGCTGTATTTCCGGCTGCATTCTTGATCTCTTTCGCGTTTATTTCGGACAGCCCTCAATATTTTATTTTAATAAATAATATCCCTGCTGCTGAATCGTCGCTTGCAAAACTGAGGGGAAAGGATTTGGGGGGGATCGAAAAGGAATTTGCTATGATTAAGGCGAATGTCGAAAACGATATGAAAAATAAAGGAACCATCATGGATGTGATAAGAAATCGTGGTTTGAGAAAAGCTTTGTTGATATGCCTGGGTCTGGTGACCTTGCAACAATTGTCAGGAATCCAAGTGGTCTTAACGTACGCGACGGACATTTTTAACGCTTCTGGAAGTTCCATGGATTCCGACATTTCTTCCATTGTAGTTGCATTGGTTCAGTTTGCTACGAGTTTCACGACACCTGTTCTAGTAGACCGGTTGGGAAGAAAAATGTTGCTTTTGATATCAGCAGTGGGAATGGTGGTATCAGAAGTACCACTTGGAGTTTACTTCTACTTAAAGGACGCAAATGAAGACGTATCTAATATTGGATGGTTACCTGTCGTTGCTATGATTGCTTATATCATTACGTACAATTTCGGTTATGGCCCTTTACCCGTGACGGTCATGGGCGAGGTATTTCCCGCCGATGTGAAAGCTGCCGCTTCTACCATTACGGCAAGTTTTTGCGGGTTGATGGCTTTCATTGTGGTCAAATTTTTCACTAATCTCAAGGGAGCAGTTGGGCTAGGTGGGACATATTGGATTTTTTCAGGTTTCTGTTTCGTAGGAATATTTTTCAGTATATTCTTTTTGATAGAAACGAAAGGGAAAACGTTTGCCGAAATTCAAAAAAAATTGAACCGATAGGGTTATGATAAGGTGCGCAGTTTTTTACCGATTGACAATAGATATAATAATTTATTTATTATTATATATATATATATTATATGACGATGGATTAGAAAAAAGGAACCTAAACGTTAATTTTGACACCATTTTATTAAAATAGATATAAATGTGATAAAAACAGAGTTAATTAATTAATTATATAATTGAAATTACTATTGCTTATGATAACTGAATGTTTGCTAAACGATGATAACGTTTGATACCATTGCAAAATTAAAATTAATTTTCTTAACAGTATCGTGTATTTTGTAAAATCAATATTAAGATGGGAAACATTTTATCGACATACGTACATATGAAAGCGTTTCAAACAATATATATATATATATTGTCATACATAATTTTGTTTTATTTTTAGTATTAGAAAATTATTTATTTTATATTTTAATAGGTGATTAATAAGACTCACATTATCCCAAAAGGTATAGAAAAAGTTTATTGTTAACTGTGTACCTAAATATCTGCTGCTCTATTTAGCTTCAAGTATTATAAATATGAAAGTCGAGTGATTCAAGGTGAAAACTCACATTTTCAAAAAACTGGAAAACCAACACCTTTATAACGATATATTAAATCTGAAACCTTCTCTGCCTCATTCTGATCCTGTTTCTGTTTTGACTATATTTCTAACTAGCCCTTTATGTCACTATCCTATTTTGCTCATTTCTGAGCGACTACCAATAGCTCTAGGCTACTACTACTTTTTCCAAAACCTTTTAGTTTCTATCTACGCGACTTTCGACAACGTATCAAATTTCGCGCACGTTTTTTAAACTTATTACAGGGTCGTGCTCCAAATAATACATGTAATGATATAAATTAACCCTTTGAGAGTTACCTGACTACCTAAATACAGATATGTAAATAATTTTGGTACTACAGACACTTGGTGTATTTGTAACCGTCGTATTTTATACATAGATATAAATATTTATATCAAGTAAAGGTTTTTGGTTTTTTTTCCTGTAGTAAATTTACCTTGACCTGAGACACTGCTGTACATAAAAAGAAAAGTTATCGCGAAACTATTGTAGTGTATCTTACCCAGGCCAACGTGATAGTCAAAAACATTTTACCCTTCGTTGTGTTGAAAAGCCAGGTCTTGCCAGAAATGACAAATTGTACTCTGGTACAGGTTTACCATTAGAGGGACAATGTTAAATAAAAGACAATGAATTCATTCGTACTTTTTAATACAATACATGAGAGTGTCAGACTCAGCATGTGACTAGCGTGGAAAACGAGTCTGACAGAGACAACCACGATCTAAGCCACTCAATGATTTAAAAACAAATTCAAAAAACAAAAATCTAATTCAAGTAAATCACATATAAATCAAATATCCAATGTAAAAATAAATTCAGATAAAACACAAATAAATCAAAATATCAATGTAAAAATAAATTCAAGTAGACCATGTAATTGCAGAGTAAAGCCAACACAAAATAAAATGCACATAAAAATAATCAATCAATAAGAAAATTCAATAAAACACATATAAATCAGGGCACACATATACACATAAAAGGGTAAAAACACAATAAGACAAAAACCAAATAAAATGTATGTAAAATAATCAATAAGAAATTATTGTAAATATAATTTAAAATTCTCAAAAAAAATGAAATTAAAAACAACTTGGAAAAGATACATTCAAATTTTGTAGTTCTAGGCTCAACAAAAATGAAAAATAATTTGTGTAAAAAAAATTAGAAAAACTTATGAAAATTCACAAAATGTAAATAAAACCCAATTTGTACTATATTATAATTTCTCGAATTTTGACACAATTTGAAATTCAATCCCTACAAACAGCAGCACATTTTAAAACCAAAAACATATTTGGTAGTTAATTTAGGGGTCTGGAGTCCTGTATGGAAACAATCCAGATAACGTTGATTGTTGGAACGTATCGGGCTACACGACTAAATGTTTGTTTGCATTTTCTATCTAGCCTAGGCATCTTTGTTTGAGCGAGACATCATCGATAGAACTCTCAATATAACTAAAGCCCGTTATACTCCCACCAACGTCCACACGGGAGAAAATATTAGTACCTACTTACAAGGCATTTCATACTTAGATTGAACCACAAAATGTTTTACCCCTTTCGAAAATATACACAAATTATTATAAGTTAAAAAAATGACATATTAATGTTAAACCTGAAAAACTTTTAAGTGAAATAATTCTAAAAAAATAATTTAATTAATTTAGTAAGATTTACCTGAATTGAAATTATTAAAAAAAAATGTAATTTATTTAATTTAGTGAGATTTACCTGAAGTGAAATTAAATTTGAAACAATTAAAATTAGAAAATGGTAAAAATGAAAATATTATTTAAAATAATTATCCTACCTGATAGGAAATGTAAATCCAATTTGGAACAAAAATTTACAAACAAAGAAAATACACAAACACACAAAATACAAAATAAAAGCACAAGACAAATTTTAAACTCAGATTTCAAAATCTGAATGCTTAAAAATTACTTCGCAGCCCTTTTAAAGACTCCTATAACACGTCATCAAAACAAATCGAACCATGGCACACATCAGAAAAATTCCCACAGGAAATCGATCAACGAGCCAAGTAAAAAAAAAATTACCTAAAATGGATCAGTTCTCACGCCAACTCAAGTGTTTTTCTACCCCATGTGTCAAAAACTCTAGAACACCACCAGAAATTAAGCAAGCCACAAAACAAAAAAATGTAGCTGTTTAGTTTACGTTACTCACGTAAAATGCAGGCAAATATTCAGAAAGTTATCAGGAAATTTGACAAAGAATTTTATTATACCATAGTCGAAAAACTATATTATTTTTTTTTTATTTAAAAGGAGCGTGCGTAAAATATTTGAATGACCATTGGATATCACACTTTAGTTTCGCTAAAATTTATTTGTCACCGTAGCGCAGCTCAAATCGGTCCACCAGAATTTTAAAATCGTTTTGCTACATTTCTGGTATACCTTACAGAACATCTGAGCTTCCCCACGTAGTGCTATGATTAGGACAGTGGCTTTCTTCGTTTCATTCCACTCATTTGCTTTGGCAGCAGCGTCGAATTGTTTGAGATAGACCAAGAGACCTTCCCATCGAATGTTGGTGGTTTTACTCTCGATGTTCTTACATTTCCTTCTTCGATTTTATTTGGTTTTGGGTATTCTTGAACGTTCAGATTGGCCTTCACTTCGTCTAATTCTTTTTGAAACTTTTTGTGCACGGCCCTTACTTCCTTTAACCTTTTACTTTACTTTTCTCTATCTGCTATCAACTACTACTGTCAAAGATTTGTCAAACTGTTCATCGCTGTCGCTTATATAGTGTTGTGAACGTTGCTAGGCTATTCTCGAAAATTCCAGCAACTGTGGCAAACTTCTTATTGATTATTTAAGGCTAAACCTTTTTTATTTAATTTGTTAAATTATATTTTTTATGATGTTACCTAAATTATTATTGGTTTTAAATGAAATATTGTTTTCTGTATAATTTGAAATATGTTTTCGTATTTTATTTGAAATGTAGCCTATGTAAGTAATGGACATATATTCCGAAATACTTTTTGTTGTTGCACTCAGGTATATCGATATATAGTAGAAACTCGATTATCCGGCCCTCAGTTGTACGGATTCGCGATTATCCGGACTGCCAACCGCGATCAATTATTTTTGATTATTCGTGATATACATAGCAACAATGAAGAGAAAACTTACGTCAAATGACAATTACCAAATATTTTAAAGCAAATTAAATTTATTATTTTAATTTATGATTACCAAAAGGAAATTACCAAATACATATTGTAAACAAATTATACGTACAAACGTTCCTATATATTTTGATTTCATGATTAAGGCTGCAGAATATAAGAAAATATGTACATATTTACATGAATAAGTGCATACATCGTATGTTGAAAAATGTATCTCTTAACAATTTTTTAATAAACATTGATTTTCGTTGATATGTATTTGTTGTTTTTAATAAACACATAACATTATGTAGGTACTGCATATGCATAAAACCTGCTTTTCTTCATACATTCGATTATCCGGATTTTCGATTATCCGATTAACGACAACAATTAGTCCGGTTAATCGAGTTTCTACTATAATTAAAACGTCAAAATTACACTAACATCCACGGTATCTATAATACGCTAGCATTAATTTGAATACAATACAATAAAATATAATTGTAATAAAAATGCGTTATCTTATTTTCGGATTTTCCTGATACGGTACCTATCTAAAAATTTTACAAGTCGAAAGTTAATAACAAGCACCTACAATATATCAATGGATCGATAAAAAATAATAGATAGAAAAAATAAAGATTTCATTTGGTTCATGTAATTCAATTTAATTAGTTGTCTTTGGAATCTTGATCAGAAAATAAGTGACGATGTTGCAAGGACTCAGGAACCGAGGATACCTGCTAGCAGCAGTCATGTGCTGTAAGTACCTACCTACCATAAGTATAAGACTTATAGAGTGTAATAGTATTTTTATAATATATATTTACTGTATAAATTCAAAAACTTATGGAAGTTGTTAAACTAATCATGTTCAATACCTTCAGCAAATGCAGTAATTTACCATAAAAATTATTTAAAAATTAAAATTCTGAAAACATATTCTGGACCTATAAAGAAGATTAAGTTTATAAAAATTCCTAAATCAATGTATTATTACACTTAATTAACGATATGTTCTGAAGTACAATGTATATTAAATACATTGCTACGTACAATTCGAGTAGGAAAGGTTTAACTCATTGTCAGTCAGAGATAAATAAGAAGATGATATTATCTCTTCCATTACTCTAATGATTTATTTGATAACTGATTTACTTACTTGTATTAATAAGAGTTTTTTTTTTGTTATCTCCCTTCAAGTGTTGTAAATAGCAAAGTTTACTTATTATTACAAAAAGCAATTTTAGTTTTTCTTAAATTTCCAAAGTGTACATACCTACTAAATATTCTAATAGAAATTTATAGTTTATATCATAATTGTTAGTACTCTTTTGTATTCTCTTTTGAAAATGGTCTAACCACCGAAACGATCGTCAGAAAAATAAAATAACATTGTGTTTTAATCTATCACTTTACTTTTTCAAAAATGCCAATGCCAAGCGATTCTACAATTTCAAATACATGTATTATGAACTCCTCTACTTGAAATACTAGAAACACAGAAATATCAATCAACAAGTTGTTTATAGCTTTGATGATACAAGGAGTTGTCAGAAGAAATTCTCAATACTTACCTATATCAACAAATATGATTAAAATGCCAATTTTAGTTAAAATATTAAGTTTGACGATTTGAACATCACTTTTCTTTCTTTGTTATTAACTTTTGCTACTTTTAATTTATTTTATAATAAAACAGTAATCTTAATTTGCAGGCAATTTAGCAGGATTCACAGTTGGGATGATCTTTACCTGGACATCCCCTGTGTTCCCAAAAATGAACAACAGTACAGGTAATCTGGAGGAAAATCCTTTTGATGCACCTCTTAGCGACGAGGAACAGTCCTGGATCGGAGCGCTCTTATCCTTTGGAGCCATCTTTGGGCCGTTTATTGCAGGAGTCCTTGTCGATAGAATTGGACGTAAATGGACTTTAATTTATGCGTCGGGGATTCCCCTAACAACAGCTTTTCTAATGTTGGCCTTTAGTAAAGTCGTAATTCTGTACTATGCGGCAAGGTTCATCGGAGGTTTAGGTTTAGGAGTTGTTTTTACTACCTTGCCTATGTACATAGGTGAAATATCAGAAGCATCAATAAGAGGAACTCTGGCGTCGTTTTTTAATATTTTTCTAGTCAGTGGGGAATTGCTTTGTTACGCATTGGGACCCTATATACCGATAAAGTGGTTCTCCATAGTTTGCGCTGTATTTCCGGCTGCATTCTTGATCTCTTTCGCGTTTTTCCCGGACAGCCCTCAATATTTTATTTCGATAAATAATATCCCTGCTGCTGAATCGTCGCTTGCAAAACTGAGGGGAACGGATTTGGGGGGGATTGAAAAAGAATTTGCTATGATTAAGGCGAGTGTCGAAAACGATATGAAAAATAAAGGAACCATTATGGATGTGATTAGGAATCGTGGTTTGAGAAAAGCTTTGTTGATATGCCTGGGTCTGGTGACCTTGCAACAATTGTCAGGAATCCAAGTAGTCTTAACATACGTGACGGACATTTTTAACGCTTCTGGAAGTTCCATGGATTCCGACATTTCTTCCCTTGTAGTTGGATTGGTCCAGTTTGCTACAAGTTTTACGACACCTGTTCTAGTAGACCGGTTGGGAAGGAAAATGTTGCTTTTGATATCAGCAGTGGGAATGGTGATATCAGAAGTACCACTCGGAGTTTACTTCTACTTAAAGGACGCAAATGAAGACGTATCTAATATTGGATGGTTACCTGTCGTTTCTATGATTGCTTATATCATTACGTACAATTTCGGTTATGGCCCATTACCCTGGACGGTCATGGGCGAGGTATTTCCCGCCGATGTGAAAGCTGCCGCTTCTACCATTACCTCAAGTTTTTGCTGGTTCATGGCTTTCATAACAGCCAAGTTTTTCACTAATCTAAAGGGAGCAGTTGGGCTAGGTGGGACTTATTGGATTTTTTCAGGTTTCTGTTTCGTAGGAATATTTTTCAGTATATTCTTTTTGATAGAAACGAAAGGGAAAACGTTTGCCGAAATTCAAGAAATATTGAACCGATAGGGTTATGATAAGGTGCGCAGTTTTTTACCGATTGACAATAGATATAATAAATGATTTATTATTATATTTGACTGACGATGAATTAGAAAAAAGGAACATAAACGCTAATTTTGACACTATTTTATTAAAATAGGTATAAATGTGATAAAAGCAGAGTTAATTAATTAGTTACATATTTGTTTTAAGAATGCGATAAGTTGTGATAGTTTTAATACCAGTAGATACATGTATTGTATGTAAAAAATTACTATTGCTTCTGAATGTTCACCAAACGATGATAACGTTTGGTACCATTGCAAAATTAAAATTCATTTTCTTAACAGTATCGTGTATTTTGTAAAATCAAGATTAAGATGGGAAACGTTTTATCGATGTACATACATATGAAAGCGTTTCAAACAATAAATATATATCTATAGAAGTGTTTTTCAAGTTGATGGGCTATTAGAAGTATATGAATTAGTAGAAGGAATTCAATACTGAAACTTGGGCTCATTTGGTTATTGTTTATGCCGCTTCTTTTAAAAATATTTTCAAGTTCGATTTACATCCGGTTATACTGGAGGTCGATACCAACTTTGTTATTTTAAATGGAATGGTATATTTTTCACGCTGAATTCAAATAAAACGTGTAATTCTAAGGTAAGTTTGATAACCAACTTGTACACCTATGACGATCGGTTTCTGAGTTAATTTAATTTATAGAAAAAAAATCGCTACCGCAACCCAAATTATAAAAAAAATCATAACTTCCATAAAATACCACTTAGAGTGTTGAAATTTTTACGAGTAATAGCTGAATATTAGTGCTAACGCCTTGACAAAATTGAATTAAATAATTTATACAGGGCGTTCAAAATAAAATTCTATAGTTGAAAAACTTCAAACACGAATTACTTCGTTTTTTCAAAAGGCACCTACTGTTTTTTATTTTTTCAATCGATTCCTTTTTTTATCCTCTTTCGATCTATATGGATACTTCCTATTTTATTTGAAAATTTTGGAATAATTTTGAATTGAAGAATATGTAAGTACGTGGCAAGGAGAAAGTTAGTGCCTGTTCTACCACGGAATAAAGCTGAAGTGTTTTCAGCGGTAAAAATTTTAAACCCAAAACATGCAAAGAAGTAGGGTTCCTACAAATCAGTAGTGTAGAAAATGAAATTATTGTGTTCTCTTGTTATACCAATTTGTTTTTTTTATGTTCAGTAATTTTGTACAAAATTTTTTACACAGCTATCTACCATTTGCTTGCTTTCTAACAAGAGTCAATCGACTTATCAGTGTTTATTTAAAATGATTACTAATAAATGTACAGAATATGGTTTAGTTTTCTATCCCCAGAACGTGGTCATTGACTTTGAAATAGCAATACATAAAGCTGTTACATATATTTGGGAAACCACTTCCATTGTAGGGTGCAGATTTCATCTATCCCAAGCTTGGTTTAGAAAGTTACAGTCTTTAAGATTAACATCAGAGTATAGAGAACAAACTGAAATAGGAAAATTTTTGAAATATTGTTTTGGATTAATGTATTTAAAACCATCTTCTGTTAGCGACTGTTTTATTGATGATTTAATGTCTGTAATGCCTACTGATGAGAGTCCAAAAATTTTGTGACTATTTAGTGGATTATTGCGTAAGTGATGACTCTGCATTTCCACTAGACATTTGGGCAAGTTGTACAGCTTCTTTGCATAGGACGACAAATGCTTGCGAGTCGTTTCACTCTAAGTTTAACGACAATTTTTGCCACACACCCCAACATATTTCAATTTATTGAAATTTTAAATAACTATCAAACAGAAGTATATATAATAATAAATACCGCAAATATGTTTAATAAAACCGTTCGACGATGTATAAAAAAAAGACAAGATATTTTGAAAAATAAGACAAACCAATTAAATAACGGAAAAATAAGTAGAATGACGTTTCTTATGGCAATTTGTTACAAATGTTCTCCTATAACATAATAATTTGTTTGTATAAATTATCTTGTAGGTAATTATTGTATTATGTATAGGTGTGTAATGTGTACATATGTATTTGACGAATTATAATTAATTTACTCTACATGTTTTTTTTTACTTACGATTGAAAACGCAAAAACAAAATTTCGATATTTTAATTATCCTACAATAATAACAACAAGGTGTCGTCAACGATTAGGTGTATTTATAACCGTCGTATTTTATATTTAGATATAAATATTTATATCAACCTTGTTATGTATTTTTTTTCCTGTAATAAATTTTCCTTGACCTGAGACACTAGAATGCTGTACATAAAAAGAAAAGTTATCCTAAAATTTATTTTAGAAATCTGGACTCCTTTGGACGCTTGTTTGGCTGCTTCGTATTCCAGCGCGTGCGACAATGCTTCAGCTACAGTTTTATGTCGAGGAAAAGCACAAGTCTTTCGACGTCCGTTTCGAATTGTTGGAGGCTTTCGCTGCTACCTTGATGGCGACTTTTTAACTGAGCCTGGATAAATTTGTTGTAGGTGTTTATTATAAAGGTGTATTTTAAGAATTTATTTAACTAAATTAATATTTTATGAAAAGTTGTATATTGACATCACAGAAAGGACAGACATAATAAACACACAGAACAATGACACTTGACATAACTCATAATGACACAACTCCATGATGTAGTTAAAAATCTTCAACCAGTGTCTTTAACATCCACACTTTTTGACCACATCATTGTGAGTCCAATTTCTTTGGATATCTGAAGAAGCTTTGGTCTGTGGACCGCTTTTGTCAGAATGTCCGCCAATTGAAATTCTGTCGGTACATACTCTACTGTAATATCTCCATTTTCTACGAGTTCTCTTATGTAGAAATGTCGTATAGCAATATGTTTAATTCTTCTATGCGTTTCAGGATTTTTAGCAATCTTTACAATTGCATCATTATCAACTTTGAATTTAGGTACCTCTTTGAGAGTTGATATTTCATTAAACAATCTTTTCAGCCAGATTATCTCTCGAGCTGCTTCGCTGGCAGCAACCTGTTCAGCTTCTGTGCTGGATATGGCAACACAAGTCTGTTTACGACTGCACCATGAAATTGCTGCTCCTGAATATAAGCATAAAATTCCAGACGTTGAACGTCCTGTGGTGACATCACCCGCATGATCTGAATCACTGTAACATTCTAGGATGTCTGGCTTGTATTCCTTTTTATAGACAATACCGTAGTACAGGGTTCCCTTAATGTATCTCAAGTAGTGATGGGCGGGTAATACAGTAACGAATACTTTATATCCGTTACTTCCAAATACCCGAAGTAACGATTACTCGTTTTCAAAAGTAATCGTTACTCGGTACCGACTCGCTTCTTACGTATCTGCGTACGTGCTAATTCGTATATGTATCGTAAATCGTATATCGTATCTCGTACTCTGTTTCTGTTATTGGTATCGTACGAACACCAACGACTTCGAATAGGAGCGAAAGTACTGAGGTAGAAATCTCAGCGCTCTCTGTTATTCAACTTACCTATTACTCTTCTCAAGTCTGCTTACGTATCTGTTATTATACAGTACAGGTCGCTTTTCAAATTCGGTAGTATAAAAGTCTGTACTCGATACATATTTACATTTGTGAAAGTGTGTATATATATATATATATATATATAAACCGCATCATTACCGGTTCCAGCTGATGTTAATACCTACCTATTGCCGGCTATCGTTAATGATTACTAAGTACCGAATACAAAGTAACGAATACCAGATCCGAAAGTAACGATTACATACGAGTACTGAAAAGTAACGACAATTCCCATCACTAATCTCAAGATTCTCTTGACCCTTGAAACGTCTGCAGGTGTGGGTTTATCTAATGCTCTGTATACCACACTAATAGCATAAGCTAAGTCTGGTCTACTTCCAACCATAAGGTAGGCTAAGGCTCCTACAGCTTCTCTATAAGGAAATGTATTTCCATCTATTGACTCTTTCTCCAAGTCATTAATATCTTCTTTGACAATTGGCGTTGTAACTGCTTTACAGTCACTTATCCCAAAACGTATGAAGAGCTTTTCAGTGTAGTGCTTTTGAAAAAGTTTAACACTAGACTCTGTTTTTGTGATTTCGAGACCAAGAAAGTAGGTCGCTGGTTTGATTGTTATTTTGAAACGTCGTGTCAGCTCCTTCATAAATCTTTTTGATTCTTGTGGATTACTTGAAACAACCAGACCATCATCAACATATAACGCCAATATGATTTTAAAATTCCTGGTGTTTCTTATACAGACAGTTATCATTATCACATTGCTTGAAGTTAATAGATGTTAGATAGTCAACGATGCATTTGTTCCAGCACCGTGGCGCTTGTTTTAAACCATAAAGACTTCTCAACAGCTTGCATACGTTATTTAAACCATTATTATAAGCCTCAGGTTGTTTCATGAAGATTTCTTCAGATAACGATCCATTCAGAAAAGCTATTGACACGTCGAATTGTGTTAGCGTTAGTCCTTCATTTGCAGCTATGCTCAATACTGAACATATTGTAGCCATTTTGGCAACTGGACTAAATGTCTCTTCGTAGTCAATGCCTTTTCTTTGTGTATAGCCACGAGCTACTAGCTTTGCTTTAAATTTATCAAGAGATTCATCAGCGTTTGTTTTAGTTTTGCATAAAACTGGCTTTCTGCCTTTAAGTAGTGGCACTAAAATCCAAGTTTTCATCTCTTTAAGTGATTTAATTTCACTATTCATAGCTTGAATCCATTGATTCTTTTCTGGACTTGCAAGGGCTTCTTGATACGTCTTTGGGTCTTCACCTCTTGATAAAACATTTGCGGCAGACATCAAAATATAATCATCATATCGAACTGGTGGTCGTAGTTGAGATCTATCTCTCAATTGCATTCTCGATTCAACAGGTATCTCATCTTCAGAGATTTGTTCGTCATTTGAATCTTCATGTTCATTTTCAGTTTGGTCAGGTAAATCATTAAATGTTTGAGGCACATCGCAAGTGGATTCAATGTAAACTTCAGATTGAAATTTAACTTCAAATATTGGCAGATTAAATTCAGGCTCGCATTGTTTCTCACGTTCTTTCTCCCTTGCTACATGCATTTTATGATTGTCGTTGTTTGAAGATGGCTCTATTTCAACAGAAGATTCTTCAGAAACTTCAGGTTCCTCGAGACCAATAGATTTAATGACATCTTAATTGAACTGAACATCTCTACATCTGATCAAAATATGTTTACCATTTTGTTCACGTTTTAGAAGACGGTAACCATTATCTCCATCATAGCCAATCAATATACATCTTTCAGCTTTCTTGGACACCTTTTCGCGCTTCTGTTTAGGAATATGTGCATAGCATTCTAAGTCAATTATTCTCAGATGTTTGATTGATGGCTTCTTATTAAACCGGAGGTCATATGGAGATTTATTTGGTACTGGAGTAGGTCCAGTCCTGTTGAGAATGTACGTCGCAGTTGATATTAATTCAGCCCAGGTAGCAACGGGTAATTAATTGTTGAGCGTGCATCATACTTCTGGCGGCCTCGACTAATGTCCAGTTTTCACGCTCGCTGCTTCCATTTTGTTGCGGCGTATACGACATTGTAAGTCTTTGAGATGTACCTTCCTGTCGAAGTATTTTTGAATAGATGAAGCGTTTAATGATTGTAACTCCATAATAAGTAAAACACACAACGTATAGTTACAAAAACTTTTATTGAACACAATATATATTTCAGCACACTGTGCCTTCTTCAGGTGTAGAAGTAATATAAACTAAACCTAAAACAATTTGACTTATATACTAAACTTATTAGCTAAAGAGAGAGAGAGAGGAGTTAACAAACATAGCTTAAATATTTAATAGAGGGGAATTTACAACGTCTAATTGGTCATTTATAATAACACCCAATTTATTAAATTTGTTAATTTCCATTGACTCTAACAAATTTAACTTTATACTTTTACTTTCTACATGTAAAATTTTAAAATTGTCACAAAAATTATGTTTATTAACTAACAAGTGTTCCGCATACGTAGAATTAGAATTCTTATTTTCATAACTTTTCTTATGTTCTTTAAGCCTATCACTAAAACTTCTCCCTGTCTGACCAACATAGACTTTATTACAAGTACCACATTTTAATTGATATTGTTGGTCAGACAGGGAGAAGTTTTAGTGATAGGCTTAAAGAACATAAGAAAAGTTATGAAAATAAGAATTCTAATTCTACGTATGCGGAACACTTGTTAGTTAATAAACATAATTTTTGTGACAATTTTAAAATTTTACATGTAGAAAGTAAAAGTATAAAGTTAAATTTGTTAGAGTCAATGGAAATTAACAAATTTAATAAATTGGGTGTTATTATAAATGACCAATTAGACGTTGTAAATTCCCCTCTATTAAATATTTAAGCTATGTTTGTTAACTCCTCTCTCTCTCTCTTTAGCTAATAAGTTTAGTATATAAGTCAAATTGTTTTAGGTTTAGTTTATATTACTTCTACACCTGAAGAAGGCACAGTGTGCTGAAATATATATTGTGTTTTTTGTAACTATACATTGTGTGTTTTACGAAGTATTTTTCTCACTTTCTCATTGTCAAATTCTCCTCCATTGTCCGAGATGATCTCTTTAACTGAATATCCTGCCACTTTGTGTTCTTGTAGTACATGCTGTAGTTTCAAATGTACTTCAGACTTATGTTTGATACAAAATACGTGACGATATTTGGTAAAATCATCTTTGAATAGTAGGTCCACAAACGTCAGTATGAATGACCTCTCCTGGTGTCTTAGCTCGTTCTCTAGTCCCAAATTTTCGTCTGTGTATTTTTCCATAAATACAGCCAGTGCATAATTCAGAATCCAGATTAACTTTGAGTCCAAGCTCGTGTTCAATAACCTTCTTAACATGCCTTTTACTTTGGTGGGCAAACCTTTCATGATAAAGTTGCAGGACGTTATCAGTTGCTTCAACAGTGTTTAAGTTAGGAGCGATGTTTGTTAAACATTGAATATTTAACTTGTACAGCCCTCCGTTCTTCACTCGTCTTCCAACTAAGTTAAGTTTGCCGTTCACTTTCAAATAACAATAAACTTCTCTCTTTGATATGAATATGCTTTTATCTAACATGTCTTGTGCATCGAGAACTGAGAAGAGATTACTTTTAATTTTAGGAACATACCAGACATCATGGAGTCTAATATTGAACTTTTTGCCGTTTACAGTGGAAATTATATCAATAGCTTTAATCGTACCACTTGCTGTTGTCACTGTGTTATCTTGTTTAAAGTATTCAAAAGTGGCGAAAATGTGGTTGCGAAAGGTGACGTGATGAGTGGCACCATTGTCGACATACCAGTTATTTGGATCTTCAACTACAGTATTCATAGCCTGGCTTGTAGTGATTTGCATTGCCAAAAGGTTTGTTTGGTTGGTATTTTGGGAGACTGTTGGCTTGGGAGGTCTTCCCGCAGAAATCCATTTTGAGCAGTTCTTTATTTTATGTCCAATTTGCTTACAATATGGGCATTTCAGCTTCTTTCTTTTCCGTTTGACATCATCTGTACTGCTTGAAGCCACTAAAGCTTCAGGAGCAGTCTTCATTTTTGCAAAGTAATGCTTTTTCATGTGCACACAGTTGAGACGTAAGACTTTCTACAGAACGATTCTTCTTCGACAGTAAAATCCAACTCGACTTGAATGAGAAATAGGCTTCCGGTAATGTGCCAAGAATTTATTGGCCCTTAAAAAGTCTGCAGGTGTAGGATTATCTAATGCTCTGGATACCACACTAATAGCATAAGCTAAGTCTGGTCTACTTCCAACCATAAGGACCATAAGACGTGTCAAGAATTTGGCATATTAATGTAGCGACCAGTGACACCGAACGTGTGTGCGATAACAATTTGTGTACATGCACTTCTTATCGCTAACATGCTTACGACGTAGTCACCGCGCACGGGACTTTATCAACGTAAACTTACAAGCTCCAGCGACAACTAACAAGATCAATTCTGGAATCATCGACGACATTCTAATTATTATTAATCATTCGGGAATAATCAGGATTTCCTTTTCGAATCATCCAGAAAGTTCGAAAGGTGTATATAAAGTGATCGTCTTTGGGTCGGAGAACAGTAGTTGTGAGAAACCATCATTGCGCGAATCAAAACGATAACGGACAGACAGAAGTGATATAAATAAGTTGTTATATAAATAAGTGAATTGTTCTAATATAAATAGTAGTTTTAAGTTAGCGTTAAGTGTTATATAAATACTGTTGAATAAATAATTGTTTAAATAAATAGTTTGACTAGAAAATTCGTTACATTAACAATATATCCGGGAGGTCACACATCTCATCTTTCGCTAGCTCAGTCTTCTATTCAAACCAGAGGTTCTTGATCTTAGACAGATGGGTAGCCATGTCGTGTTCAGGATTCTTTTTGTAACTGAAGAATTGCATACATAGATCATACGATCGGTCTTCGGAATTTCCATCATAGAGGTGGTGAAGCTCGTCCCATACGTCTTGAGCAGTACGAAATCTCATAATTTTCTGTACATTTTCATCAGACATATTTGCTGTGAGTACCAGCTGTGCTGCGCAGTCAATGTCATGATACTTCTTAAGAGCTTTCTGATAAGCAGCTCTTACTTCCTCTGACGCAGCATCATTTTCAGATAGCACTGGCTTCTTTAAAGTACTATTTATTGCTCGTTCCAAATCATTTGCCGAACCTCGAAGCAGTAGGGTTTTTTTTGGGGTTATGGCTGTGGGAATGTCTTATCTGACCTCCCTCATACCAATTACTGCACACAGTACTATTGTTGTGATCCGATGTTATGTTTCCAGGTTGGCCAGTTTGTAGCATATTCCAACTTTCCAATACTAATTTCAAATTTGTTCATGGTAACGTTAACCACGCTCTGCTACCATATAAAGGTATATTTTAAAGATTTATTTAACCAAATTAATATTTTATGAAAAGTTGTATACTGACATCACAGAAAGGACAGACATAATAAACACACAGAACAATGACAATTGACATAATGACATAACTCATAATGACACAATTCCATGATGTAGTTAAAAATCTTCAACCAGTGTTTTCAACATTTATCACCGTAGCGCAGATCCAATCGGTCCACCAGAATTTTAAAATCGTTTTGCTACATTTCTGGTATACCTTGCAGAACATCTAGAGCTTCCCCACGTAAAGCTATGATTAGCTTTCTTCGTTTGATTCCACTCATTTGCCTTGGCAGCAGCGTCGATTTATTTGAGATAGACCCAGAGACCTTCCCATATATGTTGGTGGTTTTATTCTCGATGTTCTTACATTTCCTTCTTCAATTTATTTGGTTTTGGTTATTCTTAAACGTTCAGATTGGCCTTCACTTTGTCTAATTCTTGTTGAAACTTTTTGTGCACGGCCCTTACTTCCTCTAACCTTTTACTTTATTTTTCTCTATCTGCTATTCAACTACTACTGTCAAAGATTTCCCTATGGATTTGTCAAACTGTTCATCGCTGTCGCTTATATAGTGTTGTGAACGTTACTAGGCAATTCTCGAAAATTCCAGCAACTGTGGCAAACTTCTTATTGATCATTTAAGGCTAAACCTTTTTTATTTAATTTGTTAATTTACATTTTTTATGATGTTACCTAAATTATTATTAGTTTTAAATTAAATATTGTGTTGTGCATAATTTGAAATACATTTTCGTATTTTATTTGAAATGAAGCCTTTGTAAGTAATGGACTTATATTCCAAAATATTTTTTGTTGTTGTAATCGGGTATATCGATACATAATTAAATCGTCAAAATCACACTCACATTCAAGGTATCTAATTTTAAGTTCAATTAGTTTGAATACAATCCAATCAAATATATATTTAATTAAAATGGGTTATCTTTATTCAGATTTCCCTGATACGGTACCTTTCTAAAAAAAGTCAAAAGTTAATAACAAGTACCTACAATACTGCTATTGTTCGATAAATTAATAGATAGAAAGAATAGAGATTTAATTTGGTTCATGTATTTCAATTTAATTAGTTGCCTTTGGAATCTTCATCGGAAAAAAGGGGACGATGTTGCAAGGACTCAGGAACCGACGATACCTGCTAGCAACAGTTATGTGCTGTAAGTACCTACCTACCATAAGTATAAGACTTATTGAGTGTAATAGTATTTATATAATATATATTTACTGAATAAATTCAAAAACTTTTTGGAAGTTGTTAAACTAATCATGTTCAATACCTTCAGCAAATGCAGTAATTTACCATAAAAATAAATTAAAAATTGAAATTCCAAAAACATATTCTGGACCTATAAAGAAGATTAAGTTTATAAAAATTCCTAAATGAATGTATTACACTAAATTAACGATATGTTCTGAAGTACTATGTATATTAAATACATTGCTTGGTATTATTCGAGTAGGAAAGGTTTAACTCTTTGTCAGCCAGAGATAAATAAGAAGATGATGTTCTTCCTTTACTTTAATGATTCATTTGATAACTGATTTACAGTAGAATCCCGATTATCCGAATATCCGATTATCCGGACTCATTCGTCTCGGATCTAATTATCAATTTAAAAATGTTTTGACGGCATCAAAGATCAATAACAAGTTATTTTCAACCAAAATTTTAAATTACATAGGTATTTTGTAATTCAATGTCTATCGTTATAGCTCGTTTTTTATATATCGTATTATATAAGTAAAACCCATTACATAATTGTTCGGTTAGTTCGTTGTTAACCCATCAATGAATGTTCTATCGTATGTATGTACGTATTCTTTGTTATCTGCCGCACTGCCGTTTTCTTTCTTTGACGGTCTTTCGGAGTTTTCTGTGGGCAGTCGGCACATTTTTACTGATATAACTGTGTAGAAGGGTTGTCTTCACAAGACAGTCGATGAGTATAGTTTAAACCAGAGCTAACATGTCGCTCCGTGCTCATTTATACACATGTATTTTATTTATATTTGTTTTATTAAAGTTGTAAAATTGAACTTGAAATTTTTTAACCATCCCAAGTAAGGATATCTTTAAAGTGCTACGAAAATTAAAGACCATTACAATAATAAAAAATTATTAAAATTTAAATATTGTTTGATTTGCTTTGAAATCGGTTATCCGGATTTTCGATTATACGGAATACCCCTGGTTTTATTTGATCCGGATAATCGGGATTCTACTGTATTTACTTGCATTAATAAGAGTTTTTTTATGCTATCTCCCTTGAAGTGTAAATAGTAAATAGCAAAGTTTACTTATTATTACAAAAAGCGATTTTAGTTTTTCTTAAATTTCCAAAGTGTACATACCTACTAAATATTATAATATAAATTTAAAATTTAAAATTTATATTATAATTTTTAGTACTCTTTTGTATTCTCTTTTGAAAATAGTCTAAACACCGAAACGATCGTCAGAGAAATAAAATAGCATTGTGTTTTAATCTTTTACTTTACTTTTTTAAAAATGCCAATGCAAAACGATTCCACAATTTCAAATATATGTATATACTCCTCTACTTGAAAAACTAGTAACAAAAGAAATATTAGTTAGTGTATCATACATCAATAAACAAGTTGTTTATAGTTTTGATGATACAAGAAGTTGTCACAAGAAATTCTTAATACTTACCTATACAAATATGATTAAAATGCCACTTTTAGTTAAAATATTAAGTTTGACGATTTTAACATCACTTTTCATTCTTTATGTTATTAACTTTTGCTACTATTAATTTATTTTATTATAAAACAGTAATTTTAATTTGCAGGCAATTTAGCAGCATTCGCGGCTGGGATGAACTTTACCTGGACATCCCCTATGTTCCCAAAAATGAACAACAGTACAGGTAATCTGGACGAAAATCCTTTTGATGTACCTCTTAGCGACGAAGAACAGTCCTGGATCGGAGCGCTGTTATCCTTTGGAGCCATCTTCGGGCCGTTTATTGCAGGAGTCCTTGTCGATAGAATTGGACGTAAATGGACTTTAATTTATGCATCTGGGATCCCCCTAACAGCAGCATTTTTAATGTTGGCCTTTAGTAAAATGGTAATTCTGTACTATGCGGCAAGGTTCATCGCAGGTTTGGGTTTAGGAGTTACTTTTACTGCCATACCTATATACATAGGTGAAATATCTGAAGCATCAATCAGAGGAACTCTGGCGTCTATTTTTAATATTTTTATGGTCAGTGGGGAATTGTTTTCTTACGCGTTGGGATCCTATTTACCGATAATGTGGTTTTCCATAGTTTGCGCTGTATTTCCGGCTGCATTCTTGATCTCTTTCGCGTTTTTCCCGGACAGCCCTCAATATTTTATTTCGATAAATAATATCCCTGCTGCTAAATCGTCACTTGCAAAACTGAGGGGAACGGATTTGGGGGGGATTGAAAAAGAATTTGCTATGATTAAGGCGAGTGTCGAAAACGATATGAAAAATAAAGGAACCATCATGGATGTGATGAGGAATCGTGGTTTGAGAAAAGCTTTGCTGATGTGCCTAGGTCTGGTGACCTTGCAACAATTATCAGGCATCCAAGTGGTCTTAACGTACGCGACGGACATTTTTAACGCTTCTGGAAGTTCCATGGATTCTGACATTTCTTCCCTTGTAGTTGGATTAGTCCAGTTTGCTACAAGTTTCACGACACTTGTTCTAGTAGACCGGTTGGGAAGAAAAATGTTGCTTTTGATATCAGCAGTGGGAATGGTGGTATCAGAAGTACCACTCGGAGTTTACTTCTACTTAAAGGACGCAGATGAAGACGTATCTAATATTGGATGGTTACCTGTCGTTTCTATGATTGCTTATATGATAACGTACAATTTCGGTTATGGCCCTTTACCCTGGACGGTCATGGGCGAGGTATTTCCCGCCGATGTGAAAGCTGCCGCTTCTAGCATTACGTCAAGCTTTTGCCGGTTCATGGCTTTCATTACAGCCAAATTTTTCACTAATCTAAAGGGAGCAGTTGGGTTAGGTGGGACTTATTGGATTTTTTCAGGTATCTGTTTCGTAGGAATATTTTTCACTATATTCTTTTTGATAGAAACGAAAGGGAAAACGTTTGCCGAAATTCAAGAAATATTGAACCGATAGGGTTATGATAAGGTGCGCAGTTTTTCACCAATTGACAATAGATATAATAAGTTATTTATTATTATATTAGACTGACGATGAATTAGAAAAAAGGAACATAAACGCAAATTTTGACACCATTTTATTAAAATAAGTGTAAATGTGATAAAAACAGAGTTAACGTTTGGTACCATTACAAAATTAAAATAAATTTTCTTAACAATATATTGTATTTTGTAAAATCAATATTAAGATGGGAAACGTTTTATCGAGATACATACATATGAAAGCGTTTCAGACCATAAATATATGTATATACCTATATATGTTTTGTCATACGATATTTTGTTTTATTTTTAGTTTTATAAAATTATCTGTTTCTATGACTCATAATTTTGGGCTTTATCAAGACTAAAGGAGTTTTATAATGTAGGTCATTAAGGGTAAAGTGCTAATTATCTAGTCAATTAATATTATTTGTATACAATTTTTACGAAGATTATTAAATTGAAGGCTATTGAAAAAAAAAATAAAATCACTATAATACCATTTCAAATTTAAAAGAATCGTTACAACAATTTAAACTACTTACCCTTTACTGTAAATATTTATTGATTTAAAATTAAATTCAACAAAAAAGATTTTACTTATGTAATTAAAAATTTACATTAACATTCGTACTATTAATTTAATTCTTAGTAACATTTTTTCTTCCGATTGGTCTTGCAATTTATTCAAAAAGAAGATTAGTATGATGTACATTTAGCTAAAATGATTGCCTAAAAAATCCTATCCGTGGTTACTAATTAATTTGATAATATTTATTTATTTATTGGTATTTCACTTAAATAAGCTTTAAAAGCATTTACAAAGTATAACAGATAAAGTAGGTGGTAAATGAGTGGGACTCACGCAATTAGAAACATTGTAACGCAATGATAAATTTTATAGAAAGCTAAAAGTGAGATAATGCGGTGTTTAGAACATAATTGTTGCATGAGTAGATCATGCCATACCCAGACTGTTCTTTACACGTGCCTTAACACGCTTATCGATGAACTTGATCGAAGCTTAACAGAGATCTGATTAAACGTACGCTTAAGTCTGGGGATAGTAGAGTTATAATAAAAAGATTAAGAACAGGAGGTTTCAAGTATCTCTCTAGTGTTCCTGACAGAATAAGGTAAGTTTCTTATGATAAAATAAGAGTTAAATTCATCACAATTGAAAAAATTGTGGTAAATTTTGTAGGCAAAGACAGTCGTAATAAGAAAAAATATTGTTAATCTTATATCTTATTGATATCTATTAAAAGTACGGTAAGTAGAATCGTAGTCGTGACAAAAAGGAGACATGGAGTCTCCCGATCTCAAACATAACTATCGAAGTAGTTTATGTTGAGCAGTCAACGGTCTTCAATGGTGACGGTCCTCGTCGTGGATTTCCGGCGCACACCAAGATTTCTATTCCAGTGTATCGGAACAAAACCTCCAGCATGTTTCTGACCACCCTCCAATCCAGCCCATCGAGTCTACATCCGATCCTCGGTATTGCTAGCTTCAGGATGTTAGCGTGCAGCAATTGCTCTCTTAGTTCTATCAGGGAGCCATAAGGAGTGGTACGTAGGCTTCTCCGACCACTTGCTTTTGGTGACTAGATAGAAGATGGATTGGGTCCCATCGAGTAACTGCAATACTTTTCTTCCATCTTTGACCTGTTCGAGTAACATCGGTAGTCGCCCAAACTTCTTCCGAAAGACCGTGGCAATCCCACGGCTCATGTCCAAATCTCTTGCCACACAATGAGCCAGCGAGTATTCCTTCGGGACGGCGAATAAGTCCTGCTGAACTTCGGTGGTGACTCCAAATCGGGCTTTACGGTGTAAGATCTGTTCGGCCATAAATACTTCGTACTGGGGCTCTGGCGATCGAGCCTGCACAACTCTAACTCGAGCTTCCTCGTGGTTGTCCCCAGCATATGGAGCCAGTCGGTTGAAGTGGATTACTCTTGGTTTTCCATTGGGAGTACGTCTAATTCAGTAGATTACGTCATTGATTCGTTTGATAACTTTATACGGGCCTTCCCAATCTTGTTGCAGCTTCGGCGAAAGACCCCTTTGACGTTTCGGATTATAAAGCCACACCAAATCTTCTTCATGGAATCCTCCATCAGTGGTCTTAATGTCATATGCGTCCTTCATCCGGTCACTGGCTATCTGCATATGGGAACGTATCTCGTCATGGATGTCGTCCAATCGTCTTCGAAGTTCACTGACGTAATCTTCTCCAGCCACGTCTTCGCCAGGTTTGCACCCGAACTTTAAGTCGCATGGTAGTCGCAACTCTCGGCCAAACAGTACCCTTGCTGGTGTTTGTCCAGTGGCTTCATGTATGGAAGATCGGTATGCCAAAAGGAACAATGGCAGATAACGATCCCAGTCTCGCTGATGTTTGGAGACCACTTTAGACAGGTACTTGTTAATGGTCCTGTTCATTCGTTCTACCATGCCGTCTGATTGGGGGTGTAGGGCTGTAGTACGAGTTTTGTGAATGCCCAATATCTTACAGATGTCCTGGAATATGGCTGACTCGAAATTCCGTCCTTGGTCGGAATGCAACTCCAGTGGTACTCCGAATCGGCTAATTAGCTCTTACACGAGCGTTTCCGCCACTGTTGTTGCCGTCTGGTTTGGAAGGGCGTACGCTTCAACCCATTTCGTAAAGTAGTCCATTGCCACTACGATGTACTTATTTCCGTCTTCAGATTCTGGGAATGGTCCGGCAACATCTATGGCAATTCTCTCGAATGGGCTGCCGACGTTATACTGCCGCATCGGAGCACGTTGTCGCTTCTGAGGTCCCTTACTGGCGGCGCACGTCATACATTTTCTGCACCAGTCTTCCACGTCCTTCTTGCAGTTGACCCAGTAAAATCGTTCTCGTACTTTACCAAGGGTCTTCTTTACACCAAAATGTCCTCCTGAAGGGTCGTCATGGAGGCACTGCAGGACTTGCTTTACCAAGCTTCTCGGTATCACTAGCTGACGTCTGCTTTCGGTGCCATCTTAATTCTCGACCGCGCGCTGTAGGAGACCATCTTCTTCTTTAATGAAATCCCATTGAGCCCACAAAGATTTTACTTCTGTTGACTTGGCAGCTACTTCCTGCCAGGCTGGTCTTCTGCCTTCTTTCTTCCAGTCCAGGAACATGTTTAGGAGCGCGTCGGAATGTTGTTCTGCCTTAATATTGTCGGGCTGCCATTGCTCGACCAAGATAGTTATCCTTCTAATCTCTTCATGTTCCTCGACGCGTTGACAGTGTTTACACTTTGTCCGGGCAAGGTCTTCTGGATAAGGCGTCGGCGTTTTTATGGCTACTTCCCGCTCGGTGTTCTATGTCAAAGTCGTACTCTTGCAGCTTCTCTATCCATCTGGCTACTTGGCCCTCGGGGTTCTTAAAATTCAGCAGCCATTTCAACGCGGCATGGTCGGTTCGTAGCAAAAACTTTCTTCCGTAGAGGTATTTGTAGAAATGCTCCACGCTTTTTACTACGGCTAACAATTCGTTTCTGGTTACGCAGTAATTCCGTTCTGGTTTGGATAGAGTTTTGCTGAAGTAGCCGATCACTTTTTCTTCACCATTCTGTATTTGTGACAGGACCGCGCCAATTCCAATGTTGCTAGCGTCGGTGTCCAGGACAAACCTTCCAGTTGGTAGGGGATAGCCGAATACAGGTGTAGACGAGAGGGTTTTCTTTAGTTCTTCAAAAGCAGCTTAGCAGTCTTGCTCCCAACAAAATGATCTACCCTCTTCTGTGAGTCGAGTCAGAGGCTTAGCAATTTTAGCAAATACGGGAACAAAACGTCTATAGTAGGTACAGAGCCCAAGGAAGCTTCTGACTTGATGGACGTCAGCAGGTACAGGCCACTCTTGCACGGCCCTGATTTTCTGTGGGTCGACTGAAACGCCGTCTCCGGATACTACATGCCCCAGGTAATTGACGGTCTCTTGGAATAGCTGACATTTCTTGGGGCTAAGTTTTAGGTGGACATCACGGAGTCATCGGAAAACTTCCTCCAAAATTTTCAGATGGTCGTTGAAGTCCTTCCCGACTACGATGATGTCGTCGAGGTATACCAGGCAAGTCTTTCCAATTAAGCCAACCAAGACTGTTTCCATCAGTCGCTCAAAGGTGGCTGGTGCGTTGCACAACCCGAACGGCATCACCTTGAACTGCCACTGGTAAGGGGTAGCTGTCTTTTTTCGTAACATTGTTTAATTGGCGGTAATCCACACAGAAGCGTGTCGAGCCATCCTTTTTCTTGACGAGGACTACCGGCGATGTCCAGGGGCTAGTGGATGGTTCTATTACCCCGTCCCTTTGCATTTCACTTATGATGTTTTCAGCCTCTTCTCTCTTGGCCAGTGGTAGTCTCCTGGGTCGCTGACGGATGGGTTGGGCCTCGCCAGTATTTATTTTGTGCAGGACGGCGTTGGTTCGTCCCTTCTTGCCACCTTCTACTTCAAAGACGTCTTGGTATTCTTTTAGTAATCCTTTTATTTGAGGTCGTTGGTTAGGATTACATTTGTCACCTGCTTCCTGGCACAATTTAGACAAGGCTTCTGGTAGGCGTTGTGAGTCTTCCGTTCTTGTTTCTAGCTTTCGGACTTGGGATGTTACGGTGTCCTGAGTAGTTAGCCTGAACTCTTCTCCGTTTAAGGTCACGACTTTTCTTTGGAAGCTCATGCAAAAGTCGTACTTCCGAAGCACGTCCAAGCCCAGAATGACGTTGTCTTCAATTTCGGCCACAAGTACGCAGTGTCGGAAGGAGCTCTTTCCTATGCGGATCTTGACGTAGCTTTCACCATGGACATTTACCATTTCCCCGGTGGCCGTGCGTAGCTTCCATTGGGTCGGTTGAAGCTTGCTTGTTATCACATTGGCTCGTATAGTAGTCCTGCTTGCTCCGGTATCCAATAGGAACGAACACCGTTTCCCATTTATACGTCCCGTAAGAAAAAGGCTGTCAGCTCTCTTTCATGGTTTTTGTCAGTGCAACTAGACCGGGGGCTTCTTGCTCCGGGATCGACGTTTGCCCCGCCGGCGCCGCGCCAATCCTGACTAATTCCGGTACGCGGGGCTTCTCTTCTTGGGAAGCAGATCTCTCCCTCTTGCAGCTGCTTCTCACGTGGCCTAACTTCCCACAGTTCCAGCACCTGACTTGTCTGGGTTTTCTTACTATTTTGGTCATTATTCGGCGGACCATCTCTTCCAGTTTATCTTCATCCCGACCGGCTGACTCCTCTTTTAATTCCCGCATTCGGCATTGTCGTTGCGACGCCTGTTTGACGACGTCGTATTCCAGTGCACGGGCCAATGTGTCTGCCAGTCCTCGGCCGGTCCAGTCGGAGTCGCTGTTGAATTTCGTCGTCCTTTAGTCCGTCAATAAATGCGTCGACGGCCAATCTTTCCAGGGTATCATCGGCCGTACCCGGATACGCGAGCCGGACTAACCGTGCGATATCCGCCTCGTATTCCTGAAGACTTTCTCCTGTCTTCAGTCGTCGGTTCTTTAACTGCACATGGTACACAGCCGTCAGATGTGCTTGGCCGTATCGCATCTATAATCTTTTTACTAGCCGATGGTAGTCTAGTAATTCTTCCGGTGGCAACGTGTTCAATATTTCACCAGCACCATCACGCAGAGCCAGGGCAAGTGAAGAAGCTTTTTCTTCTAACGTTCATTTGTAAGCTTTTGCAGCCACCTCGAATTGCGTCAAAAACGTGGTCCATGATGTTTTTCCATCAAACGTAGGTAGCTTCATATGCACTTTGGATGGGATGACCTGTTCTTATTACGTCGGGGTTTTCTTTGCCGTCAACCACGCTATGCCTCTTTTCCGTAGGTTGGTGATTGTACTCTCGTTTTTCCGGATTCAGAGCCATTGCTTCCAGCTGGGCCAATCTTTTGTTTATTCCTTCTTGTTTAACCTTTACTCCTTTTAATTATTCTCTTGTTTCTTCTTCGAGTTTTCCCAGTTTTTCTTCCAATTTTCCTTCGAATTTTTCTAATTTTTCTTCCAGGACTTTTGAATTTTCATTTCATTTTTCTTCAAGGTTCTTTGAATTTTCATTTAATTTTTCTTCAAGGTTCTTTGAATTTTCATTTAATTCATTTAATTTTTCTTCCATATTCTTTGAATTTTCCCTTAGTTTCTTTTCCAATTCGTCCTCGACATCGTATGTGCTGGGATCGAAGCCTTCTCGTAGCAAAGCCTCCTCGAGCCGCTTCTGTAAGGTGTTTTTAGTACCAGACGTATCTTCGTCTCGCTCTTCCAGTTCGCTTTTCAATTCGGCGACTTTCAACTCGAACAAATTTTTCGGCATTTTTATTTATTTTGTTTGTTTATTACACTAGAAAATTATCTGGGGATCGATTCGCAGACCCCACACCTGACACCAATTGCAACGAATTTTCTAGTCAATGTATTTATTTAATTTATAATTTATTTAACACTATTTATATTACACTTAATACTAACTTAAAACTACTATTTATATTAGAACAATTCACTTATTTATATGACAACTTATTTATATTACTTGTGTCTTTCGTTTATCGTTTTGATTCGCGCACTGATGCTTTATCACCACAACTACTACTGTTCTTCGGTCCAAAGATGATCACTATATATACACCTTTCGAACTTTCTAGACAGGAACTCGAAGAAATCCTGAGTATTACCGAATGATGAGTAATAATTAGAAAGTCCTCGATTATTCCAGAATTGAACTTGTTACTTGTGCCGGAGAATGATTTACATCTTGTAAGTTGATAACACGAAAAGTACCGTGTGCGGTATCTACGCCGTAAGCATGTTAGCGATAACAAGTACATGCCACAAATTGTTATCGCACACACGTACTGTGTCACTGGTCGCTACAATATTGTTTTGTGTATAATTTGAAATATGTTTTCGTATTTTATTTGAAATGAAGCCTTTGTAAGTAATGGACTTATATTCCAAAATATTTCTTGTTGTAATCGGGTATATCGATACATAATTAAATCGTCAAAATCACTCACATTCAAGGTATCTAATTTTAAGTTCAATTAATTTGAATACAATCCAATCAAATATATATTTAATTAAAATGGGTTATCTTTATTCAGATTTCCCTGATACGATACCTTTCTAAAAAAAGTCAAAAGTTAATAACAAGTAATTACAATACTGCTATTGTTCGATAAATTAATAGATAGAAAGAATAGAGATTTAATTTGGTTCATGTATTTCAATTTAATTAGTTGCCTTTGGAATCTTCATCGGAAAATAAGTGACGATGTTGCAAGGACTCAGGAACCGAGGATACCTGCTAGCAGCAGTCATGTGCTGTAAGTACCTACCTACTACGTATATAAAACCTATTAAGTGTAATAGTATTTATACAATATATATTTACTGTATAAATTCAAAAACTTATGGAAGTTGTTAAACTAATCATGTTCAATACCTTCAGCAAATGCAGTAATTTACCATAAAAATAAATTAAAAATTGAAATTCCAAAAACATATTCTGGACCTATAAAGTAGATTAAGTTTATAAAAATTCCTAAATTAATGTATTACACTACATTAACGATATGTTGTGAAGTACTATGTATGTTAAATATATTGCTTCGTATTATTTTAGTAGGAAACTATCTCTTTGTCAGCCAGAGATAAATAACAAGATGATGTTCTTCCTTTACTTTAATGATTCATTTGATAACTGATTTATTTACTTGCATTAATAAGAGTTTTTTAATGTTATCTCCCTTGAAGTGTAAATAGTACATAGCAAAGTTTAATTGTTATTAAAAAAGCAATTTTAGTTTTTCTTAAATTTCCAAAGTGTACATACTTACTAAATATTATAATATAAATTTAAAATTTAAAATTTATAAACACCGAAACTATCGTCAGAGAAATAAAATAGCATTGTGTTTTAATCTTTTACTTTACTTTTTTAAAAATGCCAATGCAAAACGATTCCACAATTTCAAATATATGTATTATATACTCTTCTACTTGGAAAACTAGTAACAGAGAAATATCAGTTAGTGTATCATACATCAATAAACAAGTTGTTTATAGTTTTGATAATACAAGTTGTCACAAGTAATTCTTAATACTTACCTATACAAATATGATTAAAATGACACTTTTAGTTAAAATATTATCTTTGACGATTTGAACATCACTTTTCTTTGTTTATGTTATTAATTTTTGCTACTTTTAATTTATTTTATGATAAAACAGTAATTTTAATTTGCAGGCAATTTAGCAGCATTCGCGGCTGGGATGAACTTTACCTGGACATCCCCTGTGTTCCCAAAAATGAACAACAGTACAGGTAATCTGGACGAAAATCCTTTTGATATACCTCTTAGCGACGAGGAACAGTCCTGGATCGGAGCGCTCTTATCCTTTGGAGCCATCTTCGGGCCGTTTATTGCAGGAGTCCTTGTCGATAGAATTGGACGTAAATGGACTTTAATTTATGCGTCTGGGATTCCTCTTACAGCAGCATTTCTAATGTTGGCCTTTAGTAAAATGGTAATTCTGTACTATGTGGCAAGGTTCATCGCAGGTTTGGGTTTAGGAGTTACTTTTACTGCCTTACCTATATACGTAGGTGAAATATCTGAAGCATCAATCAGAGGAACTCTGGCGTCGATTTTTAATGTTTTTATGGTTAGTGGGGAATTGTTTCCTTACGCGTTGGGACCCTATATACCGATAATGTGGTTTTCCATAGTTTGCGCTGTATTTCCGGCTGCATTCTTGATCACTTTCGCGTTTTTCCCAGACAGCCCTCAATATTTTATTTCGATAAATAATATCCCTGCTGCTAAATCATCACTTGCAAAACTGAGGGGAACAGATTTGGGGGGGATTGAAAAAGAATTTGCTATGATTAAGGCGAGTGTCGAAAACGATATGAAAAATAAAGGAACCATCATGGATGTGATGAGGAATCGTGGTTTGAGAAAAGCTTTGCTGATGTGCCTAGGTCTGGTGACCTTGCAACAATTATCAGGCATCCAAGTGGTCTTAACGTACGCGACGGACATTTTTAACGCTTCTGGAAGTTCAATGGATTCCGACATTTCTTCCCTTGTAGTTGGATTGGTCCAGTTTGCTACAAGTTTCACGACACTTGTTCTAGTAGACCGGTTGGGAAGAAAAGTGTTGCTTTTGATATCAGCAGTGGGAATGGTGATATCAGAAATACCACTCGGAGTTTACTTCTACTTAAAGGACGCAAATGAAGACGTATCTAATATTGGATGGTTACCTGTCGTTTCTATGATTACTTATATAATTACGCTCAATATCGGTTATGGCCCATTACCCTGGACGGTCATGGGCGAGGTATTTCCCGCCGATGTGAAAGCTGCCGCTTCTAGCATTACGTCAAGCTTTTGCCGGTTCATGGCTTTCATTACAGCCAAATTTTTCACTAATCTAAAGGGAGCAGTTGGGTTAGGTGGGACTTATTGGATTTTTTCAGGTATCTGTTTCGTAGGAATATTTTTCACTATATTCTTTTTGATAGAAACGAAAGGGAAAACGTTTGCCGAAATTCAAGAAATATTGAACCGATAGGGTTATGATAAAGTGCGCAGTTTTTTACCGATTGACAATAGATATAATAATTTATTTATTATTATATTGGACTGATGATGAATTAGAAAAAAACAGAGTTAATTATTTAATTATATAATTGAAATTACTATTGCTTATGATAACTGAATATTTACCAAACGATGATAACGTTTGATACCATTGCAAAATTAAAATAAATTTTCTTAACAGTATCGTGTATTTTGTAAAATCGATATTAAGATGGGAAACATTTTAACGACATACGTACATATGAAAGCGTTTCAAACAATAAATATATATATGTTTTGTCATACGTTATTTTGTTTTATTTTTAGTATTAGAAAATTATTTTTCAGTATATTTTTCAAAATTTTAGGTTCATTAGTTTCGGAGTAAAGAAGAAGAAATGATCAATTTTCTTAAATAGGTTCAAAACTGTTTATTTAAAATTGTAAAAGGAATATATTTGAGACCCTTACAAGAATGTGATATGTTACACGAAGCAGTTTGCAATTTTCATTTTAATTTACCAAATTGCCCCCAAAGTGACTCATATTCAAGTATACCAAATTTCAACTTAATCGGCCCAGTACATTCAGAGCAAATTTGCTGTAACAGACGGGCACACAGGCATACTACTGATCCTATAAGGGTTGCAATTTTTTTTTTTTCGGACATACGATTCTAAAAAGTAGTAATTTTAAGTGAAACTGGGCGCAGATCTAACATTTGCACCGAATCCCCTCTCTCCATATAACTAGTAATGTGTATATTTTTTATCGAAAATAACAGACAACTATCCAACCCTCGTTAATTAGGCAATTTATTATTTCTATTTTTATTTAATTAAGTAATAATAGTCTTAAAACAGCAGTCCGTAAAAACGGGGGCAACTAAAGGCGCCTAGCCCTACCCCCTTAGGCTTCCCTTCCAGAAGCCGGTACTGTCGAGTAGTTCTTAGATATTAACAAATATTTTTTTAATTTTTTTATTATTTTTTTATTTTATAATTAATAAAACAGTTTATATTCTAAATTCTATTGTTTTAATTCAGTTGAATTTTTAACAAAGTAAAGATAGTTGCAATCAATATTATGACTAATTATTCATATCACGCATGTGCGTAAATTAATTAATTTTAATTTACAATTGTACTAAATAGGTAGGTATACTCATATTTATTTAAAAACTGAATATTACTAAACTATAGAAGTTATATTTACGTTTCTTGTTTCTAAAAACCCTTGAAATGAGTGCATAAACATATTTCTCCATAACAATACATTATCGTTTGCTTGTAATAATAATTAAAATCGAAATAAAACACGTTGGTTATAGTTACAAAACTTTATTTGCTAACACAATAATTATTTCAACTCACAGTCTGCTTCAAGGGAAGATATATAAACTAAGTATAAAAGTAGAGTCTTATGTGCTAACTTATCTACAAACAAAGGGTAGCAAGGGGGGATATTTTACAATAAGATAGTATATCTAAATATTTAGAAGAATAGAGTGGCAAACTTATTATTGATCATTTAAGGCTAAACCTTTTTTACTTAATTTGTTCCTTTCTATTTTTTCTAACAGATTTGATTTTCTGCTTATATTTTCTAAATCAATAATTTTAAAATCATCATTAAAATTGTGTATGTAGATTTAGGATTTTTGTTTTTAAAACATGTTAATAAGGGTTCTTTTATTCATTCTTTAGAAGCCCTGCCTGTTTGACCTACGTAACCTTTATCACAATCACTACATTTTAACAAGTACACTCCTGATTTTCAAGACTTTTCTGTTTTATCTTTGTTATTTTTTATGATGTTACCTAAACTATTATCAGTTTTGAATGAAATATTGTTTCTTGTATAATTTTAAATATGTTTTCTTAATTTATTTGAAATGTAGCCTATGTAAGTAATTGACTTTTATTTCAAAATATTTTTTGTTGTTGCAATCGGGTATATCGCATATATAATTTTATCCAATATATAATTTTAAGTTCAATTAATTTGAATACAATCCAATCAAATATAATTGTAATTAAAATGGGTTATCTTATTTTCAGGTTTCCCTGATACGGTACCTATCTAAAAATAAAAAAAGTCGAAAGTTAATAACAAGTACCTACAATACTTCAATGGATCGATAAAAAATAATAGAAAAAATAAAGATTTAATTTGGTTCATGTAATTCAATTTAATTAGTTGCCTTTGGAATCTTCATCGGAAAATAAGTGACGATGTTGCAAGGACTCAGGAACCGAGGATACCTGCTAGCAGCAGTCATGTGCTGTAAGTACCTACCTACTACGTATATAAAACTTATTTAGTGTAATAGTATTTATATAATATATATTTACTGAATAAATTCAAAAACTTATGGAAGTTGTTAAACTAATCATGTTCAATACCTTCAGCAAATGCAGTAATTTACAATAAAAATAAATTAAAAATTGAAATTTCAAAAACATATTCTGGACCTATAACCTATATATAATATAGTTTTTAGTACTCTTTTGTATACTCCTCGAAAATGGTCTACACAGAAACGATCGTCAGAGAAATAAAATAACATTGTGAAACTTGCCAAGTGTTTTAATCTTTTACATTACTTTTTTCAAAGTGTTTCACCCAGTGCCAAGCGATTCTACAATTTCGAATATATAATGTATTATGAACTCCTCTACTTGAAATACTAGAAACACAGAAATATCAATCAACAAGTTGTTTATAGCTTTGATGATACAAGGATTTGTCAGAAGAAATTCTCAATACTTACCTATACAAATATGATTAAAATGCCAATTTTAGTTAAAATATTATCTTTGACGATTTGAACATCACTTTTCTTTCTTTATGTTATTAACTTTTGCTACTTTTAATTTATTTTATGATAAAACAGTAATTTTAATTTGCAGGCAATTTATCAGCATTCGCAGCTGGGATGATGTTGACCTGGACATCCCCCGTGTTCCCAAAAATGAACAACAGTACAGGTAATCTGGACGAAAATCCTTTTGATGCACCTCTTAGCGACGAGGAACAATCCTGGATCGGAGCGCTCTTATCCTTGGGAGCCATCTTCGGGCCGTTTATTGTAGGGCTCCTTGTCGATAGAATTGGACGTAAATGGACTTTAATTTATGCGTCTGGGATTCCCCTAACAGCAGCATTTCTAATGTTCGCCTTTAGTAAAATCGTAATTCTGTACTATGTGGCAAGGTTCATCGCAGGTTTGGGTTTAGGAGTTACTTTTACTGCCTTACCTATGTACATAGGTGAAATATCTGAAGCATCAATAAGAGGAACTCTGTCGTCGTTTTTTAATGTTTTTATGGTCAGTGGGGAATTGCTCTGTTACGCGTTGGGACCCTATATACCGATAATGTGGTTCTCCATAGTTTGCGCTGTATTTCCGGCTGCATTCTTGATCTCTTTTTGGTTTTTCCCGGACAGCCCTCAATATTTTATTTCGATAAATAATATCCCTGCTGCTGAATCGTCGCTTGCAAAACTGAGGGGAACGGATTTGAGGGGGATTGAAAAAGAATTTGCTATGATTAAGGCGAATGTCGAAAACGACATGAAAAATAAAGGAACTATCATGGATGTGATGAGGAATCGTGGTTTGAGAAAAGCTTTATTGATATGCCTGGGTTTGGTGACCTTGCAACAATTGTCAGGCATCCAAGTAGTCCAAACGTACACGACGGACGTTTTTAACGCTTCCGGAAGTTCCATGGATTCCGACATTTCTTCCCTTGTAGTTGGATTAGTTCAGTTTGCTACAAGTTTTACGACACCTGTTCTAGTAGACCGGTTGGGAAGAAAAATGTTGCTTTTGATATCAGCAGTGGGAATGGTGATATCAGAAGTACCACTCGGAGTTTACTTCTACTTAAAGGACGCAAATGAAGACGTATCTAATATTGGATGGTTACCTGTCGTTTCTATGATTACTTATATCATTACGTACAATTTCGGTTATGGCCCTTTACCCTGGACGGTCATGGGCGAGGTATTTCCCGCCGATGTGAAAGCTGCCACTTCTACCATTACGGCAAGCTTTTGCTGGGTCATGGGTTTCATCGTGGCCAAATTTTTCACTAATCTAAAGGGTGCGGTTGGGCTAGGTGGGACTTATTGGATTTTTTCAGGTTTCTGTTTCGTAGGAATATTTTTCGGTATATTCTTTTTGATAGAAACGAAAGGGAAAACGTTTGCCGAAATTCAAGAAATATTGAACCGATAGGGTTATGATAAGGTGCGCAGTTTTTTACCGATTGACAATAGATATAATAATTTACTTATTTTTATATTGGACTGACGATGAATTAGAAAAAAGGAACATAAACGCTAATATTGACACCATTTTATTAAAATAGATATAAATGTGATAAAAACAGAGTTAATTAATTAATTATATAATTGAAATTACTATTGCTTCTGATAACTGAATGTTTACCAAACGATGATAACGTTTGATACCATTGCAAAATTAAAATTAATTTTCTTAACAGTATCGTGTATTTTGTAAAATCAATATTAAGATGGGAAACATTTTATCGACATACGTACATATGAAAACGTTTTAAACAATAAATATGTATATGTTTTGTCATACGTTATTTTGTTTTATTTTTAGTATTAGAAAATTATTTATTTTATATTTTAATAGGTGATTAATAAGACTCACATTATCCCAAAAGGTATAGAAAAAGTTAATTGTTAACTGTGTACCTAAATATCTGCTGCTTTATTTAGCTCCAAGTATTATAAATCGGAATTCTTCGCCTATGAACAAAAGTCAAGTGATTCAAGGTGAAAACTCGCATTTTCAAAAAACTGGAATAACCAACGTCTTTATAACGATATTTTAAATCTATAACCTTCTCTGCCTCTTTCTGATCCTGTTTCTGTTTTTACTATATTTCTAACTAGCCCTTTATGTCTCTATCCTATTTTTCTCATTTCTGAGCGACTACCAATAGCTCTAAGCTACTAAATACTACTTTTTCCAAACCCTCTTAATTTCTATTCACGCGATTTTCGACCACATATCAAATTTCGCGGACGTTTTTCACCCTTAATACAGAGTCGTGCTCCAATAATACATGTAACGATATAAATGAACCCTTTGAGAGTTACCTGACTACCCAAATACAGATATGTAATGTTTATTATAAGAAAGATTAATATTGGCAATAATTTTGTTACTACAGACACGGTGTAGGTATTTGTAACCGTCGTATTTTATATTTAGATATAAATATTTATATCAAGTAAAGGTTTTTGGTTTTTTTTCCTGTAATAAATTATCCTTGACCGCAGACACTAGAATGCTGTACATAAAAAGAAAAGTTATCACGAAACTATAGTTTCGCTAAAATTTATGTTAGAAATATGAATTTATCACATGTGTACAAATAGACACGTGAATTTTGAATTATGAAATATAAAACTTTCGGTTCGTTTGTGACCAGCAAAAGCTCCACGAATGTGGTGAGTGTAGATATTATTTACATATTGTACAACAATATTTACTAACTATATCATTTTTTTTAATTATCTACGTCATAAATAAAGTTAAGAAATATCTGTTAAGTTATTTTTACATTTAATTAAAGCAGAACGGTCATCACGAGAATACACGAAAAACATCAAACTTCCAAAACGACAGTAAAATTTGTGAAGACCATCTCAAAAAATGGAACTTTCTCCGAAACCGGTACGATTTTTTTACTAATAAATTTCATCAAGTGCACACTTACTGAACTGTTATAGTTAACTTTAAATAACTTATAATAAAGTCGTTAATTAGCAATATGTGAGGATGACACCATGGATGTCGAAACGGGTTTAAGGTTTCTTAATATATTATATGATTTTTTTAAATTTTTAGAGTTAGTATCATTTAATTACAAAATTGCTAACAGTTGTGATTTCTTTTTATTACTTGCAAAGAATCATGAAGCAGAAGAAAATATCCAAACCCAAACGAAGCCTCACGGGCATTACCTGACGATGGTCGTTATAGCAAGTAAGCTTAAATAAAATACCTTTAGTATATTGGGCATTAAAGTAACTAAAGAGCATAAAATAAATAGTTGAAATTAGTAAATGAATCTTAAGTGATGAACAACTCAAAAGAGGCAATGCTGAAATTGAAGTAGAAAGCTATAGACAAGACCTTCGTCTTATATGCTACCTACATGGGTCAAAAATAAATCTGACAACATATACAGAGTTAGCCAGTGAAAAAGGAACATTTCATTTTTTTTCCACGTCGTTTGTATTTTTTTGTATACAGAAACCATATACAGGTCATTGTGTTTAAGGATCTTTGATTTTTATTTACTAACATTTTCTATTCTAATGCTGCTCATAAAAACTATCGACATGTTATTCTACTAAAAATAGTAAGTAACAAAATATTATATACATTTGCTTTAATTACGTTTCGAATAATTTATTTAAAAAAATAATAATAATATAAAGTATTATAAACTCCTTTACTTGGAATACTAGTAACAGAGAAATATCAATCAGTTTATCATACATCAATAAACAAGTTGTTTATAGTTTTGATGATACAAGTTGTCACAAGAAATTCTTAATACTTACCTATACAAATATGATTAAAATGACACTTTTAGTTAAAATATTAACTTTGACGGTTAGAACATCACTTTTCTTGCTTTATGTTATTAACTTTTGCTACTTTTAATTTATTTTATGATAAGACAGTAATTTTAATTTGCAGGCAATTTATCAGCATTCGCAGCTGGGATGATCTTGACCTGGACATCCCCCGTGTTCCCAAAAACGAACAACAGTACAGGTAATCTGGACGAAAATCCTTTTGATGCACCTCTTAGCGACGAGGAACAGTCCTGGATCGGAGCGCTCTTATCCTTTGGAGCCATATTCGGGCCGTTTATTGCAGGAGTCCTTGTCGATAGAATTGGACGTAAATGGACCTTAATTTATGCGTCTGGGATTCCCCTAACAGCATCATTTCTAATATTGGCCTTCAGTAAAATCGTGATTCTGTACTATGCAGCAAGATTCATCGCAGGTTTGGGTTTAGGAGTTATTTTTACTGCCTTACCTATGTACATAGGTGAAATATCTGAAGCATCAATCAGAGGAACTCTGGCCTCATTTTTTAATATTTTTATAGTCAGTGGGGAATTGCTTTGTTACGCGTTGGGACCCTATATACCGATAATGTGGTTCTCCATAGTTTGCGCTGTATTTCCGGCTGCATTCTTGATCTCTTTCGCGTTTTTCCCAGACAGCCCTCAATATTTTATTTCGATAAATAATATCCCTGCTGCCGAATCGTCGCTTGCAAAACTTAGGGGAACGGATTTGAGGGGGATTGAAAAAGAATTTGCTATGATTAAGGCGAGTGTCGAAAACGATATGAAAAATAAAGGAACCATCATGGATGTGATTAGAAATCGTGGTTTGAGAAAAGCTTTGTTGATATGCCTGGGTCTGGTGACCTTACAACAATTGTCAGGCATCCAAGTAGTCTTAACGTACGCAACGGACATTTTTAACGCTTCTGGAAGTTCCATGGATTCCGACATTTCTTCCCTTGTAGTTGGATTGGTCCAGTTTGCTACAAGTTTCACGACACCTGTTCTAGTAGACCGATTGGGAAGGAAAATGTTGCTTTTGATATCAGCAGTGGGAATGGTGATATCAGAAGTACCACTCGGAGTTTACTTCTACTTAAAGGACGCAAATGAAGACGTATCTAATATTGGATGGTTACCTGTCGTTTCTATGATTGCTTATATCATTACGTACAATTTCGGTTATGGCCCATTACCCTGGACGGTCATGGGCGAGGTATTTCCCGCCGATGTGAAAGCTGCCGCTTCTACCATTACGGCAAGCTTTTGCTGGTTCATGGCTTTCATTGTGGTCAAATTTTTCACTAATCTAAAGGGTGCGGTTGGGCTGGGTGCGACTTATTGGATTTTTTCAGGTTTCTGTTTCGTAGCAATATTTTTCACTATATTCTTTTTGATAGAAACGAAAGGGAAAACGTTTGCCGAAATTCAAGAAATATTGAACCGATAGGGTTATGATAAAGTGCGCAGTTTTTTTACCGATTGACAGTAGATATAATTACTTATTTATTATTAAACTGGGCTGACTATGAATAAAAAAAAAAGGAACATAAACGCTAATTTTGACACCATTTTATTAAAATAAGTGTAAATGTGATAAAAACAGTTAATTAATTAATTACATAATTGTTTTAAGAATCGTTTCTTTTGTTTTTAGAAACATTGGATTATTCATTATCATATCATTTTCCTTATATCTCATGAAATTGCGACAACGAAAGTCACAAAGGTTAGAACGTTTTTATAAAATTCTACCCATTCAGATGCAGCAGAACATATAAAAGAAAAATTTTGCATAACTAGCGGCGATAAGTTGTTTATAATTAGTTTTAAAATAGAAAAAAGACTAAAGAAAGTTAATAAATATCGGAGGGGTCGGGCTCCTACCTCTTCAAAGGTCCCTTGCAATTATTTAACAAACGCACAAAAAGCAAAATATGACATGTAGACTATTATAGATAAAATTAAATAATAATAGTGAAATATAAAAGGTTAGGCAAAAAAATAATTAGTTTTCAGCTGCCAGGGGTTGGTTTCGAAGGAATGTGGGTCAAGGGTTCTTCTGTTTTGAAACGAAACGAATGTGTAACATGACGGGGATTTCCGAGCATTGAATTGCATTGTCTTTATTATTTAAATTTTCTTTTTAATTTTTTTTTCTCTCGAGCTTGACACCTCCCAGCTTAAAATATATATTAATCATTTTTGTCAACAAAATTTAATTTCGTTGTTTGAAAAATGGCGTTTTTGTCTGAACTTACTGTCCCTCTAATGTATCAATTTTAAATTATTGATCTTACCCGGGTATGCCTTACTACAACTTGGATCCCATAACTTAACTGGTATTGGATCTAAGCATTTTCCTTGGTAAATACTTGGATCCAATGACCTTTCCTATGTCACTAAGTGTCATTTATTAGATAGAAAATAGACGAAACTAGTTGAATACAAAATCATTTCTTAAATTCAGTGAAGTTAGAAAAGTCTTATTAAAAAAAAATACATAAAAACATAGATTTTCACAAAATAGCGTTTTTCATCATCATTTATTTGAAAGTACACTTTTTGAATATTGAGGACAAACTACGTTTGCCTCAATGATTCATTACCAAGAAAAATACTTGGATCCGATATTAAACTATCCATCCAATATTGGTTGACGAGCTGTCTACCCCCCCCCTCCCCCCCAGGCTACCAAGATGTAGACTTAGAACAAAAACTCGAAATTTTCAAGATTAACTCAAAAGCAAAAGGCGATAGGAATTTTTTGAAAGAACTAATGAATTTATCTCAAAAACGGAGATCGAGAAGCTCGCATTTTTTTTTTTAATATCTTACAGTTCCCGAGTTGTCCCATTATTCCGGTCAATTTAGACATTCGAAGCTACATTTCCCATCAAGCTGAAAATCAGTAAGATCGTTTAAAATATGATTAAAAATAAAATTTGAAAGTACCCCATCTTTCCCCTGTATGGAAAAAATTTTATTCAAGGTTAAAGGCCAAAAAAATGAGTTTTTCGCGATTTCCAGCAAAACGGTAAGTTTTATCATAAAAATACTTCAAACGAAAATTGTAGATCTTAAAATTATCTATAAAATATGTATGAATATTTTTTTCCTAAGCGCCACCGTTTCTGAGATATCAGGTAAAATGAAACCCAGTCCCTTATTTTATACGTCAGTGTAACCTCGAGGCAACATCTGTCTCCTGTTCATTTGTATGTGTGGCTAGGGTCTTATACCTGCTTTATGTCAGTGTGCCCAATAAATGAAATACTGTTAGTCTCAGGGTTGCCAGATTAGGGATTTTTTTCCTTTGGGAATATATTTTTCAAGGGAATTCTTCTGGGGAAAAAATTACCTCTACAATCTTTTTTCTATTTGCACTAAATATTTTCTAGTTCTTCGGGATTTATTTGTCACATAGCTTATTTTGGGGTATTTCACAGATACATATTTTATAGATAATTTTATGATCTACAATTTTTGTCTGGGGTAATTTTATGATAAAACTTACCGTTTTGCTGAAAATCGCGAAAAACTCATTTTTTTGGCCTTTAACCTTGAATAAATTTTTTTCCGTAGGTACAGGGGAAAGATGGGGTACTTTCAAATTTTATTTTTAATCATATTTTAAACGATCTTACTGATATTCAGCTTGATGGGAATTTATGTAGCTTTACGTCTAATTTGACCGGACTATATACAAATAGCGACATTTATCCACTCTGTAATGTTATTAATATATACGCTTAACTATAATACAGTACTTGACATAAAAAAAAGTGATCGCTAAGAAAAAATAATTTTGCCTCCTTTCTTCCTTTTTGTACAGGTTCTGCAATTTTGATTGTGACTTTTATAATCTACCCTGACGAATATTTAACGCTGTTAAACGAAACGTTAACTAAAAATATTTTCGTCTCTTGAATTTAGGTATTTGTTTACAAATTGTTCTTAAATTACCAAGTATAACAAAATCCCCTATCCTCATAATAAAGAAATAACCGTAATGCTATGGTTAGGTGAATCTTACAACGATATAAATATCACCCTGTATATTCGCTACTCTTGTTCATATCGCTCAAGAATATATCTGTTGACCTCACGTAACTCTATATTCAAATAAAGAATTATCAATAGGTAGTTCTGTTGTCTATAAATCTTTACAAGTTTCACTACAGACATTTTCTCCACATGTCTGTCTGTCCCTTTATTATTTTAAATAACCACATAAATAGTAAACAACATAATCTACCCCAACAAACTTTTAACTCAATAAAACGAAACATTAACCTGTTTATGTAATGCAATAAAAATATTTTCGCCTCTTGAGTTTACTTTTTTAGAAATTGTTCTTAAATTACCAAATAAACAAAAATCTTCTTCATTCATCATAAAAAATTAAATGTGATGCCACGATTAAGTGAATCTTATAACGATATAAATATCACCCTGTATATGCGCTACCCTTGTTTATATCGCTCAAGAATATATCTGTTGACCTCACGTAGCTCTGTATTCAAATAAAGAATTATTTATCAATAGGTAGTCCTGTTGTCTATAATGTTTACATGTTTTACGACCAACATTTCCTCTGCATATCTCTTTCTTTTATTATTTTGAATAAGTACATAAATAGCACACAACTTTTGTAACAACAAGTAATTGTATCGCCGGTAGTCGGGTTGTTATTTCGAAAAGAAAAAAGAAGACAATTTTCTCCTTGTTTTATTTCTCGAATTAATCACACGCTGTCGAGGTTTGTCTAATCGCAAAAGTTTACAAACTTTTTATCACTAATTTGTGGCGAAACTCGTCAGCACAAGAACAAAATCAAAAGCGTCAGTGTCAAGTTGTCCAGTGTTTGCTAAAAAGAGCGACCAAACTCAGCAATGAACCCTCCTACCACCTTCAGCAAGGTATGTACAAAAGTATATCGTACAACTAATTAGGTATTTAAAAAATTCCTAATTGTAGTTATACAAATGTAGATAATGTATTATTTATTCACTAGTAGCTACTTTAATAATATTGTTATTTTCCTTCACTACATTGTGATAAGGTTCTTTTTATTTATTTATTTACAACGCTCGTACTGTCAGTAACAAGTATCGTCGTTTTCAACTTGAAAATCGGAAACATAATAACATTATAATAATTATTATACATATTACGTACAATCAGATGCAGTTAGGTGCGGTATTACGAATAATAAATAAGTAAAAAGTAATTTAGTAATTCAAGTAGAAATAGTCAATTAAATATAAATTTTAAATATTAAAGTTTTAAATCATAAAATAAAGAAAAGGGAACTGAGGTACGATTTCTTTTGGCATGTGTATTAATTATGCCCACATGCTTATAATGCAAGTATTCTCAACGAAAGAACCTAAGAATATTATAAAAGGCAGGTAGGCTTCTCACATGATGACTAAAAGATATTTATTTTATTTTTTTCTTTTCAATTTATGAAATTTCAATTTGTTATTAAAGATAAAAAAATGAATATAAATATTTCTTGAGACTAGTAATCAAAATATAAAAAATCACCCTGTAAAAATGATATTAGTTACTCATAACAAATATTGTCAATTGTGTAATAATGTTATCAATGTTAATTTTAAAGAATTACAGTGGACCTCGTCAATTACGTACATTAAACATGGAGAGGCAATGAATTATGTTCATAATAGCCGGGTGTTTGTTACTGACGGATTTCTGTAATATGTTCGAATTTTCTGTTCAAAAGTAGGTACTCCCTTTTAAACCATAGATCTTGTGTAATATTCAAAAGGGAATAAAACTTTTAAGTTTGTTCTGTAGATTTCATTAGTTAAAACCAAGCGTTATTCATCTTAATTTGTGTTCGTTATAACCGAATTGGGTCTGTATATCAGGACTATTTTAATTAATAGAAAACCTTAATTGCTTATTACTTAAATATTATAATTGCTACAAATCAACAGAAATAGCTTGAATCTGAAAACCCACTGGTGCGCGATGGACACAGCTGATATTATAGTGGGGACTTATACTTCGATGAAGCACATAGCGTTGTATGTAAACTCGCCCCGTATTATAAAAAAAACATTAAATCAGAAACTTTAACGATGGGGACAATTAATAAAAATTAAAAAAAAATCACCTAATTTTTAATTTTATTTAGTTTATAAGAGATCGTGCAACTTTTAGCAAATATTTTTCATAATTGGTGAGACATTCTTAAAGAAAAGCGGACAAATAAAAGAAACACTTAGGAATACATATTTATTCTACAAACTTAATTAGTCAATGTTTCGTTTATTAGTTTATTATTATTATTATTATAAATATTTTAATATCAATAATAGCTGAGCTGAATACCTCGAAATATTTATTTATTTATTTATTATTTACAGATTGATGTGCGTTCACAACTGTAATTATTTAATTTAATTACTTACTAAAAATCAATATTCTAAGGAAGAAGTAATTGTAGAAATAACAATACTGGGTACTAAATTAACCCCATTCAAATAATATTACATATTTAAAATACAAAATTGGAATTCTGATTAATTTAAAGTGCATTACCACTTTTCGTGTAAATATTACTAATACCATTAAGACACACTGGGGTGAGTTTACTTGTACAATACGGTACAAACACCGAGCGGTAAAATGCATCTTTTTCCTTTCGAATGCGCTTTCTTTCTATCTTTTGCGCCGTTCGCTCGAAGTCTGAGGGGCCACTTATTTCTGTTATCCTCTACGTAATAATACATAAGTATTTGCATTTCATGTCAATATTATCTGAACAAGGGACATAAGTAATTACGTTTTTAATGATAATAAAATAACTTTTATATGCAACACTGTTTGCGAATATCTAAAAATAATTTTCACAATTTGCTCATTAAAATCGTTATTTAAAAAAAAACAAAAAGAAATTATTGTTTAAAAAGCACCAGTTGTTGCATAAATAATACTAAATATAATAAATGATAACCCTAATTAAGTTATCTAGATGTTTAAAAAATATAGATACGTATTTTTTTGTAAAACTGAAAAACATGCAATTTCAATTAAATAATTGTCAACGCATATTTATTACATACATATATATTTATTTTGTAAAGACCTGATAATAGTGAACAAAGAATATGAGCGAGACTTCTACTAGAAATAATAAAAACAAAAATGTAGAGCTGATCTAACTTTTGGCCTTGCTTAAAATAGAAAATTACGTATGTAATGAAATCAAACTTTTCTGGAAAAATTAATTAAAACGTAGGTACAGCCATTAAATAAAAAAACTTTGTGCCACTACACTTATATTAAGTCACTTTCCTGTTTGTCTGTACCTATAGTTTAAAGTTTGAATTTAATTTTGTAAAAATAAAGATTCGCAAGGCACTTAGTCAAACATAATTTGAAATTTAAAATAAAAACACTTGATTAAGTTTTACGAAATGATAAGGGTTTTATAATGATAATTAACACAAGGTTAAAATAATCAAAATAATATATATACAGTATATTTCGTTTATAAGGACCATTAAATCCGTCGCTATATCCGGAAGTCGCTATATAAAAAGAAAGAGAGAAAGAATGAAACAAGTAAAGGCAAGAAAAGTAGCCAGTAACTGATTCTTAGATTTAACTTTATCAACCTTAGCATTTATAAACGATTACTAAGTACAACTGCTGACTATCTGTGAATGTACACAAAAGATAAAAAAGTTTTGTGTTTAGATTCGGTCGCAATATCAGTATGAGGTTTCTAGCATCTTGTAATTAATAGTTCATTAAAATTAGTCAGAAATCGACGTTATATCCGAAGTTGTTACAGTCAAATTTTCTTCTTAAATTACTCCTTTAATTCAAAGGAATTATATGTTATGTCATATAACCAAAAGGTCGTTACAACCGAGGTCGTTATAATGAAATCCACCGTAGTTTCAATAATTTGGACTTTCCATCTTGCAACAATATTTTTGAATATTTAAATAGTATAGATACGAGATCTATTAATTACTTCGATCTTTAAATATAAATTTTTAAGCACATAGAAGCGAAAAGGTATTCAATAGATCTTTTCAGGAAACTCTTTGTTAATGTTGTTGCTGCGCCAAAATTATGTTAAAATTCTACTTTCTGACTGCAAAAAAATTATAATGAGTTCCAAATGGAAATAAAATAGAGAAACTCACAGAATTTTTATTTGTTGTATTTATTTAAGTCATTTTCGTCATCGACGAGTAAAATATGTTGACAATATCCATTATGGATTGATTATAACTACTAGTGTTGGCAATATAAATTAATTATAACTGTTAATAATGTGTTTACAATAAGTAGCTAGGTAACAAAGACGATTTGTATCTAGTAATTAGCTACAGGGTGGATCATAACAATATATTTCTTGATTTTCAAGACATGTTAAGTTAAGATCGATAAATCTTACAAATATTGTTGTAGTTATTGAAAATACACAATCATAAATTTTCTAGACTATCTGTACGAAATTAGAAATCAGTAGGGGGCCGTTCATAAAATACGTTTGCATACAGGGGGGGGGGGGTTTCTTACTGAGTGTGACAAGGGGGGACAGGGGGTCTACGGCAACGTGACGTTCGCCGTTCATCAAAAAATTTTACTGAATTTTTACAGAATCCTTGGACTTCTGATAAATAGAAATATTATTTATTTGTTCGTTACAAAAGATATTTATTGATTTATTTAAATTTTATTATGAAAATAAAATAAATATTTTTGACTATCAAAATTTGTGTATTATCAATAAAAATTTATCATGTTCAGGGGGGTGAGGGTTTAGTTTTTGTGACGTAATATTTACAGGAGAGTCACAAAAGTGTGACAGCGTGACAACCGGGGGGGAGGGGGTCAAAAAAAGCTAATTTTAATGTGACGTATTTTATGAACAGCCCATAGGTATCCAAGTACGTTTTAAAAACATTTTTTAAATTTTTAATTTTAGGCAATCACCCACATTTACGGTCTTCTTAATGATAAAAAATTGAAAAATAAGATTTCAGATACTTAAATGGTCACAAAAGAAGGTTTTCCTAAATAATAAATAACAAAAAATTTCTCGTTATCAAACCAACTTCTTACGTTTTTTTGTATTATATACTACATACATGAAAAACAATTAAAAAAACGAAAAAGTTGATTATTTTTTTTTTTTGGTTTAGAATTAAATCAATGAAGACAGTCAAAACAAAGGCACCCTTTTTGTTAAATTGACGTTTCGTTCACTTTGTAATGTTATTGTAGATGTGTCCTCCCTTCCCCCACCCCCAACCAAATTACCTTTTTCCTAGTATATGGGCTAAACTTAGCAAAATCTGTATTTGCTTATATTATATATAAAGGAAAAACATTTATCAAATGAACGTCGGTTGGGGCTGGGAGAAAAAAAGTAACTTTTCATGTAAACGTGACCTTTTTTAGTGAATATTGTCTTTTTCCAATATTTTTTTTAAAATGTTTCTTTTTTTGTGTTGCAGCAAAAATTTGGTTGTAGATGAAACTATTATTAATTTTACTTTTTTTATTACTGATAGAGCTTAAACATCAAGGGATCTCCAGTCCCTAAAAGTCCTCGTAGTGGTGGATACTCTCGCCTGGAAAACACAACAGATGAAAGTGTAGGATATTGTACAAACCTGCAAACAAAATGTAAGGATAGGGGTGTAGGATGGTTCAAGAATTATTACAAAGGTCTGCACGATAACACCAGCTACGGGGGTTATAAGGAATTTGGATACTAACAGAAGCAAAAAAGATTATTTGTATACTAACTTATATAAAAATGGAAAACTTACTAAAAATAAGGTTTACTACTTTTAGAAATTATATCAAGTTATTATTTATTAATTTCATTATATTTGGACAGAGACTGCTTAAATCATTATATAAAAATTTTTTTTGTAGTAGTAATTAACAACATTACGTAATTTTCTATAGATACTTTTTTATTCCCTATGGATATATTACTTATAAATACTTTTTGTTAATAAAACACTTATAAATTCGAACGCTTGTTTATTGTTACGACAAACCAAGAAGGAATAAACAATTGATACTAACCTACCCTTATACATGAATTGTACAGTAATCAATAATTTTACATAATATATACATAACTGAATTCATCCTATTATGATCCCTTTGCTTTTAGGTACATTATTTATCTTACCTAGAAACACAGAAGACAAGAATAAACTTTTTATTCATTTTAATTGTAAAATTAAATAAAATTTTAAAAGAAAATTCTGGAATTATGGGAAAGAATTTACCTTTAATATTAAATCTAATAAAATTGTGCTTCACAAAATAACATTGCTCTACACTGGAAAAGTATTCGAAATACCCATGCTAAAGTTCACCCCTTTATAGGATTATCTGTTGTCTGAGATTATATAATTTTAATTACCTTAAGTAACACATTATATTCGTACAGCTTATTTTCGTGTTTTTATGAGGGATGCATTAGTAAAGTATAATTTTTGAAGATAATTAGATAATTACTTAAATATTTCTTAACCTTAGATGCTTCTATGTACAATCGGGGTGGAATAGTACTTTCATTCAAAATTTACCTGGTGATTTTGTTGACCGCTGGGTGGAATCGTACCATACCGGGGTTTCTTCGGTGCATTTGGGTTCAATCTCTATTTCTCAGTATTTCTTACTATCGGCATTTCCAAATTTTTGTACTTTTCTATTGGGTCACTACTTTCACTTACTTATTTTAAACTCCCCCTTATCTATTTTCCTGGTTTTCTAATTTTCAAACCATAGTTAGTTCGGAGGTTCGGTCAAAACGTTTCTTCGTGCAAGTTCAATTCTACACTCATTTCACCTTCATTTTCTAGTATTCAGTTCAGTTTTGTTTATTAAATATTTTGTTGGCCGTTATTAGGTATACTTTATTTTTATTTCTTTGCACCTTCGTCAGCAGAACACAACGAGACTAAAATAGTAATAATTACAGCTAAACACGAAACAAAACACTCAACGTAAAGTACCTACTCAATTAAAGGTTCCATGTATATTTAATGAAAACTCATAGCTCAAACCAATAGAGAGTAAGTTTTATGTAGCCATTTTTCATGAATGCCTTTAAAAGAAAATATTTCCTTAAATTGTTCAATATATGCTTACTAGCTACGCCCGCGACTTCGTCCGCGTGGAATAGTGACTTTCGGCAGCTTTTAAACTTTTTTCCTTCTATCTATCTCTGTATCAAATTCTCATTTAAATCGGTTCAGTAGTTTGGGCGTGATTGCGTAACACAAAGACAGACAGAGTTACTTTCGCATTTATAATATTATAGATTAATATAGGTTAATTATAGTTTAAAATAGTTTATATAGCTTAGTATTCAACTACTTTTATTGATCCAAATAAACAAAACCTCTATAACTTTTTACACTTAATTTTTTTAATTTTCTGGGCCGTAAGCTTTTTGGACGACGTCATTACACAAAAACTTTCATCGGCTAATTTTTTTTAGGGTAAAATTTTTACAAACATTGAATGTCGTATTTATTTATGCCTAATCAAAAGCATAAAAAATAAGTTTCAAGCTTCTATCTTTAAAAATTACGGAATTACCGCACAAACTTTCCTATTTCAACCCCTTACAACCCTTTTTTCGCATTAAAAAGTAGCCTATGTCTTTTCTCAGGCTCTAGACTATCTCTGTACCAAATTTCATTTAAATCGGTTCAGTAAATTTTAGGCGAGATTGTGTAGCATACAGACAGAGTTACTTTCGCATTTATAATATTCCGCGAATTCATTTTCATCGATTTTCCCATGGGAATAAGATATTTTCCCGGAGTAAAACGTAGCCTATGTGTTAATCCAGGGTATCAGCTAACTCAATCCTAAATTTTATTAAAATCGCTCCAGCCGTTTAGACGTGAAGAAGTAACAAACATACACACTCGCAAACTTTCGCCTTTATAATATTAGTGTGATGTATTTTTGGCGGACAAAATGAATTTTCGTAAAGTACTAAAAATAATCGTTTATTAGGTACCACTCTTGAGGATTTTCTGTTAATAAACTGTTGTTTTAAATCTCCCTAAATATTTACAATACATTTCATTAGTACAGTATTTACGTGACATATCGTTTTATTTCATACTTCTATGGATGAAGATCTATATCGTTACACAAATCGGTTTTACAAGTTCGACAAACATACAAAAATTGGCAATAATCATAATCATCATCCGGTTTACAATTTCGGTATGCGGAAGATTTTCCTACATCAAAATCTGTATATGCGTAAGCTATGCAAGAATTTTTGCAATTTATTGTTTTCAAGGAGTCGTTACCTATAAGACAAGCATCATCGTGACCGATGCATTCGTAACATTTCACTGCTTCATCTGAAACATTATCCAAAATTTAAAAAACCAATAAAAAATATATTCTGCTTAATTGGTAAAGACTTCGTGACCAGTTAATGAACTGATGATGTCCTGACTCGGGTCTAAAGGCCTGTCGTCGGTTGCGTATCTGAACATATTTGTTGTTCAAAACAAACAAAGAATCTAAAAGAACTTTATCTGACTTTAAAAAATTAATTTATGCAATTTGTCTAAAAAACAATTCTATAATGTTACCGCCCGGCAAACTCCAAATTTGTTTATGTATAAGGTAGCTATTTGGATAACAATTTGATCGGAATAATTTCAGCTTCGGGAGCTTTTGAAGGTATTTTTAGAGTATTAAATGCAGCGGTAGCTCGTACTTTCAAAAATAAATTAAGACTATTCACTAAAGATAAAAATAAAATACCGAGAAAAACTACTAAACTCATACCATATATACAGGTTTTTTAAAAGAAATAAAATATACCACGGCTACGTATACGAATACTGTCCTAAAAAGGACAAAAGGTAAAAAAACGTTAAAAAAATTCATTCTTACTCAAAGAAGCGACTCTCGCAAGCAAAAGGAAAATCAGAAGAGGTTTTGCTGCCATATTTAAATAAATTAGGTAAGTAACTTTTTTTAAGTGCGAACTTATATAGGGATGCAGAATCTATTAGCTAACATGTAACTACAAGTAGTTCTGTGTAATAGATAAGAAGATAGCAAAATTATGGCATTTTCTTGTTCGTTTTATCAATTATGAATTTTTCGCTTGTAACCCCTAGCATATTATCTACAAATTATATAAGCTGTCTTTAAAAATTATTAAATTAACAAGGTATACATCAACTTGATAATTTGCAAATGATATTACTAGATAATTATAACAACAAACGGAAATAGAAACCAATTTTTAGATAAACAGAAATTTACCGAACGATAATTTTTATAACTTTATATTTCTATCTTTCTCTGTAGGTTGTTCTCAACCATATTATGTATTGGGTTAACAAAACGAAAAGTAAAACAACAAAAATGAATAAACGTTGGGAAAATTAGAAGAGGGGAATATTAGGAAATAAATATTGAGAAGGAGAATATTAGAAATAGGGAAAAAACAATAAGTGTAATAGAACGAACAAAATAGCAACCCCAACGCCAAAACACGACACTAGTTGTCTGAAGCACTTTTCGGTAACAAAAGTGTTACCTTCTTCAGGGACTGAAGTGAACTAAACCTAAAAGAGAACTAATCCTAATATATATTGAAAGTTGTTAAGGTTCAGTGAACATGGTTCTGCAGGAATAGTGATGATATTCACTGGACCTTGGCAATAACAAAAAAATAATTAAACTGGACTAAATAGCAGAGATCCAGGGATAGGACCCTTGTCATTGTTAAGTAAAATTTGGTTATTTTTACAAATGTACTTATAAACTTTCAAAACTATCTAGTAAACAATTATTCCTAACTTCCTTAACTAATTTAAAATTATTAATATTAATATTATGTTCTTCAGTAAGAATATGTTGGGCAACACTAGATTATTCGGCTCTACCAAACCGTGCATGAGCTAAATGCTCCTTGAACCTACTTTGGATCGAGCGTCTAGTTTGTCCAATATATTTTTTACTACAGTCATTACAGGTAATTTCATATATCCCCGACTTTTCTAAGAAAGGAATTTTATCCTTGGAGTTACCGAGGAGAGTTTGAAGGGAGTTACCACTTGAACTGTAGGCAATGCGAAAACCAAGTTTACGAAAAATGCCTTCGAATCCTCGAGTAAATCTTGGCTCGTATGGCATAGTAATAAACTTGGTCTTACTGGTGTCTGTTTGAAAAGTCGAAGATCTTGAAACAGAATTCTTAAATTTAATCTTATTAACTAATTTATCAATGATGTTACTATTGTAACCATTGTCAATCGCAATTTTCTTAATTGTACAGAGTTCCCTATGATAACTACTTTTACTAAGAGGAAAACTAAGCAATCTATGTACAAGGAAATTAAAACTAGCCATTTTATGTTGAACGCAATTATTAGTCGTGGTGTTGACTTTTGACGGTTGAATGTTTTAGGGCGAAAAACAGCAGAGGAAGAGTGTCGCAATATTTTATGTTAAACAGTGAAAATATTTCTATACAATATATAATTTTTTGGGGGATAATTGTGAACACGGCTTTATAAATATAATTTTAATTGGAATTCACGTTTGAAAGCGAATTGTTCACTTTTGCCCAATTAAAACCTTTATAACGCCAATACAAACAAGATGATTGTTCACATTTACCCCTAAGTTTTCGACTGCGTTAATAAGTGAAGGGGTAATTGTAAACTTGTTATTTTGCAAAAAAATATCCGAATTTGCATATTTAATAACAGAAATTCACTTAAAACCAAACAAGGACCTAAATTAATCATATAGTCGCCTAAATTCAATCTTCATCTAAGATACATCGAGCTTCAAAAGTCAAACTTCCAAAATCGTTCAATATTCAAGCAGAATAAAAACATATTTAAATTGAATTTAATTTTGTTCTTTACATTTCGTTCGATAAAACTAAAATTATGGTATTATAACCGAATTAGTATAGAAGCATTTTTGTAGTAGAATACGTATTGTTAAATTACAAACTTTTATTTTCAAATAAACTACTACTTATTTGTAAAATAATTTTGTGACACATCTGACAATTTGTTTAACATTCTATATTTGAATACACCTTATTTTTTGTTCATTTCAAAATGAAAAGTTTGTTTAATAGCTTGTTTGTATACAAAGAATCCATATGATAGATGAAACTATATAGAAAATTTTTTCGGAAAAGATTTTGACTTGCCTATCAACTACTAATTGTGGATTCTTATTTTGAACTTATCGAAAAAAAGTAAAAATATCCAAGTAAATTCTGTAATTCTCCACTAATTAAATTTTCTTAAAAAACAACATTTGCCTAAAAGCATTACAGAAATTACTATTTGTTGAATGTCACAGTAACGAAATAATGCAATATTGTAATGCCTAACATTGACTTCAATTAAATAGATTTTTTTATCTTTAAGGAAATAAATTCTATGATATTTTGATGAGGAAATGTCGTTTTTCGCATGTATATATGTTTAATTAATTAAAGAATGGAGCCTCAAGAACCATCTTCTGTTTGTAAGTTCAATTAAAATAATAATTAATTAATTAATGGAATCTCGAGAGCCATCTCTTGATTATAAACTAAATTAAAAAGGAACCGTTTTGTTGTTGTTAGTAATGTAAATTACCAACTTGTTGTTGTTGTTTCTCACCTATCTATTTTTATATAAATATGTTAATGAACATGCCATCTGCCGTTAATGTGTTTGAAAAGATAACAGAAATATTTTAATGCTATTTATTAATGATGCGAATTCAATGACGAATTTAATAAAAATATTATTTTATTAAATGGGGAACAACAAAATAAAAAAAATATTTAAAATAAACTTTTTATGCATAAGTTGCAGTATAAAAAATATTAAAAAGATACTTTGGTATAATAAATAACTAATAGTTTTTAAATTATACAACACACACCTCTAAAAATTGTTTAACTGAAGCTAGAAGGAGTAAGGAAAAAGAAGAAAATTCTCTAAAAAGCAGCAAATGGTTCATGTATCTACCTATTTTTTTTTTATTATGGGTTGCCTCATTTCGTATTTATCTCGAAAACTAATTATTAGATTAGTCAAACGTTTCATTGAGGTAATATGCAGAAAATTACAAGATCTTTAAATAAAATTGGAATCATCTTGATAGAAACTATTTTCACCGAGAAAAACGTGAAAACCCAATGGAAAAAGATTATTATTCAAAAATTCATCACTGCCAATTTAACTTTTCTACATAATAAGGATATGTATATATGTATGTACTTGTATATATAATAAATAAGTATACTTCAAACGTTAACTTTCCTTTCTTGATAAGGAACTAAAATTTCCGGCTTAAAGTTCACTTTGATAGTGTTATTAGTACAACTATGTGTTTTTATTTATTAAATCCAATTATTCTTTTACATATGTAATTTCTGCTGAGTAGGCATTTAAATATTGTAAATTTATTTATTTATTTATTTATTTCCCAAACAAAAATTAAATACATAGAAAGTAGAAAGTACATTTAAATCCTATAGAGGAAACATGGAGTTTCCTGTGTATAGGTTTGGGAGAAATAAATAAATGGCATATATGATTTACCCATCATATATGTCTATTTAACAAAAAATTAATATTAAATACAACTTAATTATTTGAGAATTTTTATACTTAAAATTAAATAAATATAATTAAAAAATAAGATTTTTTTAGGGTTTATAATTATCTACCTTTTATGAAATAAAAAGAAAAGCAGCTCATCCTTAGGTATTCCCCACAAAAAGCTCAGAAACTTAAAAGGGCATTTGTTTTCCCACTATTATGAGGACATTTATATTGTTCAAGTTGGTATTATTTTTTTAATGTCTTTATAGCAATGAATGTATGTGGAGGTTAACCTCTTTTTATTTTATTTACCTACTGTCACCATTTTATATTTTTTTATCTGTTGTGAATCACAGTTATAAAGGCGAAAGTTTGTGAGTGTGTATGTTTGTTACTTCTTCACGTCTAAACGGCTGGAGCGATTTTAATAAAATTTGGTATGAAGTTAGCTGACACCCTGGATTAACACAGGTTACGTTTTACTGCAGGAAAATATCTTATTCCCATGGGAAAATCGATGAAAATGAATTCGCGGAATATTATAAATGCGAAAGTAACTCTGTCTGTATGCTACACAATCTCGCCTAAAATTTACTGAACCGATTTAAATAAAATTTGGTACAGAGATAGTCTAGAATCTGAGAAAGGGCATAGGCTACTTTGTAATGCGAAAAAAGGGTTGTAAGGGGTTGAAATAGGAAAGTTTGTGCGGAAATTCCGTAATTTTTAAAGATAAAAGCTTAAAACTTATTTTTTAGGCTTTTGTTTAGATATAAATAAATACGACATTCAATGTTTATAAAAATTTTACCCTAAAGGGGATAAAATTAGCCGATGAAAGTTTTTGTGTAATGACGTCGTCCAAAAAGCTTACGGCCCAGAAAATTAAAATATTAAGTGTAAAAAGTTATAGAGGTTTTGTTTATTTGGATCAATAAAAGTAATTGGATACTAAGCTATGTAAACAATTTTAAACTATAATTAAACTATATTAATCTTATAAATATTATAAATGCGAAAGTAACTCTGTCTGTCTGTGTGTTACGCAATCACGTTCAAACTACTGAACCGATTTAAATGAGAATTTGGTACAGAGATAGATAAGTAGATATAAAGCTAGAGGCTTGAAATTAATTTTTAAGGCTTTTGATTAGATATAAATACGACATTTAAAGTTTGTAAAAATTTTACCCTAAAGGAGGTAAAAATAAGGAATGAAAGTTTTTGTGTAATGACGTCGGCAAAAAGGCTTACGGCCCAGAAAATAAAAATATGAAAGAAAACAATTTTAAATGCTGCCGAAAGTCACTATTCCACGCGGACGAAGTCGCGGGCATAGCTAGTTTATAATAAAGCTTAAATTTGTTAAATTAAATTTTCCTTGCTAACAGCAAAATAAAGAAGTTGTTTTATAGGTAATGGGATATAATAAGTATATTCAACAGGGTTTCATCCCGTTTACCAATTAAAATCTAAAAGAACTCTAACATACTTATGGGTGGCCAATTCCTTACATTGTTGTGCAAAACTGGAATAACGGGCGGAAATGGATAAATAGTTTTATTATCAATTGAAAATTTCTTTCACACTTACGTAGGGGCAAATGTTTAAGAGTGCTGCCATTTCAACTAAATCTTATTTTGCAATTTCTCAACATCCTGCATAACAAATTTGTTGAGAACAACTTTTATTTGAAGAGTTTTTTAATTTAACTTATAGTTGGTCTACAATAAGCATATTGCTTACCTATAGTTTTGGGCCACACGGTATACATAATTTTCTTTTGTTTATTGAAATCGCAAACATTGCCATCTTTAGGGAAGGAGGCTTTAATGAGGGGGGGGGGCAGCGCCAATTCTCTTGTAAAGAAACCTTATAACATGTTTTTAATTAAAATAAACAATATTTTATTTTATATACCTAACTGAAGGCAAGAAAATGAACAGTCTATTTAAATACGATTTTTTTTTTAATTGAACCATCTTCGACAGAAATTAAACACCTTTAAGAAAAGCATCTTTTCATAATTTAAACCTGGCCCTGATTCTACTTAAAGTCAACATTGTTGGTAATTAAAACATGACTTAACAATAATTAACTTATTCAATATTGGATTTGATATCTACTATGATGAATGGCCGACTAATCGACAAACATACATATGCAAACTGAAATATTTATTTATTTGAGTTGTTTCTTATAACCAAGCAGGCTATTATCTGTTTACATTTAATATTGTTCTTTCACCCCATTAAATTTTTGTTTTATCATGCATGTTCTACATTTTCACAAATAGATACTAAAGAGGCAGTACACAATGATAACAACTAGACATAATACGTATCAACTAATAGATATAAAAATACGATTGGTAAAATTTTGATCATTTAATTATAAACTCTTCAGTAAGTAATAGTAGGTTGTCATTATGGCAGAGAAACATTGTGGTAAAATTCTTAAGAGTCGGAAGGATTGCTCCAATGTTCCGGAATTGTCTATAGGGGAGATGTTGTTTCAAACCGTTAAGAATGCCCCAAAAGACAGCATTGCTCAGGTGAGATGCATTAGTTTATGTAATTAGTTTCTTTAATGGGTATCTACTTACTGATTTTGTAAAATTTCAAATTGGCACTTGAATTAAATCGAATAAAATGTCTAAAAAAAACACAAAAAGAATTTTGATACTCATAATGCCTTTATTAGATAGAGGGTGAGTCTCCCTAAAGGGTAACTTCATTCTCAAATTGGTCACTGAAACAAATTTAAGGTTTCTGACAAAATTAAATTTTGGTTTAACAATAGAATTGAATTTTCTTAGTAACAATTTTTAAATTTAAAAAGTGAAAATAAATCTATGACTTCTATTAATTTTTAATAAGTAAAAGTGGGTATGGGTCTCAAAATCCTCGAAAATTAGTATTATTACGCTCTTTTTTATTGTATTTCTTTAAAAAAAAATTGAAGTTTATCCATTTAAAGTCATTTTTTAAATTATGTGACTTGCCCGTTTATGTGCAAAATTTTGTAAAAATGACATAAAAAGTTGAATTTTATACTTTTGTTGTTGTTTTAATGTACGATAATGTTGAATTATTTTTTTTTTTTTTTAATTTTCAATATTAAAAGATATCCATCTATTAATTTTTATTTTATTTAAGATTTTTTAAAGATAAAGATTTGTATTTATTACCTATTTTAATGTGTTCTTCAAAAAACTTTGTACAATGAAAATTGTCCACTACCGCCTTCCTTCTAACTATGCTCATACCATGCATATGGTTTTTGAAAATATATAATTTTAAAATTTTGTACGATACACATTCTTACAATAAGCATAAAGTGTCTTTAAATCCCTCTATTAACTTTTAATTTTATGAAGCATTTACAAAGATAAAAATTTGTTCATGATTGTAAGTAATGAATCGTTAAATTGGATTAGATTAAAATTAAATAAAAAGAAAATAGTACGTATATTTCTTCAATACTATCAGGGGCGGATTTACACATTTGCCGCCCGTAGGCTATTCAAAATTTGCCGCCCCTACTGACACCTGCAATTCTATACCCTAATTCACAATGAATTTTTTGTTAATGAAATTGCAACTTTATTATTGTATTATATTTTTATAAGACTAATCAACAAATATTGATACGAATTCATTAGGATTAAAAATGTAAAAATGTCAAGAACATTCGTTGAATGGATATTTACAGCTTTTATTCATTATAATATTATCATTATTGTTTTTTTTAATTATCATCATTCTAAGAAATGTATAATATTTGTGAAACTCTGTGCAACAATATGCAATTTTTTACGTGTAAATTTATTAAATTTTTATTCTACACTCAAACAGGTTATTAATATCATCAGAAATATCAATAGAAAAATATTAATTTTCCACATATATATCTATATAATATTTGTTATTGTTATTTTTAAGCATTTTTTTACGGATCCCATTTCTCTTCGAATAGATATATTTAAGTGGTGAAACATATTACACATTAATTGAATAGTGTGGGTGGACCTAAAGAAAACAATATGGCAATAATTAATTTAAAAAATAGGTAAAAATACTAAATGTAAAATGTAATACTTAAACGCTATTGGAATATTTTAAAAATTCAAAATCACAATAGCATATTTTATAAATAAGCGTTTAGTAAGTTTTTCATATACAGGCGTTAGTGTTCAGTATACTGTATAGCACTAAAATATTGTCATTTTTGTTGATTTTTTTGAGCCTTGTTTTTTTCCGTATATAAGATAATATTTTTTTTTTCTGTAAGACAAAAAGTTTTTGAGCTATTCAGCCTGCTGGTAAATCCGCCACTGATATACTATCGTTTTTAGTGGGGCGTACAATGAGTTTTGTAAAGTGGATATTGACCTCCCTTGCCTCCCTCTCCAGTTACGCCCATGCTTTTTTTCGCAGTCTTAGATAATTTTAAAATTTTTAAGATACTTTTCATTACAATAAACATAAAATCTTTAAATACTTCCATTAATGTTTACTTTAATAAAATTTTACAGTTAGGTTAGGTTAGGTTAGATCAGAATTAAATCAAAAAGACATATAATTCAAAGAGTTTTGTATACTGGACACTGCCCACCCTTGTCTTCCCTTCTTGCTACGCTCATGATGTTCAAAGTACATTTTCTTACAATAAACATATAAGTAGGTACAATATCCTTAAAGTCCTCAAATAATGTTTAATAAAAAACAAAACTTTTAAAACGATCAAAATTTGTTCAATTAAAGGTTAAGTTAGAATGGGTTGGATTACAAAAAAAAATTGTAGGTATATTTCTTCAATAGATACTATCCACATTAATACGGAATTCAATTAATGTTATAAAGTGAATACTACCCAGAGACAATTTTCACATTTCATAAGATACATTTTCTTATAATAAACATATAGAATAAAACAAAAACCTTCAATTAATTTTTATTTTAATTAAACATTCAAAAAGATAAATATTTATTAATGGCTATAAGTAGATACTTAATAAACGGTTAAGTAGGGTTGAATTAGATTAAAAAAAACGGTATGTACCTTTCTTTAATAGGTACTATTAGATATATATTTTAATAGGATGTTTAATGAGTTTTACAGAGTAGTGAACTGTGACCACCCTCGACAACCCCTCTATGCTTTGCATACTGAAAAATTTTGTAGAATATATTTTCTTATAATAAACAAATAAGATAACTTTAATTCTGCAATTTTTTTTCCTTTAATTAAGCTCTTATAAAGATAAATATTTGTTGATGGCCCTATGTAATGTAAAGAACACTGCTCACCCTTGCCTCCACCAAACTATGCCCATGCCAAGCATGGTCGTTTGAGATAATTTTAAAATTTTTACAGATACATTTTTTTATAATAAACGTTGATATTCTTCTACTAATGTTTATTTTAATTATGCACTTAAAGACAACAAACGGTTAAGTTAGATTAGGTTAGATTAGAATGGTTGAAAATAATCGATTTTCTAAATATTTTTAGGAAATGTTTACTATACATACAGGGTTTTTCAAGTTGATGGGCTATTAGAAGTATATGAATTAGTAGTAGAAGTATTGTTTATGCCCCTTCTTTTAAAAATATTTTCAAGTTCGATTTACATCCGGTTATACCGGAAGTCGATACCAACTTTGTTATTTTAAATGGAATGGTATATTTTTCACGCTGAATTCGAATAAAATGTGTAATTCTAAGGTAAGTTTGATAACCAACTTGTACACCTATGACGATCGGTTTCTGAGTTAATTTAATTTATAGAAAAAAAATCGCTACCGCAACCCAAATTATATAAAATCATAACTTCCACAAAATACGACTTAGAGTGTTGAAATTTTTACTAGTAATAGCTGAATATTAGTGCTAACGCCTTGACAAAATTGAATTAAATAATTTATACAGGGCGTTCAAAATAAAATTCTAAAATTGAAAAACTTCAAACACGAATTCCCTCGTTTTTTCAAATGGCACCTACTATTTTTTATCCTCTTTCGATCTATATGGATACTTCCTAATTTATTTAAAAATTTTGGAACAATTTTGAATTATTACTTAAAATAGGAAGTATCCATATAGATCGAAAGAGGATAAAAAAAGGTATCGATTGAAAAAATAAAAAATAGTAGGTGCCATTTGAAAAAACGAAGTAATTCGTGTTTGAAGTTTTTCCATTTTACAATTTTATTTTGAACGCCCTGTATAAATTATTTAATTCAATTTTGTCAAGGCGTTAGCACTAATATTCAGCTATTAGTAGTAAAAATTTCAACACTAAGTCGTATTTTGTGGAAGTTATGATTTTATATAATTTGGTTTGCGGTAGCGATTTTTTTTCTATAAATTAAATTAACTCAGAAACCGATCGTCATAGGGTTTCAAGTTGGTTTTCAAACTTACCTTAGAATTACACGTTTTATTCGAATTAAGCGTGAAAAATATACCATTCCATTTAAAATAACAAAGTTGGTATCGACTTCCGGTATAACCGGATGTAAATCGAACTTGAAAATATTTTTAAAAGAAGGGGCATAAACAATAACCAAATGAGCCCAAGTTTCAGAATTGAATTCCTTCTACTAATTCATATATGTACTTCTAATAGCCCATCAACTTGAAAAACCCTGTATACCATACATAAGGGAAAAATTTCTTATAAATAGACAATAAGTTTTTAAAACTATCAAAATTCTAATTACTTGTGAATATTGTCATTACACCCATATGTTCATATGTTCATTGGCACCAATTATTCTAATATTCTTACTATATCTTATCCCAGTGGGTGAATGAATTTTGTATAATAAACGATAATACTTATTTTGTATATATTGATAAATATACTAGGTTAGTTAATTTGACCAAATCGAAATGTCATTGGCATATTGGACTTTATGGACCAACAGATCTGTTGCTTTTAAATACATCTCAACTATTTTTTAACGAATAAAAAAGTCAAAGACGTTCTGTGATAAAAATAAATAATGATAATTTGATAACCTTTCTTATAAAAACTGATTTGAAGAAATTCTGGTACACAATTAAAATAGACAGTACATTCGAGGTTTATTACGATCCAAACTCGCGATGGCGAAAGTTATTCAACAGAAACTTAACGACGGTAGTATTCCCAATCAACCGTTAGGAAAACTTATATTGCAAAGATTAAGAGATTCTCCACCGAACAACATTTGTGTGGTAGGTGAAGACATTTTTATTGAGATAGATAACTAAAAATTTAATTGTAAGTATACTGTAGTACATAATAATTTTAAACCAACAATATATGTGCAGGTATTATAACAAATTAATAACTTTAGACTTTTATAATGAAAAGTAATTTTCTACAACTACAACAATAGAAATATAATAAGTCATAATTGAGATACGTAATGTATAAATTGGTAAAATTGAGGATAGTATATAAAATAAATTCATATTAAGCATATTTTTTTATATAAAGAATTAGTTATGAGGACGATTGAAGCAGTGAAAATATACCAAATTGCATTTTCACTTTTACAAAATTTTTTTAGATACTGAGATACAGAAAATCATTTCAAATCAATTTGTTAAATATTTCAAGAACTAACTATTAATGTAACAGAAACAGCTTAAATTTAAAAATATCCCTAAATTTTCAAGATAAGTACTAAATCAACTAGATTTTTTTAAACGCGGATTTTTTTTCATGTTGCATCATACTAAGACGAACCCAATATGCATTTTATTACGTACATATTTTAATAGAGCGAAACGTTGAATTTAAAAATGAATGCTGCCCCTTTTAATATACTTTTGATTAATAAACATTAAAAAGTAAATGCATCATGGGATGAAAAATCAATTATTTCTTTTATTTTCTACTTTATTCAGAATATTTTTTGTAAAACTAACTTTACATTGCTTATTGAATTATTGTTACTGTTCCTCCTGTATGTGCATAAATTAAACGATTCTCAAGAAATTTTCACAATTTAATCGTTTAATTAACGAATTACATCCCTCATCAGGCTCTGATTTCTACCTAATACTTATTCTAAATCAAACGGCAGGTAATAAAAAATTTTTCATGCAATACAGTATCGTCTGTAACTATACATAAAATGTCCAAAGATAGAAAAAAAATAAATCTAGGTTTAAAAGTATAAATTGGTGACATAATCCTGAAAACAATTATATCTGTAGGTATTAACCCCAATGACTGAACTAAATTATTATAATTTTAAATTGAAATTGTTGGGTAGATGCTCTAAAATCAAAAGTTTTCAAATTTTTTACTAAATACTTTTAGATGTTTTTACAATAATCATTCTGTATCTGAATCTCAGAATTTCTTATAAATATAGTAATAACAAAAAGAAATTCTTAATAAATTATTTACACTAGATAAGGTCAGGTGTTGTGAACGATTTTGGAAGTTTGACTTTTGAAGCTCGATGTATCTTAGATGAAGATTAACTTTAGGCGACTATATGATTAATTTAGGTCCTTGTTTGGTTTTAAGTAAATTTCTGTTGTTAAATATGTAAATTCGGATTTTTTGCAAAATAACATAAGTTTACAAGAATTAATAAAACACAGATGAGTTACAAGAATTAATTTATTGAAACCACAGTAATTATTTCGGCATACAATGCCTTCTTCAGGTGGAGAAGTAATCTAAACTTAAAATAATTACAGTTCAACTTAAATACTAGGTTAACAGAGCGGGGGTAATAAGGTTAAATGTTAAGTAATGGTGAATTATTCAAGTCCGTTTGTTCATTTAAAATTAAACCTAATTTGTTTAATTTATTTATTTCCATAGTTTCTAGAAGATTTAACTTAACACTTTTATTTTCTCTGTGTAATACCTTAAAATTATCATCAAAAGCGTGTGAATTGGAAATTAAGTGATTAGCATAAGTGGAATGGTTATTCTTTTTGTCAAAACATTTCTTATGCTATTTTATTCTTTCGTTAAAAGATCTACCAGTCTGACCAATGTAAGACTTATTACAACTACCGCAATTTAACTTATTAATACCGGATTTACTTTCTTTTTTATGGAGTCTTTATTGTTTCTTATAAATTTCCCTAAGGTGTTGTTTGTTTTGAACGATATCAAGGAGTCCGTAAATTTTGAAATATATTTCCGTAAAGTTAGTGAGATATTACCTAAAAACGTTAAAGAATTATAATGTGATTTAATTTTCGTTTTATGGGGATAAACCAAGTATTGGGTTTTTTTAATTAGTTTTTTATTGAGTAAATTAGTGACGAATGAGGTAGTGTAACCGTTATTGTTGTTGTTAAAGGCTTCATCGTTACAAAAAACATAAGTTTACAATTACCCCTTCACTTCTTAACGCAGTCGAAAACTTAGGGGTAAATGTGAACAATTGTCTTTTTAAAGGGTTTTAATGGGGCAAAAGTGAACAATTCGCTTTCAAATGTGAATTCCAATGAAAATATATTTATAAAGCCGTGTTCACAATTACCCCAAGAATTATATACATATTATATAGAAATATTTTCACTGTTTAACATAAAATATTGCGACACTCTTCCTCTGCTGTTTAGCGCCTTAAAGCATCCAACCGTCAAAAGTCAACACCACAGTCTATAATTCGCATTAGTTGAAATAATCAAGAAATAAAGAGCCTGTTTACACCTTACCCTAGGTAGTTTCAAGAAGAATATAAGTTACAATAACTGTCTATGTTTCGTTAAAATATTATAGTTTATTATAGAAATAATAATAGCAACTTATGATTAGTGGAATGAAAAGTCTTTTATTATTTTACATAATATTAACATCGACGTTTCGCGATAATATTACTTCTTCAAGGAAGGATTATGATGGTTGCATATCATATTACACTTGAAGTATCTGATTATGTAAAATAATAAAAGATTTTTCTCCTCTCTAATAAGTTGCTATTATTATTTTTACTTTTCTTTTTCTATTTTTCTAGCATATAGGTAGACGGTAACGATTTTCGCGTAAAAGAAATTTTCGTTAAACTTCAAAACAAGCATCTTGTCTTTAGTTTAAAAAAGGTACCAGTATTAATTTTGGTATAATCTTGTAAAAAATATTGACATTCTTTGTATTATTTTCTTGTTTTCTAAATTGTTAGTATACGTGCAATTTTGTGGCCTTTTAATAAATAAACAACAATTCTTTTAGTTTAAGAGATAACTAACCAACTACAATGCAGTCAATATTGTCTATTTACATAAATATATTTTCCCAACGTTGATAAAATTAATAAGTTCTCCTAATTTGTTATTTTTTTAAGGTCAACGGTAATACTGGTGCTGCAATAACATACGGACAATTTTACAAGCAAAGCGTTAAACTAGCTATTGCTTTAAGGAAGATCGGCATACAGAAAGGGGATGTGGTAGCGATCGTCAGTGAAAATTTAAATAATTATTGGGTTCCTGTGCTTGCTTCAGCTTATCTGGGGGCCACCGTCAACCTCCTTAATCCTGTCTATTCTGAGGGTAAATTTGCAAATATTTACAATATCAAATCTAATATTATCCACTAAAGTTGAGATAATCCAATAGAGAATTTTTACGACATAAATTTATACCTGAATAAAAACCAAAGACTTGTTAAGTTTTTAATTAAGAAAACTTATGCGCTAACAACTGAGACGATTCAAAGTTAGCAAAAATAAGTTCTTTTAATGTACAAGCCATAAATTGCATTTTACAAAGAAAAAATTCAAATACCTTTAATTTGAGCCAATTATTTTAGTTAATTACTTTTTGCGTAAATACTAAGCGACCATCAAAAATTGCCTTTTGTTGTTAGTTGATTTGATTTTACAAAAATAACTTTTTTAGTAATTTTATCACTTAAATGAAGGTTTCTAAAATTTTAATCAAACTAGCTACTGTGAGCCAATTTGTTACTGAAATTTTCTTAATTATTTATCCCGAAAGACAATAGTGGTCATAACTTTTCTTTAAGCGAATATTTCAAGTTGAATAAAGGTTCAGTCTCTTCGTAAATTTTCAATTTTTCATATCCCGTTAGGGTCAAATAAGACTATTAATGTTCGAGTGATCCTTCTATAACCTATAACCTGTTAACCAAGGTATAAGTATCAAAATATGGCTTTAAAACGACAATTTAAAAAAAAAGTTGTTCGTACAACCCGGTCAGTAGGAACTGGGTTTAGGTACAATTTTTTTTTAAAGGCAGCTTAATTGTTCATAACTACAATCAAGAAATAGGTTTATCTTCATTTTGTAGTCAAATATTTTTTTTATACTATTATTTTTACAAAGAAGTTTGTTTTTCTATTGTTTAAAACTATACAGGCAAGCTTAACTTTTCTTTAATTGCAACAAGGAACAGCTTTCATCCGCTTATAAATTAACGTCAAAAATGACCCTTTCTTTCTACCAACTGGACCAAAGAGGGCATTTGTATTTTAAGGCTTCAAATTTTTCAAAATACTTAAAATACTTTTAAGGTACTCACCCACTCACAGTTCTTTTAAAATGCTCAAATTTCTTTTAAATTAGTTTAAAAATTCATTATTTTGAAAGTGTAGTTAAGAACCGAAGCACTTTAAATTACTTTGAGCTTATGTCTTGGATCTTTAGGAGAGATGAAAAGAGCGCTGGATCAGTCGAGACCAAGAGTAATATTTTGTTCAGAAAACGCCAAGGACGGAATTATTAATATTTATCAGCAACTCATTTACGTGGAGAGAGTTATTACTTTCGGTGAATCAACGCCCTTCACAGACTCGAAAACGTCACTACAATATTTCAATGGTGTTGAAGATGACATTGATTCATTTGTACCAACAAAAGTCAGTATGGACGACACTGCCTTTATCCTTTGTTCTTCGGGAACAACAGGATTCCCTAAGGGAGTTATGTTGACCCACAACAGTCCTCGCCATTTTTTGGCAATCATGAGGTAACTTTATAATAATATTTTTTTTTAATCTCCAGATTTTGTGGCCTGAAGTTTTGAAACGATCGACTGTAGTAACTTTTACTTGTCAAAAGTCAAGTCAAAGATCACCAACAGTTACAAATAAGTTCTTCATCTGAAGAAGTTTAAGAGTTATGTTAGGTTTCTTGATTTTCTCTTTAATTTAAGCAATATAGTTTAGCTAATACTGTTTTCTTTTTTATTTCTTTAGTGATCCCGAATTTGGAACTTTGTCCAAAGACTGCGTGCGATTGATAACTCTCCCCCTTTACCATTTGATAGGGTGCATGCAACAAATACTCTCATTATACTCTCAAGCACTTTCTGTTGTCCTGTCTAAATTTAAACCTGACGTGTTTTTACGATCTATACAAGAGTATAGGGTGAAACGTATGTTGTTGGTCCCAACCCTATGTATATTTCTCAGTAACAGCCCCTTGGTAGATAAGTATGACATCAGCAGTCTAGAAGAGATATCTTGGGGAGGAGCTTCCATGTGTAAAGACATTGAAACAGTCGTTAAAAAGAGGTACACATTTTAATAAATCTTTTACAATGTATCTAATTGTAAGGTTATTTTTATAATTTGAAGGTGGAGTACAAAATAAATAGGGTATCATTTGAAGACATTAATATTTTTTTTATGTTTATATGAAGATTAAATTTACAAAGAGTCAATCAAGCCTATGGAACTACAGAACTTGGTTCAGCGGTTGCCATACAAGTAGACCTCAGTAAATCTGGAAGCGCTGGTTGCTTATGTTGTGATTTTATGGGTAAAGTTTGTGACCCCGTTACGGACGCCCTCTTGGGACCTGGAGAAATCGGTGAACTGAGGTTCAAAGGTCCTTCGCTTATGAAGGGATACATCAGAAATCCAGAAGCGACCGCGGAAGCCTTCGACGCTGATGGATTTTTAAAAACCGGAGATGCGGGCTATTACGATGAAGACGGATATTTCTACATCGTGGACAGATTTAAAGAACTTATCAAATACAAAGCTTTTCAAGTAAGCTCTTTTCTATTATGTATTAATTAACGGGGATATATGTATGGATGGGGAAAGGCTTTTCAGAACACTCAATTCACATTTCTATCCCTCAATCGAACAGTCCCATAATCTAGATATTCCGGGAAAAAAGTATTGTACAATTTTCATATACACCCCTTGCATCCCCACGTCTTCGCTTTACCCTTAAAACTCTCTTTTAGTGTTCTCTCAGAAGATCTTACTAACTCTCCCATCAATTTTCTAATTCATCTCCATCTAAAAGAAGTTACCAATTAAAATAATGTTTCTAGGTACCCCCTGCAGAAATTGAAGCTATTTTATTATCTCACCCAGCTGTTAAAGAAGCAGCGGTGGTTCCAAAGCCAGACGAAAGAGCTGGGGAAGTACCTTTAGCATTTGTCATAAAACAAGATGGTAAAGACGTAACCGAAAAAGAACTGGTCGACCTCGTTGCTGGTTAGTATTTGTGAAAACATAATTACATAAAGTAATATAAAATAACATTTTTGTGGCATACTATTTATGTTCTAATTTTTCTTACAGAAAATTTATCCGTTCAAAAAAGATTATATGGAGGAGTTATTTTTACTAGCGAACTTCCAAAAAATACCACTGGAAAAATTTTACGAAGAATTCTAAAAGAAAATGCAAAATCCTTAACAAACGCTTAACATAAATGTTTATAAGCTTTACAATAGTTTATAAATATTTTAGATGGAAATAGTTTTAATAACCTTATATATTTTAAATATGAAATGTTTGTACATGTATTGAAGTTTTTAATAAATACTTTTTATATTATATTGGGTATTTTAAACATTCAGCCGCTTATTTCCATACACTGTTATAGAAACTTTATTTTACTTCATACATACTTATAAATAGGAATTTAATCGTTTTTTTAATCAGGAGAATTTTAAAAATTAGCGCCTTAAAATAAACCGTTTATGCATATTCTAGACACTTTTTTAGTTTCTGTCGACTTTAGACACTACATGTCAAAAACGGTCAAACGATACATAACCTATGCGATTTGCCTGCAATATAGCCCCACAAATGTAATTTACAGCAACGCATTTAATATCATTTATTAGCTTAGCTTAAATAATGGAAACTAAGAAGCCATTATTTCGAGAACTTACCGCTGAGGACCCTGAACCAGAAACTACAGAAATTGAATCCCTTTGTATGAATTGCCAAAAAAACGTAAGTTTTTGTAATCCCAAAAACACGTTTACCATCATTGTTTTCTTTTGCAGGGTGTAACACGTTTGTTATTAACTAAGATACCATTTTTTAAAGATGTTATTGTAATGTCATTTACCTGTGAACATTGTGGCTTTCAAAATAATGAAATTCAATCAGGTTCTAAGGTTGAGGAGAAAGGGGTTAAAATTACCCTTACGGTGGAAGGTGAACGAGATTTGTGTAGACAGGTAGTAAAAAGTGATTATGCAACTATAAAAATTGTTGAACTTGACTTTGAAATTCCTGGGAAAAGTCAAAAGGGAGGTGCGTAAATTTTTAAATGTAGAATGTGACATTGAATGTATATGTTTGATTTTAATTTTAACAGAAGTAACAACAGTGGAAGGTATCATAAATAGGTGCATAACTGGTTTACAACAAGATCAACCTATAAGGCAAATTGAACATCCTGAAGTGGCTAGTCAAATAGATGAAGTGATTTCAAAATTAGAACATTTAAAAGAATTAAAAAGCCCTTTTACATTGGTACTTTTTTTTAATTCATAGATAATTTAATTTTTTTTACTGTTGCTTTATATTTATGCAGATAATAGAAGATATAAGTGGAAACAGTTTTATACAAAATCCAAATCTACCACATCCAGATCCTCAATGTACAACAATTTACTTTAAAAGGAATAAGGAACAGGACCATGAACTAGGAATTTTCACAAATGATGAGGTAAATAATAAAAAGAGCAGCAAAGTGAATTTGTCCAAAAAATATATAAGGGATTATTGATCTTGGACCTTTACTAATTAAGTATTAAAAATAATTTCACAGATTGGTGATGGTGCAAAAACCCAAGAAGAGCCTAATCTACTTCACCCAATAGCTGAAGGGGAATACAAATATGAAGACCTTTTAGGAGAAGTTTTGCAGTTTTCAACAAACTGTAATCATTGTGGAGCACCTTGTCAGACAAATATGAAAGTAACAGGTAACAATCTATGAAGCATTTATCAATACCCAACTACCTGAAAGTACAAGAAGTACATTTTCTAAAATAAAGTACTAGAGCTTTACCCAACTCTGAAATGTTTGTATCTTATTTTACCATGTAACTGTTTCATGTTATTTTAGACATTCCCCACTTCAAACAAGTTGTTATTATGGCAACTACATGTGATACATGTGGTAATCGAACTAATGAAGTAAAGTCAGGAGGTGGTATTGAGCCTAAAGGTGTTAAAATGGAAATTAATGTAAACAGTAGAGACGATTTTTCAAGAGATTTATTGAAAGTATGTTGAAACAACTCATTTATTAAAAAATAATGAACTATTTTTTAAGCGAAAGGCTTCATATTTCTTATTATTAGAACAGCTATCTGCCAATTTTTTTTTTCTGAAATTGCACCATACCTTTAAAAACGTAAATAGTGCAGAAATATTTATCAATAGGTAATATAGAATAAAAGTAAATAAAACATTAAAACCCTAAATTCTATATAGAAACATTTAAAAATCTAAACGTTATCTGAAATTGTTTTTTTTTTTTGTTTAATACTATTTTTTGAAATTATTTGATAAAAAAAATAAAATGATTAAATTTTAAATACATTTTAGTCAGAGACCTGCCACTTATTTATTCCACAATTGGATCTGGAAGTGGGTCCAGTAGCTTTAGGAGGACGATTTACCACAGTGGAAGGTATTTTAGTGGCTATTAAAGATCAGTTAGGAGAACATATGTTTGGAGACTCGACAGAAGAAGAGATAAAAGGAAGACTTGAAAGGTTTATTGAGCAATTTGATGGCATTTTGGAATGCAGGAGGCCCATCACAATAATCTTGGATGATCCAGCAGGAAATAGTTACATTCAAGTAATTATTACATATATATATATATATTTGTCCAAGCATTTTTTTCTTATATTAAATATTTTTTTACAGAGTTTGGCAGATGATGGAAAACCAGATTCTAATTTAAAAATAACTCACTATGAACGATCATTTGAACAAAACGAAGAATTAGGATTAAATGACCTCAAAACTGAGAATTATGAAAGCTAGTTAAAAAAAACCAATGTATAAAAGTTTTAATATACAAGATAAAAGGATAAATAGAAGAATTTTTATAAAAATTCAAAAACTTTATGGCCGTTTTATTCTTCGTCACGTAATACCGGCTCTCCTTCCAGTTTCTTTAAATGAGGTAATTTATTAATTGCTGAATTTTTCCAAACAGTCTCATCCATATTGTCATACAATGGATTACCTAAAAATAATTTTGATTTACATACGTATTTAAAAATTATATTAACTTTCAGTGTATTTCTTCGACATATACTACGTCGAAGATGTCCACAAAATAATAATATGTGTATGTTGCTGTTAAGATGGATTTAGGCAAAATTTGGTAATTAGCAAAAAATATTGCTTTGATAGAAAATTTACCACTAATTATATCTAGTTTAATAATAATCTTTCTGAAGGTGCCAACTGATTTGAATAGTACCATTATTAGGATAGAGATCTGTATTTAAAAAGCTGCCCTCTGTCCCATCCGTAAACAGCATGTACTGTACTTTCGGCCTTATGCATGTAAAGTACCAAACTCAATTTTAGGTACTACCTAGTCTAATCTATTTAGGTTGGGTAAGACTAGGCTAGACAATTTGGTCACGTTTATGTTACGTAAAAAAGGCTAAAAATGCAGTATTTGTTGGTAATATAGGTCAAACGGCAACATTTTAAATAAAGATCACCGCGCCTTAGAAATGGTACCATTCAAAGCTTTCGTAAAGTTGGTCTTATTCTTACCACAAAATAATAAATCTTCCAATTTGGGCAACTGTTGGAGTTTATTAAATTCGGACCACTCTTTTATTAGGTTGTTACTGATGTAAAGAACTTTTAAATTTTTTAAAACATCTATTCCTTTAAGCTTTTCAATTAAATTATAAGATAACCATAATTCTTCCAGAGTATCACCAATACCCTCCTAAAATAAAATTAACATAAAATTCCACGATTTAATTACAAATATCACGTTTTAATGTATACAAACCAGTCCGACGAAGTTTTTAATGTAGTTCCTACCTAGTGCTAAAATCTTGAGATTTTTCAGCGTACTAACACCAGCTATTTTTTCTATCATATTTGTAGACAAACTTAACTTTCTAAAAATAAAAATCAAAATCTATTAAAATGTGAAACTTATTGAACTTTTTTCTGTATTCGTTGTAAAGGAAGAGGCATAATAGATAATGAAACATAATTCAAAAAGTACTAAGCCATCAATGTGCACAAAGCAAAAATCAGGGAAAATAAGGTTTATACTAGACAGTATAGGACAAATTTCGAATATACGCAATATTGATTATTATTTCACTTATTGACTTACTGACAATTATTAAGTACTGCTAATGAGTTGTCCATTTTTTCTATTGGTGGCCACTGAAATTGCAATCCTACTTCTTTAGCTTCAGTGATATCTTTATCAGGAAATCGTTCTTCCCACCTTTTAAGAGCATCTTTAATGGTTGTAGCTTTAGACATTTTTACAATTTGCCGAAAAGGTCAAATTATTGACCAAATAACTACAGTATCCATAGTAGCCATTAAAAAAACAAACGCAAAAGTGTTCTTTTGTAGATGTACGATACTATATTGTTTATAAGAATTTCTACAAACTAGTTTTGTCTATAAAAATTGTCTTTGATAAAAAAAAGGGATAATTTGTTTTGGTAAACTTTTAAAAGATCACTTCAATTCTGGATCAAGTTTTGGAACGCATCTCAAAAATACCACATGACCTTCTTCATCCAATTAACTGTCAATTTACGTTAGCCGATATATGTGGTTTGTTTCGTATTCACAAGTGTAATTTGTAAAACATACTAAGTTCAAGGACTTTAATTAATGATAAGTTCTATTCGTTAATAAATTAACAATTCGTAATTTTAGTTTTCATTTTAATTATTAGTGGTTGGTGAGTTTTCACGATGCCAACAACTTGGACGGCTTGTGTTCCTTGTATTTTTAAATATTGCCATTAGAGTAGTTTCGTCGCGTGTGCTTATATTTTTTAACATTCCTCGCAATTTAACGTGTACCATCAGTATTTATGGTTAGTATAGGGCACCAACGTGTTCGCTTTTTGTGTTGTGCTATTATAGGTTAGTGTGTTTTCAAACAAGTTCCATCTAGATGCTCTTCTTTTTTTGCAGGATACTAACAAAAGCAAAACAGATAAAAGTCGGAATGGAGAGAATGGCAACGAGGTAAGTTTAAAATCCACCCTTTAATTTAGTCTTTAATGTCTTTGTATATATTCCTCTAGTTATAATGTTTATTTTTTCACCGTAAGTTTACATGAAGATCTATAAATAGCGTTATTTTTTTATGTACCGTGCATGTACGAAGAGGGTTCTAAATACGTGGAATTAACGTCGTTATTTTCTATTATGTACGTTTTTACTCCTCATCATTTATTTATTTCTATTTATGTGTGGCTGGTTATTACTAGTTAGTAAAACAACTGCTGCTACTTATGTAGAACCTGCGGAATGTACGACGATACCTAACGGTTGTTTTACATCATTCAAACGTTGTTCGCAAACGATTACGAAAAAAAAATGTTTTATTTATAAAATGACCGTAGTATTTCTGCCACACTTATACATTAAGCGTTCGCATTTCTCCACGAACAATAATACAAACAAATATCTATCTATGCACTTGTATATTAGTAGTACATAGTTAATTAGATACACTAATAACTGGAATACCTCCTGTCCACCTACTAGAAATTTCATTTAATTCTTACGTTAATAAATGCCTATCAGGTAGTTAGATTCTTTTGGCAACTATCCATCATTTTTGTAAACACAAATACCCACGACCTGCTAACGACAGCACTTACTTATATTGTATGTATTTAGTTTATATTTATTCTCTAGTTGATTTTTTTTTTAAATAATTGAACACATAACAAGTCTATCTACAAGTGAAACAAATACATTTGAAAAGTATTAAATTACAAATGCACTTGTCTGTGGATTGTACACATCACTTAACTATGTGTTATACAATTTCATCTATACAAACAGAATAGACGCTGTAATAACAGTAATACAAAGTAATAATAGTTAAAATGTTGTAAATAGTGTGAGAAATGTTTCTCTTATGTCAACCATAAAAAATGGCTTTGGGGGGTCTATTTCGTCGTTTGAAAAGAGATGAGAGGGTAATGAACGCCTTATCTATTTAATTTACACTCAGTTGTTTACAATTGTTTCAATTTGTTTTGTTTTACAGGTCAAAAATAATCTTAGTGTGGGGCCCCCTCCCACACCCCTTATCAACAAGTCCAAGCTGACCCCTGGCAGTATTCAGGGGCCAATGATAAAAAAAGATAAACGACATTCTAGCTCCAGATTTAATGTCACCAAAAATCAAGAATTGGAAATGCTTCCCCTCATCAAGGGTAAGTTTTATTTGTTTTTTTTTTTTACTTTTGGAACACGTGTTTTGTCTAACATGATAATCAAATACGATTATTTTTTGTAAGAGTATAGTTTCACCAAGGTATCTCTTGGAAACTAATTAAAAATGAATCGAAATTGCGTACAGTTTGTTGCAAAACTTGTGGCGGTTTCGTTAAGTAAATTGTGTTAGGTAACGCTGCAAACAAATGACTGGAAACAAAAACACGTAAATACAATAAAATTCTTGTTTTCGTGTGTTTATTAAATAGTTGAAGAAAAGTTTTGTTTTGTTTTTATAATTTGTGCTTTCCTTTAAAAAAAGTGAAATTACTTTGTAGTAAGAAAGCATTTCTTTTAAAAACGACAGGTCTTTTTACAAACCTATTTGGAGAAGTCTACCATCTACTTTGATAAGAAAAAAATTCCTAATAAACATTTCAAAATTTCCAATATCATCACATTTATTTTTTGTTTAAAGTAAGTGATGATAAGTAAGCAACTAGGTAAATATTTTTTGTTTCATTTTAGTTATTTTTACAAACATATTGTACTTAGGTAAATAAAATGACCCATTTAGCAATTAAAAAAAAAATGATAAAACTTATACAGCATATTTGCCAGGGTTGTCTGCAATATATAAAATATTAATTTCGCATTTATTAATTTTTTCGGTCAATTAATATAAATATCGATAACATGTTATAAAAAATATACTTATCAAAAGTACTTGTACTACTTAATATGTGACGAAAGATCTGGGTTTCAACGTGATTTTTTCAACAAAGATTTTTGTTTTTAAATCAATAAATTGATTAAAGAACTATCTATTGCTATTTGTTTAGTGAGGATAACTAAATATTTATATTCTATATCATTTTTTTTTTTTTAATCGTACCTACCTACGATAATAATTTTATGAGCAACACCTTGTATGATACTACCTATTTGTGTACGTATGTAATTGCCACATACGTATAATATATTATAAATAGCTGCTAGAAATATTGCTATTTATTACTATGTCGACCCTGAAAGTCATAAAAATTTGTTCAGCAATTTAATAGTGTTGCAGCTTACTTATTTGTAATAAAAACTGAAACTCGTTAGGCGTTATTCCAATTATTTTTATGTAGGTATTTGTTTACAAAATGTTTTTGTAAGTGGACATAAACTTACTGTTTACCCTTTTTTTTTTAAGTTTGCCTGTAATCAATTATTGTAGAAATTTTCCAAATGTTCATTATGTACCTACCTAGAGTAGACAAATTTCGATATTTGTATAGGACAAATACAAAAAAAGTGGTAGCTTCTTGATTAGTTTTTTACAAATTCAAACTCGAAAGTGCGGGTTTTTTGCCGTCACCTCTGTATTCTAATTGTAAGTAATAAAGTGCTTGAAAACACTTTTTTTCCTTTTTTACAAACAGCCCAGATACATGTGATAAACAAAACACCCTGTGCATACGTAAAAGTAATTATGGTTTTTTTTTTTTATTGGAATGTTCAGTTAATATTGTTTTGATTTGTTTTTAAATTAACTATGTACTTGCAGTGTGGATATTATTCGTGAAGAGCTGGCAATATATGATATTGGTAAATTTTCTATCGTTTTCTGACGTTTCGTGTTGACATTGAATTGAAATTTTATTAGCATTTAAAAGTACATTGCAATTAGAAATTTTATATAGGAGCATACATAAATAATTCATTAGATATAAATTAAACACAGTACTCTTACTGACAATGCGCATGTTAGAAAGTTGCAATTTCTTTGTTGGGCGCATCTCAATAATTTACATTATTCGTGTTGTGTTTTCGTTGTTATTGAAAAAAGGAAAAATAGAAAACAATTCTAAAATTAAATATATAATAATATATATGTGTACTTTACTTATACGTACATATATGCATATAAGTATGTATATACCATAAATATTGAATCCTTTATTCTAGTAGAAAAAAAGTATTTTTTTATTTCTGTTATTAATTTCATTATATGGTTGTCATCCAATTACGTCAACTTAATGCCACTTCAAATTATAAAGTAGCTCCTACGTTTTGGCAAAAGATCAAAAATAACATCTTTAAAAAATGAAGAAATCTATGTATAGTTTGATCTAAGCTCGATCTAGATCAGTTTTGTTTATATTTGTTTAATTGAAAAATAAACTGTTATATTAAAAGTGATTTTAGGTGAACAAAAACCACATTAGATACTAACTGTAAGTACAAAAAGTTATGCGGTTGACAGTACCAGTGCCTCCACTTATGCTTTTTCTGTTTCAATATTTTTGAACATTAGAAATCTGTACCTTTCATTTGATACTAATCACCACTATACATACCTATTATGTACGTGTACAAGAACGTTTTTACAAAATTACAATAATAAATTGGTAGTTTGAATGAGAGTTGAACAGGGCTTTAGTGCTTTGAAAATATGCTTCAAGTCCTTTTGAGAGCGTAGAAACAATATAGACTTATTCTCGAACAAGTACTTGGGGCGCGGTAATCGAATTACATCATAAAAGTGTTTTGTATTTTTTTTTATTTGATTTTTATAGTATCCTTTCAATGAGCATGAAGTCTTTTTAAGTTGCCCGAAGCCCCTTTAAACTGCCTGAAACGAAGTAAACTCGTCAAAAGGACTTTATGCTTTTCAATATGATTGAAGCCCTTTTGGTTTAATTTAAATCCTTATGGTGTATACATAAAACCCTTATGTATTGAAAGTGCTTAATTTAATTACTTTTCGGTGTGATTGCTAATTCGAAGTCCTTATACATTAAAATGTTTTGGGGATTTCAAGAAGCAAATCACTTAAAGTAAGTCTTTTTAGTGAGGGCTTTGCCCAGCTCTGGTTCGTATCTAGTGTGACGGATTTTTATTTAACGCTAACATACACAAATTATTTTTCTACATTTCCATGTTTTAGTATCTTTAATTTCATGTGCTACCTTTTACAATAATTTCTGACAAACGTACCAGAAGTTTTAAATGTCCAAAAAGTTGACTCGACAATTTTGGAATTTAAAAAAAAATATGTGCCAAAATGTGCCCGAAATGTGCTATTATGTGCTGCGAAAAAAAAAATTATTCAAAAAACTTAACTTTTATGACTAGGTCCTTTTTGTGATATTTAGTTAGCTCCGCAAAATCACGTTATCAAAACGAAACTTATAGTGCTGTTATGTGCTAATGTGAAAAAAAATATTTGAATAAAAAGTTTATATTTTTCGTAAAATGCTGACTTCATTAATACTTTCTCTACTAGTAATGTTATTACAAAGAAAAATGGAAATTTTACTTTGACGAGAATAGGGAAATGACTTGACTACATAAGCATTTTCATATTGTTTTATAAGAATATATATTTATTACTTAATAATTACTAATCTTCTATTATAAGATAATATATATACATAAATGAGAAAAAATTTCAGTCTCTTTGTTTATGTGTTGTGATAACACTAAAACGGTACCATATGAAAAGTTTATTCCCTACACTAATAGAAAACTATCATTAAATATAAAAAGTTACTATTAACAGTAAAAAAAAGTTTAATAACACTTTGTATTGATAATATTAATAATAATACGAATTTTATAGTGTACATACAATACATTCTATACAATCATAAACTAATGAAAAAATACAAGATGTGTTGCATAACATGTAAAAGAATGTATGGTGATGTCTCATGAACAATTTGCGAATGCTAGGTATGTTAAGCATATTATTATGCTATTTCAACGTACCACATTTATCAATGCGTACAGAGTATTAATGAAGACTTAACATTTTACGAAAAATCTAAACTTTTTATTCAAATATTTTTTTCACATTGGCACATAACAGCACTATAAGTTTAGTTTTGATAACGTGATTTTGCGGAGCTAACTAAATTTCACAAAAAGAACCTAGTCATAAAAGTTAAGTTTTTTGAATAATTTTTTTATGTAGCACATAATAGCACATTTCGGGCACATTTTGGCACATATGTTTTTTGTTTTAAATTCCAAAATTGTTGAGTCAACTTTTTGGACATGTTTTAACCACCACATTTATATAATGATTTTTAAATAACTGAATATGTGTTAGTTTTAATTTCATGTAATTTTACTTCTTTTTCCTGTCCTCATACAAAACAACAAAATCATTTCAATGACATCAGTCCGCTTCCCATTTAGAACTCTTCTCTCCGCGAAACGCCCCTTACTTTTATCTTGCAAAAAAGTTTTAAATTTCGTCCTGATAGGTATTTAGAGGAATTGTTTAACCTTCAACAATAGGATCGTGTTCCCTAAGATTGATATGTCATGTTAAGCGTTAACAGTTGTGACCTCGGAATAGATTCCGAGAGCCGGGAAATCACCCTGTAGTAACCTAGAGTTTTGTGTCCTTTGTGAAGTTCACGGGTTCTCGAATCACATGTTGCGCATGCTCGATATACGTACACTTTTCCACGGGGTAAAATTAATCCATATTCCTTGATTCCGTCAGAAATTGTTTAGATTCTCTCGTATCCTTTAGTCTTCTCCTCCTGTTCCCGTTGTTTTCTTCTTCATCAGGCACCCCTCTCTTTCTCCAATTCAACAGGCACTACAGATAGACAGGCATACAGGGTTACCGTGATTATAATAATTTTATAGCAAGTGACAAAAAAGATATGACACATGGTGTTGTTATAAACAATTTAATTAAAAAGTGTTGGTGATATAGTAAATAAAATAATACATGCTTAATTAATTAATATGTGATTAAAAGTGCAATATTTCGATATAATTTGTTGTTTACGTGTACTATGGTGCATTCGGCTTTCGCTCAGAGTCATGTCATGGGATGTAGGGACACATCGCCGCTGGGTATCCCCAAATCTCCGTCTTTCCATAGTGGTTTAGATCTAGCTGCATCTGCCAGCGTAGATTCTTTAGTGAACGCGATTCAGAACGGTTGTGAGGAGACATTGTCTGCTCCTGTTGCAACCACGGAACTGTTCGAACTGGACGAACCTAGCAGGTGCATCTTCACCAGGAAGTCGATCTATAACACCACCAGGTTAAAGGACGACGATGCTGAAGACGGTATCGGTGATTTTGAAAATGGGAAATCCGCGAAAAAAATTATTTCGCAGCTGCAGTTGCCACTGCAGAAAAATGTAGAAGCTGTTGGGGTCATGCAGTCTTTTGGACATCTGCCACTTCTAACAGGTGATGGACGGAGGGTTTCTTTCGTACCTGTACATTCATTATAAAGTACCTTGAATATTTTGAAAACAGATTTTCTTCTTCCCAAAAAACTCATTATCTTCCTATGAAAACATTATCACTGATCAGTTTTAGACAAATTCTAGTACATGTTTACAATATTAATTTTAAAATTAATATTTAATTGATCAATAATTAAGTATAGTACAAAATGCGAAATTTATATGTCAGAAACAATGTGATAAATAGCCATTATCATAATATATCGAGTATTAAATTCAGCAAAAAAGAATTATTAGTAAAATGGCTATGAAAAAATCTTGAAAATTGTTTATAAAGTAGATAAGATAAGGTGAATCGTAGAATTCAAGATTTTTTTCTAAAAATTTTCATATTAAACTATAACTTTAATAATATCATGACAAAGTCTGAAAAATTCCGCACAAGTTTTGTCTAAGACTCATTGGCTTATCAACATTAATAAAAGTGGAGGAAGCCCTGAATGTCTAATTGTTTAAATCGCTGTGCCTTCTAAACGACATCCGATTTTAGCAAACCAAGGCTCGTTTGAAAGAGAAATTTAAATGTCTGCAAATATCGTATCTATTAAAGTTTCGAATAAAATTTTTAAACTCATCCTGAATCTAGGCAAAGTATAAAACAAATAAATAAAACTAAAATATAGGTATTGTTCGAGTGTTATAAATAACATATAAAAAAGTAGGTGTTTAATTATGTTTTGTTGATGTTGCTTTTTATAGCCTCACAGAAATCGATTTGTTCCTGTTATTCTGGTACGCGATGAAAGATTTTTCATAAAGATCTCTTTTGCAATTTACCTTTACTATATTAAAGGGCCCTTTTAGCAGTGAAGTTCTCTTCACTCTCTTTACAAAAACGCTCCACTAAAAAGTTGAAAGAATTGCTGCTAACGTACTTTAACGTCAACTTACGAGAAATGAAATGCTAATTGTAAATTCTGAACAACCCTTTTGGCACGAAAACAATAAAAAAGATCCTTACGCGATTTTCAGAGAAGAAGCCAAACATTGAATAATTAGTTTACTGATTTTTAATGGCATGAATTGAATTATTATATTTAGAATAGTTTTACAATTAGTGCTGTTAGCCATAATTAAAATTTGTTTTCCACTGTAGATATGTATTGTTTGCTTTACTGATTCTAAAACTAATTTCAGAACTATGTTTAACGTAGGTACACAGTTACAATTATAATTGTTGCTTATTCCAATTCAAAACAACTTTCTGTATGTATATCATGTAAAACATCTTTTCAATTTCTTCCACATTATGCTCGTGATTAGAGCGTTTGTTAAAGCACTCAGACTTATCTTATCTCTTGTAAGTGGTTTGTGGGTTAATTTATACAGATTTTTATATTTCACGAAAGATTATACCTAAGCACACAATGAATTTAATTTTAAACTATTTCAAAATATTAGAAAATTAAATAAAAATTCAGTCAATTTTTTGATTACTTAAAACTGTTTGAAACAACAAAAAAAATCATTTACTTTATTTAATTGATTATAACTATAACTATGCTTTACTTAATTTTTAAAAATTTTTGCCACACTATTCTATAGTATGTACAAAGTACATACAAGACATGGATGGATGGATCTATCCAGCTACCCTCTTCTTATAAATAATTTCTTCCACCCCCTTATGATTCACTGTGCACAAAGGATGACTTGAGAATTTGATATTTACTTTGGCAAAGTTCCCCCTAATAATGCCTTCTTCCCCTACAATTTCTGTTCCTTTCAATTTCCTGAAGAACTTTTTAGTCACTTTTATTTTATTTATTTTTTCTTGTTTCTACTTAAGTACGTAGCTTTCATATTACCAAAATAGTATAATCATTATTAAACCCTTTGACTTCATGAATAGAATAAAATACTGTGTGTTAAGCCAGAAAAATCGATTTTAGAGGTGCATTATTGCAGCCTTGACCGAGGCCGTAAAACAGCATGATTATGCAGTTAAATATTTATTTTAATTAAAAAAAAAAACTGGATGTATTAAAACATTAGGAATTTTATTATTTAATAAATGTTCTTCGTTAATTAATATTAATGAATATAAGTAAAATAAATTAATATTAATGAATATAAGTAAAATAATTATTATATTCCTGTGTGTCCACAGTAAATTTAAATAAAAGGAACTAAAAACCGTTTTTTGGTTTTCAAGAGATGTTTATTTATATTAAATACAGTGTGACCCCTAAAAGTACGCAATATGCTCATTGTGGCCAAACTAGTAAGTTAATTTAAAAAAAAATTTTAAGTGGCCCAAAAATTTTGGCCTATCCAGAGGATCTTGGATTAAAATGATAAACAGCTTTTATTTGAAAATGTTTTAAATACTTATACTTTGACCACAATGAGCATATTGTGTACTTTTGGGGCCATACTGTAGGTATATTGTTTGTAATATTGTAATACTGATAGATACAGTTTGCATTACTTGGCTTATCTGTAAAGACTATTTAGGCTAATATTATGATACCTTTATCAATCTATTTATGTATATATTTTTTACAGAGGCGGCTCCAGCGGATAGAGAACAATTGTTCACCCAAAAGTTGAGGCAATGTTGTGTCCTTTTTGATTTTGCGGATGATCCACTCTCAGACTTGAAATGGAAGGAAGTGAAAAGGACTGCCCTCACCGAAATGGTAGAATATGTTAATCAAAATAAAGGCGTTCTTACAGAGACTATTTACGCAGAAGCTGTTAATATGGTAAATATCGTTAACTATATCCAGATTTACTTGATGGAAACTCATGGTAATAATAAATAAAACTTACTGTTTGTGTCTACAATTTATAAATAGCGAGATAAACAGTGAATTTTATTTTTTATGGTAAATATCACTTTTACATTGTAAATTGTTTTTTTTTTTTTTTTTTTTAATAATAAAATTCAAGATATCTCAGAAAATTGTCATATTAAACTATAACTATAACTTTAATTACATATTAAGAAATGAAGTTTGATACGGGTTAGGTAGCCGTGGTCCAACGTAGCTGTGGACGAAACGTCGGAAATATATGTTCCAATTGGACCACGGCTACCTAACCCGTATCAAACTTCATTTCTTAATATAGTCTCCAGCCGTGAAAGCCTTCATTCATATTTAATTACATAATTTGAAAGCCTAAAAATTCCGCATAAGTTTTGTGTAAGGCTCATTGGCATACCAACCTTAATAAGAGAGGGAGAAGCCCCTGAATGTCTAATGCAAATATCGTATCCATTGGTACTCTATAATTTCTAATAAAATTGCTAGATGGCCCAATTCGCAATAATAACAGTTATTTTTGAATTTTTCAGGAAAATTTAAATCATACGGTATAGTTTTAATATCATAATCAGAAAGTACATTGAATTTGTAAACCGCAGTTCCATATGTTTGTTCATTTCAAAGTTATTGCCAAACGAATACTTCTTAGCAATTAAATTGGACAAAATTGTTGTTTTCGTTGTTTCGTAGCTTTGCACGTATAACTAGTAATTAGTTTCGATTATTATATTCAGTGCCTCCTTTTGTCTAGACTTGCATCTGGTTCAAATTATAATCTCCAAATTTTGTCTTTTACATGGTTTTGGACCAATATTAAGCCTAGACAAATTATTACCCATACTACCTATAAAGCTACAAAACATTAAAATTAATGTATTTGTATACAATTCATTGTTCGAACCGGACGATTTATTAAATAAATTAATAAATTTCCTTATTTAAAAAAGTTATTTGCTCAAACCGGAATCGTACACTGAACGGATGCATTGCCATTGTACGTAATTAATTTGAAAATCTTTAAAATGCCGAATTTTACTGATGTTATGTTTTATCAATCACTATTGATTTATTTTAACGCATTTTTGTATACGTATTTACTTCGTAATTTAATTTTAAAACCTAATACGTACATTATTGTTGTATTCATTGTAAAAGAAATGTATTAACTTAGCATGAATGAAGATTAATTACACTAATTTATTAGCTGGTGGACTGATTATTTTATATTAAGATGTTTCGTTACTAACTTAGAGATCTCTAACACCGTTTTAGATAATAAATTATGCTATTTTACGATTAGATCAAATCAATCAAATTTCGGGTTCGCAATTCTTAGTGTTATATGTAGTTTTATACCTATAAAATTTAATAAGAAAATTGATAAGCCTTACTATCATTTTATATTTTGCATTGTGTTCATTAAGGAGTTAGATTTTTCTTGAATTATTTGTTTTTGTTTCAGTTTGCAATAAATTTATTTCGCACATTACCTCCATCCTCTAATCCGAATGGTGCAGAATTTGATCCTGAAGAAGATGAGCCAACATTGGAAGCGGCTTGGCCCCATTTACAGCTAGTGTACGAACTTTTCCTACGAGTTTTGGAAGTTCCAGATTTTCAGCCCAGCATTGCGAAAAAATACATTGATCACAAATTCGTTCTTAACTTGCTGGAACTTTTCGATTCGGAAGATCCGCGAGAACGGGATCTTTTAAAAATGACACTGCACAGAATATATGGGAAATTCCTAGGATTACGTGCATTCATACGTAAACAAATAAACAACGTATTTTATAGGTTTATTTACGAAACGGAACACCATAACGGGATCGCGGAGCTACTGGAAATTCTAGGGTCGATCATAAACGGTTTCGCGTTGCCATTGAAAGAAGAACACAAAGTATTTTTGTTAAGAGTATTAATGCCATTGCATAAGGTCAAGTCCCTCTCAGTTTACCATCCTCAGTTAGCATATTGTGTGGTTCAATTTTTGGAAAAGGATCCTTCACTCACACAGCCAGTTATACGTAGTCTATTAAAATATTGGCCAAAAACTCATAGTCCCAAAGAAGTTATGTTCCTGAACGAACTCGAAGAAATATTGGACGTTATAGAGCCTGCGGAATTCCAAAAAGTTATGATACCACTCTTTAAGCAGTTGTCAAAATGTGTCAGTTCACCACATTTCCAAGTGGCTGAAAGGGCACTTTATTATTGGAATAACGAGTACGTTATGTCCCTGGTTGCAGAGAATGCTACAGAAATAATGCCTATAATGTTCTCAAGTTTGTATCGTAGCTCTAAAACGCATTGGAATAAAACAATCCACGGTCTTATCTATAACGCACTCAAACTATTTATGGAAATCAATCAGAGACTTTTTGATGAATGTGCTCAACAGTTTAAACACGAAAAGCAAAAGTAAGTAATGTAAACGAATACCTATAAATATTTTAAGTTTTAAAAGACCTTAGGTGCTGTTTTATATTTACTCCTCATTTACTTTTCTTATTTCCTTGTTATTTAGTCGTCGATTGACTTGTTTTTAGAGAAAAAGAAATTCAACATCAAAGGGAGAATCTGTGGCAAACGGTGGAGTCCATAGCTGCAAAAAATCCCGGATATGAGGTTATCAAGTCCACAGTTGACCCACTGCCCAATAATTTGAGCAGTAGTCCCGAACAAGACGACGTCGTTATAATTGATAGGTTAGACAGAGAGGTACATGAGGTAAGTTTTTATTGTTATTTAATTCATACTATAGCAGTCCAGTCTTAAATAGTGGAAAAAAATGTATAAAATGCTTTTAAAGGTCATAACAAATGAATCGCCCTTATAGCCCTCTTTCAAACGATCCATTGCTTTAACAAAATTCATTATCAATCCAATTGGAATTAACTAGTGATCATTAGTAATATTTTTCTAGTTAGGAAGAAAATAATAGTAATAAAACAATGTTTCGTATTCAGAAACAATGATTAAGTTTATATCCTTCAACGATAAAGAGTAAAACAAAATATTGAAAAATAGCTTGTTGCAGTTTTTTCTTAACAATTAAATGTTTAAAAAATATAAAATTGTTACAGGTGCATAAGATAAATAATGTAAATAAACAATTCGTGCGTCGCAAATCGGACTTACCTCAAGATCAGTACACTGTTAAAGCCTTGACTGATCATAAAAGAGCTGAAGAGTACCTTGTTACGCCGCCTGATGTCAATAAGTGCTAGTCGTGTTATTACTAATTAATTAATTATTACTATTATTATGCCTATTTTTATATCTATATGAAAACATAATTTTAGTGCCACACATACAATACACACAAAAGAACACAACCCTTCGTGTTAGGAAATAAAATAAAAACCGCGAGAATCGTGATTAGTTTGCATATTGTGATTTTTTTTATACATATTAATTATAACATAATATAAATGATACAAAAATGAGGGATAAATGATAGTATTTTAACATACGTAAAAATGATTTTTTAAATTTAATAGGATATTACTATAAGAGAACTTATTAGTAGCTTTAATCATAGTCCAGTGGATCAGAAATGATTATTTTTACGATTACAAAAATTGAGAAATGTACGATGATAGTGAATCTTGCAATTTTATTATTACTTTTATTATTTTTACTGTATTTATTTATTTTGTTGTATTTATATAGATATGGATGTGTATAGGTTTATTTCTGTCAGCATACATCTCTTTTATTATTATATATAATTATTAGTAATATGTTTTTTCTTCTGCGTACAAAATCACGGTTCTTAAATAACTTTTAGCAAATAACAAAAAATATTGTTGTACCTTTATTTATCCTAAGTAGTTTATTTTTCATTACGTATTGTTTTATTAAGTATTGCCTATTACAATAAATGTAATTTATTACACGATATATAAGCCCTCTTATTTCTTCACAAATTTATCGAAAAATGGTAACATCTGAAACAGGCAAACGCTTCACATGCTCAATAATTATTGATCAATTTACTAAAATATTTATCATTAGTCCACGCAAAGGAGTAGTTTATCTAACGTTTCACTAGCTGTTGTTGGAATTCTCAGGAAACATGGAAGGCATAAAATCTTTCTCCTTGGTTGTGCTGGAACTTTCCCATCATGTTCCAGAAAATCAAACAGCTGACGAAACCCCAAAAAAACCGACACTGGTCGTAATCTCGTCAGAGGTTTGTTTTTTTTCTTATATAAACTTAGTTCTTACATTTTTTATCGGCTCAAATAACGCAATTATTCATGTACCATACATTTATTTGTAATAAAAGCGTTAAAAAAGACATTTAACAACAACATCAACAGTTACATATTATAAAACCAAGAAATTCAATATGAATTTTGGTCTGAACCCATAATATCAACTTATATCTCAAATCAATTACAAAAAACAATAATATACGAGAAACTAGTCTAGGATATTAAGAACTAAAATCACAATGTTAATATTACTTAACGCAGTAACTACAATAACGCAATATGTCAAATTGCATCAACCAATATATATTATTTATTACGTAATAAGAAACAAAACTGCTTTGGTGAATTCTAAACTGGGCCTTTTAATACTGTTTGGGAGTATTACATACCATGCTATATTCCTCCCACATTTATGTATTTTAATCTAACATGTAACGATCACCACAAATCCCCAAAGAAACTGGAGTTCGATTATTTTAAAAAAATATCACGACAGGAAAAATACACTTTGTTCTATTTTCGTTTCTATTGTGGATGTGATGTTGAGCTTCTTGTCTTCAAAATGCAATTAACAAATTTTCGCGTCAAAAAGTATAATAATTAGATTAACTTTTGAGACCTTAAATTTGTATAACGTTAATTTTTTATAATCTATAAAATAAGAGTAGCATTAACGTTTAAAGACCACTGTCACGTAACGAATTTGCCCAGATATAATATTCTCAGTTATCTCTGTTGTAAAGTATTTTTCAACAACTTCACATGATTGATTTATAAAAAAAGGTAGTTATATGCAAAATTATCGGTTACCATTATTTAGTAGTTGTTATAAAAAGAGATTTAAAAAGGCTCAACGGTTGTACTACGTGATTAATATAAAAAAATAAATTTTTGAAAAATATGAAACTTCATTTAACTTGGAACAAATTACCATACTATGACAGTAGCCTTTAATAAATGCAAACAATTTTTTTGTGCAACTGCATTTTTCTCTAGCGATGGTAGGAATTTAATATTTTATTTAGTGTCGTTAAAAAATTCTATTCTATTAAAATTAGGTATTACTTGTAAAATTCACTAGAACCAATAATCGCAATACGCATACTAAGTTTAATAATTATTTTTTTTTAATAATATTCAGCACTACATGGGGCCTTTTAATAAACTTGTCTAGCAGCTACGATTAATTTGAACAGTTTCTTACATATTTTTTTTTTAATTTGCACTGAGATTCCAAATAACAGTATGAAATACAAATAGGTTGAAAACCGCAATTAAAAATTGAAATATACATATAACAAATAACAATACGATTAAAACAGTTGTACAAAATTTTGTGCAAAAAATATTGACTGATTTATACAGCGTTATTTAATAACAAATTACTGATTATCCTTCGATTTGTACCCTGAAGCTTTTGAATTTAAAAAATGTACGAACATTTATCATTAGAACAGTCTTTAGAGAATTCTTGTAAATTTTCATTATTTATAGTGTGCTCTTCAGTGAGAATTTTAAATTAATTTGTTTTGATTTGGATCAACTTAAACTACAAAGTTTATAGTAGTTAAATAGTAAATACAACATAACAATTACCAACTATGAACTAAAAATATTCATGTTTGTTTCGTTATCATCTTAATATAATTTTTCATATTAGATTAGTAAGGCAAGTTTCAATCTTGTTTTGTCAACTTCTTCATTAATTAATTTTTTATCCAAAATTTCTTGATAATATTCTGAACCGAATTTATATAATATACACAGTTAAACATCCTTCCAATGCTAGTAAGAATATAATAAATATTACGTATTATATTGCATATTATAAAATAAATTCGGTCTCAGCATCTTTTTTTTTTCTCCTTTTTTGACTAGATTAATGGCATCACAAGAAACCTTTGTCTTTCAATATTGTTAATTAAAATTAAACAAAAAATATACAATTACACTCATCCAATTCGGTATAGGAATGTATATCAATATCAGACTCTTATAGATGATTTTGCGCTTGGTTTTAGGGTAATTACTATATTATATTGTGTAAACGTAAGAGGAGAGGTCATAACAAGCGCGAAAACTAAACAAAAAAAGTGAAAGGTAACGAAAAAATTTTTAAAGGGAAACATCACCGTATTGATGGGACCATTTTTCGTATGCGGCAATACTTTGAGGCGAAACACTTCGTCGTATTCGTTTCAGGGAGTCCAGAAAATCGTTCATTGTAATGGCTCTAACTAAACTGGGATCTAATTGTTTTACCTGTTCAGGCACCAACTCTGCAAAAAAAATGCATAGGTAATATTCTCTACCAATCCTTCAGAAATTTCGAAACTGCGGGAAATACATAACTTGAAAAAAAAAAAATAGAATGTTGTACTGTAATCCTTATATATTCCCAGAAACAAAATAGAGAAATATTGGAATTACTGTAAATTCAAACTTTGAGTTTTAACAATTTTTGAAGCAAAAAATAATAAATAGTGTATTGCGCACCTTGGATGGAAAAGTAAAGAATGCCCCAGATCTCATGTGAAACCTCCGGCAGCAAAACATATGTAGGGCATTCTTTACTTTTCCTCCCGAGGTGCGTAAAATATACTATTTTTTGTAGAGCGTATAATTCTATACAAAATATGTTTGAATCTGATTAGTGCACTAATTCATTGAAAAAAATGGAATTTACACTTCGACTTTCGAACAAAAATGATAAAAAGAAACTTTTTGGACAGCGTATAGATCCGTACAAAAATATGTTTGATTTAATAAGTAAAAAGTCGCATTTAATACACATTCTTATATTAATTTTAAGAGCCCAAACATTGACAGTATGTATTTTTGTGTCAAGAGGAACAATAATTTCCATATACATACTTCATGAAAAATACTTAATTTTTTTGGTAGTCTAATCACCCTCATCCCTTTTCCGTGCCTATTACTCGTCTTAAGTTAGGTATTTAAATTCACTGGTACCTATGCAATTTAACATTAATTTGAATTTATGTATTTGGTGGAAACATCTTTAGTACTTCTTTATTATTCATGTATGTGTAATCTTGCTTACCTCTTATCGGACCCAAGGCAGCATCTTTAGCTAAGGCAGTAAGATCACTAGCAGAATATCCTTCAGTCAGTTTCGCTAACTTCTTCAAGTCTCCCTCGCTCAAGCAGCAACCCTGCTTCTGTAATAATTTTGTTAGAAGCTGTATTCTAGTATCAGCATCCGGCAAGGCGACATAAACCCTCTTAGTAAACCTCCTCAAAGCTGCTTCATCCAACTCTTGAGGTCTGTTGGTAGCTGCCATTACAATGATCTACAATGAACCCAATAGAAACATTTGAAACAAAAGAAAATGTGTGCAGTCGGGGGAACCTCGTCAAAAACAAAGTTCCTTACACTTTCTCTTCAATTCTGAATATAATTCGAAAAAAAAATTAAATCTTCCCATCATACTGTATCATAAAAATTATTGACCCATAACATTTGATATTCAAGTCTCTAGCCAATATGTGTAAAAATTTATGAAAATTTTGTTTTACAATTAGTAGTATAAGGCTTTTTCGTTACATGGCAATTTACTCTTATCTCAACCCGCGTTAAAGAATTTCGTTCAAAAAAGTTATTGCTTGACGTATTGTAATTAATGTCATGTAGTCATATTAATAAATATTTCACAATTCGAAAAATACCTTTTCACTTTCTGGATTGGACGGAAGACCATCAAATTCGACAAGAAATTCAGTCTTCAACCTTCGACTGGCTTCGTGTTCGCTTATCGATCGTTCTGATAAAAGTGAATCTACTTCATCTATGAAAATTATTGAAGGCTGAAGTTCCCTGGCCATGGCAAAAAGGGCTCTGACCATTTTCTCGCCCTCCCCTACGTATTTTGAAGTTAAACTTGCGGCACTTATTGAAAAGAAAGTTGCCTAAAAAAAAATAATAAACAGATGTTCAAAAATAAGTTAAAAAAAGCTTGCCTGACACTCCGTTGCTACCGCTCTGGCAAGCAACGTTTTACCATTCCCAGGAGGTCCAAAGAGAAGTAACCCCCTTGCGGGAGATCTCAAGCCGGTAAACAACTCCGGTCTTAAAGAAGGTAATATAACCATCTCTTGTAACGCCTGTTTAGCCGTTTCTTGTCCTACAATGTCATTCCAATGAATCTGTTGACCTCCGTCCACTATTTCATCGAGTATACACTGGGCCAATTTAGGGTCCACTCCCCTCAAAGTGGGGGATCGAGTACGACCTACTCCCAGATTCTTATTTGAACCTTTAGAAAAATCGAATGAGAAAATTACCTTGATGGGAAGAAAAACAACCTACCACTTCCTTTCCTTGCCGGAGAATTATTTCCTGTTCCTGAATGTGATGTCTGCCTCTTGATAGTTGGGGGTGTCGACGTTTTATTAAAAGGTCTAACAGCTTGTACTTGAGGCACGCGTGACCCCATTGACCTGGGCAACGTTTGACTTTTTGACAGGGCATAATTATTGCCCGAACGTTTAGCGGCCACAGTTAGTTTTCTTCCTGCAGCTGTTATACAATATTTTTCATATTATAATTAATAAGTAATTCATATATTCTCCATAAGTTATTTTATTTAAAAAAATTGTAGATATGCAATATGTATATATTTTTTACATAGGTAATTAATTGCCCTTGTATGTTTGACATTCTGCCTTAAATAACTCTTGGACATAAAAATAACCGGATCAATAAAAAATGAGTCGACTGATATAAAGGATTAGAACTTATGTCCTTCATCCAGTACATTCACACATTTTGAAATCAATTGTATTGTACTTATGGGTTAATTATTGTAAAAATAAATTAATAATCCAAAAAAAATATGCAAAAACCAACATAAATAAGCGAAATAAAATACCTGAGGTAGTGCAACTAGGTTTAACAGTGGGGATATGGCTTACAAGACTAGTTTTCGGGGTTTCTAATTTTTTGGTTTCATTCACTAGGTCCAATTGTTGTAAACCGGCCACATTTTCTATAAAAAGATCCCATGATAATACCTTTTTGCATTTCTTAAGATGAAAGGGTAAACAAAATACTTTCGAAAAAGCACAGAATAATAAAGAATACATGTGTAATGCTGTGTGTTCCAAAGTATTGAGAATTATTGTACACTCACCTAAAAACTGTAATCTATCTTTTGCCATTACTAAATTAGTTTTCATTTTTTCATGTAACCTTTGAGCCCTTTCCCAAACTTCTCCACGTCCACCCCAACATTGAACTGCAATTCCAAGCTCTAACTCTCCAATTCCTTTTTTATAAAGTTCAATGGCTTGTGCTTTTTGTCCTGAAGTAATTTTATTAATTGACTATAAGCAAAACTTAACGAGACTAAGTATTTTATTATGTTATTAATAACACATAATTTTATAAAGAATTAGCATAACAAATTGATGACAGGTAGCACAAGCTAGGCAATAAAACCAATTGATAGAAAGGTAATAACAATAACAATAATAATTTGCATTAATATGTGAAAATAAATTTGAAGAAATTATTGGTTAAGTAGAAGTTGTGAGTGATAAAATAAAAATACCTTCATTTTCTTCATCAATTTTAAGAGCTCTTGAAATGTATTCGAATGCTCTTCTGTGATGATGTTTCTGTTTTGCAAGTAAAGGATCTGCAGGTCCAGGACAAGGAGTTCGAGAACAGTGAGCCATTTCTAGGTTCTCTTCTGTGATGTTTTCTTCTACACTTGCGTCGTTTTGGTAAATCAGTTTTGGTTTCTTACAAAAGTAACTTGAAGAGCTGCAGTAGATAAATCGCAGGATGAGGAATATGTGATACAGCAGCCCGTGCAAAATGTTAAATAAAAAAATAATAGGAAACGACACAACACACAAATTCTTTTTGTGAACGTTTGTTTCATCGAAGGAACCGAATATCAGCTTGTGTCTTTCTGAATCATCACTTCGTCTTGACTTTTTGCTTGGAGATTTACCACCTTGTGTTTTTCGAACCATCCGACCATGACATTTGCCTCATTGGGCAATCTCTCCCACGTATAAAAAGAAATACGCGCACAAAATAATATTACGTTAAATAATAATTGTTTTCATTCATGTATGTTTGATGTACGTATATTTATTTGTCCGCTTTTGACTAGTCGTTCGTTGAACTGAAGCCCCACAACCACTGATAACAATTATAGACAATTTGGAAATAAAATTGGTAGAAACAAAGAACATAAATTAGTCTTAAAACGACAGTAGATGAAGAAGCTAATGTATAATTGCTTTACATCATTGTAAAATTTTATCAGTTTATCGTTTATCAACAATCTTCTAATTTGATTTCTTCTTGTTTTTTTTAATTCGAATGTTATTAAGCCACTATCTAATCTGTTGCTATATCTATATCTATCTCTATCTATGATCGTCAATCGTCAATACATACTGTGCAATACTGTGTCATTACCATAGATTAGAGAAGGTTTATAGATGGATCACTCGAGCATTCGAGTTTCAGCGCCGTCTGCCAGGTGGGCACTCAACTATTTGCCATGAATAATAAAAATGTATTTTGTTTATTTTTGTAATATTTTAATATGAAAAAGTTATAATGTAACATGTAATAACCCTTTAACAAACTAAGAATATGGGTTAAAACATGTCAAATTATAACTTCAGTAACAAAATGCGAGGGAGTAACAACAAAAATAAAAATAAAAAACTAAATTAAGATTATTTATTACATGGGACAAATAAAGTTATACAATTTACAATTATAAATAAGAAAATTAATAGAAATTACAAATTTACATACAAATGTAACAACTACAGAAATAATTAATTGGTGTTTCACGTTTTACGTTATCCTTTACTTCAGGTTAAAGTTGTTTTGGTGATATGCAATGTTTTATAAATTAAAGGTCAATACGTCTGAAAATATAAAACAACCCATTTTTGAGACCTGCCTATTCTATTGATAAATAAATATACTGTAATTATTTTCTATGTGATATTTGTATAAAACCAATCGTATAGTAAGGAAACACTTACCGAAAGTATTGGACAAGGAACTGTTTCTTTGTATTAATTTGTGTCTGCATACGTTTTCCATTTGTGTATTCTTTCCTTTTTGTTTTCGAATGATAATGAGTATCAGGTTTTCACATTTTTTCACGTTTTTCAATCGAAATAATATTTGCCGGCACCCGGCACACTTGCACTTATATTTACTTTCGTACGGATTTCCCCATTAGCCATCCATTAGCCTTCAACATCTAGCTCATCTAGCTTTAACAGCATTCTTTATTAGGCAACCCACTCTACGACCTTTAAATCGCCATCTATTACGTGGGCACTCAACTATTTCACAAAATGACATACTAAAACTAAACACCCGATGGTCATTACTTTCTATGGATAACTTCATTTATTTATTTCATTTAAAAACTAGATCAAATTAGGTTAGAAAAAGGTACTGGATATCGGTCATTTACGAATATTTATTAATTTTTATTATGGATAGAACTTTAAATGCCTCATTGTTAAGCACAAGGAGTCCCTTTTCTCCTAAAGGCAGGCCAAATATTAGCTTCAAAAAGTCCACACTTCAAACATCGTTCAAAAAGTCTTCGTAAGTATTACAATTTCAAAATATGTATTACTATTTGTATGCATTATTAATAAATTATTTTTTAGTCGTCTTAGCGTATCAGGAAAATCAGTACAGTCAATACAAATTATACTAAAAACGCCTTACAACTTTCTGGAAAGATTTGGTCAACCGTTGCCTGTACTTATCACTGAAGCTCTAACTTTCGCTGACCGTAATAAGATGTAGCTATTTATTGCCATTTTAGTTTATTAAACGTTTTCATTATTTGTAGGGAATACAACTGTTACTGCTCGTATTTCTGAGTGTGGATATGCATGGATTGTATGTGGAAGAAGACTGTTAATTTGGCAATATAAACAAAGCACTATACAGCATGGAACTCCCCAAAAGAAAACACCCAGCAGCAACTGTTATGAATTGCAATTACCCCAGAGTGATTTATCCCACAGGGCTGAATTGGTGGCAGTTTATTTACCAAGCGGTTCAGGTATACCAGCTTGTATTGCAGTGTCACCTGGAGGAGTTGTAAGATATTGGCCAGCAATAACTCATGAAGGAGTGTCAGTAGAACAAAATGTAGATCTTCAGGGGCAGGAATGTGACAGTCTTACAGTGATTGGAAATATGGGATGTATTTTGGCTACAACAACTTGTACAGTTGTTCATTTACAACCACAAAAAATTGGGGGAAGACATTCTTTACACTGTAAAATGTTAAAATCTCCAAGTGGGTGGTTTGATGGTATTAGTAGAAGGATGACATCATTTATTTTTGGATCAATGTCAATGGAACATTCAGCTGAAGCTGTAAGTTTTTTCAACTAAAATATTTATTGAAGTTAAAGAACAACGAACGCAATAAAGGGTACTTATTTATATAAAACTTCTAGGCAGAAAAAATCTAGTCACAGATTGTTAATAAAATAATTTTTGTACATAATCATTAGCATTGATAAAATGAAAAAGAAAACTGTGGTAATGGAAATAATGAAACAAAAAAAATTTTACCCCAAACCAAGGATATTGCATTGAAAACACTCGCAGCGAATAAGTCAGAAAAACGTGTGTACATATTTTATTTAAAATGTTATAATTTGGGGTAAGATGTTTATTGTTTTATCATTGATGAAGTCTCATACCCAGAGGTAAAGCATTAGTGGTTCTCTTATCAAGAAATAATTACATTCTGCCTTTATTGCTCCTTTATTTTATACATTATTTAGGGAAGATAATGGATACTGAAATGTGTATTTCTTTTCTGTTGCACTGTAGTTTGATTTATATTTTTAGAGATTAGTGCGAGTACTGACAGTACCTGAATCAGAAGACATTTGGAAAGTTTATGTCCTTGCAGGCCATTCTCTACAAAAATGGGAACTTATATCCAATGAACAAGAACAGTTAATTTTTATTATTGAATTAAATCGTCTTATCGCCGATAATTTTCACAATACTATTTGGGAAAATTGCGGAGGTGATCAGAGTGAGACAGACACTTGGCTTTTAGACATACAACCTGACAAAGATGGTATTATTATCCTTGCTGCTGCAGTCAATATGCATATTTCACCTCAAGTTCATTATGCTTTGGTTTCGTTGCACACCGATGGTCCTGAGGCCCCCAATCAAGTTCGAGATTTTTATATTTTGAAAATGAAAGGACTCTACAGAGAAGACAATCCCCAAGATTCGTTATCTTACAGATTTTTGAAGTGCAGCTCTTGTGCATACATTTATAACCAAAGGAGCATCACTGTTATCAAGCCTCAAGAAGAACCTGATACTTTGGAATTTAATGGGCAGGACTTTTTATTGGGAGGCTCAGTTTGTGTTAACACCCCTGTCTTTTTCTCGCGAAATCACGGGCTGATAGCGATAACCAGTAACGAAGTTAACATGGACATGAGCAGTAGTAATATATTCCAATCAAACACTTTTTTGGATTCTTCGATAAACGAAACCTTGATAGGCAATTTGACTCTTTATAGTTTCGATCCTGAAGAAATGTATAACTCTTACAAAGATATTGTCTGTCAACTTAAAGCGGCTTTTATTTTTCACGTAAAAAATCAGCATGTAAGCATTCCATGTATATTTTTTATTCCTTTATTAATTTCATAATTCATTTCAGATGGCTTGTCAGGATATTCTTCAGAAACTTTTCTTTTCTGAAGGAACTTCCATCCCAGGTGTGGATTCGACTTTAGATAACTGTGTTATAACAGTTTGCGAAGACCTTTTGGATGATATTCCCGCAGGGGATCCCCGCTGGAGTGGAGAAAACCAGGCAGGACTTGGCAGCTCCTATTCCATGCAAATTCTTAATCAACTGGAAGATAAACAGAAGGCTTACGGATTATTTATTAAATTTCTCAGGGAAACTAATCTTTGGAATAAATTGGCAGCTGTTAAAAAAAGGGATACAATTATGGCTACCACTCATGTTCTTGGTAATATTATTTTTTTACTGTTACCACTGTTATTATTTATCTTGTTATTTTTTTACAGGAGAATTGGCTGAAAAATTAACTGTTGCCATAGCGTTAAAGAGTTCTGAAGCAGGACCTTTGTTGGATTATGCCATTGAGAAAGCTGTTGGAGGTCCAAATGTGGAACACTTGGATGGGCTTACCAACCAAGATATTTTCTACAGGGAAGTTAATAAGATACACAGAGGTTTGCAAGAGTTGGTAAATCGATGTGAAGAAGCTGCACATTCTGATCTTGACCCTGGAGAAGTTGCTGTACTAATTTGCGAAACTAACGATTTGTTATTGGTAAGTTACTTTTTCTGTTTAATTTAATGTCATAACGTAAATATTTTTCATTTTCAGAATGTTCTTCGCGAGCTTTTGGAAAATCGGAGGCAAAATATTAATAATTTTCTTCCAGCGTTTAATACCCAATCTCTGGGTTGTGAATATCTTCCGTGGTTGACTGCTCCAGGACGTAATGGCCTCTACGACAGTTTAATGCTGCAGGTAAATGAAAAAGTATTATTCCATTCTTAATGATATTACATAACTCAGTTTTTTTTCTATTTATTTATAGCAAATATTAACATTAGATTATGGAGCAAAAGCGTCATCAGACATTAATCTGAAAAACATCCTCTATGATCAATTTGTGGAGTTAGTTGATGTGATATTGGACGGTCAAAAAGCATATGTAGACAGTATTAATGGCGAAGAGAGCGATTCAGCTGTAAAACAATATCACAGTGATCGACACAAACTCATAAAGCCACTTGGTATATCCTGTTCTATTTTAAATTAATTATAAACTAAACGTTTTTTCTTTCCTAGTTGAGGATAAACAATGGGAAAGGGCTCTTCTTTTAGCTGAAAAATACTCCGATTTCGAAACTTTAGTTGAAGTATGTGAGGTTACTGATAATCAGCAACGCCTTGACGAATATATGGAGAGATTTGGGGCTGAAAAGTTTCCCGAGTACCTTTATAATTGGTATTTGCAACAGAATAAGCAGGGGAAATTAATAAGTAGGTGCAAAACGATTTCAAAAACAAAGGTTTCTCAACAACTAAGTAGTTTGTTATCTGAACATTCTTCACTATCTTGGTTACAAAATATTTTTGATCAGAAATTTACGCGAGCCTCTGAAGCACTGAGGTAAAAAAAATTTTGCTTTATTACAGGGAAATACGATAAATAATTGCATTTTTTAGAAATTTAGCTGTTCAAGAAACTGAATCCATAATGCGTCAAAAGACGATGCTAAGTTTAGGAAAGCTATCTCGATTGGCGGCTTCAGAAATCTCCGGGACAACAGCTTATCTCGAAGAAGTAAACGCCCGATTGGAATTAGTGACTTTTCAAGAAGAAATTCCCGATTATGTACTTCAACAGTTCGGTTATGACACTTTAAAGCCACGTGTAATACCTCCTAAAGACCTAGTACATCTCTTTACGTGTACAGAGTATAAAGAAGCGTCAGAAGTAGAGTTTAAAAAAGCCTTAGATGTTCTAGTATACGTTGTAGACGACGATGAACGAAACGAATTGTGGTTAATGATATGGAGGAGGGCTGTACTCAGAGATACATGGTTTGATGGGTCTCTGGATACTCCAATGGAATTTTTAAGCAACACTTTATTCTACAGACTGGCAGATTTAGCAATAGTTCTTGGTGAGCTTTTGTTCTTTTTTAAGGTTCTATATTTTATCTTGTCATTGTCAGAGTTAATTATCTCAATAACTGCCATTATTTGGGGTGCTTTGGAGCGAAGGAAATTACCCTAATTTTCTCATTTTTCGAGGTAATGCAGGGGTTAGTGCTAAGGAATGGTCCTAAAGGTCTAATGAATCCTAAAAGAAAATAATTTTTGAAATCGGTGATATTCTATCACTTTTTCAGATTTTTTGGCTTATTTAGAAGACTGACTACTGGTTGTGAAAACTTACTTATTTATCATTTATTAAAAAAATAATTTTTAGGTGAGGATCCTCAAAACCTTTTACCACCTTTAGACGCTTTAATGGACTGCGAAGAAATGGAACAGATCCAAAATAATAAAAATTTTCAATTCCTAATAAAACTTGGCTATGAACGCATACAAAAACTTCAAACTGAAATTGAAAAGGATCAGTTTCTTCTCATACTTTTGTATATTTTATAATTAGTTAAGATTAATACAATGAATCGCTCATTTTGTATTGTTTTAGTCTTTTTTTTATAATACTCAAACTCATTATAGCTGTATGCTTGGAAAAACATCTTTAATAGAGAAAAACACAAAAAGCACTGCCAAATTTTTATTGAACACTCGACAAATTGTTGAAAATTATTTTTTTCTCTTTTTTTTTTAATTTGTAAAATTAAAGCAATAAAATGCTAGTTCTTTAATAGTTTCTTTCATACCTTATCAATTAGGTACATTATATCAAAAATTTCAATAGCAAAATTAAGATATGAATTGCAACATTCATTATTTCTTTTTTTTTTTTTTCATAAATTTATACTTCCTTCTTCCTTCAGTTCAAAAAAAGAGGGGCACCGATAAACTCAAAATGATAAAAAATAATTTATATCTCATATTTCTCGGTATTGAATAAAATGCAGGACAATAACTTAAAGCTAAAATAAATTATTAATTATTAATTAATTAATTCCTCCACGATAAAAATTGATAAACTGAGCTTAAAATGGCGTTTTTGAAAAATTTACAATATCCGTCAATTTTGATTTATTGTAGCGTTGTAGTGGCTTGTATTTTACTGAAATAATGAGAAATATAAAAAAAATCATATTTGTTCATAATAAGGTAATTTTTCTTAACTTATCGATACCCCCTTTCTTAGCTCTTTAAATGTCCAAATCTATGGACTTTCTTAGGGAGATTATTAGATTTCTTAGTCATAAGGTTGTGATAGGAAAAGACAACCACGATGAGAGTATTGTTTTAATGAAACTCGCGTCTTCACCTAAATTTACTTTTTCTACTACCACTCACTCCTATCAGACCTTATGAATTAATCTTATAAGGATTCTGTTTCTTCTTTTAAAGTACGGAACCCTAAAAATAGGAATAAATTTAATTAAATTTTTAGGGATGCACCTATGCATGTATAGTTTAATTCGCTGATATTTTCCTAGATGACGCTCGTATACTGCATGAATAGATTATTTTTAAATGTTTTATTCGTTAATAAAAACTTTATAAACTTCAGAATTATTGTAATTATCATTAGGAAATACTCAATTTTAATTATTGTCTATATCTATAGTCAGTATAAATGTTACTTCGATATTTTAATCTGCTATCAAATTTTCTTTAGTAGGTAAATGTCTCTTTTTCCCCATTACAATACATAAAAACGTATCGTTTCGGTTCTAGTAAATAAAATATAGATTATTTAGCTTATAATTTTTTTTTCTTTTTTCAAAAATAGAACCCCAGGCACTTATTTATTTCTTTCGTCAGGGTTCGTTTCTCTCGAGCAGGCCTTCGTCCTTTTTCGGGAGGCGCATCCATTTCTCTTCAATTTTTCTTCATTCTGTTCGTGACGGTTGTGGTGAAGGGATGGCAAATCGTGCACTGATATAGAGCTCTCGCGATGTTTATATTAATGTGATAAATTTCGATTTTAATTGTTTTTGTGTATGAAAAAGTGATTCAAAGTGTTATGTGAGCAAGCATTACGATGGCTCACATAGGATCTACGTTGTCAGGTGAGTAATTTTTTTTCGAACACACATCTGTACATTAGTTTCATGTTTCACCCCCTCGGAAGGGTGTATTGATGATATCAAAAGTCATTTGCATGCTATAATGGTTGTACCGCATTGAGAAAACCTTGTGGCGTGGTCGTTAAATAATGTTTGTAAAATTTTCATTTAGAATTTTGCAAATTAGTAAAATGAGTCAACGTCTGGGGTTGTGATACGGTTAAGATAATAGAGCGACCCACCCTCTGCAGCTCAAACAGATACAACACGATTATGATGTCCTTTTTACTGTTTCTTTCAAAATTGCTATTATTCGAGGTAATTATATATAGGGTACAGCAAAAATAGCCATGTATTTTAAATTGTCCATATTGCATCTGAGTTATTTGATTGTTTATAATCATTGTTGTTATTTAATGACCGATGATTGCAGTTGTTTTAATTGCTGCGTACATAATTTATGACAATAAAATCTAAGTGTAATATATGTAATGTTAATGGTTGTTAATTAATTTGTTGACTAGGATGTAATGCAATCTTTAATTATTTATTTGTAATATAAGGTAACATGCTATTTATTTATCAATTTCCTTTTCCTATATTTTTTTAACGTAGGTAATATTCTTGATTTACGTTTTTACCTATTATGTATTATAACTTTCTTTACATTAAAAAACGGGTAGGTATTTAGGTACTTATCATATTTGCTTATAGGTACTATATTGCCTGTGTGATTTTTTTTATAACTTGACAACTTCTTTTTATTGGTGTAACTAGATAAGATGTATAGTCTTGGTAGACATGCAAATGTAAATTGCTATTGAGTCAGTAAAATATGTGTGTATTTGGAAATAGCGTGAGGCTTTTCTATAAAACTTAATAAACACGAACCCTGAAAATTTGTAGCAGAGTTATTGAAGTTTAATTCAACGGTACCAGTTCTTAACATTAATGTCTTATAAAATTTCTCATAAGTCAAACTTTAGAACTTTTGTAAATATTTTGAAGATTTGTGGATAAATTTACAATCTGTTTTGGAAAGATTTTAATTTATTATTTTTTATTGCTATTACTCACACTTTTTATCAATTGATGAGTTTTTATAAAATGTTTCTTTCTTAAATATTAAATACCTAGGTACTTTTTTCTACTTTCATCTTATAATTGGCATTTTCGATTATTTCTTTATTTGATAAAGTCAGAATGTTCTCTATTGTCTTCAATGGAGGCAAAGAGCCCTTTATATCCACAGAGCCCTGACCTGAAGTCCAAAAAATCCATGTTTAGAACCGCCCTTCCGGGAATTTATTTAAAATTAAATATTACGTTATTTCTGCTTTGCAATATATAATAAATAATTGAATCATTATGGAAATATTTGTCCCCTTGCACATTTTATATTTATTTAGGTATTTATATAATTTTAATTTGCTTTTAATTACTTACCTACTTCATACGTATAGGTTATTTTGGGGTACCTACCTATAGTTAAGGAACTATCAAGCTTTTGATAGATGTGTAGCTCAACAATTTACTACTTATATTACAAGGTGCTGAAAGAATACACTTTATTGAAAAAGAAGCGAGTGATCTTTCAACCCTTATAGGGGTTTTCCATTACCCATCATCAGTTACCATTTACTTAATATCTAGATATTTAATATACATTCGACACAGTAATTTTCAGTTTATAGGGTTGAATAAAAGAAAGTGTCTACTGAAATAATTTACTGTTTGTTTATAGTGATATACCTACGTTAAATAAGATTCATTGAAAATTATACAAAAAAATAGTTGTTACACTAATACCTGACTATTATTGTTCTGTTGAAATCGTTTATTTTTTTTGTGTTCTTTTTAATGAATCTGATATAAAGGTCAATTTAGGTACCTATTAGGTACTGGAAACAAACAACTTCTTTCAGCGTTATCTCAATAGGTATCATGTAAATGAAAACAAAAGGATTTAAATATTACTTGATCCTTCTTCAGGCAGAGCAAAAAAATACAGGGTGTTCCATTAAAAAAAACGTTTTTCAAGCGATTAAAGTTAGTAAGAATTAAGTGTATTTTTTGGATTATTTTTTTTTTATTTCATAAAATCAGAATGTCCTCTATTGTTTTCAATGGGGGTTAAGAGCCCTTTATATTCACAATACCCTGACCTGAAGCCCAAAGAGTCCATATTTATAACCGCCCTTCTTGGAATTTAATTTAAAATTAATTATTAAGTTATTTCTGCTTTGCAATATCATTATGGAAATATTTGTCCCCTTGTAAACTTTATACTTATGTAGGTATTTATATAATTTTTAATTTGCTTTTAATTACCTACTTTATTTGTACATTTAGGATTTGATTTATACAAACGCAATATTGACATAAATGTTAGCGTTAGAATAATTTTATCATGTAGCATGTAGGTACGTAATAAATACGAAAAGTTTTTTTTTCTAATTAGATTTCTTCTCATATTGTTACTCTATTCAAAAACCCAGTGTTGTTCAGTTTTCTTTCAAAGAAGTAGGTACATATAGGATGTAGAGTATTTTTGCCGCGTTTTTCCTTTCTGAAAACTTCCAAGTGACCTACCATACTTTATTGTTATCTCCATCAGCCTTCTTGCTACAACAGACAGTTCAAAGAACAAAGTGTTTCGTTTCATGTGCTTATATGAGATACCTACCTATGACTACTGAATATACTGAATAGTTAGAACTCTTTCTGTTATTTTCTTTCATCTGATGTTCAACTGGGTAATTTTTGTTTTGCATACTCAGCAACTTCAATATATTTTGCATTTTTTGTTTTAACATATCTGACTCTTTTTACTACTTAATTTTTTGAAATACATTATAACACATTATCGATTACAGTATATTTCGTTTATAACGACGATGAAAGGACCATTAAATTCCGTCGATATATCCGGAAGTCGCTATATAAAAAGAAAGAGAGAAAGAATGAAAGAATGAAATTAGGCAAAAAAATTACTCAGTATCTGATTCTGAGATTTAACTTTATCAACCTTAACATTTATAAACAATTACTAAGTACAACTGCTGACTATCAGTGAATGTAAACAAAAAATAAAAAAGTTTTGTGTTTAGACTCGGTCGCAATAAGAATCAGTATGAGATTTCTAGCATCTTGTAATTAATAGTTCATTAAAATTAGTCGCTAAAACCGAAATCGACGTTACATCCGAAGTCGTTACAGCCAAATTTTCTTCTTACATTACTCCCTAAATTCAAGGGACTTATGTGTTTTGTCGTTATGACCAAAATGTCGTTACAACCGATGTCGTTATAAGTGAAATCCACTGTACTTCTATAACAGAGAATTTTTCAAAAATTTGTATTAAGTAGAAATGATTTCAATGTTTCAGGTTTTATTATTACATAGGTAGACGCGTTTTAAAAGTGTTTTTGTGGTTGAAACATTAGTATATGGTTTTGCAATTAATAAAGGAAAGTAAACGGTGACGTTTGTAAGGAGATTTAACTGGGTCAGTAAATGTAGCTGGTTTTATGCTAATCTAATATCCATATACAAGGTGTCGTCACACCACCTTTTATGGGGTTCATAAAATGTTGGATCCCAAACAAATTAAAAGTATGGTTATGTAGATGCTAAAAATGCTTTTTTCTATTTATAACAAAAATTTGAAAAATGATCAGTATACACGAAAAACCTAAAAGTTAATTTTTTTTAATGGATCACCCTATATTTGAATTTATTTTTCGATTCCTCGTAAAATTCTAAGCATAATTTATATAACATACCGCGGTATACCTAAATTCAATAGTTTCTGAAATATTCGCATTTGAAACGTTATCTTCAAATATTTTATTAAACAATTGTTACAAATAAAGAAGTCCTAGTCCACGCTTTTCATTGAAAACAAATAACTAACAGTGACATTATATAAAAAAAAAACGTGCATACGACGACCACCAAATTGAAAACCTCGATCATCTTAAAGATTTGATACGGTATTAAATTAATAATTTAAATGAAAATAACCCAGCATTCATTACAGATTGATTAGAGAAAATGCGAAGAACCCATATACAATGTGTTGAAGAAAATGGAGGCCCAGTAGAGCATCTTTATATTTAACTAAAAATTGTTTTTGTTATATTATTTATTGTTAGATTTCTTGGTTTGTTGTTGTTTAATAATATATATTATTATGATACCGTTTCAAATGCGAATGTTTCAGAAACTATTGAATTTAGGTATACGGTATGTTATATAAATTATGCTTAGAATTTTACGAGGAATCGAAAAATAAATCCATATATAGGGTGATCCATTAAAAAAAAACCAACTTTTTGGTTTTTCCTGTATACTGATCATTTTCAAAATTTTGCTATAAATAGAAAAAAAGTATTTTTTATCACCTACATAACCATACTTTTAATTTTTTTGGGACACTCCAAATAACAAACATTATAATGAATCATCCTGTACAATACAAAAACTATGTATAAAAAGTAAAAATGCTTATTAAAGATTATTTAGAAGAGCTCTTGTTTTTGACCATTCAAATAAGTCTTAAAAGCATCAGGGATCTTAAATTGAGACACTTCTACTATTTTTAATTTTTATAAATTTGTCCTAGATTGGAACATTTTGAGAGCAGAATAATGAAGATTGATTGACTTATTTTTCGGTTTTTTTATCGTTTGAAAATGTATTTATTTATTTATTTATTAGCAAAATTTTTCTTTCTTATAAATAACAAATAAAAGACTTTTAGATTAAAATCGAAATAAATATTACTACAATTAACTAATTAAAACAAAATAGTTTCAAAGAAAATAAATCTCCTTATTACTTTTTTTTATCTGTCAATTTTGGACCCTTTTTTGGTAAATGAGGCTTTATTGTAAGATGTAGTAGTAGTAAATATTTTTTGAACAAATAAACGATCAGGTAACTTTACACTAAACACCTGTTCCACTGGATTAAGGTGACTTTTATTTAGTCCTTTCTGAAGACATCCAATACCCCTGTTTGTGTTCGTGATGTAGTGCATTAAGTTCCTTTTGTATCAGGCCCAGTTGTTGCACACTATCTTTTCCATCGACTTCATAACGTTCTACTGATCCATAAATCAACCGAATAGGTACGTGAATAACAAAATAAATAAAAGGGATGTAAACTCATTATCACGATTTTGTTAGAAGTTTCTTACAAGTATGTTAGCTACACGAAATTGAGAAGCTTTTGTAATATTTTTGGCCTAATTCAAATTATTTTTTGAATAAGTCGAAGTTTTGGATAAAAGTTTTCAGTGTGAGGTAGTTTCGGTTTTGCAACTATTTTAAAGGATGGAAGGTGCAACAAAGTGCGGCAGATGGTGATCGACACGTGCATGGGTCCACTGTCTGCAGCTGCTGTCTCAAATGCAAACAGGGGCGGCTTAAGGGCATCACACTACTATAATAGTTTTTTATTTTAACTTTGACATAAGCATATTAATACAGAATTATAATTAAGTTGATTGCTATTGCTATCTATCTGTTTGTGGTGTCATAATAAATAATAATGTTAACAACGATGTGAACTACAGGGGTTTTTAATCATAATTTTTATTAGTTGAAATTAACAGTCTTTTATAATAAAATAGAAAACCCACTTTATGTAGTAAAACGTTCCCTATACTCAAAATTTTAAAAAGTAGTCTTTAGGTTCCCTTTTCTTTCCCATTGATCTTTTTTAGTTCATAGCTGGAGGAGCGTTAAAATCAAGTCCGCCCCTGCATGCAGGTTTATCATTTAGGGCCTTTTATTGCAGTTGATTATTTCGCATCTGGTGCGATTTTAGTACCTAGGTATTTTGTGATTTTTCATCCATCAAATTACCGAGATAATGTATAGGTAGTATGTATGCCAAGCACCTGCCATCAATATCAGCAGGTAGGTATTTGTCTACAGTGATATTTTGTAGTAGCCTTTTTGTAAAAAGTTATACTTTGGATATTACTGACTGTAAGTAAAAAAGATATAATGTGGATATAGCTTTTATTCTGGATTAAATATTTACAACTAACATTTTTACAATTTACAATTACGTGCTTACATAAATAGAATTGACTGTGTTAAGCTGTACTCGATGAAATAAACTAATTTTTGCTAGGATGAAGGCAGACTTGTAGGAAATACTTTTCAAAAATATTTAAATATAAATAGAAATCGCTTCGCAGAGTATACACATTATAAATATAAATAAAATAACTTATTTGAATAGATATGTATTCTGCATTTTAATTTTTCATATGGAAATAAAATTATACTATTCTTTTAATAGTAATTTGTTATTCATATGAATTTTTTATCCAGTACTATAAAAGTATTTTCAAACATTTTTGCTAATTATACTTTACAAGTCCGGAGAGGGTTGTGATAAATTTTTACAAACTGGCTACAGTCCCGTTTTATAAAATCATTTTGTTCCTATAGATATAGATTATATGTACTATTATCGCAGATGTAGATGCGTTATACGGGGTGATTCAGCTAATCTGTTCATTAAAAGTTCGTGCACTTCCCCTTTAAATGTTTTTCTGAAAATTACTTATCAAGGACTTTCAATAAAGTTCCATCCAACCAAAATGTTTTCTCTTTTCTGGAACCTCCAGTTATACCTACCGGAAGTATTTATCAAATTTATTGTTTTAAACAGTATATGTCACCTTTTTTTATATTTTTTAGTTTTTTATTAAATTTTACCTTCTTTGGTGTAGCACAAACTATTAAGAAATAAATAATATTTTAGATCTTTTATTTAAAAAAAAATATATTTTATAGCATCTTTTTTGAAATTATGCTTCTGAGAGATGGATAAGAGGAGTTGGGGTAATGCATTTTGGGATATAGTTAGAGAACTATCAAGCTTTCTATAGATGTGTAGAATCTTCGAAGTTTTGATAAATTTACAATCTGTTTTGGAAAGATTTTTATTTATCATTTTTTATAGCTATTACTCACACTCTTTATTATTTGATGAGTTATTATAAAATGTTTCTTTCTTAAATATGAAATAGAAGTACTTTTTTCTACTTTCATTATACATATAATTGGAATTTTCGATTATTTCTTTATTTGAGAAAGTCATAATGTTCTCTATACAATAATTGAATCATTATGGAAATATTTGTCCCCTTGCAAACTTTATATTTATTTAGATATTTATATAATTTTTAATTTGCTTTTAATTACCTATTTTATATGTATATGTTATTTTGGGATGTAGTTAAGCAACTATCAAGCTTTCGATAGATATGTAGCTGGACAATTTATTACTTATGGTACATTACAAAGTGTCCAAAAAGTACACTCGATTGAAAAAGAAGTAAGTGATCATACAATCCTTTAGCCATCAGTTAGCATTTACTTAATATCTGGATATTTATTATACATTCGACACAGTAATTTTCAATTTTTATGAATTTGTGGACCGTAAGTTAATCAGAACAAATTGTCTTTGTTTAAAGTTATTTTTTATTCATGGAGAATGCTACAAAATTTCTCACTGAAAGAATTCACTGTTTGTTCATAGTAATATACCTAATTAAAAAGAATACAAAAGAATAGTTGTTACACTAATACCTGACTATTATTGTTCTGTTCGAAATCAGTTTTTTTGTGTTCTTTTTAATTAATGGAGATCAACTTAGGTATTAGGTACTAGAAACAAACAACTTCTTTCAGTCTTACATCAATATCAAGTAAATGAAAACGAATGGATACAAGAATCTTCAAAAAGATCGAAATATTACTTGATCCTTCTTCAAATAGAGCAAAAAAAAATACAGGGTGTTCCATTTGAAAAAAACGTTTTTCGATCGATTGAAGTTGATAAGAAGTAAGTGTATTTTTTGAACACCCTGTAAATAATAAATTGTCAAGCTACACTTCTATCCAAACCCTAATATTGGTGTATTCCTGCGTAAATCTTCTACATGTTTCAGTCCCATTTCGTCCCGCGTAAATGTTCTACCTAATGAGTTACAATAAATAAATAATTCAATATTGTTAGAAACCTGCAGAGATTTAAAACAAATGCAACGAGTTCGGTGGCATATCTTTTAATTCATCGTTTTATTAATCAAAAAATGTTTTTATTTCATTTCTTAGGATCACGAGGTTACGGTATGTCAAGACAGCACGAACGAAGTGAGCGTTGTCGTGGTCTTGTCATTCTCTTCTACATAAAGCTTAATTGTGTTAGGTGTTCTTTTTTTGTAAAATACATTTGATTATTATAATTTTATCTGCTTGATTACCTATAGATACAACGAACGCGATACAAAATGGGAATGGTCTCAGGTATACATTCGGGTTGTTATACGAAATGGGGAATTTAAGGGTAACGGTACGGAATGGGATGGTACAAAGTGGGAATAAGCCCTTGATAATCCTCCTAACTACACCCTAAAATGCGCTACCAGAAATTTCTTTCTCAAACACCTATAAAACCAAATCTTTTCAAAAATAAAAACAAAGTATTTAGTTTTCATATACAGTGGATTTCATTTATAACGACTTCGGTTGTACCGACCTTTTGGTTATAACGACATAACACATAAGTCCCTTGAATTTAAGGAGTAATTTAAGAAAAAAATTTGGCTGTAACGACTTCGGATGTAACGTCGATTTCGGTTTTAGCGACTAATTTTAATGAACTATTAATTACAAGATGCTAGAAATCTCATACTGATTCTTATTGCGACCGAGTCTAAACACAAAATTTACATTCACAGATAGTCAGCAGTTGTAGTTTATAAATATTAAGGTTGATAAAGTTATATCTAATAAGAATCAGTTACTGAGTAATTTTTTTGCCTAATTTCATTCTCTCTCTCTTTCTTTTTATATAGCGACTTCCGGATATAGCGACGGACTTTAATGGTCCTTTAATCGTCGTTATAAATGAAATATACTGTAACAGGGTTTTTCAAGTTGATGGGCTATTAGAAGTATATGAATTAATAGAAGGAATTCAATTCTGAAACTAGGGCTCATTTGGTTATTGTTTATGCCGCTTCTTTTAAAAATATTTTCAAGTTCGATTTACATCCGGTTATACCGGAAGTCGATACCAACTTTGTTATTTTAAATGGAATGGTATATTTTTTACGCTGAATTCGAATAAAACGTGTAATTTTAAGGTAAGTTTGATAACCAACTTGTATACCTATGACGATCGGTTTCTGAGTTAATTTAATTTATAGAAAAAAAATCGCTACCGCAACCCAAATTATAAAACATCATAACTTCCACAAAATACGACTTAGAGTGTTGAAATTTTTACTAGTAATAGCTGAATATTAGTGCTAACGCCTTGACAAAATTGAATTAAATAATTTATACAGGGCGTTCAAAATAAAATTCTAAAATTGAAAAACTTCAAACACGAATTACTTCGTTTTTTCAAATGGCACCTACTATTTTTCATTTTTTCAATCGATTCCTTTTTTTTATCCTCTTTCGATCTATATGGATACTTCCTATTTTATGTAATAATTCAAAATTATTCCAAAATTTTCAAATAAAATAGGAAGTATCCATATAGATCGAAAAAGGATAAAAAAAGGAATCGATTGAAAAAATAAAAAATAGTAGGTGCCATTTGAAAAAACGAGGTAATTCGTGTTTGAAGTTTTACAATTTTAGAATTTTATTTTGAACGCCCTGTATAAATTATTTAATTCAATTTTGTCAAGGCGTTAGCACTAATATTCAGCTATTACTAGTAAAAATTTCAACACTCTAAGTCGTATTTTGTGGAAGTTATGATGTTTTATAATTTGGGTTGCGGTAGCGATTTTTTTTCTATAAATTAAATTAACTCCGAAACCGATCGTCATAGGTGTACAAGTTGGTTATCAAACTTACCTTAGAATTACACGTTTTATTCGAATTCAGCGTGAAAAATATACCATTCCATTTAAAATAACAAAGTTGGTATCGACTTCCGGTATAACCGGATGTAAATCGAACTTGAAAATATTTTTAAAAGAAGCGGCATAAACAATAACCAAATGAGCCCAAGTTTCAGAATTGAATTCCTTCTACTAATTCATATACTTCTAAAAGCCCATCAACTTGAAAAACCCTGTATACATTATTTTGATTAAATAGAACTTTATCGAAAACCCTTGATTCCAAATGTTTAGAAAAACATTTCAAGGGGAAGTCCATAAACTTTTAATAAAAAAGTTACTGAATCACTAATGACTATCAGAAATCCGCGTAATGCTTCAAATTCTCCTAAAGAATCTTCTTTAAGATATTTAATGAGGTAAGAGATATTGTCATTAACATTATAGATCAAATTTGTAGTAGCTGTATTCCCATTAATTATTAATGAAAAGCTGGGAGAGGGTATAACAAAACCTTTTAGATTGACAACAAATGTCCATACAATTATCTTAATGTGTATATGACATGAACTGTCAGCCAGAATTCTGACTTTGTTTATTTTATTGATGGGATGTTATTCCATTTTTTTCGACATTTAATAAATGACGTGTTGAAGCTTCTGCTGGTAAGAAGTGACGTTGATTTCGAATATTATCGTCATCACGGTATCATAAATGTCGACTTTAATTGAATTAGTAACGTATTAAATGCTGTAATAGCGTTTCACATTCAATTAGTTTGCCCAGTCACAAATTAGTTGATTCTCTCTCCTTTCGGCTGTTTTAACTTGATTATAATTATGGTTAGGGGCAGGAAATTATGTTATTGTAAAAAAACAACAACAGCACAAACGGTAGATGTATGAACAATCATGAAACTGGTGAAGTTTATACCTACAAAAATAGGGATCGAGAGTCTCGGAAAACTGTCAGGAAATATTAGGGAATTTGAAAAGTATTAGAGAATTGAATACAAGATTTCGAAATATTTTGTAGAAATAGGAATTGTTAAGGTTTTATTGATTTACCATGTTTACCAAGTTTACCTTGTTATCCATATTTTGGAACACTATATAGCGTAACAACCACCGGGGCCGGATTTTCCCTTAGTGCCACCATGGGCACAGAATACTTTTTAATTTTCCGCTATAAAAACCACTAATTTTTCAAAATTGTGTAATTATTGACTTCATCAGGTCGATTTATTTTTAAGTAATTTAATAATCGATAGACATTTTAAGAAGTCATTCACTTTTTTCATATTACATTCAAAACTGAATTATTATGTTAGTTGTTAATAGTTTCATTGGTAGTAAAAATTTAAAAATTTATTTTACTTATATAAGTTTTTTACTTATTATGTGGGACTTTTATATTTAAAAAATCCTTTGACCAAGGCAGAATCAAGATTTTCGAAAAAAAGGAAAAATCTATCAAACTTTAGCTAGGGAAATATTTAAAGGGAAGGGGTATTTGAAAATTTCACGCCAAATTTCAAATTCAAGGAATTGATATGATTTCCTATTCTCTTTTAATTCAAAACTCATTATAAAGTAAATCTAATATGAGAAAAGTCTCACTACATCCTTCAAAATCTCACTAAAAGGAAAGAGGGATTAAATACTTTTAATGTTCCTTACTTAATAATTATCTAAACCTATTATAATTTTTTTTCTCTGAATTTATTAATTTTAATCAATTTAGTAAATAATCAATAAATATTTTTATTTATTTTCTTCATGGTATTATTCATTGATAATTTCATTGATAGAAAATTAATTATGTGAGACCCTTGAAATTAAAGATCGATGTTTTCGAATAAAATAATAACTCAAACTTTTATGTTGTGAAGCTTTCATTAATATGTAAGCTCAAATTGAGGGGAGGAATTCAAAAAATCTTATCAAAAGGGAGAGGGTCTTTGAAAATCTTACGTCAAATTTTAATACAAAGAATTGTTAAAATTTTCTGTGGGGTAAATCACCCGAGGGAAATTTCAGCACATCGTACTAAATTTTACCGATAAAAGAAAATACCTTATGCAACCTCAGTTTTCACAAATAATATGTGGCATTCAAATACTCTTTAACTCACTATTATACCCTTTTTATATTTAATATTCTATAACTTTTTAATGTTTTCGTGAAATTTAATTTAACGAAGTTTCACTGTATAATTGTAATCAGAGTTAATTAAAGCTTTAAATAGAAATTTAAAACTGCTGATTGATTTTAATTATATATAAATCTAAAAATTAACTTGTAATGGAAATATGTATGTTCATCCGCAACTTTTTAACGTTTTCTTAAAATTATTTCTTGGTTAAATTGTTATTTTGGTGGGAGTACTGCATTCATTGATTATTTACAGCAAGCAGAAATTATGGCAGAATATAAGAAAGAATAGATAAGAATTGCGGAAGTTGGTGATTTTTATGTGGCGTAATCGTGTAAATTGAGGTCAGTTGTTTCCTTTTAGCGTTGGCAATAACCTTGGTCCCCAATTTCCTAAAAAAAAAATTGACCACGTCGAAGGAATTCATTATGTGTTTGTATTATTAGGTAGTTTACGTGTATCTATGTATATGGGTATGGCCAGGTCAGTTCGGTAAATAGTGAAAGGTCGAGATTTTATCTATGAATTCCTTGACTTGGAAAAGCTGAATGGAAACAACGAGCCAGAATGAAACAAATGAATAGAAAATCGATGAGAATGAACTCACTCAATGAAAATTATTTTCGCTTCATAAACAAAAGAAAGAAAAACAACATCGATTTCATTTATATTTTTTAGTTTTAATCTATACAAATAAAAAAAATTGGAGTGTCTGTTTGTAATATAATATTAAAATAACCGCTTTTTACTAAATGTATATGGATGTAGGTATACACGGTACATATTATACCAAAATAACATTTTTTACCATTTTTGTCTGTCTGTCTGTCTGTATGTTAGCGATGAGCAAAGCAAGACCAAGACCAAGACTCGGATAGTCTTGGGTTTGGTCTCGGTCTTGTTTACTCAGTCGTGTCTTGGTGTTGCTCATCACTACTGTCCGTCTGTTTGTTCCGGCTAAACTCTGAAAAGACTGAACCAATTTTGACGGGACTTTCACTGGCAGATAGCTTATTATGCAATAAGGAGTAACTTAGGCCAGCCGTACACCAATCGAGCGAAACTGTATCAATCAAAAACGTTTCTGTCTCGAGCAGAAACATTGTGTCCGTCTACGAATCATTATTGTCGCATTGAAAAACAAAACGTTTCTTTCTTCTTTCTTTGATGCAAACTGTTATGTCATTATTTAGTTGTGTTTGAGGTTATAATGTTATAATATTTTAAGAGTGGTATTATGGAGGATAGTGAAGAAATTGTTGCTGTGCTTTGGGAGTGGTTGCTTTTGGCAGATGGATTCGGGACTAAGAATAGAAGGGAATGGATCCATTCTATAAATAAAAAGAGGGGCAAAGATAAAACACTTAAGAAGTATATTCTTGAATTAAGAGCAGATGAAAAGAAGTTTTATAACTTTACCGGAATGTCTTCACTGACGTTTGATTACCTTTTGGAATTAATGTAACGTACATTGTTTCGATCTGTTTCGCTGTGAAACCAGAATTCGTCGAAACGCGTTTGGTTGTCGCAACGTGTGTCGTCCCGTTTCGTCGTGACTGGAACGCAATGTTTCAACGGTGTGCGTCTTGCCTTACGCTACTTTTATTTTAGAAAACAAAGGGTTCCACGAAAAAAATTAAAACCAATGAATTATTGAATAATTCATAATTTTACTGTTTTATTTCCAGAGCATTCTCAACTATATTGTAGTTTATTGTATTGGCTTAGTTTGAATCTAGTTTAAGTTTCAAAACTTTAAAAACAAAGCGGTCTTTTATTACTTTAAAAGTTCCCCTTTTACGCCCCATGGCGACACCCTGCATATAATGAGTGTGATTAATCGTTTTTATTTTCTTCTTCTGCTTTGTTTCTCCTAAACCAACAAGCGATATATCAATTGGACTTAAATATCCATACATGTAACTAACTAATAGTAATATCGGTTGAGGATCGCTCAGATCAAATCAGTATAAGTATTTCTGGGTTTCTTTCCTTTTTTAGGATAATAATTCACCTCGTTGTTGGATAAACAGGGTTTTTTCTCGGTCGTTTAATTTTACGACACAAGACAGGTGCCGAATCGATTTTGTTTTTCTGACGAAAGTGGAATTTTTATCGGATACCAATTCAACGGTCTTTATTTCGTTTCAGAATGTTCCATTCCAGAAGATGGGGTGCCAGACATGACCCGTCTGCCACAATTAAACGAGGACACCGTCAACAGGAATCTCAAACTGCGATACGGCAAAGACAGAATTTATGTATCCTTTTTAATCATCATTTTGTAGCTATATGTATTGTAATTCAGATGATGAGAAAAGGTAAGGAAAAATATTGTTCCTAGTTTAAATTTTAATGAAACTTTGAAAAAGCACAGTGGACACCCTCTGGGAAAAACTGGAGATGGTTAGAGAATAAGAGCTTTTCTAGGGTGGCTAAAGAGAATTGTTTTGAAAAGGTTTTCTGTATGGCGTCTGAATGAACTTCGTACTTTTTTATTCAACCCTAGAATGGTCGTGAGGGAATGTATCCTCACATAGGGGCAGGTGGGGGAGAGTTAAAGAATAGAAAATCAAACTTTATGACGTATATAAAGCTAGCACGACAAAGTTATTTTTCCGATTTCTGACTTGCACTATAATTTGTCGCTAATTTGTTACCAAATCCAAAAATTTGTCGCTCGTGCTGTTTAGCCATAATCAGCTGGTATGCTAGCTTGATATCAAGCTAGCACTACACATAGCGTATTTCGAAAAGTGCCAGTTTGATGGTTTTCCAATAGTTTTTCGCTTATCAGTTGAATTTAAGACTAGCGACAAATTCGTTGAATATGTCATCTTTCAGCGACAAATTAGCGACAAATTATGGCCTTTACAATAATATCCTACGACATTTCGTTTTCGAGATATGCCATATGTAGTGCCAGTTTGATGGTTTTCCAGTAGTTTTTCGCTTATCAGTTGAATTTAAGACTAGCGACAAATTCGTTGAATATGTCATCTTTCAGCGACAAATTAGCGACAAATTATGGCCTTAACAATAATATCCTACGACATTTCGTTTTCGAGATATGCCATATGTAGTGCCAGTTTGATGGTTTTCCAGTAGTTTTTCGCTTATCAGTTGAATTTAAGACTAGCGACAAATTCGTTGAATATGTCATCTTTCAGCGACAAATTAGCGACAAATTATGGCCTTTACAATAATATCCTACGACATTTCGTTTTCGAGATATGCCATATGTAGTGCCAGTTTGATGGTTTTCCAGTAGTTATTCGCTTATCAGTTGAATTTAAGACTAGCGACAAATTCGTTGAATGTGTCATCTTTCAGCGACAAATTAGCGACAAATTATGGCCTTTACAATAATATCCTACGACATTTCGTTTTCGAGATATGCCATATGTAGTGCCAGTTTGATGGTTTTCCAGTAGTTTTTCGCTTATCAGTTGAATTTAAGACTAGCGACAAATTCGTTGAATGTGTCATCTTTCAGCGACAAATTATAGCCTTTACAATAATATCCTACGACATTTCGTTTTCGAGGTATGCCATATGTAGTGCCAGTTTGATGGTTTTCCAGTAGTTTTTCGCTTATCAGTTGAATTTAAGACTAGCGACAAATTCGTTGAATATGTCATCTTTCAGCGACAAATTAGCGACAAATTATGGCCTTTACAATAATATCCTACGACATTTCGTTTTCGAGATATGCCATATGTAGTGCCAGTTTGATGGTTTTCCAGTAGTTTTTCGCTTATCAGTTGAATTTAAGACTAGCGACAAATTCGTTGAATGTGTCATCTTTCAGCGACAAATTAGCGACAAATTATGGTCTTTACAATAATATCCTACGACATTTCGTTTTCGAGATATGCCATATGTAGTGCCAGTTTGATGGTTTTCCAGTAGTTTTTCGCTTATCAGTTGAATTTAAGACTAGCGACAAATTCGTTGAATGTGTCATCTTTCAGCGACAAATTAGCGACAAATTATGGCCTTTACAATAATATCCTACGACATTTCGTTTTCGAGATATGCCATATGTAGTGCCAGTTTGATGGTTTTCCAGTAGTTATTCGCTTATCAGTTGAATTTAAGACTAGCGACAAATTCGTTGAATGTGTCATCTTTCAGCGACAAATTAGCGACAAATTATGGCCTTTACAATAATATCCTACGACATTTCGTTTTCGAGATATGCCATATGTAGTGCCAGTTTGATGGTTTTCCAGTAGTTTTTCGCTTATCAGTTGAATTTAAGACTAGCGACAAATTCGTTGAATGTGTCATCTTTCAGCGACAAATTATAGCCTTTACAATAATATCCTACGACATTTCGTTTTCGAGGTATGCCATATGTAGTGCCAGTTTGATGGTTTTCCAGTAGTTTTTCGCTTATCAGTTGAATTTAAGACTAGCGACAAATTCGTTGAATATGTCATCTTTCAGCGACAAATTAGCGACAAATTATGGCCTTTACAATAATATCCTACGACATTTCGTTTTCGAGATATGCCATATGTAGTGCCAGTTTGATGGTTTTCCAGTAGTTTTTCGCTTATCAGTTGAATTTAAGACTAGCGACAAATTCGTTGAATGTGTCATCTTTCAGCGACAAATTAGCGACAAATTATGGTCTTTACAATAATATCCTACGACATTTCGTTTTCGAGATATGCCATATGTAGTGCCAGTTTGATGGTTTTCCAGTAGTTTTTCGCTTATCAGTTGAATTTAAGACTAGCGACAAATTCGTTGAATGTGTCATCTTTCAGCGACAAATTAGCGACAAATTATGGCCTTTACAATAATATCCTACGACATTTCGTTTTCGAGATATGCCATATGTAGTGCCAGTTTGATGGTTTTCCAGTAGTTATTCGCTTATCAGTTGAATTTAAGACTAGCGACAAATTCGTTGAATGTGTCATCTTTCAGCGACAAATTAGCGACAAATTATGGCCTTTACAATAATATCCTACGACATTTCGTTTTCGAGATATGCCATATGTAGTGCCAGTTTGATGGTTTTCCAGTAGTTTTTCGCTTATCAGTTGAATTTAAGACTAGCGACAAATTCGTTGAATGTGTCATCTTTCAGCGACAAATTATGGCCTTTACAATAATATCCTACGACATTTCGTTTTCGAGATATGCCATATGTAGTGCCAGTTTGATGGTTTTCCAGTAGTTATTCGCTTATCAGTTGAATTTAAGACTAGCGACAAATTCGTTGAATGTGTCATCTTTCAGCGACAAATTAGCGACAAATTATGGCCTTTACAATAATATCCTACGACATTTCGTTTTCGAGATATGCCATATGTAGTGCCAGTTTGATGGTTTTCCAGTAGTTTTTCGCTTATCAGTTGAATTTAAGACTAGCGACAAATTCGTTGAATGTGTCATCTTTCAGCGACAAATTAGCGACAAATTATGGCCTTTACAATAATATCCTACGACATTTCGTTTTCGAGGTATGCCATATGTAGTGCCAGTTTGATGGTTTTCCAGTAGTTTTTCGCTTATCAGTTGAATTTAAGACTAGCGACAAATTCGTTGAATATGTCATCTTTCAGCGACAAATTAGCGACAAATTATGGCCTTTACAATAATATCCTACGACATTTCGTTTTCGAGATATGCCATATGTAGTGCCAGTTTGATGGTTTTCCAGTAGTTTTTCGCTTATCAGTTGAATTTAAGACTAGCGACAAATTCGTTGAATGTGTCATCTTTCAGCGACAAATTATGGCCTTTACAATAATATCCTACGACATTTCGTTTTCGAGGTATGCCATATGTAGTGCCAGTTTGATGGTTTTCCAGTAGTTTTTCGCTTATCAGTTGAATTTAAGACTAGCGACAAATTCGTTGAATGTGTCATCTTTCAGCGACAAATTATAGCCTTTACAATAATATCCTACGACATTTCGTTTTCGAGATATGCCATATGTAGTGCCAGTTTGATGGTTTTCCAGTAGTTTTTCGCTTATCAGTTGAATTTAAGACTAGCGACAAATTCGTTGAATGTGTCATCTTTCAGCGACAAATTAGCGACAAATTATGGTCTTTACAATAATATCCTACGACATTTCGTTTTCGAGATATGCCATATGTAGTGCCAGTTTGATGGTTTTCCAGTAGTTTTTCGCTTATCAGTTGAATTTAAGACTAGCGACAAATTCGTTGAATGTGTCATCTTTCAGCGACAAATTAGCGACAAATTATGGCCTTTACAATAATATCTTACGACATTTCGTTTTCGAGATATGCCATATGTAGTGCCAGTTTGATGGTTTTCCAGTAGTTTTTCGCTTATCAGTTGAATTTAAGACTAGCGACAAATTCGTTGAATGTGTCATCTTTCAGCGACAAATTATAGCCTTTACAATAATATCCTACGACATTTCGTTTTCGAGATATGCCATATGTAGTGCCAGTTTGATGGTTTTCCAGTAGTTTTTCGCTTATCAGTTGAATTTAAGACTAGCGACAAATTCGTTGAATGTGTCATCTTTCAGCGACAAATTAGCGACAAATTATGGCCTTTACAATAATATCTTACGACATTTCGTTTTCGAGATATGCCATATGTAGCGCCAGTTTGATGGTTTTCAAGCACTTTTTCGCTTATCAGTTGAAGATAAGACTAGCGACAAATTCGTTGAATGTGTCATCTTTCAGCGACAAATTATGGCCTTTACAATAATATCCTACGACATTTCGTTTTCGAGAATCGCTATGTGTAGTGCTAGCTTGATATCAAGCTAGCACTACAGCTGATTATGGCTAAACGGCACGAGCGACAAATTTTTGGATTTGGTAACAAATTAGCGACAAATTATAGTGCAAGTTAGAAATCGGAAAAATAACTGTCGTGCTAGCTTGATATACGTAACTATGTAATTAATAAATAGCCCCTTATAACACCCGTACAGAACCGTTCTCCAAAAACTTTTAATAATCTTTTCCTATTTTCTAAATACACAAAAGTGATTTCTTGATTTCGTATTGTATAAAAAGTAAAAACCAGAAAATACCTACATGCAAAACATTTGCTAGTGTTAGAAATAATCCTAGAGGGCATGCTAGTTAAAGGACTTTTGCTTTGAGATTTTGCTAATTGCTTCAGTAACAACAACGGTTCGCGTTTAGCTTTTTAATAATGGTAAAGAGTTTTAATTAAGAAAAGTTCAAGTGCTTGCAAAACACCACCGCTACACACGTACAAAGATTCATACATTACACTACGTATGTATGTTTGGCTTGAACTGCTGCCGTCTCTAGAGGGTGGTTAGAAGTAGGTCGAAGTGTTGTCACCCTTCGCGAATTGTTAAGGTACTTCCCCAACTCTTGCCAGCAATTCCGACTGCATTTAAGTGATACAGTTTTAAAAGGGTTGGACAGAAGAGAAGGCGAGAAGGTGGTTGGTGGGATGGTGGATAGAATAGGCGAAGGTCAAGGGAGAATTGGTAGCGGAAATTGACATTAACAAGCAAAAGGGGTCGTCTTCTTGTAAGGAAGGAAATAATTTTAGAGGTCTCTTATCGATGCTCTAGGGCGAAGGAAGCCCTAGTAACATAAATCAGAAAGATATTTATTTGAAAGGTACATTGGATTTAATGTTAACTTTGGTAAATAATTACAAAGGGGTAGGTAATTATTCGCAAAAACAATAGTTAAATATACAATCGAATGTTCGACTTTTTGAACAATTAAAAAATTATCCCAGTGTTTGGATTTTTATCGTCAAGCACTAAATGAAACCCGTGAATGTATTTTGTACATCATACATTCTAAAAACATTTTTTCTGATATACAGGGTTATTCACGCTATACGGCACAGAATATTAGGGCCAAAATATGAAAATTTCAAAAACTTTAACTTTTGGGTTATATAGGGGTCTATTATGGTTACCTTTTAAAATTATTTTCATATTATACATGGTGTTTCAAATGCCCTAAAAGTATCAAAGTTGTGTTTTTTTTAATGGAACCCCCTGTATATTATCGAACTTTGCAAGATATTAATTATTGAAGATGTGGTGGATCATAGATCATTGACCAAATGCCCATAAGGGAAAATGTCCACTGATACTATCAATATTTTATATCCCTGTTTACTTCCATTGACCTTTTTATTAAGCTGAGTTTAAATTAGTGTTTTGTTAGCTAGAAAACCAATTATTATATACACACAGAAGCAAATTTAATAATGTGATTGTTGTTATTATTATTTTTTTATTTGGTTTCGTACCACTGGGATTCGTTCGACATTTAAATAATTTCTAAAACACGCGCCTTCGTTTCATTGTCAGTCACGTTATTCCCAACAGCTTTTAATTTATTCACTGTCAGCTAGCTGAATTACCCAAACTCTTTTTGACATTGTAAGCCAATTTAATTTAGAAGTACATAAGTACTTATTCAGAACTGTTCAAGAGGTATTTTCAAAATATCTTATTAAGGGTAGATATAATTAGCCAAGCAAAATAAACAACATTATATTTTGTAATGTAGAATTTGACTGGAAAATCTTTACTTTTTTCCTGAGCTAGATTTTGTAGCAGTTTTCCAATAGATAATTATAATTCCCCGAAAAAAAGAAAAAGACATAAATAAAATAGTCATGGTAGTGATTATTTCGAAAAAAATGTCCAAATAAACTTTGCCGAGGGGAAACGAAAACGTAGTCATAGATTTTGTCACGAAACGAAAGTCTGTACACCGGCACTGCCTCGTTCTATTTGTTATTAGTCATCAGAAATTCCGGGTTCGCTTTCCGGAAGAGCGCAACTCAAAATGAATGAGTCAGATGTACCGTACCCGCTATCGCCTTTCATCAATTAAATTCCGACGAGACAGGCAGGAGCTGAGGAAAATATCACACACGGTTGCCCACCATGGAACTGTTACCCGCACTATCTTCCAAATATGCCTTCTTTATATTATGGTTTACTTTCGATAGAGTGAACCAAAGTTAATTTGAATTGATCCTCACCAAAACAATATTACCTATCTTGTATTAAATAGCATGCACTACGGTTAGAAACTTCAATGGATGTATAAGGTATAGTCAAATTTTCTTCTTCCTTATTTTATTTTTCAGACAGACCACACCCTTGCATACTATGGTATTAAAATTACACTTAAATTCTACTTATTTTCGTGTGGTTATGGTTATTTATGTTCTCCTTAAAATTAATAATTTTAACAATGTTATATTACAATGAAATTTCTGTTACTAGAACTTCTTTGATTAGAAGTTCGAATGTAAAGAAGCGATCATTTCCTTAGCTCAAATTTTCTCTACCTCAAAAGTGGAATTTAGGAGTTTCGAGTAAGAGAAGTTTGACTGTACCTATTTCTTTTAAATTGTAATTTTATGCAACCACTAATTACTAATTGCTACCGTGAATCTAGGAAAAAAAATTCCCAGAAGAAATGCCCTCAAAATCACATATATCAAGCTAGCACGACAAAGTTATTTTTCCGATTTCTGACTTGCACTATAATTTGTCGCTGATTTGTTACCAAATCCAAAAATTTGTTGCTCGTGCTGTTTAGCCATAATCAGCTGGTATGCTAGCTTGATATCAAGCTAGCACTACGCATAGCGTATCTCGAAATGGAAAAGTCGTAGGATATTACTGTAAAGGCCATAATTTGTCGCTGAAAGATTACACATTCAAAGAATTTGTATTTGTCGCTAATTTGATGTTTTTCCAATTTGTTGAATGTGTCATCTTTCAGCGACAAATTTTGGCCTTTGCAGTAATATCCTACTGCATTTCATTTTCGAGATACGCTATGTGTAGTACTAGCTTGATATCAAGCTAGCACACCAGCTGATTATGGCTAAACGGCACGAGCAACAATTTTTTGGAATTGGTAACAAATTAGCGACAAATTATAGTGCGTCAGAAATCGGAAAAATAACTGTCTTGTTAGCTACTAAGCAATGATTTTTAAAAATTTAGCTCCTAAAGGGGTAAAAAACATTTATTCTCTGGAATAAATCAGTAGATATAAGATATGTCATCCGTTTTTACGTTTTGTATTCTTTATAAAAAATCGTTATTTTGTTAAGTTTATCACGGTTTCAAATAGATGATTTTGAAAGTTAAATAATTAAGAGTTATAAGGGGAAAGCAAGCCTCGCCTATAGTCATCAACCCTATCACAATATTCCGTGCATTTGAGTTACATATAATAAAAATCCCTATATCGGAATTGCAAATTGTATATGTGTATGTATATTAATAAAAAATACCGGCCAAGTGCGAGTCGAACTCGCGCATCGAGGGTTCCGTACAAACCTGTATATATGTAATGTAACTAAAAATTTAAGGTTTTCGGAATTTTTCCTTTATATGTGCTATAAAACATTGCTTCATGCCAAATTTCAAGATTCTAAATCGACTGGAAGTACCCTTTAGGTTTTGATTCCCTTGCGAGTAGTTGCGAGTTTGAAAATATGCGGCTTAAATTGCTGTTTCTTTTGATTGCGTTGACATAGAAGTTTGATTTTGTTACAGCTTAAAGGTATTATAGACCTGAGTATTTGATATGAATTTTAATTTAATACCTCTACGCGTTCCTGACGAAAGGGGTAGTAACTTAAAAATTATTAAAAATATTTTTATTATATGATGTAACTAAAAATTTACGGTTTTCGCAATTTTTCCTTTATTTGTGCTATAAGACGTTACTTCGTATCAAATTTCAAGATTGTGAGTTCACGGGAAGTACCCTGTAGGTTTTGATTCGAAAATTTGCGGAAATTTGCGGCATAAACGGCTGTATCTTTTGATTGCGTTGGCTTAGAAGTTTGATTTTTTCACAGCTCCAAGGGACAATAGACCTGAGTATTTGGTATAAATTTTAGCTTGATACCTCCACGCGTTCCTGAGAAAAAGGGTCTTGACAGACGGACGGACAATGAAGTGATCCTATAAGGGTTCCGCCTTTTCCTTTTGAGGTGCGGAATCCTAAAAATGAGAATGTATCTCTTTTCGAAATTTCGGCCCGCACCTTTTCAGGAAGTTTTTTTTTTCCTTTTTAATATACTTGTGTAATTGACTTACACGCAAGCGACTACCACCCTCACAAATTTTATTTGTAACTTTAACACAGGGATGTCTAACACGCGCCAATACATAGATTGCAGCCCACGGAGGCGTTTTAATTTATTTTTGATGAAATATTCGATTTTTCGAATTGCTAAACGAAATCATAATTTTCGTGGAAATTAAAAATTATGAATGTGCTGAATTAAATGATGAATAACGGATAAAGGGCTTGGCTTTCGCAGTTGTTATTACAAGTCATCTTAATCTTAAGCTTCAGGAAAAAAACAAGTTGTTACAACGCTGTTTGTTAATATTTAATATTACCTACTACTTTGGCGAAAACAAATAGAAAAAGAAAACTTGTCTCGCTTTGAAAGCTCTAAATACTGTTGTTTAAATCACCTAAATCAAAATTTAAAGATTATGCCCACCAAGTTAAATTATTAGAATTCGATTTAAAAAAATGTGAAATACAATTTCGTCTTTTTACTTCACCTCTATCTATTGATGAAAACTTACAAATTGAATTAATTGATATTCAATGTGATTGAAGTTGGAATTCCAGAATTTTATGTAGGGTCAGCTGGGGTAATTGCGAACGATTTTGGAAGTTTGACTTTTGAAGCTCGATGTTCTATCTTAGATGAAAATTAAATTTAGGCGACTATGTGATTAATTTAGGTTCTTGTTTTGTTTAAGTGAATTTCTGTTATTAAATATGCAAATTCGGATTTTTTGGCAAAAAAACTCAAGTTTACAATTACCCCTTAACTTATTAATGCAGTCGAAAACTTAGGGGTAAATGTGAACAATCATCTTGTTTGTACTGGCTTTATAAAAGTTTTTAATGGGGCAAAAGTGAACAATTCGCTTTCAAACGTGAATTCCAATGAGCATTATATTTATAAAGCCGTGTTCACAGTTACCCCAAAAATTATATATTATATAGAAATATTTTCACTGTTTAACATAAAATATTGCGACACTCTTCCTCTGTTGTTTAGCGCCTTAAAGCATCCAACCGTCAAAAGTCAACACCACAGTCTATAATTCCCATTAGTTGGAATAATCAAAGTACTATTTCATCGAAATAAAGAGCCTGTTTACAAACAGCCCGCTTTTACAATTTAGTCCGGTCAAATTAGACCAAAAAATAAGAATAAAGCTACATAAATTTCCACCAAACTGAAAATCAGTGAGATTGTTTAAAATATGATTAAAAATAAAATTTGAAAGTTCACCATCTTTCCCCTGTATGGAAAAAAATTTATTCAAGGTTAAAGGTCAAAAAAATGAGTTTTTCGCGATTTTCAGCAAAACGGCAAGTTTTATCATAAAATTACTTCAGACAAAAATTGTAGATCATAAAATTATCTATAAAATATGTGTCTCTAAAATACTTCAAAATAAGCTATGTAACAAATAAATCCCCAAGAACTAAAAAATATTTAGTGCAAATAGAAGAAAGATTGCAGAGGAAAATTTTTCCCCAGAAGAATTCCCCTGAAAAATATATCCCCAAAAAATTCCTCAAAGGAAAAAAATCCCCTATTTTTTGGAGAAAATCCCCTAATCTGGCAACCCTGAGACTAACAGTATTTCATTTATTGGGCACATTGACATAAAGCAGGTATAAGACCCTAGCCACGCATACAATTAAACAGGAGACAGATGTTGTCTCGAGGTTACACTGGCGTATAAAATAAGGGACTGGGTTTCATTTTACCTGATATCTCAGAAACGGTGGCTCTTAGGAAAAAGAATATTGATGCATATTTTATAGATAATTTTATGATCTACAATTTTTGTCTGAAGTATTTTTATGTTAAAACTTACCGTTTTGCTGAAAATCGCGAAAAACTTATTTTTTTGACCTTTAACCTTGAATAATTTTTTTTCCATACAGGGGAAAGATGGGGAACTTTCAAATTTTATTTTTAATCACATTGTAAACAATCTTACTGATTTTCAGCTTGGTGGGAATTTATGTAGCTTCGAATGTCTAAATTGACCGGACTATAAAATGTTAGGTATCTTTTGTTACGCGTATACTGGCTGTGTTCGAAAGCAATTATTTATGCGAGCTAATATTTTCTTTAATGAAAAATAACCAAAATTCATAAATGTCAAGATTAAACGATCAATTTTAAAAATTGCATTCAGCCAAATATTGTTGACTTACTTTGCAACAAACCATGTCAAATTCCTTCCAAAAAGCAACTTCAAAATATTTATATGTAGTTTCAATGTAAAAAATATAATGTATGTAATAATATACCATAAAATACTTCCAGTTTTAAACCATTAAGTTAATAAAATTTATCGCTGCGTTTAAATTTACCTAATTACAGTCCCAGTCTTTGAATGATTCAGTGTCAGAAAAAGTGTAATGGCAATGACGAAAGAACGATTACTTTTACTCTTATTACAACAGAATTATTAACTAAAAATAATGTTTTAAACAAATATTACTCACGTTAAATATTAAACTTTTTTGTTCATCAACGTTCTTTTTATAGATATGTACCTATTACGTTGACTAGGTAATAATACAATTCAAGATTTTGTATATTCTACGTATGTAGGTAATATGTAAAATTTAATAATTGGTTTTGTAAATAATAGGTGTTGCATTTAGTAATGAAATAAACAAAAAATCAGAATAGGTATGTCATTGACCTTTTGCGATTATTAAGTCTTTTCCGTGCGCAAATTACCGTTCAACCTTTCACATTATAAATTCACGATCACAAATGACGTTGCGAGAAAACCATTTAATCTGATGGTAGGTAACCTTTTGCTTTAGGTCTTCTACGGAATAACAGAACCAGAGCATCACAACAACTAAAACCGCTATACATGAACAAATTGTTACTATTCATCTAATATCTACATCTACATCTACAAGTCCAAGTAATATATGGGTTAGACATTAGACATAATAATTTAATCGTTTATAAAAATAATGAAAGTCATTTGCAGAATCTGATGCAGGATTGGAAAGTAAAACAGTTTTTTATTAAATCTATGAAACAAACAGTTTAAAATGTTTAAAACATGTGTTTTAAACGTTTCTTTGTTTTTATATTTTGAACACATGTGTTAAACTTGTTTTACAAAACCATTTTTTTTATCATGTGACTAACTATTAAACCGACTCATTTTGTTAAGACTGGTCATCTTTATACAGGTACACTGAATGGGCGTCTATTTGAAAATATCTCCTACGTCTCTGTAAACTGTTCAAAACTAAGTGAATTTTTAAACGCTTATGAACAAGACTTAATGCCTCTCAAAATTTTAAATTGCATTATTTGACTCGTTTTCTGTATTTTTTATTAGAAAAAATGGCTAATGTAAGACGCTATGTTTATTTAAGAGATAATACCGCCCTTTCACAATTATACATTACTACACGGAAAAAAGAGTATATTTAATGTGAATAAATAACACTTCATTCAAGAAAATCTTTGTTTCATATATACGCAAATAAATATTTTCTTGAATAAAGAGTTTAAAAGTTTTAATGGTAATCAAATGCTGCGTTTCATTTAAGAATATATACTTTCAGTTAAATACACCAACGTTTGAAGCGAAAAAGAGTTTACTTACGAAGACCATAATATTTCTTCGTTAGAATAATGTATTTCTTTAAACAGAATATTTATCTACTGATTTCAACTATTTCGTTTTCTTAAAATAAGATTTGCGGGCTTGGAATAAATAATATTTTTCTTCAACACAAGAAACGGATGTTTCCATTTAAGATGGTACTTCTTCATAATAAACACGATTAATATTTGAGTTTAAAGCGGTATATTTTTGTATTAAACATGAAACATTTTCATACTAAAATAACAAAAATTTGTTTGAAAATTTAATTTTTTTTAAATTTTTTATTTTTAACAATAAAGCAATGGAATGGTATATAAATAAGATGTGATTATTGTAACATATCTTTATTGAACATAAAATAATAAAAAGGACAACGATACACACATGAACAATAGTATGAAAGGAACTAAAAAAATTCCTTAAGACATTTTAGTGTTACGTATGATTCACCAGTAGGGAGTGTACGCATCATGACTGGAAAATGCGTCTTTTTATTTTTATCCATGATAAGAACTTTACTTCCATTTACTGATTCGACCTTATTAAAGCTCTTTAATGTAACGTAGTGATTGCTCAAGTTTGCCATTTTGATAAGAAGTTGTTTAGTCCAAATTATTCCAGTAGCTGTAATATAAATTATTGTTTTTAATTTAAAATCAAAACTAGAATTCTTGGTTTATCGATCTAACAATTCTCATCATAAAACAATCGACTAGCTAAAAGTGTAAATTTTCTATTATAGATAACCTTTTCTATACATATACAATCCACAATAAACGATTTTCAAATAGCAGTAGGTAGTAGCCATTTTTTCTTTATCGAGATAAAGCGCGCTTACAAATTTTGCTAAACTGTAGATACCTACTGCTATTTAGAAACAGTTTTATTTTACTACTACTTCGTTGAGGATTCGTTGTGGATAAAATTGATTTGCAGATATTTATGTACCTATATACAGCAGATAACGTGATACAGAATGAATTAAAAACTTAATTCTAATATTGCGGCTCTATTACATATTTACCATGCAAAATTTTGCAATATTTCATACTTCTATTTTAAATACAATTAATAAATAAATTCGTAAAAATTAAGTATTTTAATGGGTACTTACTTGCAAATGCTTCTCCAAAGCCAATTTTATTTAAAAATTCTTCCATTTTATTATAAAAATATACCCCTGCTTTTTCAGAAAATTTTATTGTGCACCAACAACTCACTTTACACTGATAGTTCATTAACGTATGACGCAATATATTGAAAATCGAAACGGGAGACAAATATGGAGCTCATCAAAGCGTCACATATTTGTACTAAATAAAATGTTCTTTAAAATAAAATGATAATGCTTTATCGAAAGCAGAACTGTTTTGTTTGGAAGAAGTGCTTTATCCAATCCAGTTTTCGGCTACTTGAATAGAATTAATATTTATTTGTTTCAAAACAGAAATGTCTTAAAATTAAGAAATTACTTTTTGTTTAAACCATTCAAAAAGTTGTAGCAAAAGAAACATTTTCATTCCAAGTAGTTCCTTGACTTGTTTTAAGAACAGAGTTAGTCTTCGATCGAAACCAGTATAAATTTGTTTCAAAACAAAAATTCTTTCTTTAAATCAATTGCAGTAAGTAAATAAAAGTGTTGAAGGAAATATTCTTGTTTTCTTAACACAAAGCAAAATACTAAAAAGAAGTATTTATTTATTTAAAATGAGTAAATATCTTCAAAGCAATATATTTTCTTGTTTTAAAATAGTTTTTTTTTCTGTGTAGCAGCAATACCCAGCGTACCCCGGGTAAGAATATATTACACGTTTGATGGAACATTCTAGAATATTCGCGAATTTAGAACTATCCAAAACATCCCATAATGATTCAAAACATTCTCTAACTTTTTTTTAACATTCTGGAACATTCTTGAACATTGCCAAATCATTCTGAAATGTTATAATAAAACATTCTTTTACTTCTTAGAACATATTTGAACTGCCCGTAACATTCTAAAAAAATCTGCTTCATTCTCATCCCCACTCCGTGCTGTTTGCTGGGTGAGTAGTGACATCAGTAGACGCCTGGCGGGGATGACTAATCGATTGATAATAATTGATCAGTTATCGACCACTGAGAGTTGAAGATTATTACAGTACTAATAACGCTATTAAAAAATGGGAGATGGTGGTAGAAGGATGAAAATTTAGGGCTGTGTGTATTTTTTAATGCCAAATCATAAAAAAATAAAAATAAAAAACTGTCCAAAAAATTTCGGTGGAGTATAGTAACTAACATTGTGACACGAGAATTTTATATATTAGATGATAAATAAATGAAGTTTTTTCATAGTAGTGGATGTGATGTTTTATTTTTGTTTTAAACACAGTTAAACGCTATTTAAAATACGTCAATATAAAACATGTCTTATTTAGATTGTGTTATAAACAGTGCTTAAAAACTTTGTTTTAAACATGCCAACCCTGCCCTGATGAGACGTTGAATATTTAGTTTTAAATTTTTGTTAATACAGGGTATCTCACAAAAAATCGTGACTGGAAAGGTGTAAAATCAATTAAAGCCCAAAAAGGTTCTGAAACTTACTGAAAATTTTACAAAATTTAAGGAATAACCGCAGTCAGCTTAGTAAACGCCATCTGGAATGATATATCATTGTTATGATTTCTTTAAAGTTCAGCAGTCCTTTTCTAATTAAGGAAGTGCTCTTGTCAAACAAACCACGGATTAGCTAATTGCGCTATAAAGCACGGATATCAAATAAAATAATAAGTTCTTGGTCAGGTTTCTGTCTAAACTGTCAGACCAGGAACGCGATTTCGAACTTGTTCATCTCGTTAGTCTTCATCAGCTTATTTATATGAAAACGTCATCTAATATACAGGGTTTTTCAAGTTTATGGGCTATTAGAAAGATATGAATTTTAGTAGAAGGAATTAAATTCTGAAACTTGGGCTCATTTGGTTATTGTTTATGCCGCTTCTATTAAAAATATTTTCAAGTTCGATTTACATCCGGTTATACCGGAAGTCGATACCAACTTTGTTATTTTAAATGGAATGGTATATTTTTTACGCTGAATTCGAATAAAACGTGTAGTTCTAAGATAAGTTTGATAACCAACTTGTACACCTATGGCAATCGGTTTCTGAGTTAATTTAGTTTATAGAAAAAAAATCGCTACCGCAACCCAAATTATAAAAAATCATAACAAAATACGACTTAGAATGTTGAAATTTTTACTAGTAATAGCTGAATATTAGTGCTAACGCCTTGACAAAATTGAATTAAATAATTTATACAGGGCGTTCAAAATAAAATTCTAAAATTGAAAAACTTCAAACACGAATTACCTCATTTTTTCAAATGGCACCTACTATTTTTCATTTTTTCAATCGAATCCTTTTTTATCCTCTTTCGATCTATATGGATATTATTACTAGTAAAAATTTCAACACTCTAAGTCGTATTTTGTGGGAGTTATGATTTTTTATAATTTGGGTTGGGGTAGCGATTTTTTTTTATAAATTAAATTTACTCAGAAACCGATTGCATAGGTGTACAAGTTGTTTATCAAACTTACCTTAGAATTACACGTTTTATTCGAATTCAGCGTAAAAAATATACCATTCCATTTAAAATAACAAAGTTGGTATCGACTTCCGGTATAACCGGATGTAAATCGAACTTGAAAATATTTTTAAAAGAAGCGGCATAAATAATAACCAAATGAGCCCAAGTTTCAGAATTGAATTCCTTCTACTAATTCATATACTTCTAATAGCTCATCAACTTGAAAACCCCTGTATAAAATTCTCGTGTCACAATTGTTAGCTACCATACTCCTCCGAAACGGCTTGATCGATTTTTATCAAATTTTATATGCATATTCAATAGGTCTGAGAATCGGGGACTATCTATTTTTCATACCCCTAAGTTATAAAGGTTGTCCACCCCTATCTTTTTTAATTTTTGGACAAATTTTTTTTTAATGTGACATTAAAAAATACATACAACCCTAAATTTTCATCCTTCTACCACCATCCCCCAATTATTAATAGCGATATTAGTACATACTGTAATAATTTTCAACTCTCAGTGGTCGATAACTGATTAATTACGTATTATCAATCGATTTGTCATCCCCGCAAGGCGTCTACTGATGTCACTACTCACCCAGCAAAAAGCACGGAGTGGGGATGAGAACGAAGCAGATCTTTTTAGAATGTTACAGGCAGTTCAAATATGTTCTAAGAAGTAAAAGAAAGTTTTATATAGATAAAATTTCAGAATGACTTGGCAATGTTCAAGAATGTTCTAGAATCTTGAAGATCATTCAAGAATGTTTCAAAGTGTTAAAAAAAGTTTTAGAGAATGTTTTGAATCATTATGGGATGTTCTGGATAGTTCTAAATTCGCGAATATTCTACAATGTTCTATCAAACATGTTATATATTCTTACCCGAGCAACGCCGGGTATTGCTGCTAATGGTTAGAATATAAAGGTTCTCCAGGCGATTTATTTTAAATTTTTCGGCCTTTTGGTGCACCTACAGGAATAAATGATATTTTGTATTTTTTCGCAAAAAACTTGACAAAACTGATTGAGTTGGCCTCTACTATGTAAAAGTTGATCATCATAATAACTTGAGAAGAAAAGAAGACACTTTAATAAATTCTTTACAAATTTGTTTCAACCCACAGGGTAGTGACTATTCCTTCTTCTGAAGACGACCCTGTGGGTTAAAACAAATTTGTAAAGAATTTAATAAAAAATTTTAGTGAGTGTCTCATTTTCGCACAAGTTTAATATCCAAATGTACGGAGTTTCCAATAATATAAAACCCAGTCTTAAATTTTCAATATTTTAATTGGAAAATGTATTTATTTATTTTCCGGTATAAAATAAAACACATTACAGTAATTAACTAATTTACGGTAATTCTAGCGTTTTTTACATTATATCAACAACTAAATACATTTTCACAATATAATTTAAGACTGCTTTTCTCTTTTTTTTTTACCAAATATAACTTATTGAAAGTTTTATATGAATGGAAAAATTAAAAAAAAAAGAAAAAACAAAAAATTAGGCGGAAACATTTGCTAAAATTGAAATCGCTATACTTTTTTGAGTTTTTTACAAAAAACAAAATAATATCAACGGTATTACTGTAGGTATTTATGCGTTACTTAATTTCCACCCTGTATGAGTACTAAAGTATTTTAATTTGTGGTTATACGTTTACGCAATGCATAGCTAATATATTTATAATTGGTGCGTATTAATTTGGTTAATAAACTGGAGCAGCAAACGTACAACATTTAATTTGCGTAACCGAAACAGAATATTGTTTTTAATAAGTAGGATAGGTATTATGTGGTAGATGCATTTCTCTGGCAACAAACTAATTGTACAATGTACAAAAGCAACCTCGCCCATTAGTTCACTGGGTGCTTGCTTATGTATGTTTTTTTTATGTCGGGTTTTCGTAAGTTTGATGTTGGTTGTCGGCATGTCTCAAGTGGTCTATGTCTGCATGCCTCTTTTAAATACTGTCAACGTTCCACTTCATCTGTCCGACACAAAAATGTAATTAGAGTACGTATTACTTTCTTAGTTGAATTATACACAAATTTTGCTTCGTTTGCTTTATTTTGCACAAGGACTCGGGATTGTTTAGGTACAAGGGAGGCTCGCGATTTACAACAATGCGGGTGATCTGCATTTAATACAGCTCAATTATCTGCCTAAAATCTGGAATTCCGCAGACCAAAATGCATTGAAGGTAATTTCATTCACAATCAGTAATTACGCAATAAATAATACGTTTATCTGCATTACATTCCGTAGTTTATATTACGTAAATACATACAAAATATTGTCTTCATAAAGAAAGAATTTTAAGTGGAAAATTATCAAATAACCTGCATTATATCATATATTTTCCATGTCATTAACACAACTGATAAATAGTAAATACCTACATACATGCATAGTAGGCAATAAGTAGGTATGCATTTACAAGAAAGTTTATTTACTTTACAATTAACCCCTGCACGCTTACATAAAAACATGACTGCGATAACGCCATCACTAATTAGGTCTTTGTGTAATTTGTGTTCGAAAACAAACCATTTCCGGAAGGATTTCTTTTTAGGTTAAATCTAAAAATAAAATGTTTAATGAAATTTTAAAAGAATGTAGAACAGGAAGTAATAAACGAGAACAATAGGATACATAGTTTTTAATATTGAAATAAATCGTAATTCATCGTAATTTTGGCATAAAAACATGACGAATCCTTTCTCTTTCCTAGTCTAAGATTTTGGACCTCTCAGTCAACGAACAGTATTTTTTCAGGTACGTTTTACCATGAGGACCCTTCGATTGTGCATCCTTAAGGCGAATACGAAGCAATTAATCTATAAAAAAAAATCATAGAGCAAAATATAGAAAACGTACTTAACAGTGAGTGGATGGAAGCTGTGAGGTAGCATGTGCCTAAACTCTATTGGCTGGTTACACTGCACATGCGTAGAACGCCAATTATGTGTAACACAGTTGACGCAGAGGCGCAGCCAATAAAATCTAGGCATCAACAGAGGTTTCACTCTCCTCAGCAGTAATACCATAGCACATCCGAACATTCCTTTTATTTATCTATGATCTTCATGCGTAAAACTGTGAAAGTGTTAAAGTTACATTATGAAACTAATAACTTTAACCGCCTCTCACTTTTCAAAGAATGGGGGTGGAGAAGTTCTCCTATCTATGAACTTATGCTTCAATCGCCAACGGATACAATAATTCGCTAATAAATTGATATTGTTATATTAAGCGGTGTAATTCCATCTCGTTCTGGAAACTTTATATTGATGGCGATGAGGAAATCCGCGGCAAAATCATACCATACTGGTTAACAATAATAATTACTGTAATATTATTTTAAACAGTTCAAAGACCAACAAATGGCTCTAAGCGCGAACAAATCCGTACAAACAACTATTACATACACTGCAATAGCAAAGTATCTCACGCTCTCGTTGTAACAGTTGTGCTCACAATATTATGGTTTTATAAAACCAGCACTATAATTTTTTATTGTCTCTTATTTTATTATTTATTACATACCAATTTGCTTTTAAACGAAGAGAAACTATAGATAGACCCTGTTCAAACTTTGTTAATGTTAAATTGTCAGACACGAGGCAGGTCAATTCTAGAAACCAAAGCTTTTGCATATACAGTAGAACCTCGATAAGATAAAGACCAAGGGAAACGTTAAATAATTTGAGTTATTGAGGTTTTTACTTACTAAGGGTTTAAGTGAGGGATTTTTATTGGTTTATATTTTTACTTACAGAGGTCCGTTTATGAGCGTTGTTTAGGAATTATAGAGATAGACGAGCTAGGTTCAATGTAAATGAAACTTCGAAATGTTATTATGTACATACGTACTTTATTTTAGGTTTAAAGGTACATTTATTCAAGTTTATTTTATTCTACATAAAAAGTCGGTAATTTTTTTTGTTTCAAACAATTCACACTTTCTACATCATTTTTATTATTTACTGAGGTGCGATGCCCAAATTATTCGTTTAAGTTATAGAGGGTTCGTATTTTAAGTAAGAGAGGTTTTGGACTCCGTGGGGAAGGAAACACAAAATTTTATGAATTTATAGAGGTTTTTACGTTGTCGAGGTTTAAGTTATAAAGGTTCAACTGTAATAGGTATATGCAGTGGCGTACATTTAAATATTCGTTGTAATTCAAAGTTCGTTGGGTACTCAATGAATATTGTACTTTTTTAAACATTTGAATTAAGTAAGTAATGACAACCCACATGTGTATTAGAAAATATTCTGTCATTTTTTTTTCGATGCGGCAACATATTATGTATCCAGACTCCCTTTTGCCGCTTTAGAATATTACTGTTTACAGTGGCGGATTTACACATTTGCCGCCCGTAGGCTATTTCAAAATTAGCCGCCCCTACTGACACCTGCAATTCTATACCCTAATTCACAATCAATTTTTTGTCAATGAAATTGCAACTTTATGATTGTATTATATTTTTATAAGACTAATCAACAAATATTGATACGAATTCATTAGGATTAAAAATGAAAGAATGTTAAGAAGAACTTTCGTTGAATGGATATTTACAGCTTTTATTCATTACAATATTATCATTATTGTTTTTTCCAAAATAATTATCATCATTCTAAGAAATGTATAATATTAATGAAATTCTGTGCAACAATATGCATTTTTTTACGTGTATTTTTATTAAATTTTTATTCTACACTTCAACAGATTGTTAATATCATCAGAAATATCAATAGAAAAGTATTAATTTTCTACATATATATCTATACAATATTTGTTATTTTTATTTTTAAGCAATTTTTTTTCGGATCCCATTTCTCTTCGAATAGATATATTTAAGTGGTAAAACATATTACACATTAATTGAATAGTGTGGGTGGATCTAAAGAAAAAATTATGGCAATAATTAATTTAAAAATAGGTAAAAATACGAAATTTAAAATGTAATACTTAAACGCTATTGGAATATTTTAAAAATTCAAAATCACTTTAGTATATTTTATAAATAAGCGTTTAGTAATTTTTCATAAACAGACGTTACTGTATAGCACTAAAATATTGTAATTTTTGTTGATTTTTTGAGCCTCGTTTTTTTCCGTGTATAAGATAATATTTTTTTTTTTCTGTAAGAAACAAATTTTGCCGTCCCTAAAATCTGCCGCTCTAAGCTCTAGCCTATTCAGCCTGCTGGTAAATCCGCCACTGACTATTTACAATAATTGCATTTCGGTTTGTATTAATTAAGGAGTGTCGGTAACCCGCTACATCCCCTAATCCTTCGTCGCTTGCTTGGTCTTTCTCACCCCTACTCTCCACTTATTGTCAAAACTAATTCTTTTATACTGCCCCACATAGTGCTCTTTTACCCCCAAACGGAACCTTGCAAGTTGGTCACTGCCCACTTTTGCCGTGCAATTATGTCGCATTTCCGGGTGGCGGTTTCTTGTTTCATAAAATCAAAACGTTGCATATTTAAATTAAAACAATTGTAATTAATGAAATGAAAAACAATTAAAAGGAAATATTATTTTGGAAAATATGAGCACTATATAACAGTTCCGAGAATCAACCTACTTCGTTTCTGAGAATTTTACATCAACAAAGTTTGAACAGGGTCTAGTAAATTTAAAACAAAAGCATATTAAACATATTTTTATCTTTAAAAAACTACATAGACATTTCACTTTAGATACAAGGCCTATTCAATGTCATATTTTGAAGGAAATTTGGAGGATGATCTTAAGAAAATAAAAGTAAAAAGTTACACACACAGGGCTCATTTAAGGGATGGTTGGTCTGTGCTGCTATAAAGTATATTTTAATTGTCTATTTTTTGTAATACCTACCAAATACGATAATGGCCGTTTAACTTGTGGTTTTGAATTATGTATTTATTTTATTACACTGACACGTAGCCATCATATGTCAAAGTAATGATTGTGACCGACCACCCGATGTTCCTTTTGCATATAAGTAGGTCCTGTTTAAATTTGCTATTTGATATTCAAATTATGCCGTCGAAAAGTTCATAAAACTATAAGGAAGTTGCTGAAAATGATTTATAATCACGTCCCATGTTTTTGTTTATTTATATTCTGCGCCTATGCCATCAAAAAATTTAATGTTTTCCGTTTGTTAGAGGAAGGAAGCTCAGTAATAAATTGATGATATGCACATGCACATTCGACTTCGTTTTCTATGAAGAAGTTCATCACATGTTTGACCTTTGCCTTTGAATTTTTAGGAAAGTAAAAGTATGAAGTAATTATGAAGTAAAAAATGAAAACAAACGGCTTTGAAAAAATTGTATTTTTTAAGAGGCGTTTTTATTGTTGCATAAAAGGTTTTTCTTTTTTTAATTATGTATATACCGTTCGAATTATATTTATTTTTAGCATTAATCGTGTTTAGCCTTCCGGTCTATGACCGACGGTTTAGTAATTAAGAAGCTTAAATAGAACATGTGTTCGCCAGATTTGATCGGGTTTAAATAGTCGCCAATATTTTAGAAGATTAGGTATCTATAAAGCTGGTTAAACCCGTTAAAAAACATCTACAACCATACAATATTCAGTAGAACTAACAAAAATTAATGTACCTACCTATATTCCATTTGCATTGTTAGCAGTGGATTTCTATTAACATTAAATACTTAAAAGTCATGCACAGTTATCATTCAATTCAATAATAAATCCTGTTTCCAAAATCAACACCAAGAAAATATTATTATTCTTTCTATCAATGTGGTAATTGCTATAAATTTCAAGAGCATTATGAAATATTCTGGAACGTTCAAATTTTGTTAAATTCTTGAACTTTCTCTAGGATTCCATAATTTTCTCGAACCTACAGAAAAATTCTAGAAAATTCCCGAACATTCTGAAAAATTTTAGTTCATTCTTGAAACTTCTGCAAAATTTCTAGAAAATATTCTCCAATCTTCTGGGAAATTGTAGAACATTCTCGAACTTACTGGAAATTTCTAGAATATTCTCAAATCTCTTGAAAAATTCTAGAGCATTGTTAAAAATTGCTAGAACAATCGCTAACCTCCTGGGAAATTCGTTCACGAAAATGTTCACATTTTCGAACTTTCTGGGAAATTACAGAACATTTTGGGGCCGTTCATAAAATACGTTCGCATACAAAGGGGGGGGGGTCTTGCTGAGTGTGACAAAGGGGGGACGGGGGGTCTACGGCAACGTGACGTTCGCCGTTCATAAAAAAAATTTACAGAATCCTTGGACTTCTGATAAATAGAAATATTATTTATTTGTTCGTTACAAAACATATTTATTAAGTTATTTAAATTTTATTATGAAAATAACAATTATATTTGACTATTAAAATTTGTGTATTATCAATCAAAATTTATCATGTTCAGCGGGGGGTGTTTAGTTTTTGTGACGTAATATTTACAGGGGGCCCACAGAAAGTGTGACACATCGTGACAACCGGGGTGAGGGGGTTAAAAACGCTAATTTTAGTGTGACGTATTTTATGAACAGGCCTTTTTGAAAAATGTGGAAATTTATAGAAGATTCCCTAACCTTCTGGGAAATTCACGAACATTTTCGAACTTTCTGGGAAATTCATTAACATTTTCAAACTTTCCGGGAAAATATAGAACATTCTCGAACGTTTTCAGAAATACCAAAGTATTCTTGAAGCTTCTGGAAATTGAAGAATCTTTAATTTATTTAATTTAATCTAATTTAATGATCTTGAAACACATTTGCAATTTTTTTGTACAGAGCAGTAAAGAAAGCTCAACCCAATTCTGTCCCACATATATATACATTATAATAATAGACAAATACAGAGTAAAAATAGTTTAATTTAAATATGAATATGTTTTTTTACAGCTGGTTTTTACAACTTTATGTAGACAACGAACGTTCCGTCTGCTTATTTTTGTGTTATTTTATTTGGTCGTAAAAATTTCTTACCTTTTGAAGACACCAACGTTTTCTTAAAAGAAAATAAACACTAAACATGCCTTTTCCTCTATGTTTCAATATTAAAGTGTATCTACATATTTCCTTAATAGCTTCTTTAGACATACACAGGAACCATTTTGGTGGCAGTCAATCCGTACAAAGACATCGACATTTATTCTCAGGTAAGTTTCATTAATTAATTTTTAGTTTTAAAATTAAAAGCTTAGTTTGAATTTTATGAACAGGGGATGGGACAAATATGAAAACAAGATAATGATGTATTATTTTTAAAAAAGCAAGTAAAGCAAAACAAAATTGATACATACACAGTTAAAATTCTCTAATGCTAATTTTCGAGGATTTTTAGAAAATGGCTCAATAAATTGACAGATACCAAGTGTTTATTATTTTGTTTCTTTTTATGAATGGTTCAATTTCGTCATAATTAATAAAATGTAAAGTGAGCAGAATAGGGGGGCCAGGGGCTCCTGGCCTGCCTTGGCATACTGTCTCTCCTCTTAAGCTTAAAATGGCATCATGTCCCATAAGAATTTCAAAAACTGCGTAAAATTTCTCATTTTACAAATTTTTTTGGTCTTTGAATTAATGTTTTGTTATTACTCTCACCCCCAAGACAAACAAATGAAGGGGCAGTCATCAGAAATAATCCAAGCGCTAAAATTCAAAGTCCTTATCTAAAATGCTTTTGTCATTGGAGTCCCAATTACATTTTAAAACCTAAGGGCTTCGAGTATTACCAATCACTTCGAAAAATAATTAGGTTCAAAGCTCCTAGCACTTTTAACTATGAAGACTTGAATTAAACCAAAAGAGCTTTAAGCTTATTGACTTGAATTTAATCAAAAGGACTTCGAATACATCGGAAGGCCTAAAACCCTTTTAATAGTTTTACTGTTATCAAGTGTTTTGTTGCTTAAAAAGTCGTATCATCTGATTTTGATTTTGACATCCATTTAATTACTTCATTGTGGTGAAATTGATTGCAATTTGATTTTAGTATTTCCAGTACATAAACCATGGATGTCAACAACATTTTACATTGAACAGCTGTTGAAAAAAACATCCTACTTATAATATTAGTAAACAATTCACGTGCCTTCATAGATTCGAAATAGCATCTGGTTTGAATAAATCATTAAAAAATAACCCTTTTAGTAGAATACATAAGCAATGATAAGTATGCATATATGCCTAGTAAATTTCGAACACCCTGTATTCTTGCTGGTATGCATTTTTATTAGACACAAACGAGATACGATCAAGATAACCATGCCCGTAGCTTCTTCTTCTTAAGTCTCCGAACCCGCAGCCTGTTTTGAATACACACTGCGCTTATTAACTTCCGCACATTGTCTTCCAGGCTTGAACGGGCCTTTCCTTTTTTTTTCTTCCACTTAATTCATCCGCAACAGAACAATGTCTATGCATAAATTATGTGTTCACCATAAGCATACCTATTGTACATCACGTCCAAAGTTTTACTGTTTTACAATATGGAGCTAACATTTTTTGATATTATGGGAATTAAGGTATGATTATAATGAGGGCGAGTTCAAGTGCACCTAAATGAAATTTTCAGCTCTAATTACACACAGTTTTATGCACATTAAAGCGTAAATGTAGGTCATTAAAATTAGGTGTGCTTTTTAACAAAGAAAAGAAGATAAGGGTGAGTTCAAGTGCATCCAAATATGCATTAAACCAGTGTTTCTCAAACTTTTAATTCATAAGGGGATGTTTTATTTTACAGAATATTTCAAAATCTTATAGGGAAACATAATTTTAACATAGGTACGTGTTTTCTTTTGTAACATTCAAATTTTTTTGTTATAACAATAGCAAATTAATGTAACAATTGAAAGTTAAAACAAAAACCAATCGCAATTCACATTAATAATTATATTATTATTGTTAAAACAAATGCACTCCGCCCACTTTTAGTCAATTGTCAACGAGTGACAGCTCATTGACTTTTTCTTGTTAGTACCTACTCGTTGTTTGACCTCTCATATACCGTATTTGGGACAGACTATATTTACAAAAAAGGATCCCATATATTCTTGGTGTATTCGACTTGTTAATGTGTCAAGTGTTTTGAGTCTTGCCCCCGCTCACGGCTATGACTTTATTACTATGTGTGTACCTATGCAATGTAGGTAAAGAGTATTAGTGAAGAACCCTCGCGAAGAAGCTGATTGCAGCAATAAATTTCTAGTGGATTTTTGTGTAGTTCGTAAACATGCAAATGAATCGGTCTTTCAGCCCAAAAGACTATTATTTCCTTGAGAACACTGACGGCAAAATAGTAATTTGAATCGGGAAAAATATGTAAAGTACGTTCTAATTAAATAACCGGGAAACATGACATAGATCCTTTTACCATATTTCTTTTTGCACCTAAAAAGCTACTAGACCAGTGCCGAAGCCTTCAAAAATAGTAAACAGTGAAAAAAAATTATAGTAGGATGAAACCCATTGGATAAGGAAAAGAATATAACAGAAATGAAAGGAAAAATAATTTACGGGCGATCTGAGATCGGGTAAGGGAAGAGGGTGAGTTTTTAAGAGTAAAAAACGGTTTTCTTTGATTTCCGGAAAAACTACAAGTCTTATGGAAAAAAGTTAAATGGCAAAGTTGTAGGTAATAAAAAGATCTACAACTTTTGTACTTACACTTTTTCACATAACCTCAAAATTAATGTGAAAAATTCAAATAACCAACTTTTTAGTTTTTTATTTTTCTTTTACAAAAAAAAAATTTTTTTTCACGAAATTTGGTGAAAACTTACCTATTGATGTCCCAAACACGCTGTAATTTTTTTGATTTGATATATTTATTTTTTTACCTTATTTTTACTTAATATCGAAAAAGCACCCTAATTTTCAATCGAAAATTCTCACGTCAAAATATCTGCTCTTTTAAAAACGTTGGTGGGCTTTCTCTTCGTTGAAATCTCTACTTTCTGATGGTGTGAAAAAAAAATATACATTACTATGGTAAGTTTTCTCAGGAAATGCAAAAAAACGAAGTGAATTTTATCTAAAAAAATGTGACCGCCGCCTATTTTTTCAGTAAAAAAGTTGATTTATTAAATTCTAATTAACTTTATGTCATAGAAAATCTCATAATATATAAATATACATGTAAATCGTACTATTGAATTCACATACTTTATACTGATTACGTTTAAAAACATTAATCTAGTTTTTTTCGTTTTTTTGCATTTCCTGAGAAAACTTACCATAGTAATGTATATTTTTCTTCACACCATCAGAAAGTAGAGATTTCAACGAAGAGAAAGCCCACCAACGTTTTTAAAAAAGCAGATATTTTGACGTGAGAATTTCCCATTGAAAATTTAGGTGCTTTTTCGATATTAAGTAAAAATAAGGTGAAAAAATAAATATTTCAAATCAAAAATATTACAGCGTATTTGGGACATAAATAAGTAAGTTTTCACTAAATTTCGTGAAAAATAATTTTTTTTGTAAAAGATAAAAATAAAAAACCAAAAAGTTGGTTATTTGAATTTTTCACAAAAATTTTGAGGTTATGTGAAAAAAGTGTAAGTACAAAAGTTGTAGGTCTTTTTATTACGTACAACTTCGCCATTTAACTTTTTTCCATAAGATTTGTAGTTTTTCCGGAAATCACGGAAAACCGTTTTTTACCCTTAAAAACTCACCCTCTTCCCCTTCCCGACCTCAGATCGCCCGTTAATTATTTTTCCTTTCATTTCTGTTATATCTCTTCCTTTTCCAATGGGTTTCATCCTACTATAATTTTTTTTTGGTTCCAAAAATTATCGACCCTGGTCTATACAGGGCGTCTCAAATTTTGTTCCTCACGTTATTGAAATCAAATATATTTTGCGAACACAGAATACGGAAGTTACTTAGCGAAAATTTAACAATATGAAACTAGCAGTATATTTTATAAACTATTCTACAGAGCCTACCAGTGAATCGTAACTAGTTGATCTAGTCCGGTCGGTCGCCGCTGTTCATCAAATCAGTAAGGATAGCATTACTCGCGGTTTTTTCTTTAATGCGTAACTGAATAAACTGTTAAAATGAATTAAGTAATAATTTCACATTTTAATTTTATTCGCAATTATATAAAGTACCTATTTACTTATTATTGTTATCAAATGTACGTAGTAAGAAAGGAATTTAATCTGTAAAATAGCTGTGCTATGGCTGTGCTGTTGAACTGTTATTATTGTTACGATGGTAACGCAAAAACATCATTGTTTGAACTCATAATACAGAACTCAAACAATACGAAAACAATGAAAGCGTTAAAATAATATATAAAAATACCTACAGGCGATAAGTATTCATTAAAATTAGTTATAGTTATTATCTATTAATCTTGTATCTATCATAGTCTTGAAAAGTTAATCAAGTCAAATTTCAACAGGCAACCGGAACCTTTATGAACCCTGTATTGTACTGCACTACAGAGAAACTAACGCAAATTCACAATACTTAATACATTTATTCATCCAGTAACAAATAATAAAAAAGTACCTAAAAGATTTACAATTTTGACTTTATAATCAGAAACCAGCAAAATTAAACCAATTAAATTTATAACTTAGAAAACAAATACTTAGAATAAAATACGCAACCAAAAACATTCGTTTTTCTGTGTTTCTGATGGATTTACACAAGAACTGAAAGTATTATCTGTTTCATTATTCTTATCGTGATTTTTCTACAGCCCACGTATCTCCCTTTTTCTAGTTATCGTGAAAAGAAATACCTGCCTGGAAATCATACGATTACAATTATTCTTAATATAGGTATCTACTACAAAAATACATATTAAGTTACCTGTACTCAGAATTGCTATAATAAGTACATAGGTATGTGTAAGAATGTACGAAAACAATGAGAGAAAGGATAAAAATACTTGGACCTCTTACGAAGCTAATTAGATTTTATTAAATCGGATATAACAACAAAACTTTGCGTGAGAATGTTCACTCAACCAAACAAAACACGTTCTTTTGTTTTGTACGTATATGTGTTAAAAAAAATGCAAGAATGTATTTTTATCGAATGTGAGGATATGCTTTGGAAACAAACATACATATATATAAGTATTCTATTAGTGGAGTTTGACGTACCCGAAGCAGGTGCTACGACAAATTAGAGCTCTAAAATCGTGTTTTGAAGGAATCTAAAATTGCTGAACTGCAGCAGTAAGGGATTTTACGAGCTTTAGTAAAAAGAAAACAAATATTTCTCAACACGTTTCTGATTTTCTGTCTGGCGAGAGTTTTAATACCACCCATCGGCGAGTTCAAACCAAAGCTTTCGCCAACACAGTTCAATTTATGGATTGGACTGGAGATTTCATTGAATCGTTTCATTAGAATTTCATAAGAAATAACAACAGCAATTCTGAGGGGTGAAAAAAAACTTTTTGCTATCATACCAACGTTTCGCTGTATTTTTTCAGCGGTTTAAGGAAAGATTATGGTCAGTGGCGGATTTACACATTTGCCGCCCGTAGGCTATTCAAAATTTGCCGCCCCTACTGACACCTGCAATTCTATGAATGGATATTTACAGTTTTTATTCATTACAATATTATCATTATTGTTTTTTTTTTAATTATCATCATTCTAAGAAATGTATAATATTTATGAAATTCTGTGCAACAATATGCAGTTTTTTGTGTGTAATTTTATTAAATTTTTATTCTACACTCAAACAGGTTGTTAATATCATCAGAAATATCAATAGAAAAGTATTAATTTTTCACATATATATCTATATAATATTTGTTATTGTTATTTTTAAGCAATATTTTTTCGGATTCCATTTCTCTTCGAATAGATATATTTAAGTGGTGAAACATATTACACATTAATTGAATAGTGTGGGTGGACCTAAAGAAAAAATGATGGCAATAATTAATTTAAAAAATAGGTAAAAATACTAAATTTAAAAGGTAATACTTAAACGCTATTGGAATATTTAAAAAATTCAAAATCACAATAGTATATTTTATAAATAAGCGTTTAGTAATTTTTCATATATAGACGTTAGTGTATTCAGTATACTGTATACCACTAAAATATTGTAATTTTTGTTGATTTTTTGAGCCTCGTTTTTTTCCGTGTATAAAATAATAATTTGTTTTTATTTCTCAAAGACAAAAAAATTATGTAAAACAATAAAAATATTTTTTCAGCTTTACTATTTTTTTTGCGATATATGTTTATATATATATATATATAATAAAGACAATAAAGAATAACATTTAGTGGTAACATCTAAAAAGCATAATTAGGGGCTGTTTAAATAATGATTATAGTATATTTGATAGATGCGCATCAAAGACAGACAATTATAACAATGCAAATTGAATTTTTAGCCTATTTTTGCTATCTTATTATTCATCAAACTTCTTTGAAACTAGTATTTTAAAAATCCGATTAGATAAAATCAAATTTTTGTAATTTTTACCTTCAAAATATGGCGTTTGAAAAAGCACCAAAGCTTTTAATTTTAATTAATATTAAATGGCAACTTGATGGTAATAGTTACTTACAGGTGCATACCTACGTATATACATTCTTTTTGCAATAAAACAAAGACAAAAAAGGCCCATAACAAGTGGATAAAGTTTTCTAATAGTGATTACTGAATTATCGTCAAAAATTGCATTTATTAATTCGAAAAAGATACAATTAAGTCTTATTTTTTTTATTTATTTTAAATTTTGTACAGATATGCATATTTTATATTGGTTGATACATAAATAAGGATTGCGTAATTTTGTCTGCTTATATGTAATTACAATTTTCAGAATAAAATATCTTAAAAGGCACATAGGTACAATAAATATTGAAAATAAGTCCACGTATTTATCTAATAAATTTCTTCAGTAGAAGTACATGTTTTGAATTTTCCGAATTTAAATAATTTTTAAGTATAATTAAAAAATTCTCACCGTATGTGATTATTGTGTTTTATAAATAATGAGAGAAGTTTAATGTAAATCTTTCATACTGGGCTTTGCTTGTGATCTTGCCTATTGAGTTATTACGTTACGTTACGTTATTTAGTTTTTGTGTCTTTTTTAGAAGAAAATGAAAAATTTGACACTATAAGCTGCGTCTAGAGCAGTGCAACTAGCTGCGCAAAAAATTCTCTAACGTTTAAACTGTTAAGGAGATGACGCTAGTCTTATTGCATTCACCGCTTTTTCAATTAGTTCTAACCTTCAAAAGAAAGTCGTTAAAATTTCATGATATTCTATTCATAAGTTTGTTAGTTATTGTGCTGTGAGTGACACTACTTTTGTTATTTTCAAAACCAATTTTGTTTCACTAAGACAACGCACCGTGTCACAAGTCAATCAAAACAATGGCAAAACTACATTAAATGAACTTCGAATTGCTCCCACATCCACCGTATTCGCCAGATTTGGCTCCCAGCGACTACTGGCTGTTCGCAGACCTCAAAAAAATGCTCACCGGTAAGAAATTTCGCTCTCTCGTTCTACAAAAGTTATATTGAAACGTTATTAGAGCGGCGCTGGAATGATTAATGTGGCTCTTGACGGAGACTACGTTGATGAATAAAGCCAATTTTGAACAAAAAAAAGCCTTCTCTTTGTTAGGCCCGGGACTTTTCAGTCCGTGTGTTATGTACTTACAATATTACAATTTACAAATAAACAGAAATTTAAAAATAAATCACTTCTACTTGTTATGTCCTTGTTTTGCCTATTGAAATTTAGTAATTCGAGTACTAAACAGTGCCAATATCATGGTGATCATCAATAATCCAATTATAAATATGTATTCAGTGGCTAAAAAAATAAATCCGTTTGTAATTTAATGGTCGTGCAGTTTACATTATCCCATTAACTAGCAGTTGCTCATTCGCATCACGAGCAGGAGCTCTAATAAAGAAAAAAACAAACGTTTTCTAGCTCTTTTCTGAAGTGCAGCCATATAGGTAATGCTTGACACGATAACTAATGGTTCTCAAAAACGAGCATACTCGTTTCAAAATTCATACAAGTCGTTTTTAACAGGTCATTTACTGAGACCCATATGGACATTACAACAGACATGTCAAATTGTCGTCACCAAATTGATAATTTATTCCTGGGAAAATATTAAGACTTATATAGGATACAAAAAAGAAGATTCATGTTAAAGGAGAAAATGCCATTATTTTATTGAAACATGATTTTATATCTACATCTCCACACACATTAGTAAAAAAAACAAAAAGAACAAAAAAACGCAACAATTTTTTTTACCTACAAATTAATTAATCATTTTTTCCTGTATTTACCCTCCCCCCCCCCTTTCCGCGCCACTCCTTTCTAATATTTGCTTAAATAGGGCCAGGCCACTACCATCCGCATTTATTATCCTTCCAAGCCCTTCCCTCTCATTCTTCCCCAATACTTCTTCTAATATATGCTCCTTTGATTCATTCTTTTCTTCACATACTCTACACATTCTCTTTTTCTTTTCCATCCAAAACTTATTCTCATTACACTCATTCCCCATTCTGAATATAGCTATTATCTCTATACTTTTTCCTTCTTTTAGATATCGTGGCACCTCATCCCCTTGCCATTCTACCCATATAAACTCCCTCATACCTTTCGCGTATCTAGATTCCCAAATTTTTCTCAAATCTTCACCTCTTACCATTTCATTACATCTTTTCCCCACCATCCTACTAACATTCGAAATTTGAAAAAAAAAAATATTGAGTGCCTCTACACTATGTGAAAGTTGATCATCGATGATAACTTGGGAGGAATAGAAGAACACTTAAAATTTTATTGAATTCTTTACAAATTTTATCAATCAACAGTCGTCTTCAGAAGAAGGAATAGTAAACGAAGTTTAACAGTTTTGCCTTGACACTAATCTTCCTATGGGGAGGAGGGAAGTAAATATTTTGTGCACATTTGTGAACATTCTCTATTTCATTTAATACTTTTGCTTCCTTTGAATTTAAATACCTTCTGATTTCTATAGCCTCCAATATTGTAAGTTTTCTTTGATATGATGTTTTTTTACATTTTCAATCTTAAAATAATGTCCTGTACTATCTGTGGCTCATGAAAATAGATGTGATGTTCCCGAATCCTTACATTAAACGTCCTGCTTGTTTGTCCTATATAATTTTGAAATCTTTTAACGGGCGCTTCCATTTAAATGCAACATCAAGGGTAGGTATAAAGATTTACTGTGTTAATTTGTAACTTGTTTAATGGGTTTTTATGTAATCTTCCAACCCTGCTATTTTCATTAAGTACTAATTTTCACTAGTAATTACATTAAAGAGTGACTTCTAATGACGTTTACATTTTGTTTTAACGGAATACCTATTACAGATAATAATTGTATTCTGAACATTATTAGGTATACGTAACTCGATAATAATTAGATTGATTTTACACCCGTTACGTGTTGAAAATTAAATTATTTTTACCTAATAACAATAAGAACTGATTTGTTCCTGTTTTGTCTCCTAAACCAAAAATTCCTGTTTCGTCACCTTAACCTTAATTGTGCAAAGCATACCAACTTTGTGCATTAAATAGGGGTACTTTCATAGTACACATAACCTTTAGTATTGCGATATTTCTTCTATTTATTCAAACTTATGGAAAAAAAATAACACGACATAAAAATATGCCACATTTGATATTATTTTGAGAAAAAATCATGATTTCCTAAAAAATGTTACATGACACCTTTATCCACTTGCGTCTTTAATTATTTATTCAAGTGTTAAATTACGTTTATTAATATTCCTTCACACTTATTCCAAGCTTAGGATTGGCAAAATAAAAAAGTAAACTTTAATCATAGCGACCATTTCAGACTCTAACCTTTTGGTGGTGCATGTTTATTTAAATATGTACATCTTCAACCCTAAATAACCGACTTTACGCAATTATTACGTCGCGGGGGTGGGGTGGAGCTGCACAATAGCGAAAGGGTAAGCGACGAAACGGGAAACCACCCAAGAACTAATAATTGGGTAATCAAAAAAATTATGTAATGGCCCAAATGTTTGTTTGTATTAAGCAATTCGGTGTTTCGTTAAAAAAAGATTGGCATGAATATTGTTTGACGCCTGTGTGCCCTAGGATTTTGCGGTCTGTGCCTTATAAGGAAGAGTTATAACGCTAATTTAAATAGACCGGATGCCCCACAATCAATTATGCTTATTATCAATAATTTAAAAAGGAAATTCATTTATCTAATGACGTCAGTAAAACAATGCCAACTTTCATGCCTCATGCGCCCATTTTAAGCGATGAAGGTAAAAAACATACCGCATAAAATATTAAATGAAATAATATTTATACCCTCTACGTACCTACTAAAAAATTGTAAATTCCCTGTACTGTGTTTAAATTTTTTCGTTTTTTTTACGTTTAATTCGAAAATTGTAAGTTTATTGTTTTAAATTAATCGTGTCCGGTGACTACACTCTGATATGAATATATTATCATTTTAACAACCGTATCATTATTTATTTATTTATTTAACCTTTTATTTTATTGTCTGAGTAGAGATAAAACAATAATAAAGTAATGCAAACTACCCGCTACTGTTATTGCCCAAGGAATGCAACTGATGCTTGTAAATACGTACATATGTATGGTATATGCATGACATTTAAAAAGTGTTGATCTTCCATAAATAAATATTGTACACACATGTATAGTGTCTCCCGATATATTAAATAAGTGATGATATAAAAAAATCCAAACTAAAGATAAAGGGTAGATTTTTACTACCCCCTTCAGTGGCCGCCCGTAGGCTATTCAAAATTTGCCGCCCTACTGACTCCTGCAATTCTATACCCTAATTCACAATCAATTTTTTGTTAATGAAATTGCAACTTTATGATTGTATTATATTTTATCAGACTAATCAACAAATATTGATACGAATTCGTTAGGATTAAAAATGTAAGAATGTTAAGAAGAACTTTCCTTGAATGGATATTTACAGCTTTTATTCATTACAATATTATCATTATTGTTTTTTTAATTATCATCATTCTAAGAAATGTATAATATTTATGAAATTCTGTGCAACAATATGCAATTTTTTACGTATAAATTTATTAAATTTTTATTCTACACTCAAACAGGTTATTAATATCATCAGAAATATCAATAGAAAACTATTAATTTTCTAAATATATATCTACACAATACTTATTTGTTATTGTTATTTTTAAGCAATTTTTTTTTCGTACCCTCTTCCTCGAAAGGTGAAACATATTACACATTAATTGAATAGTGTGGGCGGACCTAAAGAAAAAATTATGGCAATTATTAATTTAAAAAATAGGTAAAAATACTACATTTAAAATGTAATACTTAAACGCTATTTATTGGAATATTTAAAAAATTCAAAATCACAATAGTATATTTTATAAATAAGCGTTTAGTAATTTTTCATATACAGACGTTAGTGTATTCAGTATACTGTATAGCACTAAAATATTGTAATTTTTGTTGATTTTTTGAGCCTCGTTTTTTCCGTGTATCAGATAATATTTTTTTTTCTGTAAGACAAAAAAAATATTGAGCAAAGTTTGCCGCCCCCTAAAATCTGGCGCTCTAGGCTCTAGCCCAGGGATGGCGAAACTTTTTTGATGTCCGTGCCACAAAGTCATAAAAATTCTTTTTTAAATAGGTAACGTGCCACAATAAAATTTCATTCGAAATGTTAGCGTGGTGAAACTATACGTAAGTATAATTAAACACACAAACAAAAGCAATTCATCTTTAAACAATTTTTTATTGATCAATGTTTTACAAAAAGCAATATGCTAGAAACAAAATTCACGTTAAAAAAATTGTTTTTAATGTGATTTTTGTTGCTGTACACAAGATGATAAAGATTTAATATCTGGTTCATATTTAGTTAATTTCAACAGTACGCATGCAGAGCTCGACTCGTCCGTAATTCTATTTCTATATATATTTTTTATAAAATTTAATTCTGAAAATAGAGATTCACATGCCCACGTCGATGAAAATATTGATAAAATTGCCTTTGCTGATATTTTTAAAGTTTTAAACAATTAAACGTGTCAGGAACTGAATTCCATGTATAGTTAGAATTTCATCTTCTGCAATTTTATTTATTTTATCCAATAATCGATTACTTTCAATAATTTCTAAATCATTTCGTAAATCAACAAATTTTTGGTTCTATATGGTCCTTGACTGAAATTCAACTAATTCCATTTCTAATTCATTTAAATTTAACCACTCAAGGACTTGTAAATTTAATTTTTCAAATGGTATTGTATCAGGATATAAAATAAATTTTGATTCGAGCGCTGCGACAGCAACAACATTACCTTAAGAAGGCGAAACTGGATACGCAAATTTTTTTATCTAATGCGCATCTGTATATACTTCGAAAGAATTCATGCGATATTTCAATAATAAAATGTATAATTTGACGGTTCTAGTTAACATATTAAGACAGGTATTCAGTACTACAAATTTATATCATAAACTATAAATTAAGTGTAGATTAATAATTTTTAACTCATCAAAATTTTCAAACGTGCCACTTGTGGCACGCGTGCCAATGGTTCGGCATCCCTGCTCTAGTCTATTCAGCCTGCTGGTAAATCCGCCACTGACCCCCTTCCTTTCTAACAAAATAATGTAAATTAAATTTTGGTTTGATTAAGTTATGTTAGGTTAGGTTTCTATTAAAAAATTGTTTTGATTTAAAATTCGATAGATTCTCAACCCATCATGGCTTCAACGTGGTTATATGTGATAAATATACAGTGAGGCCAAAAAAGTACGCAATATGCCCACTGCGACAGAATTATAATTTCTATTATTTCAAACAAAAGTTGTTCCCTATTTTAATGTAAAGTCCTGTGGAACAGCCATATTTAATTTATTATACAGGGTGGTGAGCAATCGGGAAAATAAGATTTTATTAAAATGGCAAAACCCTTAAATATGCGTCCAATCGAAAAAAGTTGTTCAAAATCCCAAAATACCTATACCAAAAATCGCGCCGATATTCGGATGATTTTTCTTTGTCAAAAATGGCCCAAAAAGTACCTACGCAATATGCCCACTATGAAAAAACTTCAAGTTAAATTCAAAAATGTTTCAATCAACAAGTTTTGTAACACCGGAGTGGCGGAGTTGATGTCAACTTCCTTTTCGTTTAAATAAACACCCTGTATATTAAAAATAAGCAACATTAAAGGGGTTATTAATCAAGAGCGCAATTAAACTACTACCCACTCTAACTACATCTGAACAAATTGTTGGGTTTTTGAATTATCTATCTGATTTTTTTCGGCTGGGTCTCTGTTATAGTTGAAAGTATTCTCTTAAATACATTGTAAGAAGATCTTGCAGTTCTTTATTTTCCTGTGGAAATGTCCAGGCCGCGAATCACATTTCATATCAACTTCCGGTGAAACCAGTTCCAACAATTTTTTTTTTAAATAATGATTAGTAGGTATCGTAACTACTACCTTTTTTTGTTTTTAAACGTTTTTACTTCGTTTATTTTCATAACTGTCTAATATGCCACTTTCTTTAGGCCACCCTGTATATTTAAAATAGAAGACAGTAAATGGACTTTAAAACAGAGTTCAACAAAATACTTTTTTCTAACTTGACCACGCTCGTAGTATGATGCTTTACAATTTTCTGATGGTTCAAAGATCTGAACGAATTTTTGGGCTTCCGAATTATCTACTGTTTCGGTAGTTGAAGATATTTCCTTAAATGTCTCGTCACAAGACCTTTCACTTCTTTCTCATTTTCCTCTGGGAATGTCCAGACTGCGGACCGCATTTCATCTACTATGTATATTGGTAAAAGAACAGAACTCCTTTGATGATCGTATCTTGTTAAGTTTATCATCCTCCAGGGCAGTTTTGCAATCGCTGGAAGAGAGAAAAAACAAATATTTTATTTTCTTACATTGGTTTTCAACTTAAGATTTTTATTCGTTTTAATTTAAATGAAGTAGGGTCAGGTGGGGTAATTGTGAACGATTTGTAAGTTTGACTTTTGAAGATCGATGTATCTTAGGTGAAGACTAAATTTAGGTGTCTATACGATTAATTTAGGTCCTTGTTTGGTTTTAAGTGAATTTCTGTTGTTAAATATGCAAATTCTAATTTTTTTTGCAAAAAAACTTAAGTTTACAATTACAACTTCACTTATTAACGCAGTCGAAAACTTAAGGGTAAATGTGAACAATCATCTTGTTTGTATTGGCTTTATAAAGGTTTTTAGTGGGGCAAAAGTGAACAATTCGCTTTCAAATGTGAATTCCAATGAAAATTATATTTATAAAGCCATGTTCACAATTGCCCCAAAAATTATATATTATATAGAAATATTTTAACTGTTTAACATAAAATATTGCGACACTCTTCCTCTGCTGTTTAGCGCCTTAAAGCATCCAACCGTCAAGAGTCAACACCACAGTCTATAATTTCCATTATTTGGAATAATCAAGAGTCCTATTTCATCTAATAAATAAAGAGCCTGTTTACCTCACCTGACCCTATCATATTTTTATGATAAATATTATATAGTTAACAATTATCATTTCAAATATGTAAAAATTTTGGATTTTACAAATTCACTACAGCTTTGAAGACAGCAAATTAACGCTTCGAAAAAACAATGACAAATGGTAATAAAATATAAAAATTATGTCAAAATTTGGTGGATAAGCTGGACATAATAGTTAAAATTTAAATTAGAACGCAGTGTTACAATTTATTTTCATTTCCACGAACGCACTGATTTGTTTCGTCGAATCCATTTAATTAAATTGGCGGCGAAAAACAATTAATATCAATTTAAAAACAAGGGCGGTTTGTAGAATCAAAATGGAACTTGGCTTTTTTATTCATTATTTTTTCAATGCTTTAGTATTTTGTGAACCTGAAAGCGATAATAATCGGAGACTTCAAGAAATAGTTTATTTTAGTGTTTATCGTATCTCCCACCTAATTTAGAAAAGTATTAAAATTATCTAATTTGCAAAGAGGCTCTTTAAGATTCCGATCCTTTTAGGAACATTACACTTTATAATCGCCTTTTTTACGATGTTTTTTCTTTTATTTTGAAGAATTATGTGACCAAATACCAAGGACAAAAACTGGGTTATTTGGAGCCCCATGTGTTCGCCATGGCGGAAGCTGCGTATGCTTCTCTTCAAAGTGACATTCCCGGGAGCGGCAACATGAACCAAAGTTTAGTAATAAGTGGAGAGAGTGGCGCCGGAAAAACCGAAAACACGCGTTTCATTCTTCAATATCTGTGTTCCGTAACGAGTGGCGTTTCGGCATGGGTAGAACAACAAATATTGGAAGCCAATACTATTTTGGAAGCCTTTGGTACATTTTAATAGTTTTAGGCGTTTTCTGATTGAAATTTATTAGCCAATATTTGCAGGGAATGCGAAAACAGTTCGAAATGATAATTCCAGTCGATTTGGAAAATTCATGCAAGTTTGTTTCGATTCTCGATGGATGATTGCCGGGTGTATTGTGCAAGATTATTTGTTAGAACAATCTAGGATAACTTTCCAAGGTCCTGGGGAAAGGAACTACCACGTGTTTTATCATTTAGTTGAAGGAGCAAAGGTATTACTCTCTTTTGAAGTTTTGGGTTCAAATTGTTTTTATTTTTGTTTCTACGGTTTTAGCACAATAAGGAGTTCCAAAATCAGTTACATTTGAAGGATGCTGGGTTTTATAAATATTTAAATCAATCTAGTTGTGAAAAAATTGAGGGTGAATCTAAAAAGTTGGACAGCCTTCGTCTAGCATTCAACGTTTTGCAGATTCCTTCTGTTATGTCTTTTGGAATATTTCAAACACTTTCTGCGATTCTGTGGCTGGGAAATTTAGAATTTCAAGTAAGATACAATTTTTTTCTAAACGTGTGCCATTTCTTTTCAAACCCACATTCATTTCTGGATTCTGACGATTTCTAAAAGAATTTGCATTTTGAATTATACGTTTCACTTTTCCAAAATCACTTCACACAATTTCATTATTGAAAAGTGTATTATTTGAGTCTACCTTCTGAATCATTGTAACAACCATAAAGTAATACCTTCCTACTATCACATACAATTCTCTTAACTTTTTCTTTAATATGGTAAAGGATATCGACGGTGAAAAATGTCAGTTAACTAACGAAGACAAAGAGATTCTTAACGTTGTTGCTAGTTTGTTGGGAATGAACGTAGAAGATCTTACGCAAGTGGTTCTCAGGAGACAAATAAATGTAAGAGGAAACATCACGGAAATACCATTGAAATTGCAGGAAGTAAGTGTTTATTGTACTTTTCTCCTTGATCTGTTTCTGATGGACACAACGATTGTTTTTTTTTTTAAGGCGAGAGAAAATAGACACGCAATGGCGAAAGCGCTATATTCTCGAACTTTTGCCTGGCTCATAAATAACATCAACACTTGCACAAATCCTGGCCAGGATTCCACTCGATTCCTTGGTGTTCTCGATATTTTCGGTTTCGAAAATTTTGCTGTCAACTCTTTCGAACAACTCTGCATCAACTACACCAACGAAAAATTGCACAAATTTTTTAACCACTATGTTTTTGCTTTGGAACAGGAAATTGTAAGTAAAAGAAATTCCACTCGATTGTTTATAAAATCGTCATGTTTTTTCTATTTCAATTACTTTTCAAATTCTCAATTTTTCACTCTCACCTCCTCCTCCCCTCAGTGTTAATAGTATAGTACTTAAAAATTTTTTTCTTTTAGTATGAACAAGAATTAATCAAGTTCAGTCACATAACGTTTACCGATAACACGTTATGTTTAGAATTGTTAGAAAAACCCCCTAGATGTATTTTACGCTTGTTGTCTGAACAGTGCCATTTACCAAAAGGTTGTGATGCATCATTTATTTCAAATTTACATGGAGAATTTGAAAATCACGAACGATATGTTAAAGGTAAAAAATAACTATAATTGTAAACTTACTGTTAGTAATAATCATTCTCATCTTAGGTGAAGATAGAAGAAAATGGGAAACTGAGTTTGGTATAAGCCATTATGCCGGTTTGGTGACGTACAATGTTAAAGGTTTTGTAGACAAAAACAGGGACGTACAGCAGGATGTATTTTTCGATGTGATATCCAAAAGTAGTAATGAATTTGTTCAAGAATTAGCCAAGTATCAAGATTTGGGGGGAACTACAACTGTTAGGACAGTTGGTATGTTAAAACATTAAAAAAACAATATTGATATTTTCTTTATACATATTTACATCTATTAATTTTCTTTTAATTTCATCTTTCCTTTGTAGCTTCCGGTACTTCTACTGTATCCAGAGGAACCAGCAAAGGAAAGCCAACAGTATCAGATACTTTCAGGCATCAACTACAGGCCTTGGTAGACGTCCTACAGTCAACAACCCCATGGTACGTGAGATGCATAAAACCAAACGCCCATAAACAACCTGATCAGTACGATGACTCCTTGGTACTTGACCAACTGAAATATCTGGGCATGTTGGACATTATTCGTATCAGAAAAGACGGTTACCCTATCCACATGGCCTTCACAGACTTCATAAACCGCTACCATTTCCTCTCCAAAGAACGTATGCCATCAGATCCAAGAACTGCTTGCAACAATCTTCTCGAATGCTACAACGTACCAAGAAATGAATGGCAAATCGGAATCACGAAAGTCTTCCTCAGAAATCACGTATATGAACCCTTAGAGGACCAGAGGAATAAACTTCTCAACACTTCAGTGATAACTATACAGAAATGTTACAAAAAATATGTTAAAAGGAAAGAGTACTTAAAAATAAGAGGGGCAGTGTTAAAGATACAGCACGCTTATAAGGGATGGAAGTTGAGAATAAAGTTCTTGAGGATGCGAAGGGCTGCCATAGTAATACAGAGTAATTTAAGGGGTATGTTTGCCAGGGAGGTAGCCGCAGCGTTAAGAGAAATGAGAAGGGTTGAAGAAGAAATGAGGAAACGAGAAAAGGCCGAAAAGAAAAGACTTCAAAAAGAAGCCGAAATGGCTGAAGAAGAGCAGAAGAAACTCGAATTGGAACAGTGCGAACAGTAAGTACATATTTTGAGGACGTCCGTTTCGCTAAAACTAACATGATTCGAAGTGTTTCTCTAATTTCTTAACATACTGTTTCTACAAAATGTTTTGTTTAAATGCTATTTTTATTTTAGAGCTGCTCGAAGAGAAATTGCAGCCCTTACGCAGATTGCCGAGCAACTTAAACCACGTCTTGTAGAGCCTACCTCTGAAGCAGTGGATTTGGACAACTTATTTGCTTTCCTGTCTGAAGTCCAGCCCCCTAAAGAGCGTAGTAACATTATCGATGAAATAGGGGAAAAAATGAACGAATTGGTCGAAGATTTGGACATTGAATTGGAAACAGTTATCCAACAGGAACTTGAAGGTTTGGCTCAAGAACAACAGCAACGCTCACAGACCCCTCAGCCTCCTAAGCTAGGTCTTCCAACGCTACCCGAACCCACAGAACCTCCGCCCCCTCCACCTGCAACCACTTCTGCACCAACAATCACAACTACGACGACAGAAGTTCAAGTGCTAACTCAACAACCGGAAAAAGGGATCGACGAACCTATATATGAAGCTGTTTTACCAAGGGATGAAAGTACTTGTGTATCTCCTCCTCCTTTGCCCGCACCCCCTAAGTTACCTGTTGCTGAGACACCTGTTCAAAGCCCTCCACTGTCACGTTGCAGCAGTACAGGGGTAGGTTGGCTTTTTATATAATTTTTATTATACTAGTACATTTATCACTCGAATAATTACATTTATTATTAGCCGCAATCTTGGCAACAGGATCTTGACAGTTTCAATTCCGAAAAAGAACAAAGACGCAAGCATCGGATAGAGAAAAAAATACAAGAATTTAACGAATCTAAAGAAAAAGAAAATAAAGTGGAAGAAACATACCACGATATGGTTGAATTTGCTCAGACTTATTTCAATTCCCATGAACGTAGCCCTGAAGGTACTATCATGGCTACCCTTACCAGGAAACGGCAAATTTCAGAAATGATCCCTAAATACGAAATGGTCACGTTCTATAAGGGAAATACAATACCAAATTCTCATATTCATATGTATGATCCTGATAATGTTAACATAGCTTGCAGTCTATTTAGAGTGAGTTTATTTTCCATACAAAAAATATAAAACTATTACGTATAATATCGTATTTATTCATTTCAGGATCTTTGTAAGTATTCTAGGGGAGAATTCAATGCAGATCGTGAAACAATGATAATTCAGAACATAATAAGTAACGCTTTAGAACGTGAAGAATTGCGAGATGAAGTTTTAGTACAATGCGTTCGTCAAATTACGAATAATCCCAACCCCGAATGGGCTGAAAGAATTTGGCTGTTGCTCTGCCTTTGTGTCGTTGCATTTCAACCCTCGAAGCTTCTACATCGTTATTTTATTTCATTTTTAAAAAAGAACTTCGAAAAAGGTGGTCGAGTGACTCAATTTGTGCAATGGTGCTTAGATAATTGTAACAACACAAGGGCCAAAGTTCGGGAATTTCCACCATCTTCCGTCGAAATAGCAGTAAGAATTATAACATTTAAAAAATCAATTCCTCTTGTTTAAAAATTATTTTATTTTGTAGGCAATGAAAAGGCTGGGTACTATTGTTTGTAGATTTTTCTTTTTGGATGGTAGAACTAAAGCTATTGATGTCCATCCAACTGATACTGCCGGAGATGCTGCAAAGAAGCTTGCTGATAGATTGGGTTTACGTACCCTTGATGGATGGGCCATTTATCAAAACCGACCAGATGGGGAAGAACACGTTAGGGCACACTACTATCTATATGATGTTATAGCCTCTTGGGAGCAACAGTAAGTACATATTTATTATTAAATGAAATATTTGTTGTTTTATCTCTTTTTTCATAGGCAACAAAATAAATTCCCCGTAACAAGTTTCTCTACTATTGGGCGTAGAAGTGGAACCGCGTTAAGTGGCGGAGACAATAAGTTTATTTTCAAAAGACGCCTGTTTAAGACTAATAAAGAATTAAGTCAAGATCCAGTCGAAGTTAATCTGTTATATGCTCAGGCTGTACATAATGTAGTTAAAGTAACTGTTTATTCATTTTTAATGATATACAATTATAAAAATTTAAATTGTAGTGCGACGACTTTCCCGTCACAGAAAAGGTCGCTCTTCAATTGGCTGGCCTTCAAGCTCAGGTAGCATTAGGCGATCCAAAAGACAATAATAAACCCGAGTATTATACCGACGTAGAAACGTATCTTCCCTACAGGATCAGTAGAACACGCGGAGATGACGTATGGGTACCGATTTTAGCACAAGCGCACAAACAGTACGGTGCTGGTCGATCCGAATTGACCGCGAAAGCCCTTTACTTATCTTGCGTAATGCAGTATCCTCTTTATGGAACAACAATGTACCCCGTCACGTACAGAGGCTACTGGTCATACGGCAATTCTCTGGTCTTAGGGATCAACAACGAAGGAATAATGTTCATAAAACCCGATGACAAATTTGTACTAAACGAATATCGTTATCAGGAAGTGGAAAGCATACTTATAGATCCTAGTGATAGTTTTATAACAATAACTTTCCAAAGGCATTTAAATGAAAGCCACCATAAATGTTTTGTGTTCGAAACATCGCAGAAAAATGAAATTGGATCTCTCATTGCCAGTTACTACCCTTCACTTTCCTGCTGGGTCACTGAAAATGAATCTAATAAAAAAGTTAAAGGTGAAGTAAATAACAATTTTGTGTTATACTTGGAATTAATTTATCTTTTTAGGAATTACAAACGAAGATCGCATTCGTTTGTATCACAATTTAGTGAATTGTAGACGACAATTAATAGACCAAGAGGTACTCAGAAAACCTGCCGATTCTTCTGGTAACTTTTTAAGGAACACCCTGAGGCGTTTAAGTAAGCACAAACTAGACAAACTGAGGCAAGAACACGGCGGAGATAGCGGGGAAACGTACAAAGGCTTCCATTATACTTTTTGGGCTTTTAGCAGGCAACCTTTAACCCAAACCATCAGCAGATTACCTGAACCTGAAGAACAGATCATGCTGCAAATATTCCAAGTTATTTTAACTTATGCAGGGCTCGGACAAAACGGTAAAATAATAATATTTTCCTTAGTTTGTTAATTTTACTTTTTTTGTGTTCTTTTTTAGGAGAAATGATTCGTAGAGCAGAAGATGAACACGTTTCCCTCTTACAAAATATCTTGGAACGTTGTATGCGCAAAGAATCTCTTATATGTGAACTTTATCTCCAACTTATTAAACAAACGACCGACCATCCCGATCCTAATTCACGGGTCAACCTCAGACATTGGGCATTGCTTTCATTGGCTTGTTCTGTAGTCCTACCACCTAATAAAGCTATAAGAAGATACCTAATAGCTCATTTGAAACGTTGTGCGTCCGATTTTGTAACTGAAGAAGGTAAATACGCAAGATTTGCGGAGAAATGCTTATACAAAACGCAAGGAACCAGGAGAAGACAATGGGCCCCATCACGAGAAGAGATCATTTGTACAATAATTAGAAGGCCTATTTATGCCAGGTTTCATTTCATGGATGGACAGTATCATTCTGTTGAATTTCACCCTTCATCAACTGCTCAAGAAGTGCTCGAACTAATTAAAGAGAAAGTTGGGCTGGGACCAGACGCCAAAGGTGCCTTTTTTTTGTACTTTCAAAGTTCTGAGTGTAACTATTATCTTGCAGGATATGCCATTTACGAGGTCCTTGGAAATACTGAAAGAAGTTTATCAGCTGAAGAAAAAGTAGCTGATGTGATGGCGAAATGGGAAAGGTATCGCATAGCAACTGTAGGAAATATTAATGGTACTAACACAGCGAAAAGGACAAGGCCCCAATTCCACTTCTTTTTGTTCAAAAAACACCTCTTTATGGACAAATTTATAAAACTACAAGATCCTGTTGAAAAGGAACTACTCTATCATCAGGTTCTTCACGATTTAAGGTCGGATCGGTTTCCAGTTACTGATAAAGAAGCGGTAAGTGTAAATAGTTAACATTAATTTTACTGCAAGTGCAATATAAATTTCTTATTCTTTTGCAGATGATGCTTACAGCACTACAGGCACAATTAGAACTTGGAGACTGCGACAACTTGGCTCCAGATTATCGACCAATAGCTTCTCACTGCCTACCCGCACGATTAGTTCCTAGTGTACCACAAGAGGGTGTTATAATGCACCACCAATCGCTCAGAGGCATGACACCGTCTGAGGCTAAACAGGCGTTCTTAAACCTTATACAGAGCTGGCCACTTCACAAAGCTACAATATTCGACGTAATGGTACTAAAACTAAAATAGAAAAGTCTATATAGAGAAATATTAAACAATTATTTTTCTTTCCATTTTAGCAATCGTTCACCTCTAATTGGCCTAGAGTTTTGTGGCTGGCGGTAGACCAAAAGGGTCTTCATCTCCTAGAACATAGATCTCGAAATGCTCTTTGCACTTACGACTACAGTAGCATTCTTAGTTATTCACCAGCGCTGAATTGTCTTATGATCATAACAGGAAGCGATCGAAAACAGAGCAAAGTTATTTTAACCACAGCTCAAGCTTTCCAGATCGCTACCCTCATAAGAGAATACATGGAAGTGTTGCAAGAAACATGTGAAACTAAACACGTCCAAACGACCCGAAGTAGGCCGTCGAGTGCTCTTCATCAAGCACCTCCTCTGGTGCCTCCACAGCCCAGCTAGAAGAGGGTTACCTTCGCAGACCAAGTTAAAGGTGCACTAGTTTAAAGGAATAAAACTAAATAAATAAAAATAGTTTATGGTGTTCGTCTTCAGCATCTGTTTGAAAGAGAATGAATTTAAGGTAAGTGTTACAAATTATTTTTAATGAGCCCTCCCAAAAAAATATATACATAAAGAAAACTTTAATAATTAAAATAAGAAGCTAATGGGAATTGAAAATATTAATGCATATTTTATTATATTAATTAAAAAGTGGCCTCTCCATTTTATAATGAAGATTTTATTTTAATTTTAATATCTTGATCATTATCTCATTAAAATCGTTTATTTTATACTTGTCTTAAATTGGAAACTTATAAAAATCTGGTAAATGAAATAATTACTTAATGAATTATTAAAGTAAGTAGGCGCTTGATAGAAATAAATAATGTTGACGAGGATGAACACTAGCATTAGTGCGTGTGGAGTCCTGATTAAAAAATAGTGCCCCTTGTTCTGCGAAGTGTAATAGAAAATTGTTCTAAACCTATTTTCTTTGTTTTTAATATTTCATATGTAAACTTTAGTTAACAAACTAAACAGTGTTATTATGGACCACATTATAAAATTAAGAAATATGTTGACATTTTCTTTTTTAAAATACACGTTGCAACTTCAGTCATAATGTGATATAATAATAAATTGATTTCTCATTAAGTTAAGAACTTTGACATGGGATAAAGTAATTAAGCATATCTGATACTTTAACCCTTTAAATTACCTTTAACTAGTGAGCTGATAAGAAATTATTTTCTAACGAGCATTTGCGCAAATATAAGAATTACTACTCGAAAGCGAACTGTAGAAACCGTGCATTGTCTTTCTTGTTATATATCTACTTTAGGGGTTACAACTCTGAGTTTCTTGAAATATTAGTATAGTATAATAATTTATTAAAAAAGAATAAATGTATACGTTTGGCGCGGAAATCGACCCTTCACATAGTTTCCAAGGATTAAAAACACCAGAAATAATCAAAACCAATCTAAATCTAGCAAAAATAAGATGCTTTTTGTTCCTCGTTATTGTGAACAGAGGGAAACGTATATGTATTCCTTTCAGTATGTTGAACTGCACAACATACCAAAATTACAAGAAAGTCGAACCTGTGGCCTCTATAGTAGACAATTACAGTCTTTTTCTCTTAATTTAGTTATTAACAAACATATTATAAATAAAAAATTTTAGTTACTGTACAAAGATATGTAAAATACATAAATGTAATGCTAACAAAAACGATTGGTAAATGCTGTAAAGATATATATTTAAACGTACCTATATATGGGGTGAGTCTTTTAACTTCAGACACAAAAATAACTTGATTAGATCTCATTATTAAAACAAAAGTTAAATAAAGGTAAAATGTCACATCCAAAGCTGCCAATTAATTTCCTCTGAAAATATAAAATCCAACTATTATCTTGAAATAAAAAACTCGCCTATTATAAGTAATATAATACCTATATCTTCATTAGTATAATAGATAATTATAAGACAAAAGAATTGACATAGTATTTGTGTTAAGACTGAGAATAATTTTATTTGACTTGAAGCTAATATGTCTAGCATGATTTTTAAGCATTTAAGCACCTGAAGTTTAATGGTGTTATTGTTAACCATATTTGTAGATATAATAAAAATTATGCTATTTATTTCAAATCTTAGATTAATAGTAATGAACTAGTCATAAAATTATTTTTTGTGAGTGTGTAAGCACATGTGTTCAAATTTTTATATTTATTATACAGTTTCTTAACATTTTTTAAATATTTTTTTGTATTTTGCATTTCATGCTGTTTTATAATGAAAAGTATATTATACAAACTAACTAAAAAATAACATTATACAGTGATAATTCAAATGTATAATTGAATAAATTGTTCAAATAATAATATTCACTCTTTTTTAAATCATTGTTTTTTGCAAGAAACCAAAATTTTTCACATTTATGTGTAAAACTTCTTTGTGGAAGTGGAAACTTCTATAGTACCGTTGTGATTTGAAAGTCGATGAAACGAAAAAAGGTTTCACTTCTACCACGTGTGAATTGCACACATGATTTTTTTTAAATACAATTTAGTAAAATTTATTAGATATTCTTTTCTTTAAAAGCATTTTATAAACATTTCATTAATATTTATTATAATAATGATAAATAAATATTAAATGAAGTGCTTAATTTACTTTTTTAAACTAATTACTTCATTTTAAACGTAATTTTCCTTAATTACATATTTTTACGTAATTACAACCTACAATTTGACGCAACGAAGTACACCCTACAAAGCACCGAGGATTACTGACTTAGGAATGCGGTTCCCAATGATTTTAATTGGGCGCTATGCATTTGGCTGCATCTGATTCGCTGTGCATCGGCGGCCATCATGGAATTTCGTAAAACTGGTTCACGGTCAATGCGCTGCACCTGCCACTGTAAACAAAACTAGGCGCCACCTGTCGCGCTGACCGATTGACCCAGTTATATAACAATGAACTTGCATTCCGGAGCATTTCCTGAGTTAGTCACCCTCGATGCCCTCGATGTCGCGAGGAGTATACTTCGTTGCATTAAAAGTTAGGTTATGATTACGTAAAAGCGTATAAAAAGAAGAAAACCTTAAAGAGCGATATTATGATTAATTCTTAATCGATTTAGATGCGGTTTTCCCTAAAATAGATGAAATTTAACACTGATTATATTAATAAGAAATATATATTGTATAAAAAGGTATGTGAACCATAACAACAATCATTGTATGTGTATTTATCGTAATTAGAGACGACGCTATATTCTTTTTTGTATTTTTTAGTGTATACTTTTAATGACCAAATTTTAGGGTTTGGGAAAGTGGTGTAATTTAATCAGGGGCCATCAACTTTTGCTGTGATAGCCGTGACGGTTAGTTGACGTGGTTGATGTTGCTAGTGTTAAATTTTTTTCATAAATAAAATGTTTAGCAAAATGGGTTGTCTACTTAAAAAATTTAAAGTAATGCAACAGTAATCAGTAATGCAAGTCAAAAACACAAAAAGCAAGTAGCGGGAAAGTACCGCAGATAAACTAAATTTAGTAGCAAAAACTTACAAAGGTTAAGCTCCTTTATAAAATTTAACCATACTTTATAAATATTTTTAAAGTAGCTTCTGATTTTCTTTTAAAACACTTTAAGAAAGGAAACCGTTTTGTGATAAAGAATTGACTGGGGTTGACGTTTCTATCTATTCTCTATCATATCCATCACAAATCATAGATCATAAATTCTGACAATTCTAATCTTTAGTTTAAATTGTTTGCACAGTAGTTCGAAAGTACCATAATATTAATGTTAAAGTTAAACATCATCTTATCTACTAACCTAACCTAAAAGTGATATGAATGTAAGGTGAACTCTTAGAAAAAGAATACAAAATTAAGATTGTTTTTGCCCTGAATGTGTTTTCTTACTGTTCATTTAATGCAAAGAAATTGAAAAATGGAAAGCAAGCTTTCTACCACAACAACAAGCAACGACGAAATATTAAATGATGAAAATTCGAACGACAATTCATTAACAATAGTTGTAGAGTCTCCGGAATGTAAAAAAGCAAAAAAATCAAAAACTATTCAGTTAAGTAATGATGAGAAGGAATTTATCAAAAAAGTAGAGGATGAACTAGACCATATTCTAGATGAAAAGGCTTCAAAAACAAATCTAACAGTCACTAATGTTAAGACCATTTTAAAGCAAGTCCTCACAAATGAAGACATGCAGGTATTGCTAAGAAAAGCAGAAAATCCCAATGTAACTTTAGAATCGACAAGTTTTGAACCTAAACTTACTAGAGCAAAAGCAAAGGAACTTCTTTCTTCCAATTCAATAGCTACTTTACCTTGGCCCCCTTCAACAAGTACATCACCTGAAGTGCATGTCCTAATTAATAATGAACTTTCAGAAGACTCTTCTGATGATGAATATGTACCTGGTGATTATGATGTATGTCTTTCTTGACTATTTTATTAAAGAGAATTGTATCATGGTGATAAAACTTGTAGAGTGAAGATGACAGAGATAGCTCAGTTGTAAGTGAATCACCACGTTGTTCAACACCTCCTACTCCATCAAAGAGTGATTGTGGCACACAAACAAACTGGACAGAAGATGGGGTCTTTAAAGTTCCTCCTTCTAAAATTGACACAGCTGAAGAGACAGCAAATATTGCTCTAAGAACAAGATCAAAATTTTGTCTCAGTGAGACGCCTCTGGAAACAATAGAAGAGGCATTTGTACCTCCTGATATCACCACTGATATGTATGACATGGAATGTGATGATGAAGAATGGGGCAACTTTTTAAAAGAATTTATGAGACCATTAGAGGAAGTTACAAAGGCTGGTGAAGATGAAGATCATGATCCAGAATATAATGTTCTGGCAGATGAACTTGATAGGGGTAAAAATATTTCATACTTCGTTTAATTTTTTATCGTATTTTGTTTTTTATATTTAGTTGACCGTGAAGACTTAAGAACAGACAGGGGGGTTAAGGTCACTAAAAAAGAATTAAATGAACTTATATCAGAGCTCTTTGAATATGCAGAATCATTTTCTACAAGTCAAATGGAAAATGTCACTGTTAATTTGGAAAATGAGCCCCTATACAAAGTTTTAGATGACACTACAGCTGCTGCTAAATCTCTAGACAGGGTATTTAGTTATATTACTTATACAATTTTAAGTTATCCATTAAAAAATATTTTGATTAGCACAAAAAAAATCTTACAGCAAAAAGGAATTGAAAACATAAAAAAGGCAACAAACTTAAATACAGTCATAGAAAAGCCTCAAGTACAAATTAATGATACAACTCATGAAACCAATACTACCCCTTGTGAAGGTCAAATTTCTGCTACAGTTCAATACATGGAATACTGTCAATTACTTTTATTGCAACAACAAATGAGACAGCATGTTCAAATGTTGACTCAAAATTTTTTACTTACATATCAGCATCCTGAATTTAGTGAGGTAGCGATAGATTTAAAGGAGAATCTGGTAATCAATCAATTCTTAAAACTATTTTTTTAATTAATTTTCTTTCCCCTTTTAAAGTTGAATTTAAGGTATTTAGGGAGAGATAATCCAAATTCTAATTTTAATGCAGCGAATCTGGATGCTGCTATTGAATTAATTTCCCAATGGGAGAAAAAGTTTTCAGAGGGTTGTGAAGAAGGCAGAGAAATAGTACGGTAAGTATAAAGTTGAAAATTCACCCAATTCTGTTTTTTGTTACTCAAAAGATTATAAAGAAATTTAAATATGAAAAGTATGAATAAACATTAAAAAACAGAATTCAAAATCTAACTTAGTTTTAAAACTCACTTTTATTTATTTTTTTTTCAGCCATTTTGTACGAGTCATAAAAGAATCGTAAGTATATTTTATTTAATTCATTCTGTGATGTGTAATTCCATTTTAAATTATTTTTCTAGAATAGCCAGAAGAAAAAGTACTACAATGTATATTCATACTTTTCCACAACTCATTTTAGAGACTATTTCTAAAAGCAATGTGTTTATGTACCCCTCCCTTTTGCCGTGCATCCCCTTTAAATCTTCAGCGTTTACGTTAGCAAAACATGATTATACAAAACACGAAAACGAGTAAGTCTATTTTCTCTAGTTTCTTTACAATTATTTATATATAACCATTTTCGTTTCAGATTAATTGCTCTGGGCTTAGAACAGTTCTGTGATTATTTAAAAGGGGATATGCATCATGTACATAACAATGGGGAAGTGAAATTGAATCACGTTTGTCACTTCATTGTACGTTACATGATGCCAATGAAGAATGTTAATAGGCTTTGTCAATATATAAAGCATAACAAATCAAAAAATGCACCTCCCAACCCAATTTTGTACTACTTCCAGAATAAGAGAGCGCCTCTTACCTATCATTACGTTTTTAATCTTGAGACTTACGGAATGCTAGCACCATTTCAGCGAAATAAGGAAACATTGTCATACCAGTGGAAAAATTTCCTTTATCCCAAAGAAAAAGAGGTAACTTTATTTTTTTTATATTTGAATTCAAAATTTTAGCGCGGTTTTCTTGTTTTGGATTATTTGAACTACTGTGTTGTGTCGTCCAGAGAATATACTACCAGAGGTAGATTGCTGCGGTCCTAATGTGTGTCAAAAAGAAACGTGAACTTTTATCTCGCTCATATTCTGTTTCTCAAATATATTGTTTCAGCTTTAATTTATTATCATATTTCTATTTCTCTAGTCTTATTTTTTTTTTCACACTGCCGGTATATGTTCTAACATTTTTATTAGTTATTTATATGACCAACAGAGTAGTTCTAATGAACACCACCAATGTCTTCTTTCACATAATAAATAACTGTCTGTTGGGTTACGTTTAACGAAGTAGTTTTCGTTTTGTATTTAAGAGTGAAATAATTTTGCCAAAACTGCCCTCTCCGCTCCCAGTGACTATAAAGAAAGTTTTTAAACCTCCAGCTTTTAAAAAATTTCCCCCAAAAGGCTTCGCGAAAACTAAAATTCCATGCACAACAGTCCGTTCTCCACAAAGAAAAACAGGAAAAGACGGGGACGTATTTTACGAAGGAATTAAATTGGCTTCCCAATCTACACCAAAAGGCCGTTTATTTTTTCGTAATTGCAAACAAAAAAATAAAGGAAACTATGTGTTTCCTTCAAATAATGTAAAGGATTTAATAGGACCATCTTTGGCTAAATTAAAGTTTAATTCATCAATTTTTCAAAAACTTAGAAGTAAAAACAACACTTCAGTGATGCTGCCTAACATGCCCAGTTTGAATACTCCTATAAAAAAGCCTTTGAGTGAAAATGAAGAAATAACTATTAATAGTTCTATTGGCAAGACAGATGAGGTGAACATTTTTGTTAATGAAAAATGTGGAGATGCTGGTAATACTAACCAAAAGATTTCTGAAAAAGTAAGTTGCAGCTTTATCGTTTTCGTAGGTATATATATTGCTGAAAATGTAACTTTTTTATTTATTTTAAGAAGGGGAAAATGACTTTAAACATGTCTTTATTGAATAGTATAAAGACAATTTCATCTAATAATGAAAAGAAAAGAAGTATTGAAAGTGATGGAACATCTTCACAGGAAGAAGATTGTATCACAATAGAAGATGATGTGACAGAAAAAGTAAAATATTTTAAGTTTGTTTTCTTTTGTAATCAGTTTAATTTTAAAGGATAACCCTGATGATATTAATGCATTAATGGTGGCCAGCTCTACTATTAAAAGTGTTAGCAGAAAGGAGCGCTCTGGAACAGAAAGAAAAAAAGCTAAATTAAAGCGTGAATATAATTCAATGATGGCCATGTTAAAGCCTGAAGATGGTTCTGTTATTCAAGAAAGAGCTGAAAGTAAAACTGTTAAAAATTATTGACTTACTCTTCTTTTATTATCTTATTTTTAGCTTACGCATATGCATACTTTGATAAAGTACACAAAGCATTAACTTATGATGAGTATCATCAGTTTATGAAAGTTTTGAACGATTTCGACGAAAAATACGACAAAGTTTCAGATCTTTATAAAAATATTGAACAGTTATTGCATCCAAAATATCAGGATTTGTTGGATGAATTTCTTACATTTCTTACTCCAAATCAAGCAAGTGAAGTTGGTAAACTTATACCACATTTAATGCTAAGCAATATGTCTCTCTTTCTATGCAAATTGGAAGCATATTTCAAAGATCAACCTGCACAATTACGAAAGGTTTACAGGTGCCTTACAGAATTAGCATCCTGTGTGGATGTTACAATTGACAAAGTCAAAAATACTATTTTACCTCTTTTGAAAGGTAATAGCCTACTAACAGATTGGTTCATGCAAATATTTCCATCTGAGAAACCACCAGAAAGGTCTGTATAATTAGTAAACCTCTTTATTTTAGACTTCTTTTATTATTTGTATTTTTTATTACAGTTTGCTTCAAGGACCGTTTGAAAACATTGATCTTTCAGTAGACTTCAAAAATAACGATGAAATTTATGAAAATATAACTCTGCCTGATAGTGAGGATCCTTATGGTGGACCAAAATGCATTTGTAATTGTCACGAAAGTGAAAACATCCTATATAAAACTAGATCAAGGCATTGTATACCTTGTGGGACAAAAGTAATATTTTTAAGTAAAAAAAGAATGAATGAAGTTTAATATGTAAATAATAATTGCAGTTTATACAGGGCCGCATTTATATACAAACAGGGAAAGGACTTCGTTTAGCTAACGTTACGTTCGGCGGTAAATCAGGTCCTGAACATAACATAAAATTATATGTTGAAAAACAAAAAAAGAGATCGGATTCCAGCCCATCCAAGCAAATATCACCTGCAAAGGAATCACAAGATGATGTAATTAATTACTTATTTATTTATATATAATAAACCTAATAAAAAAACTAATAAGATGCTATAATTAAGAAATAATGTTTATTTTATTCCTTATATGGTTTACAGGGTCGGGGTCATGCAGATAGTGAAGATGATGGTGATATAAATAAAAAAAAGGCAAATCAAAGGACTAATCGATCACCAAGGAAAAGAAAGCCGAAAAAGACTGTAGATAAAGAAAAAACTACTTTTAAAACAAGCAGTGGTAATAGTAGAAGTGGGGGTGGAGGTAGTAAAGTTAGTAGACAGAAAGGTGCTAGTACCCAGGTCTCTCCTGCAACTAATGTTAAAATTACAACAAATACTACTGACAGTAATACAGTTGCATCCACATTGAGTACTAGTTTATCTCCTGCAAGTACAAATTATACTGACAGTGATAGAAGAAATTTAAATGATGAACTTACTACATATGAAGGGAACGTTCCTCTTGAGTCAATGGAATTAAAAATTAACTCTGAGCACAGTACTGAATCAGAAAGTGGTAAGTTAAATTAAAATTAAAGTACGCAAATTGTTATTAATATTACTATAATGTTTTTTTTTTTATTATTCTTTCAGAATTGAATAAAATGAGTTTATAGACCTGTATTTAACTAAATGATTTAACATTATGATGATGAAGTTCATTAAAATCTGTTATTTTTTCCTAGATGTTCCTGAATCATCTCAAGATAACACCAACAGTGAAACTGACGAATCAGGAGAGGATGCCGAAAGCATGACTACGTCTCCAATTTACAGTGATAAAAACACTACTGATGACATAATATGGACCTTAGATGAAGACAGAATAATTTTGGAAACGTTACAAAAAGAGATTAATAAGGATAAAGCGTTCGAAAAAATAGCTACATCATTGGAAAATAGGACTGATTCTCAAATTAGGCAAAGGTTTCATACACTTATGGAACTGTTGCAGCAGATGACAGAAGCGAAGTGAAATAGGTACCTTCTTTTTGTAAATAATTTAAGGACTAAAATATTCGTACTTAATATAAATAATTTGTCCATAAATAGTATTTCGGCTTTTGTTTTAAAAATTTGTTAAATTTATTCATATTTGTTTCTTTCAAAGACTGTACTCCGGTAGGCACGAGTAACCTACTCTCGTAGCTCTCATATATTTTATGTAAGTATTTATTATTGGAATTAGTTAATTTATTTTTTAAAATAATAGCACCAAAATGGGATTACATATGAATTGAAAAAAAATATTTTTTCTTTAGTTATATCTCCAATGCTTGCAAGGCTACATCCTTTCTTATTTATTCAAATTAATTATTTTTTAAATATCTTGTGCGTCTGTTTCCATTCTACAAATTATTCGGATATTTAAAAAAATGCTAAGCAACTAGGTGTTTCTTTGTAAAATCGTATTTACAAAAGTGAAAAAATTATGATCTTAAATGTAAATATATGTAATTATATCTACATAATAAGTTAATTTAAACTAATATATTATTGATTTAAAATCCTGGATCCCAATCCGTTTTTTGAGCTTCTAATCGTTTTTCATAACATATTATAACATCTCCAGGTTCTATAATAAAATTCTTATCAGAAAACAATAATCCACACTCCATATTATTTTTTATTGTATCTACTTCCTCTTTTAAATGTCTCATTGATGCCAAAGAACCTACGAATTGAATTTATAAAAGGCAATTACTTGTCTTTCTTTTATTTTTTAATGTTTTTAAAAATATTTACCTTCAAAAACAACTTTATCTTTTCGCTTCACTCGATATTTTGCCGACTTTTTCAGGAATCCTTTTATACACCTGCACCCAGCTACGGCTACTTTCTTCCTTTTGTCGTTTATGAAAAATTGTTGTAATGCTGTAGCTTCGCCCAATATTTCTTCGACTTCTTTGGGAGGCAGTCTAGAATTAATTTCTTCTTTAACGTCATCTATGAGTTTGTAGATGACATTAAATTTTTTAATAAGAACTCCAGCAGCGTCAGCCATTTCTTGTATGCGAAGTGGAATATCTACATTAAAGGCATAAATCGTTCCTTTAAATATTCCCGCTAGTTCAACGTCGTTTTCCGTAACAGATCCCACGTCAAAATGTATTAAGGATAATTGGACGTCTTCTGATTCGTATGTATCTAGAGTATCCAAAATAGCTTCCACTGTACCATCAACATCTCCTTTGACAACTATATGGAATGTTGGAGGGCCGCTTTCTGGGGCTATTTCAGGTTTTCTGGGACCTTCTCTCTTCAAACGCCTTCTACCAATCTTCTGTTTTAACTGCAGTTTTGGCTTGTATTCTCGAAGATGTTGTTCTTCTTTTTCTTTGATGGCTTTTAGATCTTCTTCAGCTTTCTTTAATTCTTTCTTCTCTTCTCTTGCTCGAATTGCAATTTTTGCTCGTTTTTCCGAATCAACTTGTATTACTAATTCACCAGCGGGCGGAAGATCTCGCCAGCCTTCTATTTCCGCTGGAAATCCCGGCGAAACATTGTCGAGATTGTTACCTTTTTCATCTTTTAACGCACGTACTTTAGCGAAGCATGTGTCCGCAATAAGAATATCACCTTTTTTTAAGGTTCCTGAAAACCATTTAGTCAATTATGGTAAAAATTCAAACTAAAAAGCCTACATTTGTATTTAATCTATTTCAAGTTACCTCTTTGTACAACGACTGTACAAAGCCTTCCCCTGTGTTCATCTATTTTGCTATCGATCACTGTAGCTTCCACAGGTCCTGTAGGGTCTGCTCCAATTTCCAAAACTTCTGCTTGAAGAACTAGGGCTTCAGTCAATTTATCCAAATTTGTCCGCTTTAGAGCTGAGATAGGTACAGCTTGTACATCACCTCCTAATCTTTCTACTTGAATTCCTGCTTGTACCAACATCTCTTCTGTTCTTTCTACATCGGCTTTATGCGAATCTATTTTATTTATTGCAACCAGAATAGGTACTAGAAATAGACCATTTTAGATAGAAACACAAAATTATATTGGTCATTTACCCCTTGCTTCTTTGGCCATTCTAATTGATTCTAAGGTCTGTTCCATCACACCATCATCTGCTGCAACTACAAGAACTACAATGTCCGTAATGTTGGCCCCACGAGCTCGCATTGATGTAAACGCTGCATGTCCTGGTGTGTCTAAAAATGTAACTTTAGCACCAGAGGGCAAGGTAACAGAAAAAGCGCCAATGTGTTGTGTTATTCCGCCAAATTCTTGCTCAACAACGTTCGATTGGCGCAGGGCATCTAACAGTGTTGTCTTTCCATGATCAACATGCCCCATGACTGTTACAATAGGAGGTCTTGGTTTTAATGCTGATTTAGGAGCTGGAGGACGTGGATAAACATCTGCATCTTTTATTTTTTCCATATCACTCTTTGGCTTGCCGATAATTCGCATTCGTTTTCCAGCTCTATGTATAGCAAGCTGGAGCTCTTTCATATCACTAATTATATGGTAGGGTTTATTAACTGAACCCAAAAAAATGTCATAAACATATTTTAAATCACTGTTTAAAACTTCTGATAATTCTGATGCAGTAATATTAGGCCAAATACTTACTACTTCGGCCTTTGATTTAGGAGGTAATCCTTTGATTGCACCTGCTTTCTAAATAAGATTTAAAGTTGTACTTATCCTTTGCATTTAATAATTACTTACACGCTCTTCATCAGTTTTTCTTCTTTTAAAATTGTAGTAACTAGTATGAAAATTGTGTTGCGTGAGGAAAACAATCCAAATACCTTTATGAGTATCTTTGTAAACTTCTTTTCGGCTCGGGTAGTGTAGAGCCCTAAAAAGGATTCCTATAAATACTTGTATAGGTGGCAATTCTAACTAACCTACCTTGCTTGAATTAAATTTTTCACACTTATTAATCTTGAAAATTTCTTACAAAATGCCATTTTTAACTTATTAATATTTTATTTTACCTAACGTTTTTACAATTTAAAAGTGAGGTTAGGTAAGAAGTTCATATGCTTAACTGCATTTATCCTACTTCGGTTGAACTACTGCAATTAATTTAGTTTGTTTAAACATTTGTTTTGGTAGGCTAAATGTAGCGTTTCTAACCTAGTCTTGGGAGGGTATAATGGGCTTTATATTTTATAACTTTATAACCCTATCATAACCAAAGACAACAACGAGACGGGAAACTGGGCCTGAATATTTGTCCGTCGTTTTCTACTCTTTCTGGTTCACGTAATTGCCGATATTTGTCTCTTTAACACGCATCAGGGAAAGCAATCGTAGATGGAGCAGTCATCGCCTTACCCATTGTTGCCATATCATTTACAATTTCTGTATATACATTTTGATGTCCATGTTCCGCTCACGCTTAATGAAGAGACGGAAGATATAAACAAGAATCACTTATTTGCGATATGACAACGCTGCACCAGAACGGAAGCGCGCGCCAATTCGGTTGGGCCTGACCGGGGTTGTCTGGTTATTGGTTATTGTAATGGCCGCTTTCATGCCGCTTTGATTAGTTGTTGATTGAGTTGTAGGCATAGGTTGTAGGTGTTTAGTGTTTGGAAAGTTATTGCAGAGTTATTGTGCGATTTTCCAGTTTCCGACCTGGAAGTATTGACGTTAATTAGTGTGTAGTGTAGATTATTAAATTTGTGCCTTTTAACAGACAATTGAAGGTAACAGTGAAATGGATGGTGTTAAAGTGTGAATTGGCAATCTGTATGTATTAATGATGTTGTAGGTTAGTGTTAATTTTCGCTGTATTCCTTAATACCAGCATGGTAGCTATTACGTGCCTTGTTTGTGGTGCTAGAGAGGACGAAGTCTCCAAGATGCACTCGTTTCCTTCCAATCTAGAAAGGTAAGATGACTAATTACGAATTGATTATGCGACATCAGAAGACTACATTTCTACGTAGAATAATCTGCATTTATTTCTGTAGAATAAGTAATGTGTGTTTATTTTCACCAGCTTCCTAATTATTGAGAAAGCCATTGTATTCACTGCTTTGTTACATTTCTAGATCTAGAATCTGGCAAGAGAAATTGGGGTTCAAGTATGTGGGCGAGTCGCTGAAAAACAGGCGAATATGCAGTAGACATTTTCCTCGAGATGCGTATTTGGACCTGATTTCCTATAAACTTCGAAGGGATGCAGTTCCGAATGCCTTTGAAGACACTCCATCAACATCTCAAGTAAGGTTTCCCCAAACTGAGGCTACTGATAGTGTGGTTGGTAGTTCAGTGCACTCACCTGGTGAAGGTAAATTGTTAATATAGGTTGTGGTCGACTTACATTTAGTTTGTTAGTAGACATTAATAATAATGAAATTTCAGTGTAGTTAGTGTAGATACTGGCCTAGTCAATTGTTTGATTTTAGACATGTGATTGTGAAAACTAAGGAACAATATTGAATGCCATTAATTCATTACTGCCATTTAATTAACTTTGCCTTCAATCTACTTCATCAATAATTACAAGCCTTTCCAACTACTAACTGTGCTTAATGTTTAACTAATAAGTATTTATGTTTATATGGCTTTTCATTTTTCCAATGTTCTTTATTTTAGTATTTGTATTGGTATCGTCTGTAAGAAACATATATATGCAACCAAATACATGACATTTTCAATAATATGCGACTTTTTATTTAATTTAACCTTCAAATTGTGAATACAGACAAAAAACAAAAGTGGTTTGTTTGAATTTGGCGGGCAAATCGCAGGGTCTGTGCCGTGCGCCATCTACGTTCATTTTCCTTGAAGACAGACAAAGACGCATGGCACCTTTCTCTCTCTCGGACAATTTATTTCCATTGAGTTTCTCGTCTCGTTGTTGTCTCTGTCATAACCCTATTTTTGTTGATAGAAAATGTCCATGTCAGATGACTTATTTGAATTTTTGCATTCAGAAGTAATTAATTATTCAATTCGGCAAAATGAAACCAAGAAAATGGAAAGCAAGGTATCATTTTTATCTTATTATTATTCGGCTTATAACTGAAACGGTACATTTGGTTTCAGGATGATGATTTATCCAACATAGAGTATATTGGATTTTCTACAGGCTTTAAAATAATAGAAAGGTATTTATAGATCAAAAGTTATTTTAATTATAATGATAGTTTTCCGGGCTTAAGGACTGTTATCTAAAAGCTGAAATATTGCATAACATTTCAACAGTTTCTATATCTGACATCTTCAAATATGTAAAGTCTAAGGTTGTTAAAGTAGCTCTTACTCGGAATCCTCATTTCGGCTATATGCTAAAGATATCAGCTACAGTCGCTGACGAAACATTAGACAATAATTCAGTCTTTAAACAACAGCTATCAAGCTCAAAAGGTTATTGTAATATTTGCTGATCATGAAAACGACATACTGTACTGCTCTTATTATTGTTTTACAATGTAGATTGACGAAAGAAATGCCTCGATTTAAAGATGAACTGGACACAATGAAATTTATGTGTACGGACTTTTGGTCAGCAATTTATAAAAAGCAGATAGACAACTTAAGAACAAATCATCAAGGTGTTTACGTCCTACAAGACAATGCATTCCGATTTTTAGTCAAAATATCTAATGGCAAGCAGTATTTAGAATATGCTCCACGTTATGTCGCTTTTACATGTGGAGTAATCAGAGGAGGACTGGCAAATCTTGGAATCAACTGCCTTGTTACAGCTGAAGTTCAAAACATGCCCTCTTGCAAATTTCACATACAAGTCCAAAGAATGTAATTATTTTTATATTAAATTGGTAAGTGAAAAAATTATTTATTATGATTAAGAATTATTTTATATTTTAAATTGCATTTCTCAAGTAAATGAGAAAGCACAAGTTGTTTTCTGATTATATTGTAAACAGTTTCGTTTAATATAATATTTAGATTGAAATGAGGGTATTTAATGAAAAATAAACAACAAATTTTAAAAATTTATTAAATGCCATTTTGTGAAGGAAGGGACGAAATATAATTAAATAGATGTGCATTTGTAATGATTCCTTTAAGTTTCTCAGACTGTGCATTACCTGAAATAGTAAATTAAAAAGTTATCAGAATAAGGAATAACTGATGGATTTTATGATATTAATTTGGCTAATAACTAATTATATGAGTTGTTGATAATTTTATAATACCTTCAGTCACAACAACGCAAGGTTCAATGTGCAATATTCTTGATATCAAACCCAAACTGGTATTTAAATCGACTTTTATTATTTTCTTATTAACAGCTGGCACAATAGGATCATTTAATCCTATTCGTTTGTTGTTTATTGCTGTCATAATGTCTTGGGGGGTTATAATACCCTCAATTTGCCTTGAATAATAAGTTTTAATGTAGAAAAAGGAACAGCAGGTTTTTAAATAACTTTACCCCTTTTCATTAAGTACTGGAATGATATCAGTTTTATTTTCACCTAGTATTTTTCTGACATTTTGGGAAGTTGATGTGGTGTACAATATTTTGGGCTTTTCCAGTTGTAAATTGCTTACCTTTTCGTCCCACCATCTGCAATGTTATTTAAATTTTAATATGTTAGTTTTTAAAGACATACCAAACTTACACATGATTATGAATATTTGAAGGTGTAATGTAACGTTTGGCTTCCATCCATTCTTCTGCTACAAATTTTGTTAAATAATTTCTGATACTGTCGGGTAAAATTACGACACATCTCTGTCCTTCTTTTAAATTTTTTGCTGCTTTCAAAGCACCTGCTACGTTAGCTCCACTACTTCCACCTGTTTAAATCACTTATTTATTTTATTTTCTGTATATATTATTTGTTCAAAAATAAAAAGTAATCATGTAATTGATCAATTTTGATTAAAATTGTTTCAGTAAATATTCGATAGCGGGAATACAAAAACTCGCATAATGTAAACTGCATATTAATTATACTAAGCCACTGATTGTGCTAGTGCTGTAAATCCCCTGTATTTTATTTTTATTACATTTACCTGAAAGCAGTCCTTCTTCCCTAATAAGTCTTTTGGCCATAACGAATGATTCTTTGTCTGTAGTTTTTACCCATTTATCGACCACTGACCTATCCAAAACCACCGGAATAAAGTCGTAACCTATTCCTTCCACTTCATAAAATCCCACGCCCCCTTCATTTAAATTATCGGGAGCTGCTAGTATAGATCCATAGGGATCGCAAGCTATTACTTGAACATTGGGTATTAGTTCTTTTAAACGACGCCCAATCCCTGTTACTGTGCCACCAGTTCCAGCTCCCATGACCTATAACAAAATATAGAAGTTAATTATCACTTATAACTTCTTTATTTTCGAAACAATTTTGAAGTGAAACTTCTAATGCGACTTCCAACAAGGTTGCGTTAAACGTTTAACGCTACCATTTGGATATTTCTCCACTCGAAAATGATAATTAAATGATGCGATCAATTGTGAATTGTAAGCAATGTTAATAAAGTTTGTCTTAAAGAAACAATATGAGTTCACTAAAAATCAATTTCTACCCCTTCCTATTTTCATTTCCACATTACGAAGTTTCACTTCTTCCGCGCGGAGGGACTCCACGCACTATTTTTTTTATTTTTCTGAATTATTTACAAAAATTATTGGTATAAATGTTTTGTTCTTTTGGACTTTTACGATAATAAATTGAATATACAGATCTCTTTCTAATTATACTCGATTCAATTCTGAAAGGATTCTTTTTTTGAAATGTTAATCCTTTCGCAAGATAACTATTTAGGTATCAAGGTAGGGTTGGGTTGAATAGGGTTGAGTTATGTTGTTATTACATACCACCATATCAAGTTTACCATCGCACTGTTCGTAAATTTCCATTGCGGTGTGGTCGTAATGAGCGAGGGGATTACCCGGATTTTTATACTGATTTAGGATGTATGAATTCGGTGTTGCATCTCTTAATCTTTGTGCAACGGCAAGGGACCCTTCTGGTGAATCGAAGGCCGCTTCTGTGGGCACACGAACGATTTCTGCACCCAAGGCCTTAAGTACGTCGACCTTTTCATTGGACATTTTCATTGCCATAACGATAATGCAACGGTATCCTAGAGAATAGGAGGATTTTGAAACACCCTGTATATATTCTATATAAGTTAATTGTAATATATGCTTTTTGTGGGACGTATACTAGGGTAGGCTCGCAAAAATTAAGTTTCCTATATACAAAATGAAAGGAGAGGGATAGTAGAGTAATAACATGAAAAAAGCGAAAAGTTCCGGATGTTGAAGTAGGACACTGTTTTGCTGTTGTATAAAAAAATATGCAAAGTTTTACCATTAAAAGCTCGGGAATAGGATCATAAAGTTACGGTAGGTAAAGACAACACAAGTGAAGTGAGTGCAGTGATTCTGACTTTCGTTTTTTCACAGGAATGTGCATTTAATTGTTTCAATACAAATTTTTTTGGGGCCTTAAAATTATACACGCCCAATCTTTGCATTCGTAATTTATATAAGCAAATTATGTTGTGGTATTATAATTTTGAAATTTATACCTTTTACTGCACATGCTAGAGCTACACCAATCCCAGTATTTCCTGAACTTGGTTCAATAAGAGTGTCTCCAGGTTTAATTAGTCCTTTTTTCTCAGCATCTTCAAGCATTCGAATGCCTATACGATCTTTTACTGAGCCTCCTGGGTTGAAATATTCGCATTTTACAACTAAAAAATTGTTAAATATGAATCAGTATTATTATATTAATAGGAAAACTTTGTCGAGAGTTTAGTCACCACCTATTGCATATTTGTAATGGTAGGTTAGTATCTATGGTAGTAGGGGATTAAGGTTTAGTAAGTGACAGTGATATGCGTGGTTTATGCAGATTTCGGTAACTTATTAATAATTTAAAATATTTTATTTTAAGAGCAATGACAATAATGAATGACTTGCAAAACTAATTATCAGAAATTATATCTATAAGATTTATGCATTTCTACACTGATAAATATTTCGTTAATGAATTATTGTTGATAGAAGAGAGGTACAAATTTTTAGGTTGGAGCTTTTTCTTCTAATAAAATTTAATTTATTGATATGAATGAATGAACTCATAAAAAGTAAATTAAATATCAGTTTTTAAATTAGTAATTCATTCATTACAACAAAAGTTTGCATTTGTGTTTACAAGATTGAAAATACCTAAACTTAATTTGTACTACCTAGAGAAATTAAGGAAGAAAAAAATCTACTCTAAAGCAGCATTACATTAAAAAACCAATGTGAAAACATAGGTTTATTAAACAGAACTATTTTAGAGGAGTATCTTTTTAATTTTGTTTGAGATTATTTCAATTAATACTTTTTTTTAATTAATTTTTCCATTTTTGTATTTAAAGTGACAATTTTCAGTTTTATGTTGGTACTATAAATGGTGGTATATTATAGTGCATTGTTTAAGTGTTTAATAGGTTAAAAACGTGCAATTGCAATTCACAAGGTAAAATTTATTTTTATATGAATTGTTTTATTTTAACGACATTCAAAGTAATAAGAAAAAAACAATATTCATAAAAGATTTTATAAACATAAATGCTTATGAATAGAATTCTTCGAAAATTAAAAAAAAAGTAACTGATTAATATCAAAAATTGTCTTTGAGCTGTTTAAAAAAGCTCCATCGTTAAAGGTAGAGGGTATAAATGAAGTAATTAATTATCTTATTAGAATTTAAGGAAATAAGTATAAGAAATAAACATAATCGGTGATTACAACTGATGAGAATAGTGGGGTACATAGGCAACCCAACGAACATAATTTTTCACCGATAAAGTGAATTCCCGATTTCTACCAATTTTTTTAGAATAAACCACAAAAGTATTGCATGTTTGTGTACCCCATAATTTTTTAAACCATTAAATTCATAAAATGTCATTTTACTGTTAGTTAGATTTTTTGAAAGATTACTTCATTCAGAAATCATCACAAATTACTAAGACAGCATATTATTTACAATTGAATTTAGAAAAGTAGGTACTTTTAAAAATCAGTGTTCTTATAGCATCAATTAATGCAGGATTAGATTAATTGCTAGAATAAAAGTGACAGTTTTTGAATAGGTATTTCAGAAACTTTACGAGTCCACTGCAATAAGCCCTGTGTGGTAATAAAATCCTACCTCTAAAATACTAATTTCTTACTATTTTATCAATTATTACATTAATGTTCAAAAATATTAATAATTTGTTTTAAACGAATGTATAGGTACATTATAAGATTCCCGTATAAATAAACTTAAAAAAAGATTGCTTAATTCTACGATTACGTTATAATAAATACATAAATTAAACTGATAACCCTAAACCGCTAAATATGGTTATCGGCAGTTTTTAAAAGCTACTGTTTTCATAATCGGTTTACACTTTTTGAATAAACGTATTTTTATTATTTCGTCATTAACCATATGATTACCGCATTATTTGGCAAATAACAACAAATGCTACGTCACATTTGATGAAAATACAAATTATTTATTCATTACGTGGCGCTCTACTTTTTTACTACCTGTTGATTTTACCAAACAATTTTTTATTGAATTTTAAAATTGGTACTTTAAAATCAAGGTAAACAATAAATGGAGATATTTTATCTTGTACTTTAGAACAATATTTAGATGTGGTAAATTAAACATTTATACGTAAGCGATCGTATGGTATAGGTTTTTTAGTCTTTTATATTTTTTTTTTGCTGCTTATGGATAATGGTCGTTTTTAATATCTACCACTCTATATTTCATTTATCTCTGAGTAGTTGTCTGTAGCAAATCGTGCTCCTTATCATTGATTGATAATAATATTTAGGCGTCTTGATTTATATTGCGTGATGCAAGCGATGATTTTTTAAATAAAATTTGAAAAATTAATATCTTAATCTAAAAATGCACATAAAGTACGAAATTAATCTTATAATTACTTACAAACATCGCATTTTAATCCTTCGGACTGGGGTATTCTGTTCAAGCGCACGAGGGGTGTTTCTCCGACAGTTTTGAGTATATCAGAGAAAATTTTGGGCCGGGGTTGTCTGCAATGTTACTTTTTGATTTCTCTTTCTTCAAAAAAAATACTGCTAAAATATCATATTTTTATACCGAGTTTCTTTGGTGTGGGGACTCGTTTTCGGGTCAGCATTCGGTTTCCAGGAGCACCTGGATGGCCAGTCCGGCGTTTCAAAATCCTTATGTTTGCTCTCCTTCGACATTTTTTGCCTTTAACGATTAACACACACACACAAAAGTGCTATTATATGCGACACGAGCGCAAGTTCTTTTTACTTGACGTAATAACCGGTACTTCGAACGTTGCTTTATAAACTAAACTGAACTAAACGAACTAAACGAGTCGAGCCAGGAGGCGTCTACTAAGTAGTATTTTATTAGTAATACAAAAAGCACATGCCACTTCTACTCTTCTACTTCTCTCTATATAGACGATCTAGGGGTTGTCGACTGATCGAGTCGTATCTACTTAATTATTTTTTTCGTTTCTTGAATCGTCGCTCGTGGCTTAGAAACTGCTAGAAACATAATATAACGTTATATTATTATGTACGTACTATACGAAACGCCAGTCGTCGTTAGCTTTAAAAATATCGACTTATTTCAGTCAATCTGTGTAGAATATGAATTGGTACAAGCTCCGTTTTCTGCATTATTTTACTGTAAAAAAATATTTAATCAAGAATCAGAAAATCAAAATTTGTTAGAAAAATGAAAAAGAGTTGTAAATTATAACTTTTTATTTGTCTCCTCTACAACCTTGTCAATGTCAAATTCTTATTGATTTTTAAGTCTTACTTATTACCTATCTCTTGAGGTGTTATTTATTTGAAATAATTTTATATAAAAAACAAGTACATACTTATACATATTTACATGACAATTTTTGTACCTATTTATTTTCAATGCTTATTTTCAGTAAGTACCTAAGTATTAAAGAATTATAGTTTATATTTCGATAGTTTAGTTTTTATAGTGAAAATACAGTCGAAAACACGGTTGTAACGAACACCTGTTATAACAAAAACTCTTGATTTTAACGAACGAAATTTATAGTGTAAAATTAAACATTACTACTCATTTTTGAACATAACAAACACATTTAAAAGGAAGGATTGCCTTTAGCGAACGTTTTCGAAAAAGAATAGTTAGCAGACCTGATCGGTTATAACGAACTAATATTTCTACTTTACAGCGCAAAAATAAATTATAAACATAAAATGTAACCATATACCGTGTAGATATTTACTTGAGGATTTATAAAAATTAGTGATTTTTTTCCTAAATACCGAAGCTATCAATGAAAATTGTCAGTAACAAACCCTCGGTTATAAGTAACAAATTTCTTATCCTCTTTGTGTTCGTTATAACTGAGTTTGGCAGTATTAAAAGGGCACAAACTATCTACTTTGATTTAAAATTTGTATGAAACTTATATTTTTTGAGAGGTACAAAATTATTTATGTTTCGTCGTACGGCATATACATAGAGATGTAAAAGAAGTACTGTATTGTTTGAGTACAATCGGTTAAACATTTTTCTTTTTTAATTAAACAAGAAAAACAGGAAAATTTTTTGTTTCGTTGTAGATACATAGTTATAACTCATCAAATATTCTTGATAGTGACCAGATAGCCCCCACCCCCTCAAAAAATTATTGCTACGCCTATGTACCTACTTAACTTATCGAAGGATTTTTAATTAAATAAGAAAAGCAGAAAATGTTTGTTTCGTTCTAATTGTAACTCACCAGGTATTCTTGATAATGACCGGTTAGGTCGAAATTTAATAATTTGTATTGAAATATTTTCCTATGCTACTCTTACCTATAGCAAAATTAAAAAAAAAAAAACGTTTGAAATAGGGAACTGTTTCAAATTTTGTATCTTTTATCTCAAGAACACCATTTTTTTTTTACTTGAGTACCTACTTATGTAAGTACTTTGTACCAACCTAAATACACCAATTCATATTAAAACAGCAGCTCAGGCTTTACTTAAATTTGAGGATGTGTTGCAAAACTTTGTTTTTCGCGCAAGGTATTTCAAAAAAGATAAACCAGGTTGAACGAACGGTAAAGTTACACTATATATAATATAAAGTAAGACCAATTTTATGAATCTAGATGAAAATATTTGTCTCGTGATCAGCAGCTCCTTTTTAAATAATCCTACTATCAGTGGCGGATTTACCAGCAGGCTGAATAGGCTAGAGCCTAGGGCGGCAGATTTTAGGGGGCGGCAAACTTTGCTCAAAAATTTTTTTGTCTTACAGAAATTAAAAAAAATATTATCTTATACACAGAAAAAAACGAGGCTTAAAAAATCAACAAAAATTACAATATTTTAGTGCTATACAGTATACTGAATACACTAACATTTGTATATGAAAAATTACTAAACGCTTATTTATAAAATATACTATTGTGATTTTGAATTTTTAAAATATTCCAATAGCGTTTAAGTATTACATTTTAAATTTAGTATTTTCACCTATTTTTTAAATTAATTATTGCCATAATTTTTTCTTTAGGTCCACCCACACTATTCAATTAATGTGTAATATGTTTCACCACTTAAATATATCTATTCGAAGAGAAATGAGATCCGAAAAAAAAAATGCTTAAAAATAACAATAACAAATATTATATAGATATATGTGTGGAAAATTAATACTTTTCTATTGATATTTCTGATGATATTAACAACCTGTTTGAGTGTAGAATAAAAATTTAATAAATTTACACGTAAAAAATTGCATATTGTTGCACAGAATTTCATAAATATTATACATTTCTTAGAATAATGATAATTATTTTGAAAAAACAATAATGATAATATTGTAATGAATAAAAGCTGTACCTAAATATCCATTCAACGAATGTTCTTCTTAACATTCTTACATTTTTAATCCTAATGAATTCGTATCAATATTTGTTGATTAGTCTTATAAAAATATAATACAATCATAAAGTTGCAATTTCATTGACAAAAAATTGATTGTGAATTAGGGTATAGAATTGCAGGTGTCAGTAGGGGCGGCAAATTTTGAATAGCCTACGGGCGGCAAATGTGTAAATCCGCCACTGCGTCCTATGTATGTTATTAGTAAAAAAAGTAATTAATCTGAGTATTATTTATATTAACTATCCAGTATCGATGTACACAATTTGGACAAAGTGGTTTTCGTAAAAAAATAATCTAATTATCTCGCTATTTTAACGAATATCTAGTAAGAAATGGATAATAAGAAATAAAATAATAAATTTTATTTATTTTATGCTTCAGAACTTATATTTAGGCGCGGAAATCATTTCCCCAAAAAAAAATTTACTAATATTATATAATCCAACCATATCCTAACTTAATCTAGCAAAAACCTGCCAATTATTATAGCTGTTATAAATAATATCGGGATAAAGTAAAAAGTAATAAATTAATTTATTACTTAGATTGTTTTCACCATTTAGTTACCATATTACATATATACGACACGACGTCTAGCCATTATGTGTAATTGTTATCAGAGCACATTTTATTAATTATAGAAACAATTCTTTTGTTATTATCATACGGTATAAAAAGTGTCCTAGAAACATAGAGTATACGTTGCATAAGCAATACAATATACAAAGATAAATACCATCTTCACTCACTTTCTAATAATAATAACATCAAAAAGAAAAGAACTTCCGCATTTTCTTGATTTTTATAATTGTAATAAATTACAGACAGTTTGATATGAGGTCATCAACCTGTAGCATTTACATAGATGTCTTCATAATGTCAACCCATTAAACTTGTTTTCGGCTTTTGTCGCAAATAATCACTAAAACAAACCTATTTTTACATTTTTTATACATATTTTTCCCTTCTAACAAGATTTGTTTACATTTTCTTCGTATTTCCTGTCTATGCCAACATGGTGAAGTTGATGTTACAGTAATTTTATATTTAGTATTTGTAGGATTACGTAGCAGTTTTCCCATTCAGATTTTTATTTTCGCAACTATTTTAGATTTTAATGCGTCAGATTAATCTTATTGTGAAATACCTTTTTTTTAAATAAGCATACATAAAATACTTTATGTTTATTGTAGATAATATAATATTAGATATAGGATGTTTGCGCTTAAAATTTGAGAAACAAATCTCAATCTTGTTTTTCAATCGTGTTTTGAATGTAATTTTTAAACAAAATAATCTGCATCTTATTAGTTAACTTCTCTTTTTAATAATTTTGTATGCAATTTTGAATTGAAAATTTTCAACAATATGAAATTAAACTTTTATCTCCCTAAAGTGCCAACAATCGTTCAAGATGTGTAGGTACATATATGAAATAAATTTCACAATTTTTAATTCGAGTGTCTACTAAGATAATAAGCAACAATATTTTCCCGGTAGGCACCTAATATATTTTATCTTCCTAGCGCATTTTCATTAAGTCGATGGGAAATGCTTTCAATATTCACTTGAAGTGTATTTATTTTTCCTGACTCATTCTCGATTAAATTTATATAAGTAAATATTCGGAGTTCGTATTTTTACAGTTTGGTGACAACTATCAGCTATTTATCTATTGATAGAATTATGCGGTATTTAATGTGTCAACTTACCTTTGCAAGTTTCTTATGCGAAAATATTATTCGTTATGAAACAATTAAAAAACCGTCAAATTTAATAGTTGCAGCGTTTTTCTTTTTTACTTTATTAAATCTTTCCCCCAACATTTCGTTTTTATTTAACTTAGTATCAAAGATTTTATTTTTTTAGTATCTATTGTTACCAGATCTGTCTTTTGCACCTCCAAAATTCTTAATTTTTTTTAACTAAATTATCATCCCCAATTAGGTACGACAGTTTCAATTTATTTATTTATTTGGCATAATTGACATATTTCTCCTTAAGAAGTTACCTACATATAAATCCTGAAAGAGAGAGGACTTGCTACTCTGTGCTCAGAAGCCTTAAAACTATCGATTGTAAAAGATTTTAATGATCTATTTTTTACTGAATAGACTATTAATTTGTGAGAGTTGTTCCCATTTAAATTTCAAAGAAATATTTCACCTCTAAAAAGAGAAGAAATGATTCTAGTTTATCAATTTTTTATTTTATATTTGTGCGTATACTTAAAAGCAAAGTTTGAAGTTGTTTTTGTTTTGCAAAGATTTCTACTAAATTGATACTATTGTCTTGAATCTTAATGTTTTTTATCGGATAATTCTTGTCAGTGAATTGTATATATTTTTTTTTCTAAATTTTTATTTTCTGGGCCGTAAGCCTTTTTGCCGACGTCATTACACAAAAACTTTCATTCCTCATTTTTGCCCCCTTAAGGGTAAAATTTTTACAAACTTTAAATGTCGTATTTATATATAATCAAAAGCCTAAAAAATAAGTTTCAAGCCTCTAGCTTTATATCTACTTATCTATCTCTGTACCAAATTCACATTTAAATCGGTTCAGTAGTTTGGGCGTGATTGCGTAACACACAGACAGACAGAGTTACTTTCGCATTTATAATATTATAGATTAATATAGTTTAATTATAGTTTAAAATAGTTTATATAGCTTAGTATTCAACTACTTTTATTGATCCAAATAAACAAAACCTCTATAACTTTTTACACTTAATATTTTTATTTTCTGGGCCGTAAGCTTTTTGGACGACGTCATTACACAAAAACTTTCATCGGCTTATTTTATTCCCTTTAGGGTAAAATTTTTACAAACATTGAATGTCGTATTTATTTATATCTAATCAAAAGCTTAAAAAATCTTTAAAAATTACGGAATTTCCGCACAAATTTTCCTATTTCAACCCCTTACACGCCTTTTTTCGCATTAAATCTCAGGCTCTAGACTATCTCTGTATCAAATTTCATTTAAATCGGTTCAGTAAATTTTAGGCGAGATTGTGTAGCATACAGACAGAGTTACTTTCGCATTTATAATATTCCGCGAATTCATTTTCATCGATTTTCCCTTGGGAATAAGATATTTTCCCGCAGTAAAAGGTAGCCTATGTGTTAATCCAGGGTGTCAGCTAATTCCATATCAAATTTTATTAAAATCGCTCCAGCCGTTTAGACGTGAAGAAGTAACAAACATACACACTCACACAATCACAAACTTTCGCCTTTATAATATTAGTGTGATTGTGTGATTGTAAGAAACGAAGGCAAATATTTTGCTCTTGAACCAAATTTCTGAATTTTTTCATGACAAGTTATTATGTAGTTTCATTTGAAGTCTTACACCATGTAGAACATTTTCAAATTGTAAAAAGTTATTTTAGTATATTTATTATTATTACTTTACCAACGCATTGTTAAGTCTATCGAATATAAAATTTAAATTTTTTTAACTTCCAGGCCACCATGTCCATGCTAAATATAACTAATCTTGATTAACCTTATGTTAGAGTGTAACATTAACATCTGTTTTGAGTTTGAAACTTTTACAATTGGTAACGGTTATTTTGAGTTTCAATGCGGACTATGTACGTACGACAACGAAATATGTACATTACTATGTACGGCCTACAATGACATTTTTATTTTAATCGCTTGTATAATTTGTAGATAACTTTTTCTCAAAATATGAATTATTCAATTATGAATGACGGAACTGTTGTAATTAATCTGAATTATTTTTAACCAAAATATTACGAATTAGTGGTTGGTATAATACGTAGAAAGCCCACACTAATTAAAATTTAATTTACACAATCATTTGCGTTACTTGCTTTTTCAAGATTTCAAGTAAAATAAAATGTTTACTATACAAAAAAAAAATACGTATCTATAGGCAACCTAATTTTCTATTTTATTTTTACTTTAAGGAATATAGTGTAGAACGGTTCCAAAGAATTTTTGCCTTTTGTTTCTTATTGCAAAAATAATGTTAGTTTTTAAGTGCAGAATCAGGAGGAAATATCTTCCAGTTTGTTCGATGTGTACGTACTTTACTACATTCCGCATTCCTGCTAAAAAAGGTATAAAAGCTTGCAAGAATGCGGAAAGTATACACACATATGACTAAATACGGGACAAATAGGAAGATCCTTCAATTTAAAAATTCATGAACATAAAAGAAGGCTTAATGGTTTTAAACAAAGGTTGAAGATTAAATTTGGTCATTAACTTAACATACACTAATAAATTAAATGTTAATGCTATAAATATCTATTTGAAAACTATATTTTTATATACTATATTATATAATAATAATGAGATGCTTTACTTGAGAAATAATAGGGTAGTTGACTGATATTAAATATTATATATATTTACTAGCAGCAATACTCGGCGTTGCTCGGGTAAGAATATATCACACGTTTGATGGAACATTCTAGAATATTCGCGAATTTAAAACTATCCAGAACATCCCATAATGATTTAAAACATTCTCTAACTTTTTTTAACACTCTGGAACATTCTTGAATGATCTTCAAGATTTTGGAACATTCTTGAACATTGCCAAATCATTCTGAAATTGTTTTACTTCTTAGAACATATTCGAACTCCCTGTAACATTCTAAAAAGATCTGCTTCATTCTCATCCCCACTCCGTGCTGTTTGCTGGATGCTGGGTGAGTAGTGACATCAGTAGACGCCTGGCGGGGATGACTAATCGATTGATAATAATTGTTCGGTTATCGACTACTAGTCCGGTCAATTTAGACATTCGAAGCTAAGTGATAACGGTTGTCCACCCCTAACTTTTTATTTTTTGGACAAAACTTTTTATTTTTATTTTTTTGTGATTTGGCATTAAAAAATACATATAACCCATAATTTTCATCCTTCTACCACCAACCCCCATTTTTTAATAGCGATATTAGTACTGTAATAATCTTCAACTCTCAGTATAGTCCGGTCAAATTAGACCAAAAAATAAGAGTAAAGCTACATAAATTCCCACCAAGCTGAAAATCAGTGAGATTGTTTAAAATATGATTAAAAATGGAAAAAATTTATTCAAGGTTAAAGGTCAAAAAAATGAGTTTTTCGCGATTTTCAGCAAAACGGTAAGTTTTATCATAAACATACTTCAGACAAAAATTGTAGATCATAAAATTATCTATAAAATATGCATCAATATTTTTTTTTCCTTAAAGCCACCGTTTCTGAGATATCAGGTTAAATGAAACCCAGTCCCTTATTTTATACGCCAGTGTAACCTCGAGACAACATCTGTCTCCTCTCCTGTTCAATTGTATGCGTGGCTAGGGTCTTATACCTGCTTTATGTCAGTGTGCCCAATAAATGAAATACTGTTAGTCTCAGGGTTGCCAGATTAGGGGATTTTCCCCAAAAAAATAGGGGATTTTTTTTCCTTTGGGGTATTTTTTGGGGATATATTTTTCAAGGGAATTCTTGTAGGGAAAAATTTTCCTCTGCAATTTTTTTTCTATTTGCAGTAAATATTTTCTAGTTCTTGGGGATTTATTTGTCACATAGCTTATTTTGGGGTATTTTAGAGATACATATTTTATGATCTACAATTTTTGTCTGGGGTAATTTTATGATAAAACTTGCCGTTTTGCTGAAAATCGCGTAAAACTCATTTTTTTGACCTTTAACCTTGAATAATTTTTTTCCATACAGGGGAAAGATGGGGAACTTTCAAATTTTATTTTTAATCATATTTTAAACAATCTCACTGATTTTCAGCTTGGTGGGAATTTATGTAGCTTTATTCTTATTTTTTGGTTTACTTTGACCGGACTATACTGAGAGTTGAAGATTATTACAGTACTAATATCGCTATTAAAAAATGGGGGTTGGTGGTAGAAGGATGAAAATTATGGGTTATATGTATTTTTTAATGCAAAATCACAAAAAAATAAAAATAAAAAGTTTTGTCCAAAAAATAAAAAGTTAGGGGTGGACAACCGTTATCACTTAGGCGTATGGAAAATAGATAGTAGCCGATTCTCAGACCTACTGAATATGCATATAAAATTTCATAAAAATCGGTCAAGCCGTTTCGGAGGAGTATGGTAACTAACATTGTGACACGAGAATTTTATATGTTAGATATAGATAATATGTTAATACTTAATACCTATACGTAATATTAGAACAGAATTCGGAATCAAATTTCAAATTGGTCAAAAAACAAGCAAGTCATAGTTTTTTGTTTTTCTCGTTCTTGCAAAACGAATTTTTTATTATAATTTATATGGCGGTACAAAACTGTAACGTCACAATTCAGTGTTTCTCTCTCTGCCTAATTCTGATTTTTAAACGTTCATATTTTTATATTATTTATACCAGGCTATTTGTGAGATAAAAAGGCTTCAATTTAAATAATAATTAAAAAAAATTAGTCAACTCCCCAATTGCGGTGTACAGTGGCGGATCCATTGGAGAGTGATACAAGTTCAGTCTTTCCTAATTGAGTATTCCAGAAAAATTTGACGTTTATTTTAATAAATTTTTGAAAAAAATTTGGACAAAATTAGAAATTTTTGTGAAAATGTAGATACGCCCCTTCTAATAGGTATAATATAAAGTTTTTGTATGTATCTAAATGAATGGTGTTTAATCACGTAATGCGTGCAACTATAAACTTTTTTATCGGAAAAGGTTAGTTTTGTTACTAATTGAAAGAGTAGGTACAGCTGCGCTAGCCTTGATCTTGTTTTCAGTATTATGAGTTGTAATTAGATAAGCGGAAACTTTTTCCATATTTCATTGGCTATTTCCCAGTTATTTGCATACGTTTGTTTTGTATTCAAGGTGTTATAAAATGAACGAATCGTATTTTTATAAAACCAATAAAAAAACTCTGAAATTATTTGAATTAATCACCTCCTCCCCTTGGAATATAAAAAAACTAAAGGCACTAATTTATTTCTTATTTAGAACAGTAAACAAATCTTTAGACGATTTGCTTTCTTCAAATAGTAGACATTGTTAAGAAACAATGATATTTTTACTGCTAAATTTTTATAATTTTTGCTTTTTACATAATATTATTTATATGGTGATGCTTCAATTATCACGAAGTTAACCGGAAACCCACTTTTTAAATGTTTCCATCATGATGGATGGGAACTTAATATTATTGACGTATGAATCTTTAGATTTATAAGCTTACGATTAAGACTAGATTTATTTTACAATTTTTAAAAACAGTTGTTACTTAAATAAGATTTTAGAAAAGCCGTTTATAAGGTTGAACATTTTTAATTTTCAATATTTACCTGCTTATTTGTGATTAACTTACCAGACGCTACAATTTATTACTCTATAATGATTGAGGATTATTATTTATATGTACACATTCATTTTATCAAACAATTTTGTTTTTTCAACAAATATGACAGTGTACTAATAGATCTCTTTATTTTCCGGCGACGTTTCAAACTTTCTACGAGGTCCGTTTCAAGCTTATGATCTAATTCTGAATCTGACTAATTCGATCATATAATCCAGATGTTAAAAAAATAAAATTTTGTGAACGTTAACGTAATTAAAATTTATTAGTAATTGTTTGATACAGTTGCAGTAGATGTCGGTTATATTGACATTGAAGAGACTACTGAAATTCCGTTGTTATATCCGGAAGAAAAAGAAACGCAAGAAATCAATAAAACAATATTTATTACCAGAGTCGGTCGCAAAATCTGCATGAGATTTCTAGGAACTTGTTACAAATGGTTCCTTAAATCTAGTCGTTATACGCGAAATCGGTGTAGCCAAATTATTTTCCTTTAAAAGTAATAAATTCAAGAGACAAGTGTTATGTCACTATAACCAAAAGGTCGTTACAACCGAGGTCGTTATAAATGAAATTCACTGTAATTTGTATTGAAAAACTATTGGGTTAATAAATAGATTTCAGATACACATTTATACAAAAATTATAGAACTTTATTTATTACTCATCTATTGTTAGATATTTCCCTTTCATAACAAGTGCGTAGTATAAAAATGTTACAAAATTCACCACAAGCAACTAATAACTAAAGTATTATTAATGTTTACAATTATAAAAAAAAAACAAGAAAAAATAATACTTAGACAAAATAGGTTATTGTTCTGAATGCCATATACCCGGTGATCAAGTATCCTGTGAACCATGCTATGGCTCTTGCGGGCTGCGGTACGACTGTAACCGCGTAGACAAGGGTGTGCGAAATTCTAGCTGCAGTATAGACTCTAAAAAGCCAGATGGCTACAAAAGGTGCAGGGTTTGTTAGTAAATATCCGAAACTAATCATAAAATAGGGCAAAATGTTCTCGAGGTCGTTCAAATGAGCTCTGAAAAAAAGAATTAGAATTAAACGAAAGGATGTAGGCCTCTTGTCTTCTTTAAATTAACTATTTAACTAAAAACTACGTTCTTTTATTATAAATTTTGTTATTGTATGTGTTATATAATTTTTTATATTTAAACTATCTAGGGTGCACTTTTTGTGAAACATTGTATGAATAAATTTATTTAATAAAACAATATGGAAAATTTCACCAACTTTATTATTTTTGTACTCGACAAATTTGTAACATATATATTGATAATGGGCTCGTAGCTCGAAACAAATTTGTCGAGTACAAAAATAATAAAGTTGGTGAAATTTTCCATATTGTTTTATTAAATAAATTTATATAATTTTTTATTTTGTCCGAAGAAGTTTTGCCTTAAAATGAGTCGCGTTTTTTTGCAAATTGTTGAAATATATACTTTATTTGACTCGCTGTCAAGTCTGTTACACTTTGGCACTACGAAGATTAAGAACTTATTAACGTATTAATTGTATAAATACATGCCGCTGGATTTGTCAGTTTGGTCTGGTTCTCTGCATCTTGAATTGTTGGTTGCATATATACAAAGGTTACGTGGTTCGTGGACGTTTATGAAGGCATTGTATATTTTCATCTATCTATTCAGCTCTAATACGTACTCATTTAGTGCACAAAAAATTAATCTTATCCCTCCACATCCTTTTATCAACATATAATTTTATTTCTAAACATTAACAAATGAAGAAATGGTAAATATAATAACATATTGGGTAACAAATAAAATACGTTCAAGTATGTGTTTATTTGTTATCATCTAATGATACTATAATAATAATGGGTTATCTGTAATTTGTTGGTTAATTATTTATCGCCCCTCGTACATGACTGCCAATTCTTTCTTTATAGGCTGTTTAGACTATGCAACCAACAATACATATGTATTGATGAACCGTTTGTGCTTATTAATGTTATATATATTTTTTATTTTTACATTGTTATTCTTACCTTCTTACTCTTTCAACATCGTCATGAACTTTTACTTTAACTTTGTTTTTTTCAGCATCTTCTGGATTAATAAAAGCCTAAATAAAAACAATTAAAATGTTTTTAAAAGTATTTGTATTAAATTAATAATTTTCAAGTATAAAATAAGCTACTGTAACTGATAAATTAATTAATTTACTTTATCTTTATTGTTATTTAATAATATAGATATTTACCTTATTTTTAAATCTTTGCCTTCCAGTTAATAATGACATTAACAACATTTTCACAACCAAAACAGAACTATAAAACATGTAACTTCTGAATAAAGGATTATCTACGGACAAAATTTCGTTTATTGCAGGCATTTTTTACTTTACGCGTTCTAATTTCTTCTTAAAAAATGTAAAATACAATTTTATGGAATCTTAAAGCACTCTTACACCTTATGACTATGCTTGGCAGGACTTTATTTTTTTGTATACTGCGCATGCGAAAATTATTTTCCGTTACTAAGCAACTTTATAATGAAGATGCGTGCGGGTTGAAACGCAAACAGTAAAATAGAAAAATATGAGATGTCACGTTTGATAACGATTAAATTTGATAATACCTGTATGCTCAACGCAAAACATTATCACTATCAATCTGAAAAAACAAACGTTATCTAATAATAGTAAACACTTGATAATAATACAATTTTGTGCTCAACTTTAAACTAAAAAACACATTTAATTAATTAGGTAATATTTATTTTTATAAGAATTGAATTAATTATCAATTGGTTCAAAGTACCAACAATATAAGCAATTTAAATATCAATTTACACACTTTATGTTACAGGCGCCTTAATTGTAAATATTACTGTTTTATACCTATAATTAGATGGTAATTAAAACTAAGTATATAAAATATAATTTAAATAAAGCGTATATTATCAATTGATATATACGTCGGATTTTTATGAAACATTTTTTAATACTTAATTTACGTATAAATAAAGCGGACTAGCGAATGATAAGGCTCTTGCAGTAACTTCTAGCTGCAGTAAAAATTCTGAAAAGCCAAATGGCTACAGAAGGAGATGGGTTGGATAATAGGTATCCAAAACCGGCCATAAAGAGGGGAATAATATTTTCTGTCATTCATGTGAGCTTTGAAAAAAAATGATATAAAAAACTTATACATACAGGCCGTGAGAAAGTATCGGAATAGCATATAGCATATGTGGCCAGGAGTATATTTTGGGAAAATATATTTTATACAAAAGTAATATCTTTTTCTAGGCTATTGGCAACTTTTGATTTTGGCCGTGACATTTGAAGTTTTGATGGGTTTAAGTTAATTTACGTAAAAACCTGTTTTCTCTGGATTTTGGTGTGTAAAGAATCCGCCGCACTGTCTTTCCACACCTCTACTCCTCTCCTCAAAAATCGAAATTTTTTATCAGGATAGAGACGTCAATTCTAGAGGAAAAAAAATGGGGGGAGAAAGTTAAATTCTTTTTGCGGTATGTGAATTAGGTTAACGGTACATAAAGGTTCCCTCTACCCCTTCCATTAAAAAAAGAAAATGTTTATTTTTCTCCGAAATTGACGTTTCTATCACGTGATAATTTTTTTCTAAAAATGTCGATTTGTGATGAGAGCTGGAGGAAGGGGATAAAATCTATGTGTAAAGATGATTTACTTAAATGGGGCGGTATATTCTTACATCAAAAGAGCTAGAAAAATTACATTTATACAGGGTTTTTCAAGTTGATGGGCTATTAGAAGTATATGAATTAGTAGAAGGAATTCAATTCTGAAACTTGGGCTCATTTGGTTATTGTTTATGCCGCTTCTTTTAAAAATATTTTCAAGTTTGATTTACATCCGGTTATACCGGAAATCGATACCAACTTTGTTATTTTAAATGGAATGGTATATTTTTTACGCTGAATTCGAATAAAACGTGTAATTCTAAGGTAAGTTTGAAAACCCTAACTTGTACACCTATGACGATCGGTTTCTGAGTTAATTTAATTTATAGAAAAAAAATCGCTACCGCAACCCAAATTATAAAAAAATCATAACTTCCACAAAATACGACTAAGAGTGTTGAAATTTTTACTAGTAATAGCTGAATATTAGTTTTTAACGCCTTGACAAAATTGAATTAAATAATTTATACAGGGCGTTCAAAATAAAATTCTAAAATTGAAAAACTTCAAACACGAATTACTTCGTTTTTTCAAATGGCACCTACTATTTTTAATTTTTTCAATCGATTCCTTTTTTTATCCTCTTTCGATCCATATGGATACTTCCTATTTTATTTGAAAATTTTGGAATAATTTTGAATTATTACTTAAAATAGGAAGTATCCATATAGATCGAAAGAGGATAAAAAAAGGAATCGATTGAAAAAATGAAAAATAGTAGGTGCCATTTGAAAAAACGAAGTAATTCGTGTTTGAAGTTTTTCAATTTTAGAATTTTATTTTGAACGCCCTGTATAAATTATTTAATTCAATTTTGTCAAGGCGTTAGAACTAATATTCAGCTATTACTAGTAAAAATTTCAACACTCTAAGTCGTATTTTGTGGAAGTTATTATCTTTTATAATTTGGGTTGCGGTAGCGATTTTTTTTTTCTATAAATTAAATTAACTCAGAAACCGATCGTCATAGGTGTACAAGTTTGTTATCAAACTTACCTTAGAATTACACGTTTTATTCGAATTAAGCGTAAAAAATATACCATTCCATTTAAAATAACAAAGTTGGTGTCGACTTCCGGTATAACCGGATGTAAATCGAACTTGAAAATATTTTTTAAAGAAGCGGCATAAACAATAACCAAATGAGCCCAAGTTTCAGAATTGAATTCCTTCTACTAATTCATATTTTTCTAATAGCCCACCAACTTGAAAAACCTTGTATATCAAAGTTGGTGTCGATATCAACAAGAGCTTAGCTTTCACATTATCTGTCCCATTTTTAGATCTAGTGTTTTAAAATTAAAAACATTTAATGAATGGGTTATTGAAATACCCTGCATAAGTTCATATCATGTTTCAAATAGTTGCCTTTCTTTATTTCCTATTTTAAAATAACTGTTTAGATTGTACATACTTTGCATTTCATAATTAAATGAATTATTGTCATGTAAATCGGGAAGTTATAAACAAATTGAAACGATTTTAAAATTGTTTTGTATTTCAAATCAGTATATTTCAGTTACGGTGAATTCACCAGGATTAAAACAAAATTAAATATAGGTATTACTTATTTATAATTATCAATTTATATTTACAATATTCCTATAAGTACATATAAAAGAATTGTGAAATTTTTAACTTAACAGGTACATAATACAGAGTATAAAACATATAATAACAAAAATTATTAAAAATATATCTTACCGATAATTATTATTATGTGATTATTTATTAGGTAGAAATCGGATGGATTTATTAATATTATTTTGGCAGTTTCGTAAATAAATTTTCAATTTTATAATTAATAAATGAATTTATTGTTTCTTTTTGTTGTGGAATGTTGTTTTCTTTAATACTTATTAATATGAAGTAAGGAACATAATAAACTTTAAAATATCACTGGAATATTATTTTCTAATACATTTATATTACAATACATTATTTTATTATTACTATTACTTAAATATTAAATCACTATTTCAGTCATTGTAGATACGTACATTACAGGTATTGGTACAATATTATGTTTAATAAATAAAAAAATAATATAAAATACTAATATTAATTATGTAATACACAACTTTTGTCACAGTTTTGGTTGATTTAGTATACTATTATTAAACGAGATCATCTTGAATGTGACTTTCCGATTTATTAAAGTGATGGCCATTCGACGATTTACTTAATAAAGGAACGGGATGTGTATTATTTTGCGTTTGGACAGACGTTGCAACCGTGTATTGTTGGGCCCTTTTGGTACACAATCCACACCTTTAAAAAATACAATTTAATCGTATTTAAAAAAAATTAAAGTAAATATTCGTAATTTTCAATTTCTTTCCTGAATTTGCATTCAGAGGAACGGAACCCAAAAAAGTTCATTTAAAATCTTACCTGGAGAGTAATATAAAAAAGTCCTTCCTAAATTGCGCTGTCATGATGGCATATAAATAAGGATTTGCGCAGGCGTTCAATGGGAAAAAGAACACAAGCAAAATTTTGGATTCTGTTACTCCGATAAGAGGGTATCCGGCCAGTGCGGTCAACGAAAAAAAGGTAACCGGTGCCCAACACGCGAAATCCGTAAAAACTAATAAAGCCATCTTCTTGGCTATGGTCATTTCACCTCGAGTATTACATCTCCGAGTTTCGTAACCTAAGCTTAAATAGATTCGTGCGTAGCAGAATACAATAATAACGAACGCCATGCCATTTAAAAGGAACACTGCCACCAAATACACTTTGTCTACAATGGTATTCACTTCCATAGGAAGGCAAATACTGCAAGAAGAGAAATGTTACAAGTTTTTAAATTACGTCTAAAAAGCCTTTAATTATAAAGTTGTTTCACTCAGAAATGTTTATGCTCTTTAAAAGTTAATGACAAATATCAAAACTTATGCCCTAATTGAAAGTGCATTGTACCTTGGAGTCCCAAATACATTGTAAAATCTAAGGACTTCAAATTACCAATTAATTCAAATCCCTAAACACTTATGAAAAGGTTCAATACATCAAAAGGTTTGAAAAAATTTGGAACAGGGCTTTGAGCATACTACTTGCACGTATGAAGGCCTGAATTAAACCAAAAAAGCTTCAGTTACATTACAAAAGCCCCTTTGCCTTGGTTCTAGACACAATGATTATTCAAACAATTTAAAAGGGCACCGAGAACTTTGAAAGAGCTTGAAATCATTTTTTAAATACAAATTACACAATATTTCTATAAAGTAATTTGAATACTAAGCCCTAATTATTTATTCGAGAAATACAGACTTGAGACACATTTTCAAGCAAAAAGCACTAAAGCTTTGGTAAATACGAGGGTTAATTGTCAAATTAGTGAATTTAGAATGTATAATCAACTTTTTATTAGATTTATTTGGGTTTTCAACTCAATATACTTAATTTAACGATGTTGTCACTTTCTGCAATCCTTTCTGAAAGCTGCATACTTCCGATGACAAAAATCACTTTTCCATAAATGAGCCATATTAGGATATTTAAAAAAAATGGAAATAGATTTCTAAAGATGCCATAACGAGGAAGTTTTACTCAAATTCGTTTTTTTTTTTATGAAATTAGGTACAAAGGGTATAGCCGGATTAATATGGGAAATCTGCCCCCGCGGCTTTAGACTCGCACTCAGGGGATCGATTTGGTGTCGAATAAAAATAATTCACCTCAATTTTTAGCCCTTTAACTCAAACGGTTTTCGAGATTTTCAAAAAAACCTGTTTTTTCGATTTTATTTTTATTTTTATCTATAATAAAATTCAAAATTAATTGATGATTATTTTTTTTTCTTATTCTTATGAGTCTAAGACATGAAAAAATAATATGATCATGATTCTTAAACGAAAAGCCGATTTTTAGGGGAGGAAAGAAAATTAAAATCTTAATTTTTTTAGTCTTTCTGAAATATGTCACTCACCAAAATTCGTAAGAAAATGTATTTTATACTCCTTTACACTCAGGAATTTTGTTGAATTTTTGAAGGGGTGGAACAATATGAAAAAAATTAAAAACTATTTTTTTTCTAAAATCTCGCGTTTTAACTAACTTATATTTTTTTTGATAGAAAATATTTTTTACTTAAAATTTACAATGACATTGCTTATCAAACATTTTAATCATATTTGCTACACAATTATTACTTAAAGACTATGATTTTTAAAACTCGCGCCAAGCTGGCACATTAAATACTAAAGTAATCATTTTGTAACAAATATGATTGAAAATGTTTGATAAGCAATGTCATTGTGAATTTTAAGTAAAAAATATTTTCTATGCATTTTTTAAACTAAAGAAAAAATATAAGTTAGTTAAAACGCGAGATTTTAGAAAAAAAAATTAGTTTTTAATTTTTTTCATATTGTTCCACCACTTCAAAAAATTCAAAAAAATTCCTGAATGTACAGGAGTATAAAAAACATTTTCTGACAAATTTTGGTGAGTAACATATTTCAGAAAGGCTAAAAAAATAAAGATTTTAATTTTCTTTCCTACCTTAAAAATCGGCTTTTCGTTTAAGAATCATTATCATATTATTTTTTCATGTCTTAGACTCATTAGAATTAGAAAAAAAAAATAATCATCAATTAATTTTGAATTTTACTATAAAAATAAAAATAAAATCGAAAAAACAGGTTTTTTTGAAAATCTCGAAAACCGTTTGAATTAAAGAGTTAAAAATTGAGGTAAATTATTTTTATTCGACTCCAAATCGATCCCCTGAGTGCGAGTCGAAAAGCCGCGGGGGCAGATTTCCGCATTTTGGAAATCTTTGAAACCCTGTTTTAAATACACATCACAAAGCTTTTTTATAAAATAATTTGATTACAAAGCCCCAACTACATACTTGTTCGAGAAATGGCTTCAAATACAATGTTTTTGAGCTCTCACAGAACATTTTGGAGCACAAAACACCAAATCTCTGCCAAATACAATATTCAAGATGTGATTGCCAAGACAGTGATTTTGCAATGAAAATAATTTTTTATTAGATTTATTTTAGTTTTCAACTTTATCCTCGTTCAGCTCATTACACTTAACCCAACAACATTTCAATTATTCAATGTATTAGCGTTTACTTGTTGAAACTCCATGTTAAATAAGCAATCAAAGAAAACACTTTTAAGAGTTTCAAAATTATTTTTATTGACCACAACGATCGTTTCACCACACTGTGGCTTCATCAGGTGGATTTGTACAAGCACCAAGCACAAAAATTTCAAAATTATTAGTTAAAACAATCAACCAATATACAAATTTTAAAACATCTTATTCTGTAAAAAACTCATTAAAACTTATCAGAATTATTTCGGATATACCTATAACTGATAAGTCAAAACTGGTTTCCTTCGATGTAACCAATTTATTCGCTAGTGTACCCCCTGCAGAGGTAATACCATTAGTAATAGATCTACTTGAACGAAATCAGGCAAACCCGGTCATTATCAACGAAATAATTTCACTTTTAGAACTCTGTATGAATCAAAATTACCTACAGTTTAACAATAAATTTTACGAACAAAAGGAAGACTTAGCTATGGGAAACCCATTAAGTCCTTTGCTAGCCGAAATATTTTTGGACAATTTAGAAAATAAAATATCACAAAAATTTTGTTTTTAAAAAATGTCACTATTGGTATCATTATGTAGATGACATTCTTGTCTGCTTCAATGGTACTAATAGACAATTAAATCAACTTTTTTCATTCATAAATAGCATTCATCCAAATATAAAATTTACATTTGAATCCGAAATAAATCATTCCTTTAATTTTCTAGATTTGAATATTAGCCGAATTAATAACAAACATGAATTTGCAATATACTATAAACCAACACATTCTGACATAATAATACATAACGACTCTTTTTACCCATTTTCACAAAAACTATCATTTTTTCACTTTATGCTACACAGACTATTAAACGTTCCTCTTTCTAAAGCTAATTTCGATCAAGAATTAAATAAGATTATTCAAACAGCAGTAAATAATGGTTATAATAAAACAATGGTAGTACAACTTCTTAATAAAAAGCTTTATAAAAAAAACCTTAAATTCAATATACCCTATAGTAAAATCAAAATCAAAAACATTTAATACGTTTTCATTTTTAGGAAATATTACCAAAAAAATTAGTAAACATATTCCCAATAATTTTGTATCATTTAAAACAAATCATTCTTTAAGGTTACTTATAAAAAATGATAAAGATAATATAGACAATAAACTGAAATCTGGTGTTTATAAATTAAAATGTGGTGAGTGTAACTATGTATACATAGGAAAAACTGGTCGTTCATTTCAAGAACGTACCAAAGAACATAGGAAATGTTTTGAAAATCAAAAATGTACATCTGCATATGCAGAACACTTAATAAATTTAAACCATTCATTTAATGATAATTTTGAAATCTTACATTTAGCAAATAAAAGTCAAAAATTGAATCTTTTAGAATGTTTAGAGATCAATAATTATAACAATTTAGGAATTTTAATAAATAACCAGATTGAAGTAAATAACTCACCCCTACTAAATTTAAAACTTTGCAACCCCACCCTTTAGGTTAAGTAGACTTGTAGATACATGTTTATATAAAGTTTGAAATTATAAGTTTATGTATTGTAATTCATCCACCTGATGAAGCCACAGTGTGGTGAAACGATCGTTGTGGTCAATAAAAATAATTTTGAAACTCTTAAAAGTGTTTTCTTTGATTGCTTATTTAACATTTCAATTCTACGACCTTTTTACCATGTTTTTCATGTGAGCTATGTTAGGGAATTTTCCAGAAAAAAAAAATACTTTTCGAGAAAACTACAATAACAAAGCTTTACTCATGTTCTTTTTAATAGTATAGGCTGGTATTAAGTATAAATTGAAATTGGTTTTCGTGTTTCCCACTTTTGCTTAAGCATTTAACAATTTACAGGGATAAAAAGTTTTCTGTAGAAGTTGGGTAATATTTATAGTGATTATTTTAATTAAAGTAGAACTAATTGTTTGTAGTTTGTTGATACTACTTACCTTGTACTACTGTAGTTACTAATGCCAAATAGTGGCAACGCTGCCACCAAAATTGAATACAACCAACCTACTAACATTATTTGGACACCCTGCCTCAGTCCGATTCTCTTTGTTAAATGTAATGCGTAAGTGATTGCAAACCATCTTTCTAACGTTATCACCGTTAATGTGTAAATTGATAAGTGACTTGCAAATACAGTTAGAAATCCAGCTATTTGGCAGCCAACCCCTAAAAAAGTTTTTTGTTATAACACCTTTTTTTTAATTTATAAATTTGTAACCATATTTACAACGTATAAAAATAAGACACAATATTACTAGTAGTTTAACAAATTAGTTTATAAGTTTTTGAAACACCTACAACTACTGTTTTGATTTTTATTGAATCGTTACAGTGAATAGGATTTTTATTAGATCAATTGACGAAGAAGTGATAAAAAGTTTTAAAAAGTTTTTGCTCTTTTTTCCTTTTGAGAACTTTGTTACTAACTTTGAGGTCACATTTATATCATGTATGTACGTCGTCATAACTTTTAAAACTTTTGTACAAGTTTTATATCAGGTTGAAACTACATAGTTCTAAGTTATTCAACTCTGTCACCTTAAATTCCTCTATTGTATTTTATTAATCCTTTGCTGTTAGTACCTACATACAATTTTAATAATAAATAAATAATATGCTAAATTTTCTTCTTCTTTTTGTTTCAGGTGTTTCCTGTTTTCTTTAATGTTTCGTTGACATTCGTGTATTACTACTTGTAATAATGTGAATTAAATGTTGCTGTGATTTGTGTTGTGCACCATGGGGCAACCTTATGGCTTATTTTAACGTTGGTGAGTGTTTGTACTTTTTTAATATTCAGTAGTTTGATTTTTCTTTATTATGTATTATTTTATATTTTGTATGAACTACTTTACGATATTGAACAAATTACAGCGGTCAATAAAAAATATAAAAGTCGCAAAGAAATTAAATATTTTCAAAATTATTTTCACATTACGTTACACGGAATTAGTTAGGAAACTATTATTAATTATGTGTATTAGATTATGGTGTGTAAAGCCCCCACCCCTCCCTTTCCTTCCCCCAAACCGACGTTCTCTCTTCTATACCTTCATAAATTCCAGAGAAAAAATGTTTTTGTAAACAACATCCGTTTCGAGGCGGTGGAGGGTGGGAGGAACCTTTACACACCATAACCTAATCCAAGTACCTAATTAAAAATATCTAATAATTTTTTAAATCCTGACTTAGTGTTATCAATGACATTAAATCAGTTAATTAATTTTTTTTCTACATTTGTTGTAAGATACGATTTTTCTGATAAAGTGTTTCACACTAATTGTAAGATAAAATTGAATATAAATTTAAGTATCGTGTAGTCATAAAATTTATGGTGAAAGACATATTGCTAGTTGTAAACTCTAATAATAATAAGTCAACTGCTGCAGTTACTTTTTCAAATTACATTTTTCACGCTTACAAGTTACAATTTCATTGAATTGCAAAAGATAACTTTTTATTGCCTGCTGATAATAATGCTTTTAGTAAATTTCTTCCTATATATACTTACGTATTATCTTAACTGAATGTACGAACAATATTATGGGTAACTTACCATACTGCCAATCGTATGCAAAATTAAAATATGTTCCTACTGAATGGAGATCCATACTGGCGATCAATAGTAAGTACAGGCCCATGCAAATATCGGCAAAAGCCAAGTTGCACATCAAAAATCTCGAAACGTTTAAACCACCCTTGCTTAGAGTTAGAACAATGATGACTAGGAGATTACCAGAAATCGATAATATTACCACAAACCATACGGACACCCTTAACCAAACGAAGCCCATTATGTCTTCGCAAGGGTTTAGGGCGTTTGGTTCGGGGTAGCAAAAGATTTCCCTTTTACTGAAACAAAAAAAGTAAAGAAAAATAAATGAAGGTAATTAAATAATTAGGAATAGAATTTAAAATTAATGGTTCGAATTAAAAAGAAATCGTTGAGCAGGGAATTAAAAGACCTTTCAAATGGTGTTTGGTTTGACCTGACCTTTCATTTAAAAATTTAAGGGTACCATCCTTCCCCGCTTTGGGGTATGTAACATGAATGCAAACACTGAATTTAGACGTCTCTCTTATAATCAAAATCAACTTGTTGAGCTGGATTCAAAATGTAATGTTACAATTTCTAAAATTAATTGAAAACAATATCATACTTTTCTTACTTAATTAATTTTTCTACTATAAAAATATAACCTTACTGTGAAGATATGTTCCCACAAAACGCTTGTACCATGCTGTTCTCGGGCAATTCGGCAGAAGTTTCGTGAAAAGTCCCGAATTCATCTTCGTCTTCCTCATTGTCTGAATCCGACGATTCACCCTCCGATGAAGTTATCCTACGTCCCTGCAACGGGGCCAAGTTAGGAGGGCCTTGTTTTTGGGTGACCTCCAAACCATTTTTCAATTTTATAATCCAATCTTCCGGTTTATCGTGCTCATCTTCGAAGGTTTTATAATTTAATAAGTGTTCGGGCCAACTAATAAGAAGAAAGAAAAAACCCTGTAAACCCTGTACTTATTTGTAAAGGTTTAATTTTTGTATATATGTAATCATCTCCCCCACCACTCTCCCTTTTAGATATTTTCTCACCTGAAAATTGCACTCCAACTATCGTTGACAGTATTTCGTTTTCTCCTCTTTCTTTTGTGATTCTGCTGGTCATTTTTTAACTGGCCTGTATCGAAAGGGAAAAAACCACTTTCACAAATCTGTTTGACATTCGCTTGATACTGAGCATATCCTGCAGGATCGTGCTGTTTCGGGTATTTGAAGGCACAACAGTGGAAGGGATGTGTAAGATGAGCTTCTTTTAAACTCTGACGGAGATCAAAGAAAAATAATTTTTCTTTAGGATATCAAAATTAAACCAATAATCTGAATTTCCCAACCTAATTGATAATTATTTCTCATTAAAATATATCCAATGTGCAAAATCCTGCTGTTGTTTGGTCGTTAATTAACTAATATTTAATTTTAACCCAAATATGTACTCTATCCCTTGCAAAATTGTATATAACAATATTGGCGAACGTACCTTCAATTCGTATATACTGGGAATTGTTTTCATAGTCGCCACCCCTTGTATCTTTAGTTCTTCTACATTTTCGATACCCACTATTGGTAGACGTGTTATCGATGTGCCTGATAGATCTCTAGAACCAGAAACTGCTGCGGTTTGAAACTTTATATTTCACATTAGGGTGGTTCAAATATTTTCAAATTTTTTGTCCTTTCTAATAATTCCAGATTTGAAAACAAAAATGTAGATAGAAACTTTACATGAAATTTTAGGTCCCTATATAACGTCTTTAGTTCGAAAGATATAGAGGCAATTTTTTATAAAGTTTCAATAAATCGGACTTTTTTGTAGAAAATAAAATTTGCAGTTTTTGCCTTGTTTAAGTAGTAGTTTACTGACCATCAGGGAAAAAGTTCAATTTTACATTAGGTAATACCTAAATCCTCCATAAAATGAATCCTCAAACATTGTGAATACAGTAAATGGATAGTTTAATGATAACGGATTCAAAACAAATCTTCCCTTTTAGAGGGAAAACTGAAAAATAAGCAGGAAGTTGTTTAAACTAGAGTTAATAGTCCGGTCAATTTAGACATTCGAAGCTACATACATTCCCACCAAGCTGAAAATCAGTAAGATCGTTTAAAATATGATTAAATATAAAATTTTTAAGTTCTCCATCTTTCCCGTGTATGGAAAAATTTTCATTCAAGGTCAAAGGTTAAAAAAATGAGTTTTTTGCGATTTTCAGCAAAACGGTAAGTTTTTTCATAAAAATACTTCAGACAAAAATTGTAGATCATAAAATTATCTATAAAATATGTATCAATATTTTTTTTCCTAAGAGCCACCGTTTCTGAGATATCAGGTTAAATGAAACCCAGTCCCTTATTTTATACGCCAGTGTAACCTCGAGACAACATCTGTCTCCTCTCCTGTTCAATTGTATGCGTGGCTAGGGTCTTATACCTGCTTTATGTCAGTGTGCCCAATAAATAAAATACTGTTAGTCTCAGGGTTGCCAGATTAGGGGATTTTCCCCGAAAAATAGGGTTTTTTTTTCCTTTGGGGTATTCTTTAGGGATATATATTTTCAGGGGAATGCTTCTAGTTCTTGGGGATTTATTTGTCAAATAGCTTATTTTGGGGTATTTTAGAGATACATATTTTATAGATAATTTTATGATCTACAATTTTTGTCTGGGGTAATTTTATGATAAAACTTACCGTTTTGCTGAAAATCGCGAAAAACTCATTTTTTTGACCTTTAGCCTTGAATAAAATTGTTTCCATACAGAGGAAAGATGGGGAACTTTCAAATTTTATTTTTAATCATATTTTAAACAATCTCACTGATTTTCAGCTTGGTGGGAATTTATGTAGCTTTACTCTCATTTTTTGGTCTAATTTGACCGGACTATAAGGGCTAAAAGTTAGAATGTTTTTTATTCATTATTTACTGGAGAAACATAGTGCTTAAGTGATATGAAACATATTTCTAAGTAATTACTTTTGAATGTGGTTGAAGTTCGTATCTCAATTTTTATAAATGGAAATACGATAATCTTGACCTTAACTTTTTTCTAGTGTAAGTACATTACGATATGCGACGTTAAATAGGAAGGATATACGATTATATTAAACTACTAGAATCTCCAAACTTTTAAAAACTACAATAAGGACATTAATAATGTAATATCTACGTGTAAAAGGACTTTTTTCCATATTCTATTTACAACGGTGCTCATTTTATTAATTTATTACTACTCCCTTTGTCTATTATTCGTGGTATACGGTGTGTCCAAGATAAGAATGGGATAACATTAGGATATCGTAAACGGTGAGACATACGCAGTCGATTAAATTAAAACTCCAAGCAATTCCGGAAATACTTGTAAAAACAAAAAGAAACGTTTTATTTTTATCCCGTGGCTTTATTAATTTGAGAATGCATATCAAAATAAATTGCACTTTTGTATTGTCACTTTTTCCTAGCTATCCATCAGTGGCAACACTTCTGAAGTCCGACGTTTCTTTTTTGAAGAGTATCATCAGTACCTACAGCGTTTTTGTAATGCGGCCCTATTACTTTTACTAATTGTAAGTTAAATCCATTTTTAATTGTTAAATAAATGATATTACATTTGTAATTGTTTTTTAAACACTTTTTTAACTTGTTTTAGACATCATTTAAATTTTTCCTAAATACGGCCACCAAAATTTTCTTTTGGGGAGAGGAGGTGTCAACAATATAAAAGTCAATGAAATCATCTATTGCTGTTGCATATCTGGTAGTAGGTTCTCTTGGATTGTTGTTTACAATTGAAATTCTTTTTGGAGAAACGTAATTAATGGCGGTTCATCTTTAGCAAAATTTACATTTACAGCTAAAATCAATAGTAGTTTATCTTTATTTGTTTTAAAAATTACTTAACCTCTGTGACAGTACGGAAATAATTTCTCATGTAAAAATGAAATATCATTCATTTTTTTTATTAGGTGAAATGTACACAACAATCATAATTAATTCAGTATCATCTTCTAGTTTACTATAGTAAACGACACCGTCGAACCGAATGGGAAGAGAATCGCACAGGCGTTTTCGAATGGCGAGGCGTCGCTACGGATTAACTCGCCACGCTCGCCACATTCGCCACGCCAACAATCCGGTTTACCCGTGGCTATAGATGTTTCAAATCAAAAAATTAAACTGATGATGATCCCTCGAAAACAAAACGTCGAAATTCAAAAGTGTTGCCACTATTGGATAGTCTGGAAAAAGTGGCAGTAGAGGTATCCGTTCTCAAATAAAGCCACAGAAAATAAAACGATTCTGAATATTCGGATATTTCCGAAACTGCTTCGAATTTTAAAACTTTCTACACGGCATACTGTTATACTCAAAGATGCGCAACTTTGTTCTAATTTAATCGACTGCGCATCTCTTGCCGTTTTCGAGATCCAAATGCTATCCCGTCCTTACCTTGGACGTACTGTATAGTCGTTTACTTTTATTGAAAAACAAATTAGTATGTATATGATAATTAAATTAAATAGGTATACTTACAACTTACGGAGGCTGTGTAAACTTGCGAACGCATTGGGCTTTATGGTGGTCAATTTTTTATTCCCATTAAAACTCCTGTAAAGTAGTGAATCGTAAAGAATAATTTTACCAAATCATTTTTTATAGATATTAAAACTGATGTGAAAAATGGTTGTTACAAGTACGTTCTAAATCGGCTATAACGAACATCAACGAGTTAAGAATAATCTTGTTTCATTTTAACCGGATATTCGTTATTGCCGATTTTCACTAACATATTAATAAATAATCGTCAATAATAATTAAAAAAAACGCCATTTATATTTTAGAAACCATACAAGAACAATGAATATTAATATTTAGACAAATGATCACACTGATATTATAAAGGCGAAAATTTGTGATTGTGCATGTTTGTTACTTCTTCAGGTCTAAACTGCTGGAGCGATTTTAATAAAATTTGGTATGGAGTTAGCTGACACCCTGGATTAACACATAGGCTACGTTTTACTGCGGTAAAATATCTTATTCCCATGGGAAAACCGATGAAAATGAATTCGCGGAATATTATAAATGCGAAAGTAACTCTGTCTGTATGCTACACAATCTCGCCTAAAATTTACTGAACCGATTTAAATAAAATTTGGTACAGAGATATTCTAGAGCCTGAGAAAGGACATAGGCTACTTTTTAATGCGAAAAAAGGGTTGTAAGGGGTTGAAATAGGAAAGTTTGTGCGAAAATTCCGTAATTTTTAAAGGTAGAAGCTTGAAACTTATTTTTTACGCATTTGATTAGATATAATAAATACGGCATTCAAAGTTTGTAAAAATTTTACCCTAAAGGGGATAAAATTAGCCGATGAAAGTTTTTGTGTAATGACGTCGTCCAAAAAGCTTACGGCCCAGAAAATTAAAATATTAAGTGTAAAAAGTTATAGAGGTTTTGTTTATTTGGATCAATAAAAGTAGTTGAATACTAAGCTATATAAACTATTTTAAACTATAATTAAACTATTTTTATTTATAATATTATAAATGCAAAAGTAACTCTGTCTGTCTGTGTGTTACGCAATCACGCCCAAACTACTGAACCGATTTAAATGTGAATTTGGTACAGAGATAGATAAGTAGATATAAAGTTAGAGGCTTGAAATTAATTTTTAAGGCTTTTGATTAGATATAAATACGACATTTAAAGTTTGTAAAAATTTTACCCTAAAGGGGGTAAAAATAAGGAATGAAAGTTTTTGTGTAATGACGTCGGCAAGAAGGCTTACGGCCCAGAAAATAAAAACATAGAAGAAATAAATTTTAAATGCTACCCAAAGTCACTATTCAACGCGGACGAAGTCGCGGGCATAGCTAGTTACAAATAAAAATACTTAATACAAAAAAATGAAAACTAATTTATTGATAGATTAAAAAATCCTGTAAAAGATAGACAAAATCGAACCGAAAAAGTATTAGTTCAAATAACCCACATTTCTATTAACAACACAATTAAGTCATTAATTAACATTTTCTGCCTACAATATTTCGATTAGTTTTTTAATGATGTTATATAAATTGCACACAAGAAAAATAAAATGCATTTGAATATAAGAAGATATTTTTAACTTTTTATGCTTTACTTATAAAAAGATAAAAACATCCGCAGTAATTGCAACCATTAAAATAAAAATAAAATCGTAAAAATTTTTAATGCCGTTCCTGCTATGTAACTATATATTTTTTGAGATTACGTTCCTAAGCCTTTAATAGTTCTTGTTGATTGAAGTCATCCCAAATCAATTGAGTGCTCCACAACTGTAGACTTGTTTGGCCATAAAAACAGCCTTTGAAAATTAAAAATTAAACGACCCTCGGCCAGATGAAATTTCGCGAACAAATATTGAATAGAATGTCATTGATACATCGACTTAATTTTTATTGGGTCTATTTTAATTTATGACTCGCCATCACGTTTATCTCGTTGTCTTTATTTGTTTTTCTGACTGAGATTGAAATGGCTTTTTAATTGAACATAAAAAATTAATTATCAGCATAAGTACCCTTTGAGTAACGTAAATTATTTTTTAACCTGTTTTCCCACTTTTGGTATTTATTTGACGGCATCGTAGGAGGAGAAATCGTTAAATTTTAATTTTGTAGTCAAATGAAACGAATTTGTAATTTAAGTAAAGCAATTGTAATTAATTTATTTGGGTTAAATCGTCTGTTTGTTCCTTAATTGATTAATCCTCATTCTGAAAATTGTTTACTCTATGGAAGTGTTTGTTTGTCTGTTTAAAAAAAAACAACCACCATTGCATAAATTTCGATAGATAGTCTCCGTATATAATCTTTTAAATTTTAAGGGTTTGATTAGCTATTAAAAGGGAGGAAATTATATTATGAAAAGATGTAGTCTTCCTTTAAAATTAAGTTGACCTTTCTGGCTCGTTTTTTTACAACTTTTGTAAATAATTAATTAATCTTAATTCGCCCTTAGTAAGTAATTTGTACGTGAATTTTAGGGATATTGTTAGTTTTATGTAGACAAATACAATGAGGTTTTCTTTGAACTTCTACCTGTACGTTAAGTACCTGTCTACAGAGAATTGAGGTCACATAACAGCTCGCGACCCACTACTAAATAAAATTGTTCCATTACGCAATTGAAACGATCCCTTGAATGTTATGAACGGAACTTCGGCTATTGTTATTATGCCTATCCTTAGGAAGATCGATTCTACTCACTCAGATAACTTATTATCGTTCCTGTCCCTCTCACGTTACGATTATTACCTTCGGTTTTATTTGGTAAGCGAGCGGAGAGAATTTCTGTCGTATATCACTAAGCCATAAAGGAAAAAGAAATCCGTAGATCCACTCCATATCTAATACTGATTGTTTTTTTATCGTTTAAGAAGGAAGTAAAAATTTTAGGGAAAAGTAGAAGATATTCTCTTATTAGTGTTCATAAAATACGTTCGCATACAGGGGGGGGGAGGGGTCTTGCTGAGTGTGACAAGATGTGACAAGGGGGCCAGGGGGTCTACGGCAACGTTACGTTCGCCGTTCTTCAAAAAATTTTACTGAATTTTTACAGAATCCTTGGACTTCTGATAAATAGAAATATTATTTATTTGTTCGTTACGAATTTATTTAAATTTTATTATGAAAATAAAATAAAAATTTTTAACTATCAAAATTTGTGTATTATCAATCAAAATTTATCACGTTCAGGGGGGAGGGGTTTAGTTTTTGTGACATAATTTTTAAAGGGGGGTCACAGTGTGACACGGCGTGACAACCGGAGGGGAGGGGGGGAAGAAGGGTCAAAAAAAGCTGATTTTTAGTGTGAAGTATTTTATGAACAGCCCCAGAGTTCAAGTTATCAAATAAAAATTACACGTATTTATGTATGTCTTTAAAATGTTGAATATGATACCTAAATGATCTCGTTAAATGAAATTAATAGCGAACATGTTCATACATGAAGTTTAAACTTTACGAAATTCATGGAACAATTTTTTTTCCGTTGCTACAAGGAGTTTTAGTTATATTAAAGATGGAAACGTGAACAGTAGGTAGGGCGAAAAAAAAAAATGTATATGCATTTGAGATATGTGATGTTATAGGATGATGATGATGAAATATTAATTAAAAGAAGTAGGAGAACGGATGAAGAAGAAGATGTGGAAGTTAATAAATTAGGTCATCTTCTAAGATATGAAGGGCCCGATGAAGTCATTAAAAGCAGAAATAGGAATAAAAAGGCTCAAACCGAGATTACTGTTAGCAAATTGTTACAAATGTTGGATATTCGGATTTTCAGGAAATGTCCTATTCTATTTTTATCTCACATTTATTAAGGCCACTTTCCAAGTAGGTCATCATTTAAAAAATGTAATTTAACACTTGTATTCCACTATTAGAAGGAGGTGTGTACAAGGACCAGGTGATTTTTGAATTATACAGATAATTTTACAACATTTTTCGAGACATTTGTGGCTGTAATACCAAGTCGGAATGCAATTGAAGTAATCACTCAGGGCGTCTTTGACTTCCTCTGTCAAATAGATTCGTACACCTCAAAACATTTCCTTCATCCTATCGGGATGTTCAAAAGCCTACCACTTGAATGTTGAAAACTTTCCCTGCGCGATTCGAGTTGAACGAGGTCGTGCATTGTCATCAATAAAGAATATTTTCTCAATCAATAAACCGGGTTTTATGTACTTTATTGAATTTTTGACGAATTTTCGGGTAATCAAAAAACGAATCACACAATGAATTTCATATTTGGCCGCAATATTGAACGATAATGACGATTGCTTTGCTACAAAAAACTGTATATATATATATATATTGTTGGAAAGAAATCATGTACCTACGATAAGAGATGTGATAAGTGAACAATTCGCCAAGCAGGCACCAGAGTAGCGCGACCGTCAACTCCACGGCAGTGAGGAGCGGAGGGAAGCGTTGGGAAGCACCTTCATTATTCATCATTAATTAATTAATAGAATTCGATTAAGAAAGACGTGTTATAAGCAGTGAATAGAACGGCTGTTTTGAAATCTGTTAATCAGTTTTACCTTTGTTTTAATTAAATAAAATATTCCTAATATCAGGAGTGGGATAATTACTCACTTCTCGTGTTAAAAAAAAGAAGAGAAAATAATAATAATATAAAATGAAAAGAACTGCGAAGAACAGAAAAGGGACTCTCCTTTCCGACGAAGTGGCATCGAACTCTTCTGCAAATTCTGGTGCTTTGGAAGTTCTGGAGTTGATGCGGCGATATGTAACCTCAATGGAAAGGGTCGCTTCGACTGTCGTAAATACTTTGGAAGCTGGAACTTATGAAACCCTAAAAAGTGCATCTTCCCATAACGAGACCCAGGAAATCAAATTGTCCACCTTTAATCCAAAAGAAGACGATGTGCATGATTGGATCGCCGATGATGAGAAAGCCCGAGAACTGCACGGATGGGACGAGTGTGACACAATGTACAGAGCTCCTATCTACCTCACTGGGGAAGCTCAAGAATGGTTCAATCAATGGAAAGTTTTGGACAGGAAATGGTCGACATTTGTTGAGGAATTGCGCTGTTCGTCCTCAAGGACTATTGATTTTGGCATAAGGTTTGAGAAGGCGGCAGAATGTAAGTCAAACTCTTTTTTATCCTATGCTAATTATGCTAGAACAGAACTGGCACTTTTGATCAGACTAAATAAAAATTTTAGCGATCTAGAACTTATAAGTATAATATGTAGGGGTATTGAGTGTAAAAGGACTCAATACAAGTCAATGCAAGCTCAAAAACAGTCCGTTTCGGATTTAATTTCGTGATGTGAGATACTTTAATTTACACAGGTACAAATTTATTTTTGGTGATTTAATAAATTTTATTAAACTACGAATATTACATGACATGCCGCGACAATCGTTTGGAAATCATAAAGAGAATGTTCTTTTCTTTTGTGTTGATATGTTTTGTTCTTTGTATTCCACCCATGAATGTTTTCATTATATTAATCGCGCGTTGTTTCATAATTTGACGTCACCGGCAACCTGATATCGTTTGTCATCGACTCCAGAGAGGCCTGAACTGGTAGTTGTACTTGACCACGTACGCATTTTTCTCAAGATACCGGGTGTTCGTAACAGTTACTTTGCGAATTTGACGATGTGGGAAAGGGCCCTAATTTGATGCGCGGAAGCTACGGTCGTCACAATTAACTTCGCAATCAGAATTGTCAGAATTCCCCAGATCGAATCCCACGATTTTCAAACAAGCGATGCTTTGACTGCGGTTGCCGCGGATACGTTAAATCACAATATACTTTTAATAAACACGCTATCGCTGACTCACCAAGAAACGAACCGTCGAAAAAGATAAACAAAAGAGATTGTTGAATTTCCAGAAATTACTATCGAATCAGACTTCTACGTTATCACCAATATGAAAGACCCACAATTGCTAGTCGGCATCGACATCCTGGACAAGAAATACGTTAGTTTTGATGTCACATTGGCACTTAGATGTCAAAGTAGGCACTTCACGTATTCATTGCCGCTGATGAAGGCAAGAATTACGTTAGTTTTGATGTCACATTGGCACTTAGATGTCAAAGTAGGCACTTCACGTATTCATTGCCGCTGATGAAGGCAAGAATTACGTTAGTTTTGATGTCACATTGGCACTTAGATGTCAAAGTAGGCACTTCACGTATTCATTGCCGCTGATGAAGGCAAGAATTACGTTAGTTTTGATGTCACATTGGCACTTAGATGTCAAAGTAGGCACTTCACGTATTCATTGCCGCTGATGAAGGCAAGAAATACGTTAGTTTTGATGTCACATTGGCACTCAGATGTCAAAGTAGGCACATTACGCATTTGCTGCAGTCAATAAAGGCAAGAATATCAAAGTTTCGTCGTCACGTTGGTACTAAAGATATCAAAGTTGACACTTTTACCAAATTTTGTCGTCAGGTTGGTACTAAAGATATCAATGTTGACACTTTTATCAAATTTCAATGTCATGTAAGTACGAAGATATCAGAGTTCACAGTTTTGCGAAATAAGTAATGTCAGACTAGTACAAAAGATATCAAAAGTAGACATTATTGTTTAAACTCTGTCGTCAGACTGGTGCCAATGATATTAGCAGCGATAACCTTGTTCGAATTTTACAAACATAGTAAAACTTTGTGAACTTACAGGTACCATTTATTCATTCTAAAGACAGAAAATCCTGAGAGCCAATGAACCTCGAGGACGAGTTTCGGTCAGGATTGGCCGTGTTGGAAAGAAATCATGTACCTACGATAAGAGATGTGATAAGTGAACAATTCGCCAAGCAGGCACCAGAGTAGCGCGACCGTCAACTCCACGGCAGTGAGGAGCGGAGGGAAGCGTTGGGAAGCACCTTCATTATTCATCATTAATTAATTAATAGAATTCGATTAAGAAAGACGTGTTATAAGCAGTGAATAGAACGGCTGTTTTGAAATCTGTTAATCAGTTTTACCTTTGTTTTAATTAAATAAAATATTCCTAATAATATATATATATATATATATAAGTCAGTGTAAGGGTTAAAATAAGAAAATGTACCAACGAACCATCTCGTATATTGCAGAAGTTTTGTGTTAATAAACAGCTTACACACAGATGAATCTAATAAGGGACTCAAATTAAATTTTCACTTCGAGAAAATTATTCGATTGATGATTTCTTTTGAAATTTGGACAGGGCAGTGGGAAATCTTATTTTTGATTCAAATTTTTTAGAGATAGAGATAAAATAGTACCTAATTGATAAAGTCAGATCGTTTTTTGAGTTAGCATTAATATCGTGATCGGTCACTATGAATTCACCATTTTGAAATTTTCATTGGCTATACTTTTGAATTTTTAAAGTTATTAGATTAATAATCAGCACACCCCTTATATGCCATAGTCATAATTTTTTAATGATTGATTTTATTTATTAATTTTTAATTGATTTTTCAGTTAATTTTGAACTTATTTGTTGACATAAAACAAATAAATTATTAGAACTCGGAGAAAACAATCATACAAATATTGCTAGAATTCTAGCAAAATATTCGAATACAAATGTCCTGCAAACATGGACGACAGCGCCATCTGGCGACCACCGATCAAACTAATGTTTTTATGCAAAAAGACAAGAAATAACAACACGAGCGTTTCTAATAACTTCGTTTATGATCATCATCATAGAAAGAGTGGTTTAATGGATGTATTAATTTTGAATTTCTATTAATTATTTTTTTCTTTTTATACATTATTTTTATTTTGTGTCTCAAAAATTCATCACATTTCCAGAATGTGTAAAGAAAATTTTTGCTGCTACAGCAGATTTATTTTTAGTAAAATTACAATACACTATGAAATCCTATAATCAAGACTATAAAAATAAGAAAAATATTTTTAAAGTTTCATTGACTTCATTGTAATTTCAATGTTTTGTAATTTTTCTTAAAATTGTAATAAATCAAATTACAAACAATGATTGTAAATTCGAAATGCTTTCTATTGCAAGCTGATAAACGGTTCAGTAAAATCACAATGTGTGTAAAATTTATACATAAAGATTGTAAAATTACAACTGGTATTAGTAGATTTCCTCATGTATTTTAGAAGATTACTTAAATTGTATTTTAATTTTGTATTGCCATACACTAATTTGTAATTTTACTTATCTTTTGTTTTGTAAAACAATTGTAATTTTACGAAAATTTTTAACAGTGCACCAAGTAGGTACATTTTATGAGAATTCTAGTATTATTTACTAGAAAAATGTTGCTTGACTCATCAAGTAATAAAATCATGATTATTTGTACCCCTGTTCAAGATTTAACACTAATTAGAAGCGAATACAAAAGGTTTCATAAAAAATATAGATCGTAAAGTTTACCTTACCTTCTCTACTGAGAATTTTATTTCTAAAGGAAAAGAATTCTTGAAAAAAAAATTGTTATTGTAAAAAACTTCGGAACCCAGAACATGGACATATTTGATTAAAACGAAAATTTCAAATATATATCAACAAGATCGTTCTTTCACAAAGCTTTATATTTTATAAATAAAATTAAATAAATCGTTAATAAAGCAGGTCAATGTGCCTACGTATACTTACAATTTTGCAATTTGCGATCCATTGAATGCAAAGTTGTCCACCATAGTGATGTCATTGTAATTGAAAATTCTGAAAATTATTAAACATCAGCCTATTCTAATTATTTTTAAAATTTTAACACGAAGTAATGCTTAATGACAATGCTGTTGATGGTCAGATATTTCCCATCATCAAAATAATTTTGTTGTACATACACGAACAACCCTTCTCAAGCACAAAAAGTGTTCGTCGTTTACACCAAACATGTTGTTAATTGATAAATAAATGATTATTGAAATCTGTGCCTCGAGCACGTTTTAATAAAGAATCTGGGTATCTGACTGACAGTATTTCTATTATTAAACTGTAATTACTCCGTACTATTTGATTAAAGTTAGTCTGCGAAAACTTACGCTTGCTCTGCATTAATTTTAACGGAGTTTGCTGGTACTTTTTCTAGTTTATTTCCTTCCAAGTCCCTGAAAACAACGTTCATTAGTCGCATAAGTCGTCTGTGGGGTAAACAATAAAACGTCGGCTAATATTGGCAATTGAAATCGATTAACTAAAAGATTAAAGGAGAATTTCTTTAAGCTAGCGATATCAAAAGCGGTAAATTCAGGTTTTAGAGACAATGAATTTACAATCTAAAGCTTAATAAGAACAGCAAAAGAAAGTAAAAAGAAAATTCTAAAATAGGAAACGTTTGGTTTAGTTGTGTCAGGAATATTGAAAAATTAATCGGCATATTACAATAAGTTATTAAAAAGACTAATATTGAATTATTTCTGCTACTTACATCATTTTTATCAAAAAATTTACTTATGGTATTAAATTAAAAGCATCAGCTAGGGAAAATTTATTCTTACTAAAAACAACTAATTTTCGTTATATATTCTACGTGGGTCGTTTAAAAATTAAGTTTAACGATTCTAGTACTCCGCTTAATGAAACGATAGAGCGAGCAAATTTTTATAAATCACTTGAGAACGTGTTGTGTCTTTCGGGAGAATTCGAATTGATTAAAGTCTAATTGTTTTATTAATGTTTTGCTGTAAAAATACTACTGAAAGTTGCATCCAAATACAGTCTACTTTGTGTGATTCGTTTTTTTACTGGAAAAAATAAAACGGCGACGAAAATTCAATAAAGAACGAAAGACCAGGATTATTGAGTGGGATAATGATTGATTCACAACTATACCATACACGATCTCATTCATGTTGCATCGCGTAGAGAAAGAAATTTAAGTAGTAAGTTATTGAACATGCCCCATGCTCAAGAAAGTTTTGGAATGCTTACGATTCAGTTAAACAGAGGAAATCTAAGACGCCCTGATTGATTATTAAAAAAATAAACGTATTGATTGTTAACTACCAAAAATTTCCAAAGTTGTGTAATTTGTCTATGGATTTCAAAAATCATCGTGTTTTTAATACGCGGTTAAACTTACTTTTTAAACGACTTAAGTATATTAGGTATATAAGAAAAATTCATTGATGTTTCCAGTAGTTATTACAATTATGGATTTTGATTGATTTTTTGCAAGGTAATTTATTGCAACCGAGAAATATGAAACAATTTCGGAGTGCCAGGGAACTTAATTGTGAGAATTAAAGCTTCGATTTTTTTTTAAAATTATCTTAAATTTGTTATTGCAACAATGACACTTCTCATCACATATTTCTAATATACAACGATCAATAGCAGGGCACAAACAAATCATTGCATTACTCATTAATTGATTAAAATATGGTAGGTAAGTCTTTAATCTTTTAATATTGAAAGGACAATGTTAAAAATATATTATAAACTATAAAAATCGTTGATTAATTTAATTTAATATTTTAATGTTTTTTTCAATGCCGCCATTCTATTCCAATCGAAGGGTAGGTTTTTTAAATTGTGTGTAACTAAATAAAATATTGTAAAATGAAATTTTAGATTTCGAATCGTAAATGATCTCGAATTATCATTGTTTGCATTTTTTTCCATTTCTGCTAACTTCACCTCCAAGAAGGGTTTTACAAATAAGGGTTATCTGCTGGCCTCTAGGATCATTCAATAACTATATTTTGATACAAAGTGATTTTATTTAATTTTTATGAATTGAATTATTTTTTTCAGGGGCCTGTAATGTTTAGAATTGTGCACGGAGAAAACAATAATGAAAATATTGCTAGAATTCTAGAGAGCATGACTAAAAAATCTGTCAATTATATGGACGACCAGACGCTCAAGGAGATTTTACTAGAAATGTCTAGTCAATCTACGTTCGGTGTTGAGACTGAATTCTAGTAAAATTTACTTGACTAGAAAATATTTTTTACAGTTCTTATCAGTAATTTTACTAAACTATTCTCATACTAGTATTTTTTTCTTTAAGACATGATAAAATAATCGAGAGGTAGAGAAAAAAAGTCTAGACTTATTTAGCTTGATTATTGTAATACTATTTATTAGAAAGAATGAAAAATTGTTTTATACCACCAAATACATTTTATGAGAATTCTAGTATCATTAACTAGAAAAATTTTGCTTGACTCATCAAGTAGATAATAAAATCATGATTATTTTTCTCCGTGTGGATTTTAAATATAAGGTTGTTTGGCGTTATGTAGGTGGCACGCACCATTTGCCCTGATTTTGGAGGCTTCCAAAGTTTATGTCTAATAACAGTCGAGACATTTTCCAACAATTTTTTTCTAGAACTATACGTTTTCACTCAGGGGCTAAAAAACGCCTATTTTTAACATTGTCCTTTTATATTCAACTTCTGATTCTTTACAAATGCATAAAAAATGTACTAGTTATTATATATTACTAAAATAAAAATGCACGGATTTAAGTTATTAAAACAAGGAAAAATACAACAAAGTACCGGAAAAACTAAAATTGTCATGGCACTTTAAAATAATTTGTTTATAGTTATCCTGTATGAATACTTAACAAGATTATGATTAACTGGCTGCCCTGGCCACGCGTTGCTGTGGTTCTTTTAACTTTTACTAACAGTTAAAACAGTTAACTTTCAACTGTTTAATAGAGTCAAATTAAAGTGGTGGTTATGACATGCAATAAATTGTAGCATCAAGAAATCAAAAGCAGGCGCCATCTATTGAATACTTACACAATCTAGATGGCAAAATATGGTAAAATGTATTGTTAAATTAATTTACACCTCTATCTGTTAGTAACTTATGGACCTTAAAAATAATTCCGTAATCGAGCTAAAAACTATCCTACCTTTTATGTTGGACCAAATTACACAGTAAGCCAAATATCATACAAATTGAAAGAAAACCTCCCGACTTTATTTATTATATATCCATATATAAAATGTATATATTATTTCATTTTTGTTTAAGCAGAATTATTCTTTTTTTTTTTTTATTTACAGACACGTAAAACGCGGAAATATTAATAAACTAAAGCTATAATTAGAATGTTTTCAGCAATTCATCAATGTCATGCCCTTCTTTGTCAAACTGAATATACATAATGTTAATTGAAATTAATTTTAACAGGTTCGAGGCGGTATATATATATCAGATAACAGAAAATCACAAAGTAATGAATATAAGAAAAAAAGCTCTTTTCATTTAGTTAAATTAGATGCCTATTATGTATAGAATTAGTTTGGGGGTATAGATACATATTTTTTCTTTAATAAAGTTCACTTACAGCATATGCAAAATATTATCTGGATGCAGGTAATCAAGTCTGGGAATTTCATGGAGACCTGTGTGAATTATTCTTCTGTAACATACAATAATTTGATTTTACCAAAAAAATTGTTATTAATAAAGTACCTAGATATTTCATAAATTAATAAGTAAATAACCAGTGTCCAGATTTATAACGGGGGAGTGGGGGAGGGAGAGACAGAATGACTTTATTGTACAAAACTAAAAAAGGGTTTGAAAATGATGGCGTTAGAGCCCGGTGGTGAAAGTAAAAAATCGAATAAATAAAGTAATCCCCAAACTTAACGTGTGCTAATTTGTCTAGTTACTATTATTAGGTTACGCCTGGTTAGGGGCTGCTCATAGAATACGTCACGCTAAAATTAGCTTTTTTTGACCCCATCCCCCCGGTTGTCACGCTGTGTCACACTTTCTGTGGCCCCCCTGTAAATATTACGTCACAAAAACTAACCTCCTCCCCTAACCTAACCTAACCTTGCCTAATAGTCCTTCTTTCTTGTGAGTTAATTATTCATTTAAAAATATATACAATCTATTATAAGAAAAAAACAATAACATCACCCACGTTAATGTCTGAATTTTAGGAACATTAGTATTTTTTGACCCATATAAATCTGGACACTACCCATACCTTTGGGAAATATTAACTCACAAAATTGTAATACAATGTTGTTTTGAAAATACTTACAAAGTTAAAAATTTCGTTGTGGTCACTCCCATCAGTAAGTCATGAAGAAACTTAATTTGTGGAGCGTTGGTAATGTACCTGTTTGTGAAAATGTCCAATTAACTTTATTGATTTACCTGAGTAACCGTATATTATGATATCACTCACACTGTTCTTAATTTAGGAATGTCTCTAAATATTCCTTTTTCTATAACCCTCATTTTCGGAAGGTTTCCAAGTATGCTGCAGGTAGAAAAAAAATTGTTATAAAACACCATTGCTTCTATTAACATTAGCATTTTAATGGAAGTTCCTTTGAATCAAAATGTGTGTAGTTGAAGGTGGCAAGCAACTGTTCAGTTCAAAAGAAATTCAAGATAGAGATGAACGAAAAATATTCTTAAAATAATTTGTTTTTAAATCTTTAATGTTTTAGCCGATGTTTTTAATTAATTTTGTCGTTTGGGGATAATTAAAAGAGTACTATATTGTTCATTATAAATTAATCAGTTTAGGCAGTTAGTTATTTAGAAGTAAATCAAGCGAGTCAGAAGATTTTGGGTAGTGTAACGGGTGACCGCTACCACTCACTCTAATAATGCCCCGAAGTCCCTGACATTTGCAACGCCCGCAGGTTGATAAGTTAATTAGTTCAAAATTAGTTTGAAGTGTCATTATTTGTCAAATCAATTAAATGTTTAAAAACCCCTTATATTTGGTAAAATTCGGCTTCTTTACAGTTGTTATTAGACCAAAGACTCACGAAACGTTTATTTAATATACATTTAGGTATATTTAATATGAATAACTATCAAGGCATCGAGTTGTTCATTTATAAAACTTCAAAAAATGAATACAATTTGAAACAGAAAAAAATAAAGATAAATATTATTAAAAATAGAAATGTTCATCATTTTTAATAAAAGCAACTGAGCCATTACAACCCCTTAAATTTTTATACAAAACAAGTTTTTAATAAGAAATAGAGGTATTATAAAGGATTCAAATTACCAACTAAAACGTACCTACTCATTAAATAATAAATATAATTAATAGATTCTACATTTACTTGATGGAAATGCATGATTTTAATAAATAAAAACACTGTTTAAATTCCACACTTATTTATTGAAACCTTTACAATTGTTTCGCTACTTTGTACCTTATTCAGAAAGTAACAGTGAATGATTGAAATATAATTCTAGTTTAGGTACAATTTATATTTACAGATAAAGTGGGGGTGGGGAATTTTCAAATAGATTTAACAAGGGAGAATTGTTTGCCTATTTGTTCGTTTTTGTATTTATTTATTTCTAGAGTTTCTAATAAATTTAATTTATAGCTTTTACTTTCGGTATGTAATATTTTTAATTCTGAAGAAGCTACAAGGTAGCAAAAAAATTGTAAAGGTTTCAATAAATAAGTGTGGAAATTAAACAGTGTTTTAATTTTTGACGAATAAAAACACAAAAATTTCAACAGATTTAATTAATCAACTTTACAATTGTTTCGCCAAACTTTGTCTTCATCAGAAGTTTATTATTAACTTAATTAAGTTTGGCGAAACAATTGTATGTACAGTTGTTTAATTAAATCTGTTGTAATTTTTAAACTTGTGTGTTTTTATTCGTCAAAATTAATATGAATTTCAACCAAGTATCGATAGAATCAATTAAATATGGTATTTTTTTTACCTACTATCCTACTAATAAAATAAGTATATGAATTTGAACGCTCCATTAAATCTTTTCAGTTTTTATCTAAACCACGTATTACTAGCACATATCATTTGTTTGTTTAAATAGGTAGTCAATATTGATAATTAATTTTCCTAAATACAGTTTCAATCCCCAAACTCTCTGATGTTTATCTGATGCTTTACAGCTTTACACACACAGGATAGATCCCACCGAAATTATTCTCCAATACATCGCCTTTGTATGTGTATCCTCTGGTTAAATCGTTAACAGTTTAATTAGTTTTGTTGATGCTATTCAACAGATTCGTATTAATTATAATAAGTAAGCTTCTTGTGTAAATTCTGAGCCTCTATTAATAATTAATATGTACGTCAAACCAAGCAAAGAAGATCAAAAGTTTACTAATTGGTTAATCCTTCAAAACTGATAATTTCATTTAATCAATTACAAAATACAGTCTGTGTCGAATTTATGTAGATAGATCTGCATAGCAAAACGAAATTGCGGGTTAAAGAAATATTAATAATAACAAACAAGATAGTCACGTCTATCAAAATTTTAGGATATAGGTACTAATCTTCATTATTTGTGGGCATTATTAGTTGAACCAAAAAAATACCCAAAAGAACGTTTCGACAAATATATTTCGAGTTTCTTGCTCCAGAATTTTCTCACTACTACAAGATATTAAATAAATAACTTAGCTCCAAACTTTTAATGAAGCTTTTTGTTTTAAAATTAGGATATATTGAAATTTTTAACGTGCTAGTTGCTAGAACAACTATTTAGGTCAGATTTTAGTTCGTCGATTGTCGAAAAATACACTAAAAGCGAGTAGTATGTACTTTGTACTTTTTTTTTTAATTATAATTTTTCACTAGAAGAGCATTTCAGGAAATAAAACAAAAAAAAAATAGATTTTCTACAAGGATTTTGTTATGGTTTACATACCTTTTTATACAATATCTATCTATTTCTTGTTAATATAATCAGTGTTAAATTTCATCTATTTTAGAGAAAACGGCATCTAAATCGATTAAGAATTAATCATAATATCGCTCTTTAAAGTTTTCTTCTTTTTATACGCTTTTACGTAATCATAACCTAACTTTTAATGCAACGAAGTATACTCCTCGCGGCATCGAGGTTGACCAACTCAGGAATGCAAGTTCGTTGATATATAACTGGGTCAATCGGTCAGCGTGACAGGTGGCTGGACAGGTGGCGCCTAGTTCTGTTTACAGTGGCAGGTGCAGCGTACTGACCGTGACCCAGTTTTACGAAATTCCATGATGGCCGCCGACGCAACAGCGAATCAGATGCAGCCAAATGCATAGCGCCCAATTAAATCAGTGGGAACCGCATTCCTAAGTCAGTAAGTAATCCTCGGTGTTTCGTAGGGTGTACTTCGTTGCATCAAATTGTAGGTTGTAATTACGTAAAAATATGTAATTAAGGAAAATTACGTTTAAAATGAAGTAAATTAGTTTAAAAAAGTAAATTCATATTTATTTATCATTATTATAATAAATAATTTAAAGAAACGTTTATAAAATGCCTTTAAAGAAAATAATATCTAATAAATTTTACTAAATTGTTTTGTATTTAAAAAAAATCATGTGTGCAATTCACACGTGGTAGAAGTGAAACCTTCAAAAATTTTGGTTACTATGCCTTGGTAAACACGAGTGGAGGGGGTACGATGCAGAGCACAAATAAGAAACACTTTTATAATGCTTCCTATCTCATTTTCTCCCAGTGTCTCTTTTTACTGTCGCTTTTTCGTTGCATCGACTTTAAAATCACAACGGTACTATAGAAGTTTTCACTTCAAAACGATAATAACTTTCCAGATAAACTATTTTTACCTGGGTCAACCAACCTGGCTTATCTTGAAATCACGTAAGATTAAATTTTACATCAGGACAAGTTGTTGTTTTATAAATTAAACTTGTATATCTTGTGCTAAACACTAGATAAATTATTATCTATCTCCTAGGTCAACCCAGTAACTCTGCTATAATTAAAATTCAAATCAGGGAACCTAACCTTCAAGAAGTTCATAATATTAAAAAGAAAAATAGTAATAGTGATAGGATAATAATTTCCGTCAAAACTTTAAGATATTTAACCTTCAATTACAAAATCGTTTGACTTTGTTGGGCATTATTAGTTGAAGTAAAAGTTCAAAATAACCCAAAATGCAATATCATTTCCGAAAAATTTTTTTATCCCTTTTCCAGTACTTCGAGATGTTGAAATTACTTGGCAAATTTTCTTTTGGATTATTAAAAATAAAATAATTAAAATTTTGTCATACTAGAACCATTCTGAGGTCAGATAATATGCCAAAAACGATTAAAGACCTCCTTTTTTCATTCTCATTTTGAATTAGTAGAGCACGTAAAGAGATAAAATAAGAAAATTCAAAAAAGATAATTGTGCTTAAGTCAACATATTTTATCTTGAAAGTATATGTCTCATCATAGATACAATTTCAAGATAAATTAATATTTCCTGTATAAGCTCAGTAAGTAGGTTAAAATTAAAATTTTAATCATGGGAACTTATCCTTCAAGAGTGCACTTCTGCTAAAATTTTGGTTTATTTTAACCTTCAGTTCATTTTTCTGGGCATTTTTAGTTCAACTAAAAGATCAAAATAACCCAAAAGGCAATATGATTGCTAAATAAAATTTCTTCGTTCATTTAGAATCGTATTTCAGAATTATCTAAGTATTTCAAGATATTAAAATAACGTAGCTTCAAACTGTTTGGCTTTGGCTTTTGGGATTAAGATATCTCGAAATTTTTAAATGTGCTATAACAACTCTAAGGTCATATTATAGGTCGTCGTCGAACAATACACCAAAAACGATAGAACACCTCGTTTTTTCATTCTTATTTTGAACTGGAAGAACATGTAAAGAGATAAAATAAGAAAACTCAAAAAGGATAACATTTTTCAAGATCTAATTTTGCCCAACAATTTATTTTAATATTTTCTGGGTTGACCCAATTCAAATTTGAAAGCAACCTGAGCTTCAAAAAATGCATAACATTAAAAAAATTAACTAGTTGAAAGATTAGTTATAAGAAGTTGCCCTTCTTTTACAATAAAACTAATTTGGTTTAGGCAAAACTGATTTCCTTATCGTTGAATAAAGTTTGGTTGGTAGTTCAAATGCATCTTATGAGGTCAATAGGTATAATATGAGCCCAAAAATAGAAAAATGCCAATAAAAGTACCTGTGCTATACATATATTGTGTAAAATAAATTATGTAGTCATTATTTTGACTAAATAAATTGCTTTTGGGCGAGTCTGGTGTTTACATCGTTGACTTGAGCATTATAAATAAAATACTGTAATTAAATTACGGCTTAGATACGTAGAACACGCACAAAAGCTTTTCTTCCTTACCGTATATTTCTATTTAATTACACAGATACACGTGCTGGTCAATACGTGGTAATTTTTTATTCTTATTCAGCTCAAAATGTGCATTAAATACAAATTCATTGGGGTCTTCTTTTTGATCCCATTGGGAAATCTCAAATTAATGCTTTGCCAATTTTTTTTGTAATAATTGTTGTGTTTGAAAATTAATCTAGGAACTGACACATGACTCCCCTACCTCACAGTTGTACTAATCATGAGAAAAAGATGGTGTAATTAAGACAATAGTGAACAGATCATCCAGTTACACGTTCATTAACAAAAAAAATGGAAGTAATATTATTGTAAATTGTAGAGGGTGGGATAAGGGTGGTAAAAATTGAATAGACTACTGCCGGCAAAAGTATAAATCCGCAACTGATTTCATACTTATTCTATTGCTGCAACAAAACCAAGAAACTGTGTGTGGCGTGCTGATGAGATCTAACAATGTAATCTTACAGTACTGTAAAGAGTTGCATTAAATTCTACAAAATTTTGTTCAAAACTTACACATCCATCAGTGTGTCCTTGTAGGGCTGAAAGGCGTCCCTGTTGATGAATCTTATGTCGGCGTCTGTAATTATTATTTTTTGCACCCCTTTTTGTAAGTTTGAAGGTATTCTGGTGAAATTCTTCCCAAAACATCTGCATTCAATTTCGGGCTGTTGCCCTGTCCCTTCGGACGCGTTATAACAATCGCAAAACTTGTTACCGTACGGCTTTGTAGAGTCAGTTTTCGTGATAACGGATTTCAGGTCGCTTCCAGGTTCATTTTCAGCAACCGCGATTATGAAGCGAAACAGGGAGAGGATTACCAAAGGGAGCATTAAGACTTGCCTCTTCATCTGGAATAAAAGTTTCTAAGTAAGAAAGTTATTGAGGCAGCAAATTGTATGCTTTAAAGTTAAGGGGACGCAGAAGAATTTTTTTTTTTTCACAAGTTCTGATACGATTCTGTTATATATTTAATCAGTTATAACACTTAAATAGTGGTTGTAACTGTTCTGTCAATTATCAGTTAATAATACGATAACAAATACATAAAATCTGGGAAATGTACATAGTTTATTCCGAAATATGATTTGGCTCGCACGCTAGTTATTCGTTAAAGCAGGTTTGGCCTAGGTATAGCAAATTTAGTGCAAACTAGTTTGGACTAGATCAAACTATTTCATCATTTTAGTCCTTGGATAATTTAGTTGGGTCTTAACAGATGTAGTTCATTAAAACGTAAAATACAGTTTGATGTATAACAAATTCAAGACAAACCAGTTTTAACTGGTCAGACTGGTTCAAATTATTGGTCATGAAATGAGCTTGTTTCTCCTAGGAAGAATTAATTTATCATGAAACAAACCCTTTTGGACTAGGTCAAACTTGCTCATCACATGGGTCTTCAGATAAATTAGTCCAGCTTTAGTAATGCCAGTACAAAATTCAGGATAAACAGGTTTCGTATTATTGGTCCTCAAATGAACTAGTCTAGCTTAAAAAAGAACTAATTTATCATAAAATGGGTTTAGCCTGTATCAATTTTAGGATAGATCAGTTTGTACTAGGTCAAACTATTTCATCATTTTAGTTCTGAGATAATTTATGTTGATCTTAACAAATCAAATTCATTATGACGTAAAATGCGGTTTGACTTGTAACAAATTTAGGGCTAATCAAACGACTCCATATTATTTGTCTCAAAATAAACTAATCTGGCGTAAGTAGAACTAACGTACTTATAAAAACATCAAGTTTAGCCTGTAACTAATTCAGGAAGAACCAGATTAGACTAGGTCAAACTGGTTCATCATATTGGTCTTCGAATAAATTAGTCTGACGTTAGTAAAGCTGGTTAATCATGAAGTTGTGTTTGGCCAGTAACAAAATCAGTACTTTATAGATCAGTTTAGAGTAGGTCAAACTGGTTCGTTTTATTAATTTTGAAATGAGCTGATCTAGTTTAAGAAAAACTAATTTATTATGAAATCAGGTTTACCCTGTATTTAATTCAGGACAAATCAGTTTGGACTAAGTCAAACTGTTTCAAAATTTTGGTCCTGGGATAATTTAGTTTGTTCTTAACAAGTATAGTTCATAAAAACGTCAAATACAGTTTGATCTGAAACAAATTTAGAACAAACCAGTTTAGACTAGGTCAAACTGGCTCATCATATCCATTGTTCTTCGGATAAATTAGACTAGCAGTACCTAGTAAAACTAGTTAATTATGAGCTTAGGTTTAGTCAGTAACAAATTCCAGATAACCAAGTTTGGAGTAGGTCAAACTGGTTCGTTTTATTAATTTTGAAATGATCTGATCTAGTTTAAGAAAAACTAATTTATTATGAAATCAGGTTTACCCTGTAACTAATTCAGGACAAATCAGTTTGGACTAAGTCAAACTGTTTCAAAATTTTGGTCCTGGGATAATTTAGTTTGTTCTTAACAAGTATAGTTCATAAAAACGTCAAATACAGTTTGATCTGAAACAAATTTAGAACAAACCAGTTTAGACTAGGTCAAACTGGCTCATCATATCCATTGTTCTTCGGATAAATTAGACTAGCAGTACCTAGTAAAACTAGTTAATTATGAGCTTAGGTTTAGTCAGTAACAAATTCCAGCTAAACAAAGTTTGGAGTAGGCCAAACTGGTTCGTTTTATTAATTTTGAAATGATCTGATCTAGTTTAAGAAAAACTAATTTATTATGAAATCAGGTTTACCCTGTAACTAATTCAGGACAAATCAGTTTGGACTAAGTCAAACTGTTTCAAAATTTTGGTCCTGGGATAATTTAGTTTGTTCTTAACAAGTATAGTTCATAAAAACGTCAAATACAGTTTGATCTGAAACAAATTTAGAACAAACCAGTTTAGACTAGGTCAAACTGGCTCATCATATCCATTGTTCTTCGGATAAATTAGACTAGCAGTACCTAGTAAAACTAGTTAATTATGAGCTTAGGTTTAGTCAGTAACAAATTCCAGATAACCAAGTTTGGAGTAGGTCAAACTGGTTCGTTTTATTAATTTTGAAATGATCTGATCTAGTTTAAGAAAAACTAATTTATTATGAAATCAGGTTTACCCTGTAACTAATTCAGGACAAATCAGTTTGGACTAAGTCAAACTGTTTCAAAATTTTGGTCCTGGGATAATTTAGTTTGTTCTTAACAAGTATAGTTCATAAAAACGTCAAATACAGTTTGATCTGAAACAAATTTAGAACAAACCAGTTTAGACTAGGTCAAACTGGCTCATCATATCCATTGTTCTTCGGATAAATTAGACTAGCAGTACCTAGTAAAACTAGTTAATTATGAGCTTAGGTTTAGTCAGTAACAAATTCCAGATAACCAAGTTTGGAGTAGGTCAAACTGGTTCGTTTTATTAATTTTGAAATGATCTGATCTAGTTTAAGAAAAACTAATTTATTATGAAATCAGGTTTACCCTGTAACTAATTCAGGACAAATCAGTTTGGACTAAGTCAAACTGTTTCAAAATTTTGGTCCTGGGATAATTTAGTTTGTTCTTAACAAGTATAGTTCATAAAAACGTCAAATACAGTTTGATCTGAAACAAATTTAGAACAAACCAGTTTAGACTAGGTCAAACTGGCTCATCATATCTATTGTTCTTCGGATAAATTAGCCTAGCGGTAGTAATACTAGTTAATTATGAGCTTAGGTTTAGTCAGTAACAAATTCCAGATAACCAAGTTTGGAGTAGGTCAAACTGGTTCGTTTTATTAATTTTGAAATGAGCTGATCTAGTTTAAGAAAAACTAATTTATTATGAAATCAGGTTTACCCTGTAACTAATTCAGGACAAATCAGTTTGGACTAAATCAAACTGTTTCATAATTTTGGCCTGGGATAATTTAGTTTGATCTTAACAAATATAGTTCATAAAAACGTCAAATACAGTTTGATCTGAAACAAATTTAGAACAAACCAGTTTAGACTAGGTCAAACTGGCTCATCATATCTATTGTTCTTCGGATAAATTAGCCTAACGGTAGTAATACTAGTTAATTATGAACTTAGGTTTAGTCAGTAACAAATTCCAGACAACCAAGTTTGGAGTAGGTCAAACTGGTTCGTTTTATTAATCTTGAGATAAGTTAATTTGGTTTAGAAGTGCTAATTTATCATGAAAATTCAGAACAAATAAGTTTCGTCTAGGTCAAAGTGTTTCATTATTTTGGTCCCTGGATAATTCAAACAAAACTAGTTTAATGTAACCTAAAATCCTGTTTGACCTGTAACAAATTCAAGACAAACCAGTTTATACTAGGTCAAACTGGTTTATATATATATCAATTTAGCCTGAAACTAACGCTTTTTGATTAAGTCAAACTGGCTCATCATATCATTTGATCTTCGGATAAATTAACCTAGCGTTAGTAAAGCTAGTTAATCATGACTTAAATTTGGTCAGTAACAAATTCGGGATAAACAAGTTTGTAATACGTCAAACTGGTATGTATTGTAGCTCTTGAGATGAGTTAGTTTGGTTTAGAAGTGCTAATTTATCGTGAAAATTCAGTACAAATAACTTTTGACTAAGTCATACTGTTTCATTATTTTGGTCCTGGGAGAATTTAAACCTGTAACAAATTCAAGACAAACCAATTTAGACCGGGTTATACTGATTCTTGTTATTCAACTTGAGATAAACTAGTTTGACATAAGAATCATAGAATCCTGTTTTATCTTTAATAAATTGAAGATAAACCCGTTTGGACTAGGTCAAACTGGTTCATACTATATATGTATGTAGCCTTGCCTCCCATGTGTAGCACATATAATTTGCATTTTTTATTGTGGATGCACCGGGCATATTTCGTGAAAAATTAAACGATATAAAAACTTTAGGAAGTCACGATAGCACTGACGAAAAATAGCTGATGACACAAGATTCTACTTGGTTGAGGGTCATACAATCCTGTCCTAATTTTTGCTTTTAAAGAAACTTGAAACCTTTTGTTCCGTATTTCTGAAAAATCGATTAGATACTATTCCGACCAGAAACGTATTATCTCGGACAAAGCACTGATAAACGCCACTAATTGTATGTACGTAACATATAATGTTATTGATGAACAAATTCAAGTAAAAAAATTGTTTACAAATGAAGATATGATGTCGGGTAAATTCACTGCGAAATCGATATGGTAAACGTTTTTAAATGAAATTGTAAACACGATTCTTATTTTCGTCCAATAATTGATCCAAATTGATAGTTTACACACAAGTCAAGGATTTTTAATATGTTATCTCATTCGACAACATTTATTGTACCTACTTTCGTATTTACTGATTGCTCTTGAAGTACGTGTTTCTGATTAATTTATTGTTTTTGACAAAAATCACTATGCTAATAAAGTGTCAGTGTATATACTATGTTTGTATGTCAATTGCCCAGTTACCCCCACTTTTGTCTTAATGAATAAAAAAAATAATACAATATTATTGGGATTTTTTTATTAAAATTGACAATTTTCGTGTTTTTCAATTGCAACATTGGTAGGAGGGGCCTATCAGGTGTATAATTGGTTGCAAACGATAAGTTTCAAGTTCAACTGGTGTATGTATGTATAATGATTTTTTAGCCTGGTATATGGAAAGATGAGAATCAGAGTTTCCAAAATTTTATCCCCTTGTCTTGAAAGATTCGAACAAACTAAAACGAAATAAATCGCGTTATAAAAGAACATTGAACTGAAGATTAAAACGTTTAATTAATAAAAGTTTATATAAGGGGCCGTTCATAAACAAGGGGGGGACAGGGGGTCTACAGCAACGTGACGTTCGCCGTTCATCAAAAAATTTTACTGAATTTTTACAGAATCCTTGGACTTCTAATAAATAGAAATATTATTTATTTGTTCGTTACAAAAGATATTTATTAATTTATTTGAATTTTATTATGAAATAAAATAAATATTTTTGACTCTCAAAATTTGTGTATTATCAATCAAAACTTATCATGTTCAGGGGGGGGGTTAGTTTTTGTGACGTATTATTTACAGGGGGGGTCACAGAAAGTGTGACAGCGTGACAACCGAGGAGGAGAAGGTCAAAAAAGCTAATTTTAGTGTGACTTATTTTATGAACAGCCCCTAACCAAAGGAGTTATTTTCGATATTCAGAATGTTACTAATTGGTTAGCATTTTTATTAAAATTCAACAACTTTGACATTTACCAATTGCACGAGCGATGGGCGGGTCTATTTATACGTCTGTGTCGGATGTATAATTGGCTAATGTTTATCAAGTTGATATTATTCTTTACTTAACTTTATAACAAATAAAAATATATATAGTCGACTTTTTTTTAATGGCAATATTCTTTTATTTTGTATTGTTTATATTGTAACTACTCTGTTTACAAAAGTACTTGAAATTTATTTGCAGATGAGAAGGTTACAGCAAACTGATAAAATAAATCGTTTAAGTTTATTTTTCTGAATAATAATCACAATTTGTGGTGTAGTGTTTTCTATTTAGGACCAGTCCAGCCCAATAAATAATCTATGATATTTTCTGGATTGAAAATTTTCCAAAGTGTATATTCTTATGTCAATAACTGTTTTATAATTTACAGCTACGTTACAATTTCTGCTCATAATATTAGGATCATTAAATATCCCAAAACAACAAATTGAGCTTAAATATTAGAAGAAAAAAAATATGCAGGAATCGTTGAATTCCTGTAGAAAATCTGAATAATTTTGAAAAAAAAAACATAAAAGGCATATTAACATAATTTATTGTTTGTAATTATACTGAGTAGTGTAAATTAAAAAGTTAAACATAACAGAGCTATAAAACTTAAAAATACATTAATTGAATAATAATGTATAATAAATTGTTAGATATATGAGATAGGTAATTTATTCTCTACATATAGGTGGAAAGTTTATTTTAATTTAGCAAACCATCTTGCCTTCGTAAATTTAAATTTAGATGAAGCCCAGAAAAAATCGTCTTGTGCATATTATGTCAAAAATGCCAGAGAAATAATACTGAGATAATAAGAAAAGATGTGGCTGTCGTGTTTTACATAAAACTTATTAGGCTCCCATAAATTGTCTGTCAAATTTGATACCTTTTCGAATAATCTAAAGGCGAAAGTAAAATTCAATATTAGCGACTCATTAGATATATGGTATTAGTAAGGCGCAGTAGTGAAAATGTAGTGTATAATATTTGTCGTCTAATTAGCCCTAATAACAAATATGCTTACTTTATGTTTTATGTTTACGAAATATCATCAAATATAGTGTCGTTTTTGTCCTTGCTGTATTAAAAAATTTGATTTGATTGCGTTTTTCACTTGCGATTAGGTATAAGTGTTTTCCATTATTGCTGTTATTTATAGCAATAAATTGTCTTTAACTATTACTATCATAATTTATCATCATATTGTGTTTATTGCCAATACAAAAAAGATCAATCAGGTACAGGATTAACTCGCGCGCCTAAGATTAATATAATGCATCATTATTGATTACAAAATTTTTGAAAACGTGGAATTTCTTTAATCCGTTACAATTAAAATAAAATTGCACGTAATGTTTTAACTATAAACTGTGTATACGTATATATACAGGTTTTTTCAAGTTGATGGGCTATTAGTATTAGTAAAAGGAATTCAATTATGAAACTTGGGCTCATTTGGTTATTGTTTATGCCGCTTCTTTTAAAAATATTTTCAAGTTCGATTTACATCCGGTTATACCGGAAGTCGACACCAACTTTGTTATTTTAAACGGAATGATATATGTTTTAGGCTGAATTCGAATAAAACATTTAATTCTAAGTTAAGTTTGATAACCAACTTGTACACCTATGACGATCGGTTTCTGAGTTAATTTAATTTATAGAAAAAAAATCGCTACCGCAACCCAAATTATAAAAAATCATCATGTAGCGACCAGTGACACCGTATGTGTGTGCGATAACAATTGTGTGCATGTACCTCTTATTGCTAACATGCTTACGGCGTAGTCACCGCGCACGGTACTTTTATCGTTATCCACTTACAAGATGTAAATCTTTCTCCAGCGACAAGTAACACGACCAATTCTGGAATGATCGACGACTTTCTAATTATTAATCATCATTCGGGAATAATCAGGACTTCTTCGAGTTCCTGTCTAGAAAGTTCGAAAGGTGTATATAAAGTGATCATCTTTGGACCGAGGGACAGTAGTTGTGAGAAAGCATCCGTGCGCGAACCCAAACGATAAATAATAGACAAAAGTGAAATGAATTGTTCTAATATAAATAGTGGTTCTAATTTAGTGTTAAGTGTTACCATATATAAATAGTGTTAAATAAATAATTATTTAAATAAATATCTTTGACTAGAAAATTCGTTACAATAACTTCCACAAAATACGACTCACACTGTTGAAATTTTTACTAGTATCTAATAGCTGAATATTAGTGCTTACGCCTTGACAAAATTGAACTAAATAATTTATACAGGGCGTTCAATTCTAAAGTTTACAAACTTTAAACAGGAATAACCTCGTTTTTTTAAATGACACCTACCATATTTTATTTTTTCAATCGATTCCTTTTTTATCGTCTTTCGATCTATATGGATACTTCCTATTGTTTTATTTGAAAAATTTCGAGTAATTTTGAATTATTACTTAAAGTAGCTAATTTAATTATTATTTTTCGCATAATAAGGTGTACCTTGGAAAAATGACAGCTAACAGCAATCAATGCAAAATGAAGCCAAAAATCGCATTTTCGATTAATTTCTTTTTGCTTTGATTGTCGTTAGTTGTCAATTGTCCAAAGCACAATCTTATTACGCCAAAATTAATGAAATTATCTATATTTTAAAAATTCTAAATTACTCAAAATTCTTCAAATAAAACAGTAGGGAGTATCTATAAGAATCAAGAGAGGATATAAAAAGGAATCGATTGAAAAAATAAAAAGTTATTCGTGTTTGAAATTAATAGTAAAAATTTCAACACTCTGAGTCGTATTTTGTTATGATTTTTTTCGGTTTCCTGAAATTCGTTATAAAGAGTTTACACTGTACTAATATATGTGGTTTAGGTTACGGTGTTTAAAGGTTCCCCCCCCCACCATTCGACGTTTTCAGTTCAGAATTTTCCTTCAGATTACGCTCTCACGATTTTCACAATCATACGATGACACCTACAACTACATACCTGTGATACCTTTTGAAATAGGTCAAAAATAAGAGTTTCACAAGAACAAAAGTCTTGAACTAGATGTGCAACTTTTGACTTGAATTAAAAATAAAGATTAGGAAATTTTTCTTGCCTTCTGCAATTTCAAAATTTTCAACGAAATTTTTTGATCTTGTCTCGATTTTTACATTGGTGCTCTTGTCTTGTTTTTATCTTAAGTCAGTACAAATTCAAAACAAAAATTCTTGTGAAACTTAATATTAGTTGACAGCAAGTAACAGTAGATGGCGACATACTGGGCATAACTTTGTATTTCTTTTAGTACGTAATAACGGACTAATGCTTCAGAACTTTTACGGTATCTCTTTATTTAAACCTACAGGGTACATTGACCATCAGTAATTTATCACATCATGAACTAATAAATTAATTGTTCACCATTTCATATTGATGGCTTGTATCAATTTGTTATACCTAATTAATATGCAAGATGGGAAAAGAATTTATAATTCTTTGGACTTTGCAATTATTAAATATAACCTAAACTATCATGCATACATAATTAATTTGAATAAAATGTAATTTTAAAAAATTATTCTGAGAAGTACCTGTAATATATTGTTACCAATCACTTTACAGATACGACAAATTGCTTATGATAACACATTTATGTTACCTATTGCTTGTTATTAATTAAGTACTTGCCGATGATGATGAGATTTTTCAAAAATAAATAAATAAATATTGATGAAAACTACGTAAATATATCGATTTCCTAAACGTTAAATATTGATCTAAATAGCTATCAAGTTCAGATACCTTTGAGACAAAAAATGTGCTAATAAAACTAATTCACTTTATATTTACCTGATACTCGTGGCGATTAGATGTCATAAACCTGTGACTTTAGGAAACAAATTGACTAAAACGATTGAAAACTTTGAGTGTATAGCGTAATATTCGATTAAAGATGATATTTAAAAAGTATGTAGGTATATATCTTATCAGAAGAATTCTATTTGTAGTCTTACAACAAATCAGAAGTGCTAACCCTTATCATTGTTGTATTGGAATGCAAAATATTATATTGTATCGTAGTAGATTCCTTGATAACAACGATGTTGGAATTTGCGTGTTTTTTAAATCTCATAGAGTGAGTCCCGTGTGTATTTATATTTAATTTAACACTGTACTATAATAACTTTATCGAATCTCACTAATTAAGTATGTAGTAAATAAACTTTCCTAAATTAAGATAGTATATGGTAAACTACCAGGAAGGGTAGTAAAGGACGATGGTAGAATGTTCTTAATTTATGAAACTCTTTATTTTCATACCCCATTCGATAGGTTTTGGAGACATAATATGGCGTCAAAAATGCATCATTTTGATTTTTAAGAATTTTATGTACCCAGGACGTACTGGCTTACTTTAACTGGAACTAGTCCAACTTTAATACTTACTTAACTAAAATTTTCTACATACGTATAAGTGAAACTTCTGTAGTTAAAGAGAACGAGGTAGAGATAAAGAAAGACATGACAACGACAACACTTGCGTCATTTGTGTTTATCTTTTCCTTCCATAACCTTATGATCAAATAAACAAAAAATAAGAAACGGCACATTAACGAAATAAGTACCTAATAAGATCTTTTAAACTATTAATTTGAATAAGTAAATAAATAAATGTAGACGTAAATCAGCATTGAACCCTGAGAGAAATTGAATTTTGAAAAATATTCGAACAAATGTGCCTATGTGTTTACCTAATCGTTTATTAGATCAGGGTCGATAATTTTTGAAACCAACAAAAATTATAGTAGGATGAAACCCATTGGAAAAGGAAGAGAATACAACAGATATGAAAATAAAAACAATTTACGGGCGATCTGAGGTCGGGAAGGGGAAAAGGGGGAGTTTTTAAAGGTAAAAAACGGTTTTCCTTGATTTTCGGAAAAACTACAAGTCTTATGAAAAAAAGTTAAATGGCAAAGTTGTAGGTAATAGAAAGATCTACAACTTTTGCATTTACACTTTTTTCACATAACCTCACAATTTATGTGAAAAATTCAAGTAACCGACTTTTTAGTTTTTTATTTTAATTTTTTAATTTTTTCACGTAATTTGGTAAAAACCTACCTATTTATGTCCCAAACACGCTGTTTGGGACATAAATAGGTAAGTTTTGTATAAATTTCGTGAAAAAAGAAAATTTTTTTAATAGAAAAATAAAAAACCAAAAAGGTGGTTATTTGAATTTTTCACATAAATTTTGAGGTTATGTAAAAAAGTGTAAATACGAAAGTTATAGATCTTTTTATTACCTTCAACTTTGCCATTTAACTTTTTTCCATAAGACTTTTAGTTTTTCCGGAAATCAAGGAAAACCGTTTTTTACCCTTAAAAACTCCCCCCTTCCCCTTTCCGACCTCAGATCGCCAGTAATTTTTTTTTGCTTTCATTTCTGTAATATTCTCTTCCTTTTCCAATGGGTTTCATCCTACTATAATTTTCTTTTACTTTTTAGTATTTTTTAAGGCTTCAGCACTGGTCTATATGTAATCTACATTTAAATGAGACTTTTCTATATATAGTAAGTGTTTTCGTTTTAGTTATAATTTCGAATACCTAAATCTCATTTTTTTTTATCTCAGTAAAATATTTGTTTCTTCGTTGACAATTTATCTTTCTTTTATGTTTCACAAATTAATGTTGACAATAATTCACAGGGCTATTGTCTGGCATTTTTCATAATTTAATGCTGCAGTGTTGTCATTTTATGTCGTTTACCAGACTATGTTTCCTGTAAAATGTAATTAAAGCAATTTACATTAACCCTTTGTTCAGAAAACATGCAACGCAATGTGGGAATAATTACTTAACTGATTTTCATTTACAAAAATTAAAACAAAAAACTAAACCCTACCTACAAAAAAGCTTTAAATATTTAGCTATATGTACTTTATTTACTCCAGGAGTACTTAATTATTATGTATGACGTTATTTAAAAGGAAGTTGTTGAAATTCGTATTATTTTTATTACGTCGTTATACAATACAGATTATTATTAATATTTATAATTTAATTTGTTGTTATGTTGATATTATATATAGTACTTATATATTTTCCTAGAAAATACAGAATTTGATTGCAAAACAGTCACTTTCGAGAGTAAAAATATTTCAACAATTTGCAAGGCATTAATAAGCGCATGGGGGACACACTTAAACTGATAAAATATTTTTTATGGATTATCTTGGCCTTTTAAGTCAATATTTGTTTTGGTAATAAAACCCTCTTCAGTTATTTTCCATTTGCAAAATATGACACTTTACAACTTTTTTTTTTATAGCAACAATCAAACTGATAAGAGAAATATCTTATCCATTTTATTTTTGTAATACTCACAGCTTACATATAAGTACAAATTAATTTACTAACTACTAAAAATATGTTGAATGATTTCGAACTTAAATCGTTCAGGAAGGCAACAATATATTGACTTCATATGACATAAATGTAATAATTGTTGTAGAGTCGAACTTCTATAACTCGAATGACCATATGACAAAAAAATATCGAGGTATCGAGACGTTACAATCGAACATTATTAAGAGATTCCCCTAGGAAATTCGACTTACCGAAGTTGGCGCAAAATATTATTTTCGAGGTATAGAAGTTGAAGAGTTCAAGTTATCAAGTAAAAATTACACGTATTTCTCAAACTTGTTGTTATTGCCAACCAATTTACTTCGAGTTAAAGAAGTTCGACTGTTTGTTTAACATTCTTAACTAATTAAATACAATGATTAGAATAAGGAACTCAATTTTATACTAAACTAGCAGCAATACCCGGCGTCGTCCGGGTAAGAATATATTACATGTTTGATGGAACGTTCTAGAATATTCGCGAATTTAGAACTATCCAGAACATCCCATAATGACTCAAAACATTTTCTAACTTTTTTTAACATTCTGAAACATTCTTGAATAATCTTGAAGATTCTGGAACATTCTTGAACATTGCCAAATCATTCTGAAATGTTATAATAGAACATTCTTTTACTTATTAGAACATATTTGAACTCCCTGTAACATTCTAAAAAAATCTGCTTCATTCTCATCCCCACTCCGTGCTGTTTGCTGGGTGAGTAGTGACATCAGTAGACGCCTGGCGGTGATGACTAATCGATTGGTAATAATTGATCGGTTATCGACCACTAAGAGTTGAAGATTATTACAGTACTAATATCGCTATTAAAAAATGGGGTGTTGGTGGTAGAATGGTGAAAATTAAGGGTTATAAGTATTTTTTAATGCCAAATCATAAAAAAATAAAAAAATCAATTTGTCCAAAAAACAAAAATAAACGTTAGGGGTGGACAACCCTTATTACTTAGAGGTAGCCGATTCTCAGACCTACTGAATATGCATATAAAATTTCATAAAACTCGATCAAGCCGTTTCATTGTGACACGAGAATTTTATATATTAGATTATATCCCCCCTTTCTAAATGTATTCTAACTATAGATACTACTACCCTCCTTTAGAATGTAAATTAAAAAAAAATGTAAATCATACTGTTAATTTAGATGTAATAATTAGTATATGTCCGATGAAGCCAATATTTGGCAAAATATATAACATTAAAGTAATTAACGAGAAACAGAAAACACTAGGTATGTTTGACAAAAAATCCATTTGAATGTCTTTTGACCCTATCGATTATGTTATTATAAAATACATTCGTTGTTAGAAAAGTGAAAATAATTCAATTCAAAGGCGTCAGTAAAATGTCCTTGTTTTCATAAAGTTGAAAAACCTTTAGCATTGCTTTAGATGGGTGATTTTCATCGGCATAAAGCACGTATATATTTTGATAATATGGCCGTAAATTTTGCGAAGGTTTAGATGGAAAACACGATTTATACTGTCCAAATTCCAATAAGGGACGCAACGGGGTATTGAAGTTTATAAGGGAGAGATTATTTTTCTATGTTCATCGATTTGAAATTTACTCGACAGGTAGATATACTCAATAAAGTAGCTACATGTTTAATAGTTTTTCAAAGCCACCCCTAAAAAGAAATTTTGGATCTGCTTACTTTATGTAGTATAAAGTTTAGAAGTAGAATTTTTAATTTTTAAAAACATAAGAAAATTTGTTCTGGGAGCAGTCAAAGGGAGCTTTTTTCTCTTTCTTTTTTAATATATGACGTTGTTTAGGGAAATTTGTACAAATAATTTCCGTCCCCTTTTCATATAAATAATACGGTAACATCATAAGTACAATAACGGTAATTCAAAGGCTTGAGGGATGTTACGCTTCAACAAAATATTTTGAAAGTGTATATAGGTATTCCAAGAAAAGAGAGCTGTAGAGTTACTAAGGAAAATATGGGGAGAACTAATTATGATCAAAGACCCAAGATAGTTAAAGACTACCTTCTTCAATATACAGGGTTAAAGGTTAACTCGACCTAGATCCTTTAAGAGTGTGTAGTTTCCCTCATTTCTGACTGATTTGACTATATGAAAGACCGTACCCAAACTTAACCGTTTTCAAGTTATTATTGGACTATTAAGGTTTTTTTAAAAATTGCCGATTTTTTTGTCTATTGTCCCATTTTTTTGTGTTTTGTGTCTCTAATTTATTGTTTTTTGCTATTTCTTTGTAGTGCATAAGTTGCTTTATTATTTATTTAAACGAAATAAGAAGAGGATGAACAACTAGTGTAGTGAAAATTTGCTTAAGACACAGAATGAGATTATGTGTGCGAAACAGAGGCTGACATTATAAACTTTCTTTGAAAAGAGTAATAAACGTTATTTTGTACCTATTTGGATTGTTTTATTTTGTTAAAGTGATAAATTTGACGCTTAAGTACCGTTATTTTTTACTACTATCTGGAAGCATTTTATCAAAGTTTTTTTGTAAGATTTCTGATAATACTCTAGCTTGTTATACCTTGATGGATAGCTAAAGAACCATAGATATTTATAAATACATCTGCAGCATAACTGTCATAGACTTTTTTTAATATTTTTTTATTATTACGAATTTATTACCTTTTTAACTATCAATCATCTACTGCGACCCAGTTAGTTCAGTTACCTGTAACTTTAGTGTTGAGAATAATAAAGTAACGTATGTACTACAGAAAAATAGCAAAAACAAATAAATTAGAGGCACAAAACACAAAAAAAAATGGGACAATATACAAAAAAATCGGCAGTACGGTCTTTCATAGTCAAATCAGTCAGAAATGAGGGAAACTACAACCTCATAAAGGATATAGGTCGAGTTAATCTGTAACCCTATATATCTAGAATTGGATGGATCATTCTTTAAATTTTTGAAGACATAAATAATGTTAGAATATAAAATTATTTTTCCGGAAGTAAATAAGAAAAAGAAAATATTGCTCAAAAAAGCTTGTGTGTTCTTAGAATCAAAATGGAGAATTGTAATTTAAAAACATTGTTTTTTCGATGTTATCAAGAAAGTTTAGGAAAATAAAATTGTACTTAACAGAATATGAAAATGTTAAATTTGAAGTACCTATTCCTCCTAATTCCGGTACTTTTTAGTTTAGGTAAACATCTCAAACGCATTGTTATACTGTCTAGCAAATATCATGGATAAAAATTTATTAATTTTGGATTGTTTTATAGCGGAAATGAGTTTATGAAGTAAACTTTTTATGGACAGTTGTAGATAGTGAAATTGTTTGTCTCGAATTTGGAACAATAAAAGGAAAACTAAACAATAGCTCTAACATAGGACTGTTGAAAATACCTTTATTCTCAATTACCTATTTCAGACTAACCATAGGAAATGGTTGATACTAAAATTTCCATCAGTGTATTAAAGAAAAACAATATTCAAATAGTGTAAAAACTTTGACAAAAACCAAACACTGATAATTAAAAACGTTTGAATTTGTAATAGATGTATAGCAAAGTATATTCTGTAAAATTTAAGATTGCTAAATTGTATTAATTAATCAATCAAAATTTTGGTGTCAAATTAAGTTTCATTTCAATTTTTAAATTAAGTTAAATAATAGTGCAAAGTCATAGATAAATTCAACTCAATTGTGAATATGAATATTTTATTTTATATCTTACTTAACGTGAGTACCTATTCATCGCCAACAAATATTCTACAACACATACTTTTGTGTTTCTAATATTTTCTACTAAGGCGTAGACGGGACACTTATTAAATATGTTTTCTTTGTGTAACGTAACACTAAATTATATAGTTTTAAATTATTTTCACATTACAACACAGAATTAATTAGGAAATTCTTATTATTAACTACATGGTTAGGTTATGGTGTGTAAGGGTTTCTCACACCCCCCCCCCTTCCACTAAACGGAATTAATGGTTATTACAAAAAAAAATATTTTGTTAATGTCCCTTCTACGCCTTCGTACTTTTCTTATTAACTAAAACGTGTAAAGTAGATTGCTCCTTCCGCCATTAATTGTTCCACACCCTTGCAATTTTAAATTTTATAAGGTATACCTGACTTTATAGTAACACATTTAAACTTATAAAAAAAAATTGTTGGATGCATAAGGCGTTTAACTTCAATACATTAATAGCACAAATACGAGTTTTTGTGACAGAATTCTTTAATTTAAGATTTTTTTATCTTCCATCTGACCTACATCTGATAGATGCTGAAATCATTACCATGAAATCAAAAATCAACAAGAACTTAGGGGGAGAGTACGATTTCTGGTGCGCCACGATTTGAAAATCATTTCAGACGTAATCGAGGTCGTTGAGTACAGAATAAATAGTAAAAAATTCCTTGTTGCTTGGTTTTCGAGATATTGAAGTTCTAAAGTCGAAAAATCAAATTGAAAATTTTTATGAAACAAATGTGTTTTTATATGTAATTGGCTGTGAAAAAAATGGTTAAAAATTTCAGTTACTATATTTTTCGTGATATTGAACCCAAAATGTGAAAAAAATCATTTAATTGAAAACAGTTTCGTTTCCGTGGGCTTATACAAATGACTTTTGGTCCTATAAAGGTAAATCCAGGTCGCTGAACACGTTGGTTGTGGTATTGAATCGATATCTCGATTAGATTCGGAGATATTGAGCGCGGAAAGTGCATAGCACTTTTTGGTGGTGCATAGCACTTCAAACATTTTGATACTAGCGACCACTTAATACCATAACCTAAGCAAAGCCTTCTTGATGGTGCATGCACCTTAATAGCTCGATATCTCGAAAACTAATCGAGATATCCATTCGATATCACCACCAACGTGTTCAGCGACCTTCATTTACCTTTATGGGACTTTATAGGCTGTATGAGTGTGTCCACGAAAACGGAACTCTTGCCCGACTTTCCATCTTCAATATCTCGATATCGAAAAATTTTATTAATCTTCGTTTTGTTTTGGCTTAATTAATCTTAAAAGATTGTCAAATCGCGGCGCCCTGCTGCTTTATGAGGCTGTAAGTAAAAAGGATCGTTTATAAGTACACTGAACCTGCTCATTCACCACTAGAAATAAGTTTTTTAAAGTAAGAATTCGATAAATAATTGGATAGTTTGGAAATATTTTTTAAATCTTATAAAAATAAAATTTACATTGAATTCACGTTAACAAAATTTAACCGACAAATGAGTACGAACCACAAAACGGACATCACTAATAATACAGGGACTTAATCCATCTCAAAGTCATTTTAGCTGGCTGCAGCGTATCTGGTACAGCTGCAGTCTCCTTTTTATTTTTTTCATTCACAAAATAATGAAACACATCGTAAACGTTCGTTTTTTCAGTTCGGGGTTTACAGGAGCCCAATTCGTAGATAATTTCACCCTTTTTGGTCCTTTTTATGTCCAGATTTAACTTTACAACTCCCTGATCTTGCTGATTCGGTTGTTCTTCATCTTCAGTGGCTGTCTGTTCTTTTTCGTCAGAAGATTTGACTGGTTCTGATTTAGGCTGCAGCGTACTTACTGACCGTTTTTCTAATTTACCCACCCTTATATTATTTGTCGACCCGGGTGAAGACGGCTGTAGTAGAGTGCCACTTTTCTTGAACGTTTTTGAGAGAAATGATCCGATAGACTGTTTTCGACCAGCGGGACTTTTCAAGCGCTTAGGGGTCTGATTTATTTGATAATAGCAACTAGCCACTCTTATTAAAGATGTTTTTGAGCGAATCATGTTGTGATAACTACTAATTTTGAAAAAGAATATTACATCGGAAATGGAGATAGACCCGTTTAATAAACTGACGTGATATTTGAGTTTTTTGTGAATATGTCAATTTTTGATTTTTTACAATGCCACAATTTTTGTTCTTTTTTTTATCCACGCCTTCTTGCAAAGATTTTACAATACTTTTAAAAATTTGACTAGTAGATTTTTTTAAAGCTTTAAGGGTGGGAGTGTTTTTCCATTTGTCGTATCTTTGTAAATTTGATAAACACTTTTAAGCTTAGTACTTCCTTAGGAAAGTTTACGTATCAAATTTTATTCAAATCGCACTGACTACTTCTATCTTTCAAAAATTTTTGTTGGAAGGCATGAGCAATTGTATGAAGATAAAGGTAATTTTAAGCCTTGTCATCCTTTAAGAATTTTGATGTGCACGTCAGAAATTAGTATTTTCATAATCATTTCCATATACCACACTTTATTGGAATCGTACCCACCGTTTTTGGATAATTGAAGAAAAACGACATTTTTTTGTTGCTTTTACAGCCCTCTCACGGGCAAACGAAGCGATTTTGTGTAAAGATAAATGTGATTAAATTGACTTATTTTGATCCCAAAAACCTGTGGTTATTATTCTCTACAATAATAAATAATTTGACATTTAAAATTTTACGTAAAAATAAGACCGATTTTATTTAGATTTTATTTTTTTCTTAAATTGGAGACCAATTTTTGCTTGTATCTACTGTAGAGAATAAAACATCAGTTGGGGTCGGGTGGAAAAAGGGGGAGCCTTTACATACCATAACCTAACACACGTATCGAAAGATTATAACGAGTCATTAATATTTTAAATAGATACAATTAATTAGTGAAAATTGTATTAAATTAAAAAAACATTCACCATACTTTCTAATAACAATTATACCTACTGATATAATTGTTACTCTTGATAATGATCGCCAATGATCGAAACAATATTATCGAGTTTTCGAAATAAAAAATTAAGTGAAATTACATTGTTTTATACAATTTTTTATATACATAAGTGTTAATATGTTTCACAAAAGTTGCACTGTGGAAAGTATCAGGAATAACTCTATTTCTAAATTTTCATCTCTAAATGGAATGTTTTTACGAATAGGTAGGCAATGAACTTCAATTGTATTACTATAAATGAAACTTCACTGCGGCACACCCTTAATTAAAAGACTGTGCAACTTGTTGAAACGAATAACACAGGACAGTGAAGTTAAATGTATAAAGTTGAAATTATTAATGATAAATTGTATGAGCTGTTCCGAATAACGAACGATGAATTTTTCTAATCTCTTTTCTTAGACTAAATTTTCGAATATTTATTAACTCCTACGAGTAAAAGGTGGGGTAAAAGTTGCAATACTTAAACCGAGGGTGGTGATTTTAGAATTTGACGCTTATCTTAGGAGTAAATAGTTAAGGGGGGTGGCCAGAAAGTTAAGTAAAGGAAGGAGGTATGGAGAGGGCAAGGGTAGCCCAAGCAATGACCTGTCATTGACGAAATTTCCAACTATACCAAGAAATTACAAACTAGGTCTAATAATAAACCCTTACAACAAGAAGCAAAAAGGTTTTACCCCAACTCACCACAACGCTGTTTAAAAAACGTAGACGCAGTCTTGCGTTGAAAATTCTCACAACGTGTAAGTGAACGAAACCGCCACTTAAAAAAATTGCCCTGTATATTTGTACATTTGCTCAACCCACAAAAACTTTAAAACGACATACCTACATCATTTATTGCCTTATTTTTTTATGATTTTTTATTACAATTGTTGTTTTATGAATGTGCACAACCACGACTATATTGAGTGCATTTTTATTTCACTTCATCCTATTTATTATAGTATGTAGTAATGCATTACGATATGTGTTATTAAAATTATCATAATAACAATAAGATAACAAATCCAATTTAATCGCTCTCAAAATCATTTGCTAATCAGCTTTTATATAAAGCCAGCATCATAATATAATAAATAACAATTCTTTTGATTTTCTATAATATCTTTATCAGGAGCGCATCCAGGATTTTTAAAAGGGGTCAACAAAAATTAAATTGTAAATTTTCCCACGGTTGCCCTATTGGTCTTCACATTATCTAATAAAATTCTCGTGTCACAATCACAACTTGACCAATTTTTATGAAATTTTATATGCATATTCAGTAGGTCTGAGAATCGGGAACTATCTATTTTTCATATCCCTAAGTGATTTGATTATGATTTGGCATTAAAAATTCATATAACCCTTAATTTTCATCCTTCTACCACCAATCCCCATTTTTTAATAGCGATATTAGTACTGTAATAATCTTCAACTCTCAGTGGTCGATAACTTATCAATTATTATCAATTGATTAGTCATCCCCGCCAGGCGTCTACTGATGTCACACTCACCCAGCATCCAGCAAACAGCACGGAGTGGGGATGAGAATGAAGCAGATTTTTTTAGAATGTTACAGGGAGTTAAAATATGTTCTAAGAAGTAAAAGAAAGTTTTATTATAACATTTCAGAATGATTTGGCAATGTTCAAGAATGTTCCAGAATCTTGAAGATCATTCAAGAATGTTTCTGAATGTCAAAAAAAGTTAGAAAATGTTTTGAATCATTATGGGATGTTCTGGATAGTTCTAAATTCGCGAATATTTTAGAATGTTCCATCTAACGTGTGATATATTCTTATCCGAGCAACGCGGGGTATTGCTGCTAGTACATGTATAGAAAACAATGTTTATTTGTCGTCTAATTTATTGCCATAATTTTAAACTACTTCCGTCTATTGTAATTATTTCATACAGCTAGAAAATTATTGTTTAAAACTTTTACGTTGTACTGGTTTATTATCAATAAAAAACAATCCAACCTATCATAAAATTCGTAAATCAAATATCCGGATTCAATAACGAGCGTGTTATGCATATGCGTACGTCGCATGTACATAGATGTAAGTACATATGCAATTGGAGCTAAAAATGGCAGTAAAGTATAATTTTACCTATGAAGGCCCCCTTTTTTATATGTTGTCTTAAATGGCTGTCCTCGTTAGGATAAAATTAAATTAACGATGATCCTAACATAAAATGCAAACAATGAACCCCCGTCAATTTGCATACTAATGCTAAACTTTTACTAATTACCAGAACGACGAATATTATTACGACGCGACGCGACGATTGCATCAGTAAATTATTAAATTATTGTGATATTTTTGAACGCAATTTTTAAGACATAAATAGTGACGAATTTCCCAATAGACTTACTAGTAGGAACGTGGCCCTTCGGCTACAAGGAGTCGTAATAATATTATTTAATCGTTAAAAAAATTACAGTTAATTTACACAAAAATGGTGTTGTAAACAGTTTTGTCATCATCTCTTACGCGTATATGGAAGTGATAATGTATTATTGATAACTAACAGCTAATTTAGATAAAAATAAATAAAAACACAATTAACTGAAACATTTATTAGGTATTAAGTATTCATTATTAGGTAGATAATTAATTATAGCAATAAAATTACCAAACGTATAACAGATCCAGGGCAGAGCTAGCTAGAGCGTTTAGTGCTTTGTGCTCGAAAATGAGCCTCCAGTTCTTTTAAGGTTTAAAAGGACTGTATTTTAAGTCCTTTCACGAACAAGTAGTAGCCAGGGCGTGGTAAATGAATTTTGTATTTTATAAAAGTGCTTTGTATTTGGTGTTTCAAAAAAAAAGCTTCATAACTATTTCAATGTGCCACAAACCCTTAGCGTTGAAAATTATGACCCTTCTCTCCTAGTCAGTGGCTATATTCTAATTCACAATCAATTTTTTGTTCATGAAATTGCAATTATATTTTTATAAGACTAATCAACGAATTCATTAGGATTAAAAATATAAGAATGTTAAGAAGAACATTCGTTGAATGGATATTTACAGCTTTTATTCATTACAATATTATCGTTAGATATTGTTTTTTTTAATTATCATCATTCTAAGAAATGTATAATATTTATTAAATTCTTTGCAACAATATGCAAAGTTTTACGTGTAAATTTATTAAATTTTTATTCTACACTCAAACAGGTTGTTAATATCATCAGACATATCAATAGAAAAGTATTAATTTTCCACATATATATCTATATAATATTTGTTATTGTTATTTTTAAGCAATTTTTTTTCGGATCCCATTTCTCTTCGAATAGATATATTTAAGTAGTGAAACATATTACACATTAATGAATAGTGTGGGTGGACCTAAAGAAAAAATTATGGCAATAATTAATTTAAAAAATAGGTAAAAATACTAAATTTAAAATGTAATACTTAAACGCTATTGGAATATTTTAAAAATTCAAAATCACAATAGTATATTTTATAAATAAGCGTTTAGTAATTATTCATATACAGACGTTAGTGTATTCAGTATACTGTATAGCACTAAAATATTGTAATTTTTGTTGATTTTTGAGCCTCGTTTTTTTCCGTGTATAAGATAATAATTTTGTTTTATTTCTGTAAGGCAAAAAAATTTTTGAGCAAAGTTTGCCGCCCCCTAAAATCTGCCACCCTAGGCTCTAGCCTATTCAGCCTGCTGGTAAATCCGCCACTGCTCCTGGTCTAAGATTCTAACCCTTTCAAAGGAACTTAAGGCTATCTTTAAAGTAATTCGAATTTCTTGAATTTAAAAATGTAATTGGGACTTTAAGGAACAAATCACTTTAAGTAAGGGCTTTGAGCTTAGAGCATGACTTAGTTACTTTGTGACTAACTGACCTTATAATTTGTCTCATTGCTTCAGTGTTTCTTGGGTTTTTAATTTTTTTAATTAAAATTTTCATTGAAAGAAGCAGAAATCTCTATCGTTAAAATCCAATTGATGCAAATTTGTCTTGTGTATCCCAAATTTCAACGTACTAAAACGTTTTTTCTTGGACACAATTCGAGTTTACCATCGAACAATATACAGAATATTGATGCCATTTTTTTTTAATTATTTTTTCAACTGTTCCTATTAGGTACATATTGTTTATGAAAAAGATAACACTTTACTATGACGAGTTGAAAAACAAACATGAAAACAAAGTAATCGTCTTCAATGTAATTTTCGGCGAATTAAAATTTGGCTTGATATTTAAATTTCGAAATATCCTTATCTTAATACGAAACAAATTAAATTTGATTAATTTGGAATTTATTGTTAAGATATTTCAAAACCTTGAAGTGCTAGGTCAATTCCGTGGTCAGATTTTAATTCAGTACTAAAAGATATTCGAAAACGATTATTTCTTTTGTTATTTTCTCCCTTATTTCACTTAGAAATACTCTCAAGATAGTCAAAAAAAGTATTGTTTGAATTTTGAGATAAAATTATACTAAGGTAATTTTCAAGTTAATTGCAATTAATTAAAAACAGGAATAATTTCACTTATTAAGCCATTTAGGGGCTGTTCATAAAATACGTCACACTAAAATTAGCTTTTTTTGACCCCCGCTTGTCACGCTGTGCCACACTTTCTGTGACCTGCCTGTAAATATTACGTTACAAAAACTAAACACCCCACCCCCCTGAACATGCTAAATTTTGATTGATAATACACAAATTTTGATAGTCAAAAATATTTATTTTATTTTCATAATAAAATTTAAATAAATTAATAAATATCTTTTGTAACGAACAAATAAATAATATTTCTATTTATCAGAAGTCCAAGGATTCTGTAAAAATTCAGTAAAATTTTTTGATGAACGGCGATTCTAAGTAATTATTTAGTTTAGAATTTAATTCTGAAATTTTTTAATTCTTTCGGAAATTACGTTAAAAGGACGTTCCATTTCAATTCCACGAAAAATATAAACTTATCGTGACTACAAAGTAGCATTTGATGGAATTTTCCACCACTTCATCCTAACCCTTAGATTTTGAAATATATTAGAGGATAATTTACACAGGGGTACTTCTATATTTCGATTGCCTGAGGGTGGCTTCCAGATGAATTAGTGAATATGCAATATTTTTTATAATTTTGTATGATTACTACTATTTCTCTCCCTTGTGAAAAGGAGGAGGTTCTCAATTTAATGGTGTTTTATATATGTAGGTTATTGCTGAATTGCTAAGCAAATTTTGAATCTTTTTTCTAAAAACTACTTATGTATATCTCAAGGGTTGCCTTATATACATTTGAGAAAAGTTTTCACCTGTAAAAATGAACAATCAGAAAACGATTCCAGTGTAAAATTTTGAAATCTGTGTTTATGATTATTATTTTTTTTATAAATAAAAATAAATACTGATTATTACGTACCCTTTATCAGACCGTCGTATTGTAGTTATATATAAACTATGCACATATTAATATATTAAACCGGATATTTTAGCTAAAAGAATTATTATTTATAGTCTCAGGTGCGCCCGTAAAGGAAAGATACGCTTTATCTCTTGTAAGCCTAAAGCCACCTAATTCTCCTAATCAGAGATAGTACCTACGATAAATTGGTTTGAAGCATATTTACAATATGAAGTGGGTATCTACAGTATCTAATAATGCTTATTATTATAGACAAATGACCTATTTAGTAGTATTAATGCAATTTATTTAGGAGATTACGTTAATCTTGAGTGTTTATATTCCGCTTTTTTTTTATTATCTAAACATTTACAAAATTAAAATAAAAACTATAAAGCAAAGTTGATAAAAAATAATTTAATCGTTTTAAAACTAACATTACATAGGACAACAATTATCATGTTGTCAAGGTTTGGAAAGATGGATTTAAAAATATTGTGTTTCTAGAGACTGGAAGTAGTAGTACTTATTTTAGTTTCGCTCAGTTGAGTCCAGTTTTTGAAATGCAAACTTTGCTCAAAAATTTTTTTCTCTTACAAAAATAAGAAACAATTATTATCTTATACAAGGGAAAAAGCGAGGCTCAAAAAATCAACGAAAATTACAATATTTTAGTGCTATACAGTAACGTCTGTTTATGAAAAATTACTAAACGCTTATTTATAAAATATACTCTTGCGATTTTGAAATTTTAAAATATTCCAATAGCGTTTAAGTATTACATTTTAAATTTAGTATTTTTACCTATTTTTTAAATTAATTATTGCCGTAATTTTTTCTTTAGGTCCACCCACACAATTCAATTAATGTGTAATATGTTTCACCACTTAAATATATCTATTCGAAGAGAAATGGAATCCGAAAAAATATTGCTTAAAAATAACAATAACAAATATTATATAGATATATATGTGGAAAATTAATACTTTTCTATTGATATTTCTGATGATATTACGTAACAACCTACTGTTTGAGTGTAGAATAAAAATTTAATAAATTTACACGTAAAAAATTGCATATTGTTGCACAGAATTTCATAAACATTATACATTTCTTAGAATGATGATAATTATTTTGGAAAAAACAATAATGATAATATTGTAATGAATTAAAGCTGTAAATATCCATTCAACGAAAGTTCTTCTTAACATTCTTACATTTTTAATCCTAATGAATTCGTATCAATATTTGTTGATTAGTCTTATAAAAATATAATACAATCGTAAAGTTGCAATATCATTAACAAAAAATTGATTGTGGATAGGGTATAGAATTGCAGGTGTCAGTAGGGGCGGCAAATTTTGAATAGCCTACGGGCGGCAAATGTATAAATCCGCCATATTACAACTCTTAACAATAACGTGAATACATCTCATTAAAGTGACTCAACTCTTTAACTTTAACAAAAATTAAACAGTAATAATTTAGTAATATAGTTTGTGTACTTACTAATAATTTTTGATAAACCCATTATTTATTTAATTTTAGATTTCGGTAACAGCAATTTCTCACAAATTAATGAGAAAATGTTACCTATATAGTAAGAAATACTATCGTTGATTATAAAATAATAATGAGCTTTTCAACCCCAAGTATATAATTTTAAAAATAGCAGGAAAAATAATCCGCTGGCTGCTATTACACTCAACGTTATTATTATGTACTTTGTATCAAATTAATTCATTATAAATTACAATTATTTTGACCTAGGTGGGTTCAAAATTAAAATCGAACGAATTGAATGTTTATATTGGAATACGAACTGTAAATATTAATGACTAACTTTATTTCCAAATTGGAGCCAATTTAGCTAATATGTATAATGACAAAGGCCTTTGGTCGTCCAGAAAACTGTACAATTCTTTTCTTTTGTTTCCCTTTTTTTTTTTTCTTTTATACATATAATATAATATCATAAAACGGGTACCTAAATAAAACTTGTTATTAGGTGTGTATTTATTTTAAACTTTTTTATTACAGGTTTTAAAATTATTGCACAATTACAAAAATAATTTTCAAAAAAGTTTCAGTTTAAAAATTCAGTGGGAAAAACTATAAATTAGTATCTCCTATTATACTTTACTTCCACAGACATGTAGTTTTTAGATATTCCTCAATTATTTTGTTTATATTTTTATTAAATGTGTTACAGCCTGTAATTATAGTTTAAGCAAATATTTTTTTATTTATTAAGGGTGGCCACAGAAAGAGAGCATTGAAGGAATTATCAGGAAATTTAATGCAAGTGAAAATTTAAAGTTTCTAATTTTTTGAATTTCTTTCAATCGTAAAACTTTTTATAGATAATTTCACTGTTTTTTGTTTTAATAGACTAATCGGAAGTAGGGCATAGATAAATTATATTGTTATTTTTTTAATTCTACCTTTTATTTTTTTTAATGATTTTTCAATTTTTAATTCTTCATGGAAAAATTAGAACAAAATTAAAAATGCATTGACTTATAAATTATTAAAAAAAAAAGATGAAGTAGGTATGCTTAAAATTCAAGTATTACAGAAAAAATTAAAATAAATTCTTTCTGACCACCCCGTGATTAACGCTCGTTTACAATAAGTTTTATAAGAAACAGAGACAATGAATAAAAAAAGTTTTTGCACGCACGTATTATTTAAGAGAATGTTTTCAAGATTTATGTGTTGTTGTCTTACCTTGAATTAAAAATAAATAACGATAACACACTTTTTCAAACACAAAGTTGGATGTTCATTGGCACTGTAACAATTCACTAATAATTCGGAAAGTTGTGATGATAACATTCGTGGTCTAGCGTGTTGTGATGAGAATGTTACGCTGTAGGACAAGAAAATTCGATTTGAAACAGCGCGCGCGGGTATGAAACCTACTTTTCTCTACTGTCTTGTAGTTATTGCAAATTAACTATATACGTGAAATCCCACTTTTTTTTTAATCTTCCAATTTATCCTGGAACCAATGGGGGTGTATTAGTAGGCGGATGTTTAGTTTAAATGAGTTGAATAAAAAATTTAAAAAAATAATAACCGGACAGCTGCGCGGACCGGAGATTCCGTACCTCCTCAATAAATTGCATTGCTGAATACTTGCAGGGTGTTTCAAAACTCTGTACCTAGCAACCACAATTTCGGGGTCATTTATCTATGTTTACCTAGTACCGAATTGCTTCGTTTGCCCTTGAGAGGGTGGTAAAAGTAAGAAAAAAATTTTTTTTATTCAATTAATCGAAAATGTTCCGTACGATATTAATAAAAATTTCCACTTAGAAATGTCCATGAGGATACGACAAATATGTAAACTACCCCTACCCTTACATGTAATTGTTCAAACTTTCTTGGAGGGTTGATTAATATAACTTTTTTTTAAGAAGAATATGCATTTTAGCATTATTTTCTGTCTGTAGTCTGTTACTAAAATCCAACGAGAAGTTTTTGAAATAAAATGGATCATGCTATTTGAAAAAAATTTGATATGAAGTTTACCATAACTAACTAACTTCTGACATGCTTTTCAAGTTTATTATGATTCGCCCCACCTCTAAGGGGCTGTTCATAAAATACGTTCGCATACAAGGGGGGGGAGGGGTCTTGCTGAGTGTGACAAGACGTGTCAAGGAAGGACAGGGGTCTACGGCAACGTGACGTTCGCCGTTCATCAAAAAATTTTACTGAATTTTTACAGAATCCTTGGACTTCTGATAAATAGAAATATTATTTATTTGTTCGTTACAAAAGATATTTATTAATTTATTTGAATTTTATTATGAAAATAAAATAAATATTTTTGACTATCAAAATTTGTGTATTATCAATCAAAATTTATCACGTTCAGGCGGTTGGGGTTTAGTTTTTGTAACATAATTTTTTAAAGGGAGGGTCAAATAGCTGATTTTAGTGTGACGTATTTTATAAACAGCCCCTAAGTAAATTTTTGATTGTAATGTATTTGTAGGGTCGTTTTATTTCGTCAATAAGGTTTTTCTGGAAAGATAGTGTTATTACTTACATTTTTTATTTCTTAGTGAAAACTTTATGACAATTTTGCGGAAATCGAAGGTTGTTAAACATCAAATTTCTGATAATATCCAACAAATTTCCTCTTATTAGCAACCTCGTTCGCCATATCTCAAACCTTGTGATTTGGAAACAATGAAAATGAATGATCACGAAATTGTTACAATTGAAAATATTGAATGAACAGAATCCAAAATGCTGCAGAATCCTTATTTTGAAAAAGATTAATTTGAGTTTGTTGTATCGGTTGAACCTCTGCAGACAATGGCCGTATTGGACATTAACTATTGTGAGAATAGTAGGTAGGTAAACTTGGGGTAATGATGAATAGCGGTTTTAGTGGCATTCTGGGCTGCTTTTAAAATTTTACAATTAAAAACAAAGAATATTTGATATTATCTAATAACTAAAAACTGCTATAGATACAGTTTTCTACTAACAATAAGAGATAAAAACATTGCAATCAAATTTATTTAGGGGTGGGGGCAGTTTTTGCGCCAGTCGTGTCTTAATAAACGTGATCAGTATCTCATATCAAATTTTATTCAAATAACACGATGCATCTTCGAGTTATTTCAAAAAACTGTGCTTATTAAGAATTCTTGTTGGAAATATTTCATGCAAAAAAAAACTTTTTTTTCTCCTGCACTATTACAGACATATATTTTTTAGAAAATGATGCCAAGACATGTATTACCCGTCTTAAAAAAATGTTAAAGTTGTTATTCAACCCCCCAAGAAAGTTTATAATTCTATCTATTAACTAACTAACCAAATTAAAAGTACATAACTAAACACAATTAAAATGGACTTGAATAAAAAATCTTCTACAAATATATAATTGTCTTTTTTTTTAGATTCCTTTTTCTGAGCAATATAACCTGCCATTTCTCAGCAGAGGACCCACCATCCCTTTGAGTGACCAATTTTAACCACTTTAAACTGTGAGTACATTAGCATAGTTTGGGGCAGAATTCAAATAACATATTCGTTTATTTTTTTAAATTAAAAATTTTTATTTTCAAGTACCTATAATTAATTAAATTTAAATAGTAATATGAGTTAACATAATGGTCTCCTTCTTACTTTTTCTTTTTAATATTATCTAAGGATAATAAATATTTCAGTTTCACGATAATTGGTTAAATTTTATTCTTAAATTGACTAATTGTAAGTAAAAGGTACCTATTCTTGTTTTATATCGTTTAATTTTTTATGATGCAGTAATTATTCCTAAAAAAAATTATTATTTTGGACAATACAAATCCGTAAGGCCACTTTCACTATTTAACGATATTGTGTAGTTGGTCAATCAGGTATTTTTATTATTATTGCGTTAAGCGATATTTTAAAAAAAGCGCGATTCGGACAGTAGCAATTAACAGTACATGTATCTAAGTGCAGGTGACGCTTTAAGTCTTAAAAATACTTTCTATGATAAGTGTATGCTTAGTTTAAAGAGCTGCTCTCTTTATCTATGGTAAGTATTTTGACATTTGCATACCAAAACAAAATTTGTTATGTCAATATTAATAGTCATAATTTCTTAAACTTAAAAAAAAATAAATAGTAAATATATAATGACTTCCCACAGCTCCAACTGTAAGTACAGTATATTTCTAAGTTTATTCTTCATATTACGAATCTTTTTTCAGCATCTGAAGGAAGTCGTTCCGATAATTCAGATTTAAATGCCATAACTAGATATATTGCCGAAAAATTTGGATTAGTAGATAAAGAAGAACGAGAAAAACCAAAGGCAGGTACCTTAAAGTCAACAAACATTCACATTAATATATTTAATTAAGAGTTATTTTAATTACTCTTAGGTATAAGTAATTAGTTTAAAATGATCAGACATACTACTTGCTTATTCCAAAGGGTCAACCAGTGGAAGAAATTAGTTTCTAAGTCATCGATAAGGTCAAAGTACCTTTATTTTAATGAGGTAAATAGTTTAGTGAATCAGTGAACTAATATTTAATTTATACTGTTTGGCCCTTATGTGTTAACCATAACAAATTCATGCAAAATAATCTCTTACAGTAATTTTAAATAGATTTTAGATGATGTTTCATTTGATGGCCTGATTGAGTATATTAGGAGTACAAATGTGACAAAAATTATCACAATGGCTGGTGCAGGAATCTCAACATGTAAGAGCAACTGCCAGAGTGATGAGCCTCTATATTCTTATCTTTTGCAATTGCAGCTGCTGGTATTCCAGACTTTAGGTCCCCAGGCTCTGGTCTTTATGATAATTTGCAAAAGTATGAATTACCTCATCCACAAGCTATATTTGAACTAGACTTTTTCTTTGACAATCCAAAACCTTTCTTTGTCCTTGCAAAAGAATTGTATCCTGGCAGTTTTAAGCCTACATCATGTCATTATTTTATAAGACTGTTAGCCGAGAAAGGAAAGCTTCTGAGACACTATACACAAAATATTGACACTTTAGAGAGAGTTGCAGGAATTCCTGATGAAAAATTAGTAGAGGCTCATGGTACTTTTCACACAGGACACTGTGTTCTCTGTCGCAAAGAATATACACAAGATTGGATGAAAGGTACACAATTTTAATAAAATGTCCCCAGTTTTTTAATTTTGTTGAAATCTTAGAAAAGATTTTCAATGATGAAGTTCCTACCTGCATGGCATGTCCTGGAATTGTAAAGCCAGACATTGTATTTTTTGGTGAAAATTTGCCTGATAAATTTCACCACTGCATACAAAAAGATTTTAAACAATGTGATCTGTTAATAATCTTGGGTTCTTCATTGGTTGTTCAACCTTTTGCCTCGCTTGTTGACAGGTACATTTAAAATTCCTGTTTAAGAAAAAGTGATACTCTACCTTCTTTTAGGGTGCCAAACACATGTCCGCGGTTATTAATTAACCGAGAAAAAGTAGGTCAAACTAGTGGTATAATGTCCATGTTTGGATTTGGGGGTGGTCTTGAGTTTGACAATCCTGACAATACTAGAGACATTGCATGGCTGGGGGACTGTGATGAAGGGTGTATTCTATTGGCAGAGAAACTTGGTTTTGGAGAAGAACTGAAAAAATTAGTAAGTGAGGAACATGCTAGATTTGACCATGAAATGCTTAGTGGACAAGGAAGTAAAGAAAATGAGAAAACAGAGGAATCAATCGATACCAAAGCATCAGAAGGAAATTTATCTGAAATAAAAGATTTTAATGAAAAAGAAAATATTACTGAAATTACAAATGTTGAAGAAGAAATAAGTGTGGCTGAAATCACAAATGTTAAAGGATTAAATGTAACTGAAATTACAAATGTTCAAGAAGAACTAAATATAATTGAAACTGTAAATGCTAAGGAAAAAAAATCAGATGAAATTGCAAATACTAAAGAAAAGAAACAGGACATTATCAAAGGAGAATGTTCAAAACGTAAATCTCAAAAAAAGCCTATTTCACCAGGTGTGACGGTTAAGCACTTACAAAAATAGAAAGTCGGGAAAATAAGTAATTGGTAATTCATATTTACAATAGTTTGTTATAAGAAACGAGCAATAAATAAAACTTTAATTTTTTGAAATTGTTTATTTTAATTTAATGTTCATTAAAAACATACAAAATTTCAATAACTACGACCAAACAAGCAATAGTATTGAGGTTTTTCCTTGCAAGCAGGGTGAATACATTTGTCCGTGGGTTTGATAGGGGCGGGTTGATCGAAAGGTATGCAGAGAGATTTCGCACCCATAGCCGGTGCACCCGGATCTACAACTTCATCCCTAAAAATAATTAAAATAGCAGTTAAAAAAGACACAATTTTTAACAATTAAAATTAAATCTTAATTTAACACTTAATGTTTTACCTGGTACTTTCAGCTTTAATTTTGTCTTCACACAGTATAGTACCACAAAAAGGAACTAAGATAATGTTCTTGTTATCTAAATGTGTTGTAAACTGAGACCAATCAGTTAACACAACAGTATGATTTTGTAAGTCCTCGTGTGCTCTAAAATAAGAAAACAATATCAAAGAATAATGAAATCGCAAAAAATCATATTCAAGTAAGCATGCGTAAACTGCATTTATGTAAATTACTGCTGCTATCGCTTATTAAGTGCAGTTTGTTCCTTTGAATTAGTTTGAAGTTCAGTACCTATCATACAAATTTTTCTGTATATTATCCAGTAACTGTTTCAAGTCTGACGAGGCATTACTACGTTTTAATGTCAGTTTTTCTCCAGTATCTCTTCTGACAGCTACAAGTTGTTTATTTTTTATATCTTTAGGTCCTAGTTCGACTCGAATAGGAACGCCCTATAAAATCCAAATCAGTAAATATAAAAAACATTAACGCAAATGAATAAAAACACCTTTAACTCCCAATGATTGAACTTCCAGCCAGGAGAGTAATTGTCCCTGTAGTCTCCTTTAACTCGTATTCCGACTTTTTTAAGTTCTTCTTCTAAAAGGTCACAAGATGATTGAAGTTCTTTTCTGTCTGTATCTGATAAATTAACAGTAATGCCACAAGGCACTATTACAACTTGAACACTTGCTACTTTTGGAGGTAAGACAAGCCCTTGATTATCTGCATGAACCATAATCATGACGCCTAGAAATTACATAACTTAACAAAGCATAGGGAGGCAGTTTAGTATATACCTATGGTTCTAGTGGTAAATCCCCATGATGTTTGATACACAAATTTCTTTTCTTGCGTTTCAGGATCGTCATAAATAATGTCAAACATTTTTGAGAAGTTCTGACCCAAAAAATGCGAAGTCGCTCCTTGAATACCCTTGCCACTCGCGGAAATAAATGCTTCTACTGTAAGTGTATAATCCCCACCAGCAAATTTCTCTTTTACAGTTTTTTTACCGGGAATAACCGGGATGGCAAGAAGATCCGTGTAAATTTTCGCATAAAGGTCTAAATACATTTTATTTTAACACTAATCAAATAGATTTTTCAAAAGTGCACTACCATTGTTAATAACTCACCTAAATTATATTTAACTTCTTCTTCGGCCTCTTCTTTATTTGCATGTGCTGTATGGCCTTCTTGCCAAAGAAATTCTCTCGTTCTAATAAAAGGCGTAGGATGTTTGAATTCCCATCTCTGATAAACAAAGAAGTAAATAATAATAAAAAATAACATAAATTCTATCGAATTATTGCATACCACAACGTTATTCCATTGGTTTAGTCTGATGGGCAAGTCTCTATATGACTGAATCCATTTTGCATATGCTGGGTACATTACAGTTTCTGAGGTAGGACGGATTGCAATGGGTTCAGCTAACTCAGAATCACCAGATTTTGTCACCCATGCAACCTAAATTTGTAAAGTTTTTATTAAACACAATTCTTTTATGCGGAAATTAAAATATTTTAATTTTACCTCTGGGGCAAAGTCTGCAATATGAGTTTTTTCAGTTTCCAAAACGGATTTAGACACAAAAATTGGAAAGTAACAATTCTGTACTCCCCGTTTTTTTATTTCTGCATCAAACCAGTCTCTGAGTACTTCCCAAATAGCGAAAGCCCACGGTCTGAAAATATAACAACCAGAAACGTCGTAATATTCTATAAGTTCTCCTTTAGTGATAACTTGTGAATACCAATCAGCCAAATCTTCTTCTTTCTTTGCTTCTAGGCCCAACCTTGTCTGTTTTTTTACACTACCTCCTTCTCCCTTTTATAAAAAAAATCAATTAACATTAGATACATATTTCTTTATTTAACAACGTTATTTTTTTACATCAACAGGCGTTTTCTCTTTAGAAGCTGGTTTTTGAGGTGCAACAGCTTTTAGTTTTTGTTCCTTTTTCTTTTCAGTCTTTCCACCTGAAGGAAAATCTGTACCAGTTAAGTTTTTATACTCGTTTTTAAGAGCTAACAGTTTTGATACTTCTGCATCAATTTCCTCCTGAAAAAACAATTGCATCTTAAAATAAGGTATTTATGGTTTATTCCATTACCTTTTTGGCCCCAGAAGATTTTAACTGTCTAACTAAATTTCCTTGTTCATTAATTTTAGCAGTAAGGATAGCGCTATTGTCAGTATTTCCATTGGTAGAATTATTAGTCGTTTTCGCTCCGGTTTGGACGCCGGGCTTCCAATCTTTTCCGGTTACTTTTTTATATTCCTCTTTTAATTTTAACAATGTTTTTACCTCACCGTCTATTGTTGACTTGTCAGCTTTTTCTTAGAAAGGGAAAAAGTGCATATAATAGAAACAATAGTAATCAAAATAAATTACATACCTGCTTTTAAATTCCTAACTTTGTTGCCCTGTTCACATATTTTATTATTAATAACCGATTCATCTACGCCATTCTAAAAAAAAAATAAAATAACATTTTATGATGTAGGCGCATAAATACCTTGAGAATACTAACGAAATTGACATCGCCTTGGCCACCCTCAGACGCTACAAGTTTCGATTTTGTGGTTTTAGACTGTTTCGTCTGTTGCTTTGCCCCGCTAGGAGGAAGTTGTGAACTACCGGGTTTCCATTCTGTTCCTGTTAGTTCCTTGTACTCCCCTTTGAGACCCAATAATTTTTTTACGGCCGAATCTATTTCATCTTTAGTCGCTTTTTTAGACTTCAGATCGCGCACAATGTTGCCTTGTTGTGTAATAGCTTCATTAATGTCATCGGGAGTTTTAGTTTTCTTCGACGTCGAAAAATTACCAGGCTTCCAGTCCGTGTTAGTGAAGGTTTTGTAACGACCTTTAAGATCTAATAAAATTTTAACCGCTGCGTCGATTTGATCTTTGGGTGCTTTTTGAGCTTTAAGATTTCTCACAACCTCGCCTTGTTTGACAATATCTTGATTTAGCGATGATAATGTTTCTTCGTTACTTACGGGTCCGTTTTTTGACTATGCGAATTCAAATTAATTATTTAATTAAATAAAGGTGTTTATTTAGTTAAAATATATTACTTGTTTAACTGTAGCTGAGGGAAACTTGACTGTTCCAGAGGTGGGATTTTCTTTGGTATGTCCATCAGGAATAGAAAATAAAATAACAGGTGTTTCTTTACAAGTGTGAAGATCAGCAGGTTGATATGCAACATCAACTTTAAAGAATCCTTTTCTTTGTATCTGTATGATATCCCCTTTGCGTAATTTTCTTAATTCGGGATCTCCTAGGACTTCAACTTCTTTCTGGAAATATATCATAAAAAATAAATTAAATAAATAAATACGAAAATAATTTCTACCCTTGTTTCATGGCCAATATACTGTTTAAAATCTTCATCTTTTCCTAAAACTGGTTTACTGATTATATGGTCGAAATATACACAGAAAGTTGGGGTAAATTGGGCCTTATCCGTTTCTGCAAGCCATGTAAGTTTAAGAGTTTTTTTAAAGTCCTTGTTATCTAAGTTTGTTTCAGCTTCAACAGATACAATCTTCTCATTATCCCTTTAAAAAAATTATTCATAAATATGTATTTGCATGTAAAATGTATTTCTCACTTATTGATTTTTTTAATTAAAAGATTGCCCCAGTTAATGAACGTTGCGTTTTCACCTTCTTTCAATGCAGCAGCGTCAGCATAATCTATAACTAATCGTGGTCCCACCCATACTTCTTTAGAACCCACGTCTGACTTTTTAGGATGAAGTGGAACTTTTAGAGGTTCCTCCTTTGCACCTTTTACCAAAACTGGCACACAGTTTTCTTTTTCAACTGCAGTGTATCGTGGTGCAATAGGATCAATTACCTAGATAAAAGAGTTGGTAATCTTTTTCACAATCAATTTAACTTTCTAAATGGAACTTTTGCTTACCTTTTTATTAAATGCCCATATTTTGTCCCATTCCATGAACACCACAGATCGACTAGAGCCCTGGGCGATTATAAATTGCTTTAAACCCTCTACCGTCATACCCCTCCTTAAGACACCTCTTACAGTTGGAAATCGTGGATCGTCCCTAAATTTCAAAATGAAGAAATTAAAGCTTCATAATCAAGATAAATAATTTACCAGCCATCCACGAGATTGTTTTCCACAAACCAAGTTAATTTACGTTTACTAAGGACTGTGTTCGTCATCGAAAGTCTACTGTATTCCCAAATTATGGGTTTCCGAAGGTTTAAGGCATCAATAAACCAATAAAATTGTGCATCTCTGTCGTGATACTCCATCGTACGTAAAGTATGCGTAACACCTTCAATCGAATCCACAATTGGACATGCAAAATCATATGTGGGATATACTCTAAAATAATTTTAATAAAGGAACAGGGAAAAAAGAAGACTAGATTACAAAAACAAAACTTTCCTGCTTCTAAACCAAAATTATTAGAATTTATATTGGATTGGCAAAGTGACAAATATTTTTACTTGTATTTATTTCCGGTCCTGGGATGGGCTTCATTTTTACATCTATAAATAGTTGGGTCTCTCATACAACCATTGGGAGATTGCATGTCAATCTTAGCACGAACACAGCACTTTTGCCCCAATGCAGTACCTTTCTTCATTTCTTCCCATAACTGTAAATTCTTTTCAATAGCTAAAAGTAAAATTGTAATTAAAAACAAGAATTTTCTTTACAAATTTCATTTTACAATTGCTTCTATTAGTTGATTCAATTTTTTGCTCTCTTTCTTGTTTCATAACTTCTGGATCAGTATTATCTACATAGGCTTTTCCATCTTTAATAAGTTTCTCACAATATTCCAACATTAAATCAAAGTAATCTGAAGTAAATGAAAATTTGTCTGGTTTAATTTCTAACATTTCCACATCTTGTAGGATTACTTCTTCAAAGTGCACATTTTCTTTGGCAGGATTTGTATCATCAAAACGCATTATTAATTTCCCTTTAAATGCTTGCTGATAATATTGGTTCAAAAGAGCAGCTTTCGCATGACCAATGTGTAAATATCTGAAGAAAAGTGTTACAATAATTACATAATATACTTCTGACTTTCTAGATAAGCATTACCCTGAAGCTTCTGGGGGAAATCTCACCACAACTTTTCCCATTTCTGCCCCTAGAAGATCAACAAATTTTCCTTCTTCTTTTCTCTCCCCAGTAGTATTTCTTTCAGGTGATTGCTTCTGAGTTGAACTCAGTGCATTGTTGACATCTTTTGGTAAAGATTCTAAAGCTTTTTGAGTACTTTGTAGGTCTTTTATATGATTGTACCATCTCAACAGATGAACAGGAGCTCCTTTCTTAGGCACCAATGACTGCCACTCCTTATTCACTAATTGATGTAAATAACAAATGATATTGCATGTTATTTTTATGACCTCTATACCATATGTTGTTACAAACTTAGGATATGTTCTTTTGATAAAGACTTAATGCAAAGTCATTGTCTATTCATTATTGGCAGTAGTGTTTAAAACTAGATAATATGCTTACCATACAATGCTGCAAAGACTGCAAAGTCAGCAATACTAATTTTCTTTGCAACTAGATATGTTGCAGATCCCAAAATTTTATTCAAAAGTTGAAAAGCAGTATTTACTTCAGAGTTGTTAGTTAAAGGACCCATTGAAAACGTTAACCAATGATCCACCTCAGTCCTATCACTGGCACTATGTCCATATAGTTCATATGTGTGATACTTTCTAGCTAAATATCGCAAAAGATCGTTAGACGTTTCATAATTTATATTATTTGGGTCTAATATGGTAGATTCGAATCCCCATTCAATTGAAAAAGATTCGCTTGATATAGATTTCAGATATTCTATTAATAAAATACCACCTGGAAAAGTTAAAGGTTATAAAAAACTAACTGAAATAAAAATATTGACTCACTTAGAGGCGGTTTGTTTGTTCTACATTTGAACTTCATTTTGTACCTTTCAAAATATTTTTATTTTATTTTTTATTATTTTGAAAATTAACAAAATAACCTTATAATTGCGACTGTCTCTTACACATACATATGCTGCGTGGACACATGGTGCACACCATAGATAAAGTGCGTGCATCCTATGGTGCACATAGACAAAATAGATCGGGAGCTTTAAATTTTGAACGATTGTGCTGCCCACTGTAGCAAATGTCAAAAAGGTCATACGGGACGCAGCTACTATGTGCTACTAAAATATAGGACATTGACCTTCTGTTGGTGCCATCTAACAATCAATAGAACATTAAAATATGGCGGAAAATTTGAAATTTGTAGCAACGCATGGGGTTGTTTCCTTTTCTTTATTTTTTGTTAAAAAAAAAAAACAAAAGTAAAGTGTCGTTTTTTTATTATAATTAAAATAGGAATACTTAAAATTACTACAATGTAAAACAAAGGACAAATGAAAATACAAACAAAATTGAAAATTATTCAAACATAAAGATGAAAGAATAAACTAATGACCCTATACTAACTATAAAATACTAAAATTTAAATAATACCTAATGAGGGTAAAAACCTGTTTTTTTTTCCTTTATCAAGATATACTTCTTTGAGACATATGTATTACTTTTCATCACAGAGGTGAAAGTTGACTAGACAGGCCAGCTACTCTTGCTTGGTATAATCTAAAAATATTTTAACAGTATTTCAACTGCCAGTATGTAATGCATATTGTTATTTACAAAAAACATGAACACACCACTTTTAGCTTTATCAACGAACCGACGAATGCACAATGTTCGTTTATTCTTCTTACAAAAGTTTTAACGTTCTTATAAGTTTTTAACACTTGCACATTAAATAGATCCAACGGAGAATTTATTACACATTTTACAAACTTTAAGTATGCTAATAATTTCTTAATTCACATTTTCACATTGTACAACATAAATATTTTTGCTTTGAGCGTCTATAATTATATGGGGAAATACTAATTACAACCAGATAAGGACGATATGCACAAATGCGCTATCTGGTGATATTACTTGTAAATGGAAATTTTCGGATTATTGGTTGCTACTAATGTTTTAGCTTCCGAAGCTATTTAAAATGACTACTTTTTGACATTTGCTACAGGGGGCAGACTAGTCACACATCCCATACACTGACGTGCATCTAAGGTTGCATCACATTGGAACCATAGATATGAGATGATTGGAACTTGATCTTACTCTATGGTTGTTGTTAACCATTGCAATTTGACATTTAGTTAACCTAAGAAAAAAGTTTTTAATAAATATTTACATCGTATGGGTATCGACCCTGTATCGACTTCCATCTATTTTAAATATTTAGAAAAAATACCTAAGAAAACGGTTTTTTTATAATTAAACATTAATAAATAAGTTAAAGCTTTTTAATTATATTACTGTACTTATAATTTTATTTATAAGTACGTGGAAAGTGACATTTCTCATATTAGGAAAATTCATATTTTTGTAAAATTCATCCTTTGTGATATTAATGGATAGAGAAAAATTATTAAGTGAGTATCGAGCAAAGAAAGAAAAGGAAGAGCTGATAAATGAATACAAAGGAAGAATAAAACAGTTTTTTATAAGAAATCCGAAGCAATCTTTTGAGGAACCCCAGCCACATTCCAAAATCAATATTACCTCAAAGACTCCATTAACTAATCGACAAAATGACTCCACTTCTGATCCCGATGTAACAGATTCTGTATGTAGTGATTCTTCTGTTCTTGATCAGTGTGATATGGACTGGGACCGTCAGAATGTTACCACCAGTATTATTTACTATGCATTGTGGTTTCTATTATGGGTAACCCTTTTTGCAGTATTTATTGAGTTAGGATTTGGTATAGTTTACCTCATTATATCTGCAATTATTGGAATGTATATAAATACCAGAACTGATCCTAAAAGAGCCGATGAAGTAAGTGCATACTCTGTGTTTAACAAAAACTGTAAGAGCATTGATGGGACCCTTAAAGCTGAACATTTCGAGCGAGACTTACTTTTCGGTGCAGGTCGTTTAAAATAAAAAATAATTCAATTAATATATTTTAATATACTGTTATAGTTTTATTTATTTTCAATAAAAAATTAATTTGCACCTATATATTATTTTTTCTATTGAGAAACATTTTCCATTTAAAATATAATTATCAAGAAAATAAAAGTTGTATGTATTTGAAATCTACTAGATGGAAACCAAAACAAAATTACTTTGTGTATGTTGCTGTTAAAATTTAAATTAAATAACAATGAATGCTTTTCTTACATACTATTCTTCGTAAAACAAATGAGTTTACATTAATACATTTATTTTAATATTTGCAGGGCATCAAACCTTGGAATAAATATAACAAATAACAGTGTATAGTAATAAGATGTACAATTAGAAAAATTCACAGCTACCTATCTAAGTCTTAATAATATCATTAGAAACAATAATTAGTTATTTCGCAGAATAAATTTTTCTTAAACTATACAAATAACGAAATATCATAGCTTTTATAGGAATGTGAGAGTATTTTACTTCATATATAAGGTCTTTTGTTGTATACTCAATATTGGTAACTACATAAAATTGCTTAATAAAACGGAGGTAGATAAAAAAAATATTACTTAAAAAAATATTGATGGCACCTAAATATTTAATTTGATTAAAAAAGAAATACGGGTGCAGAAATTGTATAAAAATTAATATTAAAACATATGTATACGCAATTAGTAAAAGCAAAATGTATAAATCAAACCCATGCAATTATCCACTAAATAGAAAAGAAAAAAAGTTTATTTCTTAAAAAAAAATTAAAATCAACGTTCCGCCTTAAAAAAAATTAGTAATTTGAACATTATGGTTGTGTAAGTCAAATAATAAGCAATTATTCATTAAATGATGTAATAAAATAAAATAATTTTGTAAGTTTTCAGTTCACTTCAGTCTCTGAAGAAGGTAACTTTGTTACCGAAAAGTGCTTCGGACAGCTAAAGTGTCGTGTTTTGGTGTTGGGGTTTGAGCTATTTTGTTCGTTCTACAACAACCGCCAAAGTTTTTCCAATCTTCATAAGTTTCAAGATTTTATTTTTGTTGCTCACTACGCACATTTTACCATACCGTAGCCTCATTGGATGCATGGAATACAGTACATAATTAAAATTTATATTTTTAACCCTAATATTGTATTTTATCCACCTAATGAAACCACGAAAGGGTGAATCGTGAAAAAATGTGCGTAGTGAGCAACAAAAATAAAATCTTGAAACTTTTATTGATAGTAGAAGCTGTTATCAATTGAAACTTGATCCATAATAAAATAATGAAGTGAAACAACAAAGTTTCAAGATATTTGTTGCAAAAATACAACAATTGTTTCGCCACAGTGGCTTCATTAGGTACAATGATTTACAAACTTATTCTTATTAGTATAGTATTTATATTAATTCTAGTCGCAAAGTATAACAAAATTGGAGAGGGGAATTTGGGAATCTACAAACTAGAAAATATTTAAAATTAGATTCAGCTTACGCTCAACATTTAAGTAGCCATAAATATAATTTTAATTTACATTATAACATTTTGGATATTAGTAATAAAAGCCTGAAACTTTAAAAGTATGAAAATTAATAAACATTTTAAACAAAATATAGCATTAAATGATTAAATTGAAAGAAATAATTCACCTTTGTTAAATATTTATTACTAGTTTGTACATTCCCAAATTACCCCCTCCAATTTTGTTGTTCTTTGCGACTAATTTAGGATAAGTTTGTAAATCAACGCATCTAGTCACTACGTGGTGAAACAATTGTCTTGAAACTTTGTCATTTTACTTCGTAATTTTATTACAAAATTCTTTTCCTTTTATAAGATTGTTTAAATAATAATTGCGATTATTTTACCTGTACAATCATTATGTTCATTTATTGCCTTTGTAAAATGATTGTAAAATTTTGTTTCCAGATCTTTTTTTTATTATCGTAACAATATTATTTCGCCACACTGTGACATCATTAGATTATGAATTTAAATCAATGGTATGAAATAATATTATAGCGATTTATTATAGGTAATAATATATTATTTATTTGTATTTTTCAAGTTAATGTTTTGATATCACTATAAAATGTATCAATTTAACATTTCCAACTATCTGAAAATAACCACTAAAAACCTACTTTGGAATAGATTTTCATCTAAAGGCGAAACGCAAATGTCGGTTTCTTTAAGAAATACACTCCTTTATCCCTACATTGGCACATAGTAGAATACAAAAAAATAAACAGGAGAAAAGAGAAACTGTAGAAGCAATGTACTGAAAGAGTTTCGTCAAATATTTTACGTATAGTATATTATCACACTGATAAATTGAGTTGTAGAATTTGATAAAATTCGAGACAAATAGAATTCGATTAGGAATATGCCGTCATTTTTAACACATATATTTCTTATTAGCTCTTATAACTAATAATTAATTTATTTTTATTTTTCCTATAGAAATTATAGAAAATATTAATAACAACTTTTGAACATATCAAATACGGAAAGAAACTCGGATATTTGAAAAATATTGCTTGTTTCACGTTTGTATAAAAATAAAATAAGAGCACTATTTTTCTTTTTTAGTCTTAATTTGTAAAAGCTTGCCACAATATACCTACATATGGTTAATAATAGGTAAAAAACGAAAAAATATTAAATAATAACTAGAGAGCATATAAAGAAGAATGTATCAATTTGCGTAACAATAATTACTTTCCTACAACTTTATAGGTACAAACGTGTCTTTATTTGGCAGTAAAATAATTATTCCAATTGCCATTAATATATGCCACAAGCTATGTAAATACTTGTAGTTGTTTCTCGTCTGCAAAAAGGCAAAAGTTATAAGACCTAGAGTGACCACAACTATACCGGCAGGGAAATTTCTTTTCAAATACCTTTTGCTCGGAAAAACGTGTTTTAACTGTTTATATTTAACAAACCAGCTAACGAAAATTATAAAAATACCTGCCAGAGCAGGAAACGCGAACAACCACACTGACATCTTGTTGTATGTAGTGCCAAAGGCCAGTAATATAGCACCAAGCATATGCAAAATGGACATAAGGGGTTCAGGAAGGTACGCCATAGCTATTAAAGTTACCCAAAACGACAGTAAGGCGCAGAAAAAGTCGGAAAATTGCAGCACATTCAGGCGTGTCAAACAGTAGCTAATTATGTTTTCACCGGCATCACAGGCATGATAAAAAGTTGAAGACAGGCAGAGCAGTGTATAAGTGAGCGATTCTATGTAATAGCGTCTTTTGAGAGCTAAATAAACAGCTGGCACGAACATAACGTTGCTCAAAGTTAGTAAAATCATTTCCAGTACGATTGTAGTATAGGGATTAGCCTGGGAATTATCGGAACAATCCCATCCTGAAAGTAGAACATTAAAAACATTCATATTTTTTAATAATTTAACAAAAAATAAAATTTAAATGATTACTTGCCTCTGTAATTATTCATGCAAAGGCAAGAAGTCAATACGAAGCCCTCGGAAATTGAAAAGACACACTTTCCATTGTTTCCGCACGTCCCATCGATACAGGCAAATGACGACACCTCAAAAACTATACTAGTATTACAACTTGCGTTGTTTCTTTGACATCCCCCAATGCAGTCGCATCCCTTGCATCTATTTTCCGCAACAACTAATTCCTTACATGTGTTAGTACAATTGTTACATTGTTCTAGTTCGCAGTTTTCTTCATAAGCTTTCATACAAGTTTCATATTTGCCTTGGCAATAATTAGAACAATTACAAGGCTCGCATGAACCGCAAAATAAACGGATGGAGATGTACCAAGTCCCTGATTCTGGATATGGTATCATTACGGAGCCATTTTCAACTGTTTTATTTACAAAAACTGGCGACAGTTGAGACAAATTATTGAAAAAACAATTGTGAGGCCAAATGGGTAATTCGCGAACTCCATTACGTATGCACGCAACTATTTGAATATTCTCAGAATTCGTTTCGATCATTCTTTTACCATTAACATACTTAGCTTTTGGTTTAACAGCCAAATGGAACTGGGCAGTGCCTCCACTATCAGTACTATCCTGAATGTCAAATTTAAGGACAGTAAATTTATCATTTGTTACATTAACGTACAGAGGAATTTTCCCATTTTTCGCCGGTCTTAAATCGTAGGCATACACAAAATTATCAGAATTTCGCTCCCTTACCAGATCATACTCGCTATATGGTATAATATTGGAAATATTTCCATCTCTATACCATTTAAGAATAGGATCTGGTACATATGTATCAAAATTTGAATTATTCAAATTCAACGTTACGTTTTCATTAATTAACTCTGGTAAAGGAAAAAATTTCAATCTGAATGTAAAAAGTCCTCCGTCAATTAACGAAAACGTTTTGTTCGTGAATTGGAATCTTAAATAGTACCAGGCATTTTCCGGAGTCCAAATGTTAACAGTATAATTTTGTGTTGAAAAATTTGCTACTGGTATATCAAGGCTTTTAATTGACTTAATCATAGACGGTACATTGTGTGGCTGTATGCGAATGTTGAAAAAGTCACAGTCATTACATGAAACGTTGTTTACAATAGTCAGAAGTATGTGATCAACTTTCTCAGGTGCAAAAAATTTATAAACAGCATAACTGTTCGACGGTAAAGTCACTTCCATGTCTACATCTTTTGTAACTATTTCCACTTCCTTTACTGTCGAAATGTAAAGAGTAATGTCTAAATAAACATTACATTTTGGTACTAAACCTGCAAAAAAAATATTTTTTATTTTGTATATATTTAAGATTATTTTAATACCTTCTTGATTGATACCATTATACCGAGGATCGGTATATGCCAAAAAAGTTGACACGAAATAGATCCCAGGTATTGGTGATGTTAAATTTATATACTGAGTAGGACTTTGTGATGTAAAATTAATGTAATAAGGCTGAGGGCGAGAAATATTATAAAATGTAGACGGAAACTTTGAACCATCAGGATTTATCACAGGAGGAGAACCATGTTTGAAATATAAATCAACATTCTCAGCTTTACAAGCTAAAAATAAATAACTTTAATGTTATTAGTTCATGGAAATTTTAAAAAAGCACTAGCCAAACCTTGCATTTAGGGTAAGACAAAACCTTTTTCTTTTGGTTGATATGATAAGGAATATGTGAATATAAAATTAGGTGAAGGGGTATGAAAGACTCCTTTTGGCTGCTGTCTCAATAGGACATGTCAACAGTTTTCCTGCAATATCTTTAGAAAGGTATATATATATATTTGTAACTTTACTTGTAGATAATTAAAACTTTAATAATAGCAACTCAAATACTTTTTGCTCATAAAATTAAAAATAAAGAATTTACCTATAATTAAAAATAAATGAAAACTTTCAAGGTAGATATTGTGTAATTTTCTATTAACTTTATTGGAAAAAAATTTCAATGTTTTTACAAATCAAACTATAACTTTCATATGTGGACCAAAACTGTAAAGAATTAAATTATCTACTAAAAAAAGTAATGTTTTTAAGATATTGCTAAAAATCTGTTCACATGCTCCATTCAAGACAGCAAATGGCTTTCAACCCCAAAAATTTGAGTTTTATATGTATAATTACCCCTCTTACACCTTTTGAAAAATATCCAAAATACAGAGTAAATAAAGCAGTTTAGTTAATTAATAGCTGTAGTATAAAAATAAAAAGCTTACGAAATATAGTTTGTCTCTTTTCTTCAACTTCTATTTTTAACGACAAAAATAGGACATCTGATGGTATTTGAAAATGCAACAAAGTACTATCCAAATATGTCTCATACTTGCTTAAATGAGAGGTATGTGATCTAGTAATAAACTTCAGTATTTCCTTTGAGCTTACAGAGAAGAGGAGGAATGAATGTATTGTCCATTGTAAAATCATCTGAAAAATAGAGCCATAATATGTATTAAAAGTTGATTTCATGTTTGCTACCTTTGAAGCTGCTGGAATGAGCAATTATTCTACAATATTCCAATTTCCATCTTTACAAACTAGTTTTGACTAATATTTAGTTAAAAGACTACAAAATAAACTATAATGAAACTAAATAAATTTAGATATGACTTCAGTTTTATTGTATCGTTACCGTTTTGCTAAAGGCGTTATCAATCTATCTTCAAATTAAATTTATAAAGCAATTACCAGATAGTTAAAGTTAATACAAAAATTACCTTGTCCTTAAGAGATTCGTGTCAGTAGGTGTAAATCTAATACATATATAATGCAAAATAATAAACTAAATTTATTTAGTTCCTTCAACATTTTTATTGTTTTTGTTCCTTATCTAATCATTATTTACTGTTTTAAAAATTTAATTACATTATTAACAGATTACATTTGATCTTTTAGGTTATCTTTATTATTATTTCCAATTCAATGTTTTATTTGTAGTAATGTTTTTTTGTTGTCTTTTGGTAACGTTCCAAAATTCCGATTATTCATTCAATTTGTGATCACTTGCATTTCATATCAAAGCCCAAATTGTTTAAAGTTTTTTAAAACACAGCAGCGTCTTAGTAGTCATGATACAAGGAATATTATATATTTGTACCTATCATGACATTAGTAGTGGTAGTAGTTAATGATCTAGCCCATATCTAGCCCATTCTATACCAATAATCTTGTCAGTGATATTTTTGTCTATGAGTGATATATTTCTGATTTCTGTCGGCGGTCCCGGGTGGTCCATTGATTTGTTGTCTTGTTGAACTGTTGTCTTTTTAAGAAGTAATTTTGGAAAAAGTAATAGTACATCCAAAATTTATATCACAATAGATTCTGGAATTTCAATTTTATACATGGTACGTATATCTTTATTCGGAGAACGGTTTATTTACAGGATTTACATTGTTTATGTAAATGTACATACATTACGGATTTCAATCGGCCATATTTAATAAGTTAATTTAGAAGTTAACTTTATTTGTGTCGACATATTTTATACAATATCTATCTATTTCTTATTAATATAATCAGTGTTCAATTTCAACTATTTTAGGTAAAACCGCTTCTAAATCGATTAAGAATTAATCTTTTTATACGCTTTTACGTAATCATAACCTAACTTTTAAAGCAACGAAGTATACTCCTCGCAGCATCGAGGGTGACTAACTCAGGAACCTCAGGAATGCAATTTCATTGTTATATAACTGGGTCAATCGGTCAGCATGATAGGTGGGTGGACTGGTGGCGCCTAGCTCTGTTAACAGTGGCAGGTGCAGCGCATCGACCGTGACCAGTTTTACGAAATTCCATGATGGCCGCCGACGCAACAGTGAATCAGATGCATAGCGCCCAATTAAATCATTGGGAACCGCATTCCTAAGTCAGTCACATGTCAGTCAGTAATCCTCGGTTCTTTGTAGGGTGTACTTCGTTGCGTCAAATTGTAGGTTGTAATTACGTAAAAATATGTAATTAAGGAAAATTACGGTTAAAATGAAGTAAATTAGTTTAAAAAAGTAAATTAAGCACTTCATTTAATATTTATTTATCACGATTATAATAAATATTAATGAAACGTTTATAAAATGCCATTAAAGAAAAGAATAATAAATTTTATGAAATTGTTTTGTATTTAAAAAAAATCATGTGTGCAATTCACACGTGGTAGAAGTGAAACCTTCAACAATTTTGGTTACTATGCCTTGGTAAACACGAACGGAAGGGGGGGGGGGTACGATGCAGAACACAAATAAGAAACACTATATAATGCTTCCTATCTCGTTTTCTACCACTCAGTCTCTTTTTACTGTCGCTTTTTCGTTTCATCGACTTTAAAATCACAACGGTACTATAGAAGTCTTTACTTCAAAAGCGAAAGTCTTCCAGTACTTATAATAAAGAAATTGTAAGAAATTAAATTACTATTTTCTTTTATTATCTTTGTTATTTTTGATAGAAGTATTGTTTTTTAATAAAACCTAAATTGGATAAGGAGTAATTTGAGCGATACTGTACTTTTATTCATTTGTTATTTTTGTTCACAGGCATACACTTGTCATCCTTTCTACCGTCGACAGTTCTCCTTAGTAAATAACAATCAGAACTGAACTCTATCGCTAGCAAAAGAACTTTTGAAATAGAACTGTCTATTCTTTGGACACATGAGGAGTTCGCAAGGCAAGATAGATGGTAAGACATCATTCAAAAATGTAATTAAAATTTTGGACAATAATGCAAAAGAGAACACCTAACTGATTTAAAGAAAATAAAATAGGTATTTTTTTCTTTTCATTTAGCATAAAGCAGGAATCTAGAGGGTGTCAAGTGTTTTGCTGAAGAAAGGGTCGAGCCATGAAATTGTTTGTTTTTTTAGAACTATGAGTAGTTTGCAGAATAAGATAGATGGTGAGAGAACTAATTAAATAAAATTTGAATTTTGATAATTATAATGCAAAAAAGGACACCTAAATAATTAATCCATTCAGTTATAATTAATTTGTTAATTCAAAGTAAACACTTATAAAATAGTGAAGAAAAGAAATAAAGGTTATTTTTTCTCTCCATTTAGCTTGAAAGGGACGTCTTGAGGGTGACTTTCTCTCCTGGAGAGAAGGATAACAATCACGACGTGACGAGTTTTGCTAAAGAGGGAGTCTGAGCCACAGAATTGGTTCTTTTTGGACACATGAGAAGTTTGTAGGGCATGTTAGATGGTGAGAAAGAATATTTCTGAGGTATTAAGTTGTTGGCATTTACAGAGGGTGATTTAGATAACCCGCCCATTAAAATTTCTTGGGACGAAGACAGCCAAAATAACACTACATTATTCAAAGTTTTACATAACCACGAGTAAAATAAAACAGCTAAATTACAACCACCGCTAACGCCATAATAGCATCTTTGTTAATTTAAGCAATAAAAAAAAATATTCATTACTTGAGTTTGCTGGATTTTCTTCAGTAATGTACATTAGATAAAGATTTTGTTTTATTCTACAGGATTCTAGATATCATACGTCACAGAGCATTAATTGTGTTAGTCCTGTTATTCAGGATGTAGCAGTTATTTAAGAAAACAAAGTGCATTAATTGTTTCTATTAGAATCTGAACTACCGTCTTTTTGGTCCTAAAGGAAAAATTTACAGGTGTGTAACATGTAAGTAACCACATTGATTAAATATAAATAGGTATAATTGATTAAGTCTTCTGTTACTTGTTGAAACTCCATACTTAATTTACAATAATAAAGAGGTAACTTTGGATTTCACACAATTTAACAAAAATTTGACAGTCGTTTCGAAATTTAAAAGTGCTTTATTACTATTGTGTATTAAATGTAAATCACTTAAATTCTTAAATATTGATAAATTATTTTTAATGGTAAAGTTGCGTCTTTTCAGAACTATTAAAAACATTTCACCTAAATAATGTTATCAGTTCTCTTTCTAAAAGTTGTCGGTTGTCGTTTATAGCGCCACTACATATTTCTATGGTTATGTCTATCATTTATAGATTATGTTGATAGATGCGTTACAGTTTATGGTCATGTGGTCGTCGTTTTAGGTTATTCTTTGTTACACTGATTATGGGTGCGACTTTTTACTATCGTTTTATATTTTATTTACATAACAGTTTAATTAATTCGTTTCTTTTGTCCATTTCTACAGGCTGCCCGGCGAATGAGACAGAATTAAGTTCGTTTTTGAGGATCATGCTGAAAACTAATCGGCTACAAGACTAATGATGTTATTTCTTTTGAATTTGATTTGGTGTGGAGTCTTCACCTTGGAAAATTATGCAGTTAATCTTTGACAGACGACTGAGAACAACGTGAAATGTTCTACACGTGATTAAGGTGAGAATAAATTATAGTTAATTATAAATTACTGGTTATTAATCTATTGCCAATGTATCTGTTTCAGGTGTACAGGGGAGAAGATCCGTCCCGTAGTTAGACGCTTATTTACTTGAATTCCTTTTTTAATTTTGCATGCTTATTTTGTTTTGCTTGTTCTCTTGCTTACCTCTTCGCTTAGCTTACTGCAATTCTTACTATCACGCTTCGCATTTACCCTACACGATCCGCAGGATTCAACGTTTCGTTATCTTGCTTGTTCCTTCTCATTTATGGTTCGAAGCGGAGGCCTCCCCGAGCGACTTGCCATAAACTTAGCTTTTTAGTTGTTCTTTGAAGTGTCTTATACACTTCACGCGGTCTTATTTCTAACGTCACTTCATTTCAGACTGATTGGTGTGGGTTATCTGGAATAGAAGCAATAGGCGACTGCCCAGCTCTCTCAGACGACATCTGTCCAATCTTTTCTACCAAATTCTATTAGTTTTTGTCGTTAGTCCTTTGTAGTTTAGTTGGTTAATACACTGCACTATTCGCTTACAGGTAATGGACATCGATCGAAGACTGAAGACATCATACTTTATTCTTTTTCATTTGTTTTCTTGTATTTTTCTCTTACAGGTATTTATAAACTATTATGTTAATATTTAAACAATATATTTGTAACAAAAAAGTCCCTCTGATACTCAAAACATTTCTAAATTGTCTTTTTGGTAAAATTATTAAAACTAAATTGAATTTTTATCGTTCGAAACAGATTGGCGGGTAAGGGTTAGCTATAAGGGGTGATTGGGGAGACCACGATGTATTAGAGAGGCTTTTTTATATATTTTTTGTATATAACGTTTAAATGTTAATATAAAGGTCTATAAATGTTCGTGTTGTAGTAAATACTAGAAAAGAGCGGAAGTTATTGGTAGTCGTACTAAATTAACTTTTTGTATTGTTGTACATGTAGGAGTATTTATTACAACAAAAACGGCATATAAACTTTTATAACGATGTAATTGTATTTTAATTTGTTGTGTATTTTTTCTTTTACATGCATTTTGTTATATGCTATATGAATATTAACATTATTATTATGCTATTGAACTTGTAAATGTATATAAGTAAATAATGCAATGTACATAATTTTGTTTCAATTGTAATAAAATATTGAAATGTATTTATAACTTATTGATTGTTGTCAAATAATATAAAATCCTGTTGAACTCTCAATAAATTTAGAAAGGTAAAAAATTGTTTTATTTATTCCTCATATAAAAAAAAATAAGTTAAAGCTAGCTATAATGTGTTATTTATTACATTTTAATATTTGCTGGCGGCAAGTCTATAAAAAAGATCTGGTTCAACTTCTGCTCTAACACAAACACAGAAAATTGGTCGTCACATTATTTATTGGTCCGCCTTTGTATAGCATCAGAAATTAAAAACTGCTTAAATTTTGACCATTTGTATCAGGAGAGCATGTCGCAGGAGGTATTTTAGGAAAAATTTGATTGTCACATTATTTATTGATCAACCCTCGTATAAGACCAGAAATTAAAAATTTGCTTAAATTTTGACCATTTGTATCAGGAGAGCATAAGTCGCAGGAGGTACTTTCGGAAAAATTTGATTGTCACTTTATTTATTGATCAACCCTCGTACAAGACCAGAAATTGAAATTTTGCTTCAATTTTGATCATTTGTATCAGGAGAGCATAAGTCGCAGGAGGTATTTTTGGAAAAATTTTATTTTCATTTTATTTATTGATCAACCTTCGTATAAGACCAGAAATTAAAAATTTGCTTAAATTTTGACCATTTGTATTAGGAGAGCATAAGTCGCAGGAGGTATCTTTGGAAAAATTTTATTCTATTTATTGATCGATCCTCGCATAAGACCAGAAATGAAAAATTTGCTTAAATTTTGACCATTTGTATCAGGAGAGTATGTCGCAGGTGTTTTTGGAAAAATAAAAATTTTGAAGAAATTTTAACATTTGTATCAAGAGCACAAAAAGGAAAATATTTTTTTTTAGAAATATAAATTGGTTGAATTAATGGTTTGGAAGAATCTTTAACTCATGAAATGTTTACTACAGTTTTATATAGTTAATGAAAACTGGTATATAAATTTAATTGATTTATTCATTAAATTTATTTACATTTTATTGGGGGAATATATATTTGTAATCCTTATATAAATACACATATAACACATTAAACTTTAAATTCATATAATACATACATAAGATAGCGTAAAAGTAATAACGACAGAAAATTTACAAATTAAGTTATGATTATTATATTAATATAACAGTACAAAACAATATACCAGTCAAAGACAAAATATACAACAAATTAAAAAACAATTACATCATTATAAGTTTATATGCCGTTTATGTTGTAATACCTCGAAAAAAAAAGAGCAACTTCGTCGTTTGTGGCACGTATTTTTCTCATATTATTGTATTTGTAGGTATGTTAAAATAAGTTAAATTGATACTCCTATATGTACAACAATACAAAAAGTTAATTCAGTATTTACTACAAAACGAAAAATTTATAGACTTTTACATTAACATTTAAACGTTATATATAAAAAAAGCCCCTCTAATACATCGTGGCCTCCACAATCACCCCTTCGTGAAGGGTAAATGCGAAGCGTGATAGTAAGAATTGCAGTAAGCTAAGCGAAGAGGTAAGCAAGAGAACAAGCAAAACAAAATAAGCATGCAAAATTAAAAAAGGAATTCAAGTAAATAAGCGTCTAACTACGGGACGGATCTTCTCCCCTGTACACCTGAAACAGATACATTGGCAATAGATTAATAACCAGTAATTTATAATTAACTCTAATTTATTCTCACCTTAATCACGTGTAGAACATTTTACGTTGTTCTCAGTCGTCTGTCAAAGATTAACTGCATAATGTTCCAATGTGAAGACTCCACACCAAATCAAATTCAAAAGAAATAACATCATTAGTCTTGTAGCCGATTAGTTTTCAGCATGATCCTCAAAAACGAACTTAATTCTGTCTTATTCGCCGGGCAGCCTGTAGAAATGGACAAAAGAAACGAATTAATTAAACTGTTATGTAAATAAAATATAAAACGATAGTAAAAAGTCGCACCCATAATCAGTGTAACAAAGAATAACCTAAAACGACGACCACATGACCATAAACTGTAACGCATCTATCAACATAATCTATAAATAATAGACATAACCATAGAAATATGTAGTGGCGCTATAAACGACAACCGACAACTTTTAGAAAGAGAACTGATAACATTATTTAGGTGAAATGTTTTTAATAGTTCTGAAAAGACGCAACTTTACCATTGAAAACAACTTACAAATATTTAAGAAATTAAGATACATCCTTAACTAAAATGGTTCCTTACATGTTACACGGCTATAAATCCTTTATTTAATACCAGATGTTGGTTGATTCTGTTAGAAAACGAGAACTTTTGTTTACTTCGATTACTGCTACATCATGCTACATCCTGGATCCAGAATCCATACAGATTTCCTATAAAACAAAACATTATCAAAGTTCATTTAGGCATAATGTATACTACTAAAGAAAATCTAGCAAATTCAAGTAATTAAAATAAAAAAATTCTTACATTTTCAATTAAATTGCTGCAAAATAATAGGTACCGTAGTTTAATAAGTATAAACTCTTGTCTTTATCTAATTAATATTGTTGTTGCTCATAAACATGTTTTTTGATAGCACGTCTTTTGATCTGTGCCTTTTTTTCACAAGACATCGTAATTCCAAGAAATGATTATTAAATTATTTCACAATATTTATCAAAAAAGAAAAATCGATCCCAGTTAATCCAAGGTTTGATTTTTAAATGAATGATGAAAACAATATCTCTTAAATTATTTGATAACAAAATGATTGCCATGATAAGGGAGATATTATTTATTGAATACACAAAAATATCAATTACAAGAAAATGTCGCTATAAATAGCACAGGAAATAAAAGATATATAAAAATTAAAAATACGAAAATAAAAGTAATTCACCGTCTGAGTCTGTTTTTGACGTAATAAAAAAAAAAACATAAAATAAAGCTAAAAGACATACATATACGATACAAGATAAACCACTTTCCATTAAAAATAATTAAAAAAAAAAAAATTTCTACAATGATTTTTGTTATGGTTTTTTATACCATATCTATCTATTTCTTAAAAATATAATCAGTGTTAAATTTCATATATTTTAGGGAAAACCGCATCTAAATCGATTAAGAATAAATCATAACTCCGCTCTTTAAAGTTTTCTTCTTTTTATACGCTTTTACGTAATCATAACCTAACTTTTAATGCAACGAAGTATACTCCTCACGGCATCGAGGGCGACTAACTCATGAACGCAGGTTCATTGTTATATAACTGGGTCAATCGGTCAGCATAGACTACTTCCAAAGTCAGTAATCTGCAGTAATCCTCTGTGCTTTGTAGGGTGTACTTCATTGCGTCAAATTGTAGGTTGTAATTACGTAAAAATATGTAATTAAGGAAAATTACGTTTAAAATGAAGAAAAATTGGTTTAAAAAATTAAATTAAGCACTTCAGTTAATATTTATTTATCATTATTATAATAAATATTAATGAAACGTTTATAAAATGCCTTTAAAGAAAATAATATGTAATAAATTTTTCTAAACTGTATTGTATTTAAAAAAAAATCATGTGTGCAATTCACACGTGGTAGAAGTGAAACAATCTATGAGTGAAACCTTCAAAAATTTGTTGCTATGCCTTGGTAAACACTGTCTCTTTTTAGTTTCATCGACTTTAAAATCACAACCGTACTATAAAAGTTTTCACTTCATATAGTTTATAACCAATGATTCAACTTTTAATTTAATGTAACTTATTCTTACCTTAGTTACTTGTAAAACATTTCACATTGTTTTCACTCGTCCGTCGTTTATTAATTGAATAATTTTGTACGGTGACTACTCCACAGCAAACCATATTCATAGAAATAACACGTTAGTCTTGTAGTCGATTAATCTTCAGCATGATAATCAAAAATGAACTTAATTCTGTCTCACTCACCGGTCAGCCTGTAGAAATGAGCAAAAGAAACGAATTAATTACACTGTTAAGTAACTAAAATATATAACGATATTAAAAAGCCATACTCAAAATTAATGTAACAAAGTACGGTAACAAGGAATAACCTAAAACGACGACCACATGATTATAAACTGGAACCAGAGACAATAATGTCTCTGCTGGAACGCATCTATCAACTTAATCTATGAATAATAGGATGATAGACATAACCATAGAAATATGTAGTGGCGCTATAAACGACAACCGACAACTTTTAGAAAGAAAGTTGATAAAATTATTTTGGTGAACTATTTTTACAATTGAAAATAATTTATCAATATTTAAGAAATTAAGATGTAGATTTAATACATAATAATAAAAAGACACTTGGCTTTCGAAATGACTGCCAAGTTTTAAATGTGAAATCTAAAAGTCCCCTTTTATTTTATATATATAAATATTATTATGAATGTAAAATAAGTAACAAATAATTAATTAAACAACATTTAAAAAAAATAACATGATTATTACGAAAACAGTTCCAAAAACAGCAGTTTACGGTAACGCTCTATATTCTGCTTGTAGCTGTAGCCTAATTAATGGCTAAATAATAGTTCAATTTAACAAATTAAAAATTCTTAATTCTTAATATTGGAAGCCCCTGAGTTTTTAATGAGCGAGTTATCTGAATCGCCCTCCATATTGAAATTAATTAAAACATGTCAAAATAAAAACAAGAATAAGAATTCGGATTAAACAAAAAAAAATTAATAAAGATATTTGCAAATTTAAACTTAAAATTTTAGTAATTATAAAATCAAGTTCTAAACGTTTAAGATATATCCGCATATTTTTAATAAGGGATTCTATAACTACAATTTTCATCTTTCAATTTTTTTAAGAATTTATAGCTTAGAAAAACGGAATATACTAGACGTGTTTGACAAGGTCTCATTTCAACGTAACATAAAGTTAATATTAAAAACTAGTTTATTATTTTTTGTTTTACAGAAAAATAAACTGTATATATTTATTTCTTAATTAAAAAATAAATTAATAAGTTACCAAACACGGGACGCATTGAAAAGTGTACTCATGGAAAAAATGTGGAGGCTACTAAACTGATGGCTAGGAGGCCTCTTTGCATTCAGAAAAAAGCAAATTTAGATATTTGTAAAAATAGGCTCACAGACAAAATACGGATAAAATCACAAAGTATAAGGGCTCACTAAACTATATTATGAAGGGAGAGATAAACGCAAAAAGCGGAGTAAAGCCGTAAGATGTTAAAATTGGAAAAGAAGTAGATTTATCTCTTATTTGATGTGTAGAACTTTAAAATTTAAAACTCCCATGTATCCAACCATCTCAATTTGTACATACTAGAATTAACTTCATTAGCTGGAGGTCCGCTCATTCCATAAGTTAATGGAGAAAACAATATAAAACTGTAAATAATCGAAGAAATTATAACGCCAAGAATTGTATGGTAAACTGTGGTAGATAATTTTTTCTCGAACAGTGCCGAAATTTCGTCAAGTAAATAATCCAAGATTACACCTAAAAATAACAAAAACATTTTTTATGTTGTCATTTAAATAAAATCAAGTTTCAGAGTCCATATTTACACATTTTTCAAAATAGTTTAATTTATAATTACAGTAGACTCCCGATTATCCGGAATAATGTGGACCGGACCTATTCCGGATGACCGAATTTTCCGGATAATCGGAATCGTGAGACGGAAACTATGAGACCTTATTGAAGAACATTTATTATTACATATGTAAATAATCTGTGCAACTTGCAGCCCTGCACTAAGCTCTTTACCTAGCCACTAGCTTTCTAGCAACAGCAAAATCAGCAGAAGACATAGTTTCTATGGTCAATTAAAAAGATAAAAGATTTCGGCCGCATGTGTTGCACTTGTGCCTAACATAAACAGACATAAAATATGCCGTTATCAACTAACGGGTCGGGTGCGGTCCAGTAGGGCGGCACCGAGCAACACCATCTGAAAGATGTCCTTCAGAGGGTGTTATATACCGAGGCACATTCTTTTGGCCATTTGGACTAACCAAATGTACTAGTAGACAGTTTAGTTTAGGAAAATTCCGGATAAACGGGAGCCGCATCACTCCAGTTCCGGATAAAACGGCGGATTTAAATATCGATATCATTCCGGATAATGCAGCGTTCCGGTTAATCGGGATCCGGATAATCGGAAGTCTACTGTACTAAAAAGTTAAATAAACAATCAATACCAACCTGTTAACATAGAACTGAACAGGAGTGCAGGGAAATAATGATGAAAATATAAAACTCTCCCCATGCCCCAAAAAGGTATATAAAGTAATAGCCAAGCAATAAAAAACCATGCTCCAGCAACTAGTTTTAGTTTGTGATGATCTGCATATTAGTATTAAAAATTAATTATATAAATAATAATTATTAGGCATTAATGATATCATTCTTACCAGAAAACGACTCTAGATAACCCCGTTTAAGTTTGACGCAATTAAATGTAAAAATTAGGACGAAAAGTACCAAGAATACCATATTCATCCACCAAATTACGGGATTACCCAACAAGTACACTCTATATTGTGATCCAGAAAAAAACAGACCCTGAAAATTATTTGAGTTATGTACTTTATAAATACATCACACTAACTTTATTTTTAAACTAACCCTGTAATTAACAGGCCACTGCCACGGTCTGGAGGTGATCTCGCCTTCTTTCGGTTTCAAACCCGCATTTCCTTGAAACATTACTGCATGGGATTCCAAGAACCTTTCCCAAAAGTTTGGAGCGTATACTTTGAAAGTAACATTAGGCACTGAAATAGAAAAAAAAAACATTTTATAGTATTACTATTTACATAAAAATGTTTGGAACTTTACGTTTTTCGAAATAATTTTCTTCCACATTCCAAATAGAGTTTGGATCTCTAAGATTAGAAATACATGTCACTTCATGTTGCTCGTACGCCCATTTCGGTAATTGCTTCCCGGTCGTTGTTAAAGCACAAAGTTGAAGATAATGGACAAATCTTAATTTACTACTAACGGTTGCTACTTCAGTGCCTTCAGCGTCATCAATTACAGAGATACGCCAGACGTCATTGGCATCTCCAGTACCATTCTAAAAATTAATAAGGTAGTATATAAATGTTTTTTATGATTATACATGATTTCTAAAAAAAAATATAAATATATTTAACTTACTTCCCCATATCCTGTAACTTGGTAATGTTTACGTGTGATTGGTGCTGGTTCCTTATGAGAATGAAGATTTCTTTTTGTAGCTACATGTTCTAGGCGAACTAAATCACCGCTCTTTATTATTTCAACCCCTTTTATTTCATTAGTGTCGTACTTTTTTATTAGCCACTTGTTATTGTCATCTTTATGAGTGTATGTCGTTACCTAACGTTCATGAAATTTTATATTTATACACTTAAAATTTCTTGAATAAAACTATTAGTAATACATTGGATTTAATTTATACCTGTTGTTGACGAGATCCAACACCCTCCGGATATAAATGATAATGTGAATGAAGATATCCGCCTCCTGTTTTGTGATTCTTCAAAGTTATTACTGCTCCATAAGCGACATGCCTAGGCATACTTGCATTATGTAAACTGTTGCCAATGAGCTGTGACTGAAACGCAGAACTATAAAAACCATCCCCATTTCCGCTAAAACAAATCATCTTCATTTCAAGTTAAAAATCAGAGGACTGTAAAACATACCTTCGATTGAGAATCGCTAGATGAATGTAGAAAAATAACACATACAAACATATAGGCAAAACAATTAAGCAGACGCTTCTTGCAACGAAATGTTTAACTGTAACAATCTAGAAAAAAGGATTTAAAAAATTGTTATTTTTGAAACTCAAAGTATGTAAGGAAATGAAAATCAAATTATATAATTCTATTCAGTTTTATTTTTTATAAGTTAATTTAACATTATATAAATAGTATTCCTTTGGTAAATGGCAACAACATAGACTTAATATACTACAAAAACAACACTAACCAAATTTGAAAATTATACATTTAAATGAGCAGTTGCTACAAATTTGTTCTTATTTTTCATATTTTTTTTTAACAATGTCCCTAATACAATACCAGAAAATAATATTAATCCTACTTGCGCATTGGAAAAAAATTTTTTAGCACAGTCCTGTGCATTGTCTATATCCAAGCAACTAATCTGAGAAACAAGATGAGCAGCAACAGCACTCACACTTACGTAGTAGGGCCAACTCTGGTCATTCATCAATCCTGATGTTATTAAACTTATTATCATAACACTAGAAAAACCACTCAACCACAACTTAGTATATGTATCAAATCGAATGGCTGTTGACTTAATACCCAACATTAAATCGTCATTTCTGTCTTGATGTGCATAGATTGTATCATATACAATGGTCCAGCATATGCCGGCTATATAAAGAGGGAGACATATATGAATATCAACATAGCCTTTCACAGCACTGTAACCCAAAAGAGCGCCCCAATTGAACGTAAAACCGAGCACCAATTGTGGCCAGTAGGTAATCCTTTTCATTAAAGGATAAGTGACTACTAAAAATAATGAACTAGCCCCTAACACAACACTATACCAATTCAATTGTAACAGCACAAGTAAACCTAAACTTAATTGTCCAGCTAAAAACATCCATGCTTGTTTCATAGAAATATCACCACTAACTAAAGGTCTATCTGAAGTTCTAACCACTTTGGCATCTATATCACGATCCCACATATCATTTATTGTACAGCCTGCACCTCTCATGATAAGAGCTCCTGTACCAAACAGAAGCAGTAAAAAGGGATCAGGAAGGCATCCTGGATCAGCTGCTGAAGCTATACTCCATCCACAAGGCCAAAATAAGAGCCATGAACCTATTGGTTTATCTAGTCGTATCAGTTTCAGATATGGTTTCACAGAATTTGGAGCAAAATCAACTAACTTTGCAGCAATTGTATATTTTCGTTTATTATCTTTGGCATTGAACGACTTAGTATCGGTGTGGGTAAAGGCACACTTATTTACTACAGGAACTTGAACAAAATCTATCTTGACATTTCTAACCTCATTTTTGCGGCTCAAGTTTATTACACCATACCGCAAAAAATTCGTTTTATTTTGCAATGATAATATTCGTGAACAATACATTTTCGCTTTCTCCTTTCTTCATTAAAGAGAGCAATATAATTGTAAAGATGAATTATCCACTGTTCATTACAGAATGTCCTTGGTTTTTGTACCTTTTCTTCTGGGCGAAACAAACTAGTTTCGCAATTTTTTCTAGTATCCACATAGTAAATTATATAGGTGAACAAAATTTTAAATCACATTCTTTATAATTAACTATATAGTTTATAGTAAATTAACACAAAAATAAAATGTTTTTTGAAATGATCTTAACCTTATTTTTCACAAACTCACTTTTTATATTATTTGTTATTCATTTAGCCAATCACTCTCTTTGCATTTTTTGGTTTCCTTTTAACTGGATTTTTAAGAATTAAACATGATACAGACTAAAAACTACTTGTGAAAATACTTTTTTATATTTTGTTTGATTTTTCAATCTAATTTAAATTTAAATATATAAACACACTTACCACTGGCCTACTTAAATCTCCTAAAATGTTCCATAAATCTGAAATGGTGATCAATCCCACTAAAATAACAGGAAATAATCCCACAAATTTTACTGAAACACAACATGCTAACATAGTTCCTGTGAATATTAGCCATGACCACCAAGATTTTGAAAATTCTTTAGTTTTTGATGATGAAATTTTTGCAGCTCCTAGTATAGAACCCATCATAAAACACAAAAGTAAGGGATCCAAAAGGATATATTGTGTTAAAGTTATTAATCCTACGTCTGAAAAAAAATGAAGATACTTTTCTTTCATATTAAATAGGTAAAAATGTTATCTTACCAAATAAAATTAAGAAAGAACTCAGTAATGAGGCTCTCAATGAATTGGTCATTTCATCAACGATTAAAAATGAAAATGGGACAATTGTAGCTCCCATACTTGTACAAAACTGAAATAATTTTAAAGTTAAAGGGAAAATAAAGGATTATAATGATTAATAAATATTCTTACAATTCTCATTCCTAAATAACTTGTATTTCCATATTTATCTCCTGGTTTATCAAATGCAAATTTACCATCATATCCTGTTATATATCCTGCAAGACCTATAAGCATCTAGGAAAGAGAAAATAAAACTATTACTACTATAGGTATTATTTCTTAATTACCTTTCCTAGTGGAGGGTGTACATCAAAGAAAAAAGTTCTATTAATGTACCAACTGCTCATTTTCCCAAAATGTGTTTCATCCCAGCTAATATTAATAAAAAAAAGCTCTTTATGAATTTAAACAGTAGGTAAATATATTATACATACCACACATGATCCGGTTCTGATACTTTATAAAATCTTGTTAAAATTGTTAAAAGGCATATGCACAAAAATGAAAGTTTCCAAGTCCTTAAATAATTTAATTATTTTTAAATTTAAAATAATTTTAAAGATTAAAGTGGAATTACTTACCAATTCTCTTTTAGATTCATGTTTTTCATTTAATACAGCATAAATTATATCACTATTAAATTCTTCGAAATTTTAATTATTAGTGTGGTCACCGTACTTCTTCTTGATTAACAACTTTCACTTTGACGGTCATATGAACGGTAAATCAGAAAAATAGTATTCCAGATGTTTTGGACAACAAAAAGCACGTTTACTCGTTTACCATGAACTATCAAAACCATAATCAAAACTCATCTATTTATATATATACTATAGTATCTCTTATCTATGCTATCAAACATACTCACGTATATGTATAGTGCACTTAACAGATCTGTTTTCCTTAAAGAAATTGATAAAAAGCAATACTATTTTTTTAAGTTCATATTTGTAAACTTTTTATGGGTATCGTCCTGTATTAATTAACAATAATTATTAGTAGTTATATTACACTCAGCTAGCTGCCAACAGGTGGTTGACCTAAACGGTGCTCGGTAAGGAAGGGTAAGGAGTTTTTTATTAATTCCTTCATTAAGCTCGGATTATTATATTTATTTATTTTATTTTATTAATTTATTATCAAAGTATTTATTAAATATCTTTTAATTATTATGTATCATTTATGATCATTATAATTATTGTGATGTTTTAAATTCAAAATAAACAATTGTGAGGTATCTGTCAAAAGTTACTATAGGGTTACTATGGAAACGATGGAAACCACATTATATTCAAACAGAAATTCTCCCAGTTTTTGCTCATTGTTGAATTAAAATATGTTTTCTGCAACTATTGCAATTATTGACGGTGATTTTACAAAAACTACATATAATTTGGTAAGAATAACAATAATCCAGGTTATAAACATCACTTTCATAACAATAATTTACGTTATAATATAGTATGGGAAAAAACAATACTCTGGAGCTTTAAGAATAACATATAGTCTCTTTTTATGTTTTTGTAGTCTCAATTAATATTCTTTATTTTTTACCTTCAAAATTTTCTTTTTATCTGTACAATTAACAATGTCCAAGGGCATTTCCTTTTAGATAAAGGAAGAACGGTATGGGGAAGCTATAAGAGTTCTACATGGAATTCCCGAATCTAATTCAACACGAGCAGGATTATCTTTGCTGGCATACTGTTATTACTATACACAAGACTTTAATAATGCAGCCACATATTATGAACAACTTGTCCAAATGTTTCCTAATCATACAGATTATAAGTTATATTACGCTCAATCCCTGCATCAGGCTTGCATGTACACTGATGCTTACAAAATTATTGAAGAAATAAAAGACCCAGAATATAAGCTAAAGGTAATAAAAGGTACTGAGAAAAATAAATAAATTTAAAATTAATATATTGTAGGTAAAAAAGATACAGTCTGCTATTAAATATGGCGAAGAGGATTTTGTAACATCAAAAGAAATAATAGAAACATTCCTTAATGAAGATGCAGACTCTGATGTTAATATTGGATGTATTTTATTCCAGGTTAGTAACTGTTTAATAAAATATTTTGTTTACTTTAATTTATAAATTATGTTATGTAGGAAGGACATTATGAAGAAGCACTGAATAAGTTTCTTGTTTGTTTACAAAACACAGGTTTTAAACCTTATATAAGCTACAATGTTGCTCTATGTTATTACAAATTAAAAGAATATGGCTTGGCACTTAAAAATTGTGGTAAGACAACTTGTTTTTGAGTTGTATTACATTAGGATTCATTGAAAAATGATTCTAGCTGACATAATCGAAAGGGGAATAAAAGATCATCCTGAACTTGGTGTGGGAATGCAAACTGAAGGCATTGAAGTCAGATCTGTTGGAAATACTTTAACTTTACATGAAACTGCTCTCACAGAGGCATTTAATTTGAAAGCTGCCATTGAGTATCAATTGAAAAATTGTAAGTAAATAACTATATATATATACATGTAAAAAAAGAGAAAATATTTATATTTTAACAAAATTAATTAAACTTTGAATAATGCACTTTTTGTAATACATATCAAAAGAAAGAGAAGAAAGAAAACAAACAAGTTTTATTAAAGATTTTAATTGCCTCGACAATATTGTTTCGGTCGTTGCGATCAATATCTAAACCTACAAAAGATTACTTTATTCATGAAACTTATTTGTTTTCTTTCTTCTCTTACTTTATCTTTTGATAGTTTTTCAATTTTCCTTTAATGAAAATAAATATTGGCTGATTAAGTTTTTTTTATTAAAGTGGATGCTGCTCGTGAAGCCTTAACAGATATGCCACCAAGGTCTGAGCACGAATTAGATGCAGTGACGTTACATAATCAAGCTCTGATGAATTTTGATAATAACCCAACAGAAGGATTTGAAAAACTCCAATTTCTTATCCAACAAAATCCTTTTCCACCTGAAACTTTTGCAAATTTGTTGATTTTGTTAAGTCAACATGAACTGTATGATCTTGCTGCAGATGTCTTAGCAGAAAATGCACATTTAACTTACAAGTATCTTACATCGGTAGATAAAAAAATTATTCCATTACATAATTAGGATTATTTGGGATTATTTTTTTAGTATTTATACGATTTCTTGGATGCTATAATAACTCGTCAAACTTCACCCTCTGACGCTTATCAAAAACTTGACGATTTAGCCAACAGACATACAGAATCTTTACGTAAACTAACCAAACAGGTGCAAGAATATCGAAATCATAATAATACCGAAATGGTGAAAAAAACTGTTTTTGAATATGAAGAATGTCTTGAGAGGTATATACCCGTATTAATGGTACAAGCTAAGATTTATTGGGACCTGGAAAATTACGGGCAAGTCGAAAAGATATTTCGGAAAAGTGTTGAATTTTGTAACGATAATGACGTGTGGAGACTGAATGTGGCTCATGTTCTTTTTATGCAAGAAAACAAATTTAAAGAAGCCACAGGCTTTTACGAGCCCATAGTAAAAAAGTATATGAACGATGTAAGGAAAAAGGAAATAATAAGATACAGGTGGTTTTTCGGCTTCTTCGCATTATATGAATTCGGGAGATTTCGGAATTATTCGAATAGTTTCGATAATAATCGTTCAGAGGACCGTGGGTCTGTTTTCGATTTTAAAACTTCATAAAAAGAAGAAAAACTTTTGTGTTCTATAAAATCACAAACTTTAAATTTGTATTACAATTACAGCTTATTTTCTATTTTCCACAAAAAATGAGTGGGGTATTGTGAAGAGGCCGATTTACTACCTTTAAGGTATTTTTTAATAACACATTTAAATACAGTGGTTGATAGAATTTTATTTATTAACAAAACTTAATCAGATTTAGCTAAAAAAGCTAAAAATAATGATTAATCATATTGTAATATTTAAGATTGATAAATTAAAATACTTTTAATTTCCAATTTTAATTTATCAATCTTAAATATTACAATATGATTCCCAATTTCCATAAAGTAGAGGCTGAAACTATTAGTTATGATTAATCATTAATTAAATAAAAAAGTAAACTGATGGATTTGTAAAGATAACAGTTAATATATAAACTTAATTTGTTGTTATTAACATATGTTTCTTATTTTCAGTTGCTGAGTGTAAGTGCAGTTGTTTTGGCTAATTTGTGTGTTTCCTACATAATGACTTCCCAAAACGAAGAAGCTGAGGAACTGATGAGGAAAGTCGAGAAGGAGGAAGACCAACTGATTGCAGAAGATCCGGAAGTTAAGTGTTTTCATCTATGTATTATTAACCTTGTCATTGGGTGAGTTTTACTTTTCATTTACTGTGTTAATAAGTGATTTTAAATTCATAAAAGTGACGGTTTAATGATTATACATTTTGTGTATACTATACCTATTTCAGCACCCTTTACTGTTCAAAAGGAAACTACGAATTCGGCATTTCTAGAATAATAAAATCACTAGAACCATTCACAAAAAAACTGGGCACAGATACATGGTATTATACCAAGCGTTGCTTTCTCAGCATGATAGAAAACTTATCGAAGCATATGATTGTACTTAAAGACACAATATTGCAAGAGTGTATTACGTTTCTTGAAAATTGCGAGCGTAAGTTACAAAACTTTTTGATGATTTGCAATTTATTTTATTATTAACAATATTTATATTTAAGTGCATGGCAAAAATGTAAAGACAATCGAATACTCGCCTTTTTCCGAGGAGGCAAATCAAATAAGTGGTAAACAAACAGTCACCTATGAAGCCCGAGCCCTTAAATGTATACTTTTAAAGTTACAAAATTATTAAAAAACGTTATACACTAAATTTGCACTTAACAAATACATATATATTAATGCATTCTTGCACGTTATTTAAAGAATTTTATTTGTTGTTTATTAAATAAAAAACAAAAATACGGTTATATAAATATTTATTGTTAGTTTATACAAAAATCTACAAAAACAAAAAACATATTAGATTATATACCCCTTTTATTAATCGCTAAATTGTTCAATTTAACAATAATTACATATTGTAGCATCACAAATTATTTAGATTATTTTAAGTTTTTTTTTTGAGTTATTAAGTATCTAAATAGTATTTCTTTTTTTATTATACTTATATAATTATTGAGTAATGAAAAATAATTAAAAATTACACTTGTGTAAAATTGTACCATAATTTTTAAAGTGGCGAGCTATAAATCTACAGAATATTTAATAATAGAAGGGAATATGATTTATGAATACTTATTAACAGTAACATGGCACGTTTCTTTGGTAAGCCCGATATTTTTTTTTATGTATGAAAGGTAACTCAAAATATTGAAATTTTAAACCGCCACCGAGTATAAGTATTTTGCATTTTTATTTTTACACAAGATATTAATAAGTACATTACCAGAATAATTTTAAAAAACAGCTGATAGTCAAAATTTTAAAACTCAACAAAGTTCTTTCTCCAACATACAACAAATATGAACCTAAACACATCAAAATATTAATTCCGTGTTTTTAACAAAAATTATAATTCACAAATAGACTAAATAAAAGCTCGCTAACTACTAGGCATAACAAAATATCACACAATAATTTTCAACCACCGGATTTAAATGATTTCTGAATCACAACCTAAAGTAATTACTACGTTTTATTTGTATTTTACAAAATTATCCCACGGACAAAACAGAGATACTATTGTTATAGTGTCTCGAAAACTTTTGTTAGTATAAAAATAGGTTGTACTCTAAAAAATATAAATCAACCAAATAGGTACATACTACCTGAAAGACTGATTATAATAATTATATATCTACTTATGCTTACAATTCGAGTATTGCTTACTTTGAAAAAAAGAGAGCCTTTTTTTATGAAATTTCACTCATTTATACCACAACAGCGCTGGACGGTGTTTGGTTAAGTCCGCAAGTACCATCGCCGCGATAAACCAGATAGTAACCTTGTTCGCCCCAACTCTTGCCCCATGAATTCTTAACGATCCAGTAGGGTAACCTTTTCTTTAAGTACGGATATTCTAAAAGTAAAATTGAAAATTTACAAATTTAAATCGTTCGGATGATATATCTAAATTGAATCACTAATAAATTCATATTTCTGGGGGTACCTTTTACAGCCTTAAATAAGTAATTGTATACAATTTATAATTAAAATTAATTTATATTAGATCTTCGGAATTCTGTTATTACATTTTTGAAAAAATAAAAGATTTTTATTACATTTTCTGTTACTATTAAAAAAAATTTCCATAATTTAAAAACACACTCATTGTCGGATACTTACTGTGTACCCCATAACCAACAATGAGCACTCCGTGATCTAGACTATCTGGGCTGCACAAGAACTTCCAAGGATGTGAAACCCCCCCTATGTAAAACTGCATGGCGTTAGCATTAATAGCGATGGATATAGGGCCATTGCTAACCAACCATTTGGCCATATCCGTTTCATTAGCGCTAATGTTGACCGCCCCTGAAAGTTGTACTTTAGACAAACCACTCTTGAAATTGCACGTCTCTTCTTTTTCGGCTTCATATGGGTAGTCGCTTTCTGTTTCCAAACCGCCAAGTTTTTCAATAGCCCTTGAAAAATATTAAATTATTTAAAAACGTGTTTAAAATAGTCTAAAGTTTTAGTTTACCGGTAGGCATTATCCATTAATCCTCCATTGCAACCTTCGTCTACAGTATCACAATCCACTAGTTCTTGTTCAGAAAATTCCAGTAATTTTCCATGTTTGATGGCATATTGACCTTCGACATTGCCGGTTACGCTAAAGGCCCAGCAGCTTCCACACTGGCCTTGATTTTTTACTTCAGTTACAGCTCCTTTGGCTCTCCAATCAAACTCGACAGGTAACTCTATATTCGTCGGTATTTCGGCCCAGCTGTTTCCAATTTCGTTATGATTTTTCAAATCCTTTCGAAATCCAGTATACTTTTTAAACTCATCTTGAGTCAAATCAGCAAACATTGTTATCCCATATTTACCTGTGCCCTGCTCATATTTGTTTAACAGATGGACATATTTCATGTTTTCTTTAAAAACATTAAAGCGATAATTATATTCTCTTTCATTTTCATAGTTCTTATTGAAAGTGACTATAAAGTGATCAAATAGATTTTCATCTTTTAACGAATTGTGTGCATCTTTATATTTTATAGATCTTTTCTCTTTGTGACGGACACTGCTGGTTTTAAAAGAGTGCTGGACTTGATCATAATCACAAGTAATATTAACTTCTCGGCCGTCATGTATCCATGGTCTATCCCAGATGATAATTTCGCATATAGATGGACTTTCTCCTGCTAATTCGTTACATTGATGAGAATCCTGAAGATCATTTAGACTGCATTCCGTTGAAACAACTTTGGTCTTGATGTGGTAAAGAAGACCTGCAACAATCTGTTTTTGTGCAGAAATAATTTCTATAACTTTAAGCTTGTTTGGCCGAGTAGATTGTAAATTAAATTGCATGAAAGAGCTATGGGCAAGATCATTTATAATAGGATCTGATACTGACACGTTCCATACACCGCCTGGTATTTGTCTAGGAACTCTGGATAGTTTTCTATTGCCTTTCTTCATATTGTTGTAACATTTGAACTTTAATATTTCTTTCTCTAGTTTGTCCTTTACAATTAACACTTTTGTTTTACAGGATTCTACTTCTTCAGATTCCAATTTCTTCAAGTTTATTAAAAATGAATAAACAGTTCCACCAAGTTTCTCATTTTTCTGCTGTTTGGGATATAAAATCTCTACAATATCGTGTTTATTTGGACCAAGCTTTTCTTCAACTACAAACTTGGCTAACATTCTGAGCCACTGCTTATTGTAAAGAGTACTTTTTTTGAATGAGGTTTTTGTTGAACCAGCTGGAGACCTTTTTTTTCTTTGTTGGTTTGCAGGTATTGTACTTTCTCTTAATTGGGTTTGAACATCACCATTATTCGAATCTTCAAGTTTAAAATTACTACTGGTAGGACTGCTATTGGTGATTATTTCATCATTATTATTAGGAATTGAGGCAACTTCGACAGATGATGATTCTATAGGGCCATCTAAACTTTCTGGTTTTGCAGTATTGTTATTTTCAAGGGGCTTTGCTTGTTTAGGAATTTTATGAAACTCAATTTGAGATTCTATATTAGCAAGAACTGATGGGCTTATGTAGTCGGGATTTTCAACGTCAAAACGTCCTGAATTGGCTATTTTGTCAAAATTAGGCACATTATTAGGCTCTTTATTGGTAATCTTTGAAGGATATCTATTACCATACCCATTTGTGATTTCAATTTCATTGTCTATGTCTTCTGGATATCGGCGTTTTGGAATACCAGGAAATGTGGGATTAGTAACATCAGTAAATTCTTGTGATACTGTACAATTATTTGCAATTATGTGTTTTTGCAAATTTATCCATGGTTTTTGCCAATATGTAATATGGCATATTTGAGATGGTACATTGGTATCTAATGGGCACAGTTCTGGAGTTACTGTACTAACATCTTTAGCACATACAGTAGGAGCCACTTCAAGTAAAAGAATGTATTTAATTCCAGCTACAACCTAAAATAAAAAATTTATCAGCCATACCCAAAATTGTTTTTAAATTCAAAAATCTTACTTGTTGTTGTACTTTTAATATATTTAAAAGTACATGTTTATTTTCACGCTCAGATTCAAGATGTTTTAATGCAGTTGTTATTAAATCAGGTAATCCTTCAACATTTTTATCAAGATCAATAACGCATCCTAAACATTGATTAGAATTGCGGCGTACAGCTATAAACTCATCAGCAACTTCGCCTGATGGTGAACCTTCATTGCTTGATTGAACCTAAGCAATCAGTAATTATTTTTAATATTTAAGTGATATACCTGTTACTGCACTTACTGAACTCGTGGGTTCTTCATTAACCTGTAGCACAGAACTTCTTTGTACTGGAACTTCTCCGTTTAATTCAGCTCTTTCTGTGGACTCGTATATAGGATGGCAGGTAGCTCCTGGTAATATTTCATACCTGTCAATTCCTTCTATTTTTTCTATGAATGCCTCGCAGGTGTGCAGTTTGGGTCCACATCTAGGATCGTTTGAATTAAGGCGGCATTCTACTTGAACTTCAATTTGTAAAAATAAGCCTCTTTCAGTCTAAAATGAATTTGTATTATTAATTTCTCATATAAATTTTGTCAATAATAAACATTTGTTAATACAATCGTATTATTTGACTTTTTGTTATCTAAATCAATCTAAATAGTTTTGCGATACAAGGTTGACCTTCTTTTAAAATATTAAATAAAATGCATATCATATATATACTCGATCGCGATTATTTATAAACATTTGTCATCTGACAAATGTTTCTAATTTTACATCGAATGGTCACTATTTTTCTTGGTCTTTTTAATAAAAATGAATTAGTGTCACTTAAAAGTTGATTTTACTGATTAATAAAATGATAAGATTGGTGTACAATTTCTAACCTTTTGCGCATTTTTTAAAATTCCAACGTTGTAATTGTATATTCGATTAGGGTCAGTATTAAAGTAATTTAGTACACCCCAAATGTGAGGGGTGTAATTCTCATTAGTTTCGTTGACTAGTTCTCCATTAACACAAAAAATTAATAAAAAGAACAACACAGTGTTTAATAACTTCGCCATTTTCACAACACTGACACTGAGAATGAGCCTAGGAATGAACGTTTCGATCGGTAGGCAACCAGCAAGGCATAAGCTTATTATATTTAATTGGGATTGATTAATACGTCCGGATTTTGCAAAATTACAGGACAGCAGTTAATATTGAGAGAATATAACAGCAAAACTTTCAAAATATAAAAAAAAACTTATGATAACATTAGATAACTTGGCATTATTGTTAATAGTGTCAAGGATTTATCAATTAAGGAATATATGTATACTGTTTTATGTTGATAATACTTTTGTCCTTATCAACGCGGGAAACTAACAAATCGTAAATTAACGCGTTCTAATGTAACTTTCCAATAATTAAAATAAGTTTAATATAAATTCATAAATAATAAATAAATTAGTAGGTATAATATCTATTCAATCAGCAGATTTATGCTATAGCTGCTTTTTCGATTTAGAGGACTTTATTTCGGACCATTTTAACCAGAGTTGTGTCATTTTAAATAGGGTGAAAATATCTTGTTATCTGTTGCTTTTGTTACATTATTTTTAGTTAAATCAAATGTCATTTACATTTTGTCGTGTTGTCGTTTCAAAGATCGTTTCATTTAAAATTTATGTCGCTTATCATTAATCCATCTACATATTTGTGGTCGTTCCAATGAATTTTTAGTATTGGAGGGTTGAAGCGGTAATTCAATGGGTAAATATAAAATACCTACATACCTATACATTTTTTAAATTACATAATACCTAACTAAAATTTTGCGCAAAAAAGTTAATTGTTACTACTATAGGTATTCCTATTTTTTTTTAAGCTGAAGAGCGTTTTTTATTTGTTGGATAGATGACAATTGTTACAAGCATTGTTAGCTTTAGCTAAAAAATATTTGTATCTATCGGCTAAACGGTCGGTAATTGTTACAAGCATTGTTAGTTTTAGCTGGAAATCGTTTTTATTGGTGGTACGGAATTATTGAAATTGTGATTTATGATTAGCAGTATGCTGCATCGTCGTTAACAAGAGTTTATTAGATAGAAGAATTTAAATTTGCAAGTGAAAAAGGTGGGGGGTCGTTTTAACATAACATAATAATAATAATTTGACCGAGGCAGAGTTAGTAAATTTCAACACAACGCGACTCACGGCTCTGCACTCTGCATTGTGAACATTGTGAATCTGTCTTGTCTACGGTAAGTTTCGAGCGCTAGCGAAGTTGAAAGTGGATACTAACGCCGCGGATAAACGCTTTATGCTAATGGACATCTAAACTTTCAAGATGGCCGCCGATTCGGGAATGGATACGTGTCCGTCGCCAGAAATTGCCGATTCCAGGAAAAGACCTCTGGACGGGGACATCGAGAACGTAGATTCGAAACGTTCACATTTTAGCTCAGGTAAATTTTTTGTGCTGTTACATTGTTGATTGTTGTGAAAATCAGTGGCGGTTACTTAACGATTGTTGCGTATCTCTACCATGTATCAATTGTCGCAATGACGTTTGTGTCCGTGAAGTTGTCATCATACATGTTGTTTTTATTTCGATTTGTACCTAGCGCTAATAAAAAGGGGCATTCTTCGGATTAATATGATTGCGTAAGTGTAAACAATGAAGTTCGTAATCAAAAGTGCGTGAATATTGACAGCTACAGCTGCAGTGGGTGTGATAGTACGGCAACATGTTGACAGCCCGATCAGCTGTAGTTTTTGAAGTTTTGCGCGAGAACCACGTCGTCTGCATCGTGAATAATTTGTGACGTATTGAAGCTGCATATGGTGTGCTGTTACCTTCTTGTACAGTTCTATTTCTCCGCCTTGAGGTCGAGGTTAATTTTCTGGCATCTCGTTAAAGCTCCTGGCCATACTAGGCACGATTAAATGATAAACAATTCGGATACCTTCTATCTCGATAGTTTGTTGTACACTTTACCTACTGGTGAGTTTTCATTTGGACGATTTTTCGAAAAACTCGTCGCACCCATTCATTGTTTTGCTTCAGCTCATCATCTGTGTATTATATCACAAATATATTTCGCATTTTTCTCTCCTAACATTGTCACTGGGACTATTGGTGTGATCAATCAAATTACATCACCATCTGACCATGACTTTTGTGTATGACACGACTAAATTCACTTTCTTTTTCCTAGATTTGCTTTGGTAGGTAAATAGGTGGCACATTTAAAGTATGTATACAACTTATAGCCTACCAATTTTGTCGACTCCACAATTCTTCATGGATTATTAATATTTCTAATTTCGTCTTGTAAATTTCTCCACTATAGTGTCCATTCTATTTTCTTTTAAACTACATACATATCAATTAAAATGTAGTTGCTTTGCTTCTGCTGAATTTCGATTTTGTTTTGAGCTGAATTTTTCTCAAAATGCGTTTATTTTTTTGTTCTATTTTGGTTCCATGAGAAAAGCCAAAGGCTACAGTGGAATTTTCTGTGTTTATCTATTAAATATGGATTTAAAATCGACGTTCTATTGACCGATCTTTATTTTGCGAATACACACATATGTTTGTAGGTAGTAAATCTACCTAAATTTTTTCTTTGGTGAATCATGCAAATTAGCTTTTGAAACACACTTTATCAGTAAATGCATTGCAAAAGTGGTATTGTAGTAGGTATTTTGCTATCGTAAAAATGTGGATTAAGTTGACTGAATTCAAACTATTGTTTTCTGCTTGAAATATTCTCGAGGAAAAGAACAACGATAGCAAACTATTCTGAATATATTTACGTATGATTTAATAGTACATAATTTGTATGTAGGTATGTACAGTGCGTTTTAATTTCGTTAATGTACATACCATGTGTTGCCATAATATGGACTATACCCAGTTTTACTGTCATTATTTTTGCTAGTGACTGTACTTTTGCAAGTTTAATAATAATGGTCATTATTATTATTTGTTGGTGATATGCATGTACGTTCAAGGTCGAGTACATACATTGTACATTACAAATGAATTTTTATAAACATCTGTATTTACGTAATTTCTTTGTAAGTTTATTAAAAACTTTTAAACTGTCGTATAGGAAATGTATTTTTTTATTGAAAAAAATTTCTTACGAGTTGTCCGTATAATACCTACGTAGTTCAGGAATATCATCCTTCAAAGTAATGTTTTTGTTATCTAGTGTAAACCACATTATTTGAGGTTTAATATAAACGAAGCTTTATTATTAATAACGATTAGAGTAAATACTAAAAAATACTATTAATAAATTAGTGATAAACGACCTTTGTGGATTATCGTAAAATTGAAAATATTTGTAGGTATTGGATTTTGTACCTAATAAATTATTGAATACTTACCATAATATGAAAAACGTGCCTATCTGTTAGGATACTAAACAATTATCGTTATATTTCAGTTTAAATTAAATTTAATTTAATTGTAAAGTTATTGCCAGTAAGACATGGAGGACATTAATAAATAATTAACTACACGCTTTTGAGTAAATCATGAAGGTAAAAGAAATATGAGGTGTAATCTTAAATTGGTATTTATGAAGTACTTACTCATTATGACAGACTTTTGCAATCTGAGATAACAATATTTGTTGTCATTTTAAATCACTAACTTATGTGTTTATCTACTTAATTTAAATGTCACAAAATTATCATTAATTTGCAAATATTTATTATTGGAATACGTAATCGTCAATCTTTTATTTCATTAGTATCTGTTATTCTCATATTGATAATAGGTAATTAAGAAACGAAAGTTTATTATTATCATCTTATCTTCTGAATTTTGTGTGACGCCTAAACAAAATAATTTATGAAATTTTAAGAAAAAAAAAAACGAGTTGCTCAAAAAAATTACTAAATTATTACAATTTTCCTATAATCTTAAAATAAGCGAGACGAACATCTTATGTCCCTATTTGCTTAACCTTAGCTTGCCCTTTGGTCTTGCTTTATCATTCTGATAAACTAATTATGTATTACGTTATCTTCTTATTTCTAGGCAGTAGTCAATCAAGGTGTTGATTTTTCAGAAATTTAATAAAAATTAATATATATTTCGGTATCTATTACGTCAGAAATTATTTTTGACTCGCTAAAATTTAAATAATGAAAAACCAATTCTTGCAAAGTAGTACCTAAGTACTCTTTTTTTTTTCGTTTATATATCGGCCAGTCTATACAATACGTATGTTGGTTGTCTTTGTATTTTTAGAATAATAGGAAGTAATAACTGTGGGGTTTCTTATAGTCGCACTACTTGCGTAAGATTGTAAATTTATCGGCGAATTCTGTCTCGCAGAGGCAAAATTAGGTCGATTGCAAATCGAAACTCGACCCGTTTGTATAATTGATACTTTATTAGAGCCGCCCTCGTACAAATGATTTTACTTTTCAACATATGTACAATATCCAGTAAAAAAGAACTTACAGATACGGCTCGTTCATGCGTATATATGTATGGATATAAAAAACTGTTTTTTATTTTGAAATGCGCCTTTCATTTCCTGTTTATTATTTGAAATATTTTTTTCCTTTAATTCCTAAAGTAAATGCATAATCTGGTCCAAATAGACCTCCAGGGGTCGACTGTGACCTGTAAGAGGTCTTTGTTAGGTAAAACCAAAATTTAGGGTGTACGTATGTAATGTAAATGAAGGTTCACAAAAATGAGCCCCCATTTAAGCAGACTGTGACTGAAAATTTGGATTTATTCTATAATTAAGATAGTTTTCTACACTTTCTTATACAAATAATCATACAGGGCAAGTCATCAAGGCGAAATCGGTCTGTAGGTAGTAAATGTACAGTTTAAAATAAAGAAAAATATTTCAAGTCAAATTTGGTGTACAATAACGTAAAAAGCATTTTCAAATATGGCATACTTCCGGTAAACCGAAAGTACACCCTAACTAACTTCGTTGTTTTAAATAGAACGCCTCGTATATTATTGCATTTTTGATTTCCCTATAAAAAATAAACGTCAGTTTATCACCACTATATCGTGTCTAGGTCGCATCATTCTTAAGTTATTTTGCAGTTATTCAAAACTTAACAGTGTTTGGCACCATTTTAAAGTATATCCGGACCAAAAGAACAGAGGGATGCGGGATGCGGTATTCATGTTTCGATTCTTGAAAAAATACCCTATAATCTACACATATACATAGACAGATATTTTTTCAATAGGTACTACAATATTTATCAATACCCACCAATATTTACAAATTCTAATAAGAATAACTTTTTTTAATGGAGGCATATTTTTATCACCTCGCACCTATAATGCAAAAAAAATTCCTTCTGATTTTTTTAAATGTGAAAAAAAATGTGTTGTTCCGTTTAAAAAAATGAGTTACTCCTTTTTGAATTTGTAAATATTGGTATTGATAATTTTTTGAGCACCAATTAAAAAAGTATCTGTTTAAATGAGAGGCTTTTTCTTAAGAATCGAACTGTGAACAGCACCCCTCTGTGTTTTTAGTTTGGATATATTCAAAATGGTGCCAAACACTGCAAACGTTAAATGTTTTAAAAACTGTGAAATTACTTACTGGGTTAATAAACCGACGTTTATTTTTTTATAAGGTATTCAAAAAATTAATCATATACAGGGCGTTCCATATAAAATAACGAAGTTAGAATTGATTGTTTTTCCGTATAAACATTATGTGATGATAAATTTTCATTTTGCGATGTAGCAGTAAATCATGTATAGAGATAGTACATAAAAATGTTCTGTCAGGTGTTTGTACTGTTGCCAAAACGCATCGTTTGCTTTGTTATACAAATTGTCATGTGCACATTTCTAATACTTTTTCACTATTTTGTACGTTTGCATAATTGCATACATACATAACGTACATAACTACGAAACGACAACGTAATTTGAAAATAATTTTTTTTTGGTCCACCTAGACTTTTAATGTCAGTAAGTTGAGTTGTTCATATATTCCTTATATAATAAACATAAATCGAATATGTAAAAATAGCTGAAATATTTAATTGATTAGCTTACACCTTACATACGTATTTTTTATTTTTATTTATATTGAAACTAGCAGCAATACCCGGCGTTCCCGGGTAAGAATATATTACCCGTTTAATGGAACATTCTAGAATATTCGCGAATTTAGGAACTATCCAGAACATCCTATAATGATTCAAAACATTTTCTAACTTTTTCTAACATTCTGAAACATTCTTGAATGATCTTCAAGATTCTGGAACATTCTTAAACATTGCCAAATCATTCTGAAATATTATAATGAAACATTCTTTTACTTCTTAGAACATATTTGAACTGCCTGTAACATTCTAAAAAAATCTGCTTCATTCTCTTCCCCACTCGCCTGGCGGGGATGACTAGTCGATTGATAATAATTGATCAGTTATCGACCACTGAGAGTTGAAGATTATTACAGTACTAATATCGCTATTAGAAAATGAGGGTTGGTGGTAGAAGGGTGAAAATTTGGGGTTGTATGTATTTTTTAATGCCACATTATAAGTAATTAAAAAAATTGTCCAAAAAATAAAAAATTAGAGATGGACAACCCTTATCAATTAGGGGTATGAAAAATAGATAGTTCCCGATATGCATATAAAATTTTATAAAAATCGGTCAAGCCGTTTCGGAGGAGTATGGTAACTGACATTGTGACACGAGAATTTTATATATTAGATAGAAACGATTTTTAATGAAATAATGGAAACACATATTTACCAGTCTTATACATACTATAATAGCTGCTAGTTGTTGCAATAAAAGAAATAACTGGTATGGGCGATTTTTTATACATTTTATTGCATTAAAAGGTGTGTTTTAATTTTTTGAGCTGAAAGAACATGCTACATTAAAAAAATATGACAAGGGTATAGGTACATAAATAAAATCATAAACTGTTATGTTAAAAATATACGTAGTTGTTATTGGGGCTCGTAATTTATTTCACGTTATATTTAATAAAATCACAAAGTTCTTTTTATTGATTTATTTTGATCGTTAGTTGAGTAACGACAGAGATAATTTGTAAATTACATAATTTTAAAATGAAATGACCAATATTAAGTCAGTCGCAAAAATCGAAACTAGTTGAACTTGTTCTTTAGGTAGATGGATAGTGGATACCATTAGCAATGGTGCATAGCAACTTTTTGTTAATCATGACCGTTTAATACCGTAACCCAACCTAAGGCCTTGGTGCATAACATTTCGTACATACTAATCGGGGAAACCTTACCTATTGACTCAGATCTGTAAAAGTGCTCATTTTTTCAACTAATCGTAATGTAATCAATACTACTCAGGGATAATTAACATAGCTTCCTATTACTCGAAAAATATTAAGTATTTGTAGGATTAGTATTTCCGGAAATTATCCTTGGCATAGGTATATATAAACAAAGAATTTTTATAGAATTACCTAACATTTATTTTAATGTTTGGTAGTGCCCAGTGCCTCATGAAACGAAAAAACATTAAAAAATGCAAATATTGTTAGGTGTGTAGTTGGAAGTAAAAGTAAAAAAAGATGGTACAATAATAGAAAAGTTGTTTTATTTGCATATAATAAAATCCACAAGTCTTAAAAATTACAATGGCTTATTTAGGTGGAATAATTTTGAAATCAAATTTATAAAATATTGCTTAGGTAAATACTACGAAAGCATGTTTAGGGGGTCCGATATTGCTGGGGAAACAAACTCGAATTTGTACCTACTACGAGAGGGTGGAGAGTAACGGAGGGGTAGATAAACGGGTGTAAGTCAATTGCGCGCTGCGGTCAGTTTACTACCTGCTGTGACAAAACTGACCCTAAAAGTGATGGGACAGTTGCGCGCGATCATTAAATTATTGCCCCCTGGGCCTTTTTTGTTAATAAATAGTTTAATCATATTAGAAACCAACAAAGATTTGAAATAAATGTATTTGGTTCGGGTTTTTATATTCACCTTGACTCTTGACTTATAATTATATAGTAGGTAACTAAAGAATTGTTTTGTTTTTGTTTCAAAAGGTTACGGTATGTAAAGACAACACGAACGAAGGGATATTTTTTGTTCTGAACGTAATAAAGTTGTTCAGCATAGGTAGAGTCAGTTTTTCTTTTTGTGAAGCTTCCTTAATGTTCAAAAATCCTTGATATCTTACGTAAATCTTGCAGAAATCACTGCCCCCCCCCTATCTTTATCTTTATTGTGTTTAGCAAATTTGACAAGAAACTTTAATTGAAAAAGTAATACTGCTTGTTTTTTGAGTTATGGATCAACGACACCTATAATAAGCACTACCGGACCGTGAGTTTAGGGGGCCCTGGGCTAATACTACTTAGGTGTCCATCTAATTACCCAAAGTATAGAAAAAAATGAGACAGTAAAATATTTTTGATCTATATTGTAATATATTATGGATTCTTTCGCATTATCGTCTATCTTTGACTTGACTTAGCTGGGGGGCCCCTTGAATCCACGGGGCCCTGATCTGAAGCCCAAAAAGCCATATGGCATATGGTAGATCCGGCCCTGATAATAAGCACCTATTAATTTAGTTTTGTTAGTCTTTTAACGTGGGTCGTATTTTCGATTTAACGCATCATGGCACTGAAATGGGAAATTTTTGTAGTACTTTTGCAATTTCCGTCAGCTTTAATTAAAGTGTGTAACTAATCAGATACGTAATTTACATTTGGTCGTAGACAATGCCATCTATTATATGTATATTAGTTTCCATATACATACAAATACCTATGTAGTTACCTACTTGTGCTGCGGTAGTTTCTCAAGTATGATTTATATTAAATTTACACATGTATAATACAATAATGAACATTGTAAATAAACTGTAGTAGTAGTAGTATTATAGTATTAGTTGTTGTCAATTTGTAATTCAAGTTTGCGACACAAACACAAAGTTACATACATATAAATAAATATTATACCTAATACCTACAACACTGTAGGATAGATTTGAATCACCTGTCGTCTCTTAGTATGCTACGTATTTCAGCTGTGTGTTAGTAGGTCTAGGCTGTTTATTCCGCCGAGTGCAACTTGCCTACACATATATAGGTACATATACATATTCTCTATTCATAATTAATTAGAAAAGTGACATACGTTCAAGGTAAACCGGCAGCCACAAGTGGTGGTGAGGTGAGGTGTTATAAAAATTGACTTGTTCTTATTGGATAGAGAAAAAAAACGTAAACGAAGAAGCAGCAGAAATTATCGCTCCTGTTGTATGCAAAAAAAGTATACAGAGTGGTACTTGAAAATTACCTACAGGGTGCCAGTTAAAAAACAAGGACAGGAAAGTTCAAATTTGGAAAAGTCCTTTGAATAAATCAACTTCAGTTTTAAAGAACGAATCTTTAACTATAGAATGGTTATTACCTATATAATTTTCCCCCCTTCCCAGCTAATTCAACCCTTAAAATTTAAATAGAAAAGGGGGTCGTGCGATAGATAAATCATTTGAAGGTCTCTTTCTTCTAGGAACAACTACAACACAAAAATAATTGGAAAGTTATAACGATTTAATTTCAAACTACAGTTGAACTTTAAGAATTCGAATGACCATGTGTCGCAAAAAACTTCGAGGTGTCAAAACTTCGAGTTATTGAATAGTACTAAATGTACATATGTTAGTTTTTATTATTGTAAATGAGCATTTGTATGTATTTATTTCATGTTACTGATATTAGATAGCTAGATGGACAGATATAGGTAATATCCTTTTTCAGTGTACCACTTTCCACTTTTTTCAGACAAAAGACACAGTTTTTGAAGTATCTACGTTTTTATCACAAATAATCGTAAAAACTGAACTAAAAAGAGACGTAAAATCGTCCATGAATAAGTTATTCCCGCAGAAAATTCGATTTACTGAAGTGCCAAATTACAGTGGTGGATTTACCAGCAGGCTGAAAAGGCTAGAGTCTAGGGCGGCAGATTTTAGGGGGCGGCAAACTTGCTCAAAAATTTTTTTGTCTTACAGAAATAAAAAAAAATTATTATCTTATACACGGAAAAAACGAGGCTCAAAAAATCAACAAAAATCACAATATTGTAGTGCTATACAGTATACTGAATACACTAACGTCTGTATATGAAAAATTACTAAGTAAACGCTTATTTATAAAATATACTATTGGGATTTTGAATTTTTAAAATATTCCAATAGCGTTTAAGTATTACATTTTAAATTTAGTATTTTAACCTATTTTTTAAATTAATTATTGCCATAATTTTTTCTTTAGGTCCGTCCACACTATTCAATTAATGTGTAATATGTTTCACCACTTAAATATATCTATTTAAAAAGAAATGGGATCCGAAAAAAAATGCTTAAAAATAACAATAACAAATATTATATAGATATATATTGATATTTCTGATGATATTAACAACCTGTTTGAGTGTAGAATAAAAATTTAATAAATTTACACGTAAAAAATTGCATATTGTTGCACAGAATTTCATAAATTTTATACATTTCTTAGAATAATGATAATTGTTTTGAAAAAACAATAATGATAATATTGTAATGAATAAAAGCTGTAAATATCGATTCAACGAAAGTTCTTCTTAACATTCTTACATTTTTAATTGTATCTAATGAATTCGTATCAATATTTGTTGATTAGTATGATAAAAATATAATACAATCATAAAATTGCAAATTCATTGACAAAAAATTGATTGTGAATTAGGGTATAGAATTGCAGGTGTCAGTAGGGGTGGCAAATTTTGAATAGCCTACAGGTGGTAAATGTGTAAATCCGTCACTGGCCAAATATTATCTTCGAGATATTCAAGTAATAGAAGTTCCATAGTTCGAATAATCAAGTAAAAGTTACATATATTTCTTATAGTTGATGCTATTACCACCCAAATTGACTTGTCGAAAGTTGACTGTATTCAATATTTTAAATATTACACTACGTCTTAATTTATAAACTTTATTTTTGCGAGAGTATTTAAGATCAAAAGTTTGTTTTATCGAGTGTTAATCATGATTAAAAGAGTCACGCCAGCGCATTATTATTGAATGCAGGAGAAATTGTATAAGACAAAATTTTGAACAAAAATTATACAGTTGTATGGAAGTTGGTTGAGTTCAATTGGAACGTTTATTATGTTAAAGTTGAATTTTCCTTTTTTTTTATTTTTAATAATAATAATAATTTTGTGTTGTGTTTAAAATAAAGAGACAGTTCGAATGGTGTATTGTACAACTCCCTTTCCCTACTTAAATTTGAAAGGTTGGATTAGCTGTGAAAAAAAAATATTGCTACCCATATTTGTACCTGAACATATGGACGTGAAATATGTTTTGAGTAACTCTTGATAATGACTTTTTAGTTGAATATTTGTTTAAATAACTCGTTAAAACAATATACTATGTATTATTATTTTGTTCCATTTAGTTTCCACATATGTAAGCGATTTAATTCGTTAATAGGTCACTTCTGAAGTAGATATTTTTAACCAAATACCTACTTTTCTTCTCTTCGTGAATCATTGTGAAATTAAAATACTGTATACATTGGATATTACCTACTTAAACATTGAAACAATATAAATTTTAACATCCTCAAACTTTGTTCCATTGTAACTATACTTATTAAATTAGCATAAACTTTATTGTGTCTTCGTGTATGCATGCATACATACATACATATTTATATATCTGTACGCCGATGTTTTTATCGCATCATATTCTTTAATTGAAATCTCGGAGTATGAAGTAACATTTATTCGTTGCATACATATGTCATTAATTCTGCATGAGTAATTAGTGGTATTGGTATGAGTTAATTCTACAACTGGTTTTTTTTTAGTGTGTCACGTAAAACGGCTCCTAATTTCCGGGTATCTTTTTCGATTGGCATTTTTGTTTATGGTAAATAATTTAACATTTTACGAGTTTAATATTCGAATTGATCTTGCGTTTTTCTTTTAAACGACTCAAATTTTATTTAAATTGAATAATGATGATTGCAATTTATTTGCATATTTTTTCTATGAAAACTTTGTACATACGTCCTTCGTATTTTACCTTTTCTTTTTAGTAGATATCGCATATTTATCGCATCTTGTTACTTAAGTATAGCGATATTTAAAGTCTATATTTAACACGCACTCATCCACAGTGTCGACCTTCCCCTCTAAATAAGAATTATGTAATATGTAAGTCCCTTGTTGCATTTGTGTGCAGTTATCTGTAATATGTACGTATGATGTGCATGTTTAACGTATGGATGTAGATTTATCTCAATACCCACGTCAAACCTAAAAAAAGACTTATTGTTGTTCCTTAGAACGAATAATGCATTTATCTGCTCTCTCGTAAATAAATGGGATTATGTATTTGATTTTTAAGGTGACAAATTAATATTCTTAAAAAAATGAGCGAAAACGAAATTGTAGATGATGTATAATATTTGAGCAGAAGTTACAATCCCTTTTATCTTATAAGTTTGTAAAGAAAATGAAATGGAACTTTAAAATTTTAAACGTGAAAGATAAGATGAATAAACAAATGTTCATAAGATTCTAAACTTCGGCGCAATAAAAAAACTAAACCTCTTGTAAAATTTATTAGATGAACTTTTTAACCCTATAATACCTATGGGGCTGTTCATAAAATACGTCACACTAAAATTAGCGGTTTTTGACCCCTCTCCCCCGGTTGTCACGCTGTGTAACACTTTCTGTGACCCCCCTGTAAATATTACGTCACAAAAACTAAATCCCCCCCCTGATCATGATAAATGTTGATTGATAATACACAAATTTTGACAGCCAAAAATATTAATTTTATTTACATAATAAAATTTAAATAAATTAATAAATATCTTTTGTAACGAATAAATAAATAATATTTCTACTTATCAGAAGTCCAAGGATTCTGTAAAAATGCAATACAATTTTTTGATGAAGGGCGAACGTCACGTTGCCGTAGACCCCCCGTCCCCCCTTGTCACACTTAGCAAGACCCCCCCTCCTTGTTTGCGAACGTATTTTATGAACGACTCCTATACTGTATTATTGAAAATGATTAAATATCTTTTTTTTTACAATTTGTTTACAGTTTTTATGTAATTTTAGTTCTTTCTTTTCCAATGTGATAAGGAAATAATAGTGTAAATAAAATATTTAAATACCTACATAATTTTATTTTATTTAAGTATAGAACAAACACAAACTACAGTACCTATAAAAAATTGCTATTTCAGCAACAAACAATAAAGAAGCTTGCAACGTCTTCGTTAACAGTGCTGTCAGGATTAGTTGTCCCAACTGTGGCTAGTCCAATTTTTTTTCAAATTGTATTCTAGGTCATATGAAGGCTCTATGAATAGCTCTTCTATAACTCAATCTGGTCTGGTAATTTTGTTTTAATCAAAGCAGTCAACAAATGCTAAAAGTGACCACCTTCTACTTTACTTGATATGCACTGAGTCTTGGTAAACACTAGCAACTGTACTTATTGTTAGAATATTTCCAGCTAGTAAAGTTGTTAGTAACTTCAATCCTTACCATTCAGGATAATTAAAATTTTAATGATGTTGCGTTATGGAGACAAGGTACCGAGCTAGGATAAGATTTGTGTGTTGTTTAATGAAAAATATCCTGAAAATTCAATTGTGAGTAAGATATTTCACAAATTTGAAGAATATGGGACAGTACAGGTCACAGGATCCACCATGTCAAGCAGAAGGTGGTTACTTTTGGCATACTTAATAAATAAAATGTTCAGACCCCTATACATTGATGGCATTATCAGATTGGGTTTTAGAAAAGGTTCTCATACAGCCCTCACATGACCTAGGTTGCCATTAAAAAAAAAAAGTTGGAGTAGCTACAGATTAACTAGGGCTACGGGGAGGGAGTTCAAAATATCAGACGATTTTGAACAACCCTATATATTAAATCAAAATGATAACATTTTACATAGATGCTTTTTTTTTATAAATAGAGACTGTAAAATAATATCAAAAGTATTCCTATTTGTTTTAATTTTTTTAGGAACTGATTGCACGTTAAATAGGATTAATATTTATTGTAATCACGTTGTCCATATTAATATTTAAATACCTTAAATTTCAATTTGAAAGGTTTTCTGTTAAATAATATGTTACAGTTTTTCCTGTTTTTTTTTATGCCATTCCTCCTAGAATACCTTTAAAAGTCTTCGTTAGAGCTCCAGGAACATTTGTCAGCAGCAACCCCTGCATTATCGTGGAAAATGATAAAATTTTGCCTCGGAAATCGGCTCTTAAGGTTTTTCGGGGTCGCTGATTACGAATCTGATGTCCAATAAAAAAATATGAATTCAGTTTCCAAAATTTTTAAGGAATCCAGGAAAAATCTTTAAAATTGCTGCTTTTCCACTTTTTTCCATATTGTACAGTATTGTCCGGCTTATTTGCCGGATTACCTGTAAGTTATCTTCAATTTATTAGAATCTGAATCGGACAACCATTTTTAACTAAACTTCAATTTGGATAGGTAACACAACAATGTGTGCCCATTGTTAGTACATACTTTCCAAAAGAATTACTCTATTTCTCAAACCATTAAGTTTTAACTTTTAATCAATTTGATCCAACTATAGAATTCGAATTTACTAGCCTTAAAGAGATAGGTAGGCAAGCAGGCGCACCTGTTTAAGAGAACCATCGAACTTCTTTTACCAACTCGTAATGGACTAGAATGGCGTAATTTGCTAACGTAAAAAATACCATTAAACGTAATGTGTAGTTTGTGTCGTAACGAGCTGTTTAGCCTTTAATCAAACGCACAGGTAATTGATGATGTCCTTGTTTTTTATTAGTTATTTCTTCCTCCGAAATTAAAAACGGCTGTTGCAATTTTCGTGGGTGCCGAGTGTGTAAATAATATATCTATGTAATTTTGTTTATAGGGATTTGGAAAGAGACGTTATAAGTGGGTTGGCATTTTTACACCTCATATATTTTTTTTTCGTAATACATTTAAATGTCAAATCTTGTGCGAATTTATGCAAAATAACTTAACGACGAAGAAGGCGCGGTCTGATGAATTTTGTACAGGAAGGTTTTTAATACATAAATGTTATTTATTTTTATTAACAGGTTGAAATAAGTACGTTAACGGATTCACGATTTTATATTCCATACTTTTTTTGTTCTAGGAGGCGATGGAACCTATCACTTCAAGCTGCTCGTGCCTAGTGTGGCGGCGGGGGCTATTATTGGGAAAGGGGGCGAGACAATTGCCCAGCTTCAAAAGGACACCGGGGCGCGGGTCAAGATGTCGAAATCACACGATTTTTATCCCGGTAAATTAGTGTACTCATATGTTGAGGTGTTTATTTTCAAATACAGGGTGACCCAGAATTCGTTGACATATAATAACCGCAGGTTCTTGGGATAAAAATAAGTCAATTTAACCGCATATATCTATAATACTAAATCAATCCCCCTCAATGAAGAAAACTATAAAAAAGGGGTTAATTTACTTAAAACATTGGTAATTAATAATGGATATAAATCTGATGTCATTGATAATATTTTAAAGAAAAAGATCAAAAAACAAACTTTCAGTCATATATATCTTGGTAAAAGTTTAGAATCTAAAAAGAATCATTGGACCTTCATTAATTTTTATGACAATATTAGTTCAGCTATTTGTAAAAGTTCGCATTAGTAATATATGTTCTAATAAGAATAATTTAAGCAAAATGTTAGTTAATAATAAAATATCAAACAAGGATAAACTTTGTAAATCAGGAATTTATGAACTGAATTGTAATGACTGTAGCGCTATTTACATAGGACAGACAGGTAGATCCTTTAAGATTAGATGTAACGAATATAAAAAGTCTATAATTGATAAAAAAAGGTACCTAACACAGGATTTTCCCAACACTGTGTTACAAATAAACATAATTTTAAAGAAAATAATATAAAAATTTTACATTGTATTAATAAAAGCAGAAGGTTAAATTTATTAGAAAAATTTGAAATTCAAAAGGCATTCTTTCAGAATAAAATGTTACCCCCACGTACTCATAACGTATAAATTGTCGTGTTTCTGATTTTTAGTTTAGTTTCGATTTAACTCTTTGATAATGGCCTAATAAGCTAAAAAAAAAAAATAATTGAAGTACCATTCAACCCTCTTTAAAAGTTCTAAACAACTGTATCTGAGGTTAGGGGTAGTTTTCACTATTGTCGTTCTTTAAGAAAATTGATATGCACATCAGAAATAAGCATTTTCATGTACCAAATTTGATTGAAATTATATTAAACGTTTTTGAGTAAAATTGTTTTGAACTTTTAGTTGTTCATGGAATTTTGGGACACCCTGTACAATGTCATTTTATTAAAAAAATTAATGTATTCACTTAGTGGCACTTTTTTAATTTTAAAATTAAATTTGATATAGAATCGTACTCTTTTTCATCAAAAATGAATTTATATTTTACTAAGGCATATCAATTCATTTTATATATTATAAATAAGTCATTGTGTATTTTAATAGTTTTTAGTACAATAGTTAATTATTCGGGTTATTTATTTGGTGGAATAAAAAAAAAATATTAGTGGTTGATGTTTTCATATTTTTAGTTTTTATCTGATAAATTATTTCTGTAGTGAACCTTGAAGCATTTGATAAGAATGTGCCTTATCAGAATTTTTTTCTCTCACGTTATTTTCAATAGCTACTTTACTAATTTAAAAAAATCAAGATTTTCAATGAAAAAATTAGAACAGCAACAAGTTTTTTCATCTTTTTAATTTTAAAATGGTTTTATTTTTCTTAACAGGAACGACAGAACGTGTTTGTTTGATAACAGGCAACGTAGACGCTATTATGCAAGTTTTGGATTTCATTATGGAAAAGATTAAGGAAAAGCCGGATGTAAAACCTGGAATAGACGGTTTGGATAATAAACTGGGACAAGACAGGGACAAACAAGTAAAAATATTGGTCCCAAATTCGACGGCTGGCATGATTATCGGCAAGGCCGGTAACTATATCAAACAAATAAAAGAAACGACCGGTTCATACGTCCAAATTTCCCAAAAAGCCAAAGATATGACTCTCCAAGAGAGGTGCATTACTGTGATAGGTGAGGAAATAAATATCTAATGTACTTGTAAAAGGAGCACTAATGTTGTTGCTTTATTTTTGATTTACTGTACCAAGTCGAAAATGAATTGCACTCGAATTGAAAGCCACCATTATCAAATTAAATGACTAATGGAGGCAAACAATTTTCAAAATTACCATATTAAGTCCAAGGTCAATTTATAAGCGCAGCGTAGTCTGGTTGAGTGATCTAGTTTTACAGTCGCCATCATCTTACGAAAGCTGTTGGCTTTTAATAAAAAAAATGACGTTATATCATCTATTTCTACATAATTATGTATATTGTAAATCGATTGCTAAATTTTATTATTTTATGATAATTTAGGTGAAAAGGAAGCTAACAAGCAAGCCTGTATGATGATATTAGCGAAAGTAGTTGAAGATCCTCAAAGTGGTACTTGTTTGAACGTGTCTTATGCTGATATAAACGGCCCAGTTGCAAACTATAACCCTACCGGGTCACCGTATGCACAAAACACTGGTAGTGCATTTAACGCGTCCACAACTAGTCTGAACAGCGGTCTTAGTTCCGTTTCACAAAGTCTCTTGCTCAATGGAGGGCTCAATCTCAGTTTGAACCTTAATGCACCCGGACAAAATATGGCTACACTTACGGCTCAACTTTTGGATCACATTAAGGTAACACAAAAACTAATTCACTTTCTTAATTGTTTAGGATATACCGGATGTTTCATTATGGAAGCCACTGGCTATATCTCGGAAACTATTGAATATAGAAATTCAGAAGGAACTATACTAAAATGGTCATGAGAAAATCATAAAAATTGTTTTTAAACTTCCAAGCGGGCGTATTTGATAGGGTAAATCATAAACTTTAAGATTTCTCCCAAAATTCTCAAATTAATCTATAACTTATATACAGTACGTTAATGAACTTGAGACAAAACTTATGCGAAATTTTTCAGGCTTTCTAATAATACGAGAATTTTTTGGGAAATCTTGAATTTTATTATTTACCCTATCACTTGCGCCCTTTTCGGGTAAAATACGGAACTTAAAAATGATTTTCTTAGTGCTATTTTAATAATAATTGTTTTTTCCTGAATTTCTATACCTAGTAGTTTCCGAGATATGACCCCTGTGACCTACCCTTAAAAGGACAAATACTTCTCATAACTATAAGTAGTGACTGTCGCATTTAAATACCAAAAAGTACTTGTAATAAAAGGTTGATTATTGTAATATGGGATATTAAGTTTCCTTTTTAATTATTTTTCTGTTTTTGCTCAGTTACAGTTGAGGAGTTCCGGTTTTACCGAGGCTCAGTTGGTTGAGATTTGTGCCGCCCTGTCTGTTCTAGCTAAATACGGTATTCTGGGAATGGGCCTTGGTTTGGGTGGAGCGCCCACGGCTGCTTTGCCTGTTTCGAATTACCTGAGCGTTATGGAACAGGCGACCGCGGCTGCGGCCAACGCCAACACGGGAGTGTTCGGTCCTATCGGACAAGTTAGTCTCGGTGAGTGTCTAGGTGAGTTTTTTCTTCCAATGCATAACAAAGGAAATAAAAAAGGTTTGATTATAAGTGAAAAAGCAGGTTACAGTGTGTGGTTTGATATTCACAGGTTTTAAATATATTTTTGTTTTTGATTGGAGGCTCGTTGACAGGTGCCACATCTCCAACGCCCCGGCCTAGTTTGGAAAGATACGAAACGTTTGATCCGTTTAGGCACCCAAACTCGCCAGCCACTGCTCCTATATCGATCAACAACAACAGTTTTGGATTGGGAACTGGGCAGCAGATGGCCATATTGAATAAGAGTCCCACTCCAGCCGAATTGCAAAACAAGGATTCCAAAAACGTCGAAATACCAGAGGTCATTGTTGGTGCCATTCTCGGTGAGTTTTTTAATTAGACGTTATTGTAAATGCATTCAATGACCTTATGGGTTTCCAATTCATACTCCTTTTATCCCTTTGTTTAAACACATTGGATGAATTTCTTGTGAAGCTTACAAGCGACCCACTGCACACTCGTAATTATAAAGTTTCGTTTGTGTGTAACAGATAGATAAACATAAACTAGGCTACCTTTGTATTTAACTATTTGAAGGGGCTACGAAACTACGAAAACAACCATTTGCAACGGATGAAGATATCGAACTGCAGTTTTAACCTGTTTTCTTGCAAATTTAATCTATTTTCCGATTACGATATTAAAATTATGTCGTATGATTTAAATTTTCGTGACAAAATCAATACCATCGTTATTATTGTGAATTGTACTTTTCAGCAATTTTATTCGAAACTATCGGGTACCAGTTGATATGGCATTTGAAAACAAATTTCTCTTTCAAATAAGCCTGAGTTTGCTAAAATCGGATAAGTCGTTTAGAAGACAATTAGGGGCTTCCTCGCTCTTATTAAGTTCGCTATGGGTCTCAGACAAAACTTATGCGGAATTTTTCAGGTTTTCTAATTATGTTATTAAAGTTATAGCTTAATATGAGAATTTTCGGAGAAATCTTGAATTTTATGATTCATTCTACCAATTACGCCGCCTTGCGGTGAAACGAGGACGCTATAAATGATTTCAAAGATTTTCTCATGGCCATTTAAGTATGGTTTTTTTTTTCTGAATTTCTGTACCCAAAAGTTTTCGAGATATGTGTATTTCTGACGATTAAAAATCTTTATTACTTGTAAGTACTTCATTGCGTAGTAAACTTTGCCGCTAAACACTTTTAAAATAGTACTAAAGAGGTATATTTCCTGTATTGTGTTATATTGGTTGCCTACCGCGTTGACTTCATATTGAATAAGAGTCCTTTACGGTAATTGTGGCTCAAGCTAAGTCTATCTATGTAATGGTTACGGCTCTGGTGTACATGGGTAAATTTACCACTAGTACATGCACCTCCACTTCCTGTTCTACTTTTGAAAATCTTATTATATTTAGTGTAGTATGTTATGTAGGGATTTTATATGTATTAAGGAAGTCCAGGGACTTTACGTTCGATTATTTATAAAATGTTTGTAACATAACGATGAACTTTCAGGGCCTGGTGGCAGGTCCCTAGTAGAAATCCAGACCATCAGCGGCGCCAACATTCAAATCTCGAAAAAAGGTATCTTTGCTCCAGGCACCCGTAATCGAATCGTAACAATCACCGGAAATCCGAATGCTATTAACACCGCAACCTACTTGATCGAGCAGCGCATTTCCGAAGAGGAGATGAAGAGGGCCAGAAACAACTCGCTCAGTTCCCTCGGGATACAGTGATTCTCATTACAAGTAATTGGTGGTACAAAGGACGTATGTCTTGTCTTTCTTCTATTTTATTATTTTTGGGAGTTATTTTTATCAGACGCTTTAAATTTCATGTGTGACTATAATGTCTTTTTTCTTGATTGTTTAATTTTTTATTTTGGAGTCATTGTTCTTTTATTGAACTAACAAGTCAACGTTCAGGGGTATTACAGAGGGGTTAAAATTTGTTTGTAAATACAATGAGAGGGGTGCGATGCGTATCCCTAAAATACATATATATATGTATATCTAGAATATTGGAATCGCGTTAAAATCGCTGTGCGGTAAAACTAAAGCCTGGTGTTTTTTTATTAATATTTTTATTATTGTTGTTTTTGATAAATTTTGTTTTTGTATATATTATATTTGTTGACGAGTATAATTTTTATTTTTCGACTTTTGTAAAACCAGGTGGAAAAACTATCATATTATAACAATCGAGAATTCGATTTATTTCAGTTAAATATTTCTAAATTTGTTTTGGCCTAATAATGAATATATATTACATCCTATTACATTAATTATTCATAACACTCTAAGTAAGGAGAATTAAACTACATTTTTTTTTTATTAAAAATACGGACGAAAAATTTGCAGACGGGAGTTTTTACTATCATAACTAATAGATTAACTTTAAACAAATCGTCAATTAATCATTACGACCGCAAAAATATTACACTGTAATTAATTTCGTTGGAACTTATATGTCGAAATCGTTTTTCCTTCCTCTTTTGCCTCTATAGTACAATTATTCTCGTCATTTGTACTTGCAAGAAAATTTTGGGAATTTTTATTGCATTAATTAAACTTCTGATGCGATACAATATGATGCAAATCAATCGACTGTGATTGGTACCAAGTTGTAATTTTAAAAACGAATGTAACAACTCAAGAATTGTTTCCATACAATCAAACGAAATTGCTTATATTACATTATAGTTCAATAGTAATTTTACAATTCTAGACGATGTAAGACATTTCTTGTTCAAACTATTGCACCGCTTGAATATTTGTACAATCGAAAAATACGTTTGATTGAATGGAATAGCTAATTAAACTTGACCATACCTTTAAATCAATGAAATTTCGAAGATGAAATAATTTAAACTAATTGAAAATGTGAATTGTAGGAAAATTAATTACTAAACGTGGTATAGTCGTGCTATTTTTTTCAATGAGTTTAAATTATTTTTGTTACTACTATTGTATGATAATTATATTGTACCTGTAAATGCCTGTACGTGTGATTATAGTTATCATTTTTGTGCTTTGGCTGGCCAAAGCGTTCGCGCGCTAAGATCATGTAATTCCTTTTATTACTTATTCCCCTGACTCGCCACCAATCATAGGCCCCATATTCTGTTTTTTACTTCTTCTGAAACATGTATATCATTAATTATACTTATAACACACATCAAAAATAGAAAACACGTACCTATATTATTTAATTAATAGTTGTCAAAGAGAGATTTATCTGTTCGAAGAAAGATAACAAAAATCACGTCGTGAGCTGTTAATTCTTTTATAGATGTTTATTAGGTATAAAAATTCTATATATTTAAAAAGAAAAAGACGCAAAAAAATATGAACTATATATACTAAAAAAATGATGTAAATGAAAAAGTATACATAGATTATATATTGTTGTTGAAGCATGTTGTTGATATTGTTATTGTTTTCACACATGCTAAGCCGTTGACTAATCGATGATCTATCTATCAGTGTGTAGGTTAGCCATGATTAATCTTTACACTATTTAAAATAGAAAGGGGACCTCGAGAAACACACGTTCGTTATAATATTCAAACAACTAACTGGCATAGGTAAATCGTTTTCAGCTGCATTTCTAACCAATAGATTTTTATTGTTGCAGAAAACACAATATAATTGATTGGTTCTTTATTGCCGCAACTATTAATTTATAAAGTTTTATCAAAATGATTAATTCGATAATTGATATGATTTATATATTGTATAAATTATTGATTTCAGAGCCAGTTTATAGAAAGTCTGTCATTAACAATCAACTCGTATTCTATTAGTATTAATAGTACATTTTTTTTTAATAAGCAAATATTTTTTTAACACATGCATGCAAGCCATACAATTTAAATTCAATTTTAAACTGTAATTTTTCTTGTAGTTTTTAGGTGGTTTATGTTTTATGAAAATAAGATATATTTTATAACTTGTTGTTACCTTATCTAAGTGGTTAATATTTTTAAAGAGATACGGCGTTATGATATATTTTTTGGAGTTGATTTATTTATCAGTAAAAAGTAATTATTTTTTCAAATTTTAGGCAGTTTCATGGTGACATTTAAAAGTTACCAATTTATTAAAAAAAAATTATTTTCTTATTATAATTTTTGTTTTTGGGTAGTTTTTAAGATGAATTCGGGATAAAAAGCAAGATTTTTATTTAATTTAGAGCTTTGATGGTCTATAATATAAAAATAATAGCATTCCATGATATGTGTGAACCACGACGATTATATTACGTCTATTATATTTAAATAGAGAGAAAAAGAAAGTATCTATTTTCGAAAAAAGTCGAGCTTTAGAAAGAGATGTATAAGTAATTATTTTTGTTGTTGAAAATGTTTATTTTTGTATTCTTATGGCAAGAAGTAAAAATAAATCGATTATGGTTGACGGCACTCTAAAAGTAAGCAGAAAAAAAATACTATAATATCTAATAGGTATCTAAATGTATGTGATTATTATTATTAATTAATTAATTTCTATTACTAATTACTATTATTATTACCTACTGTAACTACAAAGAGTTGTTTATAGTCGTATAGCAATTTTAAAAACTGTTACATCCGTATTTCTTTTTTTAATACGTTTGCTCTCATGTTATTTTTTGAATGTAAAGGAAAAAATAGCTTCTAGTGGTAGACAGGTAGTAAAAAGTTAAAGAAGCGAACCACTTGAAATTTTCTTATATTACTCTATATACAAAGAAGAGAACAAAGTTATATATACTATTGCTGTGATATTTGAAAACTAGTTTTTGCGACTTGTGCCGCGGCGTGTCTGCGCCTCTGCGACTTTTCCGGTCCGATCGACGTTTTCACAATACATAAATTAATTAATATTCCATATCTTTGTCTTGCTTTGAATGTTTTTCTTACCATAAGAAGGGTTGCCGGGGCGCCTTCTCCACCGCCATTCATTCTATCACAATGTGTTAGCTAGAGTTGTTCATATTTCGAAAATTTTAACAAATAATTAAATTATTGCTTGCCATCGTTCGTGTTCGAAACTTCCACTTCACTTCAGTGTTTATAAAGTAGATCGATCAACTTGCCTATACCAATTATTAATAAAAACAAGTCTAATTTGAATAACTAACATAAGGAAGGTTGAAGGGCAATACTAACTAATTCATCAAGAAAGAATATTTTTAAAAACAGTCCATCATTTCTTTTTCTAAATCAACTAATCTACTTTATAATGTTCATGATAGCATAAAAAGTTTACGTTTGTTTCATTTATGCTGTTATTGGAACCAGTAAAACCATTTTCAAAAGTTTATTAATATATTTATAACATACTTTTATTTAAGTTTTTGTTGAGGGTTCTAATAACAAAAATAAGCCAAGATAAATTATTCTTTTTGCTGATTCTTTAACTGGTATCGAAACAATCTAATTTTTAATCATAATATGGGAAAAACAATAATTCTAAAAATATCAGTAATGTTCTGTTAGGGCCCTATGACTTGTAAATTTATTACCTTATTACTGGAAGATAGCTTGGTCGTTTCTAATCAATCCGTAAGCAACGAGCTTGTTCAGTGTATGCAATTTAAATGATCTAAAAGTACAGTTTATTTAGCATCACTGCTGTCGTTTCATTTTTTTTTTTATTAATTAATTAGTAACGTTAATAACATTTATACCTATAATTATCACACATTGTTTTGTAGGGTTTTATATTTTTAATTCCTTTATCACTTGGGTTAGTTCGTGTAATAGGAAACTTAAGAGTTTTCCAATTTGTACATAGTTAGTTTGTTTAAAATGCAATTCTATTATCTAGTATCCCGAATTAAAATATCGGTTCCACTTCTACCTGATATTTATTTCGAAAAAAAAAAAAATGTTATACAAAAAGAACCCTAATAATTAATACTATGTTTATGTTAAGGTTCGTTTTTTTAATGGTTATTTATTATTTTTGTTTGCTTTTTGCAATGTTTCGATAAAGAAAACTTGTGATTGTCGAAATGTTGTAATTGGCAATCTATTTATTTTTTTTAGTGGATTATGGATCTAATTATGTATATTTAATGCTGTATTTAAAGAAGTTAATTTTTTGGCCATGTTTTGTGATTGATTGAATACTTTTTCAGAAACATTGTAATTTTTATGGTGACAATTGTTTAAGTTTGGGAGGGAAGGTGCAGGTAAAGGTATAGGTGTTTTGTTAATCCTGTTACACTTTATTTTTCATCGAATTCGTTTTATATATAAATTTGAGCATAGTAAAATGAATTCAGCTTATGTGAAAATGTTTTTATGAAGTTGCATTTTATTTTATCGGACATTTTTCAAATTCATTATTATAAATATGCTACTTGCATTTTATGTGCCTTTTCTATTATTATAAAGTTGGTTATTTTCAAAATTAATTATTTATCATACTTCTGATTAGAAGAACCGAGATATTTTGATAATTGTCTTGTTATTTATAATAAATGTGTAACTCCATTGAAAAAAGTCTAGTCTACATCAACGATACATTAGTATAGATTTCACTGGTTACCTCCACTTAGGCTGTTAAAGATAGAGGATATTTTGTAACGTTATGGAAAGCGTTTTGTATATATATTATAGTGTCTGTCATAATAATTATTATTATAGTTTAAAATAATGTTACCATTATTGGAAAAAAAAGGATTTTAAAGGTGAAAAATTTTAATGCTGTATTCAGGCGATGTTCTGTTTATGCAGGCAAAAAAAACAAAGATTTTTGTCAATATCTTGATGTAATAACTTTTTAAGACGACGGACATATATTCTGAGAAAGATGAGGCGTTTAGATGTAACGATGATACTGATATGTTTCAGTTCTTTTCTTACTTAGACAATATCGAGGAAGGTAAGGCGTGTTGCACCTTCACATGGGTTTTCTTCATTGTTGTTATTGGTTATTTTACTGTACTGTAAAATGCTGTCGCATAAGTTTACCATACTGTTTGTAGTCCGTTGTTTCAAAGTAAGTTAGTTCACTGCATTGTCAAACACACTTTAAATTAATAAATTCATAGTGCCATACATCGTTTTATGCATTCCTTGTCATCGCATAAGTCTCATGTGCATTTATTTCGACCATTTTTCCCATTTCCTTTCTAATTTTCTTTTATTTTTTTTTTACAGCTAATAAGGGCCATCAAAGACATTAATTAGTATGTTTGTCTCTATATTACGAATTAAGAGATTAGGTGATTTGAAATATTAATTCATTTTGATGACCCAACATTAACTAACTATTCTGTTTTTATACCGAGTTTCATTAAATATTTTTTCAGTCATAAAATTAGAAGCAGCTCAAAATATATCCGTAGATGTAGCTGCTTTTAATTTTATTCATTAAAAATTCCTGTGTAGTATGGTATCTACTACTGATACTCAATGGCCAAAATTATTTTTGATCATATATTTCTTTTACATTCTCGAAAATTTAAAAGTGATATCTACGTAATATATAAAATAAAAGCACCGAAGATATCAGGTATTTTTTTATTTTAATCTTTTGCTTCGTTATTTAGCTCATAATTGTCCGTCCAAAAATACACGAATAGGCCCAAATGTACTGTTCTAGTCAAAATGAATTGTAAGTTATATTAACTGTTATTGTTGTTATGTAATTTTTAAGCAATTTAGAAATAAATCGAAACTGAATAATATTTTATTTTTACGGTAAATATTTGCTGTTTTACCTGTTTTTCTTTTGGGTTGATTTTGAGATAATTTTCTTTTTATGGAAGTATTATACATACCAGAAATTTACTTTGGTTTATTAATTTATTTTAAACGGTTATAGGTTTTCTTGCATTTTTTTACAATGTTTTTAGCGAGGGAAAGGGGTAAAAATGCAATAACACTTATCTAGGTGTTATTTATAAGAATATTTTATTGGCGAATATAAAATTTTAACGCATAAAAAGTAGCCCATAAAATTATCGTAGTAACAAATGATAAATTATTTTAACAAACGCAATGTAAAAGTAAACTACGTACGAACTAAAACGACAAAAAAGACATAATAAAGCACGACTACTACACAAAAGCTTTAAAGACAATAATAAAACCTATGATTATAACATAAATTTAAATATCGATGAGATCAAAATAATGAGCTAACAGTAAATGTGGTGGAATGTTAAAAAAGTTGAGCATTTGTTAAGGAAAAATAAATGGATCACCGATATTTAAACGTGATACATATTTAAGTAAATATAATAAAGAGACAATAAAAACTATATAAAGTATGTACACGTATTCGACAACGTATTTAAGGTAAAAATATTTAAAGAACAAGTAAAAAAGTAGTTTAGAAGTTTGCATATACATTTTTTTATTAAACGGTCAATACGATACTTTTTTGAGGTAATAGGGTATGTAATGTAATTTTTTGTTTGGAATGTCAACAATAAAAGTTTAAGGTATTGAGCACTACATTCAAATTGACAAAATTAGTAGTGTTTTAGAGATGTATAATAGCAAACTAATTAAAAAAAAATGTAAATTAAAACCCCTTTTAATGAGATAAGGTCTAAAATTTAGAGATTCATAAATACTTGTGAAGATAGAAGATAACTAAACATCAATATAAAATTCATCATAAACTTTACAAAAATTATTTTTAGCATTAAAAAAAGACGAAGAAAAAGTATTTACAATTTTTCAATGAATAACTTAACGAAACTCAAGTTTCTATTTTTTTTTATTCTATTACCTCAATGTTATCATGGGAGACACATACACACACAATGTAATATTCAAATGTGCAAGATTTCTTTTGCAGGATCTATATTAACCCATTCGCTACTATGATAAAGAAATAATTTTTTTCAGACCAACATTTTTTACATTTGCTTCTTGTTCTTTCTTTAAAAAAATGATAAACGATATAAATAAGTTTGAATAAGTGCAGTTTTACTTAGTTGCCTCTGGAGGACAATCAGGTTGATTACTTGGATGAGCAGCCCTAAAAGCTGGATGGTTTTCGAGTTCTCGGTCGATTCTCTGGATTGTAGGATATGGTCTAAGATCAACATGAAATCTTCTGGCATTAAAAACTTGCGGTATTAAACAGCAGTCTGCAAGAGTGATTTCGTCCCCCACACAGTATTTTCCAGCTGATTGTGACAGAAGCTTTTCAACTGCACGAAATCCTCTATTGATCCAATGTTGTGCCCATTCCTTCTTTTTTTCTTCACCAACGTAAATGAGAACTACGAGATTTTGTAAAGGCTGAATTGCAGATGCAACAATTTCACAAACTTCCCTCACCTAAGGTTTGTTTGGGTTAATATAAAGAAGGAGATAAAACAAGTATATACATACTTTAGCTCGTTTGACAAAGTCATGAGGCAGTAAAGGTCTTTGAGGACGTGTCTCTTCTAAGTAGTGCATAATATTTAGTGATTCTACAAGTGTGACTCCATCAATGTGCAGTGCAGGAACTTGTTCCATAGGGTTGACTTCCCTGAATTCATTACAATGTTGTTCTCCACCAGCTTTAATTAACGATACAGGTTTTATGTCGTAAGGGATCTCTTTAAGATTTAAAGCTAAAATAATATTAGGTAGTTTGTCTCCTTTTCATATAAAACGTTATTTAAAATTACCCACCTATTCTAACTCTCCAAGAACATGAACTTCTCCAATATGAATACAACAATGGCTAAAAAAATTGTTTTATTTACCAATAAAATAAAATGCACATCAAATTAATAAATATGCACTTGTTTGTATCAAGGTTATCTAGTTTTATATCTTTAATAATTTACATAACTATTTATGTTAATGTTATCTTAAAAATATTAATTATATTATTTACCTTTTGAATAACTGACATGATCACAGCAGGGCTTACAGAACAATCTTATTTAAGTAATGTATTGTAATTATTACGAAAAACTCAACTTTTTACCGGTAAAATTCAAATTTTGGAGCGGCGTAATTGTTTAACAAAATAAAGATGAAAAAGAGCGATATTTGCGGTAGAAAAAGAGAAAAGAATAAATAAAATTCTTTCCAAACAGATCGAACCATTCACAGCACTCGATTCGTCAAAAGTGTCGTCCGTTCTTCCCCCCTTCCTCTTCTGTAATCTTCCCACTTTGTTCCCATATTAAGTACACGGCAATATTCGGCTAAAATCGTAACTCTATATTTAAAATGTGGCGCTAAAGATTATCATTTTTGGAAAATATATTATTTTATCTTTAATAGTCAGAAATTTTAGGATTAGCCATTACACCAAATAAGGGCACCTGAATATTTAAATTAGGTATAGCATTTTAAGTTTAAAGTAAATTACTGCTTAAAGTTTAATAACAATATTTAAATCATTTTCTTTGTTAATCCAGTTTCTAATTAATTAACTGATTCGATAAATATGTTCTTTTTTTTCCACACCGTAATCTAATACTGGCAATCATAGATTAGCTGGCAATTGTCAAAATTAGTAGTCATTCAATTCTTCAATTGTTATTTTTGGAGGTTATTGATTCAGCCTTGGGCGTGTTGAAGAAACGAAGCTTGTTTAGTAAACTTTGTGATTTTTGTAATTATTTGCTGATTACATTAACAAAATGGACAGTGGAAAGTTAGAAATAAACAAAAAGCCTGAAAATGATGCCTTGCCAGCTGCTTCTTACAAGCAAATACCCGAGTCTGACTTGGAAGGTATGTAACGTATACAAGCGAAAATTGCATCAGATCAATTGACCTTTTATTAAAAAAATAATTAAACCTGTTCTTTTGCTGTAGAAGAGGCGGTAAAGCGACCTAAAAAGACCATCGCCAAAGAGAAGAACAGTTCAGACGGTGCTGATGAGAAAATGCTACCAGGTGAAGAAAAAAACGTATCCGGAAAAAGTAACGTTAATGCAAACGAAATCAAATTCACCACTAATGAGAAGCAGAATGGGGATGCCAAACTGGATATAGGTAATAATTTTAATTATTTATTAACGTCTTTAAAGAAGGAAATCGTTTAGTAGTTAAATTTCAATTCTATATGGATATAAAACAATCTATTAGAAGTAAGAAAACTAAGAAATACTAAGTTCTGATATTTACACTTAAATATTAATATAACTAACATTGATTGTGGTATTTGTGAAGTTGCATGATTAATTAAAAAATAATGGATAAAGACAAATAGGGAAAGTTTCAATTTAGTAAAAACTTCCTTTGGTTTACATTTGTTATTACAATTACCTAAATTACATATTATACAAAAATAAGTAGAAGCACAAAAACTAAAAGAAATTTTAAATTATAAGGTTTTCAATATTTTAAATTGAGTTTCTATTTATATTCCTAAATTTAATATAACATTAGTTATGTATGGAACTTTTTTGTGATACTGCATTAAATATTAACAAAAAAATCAAGTTTGATTATATTTTTAAGTTACATAAATAATTTATTATAAATGAATCAATTTTATCATTTCCATTGCTGGTAAAATTTCTTGTATCAACAGAACAATAATAATAAACAAAGAAGGAAGTATTTCTTATTGTCTTGATAAGACTATAAAATAATATGTACATATGTATGTAATTATGTACATGATATGCACTAAGACAATTGCTTATTTATTAAATTATCATTTTAAATTAATTTTGAAATACATACAAAAATGTTTTTTGTTTTACTATAAAATAGGCAATTATCAGAGAAAAATAACAATAGTAACAGTCAATAGGCCATAGGCATTCATAATAGTTGCTCTTCGTATATATATTTTTATATGTCTTATCAGCACTGTGTTATTTATTTGAGCATAATGTTTTTTTTAATGAAATCTGCATGGGGTATCAGGGTTATTTGTTATCACAAATAACTATCATAATGAAATTTGAAGAATGGCAGTAAATTACCACATTTGTTAAGCGACTAAGCGACTATGTCTGACAATTGTGGTAATTTATAGGACATTTAGTCTCCCTTGTCTTATTCGTATTGTTAAAACGATGTGTTATTCTGAAAAATCATGTTTAATAGGTGAGGTAAAAGGACAGTATGTAGGCATGAGTAAGGAAGAATTGATGAAGTATGCCAACGATCCTTTTTGGGTTCGTTTACGTTGGTTCCTGTTTATTTCCTTCTGGATCCTTTGGGCTGCTATGTTAATAGGTGCCATAATGATTATAGTGGCAGCTCCTAAATGTAATCCTCCAGAACCTAGAACTTGGTAAGATATCATTTATTCCAACAATTACAACTTATTCGTATTCGTTTTTTCTTTTGTATTTTTTTAAGTTTTTAAATAAGATAATCGATATTTTAGAAGATTAAACTAAAATAGGTTTTTTTTATAAACAAATCACAAATATGATTTAATATTTATAAAAATTAAGTATTCTTTTGAAGTAACAAGCAAAATCAAAAGAAGGATGAGAAGTAAAATGTTTTGCTTTAATTCGTATTCACAATCTGTACCTTTTCCTTTGAAGTAACAGGGGGAAGAAAAAGTTCAAACTTTCAGTGTGTTTAGACGCCTACATTTAAGTTTGAGTTCAGATATGCTACTAATTGAGTGATAAATTGTGGACCAATTTTTTATTATTCAAAGATGAAAAATGTCATATACAGGTGTTATCTCAATTCTTCAGCAATTCCGCTTTGAAATTCAGAGTTTGGACAATAACACAAAAATATTTTCATTTTATGAATATGAGAGTTCCACGAGTTTCTCCATCATCTTCCAGAATGATGTCCACTAACCATACAAAAGAGACTTCAATTTTTTACACATTTTAATGCTTGTTTTAAAATTTGATGTCAGAAAAATTGCTTTATTCACGATATATTGAATATTTTTAACTTAACAATTAACTCACAAGAAAGAAACACTATTTGGAAAGGTGTGTATTTGTACACAATGACATAATGTAAAATGTGTACGTTGTAATTTATCATTGTCTTTCTTGTGCATTAAAACGAGAATATATCATGGGCGTAGGTTATTCTTTCAATAACATACGTTTTATTTTCACTGCACTGTCTACATGGTACAACAAAACCAGATATATTACATTTTCTTTCCACTTGAATTTGAAAAAATATGGTTAAATTGCTAAAAGTAATAGCTCTAGTTGTTAGTGAAACTTTCTTTTTTTTTTTTGAGTGAGCTTTATGTAGAACTGTTTTTTATTTTAATAACAGGTGGGAACAGGGCCCTCTCACAGAAGTCAAGGAAGAAGTAACCAAAGAGCAATTGCAAGCATTAAAGGATAATGGCGTACAAGGAGTAATTTTGTCATGGTTTTCATTTTTGGATGCTTATAGTTTCCTCAATCAATCCACAGATTATTTGAAAGTAGTAAAAGCAGCAAACGAATTAAACGTTAGCGTAATTATAGATTTAAATCCACTTTCTTCAACAAAATGGTTTAGGGATTCAGAAGGGAAGGATGACTTTTATACAGATTATTACATTTGGCAAAAACCTAAAGGTGTTAATGCAAGTGGTAGCCCTGAACCTCCTAATAACTGGGTAAGAAAGGTACTTTATTTGTGTGTATGACACGGTTTTGATTTTATTTTAAATTGCAGATATCTAAAGAAAATCGTTCTTCTTGGGTATATTCGGAAGTTCGTAAGGAGTTTTATTATGCTCCTCAGTCTGCACCCCAGTTGAATTTCCGTAATCCTAATGTTATAAAAGAATTTACAAATGTAATTGTTGCTCTCATTGATAAAGGTGCAAGAGGTATAAGGCTTCATGGAGCACCCTATTTGCTTGTAGACCCGAGTTTCGCAGATGAAGCGACAATAGCTCCTAAAGGTGTCTATCATACAGAGTATGCTTTCTATTCTCATACAAAGACAGAAAATATACATGAAATTGGATCAATTATTGAAAAATGGCGAGACGCGATTAGAAATAAAACGGAAAACGGGGCCCCCTTAATTTTGGCAGAGGATTTGAATACTTTGGAACCTTTCAAAGTTAATGGTAGTTTGGTCATTGACTTGCCCAGGCATTCTAAATTGTTTAATAGCAGCAGGAAATTATCGTCTTCATTGTTACATAATGACCTAAAATCGACATTTACGTTGTTGGAACATAATTGGCCATTGTGGGAGGTAATTAGGCCAATTTATTTTTTTATCGCATTATTATTAAAAGAATTATATGTCAGAGTCTCTTGGGTTATTTTAAATCATGAAAAATGAAAGAATTTTTTGATTAAAGAAGTAAATTATTTCGTTAAAACTTATGCTATATATAAATAAAAGCCTATGAAACAAAATAATGAAACTTTAATAATGCAGAAGTTATACGGTAATTATTTTTGTATATTGATTTTAACAAAATCTTTTTTACAGCAAAATAATAATGCGTTGCCATCCGATGTTATGTACACACTAATCTCTCTTCTACCGGGTGTTCCCCTACTTCATAACAATGAAACTTTGGATCCGCTCCTCTTAAAAATCCGCAGTTCACCCTCAGTTCAGTATGGTACATTTTTGAAATACGAACTCAACAATGGTACTGTTTTTGCCTACACTAGGTAAATAATTGAATTTAAAATGTTTTGATGTATATAGTTTATAATTAGTGTGCTATTTTAATTTCTTTTCAATTTTTCTGTGCAATTCAGGGAAAGGTAAGAAATTTTATTATGTTTGGTTTGGATGTAAAAATTTTAAGAGCAATTTAAAAAATTTTCATAGATTTTATATAGGAAAAAGAAAATAATTTATTCAAGTAGCTGTAATTTCACTCAATTTGGTCTTTGGAAAAACTGATACAAATAATGTGTAGGAAATTGAATTATCTATTAAGTTGCATTCGTTAAATTAAGAATTATGGAGCATTTAATTTTCTACAAAATTACCTGGCAGAGTTAAAGTAATAGTTTAAAATAATGTTAAATACTAAAAATTTTAATTTCTTTAATAATAGTTTAATGACTGCGTTAATAATTTGTTTTTACATATTAATTTATATGAATACAGAGCGACACCTGGAAATCCGGGTTACTTGGTAGCTATAAATCCAACTGATAGGAGGGCGGTGATAGATTTTCCTAAAGAAATTCGCACCATTTCCCAAGAAATTACTGTTCAGTACATCAGTAAAAATTACAACGAGACAGGCGTTACTTTAGAGTAAGTAAATTAATTATTGGCTTTTATTTGCGCAATGTAATATTAATAACGTGTTTTTTATTATAAGGTTAAAAATTGATGCCACAATGGTACCAATATCTCCAGAAGCCGCTGCAGTATTTACCTACATTCCACAGAAACCCTAGAGAGCTTATATAATTGAAACACCCCCCCATTGTTAGTTAATCATTATAAAGGGCGGGTTTGCAAAGCATATTCTATTGTAATCAGTAAAGAAGGTAGGAAGCTTTAGTTGTTTTCTTATCCCAAAAATACTTCATTCATATTCAAGCGATTTTGTCCGAATTAATAAAAAAAGGTAGAGTTTAAAATCAGTTTTTGTCTTTTTTCATTAAGTATTTATTTAATAAAACTGAAACTATTAACAGGAACTTACAAAAAACAATCAATTTTAGAAGTAAAATAAAAACAAACTTTCACAGGAATTTATTAAAATAAGTCTTCTTCTTCAGGATAAATATGGTCTATTTATCCTGAAGAAGCTACTGTGATAGCGAAACGATTGTTGAAATTAATCAATTCCTGTGAAAGTGGGTTTTTATTTTACTTCTATTATGAATACCTTTCACCAAGTAAAAGCCAATTCCATTTCACCTACAATCAATTTTGTCGTAAATAATAATTAAAAAAACTAAGTACATATGTATGTACCATGAAAACTTTTTGAAAGACAATTGCAATATTCGAAGCAATTTTATAGACAATGTCGTAAACTCCACTTTACCTTTTAGTGTAACATGGGACAAACAAGTTATACTTCATTGGTTTTTAATTTCAATTTCAGATTGATAAAAATATACATATTTTTTAAAAGTAACACTTAGTAAATCATTTTTGTGTTATATTTTATATTAAGGCGACACTCGACAAAATTATTCGGAAGAGACCGAATGCTTCGGAGGTTTCCGTAATAATGTCGGAGGGTGTCGGACTCATGTGTCGCGTTTTGACGCCCAGATTTAGACGAGCGCCATTGTTTTGGTGCCTACAATTGTTTTACCAGCAGTGAATAAAATTGGAAATTATGTGAAAAGTGTTGGTTAATGTATTTGTATTTTTGAAAAAACGGGATGGTTATTTATTGTACTTGTAAATGTTGCAAAGTAAGAAAAAAGTAGGAGTCAAGTTCCACTAGTAAAAACGAAGAAGAATTTTAAGTAAAGAAATTCACGTTTACTACTGTGTTGTTAATGTGTAACTAAAAATAACCAAAGTAATTTACGAAAAAGGTTCATAATGTTTAATATTTTCTTAAAGTATACGTACTATACATACAATAGGTTTAAAAAAAGATGTCTTCTGAAATGAAGTTTTTATTTTCATTTCAAATAATAGTTTGTCAAATGAGTTTTTCTAAAAATTGTTTCTGTTTTTACAATAGTTTATTAATATTCGTGCCTAAATTTTATAATTAGTACTACATGTTTCGCTACTGATTATAACGTTTTGGGTGATATCGCATTATCTATGGGTTTATCTCTGACTCCCATTGAACTAAAATTAATGCCATGCGTTAATGCTACTATATACTATTAAAATGGCGTAACTTATTTTTTTCGCATAATTGTATTTGCTTTATAAATATTGGACAAAATATTTAGTTTCTTTCACAAATAGTTTAGATTCATTTTCAAAAATGGGTGTTCCTGCCTTTTTCAGGTGGCTGAGCAGAAAATATCCGTCTGTAATAGTTCATTGTGTTGAACAAAAGGTAATCGAGGTTAAGTTGCTTTTATATCCATTAATATTAACAAAAACAATTATAATGAAATGTTTAGCCTGTAGACGTGAACGGAACCAAAATTCCGCTGGACTCTTCTCAACCAAATCCTAATGGAGTTGAATTTGATAATTTGTATTTGGATATGAATGGTATAATTCATCCTTGCACACATCCGGAAGATAGGCCAGCACCTAGAAATGAAGACGAGATGATGGTTGCTATCTTCGAGTGTATCGATAGACTTTTCAGAATTGTACGACCAAGAAAATTGCTGTACATGGCTATTGATGGTGTAGCTCCTCGAGCTAAAATGAATCAACAAAGATCTCGTCGTTTCCGAGCTTCCAAGGAGACAGTTGAGAAAATTAATGAAGTCAATAAGGTGAGAGCGGAATTGCTTTTAAAGGGGGCACAGTTACCTCCAGAGAAACCAAAAGAAGAACATTTTGATTCTAACTGTATAACACCTGGAACTCCCTTTATGGCTAGATTATCTGAATGTCTCCATTATTATATACATGATCGTTTGAATAATGATCCTGGTTGGAATGGGATTAAAGTCATACTATCAGATGCTAATGTACCTGGAGAAGGAGAACATAAAATAATGGACTACATTCGTAGACAAAGGGGTAAATTTTATTCTTATTTTAGATTGTGTACTGTATTGTTTTATGTTATACACGTTTAATTATTGTTAATGTTTTTTTGGTCCTGTTTAGCACAACCTGATCATGATCCAAACACACAACATTGTTTATGTGGAGCTGATGCAGATTTAATAATGTTAGGACTAGCAACTCATGAACCTAATTTTACAATAATTAGGGAAGAATTCAAACCAAACAAACCAAGGCCGTGTGACATTTGTGGGCAAACAGGTAAACTTTACTAAAATATTTTCTTTTAATTGTATGTAGGTTTCAAACATGACCATAATATTTTCTGATTTTAACTTGTATTTTGGTAATGAGGGGTAACCTTTCGGCTTTTTGACTAGTAAAAATAAAGAGATATGAAAGAGAATAGTAAACTAATAAAAGATATACAACTGTTGTAATCCTATATACATTACATTGAAAAACAATACTGTTGTTGAAGTAATACTTAATAATTACGAAAATATTTACATTAATATATATAACAATTTCGTACGGCCGAGTTGCTAATACAATTTGAATAATTTATTTTTGAAATTTGCCATATTTTGTCTTTATTAAGATATTTAATTGTAAATTGTTTTCTTTAACTGTTTTTGTACATACACAAGTAATACAGGTATAACATTATTTGTTGATGTAGTGTATGTAATTTTTAGGACACGATTTAAAGGACTGCATTGGATCAGCACCAGAAGTACAAGAGACACAGACATTTGGTTCAGAGCAAGACTTCATTTTTGTACGATTATGTGTGCTCAGAGAATATTTGGAACGGGAATTGGCAATGCCTAATTTACCTTTTAAATACGAGTTTGAAAGGGCTCTTGACGATTGGGTTTTTATGTGTTTCTTTGTTGGAAACGATTTCCTGCCTCATCTGCCCAGTCTTGAGATTCGTGAAGGCGCCATTGATCGTCTCGTGAGACTATACAAAGACGCCGTTTACAAAACAGGAGGTTGGCTGACTGACAGTGGGGAAGTTAACTTGGATCGTGTGCAGCTTATTATGAATGAATTGGGTAAAGCAGAAGATGAGATATTCAAAAAAAGGCAACAAAATGAGTTAGCCTTTAAGGCCCGGGAGAAAGCAAAAAAGAGGCGTACAGAATTCAACCAGTTTAAGCCCGATTGGAGACTGGTTAATAATACCCAGTTTGCACCCAAGGTAAGAACACATTTCCATTGTGAATTTTTAATAACTTTTCTATATTCTTAAATTATATGTTGATTTATTTTTCAGAGAGTTAATGAAGCTTCACCAGTTTTAAATGCTAGGCAAGAGGCGTTTGAGATTCGAAAGGCGGGTATGCACACGAGTGCCGGGGTGCAAGCCTTACTTAGGACAAACAATGAGCCTGTAGCCCTAGATCAACAAGAGAGAAGAGGCATTAAAAGGCCTTTGGAGGATGATGACGAAGACGATGACCAGGCTCATGACGAAGTTCGATTATGGGAAGATGGCTTCAAAGATCGATATTATGAATCTAAATTTGATGTAACACCCGATCAACATGACTTTAGGTGAAATTTACTGATTGTTATACATATGAAGTATCTGACTAATCGACCAAAAGAAAGTTTTTATAAACGGTATGATTTTTCAGATATAGTGTTGCTCTTCACTACATTAGAGGTCTCTGTTGGGTGCTGAAGTACTACTACCAGGGCTGTGCTTCATGGAAATGGTATTATCCATACCACTACGCTCCTTTTGCCTCTGATTTTGCCAACATTGCTGGACTTAGTACAGAATTTGAAAGCGATACGCAACCAGTAAATTTTTCCGCATCTGTTTTTTTATTCCTTAAATTGTTTGTTTGACTAATAATGTTTTAGTTCCGGCCTCTGGAGCAACTAATGGGCGTTTTTCCAGCTGCCAGTAGGAAACATGTTCCTGAACCTTGGGCCGAGCTTATGACAGATCCAGTATGTATTTTAATACTGCCGATTTATTTTAAATTTGGAAATTTATAAGTTAGAATATTGCTTTGTAGTCAATTAAAATAGTTTTTTTAGTTGATGAGATATTTATTATTTATTTCATAATCTGTTTTTTCTTTTTAACTGCTATTATTATTGTAGTAAATTACTGCAATTAAATTTTAACTTAGTTTAAATTTTGAACTACAACGAAGATCCGGGATGATGGGCCGTGGTCGAAAGCAACTTGAAGATCCAGATGTCATGACTGCCGAAGTTGCAGTCGAAACGTCGGACAAGTTCCTTTCGACCACGGCCCATTAGCTCGGATCTTTGTTGTAGTTCATTCGACTCCGGCCGTAAAAGCCTACATCATTAGATTTTTGTTATAAACATTCTTTCATTTTTTCAGGATTCCACCATAATCGACTTTTATCCTGAGGATTTTAAGATCGATCTGAACGGCAAGAAATTTGCGTGGCAGGGGGTGGCACTTCTGCCTTTTGTAGACGAAAAAAGACTCTTCAAAGCATTGGAGCCTTACTACAGTAAACTGACTCCGGAAGAAATCCGTCGTAATATACGGGGTGATGACAGACTTTATGTATCCAAACGTAATCCATCTTATAAATTTGTTATGGGTCTTTACCAACATAATGTCTCAGGGAGCATTGAGTCAGCTTTCGCTTATGAAGGAATTCGTGGTACTGTGTTGGTCACTGAACAGTGCGTTACATTGGGAGGGTAAGCTGAAAATTAAATTATTCACATATTTCCAATTCTTCCTCGGAATTTTTTGAATAAATGACGAATTAAAGCACAATTGAGGCCAAATATTTTTTTTTATAAAAAAACTGCCAATGTTTTGCACATAGTTACTTGCACTGATAAAACTCTGTAACTAGGTGCGAAACGTTGACAGTGTTTTTACAATAATAAATTGTTTCTTATACAGCAACATTTGCTAACCAAATAAATGAAATTCCGTTTTTTTTTTTCAGTACTTTACGCTCTCCTGTAAAGGGCTTAACGACGATAATGCACAACAGTGTGATATGTGTTAATTTTCGTGATCCGAAATATCCTTCAGGATTTGTATTTCCTGCAAGAACATTAAAAGGTGCACTGCCACCCGCCAGGGTTCTTAAACCTCAAGATTTAGATGAGGCAAGCAGCAGAAGTTGGAGACCCACTATTGGAATGGTTCCTTCAAATAAACGGTAAGATTTTTAATGTTTCAGACGTTTAATTTCTATTCAGTTTTTTGTATATTTGACGTTAATATGTATTAAATATTTTTTTTATAATTACAGTGTGACTATGGATTCTGCTGGTCATCGAATGTTGGGACATTTCACGAGATCTGACCGAGGACAATATTCCAATGTTCCTCCTCCTCCGTCTATAGCGAGAATTTCTAGAAATCCCTATCAACGTGATCATCAAGGTCAAGGTTAGTTTATAATTTTATTTCTTTGGATAATGAACAGAAAAGGGATTTAATTTAAATAGCCATTTAAATTGAATATACCAAAGAAAGAAAGAACAAGAAAATTAAAGTTGATTTTGTTATTAATTACAGCTGATAGTAGTAATTATAACGAAAATCATCACGAAAACGACTATGACAATGTTGACTGATGAGAGCAGTAGATCATCAAGCAATGATTCTACTAGTTCTTCAAGTTCACCGAACGTATAAGTGAAATTGTAATCAAATGTAGTTAAAAAAATAGTAAAACATTTAAAATTGGTTATCACAAAAAAGCTAGTCCATTTACTGAAAGATATTTGATTTTTTAACAATTGAGAAAGATTGGAAACGAAATATGTTTATATTATAATAAAACTTCTGCGTACTTTCGTTACAACAATTATATAGAATTTCTTAAAAGGTCTTTTTTAAGGCGTTAGAGCCTTTTGCGCCCCTGTGCTCCTAATACTGTGTGGCTGACACTTTGACAGGCGTCCGGCGTGTATACTACGTGAACCATTTTCGGCATAATGTGATAGTGCGGTAATAGAAATTATTTTTGGTAGCGATTTAAAAAGAGTGCGGGGGCGGTGAGACTACTACATACTAGAAGCTATCAGATCATCGAATTACAATGATAATAGAGTGTGGGGTGTTGTGTGTGCGAATGCGTGTCTGCCACGGGGTTACAAGAAGAATATATATATACATGTACGTGGCTGCGACGATTGTGAAATTAGGCGTGTCGCTGTCGGTGACGGCACTACAAAGCCCGCAATTACGCGCTTCGCCGCCGGAGGCGACGTCATTGTCATTGTTGCGTCACGCCCGCAAACAATGGCACAATGCTCTCGGAATTGGCTGTTTTCGTTGGCCGTCGATAGGCGGATAATCGCACCGTTTTGTTGTTCTGCCTCTGATGGCATTGTATACGTATATGTCTATAGAATCTAACCGGGCATCTAATTAATTTTGATCGGAGAAGAATTGAACTACAAGATTCGAATTGTGTTCCTTAATTCTTTCCCAAATCGGTTGCGTACGTTGTCCTACGTAATGCTGCACCGATTTAATATACAGGTATAAATGTGTATGAGTCAATTGAAGATTTGGAAGAATGGAAATAGGTGGTCACTTACAATGATAATATATTGAAATAATAAAATACAATACGAATACCAAATGATTTATGCACACCGTGGGCATGGAGCAACCATAGCTTCTTGGGAAGAAAATAAGTCGGTTTAATCGCATTTATCTATATACCAAATTTTTTCGTTTAGTTAGAAAGAAAAATCGTTTTTCTTCGATTAATCAAAAATGCTTTGTACGATTTTAATAAAATTTGGTACCTACATAGAAATGTCTATAAGGGTACCACTTTTTGAAGTATAAATCAATTTTCTTAAACTACGATAAGATTGTAAACCACCCCTACTCTTAGATGTATAGCTTCATTTTCTGTCTTTTATTAAAAATCGTTATCTACAACACTTTCGGAGGATGAAAAAAGTTTTTTGCATCAAAATTTCCGACAAGAATTCTTGAATAAATACAGTTTTCTAAAATAACTCGAAGATGCATCGTGCTATTTGAATATAATTTGATATGAAGACTACCTTAAGGAGGTTACTAACTTTTAACATGCTTATCAAGTTAATGAGGATACGACTGGGGTGAAAACTACCCCCACCCCTAAATAAATTTGATTGCACTGTATTTGTATAATTTTTTTTTTGAGAAAATAGACAAAAACTTATTCCAACAGAAAGAAAATATTAAGTATTATGATTCTCTTTAGTAAATTACTTCGATATTATATTATTAGTTATACATAAATCACAAACAAATTAAACGTGAATTTCTTTACTTAACAATAATATAAACATTTCTTTTTACTTGTGAAACTTGACTCCTGTCTCTTTTTTTTGTTAGAATTGAAAAACTGTCAATATTATGATATATATATATATATATTAATTTTATCTCGTACTGTGCCATAAAAAGGGATAATGATAAATTTTTTGAATCAATTACTTTAGTGTTGTATTGTTCGTCGAAACTTTACAATATGAAGAAATAATTAAATAATATTGACGTGCTTATTGTTTTAAAAACAAGGCATATGTACTAATGTGTACCTAAGGCGTGTCGGCATTATATAAAAGCGGTGCGACAGTTTGCGTCGCGGCGCCTCGTTAAGCTGTAACCAAACAAGTCGGGTGCGAACCACGTGGCCCCAAATAATCACGAGACGCCCAACGTAATCGCCGGTGTATGCTTCCAAATGCATACATATACTTACCTATTATAGACATTCAAACAGGCGTTCGTCCGCCTATGCGTTGTTATCCGTTGACAGGTCATGCGTCTATCATCACGAGTGGCCGGTTATTAAAATGACATCAATCAAACGAAAGGGCTACGGACGGTTAATACATAGCTCCGGGGGTTGATTTTTATTCGTAATATTGTTGTCTAAATAATATATGTATTAATTGTTCTACTAATCAACAAAAATTAATTCAACAAATAGGGTGTTTCTTATATAAAATTAATCGAAAAAATCGAAAATGGCATTAGATTTTTCTATCACCCCTAGTTTTTTTTTTCTTTAGGGCATTATTGTTTTTTAACACAATAAAACAATAGATGCATTATTAATAATTCTAAATGTACCTGGGAATGTTATATCATGTTTGTTTCTGTATAGTATCTATCTCTTAAAAGAATGTAATAACCTTTACGTTTATATTTGTTTTTCATTGTAGAAATGTTTCTTGCATCAGTCGCTTATTATATCTAAATTTTCGAGAAATAAATCGAATCCATAAAGTGAAACTTGAGAGGCACTTTACATCTTATTTCTTTATATGCATTATAGTTCTCTCATAATATTTATGTAATTATTAGCTGGCACATTTGATTTTAAAGCGTTCCAAACTCTCAATTCAGTTTCATTTAGCACTCAAACATTTCATCTTTCGTTATTCCCCTTATTACTGGCCCACTCATACTCCTTTAAATTTTAGTTCAATGATTTTTGGAAATTTTTTGATAGTTAACATTTCACATCAAAAAAAGTTCAATGTATAAAATGATAAGGACAGTTTCTGGTTATCATTTACTGCGCATATGCATGTATTATATAGGTACCTAAAAGTGAACATATATATAATGTAGATACACATAAGACATTTCTCGGTTGATAATCTTTTGATCGTATCGCGGCATTTTTAACTCTCTTTGAATCAAAAGAACAAGAGCCACTTCTTTTAAAAATCTGTGCGCGATATTCTGTCTCATTTTTTTTTTTCGCATAATCTCCCCTCCATCCCCGCAAACAACTGCCATGTTCCGCCATCACCTGATTGAGTTTCCGTTTTTGTATGTACTCTTAATGCAACATAACACAAGTACACAAGACTTTTCTATCTACTATAGCGCACCACGTATTTATGGCCCCTGAGACCGACTACGAGTCGGGGGCTCTCGAGAGTCTAATCGCTTTAGCAATCAGGGCCATTCTTTGACATGGTATAAGGAACAAAGGACCTAAATGTACGCAACGGTCGATTTTGTTCTTGATTCTTTACGGCATTGTTTAATCTTTCGCCATTTTCGAACACTCTAAAAGCTCTTGCACTCGAGATAAATACTCGGATAATAATGCTCCTGCTTTTCCTATTTCTTTATTTTTTATTTTTTAATATACATATCTTCTATTTTGTAAAGGTACAATAGATACCGCAATGGGCAACACATAATGAATGGCCCTACCGGATTATTTATTATATCATTATCATGAGAATAATCTGCTCTAATTTATTTAGTCACCCTGTATATAAGTTTGTGGACCTTTGATATCGAGATCTTGGATGGGTGCATTAGACAAGTTAAAGGTATTGGTTAGGATACGTCTAATCAAGTCGTTTGGTCAAGCATGTAATTCTAAATTAATTAACTTTGAACTATATATACGTAGGTATGGACGATGGCCTCTAGGGTGCTTTTCTACATAAAGAAGCAGATATAGAAATGTTCAGAATGTTTGATAGCTTTGTAGGGATTTAATTTTCCTATAGTAAGTGTTTTGGTTATTCTGTTTAACTTTTGATCCAAACTGTCATATATAACTTCAGATATTTTAATACATAATAAAGTTTAGGAGTTAGTGTTTAAGGGGGGGGAGCGTCTACGTTTGACACTCCAAACGATCCCCTTGTTTCACTGATGTATCCAAAATAAATACATATTCTCAAAAATCTGACACACTGAATTCTCCATTTTTGTTTTTTTATCATAGAATGTTTTTTTTTATAAACTACGATTTTCTTTTTTGTTAAACAGTAGTAAAAACATTTTTGTTATTTTTTTTTTCAGGTTTTCAGCAGTCCCAAAAGTACGACGTGCATCAAAGTCAGGCGTCTCTATACAATTATGTCGCTAACTCTTACTCCACTTTAAATAATTATGTAAATTATCAAGGTGATAGTACTAGCACAAATAGTGATAGATACGCATCGAATACTAGTAACAGCAGAGGTAGCAGTAGATCGTACTCTAATAACTCGTTCCGACCCCCGTATAATAGAAACAATAATAACCGTGGTGGCAATAGTGGTTATAACGAGGGTAGGCCCCGATACGGAGATCGGAGACCACCAGGGCCCTACAGGGGTAGGCAGGATACGTCCAACAATCGATACAACTACAATCGATAGGCCTGTTTTATATTTGATAAAAGTAAGTTGTACTTTTTCTTTTCGTTTTTTCGGTTATTTTTTAATATACTTACATTATATATGTATATGTTGACATATTTTGATTTACAACATGTCGATTATAGTGCTATAGTGTTTAAAACGCGACTTACGTAATTGTATTTCAAAAGAAAGTGTTTTATTTTATATATTCCGTTTTAATAATAGGACGAATAAAAGAATGGCGTCACAAACTGTATTTAAATTAAATAAAATGGAAATATGCACTAATATTAAAAGAATTTGTTTTGTTTTTTTTTCTTTGTTGTCCTACTTTTGAACCTTATTATGTTCGTTTAGTATTCTACGATTTGTGATCAAGAAAATATTTAACAACTTATAAATTATCGTAAATATTGGAAATACATGGGTACTTACTCATAACTTTTAATAATCTTGTCAAAATCCCTAATTTTTTCCTGCGTTGTATATGTGGTTTGTATATTAAACGTTCTTCTAATGATTAAAGCCTTTTTTCAGAATCGGAGGGAAATTAATGTTAGTTTTGGAAAACATTTATCTCATTGTAGATTTAAAAGAAATTTTAATAATAATCATGAAATGAATTGGAAACGTTGATATTAAATTTCTACCAAAGTACCTATTGATAGAAAAATATAAACAATCTAATTAACTCAGAGTTATCCAAAATTTAAATGGATTCCACTATGAGAAAATTAATTTTTAATCTCCGCATTTTACCGCAATTGATAGGGTGAATAATAAAATTCAAGATTTCTCCGAAAATTCTCATTAAATTATAATTTTAATAAAAACATAAGAAAACTCGCAAATAGTCCACATAGGTTTCATCTCAGGTCATTGGCGTACCGGCCTTAATAAAAGTGGGGGAAGCCCCTGAATGTGTAATTATTTAAACGGCTTATCCGATTTTACCAAACTCGGGCTTGTTTGAAAGATTAATGTAAGTGACTAATTCTAAACCTAGTTAAGCCTGAAACAAAACTTATGCGGATTTTTTCATGCTTTCTGAGGATGTAATTAAAGTTATAGCTTAATAAGAGAATTTTTGGAGAAATATTGAATTTTATAATGACCCCTCTTGCGATAAAATGTGGAATTTAAAAATAATTTCTATGATTTTCTCATGCCTTTTTGGTTAATTAATTGTTTTTCCTGGCTGGTGGCCACCCTTAATGATACACCTGGTATATGTTATTTAAATATTTATTTAGTTTTATTATAGCCACAATCACGATTAATTAGTAAGAAAAATTCCTTCATGATCAATTTTCTCTTCTTCATTTGATAATAGTCAATTAAGTGTAGATACTTTGATTGGCAGTGCTTTTTAATATGAGCCAAAATCACGTGTTAAAAAAAAATACCTATGAAAACCAACTGGCATTAAATTTGTTGATAAAAGAATGAGGAAAAGTCAAAAGTAATTGGCATGTGTGCAGTTAGCAAATGAGTAGGTACATAGGGCTGAGGTATCTACTAGATGTCCTCGAGCGCGTACGGGGGGTACATTGGGGCGAATGGGCATTAGCATAGTCACACAATGTACTACCGCCACAGCTCTTGTAGCGGACTCGCGTCGCGACGAGTGCTCTTAGGTCTCCAGGAGGCCCCCTGGCTACCGGCACTTCTTGTCAACGCATTCGCTCGGAAATGAGACCTTTGTTCCGTGCATTTTATTGCAGCATTAATACTTACTTAGGTGTTTGCGGAAAATTTATATATACAGGATGTCCGATTACAAATGTTCAACACGAAAACATTATTTAAATGGTCGGCTTTTAGAGGTGGAACTTCAATGAATTCTTCCTTACTGCTCTTCTATATTACTTAAGAATATATCTTCCAAATTTAAAAAAACATCAAAAGATCTTGCTGAATGATGTGACAATAATAATATAAGTATATACCTATAAATTAGGTGTCACTTGAAGGCAGCTTTATTTTCTGAACCGCCATTTTATATGCTTCGTACTTTAGTCAATATTTATCAGAATTTCTTTAGTTCCTTAGTATCTTTTCATAAGTAAGCATTTGATTAAATAATTTTACAAATAAATATAATTATGGATAATAAATTCGAAATAAAAAACTTTAATAAGACATTAAACAGTAAAATTAAATATTATTATTAATGACGCAATAAAGTGTATGTTAGTTATGATCAACAGACATTTCTACTTATAACTGCTTAATTATTTAGTGAACTCGCCGTCGCTCAATGCATTTTAAAAAGAACCAAAATCTTTTGCCCTATTCGTGTAAAGTTGGTTGCCTACCATCTTACCTTCACTTTAGTTGCATGGTAGCTGCAGCTTTTGCTCAATCTACATATATAATAGTGATATTATTCTACCCAAAACGAATGTTCTTGATGAGCCACTCTGTATATTACCTTGCTGGTAAATCCAAATCCTAACTAGGTACTCATGTGCTTGAACACGTGTAATGTTGTACGTGTAGGTACTTGTTCTTTCACTTCGTTTGTTGTTGAGTACCGGCGGTATTTTCTAAAATTTGTCCCTCATTAGTTCTCTTTTTATTATTATTTTTTCTTTTAATGTCGAGGCCTTTTTATTACTTTTATTATTGTTGTAGTCATACCGAAATGAAAAGGTACTTGACGATGCAGCCGGAAACTGAAGTACGACCCCTGCCGCAAAGATCGTTTGCGATCTCTAACCGTCGAGTCGATTTTATGCCTTTTCATAAAAACCGTGACCCGTGAGATAATATCGATTGCAATGCGATTTTTATTTATTTAATGCGTATGAAAATACAAAACAATTATTCTAGTGAGAAATCAAAATTGAACAAGAGAGGGTTTTGAATTTTACCGGATGGTAGGTACCTCATTAAGGATGGCGATTTCGAAAACTTTTATTTCATCAATCCACGCTAATAGAATAAAAGCAGGTTCTTATAATGTTACATTTAGGATATGCAAGCAATCGGAATAAAATAGTAACAAACTTATTTCTTTGTAGGGTTCCGTACATCCGAAAAAAAAAACGGAACCCTTATAGGATCACTCTTTTCGTCGTCTGTTCGTCTATAGTAGCCAATTTGTTCCAAATTTTCTATTATACATATAAATTTCTGTAACCCAACTACGGACGTAAACGCGAATAGACAAATTTTGGGGGCAAATTAGAAAATTAAAAAGAACATTTTGCAAACTGCATTGTGTACATATCAGAAAAAAATACAGAAAATAGTACAGGAAAACCTATAAGAAGTCCATGATCTTAAATTACATGGTAAATCACTTAATAATGAGGGTATACATTTTAATATACAGTTAAAATGTGTTTGGGGAAAAAATGTTTTTTTCATATGATTTTTATAAACCATTATGCTAAATAATATGTTTGCAACGTACGGAACCTTCATCTTAAATCATTTTTTATTTATTGTTTGTTTAAAAGATCTATAATTCTTTTTGTACTATTAGGAATATGTACCTACAAAATAAATTATTATAATTTTTTTAGATAGAAATTTTCCAAAATAAGGGAAGAAATAATGATTCTTTGAATATTTTTGCTCCTAATTAATAAAACCAAGGTACCCTTAGAGTTTGAAAATTAAGAACAGAATCATAAATAATGTGGCACTCCACTTCACCCTGATATTCTCCTTTTAAATTTCGACACTCTTATTTTAAACTTCTTATTTAAAAAAATAAAGATATTAATGATCCGCCATATTGGATACAATATGACGGCACTCACTTTATCACTTTCTACTCGTCAAGCCCTTTCATTTGATACCCATGTCAAGGGGTTTTAAATAAGAAAATAATTAGGTGTTTTGGAGTGTTGGTCATTTTTAATAATTTAAACCAATTTATATTATATTCTTTAGATATTATTATCAGAATGAAAGGCATGCATAAAATTTTAGCCCCTCGGTTAAAATTCAGTTCCGCTAACACATTAACAATAGGTATTTATATACATAATTATTTATCTGTATTGTTGTTAATTAGTTTTTTATTGATTGATTAATTAAAATTAGCAATTTATTGTATTGTTTTCTATTTTTATAATTTACATGTTAATTTTTTTCTGTAGCAATTAATGCGAGTACGGTCCTGTCGTTTGTTTTCATTCTGTCACCTGAACTTAGCCATTGAGTTAAAAACTTTGATTGACAGCTGCTTCACAGCGTTACAGTTTTCTATGATAATTTAAAAACGTGCCATTTATGGGAATGTTGTTACTTTATCGTCCATTTTGTTTGGTCCTGTAGTTATCGCGTTGGCGTCTTTATAGACTTATTAGCATAGCTTATTAGAGTGTGATATCTAGAAATAAAACAATTAATCCTTAAATTACGCAGGAATTGTGTGTTTTACTTGGTTAGTATGATAATGTCTCTTGTATTTACGTATGATACTAATTGAAAGTTAAGTACTACACACATTCTAATCGTTTGAAATAGTTCGAGTCTACGGAAGTGTTGTGTATTTATGAACATTTTGGTGATATTAAAATTTAATAAGTAATTAACGAAAATGGTAAGTAATTGTTTGTTTAGCACGCCTAGTAAATTAATATGTAGGTATCTACTAAATGCCAGACGTTTGAATTTGTCTTGGAATAAGGATAAATTAAATTTGACTTTCCTTCTCGTTTCGTTTTTAACGATTTACTTATGTATGTGTTGCTTTGTATTAATGTTTACCTGTATTTGTAACGATGATGTATGATTTACTTTATGAATTTGTAACTAGGAATTAGGAAATCTATTTCTTTTTTTCAGCTATAGGGCTACGTTATTTGGAATCTAAGTACTTACAATAATTTCTCTACAAGTTGAAGGTGATTCTGGGAAGCATCGATTAGGGACACAGCAACAAAGGTAGGATTATGATTTTTTGTCGCGGTGCATTACCTATATTTTTTTAATGTGTAAAAAGCACACATGAAACACTATTTAAAATGATTTATTTAAACATTTTGCAAGGGCGTCTAATAATAAACAAATGGTAAAGGTGATATTTACAGAAAGTAGCATTTTCGTGGCTGATTCTGTTTGTTGGATTTTCAATTGCAACTGTTAGTTTATTAGATAGATACTCTCTTTTTTGGAATTAATTTTAGTTCCCTTGATGGGCATCTACCCCTTGTAGGTATGTGATTGTTGAATGATTGCAAACCAACGCAAAAGTCTGAATTATAATATAATAATATAAAGGGTAATTCAGTTAACCTGTTGATTAGGTACTTAAATATTTATGGAGTTGTTCTTGAAATATATTTCTGATAATTTGAGGTCAAGGGTTTTCGATAAAGTTCTTGCTTATTCTGCAGGTAAAGTTAAATGCTACAGGGTGTTCCATTAAAAAAATGATTTTGGATGGATTAAAGTTGGTAAGAATCGAGATTCTATAATTGATTTTTTCAAAAATGTTAAAATATCTACAAAACTAAAATTTAGTACAGATTTCAAATTTGTGAAAAAGTACAGGGGTTTCCGTTTAATTAAAATAAGAATGTTGATAGCTACTTCTGGTATAACCGGAAGTTCTAGACATTCCAAAATATTTTGAGTGAATCATCATCGAAAAGACTTGATATCAAATTTTTAGAAAAATATTCCAAGAGTAAGTCTATAAACTATTATTAGATGAGTTAGCTGAAGAACATAAGCAGAAATTAAAATTGAACTAATAATTCGAAAATATTTCCAACTAATTTTGATTTGGGTGGTCATGATTTTCTTTTTACGAATATTATAGTATTTTCTGATCGTGAAAGGTGAAGATTTTCGTTCAATACTTACACTCCAGCAATTTTAAACGTTTATTTTATTGACGAAACTTGTCGTCAGAAATATTATCGAAATGGGTTTTTCACTTGATTTCCCTTTTGGACGCGCCAACGTCACCGAGCACGGACAATGGTTGCTCCGGGGGTCCCGTAAGGTACCCGGTGGGCCACCGTCGAACTTCTCGACTGTGGTCCCGCGCTCCCACACGACGCAACCAAGTGCGTGCGTATTATTACGTCTATTCCCATGCACTGTTCATGGGTGTGCCATTTGTATTCGATCGGACGTGAAAATTCCGATGCTCATGAAAAAAATAATATTTAATGTCACTTATATTTGCGCTTACAAATGTGATTTGTACTGTGGGAATTGGTGGAAACGTCGGTTCAGTTATTAATATGAAAAAAAAGCGCCCCATACCAGATTTAAAATGTAACATTACCAAAAACGTGATTAGTATTACTTTTTAGAAGGTGTATAATAATTAGATGACTTAATATTTCATTAAAGGAACTGTATATAATTGCAACCCTTGGGAAATACAATATATCTAACAATAAGTACATATTTAACAATTAATTAGTATACAGGAATACAATTGAAGAGGGGTGGTAGGTACTTGTATGAATTATATTATATTGTAGGTTTTTAATTTAGAATTTTCTATTTTTTGTTGGTAAATGCCGTCGATTGTGGTGAGATTTCTACAGATACTAATTTCAATTTGTGTTTAAAAGTCCAGGAAATTAGTTTTATAACTCTTTTTTTTTTTTTGGAAGTACATAAATTAAATATTTTGGTCTTTGGAATTAATAATTTTAAGAAAATATCTAATAATCAATATGAAAGAAAGCTCCGCAACCGAACCCCACAGCCCCATGCGGGTTGTATGGTATTGCAGGCTTCTAATATCTTTCATTTATAAAGAAGGTTTCTGCTATCATCTGTGGGGGTTTCCTTTCGAAGATGTGGGGATCAAAAGAGAAATGAAAAATTTCCAGATAGTTTTAGAATGTCCCAGAAGGTTCGAGAGTATTCTAGAAATTTTAAGAAGGTTTGAGAATGTTCTAGAATTCTGCAGAAGGATCGATAATGTTTTCCAATATCCCAGCATGTTCGAGAAATTTCTAGAAAGTTTCAGAATCTTCTAGAAGTAAAACAAGGATGGGTACAAGATTTGACTTAGGATTTATTTTTGACTTTGGTCTGTTCATTGAGAATTACGTAAATTATTGAAGTGGCTTCTTAGATATTAGTATTGTTTAAGCACATATCTAGATTAAATTGACAGAATTTCGTTAAATTGATGATTTTAAATCGTTACAAAATTTTGTTCTTGTTCACTTTGTATTTTTTCCCCTAATGAATACGGATAATCTCCCAAAAGAAAAACTAATATTAATTAGTAAATTTGAAGGGTGAAAAAATCTTATAAATTATTTTACATAATCATAGGCCATCGTTTCACTGAAATTCTTTTAATTTTTTGAATGGTTGTCCACCACAATCTACCCAACATTACATTCTCAGTTAGAAATTAGAAATTCTCCAAAAACAAAATATTATTTTTAATTTTAATATTCTGTTATTGAAAAACTGATAACTGTAGCAAAAATCTTAAGGAATATGATATTTTTTTGCACTAAAAGGATCAACAAACTAAACAGAAAGGCTCAATTATGACAAAAAATTTAACTATATTTTTTTATTACATTTCTCATTATTTTGGTAAAATACAGGACATAAATTTAACACTAGAATAAAAATGACCACGTTTTATTTATTATATCTACTAAAAAAAGATCAACACAATTTTCTAACAAGAAGCCAATATAACCTTAGTTTGCGCTTTTTTCTTGAAGTTAGTAAATACAGGATGTATTTCACTAAAATAATGAGTAACTTTATAATTTTTTTTTGCCTTGAATATTCAGGTCACTCTAGCAAAGTCGTAGCTTTTTGGTACCCATTCTTTTAGAGCGATCAAAATAGCTCAAACCCCAACGCCACAACACGACACTTTAGTTGTCCGAAGCACTTTTCGGTAACAAGGTGGACCTTCTTCAAGGACTGAAGTAAACTAAACTTAAAAGAGAACTAATCCTAATATATACTGAAAGTTGTTAAGGTTGATAGAACACGGTTCAGCAGCAATAGTGATGATGTTCAATGGACCTTGACAACAACAAAAATTAATAATTAAATTAGACTAAATAGCGGAGATCCAGGGATAGGACGCTTGTCATTGTTAAGTAAAATTTGGTTATTTTTACAAATGTATAAACTTTCAAAACTATCTAGTAAACAATTATTCCTAACTTCCTTAACTAATTTAAGATTATTAATATTGATATTATGTTCTTTAGTAAGAATATGTTGGGCAACACTAGATTTTTCGGCTCTACCAAACCGTGCATGAGCTAAATGCTCCTTGAACCTAGTTTGGATCGAGCGTCTAGTTTGTCCAATATATTTTTTACTACAGTCATTACAGCTAATTTCATATATCCCCGACTTTTCTAAGAAAGGAATTTTATCCTTGGGGTTATCGAGGAGAGTTTGAAGGGAGTTACCACTTGAACTCTAGGCAATGTGAAAACCAAGTTTACGAAAAATGCCTTCGAATCCTCGAGTAAATCTTGGCTCGTATGGCATAGTTATAAACTTGGTCTTACCTATTTTTACCCAACATTTGGTTTTATTAATTATTAAGGAATCTATAAAGATAGTGATAAACATTGAAATATATTTTTTAATAACGTATTAGAGGTACCTGTCAAGTGTTTTCATACTTTTTCTGTTTGTTTTCATTTTTTTATTTATACCGATTTTAATTTGATTTTTAATTTTGAGGTTTGTTAAAATTAAGGTGACTTGTTTTGCTTTAATAATAATATGTAGTCAATTCCGCGTCATTGAGTCCAAATTCGTCCCGAATAAGTGTGAGGGGGGTCGCCACAGAGCCACAGACTCCCTTCTCGGTCGTCAGAAATCTACTCGTTTATCTTACTACCCCTATCGCGTTCTGATTCCTGTTCGACGTCCCGGAAATTTATAATTGGTTACGATCATGAATTTTATTCCTTATTATTTTCCCATATAATCGTTTTGGTTTGCATCCGCACCACGTGTGCGCTCTGGTGATTGATGGAAAAAATCTTTTGAGGATATTTTAATCAAGAAAAGGGATCACGGCCTCTACAACTCCCCTTGCCCTGTTTTAGGTGCGTCCGCAAAAATTATTTAAACAGCGAATAATTCTGGATAAACCGATTTTGAATATAATATAATTAAATTTAAAATTCTAATAGGTACTAGACTTTTATTATGTTTTTTCTTTTTTTAAATTTTTATGTTATTTTAGAAAATATTATGATATTTAATCTTATTTTTCTCAAAAAAATTGATAAACAAACCAATAAATTTTTATCAAAAGGTAATACCTAGAGGAGGCTACAAAAAAATGATAATCTTCAATAAAAGTCAAATTTACTCCATATCTACCTAAATATAAATAATTATGAATGACAAAATGTGTTTCTAAGCGCAAAACTAGGGAACAGTTTGATATACTTACCTATAGATACATAAATATTCTTATGAGGAGGAAAATTGGAAAAATTGCACGGAAAAACTACAGTTTTGTTTATCACATTTTAACTGTTTCTGTTAGCTGTCAATTCTAAGGATGGCAATCTCAGATCGATTAATTGAAGAATCGATTTTTTTGGGTCCTGTCGACAAATAAATAAACACGTCTCGTGCTTTTCCAAAAACAACCCTTTAGTGGGTAAAAATACGAAAAATCAACATTGGTGTATGTTTGTCGGATAAATGTCATCAATTTTGAAATTTATTGCACTTAAACAAGAAGAAAAATAAAAAAAGTCCTAATTTATCAACAAACTTGGCGCAAGTGAACCTGAATAGTAAGAGGGTCACGTTAAGACACAAAGGGTTTAAGTGTATTTTTTTATGGGAGAAATGGACAAGAGCTAGTATATAGGTATATACATACATAGGTAATATTAACTTTTGGTTGACTGTTTTCTCGTTTTGTACTTACTTTTGCTTTATTGTTTGCGCTGACCTGTCAAAATCTAAAGCGTCGTGACGCGTCGCGTTGCGTTGCCGTCGCCGACCGTCGTGAAAGCTTTTCGTTGTAACGGTTGTAATTAGCGAGCCGACCCGGTTGCCATAGTGTCGTGGTAACCTCCACCAATAATATAAGCGTGTAGTTACGTGTTGCTCCATTTCGAAATGTTTTCCATTGGATGGATGAGCGTATTACGCAACAGTAACCGATCGTTATCCCCACTTAAATCGGGATGAGAACCTGAATCGGAACGAGAATAGGGAATGTAGAGAAAGAGACTGACTATGTGAGTCTACTTGATTTGGCTGAACTTAGTTTTGTCCTTCCTATTGAAAATTGTTAGGAAAAAATTTAAAAAGCTTATTTAGTGTCCAGTATTGTCAAGGAAACTAATAAGGTCCTATAAAATACTTTGTATACACAGGGTTTTTTAAGTTGATGGGCTATTAGAAGTAGGTATATGAATTAGTAGAAGGAATTCAATTCTGAAACTTGGGCTCATTTGGTTATTGTTTATGCTGCTTCTATATACATCCGGTTATACCGGAAGTCGACACCAACTTTGTTAGTTAGTTGTCAATAATTGTCCAAAACACACTCTTATTAGGTACGCCAAAATAAATGAAATTATCTATATTTTAAAAATCCTAAATTACTCAAAATTTCTCAAAATTTTTCAAATAAAACAGTAAGGATTATCTATATGAATAGAGAGGATAAAAAGAGGAATCGATTGAAAAAATAAAATATGGTAGGTGCCATTGTGAAGTTGTTTTATTTTTAGATAATTGTGAAAATAATGATTCGGAAGTCACCTTACATTTGTTATTACTTGAAGTGAAACATTTCTAGAAAGTATTGATGATTTGAAAGAGAATTAAGTATATCAAATAAATCGCATCTATACATAAATACTTGCAACGTTGCAACACGAATATAGATAGGTACCTACATGTACTTATTGTACCTAGGTATATATTATATGGGTTCATAGTACGTGGTTGTAAAACAAAGGGTTAGAAGTGCAGCGCGATAATGCCGTGCTTGCTTGCGGGTACAGAGAGAGAGAGAGTTTGCTTGCTATTATTTTTTTTTTAAGAGGTCGTCACGTACACAAAGCATTTCATTGTTGTTTCTGTGTCTGCCTTTGTCGCTTCTTCTCCCCAAAATCCCTGTAGTTTCGTGTGCACACATAGATAAATCGGCCTGTGTAACGTACGTACCATCCACCTACGTATATATATGTAAAATATAACGTGTAGATGTAAACTGGAGCACACACAGACATAGAGACGTTTCTTCCACGTCATCGGAAAAAGAGTGCACCACTAGAACGGATCAGCGTTTTCGCATCCTTTGTTCCGATTTTTCAAGCTCCTGTGTGCCGATAAAATCCCGTAGGTGAATAAGAACGCGTCGATGCGACCTCAGGAGCGAATATACAATTTCAATACAGTCAAACTTTGATAAGTAAATTTTTTGATAAATCGAACCAAATTGATTTAGGGCTGTTCATAAAATACGTCACGCTAAAATTAGCTTTGTTTTGACGCTGTGTCACACTTTCTGTGACCCCCCTGAAAATATTACGTCACAAAAATTAAACACCCCCCTGATCATGATAAATTTTGATTGATAATACACAAATTTTGATAGTCAAAAAGAATTATTTTATTTTCATAATAAAATTTAAATAAATGAATAAATATCTTTTGTAACGAATAAATAAATAATATTTCTATTTATCAGAAATCCAAGGATTCTGTAAAAATTCAGTAAAATTTTTTGATAAACGGCGAACCCCCGTCTACGGCAACGTAATATAAGTATAAAGAGTGAAGATTCCCCCCTCCCATAAAAATAAGAAAGGTGTGTAGAAAGTGGTGGAAAAACGCAGTTTTTATTTGTTTTTGGTACCTATTATGATTTGGTTGATATGATAGGGTAAATTATAATGTTTTTCTATTTCTTATTGCTCTATAAGCTTCAACAATTTTGTTAAAGTGCGCGGAGAAAAAAAATCATGATTTAATTACTTGATTAGTCAAGCAAAATTTTTTTAGTAAATAATACTAGAATTCTCATAAAATGTACTTGGTGGTATAAAATAATTTTTCATTTTTTCTAATAATTAGTATCTATGTATTAGAATAATCAGGCTAAATAAGTCTAGACTTTTTTTCTCTACCTCTCGATTATTTTATCGTTTCGTAAAGAAAAAAATACTAGAATGAGAATAGTTTAGTAAAATAAGTGATAAGAACTGTAAAAAATGTTTTCTATCAAGTCAATTTTACTAAAATTCAGTCTCAACACCGAACGTAGATTGACTAGACATTTCTACGTAGTAAAATCTCCTTGAGCGTCTGGTCGTCCATAAAATTGACAGATTTTTAGTCATGTTTGCTAGAATTCTAGCAATATTTTCATTATTGTTTTCTCCGTGTGCCTAATTGGCAATCATAAAGTTTTTGCATTATTACTAAAAAGGCTTCGCGATAATACCTAAACTAGTACGAAATCTTCAGAGTTCTACTCTTACCTATTACTTACCACTCTGAAACTGTTAAGGGACCTTTATAGATATTACATAAGTACCGGGTTAAAAAATTTGTACGATTAATCATATCTAAATTCATTTGATAGAAGCTCACGTTCATTAAATAAAATAAAACTAACTGTTAATTTCCACCGCTTTAGTTGGGCGAAACAAATGTTTGTTATTATATTTTGTGGAAATTAAGAGTTAATTTTATTTTATTTATTGAGAAATTTGTGTTTGGGTTAAAAAAAAATTTATTGCCACTTAGTGAAGTTATCAGTGTGTGTAAAAATTGACATATCACTACGAAAACGCCACAAATTCAAACCAAACCAATTAACTGTTTTTTTCATCTTTTTCTTGAAATGCAGCTTACTTAATAGCGAAGTTAAAATTTTTTTATTTCGGTTTTGATAATACTTATTACAGGGTTTTTCAAGTTGATGGGCTATTAGAAGTATCTGAATTAGTAGAAGGAATTAAATTTCCCTGAAAGTTGGGCTCATTTGGTTATTGTTTATGCCGCTTCTTTTAAAAATATTTTCAAGTTCGATTTACATCCGATTATACCGGAAGTCGATACCAACTTTGTTATTTTAAATGGAATGGTATATTTTTTACGCTGAATTCGAATAAAACGTGTAATTCTAAGGTAAGTTTGATAACCAACTTGTACACCTATGACGATCGGTTTCTGAGTTAATTTAATTTATAGAAAAAAAATCGGTTCCGCAACCTAAATTATAAAAAATATCCCAAAATAACTTTGTTGAAATTTTTACTAGTAATAGCTGAATATTAGTGCTAACGCCTTGACAAAATTGAATTAAATAATTTATACAGGGCGTTCAAAATAAAATTCTAAAATTGAAAAACTTCAAACACGAATTACCTCATTTTTTTAAATGGCATCTACTATTTTTTATTTTTTCAATCGATTCCTTTTTTTATCCTTTTCGATCTATATGGATACTTCCTATTTTAAGTAATAATTCAAAATTCTTCCAAAATTTTCAAATAAAATAGGAAGTATCCATATAGATCGAAAGAGGATAAAAAAAGGAATCGATTGAAAAAATAAAAAAAAATAGATGCCATTTAAAAAAATGAGGTAATTCGTGTTTGAAGTTTTTCAATTTTAGAATTTTATTTTGAACGCCCTGTATAAATTATTTAATTCAATTTTGTCAAGGCGTTAGCACTAATATTCAGCTATTACTAGTAAAAATTTCAACACTCTAAGTCGTATTTTGTGGAAGTTATGATTTTGTATAATTTAGGTTGCGGAACCGATTTTTTTTTCTATAAATTAAATTAACTCAGAAACCGATCGTCATAGGTGTACAAGTTGGTTATCAAACTTACCTTAGAATTACACGTTTTATTCGAATTCAGCGTAAAAAATATACCATTCCATTTAAAATAACAAAGTTGGTATCGACTTCCGGTATAATCGGATGTAAATCGAACTTGAAAATATTTTTAAAAGAAGCGGCATAAACAATAACCAAATGAGCCCAAGTTTCGGAATTGAATTCCTTCTACTAATTCATATACTTCTAATAGCCCATCAACTTTAAAAACCCTGTATACCTACATATACGAATAACGATTTTTGCAATACCCTGTTGGATGCTGGGATTAAAACTGCCGGTATCCTATTTCCATATTTTCTGCGGGAAATCTTGCAATTTTAAGAGGGTAGATCGAAAAAGTTAGAAACGGGTTGAATTTTTAATATGTTGTTTCTGAAGGTCTTAAATATTCCAAATTGGGGTATCTAGCCCGCTGCCTACCTCAAGAAAATTGTGATTATTTATCTAGATTCCTCTTAGGTAGTGTAAAAAAGAAAATACAGAGATTAAAATTTGCAATATCTCTCAGTAGTTTTAGTAGTTTCCAAAAAAATAGGCAGCGCCAAAATTACCGCCAGCAATGACAATGTTTTAGGCGCTCGTTTAAAGCGATTGTTTCCCTCTTTAAACAGTTGCTTTATCACTTTGGTGGAGAAAGGATGAAAAAATCCACCCCTCCTCCTTATCTTCCCTCCCTGATCCCACGCTTTCAGCTCGTCCTCTCATTAGCCAAGCATACATATAGACGAATTTTGCACGACATCATTTTTTAACTCTCAAGTACCCGTCTCATTTTTTTTTAGCGAACTAAAAAACGTATGCATCTTTTAAGAATGCCACGACTTTGCATATAAAAAATAAGATAAAATGGCATTTCTTAATAATCGTTTGTTTTCGGAAATACTACAATGTATTTGATAGGTAACACAACACTAGTTTCATGGGGTAATGAAGTCGGAATAATAATTATTCGAAAGTGTTACAATAATAACTTTTTATCAAATTGTTTATCCAGAAACAACTTAATGTACCATGTCTGATCCTTGTTTGATACAGCACATGATATTATTATAGTACGTAAGTCTCTGAGGATTGTAACGTGAACACGAAGTATAGCTACTGGTTTCACCCCCTCTAATAAGTCTTACGATTAGCGTGTTACCTATCAAGAATTTAATTCTTTTCGGCTTAGCCAGTCAGTCATAACCCTACGAATGAGAAAACAAACTAAGGGCAGTTTCTGTATGTATACATTTGACATATCCTACAGGGTGGAATTGAATTTGATTAAATATTGAGCTAGTAAAAAATAATTCAACAATTCTTTTCTTTGATTTCAATAAGGTGTTTTGCAAAAAAAAAATCGGTTTGATTCTTGATAAATGTACTAAGTATCTTGTGCTATAAGCTAGTGAATTTCGTATTTAGAAAAGTGAGTATGATTCTCACCCTATATAATAAGAGTTCAAGCTTCTCTCACTAGCGCTGCGTTGACAGGGTGTCATATTTTGAAAATTTTATGAAAGGTGTCCTTAACTTTGCTTTTTTTGTCAATAAATTAAGTAAGAAATTGATTCTAATTTAAACTCCTTCCTCATTAGTGATATTTGGTAAGATATAGTGGGGCTCCCCTCCTCACCAGCATAAGATCTATCCCATATAATAAAAAGTATTTTAATAAAAGAAAAAAAATGCCATTTTCCCCTTGAATGATATTTTATGAGATTTTGCAGAACCCTCCCTTTATTTTGAGTTTTTGGTGGATTTATTAGATTCCTTATATGTGTGTTATGAGTTAGTGAAATATTGTAGTTAATATTGAAAAATTTGCTTTTATAGAATTTAGTATTTCTCACCTGAATGTTGACTCAAGCTTCTCACATTAATATTACACTAATATTATAAAGGCGAAAGTTTGTGAGTGTGTATGTTTGTTACTTCTTCACGTCTAAACGGCTGGAGCGATTTTAATAAAATTTGGTATGGAGTTAGCTCACACCCTGGATTAACACATAGGCTACGTTTTATTGCGGGAAAATATCTTATTCCCATGGGAAAATCCATGAAAATGAATTCGCGGAATATTATAAATGCGAAAGTAACTCTGTCTGTATGCTACACAATCTCGCCTAAAATTTACTGAACCGATTTATCTAAATGAAATTTGGTACAGAGATAGTCTAGAGTCTTAGAAAGGACATAGGCTACTTTTTAATGCGAAAAACGGGTTGTAAGGGGTTGAAATAGGAAAGTTTGTGCAGAAATTCCGTAATTTTTAAAGATAGAAGCTTGAAACTAATTTTTTAGGCTTTTGATTAGATATAAATAAATACGACATTCAATTTTTGTAAAAATTTTACCCTAAAGGGGATAAAATTAGCCGATGAAAGTTTTTGTGTAATGACGTCATCCAAAAAGCTTACGGCCCAGAAAATTAAAATATTGAGTGTAAAAAGTTATAGAGGTTTTGCTTATTTGGATCAATAAAAGTAGTTGAATATTAAGCTATATAAACTATTTTAAACTATAATTAAACTATATGAATCTATAATATTATAAATGCGAAAGTAACTCTGTCTGTCTGTGTGTTACGCAATCACGCCCAAACTACTGAACCGATTTAAATGAGAATTTGGTACAAAGATAGATAAGTAGATATAAAGCTAGAGGCTTGAAACTTATTTTTTAGGTTTTTGATTAGATTTAAATAAATACGACATATAAAGTTTGTAAAAAAGTTAAGGAATGAAAGTTTTTGTGTAATGACGTCGTCCAAAAAGCTTACGGCCCAGAAAATTAAAATATTAGGTGTAAAAAGTTATAGAGGTTTTGTTTATTTAGATCAATAAAAGTAGTTGAATACTAAGTTATATAAACTATTTTAAACTATAATTAAACTATATGAATCTATAATATTATAAATGCGAAAGTAACTCTGTCTGTCTGTGTGTTACGCAATCACGCCGAAACTACTGAACCGATTTGAATGAGAATTTGGTACAGAGATAGATAAGTAGATATAAAGCTAGAGGCTTGAAACTTATTTTTTAGGCTTTTGATTAGATATAAATACGACATTTACAGTTTGTAAGAATCTTATCCTAAAGGGGGCAAAAATAAGGAAAGAAAGTTTTTGTGTAATGACGTCGGAAAAATGGCTTACGGCCCAGAAAATAAAAATATAGAAGAAAAAAAGTTTAGATGCTGCCGAGTCACTATTCCACACGGACGAAGTCGCGGGCATAGCTAGTAGTATCATATTTTTTAAATTTAGAAAATGTCCTGAACATTATATAGGGAACATCATTAATTACCTAAGTGAGGTGTTTTTGTTTTTATTTGGGTCCCTCCTTCTACCTGGTAAGACGTGGTGGGGTCCCCTTGTCCTTTCGTAGGATAATAATAAAGAACATTAAAGTAAATGAGGAAAGGAAACGCTCTTTTCCCCTTAAACGAAATGTGATGAGATTTTGTTGGACCTGCCCCCAATTTTGAGCTCACGTAATGAGTAGATGCCCCAAATTATCATAGAAAAGACTCAGAGTTCTGTGGAATAGAAATAAACCTGAACCTAACATGAATAATAGTAGGTACCTACCTATCTATAAATGTTTTTGAATCGACAAATAGAGAATGGTGCAGTCACCCCTTTGTTTATTTTGAGATGTGAAACCTAAAGAAACGTTCGTATTTGTTAATACCTACTCAATTTATCTCACTCGACTTGTATAGTATCAGTTCATTGTTGTTGAAAGTTGAATATTTTTTCGGTCGCCCGGTATATAAATGCACGTATGCAATTCGTAAAAATAATCCGATATGCGAGCCAATCTGTGCCCCCGGCACGTGGCGACCAGGTTAAACGACGCCGATTAAAACTGATTTCTAATCCGTCGTTATTGCGTTCATAATAACAAACCGTTTCACGGTTCGTTTAATCCCCCCGTCTTTTCTACATACACATTATTACACACTCGTATACACATATACAGTTTAATTCGTGACTTTCTTACAAAACGTTTCAATAATGGATATTGTAGTAGCTACCTACCAAGAAAACCAATAGCGGAAGCGGATGTCTAGGTACTAGTGAGAGCAAGTGAGCAATTGCACCCTTTTGAATTTTGAAAGAAAACAAATCAAACGATCATATAATAACTTGGCGACTGAGCAAATAGTTTAGTTTGCTCAGAACATTACTTGTCGGCCAATTGAACTTTATGTTTGCTATAGCATCTACTCATTGATTGATCAAAGGACATCATATATACTTTTTTGAATTGAAGAAAATGTTCGACATCCTGTGTCTCTCTACTACATAGATACAAGTACCTATACCTACGTACCATGTACCTCCTATTTTCTATTTTATAATATTTTTTTAAATAAGCTTAGACAAATGAAGCGTAAAACATAGGTACGCTTTCAAAATCACATCGTACAACATCACGCAGCGACAATGGTGCATGGCGGAGGCGCACAATGAGGCACAGGGGCCTTAGTAGTGTTGAGTGCTTGCTCGACAATAGGCCCTTGAGTTATATGTGCGTCCTGTATGCAGCAAGCATCAGTAGGTTCATATATATATAAATATTATATATCTAGGTATGGTGTACGTATACTTATAATACCTAAGGCTGCCTGGCTGCTTGGGCTGAGCACTTATCCTGAGCTATTGTCCTTATGAGACAGGCCCTACGGTCGATTGCAGGGAGCATATAGGTACGTACCTATGTATATTTGCCCTTTTATATCAAACTAACTACTACATACTTACACTAAATTGTGTACTGCCTACTCGAAACTGTGTGTAATAGGTAACATTATAAATATTAAATACTTATGTTCTTTATGCATGCATAAATGGGTACTAACTGGTCAAATATTTGAATAAATAGAAAATATGAAACATGAAACAATTTCCCAATCCAATATATTTTTTTTATAAAGTTATCCGTCATCAGAATTAGATGAAGCGATAGCAAAAAATTGATAATACCTATACCTAATAAAATTTTAATGTCTAGACTGTACATATTAATCAACAACTTTGGATTTCAAAATCTGAATTCCTTTGATAAATAATAAAGCAGAGTCATAAATATCTAAATGTTACTAAATCATGAAAATAAACATTTTATCTTACTTTTAAGGCCATAATCGTCGGTATAAATATAACGCGTGATATCTGGAGAGAACATTTTTTTAAAAAAAATTCATGAGCCTTGACCTTGGAGTTCGCAGAAACTCATTTTTAACATAATACCTGAACATTGCTTCGCATGATGCATCTCTATAATCGGTAGGTAATTTTTTTTAACACAAAACTAGAAATTTATACGTACAAAATTGTGAGTTTGTCGCTAATAAATTGTACGATCCGCACGATAACGCCCGATCTCGGTATTGTAACGAATTTTCTAGTCATAAATATTTATTTAAATGATTATTTATTTTACACTATTTATATATCTAACACAACACTAACTTTTGTCTATCGCTTATCGTCATGATTCGCGCACGGATGCTTTCTCACAACTACTGTCTCTGGCCCAAAGATGATCACTTTAAATACGCCTTTCGAACTTTCTAGATAATTTCTCGAAGAAATCCTGATTGTTCCCGAATGATGAATAATAATTAGAAAGCCGTCGAATATTCATAGAAATGAATGTCTTACTTATTGTCGCTGGAGAAAGATTTATAGCTTGTAAGTCGATAATGATAAAAGAGCCGCGCGCTTGACTGTGCCGTAAACATGTTAACGATAAGAAGTACATGCACAAAAATCGTTTCACACACACGCACGGTATCACTGGACGCTACAGTATATTTTTTTTATTGCATTTAAATCTAATATTTAACTTACTAACTTCCTGAAGTTTCAATAAAAAATTTTAAAATGCTTCAATTTAGCATAATACATTTACCACACCGTGTGGTACAGTGCTTCCAAGTTGGTGCATGGTATTGATGGTATTGTGCCAGAAAACTAACAATTTTGAGCACTATAAGTTACTTTAAAGACTTAAACTAAATCCCAGATTAATGGAACTAAAATAAAAGAAATTCAATTAAAATCGTATCAACCACTACCGAACATAAAAAGATGAAATTAAAATACAATTTAAGATTGATTGCGGTCATGATCTTCTTGGCGTTACTCTACACAACAAAGAGTGCGAAACGATTAGTCAGTCAGTTTTGAATTTTTCCTTGATTGAAGTTTTTTTTTGGCGGAGGTGACGGACTCATCTCAATTTTCGTTCCCTAAAAAGACCTCCTTTGTCTTATCACGTCGCGCCGTCGCGTCGGCTATCGCTAGCCGTCGTTTACTTAATTAAACATTCATGCAGCAAGTAATAAGAGAGGGCCAGGATACCTGGTCCTTTTGTGTCGGTGTGTTGTGTTGTTTGCATGGATGGGGGTTCCCCGTTCTTGTGCTCTCGTCCATCACTCTATCCCAGTCTGCCAAGATCGCGCCAGACCAATGATGCGCACGTATATCCGCATTAATTTTCGCTTGTTATCTCTCACCTCTTCTGCCTTTTGACGATGCTCTCCTATCTTCAAACGAAATCTTTTTTTTGCTCCCCATTCACAATATGCAACACTCGAAAATATCTATTGTGATTTGTTAACCATTTTGGGCTATCCTGAATAATTTCGATAATTTGTTTAGGGAATTATTAAATGATTATGTTGATGTTGTCAAAATTTTAAAATAGGTACATTTAATTCCAACCCTTTTAAATTTGTTCGTTTTTGAGCAAGGTTTCCTGGTTTCCGTACATATAGGTACGTATGTAGGTACTTTATAATTATTATATTTCGTCATTGAACAGCATCGTGAGCTTTCCGGGGCCGTTCCGGAAGGGCGACATAAGAGACGACGACGGAGGGTTGAAGCCGCGGGTCGGAGGCGGTTCGTCGTTGCCGCTGCCGTTGCGAATACGTGACTTGACAAAGGGCAGTTTGCCTGCGGCCGTCGCTCCGCTGATTTAATGATGTCTTGTTTTAATTGCTGACAAATTGCCAATTGCCACCGCGCGCCCTCTCGAAAAACGACTGATGGCTTTGCCAGACGTGACACGTCACGTCAAGTCACGTCCTGTTCCGTTTTGTTCTGTTGTACTTATCTAGGGTAATGGGGTGGGTTTTATGCGGTCACGTAAATTTTACATACTTAAAAAAAAAAGAAATACTTTTACAAAATATATAGAACTAAAACGGATATAGATACGTAGGAGTTACCCTATCACATTTCACAGTGCTGCCAACAACATTATGTCTTGAAGTTTAGGCAAGGTTAGGTTACCCTAAATTCAACTGAATCTTGTACTTATTTTCGTAAAACTGCCACTGGTATTAGATATTATCTATCGTTATTTCATTTTTTGATGTTGAATTTTTATTTTCGTCATTTTAATTTTTTCCGATTTATTTTTTCATTTTCTTTTAGTTCGTTATCTGACTTGTCTTCGATATTTTGTATACTTATTTTCATTTCTCTGTTATAATCATGACATTTTCTATATTTTTATTCTTTTTTGTTTTCATTTTCCTGATTTTTTTCTTTTTTTTTTATTCTCGGCTCTGCTTTTTTGGTTCTTTCCTTTCGTACTTGGTGCTCGTTCTCTTAAATGCTCCTAACGAATCCAGGAGTCCTTTCTCTTTTCCTTTGCATTCATAATAACTTTTATCTTCTTTCTTTTTCCCTGCTATTGTCCTGTTTGCTTCCTATTCAGCTGATGACATTTCTTATTTTTAAATTTATATTTGAACATTATTTTTCTAAAGAAGAAGTCAGATCAATCAGATTTTATTGTAGAGTTCCTGATTGCCCATTTTTAGGGTTCCGCACCTCAAAAGGAAAAAGCGGAACCCTTATAGGATCACTTCATTGTCCGTCCGTCTGTCTGTCAAGACCCTTTTTCTCAGGAACGCGTGGAGGTATCAAGCAAAAATTTATACCAAATACTCAGGTCTATTGTCCCTTGGAGCTGTGAAAAAATCAAACTTCTAAGCCAACGCAATCAAAAGATACAGCCGTTTATGCCGCAAATTTCCGCAAATTTTCGAATCAAAACCTACAGGGTACTTCCCGTGAACTCAGAATCTTGAAATTTGGTACGAAGCAACGTCTTATAGCACAGATAAAGGAAAAATTGCGAAAGCCGTAAATTTTTAGTTACATCATATAATAAAAATATTTTTAATAATTTTAAAGTTACTACCCCTTTCCTCATGAACGCGTACAGGTATTAAATTGAAATTCATATCAAATACTCAGGTCTATAATACCTTTAAGCTGTAACAAAATCAAACTTCTATGTCAACTCAATCAAAAGAAACAGCAATTTAAGCCGCATATTTTCAAACTCGCAACTACTCGCAAGGGAATCAAAACCTAAAGGGTACTTCCAGTCGATTTAGAATCTTGAAATTTGGCATGAAGCAATGTTTTATAGCACATATAAGGTAAAAATTCCGCAAACCTTAAATTAGTAGTTACATCACATATATACAGGTTTGTACGGAACCCTCGATGCGCGAGTTCGACTCGCACTTGGCCGGTATTTTTTCTTTACATTGCGTTACATTTATTTTGACATGATTTCAATGTTCCTAAAGAGAATGAGTTTTTTCAACTTCAACTGCTATTAGAAAAATCTTTTCTATTTTCATGTTAAGAATAGATAGGAAACGATTAAACAGTACAGGCGATTGAAAATTAGTCACATTGGTCAAAACAACACCTCTTGCAGTAGAAACTACTTATAAGCCATCAAATTTTAAAAAGTTTTATTGAGTTTTACTTAGGGAAATCCCCTGCTCTTTCTCTCCCTTATAAAGTAGGTACATTCTGAAGGACATTTGCATTACAGTGATTTTTCTTCTTTAAATTGTTTACAATAGATGGTACCAATGACACACAAATAAATACCAATTCTCGTTTTTCCAATTTTAATTTACGAATATTAGGTACCGAAAATTACGGTTGGTGCTCTTGAGTTGAAAACGTTAATAATATTTAAATATCGGTAAGAAAATACCCTCGTGAATTTTCATCCCCTTTTTCTCGGCGCAAACGCAACCTCTTGGGTTCTCTTTTGTACACATAGACGTGCTTACGACTATAGGTGTATATATACGTACGTCTGGCATTCTGCGTTTTAAAAGACTTTCGAAATTGCAACGGGGCGTACAACGACCCCTTTACGTCAAATCAAGTGGCGTAAAAACAAACAGAAATTTAATTTATATGCCTGGCAATAGCGAATTCACGATGTTTTGTTAATACAATATTCATGGGTCTCGCCCCTGTTCTCCAAGACGTCGCGGCGTCGCGTCAAGGAAGGCAAGGCGCTTTTAGAAAGGGAAAGGACTTTGCATCACGATTACGAAATACTGACAAACAACCTGCCTCAAAAATATTATTGGTTTTTGACGTTTAGGAGTAAAAAAAAAAGAACCTTCATGTCTTCCTATTATCCATTTTGCTCACACGTCACGTCCTCTAGATTATTTTTGTCATCTTCTATCTTTAGATAATACAGCAAAATACTTGCCTAAGTCAGTAGCAAATATTGTTTTAGATAAATTATTGATTTCATTTTGTAAAGAATTTAAGTGGAAGTTGAAAAAAAAACAAATATTTATACTTGACACGCACGAAATATTTTGGAGACAATTAACTAAAACGATTTTGAAAAGCGTCAAAAATTCATGAGCAAACGGAATTCATGAAATCCTAAGTAAACATTCATGGCGAGATACCATCAGCCAGGGCTTAAGTCCTAACTGTTTGCTTTACGAAACTGTCTTGAAAAGGTAAATAAAAATGCCTCCCAAGTCCCAACCGAACGACTTCTACTACTCATTTCTCCGCGTCACACGGACGTCTGCCTTTACATTCTATTGTGTCCTGTACCATTATTATTATCGCCGTCCTCTTTATTTTTTTATTTTTATTTACTGAGGCACCTGTCGATTATTTTTGCAGAAATAGGTTTCAAGGGATTCGCACAACGCGATGCTGTAGGTAAATTCCGTTTCCATGGAAAATTATGAAAATGTACGTACATATAAAAATATTATTAACTGACGGATTACACCAGAAATAAGTAAGGTAGAGTTTAGCTTAATCAAGCTCAATAAAAACAATATATTAATTAACTAGCTATGCCCGCGACTTCGTCCGCGTGGAATAGTGACTTTCGGCAGCATTTAAAATTTTTTTCTTCTATATTTTTATTTTCTGGTCCGTAAGCTTTTTGGACGACGTCATTACACAAAAACTTTAATTCCTTAACTTTGCCCCCTTTGGGGTAAAATTTTTACAAACTTTATATGTCGTATTTATTTATATCTAATCAAAAACCTAAAAAATAAGTTTCAAGCCTCTAGCTTTATATCTACTTATCTATCTCTGTACCAAATTCTCATTTAAATCGGTTCAGTAGTTTGGGCGTGATTGCGTAACACACAGACAGACAGAGTTACTTTCGCATTTATAATATTATAGATTAATATAGTTTAATTATAGTTTAAAATAGTTTATATAACTTAGTATTCAACTACTTTTATTGATCTAAATAAACAAAACCTCTATAACTTTTTACACCTAATATTTTAATTTTCTGAGGCGTAAGCTTTTTGGACGACGTCATTACACAAAAACTTTCATTGGCTGATTTGATCCCCTTTAGGGTAAAATTTTTACAAATATTGAATGTCGTATTTATTTATATCTACTCCAAATCCTAAAAAATGAATTTCAAGCTTCTATCTTTAAAAATTACGGAATTTCCGCACAAACTTTCCTATTTCAACCCCTTACAACCCTTTTTTCGCATTAAAAAGTAGCTTATGTCCTTTCTCAGGCTCTAGACTATCTCTGTACCAAATTTCATTTAAATCGGTTCAGTAAATTTTAGGCGAGATTGTGTAGCATACAGACAGAGTTACTTTCGCATTTATAATATTCCGCGAATTCATTTTCATCGATTTTCCCATGGGAATAAGATATTTTCCCGCAGTAAAACGTAGCCTATGTGTTAAACCAGTGTGTCAGCTAACTCCATACCAAATTTTATTAAAATCGCTCCAGCCGTTTAGACGTGAAGAAGTAACAAACATACACACTCACACAATCGCAAACTTTATAATATTAGTGTGATTAATGATTTAATTTTTTAGTTGGATTATATACATTGGTTAGTTCTGGTTGATTTAAAAAAAATAATATTATCTAGATATGTGAGTAAAACTTATCGATGTCACTGTAATTAAAAGATTCATTAAGCAATCGGTACTATATATACCTAATAATAAAACAGAGACAAACTGAACATACCTACTGTTTAAATAAATTTTATAAAACAGTGTTCGTTATTTACTACTAGCCGAAAACGACAAGGATATTGTTCTCGTCCTTGTGGTATATTTATCGTTTTATAAATTATTTTAATAAAATAAAAGATTTACAATTTTTAAAATAAACCACTTTAGTCTAGCTAATATTTTGTTGGGTGTTAAACATTTTCCCAAACAACCAACGGAACAAAGATAAAATCCTGATCGTGTAGGTACATAATAAAGGATGTATGCCCCATTGGAAACGACAACGTACCTACATACATATTAAAACAATCCTAATCGTCAATACGTAACCGGCAACTTCCGTACATTTTTCGATCTAATCGTCCGTGAGTTCCCCAAAGCCGCCTCGGCTCCTCTTCTCTCTTCTGCCGTCGTCATCAACATGATTGTCGATAATCTCTTCTAAATCGTTTACCTGTAAGTGAGGTAGGTGACTTCCCCTCTGAGCTTTGCGCCCTGTTATTTGGGGTTGCGTCTTATTGTTCGCAAAATCAATACAAACTTTTCCAAGCCTCGACTAAATGTCAACAAAATTTGTCATCCTCATTGCGTACGATGATAGCTTTATACGCGTTCAGTTAGATTTCTATTATAGGTACCTACCTATTACACGTATCTATTAGGTAATAGATAGATATGTAGCCAAGGCGTAATTATGGGTGTATTTTTCCGCAACTGAACCCATAATGGATGGATATTCTTATGTTGGTACCTACGCTGGGTTTCTGTTGTCGGATGTTGGGTTGAATGAATAATGGATTTTACTTACTTATAGTGAGAACGTTTTGATGCTTTTATAAAAGAAAAGGAAGCTTCAAAAAATGTTTTCGGCGGTAAATGGAATGAAACTTGTTGAAAATCCTTTAGATTCGTTTAATTACACGGTTGCAGAATGGGCAATACTTTATGAAATTGGATGATTTAAAGCTCTTATTTAAGACAGAGCTATTTGCGATTTTTTTTATTGAAATTTTTAGAGGTTTACTGAAAGTGATCATGATTCGAGATATTGATGTACTTATTCATAAGATCTTGAGCAAGCATTCATGAAAAAATAAGTTTTTCGACTTGTTCATCTTTTTATAATGTTCTTGATATTGTCTTCATTGTCAAGACAATACAAAACATGATCGACAAATTCTCGACGAAACTTTATTATTTATTAAATGTCTAAAATCTCGTGAACATTTTTTGTAGTTACATATGCTGACTCAATAATTTTAGATCCCCAACCCTCTCTCTTTGTGTGCAAAAGCAAGAAAATCGTAACCTTTCTCAAACGAGAAAACGTAATAGTAAGATTTGACAAAACTTTTACTAATTAACATTTAAAACTCATATTTTGTTTATTTAGTAGTTAAATTCCATTTAATCACTTGGATTAAAATATTAATTTTTCCAAATCATATTGTCTTTCAAGCACAGTAATTATTAGTTTCATTCTTTTAAGAAGAGGTATTATTTTACCCAAAAAGATAGAAATATTTTATGTATGTTGCTGTTACAAATCTAAAGTCAAAAAGGACACAAAATTGATCAATTACTCACAAATAATAGCAATAAGTAGACGTTAAAATATTTCTGTTTTGTCAAATAAAGAATTTAAATTATTACCTTTGTACAGTCATTTCTAACAATTTTGTTCTATATAGCTTAGTATTCAACTACTTTTATTGATCCTAATAAAGAAAACCTCTATAACTTTTTACACTCAATATTTTAATTTTCTGGGCCGTAAGCTTTTTGGATGACGTCATTACACAAAAACTTTTATTGGCTAATTTTATCCCCTTGATGGTAAAATTTTTACAAACATTGAATGTCGTATTTATTTATATCTAAACAAAAGCCTAAAAAATAAGTTTCAAGCTTCTATCTTTAAAAATTACGGAATTTCCGCACAAACTTTTCTATTTCAACCCCTTACAACCCTTTTTTCGCATTAAAAAGTAGCCTATGTCCTTTCTCAGGCTCTAGACTATCTCTGTACCAAATTTCATTTAAATCGGTTCAGTAAATTTTAGGCGAGATTGTGTAGCATACAGACAGAGTTACTTTCGCATAATATTCCGCGAATTCATTTTCATCGATTATTCAATGGGAATAAGATATATTACTCACAAATAATAGCAATAAGTAGACGTTAAAATATTTCTTTTTTGTCAAATAAAGAATTTAAATGATTACCTTTGTACAGTCATTTCTAACAGTTTTATTCTAAAAATTCGTTCCAGTGGGCGTATCAGAACTATCCTTCTTTTTTTTGTAAAATAAGTTTCCTTTTCTTCTTTTTATGTTATACCTATATTATATACTTAATCACTAACTAAAAATATAATATAATATAGTGATTGTGGTTATTACTTTGAAAACAATCTTGAATGAATGATGATTTTTACAGCTAACGAAACACTAATATAAGGGATGTGTATAGGAATGGTGCCCAATATATTAAAAAGTTGCGTCAGAGTAAAAACATTTTACAAAATCAATCAAAGACTGTATTAATTCAAATACAGGTGCTCTCGTGTTCAATTTCATTCGAGATCGTTGAAACGATCTGGAGGGGTGGTTAGGTATGTACGTAACACGGGTTACAATGAATTCAATTTTGTTCGTATATTCGAACGCTTTGTGTTGTGACGAAAACAAATTTTGCTCGTTTTGGTGTCCCAGCTAATAACAAGGGAAAGCTGGCGATTACGGTAAGCTTTATAAGCCACTGCTAACGATAGAATGTAATTAATTGTTGCTAAGTAACCATTCCTCACGAGGGTCAAGTGGGCGCGACGAAATCCGGGGATTTCCGGGCAGCACCCTACCTACTACATCTCTCACTCACCCTGCTTCGCTTACATTATTGCAACGGCGGACGGACGAACGGTTACGGGAGCGCCCTATTCACTTTATATTATACGTATATATATATATATATATACGCCTAACGTTTGGTATTCCGTTTTTCCCCCAAGCGGTATAAAATTTTCCCCTAAATCTACAGTTAATGTAATGTCTACAAAACCTCAACGTCATATGAGTAGGTACATACAATAAAAATCGATTATATAGTTTCTTGTAATTTTTATGGTAATATTTATTAACTACATTAAAATGGAAACTAATAATTCACTGATTAAGATAAAAATAATGTTTATTAAACCCCCTTATTTGTATTTCATTAATAATGTGGACCGATTTCCACCATTTGTTTTGAAAAATAGTAAAAATTGTTTCACCCTGTAAGGTGTATAGGTTATTGGCATAAGTTTAATCCTGTTGAAGTTGATGTTTATTTATTTATTTAACCAGATACAATATAACATTTTACATGTATATATTATACCAACTAGCTATGCCCGCGACTTCGTCCGCGTGGAATAGTGACTTTCGGCAGCATTTAAAATTTTTTTCTTCTGCATTTTAATTTTCTGGGCCGTAAAGGGGTATATCTACGTTTATTTAAGATTGCATTAGTATGAAATAATCAAAGTTGGTAATAAAAATCTGTCTTTCCACTTTACTAAATAAAAATAATTACTTTTTGCCGACGTCATTACACAAAAACTTTCATTCCTTATTTTTGCCGCCTTTAGGGTAAAATTTTTACAAACTTTATATGTCGTATTTATTTATATCTAATCAAAAACCTAAAAAAATAGTTTCAAGCCTCTAGCTTTATATCTACTTATCTATCTCTGTACCAAATTCTCATTTAAATCGGTTCAGTAGTTTGGGCGTGATTGCGTAACACACAGACAGACAGAGTAACTTTCGCATTTATAATATTATAGATTAATATAGTTTAATTATAGTTTAAAATAGTTTATATAGCTTAGTATTCAACTACTTTTATTGATCAAAATAAACAAAACCTCTATAACTTTTTACACTTAATATTTTAATTTTCTGGGCCGTAAGCTTTTTAGACGACGTCATTACACAAAAACTTTCATCGGCTAATTTTATTCACTTTAGGGTAAAATTTGTACAAACATTCAATGTCGTATTTATTTATATCTAATCAAAAATTTAAAAAATAAGTTTCAAGCTTCTATCATTAAAAATTACGGAATTTCCGCACAAACTTTCCTATTTCAACCCCTTACAACCCTTTTTTCGCATTAAAGAGTAGCCTATATCCTTTCTCAGGCTCTAGACTATCTCTGTACCAAACTTCATTTAAATCGGTTCAGTAAATTTTAGGCGAGATTGTGTAGCATACAGACAGAGTTACTTTCGCATTTATAATATTCCACGAATTTATTTTGATCGATTTTCCCATGGGAATAAGATATTTTCCCGCAGTAAAACGTAGCCTATGTGTTAAACCAGGGTGTCAGCTAACTCCATACCAAATTTTATTAAAATCGCTCCAGCCGTTTAGACGTGAAGAAGTAACAAACATACACACTCACACACTCACAAACTTTCGCCTTTATAATATTAGTGTGACTAGCAATACAGCTAACATTGCTCTACCCATCAGTTAGGAGTTACCTATACACTGGTCTAGTAACTTAATATTAATTTAACATATTGAACTTAAAACTTTCTAGCTTTCATTAATATCACTGTAGATTTGACGATTCTAATACAAAAATTTTTAATTTATATTTCAAAGTCACTTTACTTGCGTTAATTGTTTTAAGGTATTGAGGCAATTCATTAAAACATGATATAAAAAAATTACTATAATAATTAATTCCTGCATTCAGAAATGTTTTAACCGAATGAATCATACGGCAAATGAAATGTTGTGGAAGTGGCAACTAACTGATGTATTTGTCGTTATGTTCTGGGATATATGGTGTATGGCTCGAGCTTTGGTATAGGTACCTACTGCATACATATTTGCGTGAATGTATTATTGCTATTGGGTTTCGTATCAAAGAAACTTGGTCTCGCTTTTGATATTGGATACACAAGCCACTTAAGGGAGGGAAAATCGAAAATTGGTTGTCGTTTGTATGAAGAGCTCAGGAATCCGTGAATTCCAAAGTAGATTAAGTGCCGTGTTGTGTACGACGGAAAATTTTTGTTTCATGCAAACAGCTAGGGAAGGCTGGGGAACACTTCGTAAATATAGAAAGAGAGAGGTTTTTGCGAAATAAACACGAATCTTTAATTTTGGAAAATTAAAAATTTCCTTTTTTAACAGTATCCACATTATTCTACTATTATTCTTTATAATTTCAATTAAATTTGTTCTGCCTGTGAGTGCGGGGTCCAAAATTAGTAAAAATGTGATTTGGTTATGCACATACAGAGCTGGGCAAAGCGTAAGTGCTTTGGGCTTGAAAATGTGCTTCAAACATTAAACTTATAGAGAGCTTAGAAGCATTGCATTTCATTTAAGCCCTTTCTCGATTAACAAGTTGTCCTGGCAATCGAATTATTTTATTTGCAACTTAATTTATATACTCCTGTTTTTTGTAATTTGTCCGTTTTGACCTTATTATTTTTAATGTATTTACTTAAATTGTTATTGGTTACGTATGTAACAATGTAATTATTTTTATTTAGTAAAGTGGAAAGACAGATTGTTCTTACCAACATTGATTATTTCATACTCATGCAATCTTAAATAAGCGTAGGTAGGTATACCCCATTACCTATCAAACAAAATATTAGGGTTAGTAATTGTTGTGTCCATTGTGGTGTACGAGGGTTGAAAATTATCCTACGGTCACGTCCTGTAACCTACTCGGCTATCTTGACAGTGGTACATATTTGTATATATTTCGCTTAAGTGTATGCACTTTGGACACATACAAACGAATATTGTATATGTGTGTATGTTGGTTGTGGCGAGTGACTACGGACCGTGGTGATAATGTTTTTGTGGGCGTCCGATGTGTATTACGTTAGTGTAGCCTTGTGGCGTCATATAAAGTCGGATAAATCTCGGATGTCACTGGCAGCAGGGCCGGACAGCATTTTATAGCGTACATTATCAATACACATCCGCCACAGTGTCGCTGACACTCATCGTCGTCGAAGGGACAACTAGCACGAGCGGGGTCGTTGCCGCTGCAACGCCTGATAATAAATTTTTGTAACGACCCCAATTTTTTTTCGATTCACGCCCATCGTTCAAAACAAATAAAATTAGAAGTTCAACTGACCGTAGAAAGATTTACTCATTCTTATATCTATCTGTTTGACTCTCAGAAGTTCGGGACAATTTAATTTTCGAATCAAGTTCGAGTTACACACACTACTTACTACAATACAATCAGAAATTATGATGATTAACCGAAATGCACAGGAAAAAATTACAAATGTTATTAGAAATAATTTATTGTTGAAAAGTTGGATCAAGACTGGTCTCTCTCATATTTTCAATACAAAAGTAACTTGGGGTAAGTCAAAGAGTCGGGAAAAGGAAGGTGGAAAAAGTGAGTGGTAGAGTAACAATATGTATACATGTGTATTAACACATAGGTTAATACAAAATTTCTAGTTATAAACTGCACTAAACAATGGAGATAATAAAGGACAAAGTAGGACAATATCACACTAATATTATAAAGGCCCAAAGTTTGTGATTGTGTGTGTATGTTTGTTACTTCTTCACGTCCAAAGGGCTGGAGCGATTTTAATAAAATTTGGTATGGAGTTAGCTGACACCCTGCTTTAACACATAAGCTACGTTTTACTGCGGGAATATACCTTATTCCCGTGGGAAAATCGATGAAAATGAATTCGCCGAATATTATTTTATAAATGCGAAAGTAACTCTGTCTGTATGCTACACAATCTCGCCTAAAATTTACTGAACCGATTTAAATGAAATTTGGTACAGAGATAGTATAGAGCCTGAAAAAGGACATAGGATACTTTTTAATGCGAAAAAAGGGTTGTAAGGGGTTGAAATAGGAAAGCTTTGTGCAGGGAAAATTTCCCTAATTTTTATAGATAGAAGCTTGAAACATATTTTTTAGGCTTTTGATTAGATATAGATATAAATAAATACGACATTGAATGTTTGTAAAAATTTTACCCTAAAGGGGATACAATTAGCCGATTAAAGTTTTTGTGTAATGACGTCGTCCAAAAAGCTTACGGCCCAGAAAATAAAAATATAGAAGAAAACAATTTTAAATGCTACCGACACTCACTATTCCACGCAGACGAAATCGCGAGCATAGCTAGTAAATATAATAAAACCCAAAATTTGTAGTTAAAAATTACTATCTACGTAATTCTCTCCGTATAAAAAATGCGTATAAATCTAACACATTTTGATGGGGAAAAGTAAATTATCTGAAAAGGGCGGGAAAAAATTGAAAGAAATATGTACTGTACCTAATAAGATGAAATCAAAGTTCTAAAAATTATTTTCTGGTTGTATTAATAGAGATAAATAGAAGAGGAGTGGTTGGTTAAAAAAAAGGAATACATTGAGGCTTCAGTAGTTTTTTTATTAAATTAATATTCTTGCACATTTTAGTATTATTATTTTAGTTTTGGTTTCTTTCTTTTTGACCCATCTACATTTGTAAACGTTATTGTGTCCATTGATAATCTAAAACTATTTAAGGTATCGTCTTGTAGTTACCTACAACAACAGCGTTTCTCAGCATATTTAACACCTAAATTCCTAAATAATGACATGTTGTCGCGTCCGATCTGAACAAGCGCCACCTCAACTTTCGTTCCATCCCATCATCATCATCATCGTCACCACCACCGCTGCCTGCTGTGCATGTGCATCTACTTCAAACAATCTGTATTCATTCAAACAAATCCCGATATCAGTGATCACCAGAGTGCCACCCATGTCATCATTTACCGTAACCTCCCACGGCGTACCGTGACTTGCCGAAAAGCAATGGTAAGGTGCGTCAAAACGGCCAGTTGAATATTTCGAATGTTTTCGCTTTTTGATCGTTCCCCATGTTAGTCTGACCGGTTGGGATTTACCGGTGATGTTCGACTGTCGATGACAATAGTTGTCACCGGTACTGACAGGATACGGAGGGTGTGGATGTGTGTCTGTTTGTGTGTTCGACCTCGGACCAGCTTTAACGATTCTATTGTTGGACATGTCAGACGGAATTAAAATGGTAATCGGGGAACGTCGGAGATAAAGAAGACGAAGAAAAAGTGAGAGCGAGGGTGTGAAGTTGGAATACATTTCATATCTTGCATCATAGATTTAAATATACCTCTACCTATGAGCTAAAAAAAATGGACATTATTAAATTTAAAGGCTTATCCCTGTGAGATTGTGAAGGTATAGGCTATAGGGAAAACCAAGTGAATACGTCTATCTATAATGGGAAACTCACACAAATTACAAGGTGGGGTGTTGTATGGGGAGGGCGATGAAAATACCTTGGATAGGAAGATGGTGAAATAATTATTCTGGATATAAAATAAGTATTAAAAATGAGGTGGTATCTGTAGAAAAAATGGAAGGGCAAACAATATCATGAAATCAATAAGGAAAAGGAAAACTAGTCCAGCCAGTCTTCGAATAGTTGTATAGACATATACCTACAAATTATGACCAGAAGTGTTGCGGTGTTAACCAAGACAAGACTGCCACAGTCCTGATCCTGGTTTTAGCCTTGTACATTTAGTTATTGCATGGGTCTTGTTGTTTTAACAGTGTGTCTTGGTATGGCCCATCAAGACATCATGACCCTTCTGCCTTTGCCTTGTTTCAAATAATTCGATAAGCTAATACTTTGGAGCCATTTCCTAGCCATCAAGATCACCAAATTTTTCTTGACTTAACTCTTTGTGTGGGCACTTCAATAATAAAATATTTCTAAACTGACAGAAACTATACCTATATTGTTCGAAAAATAAGCAGCATCCTGTCATAGTTTCTTCAGCTTCTTTCGCAGATTCCAGGAGTTATACTTATTATAGAATTATATAGAAAACTTTTTACGAAAACGTTATTCTTTATAAAAAGTTCTGCACTTTAAATAAGCAACTATCAATTTTTCATTTGTATACGAGGTTTGTTAAATAAACATCAACATTGCTCAGGAATAAAGTATCTATCCTTATTTTTGACAAAATCGAAAATTGTCGAGTTTTTCTTTACTTTTTTGTTATAAATTTATTTTGCAAATAGGAGAATCCAAAAAAATAGTAATCTGTAGGCTAACATTAATTATATATTGTATAATTAAATTTTAAAGCATTTCACGTATGTCTCAACATATCCACCCTCATATACTCAACATTTAATCGTTCGTAAGTAAAACTGTCGAAACACATTTTTTTGGGGTAATTTCTTGACATGCATCTAAAATTATCTTCTCTAAATAGTAAACATCTTGAAGCAGACCCTACTGATAAAATTGCTGTTTTAAGTATAACTTCATAAAAATAGCCACAAGGGGTTAAGTCAGAAGATCTTGCAGACCAAAAAAGATCTATATATAATTACACTTTCACTAAGCTAAGAGATATAGATAATTGACTCTTGAAGTACCTTTCCTAATTTTATTACATTTTACAACTTTTTATGGCACTACAGGAGATTTCATGAATGTCGAATAAGTGGCTACAACGATAGGTTTGGGCTGTTATTTTGTCGATTTTTCTAAGACACATAGTCAGGTTATAAATAATATTCTGTGGTTTTGGACTATTACCCCTATTTACTTTTAAATTTATAATAGGTACCCTCCCGATTCTACTATATTCCTGGGGTTACTATATACAGGGTTTTTCAAGTTGATGGGCTATTAGAAGTATATGAATTAGCAGAAGGAATTCAATTCTGAAACTTGGGCTCATTTGGTTATTGTTTATGCCGCTTCTTTTAAAAATATTTTCAAGTTCGATTTACATCCGGTTATACCGGAAGTCGATACCAACTTTGTTATTTTAAATGGAATGGTATATTTTTTACGCTGAATTCGAATAAAACGTGTAATTCTAAGGTAAGTTTGATATCCAACTTGTAAACCTATGACGATCGGTTTCTGGGTTAATTTAATTTATAGAAAAAAAATCGCTACCGCAACCCAAATTATAAAAAATCATAACTTCCACAAAATACGACTTAGAGTGTTGAAATTTTTACTAGTAATAGCTGAATATTAGTTCTAACGCCTTGACAAAATTGAATTAAATAATTTATACAGGGCGTTCAAAATAAAATTCTAAAATTGAAAAACTTCAAACACGAATTACTTCGTTTTTTCAAATGGCACCTACTATTTTTTATTTTTTCAATCGATTCCTTTTTTTTATCCTCTTTCGATCTATATGGATACTTCCTATTTTAAATAATGATTCAAAATTATTCCAAAATTTTCAAATAAAATAGGAAGGAATTTACTTAAAATAGGAAGTATCCATATAGATCGAAAGAGGATAAAAAAAGGAATCGATTGAAAAAATTAAAAATAGTAGGTGCCATTTGAAAAACCGAAGTAATTCGTGTTTGAAGTTTTTCAATTTTAGAATTTTATTTTGAACGCCCTGTATAAATTATTTAATTCAATTTTGTGAGCGGCATAAACAATAACCAAATGAGCTCAAGTTTCAGAATTGAATTCCTTCTACTAATTCATATACTTCTAATAGCCCATCAACTTTAAAAACCCTGTATATTAATTTTCAGATTATTAAGATAAGTAAAAAAGACTCTTTTTTAATGCAAATAGATAGGTACTATTATTGTCTATTTGAATGTAGTTTTCAATTCTGATCAACCTTTTTTACAAAAATTTTCGATTTTGTTAAAAATATAGATATAATTAATATTTTTTAACAAACCTCGTATACGAATGCATTAAATTGATATTTGCTTATTTCCATGCAAAATGTTTTATGCAAAATAACGTTTTTCATAAAATTAATAAAAAAATGTGAGCCGTCACGAGACGCCTGGCAGATGTGAAACAAAGAGTTTGCACAAGTAATATGCATGAAAGACAATATTACGACAGGAAATAAATATGGCGTAATGAAAAAATCTTATATTACGAATTTTTTCCACAAAATGATGACTATTTATTTAATAAACATTTATTTTTATTTAATACAAAAATTAAAAGTTCAAAAATTTATTTCAAGTTGCGACAACTCAATTCTTTTAATCAGTGACTTCAGATGTTGCCTCTGACAGCATTACTGTGATAATTGATCGAGGACAACTGAAGTAGGTTACAAAAGTATTGGACATAACATTGGTTATAAAGACATCTAATAAATACAGCATCCATTGTTGTTGCATATCTGGTAGTAGGTTCTCTTGGATTGTTGTTAATTTAAAATTGAAATTCTTTTTGGAGGAACGTAATTAATGGCATTAATTCATCTTTAGCAAAATTTACATTGAAATCTCCAGCTAAAATCAATGGTAGTTTATCATTATTGGACCTCTGTGACTGTACGGAAATAATTTCTCATGTAAAAATGAAATATAATTCATTTTTTTATTAGGTGAAATGTACCTACACAACGATGATAATTAATTCACTTCCATCATCTAGTTTACTATAGTAAACGACACCGTCGAACCGAATGGGAAGAGAATCGCACAGTCGCTTGCGCATGGCGACGCGTCGCCACGGTATGAGTCGCCACGCCAACAATCCGGTTTACCCGCGGCTATAGATGTTTCACATGAATTTAAAAAAATCCTTATGATTTAAACTTAAGCAGATACACTGTATAATGTGGCGGACAAATTTGAGCATTTTTCTTCTTTAAAGCACTATTTTCATTTTCGATCATTTACGTTATAGTTTTCATTTTATTTATATTTGAAATTCTAATACTGCCACAAGACACCCTTTATTTTATTAAATTCTTAGACGTTCTGCGTTCAATGCAATTCCTCTATTCTGCTCCATGGAATAACTTTCTTGTTTCAGGTGGTAATAAGTCCGAAATAAATATTTGCTTGCTATTACATAAAAAATAATAAAATTGTAATTATAATAATATTTTTAATAAGGCTTGGTTTTTTTTGCTAAATCCAGAAACTTATTCAGCGCTTCTTTATTCTAATAGTCTCGTGTCAATCAGTTGGTTAGTTAGATTGTGCGTTTGTATTTAGATGTGCGCTCATCGACGACGCGACGTCTTTAACGAACGTGAATGAAAGACAAAATTTAAATTCCTTCGCTCAAAAAGAAAGGGAATGAAGAGCTCGGGATAAATGCCGTATTGAAATCAGTTAACGATGCGCCGTCCATAGCTCGTGCCTTTTTTTCTTCTGCTTCTCTGTTCTCTATACTGACTGACTGACTGACTGTGAATGTGAAACGTAGGCAGGAGACCGTGGAACACAATTAAGAAATTCTTTGCTGGATTTAATTGTGGTTTTCACAGCGTGACTACGCAATTTTTTATGAATGGCTAGAAATGTAGGCAAATTGGTTACCATTTTCTGTGTCTTTTTTCCTTCGCACTGCTGAGTCATTCCAAATTAATTTTTATTTTAAGTCGTCGATGCATATTTATGGTTGTATTTGCATTAATCGGAAATCATACGTTGGCGATAGTTAACTTTTTAAGAAGTACCGTTTACTGAAATCGTTTCAAAAACATTCAGATGTTGTGCGCTTATGAAAACTGTGGAGCTGCAGAATTCGCAGCGAACAATTCTATCAGTATTCCATTAATTTTGCAACAAATTATTATTTTAAGCCCATTAATCGGGGTGTAAGTAATTCATTAATATAATCTTAAATAACATATTATAATGAGAAGTAGAAAGAATTTTTAGGGGTTTTAAAACTATTTATTTTATTGTAAAATCTAATAGTTGTAATTTTTTTACTTCTTTAGAGAAGACTGAGAATGGTCCGGTAATATTTACAAACGAAACGTCCGGGTAGCATAATTGTCATATTATTTCATTTGAAGAAATATATATGGGGAAAATTACCTCAAGTTAAATAACAAAGTATATCAAATTATAAGCAGGTAAGAAAACAAGTCGTTGTTCTGCATAACTTTAATATATTTCGAAACACAATTTTACATATGACACGACTTTTTTCTTTCGTCCTTTTTTTATTAAACAATACTACATCTGTACAGTAATACTTCAAATTTAACTACAGGTACAAATAAAACTAAGATACAATATATACATTTACCTTTCCTATTTATTCTGGTTTTTAAATTTTTTTATACATAACCGTAAGGGCGACTACACTTATATTTATACATAGGTAGTAACGAAAATTAAAGCATTGACGTAGATAATTATTCATTTCGATTTTTTAAAAGAAGTACATTACATATTTACATTTAAATAAGGTAATACTTTGAAATATTCTTATGTAACAGGGAGGTATCTATAGTAAATCATTCATAGACGTAACGAAATTGCTATTAATCACTATGGTACGTTTACGCGAAGCTAAACGTAAATGTATTAGGGGCCTTAACATCAGTTTAAAAGTTATGATAAAACTTATTAAATGTGATTTTAAACCTCATTTAATATTAATGTCTTTAAAAAGCGAAGCAGAGACGTAGCTGCAGATGAATGTGGGTGTATTTTAATCTGATTTAATTCAAAAAACGTTAAGTTAAAAAAACGAAAAATATAGAATTCATTTTCAATGAAAAGTATCTTTTATTATTTTTTACTTATTTTATTTTTGATGGTAAAGCTGCCAACATTTATGTTTACGTTCGCGCAAAAGTATCTATAGTAGGTAAGTGTGTAAGTTTTAAAAAATGGTTTAAATAATATTAAGGTACCCTTTTCATACATAAATACATATTAATAAAAATCACAGGAGTTGGATAATAATATAATACATAATAGTACTTACTTGGTTCGCATCTTCCCTAATAAACGTTAAAAAAACTATCCGGGAGTATTGCTAAGATTTTCGTTAATTAACGATATTAATTATACTCCATTTGCTACACTTGCTAGCTTTATGTTACATACATGCATTGGGGAGTTTTATTATTTTTCGTTTATGGTGGAAGTTCACAATCTTGCTATTTTAATTGTCACGCTTATTTTGTGTGCAACCCTACAAAACATCCATTATTATCCAAAGAAATGTTTTTGAATTTCGTATTCTTTATTTCTTTGCACTAAATTAACCAAACGCACCATTTTCCAAATACAATTGCACGTTATTTTTTTTAGTCTTTCAAGTTAAACGTCGTTTAATCGTAAAGTACTGATGCTTCCGAATGGCAATTCGATTAAGGTGACTTTATTCTTCAAATTATCAACTTAAATTGGAAGAAATAACGTAATAAGTATTTTTAGATTTTAAATAAAACCACATTTTTAACATAGGTAATCAAATACGATTGTATAAAAATATATACCATCCTCGTACGTACTATTCTGATTTCAATGTGTTTTAATGGTCAAAATCGGTTGATAATGATCCTTATTAGCACATATTAGCTTTATTATATCTATTAAGGGTCATGTTTACCTATATGAAGCTATAAGCTATAATCATATTATCAATATTATGATGACTAGCATTTTTATATTGCGATCAATTTTATATTTATCAGTCGATCTTCTATGTATCATTATGTTATGGTAATGTACCTGGGGTATGTATACCTACCTAAAGGTTGTAATCGACGACCGCTGTTATTTTTATTAGGTATACAGGGTACATTTTTCAGCAATATAAATTGAATAGGCAGAGTGATTGGATATTTCATAAAAAAAATTGATATTGATTTGTAATTGCTAAATATTTCGATATCGGGATCCAAAAGAAAAATTATACACTGAATTTATTGTTAATTTAGTGAATTACATTCAGAGCTGGACAGATTTTTAATGCCTTGTGCTTGAAAATGTGCACTGAATTGTAAGCCCTTTAGAGAACAAATTGTTGAAGCTTTATAATCGACTTATGTTTCAAAAGTTCTTAGTAATTTGTATTTCAAAAAAGAGCTTCAAACTCTTGAAGCCCTTTTAAAGTACAAAACAAAACAAAACAAAACCATAAAAGGCTTTTTGATGTATTTAAAGCTGTTTTGTTGTAATTTAAACTTTTACAGTGGTTGGGACTTTCAACATAATTACTATATTTTTAAACTGTGATCTTTGGGCTTATAGTTTGCAGTCCTTTTGGTGAAGGCTTTGCAAAGCTCTGACTATTTCGCAAACCTCTCAAAGATAATCAATCAAATCGAAAACTGTAATGACAACAAAATAGAACATTAAACCTTAAATCCCAAGTAATAAAAGCTTAAGGATGATACTTAGGGTGTCGAAACGCATGTTTAAGTTTATTTCTAGGCTTTGGACATAGAACATGAAGACTTTTCCCAGCTCTGGTTAACCAAATAGAAAACTGTAAAACTGAACAAAATAAAATATTAAAATCTGAAACTCCACATAATAAAACGTTGTTAGATATCGAAACGCATGTTTTAGATTATGTCTGAGCATTTTAAATAAAAGCTTTTGACTTAGAGCATGAAGCCTGCCCAGTTCTAACTACTTTACAAACGTCTCATAGAAATTAAATTGGAAACTGTAAGACTGAACAATATGGAACATTAGAGCCGGAAATTCCTCAAAATAAAACGTCATTGGTGTCGAAACGTACGTTTTTACATTATTTCTAAGCACTTTATTAAGGGTGTTGGGCATACAGCTGGTTAGGGCTTTACCCAAATATCTCAAATCAAATCGAAAACTGTAAAAAGACTGAATAAGATGAAACTTTAAAACCTGTAATTCTACATAATGAAACGTTGAGGATAATACCTTGGATATCGAAACGCATGTTTTAGGTTATTTCTGAGCACTTATTTAGATTTAGATTATGAAGCCCCTTTGGTGAAGGTTTGTCCTGGTTCTGATTACTTTACGAACCTTTCAAAAATAATATATTCGAAAACTTTAAGAATAAACTGAAACATTAAAATCTAAAATTCCACATAATAAAACGTCGAGGTTGATATCTTGAGTGTCAATAGGCACGTTTTAGGTTATTTCTAAACGTTTTTGTGTGTTTTATTTGCTAGCCTCTATAAATCAAATTGTTGACTACTTTTGTGTTTACACGTTTATACTTGTTTGGAAATAATACCTTTGTAAATCAAAATTTTAAACTTATTCCTTGAAATTCGTTTATTGACAGTATCTATGTTAAGGTGTCATTTTTAATTTTGATATCGTTCTTAGAAACTATGCCCTTGTAAGTCATATTTTAAGATCCCTCTTTGGATTTCGTGTACCAATGGGGATTTTACTGAAAATATGTTTCATTCGCCATTTTGATATTAAGACAATTTACCAGGAAAGTGAAGGATTTTAAATTGTCTAGATCTGGATATAACGACTACAAGTTCGATCTACCACCATTAATTTCCGGTACAGTAAATCGCAGTGGGGCGATATAATTCGAAAAGACGATTATTACCCTGTCGAAATTTAAATTTAATTGATATAGCGAGAGAGATAAAGATAGAGAAAAAGTAGGCACAATGTGCGCTCTACGGTACGGATCATATGAACATGTTTTCGAGCAGTTCGAGGGCGAAAGGCGTTGTCGCCACTGCCGGTGGCTGCACTGACGGAAGCGACGGCGCTTGGCACTACCACGCTCGCGCTTGCAAGGGTAAATAAGTCCCGCACTGTTGCTGATAATTTGACGTTTGCTGACGGTAGGCCATCGCGGCCAGACTCCCATTCGCCATACACTGGGCCTGTTGCTGCACGGACGACTGACATGCCGACGCCGGCGACTGTTGCGTCCGACTCACGGCGCTCTCCACAGTAGACGCTGTCGACGTCTGGCTGTTCGAACCGCCGCCCGAACACGGTTTACCATCTTTCACCAGAACTGGAACGGCCACTCTTCGGGGCGAACTTGACGACTGAAACAAAAATTAAGTCCTTTTTTAGTCTATTGTCTCCCACGTTTATTTATTTAATTAATTAAAATACAAACCATGGGTCCTTACAACAAAAAAAACATTATACATAACAAACAAGTAAAGTGGCATTCAGAAATTGGACCAGTGCTTGAAGCCTTTAAAAATAGTAAAAAGTGAAAAAAAAATTATAGTAGGATGAAACCCATTGGAAAAGGAAAAGAATATGACAGAAATGAAAGGAAAAATAATTTACGGGCGATCTGAGGTCAGAAAGGGGAAGGGGGTGAGTTTTTAAGGGTAAAAAACGGTTTTCCTTGATTACCGGAAAAACTACACGTCTTATGGAAAAAAGTTAAATGGCAAAGTTGTAGGTAATAAAAAGATCTACAACTATAACTTCATAATTTATGTGAAAATTCAAATAACCAACTTTTTAGTTGTTTATTTTTATCTTTTACAAAAAAAATCTTTTTTTCACGAAATTTGGTGAAAACTTGCCTATTTATGTCCCAAACGTGCTGTAATCTTTTTGATTTGAAATACATTTTTTTTTTTACCTTATTTTTACTTAATATCGAAAAAACACCCTTATTTTTAATCGAAAATTCTCACATCAAAATATCTGCTTTTTTTAAAAACGTTGGTGGGCTTTTTCTTCGTTGAAATCTCTATTTTCTGATGGTGTGAAGAAAAACATGCATTACTATGGTAACTTTTCTCAGGAAATGCAAGAAATAGTTAATTAATTAATAGTAGTATTAAAGATATGATTTCAAAAAGGGAATATTATCTAAAAAATGTGACCGTTGCTATTTTTTTCAGTAAAAAAGTCGATTTATTAAATTCTAATTACATTTATGTCATAGAAAATCTCATAATATATAAATATACATGTTAATCGAACTATTGAATTCACATACTTTATACTGATTACGTTATTCATTATACTATTTTTTCGTTTTTTTGCATTTCCTGAGAAAACTTACCAAGGTAATGTATATTTTTTTTTCGCACCATCAGAAAGTTGAGATTTCAACGAAGAAAAAGCCCATCAACGTTTTTAAAAAAGCAGATATTTTGACGTGAGAATTTTCGATTAAAAATTAGGGTGTTTTTTCGATATTAAGTAAAAATAAGGTGAAAAAGTAAATGTTTCAAATCAAAAAAATTACAGCGTGTTTGGGACATAAATAGGCCAAATTTCGTAAAAAAAAATTTTTTAGGTAAAAGAAAAATAAAAAACTAAAAAGTTGGTTATTTGAATTTTTCACATAAATGAGGTTATGTGAAAAAGTGTAAATACAAAATTTGTAGATCTTTTTATTACCTACAACTTTGCCTTTAACTTTTTTTCATAAAACTTGTAGTTTTTCCGGAAATCAAGGAAAACCGTTTTTTACCCTTCCCCTTTCCGACCTCAGATCGCCCGTAAGTTATTTTTCCTTTCATTTCTGTTATATTCTCTTCCTTTCCAATGGGTTTCATCCTACTATAATTTTTTTTGGTTTCAAAAATTATCGACCCTGGTTTAAATGGTTTAGTATAAATAAAGATTAGATTTACATTTGGAAATGGATAGAATATCAGTAATATCAGGAAAACTTCTTCATTAATGAACCGGTGATATTCGTCGGGTTTAAAGTCTACATCCAGCATCGAAGATGGAAGGACCTCTGAAGAAGCTCGCCACTCGTGCTAGCGAAACGTTAGGAAGAAATTCCAATCGACGACGGCCTTTAAACCCGACGAATATCACCGGTTCATCTTCTGGCCGCGAAAGCCTTTACCAATTTGTTCTTCATTAATTATATCTATTCATAACTTTACCTGTCTTTTCTATGTTTCTATGTTATTTGAATCTTGTAATCATCTAAAATTTCAAATTACAGATCCGTAACTTAATAGACATCTTACTAAAGTACTTACTATATAGAACTATCAACGTTTTAACATTACGAAAATCTTTAGTTTCTCTAAATAGAAAATACAAATTTTTTAATCAATGTATTTACCAAGATCACGTACAATATTGACTCAGTAGAATTAATACAAGAAAACAATTTAAAATCATAATAATAGTTGGTATAGTACATATCTATAATCGAAAATATTTAAACCTACTTCTACTTCTAATTCAAGAGGTGTCCTACCCTCGCCTATTCCTTATTGACTTTCACAACGACCTCCATTTTTGATGGCAATGAAAGACGGAAGGGTTTGGATGGTGATTACGTCACGTCAGCGATATGTATTCGTTTAGATACATTTTCTGATTTTGTTGCCAAATTCAATAGATATGGTAACCCTACTTATCTTATTTTATTGTTAAGTTAGAAAGAACTGAAGTAACGGAATATGAACAGATTAAAATATATATATCAGTGTTTACCTAAGCATGGGAGGGGGGGATATAAGCTTTGAATACTTTTGCTAGCCAGGGGGAGAACAGAGTCAAAAATTAATAAAATTCCGCTTATGTAATACTTGAATGGCATCTTTTTCTGTATATTTTTATTTTAACGGCTAATTGCTAAACTTTATATTTTTACAAACATCTAACTATTTATGTAACAACATTTTGTATTTTTTGGCCGAATATTTTTCGTTATTAGTTGTTTCCAATTACCCACTTTAGTTTTCGTTTTAAGCCTACAATTGAAATTTCCCGTTCAGGACATCAAAACTCTTGTACGTGTGCCTTATTTGTGAATAACGACCGCATGATGCATGCACTTCCTCTAAGTAGACATGTCCTTATATTGTCCTGAAGGATGGCGCGGGTCTTCGTAATGACTAAGGAGGATCTGTCTGTCATGTTTAACGAAATTAATTCGATTACCTTATACACAGACATTGCTCGATTGTTCGGGATGAGGACCTCTTAAGACAATTCAAACTTCCGATGAAATATAATTTGTTGGAATGCTAAGATGTCGGCTTTGATAAACGGTTATGTTTAATTAAAATCTTTTTTCGCTAATTAGTCGAGTGAATGACCCCTTTAAATTTATTTACCTTTCTATGGATACCTTACATTTACCTCTATTTACCCTATTAATTTTCTTTTTATTGCTATGGGTATTTCACTAATTTCGTCATCAATCATTTTTATTAATTTTTATTATTTGCAACTACTTTTTGTGTAACTTCACTTACATAATTTATTGGAAAAACTTAGTTATAATGAATGTTACCTACTCGTTAAAAAAATTGACGAGTGCTTTCGTTATCTAATTATAATTGAAGTTTTACCATAAATTGAATAAAAATGCAAATTTATTCAACTTTGACATATTTATTCTGTAATTACAGTGACATTCAACACGTAACCTTTAATAGGAGAATAAATAATTATCATTTTAAATTATGTGCTGTTAGAGTGAGAAAGGAAACCCAATTGTGCTAGAAAATAAAAGGAAATGCATCAATTCCAATAACAGGCTAGTTATAATCTATTGTGCTCATTTTTTTAATAAATCAGTTTTTATTAGGTACCTACCTACGCATCATTTTCTAATTATATGTTTGTTAATTGCAATGTAAGTGTAAACTAATTGAATAAAAACATTAACGGATATCAGATTTTCACCACGTATTCTTCTTGAATGTTTTGATAAACGATAATTTGAAATTAAATAATTTTTTGTGCACAAGGTTTAAGTATGTTTTGATTGAATGCTACTACAATTAGAATGTAGAATTTGACGTCTCTGTATAATGAAAATATTTATTCTTTTACTAACGTATACCTATTGTATATACAGTTTGTCACTCAGTTCCAATCAGTTTATCTAAACTTGAACAGATGTTCATGAATTGAAAATCAGATTATTGTCTGATTCTTTTAAAGTGACGGCCCAGGCAATAAAATTGTCAGTGCCAACTGTCAACGCCTATGTAGCTGATTCTTTATTCTAGCATCATTCAAAGGAAATACGTTTTGGTTTCTGTTAACCATTTAGGCCTGCAGAACTCAAAAAAGTTTGAATGTTCTCAAATAAGAATAAATTATCACACTAATATTATAAAGGCGAAAGTTTGTGAGTGTGTATGTTTGTTACTTCTTCACGTCTAAACGGCTAGAGCGAGTTTAATAAAATTTGGTATGGAGTTAGCTGACACCCTGGATTAACACATAGGCTACGGTTTACTGCGGGAAAATATCTTATTCCCATGGGAAAATCGATGAAAATAGGTTTGTTCCAAGTGACGCAGGAACCGTTCAGGAACGGTACTAATCATGCGCATTATGTAAAACGCGTTCCAAGTGAGCCGTGACCGTTCCAGAACGGTTTCGAAAGCGTTCCAAGTGAAGCTGTGACGGTTCAAGTACCGTAACAGAACGGTCATATCAGTACTCGACTGAGATTAGGAACCGTGTGGACTGAAAGTGGACTGACATGCGTAGTACGGTCGGCGCGTGACTTGTACATCGTATTTTTATTGATATTGTTAAGTTTAATTTGGTTTGGGACTAAATTGATTGAAATGTGTTCCGTCGCTATTCGGAGAAACAATTTTAATTCTATATAAAATTAAAATCATTATTATTATTAAGTCTTATTCTGATATTCACATTGTTAATCGTTCATTTAATTCTAATCTTACAAGTTACATTTCATTGTATAACAATTAGTGACGGTACCTGGTAGTAAAAGCCCCACTAGGGTTGTAATTTCCAAATTCACAATAATAGTTGCTAGGTATTGTTATATCTATTATCATTAGTATCATTTGTAACGGCCCACGATTAGCATTTGTACATATTTTGTTTATGAATCATCCTACTTGTTTTGCTACCTGCTTGTACTTTCATCCCTTCTTGTGCATTTATCGTTTGTAAAATAAGTCTTCATACACAGTATTCTATAGTCAGTCAACCATCAGTATTCAGACAGTAATTATTCAGTTATTATACACTCAATTTCAAATGTTGAATGAAGAAATAATAAAAAACGAAGGCTATTTAGGTAAGTACATCTATACAATATAAAAACGCCGGAATATCTCATATTTATTTTAGAAGATATTGTTCCAAACTATTCGGAAGTTTTCTGCCAACATTTTAGATTATCGAGAAACAGTGTGAAGCCGTTTTTATCATCCATTTTTTTAAATTTAAACTCCCACACTGAAAACTTATTTAAATAAAATCTAACTCGACCGTGGCGCCAACTGAGCGAGAGTGATCTAACTGTAACCAGTAACGAAACGATTCACGAAAACGTTCCAAGTTAAGCCATTCCGGTACGACCAGAGAATTACGACATGCGCACAAAAACCACCCTTCACGGTTCTGTTACCGTAACGTTACGATCCAAAAAGTTCACTTGGAACAAACCTAATGAATTCGCGGAATATTATAAATGCGAAAGTAATTCTGTCTGTATGCTACACAATCTCGCCTAAAATTTACTGAACCGATTTATATGAAATTTGGTACAGAGATAGTCTAGAGGCTGAGAAAAGACATAGGATACTTTTTAATGCGAAAAAAGGGTTGTAAGGGGTTGGAATAGGAAAGTTTGAGCGAAAATTCCGTAATTTTTAAAGATAGAAGCTTGAAACTTATTTTTTAAATTTTTGATTAGATATGAATAAATACATTCAATGTTTGTAAAAATTTTACCCTAAAGGGGATAAAATTAGCCGATGAAAGTTTTTGTGTAATGACGTCGTCCAAAAAGCTTACTTCAACAGATTTGTATAATGTTACTCATTTGTGATCCACTGTAGGTTGACAGTAATAAAGTTTTCTCCAGTTTATTAAACATGTAGAATTGTGGATGTCTGCAACCGATGCGATGGTTGGTAACTTCTTCATTAGCAAATGAAAAGGTAAACGATTTCGTTAGCTAATTGGTAACCGGTCACCTAAACGAGCTGCACAAAGCAAAATAAAAGAGATATTTCGGTTTCGTTAAATATTGCGATGGAATGCTGTACTTACAATATCAATAGTTATTATTATATGTATGTATCTAACAGATGATTTTAACTGTATACCTATGTACATATGTAATAACTACACAGGTATGACAACATGACGAGGCAGCAATTAAAATGTACCACAAGAAGAAGAGTGGTGACGTCAATTTTTTGTATTTGCTTTCTCCTTCAGACGAAATATTAGAAGACTACCGTTTCGTCAGAGGCGTAGATAACACACCGAACGAGGGGTATACAACTTATTACTAATAACCTTGTTTTCTCAACCTAAACTTACTTAGACACACATTGACGGATAAGGTTCTATAAGTGTTTATTTTCATGTTGTGTAACGGAATGTATTACTGGCGTACGTGATGTCTCTCATACATATTCTGGACACTTGTTCTTATTTTCAGACTTAAAATCTCTAATGTGTTGAATACAAATGGGCACTAAAATTTTGAGAGGCCTGGAGTGTTTACACATAGTATTGAATGCTTATTTTTTTTTTTTTATAACTGGCCATGCTGCACTTGGTTGGGAGGCGGGTTGGTACTTGGATAAATTTCTAATAACATAGGTATCCAAATCTTCCCCACTATATTATTTGTGAAACGTTGGAAGAACCCAAAAATTGAATGAATGATGGTATTTCAAAGTAGAAATTTAAAGTTACATTTAGAAAGTCACGATAACTGAGGGTAGAAAAGCAAAATGCGCTTAGCAATGGTTAATTTAGAAATTCGATGTATGGAGCACGATTCTCTAAATGATGAAATTTTCGTGGACATAAAAGGTTAGAAACGAGAACATCAGAAAGAGCAGTATGAGTCAATAACGAAATAGGTCAGACAAGTTGGTAGAACAATTTTTGTGGCCTAAGGGCAGTTTATTAGAAGTAAAGCCAAAGAAAGGAATATTTAGCTTAGACTAGATTGACTTAAATAATAGAGGAAAGCTTAGGTTAGGTTACTATTCGCAAATAACTAATTTATTAATATGAAAGTTGAGAAACTGTTTTAGAACACTAAATAGCTCAAATCTTAATGCCAAAACAAGACAGTAGACGTCCCTAGCGCTTTTCGGTAACAATGTTACCCTTTTTAGACACCGAAGGGAACTAAAATTTAAGAGTCTGTAAATACCAACAAAAAGTTATGGTTCGGTTGACATTCCTCGAACTATACAATAAATGCCTTTAAAACTGTCCAGGAGGAGATAAACTCTTGATTTCTTTCAGTAATTTTAGATTGTCACTACTAATCGTATACTTTTCATTAAGAATATGTTGAGCAACACTTGAATTTTCTTCTCTACAATTCATCTAGAGAAGAAATTGTACCTGTAGGGTTAAGCTAAAGATAGAAAGGTCTAGGTTAGGCTAGGTTGAGTTAAATAGAGGAAAGCTTAGGTTAGGTTACTATTCGCAAATAGCTTATTTTTGAATTTAAAGATTGGGAAACTTTGACACTAAATAGCCCAAACCCCAACGCCAAAATAAGACATTTAATACAAGTAAAAATGCCCTTAAAACTGTCCAAGGGGAAATTAATTCTGATTTCTTTAAGTAATTTTGGATTGTCACTATTTGTTGTGTAGTTTTCATTAAGAATATGTTGACCAACACTTGACTTTTCTGCTATACTAGATCAGCTAGATCTAGCATGGGTTAAGTGCTCTTTGAACCTAACGTGAACAGAGTATTTAGTACAACCCACGTATTACAGTCATTATAGTTAAGATTTCGTAAATTCCTGACTTTTCTAGAAAAGAAATTCTATCTTTGAGGGTTGGGTATCAAGAAGTGTTTAAATGGAGTGAAAATTTAAACTATAAGTTGTTTGAAGATTCGGTTTACGAAAAATATCCTCCAAATGACAACCTTCAATTTTTTTTGTAAATAGGTTAGATTGTTAGTAGTTTTTGTTTTCGTAAACTGCATCTTCAAATGGCTTATAGTTCAAATTTCAACTACAGTATATTTCGTTTATAACGACGATGAAAGAATCATTAAATTCCGTCGCTATATCCGGAAGTCGTTATATAAAAAGAGAGAGAGGAAGAATGAAAGAAGGAAATTAGGCAAGAAAAGTACCCAGTAATGATTCTTAGATTTAACTTTATCAACCTTAAAATTTATAAACAATTACTAAGTACAACTGCTTACTATCTGTGAATGTAAACAAAAAATAAAAACGTTTTTTGTTTAGACTCGGTCGCAATATCCGTCAGTATGAGATTTCGAGCTTTTTGTAATTAATAGTTCATTAAAATTAGTCGCTAAAACCGAAATCGACGTTACATCCGAAGTCGTTACAGCCGAATTTTCTTCTTAAATTACTCCTTAAATTCAAGGTACTTATGTGTTATGTCGTTATAACCAAAAAGTTGTTACAACCGAAGTCGTTATAAATGAAATTCACTGTTTAAAAACACTTCTTGATACCTAACCCTAAAGACAGAATTCCTTCTTTAGAAAAGTCGGAGATTTACAAAATTAATTGTAAAGTCTTTAATAAGAAATATGTGTGTCAAACTAGGCGCTCTGTTCACGTTAGTTTCAAAGAGCACTTAACCCATGCCAGATAGATTTAGTAGAACAGGAAAACGAAGCGTTGCTGAACATATTCTTAGTGAAAACCGTAGGATTAGTAGTGACAATTTGAAGTTACTTAAGGAAATAGAATTAAACTAGTCTTCTCCTGGACAACTTTAAAAGCATGTATATTTATAAAAATTTCATAACAGTGACAGGGATCCTATCTCTAACTTTTTACAGTTTAGTTTAGTTTTATTTGTAAGGTACATCGAAAATTGTTGTTTAGATCGGGTCATGTTCGCTGAACCGTAATTCTTTGTTAATATTTACAGGCTTACGTTAGTCTTAGTTTTTAATTCTCTTAATTCTATGGAGAAGGTAACATTGTTACCAAAAAACCCTTTAGACGTTTAGTGTCTTGTTTTGGCGTTGAGGTTTGAGCTATAGTTAATTTTGGGTTGTTGTATTTGTTTGATAATGCGAAGAAATAGAAAAAAGAAATGTAAACTCGTTATTAATTTATCAAAATAACCATATCTTTGGTCAATGTTAAATTGTTCTCTTTTTAATTGATCCATATATTTCCTAATTTAAAACATGTTTTGTTTAGAAAAGCTATCTAATCATTTTTAATTTAATAAGAATTGAAATTTAATTAACTTCCTAAATATCACGTCCGTATTTGCTTTTCTCACTCACAATGAGTTACTTAATACACTTATATCGTCGTAAAATACTTAATAAAAATATGTCAATATTCCACTTTAAAATATTTTATATCCTAAGAAGTTATTGGTACCTACCCAAGAAACAAAACTTCCGTGAGACTTGTTGAACTAGCTTGCCGCCTTCGTCGTCATATGGACTGGTACGAAAGTTTGTATTGTTTAAAGGCAAAATATTGAATGTTAAGTCCTTGCCATGCATGGGTACTTGTCTTTAAATTAAATATTTAAACGAACATTTTCGTTTATTTAAGCCTGCCAAACGAGAAGAATACAAAAAGTCTGCATAACTAACGTGGAGCTAAGTAATAAATGAAACGTGCACACTGTTGTTTGTTTATTCGTTCTGTGGGAGGCAAGCGATTGCAAACAGAGACGACCGACGGGTAATTCAGTAGTTTCGTTTATCAATTCCATCCCATCACATTTCCGCGTCTTTCTAATGACCATTAAACAATCTAAATAAATTTTTAAATCATCGTCTGTCGTTGACCATATTATTGGTCGTTATGCACAAGTCAACAGCCCAATTTCTATTATTATCATCTATCACTGCAACTTCCATTGTTTTTTGTGTTATTTTCTTAAGTAACCAATAGTTAGTCTTAATATCCTACGTGATCTGCTTATAGGTATCATCGAAATTGAACAAAGTATCCTTTATTACAGAATATGTCCGTACTTTTTAAGAAGGACGATAAATCTAATTTTGAAGTAGTAATAATGACTTACTAATATATTGCGAAATTAAATTTTCACTTAATTCGGTCAGAATACCAGCCCTCTCATGTCTTAAAAGGTTATCTCCCGGCTTGTCTGTTCTTTTACTCTAGTAGCGCCTTGAGTAGAATTACAAAATAATACCTAGACACAAATAGTTTGTTCGCAAATAATCCATAAATTGCAATAAAACACAATTTCTTTTTTTTTTTATACCAATAAAATACCACACCTATTACCAAATTTACTTTGTACAAAATATTGAAATAAAGTAAATTTAAGGGGGTGAAAAACTTTTTAGTATTTTACATAATTACTAACAAAAATTCTCAAAATGTTTTCTTAGCTTATTCTTTATGCAAAAGTATGGCAGCATCCAAAAAAAAATATCCAGCTCATTTCGTTCGAGTTATAATAACAAAACCTTCTTGTATATTGGTGACCTTTGGAGGTCAAAATGGGGTTATTCACTGTCACATATGAATGTAAATTTCCTGCTGTTTTCATTCCTGGTGTCAAAAATATGCAGGGTTTTTCAAGTTGATGGGCTATTAGAAGTATATGAATTAGTAGAAGGAATTCAATTCTGAAACTTGGGCTCATTTGGTTATTATTTATGCCGCTTCTTTTAAAAATAATTTCAAGTTCGATTTACATCCGGTTATACCGGAAGTTGATACCAACTTTGTAATTTTAAATGGAATGGTATATTTTTTACGCTGAATTCGAATAAAACGTGTAATTCTAAGGTAAGTTTGATAACCAACTTGTACACCTATGACGATCAGTTTCTGAGTTAATTTAATTTATAGAAAAAAAATCGCTACCGCAACCCAAATTATAAAAAATCATAACTTCCACAAAATACGACTTAGAGTGTTGAGATTTTTACTAGTAATAGCTGAATATTAGTGCTAACGCCTTGACAAAATTGAATTAAATAATTTATACAGGGCGTTCAAAATAAAATTCTAAAATTGAAAAACTTCAAACACGAATTACCTCGTATTTACAAATGGCACCTACTATTTTTTATTTTTTCAATCGATTCCTTTTTTTATCCTCTTTCGATCTATATGGACACTTCCTATTTTAAGTAATAATTCAAAATTATTCCAAAATTTTTAAATAAAATAGGAAGTACCCATATAGATCGAAAGAGGATAAAAAAAGGAATCGATTGAAAAAATAAAAAGTAGTAGGTGCCATTTGAAAATACGAGGTAATTCGTGTTTGAAGTTTTTCAATTTTAGAATTTTATTTTGAACGCCCTGTATAAATTATTTAATTCAATTTTGTCAAGGCGTTAGCACTAATATTCAGCTATTACTAGTAAAAATCTCAACACTCTAAGTCGTATTTTGTGGAAGTTATGATTTTTTATAATTTGGGTTGCGGTAGCGATTTTTTTTCTATAAATTAAATTAACTCAGAAACTGATCGTCATAGGTGTACAAGTTGGTTATCAAACTTACCTTAGAATTACACGTTTTATTCGAATTCAGCGTAAAAAATATACCATTCCATTTAAAATTACAAAGTTGGTATCAACTTCCGGTATAACCGGATGTAAATCGAACTTGAAAATATTTTTAAAAGAAGCGGCATAAACAATAACCAAATGAGCCCAAGTTTCAGAATTGAATTCCTTCTACTAATTCATATACTTCTAATAGCCCATCAACTTGAAAAACCCTGTATCATAACGTTTAAAAAATAGACTTGACCTCAGAAGGTCAAAAGAAACGTTACCAAAGAATATCCCGCAAAAGTTACATAATTTTTGTATAAAACGTATTTTCTAAAAATGTACGCCTGAACCAGTTGTTCTGCTGTTCCGGTACATTTCTCACACCCTGTTTATAATCCTGTCATCAAATTCGGTACGGGTTACTTGAAAGATCACGATCTGGGGTCCCATTTAATTATCTACAACTTCAGTAGGTATTCTAAGTATTTATTGAAATATCTTATTTTTGAAGTTAGTGTGATTCCTTGTTTTTGACTGGGACCCAAAACACATGAGATTTGTTCGAAGCCTTCTGTTTTATATTTTATTACCTTAAGCTTTTTTTATTCTATTCTCTTAGGGGCTGTTCATAAAATACGTCACACTCAAATTAGCTTTTTTTGACCCCTCCCCCCCGGTTGTCACGCTGTGTCACACTTTCTGTGACCCCCCTGTAAATATTACGTTACAAAAACTAAACCCTCCCCCCCTGAACATGATAAATTTTGATTGATAATACACAAATTTTGATAGTCAAAAATATTTATTTTATTTTCATAATAATATTTAAATAAATTAATAAATATCTTTTGTAACGATCAAATAAATAATATTTTATTAATCAGAAGTCCAAGGATTCTGTAAAAATTTAGTAATATTGTGACGTGTTCGGTCACAGAAAACACAATTAACAAAACAAAACAACGAGTTTATTTAATTGCTAAAATTAATTTGATTACACTACAGTTATGAACAAGTCCGCACAATTTATTTCACTAGAAGTCACTTTTTAATCGCCTATCCGGTAGACACTATTTATCGCTCTCTATGAACACTATCGCCTCTATGGTTCGCCTGTATCGCCTATCGATCGCTTTGCATCAGCTGTTACTGTAAACTGTCAACTGACTCGGTGTGAGTGTTTTGTCCGCTTTTATAGTCTTCTCAGCCTTTTTCTAGGGTATTCTACAGCCGTCTAGTAATTCAATTGTTTTCCCATTGATCTTTGCTGGTGTTTTCTAGATGTATCAGGAAAGCCGAGAATATTCCTTATGTAATCAGGGAAGATGTTCATTAATTATGTTCACACCAACTTAATTGGCAAGTACTCGTAACAATATTTTTAGATGATTGGCGAACGTCACGTTGCCGTAGACCCCTCGTCCCCTCTTGTCACACTCAGCAAGACCCCCCCCCCCCTTGTATGCGAACGTATTTTATGAACGGCCCCTTATGTTTCTTTTATCTAATAAAATTATGGTTCTAATAAAACCAAAACTTCACTATAATAATCTACAGTCTTTTTGCTAAGCTAATTATTTCAATTTTTAATTGTTAATTACTATATGTGGATACAATAGAAAAACTTTTTTTAAATACTATTTGTATTCTGAGTAGATATAATATAATACATAATACAATCATGGTCACACATATGGTGATGATAATGATGCCATGTCAGTATTATATTCAAAGTATATTTAGCCACCGCGTTACTGGTTACTGACTGACCGATCGAATAAGAACTTAATGAAGTTGGAATTGGAAAAACATACCAGAGACGTGGAACATATCTAACAATTACGAAACGTTATGTGGTCGAATTCAATTAATTGCGTGAGTTTGATGTGCAAGAAGTTAGACGTACATGTATTTTGTATTATACAAAGCTTCGTTAGCGGACGTATCGTATCTTTTTTCCTAATAGAGAAAAGCAACCGGTTAAAATATTTTAAATGACAAAATATATCTTAAGGTGGCATTTATTTTTGTTTATAGACATAATACAAATATTTATTTATGAATATGTCTCCGATATTTTCGTGAGAAATAAGTACCTATATAGAGGAATTTATAGGTACAGGGTGAGGTGATTCATTATAATGTCGCCCCCCTTTAACTTTGTTATTTCGAGTGTTAAAAGTATGGTTATGTAGGTGCTAAAAAATACTTTTTTTTCTATTTATAAAAAAATTTTAAAAATGATTACTATACAGGGAAAACCTGAAAGCTCATTTTTTTTAAATGGATCACTCTATATATGATTTTATTTTTCGATTCCTTGTAAAATTCTAAGCATAATTTATATGATATACCGTATACCTAAATTCAATAGTTTCTTAAATATTCCCATTTGAAACGTTATCATCAAATATTTTATTAAAAATTGTTACAAATTAAGAAATTCTAGGACACCACGCTTTTTATTGAAAAAAAAAATAACTAACAGTGACATTATATAAAAAAACCGTGTATACGACCACCAAATTGAAAACCTCGGTAATCTTAAAGATTTGATACGGAATTAAATTAATAATTTAAATGAAAATAACCCAGCATTCATAACAGATTGATTAGAGAAAATGCGAAGAACCCTTATACAATATGTTCAAGAAAATGGAGGCCCAGTAGAGCATCTTTATATTTAACTAAAAATTGTTTTTGTTATATTATTTATTGTTAGATTTCTTCGTTTGTTGTTGTTTAATAAAATATTTGATGATAACATTTCAAATGCGAATATTTCAGAAACTATTGAATTTATGTATACGGTATGTTAAATAAATTATGCTTAGAATTTTACGAGGAATCGAAAAATAAATTCATATCTAGGGTAATCCAGTAAAAAAATGAACTTTTTGGTTTTCCCTGTATACTGATCATTTTTCAAATTTTTGTTATAAATAGAAAAAAATTATTTTTTAGCACCTACATAACCACACTTTTAATTTTTTTGGGACACTCGAAATAACAAAGTTAAATGGGGGCGATATTATAATGAATCACCCTGTACATAGATACCTGCAGGTAATATGGTTTTTGTTAAATACTACTGCTATTGAAGGCAAAATTTTTATTTGTATTTGAAAAAATTATTAAGTAGCCTACATATGCTAAAAGCTATTTATAAGTCTCTATTGCTGGAATTTTGGCTGTTAGTCGAAAAAATATGGTGCATGCACTTCTCCCCTTTACAATTAAAACAGTTAAAAACATTTAGCTGCTCTTTTTAATTAATAAGTAATTTATGTTTTCTGTACATGGGACTATGATGTAAATGTTCAGGATTAACGTGATGATGTTAGTTTTTCAATTTCTTTATAACCAAAAGAACAAATATTTGAAAGTTTGAAACATCAGCAGTGTTGAACAATATTGCCAAAAATTCTGTTAAACCTTATAGCTGTTGTCGTATTATAAGACATGAGCAAACCACAGTCTCCTTCATTCTTTATTTACATTAGCAAAAGCATAGCCTGATAGCTACGAAATACCACTTCAATGTTTTTCATAAATTCCCCTTAAATTTTAATAAATATTCGCTTTGTTTAATCAGTAAAACTAAATTAAATGAAATATATGAATATCAATTTTTTTAAGGAATTTTTTTTTATTACGTGCCTTTATTCATTTTTTTAATAGCAATTTTGTTGCTATGGCCATATTAACAATACTGATGGTAATATGCCCAACTGCAATATTTTCATTAATCGTTTAATAAATTTAGAAAAAGTCGCTAAAACAATTTGTTTTTTCTTGAGAGTATGCTCAAACAATTTCAGTATTTTTAATAAATAAAATAAAACTTAATTGTTCCATTTTGCAGAAATGTCTGTAACAGCTTAGCATGGCCATATTTACTGCAAATACCTTAGATACTTTTTTAAATACAGTACCTAAATATGCAAACTAAATTTTGACTCTCAAAATTCCCTTAGGGGCCGTTCATAAATTACATTCACATAGAAGGGGGGGAGGGGTCTTGTTGAGTGTGACAAGATGTGACAAGAGGGGACAGGGGGTTTACGGCAACGTGACGTTTTACTGAATTTTTACAGAATCCTTGGACTTCCGACAAATAGAAATATTATTTATTTGTTCGCTACAAAAGATATTTATTAATTTATTTAAATTTTATTATCAAAATAAAATAAATATTTTTGACTATCAAAATTTGTGTAAGTATTATCAATCAAAATTTATCATGTTCAGCGGGGGGCTGTTTAGTTTTTGTGACGTAATATTTACAGGGGGGTCACAGAGTGTGACAGCGTGACAACTGTGGGGGAGGGGGTTAAAAAAAGATAATTTTAGTGTGCCGTATTTTATGAACAGCCCCTTAGAGATCTTCTTATGATGAACTTAAAGGTGAAAATCCTCCAAGAAGATGAAAACTAACACGGGAAATGTGCATAATTGCCCCATTCTATCTTTTAAATTACATTGGTGGTGGGAGAAATTTGTATTTCGAACGTTTTCTATTGTTGACAATACCTAGCAAGTGAGCAAATGTTTCAGTTTGCTCGCGGCCTACAGAGGTAACTATAGTTAAAAATTGTGTACCGTCACAAAAAGAATTCTGTCGTTATAAGTCCAATAGGCAACAAACTGTGAAGAAAATTTAACTGAAAATGTATCAGAAGTATCATTTCATTTGTATGTCGTTGAAACTTTGTATTATAAGTACCAATTTTGAAATTAAGCACTTCTTTTTAAAACTACCTCCAGATACCACTGGTTATTTAATAATTACACATTTTTTTACACGAATTTAAAAAGGCATCTATCAACTGAAGTTGCAATAATTTGCTGATAAGATTACGAGGGTCTTAGTTACGCCACATTAACCGATTATGTTATACTTTTTTCTGAATGGGTACCTATTTGGTGTCAGAAACCGTGAATCGTGAATCCGTCCATTGTTAATGGACCGCAAAAGAAGTAAAAACAGAAATTTTTACCTGGTTATGTTGGTTTTGTTCTGCCATGGCCTTCTCCTTCGCCTGTCTCTTGCATTTGTACCTGTGATTTTGGAACCATATTTTCACCTGTAACAACAAGGCCATTGTAATGCGTGTTCGCCTAACAAAACAAAAATTTCCTCAACTTTACCAACCTAATAAAAATAACATAACAATAAATTCGAAAGCATTCATTCTCTTTCGTTTTCGTCATATTATTATTGTTTATTCTTCATCGCCTTTTTGTTTCGAAATACTTTTTTAAATGGTTCAAATTCTCTAATGAACGTTCTCGATTTTGTAATAAGAGCACGAAATTGATATAAACGATAAGTAAATATAGCCCTAAAATAATAATATTCTTCATGAACTGAACTTCTTGTAAAATCAAATTTTCTTGTCGAAAATCGTCTTGGGGAGGGCTAAAAATCGTCTGCTTTAAACATTGTCGTTTATAAGTAGTTCAACTGAAAATGTTTTATGAATATTTATAACAAAAAAGTGTGACGAAGAAATATAACGAACCTTGGAAAGTAAGAAGCGAATAAAAGAGAAATGTTGTATCCATTTACGTATTTTAAATTTTAACTTACGGATAATAATTTTCAATTTTCAGCTTTGATAAGATCCTTGATTTTTTTATTTATCTTAATTAGATCAGAAGTATCTACCAACGCTTCGGTAATTTTTTGACACCGCTTTAAGTTTCATCATATGAGCGAGCATTACTACAATATTCTTAAGGCTTACAGAGAAATTCATTGAAAATTAAAAGGAAAAGGAATACTTTGTCTTGAAGTACGAGAGAGTGCACATTGCACAGTATCACTGAAATAGCTGTAAAAATGTCGACATGGCCCGATTTTAGTGTTTTGAATTTCTTCCATTTTTGATTTGCACATCAGGTTTATTAACTGTTAATCAATTACCTTTTTAAAATGTAAGTGGTAAATGAGGGTAGGTAATAGGGATAAGTACATTATCGTTTTTCGACTTTTTCGCCTTTTCTTAATTCGTCGGTTTATTTTTATTTTTTGTTTCCGCAATAACCTAAAACAAAGCCCTCGTATATTTACATAGTACATATTTATTTTTATCTAAACTCTTGACGTCTAGTGTATGTCAGGAAATTTCTATAGCAATTAACGAAAGGTAAATTGAAACCCACGCAAAAATCTGCATTCGCCGCTATTTCATACATACCAACCTACAATAATAAGTAGATGCATCGACAGGAGGTAACACAAAACCTTAAAGAGAAGTCGTGTAATAATAAGACGACTGACTGTAGGTACTCTTTACAAAGACTGTCTGTGTACCTTTGTGGCCAGCACATATCCACATTTGTATGTACCTATATGTGTACTGACGATGGGTAAAACAACATGTATATTACGTCATATATGTATGCATGTGTGTCCGCATAAACGTATTCATATGAACATTAGCCATGCAGAGCGTCTTGGGAGTGGAAATCTTGCATTCACCGAGAGTAATTAAAATACAAACACTTGTGACCTCTACTTGTCGCGCTTGAGCTAATCAGAGTCTCTTTAGTTGTTGACATAGAACGATCTTCAACTTCTGGAACACATCTTCTATCCGTCATAAGTTCATCACCGTGTGTGTACCTATATACTACTGTACTAGGCTACGAATATTTATTATTATAATTATAGTGCCTACCTAGTAATAACAATAATGTACCTACTTTATATTTATATGTAGGTATAGGAGAAACGAAAGGTTAATCCGTTAATACGTTCAGAATTTTTTGATTGGTTAAATCACTGTGAAACTTTTCTACTAGAACATAGGTATGGGGGTGTTCATAAAATACGTCACGCTAAAATTTGCTTTTTTTGACCCCCTCCACCCGGTTGTCACGCTGTCTCACCCTTTCTGTGACCCCCCCTGTAAACATTACGTCACAAAAACTAAACCCATAATCAAAAATATTTATTTTATTTTCATTATAAAATTTAAACAATATAATAAATATCTTTTGTAAGGAACAAATAAATAATATTTCTATTTATCAGAAGTAAAATTATTTGATGAACGGCGGACGTCACGGTGCCGTATACCCCCCGCCCTCCCATGTCACATCTTGTCACACTCAGCAAGACCCCTCCCTCCCCCTTTGTATGCGAAAGTATTTTATGAACGACCCCTTACGAAAATGTTAACTATTTATTATTGATTAAAATTAGCTATGCCCGCGAGTTCGCGTGGAATAGTGACTTTCGGCAGCATTTTAAATTTTTTTCTTCTATATTTTTATTTTCTGGGCCGTTAACCTTTTTGCCGACGTCATTACACAAAAACTTTCATTCCTTATTTTTGCCCCCTTTAGGGTAAAATTTTTACAAACTTTAAATGTCGTATTTATATCTAATCAAAAGTCTAAAAGATAAGTATCAAGCCTTTAGCTTAATATCTACATATCTATATCTGTACCAAATTCTCATTTAAATCGGTTCAGTAGTTTGGGCGTGATTGCGTAACACACAGACAGACAGAGTTACTTTCGCATTTATAATATTATAGATTAATATAGTTTAATTATAGTTTAAAATAGTTTATATAGCTTAGTATTCAACTACTTTTATTGATCCAAATAAACAAAACCTCTATAACTTTTTACACTTAATGTTTTAATTTTCTGTGCCGTAAGATTTTTGGGCGACGTCATTACACAAAAACTTTCATTCCTTATTTTTGCCTCCTTTAAGGTAAAATTTTTTCAAACTTGAAATGTCGTATTTATATCTAATCAAAAACCTAAAAAATAAGTTTCAAGCCCCTAGCTTTATATCTACTTATCTATCTCTGTACCAAATTCTCATTTAAATCGGTTCAGTAGTTTGAGCGTGATTGCGTAACACACAGACAGACAGAGTTACTTTCGCATTTATAATATTATAGATTAATATAGTTTAATTATAGTTTAAAATAGTTTATATAGCTTAGTATTCAACTACTTTTATTGATCCAAATAAACAAAACCTCTATAACTTTTTACACTTAATGTTTTAATTTTCTGTGCCGTAAGATTTTTGGGCGACGTCATTACACAAAAACTTTCACCGGCTAATTTTATCCACTTTAGGGTAAAATTTTTACAAACTTTAAATGTCGTATTTATATCTAATCAAAAGCCTAAAAAATAAGTTTCAACCTCTAGCTTTATATCTACTTATCTATCTCTGTACCAAATTCTCATTTAAATCGGTTAGTAGTTTGGGCGTGATTGCGTAACACACAGACAGACAGAGTTACTTTCGCATTTATAATATTATAGAAATTATTATAGTTTAAAATAGTTTATATAGCTTATATTCAACTACTTTTATTGATCCAAATAAACAAAACCTCTATAACTTTTTACACTTAATTTTTTAATTTTCTGTGCGTAAGATTTTTGGGCGACGTCATTACAAAAAACTTTCATCCTAATTTTTCCCTTTAGGTAAAATTTTTCAAACTTAATGTGTATTTATATCTAATCAAAACCTAAAAAATAAGTTTCAACCCTAGCTTTATATCTACTTATCTATCTCTGTACCAAATTCTCATTTAAATCGGTTCAGTAGTTTGGCGTGATTGCGTAACACACAGACAGACAGAGTTACTTTCGCATTTATAATATTATAGAAATTATTATAGTTTAAAATAGTTTATATAGCTTATATTCAACTACTTTTATTGATCCAAATAAACAAAACCTCTATAACTTTTTACACTTAATTTTTAATTTTCTGTGCCGTAAGATTTTTGGGCGACGTCATTACACAAAAACTTTCACCGGCTAATTTTATCCACTTTAGGGTAAAATTTTTACAAACTTTAAATGTCGTATTTATATCTAATCAAAAGCCTAAAAAATAAGTTTCAACCTCTAGCTTTATATCTACTTATCTATCTCTGTACCAAATTCTCATTTAAATCGGTTAGTAGTTTGGGCGTGATTGCGTAACACACAGACAGACAGAGTTACTTTCGCATTTATAATATTATAGAAATTATTATAGTTTAAAATAGTTTATATAGCTTATATTCAACTACTTTTATTGATCCAAATAAACAAAACCTCTATAACTTTTTACACTTAATTTTTTAATTTTCTGTGTCGTAAGATTTTTGGGCGACGTCATTACAAAAAACTTTCATCCTAATTTTTCCCTTTAGGGTAAAATTTTTCAAACTTGATGTTGTATTTATATCTAATCAAAAACCTAAAAAATAAGTTTCAACCCCTAGCTTTATATCTACTTATCTATCTCTGTACCAAATTCTCATTTAAATCGGTTCAGTAGTTTGGCGTGATTGCGTAACACACAGACAGACAGAGTTACTTTCGCATTTATAATATTATAGATTAATATAGTTTAATTATAGTTTAAAATAGTTTATATAGCTTAGTATTCAACTACTTTTATTGATCCAAATAAACAAAACCTCTATAACTTTTTACACTTAATTTTTAATTTTCTGTGCCGTAAGATTTTTGGGCGACGTCATTACACAAAAACTTTCACCGGCTAATTTTATCCACTTTAGGGTAAAATTTTCAAACTTAAATGTCGTATTTATATCTAATCAAAAGCCTAAAAAATAAGTTTCAACCCTCTAGCTTTATATCTACTTATCTATCTCTGTACCAAATTCTCATTTAAATCGGTAGTAGTTTGGGCGTGATTGCGTAACACACAGACAGACAGAGAACTTTAAATGTCGTATTTATATCTAATCAAAAGCCTAAAAAATAAGTTTCAAGCCCCCTAGCTTTATATCTACTTATCTATCTCTGTACCAAATTCTCATTTAAATCGGTTAAGTAGTTTGGGCGTGATTGCGTAACACACAGACAGACAGAGTTACTTTCGCATTTATAATATTATAGATTAATATAGTTTAATTATAGTTTAAAATAGTTTATATAGCTTACTATTCAACTACTTTTATTGATCCAAATAAACAAAACCTCTATAACTTTTTACACTTAATTTTTTAATTTTCTGTGTCGTAAGATTTTTGGGCGACGTCATTACACAAAAACTTTCATCGGCTAATTTTATCCACTTTAGGGTAAAATTTTTACAAACGTTGAATGTTGTATTTATTTATATCTAATCAAAAACCTAAAAAATAAGTTTCAAGCTTCTATCTTTAAAAATTACGGAATTTCCGCACAAACTTTCCTATTTCAACCCCTTAAAGCCCTTTTTTCGCATTAAAAAGTAGCCTATGTCCTTTCCAAGGTCTAGACTATCTCTGTACCAAATTTCATTTAAATCGGTTCAGTAAATTTTAGGCGAGATTGTGTAGCATACAGACAGAGTTACTTTCGCATTTATAATATTCCGCGAATTAACTTTCATCGATTTTCCCATGGGAATAAAATATTTTCCCGCAGTAAAACGTAGCCTATGTGTTAATCCAGGGTGTCAGCTAACTCCATACCAAATTTTATTAAAACCGCTCCAGCCGTTTAGACGTGAAGAAGTAACAAACATACTACACACCCACACACTCACAAACTTTCGCCTTTATAATATTAATGTGATAATAATAGTAAGTTAATACAGATAAGTATTTGAGTATATTCTTAAACACCCTGTAGGTAAGTGGGTATATTTGTTTCTTATAAAGTAGGCAGACAATTTTTGCGGTTCCTTGCCTCACCACCACCTCATTCATTCTTAAATTCACAACAAGTGCACCCAGCAGCCTTTTAATAATAATAAATTCCAGTCCTTCAAAAAAAATCCTTTTCAAATCAAACTTTTGAATTTGGAATGGTTTGCTGGCTAGTAGCTGTCAGGTACCTCCTTACCCTCAAGGAGATCGTGCTTTGTAAAAGACGTTTCTACAATGGTTCGCTATCACAACGGATCTAAATTAAATCTAAAGTGGTTAAAGATTAGGCCAATGTGGGCGCGATGTGTACACGGTTGGGCGCATTTTTATTCAACCACCGAACAGTACAAGTGCGTCATCAAGAACCCCGTTCTAAAGGGGCGCGATGTGGTTAACTATTATTAGATAGATTTTGATGACCAAATAGCTAACCGTTACGTGAATGAAAAAAATATATATATATATACTAAATACGAATATTCATTATGCAACGTGGAATTTTTGATTTGCTTTATTTTATTTATCTTCTAAAATTTAAAACACAAATGTCTTGTCTATACTTTTAAAAATCTGTATTATTTTTCTGTGGTGTCAACCGCCTTAAAACAACTTAAGTAGATATATGTGTTTATGACATTTCTCTCAAATCATATTTCAGCCTTAAAATGGACAGGAAGTCCGAATTTATACGTTGTTAAGTACTCATATTTGCGGTTATAAGCCCGTAATTTGAAAGAAATCCTTTTAGGCATTTTGTGGCAAATGCAACAAAGAGGTATTATATATTTTCAAGAATGTTAGATATATGAGGAATTATGGTTAGATAGTTTTGAATGTAATGTTTTCAATTTCTAACACATCGAGTGTACCAACAAAGGCTATTTGTAGCAGGTAGACCCCGAATATTGAAAAGGTACTTCGATTCAAAAATTTTTCAAGAATTCGATTAGAGAAATGCTAAAAAAAAGTTGGCGAGGAAATAGTGACTCGTGACATACGCACTTATTCTCAATTTTTATCTGGATAAAAGGTGCCCTCGTATTTCCAAGAAAACAAAATTTTACATATTATTGCATTATATTTATACATACCTACTCAATTATATATGTGTGATTTGCGTATTAAGAACTGGTTTTTCTTCAACCCCCAATTGACCCTTCCGATTCGGATCAACCCCCATTTTGATAAATAAACCTCTGGGGGTCTATATAAACCGCTTTGGCGACCCTCATTTTTTTTTTATTAGATCGATTTGTGTTGGCCTAAACGTTGTGTAACATTTCGCACTTTGTTTCAAAGAAAATTTCGTAATAGTTTCTGCCAGGATTATACTAATGACTTTCTGAAAGTAGGGACTTATAATACCCAAAAAAAAAATAATTTTCAAATGACAGTTTTTCAATATTACTTATATATATTAATTAATTAATATGCTAAATTAAATAATGTCGATAGATATGCAAAAATATCTACTAATACCTACTTTTATAATTAAATCAACGGTTTTTTTGTGTGTGATTACCATTTAATTTTAAACAGTTTTTTAATCACTTTATTTGCACCTGATTAAAATTCATTAAAACGCCTAATATCATCAAATCAAATATAAATTTCAATGTGAACATTTGTGACTATTAACAAAAATAAATTTAATCATTAACCGCTTGACCGCTTTTTGTGTGCAGCATTAGCTTCAGCCACAATGTAGCTTCTGTTAATAACAAACGGAGCTACCTTACTAACAACATAAAAAGATAATTAGTGTCAGGCCTTCCACAATAACAATATCTTTGTGTAATCGTAGAGCACCTGTTAAAATTCAATTAAGTATCCAATTCGTTTTGTGCATTGGAAACTGTTCGTGTAACATATGGTTTCGGAGACATACGTATAAGTAGCAGAAATTCTAAAGAGATAAATACACATAACATATGAGTGTTCCAATTTTATTAATTTTATACAATTTAAAAATCGACGGCTAACATGTGGCGAATGTCAATTAATTAATCAATTATTAAATTAAACATCGTCTCGCTTCTGCAGTTCATTTACAATTTTAAATAAACAGACAATTTTGTGAAAATTTATCAACTGTATTTTCGTATAGCATATATGTAAGTATATGAGGCAATAATAAATGGAAAAATTATTAAATTATGTAGCTTTGGTTTTGCAACTGAATGGACTAACTATACCAATAAAAGCATTGATTATCTCGTTGTTCAAAATACCTAAGGTTCCGAAAGGAGTTCGTCGAATTTAAAATCCTTTTAGAAGCTTACGTCAAGACCTTTCGAATGGTGCAATTCTTAATATATCCTAATCTGACATAACTACCCTTAACCTAACCTAACCTTACCTTACATTTTTAATCTTAAAACCAACTAGCTATGCCCGCGACTTCGTCCGCGTGGAATAGTGACTTTCGGCAGCATTTAAAATTTTTTTCTTCTATATTTTTATTTTCTGTGCCGTCAGCCTTTTTGCCGACGTCATTATACAAAAACTTTCATTCCTTAATTTTGCCCCCTTTAGGGTAAAATTTTTACAAACTTTAAATGTCGTATTTATATCTAATCAAAAGCCTAAAAAATAAGTTTCAAGCCTCTAGCTTTATATCTACATTTTCTATCTTTGTACCAAATTCTCATTTAAATCGGTTCAGTAGTTTGAGCGTGATTGCGTAACACACAGACAGACAGAGTTACTTTCGCATTTATAATATTATAGATTAATATAGTTTAATTATAGTTTAAAATAGTTTATATAGCTTAGTATTCAACTACTTTTATTGATCCAAATAAACAAAACCTCTATAACTTTTTACACTTAATATTTTAATTTTCTGGGCCGTAAGCTTTTTGGACGACTTCATTACACAAAAACTTTCATTCCTTAATTTTGCCCCCTTTGGGGTAAAATTTTTACAAACTTTGAATGTCGTATTTATTTATATCTATTTAAAAGCCTAAAAAATAAATTTGCTATGTTTTTAATACTACATTTTTATTCCTAATTGGATATTTCTTATATTTAGTCTTTTGTATTTATATTAACAGTGTTAGGTCTATTCAAATAAGTTATATTCAAAAGAGCCCAAGAATGTTTATTTGGCATAGTAAAGTATTGATACTCAACAGCTTCTATCTTTAAAAATTACGGAATTTCCGCACAAACTTTCCTATTTCAACCCCTTACACCCCTTTTTCGCATTAAAAAGTAGCCTATATCCTTTCTCAGACTCTAGACTATCTCTGTACCAAATTTCATTTAAATCGGTTCAGTAAATTTTAGGCGAAATTGTGTAGCATACAGACAGAGTTACTTTCGCATTTATAATATTTAGCGAATTCATTTTCATCGATTTTCCCATGGGAATAAGATATTTTCCCGCAGTAAAACGTAGCCTATGTGTTAATCCAGGGTGTCAGCTAACTCCATACCAAATTTTATTAAAATCGCTCCAGCCGTTTAGACGTGAAGAAGTAACAAACATACACACTCACAAACTTTCGCCTTTATAATATTAGTGTGATGATTACCTATCCCTAGTCCCTAACTGCTTTGTGCCAAGGATGGTAAGCAAAGAGTAAGATTTAGATTATGGTAGAATAGAGCTTTCCTGATTAGAACGCGTGAAGTGCTTTGCACCAATGAAAGAGTGCTCTTTACCAAATTGGGCACAAATCCAAATTAACTCAATATTTTCCTCTAATACCACCCCGTGATATATTTTAAACCCTTGGCCTAACCTAAACCCGACCTTACTTTACATTTCTAACCTATAACCTCTGATTACAATAAGTTTGATTAATAATATACAAATTTTGATAGTCAAAAATATTTATTTTATTTTCAAATTAAAATTTAAATAAATTAATAAATATCTTTTGTAACGAACAAATAAATAATATTTCTATTTATCAAAAAGTCCAAGGATTCTTTAAAAATTTAGTAAAATTTTTTGATGAACCCCCTTTCCCCCCTTTTGTCACATTTTTAAAAGCAAGACCCCTCCCTCCCTTTGTATGCGAACGTTTTTAAATGAACGGCCCCTTATGGTAAAATTTAGTTTTCCTGATTAGAACGTATCAAGTGCTTTTCTTCAATGAAAATTTTTTTAATTCTATTGAATGCTAATATTTATAATCAGACTAACGATTTTCGGTGTTTTCATCGATAACTTCGGCCAAAAATATCCTTATGTCATTTCATTTTTCTTAGTTCTTAAAAGAAGGTCAAATCTTGCAAAACCGTTTTTTTTTTGTAAAAAATAAAATGAAAAATTTCACACACTGCAACCCGTAGCTCCTCCAATAACATTTTTGGCCCCATGCCTAAGTAAAAATGAAATCACCCCCATCCCCACGTGTGAGCGTAAACATCCATCTATAACCCCTATTTAAAAAAACTTTCCAACCGACCATCAACGTGACGCTTTTTCGGCGTTGTGTGCTCCCATAATAATAATAATCGTCATCATCGTCGTGGAGCTTTTTTTCATTGCCCGACAGCTGGTTCTCGATGGAACAATGGCCACTCGAGCTTCTGGTCTCTATCCATCCGAACGACCATCATCACCATCGCCATCGTCAACATCGTTCTCTTTTTCTCCGTACGCGCGCACACAACAAACTTTTCGATAATTCACTTTCCACTAACTGGCTGGCCGTTAGCTTCCTCTGCAGCGGGAAACTCGCTCTTCGCGCGATACACGAACGAATTATTATTGAATGGACAAATTGAATGAGAGGGTGCATTTTGTATTTGCTTCCAATAGACTATAGTAACTTGATAAAGCTTCGAATAATAATAATATAAGAGGGGGATTGGGTCCTATATAACCAATCCAGCACCGATAATAATTCAATGAGTACCTACCTATCTGTTTTAAAAAAAATAATAAATAAAAAGGTAAAATGGATTCCCAATTGATTAACAGCGCCAGATAAAATAAATCATTACAGAAAAATGACTTAGTGGGAAATTTTGGAGGAAAGGCTTTTTTTTAGAATTCTACTGTGTTGACACTTTTGGACCATTGAAAAGATTTAATTTTTATTTTAAACCACATTATGTCATTGGTTGTCTGTCACTGAAAGTACTTACACTAAAAATTCCATTTCCGAAAACATGAATATCATAATACACAATGATAAAGATTTATAAACATATAAAATTGCTACAATCTAGAATTTACGTTTTATGGGGCAGTTACGAGATTAATTATCACGTTTTATTTAAGTCGCCAGTTTATTTTAATCTAATATCCGGAAAGGGTTTTTAAAGTTAAAAAAAAATTGATTCATTTAGAAGACCACGTATGTATGTACATAATACTCCATGCGGTGTTGCAGTTATATAAGCATACATATAGATACGATAACGTACTTGGCTATTGACGAATTGTTACGTTTTAATTTGCGGTAGGGTGTACGTACGGGTGCATCGGTTTTTGTCAGGAATTAATCGTGCAGAAACAAAATGGTGATGGGGCACAATGACAGAAAGGGGGGGTTCCACTGCGAGCAGATGTTTTGTGGATGATTATTATCTACAATTTTTATTGCGTAAAAATATGCGTATATAGAGGGATTATACGTACCTACTAAGTATTTAATGACGATCTAAATATTTTTCTATTTTAGGAGCGTACAAAGGACCATAGATCCTTGAGGAACCGAGTATGTATTTTCTTTTGAATATTTTTGACTATCAAGATTTGTGTATTATCAATCAAAATTTATCATGTTCAGGGAGGGGGGTGTTTAATTTTTGTGACGTAATATTTACAGAGGGGTCACAGACGGTGTGACACAGCGTGACAACCGGGGGGAAGGGGGTTAAAAAAACCTAATTTTAGCGTGAACAGCCCTTAACAACGAATTCTTCGTAATAGTTAGGTACAGTTACAGTTAGTTAAAGTGTTTCGTTATATAGAGTTGGACAGTCTTATTCGAATTTTAAATTAAAACTTTTGATTCCCACTGCATAAGAATTAAATCTGCTAGTCTCAAAATTATTTTTCTACAAAAATGCAATTACGCCAAATATTTATATTTTATACTCTATATACACTATCTTTTGCCCACGGCTTTGGTCGCGCAGATATTTATTTTAGTTTTAGTTTTAAGTTCAAAGAATATACTCATTCTAATAGAAAAAAAATTTTTGCGAAACTTCTCTATAGGCAATATTCTTTACTAATCTATTAGTTATGATGCCAAAACCATGAGACTACTGGGCGAATTAAGTACCTTTGTAAGAAATAGTTTTCACTCAAGTCTATTCCCGCAAATTTGAATGTCTGCCTTTAAGGCTTGTTTATAGTCATTCCAAAGCAGACTTTGAGAGAAAAAATACAGTTTCCCCTTGGACACATCCAGTTAAAATTGTGACTTCCGCTATATTACGATGCAATGCTTTGACTTTCAAATCAATATAAAATTATACATTAGGGCTTTGTATTGTTGAAGTGAAGTAAATATCAAAATTGATGTTAATTACGTGATTAACTCCCAACAACCTTTGAAACCCATATTGATTTTTAGACTATTTATCTCTTATCACCCTCTGAAAGGTTTTTTTTTTAAGCACGAAATACGTGTTTGTTTGTTAACAGAAGTAATCCTGCGAATTTCTAATTGATACATCTACCTTGAATTCTTTTTCCATATAAATTGTGTAGGTACCCCTGTTTTATCCTTTTAGGGGTTGAATTTTTAAAAATTCGTTCTTAACAGATGCCTATGTCATATTCACCACTATGCCAAGTTTTAAACCCAATCCGGGTTTAAAGTCGTTTAGTCACACAAATTTTGAACCGCCGTTTTACCCCTTTACAGGTTAAATTCTCAAAAATCCGTTTAGCATGTGCCTACGTTATAAAAGAGATCAGTGGTTTCAGCTATGCATTAATAGACCAGTCACTGTTTTCTTTTTATATTTAAATTAAATCAGACTTCGTTGTTTTCGTAAATATATATGTACATTGATTTTCATAATTAAATTAAATTACTTACTTGTGTCGGTGTAAGATGTATCAGGGATGCCAAATGTTCCCTCTCAGGCGCTGAAAGATACTTTTGTTGTTTGAACCTCCTTTCGAGTTCATAAACCTGTTAAAACCGAAGACAAAATGAAAATATATGGTCATTGCTGTAAGTAGGTACATACAAGCAAGTTTTGTTAATTTGATAAATAATTTGACACAAAATTCTCGTGGGCCCTTATTTAGTAAGAAAATATCGTTGTTACTCTAATATTTATACGTACATTAATGTTAAATTTTATTATAGTTTCGTACTCGAAATTAGAACTAAATTCAAGCATTTTGTAATTTTTTTAAATTTACAAAGTACCTACCGAGATTTAAATTTTTACGATTTATTTTAAAATTGTTAATTATTATTTGCAGTAGGTAAATATAATACCTAATTGGAAAATTGTACCTAAAGGAGGCCACACCAATGACAAGGGTCCTTCATGTCAAAAAATCCTTCACTTTTGCAAAATTTTCACCACTTTTCCACCACTATTCAGAACAAATTTTTCCAAATAACGTTTATTTAATTTTCCCGATAAAGAAAAAATGTTTATTTAATTCTGTTTGTTATTAATATTTATCTATTATAATTATTATTGGTGAAAAACGCGAGCACGCATATCTGACGTCGCGTCGGTCGCCGTCGGTCAAAACTCAGCGATAAACGGGCCCGGAAGCGAAGGTGACGGGGCGGCGGGAATGGTGAGGAGGGGTTGGACGTCGAGCTTTCCGAGCTTTCGTTTTATTATGGGTAGGTAGGTATACGTGGTGGTGGTGTGGTAAAAGCTACAGAGACGAAGGAAGAAGGAAGAAGATGAAGGTTGGCGTGGCGTAACAACATACCTGTGCTTGCGTGAAGAGGACCCGCCTCTTCCGTCGCTGCGCTAGGGGAAATTGCATGGGTTTTGAGTCTGGCATTGCGCATGCGCCGAGACCGGGCATTCCGGCCGTGTTCAGGCCTGGATGACCCATGTTCGCCGACGCTGCCGTACTTCCCATCAATCTCGAAACTGAAACAAAAGGGAAAATCGAAATTTTACTTATTATTGTTAGTTAACACAACAACAATTTTTTGTGATCAGTTTAACGTTGTCGCTTTTGAATTATAAAGTCAAATTTGTAAATCTTTTACTTTATTTTTTATTACTAGAACATAAAATCTACTAAACTATATAACTACCATAAGGAAAAGAATGAAACCCTTATCGTTTTCAGCAAGTCGCATCAGGTACCTACTGAACTTAAACACTATTGGTACTTTTCATAAAATTCGTACATCTTAGTCGTCTAATATAGTCAGCGAATTCTTAATCCATAAATGAACTAACAACTTTCCTCGTGATCGATACATTTAGGTACTTATACGGGGATCAACCCTTAAATTCTTCAATAAATACAGTAGTTAATTATGTAGGTATTGTAGGGTCACGATTTTGAAAGTTTGACTTTTGAAGCTCGATGTATCTTAAATGAAGATTAAATTTAGGCGAACTATATGATTAATTTAGGTCCTTGTTTGGTTTTAAGTGAATTTCTGATGTTAAATAGATATGCAAATTCGGATTTTTTTTTGCAAAAAAACTTAAGTTTACAATTACCCCTTCACTTATTAACGCAGTCGGAAACTTAGGGGTAAATGTGAACAATCATCTTGTTTGTACTGACTTTATAAAAAATTTGAATGGGACAAAAGTGAACAATTCGCTTGTAAATGTGAATTTCAGTGAAAATTATATTTATAAAGCCGTGTTCACAATTATCCCAAAAATTATATATTATATAGAAATATTTTCACTGTTTAACAGAAAATATTGCGACACTCTTCCTTTGCTGTTTAGCGCGCTAAAGCATCCAACCGTCAAGTCAACACCACAGTCTGATTCCCATTAGTTGGAAATAAAGAGCCTGTTTACAATTACCCCGGTTTTACAATTACCCCACCTGACCCCCTATTTCATATTGGCGGATTTATTGAACTGAATTCTAATTAAAAGTTTTATTCTTTTTAATATTCAAAACTCAAAGTACTTATTATTATTTTACCAACCTCAAAATAGTTTGGTCCTTTTTGTAAAACGACGTCACCTAAGTACATCGTTCTATAATGGGAATAAAAAAATAAAAAGAAAGTTGATTAAAACCGCCATCTTTCCAATTCGGCGTTATCAATTCATTAGGTAATTAAATTGAACCCGCAATGAATGGCAAATTAATTTCCTCTTTGCCTTTAATTCATTTCCTCCCTCTGTTGTGTAGATACACTTTAAGAAGAAAGGGAGACCTGACGTTTCAAACTTATTAATTACATTTTTCGTCCATTATCGATTCATTTATTGAATTAATAATTTGCTGCACTTTATAAGTGGATTACTAAACGGAAGGGGGATCAAACCGAAGAAAAAGTAATACGCTGACTTTTTAGTACTTAAAAGACTCTATTAAGTTTATACTCAATTTTGGTAGGTGAAGGTAGCTTAGAATTAATACCTATAAGAATTAATTCGAGAGGAAACACTAGAAAATGTCATCGAATTTGATTTCTAAGGAATCAAACAACCCAGGATGGAGAAAATGGAGAAATTTGACAAATAACAGCATATAGAATATAGAGTTGCTTTTAACAAGAAGAAATCACTTTTTTCGTCTGATGTGTTCGAGAATGACAATTTGCAGAAGTAATTGCCAACCTTCGCTAAAGAAGACGGGCACCCAACAAGAAAAGTTTTTCTTTTGAGATTGATTACACATACACGATTATTGCAGAAACGAATTTCTGGTTACGTGTTTAGTTTTTCTGCCAGGAATGAGTCAGAGTTGATCAAGTTGGCTTTTTGCTAATTGTGTGGCTAATTCTCGACCGATATTAATAATTGAAAAATCAATTTCTACAAAACATAGCAATGTGTTTAAAAATATGGAGTTTTTTCTTTATATTATAACACTTGCGTTAAATAGTTATGATAGAAAAGAATATATTGAAAAGGTAAAATGAGAATCTTCTGAGATTATAAAAGCTAAATGTAGAGACATTAGAAGCAGACGCGATGGTCATGACTGCTCTAAACTCTGGATAAGATTATTCATTTGTTAAAAAAAGAACAAAAGAGAAAAACTCGCTCTAAAACTTTGTCCTTTATTGGATTGGACTTCCGAGATTATTGCAGAAAACAGTGGACGGCAAGGAAAACAACACTATCTGAAACATATGAACGGCTATAGAGTTGAAGACCTATCTGGATTAGATTATACATATTTGGTAACTAATGAACCGACCATAGAAAGTACACATTTCTTTGTAGGAATTTTTTATTTATATTCCTATATAATGTAGTAGTAAGAGTTTTATTGCAACTAAAAAGTTAAATAAACATATTATATTCTCCAACCTACAAAAATTTTACTATTTACACTAAGCACTTCTGTTCCTTTTCCCTTATAATCATTTTTTCCAATATTTTCCCTCCCCCCTTTCCACACCTCTTCTTTTTAAAATTTGCTTCAATAGGACCAGACCACTACCACCCGCATTTATTATCCTTTCAAGTTCCTCCCTCTCATTCTTCCCCATTACTTCTTCTAATGCATGCTCCATTGATTCACTCTTCTCTCCACATTCTCTACACAACCTCTTACCTTATTCCATCCAAAACTTATTTTCATTACACTCATTCCCCATTCTGAATCTAGCTATGATCTCTATACTTTGTCTTTCTCTTAGATACTCCGGCACCTCACCCCCTTGCCATTCTACCCATATAAACTCCCTCATACCTTTCGTGTATCTTGATTCCCATATTTTTCTCAAATCCTAACCTCTTACTATTTCATTACATCTTTACCCCACCATCCTACCAAAATTCAATCCCTTTTCTCTCCACTCTTCCATTCGTTCTTTCTTTGCCATTTCTATTAAAGCTTTATCCCTTTCCACATCATATTTATTTTTTGTCCCGATCCCCAATATCTTTTTCTTCCATATCTCCTTTCTTTTAAATCCCCTTCCGGTAATTCTTCCAATTTTTCTTCATATTTTACAACTCTTATTCTTGTATCGTCCACCATTTTCCAACATTTTGTTTCCCTTCTTAAAATGTAGTCTGGTGTACTTCTTTCTAAGCGCAACACCCATTTTATATACCTTTTATAAATATTTTCTACTGTTCTATACTCTTTCCATCCCCATATCTCGACTCCATAAAAGACTATACTTTTTACCAACGTTTTAAAAAGTACTTCCCTTCTTTCCCAGTTATTTCTGCACAATTTTTGTCCTATATTCTCCCATATTCTCCCCAGCAATGCATTTTCTTTAGCTGCTTGGTTACTTATGTGCACATCGTCTTTGTTGTTTTCTGTCAACATGTACCCCAAGTAGTTGCATTTTTTAACCCTTTCTATCACCTACCCCTTCCATCTCAATTCCTCATTCTCTTTTCTTTTCCTACCTCTTACTTCACGAAAAACTATTATTTTGTTTTTTTCACCATTCAGCTGGAAGCATTTTTTCTTCAAGTATTTTTCCAATTTTTTTGTCATTTCCATCATTGCATCCCAACTTGTCGCTATTAACGGTATATCATCCGCGTACGATATTGTCAATATCTTTTTCCTTCCTATCACTATTCCCCCCTCATTTACTTTACTTATTGTTTCTTCTAAATCACTTATAATACGTGGGTATATGTTAAATATCTGTGTACTTATCTTGCATCCCTGTCTAAACCCTTTTCCCATCCACATTACACAAATATTATGTAATATTTATTTTATGCCCTTATGATTGAATATCCCTATGTTCGGTTTGTAAGTTACCAGATTAGTATAATTTGTAAATACATTTTGTAAAAATAGGAGATGTGCAGGGTTCTGATTTGTGAGAAATAACAAAAAAAGTCCTTTGAAATTTGACATCTAAGAATATTGGGAAATTAATAGAAGAGGTGTCCCTATGTAAGGATTTAGTGGGACGTTTTCTGGTTCCATGACTAGTTTTTCTGCCTTGAGGGCGTCAGAGTTGATCCACTTGGATTTGGAAATCACAGTCAATTATTGAAAAGTCGATTCCTGTAGGTACCTACACTCCAATGTGCTTCAGAAAACACAAAACAATTTTTTCAATAGCACTTGAAATTAAAAAATGTACCTACTAAAAAGTTCGTGTCTTAATAAGAGATATGATACAAAATTAATCCTTCAGACTGCTTAAAATAGTCAGAAAAAATAAACTTGATGCCTTCGGCGCTAAAAATTAGTGACAGGTCCAAAAAACGTCCCAGTACTGAAAGATTACCAACATTTTTAGTGTGAAACTCGAATTTTAAACTACAGATGATTTCAGATTTCCATGATAAAAGTTTGAATGATAGGTTTACGAATTCAAAAAAGGTAAAACTACTTATTAGTTACGTTAGAAGTTGTTGTTTAAAGGTATGGTAGATTTCCCGCCTTAGGATTTAATAGACTCACAATAGGATATATCGTAGATGGACTGATAGACATGGATGGGGGCACGTTCAATTCGGTTACAGCTAGCTACAACGTGCATTGTTTATAGAAACTACTGACAGCTAGCAAATATATACTAAGTTATATGTGTTTACACAGCACTCGAAATCCAATGACAATACGGTAGCGAGCGGGCCCCAGCTAGCTGCTCAATATGGCGGCGCTTGGTAAACAGGACTTCTCTCTCCATCTGTGTACTTTACGGTCCTTCACGTCCAAGCTCATTCTCCCACGTGTTATTAGGCAAGACGTTTGTACAGTACATATTATGTGTACCTACATATATGCACGCATGTCTAATCAAATGAGTAATTTTTTTTTAACCATCAGAAAACTGTTCGACTAGGTAGGTACTTATAATTTTATACCTGTTAAATCTCATAATCACCATAGGAACATTGACGAGATAACGGAGAGAACTACTGTAGGTTGATACTCAGAGTTGGGCAAAAACCTCCCTTTAATTCTTAAATGAGTTACCTATGAGACTTGACCGTGGGGTGCGCAGAGACATTTCCGCTCATCAATAGATACCTAAATGCCAGAACAAAAACTATATATAGTGGGTGTTTTATTAAGGGTGTCTCAGAAACTACAGGGTATAGAAATTCAGGAAAACTAACCAAACTTTTTTTAACATTCTCAAACATTCTTGAATGATCTTCAAGTTTCTGGAACATTCTTGAACATCACCAAATCATTCTGAAATGTTATAATAAAACGTTGTTTTACTTCTTAGAACTGCATGTAAAATTCTAAAAAAGTCTGCTTCATTATCATCCGCACTCCGTGCTGTTTGCTGGGTGAGTAGTGACATCAGTAGACGCCTGGCGGGGATGACTAATCGATTGATAATAATTGATCACTTATTGACCACTGAGAATTGAAGATTATTACAGTACTAATATCGCTATTAAAAAAATGGGGGGTTGGTGGTAGAAGGATGAAAATTAAGGGTTATACGTATTTTTTATTGCCAAATCATAACCCTTATATTGTCTCATACAACATACCTAGGTACTACTGTGTAGTTACTCAATTATCTTCGCGATTAGTATAATATGAATGAAAAAGACTCCGCTATTATTCTCCCACAGGAAAGGTTTCAATGCTCCCGGATCCTGTGCGGTATATCCGCCGGGATCGGGGATCGAAATACGTAGCCTGTAACACAGGGGCCCGTTGTCGTGTTCCGACGGGCGCCGAGACGGTGTGCAAAGGACTCCATCAATCATCTTCCTGTTTACATAATGTACAGACGTCTTGTAATATTATTTATAGACCGGAATACGTGCTAGGGAATAAAGGAGGGTCGCGTTTATACGCATCATGTAAATCCCTTTAGGCGTAGATACATCTTCCTCTTTAAGGATAACGCGTTTGTGCCCCTTACCTATTAGAAGGTGTTGCAATAACTTTTATCGTCGGGATTTATCACCTTGTATAGAAACTGCCTAAGGGCAGAAATTTTTATCACATTATCGGTTGTTCATCTTCGAGCTTTAAATTTCTTTTAGAGACGATGATTTTCCTTTTATTTTTTCTTCTTTGCGTGCCTATAGAGGAACTTTTTGGGGAATAATTTTCTGAATTTCTCTAAGCTTTCCTCGGCTTTACTTCACATTTTCCCAACAACAAATTCAGTAGGAGATACATACATGATGAGTTATTTTTAGTGTTCAGCATTTCTTTGATAGGAATTCCCCTAACATCCTCTCTCCTACCTATTACTGTGTTTTAAAATGAACATTCCAGAATGTCTTTATAGACCTTATTCACTAGTTTGATTTTTCGATTTCTAATTACATACCTACATATATTATTATAAAAATGTGCACCTAAGTAACCCTGTAATATAATTCAGTTCTATCCGATCATGACGAGCAGCATGCACTGATATCGATTCAATTCGTTGGGGAATATACCTACCGTAAGTACGTGGGCAAAGTAAATATTTATTTTGAAAATGTCCCCGTGTCCATTTCATAAATAGAAGTATAAAGGAGGGTTTCTGTTAAATAAACATGGACAAGCGAAGGCATTCACTCGTGACATCTGTCTAGCGAGCGAAACTTTTCCTATCCTGAGCCTGAGACTACACAAGCAGAGGCGATATTTTATATTTTAGATAGTCACAAACACACATACTTTTTAACATTCATACTACCGTTACATATGAGTTTAAAAGAGACGTCCAAATGTGATTAATTAGAAAACTGCAATTGCAACATTTCTTGTGTAGCTGTGCGGTTTATTCAACTACAGTCGAACGTCGATAAGTCAAAATACGTGTAATGTTTAGTGATAACTCGAACTCTAGAACTTCTATTAGTCCAATAGAAGGTAATAGTTGTCGCCAACTTCGATAAGTCGAATTTTCTGGGGGAATTCCTTAATTCCTTAATAATGTACAATCTGCTCTAAGTAAACAAAGTTTTGAAACACCATGTATATTAAACCCTTAAACGTTTTACTTAGTGGCACACGCGTCTTTAGAAACCACTTATTAGGTACATTTTAAACGTAGAACACATTCGTTCATAAAAAGGGATCTAGATCCTTGAATAAGACTTTTCACTAGGTTTAAAAGAACGGTATCGAATTTCTGGTCAACAACCGACACCGATGAAAACGATACGCCACTTAGATAGGTAGTCGAATTTCGGGAAATACAATAGAGTGCGGAAAGCTCAAGTAATTCGATACTATGGGCGTGATGTTTCCTCGTTGGGGTGTATTATGGATAGATACATATTGTATTAAGAGGTGCTCACGGATCGGAACGCGTGTGACAATTTTATAAGAACATGTCCATAAAACAATAACATAATAATTATAATTTTGTACTTTTTCAAAAACTAACCAAATATTTAAAATTGATAAAATTTACTCACTTGCAAATCGTGGATCCGCCGCAGAACTCTGGTACCATCCTGTTGAATAGTGGGGAGCAAGTCCTATATTTTCAGATACCGGACAATATTGTCCACCGCCGAATTGACCCATCACTGGGTAACCTGTATTCATGGTTACACTACCGTTAACACTTCCGTTCCCTCCGTTACTTGATCCTCCACCAGCTCCTGGGGAGTTTATGCTACTTCCACTAGAAGTCGATCTGAAATCGAAATAAAATCGAACTATTTAGATACATTTACACCATACGTAGTGTTCACACAATTTATATAGAGTAGATTGAAATATGACAAAGCAAGAATTGAAACAAAATTGCTTGCATTTTGATGAGATATCTTGGTTTTGATATCAACGAATCATGTCATAGACATATTTAGCCATGATATTGAAATTACAAACATAATTATATCTCGATCTTGCTAAAAAACTACAAGACCAAGACGTTTTCTGATCATTTATAATTGTGGCAAAGTCGAATGATCCTACATCAGGGCCGAATTTTCACAAGGGCATTTGGGACCTATCTCCAGGACCCCCACAGAAAAGGGGCCTCCACAAAATTAAGTTTAAACATGTCTTTTTTCTGCTACAAAATTTACAGTCGGAACTTTGTAACAACTCACTTTTTTATGGTAAAAATAGGCCGAATAGGTTATTACTTTTGTGAAGGAATTAACCTATTATTAGATGAGAGGTTCTACCCTCGGTTATCTTGTAAATTACATATATATAAGTAAGAAATTCAAATTCCAATCAATAACGACAAAATTCAAAAAAGATGTTTATTATTTTATTTTCAATATTTAGCTGCAATTCGTCATTTATTTTTTTTTATTGTTATTTTTTACAAGCTTCACTAAGTCGAGTTTTTCATATCTGTCTCCTACGAAGAGGTAGGTAATAGATACTTGTATTTTGCGTACCTATATTTTTTATATTTTATAAAATAGATCTTATTTATTTTTTTATCTAGACTTTCACACGTTTACCTATAATAACAAGTAAAATATTTCGGAGCATATAACTTTAAGTGCAATATCTTGCAAATTTAAATAATCAAATTTACCTACTCTAAGATGGGGGTTCTCATTTTATTTGTACTATTTAATTAATAGCCTCCATGGTTGTTAAATCCCCGGTCCTGAAATCGAAATCCACCTTCTGATTATATGAGACGATAGTTATAAAATACTACTATGATAAGTGGAATTGAAATTTTCAATTTTATTACCATCATCAAAGAAAGAAAGACATAACAAAGAGACCTCTTTAAAACAAACAGTTTTGGAAGAAGTGAGGATCCAAAGACCATATTAATTCCGTGAACTTGTAAAGTCATAATAGTTATTTAATAATGCACAGTCTTTATTTTAACCTATAAAAAATTAGAGGCGAGTCAAATTATATCAAAGAACAAAAAAAAGGACCTTCGTCTTCCCCAACAGCGAGCTAACTCTTCAATAACTGAGTGCACCATAAGATCAAAAGCTTTTCAAAATTATTTGACTGAGACCGAGGGGCATGGTTTAGTCGTCTACATCATTGGTTAGCATTCGAGAGGTCACCCATTCGATTCCAAGGCTGACTACTCTGGTCCAAGTTTTTCTGTGGTTTCCTTGGATTAGTGATGAGTAAAATTGGTGTGTTGGTCTTGCAGTCTTGGTGTTGGTCTTGCCAAAAAGCAAGACCAAGACCGAGACCATACGAATGTGAGCAAGACCAAGACCAAGCCCAAGACTATCCGAATCTTGGTCTTGGTCTTGCTTTGCTCATCATTAAAGTACATCATAAATTAATAATTGACTTTTTTTATCTTTCTATGATTGAATAATAATAATCAATAACATCTTAATAACTTTTTTTCAATTTGTCGATTGTGAGTTTAGGTTTAAAAATGTTTGCCAAATGAAAACATGTTTACAAAACTTTTTGAAAAATGTTCGTTAAGACCTTATTGCAAGACCCAGACTAAAATCAAGTTCAGAAGAAATTTAGCAAGACCAAGACCAAGACTACGTAAGCAAGACCGAGACCAAACGAATTTGAGGGAGATCAAGAACAAGACTGAGTAAACAAGACCGAGACCAAGCCCAAGACTATGCGAGTCTTGGTCTTGGTCTTGCTTTGCTCATCACTTCCTTGGATCATTTAGGCAAATGCAGGGGTAGTAATATTCCATAGATAATCTTTCACTTCTCTTCTATCTTCATTTCGCCCGTCTCCACTTTCTCTCCCAAACCACCACCCACCCATTCCTACGATTCCTGAAGGAGGCTGAAGAGGGTCTTCTGCCCTACCCTCCTCCGACTTTGCACTATAGTGTAGGCCGGAGGGACAGCCCGCCTTAGAGTTTTAAAAACAGACAAACGTTTTTCCAATAAAGTACTACATCCACCTAAAGAGTGGGTGTTTTCGTGTTTTAGACACTTTTGGAGTTTTTGCCTCTCGATATAGGTACTTATTACATACTTATGTAAGTAAAATTTATGATTTTGAAGGTACGGAAATAAAATTTTAAATTGAATTCAACCATGGCTACCATACATTTCATAACGCGCCTGGCTAACGTTCATTTTAAAGTGAATTGTTGATGATTATTAAGAAGCATTTTGTAATGGTTAATGGAAAGAGCGATAAGTTAACGTTCTTTTAGAAAAATAAAGTAGATAATTCTAGAAATACGTGGGTCGTTTAAAAAGCAAGTCAATGAAACGTTAGAGCCACTAAATTTCCATAGATTAGGTAATTTCACATCGATGTCAACATTTTTTAATTAATGTTTTGCCATTGAACTGCGTATAGATAATTGAATGTTGCGTCCAAAAAAAAAATTAAAAGGCAACGAAAATTCAGTAAGGAACAAAAAAAAACGATTTATTGAGTTAGAAACTGTTCTTGATTCACGACACTGTACCAACAACCTCATTATAGGAAAACATTATGATTTTAGGTGGTAGGATTTTGAACATCCCCAAAAGTAGCCTGATGTCGCTCAGGGCAATTTCCACTTTCTTCCCGTGTTTTTGGATAGGTAATTCTGGAGGTGTACGATTCAATTAAAAAAAAAATTTCTTTAAAATATTAGACGCATCGCTCTCCAAATCGGCATTAGTAAATAATTTGATTTTTCGCTAGGAAAATGTCTCGAAATTGGCGATAACTTAAAAATGTTTTAAAATTGTCTATAAATCTCAAAAACCACCTCCTCTTTTGAATAATGTAATACGGTTTCTTTATGAGTTTTGTATCTGTACCAAATCTGTTACTGTTTTTGTGCAATAATATGGCATCTATTCCTATAAGTACCTATACAAATAGATGGGGTTAGTGGGACTAACCTGTAGGGTGAAGGTGGATTTGCGGCCAATTCCAATTTCCTGTAGGATTCCTCGATGGGACTTAGGATGTCGGTGACGCTGAAAGGCGTGGAGTGATGCAGCTGCTGAAGATGATGATGCTGCTTGGGACTAAGGCTCATGGCCAGGTCCACGCCATTGAGCTCGGGCAAAAGCCCGTGCAGATCGGCCGTATTACGGTCCACCACGCCCTCCCCGTAACCGCCGACACCCTCAGACATGGACGACGGCGCCAGAGACAAACGCCGGCCGTCGTCCACCACCTTCTACGACAACTAGTTTTCGCTTTTTCGTTTCTTTAATCGACCTTTTGCTGGTGTTAGTTGAACGAAACGTCACCACATCCGACCAGACCCATCGTCATCACAAGTCCCATCTGGAAAACAGATATATAGCTACCTATAGTCTGGATCACTCAAAGTGACGACGTAGTAATAAAGTTTTTCAAAAAATGTATAAGCTTGTTACTTATTTGCACTAATAATAAAGAGGACGAGACCGTTCGAACATTATTATTTGTCGTTGATTTAATGTTAAAAAGATACACAAAAAAAACCTATTTTAAAACAAGAAAATATATTGCTTTGAAGATATTTACTCATTTTAAATAAATAAATACTTCTTTTTAGTATTTTGCTTTGTGTTAAGAAAACAAGAATATTTCCTTCAACACTTTTATTTACTTACTGCAATTGATTTAAAGAAATAATTTCTGTTTTGAAACAAATTTATATAGGTTTCGATCGAAGACTAACTGTTCTTAAAACAAGTCAAGGAACTACTTGGAATGAAAATGTTTCTTTTGCTACAACTTTTTGAATGGTTTAAACAAAAAGTAATTTCTTAATTTTAAGACATTTCTGTTTTGAAACAAATAAATATTAATTCTATTCAAGTAGCCGAAAACTGGATTGGAAAAGCACTTCTTCGAAACAAAACAGTTCTGCTTTCGATAAAGCATTATCATTTTATTTTAAAGAACATTTTATTTAGTACAAATATGTGACGCTTTGATGAGCTCCATATTTGTCTCCCGTTTCGATTTTCAATATATTGCGTCATACGTTAATAAACTATCAGTGTGAAGTGAGTTGTTGGTGCACAATAAAATTTTCTGAAAAAGCAGGGGTATATTTTTATAATAAAATGGAAGAATTTTTAAATAAAATTGGCTTTGGAGAATTTGGAGAAGCATTTGCAAGTAAGTACTCATTAAAATACTTAATTTTTACGAATTTATTTATTAATTATATTTAAAATAGAAGTATGAAATAATGCAAAATTTTGCATGGTTAATATGTATAATAGAGCCGCAATATTAGAATTAAGTTTTTAATTCATTCTGTATCACGTTATCTGCTGTATATAGGTACATAAATATTTACAAATCAATTTTATCCACAACGAATCCTCAACGAAGTAGTAGTAAAATAAAACTGTTTTTTAAATAGCAGTAGGTATCTACAGTTTAGCAAAATTTGTAAGCGCGCTTTATCTCGATAAAGAAAAAATGGCTACTACCTACTGCTATTTGAAAATCGTTTATTGTGGATTGTATATGTATAGAAAAGGTTATCTATGATAGAAAATTTACACTTTTAGCAAGTCGATTGTTTTATGATGAGAATCGTTTGATCGATAAACCAAGAATTCTAGTTTTGATTTTAAATTAAAAACAATAATTTATATTACAGCTACTGGAATAATTTGGACTAAACAACTTCTTATCAAAATGGCAAACTTGAGCAATCACTACGTTACATTAAAGAGCTTTAATAAGGTCGAATCAGTAAATAGAAGTAAAGTTCTTATCATGGATAAAAATAAAAAGACGCATTTTCCAGTCATGATGCGTACACTCCCTACTGGTAAATCATACGTAACACTAAAATGTCTTAAGGAATTTTTTTAGTTCCTTTCATACTATTGTTCATGTGTGTATCGTTGTCCTTTTTATTATTTTATGTTCAATAAAGATATGTTACAATAATCACATCTTATTTATATACCATTCCATTGATTTGTAAAATTGCTTTATTATTAAAAATAAAAAATTAAGAAAAAATTAAATTTTCAAACAAATTTTTGTTATTTTAGTATGAAAATGTTTCATGTTTAATACAAAAATATACCGCTTTAAACTCAAATATTAATCGTGTTTATTATGAAGAAGTACCATCTTAAATGGAAACATCCGTTTCTTGTGTTGAAGAAAAATAGTATTATTCCAAGCCCGCAAATCTTATTTTAAGAAAACGAAATTGTTGAAATCAGTAGATAAATATTCTGTTTAAAGGAATACATTATTCTAACGAAGAAATATTATGGTCTTCGTAAGTAAACTCTTTTTCGCTTCAAACGTTGCTGTATTTAATTGAAAGTATATATTCTTAAATGAAACGCAGCATTTGATTACCATTAAAACTTTTAAACTCTTTATTCAAGAAAATATTTATTTGCGTATATATGAAACAAAGATTTTCTTGAATGAAGTGTTATTTATTCACATTAAATATACTCTTTTTTCCGTGTAATTATCCTTATCAGGGCTATTTTTACAGCCGATATTCAACAAAAGTATTATAGAGCTTCTCATTAGGTGCTTGACACGTGCCATTAATATAATTACCACTAAACTAAACCTATTTGTTATTTATTCGAAAATATCCCCGTAATAACTTACAAACAATTTTAAGATGTTTACAGATGCGAGTGGCTAGGACAATACAAAAAGTGTTCCTCAGAATATTTTCAAAGCAATTTAAGGGGGTGTTTGTACCTCACCAGTCAGTATCGAGGTTCGACTCAGGAAAACTTGTTATTTGAAAGAAATTCTTAGTTTGTTTAATAGATTTTAACAATACAGACCTGAGATTTGTCAAGAAGGGTCTCCTAACAATCAATTTTTACACGGTTTTAAGGTCTTACAAAAATGAAGTTGTAACCCGCCCCATATCTTTGAATCAATAATAATTATATGTACTTAAGCCGTATATAAGGGCGGTCATTTTTTGTCAGGTTTATTTCTTGAGCTGCCACTTTAAATTACTCAGACTATAGATACGTGTTTTCGTCCAATCTATCACATATATTATCTAACATGTGAAAGGCCAAAGAGATGATTTTTAGAATCTATATAACCTAGATGCTGAATCAAAATATAAAATAGATAATTTACCTACATCAGGGACATAAGTACCTACAGATTTGGGCAGATTTACACCAGCATTCAGTTCACTTAAAATACTTAATCCACCCTTGACAATTCTGAAGATTTTATTTATTTATACCTACTCATATTCACTTTATTTGTTACTTATAATACAATTTTAATAAGTACAAGTACCTACAAGAACGCATAATCATTTATAAAATTATTATCCGTTAATTTAAAATTTGCAAGAGAAAAGCGACGGGAAAATAAATCCTATGAGAAGGTAATAGAGAAGTGAAACTAATTATTTTACAATATTAATCACCTATTAGTAGGTATGTTTATTGTCGATATACAAAATCCCTCAATTTTTTCACTTAGAGAATTAGGTATCTATCCAATTTGAAAATAGGCATTCCAATATTATTGTCTAATATCGATGAAAGGGAGCCAAGATAATTTTACTCACGACTAGTGTTGAGCAAAGCAAGACCAAGACCAAGACTCGGATAGTCTTGGGCTTGGTCTCAGTCTTGTTTACTCAGTCTTGGTCTTGATCTTCCTCAAATTCGTCTGGTCTCGGTCTTAGTCTTGGTTTTGCTTACGCAGTCTTGGTCTTGATCTTGCTGAATTTCGTTTGGTCTTGGTTTTGCAATAAGGTCTTAACGAACATTTTTCAAAAAATTTTGTGAACATGTTTTCATTTGGCAAACATTTTTAAACCTAAATTCACTATCCACAAATTGAAAAAAAAGTTCATTAAGATTTTATTGCTTATTATTATTAAATCATAAAAAGATAGTCTAAAATCAATTATTAATTTATGGAGTACTTTAGTGATGACCAAAGCAAGACCAAGACCAAGACTCGGATAGTTTTGGGCTTGGTCTCGGTCTTGGTCTTGTTGTTGCTTTTTCGCAAGACCAAGACCAATTTTGCTCATCACTACCTACTCACGACCCATAAGTAACGTAGGTAATGATATGACCATCACCGTCGGATAAAAAGAAACAAATTTATTGTATTTTTATATATTTGATAGATATTATAAATTGATACTATGGTAGATAGGTACTCGCTAATTTATGTGGTGAGATATTTAATTTTAATGACTGAAAGCCGTCAAATAGGCACTTAACAATGGGGTAAAGGGAGAGTCCAGGAGGCCTGGATGGATTACATACTCGAACTTAAGTTCTTAAGAAAAAGAACATAATAATAAAATAAGTATATTTTATGTACTTACTTATAACACACAAATAGGCACTGTATCACATATAAATTACTACTTTTGATATACCTAGTTAAACAGTTAAATTAAAATCATTAATTAAAAAAGGAACAACTTATGGATATTGTAATAAATTGTTGAACTCGTTTACGAAATATTAAAAGTGTGACAACTGAAACCTTATTTAAGTTATTAGCAATTCGTAAAATTAAACTCTAAACTCAAAAGCCAGGTAGGTACCTATATGATGATACTGATTTGGGCCACCTAAAGTGGCGGGTCTGATAATACAACTTTAAAAATATTTATGGGTAAGCTTATTTTTAGAAAAGCTGACAAATTTTATTTAGTGGTAATAACCCTTAATTTGGAGCTGAGATTCGACAGAAATGTTATAAAAGAGTGGGTATCTACTGAAACTCCAGCTGCGCGCAGTATTTTTTACAGTCATAGTCTGTAATAGGTATTTGCCTATTTCTTCCTTTATTTCGTTAAATTTAACCCTTTGGGTGATTTATTTCGTTAAAAAATACTCCTCTGAATGTTTTCAAATTGTCTTGAGGTTTATAGGCACAACGTGTTTCGTTTGAATGATAATATACCTAGGTAGGTGAACTTATTAGGCGTAGGAAAGGGCGATAGAATTTTGGCAGTTTTATTGCATTACATGCCACTTTGGGTGTTTATCTCTGTTTATTAATAGAGACCTGCATGAGTTTTTTCGCTCATTTTTATGCTCCTACGTTATAGTTTAAAAATTATTTGTATCTATGCATGTGCCCACAATAAAAAAAAAAAAGCATGGGGAGTGCGTGAGTAAGTGATAAAACCTAATAGATACCTAGGTATGTAGGTTTCCATTGATATTAATAAAAATATAGACAGTTGTTAGTGCCTTCATCACTCTTAAGTTTATTTTTAAAAACAGCTAGGTAGGTTTAACTCGAATATAATATTGTATATAGAAGTATTTGGATTATGTTTAGAATATAGATATTCAAATAATTCCCATAAACTAGGTACTGTTCCGTCAGTTTATGATTTTTTAGTCATCCGCATTGAAAAAAAAAAACACCGACACCCATTATTGTGTTTATTAAGGGCGACTTTTTTTTATTGTTTTCGTATTCAGAGATACCTAGTTACCTATTGTATGTAGGTGCTCTTTGAAGCATTAGATAAGCATTAAAAAAAATATATACCTATAGGTAGTATACCTAGTATGTAGTCGTTATAATATTTTTTTGTAAGTGCCTATAGATAAGGTGATAATTTTTAAATCCTTTTTAAATTAGGTAGATACTATTATAATTTAGTTACTTACCTATTTCAGAATTAGTTTCATTTCAGAGTTCAATTAAATTTAAAAAGTGTCTTTTCGGAAAAAAAAACTCACGCAAGCACACAAGCCACAAGTACCTAGTTCATACGTCAATTGTCATTAGGCAAACACGTTACCCGAAACCAGAACGTCGTTTGTAAGAGAAAACGCGAAAAAATCCGAAAAAAAATTCGCTAATTCATGCACTTATCCACCACAAGTTCCCAAGAGCCCGTCGTCCCGTTTTCAACTTCACTTCCGGTCGCTTCCGATTGCCGAATTCAATAAACAAACTGACTAACTATATAAATAAATCAGTGATCGAGCAATAGCACTCTTGGAGAACTCTTGATGTAAGACTCTTTAGCCGAAAGTGCGCTTAACTTGCCTAAGCGTACTCCTAGAGTGTCCTCAAAGTGTACATGGCACTTCTCCCTCGAACCTGCTGAATTCTGGGTACTCGATGCCCAAAAGTGGGCGTGTCCTCGTTCCACGCACCAATAACAACACGTAAAAGCTTTAATGGGTGTGCCATCTCTTCGCCTAGTGAAACCAGCGAACTGCTCCTGTAATGTTGCTTTACGAAGGTCGAAGTTTCCCGAATAAGTTCGGCTTGATGTGAGCCTAACGATTTCGGTCATAAGGGAAATATTGAGCTGAGCTGAACGCTAACGCAACGGAAATTAAAGCTCCGCCTATCATGTCAACCTATTGCAGAAGTGCTTTCGAAAAGCGCTGAAGAGGGGACAATGATATTGTATATTTATATCGTTTTATTGGGTATATTGATCTAAGGTTTTAGCTTACTTTTCATGTAGTTTTGATTTCAGCTTTTATTACCGGTAGAGATGGCTTTAGAGTGGCACTAAATTATCATGCGAGTTCTTCAACTAACCTCTCCACCTCGGATGTTTATCCTTACTTTCTTATTATCAACTTGTCATCGTGTTTCGTGCAGATGAAAAGATGAAATGCGCCCCACAAAGAAAAAATCCTCATTAAAAGAAAAGTATAAAGTATACTTTTTACTGTTTTAAATCCTCGTAAATGTCCTTCCCATTTGTCCTCAATGACTAGAAGCGATCTCATATCTCCCTTTTAAATAAACAGGAAAAAATGCGGCTTGTTTATATAATTCCCTTTTTCTTTGATTATATTTTCTTTTTCTCCGGAATAAAAATTTAAAGTACCTACAGTAGCAGGTCCCTAGGTACATGTAGGTATAGAAATTCCTCCCTGAAATTATTAGTAGATATGTCCTTTGTCTCTCCTATGACTCTTTTTTACTATTGTGCTATTTATCTACCCCACAAAAAAATTACACTCCATCACCTTTGATGATATGTGGTATAATTAGCAATCTTACTTGGTTCATAGCACGGCTCCCTTTCCCACCTTAACCTAATCATATCTATCAGTAATAAGTGCAATGTACACCCAAAGAACCAAAATTAAGTTAATATTAAGGATGGATTTTCAATAATTCTTATTTTATTATTACCTAGTAATACTTATAATAAAATTCTGGAACAAGTCTTCATCGGATGTATTTTTAGCCCTGAAGAAACCTTACACCACATGGAAAAACGTCGGTAGGTATTAGTTGGTTTTTTATTAATACCTAAACATGTTTAACTCCTTAACATCTTTAAAGTCTTGATTTATATTAACAATTAAGGGGAGAATAAGTAATTAAAAAGCTAAATGCTGCCTGCTGGAGAATGTTTAGTGGCGATAAAAACATTATTTTCTGATAAGAATTTTGACTCGTAGTAAAATATTGCGTAAGAATGGCTTTTAAGCCGCCCCCTCCCAGAGGTAAGGTCGTATGGAAATTTCTTAAACCTCGCCCTGTCCCTTGCGATCCTTACGTAATTAATGAATTACCCCTCAGATATTAAGGGGTAAGTGTTATACGGACCAGGGATACCTAACTAAAAAGCGCTGATCTTACTTGTGGTGGCGCCCCTTGGCAAGTGAGGACCTGGAGCCCCTTTAAAAAATTATTATACGTTATAACGTTATACATATTTAGTAAGAATAGCCCCCTTAATACCTGGTGCCCCTAAGCTATGCCTAGGTTCACCACTTCCCCCCAAGACCGGCTCTGGGCTTAAGTTAGGTTAAATTAAGTAATTTCTAAGGAAATCATCAATTTTTGTATCCTTTAAATGAACATCCGAGAGGTAAAATAATTTTTGGAAGATTTTACATACCTGCTTATATGCTGATTTCGCATCACCTTCAATTCAACCCCACAGTTTTAAAAAAAATAAAAGTTGAATTAATTTGCTCTTATTTAATTATAGAGGCACCTTCTTAAAAGATTTTATTGCTTCATAAATAAATTAATAAAATAGAGATGGTTATTAGATATATAGGTTAAAATTGGAAGAACGGACCTAATAACAAAAAAACAATGGGGTGGGTACATGTAAAAGTTTCCTTCTGATTGTAATTGCATCAACGTCTACCGGTATAAAAGTTAACAGCTATTCCAATATTGACCCTCAAGTTCACAATAAAGGGACTAAAATACTAACGAGAGAGCTTAGCAAATAAGTCATGGTGGAATGATGAGCTTTTGGTTTATCCGCTCGCGTTGGGGTTCCATAATGTAAATTTATTAAACGGGTAAATATAATGGGTGCATTACATTTTCATCCCTATCATTTTCTCTCCTATAAAACAGTAGATACATATAACGTAATTACCAGGATAAAGGTACAATGTAAAGTTATTAAATTAGGAAAAAGAAGAAACAGACAAAATAACATATTTAATTTTTATAATATTATTCGACTTGCAAATTTAGACTGTATTTGGAGTTAAGGAAATCTTAAAATCACTTTCAAAATATTTAATCTCTTTATTTAGACTAATTATCAAAATATTGCACTTTTGAGGTTGTTTTCAGAAGAAATATAAATACCTGAGGAGATGTCCATTAATGGGGAGAGTCTAGCAAGTATTTAATAAATATAATTTGATGGCAAGGGATAAACATTGGAAATTTCACTCACGGCAACTTTTCAGTTTAAAGAATATTAAATATAAACTCAAATAACAATTTTATGTACCTACTGAGACGGTTTTAAATTACACTGGCTTTTGAGATATAAACAGCATTTAAATTATTCTACATCAGGAGGTACCTATTGAAAATTACTCAAGAAATCAAGAGCATAACTGCACTATAATCGAAGTTATAAATATTATAAATGGAAAAAAAATATTTTTTATAAAAAGTTCTGCATAGGTACTTACAGAAAATTTACTCATTTCATTCCAGGTTTTAAACCGTGCATAATTTTTTATCAAAAATAACTTCTTTTTTATAGATAATATTATTAAAAAATAAGTTTTTGGTATTATTGCAACATGAGTAGACACGCTGTATATTTACACTGTTTAATGTATTTCTTAATATTCCCTTGATAATGGTTTTTGCCAATGATTATGTTTCTCAGAAATAAAAGAACTTTGACGGTGGCTGCTTGTTAAGTCCCTTTTTTAAATTCTCCCGTCGTTTGGGCTCCTCTCGTTGGCGATTTTTAATCCGCAAAGCATTAAGTCAAGTTAAAAGGTCCTTATTCGCGCGAACAAGGTACCTATGCCCTTTTGGTCAGCAGTTATAATCATCAGCAGAACGCGTACATAAGCGCGGCGCGACGCGGCGCCGCATCCGTCGCCGGCCAAAGCCCGGTGAAAGGTGGTGGCCGCGTTGAAGAGTTGGCTGGAGTGTCCTTCACCGTGGAGGGTTCTCCAAGTCCAGCCTCAACCTCTACTACTAGTACTACTACTGCTCATTGGTGTGCTGATGCTGCCGCTTACCCTTATAACACTCTATATAATATACACACCACCATTTCGCCTTGCATTCTCTTCATTCTTCTTGTTACATCGGTTCATCGAGCCCATCATTGTTATACAAAAACAAAAACAGCTTTTCGATTTCATTTCGTTTGATATGACCTAGGTATATCGTACATACAATACCTATACCAACCAAATTACATTCGTTTCGCTCAGGAAAAATCCAACAATTTCAATTCCCGAACCTTTTGAAAAGCTCAAGAACCTTCTGGAATTTTCTAGGACATTTTCAAACCTTTTGGAAAATTCTAGAACCTTCTGGAAAATTCTAGATCATTCTCGAAGCTTTTAAAAAGTCAAGAACCTTCTAGAGAATTCTAGAAGATTATTTGTAGAACATTCTCGAACCTTTTGGCCGAACTTTCTGCAAATTTCTAGAACATTTTAGAAAATTCTAAAACCTTCAGGAATTTTTTAGATGTTCTACAAATTAGACAATATTCTGCAATTTTCTAAAAGTTTCTAGACTTTCCAAACCTCTTAGAAAATTCTAGAACTTTCTAGAACTATCTAGAATTTTCTGAAAAATTCAAGAGCATTCCGAACCTTCTGGGAAATCATAGAACCTTCTGGAAGATTTTATTTTATTGTCTCATATGAAATTCTTTTTTGACCCCCATATCTTCAAAATCAACCTGTGCACCGAAACCTTTTTCGTGGATGAAGATGGAAAGCATACAACCTTCACGAGGCTGCGGGATTCGGTTGCGAAGCTTTAACGGCACGCACATTCCTCAGTTTCCTAATAAGTATGTATTGATTAAATGAAAAATTATCACATAAAATACGGAGCAAAAGCAACCACAGTTATTCCATCAGATTCGATATTATATATGTTCCTTCATTGCCCTACCCTCCCTTGTCCTAAACATGACATTGTAAGTTGCTCAAAAGCAGTTTTTCCAAAAGTCATTAAAGTTTTCGACATTCTAACTGTTTCTAATAAATAGTGAATTTTGTAGTTTGTACCAAAGGAAATTGAATTTTTAGTTAAAAATTTGGAGACAATCTTTTCAGTGCTTCGTCTAACAAATAACTCAAAAAAATATTTGCAGTAGAAAGCAGATTAAGCTAGATAAACTTTACGAGAAGTTTTTTCTTATTCTAAACGTGTATTCTTGATGATGGTGGGGGCGTTCTGAAGATGTCCGTTGTGATAGAAGACGAAACGTCGAACACTTTTGACGCCCGCATGATCCTCAAATGGTTATTGATTATAGGCTACCCATGAATCTCCCGTGCACATAGAGTATCTAGTATAACGGCAAAGACAAAATTTTCAAAATCCTTAATTTTAACTTTATTTTTCAAACAATTTTTAAAATAAATTGTTCACAATTTCTTAAATTATTACATTTATTTATTTTATTAAAAGGTATGGCCATTTCTGAAAAGTGAAGTATGTGCTAAACGTATCAGCAAATTGGAGGCCTATTTTTAAAAAAAGAAAAATTAGAATGTATAATTAGCATAACCTAAAACTGATCAATTTAACTTAAACATGTTTAGGAAAAATTAATTAATTGTAAATTACAAATTTTCGCTTCTCTCTAGCATTAAACAGAATTAAATTTTCTAAAATTCAGTGAAAACCGCATTAAAATCGGTCGCAAAATAATGGAGTTATACTCTTATTTAAAGTTAACCTAATTTAATTCTAAGTAGTTATTTAAAGTTGACCTAATTTAATTCTAAGTGGCGCCAACACGGAATAATAGGTCGTCGACCTTGACCGAGTTTTTCGCATTTCCATGATGGCCGCCGATGCGGTAACCAATCAGATGCAAGTAACCGCAAGGCGCTTGTTTATAACAATAAAATCTGCATTCCTGAGCATATTCCTGAGTTAGTAACCCTCGGTGCTTTATGGGATGTACATCGTTGCATCAAGTATTGGATAATAATTACGCATGATTATTTTGTTTTTTGAAATTAAACTGTTTTATTAGTAAAAGATATATTAAAGCATCTTAAATGAATTAAATTCATTTTAAAGTTGAGTTTCTTACTGTATTAATATATTTATTTGTTGAAATTGAAAATTTTTACAACTATTTTTTTTTCTTTCACTCGTAACTACCACCATCAATACTTATAAAACTGTTCACTTTTTACGGTAGGTATTGTACATACTTTTATTAATTAGAACTTTAATTTAATAAAAATGCCAACGACGGATAGGCCACCCATCAAACGCTTGTATATACTGGTGAATATAAAAATAAATTTGGAATCGTTCAAACAAAGTAATATTGACAATAGGGACAACAGTTTGGCTCTCACAATTGTCAAAACAGTCAAAACATTTGCATATGTGACGGAATTTGAATTCCAAATAAAATAACAATGGAACAATTTAAACTTTTGGTGCAACAGCAAGGCAGAGACGCAAGAAATCTTCTTACTTTCAACATTTCTGCTGATAACGCATTTGATAGCGGTAATATTTCTAGTACTAAGTACTGTACTAATAACTGCTATAAGTATATCGATTAACAATATCATGTATAGGTACTATTATTAGAAATATTTTATTTAACTTATTAATAATATTAGAGACAAGGAGGAGGTTTGAAAGGGGATATAGAGGATAATTGGAGAGAAGATAGAATGGATTAAACAAAATTAATAAAGAGAGAACAAAATAGTGAGTAGTTTTAGCAAATCAACATTCTTCTTAAAGAATATCTTCGTTTTAAAAAATATTTTGCATGTTTTTTACCGACCGAAACGAATTCGTTGAGACAACAAATTGTTTCGTATAAAAATTATTCTTAAAGAATCAAATCAACCACATATTAAAAGTTTCGTATACACTTCGTTTTTCAATGATTTTCCAATAGAAAATGTAATAAGTAGGTAAATAACTATAAATGTTGTGAAACAATTATTAATAAATGGTTATTGATTTTAGGCTACCCATAAATCTCCCGTGCACATAGAGTAGTATAACGGCAAGGACAAAATTTTCAAAATGCTTAACAACTTTAACTTTATTTTTCAAACAATTGTTTACAATTTCTTAAATTATTACATTTATTTATTTTATTAAAAAGTATGGCCATTTCTGAAAAGTGAAGTATGTGCTAAACGTATCAGCAAATTGAAGGCCTATTTTTAAAAGAAGAAAAATAATACTATTTAATTAACATAACCTAAAACTTTGATCAATTCAACTTAACAATGTGTAGAGGATTAGAAAAATATTAATTAATTAATTTTCTTTATATTCCTATTTTGTTTAGTGTAGTATAACATGTCGTTCTGTTTGTGTAATATTAACAAGACAATTCAGCAGATAGTTGCAATTTCGAGATGGAATTTGTATCAAACGTTAAGTCCGACTAAATCGTTACCGACTTCAAAAATTATAATTGGAAGTAGTACAAGAAATACAAGTTTCTTTAACAAATGTTAGGATGAGTTTGAAATGAAAAATTTCAATTTCATAATTTTAATATTTGTAGTACCGGCTGAGCACTTGTGGAAAGGAATAACTTCTGTAAGTAATGCGGGCAAAAAAAGAGGGAGAGGTAAAACACTGGCTCGAAGAAAAGATCTCAATCGCGGACAAGTTTTAGGATTCGGTAATAAAAATAAAACAGCCCAAAAGAGAATTGCAATAATGTAATTTTTAGGAAAAGCCAATGTGCTTTGGCCTGGTCTGTCTGCACCAATAATACGTGGTAAAGAGTTGGTAGAAAGGCAGCAGTTACCAGAAGATCCAGAAAGAGAAAAGAAACTTATTCAACTTAGAGATAAAATGGGTGCATTTAGATCATACAAGTTAAGTCCTTTAGAACGAGGCTGGTCAGGTAATAAAATGCCCGGCAGAAGTATTGGACCACCTGACCCTATAGGAGAAGGTCTCTTGTTTTAACAATTTTTGAAATTGAAATATAAATTTATAGTATTCTAGATAAATTTGAGGGTTTTGACACCAAGGTACTTGAATTTAAAATTGTCTTTAACATGAAAGGGAATTTTGGTAGAAAGAGAAGGCAGTCAACTTTTGTTGTAACTGGTAACAAAAATGGCTTAGCAGGTTTTGCAACAGGAAAAGCTATAGATCCTAGAGCTGCTCTCAGAAAAGCTAAAAACAGAGCAGGACAAAAGTTGATGCATATTGATATTTTCAGAGGACATACAGGTAATTTAAAAAGAATTTACAAGAGCTATTTTTTTACACTTTCAATGGAAAAAAGTAACATATATAATATATAAATAGCAAAATTATTTAATTGCTAAGAAGTGAGTAATGTATTACTTATTTATGGAATTGGAAAAAACGCAAGTTTAAAACTACAAAACTATTAAATATATTTACCTTTGAATTTAAAATGATAATAGAAAACATAATCAGCAGAACTGGGTTTTAGCGTCACTCCGAGTGATATTTTAACACCATCGCATTCATTCTTTCTATACAATTTCCTGTAATTTTACTTAACTGTATCAAATAAAGTAAGAGCTCTCTGTAAAATTATTTGTCGATAAAAAATTCAATTGGGTTCAACCAACCACCGTAATTTTCCCCTTTTTCGACAATTGCTTTGCCATCAAAGGAGAACTTAGTGGCAAGCCTCTTTTTTTAATATACAATATTTTTATGTAGTGATTTATCCTTTTTATAACTTATCTGAGATTAAAAAGAAAGTATGTGGCTATAAAAAATAATGAATCCGTTGTAGTTAATCACGATTTTTTTACGCAATTTGGAGCTACAAAAATTTATGTAAGCCAGAAACCCGAAGGATATGGTCTTGTTTGTCACCGAGCAATAAAAACAATTTGTGAAGTGATTGGTATAAAAAATCTGCATGCTAAAGTCGAAGGATCGACAAATGTGCAACACATTGTTAAGGCATTCTTTTTGGGGCTCCTAAGACAGGTGAATATTTCAAATAAAAACTAAAAAATGTTACATCTTTTTTTTATGGTCATTTAGAAAACTCATCAAGAAATTGCAAATGATAAACAACTGCACTTAGTTGAATTTTCAAAAGATAGCGAGTATTATCCTAGGGTACTTGCATCTCCGACCGTCTGTAGAAAAGCTGAAGAAATTGGCCATCATGAGGTCATGGACTTTACACAATACTGTTATGATGGAAGAATTGTGTTAAAGAGAAAAAAGTTTCCCCCTTTTTATACTAAACATAAATCGTGGGAAATTTATTTGAAGAAACAAGAATATTTAAGGAACTTGGATAAAACACAAACTTATTTAAGAGCAGAATATGGAGAACTTAGAAGCTTTTTAGCTGACAAATACCCAGAATGTAGAGCCTATAAGCGCCCTCCAAAAGAAAAAACTAGTGAGGAAGAGTAATTGATTGAAGGTTATTTTATTTTTTTGTGTAAAGAATTTCAATTATAATTTTAAATGAAATTAAAAAAATTGTTGTCAAATATCCTTTCTTTTCTTTTGGGCCGCCCTTTCTTCTTTTGTAAGTGTTCATTTTTTACGTCTCATCAGGCTAAAAATCTGTATGGTTCTTTACTTTGTCTTACAATTATATAGTTAAAAAAATAAGAGATGGAATAAATATTCAAATATTTACACAAATGGAAAATTGATCAACTGGTTGTATTACACGAAATTATTAGATTATTGAATCGACTTACTTAGATGTTTGTTTGGTTTTAGTTTTTAATTCAAGAATGTAATTATTCGATTAATAATAAGGTAATTATTAAAGATCATTAGAATACTTTTATTTTGTTCCCTGGTTGATAAGTAAACATTTCATAAAGTTTCACTTCTGATTTAATATTTAATGATGAATACCTGCCAATTTGCTGGTGTTTTTAGAAATATCCTATGCAAATTTCGTATAAAATAACATTTATTAATTAAGTTTCATTAAAACAGCGCAACATTGTATGCAATATGTAATAATAATATTATTGTAGGTCGCGAAATGGACCATTACAAAAGTTTTACAGTAGCATAATTTTTTATGACCTTTTATTTTTTGTTCATATACAAATATACATTCCAACGTATGCTTTATTGTAGGGAATTACATGAATATTTACTGAAATAATTACCATTTAGTTTTGCCACGTAAATGCACTTATATGTGTTTTCATATTAATCATCGGTTATCAACAAAACATTTTGGTATGTAAATATGTATATAATGTAAATATATAAAAGTATCTAGTGGTAAGTGGTTTCGTTTATCTCGTTGCTAAGATAATTATCTTCATTTTGTTTTGAGTTCGTTATGAAGAAATAACTTCGAAAAACTTATTAGTAGCAATAGATAAGCGCAAATAAAACGACTTTATGTAAGTACGTGTTTTATAGTGAAAATCCTGTCTTTATTTTACCGTTTCAGATAACTATTTTTGAACAAACACCGATACAATATTGTTTTTAATTTTGAAAAAGTAAGTAAATCATACTGCCTGCAGCCTGTGTACATGATTAGGATTTTTAAATTTCGCGCGGTTAAAGTTTAAAGTCATCATCCGTTTGACGTTCCTCCCACTTTAACTCTTCCCCTCCTTTAATAAAAGTTTACACATGTGCTGCAGGAGACAGAAGTGTTGTACAACTTCTAAACTTATTTCCGTATGAGTTGTAAAGCAAGGAGATTGCAAAGATAGAGTTTAGTAGTTTGCATATTTGGTTAATTATCAAGTATTTATTACATAGACTGATAAGGAAACTTAATTGTGGTAAGGCAGTTTTATTCTTTAACATTGTGGTTTGAAAAACGAGCGGTATTTCACAAATCGTTCGTCCTTCAGTCCACGTGCTTTCGGCATTTTAAAGTATCACATCGTTAAAAATAGGTGTTACGTTATTTCCCATTAGTAGTCATATATGAGCGGGGGTGTTTTAGCATATGAAGTGTTTTCTTTCGTAGATAACGTGAAAAATGGTACAAAACGAGTCATTCAACGATGTCGAGGAATTTTCTGGAAGTTCTAAAACACCAGCTAAAGGGATTCCAGAAGGAAAATATCAACTCGTAGGTTTAGGGATCGACACGACGGGTAGTAGATTAATAGACGAAATAGTACAAATAGCAGGGTATACAAGTTCAGGGCAGTTTTCTCAATATATAATGCCCTTTTCTGATTTAAATCCTGCTTATAAGAGACGTCATCTGTTACGGGTTGTAAATTTAGGACGATATCGAATGCTCAAAGACATGAAAACTAATAAATTCATCAAAACTAAAAGCGAAATATCAGCTTTGTCCGACTTTATAGACTGGTTGGAAACTGTACGGGGAGATGCAACAGATGGCATTATCCTTGTTTATCATGAATTTCGTAAAACTACTCCTGCCATGCTCCTGGAAGCCCTGCACCGTTATAATTTGACCGATAAATTTAAAAGTGTAGTTAAAGGATTTGTAAACAGCTTTTATGTTGCTGAGAACAAATGTAACAAAACTATGAAGTCATTCACCTTGAGAATGATGGCTCAAGTGTTACTTAATAGAGAAGATGAGTTCACAAGTGCAACTGATAGAGCAAAAGCTATTTATGAAGTTGTAATTCATTTGGGACAGGCAGAAAAGCCAGACTTGCATTCTCAGGGAAGTGGTGATTCTAGTGGAGCTGAAAAACATCTTATTGATTTTATAAGGCCATTTACCAATCCAGTTGATGCAGAGGAAGATGAAATTGCTGGCTTTAAAGTCAGTAAATCAGTGTTAGTGCTGACTTAAAAATGTTATACTTGTTTTATAATTTTAGAAACTTCTACAACGACAAAATACATTCAAGCCAGTTTTTGGGGCCCTCTTAAAGGCAACAAGGTCTGAAAGGGTTCATGCCAGCCATTTGCGTCGCCTTTTGGCGGAAAATAATATCGATTATGAAAAATTAAAGACAGCTTACCAAACTAGTGCAAGACAAGGAATTGAAAAAATTCTCAAAGATGAGGTATGTTTGTTTATTATTTTCATACACATTACATTAATATCTTATCAGTATTATTATTATATTAAAATGAGCATGTTTATCAGTTATTCAAATCTTACGAATTTTCCCTGTTAAGGTTTACAAGCAGTAATTTAATTGTTAAAAAAGCGCTGAATAAAGCCTTTACATAAATAACCCAATTCATATTATTCAAAAAATAATCATTGATAATGATAAATTAATGATTTTAGTAGGATAAATACTTTCTAGAAAAATTAAGAAAGTTGAGAATCCTGAAATGTAAGCTCAATATGGCAGGGAACTCCTATTATAATATTTCATTTTTTTCAAAGTGATTGTAAATGAAGGATAATGGTCCTGTTCTAGTATAACATTATTTTGGAGATATTTTTAGAAAGGATGAGTGGTTAGTTAGTTAGTTCTAGGATGCTATTTTTTTGAAAAAATTCATGAATAATATAGGTCAAGCTCTGAGATATTATACACTTATTTTTAGTATGATCAAAAGAATAATTATAATAATTAACGATTTTTATTCTTATAACAGTGAACACCTTAGGAAATCATTGTACTTGTATTTCCAATGTTAATAATAATAAATTTTGAAGGTACCAAACGCAAAGGAAAAAGACATAACGGAATTATTAGAAATTTTGGATTGTTTCTTTGACCCCGACAAGAAAGCTGTTCAGCCAAAACCTCGTTTCTTTTCGAACCAACGCAGAGTGCCAAGAAGCAGAAAATTCTCAGACAGAGAAAAAACGAAAAATAACAACGTATCTTCTGCCAACAATAGTTCTGAAACGACAAGTGCCAATTTAAGTAACGAAGCGACTCCCAGAACTGAGGAAACGACTACCGTGGAAAATAATTCCCCAACTGAACCCTCTGCCCCTGTGGCGTCTGCTACAGTTCAATAAAGAAGCAACACTCGGTGCCTTGGCATTTTTTAAAACAGATTTTCATGTTATATTGCTTTTGTGCATTTAGTTTTTTTTTTTATTTATTATTAACGATTGATTCATTAATATGTGATTCACGTTAAAAGAATTTCACGTTTTTTTTTTTTTTTTTTATTAGAAGAAAAATTGGATGGAAATATTTAATTTTATTATTTATGCTCGTTATATTTGTTGAATAGTAATATTTTGTTGATGATTTATTATTAATTAATTAGTGATAATTTTTAATTTGTGATAATAAAAATGTCGATTATAATTTTGGTTTTCTAATTTGTTTTGTACTCATTGCTTTTTTTTTTTAATAGAGTACTGTAAGTCAAGTTACACAGGCTTATTAAACTTAACGTCCACTTTAACTAATGACAAAGATGTCATTTATAAAGTGAAAACGATATTGTAGCTTGAATAACTTTTTATTAATGAATTTAATGACTGAGCCAAATTTATTTACAAATTGCAACTTTCAGGGTCGAGAATACTTAGTAAAAATGTTTGCAACAAATACATGCTTAGAAATACTGGTAACAGATAAGAAAACTGGGGAAGAATGGCAATGCAATTATGACAACTTATGTATTAAAAAATACGTTTTCTTTATTTTAAAACACCTAAACATTGATTTCATTTTCAGTTATAGAAAACTTGACCCATAAAACTGGAAATTACAAGCAGTTCGATATTTTTGTAACGATGATTAAATCTGGTTTATTAAAAGTACGTTTTATTATTATTGTAAATAATTTGTATAAGTATGTTTTTTTAGACCAGTTCTTCAATCAGTTTAAATCTTTTGACGCTCGAAGACTTAGAAGCCATGAGAATAAAACGATTGAGGAGTCACTTGACATGTACTCATTCCACAACATGTGAAAACCAAAACAGAAGATACCTGATAGTTACTTACACCGTGGAATTTGATAGGTGCTCAAAAGCAAGTTATTGTTTTACAAGTGGTAAATAAAATAAAAAATTGATAATTTTTAGAATACATTATCCGATACCGTTGGAATACTGTGGAGCTCCAGACCCCATCGTTCTACAAGCCACAATACAGAGGCTGGAAGAAGAAATTGAAACGTTGAAGCAAAAGAAGGACAACAAAATTGATAGCCAGAAAAATTTTATGTTAGAGAGAAGGTGAGTGTTCTTACAAAAATGGACTGGTTTTACTTGATTAATTTTTAGAATCAGTGAGTTATACACAGAAAATAAAGAATTACGGGAAGAAATACGACATCTAAAGAAACTTAATGGTAAAACGCAAAAGAATGAAGTTTACATGCTACAAAAGGCCATAACAAACTTGGAAAAAAGCATTATGAGTGAAAGACGGTCTCACCACAAACTTGTAGAAAAACTGCGCACAGAAAAGCAATATTTAATAGATGAAGTCGAAAAACTAAAAGATAACGAAAAAATGCTAAAATCCCAACTGAGAAAAGTGTCACTTAGTCCTTCCAGGTAACGAATTCTTGGTTACATAAATAGTTCTATTACATCAGCAGTAAGGATATTCTAAAACTCATAAATAGATTTATTCAGTCATAATCCCTTTCACTTGACTAACGAAAAGTTTGATTTTACACCTTTTTCCTTATTTCATTTTTTAAATCCTTATAAAATTAGAAGTAAATTTCCTGATTTTTACGTCCTTTAACATTTTAGGATGTCTATCAATAGTACGGGAAAATTTCCTATTAAAAAATCAGAATCAGTGCAGCTTATTTATCAAAGAAGTCCTACTTCTCTCAGGCGAAATTATAGCCAAAATCAACCCATTAAACCTAAACCTGAATCTCCAAAATATAAACGCAAAGAAAACTGGGAAAAACCGAACCCCAGAAAGAATTCTAGGTAAGCTATAAAAAACTGAAGATTAAAATGTTGTGTTTATATATTTTCTAGGCACAGGATTACAAAAAGATTGACCTTTGCTGGTGAGTTCTTTTCTCAAAAAATTATGTTTAAAGTAAAGTAAATTGAACGTAATAACAAAGAATCTCTTTTACAGAACAAGAAACGTATCTAGTACCATGAGAATGAGAAGCCGAAGTAGTTCTGCATCAAGCAGTTTTAGAAGTCAGCTATCACCTATTAAGGGACCTAACACGTCTCAAACAAACGATTTTACCTACAAAGATAACAGGCTAACTTCACATGGAAGATCAAGAAGCAACTCAATTTCATCTGTCGATTCACCAGGAAGAAAGTCGACGAATTCAAAAAATACAAAGAGATGCATGGCCAGCTTTCAGAATAATGATCTCGACTTTCAAATATTAGAAGAACGAATAGAAGTTTTACAGAAACTACTGAATGAGAACATCAAACTGCAATGATTTACTAGACATATTGAATTATAAATTTAAATATTTTTTTATTAAATGTAAGTCGTCATAAATTTAATTTTATCATTTCATCAAATAAAATTTATTGTTCTTTTAATACTTAAACTAGTTGCATTTAAATAATATATCAATTTTCTACCTTTTACCTCGTATTTTTTGTGTGTCTAATTAAGTTGCTCATATGGATATTCTATAAACATCTTTGTATAAATAATTTAAAGCATCTGAGAGAATACCGTCACTTTTCTGTTTCTCTTCTTTACGAAATAATTCATTTTCTACATTACTTACAACCTGCAGTAAAAAACTAGAAAATTCTGGAACATTTTTTGAGTTTTCTGTATCATTATTGCTTTTTATGTCTTTTAAAATATTTATATTTGCAATACTGTTCTGTTTTGAATTTTCTAGATGACCCACAGAGAAGTCTTTCAAGAATAAAGGCTTAATATCTGCCACTGCTGATGGTTTAAGAGCTAATCCTTTAAGAGATGGTACAGATGATTCAACTTTTGGTGGATGAATTCCAGCTTCTTCTAAAGATGGGACAGGAATGGGAATAAATCCTGCAGGTGAGTCATTTTTAGTAGTACTAAGGACACTGTTCTTATCGCTGTCTTCATCTGACCTTTTTTTTGGAATCCACGGCTTTTTCACAACACCAGACTCTATAAAATGTATATGTTTTCTATACACTAGTTAAACAAATTAATTTTGAATATACCTAGTTCTGTAACAACTCGTAAAAGGTGTTTTATTTGTGCCCCCTGTTCTTCAGTTTTCATAAACAATTCTCTCATGTTACTGTTTATAATTTCTATTTCTTTTATTTTAGCAGCTTCTTTTGCTGCTTCTTTACGGGCACCCCTAAAAAAGCAAATATCATATATTAAAATAAAACGAATAATGAATTCAAAAAGTACCTATTATACTCCATGAGCAAAACTGCTGCTGCAATTATAAATATAATTGATTCACCTAATAAATTAGCTCCTAATTCAATTGCCATTTCTTCATTTAAGACAGCGATATTAACAGGTTTTCCTAAATTTAATATCCACATTTTTGCTTTTATTTCACACCAATTGTAAACTAAAAATGTTATATAGTAAGAAAAGTACATTTTTAAATATCTTAAATAAACGTACACAGTGCTGGAGGCATGCAGACATATTTTCTGAAAACTGGAGAACTTTTGGCTTGATTCTTTAATGCATTTGCTATCGGTTTGCTGACTTGTTTGAGCAGCAAAGCTCCTAATTTTGCAATTGGAAAGGCTCCCACAACCATTTTCAAAAGGTCACTATTTTTACATACTGATTATATGAACAAATCTAATTGAATTGGACGATTCTTTGCATTTATTTGCTAATATAAAAATTAGAGACTAACATAACCTTAAAAGTGAAATTATTGACAATTAATTCATAGATTCATACCGATACTTATTTTTATTAGTTGGAAATGGTCAGTTGAACTACCATCAATATATTATCCATGATTAGTTCGGTTACTTCGTTAGTTCTTTTTATCTATGGTTCTTTGCTATACATTATTATTATTGTCTATACAGGTTAGTTCCATTGTTTCATAGCATATTATATTTCAGCTAATCTACCTATGACATTTCATGCATTTCAGTATAGGAGTATGATTTCAATAGACATCCCCATCCCACTTGGAACGTCAACGACAAAATGCTCGCAAACTAGTGGAACGACAAAAATCATCAATAGTAGTGAGCGTAAGCGTTGTGGGCGGTAAGTGGAACGCGGTCGTTGCATGTACACATAAAATTCTATGGTTTTCCGTAATTTATGAATTTATGTATAATCTATGGTAATTGTCAACTGTCATATTCTTAGCAAGTTCTCAGAGTTGTCATATGTTTGTCATTTTAAAGTCAACAAAAGGCCTGAAAGTAGTGTATTGCAATTGCATTTAAGACGAATAGAAGATGTTCAATTTACTTATAAGGTTTAAAAATAGGTGTTTTTCGAAGCATTTATCGTTATAAGTTTTGCTTACAATGTTTAGCAAAAAATCTCATTTAGATGTCAAGAAATCCACAGTTAAGATTCAAGATCCTAAAAAGGACTTGACGACTAGATTAAAACATTTAAAGATTATTTTGGGTAAAACTTTACTTCTTGTGGATGTTGTTTGATTTTAATTTCCAATTTCATCAATTCTAGATAATGTGGATGTGTTAGAAGCCAAAGGAATTTTTGAAGCTAACTTTAGTCATGTATATCATATCCTGTATGATAGTTTTATTGAAGCAGAAAATCATCTTCGTCAAAGAGGTATGTTTATTAAAAGATTAATATATAAGGGTAAGATGGGTACACTTAATTTTTTACACTTAAGTAAGTTAATATGAGTCATCATTAATAAATATAAAGAGTATTTCATTAGTATACATTCATTTAACTTTGTAAGTTATTCTGAACTGCAATTAACTTAATTTTCATACATAATTATTTGCTTTAAATAAAATTTAATCTTGTAATGACAGAAAAAGGAAATCTCTAATAAAGTAGGCTCATCTTTATACTGTTTATCTCTTGTAGTCATTGTAGTAACAATTATAATTTAAAATTTTATTACTCACTAAATTATCAATAATACTAGGATTTCACGTCTTTTGTTCATGCTTTGTTTATATTATGGTAATAATTAGAATTATCAGTTAAATGGTTTTGTTATTATTTTGTGTGCAAATATTTTGCTTTGTGTTTGTAAATATAAAATAATATTTTACATATTTCGACTGTTATCTATATAATTAGATTGTATCAAGAAATAACTGAATTGATATTTAATGTTATAATTACCCAAGGTTAGAACCAGATTTTTTAATTATTGGTCTTTCAGATAATCAAATTTTTTTATGAAAGAAAATCTAAAGAAACGGAACACATATTTTGTAAAAAGGCTCTGGATATATTACAATAAGTTTTATGATATTGCAGAAAAATTATAAAATTGAAATTTATCATAAATTCAAATTTTCACCCTCAATAATTTTTAAACAAGAATATTTATGTATTAATTAATTATAAAAATAATTTTTTGTAAAGCCTTCAATTGAGTACAAAATTGTATTTGAGTCTCATCAGTACATTGATCTGATGACAAGTTAAAAAATTTCAAAGTTGGTAAAAAGCCTATGCTATTAAAATTAATAGAAAATAGAAAGTCGAGATAATAAACCCCTTAGTATTAATATGACAAGCTCAAACTTTTACTATATTTTTTTATGGGAAACAATACACTTATAATATTTTACTAACATTTGCAGTAAAATTGCCACTCATGAAAAAATGTTTAAGCCTTAGTTGAATTAAGGTTTGGACTTATAAGACGTGCGTAAATGAACAATTGAATCTTGCTCCTGAAGTTTAATTCAACTGTATATTTAGCATGAAAACCTGGGTTGTTATGTTCTTTAAGTTTTACTTTTAATATCTTTATAGATATATCGAATTTTAATTAAAAAAAATATGTTAAATATTTTTTTATTGAGGGTCAATTTGTCTGTATATATTTATGTAAATACGTATTTCTCCTTAAGCACTAATTAATGTGGCTTATGTTCTCCTTTTCCTGGTGTTGGCAGAACTATCCTTTCATTTGGGTGAGTTGTTGAAAAATGCTTTAAAAAAAATACCTGTCGTCACGATAAGATAATTTGTAGTACACAAAGCTCACAAAGAAGAACTCGAAAATGCGCTATGGGTCTTGGAAAACGTTCTTTCATTACTTCCTGAACTTCTTCACAAAAGGTGGCAACTTCACTCTCTTAGTCGCATTCTGGGTAAACTGTTACACCCAGGAAATTCAATCAGAATACGAAGACAAGCTATACGCTATTTCCTAATGTGGTACCAAGCATTGGGAGAGAATGCTCCAGGTTACATTCACAAAACATATTCGAGTTTGGTACCTAATTTTGGACAAGAAAAACAAGAAGTTACCACTCAAATTGGAAGCAGTATATTTCATGATACAAGTGCTCAAAACCCTGTCACCAGTTTTGAACTTTTGCCTATTTTACCTCCAACTGGGACAGAGAAATTACCCGACCAACCCAGCAAATTGTTTTTGGAAACTTTACTGGAATATATGGTCACAACTGTTGTTAAATTGGAATGGCACGATAAATTATCTAGGCAACACAGATGTTTCAGTTTCTTATTGGAACAGTTTAAAATTTATTATCTTCCAAAATTGTGCCCAAATTTTTGTTACGAGACGTCTATATACAATCCTAATTTAGGTGACCCTTAAAGTATTCAAAATAATTTGTTTACCAACGTCTATGATTTGCAGATTTACCTGTTTTAAGAAAACCTGAAGCAGATAACGAATTCGTAGCATGTCGCGTTTCTTTAATAAAATGGATCGCTAATCATATGCATCAAATAAAGAAGCCTACAGATTCTAGTTTACCTTCTTTGGGTAACATTTCTAGTAGTGGTACCCAGGTTTCTCTTCACCAGCCTGGAGTGGCTCACGAAGAACCGCAACACGATTCAGCACATCCTAGTCTTGATTCAAGTATGAAATTTATCTTATTTTAAAAAGTTTACTGCATTGGGAATACATTTAATTTTTTTTAGCAATATCGATCCAAACGGTAAAAGCAACGAATGACGAAGAATTAGCAAGCCAAATAGTACGCGACACCCTGTATAGTTGTCGGGAAAACGTCAACTTTATTCACGAAATATATCGACAGGCTTTTTTGCTTAATTTTAATCACGCGGTGGCTATTAGACGTACTATAGCAGTATATAAAGACATCATACAATTAAACCTACCTGAATTACCTCCTTATGCCTTGGAGTTGCCTGACGAGATACCCAGAATGCCGGAGGACAGTCCTGGAGAAAACTGTAGACCTATTCGTTTAAGGAACGACTCATATTTGGGAGCAATCCATAAAGAAAATCTCCTTATTCGAGCTGGCTTACAGGTACTATCTTTCTGTCTTCATTATATTATTATTAAAATAATATCGTGTTTTAAAGTTTAATTTTTCATTTTTAGAACGTTCTGCAAGTTTTTGTTTCACATGCTGCAAACGTATTTCTATCAGAGGTTTCTCCGCATTTTCCTTCTCTTCTAGAAGAACAAACTGATGCTTGTAAAAGAGTTTTGAATATCTACCGATATATGGTCATGCATACCCGTATGGATAGTAATACATGGTAAGTTTTGGTTCTTTTATATACTGGGTGTTCTGTTCCCATTACACAAGCTCTGTAACACAACAAACGACTTGAAGTCGACTTGAATTTCCATTCTTTACCGTAGAGTGAGAAGATATACGATGATAATTAGACGCTTCTTTTATTTCTAGTGGATCCTCATAACTTTTTCAATTCCATATATTTTACAAATCGGATATTTTTTGTAACAGTTGTAACAACGAAAAAAAATATATTTGCTGCTGTAAAAAAAGCGAATAGTATCCAAAATTATTTTTATATTCTTCCTAACACATCTTCAGTCATTTTTTTTTTTTTTAAAGAGCCTTTTTTCTAACTCGAGCTTGATTTTCGGTCTATTAGATTCGAGTTAGAAAAGTTCCACTGTATATACTTTTTTATATATATGCGTTTTCGTAGGGAACAGCTTTTACTAACATTACTGCAAATAACGTCATTAGTTTTGAGTGAGAACCCACCAAAAAAGAAAGGACAAACATTGGGGGCCAAGTTAGCACCTGCGATTTTTCAAACGCTCATTGTTACGTGGATCAAAGCGAATCTAAATGTAACGATTTCACGTGAGTTATGGGACAGATTTTTGCACGTTTTAACATCCTTAACAAATTGGGAGGAACTTATCAAAGAGTGGGCGGTAAGTTTCAACATTTACTAAAGATGAAGTAATATTCTCAAATAGGTTTTTTTTCTTTAGAAAACGCTGGAAACTTTAACTAGAGTCCTGGCTAGACATGTGTATAACTTGGATCTGACAGATTTACCATTGGATCGTTTGTCCGAACAGAAAACGAAGAAGATACGAAGGGGAACTGGCAGACAAGATAGTAACACTCTTTGTAATACAACAGGCAGTGATACGGCCACTTCCCGAATCAGTAACAACGATACAAGCATCCCAGATACACACGGGGTTCAAAAAACCGTGAGAGGCGGACTTTCGAGAAGTTATAGTGAAACAAATCTAGCTATTAAACGGAGATCCCCTCTAAAACCTCAGGTACCTAGAGCCACCTTTGTTTTTGTATGTTTTTACTGAATAAATATATTTTGTTAATTTTTTTTTCAGAAGCCACATAGAAGATCTTATTCTTTGGATAATTTACATCCTCTAGATTCGGAGTCGACAGACCGTACACGATCTCCCAGTCCTGCCCCATCTAGTGGTCTTGAGAGCTCCTCAATCAAAGACTCGCCCATTCAGTTGGATGTATTGGCTCCTGAAAATAGCGCTCAAGAGATGACGATAGGAGATCAACCAAAAGGAGTAGTTTGTGGGGGCACTATAAGGGGCTGGCTTCCCGACGTAGCTGTCATTCTGTGGAAAAGGATGTTGAGTGCTCTTGGTGATATTAACCAGATTTATGAACCCCGATTACACGCTCAGGTGTTTGAGTACTTAATAAAGTTAACGGAAACTTTAATAAAAATTAAGCAAAATCAAGGCGTTACGATGGATAATCAAAGTACTCCACCACCCCCAGAATTGGTGCCGCCTCTTACTTTAGTGATACCATGGTGTTTTGAAGCCTTGGCTTTGTCTAACGAGTATGAAACCGGAAAACTGAGCGCTCTTAGATTATTATGTACTGTTACTTTAAACTGCGATCAACAGCATAGAAATTATTTGGCTCAATTTTACCAGTCCGTACACACAGGTATCTATCTGAATTTTTATTATTTAAAATCTAACGATGCGTATTTTACAGCATTTGTATAGAGTTTTTAACGTCACATTCACAAGTTTTTCTGATTAATATCCATTTTGAATTTTATTCACATCCGGCGTCCATATGGTAACACTATGTGTACCGGGCTGTTCTGCCGTGTCTCAATAACAGCAGCAGCAATCTACTAAGGATGCCAGCAGCCGAGACTGACGAAAGAAAAAGACAGGGCCACGGCAGAACAGGCCTGAAAACACAGTGTTTATTACAATGCCATTATCGTTGTTTTTTTTTAATGTAACTGAGGCATTGACCGTTTAAGCTTTTCAATCATTGCTTAGTTTATTTTGATTAAAAATTAAAGGGGGTGCGTTAAAGAATCAATACAGATCTGGGACTTCTATAAAAAAAAAAAAAAAACGAAGTGTCTTTTTTTGTGAAAATCATGATCGATAACGCATCTTGCATGGTTAAAAATAAATAGATGAAAAAATAATTATTTGTTATTTTCAGTTCTCTGTGGCTCGTCGAGATCTGCAATGTATATTGTTATTAAGCATTTGGGTCCCCGTTTTTTATCTTTACAACTGCCCGGTTCGTCACTATTACTTCTAGATCTAATCCACGCATGTAATGTGATTCTAAACTCGTCTGATGTGTCTCAAAGTGCTCCAAGAACTGAAGCTATGTCTATTTTAGCCAACCTCCTAAGTTTGCCCAACGATCTTGGCAAAATTTCGGTCTTAAAACCAGAACCTTCTGTTCAATTGATGGCATGTCCAGATCTCAAGGTATTTTGTTGAAATTGTTTACTGAATTTGGCAGCCTAGTAATTTATTGTATAATATTAATTTTTATTCGTTTATTTTTTTTATATATTCAGCAAAGTTTATTTTTAACAAATTAATCTGAGTTTTAATAAATTACATTTCTAAAATGAAATATGTATCTATGACTGTAAACCAAATTTAATTTTAGGAACGTCTAGTGGCAATATTATTAAAGGCTGGTAAAAAGGAACCAACGGGGATCGCTAGATGTTTTGCATTATCTGCATTAGGAATATTTATTTACAAGGAATTCACTAATCAATCTTTCCATTCCAAAGTAGTCGACGCCCTTGATGTATTACTTCTAGCACTTAAGGTAAACCATTTAGTTTAGTTAATAATAAATCTATTTTAATTGGACGGTAACTAATTGTTTTTCATTTTTTGTGAAGATTAACAACAAAATTATTGCACAATTGGCTTCAAATATTTTATTTCTCTTGTGCGATTATGGCCCGATATTGTGGACTCATTATCCCCATGTGGGTGATCGCGTAATACGAACGCTATGCTCAGTCTTGTTCTTGCACGCTCCTTCAGGTCCTACAGCTAAAGATTGCGACAAGGCATTGTGTATGAATTTGCTATTGTGCCTAGGAGAATGGTGTATGCGATTAGGCCCCGCGAGGCTTCTGGAAGTTCCTGAATACGACAAGAAAGGAAGTGTTTGTCTCTTATCTTTAGTCTTTACGGTAAATATTATTAGTTCCTTAACATTCATATTGGGTTGCCCATAAGTCACAACAGGACTGTACATTTCTAATTTTATGTTTAGGTATTGTGTGTAACATGAATATGTATTTGTATAAATGTTGTAGGTTTTATATAAGATTATTTCCGGGAAAATACTCCTGGAAAGCGAGGCAATTTTAAAACAGTGGGATATGCCGATGAAGGATGATTTCGATCCAAACATCATTATCGATAACTTAATGGAAAAGTCGTTTTCGCCGAATTCGTCTCCGTCCAAAAATGTCCATTGTCAGCAGGCCGTGGTACTTTGTGCGAAAGCAGTTGCCGCCCATTTGGTAATACACTTAGGACACTTCCCCATGGCCATTGGCGCCGCCCGTCTCAGTTCTCTGGTTGTTGAACACGATGATGTTCCCAGTTTGGTGTCAGATGAACTTTCGAGTGATATTTTTACAGCACCCAACATACAGGCAAGACATCATTTACTATTTGACTTACATCGTATTGTCATTCAAGTACTATTACTATTTATTTAGTTTTGATCAAAAGTTTTATAAAAATATCGTTAAGAAACTATTGTTATTACATTTACATCTTATTAGTATTATCTAATAGCTTTTTGTTTCTGTTTTATGCAGTTGTTTGTTTTAACAAAAAACGTGGTTGCAAGTCTAGTCGAGTTGCCTGCATTAGAAGTACCAGGTGGTGGAGCTACTGCGGGTCTGTCTACTGCAGATAAACAAGTTCGAGTGCTTTTACGAGATTTATCAGGAAAATCAAGTTGGGACGCGTCCATCCTTTACCAAAGTCCTGATTCTAGACGAACTTCTATGATCAGTAAAGAGCTTGCAGAATGTGATTATCAGAGTTCAATTGAAAGCAAATGGGGGCCCGTCAGTCTCTTTCAACCTGAGAGTTTAATTATTAATAATTTTCAACCTCATTTACCTCAACGCGCTGTCAGACACCGTCCTCCCAACGTTTTACCTAATGTTTCAAATGCAGCCCCTGATCTAGATCAGTTGGACGATGTGGGTTATTAGAAAATAAAATTTTAATCTAATTATACACAATTGTATAACTGAATTGATATTTACTTTCTAGTTATTGCAATATTTGGGGTATACGAGTCCTGAATGTCTTGAAAATGCGGAGCAGAAATTAAACGAACCCGGTTTACCTCCCCTTTCCATTGACATCGAACAAGAAGCAATAGCGTCAGTGATAAGTCAGAGAAATACAGAACAGGATCATTTCAAGTCAACGCAAAGTTTCGAAATGATATCTGGAAAACCTTCATCTAGATGTATGGCATATGAAATGTTGGCCGCCCAAATGCGAAAGGAGGTAATTTTTCGTTCTGCAGACAATCTATCATCGTTCCAACAGTGTCGGTTACTTTTCTCTCAACTTGGACTTGCCACTTGGGAACGGAGAAAACGTTTACATTTACTGAATAAGACTGAACGATTGTTAAGAGAAATCAGGAACTTAGATACGCAGCGATGTCGAGAAACGCACAAGGTCCGAATTTTTATTGATTTTGACGATATAAAAGTTACATTATATAATTTTGTAGATTGCTGTAATATATATAGCCCCAGGCCAAGAAGATAAGAACTCGATTCTTTCAAATCAAGGTGGCAGTGTAGAATATGAACAGTTCTTGGCTTCGTTGGCATGGGAGGTTGAACTGGAGGGTCATACTGGTTTTCTTGGGGGACTTCAGAAACAGGGTTCTACAGGCCTTACTGCACCTTATTACGCTACAAGTCTCTTGGAAGCAATTTTTCACGTGGCCACACGAATGCCTGGAGAAACACCGGAAGCCGTGCTCAATAAGGTATGTAAATTGTTGCTTACATTGTGGTTAGCCGGTTGTTGACATTATTTAATGTAATCGTTATTTTTAGACTCGTCACTTGGGAAATGATGAAGTTCACATTGTATGGTCGGAACACAGTCGAGATTATCGTAGGGATATAATTCCTACTGAGTTCTGCGATGTTTTAATAGTCATCTATCCCCTAGGAAATCAGTTAAATAGGGTGACACTTACGTGTAAACCAGAGGTAAGTATATATCTGGAAAAGACGTTTTTAAAGAAGTATATATTTGGCCTGTTGCAGGTACCTTATTTTGGTGTTCTATTTAACGAAGCAATCGTAAGTAGCAGTGTTCTTGCGGGATTAGTAAGGGCAACTGTTGTATGTGCCAGTCGAGCCAAGAGAACTATCCTTCCGTTTTTTCAACAGTAGTAAGTATTATAAATTGAAGAATGAAGAGCATAGAGAATATATTTAATCTTAAAGTATCACGACTACAAAGATAACGCCCTTAAAATAAAAACAAATGTAATCTTCATTTATTTATTTTTCAGTTATGAAGAACGTGCTAGATCCTTGGAAACGGTGGTTACAAAGCACAGAAACAGTACCACTTATGAGGATTTTATATCTCAGATTTACAATCCCACAGTAGCCTTGAGTCCCTTTCGAACAACTGGTAGGACAACCAGTGGTTCAGTTAATAATTCCAGTTGCTCTTCCAATCAGTCGATGCTTGCAGCGGCCCTAATAGATCCCCATGGGCAATCACATAAGGGAGGGCACAAGAACGAACATAAATTTAATAGGGGTAAGCAAAAGAATATAAATCTGAGTTCTTTTGTAAGCAGGCCTTTAATAATAATAATATAATATTTATTGCTGTAGAAAATGGTATTATAATTACATTTGAGCAACCATTTAGTCTGCTACGAGGTACACATAGGTACCTGTACACAGGAGCAATATAAATAATATTAAATGAAGAATATAATACATATTTTGAAAATTAACTTTTTTTTTTAGATTCTATGAAGGGTGTTTGGTTCAACAACGCAGATGTGTCTCAGAACGTCGAATCAACAAGTATATCTCCAAGACCTTTAAAGAAGCTTTCAACCAGTTTGAAGAGTGTCCCCCGTCGATCTCTAAGACAAGACGTATCTTTGGACTCGCCTCCTGAAAGTCCAACACAGATTATTCAACGAAAATGACACCAATTGATAGATAATGTCGTGTAGAACCACAGGAGAGGGATTGTTATCACTTTTTATTACTTGTTGGATACACGTATATTTCTATTTCAGGTAAGTACATAAATGATTTTTTATAATAATAATGGAAGGCAATGAATTGAGCGGTAGTTGTTCAGTGATTGAAAGTAAAAGATGTACAACCCATTTATCTACAGCTACAAGTATTATTAGCAGCTAATTTTTTCGTTTTGAAAGTTAATCTCTCCTAAGGTTAAGAAAAAGTAAGACTAAAAGCTTCCTAATTATTTTCAAGTGCCGTATTATTTTTATATATATTTTTAACGTAGTATTTACTTTAAAATAATTTAACAAACTGATAAATAATTATTGATACTTTTAAAAGAAACATATATTAATTCTGAAGACTTGCTAGAAATTAACTGCATTTTTACAAGGAAAATAAGAATGGGGCCAAGATTTTAATGAACTTGAAAAGGGTACTGCTGAAAAATTAATTTGAAATACAATTTTTTAGTTTACTATAAAAAATATTTTTAATTTTGAAGTATTCTGGTAAAAATGTAAATGTTCCACATCTAGGGGCAATTTCTTGAAAACTTTTTTAATTTTATACATGTTTTTATATTATATTAGATGTTTATTATTTATTTTTTTTAACTGTGCATTTTATATAGGTAGTAATATTAATTTTAAATCGTCTTTAATTATATATATTTTTTATTAAACACTTGATCGGTATTTATATCTGCTAAATCAGTATTAACACATTATTAGGTAATGATAATTAATTTATTTGTTTTTTCAACAACTTTGAGTTGTAAATGTTGTAAATATTTACATAATAAAGTTCATGTACTTACCTTCTAGTATAATAAATTGTCAGCTTTAAAGAAATGCTTATGGAAGACTTTAAGTATGAAACCCATTCCTTTTTAATAGCTAATAGTATTAAAATTTCAAAAAGAAAAAATTTGCTCATCACGTGGCCGAAATATATACGACCACGACCAGTAAATAATTCTCGCTTACCATGCTGCTATTTATTTTAATCTCATATGTTTGCGCTTTAATACCCATTTCGGAAAGCAATTTTGTAAAACAGATCAATGTATTAAAATTTACTAAAGAGTTTAATTTAACTAGCATTTTTTATTCTTTACAAGCAACTTTTGATAATATAAAATTCCAACAAAACATTAAATTAAAATTTCAAATTGTACATTAAGATTGGTTAGTGTCACGTTACAGCAATCTGTGGTTGTAATTATTATTAGAAACACAAATAAATAAAATGGCAGCAAGTATTGCGTTAGTTAATCTAAGATTAATTATTTATTAATGTTTTGGGTTTTCGTGCGTGCAAATCAAATTAAAAAAACTTTTGTTGCATATCATGCAATCGTTGACACAGATTTATCAGCGATTGTTATTGTGTGCGATGTGCATGTTGGTTTTTCGATAAATCGTTATTTCAGTATTTTCCGTAGTGCCTCTTGATATGCTATTAACCCGGATTTTATAGTTACTATTGAAAATAACTTTATTTGGAAGTTCTCGTATTTTTTTTTACCGAAAATGGTAGTTAATCAGAAAATATTCGGTTCCGTCTTTTTTGTTACTGATAGGTTGTTACTTCACATCTTCATAATGTTTGAATTGTTTTTATCAAAATATATAATATAATAGATAATATTGGAATGTATTTGGAAAGGACTAGCAATTTAATGATAAAAATGGAGCTGTTTAACATGGACAGGAACAGATTGGAAACCAAAAAGGTAAAAACCTTAGATTAGGGTAAGGACTTGCATTAATTACTGTTGAGAATTGATCAATCAACAGCTGACATATCCTAACTTCTATTTTATTTTTTGTTTTATACAGAATCAAGCCGGTAATTCAAATGTTTATAAAGTTTGTTATTTTCGGTAGTTGTGAAAAATAGCCTTACAAAATAGTACTTATTCGATTGTAGAAGCCTTAACTTGTTGAAACTGATCCATAATTTAATTTAAATAATAAAACACAAAAGTTTCAAGAAATATATTGTAATGTTGACACAACAATTGTTTCGCTGTACTACAGCTTCCTCAGGTGAAGATTTGACCTTCATTTAAATAATTTATTAAATTAAAATAGTACTTCTTTGTTTTGTGAGTTAGTAATGTTTACTCTTTGATTGTTAATAAAGTTAATAAAAACCAATCACTGCCAACTCAAGACTGACTCATTTATCAACTAAGAACCCAGTCAAAATAACAATTACCAACTGTTTCCTCAAATATTACTGGAAGTCACTTGACATTTGTTTTGTTGTACTTTTATTTACTCTCGTTATAGTTTTTTTTCATTATCTATATTTTAGACATGTCTACGAGTGTTCCTTTACTATTTTTTTGATTATAATTAAACTGTAGACTCTTGCAGTGAGCATTGTCTTTAACATTGTACTTTATTTAAAAAAAACAAAGTAAATTAAGCTAAATTTAAGAAAACAAAAATACAAGAGACTCAGAATTGGCCATACTTATTTAACGCATGTACCCCTAATGAAAAAGAATCACCCCACAATGTACAAAAAGCAACACCAACTTCTTCCAAAAAATGGGACACATTATCAACTGCCCAGGACTAAATACCCAAAGAAGAATACATAACAATCTTTCCCTATCAATAAAGGACAATTTAAACAACCCAAAGTTGTATAAAAATACAATGAAGTTCTCGAAAGAAATCAACCTCTAATATTAACCACCTTTATTTTGTCCAGTCTACAAACAGGGATTCATTTCTCTCAGTAGAACGTACTTACTGACAAATAAATAAATTAATTAACTTACTTAGCTATTAGTACCTTGCTAATAGTCACTACTAACTGACTATTAATAAAACTGGTTGGAAATATATTGGCGGATAAGGGTTGGCTATAAGGGGTGATTGTGGAGGCCACGGAGTATTTATTAGAGGGGCTTTTTTAGTCCAAATATAACGTTTAAATGTTAATATAAAAGTCTATAAATTTTTCGTGGTATAGTAAATACTAGAAAAGAGCGGAAGTTATTGGTAGTCGTACTGAATTAACATTTTCGTATTGTTGTACATGTTGGATTATTAATTTAACTCATTTTAATATACCTACAAATACAATAATATGAAAAAACTATTAAGTGCCACAAACAACAACTTGGTGTCTTTTTTTTTGTTTTTATTACGACACGAACGACATAAACTTTTATAATGATGTCATTGTATTTTTATTGTGTATTTTGTTTTTCAGCTATTATATTGTAATTAAAAAGTAATATTGTTATCATATCGAACTTGTACAAATATATAGATAAATAATGCAATGTACATAAAATCATGTTAAAATGTATTGTACTTATATTTGATTATTGTTAGTAGTATAGATCTTGCTTATTAAAGAATGTAGCATCCTAATGGACTATTAATAAACTTAGAGAGGTTAAAAATTGTTTTAATTTATCCCTCATAAAGAAAATGAATTTAAAAATAAGAAATTTGCTTGTCAAGTTATTTATTGATCACACCTCGTAAAAATCCAGAAAATAAAAATTTGCTTAAATTTTGACCATTTGTATCAGGAGAGCATAAGTCACAGGACGTATTATCAGAGAAATTTGATTGTTACATTATTTATTGATCAACCCTCGTATAAGACCAGAAATTAAAAATTTTCTTAAATTTTGACCATTTGTATCAGGAGAGCATAAGTCGCAGGAGGTATTTTTTATTTATTGATCAACCCCCGTATAAGCTCAGAAGTTCAAAATTTGCTTAAATTTTGACCATTTGTATCAGGAGAGCATAAGTCACAGGAGGCATTTTTTTTATTTAATGATCAACCCTCGTATAAGACCAGAAATTAAAAATTTGCTTAAATTTTGGCCATTTATATCAGGAGAGCATAAGTCGCAGGAGGTATTTTTTTAATTTATTGATCAACCCTCGTATAAGACCAGAAATTAATAATTTGCTTAAATTTTGACCATTTGTATCAGGAGAGCATAAGTCGCAGGAGGTATTTTCGGAAAAATAAAATTTTTGAAGAAATTTCAACATTTGTATCAGGAGAGCATAAAAAGGGAAGTCTTTTTTTTTAGAAATATATATTAGACAAATTAATGGTTTCGAAGAATGTTTTACTTATGAAATCTCTACTACAATTTTATACAGTTAACGAAAACACATATTTAATTTTAATTGATTTATTAATTAAACCAGTTATTTACATTTTACTACAGGAATATATATTTACAATCTTTATATAGTTGCACATATAATACATTAAACACAGTAATAACAATAGAAAATGTACAAATTAAGTTAAGATTATTACATTAATATTTAACTACAATATAACAAAATAGCTGAAAGAGAAAATACACAACAATAAAAATACAATGACATCATTATAAAAATTTTGTATGTCGTTCGTGTTGTAATAAATACCTCAAAAAAAAAAGAGAGCATGTTGTCAATTGTGGCACTTAATTGATTTTCTCGTATTATTGTATTTGTAGGTATACTAAAATGAGTTAAATTAATATTCCTACATGTACAACAATACGAAAATGTTAATTTAGTACGACTATCAATAACTTCCGCTCTTTTCTAGTATTTACTACAACACGATAAAATTTATACTTTTATATTAACATTTAAACGTTATATTTGGACTAAAAAAGCCCCTTTAATACCCCGTGGCCTCCACAATCACCCCTTATAGCCAACCCTTATCCGCCAATATACTTCCAATGTTCAAAAGTGAATTTATTTTTAATAATTTTACCAAAGACAATTTAGAAAAGTTTTGAGTATCAGAGCGACTTTTTGTTACAAATATATCATTTAAATATTAACATAATACCTGTAAGAGAAAAATATAAGAAAATAAATGAAAAAGAATAAAGTATTTCTTCAGTCTTCAATCGATGTCCATTACCTGTAAGCGAATAGTGCAGTGTATTAACCAACTAAACTACAAAGGACTAACGACAAAAACTAATAGAATTTGGTAGAAAAGATTGGACAGATGTCGTCTGAGAGAGCTGGGCAGTCGCCTATTGCTTCTATTCCAGATAACCCACACCAATCAGTCTGAAATGAAGTGACGTTAGAAATAAGACCGCGTGAAGTGTATAAGACACTTCAAAGAACAACTAAAAAGCAAAGTCTATGGCAAGTCACTCGGGGAGGCCTCCGCTTCGAACCATAGATGAGAAAGAACAAGCAAGATAACGAAACGTTGAATCCTGCGGATCATATAGGATAAATGCGAAGCGTGATAGTAAGAATTGCAGTAAGCAAAGCGAAGAGGTAAGCAAGAGAACAAGCAAAATAATAAAAGCATGCAAAATAAAAAAGTAATTCAAATAAATAAGCAACTAGCTACGGGACGGATCTTCGTTCCTTGTCTTCTCCAACGTAGGTCTGAAACAGATACGGTGGCAAAAGATTAATAATGAGTAATTTACAACTAACTGTAATTTATTTTTACCTTAATTATGTGCAGGATATTTCACGTTGTTTTCACTTATCCCTCGAATATTAACTGCATGATGTTTCAAGGTGAAGACTCCACAGCAAATCAAATCCAAAAGAAACAGCACTATTAGTCTGGTAGTAGATTTTCATTTCCTCTTCAGAATGATCATCAAATGAACTAAATTCTTTCTCATTAGTCGGCCAATCTGCAGAAATGGACAAAAAAAACGTATTAACTACACTATTAAATAAATAAAATATAAAAATGAATATTAAAACACGCCCCAAAAATTAAATAACATAAGATAACCTGAAATTTCTATCAACAATACTTAAAGATAACATATAACCATAGAAAAATGTATAACAAGTTACATTCAAAAATGTAGTGGCGCTATAAACGACAACCGGCAAGTTTTAATAATAAAATTGATAGAAATAATTCTAGTAAACTACTTGTAATACTATTGATAAAATACGATTAGGCCACTGAAAATAAGAAAAAAAAATATTACTGCTTGTCTTACTAGTTACTAATACAGAATCAAAGGCAATGCTTTTAAGGGTTAATAAATTTTATTTACTATAAAAAAACGTGTAAGGTTTAGCGAAAAAAAGCGTTGTAATTGAAATTTCTTCAAGGCTAAAAAAATACAATAAATGATAAATTCTAATATCAATTATTGATGGTACTAACATAAGTTTAAAATTCAGTTATTAATAAACTACAGATAAAAGATAAAAAAAAACTTGTCTCAGGTACAAGTAAGTCTTGGCATAGATATAATTTTAAATAATTATAAAAAAAAAAAAACTTATTGTGCCTTCTAAAGATGCCTAGATTAGGTGAAACAAGTTATAAGTGTGTAAATAAATTACTGTAAAATTGAACTTTGTAGTTTTATTTAATTGTTTAAATAATGATTTTCCACAAAGTAATGGCTGAATCAATCAATAAAAATAAATATAATTGTAAATAGTTAAAAAGCACGTGCCTACTTACATTAAGAAACATACACAAACTTAATTTCAAACATTAAATCTATAAACAAAGAATTGTTAAAAAATATAATTTTGTAGCTATTTTTAGTTATTGTAGCATTGATTTCCTGGCTTCTTGAGGCTTTTGCTTTCGACGTTTCGCCGGCATGAGTTTCATCAGGAGATTCAGTCTGTACTGAATCACAATTCAGAAGAGATCTTCTTAAGATGCCAACCACTCATGTCGGCTAAACGCCGAGAATAAAAACCTCGAGACAACGTCCAATAACCCCGAAAATCAACGTTATAATGGACACCGGCCGCGAAAGCCTCACTCAATGATTATTTAGTTAGTTTTTCGTTTTATATTGCTCTGTTTAAATTTGTTAATTATGTTATAATTATTTTTGACTATTAAATTACTATTTAGATTCAAACGTAAATTAAAATAAAAATATCCTTTGTACAGAGGCTTATTTCTGGAATCTTCTTTTATTTTATTTCATGAGAATTTGGCTATTAATTCACGTTTGAGTCTGGACAATATTCTTATAGTTAAAACTTATTATAACATGTATGACAAATTTAAACAAAACAACAATATACAACTAAAAATTAATTAAAACTATAACTACAACTTTTATCCTGGCCTTGCTCAGTTTTTTAACAATTTTTTGTTTATAGGTTAATAGTTTCAAATTAAGTTTATGTATGTTTTTTAACGTCGCCATGTGCTCTTTAACTAATTATTTACTCATTTATTTATTATTTTATTAATATCTTACGTTGTCCTTTTAATGTGTATTTTTAACTACTGTATTGGGGTGTTAAGGACTGTTTTTACGTATTTTCATTATATCTTTCCATGAGCAACATGTACCTGAGAAAATTTTTTATCAGTAATTTAATAATAACCAACTTTTAAACCTATGTTGGAACCACCAATGATTGATATTAGAAGAACTTATAATTAAATGTATTTTTACTTTAAAAAAGGCTTACCCAACAAAGCGAAACGTTGGATGTTGATTTTATAGTAACTAAAAAAATGAATCTCTATAAGCTTTCATTTTGATTCTGTTTAATTACAAATGTGAAATAAATTAAGGAAATATGTCGACTTACAGGTGGCATTGCTATAAATTCTTCGTGTTATAACAGGAACATACTAGGGTTCAGATTCCAGTGGAAATGATGTACTTCTTTCTGATTGCTTCACTTACTGCTACACCGATGTTTTTTAACATAATTGTGATATTCACAATCCAAATAGTTCCTGTAAAATAAAACATTATGAAAATGTATTCAGATATAATTAAATTATGAAAGTGATAACCAATAGTTCAATTTTTAGTTAATTTTCATTTAAAGGTAAAAAAATACGAAAATAATTACTAATACGTAAACAGCTGTCAGAGCAAATAATAAACCAACTAAAACTTTCCAAATACTGATTATGTTTATACTATACTAAGACCACCATATACCTTAGACAAGTTTTTGAATATGCAATTTAATAATAACTAACTGTTAAACCTATATTAGTATCACCAATCATTTATTGTATGTTTTAGTCCTAACTATGTGAATGTGAAACGTCGGATGTTGGTTTTATAATAATAAAAAAAAATTAATCCCTAAATGCTTTGATTTTAATTCTGTTTAAATTATAAAAGTTTAAAAAATTAATTTTCCTTACCATCTATCTTGCCCTGCAAACTCATGTGCCCAAATTAACTGTCCCAAACTTTCTCTTTGGCAATCCCTTCCACATTAATTGTAATCCTTCTCACCACAGGAAAAAGTCACTGTGATGACTTCATCTTTGACATAAATGGAGCAGAAAAAGTAACAACTCCAATTTATTTTCTTTGTAATTTTATGTGTTTACTGTAAAACAAAAAATTAATTATAAATAACCAAATTAATTATTTACTTGTCCTTATCTACATAATTGCAAAAACGAAAATTATATTCTTAAATTATTTTTCTTACCATCTATTTTGTTTTGCACATTTCTCATTTGTCCAAAAAGTGAACAGTTCCGTGTCTTTTAATCTTTAGCAACTCCCTTCAGGTTCTGTTTGTTGTTCTTTTTGCCAGGGGAAAAAGTCACCATCATGACTTCTCTTTCCCGCTAAATATTATGCAAGATGTTTCACCTTTTTATCACTTATCTTTCGAATATTAACTGCATGAAGTTGCAAGGTGGACACTCCACAGCAAATCAAAACCAGAAACAGAACCATTAGTCTTGTAGTTGTCCCGTCTTCAGAATTATCATTCTCATCAATCATCAATCTCTGATTCGTCGACTAATCTGTAGAAATGGACAAAAGAACGCATTAAGTACACTATTAAATAAATAAAATATAAAATTTAACATTAAAACACGCACCCAAATAAAAATAAAAATCAGATCACGTCATAGATATAGATGACGTTAAAACTCTGTCAACTGCTGTCAACAATACTTAAAGATGACAGATAATCATAGAAAAATGTATAACAAATTCAATTTAAAAATGTAGTGGCGCTACAAACGACAACCGGCAAGTTTCAATAATAAAATTGACGAAATAATTCTTTATACTGCTTTTAATATATTTATAAAAAGACAACTTGACGATTGAAAATGTATAATTAAAATAATTACTGGATCTCCCCCTTAATACTAATAAAGATGTAAAATCAATGCTTTTAGGGGTCAAATAAATTTATTACTACATCTGAATTTAAAGGAATTAAATATGATCACTGATGATGTAAGATGTCAATTTTGTCTATGATGTCAATGTTAGGTTATATTCTACTCCATAATTCTAATGGGTTGTATTCTCATCGTATTTGATCGTATTCACAATTGTAAACAACTGTAATTCAATTATTTACTTCACATCTTTTTGGGCTTAAACAGGCTTAAAAGTGGTATTATTATTGTCTAATGGATTAAATTAACTGGAATCTTATTTTTAATAACTAATTCCCAAAAATACTACCGTACATGTCAAAAACTAATTTATTTTGATTTATGCAGAGTTCAAAAAGGAAATGGAACAAAGTATTTTCCAAAATACCGAAGAAAATACAAACAATAAAAGTTCAGTACGACCTAATTTATGCAGGATTTGTGCATCAACTGGTGATAAAATGTTGGACATATTTAGTTCAGAAGGAACCGCACAAAACTTAGCCTACAAAATTAATGTTTACCTTCCATTTAAAGTAACTGAATATGATGTACTACCGCTGAGCTGTTGTTTTGATTGTACTTCAGTTATTTCTACATGGCATAGTTTTATACTTAAAAGTTTAGAAGCTGAGAGTACTCTACAGGAAATTTTCAGAGAAGATAATTTAAAGCAAACTTGTAATGTAAAAGCAGTTCCAGTTTCATTAACATATGATGTTTGTAGGTAAGAATAATCTTATAAACCACGTCTTTTCTTTCAATAAAAATAATTTCATTAATTTATCCCCTAATTAGAACTATGGCTTTCTTTAATATAGGTAATTATGTAGTTAGAATGTACATACATGTTTCCTATTAATTTCTTCTTTTAACTCTTATTTTTTAATTTACATACAGAAATGTTTATTATTTCTTTTTTTTTTATTAGTGAATTTTGGAGTTACTTGAAAGTTAAAATCGAAAATTTTTCAGGACAAATACAGATATCTCTTCAGATCTGCTTATATTCTGCCAAGAATCAAAACATGATTATAAAAATCAATTCAACAATAAAAAAATTGCCAATAAATTAAATGAACATCCGCTTTGTGTTCCTCAAGACAATTTACAAGGGGAATTGTTCAGTTTGAAATGTGAACTGGGCAATGTTCCAAAATGCTTTAATGATAACAATATTTCGAATGTACCAAGCATTCTTTTAATAGAGTTAAAGGAAGAATTAAATATGCAAACAAATATGAAATGTCAGGAAGAAAATAGTTTAGTATTACATCACTCTGAAGGCACTGAAATTCATAATGTAGTAAAAAATCAAGAAGATACTGAAAAAGCAGAAGTAATAGTACTTTCAAGTACTAATCAAGTTAAACAAATAGGTGATAATTCTGTAGAAAATACGTCGTACATGAAAAAAACTGGTAATATAAAAACTACAACCAAAAATAATAATAAAAGGAAGAAGAAAGAAATATTGCAAGATAATGTTGATTCTGAAAATAAATCTCCAGAAAATAAGTTGATTACCTCAAAATTTAAAAGACAACATCAAACAAAACTTGATCATGAAGCCTTAAAATTAGCCAAGGTGACTGTTGAGGGACGCGTTTATTACAATTGTAATATATGCGGGAAAAATCTTCATTCCCCCTACACATACACATGGCATAAACGTATCCATAGCGGAGAAAAGCCATACGTTTGCGATTTATGCGGAAGACAATTCCGTGTATCCCAGGGACTGATCAGACATTTGCGCGAAACACACGAAGGCTTGAAGAACTATCGGTGTGATACATGCGGACGTATGTTCGCAACCAAACGAAACGTCGAAGAACATCGAAGAACACATACAGAAGAAAGACCATATGTTTGTGATCATTGTGGCAAAGCATTTAAACAAAAGGCGACCCTGTTTGTGCATAATAGGTGCCATTCTGATACGTATCCGTACAAATGCATTTATTGTAATTTAATGTTTCGATCGCGACCCCCCATGCTATTACATATTAAGAGACACACTGGAGAAAAACCTTATCCATGTGAGGTTTGTGGAAAACGATTTAGAACTAGATACGATTTGAAGAAACACACAATGATACATTCTGATGAGAAACCCTACTCTTGTACGGAATGCGGTACGAGCTTTCGGCAAAAAAGATATCTTTTAAATCATAATAAAATTAATCCTAACTGCAAAAACGATTAGGCTCACTCTACTGTTTAAGACTGAGAACGATATTTAATTTTTTGCCAATTACAAAAAAAATATTAATTTTAAATCGATCTCATTTATGTAAAAGGAACATCTAGTCAGAGTTTGTATTTAGTTATAATATATGTAACATATTTTTTTATGTTGTCCACATAAAAAGCACTTCTATTTAAGTACTTAATAATGAAAATACATTTTAATTTATTGTGCGTAGTTGTTTTACAATTAAAAAATAAAGTTTCCCAATCAAAATATTTTTGTTATCTTTATTTGAAAAACAAAATTATATTATTCCAAATGGTTCTTGAATAGGGGATAAATTTAAATTTTTTGTTAAAATAATTTATCATAAACAACTACACTTAATTTACTTATTTTAGTTTGTTTTTAATTTAGGAATCTACTACAGGAAACTAATTCTAAAAATGTAGAAGAACCCAAAATCGACGAAGACAGACGAACATGCATGGACGTAGCAATAAATTTTGAAAGTAACATGACTAGAAGAAAAAAAGCTGAAATTGATTACAAACTATTTTGCACAACATGTAATAAAGGATTCACCAGAAATTTCGATTTGAGAAGGCACATTATAAAAGCAAATCACTCAGAAGTTGCAACTTCTTCAATTCTAGAATTGGAAGTCCCCTTAAAAAAACGTAGACGAAAAAAGACCCAAATAGATGCAACATTTCCATGTGAATGTTGCCAAAAAAAGTTTACCAGAAATTTTGACCTGCTTCGTCATAAACGTCTCAAACACCATGAAAAATTTTCCCAAGTAAAACAGAGCAGTCATATGAAAGAAAAGAAAGACTTAATTCTTAAATCAAAAGTAGTCATTAACAATAGAACAATTTTCAAGTGCCAAGTATGCGGATACAATTTCAATAAGTCAAGTAATTTAGTTCGTCATACAACTATACACACTAAAGTATTAAATTACAATTGTCACGTTTGCGGAAAACGTTTTCGATTGGAAACCGCGTTGACTCGCCACATAAATCACTACCACTTGGGCATAAAAAAATTCACCTGTGACACATGCGGTAGTAAATTTGCCTATAAATATTCTCTAGAAGAACATAAAACTATGCATCTAGACTATAGGCCCTTCGTGTGCGACGTGTGTGGAAAAACGTTTAAAAATAATAGTACTCTCAGAAGACATAATCTCATCCATTCTGAAACATGTCCCTTTCAATGTAATTATTGCGGGAAAAAATACAAAAGACTGGGAGATCTCAAGACTCATCAAACTTTACATAGTGGTTATAAAAAGCACTGCTGTCACTTATGCGGGATCACATTCAGACTAAAACATGTTCTCCAAAGACACCTAAGTGTCCACGACAAACTTAACGAATGTTACTGTCCAGAATGCGGATTAAAGTTTAAGCAAGAAAAGTACTTGAAAGCACACAAAAAATCTCATACAAATAATTCACATTTAAGTTAAATTGATTGATTGAAGGGCCTTTTTAATAAGATTCGTTATGTTTTCAAGAGATAGGAATATACGAAAGAAAAATATTTTATAAATGTTATTTTAATAATTTTTTTTTAATGAAGGAAAGTGCGTGGTGGTAAATAATAATTATCTGAAATTAAACTAAAACATTAAATACATATTACATTGGTTAAAGTTTAAACTGCACATAATTTAGTCAAATGATAGAAATTTAGGAAGCAAATATTGCAAGACAACTATTAATATTGAAATATTGTTTCATTTCAAAATTCGTGAAATGTTTCCTATTTTGTTTATATCAGGTAAAATATGCATGTTTTTAATAATAAATTCAGCACAACAATAAGAGATCTAAAATTATAATAAAAGTTAAACTAGAAAATAATTGATAATATTTATTTATTTATTTTTTTATTTATTTATTTATCAAATTAACGGGTTAATATGCTATTAACACAGGCGTTTATTTATAACTATTTAATAAAGTAATAGATCTCTAAAGCACTGTGTATTAATTGTATTTTAACTTATCAAGTTCCAGCACTTGGCCTAATAAACATATCTAGAATATTATACATAAATTACTATAAAAAATAAAAACAAAATTATGTTACTTATCACAAGGTATTCAATTCATATACTTAATATTTGTAAAGCTGATGGAGAGTATGATGCAGTAATAAAGATATATGTATAACAGCATAGACCAATAGGCAAGGATATTTTAATAAATAAATATATAATCACTCTGCAGTCACAGTTGTCTGTGTATTAGTTGATTCCCTACCCAATGAACTACCAGGAGATTCAGCATTCTCATTTATTAATCTCTGCCTCTCCCTGTACATTGACACGCGAATATTTTCTATTTGGTGATAACGACAAAGTTTCAATAGAGCAAACACAGTAAGACCCACCCACGTTGCAAATGACCCCCATACTCCAAACTATAAATCAATTTGTTAACTTTTTTTATGGGTTTTATTTAAGAAATATAATCTCTTACCTGGGCAGTCCCCAATTCCACATAGAACCCTTGGGTATCAATGCCATCCTGTTTGTCTATCACTTGTCCTGCAGCCATTTCACATCTAATATTAGAAAAAACTCATTATTATATTTTCATGAGTTTAAAATTTGATATTTACTTACGATGGAAACCTTTGTGTCATGTTCTGACACCACACCATGAATCCCAATGTGATCATTAATGCAGCCATAATTGTCATACCGCAAAGAATCATACTCGAAACTACATCAATAAAGGCTGATAAGAAACTACTATCGATACCTTGATATAAAAATAATCCTAACCTATAAAAAAACTTCGTTAGAAAATTAAAATATCTAAACTACTTGGGGAATTACCTATAAATCTGAATTATTGATGCAAGGAACAAAGCTACACCAACAAATATTGAATAGTTACAATAGGCTTGTGATGCCCAACTAACATTAAACTGTCCATCACTTTCTTGCCACACTCCTGTTGAAAAGAGAAGGCAGTGGCCTCTAAAATAAAAATAAATTAGCAAACAATAATGATTAATAAGGCTTAAGATATTTCTTTTATACCGAAATTCATCTTGATGCAGGCTCATAGGAACAACTATACATAAAGATAAAATTAAAGCCACGACATAACCAGCAATTTGACTTAACAATACTATATTGCTGAGGGCCATTTTTTTGAAGAAGAATCATAAATTTTAATAATAAAACGAAATACTCTTCTTGAATAAAAGGAAAAATAAAATATTGTCAATATTATGACATATCCAAATATTTTGGTTATACCATACCAGATTTATGTAAAATACCTACAGATCATATGAACTACTTCACAATATTCTTTTTATCCATAGATGTAAATTTTGTGGAAATTAAAATAAAATTTAATTTAACTCCTTTTATAAGGTCATAGACTATCTATGGTTATAGACCACAGTAGTGAAATAATAATGCTGATATATATAGATCACCTCTAGATAATTTCTATCTTATAACTACCTCTTACTCTTATCTATGATAGAGATTATAACCATAGATTAGAGAACATTAGAGATTAATCTATGATCTATGTTATAACATGGTTATAACCTCTAGTTTTGTTAAAATAATGCTACGGACTTCGAAAATTAGCAAATTGTTTAAAATGTGTAACAGGGCGTTTGATACTGTCGGCAGTTGCAATTGTGAATACAGCGTCCATTATGATAAATCATCTGAAAAAAAAGGTTATAAAAGAACTGCAAAAACGGCCGAAAAAATAGATCAGTACCTTAAAAGCATCCCTTTTGGAAGCAAACTAGTCAGTGTAATTCCAGAGAAGCATTTGCATCTTAAACAAAGAGATTGCATTTCAATTTTTTATTTAATCGATGATAGTGTGGCCAGTAAAATTGCTTGCCATGTTGTAAAAACATTGGGTAATATCGAAAATAAATTAATATGTGAAACCAATGCAGGCTTTGGATTTATTACGAAAAGATTATTATGGAAAGGAGCAAAAGTTAGGATATATGAGACATGTCCTGAATTCCGAAAAAAGTTGAGGGTACTTTCACTTAATTGTATAATTATAATTCTGTAACCTTTTTGATATTTGTAGATTATTTGTCAAAATTATGTAAACAGAACAGAGCTATTTACTAAAGATCTATACCACTTACCTACAATGTCTTATATTGATAAATTTGATAATGGTTCAAGAGTTCAGCAGCTATTAAATGGTATACCAACAAAACCATGGGATTCTGGTGAGAATTAAATAAATTAAATTACAAATACATAGAGTTCATTTCAAATTACTAACAGACCCAGCAATTACTGTAGTTGGTGCAATGCCAAAAATCAGTTTTATTTTATATCTAATACGAATGGTTGTTCACCAGGCTGAGATAATAAATTTTGGAAGAGTTGAAATATTTGCAATTATGAGATCTATAAATTACAAAGTAAGTTTAAAATAGAATCGTAGAAATGTCGTTTCACAAAAAAATATTTGTAGAAGTTAAATGCAGGGCCTGAAATGAGTTGTATTTTTTATACAGCTGTTACCATTATTTTTCAATTATTTTTTGACTATAAATTTCTGGAGAACTATGATAGGAACGCGTTTATTCCATATGAGACTAATCGTAAGAAGAAAGAAAGAAAGTCAAAGGTTGTAGTTAAAAAAAAAATGCCTGCAATATATTTCACTTATATTTTTAAGATAAATAGATACCAGAATATGTTCAATTTCTGAATGTTTTAGATAGTAATATGTTCTTTAAGTCTATACTCCACATATTCTTTTGAGAGTGAACTTTTTAGAATTGTCTATTTATCCTAAAAATACAAGGAAAGTATCCTGAAGGCCAATTCACTATGCCGATTACTTAATATTCTTTATTTTATATAATTTTAAGGTGATCATCGAAGATGAAATGAGTCTTGTTTATATGACTCTAAAGAAAAAATTGCCTACACAGAAAGATCATCTACTAGCACTTTATTATTTTGTTATGCAAGGCTATGGAAGAGGAAGAAAACGAATCATTCCTACTTTAGAGTGAGAACATTTTGTTTAAACACATTGTATATGTATATACATATTGAAACTTTTTAGAAAATGGTTACCAAATTATGGATTCCATCTTTTAACATCTCCCACATTAAAAAAGGCTAATATAAATTTATCAATTTTTACAGAATTCAGAGAATTGAAACCTACCGAAATTTTAATTTTGTTCACGTAAGAACCACAAACTTTGTTTATAAGTATATCGTAAATAAGTACTTTCAGGGAAATGACTCAACATCCTGGTTATAGCAACAGTCCGTTTATAGCATTAATAGAGTCGGATTTATTGCAAAGGGAAACAGTTGAAACAGATTCTTTATATGAACAAAACAAAACTGAAAAACCTACAATGAAAGATACTGAGTTGTAATTAGATTGTCATTATAATTGTAATCAAGTCATGCTGTAAATAAATTAATTTTTTATCTCTTAAAATCAGTTTCTTAAGTAGTATTTATAACATTACCCTCTTTACTCTTGAAATAAATAAAATGTGAAATAGGAAAGGTACAAATAAAAATTGCGTGGCTATATGCAACATAAAATTATAACTCATTAAAAGTTCACAAAAGTAAATAATATAATTTATTTTTTTTTTGTTTGTGATCACATAAAAATTAGCAACAGTGTTGCCCAGAAAAAAAAGTGCGGACGTCCATTTTTTCCGCACACTAGTTTTAACGAATGTCAAAATTCATTCGCTTTCGTCTTTACTTTTTATGGTCAGAGTAAGTTTATTTTTTACCTCTTATGACACTTTGCAATATTTATAATAACATGGTAACCAGTTGATGTATGTATTTTAAATGTAGTAGTAGTAATTACCTGACTTTTTTGTCTCTCTTGGAACTAACTCGAATAATTTCATCGTCTAAGTTTCTCTTTTTTCTTTTGTACAAAATACCCGCTCGGTCGGCGTACAAATATTCTAAAATTTATTTAAACGCATATCAACAAATAACAATCACAATTTTATTAATTAAATAATTGATCGCTTCCTTCGGCACATGACGATCCTGCTTCGTAAGTATTTTTTAAGTAAGTTGAATTAACAAGAAAAAGAAAAGTTTAAGAACTCCTTAGGTAATGCCATAAATAAATAAATATAATAATAAACACGATTGATGATCATCGTCGTAGTGGTCACAGTTAATTAAACTAAAGTAACCTGCGTTTTGGTTTGCTTTTTTTGTAAATATTTATTCAAGGGCCGTGGTTTGTTTAATACGTAGTAAATAAATGCTACCTGATTTCACTCGCACATCTCGTTCACCATCTTCTCCATGTCAATGTCCCCATAGATCTCATTCTGCTCCTCTACGTCCTGGTGTTGTTGCTGGTGTTCCTGAGATGTTTCCTCTTCTTCCTCCTCTTCTTCATCGCCTTCCTTTGTATTAACAGCCTCACTACTATCAGACGTCGCCATCTCCGTACTACTCGTTCTTCTAACACCTTCAGTAAGTCCATCAGGAGGTTCCAACTGCATCAATTTCTCTTTAAGTTGTTCAAAAGTCTTTTTAAAACTCTCCAAACTATTCATCACCGTTCTTTTGTTGTTGTTACGACAAGATTTCTTTTCGTTTGAAGAGTTCTCCATATCTTTGATCCATTCCCCGACTTGCGCAATTACTTCATCTCGTTTTAGATAAAAATGGGCATGAATGACGTCCCGAAAGCAGGGGCATGGATTGACAATTTGTTCTAGCATAGCCCATCGCACCGTGGCCTGGTAAACATTTTGGTTATATTCCCGGGAACTTTGGGTACCTGCTGGCGTCCCCCGGGACCGTTCGTAACCAGGTTCGTTAAAGTACGGTTCTGGTACAAGGATCAGGCTTTGAATTGAGACCAGAACTTGAAGGAAACTTGAAGTCTGGGGATTCCATTTCTCTTCGGGTCGTCCGTGCCATGTGTTCAAAACTGAGAGACAAACTTTCCCATCGTTGTAAAGATTAGGATTAAAGCGGACGGTGTGATGCCCTGTTGTCTCTAAGTTGATCATCATGGGTGCAAGTGGATAATCGGGAGGAAAATAGACATCCAATTCAAGGCAACCGTTTGCATAGGGGGTATCAGCCGGCCCGGTTATTAACACCTTCATGATGTCTAATCGGTCAGTGTCACAGCGAACAAACACGGAACTACTGTAGCTAAGGGGAAGACTGGTGGCTAAAGTGACTGCTTCTTGAGCGAGACGCTTTACACGAGCAGGATGGGATTGGTCCCCAGCCGAACGGGCGTTGCCTTCGAAATGATGGGATACTACGAATTTATAACCCCCCTCAGGAAGTTCTTGAATCATTTCGAATGTATCTATAATTTAAAAAAGCGTGTTTAGAAAAATTTGTAACATTGGAAATATGTAACTTACCAAATTGTAACTTCTTCATTATACTAAGATATCTTTCTTCTATAGAGGCTGAAAAAGGTTGCTCAATTTTTGTGTCCATTAGCTCGTTATCGGAGTCGATTAGGCGATCGGTGACGGCAGTTACGAGATTCGCGGTTGCTTGGATATCAGGCATTAGTTGCGCAAGTCCTTCATCTCGTTCAAGCTCCTCAAGTTGCTCACCCATTTTTGATTTATATTTTCCACTTGAGGACTTGCCATTAAATCTAGAAATATTAAGATATTTATATACATTGTATTAGTGGAAATTCATATCTGCAAATTGGTGTTAAATAATTAGGCCAGGCGCAGTTCATTGCGCAAATATTCCGTACCAATGCCCTTTGATATTGAAAAAATCGTTGTTCCGTTAGACCCCTTTGGAGAAAATAGGGGACACCAATTTTAAACATTTTTTTTTAAATATATAAAAAATAAAAACATACATTTTTGAATTCGTATATCAATGAGATTTTAATTCAATTAAGATTTTTTGAAGTTCTTAACCAATATTTGTTAATAAATTGTAACGATTCAGCGGTGGGATAATTTTGAAACTTTATAGTAATAAGTAAATCAATGAAGAAAAATGCTTTTTTAATGTTTAGGTTAGGCACTAATCTGCCAAAATAAGTTTTCCATTTTGGTCAATTTTTGTATGAAAAATTAAAAATAAAATTAGAAAAAACTTACTTTTTACTCGTTTTATGGGTTTCCGCTGTTTTTAGCTTGGATGCATACGTGTCTACGCAAGTCTTCATGTTCTTTAGCAACATACTAACTGAAGGACTATTGTTCTGGTTCTTTTGCGGCAACAACAGAGACACTAGTTGTGAACTGGCTGCCAAAGCTCTGAGCAACTGAAGAGCCGCCTTATAAAGGGGAATATGTCTCGCCATATCCAACACTGAAAGTATTTGAAGATAGATACATAAATTAAACAAAATATTCATTGAAAAACATTAAAAATATATATAATAGTTTACTCCTCACCGGAATCGTTTCGAAGATAGGAACTTAGAGCCGGGATTAAAGCGCTGTTGGCCAAAAGTTGGTAAAACGCAGGGGGTAGAACATTGTCAGATAATTCATCACCAGCTTCCCCATTAGGATTTATGTAACTCGCAAGAACTTGCAACAAGACAGTGACATGTTCTTCTTCGCTTCTTTGTTTTAAAAGTGCTTGTTCTACGTTCCAACTTTGCTGAGTTGAGCCAGTACCATATCCGGTGCCTAAAAAAAGTTAAATAAAATCGTCTAAAGATTTAAAAGGTAACACAAACACTATTTAATGCTTCAAGTATAAAAATTATCGGTTCAGTTTTTATTAAGAATGTATAAACTAAAATAACTGCCTCAAATATGGTAGATTATAAATGTTTAAAATCAAAATGAACGCTGTCGCATTAATTTGTTGTCAGAATTTTAAAGTATTTAAACCAAACAAAAACAATACTTAATATTTTTTTTACTTGCCCTTCGCCCAGTATAACTGCGATGGCTTCTCTTCTTTCAATTTCTCTTTGTTACCATCCTTGTTTATTATGTTCTGTGTTTGGTGGGTGAAGATACCAAGACAAGCGAGCAATAAATGAACAACACCTGCGCTGATACTGATCCTACGTAAGAGACGACCGTCGTCGGTACTCAGGGGCGTAGCATCATACAATTTGCGAAGCACTTCGAATGGTAGGGTTGGCAATGAGTCAGCAATTGGAGACTGAAATATATCTCCCCCTAATTCGAAAAAATATGTGTAAAATACTTAAATATAATCCAAAAAATATTAAGACCATATTTTAGATTGAATATTTCATTTCTTTGAGAGTTACTGTCTTTTTAATTTTAAGAATCGTCAAAATTACAGAATAAGTATAAAGAAGCTGTAATAAATTGTAAAAGACAGATTTTTGTGGTTAAGTTATGTTATTATTTATTTCTAAAAAAAAATATTATTTGAAAGTTTTTAATTGAATTTTCACATTTTTTGCGTGCTTCAAATGATTTGTAAATTATAATGACACAAAAAGCAAAAAGTAATGTATTTACCTTCACCATCATCGGTAACACCTAAAACCAATCGTAATAAACACAGTGCTTTCTTGAGATCTTTTAGCAAGACTTCAGCATAACCAGGTAGTCGCAAAAAAAGTCCAAAGGCTGTTAATGAATGTGTTGGAACATTAGAAACAACATTGGTCGTTTTGGAAGGAGTGCTGCTACTAGCTGTTTCTTCTATATCTTCATAGATATCGTCACTACCTACAAAATTGTTGTAATTGAAAATGTTTACTTCAAGTAGCTATTTAATGATAAATACCTTCTAATTTAACCCAATCTGATTCTGATTGTTCCGATATCTGTTTTTTTGTATTCGTTGTACGTATAGATTCGGGATAGACTGCAGGTAGATGTTGAGCCAAAAGGGCTAAACCACCAACAGAACTGAATACTTGTAAAGTGCTACTGTAAGAACTTTGGCACATGATAGGATTATTTTCGTTTTTATTGTTTTTGTCTTCGTTACCTAAAAAAGAAATTGCCGTTGTTCATAAAAGGAGCTATATACTTATACAACAATTACCTGTGCTTTTAGCAATAATTAAACGAATACAAGGCCAGTCAGTTTTCACGCCTTTGGTCTCTATAAGTCTTAGCAGTTGCCCCAATGTCATGTTAACTGGTAATGCTCTTTCAGGCAATGCCTCACACCTGACAACTCTCCCTTCAAATACATTTGGATGACTAGCTGTATCTGCATTGGTGTACCGTTTCTTTTTGAGTTGAGGAGTGGAAGTGGCTTGATTTTTTGCATCTTTGGCTCTCTTGTCTTTAGCAGTTACACCAGCGGCCATACTTAAATCTGAATCAACCATGTGCCACCAGCCTTTCGAAGTTTCGCACTTTCCCCCCGTAGAGTCGCGTTTATTTCCATTCGTACTGCCTAATATATCCGTATCAACGAGTGTCGAAAATGATATATGCTGTTCCAGAATTTCCGATAATGTTGTGTTCGTTCCGAGATAAAGGAAGGCCTGATTGTGGGTTTGTTTAAAGGCGGGATGTACGGGAGTGTAATAGTATGTATTGCGGTAAATCGTTTCATCAGCCTTTATTGTTACAGGAACCTTTTCGTTTTCCAATAGCAGTTGAAGAATTAGACGTCTCATAAAGCCGGAAATTCCACTTGTTTGTTGGGCTATTACTTCACACAGAATTTTTGCTAAATGCGATTGATTATTAAGATGACACAGACAACACTTTGACAGAAATCTAATACAAATTTCTTCCAGTTGTGTTAAGGTTTCTGATTTCACGTTCGATTTTTTGGACTGAGCATTCCGGCACAGCCACTGCAGGAGAGGTAACCAGAAAGAAGAACCGTCCTTTGATCCTAACCAATCTCGCATTATCTTCTCTTCGCCAACATCTGCAAAAAACTTCAAAATGGCTGCAACATTTTCTAGCCTTGCCATGGGATACGCAAAATTGTATGAACTCGAGCAGAACTGAAGAATTGCGGTATTCAGAAGTTTAGGAAGTCCTGAGTCAAGCAACTGTTGTATGGTCGTTGGGGATCGGCTTACTAAAGCAATCGTTTCCAACTGACTTTCAGTCAAATTCAACGTTGACAAGTCTCCGATTATCAAACGTCCGTACCATTCAGAGTCACACTCAAACGTTTGCTTGGTGTCGTCGGTCATGCTTTCGGAATCTTTGCGATCATCAGAAATAGAGGCACCATGGTCGGTCGACAAATTTGGTATCAAAACACCCATGCGTTGAAGTAACGTTGGAAATAGTTCGAGTTTAATGTAACAAAGTGAACACAAGAGCGAGTCAAGGGCGTATTTTAACGGCGTGCTACCTTGTACTACCGTCAGGAGGCTGTACAATGAATCAAAAAGATTTAGGGTGATTAATGAAGATATGTTGTAAGATGCGCGTGACTGATACGTGGTCCACAGAATAGAAGCAATACTAGACAAGTATGCGGCGTTACAGACGTCTGTTCTCGCAGTAGCTATGGCTTGTTCACATACAGACTTTACCCATTCTAATAACAATGCCACTCTGAACGCCGTCTCAGAATCCTAAACACATAAAAAACAATTAGTAATATTCAAGAGAAACATTGATTTCAAAAACAAAAGACGTACCTGATGTCCACAGATTTGATTTAAAAGTTCGCAGGCCGATTGAACTCCTGCCGAATTAACTAACATTGCACCTCTACCCCAATTTACCCCCGTAAACACTTCATTCTCATTAGGTTTACTGTTCAATAAAATTCTAATAACATTAAGCCCATTTTCACGGTCGTGAAGGCTCATCTCGCACAACACACTTTCCAAATTCGGCAAATATAAAATTGGAATATTTGTAGGCATGATAAGTAGCCCACAGCACACTGACAACAAATTCTGTACTTGAACGGCACTGGCAACCACCTGTTTCTTCAAATCAGGATCGGAAGCGAGAGTAAAGCAATGATGGAGAAGCCGAAGCCAACCGAGACTGTATTTACAGTGGGATTCATCGTCAGACAAGTCCATTTGTTGCAATTGCTTAAAATGCCCTCCGAAAGCCGAAGTACCCAAAATACGAATTTGGGAGAGGCCGATATTGTTCGCGTCTCGCGGTTTGTACAGGCACAACTGAATGCAGTTGACCACTTCAGGAACAGGGAGATGGAAACGGATAAATGTCATACCGCTCGTTGGAAGAGGGGGGCAGGCTGGGACAAGACGAGATGGACCGTCTGATGAAACCTACAAAAGAATCAACAATTAGACATTGCACTGGTGATATCTTAATTCGGGTCTAAAGGCCGTCATCAGTTAGAATTGCTTTCTAACGTTTTGTTAGCACTAGTACTTCGATGCCGGATGTATTATAGACTGAAGCATCGAAGATGGAAGGACCTCTGAAGAAGTTCGCCAACCGTGCTAGCAAAACGTTAGGACGCAATTCTAGCATACGACGATTTTTAGACCCAAATCAGGATATCAGCAGTCCTTCAACTGGCGGCGAAAGCCAATTAAACATAGGTTCTAAATAATTTTCGAATAAAATATTACCTCTAGCGCAACTGCAGAAGGACAGGTGGCAAGAGAACTTAAATGAGGTTGAAGGTGAACTTCACGTAAGAGTATGGCACTTGGAAGTTGTATGAGGAGTTCTGTGTGTATTTCTTCTGGATAAAAATGATATGACCATTGTGGAGTACGGGCTCTTCTATGTGCCGCCGCACCACCTTGAATTAAAACGTCGGCGGACTGGGCAGTACCGGATTGACACCTGTATAAAAATTAACTTTGATTAAAAAATTACAAAAAAAATACATATACGGTCGATGAACTCCTGTCAGGAACATTTTTCAACGTCGTTCCTATTTTACAAACAACTTAACAAATGTACCAAGTAATGAACGCCTAATATTCAATTCACTGATGTTTGACATAATAATTTCCACATTTCATACCTGCACAAACATTGTCTCGTTTATAATAATAAATTTATACTTTTACAAGTCAATATTAATATTGAAAGATGTCTTTTTTACAAATTATACCCAAGTTCATTTCTCTTCTAGTTTGCAATGTGTTTCCATACACATACGTACACATACATATTATAGAAGTCATATGAAGGTGTCATAGCGCTTTTTCGTTACGTTAACATTGCTATCAATTTACTCCTACCGCAAGCCGCGTTAAAGAACATGTTCCAAAACAAATGTGTGTTTGATTCTTATGCCGAGGGTTCTATATCTTGTCAAATACAATTTCTACAGTTTCCTTATTTATACGAAATCTTAAGAAAATATACAAATATATTTTATAACATACTTGATTGTACCAAAGGGTGCAAAATTAACCAAGGACATGGTATTTTCCAAAGTGGCCTGTTGTAATTTTTTCGTTGCAGAAGCAGCTGCAATGGCTGTACTAGCGTCAGAACGAGTAGTCGAGCCAAAATGTTGCATTACTGCTGAAATAGTTCCTGTGTGTGAAATTGTATTTGGGGCGTTACTACTCTGTACCAAACTTTGCGCCAAAATTCGAATACCGCCTATAAACGAACAAAAAATATATTAAAAGCATTTCTTTTATTTGAAGAGTAAATACCAAAATAAAAATAATAGTAACTTGAGAATAAGCCAGCAAACTAACCAATTATTAAAAAAAACATGTAAATAATTGAAATAGTTTTATATTAACAAAAATGTGTAGTTTGAATCCTGAACCTAAAGATAAATAATAATAATTACTCCATAAGTTTTTTCTGTGTAATAAACTAGCGATTAATTTATTGATATGCTACAATGGATTTGCCACCCTTTTATTTTTATATCGCATTAATTACTTGAATAACAATAACTATGCATATATGATTTTTTTAATGTTTTTTGCACTCCTAATTACTTTCTCCTGTAAATTTTAAATATAGAACTTATTTGAATAAATTTAACGTGACAGTAAAAAAAATCAACATGAAATTTAAAAACTTATCAGTCGACCTATTGATAATTTACCTGAATTAAGAAAACTCCTTAGAGCATCCTCTGTGTCAATAACTTGTAATATGAACCAGAGTAAAGGTTCGCTTAGTTGCGGAGCTTGAGCCAAAAACATAAGCACCGGTTCGAGGACCAGTTCTTTATGCGACGCTTTTTTCGCTAAAGCGGCTAATACGTGAAACACCGCGTCACCAACTGTTCCCGGTTCACCTAGGTCAGTAAATGTGCTCTAAAAACATATTTTAGATAAGTCAAGTTCCCAAATAAACGGAATTATAATATGCCTCAACTTACTTGCTGTGATATGTTGGCCAACATCGAAAGTGATGATGCTTTGCATGCTGCAAGACACTGACATAATCGGATAATGCTCGGGTGATGCTGGAGCACAGTATCAGCCAAGCAGGGCACTGCAGGTCCACTTCTTTCTTGTTGAATCTGTTCAGCTTTACTTTCGTCTGTTTGGGATGTAACTACTGGCTCTGTATCCATTGCCTCCTGAAGAACAATACAGTCAAAACCGTTCTTTATATTGAAAGTAAAAAACTAAAAACCACAGAAGAATTAATTAATACTTACCAATTGTTCATTTGTACCAGGAAGAGGAGTTTGCACCAATTTCGCTTGTAATTTGAGCAACGAGATGAGCAAAAAATCCCAGGAGACAGGACGATCTTGTTTGTTTGATTCAGATCCCAAAACAGACGCTAATATGCCACTGAAAAGATGCGAAGTGGGGTTCAAACGTTCCCCAATATTTACGCATTTAATTCTTTCCACATGAGAAATGTATGAGTGAGCTAAAATTCCTGAAAGTAAAAACAGAAGTTAGCTCATGGTGATATTATGTATTATTTAAGTACAAATCATCTAATTTAATTAATTAAATTTTAGAATGATATTTATAAACAAATATTTTGATTTTGATTTTGATTCTATTAGCACATTGAATACCATTTATATTTGATTAAAATAAAAAAAAATAATAAACTGAAATATCATTTTTGTACCTGTACTTTCAAATATGCTCATTACAATGCTTAAATCGGCATTTGAATAGTCGAGGTAGCCCATTGATTGCAACAATTTACATTGAGCGTCCAAGGGTCCCTGTCTTGCAGCCAAAGGTCCGTTTGGTTGTATAAGCTGATACACAACCTTTAACAGCAGACTTTTCAAGTTACTTCCTGGACGGCTGCTAGGACTGACTACATTACAGCGCATTTGAAGTCGCACCAAAAAATCGTGCAACGTTTTACAAAGAGATGGTCCTGCCTAAGTTACAGAAACAATTAGCAGAAGTTTATAAAATGTAACAACGATGAAGATAAATACGTAAAACATTAATTTAAGCTAATATCCTAATAAATTTCTACTACTTACTAATCCTTTTTCGGAGAACACCAATCCGCTACCAGATAACAGTCTGAGAAGCATTTGCGTAAAATTTGGATGTCCAACGATACACTGTGCCATCGCATACAATCCGTAAGGGTCAGGCCACTGACTTGGCGAAGTTCCTGTTTCAATATGGGTCATGTTACAGACGAGTGTGAGAGTCTGTAACGCACTACACCAAGTCCTTAGGGACAAACCGGGACTCCACGCGATAGCAGATACCAAAGCGTTCACTGCATCCCCACTTAATCCCACGAATGGCATCACTGATGGATCAAATTTATCATCAGGACGAGCACAATTCAACGTTAACCAAAGCTGAAGCACGTTTTCCACATTAGCCGGCGATTGCGAGTGCAGGTCACGGAAAAGGGCATTAAAACAAGATATAAGCAAGTACCGATTGGTGGCGGATGACTGGGGATGTATTTGCCATGGGGTGGTAAGTCTTGTAGGCCAAACGGTACTTTCCTTTTGAAGTTCACCCTGAGGCACGGGAGCGCTGACGTTTTGTACCAAGTTGCATGTGGTAGCTATAGTTAGTTGTCGAAGAGCAATTTCGGCTGACATTTCTACATTATGCTCTAATCTTGCGTCCATTGCGGACGAAGTAGTCAGACTAGGGTGAGAACTTTTTGAAGAACGTTTCAAAAGATTACGACCACGTTCCAGGATATCGTCCAAGAAATCTTCCAGTTCCGAATCGTCCGATTCATAGACGTAAGACAACTGACTTCCACCTGCATTATTATTTCCCGATGTCCCTGAGGGATTGGAACCGTTACTGGGATTTACGGTGGCATTATTCATGTTACTGTTTGCACTGGAAGTGTTCCCATTATTATTTGTTGTTTTTCCCTGTTTCGAAGCAGGTTCAGATAGTATGAAACCGTCGTCCAATATGAATGATTCGCATAGACTTTCCACGTCTGTCAGGAGATCTACAAAAAGAAAATAAGAAATAAATAAACGACTTTTACAATAGTCGCCAGTAATGTAAGGTTCATTACTTATGTAGGGGTCTCAAGAAACCACTACGTTACCTTAACTCGGGGAGCCATTAATAATTCAAGAAATGAATTAATGAATGATCCCTAAAATCTATTTTTGAATATTATATAGAACGGTTGACAATTTTGTCTGCTTTATTCTTCTCGTCATGAAAGCGCCAATTGTATGCCGAACCGAAGAATCTTACAATAAAATGAAAAGCACGCATTTATCCCTACCTTGTATGTACTGATAGCTATGATGTTACACATCTAAAATTTCACATTTCTGAAATAACGTTATAAAAATTACCAGATGGTGTCCATGTGCTTGCAGAAGGATTATCTGTCTCCATGTCAGTTTCGGAAGACGTAGGTTTAGAAACTTCCAGGGCGTCTTGTAATAAACAAGCTAAGGCATGGGGGGCCCACGGCAATTCCGATCCTATACAAATCTTCACCAATTTCAACAGATGATCTTCATTCATTAATTGGCCAAGTCTTAAACGAGCTAAACTTATCAATCTCGCTATAACCTATGTGTAAGAAACATTTTTTAAGATTAAACCATAATAGGACATATTAATCTTACCTTGCAAGATAAAAGAAACATGTCAGCACTGCATGAATGATCAACGGATAATAATAGCGAGATGAGACATTTGGCAACTACTAAACAATGGATGCAGTCCAGTTGTTGAGAAGGCAATGAGGGCCACTGTTTGTTTTCTTGAGGTTGAGAAGGCTCTCTCCTTCGCTTAGTTTGTTTAGTTGAACCGTTATTGTCTGAATCAGTTACAGACTTTGAAGCATCTTTTAAGACTTTATAATGCTTCATTTTCTTGAAAATGTGTTCCTGCTGCTTCAATGCTGCCTCTAATTTTGATGTCAAGTGTGCAGCTTGGCTAGATAATGCCGATAAAGCCTAAAGAAATGTAAAAAAAATATATACTTTTAGAAAATATACTTTAAATAAATTATTTGAAAATGATGTAGGCTTAGAGAAAGATTAAAGGATGAAGAAAGAATTGAAATAAAAAAATAAGAGAAAGGGAAATAAAATATCTTGCCCATTTAAAAAAAAGGTATTATAAATAACTAATTCTTATTGAACAAAAACACTAATTGATTAAAAATAAATACTTTAAACTTTAATTTTAAACTAGGTTGTATATATTTTTATCTGTCTATTTAATTATGGATCGTAACATATAATTTCATTGATGAACTAATTTATTGAAATAATATAACAAAAGATTAAAAAAATCTATTTTCTTTTATTAATAAACTAAAGCCATTTTTCAATTTTGGTATTTAATGTATTCGTTTCATTTTGAATGAATCGTTTTTTTTTTTTATTTACTTTCTCAATAACAACCTACAAGTATTGTACAAACCTGTACCTGAGTGGATGTGTGGCACACTTTTTGGGTCCAGTCGAGATTTTTCAATTGTTGTTTGTACAGATAAGTCTTTTGCAGTTTCTTCTTGTAACTCGATCCAGCTGCATCACTCGTCTTTCCAGCTATCTCCCCAGTTACCCAGTCCCATCTGGTCGCATTCGACAACATGCCCTTATTCATATCCAGAAGTAAAGATAAGAAAAGCAACAACCAACCGAGCAATGGACAGTCAATTGAGACGGCCAGTAAATTTTGTCTATTCTTCGCTAAAGGCGCCAACACTTCCGCTATTACCCGTAACGTTGCATCTATAATGGAGCTTCTGTCAGGACTCTTACGTCCCAAGAAGGCCAACAGTACAAACAGTCTGTCCTGTGGAAACACATAGGTGCATGTCGATGAGAACATATTTTTTAATGTGTCTGCAATGAAGCTGTCCCAGAAGGGCTGTTTTCCACACGAGCGTAAAAGAAGTGTAGCTCCCAAAAGTTGTATGCGAGAATTCTGTGCAACACATAATCCAGAGAATAGTTTCTGACAGGTGTCGAGATCAATTTCTGCGGTACTATCAATGGACAGTAGCGAGTCCAGAAGTGCTTCGACGATGCAGCATAGTTTATCGGTGGATACACTAGATAATTTTAAAGCTTGCTGACTTGCTTCGGATTTGTCGTCGCTTATAACATGGTTGAGCGATTTAACATTAACAAGAGGGCTGTGGACAGGGTGTAGCATGTCTTCGATGCGGCGCATTACGCTACGAACAGTATTGAGCTGTCGTTGGTAGGTTACAGCTTCCTATAACAAGCAAAAACCATTAAAAAACTAAATTAGAGTTCAATAAAAAACTATATACATTAGCTGCTGAAGAGTTAAAGGAACAAACAGAATAATAACGCGTTATAAGGTCAAAATTTAAAAAAATACAAATTACCACAAATATATATACATATAATTAAAAAGGTAATACACGTGTCCGCTTTCAGGTTGTTCTTTTGACAATTACCTATGTAAAGAGTCTTACCTGATATGCTGTAATAATCTTGGAAACTTCACCTCCTCCCAAAGTACCTCCTGACCTATTTTCTTTCATAATGTTCATATATGCTGCAAAGTGGGAAGCATTGCTTACGTTTGAAGTGAGAAAAGGTTGCAAGAAATTCTTCAATTTTGTCGACGCTAAACTGTATCGGCATCCGACATCTTCAAGTAACATAGACAATACACTTAGTTGATTCTCAAGTTCTGTACATGTCGATTTCTGACACTCTTCGTGCTCTTTATTTGTCAGATGCGTTGTCACTAAATGTCCAAAGAATGAACCGATTGGTATTCGACATCTAGTCGTTGACATGCCGTATCTGCCTACTGCTGTTATCTGATAAATAAATTGATTTTTAAGACCCTCACATGATAATAATAAAAATCACATACCTTTAAATATCTACATAATGGCTGGGGTTGGAGATCACTGAGAATCAAATTCTTCGTATTAATGTCGGAAGCGACCACAAGCCGAACGGCATCGACATCTTCGCTCTTTACCCAAACATCTACCGATAGGGATACCAGATCATGGCATGAAGGTATTAGTATGTCAGTCAAAAAAACCGTCTGACCAAAATCGAGGGTAACAAATCTGCGTGCCCCCGAATGCATGCGTTCTACGACAATGACTTGTTGCGGAGGAGTGATTAATAACTGTTGCCAAGGTAATGTCTGGGGTGGAGAAAGGATCTGATCAACTCCAAACACTGGTTTATTAGTCTCGGAATTTATACTGCTGCTGTCCGAATCAACTGATATTTCCCATGTTGTATCAGTAACTAAAAGAGGTTTAAATATATAACAAAAAGAAATTTTAGGGTCATTACTTTAAATTAATTTACCATCAATGTTTCGCCTTCGTGTGGGAAGGCTTCTTCAGGATGAGATTATGGAAGTTTACAGTTAATTCTGTTGATATTGTGGAAATAGTAATGAAACATGATTTTCATTCTAACTACTAATAATATAGTATATAAATAAAATAACTAGCACAATTTTTTCAAAAAATACCACAAACAATTTAAAAAAATTAATATAATAAATAATTAAAAATACGTGGAAACTATTGCCTGTGGCTTTTTAAAAAATTGCGATAGTTTATTTTATTTATACACTGTGACTACTACCTAGAATGAAAATTATATATGCTTCATCACTGTTTCCACAGCCTCTAGAGACTTCCATAATGTTACCCTGAAGAAGCCTCCCAACATTAAGGCGAAAGATAGATTACAAAATTTAAAAAAATGGTAGCCAACAATCACCTGAAAATGTTTATTTATACTGAAGATATGTTGCATTAGTACTGTAGATGACTTGACGAAAATACATAATTTAAAAATTAGTATACCTTAAAAGTTCCTTTAATTGCGTCTTTCTTAAAATCAGAGTGACTCGGTAAGTATTTCATGAAAAGTTTTTTGATATTCTAACATTATTTAATTTGGAATTATTGTGACTATACAGTTGGATGAATTTAATTTTAAAATTGGGTATTTTATACTTATGAGAGATGCAGTTGTTTAAAATCAACTTACATAGCTGATTACTGTACCTTACTTCTCTATTTAAAAATTAAGATAAAAAATAAAAATCTATATACAAAAACATTATCATCCTATTGAAATAAAGGCAATTTTCATATTTTTGGAATTAATTACTTTTGAAATTACGATAATTGTAAATTAAATGCCTGTATTAATTACAATATATAAGTTGTGTTTAAGATTAATTTAAAATTGCACTTACTCATTTTAATTTTAGAAAATTCATCAGTCTTGATATTATCAGTGTACAAGATCATATTGCAGAACCCATCGAAAAAAGAAGCGTTACTATTATTACTACTCCCCTGTCCATTACTAGCCTCTTTCCCTGGATGCATATAGATAGCTTCCGGTTCACTTAAAAACGTCTCAACTTCCACCTTTTTCGTCCCACTATTTACTGAGGGTTGCGGCCCCGATACCGGTATTGGAATTATGCTGTTGACAAAGTTATTCCCGTTCGAATCTGCTCGTTCCAATCTTGTACCTTCGCTGGCGGATACACAAGTGAAATGCAACGGTTCCGTTTCTAATAGTCCTCTTATCATTTTAGTAGAGGCAATATTCTTCAATTTGATTTTATTCTCGCCTTTAGAAACAGATAAAACTTCTTTGGGATCCAATGTTTCTTTATTACATGCAAAATTCGTATGAAAATCCGTTGATGGGATTGCTGACGTGTCTCCAGCTACTACGGATGCATATGTGACTGCTGCACTTGTAGCTTTAACAGAAGGTGGTGGCTCAATGTCGAATAATTCTGGTTCTAAGGGAATCCCGTAGAGACCATAGCGGCTACGTAATAACAGATGGTAAGGATTGGTACGAGCATGGATCTCTTCCGATAGTTTGGAAAGAAGCGAGACACACTTGGATGTTATATGGGTACATTGATCTGGCTGCGCCACTTTAAACAAAAGGTTTACGATCCACTGAAGACTACTGGCTGACCGGACACGATCTATCGACTCTAGGATGACTAGAAGAACGCTCAAGATGCATGAATCAAAACGTTTGCCTATTTGTTCACTCATATTACGTGCACCACTAAAAAAATAAAATACAATTACATAAATTATTAACTTTTTACATACTTATATTAATTAAAAACTTGAATCAACAACTGTACTAAAATACAGTTCTTGTGCAATAATTAGTGTAATCTTTACTTACTTGCTACAGATGATCATCAATTTAGCACATTTATGCGAAATTGATCTACTCGCGAGCAACAAACATTGTTTCAAAAGCCCTGCTAAATTAGTCTCAACTATCTTCAAAAATTCGATTTGTTGATTAGGCGGCTCCCCATTACAGCTTCTGTTTCGTGTCATACGAACAGCTGCAATCCAATTTAAAATGTCCATAGCTCGGCCCTGTTTATCCCTATACGAACCTCCGGCAGTAACTATTGTAGTCAAAGATTGCACGAACACGTTCGACTCCAACATGGCACTCCGTTGCATTTTTTCATTCGGAATATCCACGTGTTTAACTGTATACACAGTAACACTAACTTCTTGCAAACAGTCGCAACCCATGTAGAACTCGCCTTTGGTAGAACTTAATGAAGATCCAGCTGCTGCTCCACCAGGGACACGTCTGCTACGTGTTGCATTGGCGAATTTAGCACCACCCTCTTCCTTCAAGAAAACCGACTTGATGTGTAATAACAGAGTGCGCACCCGAGATTTGAATAAACGAGGACTGGTTAATGTTACACAACCTCCTTGGTCTGTAAGATCTAAACTGGTTGCTATATCAATTGGTCCAGCCAATATATCTGCTTTATGGGCGCGAAGATATTCTTGAGATGTCACTGGGTTATTATTTGCCCACTGGAGTGCTTCAAATGTTATCGCTTCATCCACACCAAACTTTACATTCTTTCTATGACCTATACTACTGGTATTTTGTTTCAAGAGAGTTATTTCGACATGTGGCAACGCTGACGAGCCGTGAAGGGCAAAATGAACATCTACATGACCTACAGAAGTGGGAGAAGGCAAAGTCAACTCGAATACATGCTCATCCCAAGTGGTCGTATCAGTTTGAAGACGCCACGTCTTTGTATGTTGTTCGTTTTCTGTTTGTATGTGAGGATGGCGTCGCTGTCTTTGTGCTTGTTGCATTTCACTCCAACAAGGGGGTACTACCGCGCAATAGCCAACTTTGATGGGTTCAAACAGACAAAGCGATTGTAGTCGTTTTAGATCTTCCAGGCTCATGTCGTCCACTGGTTCGTGGAAGTAGTAGGCCATGTCTGAACTCCCGGACGATTCAGTAGGATGGGAACCTGCCAACTGGGAATCGACTGACAAGCCTAACATATCTTCATCTTCGTGATCTTCAACAGAATCGCTATCGTTATCTTTCAAAGCATAAAAATGCAGAGAACCTTTCTTTGTAGACGCACACAGCCGTTCCAAACCTACAGAAAAAGATGTAATGTTTATTAAAAAATATATATTAAAGAATGCTATCTTACTATTGCAATAAACTGCCGACACGAATTTTTCTCCGTCCATTTTTGCCACGGAAACAGTCTTTAAGGTGCTAAGATCAACCAGCTGAATAGAACCATTTGAACACACTATAATGACAGTTCCGCTTACTTCAGTTTCAGAAAAGTCTTTAACAGTTCGATCTAATTGCGGCAAAAGTCTTACTTCGATAGGATTCTCGTCACTTGATAGCTTTCTAGCCATTATCGGTTCTTCCACGATCTTTACCACTTTTCCGGAAAAATCTAATGCGTACGTCAATAACAGCCCGTTAGAAGTTCCACCTGGACTTTGAACCACCACCAAAACGTGCCTTCCGTCGTCTGTAGGGACAATGTGAGAAGCCATCGCGTCACTCGCGCATTTGTAATTTTCCGGAATTGAAACACACTGTACAGCGCGCGAATAGTTCAACTTTTTATTAACACGGTTGCTCTTTAGATCAGCGATGTGATCCGAAATAGTCTTATCAGTCAAAGAATTTGTTTTTTCTATTGGACTGCTGCTCACCGGATATTGCAGCGCATCGAATGCCGCAGCACTGGTATCCACTAATCTGGGACCTGAATGTTTAGTGTTATCGGTTGAAGGCGGTAAAAATATCTCGTCACTTTCGCCGGGAATTAAATTCTGATATAAAACTTGCTCCTTTACTATGTTGTAAGGCTTGAAGTCGGATATAAATGTGATTATGTCTGAACCTCCTGTGTTGTTATTATTTGTTGTGGGTAGGAGCATATTTTCGGCTTCTTCCAACATGATGAAGTCTTTAGAATTCGTACGGGCATCCGTTGCATCATATTTACTACTCCCGTCTGACGTATTAGTTATCTCCGGAGGTTCCTTAACGTACTGAAAGTCGTAGACAACAAAATAAAGACGGCCATTTTCAGACACTTGCAGTTGCTGATGCTGTTCTACCATCACTTCCATATCTTCAGCACTAGTTTGTGATTTTGCATTGAATCGTACGTTTAGTCCGCATATAATACTCGGTCGAATAGTGGAAGTGGTTGAGTGTTGAAGGTTTGTTTTGGCACCTACTTTTTCTCCGACTATCGTTAACGCTGTTACTTGTTTTTCGGCCGGGTGTTTTACTGTAAATAATAACTTAATTTAGTATATTTCGAACGATAAAATGAAACGAGGACATGCCGGTACAGGTGATAAAAATGAAACTTCATAAGCTGGTTGTAATGAGACAAATACGCGTTAAATTTTAGATACAAACTATATATTTGTTTTTGCAATCTAAAAAAACTTACTTTGTAAACAGTGTTTTATCGCTCTTTTTTAATTTTGTTTTTTCAACCAACTTCAAAAAAAGGGAGGTACGTTACATGAGGTTATTCGATTTATTCGCAGATTTGGAGCTAATTTTAATTATTCCTTTGTATTAGAAGGAACTTAAATTTGAAGAAAATACATATTCCACCTTTAGGGATTGCTTTCCTTTTATTAATCTTTATATATATAAATATATAGGCAAAGTTGTTTCTTCTTCATTCTTTTCATTACGATTATAGTTGCTGAAATTTTTTATTAATGAATCTAAAAATTTCAATTGTGCCCTGGCCTGGCAATTTACACGTCTCTAAAGAAGTTTCACTAGTAAAATATTACTTATTTCTTACTTTCATTATTATCGCACCAAGTGCTCGGAACTCCAAAGTCTTGCGTCAATTTCTCCAATACGTGAGAGTCGAACTGCGTGACGAAAAACGAGTGTGTCCTTTTCACTTTTCCGGTTACGTCATAAACGCTAATAAGGCCCTCCGAATTAGATGTGGCGAACAAATGAGGAACTGAGCTGGTACCCAGAACATTAACGGGCACAATGTTCCTATAACTGTGGGTGACATCCGCAGCAGGACTCGTCGCGTACGTCACAGACAACGGTACGTTTTCGGTATACTCACTAAGAACAAAGGGGCAGTTGGGTGAATGACGTTCGTGCTCACTCCAAGGCTCATCGGTACGTTCCCAGCAAACCAGACACACAGTACATGTAAAACACATAGCTCTGTCTTTACCGGAGACATTCGGTTGATGATAAAACCCTGCTTGAGCCATTTGATCAGGCAATGCCCACCTAGAAGTAATACATTGATTACATTACCAATGTTCTATATTAACCCAAACTTACAACTAAAAATTCATTATATGTAATTTAATACTTAGTAGATTACACTGTATATAGTATTATTGTTTTTACTTTAGTTTTTTTTATTAAATAGTAAAAAATAATAAGAGGACTTAAAAAAATAATATTACTTATAGTCCATGTGGGGCCAATTGGTGAATGTTTCTCTTCTTTTGACCTCACTAGCCATTGCTCTCCTGTCTGATGCATTTGCCTGTTCTCCTAACAGTTCTGATAAACGCTCATACACAGCTGAAGCTACCCCAAGTTCCGGTGTGCGCTGATTTTTAACAATTAGTTCTGTAACTGTTGAATTTGTTGCAGAACGAAATGCTTCCAGTGGCAGTTCCAAACAAAGAGTGGTCCACTGTATTAATAAACAAGATTTTGATTACAAGAAAAAAGGGATTGAAATCATAATGAATGCACTTAATCAGACTTGCCTTATTATCAGATTACTTTATAAATTATTAAATGCAAAAAGGTAATTTTATCAACTGTTGTCATAAAGTTGTATAGAACTTTTTGTAATGTTAACAGAAAATTACAATAGCTAAAAAGTTTATAAATGAATAACATTTCAACTTACCTTTTGTGCTTTGATACCTATCTTCAAGCGCTCCTGTGCTTCTGAAATTTTTTCTGTCAACTCATTAAGTATATCATCAATCCCAGTTACAGCAGCAGATGTTAAACTTTGTTTTAATATGATTGCCTAAATTATCGAATGACAAATATATAATAAAAGCCATATTTCACAATTTCACATAATTTTTACCTCAGAAAGTAAAAGTTCTAATTTCACACTATCCTTTGGTTTACATGTAGGCTTTTGTAATATTGTATCAAGCAACAACACACCATTATAATCTGATCTTACACCAAGAGCCTGGCCATCACAAAACAGCACTCGATCTAACTCAGATATATATTGACAGGCTATTTCATTTCCACTTTGTGCTTTAAAAGATTAAAATAAGCATTCATTAGCCAGAAATTATCCTAAACTATTAATAAATTGACCATTTTTATAAACAAACTCACCTGATAAGTTGCTGTTTTGCAGCACGACACCCGAATTGACATCCAAGACACGGACGATGCCTTCATCGGTACAAATTAAAATTACATTTAACGATGGATGATAAACAATTTGTTTTATTTCCGAATCTACATTTAAATATCCATCTTCTTTTAAGAAATACAATTCCTCGGCCATTTTGCTAAACACATCTTCCGTCACCGAAAACTACCATTTATAAATTTTTGACTGCTTTTGACAGCAACATCCAACTTCATGCTGTTGGTAACATTAAGATCTAAAAAAGAAAAAATCTCTAGCGTTGTACAAATACATTACTAAATAAGGTGCAGTGTTTTGAAATTATGTAAAAACAACATATTTACAATATCATAAATAAAATTTAAAAATTACAAAACGCTTTTTCTGGAAATATAATTAATAGAAAAATAATATATTTACTTGCCAGAGATGGTAAATAAAGGACATGATGATTATAAAAGAGGAATATCTATGATGACAATAATGCATGATTGGGAGTATTCGGAGTACTCGAATTTTCAAATGCCAATTTAAAATTTAAAGTATTCTTATATTTCGATCGAATTCGAGTCCCACGAATAATGAAATTAGTTTTTTTTTGTATATTAATTGAGTTACAGATCTAGTTAATACAATTAAAATAATAAAAGCACTCTAATGCAGCTGTTTCACCATATTTTTTTATTATAACGGTCTTATTTTACTTATTTACTGGGACCTGGGACACCAACGCTGCTGAATACAACTCATATACAACTATAATAAAATAACAATAATATAACCCCAAATGTCAAATGGGTAAAGTGAACTGTCATGTTAACGTTAATAATATAAGCAGTAATTTATCTTTACTTGTAAAAAGTGAAATTGACCTTAGACCTTCTCTAATTACCTATAGTGGAAAACATTTACTGTGTCTAATAATTTTTCAAAAATTTTAAATTTAAGAAAACGATAAAAATGAGTGATTTAAGGTTTGACGAAAGAGTTGTCGTAGTTACAGGAGCCGGTGCAGGATTAGGAAGAACATATGCGCTACTTTTTGCATCCAGAGGAGCAAAAGTTGTAGTTAATGACTTGGGTGGAGGACGTGATGGCGATGGAAAATCAAGTAAAGCTGCTGATAAAGTAGTTAATGAAATAAAAACTAGGGGTGTGTATCTTTCTTTTGTTATATATTTTATCGGAAGTCTGATAAGACAAATTTTTAAAGGCGGTGCTGCTGTCGCCGACTATAATTCAGTTGTGGAGGGAGAAAAGATTATCAAAACAGCCCTAGACAATTATGGTAGAATTGATATACTGATAAATAATGCTGGAATATTAAGGGATAGAAGTTTTATGAAAATAACAGATCAAGATTGGGGTAATACATTTATATGTTTTATATTGAAATAAGAAATAAGTAAAACCATTTTAATTTATAGACTTAATTCAAGCAGTCCACTTAAAGGGGAGTTTTAAAACAACACAAGCAGCTTTTCCAATTTTCAAAAAGCAGAATTATGGAAGAATTATAATGACTGCATCTACTTCAGGGTTGTATGGTAAATGACTACATATTCTTGTAACAAACTTCAAATTAATTAAAAAAACTACAACTACAATGAAAATGTTTTAAATATTAATGTATACCATTATTAATGTAGGAAATTTTGGGCAAGCAAACTATTCTGCTGCAAAAATGGGCCTTGTAGGTTTAGCAAATACAGTAGCGATTGAAGGCGAGCGCTACAATATTCACTGTAACATTATAGTACCAACAGCTGCCAGTCGTTTAACACAAGATATAATGCCTCCTGAGTTATTTGAAGCCCTTAAACCTGATTTAATAGCCCCTGTAGTTGTGAGTTTGACCTATGTCTTATTATTGTCAGTAAATAAAGAAATCGTTTTTTGACACAGGCTTATTTATGTCATGAAAGTTGCCTAGAAAATGGGACTATTATCGAGTCTGGTGGTGGTTGGGCAGGAAAATGTCAAATCCTTAGAGCCAATGGTGCTGTTCTTCGAAAAAGTTTGACTGAAAACGTCTCAATAGAAAATGTCCAGAAGTTGTGGGAACAAATCATTGACACAAAGAATGGTAAATGTTTGGGATCAGGTCGTGAGGTAGTTATGGCTCTGGCTGAGGTGCTGGAAAAACTAAGAGATGGAAACACTGAAAATACACAAAATGAAGATGAAGAAACTGATAAATTTTCATTCAATAACAGAGATCTTATTATTTATGCTTTAGGAAGTAAGTTACCAGATATTTTTATTTTTTTTTACTCTTAATAGTAGAGAATTAGGAACATTGTTGAAAAATAACGTTCATTAGAAAAGATAACCAATTACTTTTTAAAATAATTAGCCGGAGCATCGGTTTCAAAACAGGAAGAATTGAAGTATCTCTACGAAAATGATGCCGATTTTTCGCCCTTGCCCCTTTTCTTTATTCAACCGGCTCTTCAGGCCGTTATGTGTTCTTCTCGAACGACAACCGCTATTCCAGGGAAAAACATAGGCCTAGAACAAATTTTACATGGGGAACAATATTTGGAAATTCTGGATAATTTACCTACAGAAGGCAAACTCATATCAAGCTCTAAACTTGTTGAAGTTTTGGACAAAGGTTCAGGAGCGCTTCTTGTATCTGAAGGTATAAAATAAACATACTGTTCTTGTATTTTCGAATAAAAACCATGTTGCTTTTTAATATAGTTGAAACTAGTGATGAAAAAGGAAACCCTCTTGTAAGAAATCAAATAGTGGCCTTTGCTGTGGGAGCCGGCAATTTTGGAGGAAATAGGACTGGAAATAAAATCATACCATGTGGAGTCAAACCTTCCAGAAAACCTGATTTATCATTATCACAAAAAACGAGTGTTGATCAAGCAGCCTTATATAGGCTTTCAGGTATAAATTAGTAATATGTAATTTACTTCAGGGATTATAGCTGGGTAAGCATGAGTGAATAGGATAAATTACTTTAACAATAGCACAAAAACTGTCCAATAATAATTAACTCACTCTTGCCTTGCTATGACTGTTTTTTAGTTAGGTAGAATATAATAATATAATTTAAGGTGAGTATAAAAGACAATGTGTTTTTTTTTTATTAGGTGATACTAATCCATTACACATTGATCCTAATATAGCAGTTATTGGAGGGTACGATAGGCCCATTTTACATGGTCTTTGCACTCTGGGATTTTCTGTGAGATTAGTTTTAGCTGGGTTTGCTAACTATGATAGCCGTTTGTTAAAAGCTGTTAAGGTAAAGAGAAAAAATACGTAAAATATTTTAATCTGTTTTTTTTATGTGACAGGCACGTTTTACAAAGCCTGTTTTTCCTGGACAAACATTAAAAGTTGATATGTGGCAAGAGGGGAACAGAATACATTTCGAGACTGTTATTGCCGAAACTAAAACTCCTGTAATAACTGGTGAGTTTTATTAAAAGTAATTTAGATTAACAAATAAAACATGTAATCAGCTGGTAGTATACAAGTTATTGGTAGTTTTCAATATTAATGATAATAAAAATCACAAATTTCAAAGTTCTTAAGTACACACTGTGGAAGCTGGTGGTAGGAAAAGTTTGAAGGATTAGTGGAGACCATTGCAAATATTTTTTTTAAGTTATGAAATTAAATTTAAAATTTTTGAACCTAAAGTTTTTGTATTCAAGGACTTTTGAAACTTGTGATTTTATTATCATTTTCTGAACAGCATAACTACTAAAATTTAATGAAATTTGGAGGGGTGGGACACAATGATGATGTAATTACCAAAATTTGCAAAAAAAAAAATAGTAAAACTTGTGGTTTAATACTTGGGAGAGAAATAACACATTACTAATGTACAATACCAAAGAAACATACTCTGGAGGACATTGTGCAAAGACAATTATAAAAAAATATATTTTATCATCAGTTTATAAAGTATTTCGAATATTTTTCATGGACTTAAGTTATTTTATTAAAATTATATCATCTTCATTATAATTTCTTAATCTTCATTTATGATTAGATATGTATGAAAGCAGATAAAAATATTTATGCTTTTACCTTGTCTTTATATCATTTATTGATCATTAAGTGTAATTTAGTAGGCCAATATGTATTAAAGTTTTTAACACATTACGACTAAAAAGTAATTATACGAACTAAAATCAATAATTAACAAATTAACGGAATTGACTATAAGATCAGTACGTAACCTCAATTTAGGGTGTGATATTTAAGAACCATTAAGAACGATATAACCTTCATCATATAACCAGTGTTTTTTTAATTTATATAATTCTAGTTTTTACTTATTTTCATTCTAACCGTAAGTTAAATTGAATTTTAATTTCTTTAACAGTTTTGATCTAAAATTTTTAACAATACTGATTTTTAAAAACGTTACAAAAAAGATATTCAACAATAATATGAATACATATTCCTCATATACTGGTCATGAACCTTTGATCTTTGACATTAATTGCACAATGCACACTTGTTAGCTTAAAGAAATGATAGACATACATTACTGTTTGTTCGTTGTTTAAATTTTACATATTAAACTTTTCATTTGCAGTCGACCTTGAAGTTTTTATCTGTACAGCATTTTACTGTTAAATATTGTAATATAATCGTCTTATCATTGATTGCTGTTAAATAAAAACTTTCATTGACAGTTTATCTTGTAATTTCAGGTGCTTACGTAGATTTAAAGTCTATTATCAAATTAAAAATGCCAGAAAAAGAATCATCAGCTCCACAACTTCAAAGTGATGCCATTTTTGAATTTATAATTGATAGAGTTAAAGCTGATCCAGCTAAAGCGAAAGCCATAAATGCAATCTTTCTTTATAACATCACTAAAGATGGAAAACAAGTCAAACAGTGGAGTAAGTGTTGCTATAGTTTAATTTATTTTTTCAAAGTAATATTTTATGTACTTCTCTAGCAATGGATTTAAAGAATGCCCAAGTTTACGAAGGACATCCCAAAGAAGGTAAACCAAATACAACTTTAACAGTAGCAGATGAAGATTTTATGGAATTAGCAGCAGGTAAATTAAATCCCCAAGCTGCTTTTATGAAAGGCAAATTGAAAATTGCTGGAAATATCATGTTAGCTCAAAAGTTAACACCATTAATTAAGGCAGAGGCAAAACTATAGGTGGCTTTACATATTAAAATATTTTATTAAAAACAAAGAATATTTGAAGGAGAGGGTCTGGGATAGACTTGTTACAGTATCATTGTTTCCAGTAAGATGTACACTTTTATCTATATTTTTTGTTAATTGTTATGGGGAACTTTTTTAAAAATAAAGCATTTCTTATTAATTTTATCTATATAGAAATTATATGACTGATTGACCGGCAGACAGGTAAAAAATGTACAACTTAATTTAAAGGATATGTTCCTCGGAAGATGTAGAGATGCATCAAGAATGAATTTTTCAAAATTGAGAAAATTTTTTTGCATAAAAAATATAATTAGTTTTATTTCAGATAAGTGGGCAATAAGTAATTATTAAATATGAATTTCTACATATAAAACTGTGTCTTCTGTTAATCTCTATAATAAAGTTATAGCTAATTTTACAAGTCAATTTAATGAAAACAGAAATATACATATTTTTTATTTTTAACACTATTTTTTAGGCAAATTCTGAAACAAAAAAATTTTACTCATTCTTTTGCGTCCCCAATACCGTCAGGGTTTATTGCAAACATTGCTTCTGATTCAGGTAAGCAAGGTGAATCATATATCTTACAAATTCGCGTATCACCCCTTCCTTTACGCAAGTAGAGTCTAGTGGTGGATGCATGTGCGATTATATTACCTCCAATAGGTTTCTTAGGGTCAGCATTGAACATTGCTGCCCCATCAACCTGGGCAACTACTTGATTTGTTATTACAACAGCTACGCCAAACTAAAAGTTTATCTTTTAGTGTGAGTAGTAGTGGTTTCTGAAGATTTCATAACACCTTTTGTAATAAAAACACAAAAACACATACCTCATCTGCCAATCGAAGTAGCATTCTCATAAATCTTGCTAAGTGCATTTGTCTTGCAGACAATTCTCCTCTTCCAGAATAATCAGTTCTATATAAAGCAGTTGCACTATCCACAATTATTAAGCAGTACCTGGAAAGAAATATAAATCTAAGAATGGATTATAACATTATGCAAATTAATACCTTGATTCTACCATCATTGCTGCAGCTTGAATTAAAAGTTCTGTTTGGTGGTCAGTGTTGTATGCTCTAGCATAAGCTACATTATCAAGGACATCTTGACCTGACATTTTATACCTTTCAGCAACAGCAAGCAGGCGTTCTGGTCGAAATGTGCCCTCAGTATCAATGTACAAGCATTTTCCTTCACCTCCATTATTTTCAATTGGTAACTGTAAACAATAAAAATAATATATTGTGTCCCAAACAACTGTAAAGCTGTTACCTGACAAGTAACAGCCAATGTGTGACAAATTTGCGTTTTCCCAGTTCTAAATTCACCAAATATTTCAGTAATTGATCCAGTTTCAACACCACCTCCCAAGAGACGGTCTAATTCTTGGGAGCCAGTTGTTAATTGAATAATTTCTTGTCGTTTTTGATGGAATTCAGTGGCAGTTGTGAACCCCAAAGGCACTACTTTAGATGCCTCAACATGAATTTTTTCTGCTTTTGCATCAGAAATACCTTTTATGGAGGTCAAAAATTTTTTTGGAGCATAAGCAATAGATTCTACTGTATGATACCCTGCTTCTTCCAATTTTTTAATATCACCACTAGTTATACCATTTCCCTTCAAATTAATGATTTTAACACTGTTTAATTTTAATTTGCAATAATAATTACTTCAAGTCTAACAATCGGAGTGGGACCAAAGTCGTCGATTTCTTCCTCGGATGTTTTTGATGCTGTAGCTGATAAAGCAACTTCACTCATACTTAGTCTCTTATTTACGAACTAAAAACACTAGCTATTTAATACAATTATTTACATTAGTTTAGTATTAAATAATAATCTACAATGTTTAAACCGCTAAAATAAGCTATTCCAACCTATTCTTTTCAAATTTAATGGACAATTGAATGAACTGAATACAATTACAGAACCATAGAACTATAAAATATGAAAATCAGAAATGAATGTGTCTAGGAACCGTACAAACGGAAAATTTTATAGTTGTATTTGGTTAGAATACAATGCAAAACGAATATAGCCTTTCTCCTAAGATATGCTTTTGTTAATAATGATTAAGGACCATGAAGATTACATGTGAAACAAATATATTTTTTTTATTTTTGTCTTAATCGAATTTGTTCTCCTTGTTAAATATGGTCTTCATGGTAGCGATACTTTTCAAGTTGACTATATTTTCATTTCTCCAGTCTTCCCGGTACCATCGATAATTTACGATTTTGTTAAAACCCTTCCTAGAGAATTTTTAAAATAAATAAATATAAAAAAAGTAGCATGCTTTATTAAACAGATAACTAAATACGAGTTTTGCTTTATCTAAACCACTATTGTTTTTTAGTTAAAATACAAAAACTTGAGAATTAAATGCATATGTATTGTAAAATACAATGTGCTTGTTAGAATATGAATGAAACGTAAAATCGTTAATAAGAATATTTACATGATAATAATCAATCAATTATAAATTGGTAAAATTTAATCGTTTCGGTACAATAAAAGTTGTTCATTATAAAACTGTTCGGAATGTTTTTTCTTTTATAAAAACAGGCGCACGATGATTAAATTATAAAAAGAAGAACATGAAAAACCATCAATCAGTCTTCGTCGAAAAAATGCAAACAAAACAAAATTACATAATATGGTAAAGGAGAAAACATATGTCGACTACAAAAAAATTTACTTATTAGGTAGAAATGTATCAAAAGACGTATCATTAAATACAAAATATAAATAGTGAATAAAAAAAAGTCCTTTAAATATATCACCTTGTTTCAGCTTAAGATCATATTTGAAAATTTCGAACTTTTATAGAAGAAGAATTTACCTTTTTGTTTTTTCGTAATTAATTTGAAAATAGCCTAAAATTATGGCAAATCTCAGCTGGATTCGGGAACGAATATTTGAATGTTGTCAATATTTTTTTGCTCTTTCATTGCCTTTCTTCTCGCCTCAATCATTTGCTTTCTTTGGGTGTCCCTCTGTTTTCTAGCCTCTTGACTAGCTGCTGACACGGGTTTCGATTTTTTTTTTGACTTTGCAACTCCATTTACACCATTGGACTTTTTGATTCCGTTATCCACCGTATCCTGTGATTGTTTCTTATATGAAAAAGAAGGAATTCAAAAAATTAACGTAAATACATTTTAATTCATTTTTGCTTACTTCTACCCAATTATTCGCTCTAAGTTCGTCAATTTCTTTAAAAATTTCGTTTACTTGATCCACTTGCAACAAAACCATATCCCAGAAGCCTTGAAGATCCTCGTTTGTTGTAGGAAATGCTTCGTCTTCACACTAGTAATAAAAACAGTATCAATTTCAAGTCAGGAGACTAAATCTAAAAACTAAACTAAATCAAGTATATTTTTTTGTAAATTTTATTTTTTAGAAATCAATTCTAATCTACCTTAATTACATCACACAAAAAATTGGTCAATATTTATGTTTAAGTTTTTTTGAAATGCTTCAATTCAAAACAAATATTTTTTATCATGCTATCTTAAAAAATTGTTAACAAACAGTTTTGTCAATATATTTTAAGTATTAACAGAGAACTTTTTTGTTTTAACAGTATAAGTTATTAAGCAAATGTAAAGAAGTTAATTTTTTTATTATTCTATAGGTCATTTTTTTACTATTTTCTTTTCTTAGAAAACATCATAACACAGGTTAACAGCATAACAATCTTATGTTACAAAACTATTAGCGATTTTGAGTTAGTTGGCTCCTGATGCCAAGACTCAAATAATAACACCACTAATACTTTTGTATATTTATTTATAATATTCACCACTACCTTTTTGAAAATGAATGGCCCATTAGATGACAATGTTTCACATTTCTAACTTTGGTTTCATTTAATTATTAGCAATTGTTGTTTAGAAGTGTTACTTAGTCTTTGTTATTTAATTTGTAAACGACTTTTGCTTATTTTTATTCGAATTGGTGTTCGTATTTTATTATAATTACTTATAAATATAAAAAATTAATTACGTCTGCAATCTGCGTCAAATTTACCAATCAAAAATTCGATTAACTTACCCTACTAATATTATTTGCACAAAGACCCCGAAACTGCTGCATCTTCTGAGAAGTTAATAGCCTAGCTTTTCCCGAAGCTGACCTCAATTTTCCCTTAATTTCCTCAGATAATGAGAGGTTTTCCAGCTCATTTTCTATTTGGTCGGTCAATTGTAGTAATCTTTCCGTTTCGGCATCAAGAATTTTTAAGAAATAATGACCGTCCTTCACCGTCTCTGAAATATTTTGCATTATATAATTGTTACATCAACAACATAACAATTGTTCTGTCTACGACAGGATATCAGAATATATCTTATCAAAGCGGTGGTAAGTCGTAGATTAGATTATTAAAAAATGTACGGTACTCCTTATTAATATATACACTTACCGTCCTTTCGAATGACTTCAGGCAATTTCCCATTAATAAATTTGCTAGAACCCAACAGGATTACATCTTCGTTCTTTCCGTGGCCATTAATTTTTTTTCCATTAGTGACAACGGGGTCTAGCAATTCTCCATTTTTCTTCGACTCTTCCTTCAAGTTTAAAGATGCATTGCCTTTCTGAATAACAGAATCCAAACTTTTTTTGGGACTAATTATAGGCAGTTGAGCACGAAACTCCGGTCGTAAGTGCCTCAGTACTGGAAGTGTTGGACTGCTGCAGCTTTGCTTCATTTGAGACTCATCATATTTTGAACCCTCGTCAAAAGACGTCGAATGTTTACCTAGGGACACATTTAAATCTACATTATCGCGAGGTGCTTCGAAACTGCGGCCCTGTAGACGTTTACTGATAAAAAATCCCTGAGCTAAAGCTCCTGGTCCATACAGTCGTTCCACCCTCTGCTGGATAAAAGATTTGGATTCTGTTTCATTTTTACATTCAATGCTTGTGTTCTTAGTATGAGCACCAGAGGTGGACGAGGTCCCAGAGAAACATTTACTTGTATAGTGGCCCATATAGGAGCTCTTGCTTTCGTGAGTTTGATAGAAAATCCTGCTGGAAGTAGAAAAGTACTCATGGTGAGACATGCTGCTGTGGTTTGCCATGCCGCCGTTGCCCTTGGTTTTTTGGTGTCTTTTGGTGTTGGTTATTGGTAATGGTACTACAGTAGGTGGAGAGAGCAGATTGTTCCTTACTGAATAGCTGGCAACAGGCTCGTTATAAGGCCCTGTCAAATCTCCATCCAAGATGCGGTGAGGAGAAACATCTCTTGATTTGGACAAACGATCCGAATTATAGTTGGTGGTTGTAGAATAGCCGTTGACGGTACATGCAAGGCTCAAATATGAAGGAAGGTGGGGTTCAAGCTGAGGAGATGTAGACAAATGGATACTCTTCAAAGTAGTCGTAGAAGATTGGTCAGTTTGGTCTATAGAACAAAATATTTAAAAAATATCAAACATATGTGTGACCAAAAAAAAAACCATAAACAGAAAACAGAAAAACATCATCTGATGAATTAGTCTCTTAATTCATATTTCTAAAATAAATAAAATTTGTTTGTTACGTTAGTCTTATTGCAAAAAAAGTAATATAAAATTAACTATTAATAATACTGTTAGCGGTGCAATCTTGATGAAACATTTTTAATAAAATTGAATAAAATAGTATTTGAAAGTTTCAACTATTTATTTATTATCACTGACAATTGTTTTTTGTATTTGTAACTACTCTTCGTTAATGACCGCCAGGTCGAAAGAATTGTCAGAGTGATAATAAATAAATAGTTGAAATTTTCAAATACTATTTTATTTAATTTCATCAAAAATTAACTATTTTATATTTTTCATTTTTTTGTTCTTGAAAGTTAATTAATCCAGCGAGTCTGAAGAATTCAAAAATTTCTATCTAGACGATAAAAAAACTACTGCTTTAAAGTCCTGTAAGTTAAAATTCAAAGTAAACATTAACTATAATAAAACGTGTGGGTTTTGCATAATAAACAAATTAATAGTCAAAAATCTCGTCTAATTGGTAAATTTTCATTTTTAACTGGTATTTGTACATACCTATATCACGTATATTGTATTAATACATTCCAAATAAATTTATATTTATATTAGCTAATTAAGCACAACTATTAAAAATATAAAATTAAATAATGGGCAACCAAAAAACAAAATGTGCATCTAAAATACATGCATTCAATTTTTAATTTACTAGTAGATATAAAACAAAAAGAATGCAAATTTTTCGAAAATAAAAAATATCATGCACCCAGTGGATAAACTTACTGTATTATAAATGAAAAGTGAAATCACCCATGCAAATAATTAAAGTTTAATTTATTAATCAGCAACAAACACATCTAAACTAAAACTTATAAAAGAGAAAATAAATCCACACAACACAGCAACAAACATTTCTACCTGCATAATTAACAGATCCTTCCACATCCAAAGAACAAGTTCCTATAGAGTCCACTGATCGATCCATAATCGTTTTGGAGGAATTAGTAATGAAAGTATTAGATGTCGTAAATGGGGTGGCCCCTTCGATTGCGTGATCATTTATAATTACGCGCGGACTTTCTGCGTTCGATAATAATTTAACATCCGATTTTGATTCATCGTCGAGAATAATATGGAAATTTTCTTTGTAAATCAAACATGACGTATCGTCTGAAGATTTTCGATCAACAAAGTAGCTATCAGTGATTCCCCGAAAACTATTACGCTGACCGACCGATGATAACAGGGGCGAGTTCGAGAACAATTTATTCAAAAATTGACTTCTCCTCTTTTGAGGCTTCGTCAGGTTCGATAGAAATTCATTGTTATCCGGATTTGTAGTGTGTTCTGGATTTTGAAAAGATGTTCGTTTCACGGTACCGTTTTTACCTTTATTATTTTCGTTAACTGCAACCGTCCTAGATTTTTCGTAAAGGTTAAAGTTGGAAACGTTTTTTCGTGCCTTGAATGAATTACGTCGACTAGTGGAAATAGAATTCTTCCGCGATTTTGTTTTGTATGACGACGGGTTGTTTTGCGTCGTCGAGAGTTGAACACGACGCGTTGGAGCCGGGGATGTTGGAATCCTGGTGACCCCAAGCAGCAGTACTGTGGCCGAAAGGTTGTCGTCGGGTAGATCACTGCACCCACCATTAGTTTTTAGAATATCAGCATCGAAATATTCGTACGCAAATTAATACATAATGGATATACATTTTTATTATGTATTGTATTAGGGTTTAATGAAAAAAGCAAGTTTTTTAACGTAATAAAAAAGCCACAATAGTCGGCCAAACAAATAATTAACTCTTGATGATGAAGTTCTAATATTATACTTTTTTATTTGTTCTTAAGAAGTTCAGTTACAGAGGTTCGTGGATAATTAAAAAAAATGTTTAATTCAGGAACAATAAAATTACCTGACAATAATTTTCTAGAAAATTAAAGATTATTAAGGTTATTTTCATGTTTTTCTTCTTATAAAATAATGTATATTTTATTGAAGAAGAAATCTTTAGGGAGAACCTTCTTAACCTTTAAATTAAATTAAAAACTCGTTACTGAGACTTTCCTACTGTGGTGGTAATTATTCAACTAAGTATTTATTCAGTTAGAATAAGAAAAAAGTTACTTTTTTCAAGACACCCTGATAAATAATAAAAATATATACCTACGTAAAGATACACTATACGGGGTGATCTATTGAAAATGGGGTTAATCAGGGGGCTTTTTGTATAGAAAAGTTCAAATATCAGCAGATCTCTCGAACAGATCATATCAACATACCTTTTAAATACAGAAACGCTGAACATGTCTTTTCACAGTTAATCCAACCCTTAAAAGGGGTTGTGCGATACTGCAATCGAAAAGTTGTTCTAGACATAATACAAAAATTATTATTTATTTTCAAAATATTCTTCTTAATTTACATGAAACAAAAAATTATTTCTAATAAAAAAACAGACCTTTCAAATGATGTATCGCATGGCCCCTTTTCCATATTAAAATTTTAAGGGTTGGATTAGCTGTGAAGGAGAAGGAAATAATTTAATCTCCGTTTATGTACCTAGTAAAAGATGTCTCCCTTCAAAACAAAGTTCAAGGAATTTTGCGAAATTGAAGTTTTCTGCATAAAAAGCTCACTGGCTCGTTTTCAATAACCTACCCTCTAAATACAGGATGCCCTAAAACCAACCTTAATAAGGACCTCCTTGTATTACTGATTCTATACTATACAAATCGTGGAATACAAACGTAAATGATGACATTTCGCTATAAAAAATAAAAAATTTACTTATGAATTTTTAGGACACCCTGTATATACGCAAGAGCTCACATCAAATTAGCTGGAAATATTTTCATGCACTACATATACCAAGTTTTTAAGGGCTGTCCATAAATTACTAAGACTATAGGGAGTTACATAATACGTCTTTTGTAAGACATTTATTTATTTACTTTTATTATTCATGTGCAAAAAAGATATTACCAATTTACAGTTAACTAATTGCTATCCTATGCATATTTAAAAGTCATACGTAATTTATCGAGAGCCCTTTACCGTAAAAGCCAAATCTACTAAAGTACAAAGCACCAAGCAGTATGTAAAAACTTACAACAATACCCAATTGATTATGATTGGTTTTTGTGTATTGTTCAATGTTTGAATTTGAACTAACAAAGACAATCACAAGTTTTTATCTAATGCCCTAACTATTTTGCAGAGGAGTAGCTATAAGGTCACATGAATATATGTACGTATAACAAAAACGAAATAAAAATGTGATTTATATACATAGGTATATGTTCATGTATTAATTAAAAACGATGATCATTAACTAAGAATTCAGTGGAATAATTTTCCCAGTCACTCACTAAACTTAGCAAACACCCTCTGTATAGTACTCAATTATTAATTAATTTATAGCTGACAAAAACAGTCAACAACAGTACTAAAAATAGCAATTGTAAGAGACAATTACCATTACGGATTACGGTAATAAAAATGTTTAGAAAAGCGAGCAAGGGAATCCGTCACGTATAAAATAAAAAGCTTTCTTTATTTCTCGTAGCGAATTTACCATTTTAAACAAGGGGTCAACTTCGCACATTCAATTAAGAGAAAGCAAAATATGTAAATGAACTTTCACAGTAGGTACAATTCATTCAATCAACATTGTAAAAAAAAGGAATATTTAATGAGCAAATTCGATTTTAATGTAATACTGTAAAAAGTCAATCACCTCACGTCAGGTTTATTTTAAACGAGTATGTTACGAAATTGAAATTTTTTAACTATAGTCTTTACAGTTTATACTTACAAATCAATTATATGAAAGACGGAAAATTTTAATAAAAAATCAACTAAAAATATTTTGATAATAAAAGAATTACCTGAGGTTATGACATACATTTTGGCTGTGCTTGCATAATATTCACTTAATTTAGTAGCGGGCACTTTCCAGAAAAGTAAATATGTACTATAAAATATTGTTTGTGTGCACAGTCTTCATATTCCAATAGATCGACACGCCTCGCCTGTCCTTACTATGTATTATTAAAGTTATACTGCCTCTCACTATATAATAATATCACATTGTAAAATAGGTACTATCACAGTATGAAAGAAGTTGCACGTATTATACCGCTCGCATACGCGAATGGATGGCACACAAATGAAAGATGTGAAGAATTTCATTTAACGTTTTATTTACTGTTAGTTTTGATGGCCTTGCTGGTCCAATTAAGAATAACAGAAACACCGGTAAATTGCAATTGATATCAGTCGCAACAAGTAAATAAAAATGACATTCTGTAAAAAGGCGACAAACTACTATTTATCAATTTGAAAAATAAGTGAATTATAATGAAAATCGTTGACAATGAAAAAGGCAGTGGCCTCATCGCCCACTTTAAACAGTTAAGTTTGCATACCAAAATCATACGCTAAATTTAACTCAACAATGACTATTTAGTTACATATTGTTATAGTTAAAGTTAATTGTTAGTAAAAAAAAAAAATATATTCCAGGCAAACAGTTTTCTTAGTTTTCTTTTTCGGAATGAATTGAATGATACTAAAACCTAAAACAGAAGGAATCTATTTATATATCGTACCTTTTTAGCCATTTATTTATTAGACGACTGAGCCTATTCTTCTTCCCCATTTTAATTCCTTCAAAATCGAATTGCATCCAAAAAAGATCAAATTCTTATGTAGATATTAAAACACAAAAATTTACTACAAACGCACAAGCCAAAAAGGCTCGCCTTCCACCAAATTTGAATGCCGCACTGATTTTCGTACTAGATTTACACGTACAGGAATTCCCAAGGTAGTTAAAAATAAGTCGCCCTAAGTCTAAAAGTACACTGGCAACTGTTTTCAAACTAATTCTCAGGAATGAACGAACAAACCATTACATAGTACGTGTAACTATTATAGCCATAAATACAGTCAAACAAAATTCGAAATATTGAATAATTATATACATTCGGGGTGCCAAAAGAGTCGATATTTCTTTTTAGTATCCCCCCCCTCAAATAATCGAAGAATATGTTAAAAAAAAAGTATTATCAAAGCCGCAGCTCATAATTTCAATTTCAAAAGAGGCTCATCATCAAACCTAAAGTTTTCTCTATGAAATAACGCAGGAGACAGTATTTTTTATATTACATACAGTCGAACTTCGATAACTCGAATCACCACGTAACGAAAAACACTTCGAGGTAACAAAACATTTTATGCACCAAAAAAAAATATTTTTTTTTGTGGTAACCAACCCGTAAACTTTAAACTGTTTCCAAATGATGTAATATTATTATAGTTCGATTTTCATCATAATAAAATTGATTTATCATTATAAGCAGATTTTGGTTATACATAATTAATCGTAACTTGTATTGCCATAAATGTAACCCGCAATATGTACTAGTAATACATTAAAAAATATTAATTAAAATTGTTTTAAACCTTAAATCAATTATTCACTGTATTAGCGTTTACTTGTTGAAACTCCATGTTAAATAAGCAATTAAAGAAAACACTTTTAAGAGTTTCAAAATTATTTTTATTGACCACAACGATCGTTTCACCACACTGTGGCTTCATCAGGTGGATGAATTACAATACATAAACTTATAATTTCAAACTTTATATATACATGTATCTACAAGTCTACTTAACCTAAAGGGTGGGGTTGCAAAGTTTTAAATTTAGTAGGGGTGAGTTATTTACTTCAATTTGGTTATTTATTAAAATTCCTAAATTATTATAATTATTGATCTCTAAACATTCTAAAAGATTCAATTTTTGACTTTTATTTGCTAAATGTAAGATTTCAAAATTATCATTAAATGAATGATTTAAATTTATTAAGTGTTCTGCATATGCAGATGTACATTTTTGATTTTCAAAACATTTCCTATGTTCTTTGATACGTTCTTGAAATGAACGACCAGTTTGTCCTATGTATACATAGTTACACTCACCACATTTTAATTTATAAACACCAGATTTCAGTTTATTGTCTATATTATCTTTATCATTTCTTATAAGTAACCCTAAAGAATGATTTGTTTTAAATGATACAAAATTATTGGGAATATGTTTACTAATTTTTTTGGTAATATTTCCTAAAAATGAAAACGTACTAAATGTGTTTGATTTTGATTTTACTATAGGGTATATTGAATTTAAGGTTTTTTTATAAAGCTTTTTATTAAGAAGTTGTACTACCATTGTTTTATTATAACCATTATTTACTGCTATTTGAATAATCTTATTTAATTCTAGATCGTAATTAGCTTTAGAAAGAGGAACGTTTAATAGTCTGACAATTGGAATTATAATTTAATTTTATTAAATTCAATTGCTGTATTAGACGTATAAAAAATACATATAATTTTTAAATAGTTTAATTATGTTTTCCTATTAATTATTATAAAATATCTCATTGTGATTATAATAATATGCTTTTATCTTTTTAATAGGTTGTTATTAATTGCCTATTTGTAATGTTTATGTGTGATTTCATCGGAGTATAAATCATATTGTTTTATTTAATTAAAATCCCACTTATAAATCCACAACTTAACAAATATTATCCATATCTAACACATATTGGTATTTGTAATAGATTAATTTGAAATTGATCATTGTTACCCATATAAAGTGTTCAGAAAAAACTAACTGACGATTGTGATTTAATCGAAAAATTTATTATTTAATTTAAATTGAGCTTTAATTTTGTTCGTTCACTCCTGTAACGTTTTCTTATTAGAACTGATTCATTTTTACGCACCCTTTTTCAAACAACTGTTACGGGGGTGTCTCAAAAAAATATTCGATCTAATGCTTGGCATTACAGTATTAAACCTACAAATGCAATTTCAAAAACCGATTAATTACAAATTCTGTACAATTATAAAGAAAAGCAGTAGACAGAACAAAAATTGTTTCAAATCTTTACTTTTAGGTACATTTTAATCGCTCAAGACTGATAGACAAACTAAACAACTGTAATTTAAAAAACATAAAAATTGACTGTTATTTATAAAAAAAAATGAACCAAATGAGGACAGGTACCGTTTTTGCAGTTGTATTTTTACCTGAGTAAGCATGTGCGTGAGTCATCGACTGCATCGAAATTATTTTCAGATCGGGACGAGAAGTAACATTTTGAAAAACATGTCAGGCAATTCAGCGTTTATAGTAAGTAAACAAAAAAAAAAAAACTAAATTGAAAATAGACGAACGATTATTTTGTTATAAGTAGGTACTTTATGTGCGTAAACATTTAAAATTTGTACTATAACGACAAACAATATAAAAACGAATAAATACACGAGAGCATGAGTAAGATGTACTTAATACATAGTATATTACACAGATTAGGTATATTAAAATTAGTAGAATGTCAAATGCATTCGCGAAATATTTTTAAATAAAAGAAAATAGAATTTCTCTCTTAGCAATGACCTGAAAGGATCGAAACAGGACTGTGATATCAATAACTATTTAGTGAAACTATCACAGGGTACCAACTTCTTGTTGCTCATTAATCTTTTATCTCATTTTTCATTCTATAAATAGTATCTATATACAATATATAATGTAATAAAATAACCTTCTTCTATTTAAAATATACTTATAGTGTTTGCGAATATAAAAATTATCATTGATGTTAAAATAACATAACATGTAAATATTTAGGTGTCTGCAGATTACTGCATCCCCTCGTCTTCTCTACTAATAATATTGTTGATAGAATCAATTATTGCCTTTTTGTCTCTTGCAAACATGATAGAAATGATTTTTTTTTTCTATAAAATTATTGATTGAGAAATAACAAATGTGCTTAATTAAGCAACAACTGAAATAAAAATATGTGTAAGTTGTGTTGTATGAATAATTAGGTGTGGACCTTTGATTATACAATAAAAGACATTAAGGCTAGTGTACGCTAAGTTAGAATAAAAAAATAGCTTGCAACTGCCATTAATTTATTCAAACTACCCACAAGAGTGATTGCACACGCTAATTGGTTTTGCAGTACTTAAAAACATGCCCATAAACCGCAATTCACATGCGAGTGATTCTTAATGAAGAATAAGGATTAATAAAATAAATTGTACAACTGCTTGTAAAACCAATAAATCTAATTGTTAAGACATTATCTACTCCAGAAAAAATGACATTCCCTTGTTTTTTATACAATTCAAACAAAATACCGCAATCTTAGCTTATCTAACAGAAAACAAGCATTCAAATGTAACATTTGATTTTGAAAGTATTGTGGTAAAGACTTACCAAAAAACTAGAATTGCAAACGCCGGATTTGAATGAAAATCAGACACATTAAGAATTTCGACTTCAATTGAGCTGGAATGACCCAGAAACACCTTAATCAAAATATAATCACACTACCCACACGTCAAAATTGAGACATGATGCGACATATTAAAGAAACGTCAAATGTTGTTGATAAAAAAGAATTCGCGCAGAAACAATAGAGGTATACAATGAACGTTTAGTTTCACTACTTACCGAGTGGTGTCAGTGTAATCAATTTTAAAAATTATTTTGCAGTTAACTTTTTGAGTGCATTTAAAGTTATTTTACACACCAATGTTGCTAAAAATGTATCAAGATATTTTGAAAAAGTAAATATGTATATATATAGTAGTTATGTTGATATTTTATTAATCTTTTTATTGTTAGGTACGAAGAGATTAACCATGAGAAAAATACGAAAATTATTTTTGAAAAATTATATTTTTGTATAGAGACTGTGGATTATTTAATTTCTGCCGAGATGAATAATTATTTTCAACGGGTACGTTTCATTTATGTTACACTTGTTACTTCTTGTATAAATTAAAGTTACCCCAAATTGTCTCATTAGGCATTGGAACATATAAGAAGCTCAATAATTAACCAAAGAAATAATTTAGGAGGAAAAAAAAGTTTATTAGAAATAAAAATTCCAGCTGCATCATTTCTAAATTTAGAAAATTATAAGAGCAAAAATTCTACTGGGCAAATGGAAACATGTTCCGACAATTTGAATGAATTTCAAATTACAGAAGTGACTCCCCAAATATGTGGTTTTCATGAAGTCGTTGGATATAACGAAATAAAAAAAATACTTCAAACTCACTTTATTTTGCCATTACAACAACCCCAGCTTTTTATCGGGCAGTTAAACAGCGTTAATTCTTTACTACTTTTTGGACCACCAGGGACGGGGAAAACCCGAATCGCACATGCTTTAGCATCCGAAATTACCTGTAAACTTTATTGTATTTCGCCCAGCGATATTTTAAGCGAATATATTGGGAAAACGGAGAAGTAGGTTTGCTTTTATTTACAAATAAAACAAATGGAGTCCTATGGAATTAAATTAAATGACACTAAAACCTAAAATTCCACAAATAGACTTGAAAACATAAAACGCGCTTTTGCACTCACCGAGTTTAAGTGTTTATACGTAGTAAGGTCCAAAAGTTTCTGGCCTTGTTAGATTTAATTAAATCGGTCATACAAAATTTCATACTAATAAATAATATCAAAACTATTTACTAGCTGCAAACAACAGAAATCATTTTATTTCGTTATAAAGATATGGCCTAAAAGTCAAACTGTCGATCACAAATTAAAAATGCATAAATTGAATATCGTGCTGCGATTATGTGTCTAACAAACGCGGGGGAAATACCGTCAGAAATCAAACAATGTTTAGATGGTGTGTATGTTTTAATTTACACTTGATTTTATAAAGTAGGCCAGAAGCTTTTGGACATTATTACGTATATTTTTGAATTCAGGAATTTAATAGATAAAGAAAAACTTTTTTAGGATGATTAAAGCTGTTTTTACTCAAGTAAAGAATTCTCCTTCTATGTGTGTACTATTTATCGACGAAATAGACGGAATATGTCGAAAAAGAACTGGTGAAGAGCAAGAATCTAGCAGAAGGTGCATTGTGAAATTACATAATTTACATAAATTCCTTAGCTAAAAAATTTATCCGAATAAAAAATACAGTTTATGGATTAGATTGAAATTCAATTAATAATTCTAAACAAGAATTTGAAAGAAGCAATGAAAGTAGGATATGTAGTCAGAACATTTGGTTACAACAGAAAAAAGTTAAATATAACTTTTTACTGCAAATACATGTCTTTCCAATATTCAATTCTTAACGATTTATCAAATACTACAACTACTACAATTACTACCTACTTTATCTGTTATACTTTGTGAAAGAGCTGTGAAAGCTCGTTTAAGTGTAATAAATAAATAAAAATTAAAAAAATATTAAACTCATCATAAAGATCGGGACAATCATCATTAATTATTTCGCTGATATAAATACTTTGAATCGAAAGAAAACGTGCACCTTCAATGACTCCAGGATATGAATGTAGAATGTGTTAGCACATCAGATCCATGTTAGCTCCTTTTTATCAACAGTAATAAAATTAACGAATTTATCGAGGATACTATGCTCATTCAGGCTACTTATATTTTCAAAGTTTGACCGAGATGAACCGACCTAATAAAAGACGAATTATGAGAATATACCATATTGTATGTATAATACTAGATAATCCAAAGTTCAGCAAATTACACCAATTGAGGGAGGAAGAGACTTGAGCAGACTGTAATGGATTTTGTGATGAATGTCGCATTTCCAACTTTCATAGCTTTTATTTTTTTATTTAAAAATAGAAATATCCTTGTTAACATTTACTAATTACTTTTGTAAACCGATTATTAACAAAATTCATCAATTGATTTTTTATTCCGATAACTTTTATATTATTGTTTTAGGTTAAAAACGGAACTAATGTGTCAGTTAAACGATTTCAACGCTAATAAGAATGCAATTCTGATATGTGCAACTAACTGCCCTTGGGACTTGGACTCTGCCTTTTTACGTCGTTTCCAGAAGCGGCTTTATGTTCCTCTCCCTGATAGACACGAAAGATTTGAATTGTTAACTTATTACACTGAAAACACTGCTTTGGCAAAGACCAAAGGCAGCTGGGGCCCAATCATCACACAAACCGAAGGCTTATCTGCCTCAGACTTGGCTAATCTAGTTCAAAATGCACTGAGTGCACCTATTACTGAATTAATTGAGAATAAAAAATGGAAGAGGACAGATTTTAACATGTATGAACCAGCTGTGGAAGAACATTTTAACGTTATTCATTGTGGAATTAATGAAATTCCCAATAACTGTGCAAAGGCAAGAAATGTACAAATCAACGACCTTATTAAAGCTACTGAAAAAGTTAAAAGAACTGTTACTGTGGCAGAAGAGCAAAGATACAAGGAGTATATTAAACAATTTTAGGATAAGCTAATAACTTAAATTAGTTAATTAATAAATATTTAAGTACTACGTAGTAACATAACGTTAAGTTCCAATGTGCAACTAACTGTAGAAAAATTCTCCTCTTGTCCGATAGCTAAGAACTAGTTTTTAAAAATCATCCTACTTTTAATTGACTTTATTGAAGGTAAATTAATACCAAAGTTATAAGCATATTAAAACATTAAAGCTCTACAAAATTAAATATATAATAATAATTTTGTTGTCAAAAAAGGACAACGAATGTTTATTGCGAAAAAAAATTCGAGTAATAAATAATAATAAAAAAAATAGTAAATTAAACGTTAAACCTTAAAAGCTACTGATACTGTCTCTGTCCTGCAGATTACTGTTAGACCGTTGAGTTTCCTGTTGCTGGGGGTTTAAAGTGGGTGTACTACCCCATTGACCCTGCGTCATAATTCTATCGTCATATAAAGAAAACCGGGCGGAATCGTTGGCCGCTTTGCCCCTGGTCCTTCTCACGGAAGGGGGCACATCCCCTGGAGTCTTTACTCGTACTGAAGGGTCCTTGAGTTTTGATAAATCGCTGGTAGACGAAAAGACTTCGCTGAACTGCTCCAGCGATCTTTGTAACCTAAGAGATTTATCCTTTTTGAGTAGTTGTGCAACTCCTGCAGTGTTACAATTATTCTTGCCATCCTCACAGTTTCTTTTCTTTAATGATAAACTACTAGGGCGTTTGCAGTCCTTTGTCTCGTTTTCGTTTAGCAGCATAGTGGTAACTTCGTTCTGTCCAAAATTACCATTAACTAATTTTGCAGGAGCCATTTGAACTTTAGTTTCTTTACATTCTGAGGAAGTGGAACAATAATTGTTGCACTTTTTTCTGTTGTTGAAAAGATTCTTAAATCCGTTCCATTTAAACCTGGACGATTTTGGGGCCACATTCACGGCACAATTATAACGTTTGGGACTTCCATGTACGGCGTTTTGAACATAGGGAATCGGAGTTGCTCGGTGGTTAAGATGGAAATTGAGAAAATCGTTGGTTAGAAGATTCTGAGACTCTGAACTATTACAATGCTTTGAAGATTTGTCAACTAAAAGACAATCACTAGAACCTAGAAGTAAATTACGTTCCAGACATGGATTTCGACCTTGGAAGGGTTGTAAAGGAGCCACACATGGAACCAACTGATTAGAGTTTTTACAATTTTCTTCTGTGGGAGATAATAATGTTTCGATGGTTCCTACAGAAGAGTCGATGGTGTTATCATGGAGGTGGTTGTTATTAATTAAAGGAGTCGGACTGGCAGGTGGGTGCAAGGGATGTAAAACGCGTCCTTTAAGAGTTGGAAGCTCCAGAAGACGCTCCTCTACACAAAGAGACGTCAAACGAGCTTCAGCATCCTGAAAACATTTTTTTTTTGTTAGCGAACAATAATAATCTTTATACAAATCTAGTTATTATAATCTAATACTATAAGCATTATGGATATACTACTCCAATTGGTTTTAACTATTGTGGCTTATTTTCAACGGATTTTGATGAGAGCCCATTCAGGTATTACATAACACTGACTTTTAAGATCATTGAGCCCTCTCCCTCTCGGCTGTAACGTTTTACAAGAGCTTCCTCTCCCCAAACTGCGTTAAGTAATATTTGAAAGGCCCCTGATTGAAAAGTCAATTCTTATAGAAAATACTAAAGAATGAGGCTTATTTTTTCTAATAGCGCTTGAAATAAAAAGTTGTGATTAAGTCGAAAAAAAAAATCACGTTTGTTAATGAGAAAATTTTAAATTATATCAAAATGAATGTGATATTCGTATTCACCATTTTAATTTATCAGAATTGAATCGTGTATGTTTAAACTTAAAGAAAAACATTAATTTGCCCCAAATTTTGCTTTAGTCATTTTTCTCCTTTTTTGTTTCAATATTGTGTACCGGACTGTAAAAGCATGATTATTTATAGACGTTTGTAAATAAATAAAGTGGTTAACATACTTGATCCCAACAGTCTTCTGTTGTTTCAAGGAAGTGTCTTGCAGCTGCGGTGTCTTTCCAGGAAGGGGGCCACAAAGGACGCGCTTTGTGTCTACTAATCAATGTTTGCATTTGTTCAAGAGATGGATTTTCTCCAACTTCTCGATAAAAAGGCAAGGCGTACGGCTGAGGCTCGGCTGCTTGCATGTCGGTACATCGTGTGCCCAATTCCCACAGGACCAAACCAAGTGCATACACATCAATCTGTTTCAATGCACTCTTTACAATCTCTCAAGTTCACCGCTCCTTCCAGAACTTCTGGAGCCATGTAACGTAAAGTACCTGCAAAAATGACAATAAGAAACTTAAAAAAAAATTTAGGGTACAGCGAGAATTTACCTGCTTCACTTAAGGAGTGATTTTCAGTTTTTTTGGGAACAACAGCAAGTCCCAAATCGCAAATTACACAAGTCTGGTCATATTTGACTAAAACATTTCTAGTGTTAATATCTCTATGAGCAATACAGGGTTTCTTGTAGTTAGAATGCAAATGAGCAAGTCCTTTAGCAATCCCTAGGCTCATCTTGCTTAATGTAGCCAAATCAACCGTATGATTTTTCAAGTACTCCTGAAGACATTGCTGCTCGAGACTGAATATAAGAACATAATCAGAGGATACTCCAGGAGTTTGGTTCCGTTCTCCACCTCCAAAACATTTTAGGAGAGATGCGTTTTCACCTACTAATTTATACATTTCGTGTTCATTAATGAAATAGTTGCGATGATGAGGTAAAAAAACTTTAACTGCCACTTCTTGGTCTTCTATCATTCCGCGATAGACGCACCCATAACGACCTTGGCCTTTGAAAATAAAAGAAATTTATTTAAAAAAAAGTAATAATAATTTAATTGTGAAATACCTATTATTCCACAAAGTTTTAATTTCTCTAAATTAAATTCTTCAGGAGGTGGCATTGGCGGTTGTCCCACTTCGATGTCATCTTTTTTTGGTTTCATGCGCCAACAGAAAAACGCCAATATTCCGGAACAAAATACAAACGAAACACCTGACACAACCCATATTAAAGGACTCAGGGTTAACTTGGGAACTTCTTCAATAGGCGGGATCGATGTTAAAATTCGTTCTTCTTCGAGTACAGCTATGCTTGTAAAGTTCGCATTACACAAATCGCCTGAACAACAACAAAATTTTGTGTTGTTTTTGCCCTTTGGGGGTCTTTTGTCCGATAAACATTCAGTACGTTCGCAATCTGTAGGTCTGCCTGAACTCTTCCAACAACCTGTATATGTACAAATAATAAATATACGATTTATTTTCTACAAAAATTAAGACGAACTGTCAATTTGTTAAAATTATTATTATGTATTTTATTTAAACAGTCCTAACTTCTGTGTTTTCTCAGTTGTGAGCGAAACGTCAGCAAAGAGATGAAAGACATCGCCAGGACCACGGCCTACTAGCCCGGAATCTTCACCGACTAAAAACTCTTGGTATGATTACTTTAGGACGGTTTTCATAGGAGGAGACATTTTCAGTATTGTACCTTTCCTTTTCTTGTAATATTTTTTTGTCAAATTGGGCCTAAAAACCCTAGCTAAGCCTTTGCCACAAAGAGGAGGCTGTCAGGAATCAGTCTGAATAATTTTGTAATCGTCAGTTCTCACAAGTAAATATTTTTTTTCTACAGGATTAATTTTCTTGCCTCCTATATCCTCATGCAAAGTGGTATTTTATTCAAATTTTGAATGTGCTACTAAAATTTTATATACACCGGTTAATATTCAGAAGGTCGGTATAAATATTCAGCAGGTACCCATAATATGAAGATAAAGGAAGGGGTATTAAATAAAAACATTCACACTGTACATTAATTGTGAATCTCGCCGCTATTACCAGATAATATTGTTCCAAAATCTCAAGTTAGTAAAATATATTGATATTACTTGTACGTAGAATATCAACCAAATTGAAAATTTAATCTAATCTAATAAAAAAAAATATGCGTTATACTTATTATAAATATGGTAAACGTCAAATACAAAAAATTCTCAGTATTAGAACAACAAGTGGTTAAAAACACATTTAATGAAAAAGAACACATGGTTTATAAGTAGCATAAGAATTAACACATGGCCCTGTCCTGTAAATCTTACGATTAAATCATTTCAAGTAGCCACTATACATGACTTCATCAGCTAATTTCAAATGGATATCAGTTCATAATACTTTGTAATATGTATGCATAACAGATAATGCATGTTATTTAAATACACTTTTTGTTTTTGGGTGTTCTTGAAACAAGCACATTAAAGTGTAGACATTTTTTATCTTAAGCTTTATAACTCCTACTTAAAATTTTAAATGCAATCACTTGTTAAAATTCTGTGTATGATATAATAAGTATTTGAAACAGCGTGAGAAAATTTAATAACAGTTCCAAAATCTTTATTTTTAATTTCAGTTTTTCTTTATTAAAAAGTAAAAGATCATCTTTGTTCATGTGATAAAAGTGAAAATAAACCAAACTAAAGTTTATCCATAGAAATGTTTAGATACACTATAATTAATATGGTTGACAATATTTTTTTTCTAATAAAATCAAACCTAATTCTATAAAAGAAATAAGAAATATGTATTTGTATAGATAATTTGGATGTCTTCTTATAAATAGATTTAAATACATCTATATGCAGGATATGAAAATTAAATATTAACAATAAGATTTTGCGTAAGAATTATATGTTAAAAGGAATAACTATTTTATTCAGAAAGTTCTAACTCCGCTGTATTTTGTCTTAGGAAATTCTTGTACATTTCGTTTTGTAAGAAAATAAATTATACAAAATAAGTTTTGTAAATCAATAATTAATAAAAATTATACCAGGAAAAACAGCACTTTAATTATGATTTGTTATTTCCAAAGTTTGCATTATAAATATTTAAAACTATGCAGTCCACAATAATGAATCTCTAAACAGCATGTAGCAAAATCTAAGAGACCAAACTCAGCAAAATTCTTTATCAATATCAATAAAACTTCAGATCAAAAACATTAATGTATAAGAAACATCATTGATTAATAGTTGATTAATCTGTGAATGAAATTCTTTAAATACATGATTGATTGAATAATAAGTTCTGTAATAATTAACTTAGAAATGACCAAAACTTGCAAACTTGCATGCCAATTAAGTTTAAACATCTTGGATTCTGTAACAAAACAATTTCTGTGCGTCCACACAAAGATTCAGCTGAAAATTTTCAAATATTGAAACATACCTCAATGTTTGTAATTATTGATATCAATGTTTAATAAACATCCATGATTCTGAATGAAACAGCATTTCTTACCATATGCAATAATTCTATGAAATATATATTAATCTTCAGGTAAATTAAAAATACTTTTTTGGTGAGAATACGGATGAATAAATCTACCACTAAAAATAATTAAGTAATTATAGAAATATAATAAATAACTACTCATACCACACACATCTATTAAATTTTATTCAGTGAAGCCAGTAGGTAGGTAAAAGCATTTAAATACAAACTTTTCCCTTGTGTTTTACCATGTGTAAATAAAATTGTGATAATAAAATTTATTAAACTATTTAAATGTAATTTTCTATTCTGATGAGTTTTATTTTTCATGGATTATCTACATATAAAAATCTATCATAAGTTTTTTGGAAAATTAAATTTAAAAAAATGCATTTAAATAGAAATATTAAATACTTTCATTGAACAGTACTTCAAATACAATTATGTATTAATACACATTATTGTAAGAGTATTTGAAGACAGAATTTTTGGGGATTTTAAATATTTTTGGTAAATTACCTTACAAGTTTGAGAAAAGGCAAATACTTAACATGAGGATTAAATAAAATATAATCCACTAATTTCCATTTCAAAAGGTTGATAAACATGTATTTTTCCTTTCACTAATTATCAGTACTATTGAAATAAATAAATATGGAAAAGTACTCACCCTGACTTATATCAGTAACATTTCCTGTCACATCTTCCTCCCAATAAGCATAACAGTAGTTAGTCCTGCAGGTGATTGTGAGGTTTGTAGAATTCAATTCAAGTGCTGAAATCTCTGCATCCTTAACAAGCTGTATTGAACCGATTGATCTTGCACAGATCACATAGGATTCCTTTGAATTATCCCCATTTTCATCACTAGCACCAATAATTGAAGGCAACAATGCAACATGTAAAAGTACATATATTCTTGTATTATAATGCATTATAATAACTAATTGTGCACTCCGGTTCCTGAAAAAATAAAACTGTAGATTATTTGCTGTTTATTATTACCTTTAATAACAACAACAAATGGTTAAGGTTGTTAAACGTGTTTATTGATTTTTTTAATTGGCGATTCTGTGACAGTAGATGCTTAATAAACGAGTGAGACAGAGATCGTTAAAGATGCACATGAATGAAAATAAAAAAATACAAACCCATTACTAAACATGAACGACAGTAAATATTAATATCAAATTACAAGATTTGTTGTTCAGGTACGGGTCTTTCTTGTTACTTGTATAAGAGTATACTGTTGACATTTTTCTTAATTACATGGTCGTTTATCTATTGCAGATGGTATTTTTGAACTTTGTTCACCTCATATACTCTAACAGCGGTTTACGCTTATAAATTATAATTATAATTGTATACTATTCACGTATTTCACTTCAGCAAACCAACAACATTCCACGATTGCACTGCATTCTTTTTATTTTTCGTTTTATTCGTTTATCTATGGTTTATCTATGCACTGCTTACGGTCACATGCCTAAGTAAGTAATGTCTACACATCCACACGTTTCATTGCTGTACTGATAAAATAACTCTTCTATCAATAATTCATTAACATTTCCTTAACATGATGAACGTGTTACTTTCTTATAAAAAATTTGAATTATAAAGAACAAAATTCTTTTTTTTTTATTTTATCATGTCTCTAATATCGTTAAAATCGCATTGACGATATTGGAGACATAATGAACATAACTGGACATAACATAATCTATGAATTAAACATAACCTCATTTTAATCTGCAATCATTGCAGTTCTAAGAACGTTTCAAACAATAATCTATTAGAGATTTTTATTAATATATGCTATAATAATTATATATTTATTTGATTTTAAGTGATTCTTTTTAAATTTTTGTTGATAACTGGTATTATTTTATTGTCTGCCTGTTATATAATTTGTGGATTAATAAGTGATGCGAAATGTTTAAGTTTATGCAGTTATAGAAGTGATTCGTGTAGTTATTCTTTTATATTTATGACAAAGCTTTACAATGATTAAGAAATCTCTTACAAAAGTGCCCTTAACATATTCATTTCGGAAACTTTGGTTGAGAAAAAAAGGGTAAATATTATTAAATTAATGTAGGTACCTAGTTGCTAAATACCTTTTTCTATTGAAGTTTAGAATTTGGCCAATATACTGTTGTTAAACCTGGAAAATTATCTCCAAAGAAACTTATTCCTCAGCATATTATAAAACCATGTTATTATGAAACGGGGATCCCTTTAAATGGACCTCAATATCCTGAAACAAAAAACAATGAACAGATACTAAAATTACAAAGAAGTTGTATATTAGCTGCTAACATATTAAAATACATTGGGAATACAATTTATGTAAGGTCCTATTTTTATAATGTAATTAAATTATTATTTCTTCCATCTATTTTAAACAGTTGTCTGTAGACAGGCCAGACCACAGATGAAATAGACACTATCTCTCACAATTTGAGTATCATAAATGATGCTTATCCTTCTCCATTAAATTATAATTTTTTTCCAAAATCTATTTGTACGTCAGTCAATAATGTGGCTTGTCATGGGATTCCTGACAACAGGCCGCTGGAAAGTGGAGACATAATTAACGTAGATATAACAGTAAGTACATAAAAGTGTGATAATGAAGAAAATCAAGCAACTCAAGGGAAGAAAATGATTACTTCATAAACAAGCCAACTTTTAGCCTCATAATATTGAAATTGTTAAAACTATAAAGCGAAATATTGAGTTCATTATAATGTAATAATATTTGATCCCTTGAGTTTCTTTAAGGGCATATTTTAGAGGAAAAATCGCGATTTATAATAATATGTTTATTAAATGACAACATTTAGGTGTTTTATGATGGATATCATGGAGACTGTTCTGCAACTTTTAAAATTGGCTCTGTTGATGAAAAAGGACAAAGATTGATACAAGCAACTAAACGATCTCTGGACATAGCTATTTCCATGTGTAAGCCAGGAGTAAAATTTTGTGAAATAGGAGCCTGTATTCAAAAACTGGCGGAAGAAATGGGATATGCTATAGTACCAATTTTTGCTGGCCACGGTATTGGGGAGTATTTTCATGGAGCTCCAGATATTTATCATATTGGTATGTGTATGAAAACATTTAATTTTGGTTTTTAAACTAAAAACATTAAGGAAATTATACTTACTTAAATTTTAGAAAATGATTACCCTTATACTATGGATGTGGGAATGACATTTACAATTGAACCCATACTATCTCAAGGGACGTGGGAAGTAAAAATCTTAGAAGATAATTGGACTGCAATAAGTGTGGACAACTCCAGAAGTGCACAATTCGAACACACCATCGTCATTGAAGAACATGGTTCACGAATTTTAACAGAACCTGATAGCACTGATATAACTAAAGGGTTTTCCTTAGAAGATTTAAAAAACCCTCATTTAATACCTATAAAATAAAATTGGTTAAGAATAATAAAAAAATAACGAAGAAATAAAACTGCGTATCTTTTTTATTATGTATCGTTTTTATATTACACTGTACGAGTTCTTAAAATCCTTAGCAAACGTCTGTACAATATTTCCTTCCTTCAAAATATAAATAGAGGACCAAGGAGAGAATGAAAATAACCAAAATCGGTCGTTTTTACACATAACTACATTTATTTTTTTCAGTACAAAATGGAATGTGCAAAATATAAATATTTGGTTATTTTCACACGAGATTATTTACAGTTTTTCCTTTTATAAGAAAATGCTGACATATTTAATAATACAACATATATTTTATATATTACGATATAAAAATATATTTTGTACCCTTCTTTTTAACGCAATAAATTAATCTTGCTTTTCGCGGTAAAAAAATATTGCAAATAAATACATTTCATATTCTACATTTTTACACATTTGATATTTACAACGTACATTTCTCATGGGGAAAAAACAGAAAAACGAGGTCTAAAACATTACAAAATAATAGAACTAATTATGGGAATGATATATTTTAATAAGTAATAAGTTGTTAATAATTTAGAAGACCCAAAGTAAAATAATACGGGATAAATATATTTCTAATGAATCTACCTGAAAGATATCTCAATTATATTTTTGAAATAAATGGGTAATGAAATAATAAAATTTTGGAAGTTTCAGCCTATAAAGATCATTTTTTTTAATGACCAAATACACCATACCCTGAAAAGAGCTCATTATGATATTTTTTACAATTTTTTTGAAAACTAACTTTGATATCTCAAATTTTCAACTCTGATCCCGTTCATTTTAAAAATATATTTTAATAATGAATATGATTCACTGGTTCTTTTGGTGTTTTATTTAAATTAAACTAAATATACAGAACTATTACTTTCAGTCTTGTCTTTCTCAGTTAAGTGATTATAAATATTTAGACCAATTTATCTCCCATTTTTTGAATTAATTCAACAAATAACACTAAACTGGGTTTAACTTTTTTCCTTTAGAAATACTTGTTTTTTAACACACGTATACAAAAAAATCAATATGTCAACATCAATAAAAAAAACAAGGGAAATATACAACTTAATTAACATAAAAAAATATTTACAATATTTAAAGCGACAAGAAACAAACTTTTGTACTATATAACATTTATGTTTACTTATTAAAAGCCGCAAAAAGGAGAGAAAAAAAACAACAGAACAGGGAATTGGATTTGCATCTTACTATTGCACGTTTTAATCATTTTTTATTAGTACTTCGTCCTTTAAACTGAAACAGTGACAGCAACTCGTTAAATTGTAGAAATTCGTTTATTTCTTCAGAATTTACAAATGAATGAAATTAAACGACCTTTAATAACAAATACACGTGTGTAAATACATTTAATAGTTTGATTTTATACTTTAAAAATTACATACTTTTTCTTTTTTTAACTTTCAACAAAAAACAATTAGGAGTGACTGAAGTACTATTACCTATGTAGTTCTATAGTAAATGTAGCATTATGCATTTAAGTAGTATGTTGTAGAAAGAAACCCAACCGTAATTGAGATTAAAAAGAAAACACGAGATCCAATAATAAATTATTAAAAACTTAGCATAATTAAAAAGTAATAGTAATAATAATAATAACGAAGCTCGGGGTCGTCGTATTGGAGAAATGCACTTTCAAATATTATTAATTGAAATTCTAATTCCCAACATTAGTCGACATGGTTATACATCCAAAAAATCGCCTTCCAAAATTTAGCTAGTGTTTAATTAAGCGAAAGAAGGTGAATCAATAAATAAAATGTTTCAATTTTTTAGGTCCAATTGGCAATTAAGTAAAGTAAATATCAAAAGTTTGTTTAATCACAAATTTCTTATAATTAAGGAAAAGGAAAAGCTGTAGTTTATATATGTAATGGTGAACTGTCCCTGATGCTATTGTAATTGTCATGTGTCTTCTAAAATATTAAAATACTATTGGCTTTTATTTATCTCCATAATATTAAACCAGAAATTGATTTGAAAACAGTTTTTTAAAAATTTTAATCGTAATTATCATGAATTAACTTAATTTTAATAAAAAAAAAAAAAAAAACATTACACGTATGGTACAACACAAAGGTTTCAAAGGGATAAAACGACATAACAATAACCATGACAAAAATATGTTTTGTAATTTTGTTTTCTAATTTGTTGTAGCATCTACGGTTTATTATCATTTACAATATCATCAAGTAAGTAGACGAAATCAAAATTAAATACGTTTTGGGGATGAAGAAGTACTTTTTTCATCCTTCTTTATTGTGCAATTGATTTGTAAAAAAACATGTTTTTGGTACTTATTACTTCAAGTAAATGTTTTTTTCTTCATGTTCGTGGTTATTTACTAGTTAAAAAATATTTTTTTCTTCTCTTTATTGGTAAAGTGGACCAATTTCTGATTCAATATCTTTGGAGTAATTAAATGACAACAGTAATAACCTGTACAAAAAATACGAGGCTTACAGCTACAAGGGCAGATCACTCTCCACGCTTACCCGCTTCTATAGCCTTTTCTGCATGCGCACTCAATCGACCAATGTGGGACCTTCAAAGTGAACCTTTTCAACAGTTTTCTTTAATTATAAAACAACCCGTTTGTAAAATACGAATTGAATTGTCTTTTTATTTTTTTCGTTTACGTTGCGTCATCCGGAAGTCGTTCCACGCGATACCTATTGTATGGGACGTAAGGGGTTTGTGTTAAGTCATTATTCGTCATCACCCGTGTCCTATTTGGCACGACACCCTCACCCCTTCCCATTAACCAATCCGTACACTGTTTATGTTGCGTTTCACTCACATTTTTCGATGTCCATTTCTTCAGCCATGCCTTAAACTTCGTCGCGCGTTTCTTCGTTACACATGGATGAGACTACAAAAGCAACAAACAAGAAAGTCAATAAAAAATATGATAATTATCTAGGATAACACTAATGTGGTTTTAACAGCACAATGATATTCGTAGGGGAAAAAAACAAAATATTTTTGAAATATTCCAACACGAACATTTAACTAATTAAAAAACAATTTAACCACAAACAATCAACCTTATTTACAAAGTCGTTAAATGTATACAAAAAAAATTGCCGAATCGTTGTCTCTGAATGTGTATTTTATAAACAGAAAACAAAGAAATAACACCATAGGTTTTAGTCTAATGCAGTATACAAATAGTGTTAAGATAATAGGAAATTACGAGGATATTCTTTTTTGTTTACGTCTTACGAAATATTTATATTATACATTATATATACAAAATACCTATATAATTTGAATACAAAAAAAAATGCAATTAATCGTTATGTCACTAGTGAGTAACAAGCAAATTAAAGCCTCTTCAGTTCGATTCTTAAAAATATAAGGCTATAATGTCGTTAATGGACTGGTTTTCTTTTAGGGAAGGGATCTAAATCATGATAAACTCACCTGCTTAGCTCTAAAGAAGGCACTGTGTTTATACAGGTAACTGTCTTTGTTCACGGTAAACATAATTTTCGAATCATTGGCGTTCAATTTACATTCCGTCTCGTCAGAAACGTCGTATCCTGGATGATGGGTTACGTTTCGTTCGGGAGCACTTTTCTCTTTCAATTTTTTATCCAGATCTTCGTCGATCATCATCGCTGACGCGTCATCGAGCAAAGCATCACCACCACTCCCACTGCTCCCGTTATTTTCGCTACTACCCCCCATACCATCCCCAGATTCCGCGCTGACTTCTTCCGTGGCCAGTCGTTTCTTCTGTTCCTCCTTGTAATTGTTCGGTAACGATGAATTACTTTTACTATTACTATTACCACTTAACTTTTCGGCCCGTTGTTTTTTCTCCTTTTTAATCCTCATATTTCGATGTAAAAAAACTGGTGAACGTGGCACCTTAACGTCTGAAACGTCCACATACCTCTCTTTGTACGAATTCCACTTTTTTGCATCGTCCACCTTCTTCTTGGCATCGTCGGCTGGTTCCGTGTCTAATAGTTCAATAGTTATTTTACACTCCTTTTTATAAATAAATATCTTGAAACAGTTCTCGTCCTGTATCGCGGATTCAGCTGCACGTTGATACGCAAGTTCACGATGAGCACGTTTATGCGCAGTCACGCACGGACCCCCTGTACCTCCTCTTTTCTGTTCCCGATGGTATAAGTCTATGCACGCAGTTGCAGTGCGTTCTGTCACGCAGTGTTGCAATTGCCGCACTGCATATTGGACCACTTTGTCAAGCGTGAACGCTGTATATGCATGGATGCCGAACATTTCACGCAGCGTGTCTTCGTACGCATTCGAATCCATATTACCGTCGAGAAGATTCTTGACCATATCAAGGAACGCTGGATAATAGTCTTCGACTTCTATTTGGGGTTTCGGTTTCAACCGAAGGGCTACGGCCGTACTTTCTTTGCGATTTAAACACTCTTCCTCTTCTTCAGCCGCCAGAACAATTGCACGCTCGTAAATTTTCGCCAAACGTTCGCACAGGATCGCGTGCAACCTCAAGAAAATGTACCAATTACTGTTGGCCATAAACATTGTATACGCTTCGTCCTGAAACATGAAAATATTATTAGACTAGTCTTACTATTCCATAAGTAATAATTTATATTATGAAAAATTATACATATACAATTCAAGTCATTGAATAGACTAAGTCTGGTATATGGGTGCTATGAAGACAAATAAAAAAATAAACTGTAGCAAATACTTTAAGAAATTATTTTGCAATAAAATAAAATCATTTTGTTATTTGCGAGTTTGTTTAGTACTGCATCTTATACCGCCTATCGAATTATTATTAAAGATAGATAGCTTAGATCAAACAGTACAAAAAAATTAAAAATTCTAATAAACCATTAAAATATATAAATACTGTAAAACATACGGGATCTGATGTTTGTGCATGTAGCGGCACTTTCATATCTTCCTCTTTGACTTCCACCTTGTCTGTAATTTTCTTGTCTTTGCAATCATCATCAGATACTCGAGCTGGTGACTTTCCCCTGGACTAGTACTACTTTCAGATTTAGGTCTTACATCAGTAGAATTGATGCTGGTATTTTCGTTTTCTGTTTCTTCCTTATCGTCTGCATCAAGCACAAAAAAGCAAATTTATAAAATTTTATTATTATCAGAGAATTTAATTTTTACTTACCATCGTCTTCCCTCTCATCATCACTAAGCTGTTGTTTTGGATGGAAGAACATTTCAGGAACAAATTGTCTAAGAATATGCTTGATTCGCCTCTTTTCGCCCTTTTGGATCCCTGTTTGTCTTTTGACATGATGAATAAGGAGATTGGCCGCATCGTCTAAGATTGTTTTGTCCCGATATGGGATAACGAGATGGGGTCCCACAATTGGTTCTCCAGAACCTTCTTCATTTTGTTCGTGTCGCTAAATGAAGAGAAAAATTGTAAATAATACAAACTTGTGGCACTGTTATTAATAACTTACTTCATCAAATAACGTTTCTATTTCGTTGAAGAGACTCTTTGACCTCAGTGCCTTTACATCGTTCTGTTTGAAATTGATCCCTTGATGATCGAGACTTTTTAGATAATACTTTTCATTTTGTTCACGCCAAATCTTATTGAAACCCTTCTGTGCCTCGCGCCATTCTTCTTCTTTCGCCTTGAGCCTTCTCAGCACCACGGGAACCGCTACGGCAGGATTTCGAGTCAGACCTTCAATTATGTCATGCGCTTTGTCCCCATAGATACGTTTAAGCGCCCTCTGGTGTAAGACGGGAGAACTGCCGCCGAGACATTCGTCCAAACGATAGCGAGCCACCTCGTCCGGACTCATTCGGTTCAGTTTTTTTTGAACGCCCTCCAAAACTCGAATAGTCGACGCGTTCGTCTCGATAACGACATCAAGTTCGAAACGCTCATCTTCACACCGGTACATGTACTCTTCATATTGTGTCTTCCGCGAGCTGACAAATGTACTGTCTTCGGACCATGTCGGAAATGACACCCACTGATCGTTTAATACTTCTTTACAAAGTTGCGTACGACCTGAACATTTCATACTTTCCTAAAGCAAAAAGAAAAGTGAATATTGGATTTAGTGAATAAGGAGTGTGGGTTTTACCTGTGATGGAGGTACAATGCAATAACTAGCACCCAATCTTTTAGCGGTGGATAAGTCTATTTCGACGGCATGTTCACCCTGTGGTCGTTCAGTACGCACCATATTATATGGGATGTTCTCCACTTCTCCCTGACCTAAAAATTCTCGGAACCACCTAAATAGTTCGGGGAACTTCCCCAGAAAAGGTGTCACAAGCTGAACTAGCTCACTCTTCGAGACAATCTCTTGATTAAAAAGAGTTAGGCACCTGGAACAAGATAAAGTTTTATATTTTAACATTAGAATGGTATAAAAAATTAAAACTACTCTAATTCAAAAATAATTTCAGAAAAAGTGCTTAATTGATTTACTTATTTGGATGCCAATAAAGAATTTAAATTGAAACGAAAATAGCCCATATTTTAAGCAATATTAATTAGAAAACCAAGAAAAATTGGCTTAAAACCGCAAAAAAATAAGAATAAATATCTACTTAATTGATATAACTTGAATAACTGTATGGAAGTTTATATTCTATTGTAAAAATATTTTTTTCGTAATATGTTGCATTAGGATAGATAGCTTCCATAATTTTATTTCGGCTCAAATTTTTCAAAAATATAGTAGATATATTTTTTGAAAAAATTACAATGTGCTTTCAAATTATTTCAGATTTTCAATTTAAATTTTCGGAGAGTGTGGAAGAATAGTATTGAGTATTACCTAAGGAAATTATCGTAGACCACTTGTGACCTGAGGGCTTTCCGGACCTTGTCAAAAAATGCATAGTCATTCAAAGTGCAATACTTAGCAGCTTCCGCTATGGTCACATCTCGACAAGAAGACGAAGACAATTTGTGTTTCTTCTGAGGAGGCACATCTCTTTGCGGGTGATGCGGATGATGAGGATGATGAGTTAAGTTTGGATAGGGCGATGATCTCTTTACCTGACCAGTAACATGTCCAGGTTTATGAGATACACCATGATGATGTCGATGCTCGATCATGTTCTCGCCGCCCCGATAGATCTGTTTCGGGGGTTGCTTTTTGGCCACATTTGAAACATGATCGGGAGCTGATGGAGGTGGTGAAGCGTGGCTCGTAGCGTCTGGCAAAAATTGACCAAACTCTGCCAAGAGATCGCTCTGGTTCTCAAACAATTTTGCCACTTGGCTGTACACCTCTTGTTCAGTGAGATGTTTACCGGTATTGCCTCCTCCTCCCGAAGATTCTTTCAATGTTCGTTGTTCCTTCTGGTAGGTGTGCAAGATTTCTAAGAAACGTTTGTATTTTTCTGGCTGCCCTTGGAAACGATTCTGTAGGACAAAGAGGCTTTTTCAAAAAATAGTGCAAATAGAAATGCATAAAAGAATGATATAGAAAATATTATGACAGAAACTACATATTTGCAAAACATCTAAAACGAAATCAACTTTTTTAAATATCCTTTTTTTCTCGTTTGTCTTCAATTAAAGAAACTTTTAATGTATTCAGCTTTGAATTTCATCGTTTTCTCCCTTATTATGATTTTTTTGTAAAGAATAAATATACAGAAACCAATTGTTATGACGGATGGACAACAAAATTCCATCATAACGGTTAGAGGAAGATATTACATTTTTCCATTAAACATACACGCTGAAAATATTACATCAATTTTTTATACAATAAAAACAGTCACGATAACCAACCTTTGTAAGATTACTTTCAAGTGGTTTATAAAGTTAAAACAAGGTAACCTCGATTATCACGTATAAATAAATAAATAATGTTTTTTATTTCAAATGTTACTTGAGAGACCAGGTTTGTTCATCATTATGATTTTATAGTTACAATAATTATGTTTTAAAGGAGATCATTCGAGTATTAATTTTTCAAAAACTGATATAAACCTGTATACTTATATAGAAAATTAGAAATAGTATTTCTCCTAGCTTATTATCGATGTACATTATTTTAAGTCTGTTTAAAAACTAACACGAAATAAATACCGCCAAGAAATTTTGAAACAATAAGCAACGTATTTTATAAATGCGCAGTTATATTTAAATGAAATGAGATAGAATGTTATACGCATTCGCAGCAAGAGTGAGACGCGATTAATGAGGACATACTGCCGCCTGCGACACTCGACCTTATTGCCTCCGGGATGAATCAATCTGTTTTGCCGCATTGCCACATTTACATTATTTTATCGTCGCACATTCAAAATAATTAGGCCGAAAAAAAAAAAGAAAAATAATAACATACATTCGACAGCTTATTACTTATACCACAGCAAACTTTAATACTGACAATAATAAAAAAAATAACACTCTAAACATTGTTTATATTGTGCTGTGTAGTAACAGGCCCATATACATCCGCAAAACTATTTCACGTGCAAAATATGCACACAAGAAAAAAACAGATTTTTTTGGGAAGCCCTAAAAAAGGTCTTTTTTTCTTCCCGCTGTCGCACCTACAGTAATTTATTTGACCCTTAACGGACAATGGAAGTCATTAATTTCTTAAAGGAATGAAAACCAATTGTTCTATTTTGTAATATTCAATTAACAAATAACGTACATGTTTTGAGATCTCGTGCAAAAAATAGCGAAATGTTTGACATAAATTAATTTACCTTTAATATGAACAATTTTATGGTTTGTGACAACAATGCTTAAGTGGGCGTGAATTTCAATTAACCAAACATATTTGTGAAAATTAATAACCACGAAATTTAGAATGCACTATACTTCGTTTTGAAACAAATCTATATAATTTGGTTAAAAATTATTAACTTAGGTAAACACATTTTTTAGTATATTACTTAATATTAATAGTTAAAATCGCCCAAATAATTGAAGAAAAAATAATAAGCAAACCAGCTTAGGGAACAGCATTAAAAATATAATAATTAATTACCAAACTTTACAACATTTGTATATACAAAGGTACAAATGGTTAGTTGACCTTCAAACGTGACCGTCTATAAAGACAGTCGTTTATTAAAAATGCAAAAGTTTGATTGCAATTTTTGACGCGTGCAGTAAAATAAGACACGTATCTTAATTTTAATTTTTAAGTGTCCGTTAGTTTGATTTATTCAATATAATTTCTTTTTTTTGAGTTGATTTTTAAAACATATTGAGCATAGGTGACGTGCCCCCGCAACTGAAATTAAGTTTTTTGTCTAGGCCCTAAATATTCTTTTAAATTTGTAGTGATCTACCTACTTGGAAAAAATATGTCTTTAAGAATGTCTTAAACCATAAAAAACATGGTACTGATACCCCAGAGTTCATGATATTACAAAAAATTAAAGAAAAAACTGTTATTGTCATCATTATTCAATAAACTCCAGTTTTTTATTGCATGTATGTTTTATTAGAATTAATAAAATAATAAAATGAAATATTTCTTTTGATCACAAACTCATGCTACTCCAGTTTCAATATTCTTAGAGAAGGGGCAAAAAATGGTAATTTGCTAAAAAATGACGAGTCCCGGTAATTTGGGGACATTTTCACTACTCTAAATCATATATATATACCCTTACCTTTATTTTATTAACATAATTTATTGCGTGATTAAACTCCACGGGTTGATTTTGGGGGGCCTCGGCATGCCCCAATGCTTGGTTTACAGCCGCCTGAGCTGCAGACAGGGTTATAGCATTGTGGGTGGAGTTGTTATGAACGGGTATTGTCACAGCAGCAGCCCCACCACCCACCCCTCCTCCAGGTCCCACGGGTCCACCACCTCCTCCACCACTTCCGTAACCACTTGAATGATGTAAGACAGACGTCACGGGAGGCGTCACAGTGACGGGTTGTGGCGCAGCCACCGCGGGCATATGCGAAGACAGTGAATGGGGTTGTTGGGATGATGGTGGTACGGATATAGGCTGACCGTGGGCGGACATGTTGCTGTGTATTATCGTTCCGGAACCGGAAAAGATCATTGCAGGTTTCTGTTGTTGGGGATCCGGCGGCATAGTTCCTGTCGTGGGGCTAGGCATACTCACGGACACTTGGAACGCATAGCCTTGTTCGTTCTTTTGCACTTCGATTTTGTAACCAGGTGGTAAAAAAGTGTTAAAACCGACTATAAGATCAGGGAAGCCCCTAAAAAGGTTTGAAACGCGTTGTATGACTCCTGGTGTGTCTATGGATTGACTTTTGAACTCTTTCATAATGTCCAAGAAATCGTTGTACACTTGCGGTTGGGAACCAAACTTGTACTTAACTTGATCGAGGTACGAAAGAGCATCTTCCACCTTAAGTCTTTGGAAGGGAGTGCCTCCACCTCCTCCTGGTGATTGTTGTTGTGGTTGGGGGACCGGCTGTTGAGGAGGTGCTGTTGGAGGAGAAGCGCCCTTCGAACGCATCTGCGAGTGTCCGGACATCGACATCGATTGAACGGCTTGGGCTTTCGCCGCGTGGGGCGTCGCGACGGCCGGCATCACCCCATAACATATCGGGGTCGCTGGCGGATATATACCCGACTGCATACCCTCACTGACCACTTTCACTGTCCCAGAATTTGGATACGCCGCTGTACTGCCACTATTCAATAACGTCTGACGATGATACAAATTTCCACTCAACGGAGGACCACTTCCTTCTTTTGACGTTTCATCAACACGCAAACGTTTCATTTCAATTCACATTGAAGCAGCTGCAAAACAAAAAAATTAATTAACGTATAAGCCTTTAAAAAAAACAATACATTTAAAAGTACATAACCTAATTTTGAGAAGTATTTGGAATTAATAAATTGTTAGTTATTTGCCTTACAATGAAATACATAACCTAACCTAACCTGTGAACCAATATTCTTGAATAGGAAACATTATTAAATACATATTAAAAGAACCCGGAAAGGATAAAATTTATTTTATACAACGAATAACAGCAATGTCAAAAAAATAGGTTAACAGAACATGTATACACAGCATTAGAAGTAACAAAAAAAAAATACTATTACCTATATGCATTTAAACAGGTCAACAGCATTATTCATTAATTTTCATAGGGATGCATCATTAATTTTTTTTTTATAGGTAGGTAAATTATTTACTTTTTTATTGAAGAAAGCAAATACTCGTTGGTATTGAAATCATTACTAATAAATCAATAATTATTAGTTAAAACCCCTATTAGGAACGTATGTAATCATACAAAAAAAAAATAAAGCGTCTATCTGCTAATTTCAGCTGATCATGTGTAATCACGCCTACATGATGCAACGTCATTGGTTGAAGGCGTTTACGTTCTTGCTGTATATGAAGGGGTTACGCGTTATCACAGTCAACAATTACAATATTTGCGAAGTAGGTAGTTGGCTTTAAGTTTTTCGTTTCGCAAATAATTTCTAAATATGATAAGACAGTATTTCAGAATTGAACGTGCCACTAATTAAGGAAAAATGAAAAGGTACCTAGGTATGTTTTCATATTTGTAGTACTTTTGTTACACGTATTATAAAATGTGTAAATACATATAATATGTACATGGATGCGGTTGTTATTATTACAGTTAAAATTATTATATTCAAATGTTGATTACGTGCTTTCACAAATGACCTTGATTATAAAAAAGCTATAGAAAGCTAAAAATATTTAATCAAATGAAACATATTTGGGCAACTTTTATCGTATAATAAAGTGAAACTCTTTAAGCTATGTAATGCACATACCTAAATTACTTTGCTTTTACGATTTTTCGAATTCGAAATAAAAATAACTACGAGCTTGGAAACATAGAACATCTTCCGATTCAAGTGATGTAATATGTATTTAAAAATTGAAGTTCCCTGAAGATCATATACGCAAAAATGTATGTAAGTATAATAAATAACGTTATGTACATTGTTAAATAACAAATGTACAATATAGCTAGCGTGTAATTAAAATGTTTAATATTATAAGAGTATACGTAGGTATTACAAACTTAAATATTTTAACGCAACCAAAACCCGGTGCTCTCGACAAGTTCTTTATGCTTTGATCTGTACAGTGTTGTCATTGCTAATACTGACGCTAGACTAACTTTCACTACCTTCTTTGTGGGTAGGCGAACGGTATTATTGGCAACGTTGCACATACAGAATTTGCTCCCGCGATCGCCAAGCCCAGGCTCGTTATTGGACAACGCTGAGATCGATAGGACGGTGGAAGGGTAAAGAGCAAAACGAACACAGTGGTGCAGTTACGGAAGAATCGCAGCTCTGTAACTTGTAGTGTGATTGGAAGTAAGGTTGATTATTGCTTACAACGAACGCAGTAAACAAAGTATAAAATGTACGACCCGGATTACATAAAATATTTGTTTTGTTCACCAACATATTCGGAATTAAAAGTTGCAGGATTTTAATAATAATTTCCTACAAAAAATGCTAATTCAAGAACGTAATTTCTACAAATCTGCTAAATTTACCGCATTCAACACAAGAAGTTGCCAACTTGTATCATAACACTATCATGCTATCATTTATAACATGCTGTGCACGGTTGCCAGGTCAAGTATCCGCAACGTCGGCGAGTACTACAAACATCAGTTAATTTTCATTATATTACTTTTATATATTCTTTTAAACCGTTTACTAATTTAATGATACAAGATGCATATGTTTTATCACAAAGTTCACTCTCAAACATACCATTAATAATCATAAACGAAAAAGGTTACTATGTAAACAAACACTAAAAAACACGATAATAACTTAAACAATAGTTAAATAATTTAATTTGCCAGTAAAATTAGTTTAGATGCCAATATCAACATAAAGTATGTTGCTTACCCTAAAAAAGCTCTTGTAACTAAGTTTCTTCCGTAATTACTTGTTCTGCACTGTTCACTCTTATAAACTAACAATTCTATACGATTTTTATAAAGAAAACTCAATTTTATTGGAATATTTAGCACATTGAAAAATTGAGTCATTCTGTTATTAACCTTCTCCTACCGCAACCGATTAGCGACTGGCTGGTCAGAAAATCTCAGAAGCTTGTTTGGGCGAGTCGATTGTTGAAAATGGAGAGTTCCGTCATGCATTACATTAATTTTATTGTTTCCCCCGTACAAATGTAGGAACATTTTAAACCAAAAAGAAAACATTTTTTAATGCAAAATCATAAATGTCACAAATACTTATTTTAATGGAACCATTGAAATTTAAACATTGAAATTTGAAAACTAACCGGACGCCCCCTTAATTATCTTTCGGTGGCATGTAAACTTCGCCAAAAATAAACTGATGGCGCTTTAGATGCTTTATTTAAAACTTGGCGGGTTTCGAATAAACTTAACATTTCTAAAATAAAAACGATGTAATGAATCGTAATGAATACAATCAGTTTGTAAAGTAATAGGGACTCAGGAACAGTAGCACCAATTACATTATAAATGATAATCGGAAATGGAATGATTTTTACCATACATCTTTGCGGTGAAAAAGTTTACATGAAACTAAATGACTAAATAGTATTAATAATAAATCGTATAATTATTTATTGAATAATTGTTACTTAACACACCTGGTAGATAACAGAAGCAACCAATGTAAAACTAGTACGTGTACCTAATATGGTTTTTATGTGATTTATTAGAAAATAAATTAACAGTACCTTAGAACTTCAGTTTATAATTAGGAACAAAACTTGTATTAACTGTTTTTCGAGAAAATGTTTTTTTATACCGTACTGTTAATTAGTGTCATAAATTATTTGGTGATTAATGTACATTCAAATTCCTACGGGCCTGAAGGAGGATATAGTATAATAAACGAAGATGTTATTGGAAACGAAGTCAAGTGTTTAGGTAAGTAAAAGGTTAAAATTTAAAAATCACTGAAAAGTATTCAAAATTTTTTGTTTATAGTATGCAAAGCAGGTATAAATGAATTAATTGATAAGCTCAAAAAAGTTGATCCTTCGAAAACAGAAGATGTTGGTGGATATAAATTTGATTCTGAAGGGAATATTAAAAAAAAACTAATTCCACAATTACAATCAGAAATATTTATTTCTGAAATGATTGATGAAATATGTGGAACCATGGAAAGTTACCTCAGAGCAAGATGGAAGTCAAATGGGCAGCTTACTCTTTTAAAAATGTTTGACTCCAGGGGAAATATGAACTCTGCTATAAGTGAAGTAGACATAATACAAGACGAAGACTTAAACAAAAGTTTGGAATTTTATGTAAGTAGAGAAATTTCTCTTTCAATTCAATGTAGTTTATCGTTACGGTTTTAGTGTAAATCCGTTTTTGAGGAATATGAAGAAAATGTAATTAGTCATATCAAAGCAGAGACCAAAGACATCATAACACAAGTTTGTATTGTGGAATCAAAGTTATGTAAAGACAATGATTCTGATAGTAAAACAGATAAAGAAGAACTGTGATATTTAAAAGTATCTTTTAAATTATCTTGTATTTATTTCAATAAAATAATTTTACAGTCATAAAGTTATTTATGGTTATGTTTTTTTTACATAATAACGATCCGTGTTGCCAGATTCTCTGTAGCTTTCTGTTGTTTCAAAAACTCAAAATTTTCCTTTTCCACCGCAAAATTTTCATTTCTTCTTATAATAAAAAAGGTCTAAAATTGTTAATTGCTTAGTAAAAATGTTAATAACACATAGTATCCGATTTGCGCAAAGTAAAGGTGGGAAAAGTCTTGTGTTGAAAACCATCGCAGTTGTTGGTATAAATTGCCATTATCGGTCCTTTACATGTTTTTTTTTTGTGAAAATTTATCTTATAAAAGAAAATTATTGATAGTTCTGCCGCAGGACCAATTTTTGTATGCTTTGTTTCACTACTTTTTCAAAAATTTCCATAAAATAAGAAATTGCCAACGATCTGGCAATGCTGCAGAATACAGATACCAATGGAACATAACCTAAAAGTCCAAAACTATGGAGTACTGTGACTCTTTAATTAAGATGAGATAAAAATAACTTTTAGGATATTTTTTATCTTTATGTTATTATAAAAAAGAAAAATTAAAATCTTTAGATAAAATTAAATATAAACATGATAGTTTTGTAGTATTTTTGAGGTTAGTGGGCCCAGGTTAGGCCGTGTGAATATTACCTTTAATTTCTGAAAGAAAAGCGACTTGGGCTTCTTGAAATGGTAACGTATCAACCAGATAACTCTCATTACAAAAAACTCTCAATTTTGGGAGAGTGCTATAATGGTTTAGCTGTAGTATACTTGGCTAAACATGTTCCTTCTCAAAAACTTGTTGCCTTGAAGAAATTTAACATGGATAAAGCAAAACATGCTAATTTAATACAGGTGGGTATATTCATTTTTTTACAGATTGATACTAAAATAAGGCTTACATCTTTCAGCAAGAAGTTATTTTAACGAGACAACTTCAACACTTTAACATTTTGCCTTACTTTGTTTCTTATGTTATTGACCAAGAGGTCTGTGTGATAAGCCCACTCATGGAATTTGGTTCATGTAGAGATTTACTCAATACCCACTTTATTGAAGGTTGATTATTTATTATTTGCAGTGTACCTTGAAAAATATATTAACATTTCATCTATATTGTTTTAACAAAATATTTAATAATATATTTTAATTAAAATGTCATTATAAAAGTTTAGACAAAACTGTTATTTTAAATATTTTGTTGAAACAATTAGGCTAGTAGAATAACAAATTAAATAAAGCTAACATTGCATAGTGTGATGTAGATTTGAGTGTTTGATTGTGTCTGCATAAGATGTGGAAAACTGCAGATTCTTCATACTATAACTTATAAATGGTCTGTTTTTTATATTACATGCTATTATTTTTTTTAAAGTACACTTTTGCAACAATTTAAGCATAATCAAATTTTTTTGGGTTTACTTACTTTCAATATATGACCATTTTACTACACTGTTAATTACTAATTATAATCCTACTATCAAGGTAATGGGAAATTAAATTGGGTTTTCTTTAGGTATAAAAATTATGCATAATTGTTGGTTTAATTTATTATAATTGAATTTTTAAAAATTGCAATCTTATATTAATATGTAATTCTACTGCTTGAAATACTGCTTTGTGATTTATTTAATTCAAACATGCTTCATTAGATTATGTCTGTAGTATTATTTCATCTTTCTAGGTTTACCAGAAAATGCTATAGCTATTATTATTAAGGATGTTCTTGAAGGATTAGATTATATACACAAAAAGGGTTTTATTCACAGGTAATATAGTCAATTTGTATTATTCCACAAAAAAATTGGAGGTTCTTTAGGGCAATAAGGGCTAGTCATATACTTATATCACAGAATGGACATGTATGTTTATCAGGTCTAAGGTACTCTTGCCCTATTATTTATAATGGAAAATGGCAGAAACAAATACATTCATTCCCTGTGAGTACTGTGGAAAATTTAAACTGGCTGGGACCTGAAGTTCTTGAACAAAATTTACAGGGTAAGGTTTACATTAAATTCAATTGATAAGTTGTAATAAACTAAAATAGGTATATATTTCCAGGATATAACGAAAAATCAGATATTTACAGTGTTGGTGTAGTGTTGTGTGAACTTGCAAATGGTACGGAGCCATTTGCAGGAATGCCTACCACATTAATGTTAATAGAAAAAGTTAGAGGGGCAGCACCCCAATTATTAGACTCTGCCACAATACCAAGGGAAGAAAACGACGAAATTAATGGTAAAAGCAAAAAAAGAAATAAGAGAAATGGATATGTTTATACCAAATTGTTTCAATCCAGTTAAATAAAACGAAACATTTCAGCGTTTTCATTGAGTATTTCTAAATAAATTCTACAGATTTGTACTTAAAACTACACTTTCACTCCTTTCAGGAATAAAAGTACTTTTCATGAACACTTAGTTGGGGATTAGTAAAAGATGTTGCATACTTTATCATTCCTATTTCATCTTATTCAAAATGATTGAAGCCTTCTGATATTACTTCTTGAAGATTCTTTGATTTTAAATTGTATTTGAGACATCAATGACCAAAGTACTTTGTAAAGGCTTTCAATGCAGGGGAAATATCAAAGTGATATTATATTATAAATAGCTATTCATACAATATTAATCTTAAATACTCTTTGAAAATGCCCGAAAGCGTAAACAATTGTCAAATCTTTTGTATAAATTAATGAAACACACAGACTGTTTGATTGTTCCATTTAACCACTCTGTTTCTGAAATTTTAAATTTAGGGTATTCGTTAAATCAAGCAAATAGGCGATTCAGTGAAGGTCTACATCAAATAGCAGCCCTTTGTTTGCAAAGAGAACCATCTCATCGACCATCAGCAAGTCAACTTTTAACACATTCCTACATGAAGGTACATCGTCGGGGATTATCTTTACCCCACCTGCTTAAGCCAGCAATACCCTTAAGTGACAAAGTTGCTTATAATCCAGGTAATTATTAATGTATATGTTCCCTATCATATTAAAAAGCTTCAGATTCTTTAACATTTTTATTAAAATAATAACTTTAATTATAGAAGAAGTTGCGGATTTAGAAACAATTCAGAGGCTTAATGATCTGGAAATAAGCTCATATGAATGGAATTTTTGATATTACCTTACATTACTTATTGTTCCTTAAAGGTTATAGTGAATCGGCACCCAGAGGATAAATAATTTTTAAGAAGCTGATTTATCTTTAAGAAAAGAAAATACTGTTTTCTTCGGATTGTACTAATTTTCATAAATGCAGTTTATTTTTATTGACATAAAAGGCTTTATTTTAACAATATGTTTCATTTATATTGCGGTAAAATCACTCCACTCGTATATATTATTGTCAGAAGGTGCCCAAGGTTTGAAAGAAAAATACTCTTTTAATGCCATACAAAAAAAGGTAAATTAAAGGGTACCAATATTATATTTAGTCGTAGTAATCTAAATGAAACTATTGTCAGACTGTTAAAAAATATTTTTTATTTCCCTTTAAGAGGGACTTGAAGTTTTTAAAATTCTATTACCTTGATAATCCTAATTTCTTATTAAAATGTAAACGATATATTCTGCGGGAGTTTATCGCCCTATGACCTTTGCTGATAAACTTGCTAACACTTAATGTACATAATTTTTCTCTAAAATAATTTAAAAAAATATATTTTAGCTTAAAAGTTTTTTCTCTCATAGTAATTAGAAATAATACACGCCGCATCATTTTACTAAGCATAATATCAATTTTATTTCCATAAAACTGTAATAATAATACTTTATAACATAAATACTGACAGTCAAAATCACAAAAATAGAGAATATTTAATTACACAGGAAACAGTTTGAATTATCTTATTGTAAAATGACTTAGAAAATATTCTACGTTAAAAAATACATTCAGGCATATTGTATATATATTACGTAAAATAAAATTTGTTGTTTAAAGCTTACTCTCCATTTAGGAACGTGAAAATGAATAAAATATTTTAAAATAATTACTACAACAAATACCAGTTTCTCGTCACTCCCCTAAAATACATTAAATAAAAATGTAACTAATTACGGCTATTTTCAAGCGATTATACATCACCAAGAATTTCTAACCAAACAATGAAAAATGGGACAAAAAAATGATTTGTATAGTAAAATTCAAACATAAATATTGTCCATACTGTGCATTGCGTTAACTCGCTAAGATTTGACATTGATTACAATTGCTGATAACATCAGGATTATACCTTTCAATTTGTATTGATGAACTAACGATAGTCGTTTTTATGTTGATAAGATTTCCGGCTTGTTCGAGGATTACATCTCTATCACAATTTTTGTCTGAAAAGAAACAGGTAAAAATTACTAAAAGCTTTAAGACTACTTATTTGGTAGAGAATTATGACATTGTAAATTTTGATATTTAATAATAAATATAAGTTTCTAATTTAATGGGTATAAAAGTTGAGGGTGAAAAAAAATTAAAATGGTTTATGCAAAGTATAGGTAGACACAAACATTCAAACATGTTTTTTATGTATGAAACTGAAACGAAGCCGCTTGAAATTCTTGTAATGACATTCTAAATACACCTAGTATTCAAGTTATAATTTTTCTTAAGGCGGAAGTTGTTTTCATTTTCTACAAATTTTCACTGATCGTAGCATAAATAGGTGACTATTTACGCGACTCCCTTAATCCGGTCATTCGTAGATGATCACACCCCTTTTAGTGAAGATGGTGAATTAGATTACGTCCGCACATTCGCTAACATTTGGCCCGCCTTTCAATAATATATTTATATATATTAATAAGGTACCCTGAACTTCTGGTAGTCTCCCAATTTTAAGTCTTCATTTTTCGTGATATTCTCATTACAAATTATGAACTAAATTAAATAGTAATAAACAAACACTTGGAATAGTAAAGAAGAGGAGTATACATGTACATATAATTACTCCAAATGAACATTTATTAAGTTTCTAATCCTTGAACTCAACATCAGATTAATTAAGTTTCACCAAGAGTTAACAGTAATTAATTATTAACTGAACATTTTAAAGCTTCTCTTACCCACAGCCAAATGTACATTTAGGACTTCTCTTCCTGGAGCTAAGGACCACATATGCATTTCATGAACATGTTTAACACCAGGAATGTTTTTCAACAATTGCATTAAGTTTCCCACATCATCTGGGCTTGCTTCCAGTAAAATTTTTCCTACATCTCGTGCAATTTTTACGGTGGCATATATAGCAACAACCGAAAATAATAATGTGCAAACTGGATCAGCCGCTTGGGCCCCAGGGTACATTTTTATGATAACTGCAGCTAAGAAAACTCCCAAACTTTGACAAAGATCCCCAATTACATGCGCGGCAGCGGCTCTCACATTAATATTTTCTTTGGCGTTTGACATAAGACCATGAGTGTGCCCATGACCGTGACAAAACCCATGAAGAACTGAGGCCATCCTGTAAAATTAAATTTTATTTGTAATTATCATTTATTTATTTTACATGTATTTAGGTAATACAAATTCATGGTTAGGCAACTTCTTTCACTCTTGTGTAATAAAATTTGTAGTCATTTAGTAGTTAAATGTTTATAAGTAGAGCAAAGGATAAAGAAGAACACTGCTGTCAGTGCTGTCAGCTGTCAAAGTGACCATTTCGTGTTGTTATTTCGTAAGTGTTGAGAATTTCATTTTCATAATAAATAGATTTGTTGTGGGTTTTGATAATTAAAAATCTAAAATGGGATGTGATGGTGGTACAATCCCTCGAAGGGATGAATTGGTCAGAGTGAAAAAGAAGCCCGAAGCAAAAGATAAAGATTCCGAACTTGCTTTCCAATGGCGTCATTGTTTTCTTACCCAGTTATTGTTGCAAGAACCAATTGTTATGTGTGGCATGGGGCACTTGTATAGTAAATTGCCTCTAATCGAAGCCCTATTAAATAGGGACAGTCTGCCTGATAGCATTAGGCATATTAAAAGTCTCAAAGATGTGAAGAATGTCAACTTAACTCCTAATCCTGAATTTGTGTCAGGAGATGACAAAAAGGACGGAAGCGTTGATACAAGAGGAGCTCCTTACATTTGCCCCGTAATTGGCTTGGAAATGTCAGGGAAATTTCGTTTTGTCGGTCTGTGGACATGTGGATGTGTCTTTTCAGAACGGGCATTAAAAGAGATAAGTACATCCACATGTCATAAATGTTTAAAGCCATTTACAGAGGATGATGTGGTAATATTAAATGGTACTGAGGAGGATATGGTCCTAATGAAATCTAGAATAGAATTGAGGAAGCAGAAGAATAAGAAAGACAAGGAAAAGAAAAAAGAAATAAAAAAAGAGGTTGATGTTACCAGTAATGATGAGAAAGAGCCTGCTAAAAGTAATGTTGACAGTTCAAGTAAAAGTATTACTAATGGAAATGTGGAAAAACCAAAAATAGTTGCTGCTACTCTTAAAAGACCAAGAGATTTAAATAATGATAAGTCTACAAAGAAAATGAAAGCTTGTTATAGTGTTGCTAAAGACCCTAATGCTTCTGATGTTTATAAGTCATTATTTACAAGTCACAAATCAGAAAACGAACAACAAAGAGCTCATTGGATTACTTATAATCCATTTTATAATTGAATAATATTTTCCTTATATTTTTTAATTCCATATATTAATGCAATATATCTAATCTGTGTAATGTAAAAAGTAATGATAATAAAAAATGTAATTTACATGTAAACTGTTTCTGTGTGCCTTTTTCATTAATTAAATTTTGTTCATTCAATTGATTATTTAGTCAATCAGGCAATGTAACTGATTACTGTTAAAACTTAGAATTAAGGTTTATGCCTGTAGTTAGTTAGTGTAAAAAAGTTGATAACTATTGATTATAACTCAAAGTATGTAACTTAAAATCATTTAAGAAAGTGTATCAACATTTTTGACTTATAAACATAATAAAAATATTAACTTACACAACATTGATGACAACTCCAATTGAAGCTACTATCAACATAGTATTGGCATCAATATCAAATTCTCTTCGAAATAGTCTATGTATAGCCAAGTAACAAAATACTCCGGCAAGTAACCAAACTGTTAAAATACTACAACAATTACTTAATTACCTAAAGCTTTCAAAAGTTGTTTGATATTACCTTAAAAAAGCTCCAATTACTTCAGTCCGGGAATAGCCAAAGGTCATAGTTTTGTTAGGTACTTTCTTGCTAAGCCACAATGATATAATAGATATACAAAAGCCAATGAGATCAGTAAGTAAGTGAGCAGCATCAGTCATAACTGCTAAACTTCCAGCTATACATCCACCAATTAATTCGGTTATCTATAACAAATTAAGGATGATGTAACAAAAAGTAGAAATCTTAATACACTACTTGTAAAATATCTTAAATCACTAAATAATATTCTATCAAACCCAGTTTTGAAAAATTACAATAAAGCATTTTATTTACCAATGCTTTTGTTGTAAAATTTTATACATTAAAAAATTAAACTGACCATTAATATAATGCATATGAATGATACAACTATAAGTTTTTTCCAAGCACCAGTGTCGTTATAAATATTTGTGTTTGAATGACAATGGTATTCAGTTTGGTCATCATTTATATCTTCTAAATTTCCCTGGAAATGTAATGCATTAATACAAATAAATTAAAAAAATGTTTACCACCTACATTCAAAAGTAAAGGCATGTCAAGACTCCTAAAGTTGTTTTCATTGTTATCTTCCCTATCAATAAAATTAGTCACAGGCACATAATGTTTTTTCATGTTACCATTACTATTTGTTAACCAGCTGAGAGGTTTATCTTGTATTTTACAATTTAAGAAACCATTCTTGTTAACACAACGTTTACAGTGTACATGTTTATTACTGTTATTGTCGTCAAGTAAAAATTTTTCGTCCTCACTTTCGCTATTATCATGATCACAAGCGTATTTCATTTTATTAAGTGCCAAAAATTTATTGGCCTAATTTTCTAATTACCGTGAATGTGCAACGAATCATTTAAGCGGTTCACATTTTTATATAAATGTTACCAGATTTTATTATATAAGATTAACATTTAAATTCTTATATGTTGCCACCACATAGGTGGATAACTAACTATATGCAATTATTACAGGTTATATTGAAATCATAGATTAGAGAAGGTTTATAGATGGATCACTAGAGCATTCGAGTTTCAGCGCCGTCTGCCAGGTGGGCACTCAACTATTTGCAATGAATAATAAAAATGTATTTTTTTTATTTTTGTAATATTTTAATATGAAAAAGTTATAATGTAACATGTAATAACCCTTTAACAAAAAGAAAATTTTTGTTTTCTTTACGAATATGGGTTAAAACATGTCAAATTATAACTTCAGTAACAAAATGCGAGGGAGTAACAGCAAAAATAAAAATAAAAAACTACATTAAGATTATTTATTATATGGGACAAATAAAGTTATACAATTTACGATTATAAATAAGAAAATTAATAGAAATTACAAATTTACATACAAATGTAACAACTACAGAAATAATTAATTGGTGTTTCACGTTTTACGTTATCCTTTACTTCAGGTTAAAGTTGTTTTGGTGATATGCAATGTTTTATAAATTAAAGGTCAATACGTCTGAAAATATAAAACAAACCATTTTGAGACCTGCCTATTCTATTGATAAATAAATATACTGTAATTATTTTCTATGTGATATTTTTATAAAACCAATCGTATAGTAAGGAAACACTTACCGAAAGTATTGGGCAAGGAACTGTTTCTTTGTATTAATTTGTGTCTGCATACCTTTTCCATTTGTGTATTCCTTCCTTTTTTTTTTCGAATGATAATGAGTATCAGGTTTTCATATATTTTCACGTTTTTAAATCGAAATAATATTTGCCGGCACCCGGCACACTTGCACTTATATTTACGTTCGTACGGATTTCCCCATTAGCCTTAACATCTAGGTTTAACAGCATTCTTTATTAGGCAACCCACTCTACGACCTTTAAATCGCCATCTATTACGTGGGCACTCAACTATTGCACAAAATGACATACTGAACACCCGATGATTGAAATTTAAACCATAGATTTAAACGTCAAAATGGTCAACAGCAACCATAGTTTTTTTATAGTTAAAATGTAGCTACAATACCAGACGTACAGTAGCTGGTTACACAATTTGAAATTTATTTAAATGATATTTATATTTTATCTTTTTATGTTAAATTTCAAATAAATATTTAACATTTTACGAGTATTTATTGCTGGATCAACCTTAGACTAGAAAAGAGGGGGACTCCTAACTCGTATGCTATACCTCATGTTTTGATGCCAAAATTGAGACGAACGCCATTTTCTTGGTGCCACACAATGTGTTGCAAGCAGTGAAAAAAAGTGGAAATTGTGTGCAGTGGTTAAATTTATTTTGTGTTTTTGAAGAAACAGCTGTAAATTTAGCAGTGTAAGAAAAATAAACAGGAGTCACGTTTCACAGGTGAAATGAATTATTTAAATTATTGTTAAGTAAAGAAATTCACGTTGAATTTGTTTGTGGCTTATGTATAACTGTAATTATGTATCCAAGTAATTTACTAAAGAGGACTATAATGCCTAAAATTTGTTTTCTGTTGGAATGAGTTTGTGTCCGTTCTCTTAAGAGAAACTACTTAGAAATATGTGAGAAGTTATTGACCACAAATTTCCAATGGCGTAGTCACATTTAGTAGTAGTTAAAGATTAAAAAATATAGTTAGAATACATTATAATTGGAAACAAATACGGTCGAAATTTTAATAGAATAGGTCTAAAAAAAAAAAACGTTTTCTGAAATGAAGTTTTTATTTTCATTTCAAATAATAGTTTAGTTGAATCCAATGCGATTTTCTAAAAATTGTTTCGTTTTTAAAACAATTTATTAAAATTCATGCATAATTTTTGTGAAAAATCTACTTTTACGAATATTAATTATAACTTAATATGATACTGGTTCCAAAAGGTCTTAAAAAGCGTCGAAAGTTATGAGTCTCCTCTCTTTTTCCCAGCCTAATAAGACTAAAACATTGAAACCCCTGTTCGATTCCCTACCCATACAATGGGAGTTTTAATTTGCATGTTATTCACTTTTCGATTAAAATACGCTTTATTTCCTTCTTTTTACTTTTAAAACGTACATGCTTTGATTTTCATGTTTTAATATTATATTTATTTTGACTACATATGTGTTTATTTTTTATCAATTCGTATCACATTGTAAATAAACTTAATAATAATCGCACTTTCTAGGTTTTTTTCGGATTTGGGTAATTTAAGCTTAATAAAATTTACAAGTGAGTAATAAATATTTGCCGTTTCTTGCTTTCTTAACGAGAAATCGTACTTTTAAGCACCGAAGGAAAGTAATAATAGAAAGCTTCCAGATATCGCTCTCTGCTTATGACAAATGGCGTAAACTACGCCCCCCTAAGATATACTATCTATTATGTGACAAAAACACATGTACTCAGGATCTCTGACCAAGCAACGCCCCTTCAGAGTCATTATTTCAAGATATGACAAACTATTTCACCGCACTTCCAAGAAAATTACGAACTTCTTTGGCGTCCTCCATGGGTACATACTTTTATATTAAACTTTGCAAAATCGGTATATAAAGAGCGTTTACTTATATACACAGATTACCAGTAATATAATAAAATAAAGTTGACGAGTTTTGGTCTTTACTTTAAGTACTATTTTATTACACCGAAGCAGGACTCCTCTGTTAGGTCATGCACTAAAATACGTAATTGAATTTAATTTTAAAAAAATCTCTATTCTTCCTCCTAATTTTATTTTAGTTTGTTTAAAATATATTTAATTTATTCTACTACAATGCTTGCTTATAAACCACATTAATATTGTAGTAGTTGGTGAGTAAAAATATATAATTTTTTTTAGGCTTCCAATTCTGGAGCCCATTCAATGGACCGTTTATAATACCTAAGATTTTAGAACAATCTCGAACGAGAAGTTCTTTCAAAGGCTTATTTTCCAACATTCACTGCAAAAAGAAAAAATAACTCCTACACGTCATATTTTTTTGATTACTTACCAAAAATATTAGATTGAAAAATTTTAATCGCATACTTAGATTTGTCTTAAGAATGAACATACGTATTCTAATAAAAAAAAATTAGGTACATAGGTATTTTTGTCTAGTCATAAAGATAATAACAATAAAGTGCAATGTTCTTTTGGAAAGAAACTATTTTATTGAGTCACTATCTATACCTATAGGGCATTAAGGAAAAAATATTTGGCAAAGCAGCACTAAGAAAATATTATTTTAATGAGTTATTTTTTCTCTTAGTGTGTTAGATTCTGGTAGATCCTAAAATGTGCAGAATTTTCAAAATTTCTTGAACATTCAAATTAAATAAATTCTAGAATATTCTCCAAAGTTTTAGAAATGTTTACATTTTAGAATTATTTAACATTTAGGACTTTATAAAAAATTCTGGAAGATTATTGAATCTTTTGGAAAACTGGTTTAGGACTTTTTGGAAAATCCGAGAAGAATCTCGGACGTTCTGAAATATTGTAGATCATTCCTGAACCTTTTAACAAATTTAATAAAATTTGGGACTTTCTAGTTAATTCTATAAGTAATATCCTTGAACCTTCTGGAAAATTCTTGAGCCATTTAAAAAAATCCAGAACTTTTTTAATCTTCTGCAAAATTCTAAGACACTCTCGAACCCTCACAAAAATTCTAGAACAATCTCGAGCCATTTGAAAAATCCAGAACATTCTTGAACCTTCTAAAAAATTGTATCAAATCTAGATTTTTCTAGAAAATTCTAGAAGAATCTCAGTCATTCTCGAAAATTCTAGAAAATTCTAATACATTTCCGAACCTTCTGGAAATTTGTGACATTTATTAGTTTACGAAAAGAAAAATTGTATACAGTTTGGTACTTTCTGCAAATTCTAGCAGAATCTTGGTCATTCTAGAACATTCTTGAAAGTGCTGTGAATTTCTAGAACATCCTCGAACCTTCTCAAAAATTCTAGAACATTCTTGAACCTTCTGGAAAATTGTATAAAATTTAGGACTTTCTGGAAAATTCTGGAAGAATCTTGGACGTTCTGAAAAACTCTAGAACATTTTTGAGCCACCTGAAAAATTCTAAAACATTCTCGAACTTTCTGGAAAATTGTACAATACTCAAGGATATTGTTTTGACCCTTATATCTCCGAAACGACGCCCTGCAGCTTAAAACCGAAATTCGTTTTCAATGCTTTAGCCACACGAACAGACAAACCATTTCTTTCTTTTTTTCTTCATTATATAGATATGTATATTCATTAGTGAATTATTCTTGTGTGTTATTTGTAAATTTAGTACCAAAACACAAATTGGTATCACAGCAAGCAATTTATAATGAAGAGAATTATTAAACAATTATAAGTAGATGAGAAAAGAAGCGTGGATGAGTTAAAAAATTATTAAAATTAATGGAGGTAGGTACCTAGCCGTACTTTAAAAGAGCAGGCATTAAAACAATACTTTAATAGACTGCAAGTGTTGCGGTGCTATGCCTTTGATAATTTGAACAAGACAAGGGACCACCTTGAAATTTAAAGTTGACCACGGTTGAGACATGTTTTATATCAACGCTGAATGTAAAATATCTCCGCCCTTTGCTATTGTTTCTTTCAAGTTGAATTGCACCTAAGACACGACTCACTCCGGCATATGATGTATATTCTATTAGAACTGAATTCTTTTAAATTAGATCAATAAAGCATCGTCATTCTGTAATTGTATCAACGATAGGTTTATCTACAATTTGATTGCTTGTATCTTTGATTTAGTATTTTCTACCTAAGTGTTGACTGTTGGATAAAGGTAATTCGGTTAAGGTTGAATTTTCAACCCTACTCCCCGAAGAGGGTGCTGTGGATAAGTGGATAGCCCCCACACAGAAAATAGTTACATCACCACAAAGTTTGAATTTTTATTAATTGTTTCGTCTGGAATTTCTATCGTAATTTTGCTATAATTTTTTTCTTGTTGTTAAAACTCAGGGGAGTATTAATTGTAGACAGTCTCCAGAAAGTGAAAAATTGCAGCGGTCATCCTCCCAAAAAAAGTTACACCCCCTTTTAGTCTTTTTTAATTCGACTAATTTAAAATATTTAGGGAGGTGCAACTTTTCTCGGGGGGTGACCATCGCAATTATTTTCTTGGATATTGATGAGGGGTCCAAAACCCTTTAAATTTTCCGCCCCTCTTTTACCATGAATTTGAGTATCCACCTCCTTTCAAAAAATAACTTGAAAAGTTATATCTACTTATGATATAGTATTAATTTTTATTATTATAAACAACAGGAAATGTTATTATTTTATATTTTATATTATTAACTGCCATATACCTGCAAGACTCGGTGTAACGGATTTTACAGGGAGTTACAAAGTGAATTATAGTGGCCCCACCTGAATGCTACCTGCTCGGAATACACTGTGTATTAATCATAATAATTAATAAACCGCGATGATATAATGATAGTGTATTATTCCTTACACATGTGAATGATATATTATGCAATTAAAAGTTGTTTTAGCGCCATAAGCCTTAAGCTCACTTACATTTACAATTATCATTTAATAATCGAATAATTGAATAAGCATTTGTGATACGTATTATTATATTTAGAAATTAATAATAATCTTAAAAAAAATGTGTTAGATTGCAACACAATTTTTAAACTCTAGGGGCTCGAGGAAACGTCTTTTACTTAATTAATAACAAACATAATTGAAAATATGCCAAATAAATATATACCTGGTACCTACACTTAATTTCATTACAAAGAATTTTCAGCCTTATTATATGTCATACGTTTTTTGTACTTAAAAGTTTCATCATGAAACAAATTTTGCCTTAACCTGTTTCTATTTTATTTTTAATATTTTTTAGTACGGCCCTGTCCACTTTTGATTGCAGCTTTAATGCGCAGACGCGCAGACTCTCATTTTGTTTAAAATTTCGTCTGCCAAACGCGACTTAATTTTAGGTGCATTTTTAAATCAATTTAAAGAATGTTTTGGAAAAACGGAAACGTTGTTTTGCAAAATTTCTAAAGGACAGTTTAAAAAATTGTGTTATAATTCTTAACACAAGTCAAAATTAGTTTAAAAACTTGTTCGTTTGTTTCTTTTCCTCTGTCGTCTGACGCGACATAAACTGATGAATGTTTGACGGTTTTATGAGGGTTTTATGTGTTACTCACGTGTCAGAGTGATGATTAATAAATGTGTAAAAACAGATAAGTACTTAATTAATAGTGATGTGTTTTGTGCAACAGTACCTATTGTGTGGACGAGTCTTCAATTTGCTATAAACCACTACCTTTACAACTCCGAGGACTTGAATAAAGGTTAGTAATACATAGATACCTATCCTTCCAAATTTAATGGTGCATAGCATTTTTCGGTGTTTTATAGCAGTTACAACACTTTAATCATGGCAACTATTTCCTATCATAACCTAACCTTACTAATTTGGTGGTCCATAGCACTTTCCTGTGTTTTATAATACTTAAAACAATATAATCATGACGGCCGTTTCATAACGGGGGACTGTAGACTGCCCACGAGCACGAGATTATGCGCCAAATTCGTAGAAATGTCTGCTTTTCAATATTTACTGTCTCCTTGAGGTAAAACTTAAGATTCACCGACTGAATAGTGTTAAAAGTTCGAAATGAACGATGACCACAAAGAGGTTATTTGGACTTTTACCATTCAGAGTTTTAGGTTTTACTGGAAAATCTTAGGGGCTTTAGAGTAACACATATTTTATAAGTTTTTGTAATAAAAAATTTCAACATAAAGAAATTTTGCATCGTATAGGTACTTACTTTTATATTATTTCAAATATATTTTAATACGGTCCTGTTCATTGTCGAATATACCTTTAATGCGCAGACTCCCATTTTGTTTAAAATTTCGAATGTCAAATGTGACATGATAATTTAGTTATATTTCTGCTTGATATTTAAATTAATTTACAAAATGCGTTGGAAAAAACAGAATCATTGTTTCGCAAAATTATTAAAAGACAGTTTATTAAGTTGTGTCATTATTGTTTAACTAAAGACACAGTTTGTTTATATTTTCGGATGTGATTTGACGCGACATCAACTGAACGTTTGACAGACCGGCATGTTATCCACATGTCAAGAGCGGTTTGCAAAACAGTTATTTTAACGTTTAATAAACTTAACTGGTGATGATTAGTAAATGTGTAAATGTAGATATGTACTTAATTAAATACTCATGTGTTGTTTTGTGTAATATTAGTGTATGTGTGGACGAGTTGCCACAAGCTGCTAAACAACCCTGAGGGCTTGAGAAAAGGTTAGTAGATATCTAAACCCACGTATTTTATTTAATTAAAAACGAGTAGAACAAAAAAGCAAACTAAATATTATAAATATCTATATAAATGCATATTTTCCGATAATTTTCGTACTATGTATAATAGGTTCTAATAGAATAATACAAAACCATGTACATAAACAAATATTGGAGGTATAGATATGAGCACTTGTAGGATTAGATAGATAGGGCTAATAAGAGAAATTTTCGATGATAGGTTCCTACTATTTTTGTAAAAGAAACGAGCGGATTTAAAATGATTCCAATTAATGCTGGATTGTGACAATTCGGCAACCCGAATGCAATGTTAGACTACCCTTTGTACACCTCAGCTGCGAATGCCTTGGGAAAAATTTTATGTAGTATTTTTAACGCATTATTGATTAATTTTGTGGAAAAATAATCTTTTAATGGTATGTATGTTAAATTATGGATTCTCAGATTTTTTCAAACAATCGTTTGTAGGTCGTAAACTTTTGTCACTACTCAGAATGTCTAACAGTCATATGGCTCATTAAAATTACTGTGTCCCTTTTTTTTAATAACTACCGACATGGGACATGCCCACGAGTTTGTTGAAACATACCTACCTATCATGCATATGTGGATGATTTTACAGGTGCATCGTGAAACAATTTCGATTTCGGCCTGTAAAGTTGAACCGCGGCGGAAGGCGGTTCTTTTGAATGATTTTTTTGACTTTTTAATATTCGAACGTTGTACAAGTGACGTCTAAAGTCTTAAACTTGGGAATTACCGGTCACCTATGTAATGCCTTTACTTGTATTATACGTTCCAACAATAATTATTGAAACATGGAACATTGTTCTTTGGCGGCATTTGTCAAAATAGGCGCCGCTATCTAATGTTATTGAGGACCACGATTGTTTCCATAATGAAGTCATTATTTTTATTTTTCGGAATTTGACATGTTTCGAATTCGAGGTTTGTACTAAGTACATAAGATTGTTGCTTTTCAAAAACACTTGGCAACTTTTGGCACGAAGGTAAGCGTTTTTGAAGTAGTTACAAGGAAAACAATCGGATGATTTTTCTCATTAAAGAAATAAAATAATAATTATTATTATTATACACAGGATAGTTTCACCATCTCAGTAGTTTTATATTATTTCTTTGTTTAATCAATGTGTTTAACAAAAATTGCCTTGTGGAAAGTGAAATATATCTATGTTTTAAATAGTTTAGTTATTAAAATGAAATACTTAATTAATAACAGGGAAATTCACAATTTTTTTTTTTAATAGTTCATAATTAAAAACGCTTTTGAATTAGGGGTTGTTCATAAAATACGTCACGCCAAAACTGGCTTTTTTTGACCTCCTTCCCCGGTTGTCACGCTGTGTCACACTTTCTGTGACCCCCCTGTAAAAACGACACAAAAACTAACCCCCCCCCCCCGAACATGATAAATTTTGATTGATAATACACAAATTTTGATAGTTAAAAATATTTATTTTATTTTCATAAATATCATTTGCAACGAACAAATAAATAATATTACTATTTATCAGAAGTCCAAGGATTCTGTAAATATTCAGTAAAATTCTTTGATGACCCCCGTCCCCCCTTGTCACATCTTGTCACACTTAGCAAGACCCCTCCTCCCCTTGTATGCGAACGTATTTTATGAACGGCCCCTAAGCTTGCTGACGTCAAATGTTTGAATCTAATAAAAGGTATTGAATATATAAATATAATTTTCAAAACAAAAAACTGCCATCCCCAATTTTTTAACTTAAGTCGTTCACGTTTTATGTATGAAAAGATTTATCCAATTCCCACGAATAAATAAATAAAAGTCTGTTTATAAGAATAACCTTCGGTAGGTACCTATACGAGTACATGCAATAAAATGTTGCATACTCCCTTGCGGTAACGATGTAATAAAAAAAAAGAAGAATATTATTTTTAATTGAATTATTTGCTGTTACGTGACTGTTGGTTCATCCTGTTTATGCCGGCGGATTTTGTCATAATTATTACCTATTGTTTCCATCGGTGAGAACAGAAAAAAGGTGCTTTATGTGGAAAAACACATTCAGTTTTTTGGCAGTGCAACTTTAAATACGCCCAACGTCAAGAATATTAATTAAGTGTTTAAATGGTGCCGTTTTTGTTCTTAGTAGCATTTGTATTCAAGAATTTGCATTTTGTTTTTTCGTATGTAGGTACCTATGTAGCTTGCAAATTGACAAAATTGATTTTTCGATGTGCGAAAAATGTACGTGACTAGGTGTACCTATGACAGACCACCGTTGAAGAGTTGTCTTACAGGGGGTCCATCTGTATTAGAACAGGGTTTCTTAACTAACTGTAGCGCCCTCGGGGAGATTTCTACGGCGCCCCCTAACTGCTATTCAAACCCATACGAAAAAAAGAAATAACAATTTATTAAAAAACTAATCAATTTTTACTTTTCTAGCCTTTCTATGGGCAAACTCTTTTATTAAGTTATCAAAAGTCGATGTATTCAGCAATTTCATTTTCGATTGACAAAGCTGCCAAGTTTGTCAATCTAGATTGAGATTTTATCAGCTTAAGTTTAGAAAATCTCTCCCCACTATTAGCAACCATTAATCAATAATATTCGCAATGCTATCGATATACTTGGATATAGTTCTTGTAAATTGGGATATTTGAAAAAATTTTATATAAAAACATTCTGATCAGACAAAAAAATTCAGAATTACAAGTTCATCACACAGCATTTCGTTTATAACGACGATGAAAGGACCATTAAACTTCGTCGCTATATCCGGAAGTCGCTATATAAAAAGAAAGAGAGAAAAAATGAAAGAAGGAAATTAGGCTAGAAAAGTACCTAGTAACTGATTCTTAGATTTAACTTTATCAACCTTAACATTTATAAACAATTACTAACTACAACTGCTGACTATCTGTGAATGTAATGAAAAGATAAAAAGTTTTGTGTTTAGACTCGGTCGCAATATCAGTCAGTATGAGATTTCTATTAGCACCTTGTAAAGTCCCTAAAACCGAAATCGACGTTAAATCCGAACTCGTTACAGCCAAATTTTCTTTCAAGGGAGACTTATGTGTTATGTCGTTATAACCAAAAGGTCGTTACAACCGAAGTCATTATAAATGAAATCCACTATCTTTGGATTGGATATGGTTTTTCGGGCAGGGTCAAATTGGGACCTGAATGTAGCAGATAGACAAACGGAGGGCGAAACGAGTCCCTGGAAGGGCGATTTGGGACTCGCTCCCTTAATAGGAGTTGTTAATGAGATTCATTGTTTTCTATTAAATAGTTTCAATCATTACCTAATAAAAATCTATAATCTAATGAAATAACACCAAACACAGATTTTCACATTTTCTTTTAATTTAACATGTAGCATCTTTCGCCATTAGTACTAATACTTACATGTCTGACGAAGACATATTTAGCTAAATATGTTAGGTACATATTAAATAAAAAACACTTGTGAAAATCTACTCGATTGGTGGTTTCTTTTTCCCTGTATGGTTTTCTTTTTCTTAAAAACGTTGGTTGGGTAGAGGGGGGAATTTGGAAACCTTTACACACCGTAACCTAATCCACATATGCGAATCGCTTAAATTATCATATAATCCAGCTTCGGCCGGATTTTTCGAAATTTTTAAATTTGTGAAAAGGTGGTTTTCGCGACCAACATGTATGCATGTAAGTTAAATTGTATCATTTACTTAAATTTCAAAAATATTAAATTAATAACCGAAATCAAAGTTACATCCGAAGTCGTTACAGTCAAATTTTCTTCTTAAATTACTCTTTAAATTCTAGGGACTTATGTGTTATGTGTTTATAACCGAAAGGTCGTTACAACCGAAGTCGTTATAAATGAAATTCACTGTAGGTATTATATCTGATTTAGAGTCTACAGTCAATTTGAATTGGAGATCACCACAGAGTTTGACAAGGCGATGTCAACTGTTTTCATTAAAATGTTAAAAAGAGATAAATAATGTGTTTATCTAATCTCTATTGTCGGGGATTCCCAGTAAAATGAACTGCATGCAGTGCACCGAGCGAACGAATTGAACACTGCGTTCATTTTTTTTGCTAAATTTAGGGAATTTACAAGTAAGCAGGCCTACCTGCCTCGCTCAATGAGTGTGGGGATATAAAAGGGCGCCTGCGTTGATAAAATAAAAAGTAAAATTTTACAGAAAATTATAAGTATATGAATGTTGCAGCAATTAAATTCCCTAATTCAAAACCCATTTTAAATATGATTAAAAATAAGATCAGCATAGTTGCTGAGTATAAATATTTAAAGAATCACTAAAATGGTCAATATATCAATTGGTAATAAACAACAAATATTACGTTGGTTATAATTTGCGAAATATCGACCAATATGTTCAAGAGCAATATTACCTACAGTATCTACCAATTCTAAACTATGTCTAGTCGCTAAATTTTCATAATAAAATCAGGACACCTCGTTTTTCTTAAACAAATTAAAAAAATACCGGCATGAAGAGTATAATATTCTGCGAAAATTTCCATGGATGATTCCTGAAGTAGTCGTCGATCGCCATAACCTACACATTGTTGCAAACCCCCTACGATCAGTTGGGGAACCCCTAGGGGGGGGGGGGTTCGCGTACCTCAAATTAAGAAATTCTGATCTGGAATAAACATCACGCATCGAATTTTTAAACCGTAGGAACGAAAAGTAAACACTAAAATGCTTTCTTGTTACTTTAGGTAACTAATTTTGTTAAATGTTCATTTTCGAACAACGATATTAATCTTAACACACTTATAAAACTCAGAAACATTTTAATTAAGTAGATATATGTTTCTTGTAGTACCTATAGTATAAGCAAAAAGAAATATTTTTTAGTCCCAAAATTAGAAATTTTTTCGTTCCAAACCTTTCTGAATTAAATCATATAGGTAGCTATTATATATTGTTTAAATTACGTATTGAATTTAATGTTCATAATTTTGAATCATTCATCGCAATGACACTGTCCACCTCATTGAAAGAGAAGGAATGTTTTGAGCAGTGGCGTAGGTAGATGGACAGTTGAGGGACCAGGTGCAAAATATTTTTAGGACGCCTATTAATAATTATCCAGTTAATTAGTTTTCAGAATTGTTGCAGTTAAGGTGTGGAACAATCGGCGCTCTAATAATAATATCTTGCACTTGCAATTGTCGTTTTTGTGCTGTTCTTGAGATAATTAATGCTCTAAAGTTAAAATTGATTGTCACCTGGAAAAGAAAGCAGCGTTAAAGAAAGCGTTGTCATTTAATTCGTTTATTTATTATTTTTATTTTTTAAAAATATATATGTATAGACCGTCGACCGCGTTAAGTATTTTATTAAAGACAAAGACTAAAGAACAGCTCGAACCATCGACTATAAGATACAAAAAAATCCACAAGTCATGCGACCCATCTTAATGGGATTGTTGCTGGTTGTTGTTGTTGTTTCTCAAGACGTAGCAACACCCATTGTAAGGCGATTACTCAGTTAATCGAATCAATTATCGTAAGTAGAAAGAGCAGTTTTTTTTCGTCGCAACACGCTTCACGTTACGGTGCGCGAAAAAAGAAATAATAGCAGAAAATAACCGGCGATTAATGACCTATTGAACCAAATCTTTACCGATTTCTGATATGCATTACAACGGCTTGCTTTTGTAGGTATGTACATTGTGCGAACGCCGAAGGGAAAGTTGTTGGTCGTTGGTGTCGGTCGCATAAAACGTTTCGTAGGTACCTATTTAAATTACTTACCAATACTCATTTTATTGTTGTTTATTGGAGAATTGGTTCACGTAGAGAGAAACAGTGTGAGGTCTTATTTTTAAAATATAAATCAATACTTTCACAATTTTCGTGATATTTGTTAAATAAATTAGTTACGTAAATCACAGATAGATACCTACAAAGTTTTGGGATTGGGCATGATAAAAAAATATTAAGTTAGATTTTTAATTTGGAAAATTTATTCCCCACGGCTGACTTTGGCATAACGTTTGAATGAACGTATGGTATAAACAACAACATACAAAAAATTTGCCACAGTACTACGTTAGAGTGTGATATAAATTATTTATTTTAAAAGTTATAAAATATCAAAATTCTCAAAAATTTTTTGTTACGTTATTCCGTAGATCAACAAAATTGTACCTACCTACATATTACTAGCAGCTATACCCGGGCAAGAATATATTACACGTTTGATGGAACATTTTAAAATATTCGCGAATTTAGAACTATCCAGAACATCTCATAATGATTCAAAACATTCTCTAATTTTTTTAACATTCTGAAACATTCTTGAATGATCTTCAAGATTCTGGAACATTCTTGAACATTGTCAAATCATTCTGAAATGTTATAATAAAACATTATTTTACTTCTTAGAACATATTTTAACTCCCTGTAACATTCTAAAAAAAATCTGCATCATTCTCATCCCCACTCCGTGCTGTTTGCTGGGTGAGTAGTGACATCAGTAGACGCCTGGCGGGGATGACTAATCGATTGATAATAATTGATTAGTTATCGACCACTGAGAGTTGAAGATTATTACAGTACTAATATCGCTATTAAAAAATGGGGGTTGGTGTTAGAAGGGTTAAAATTAAGGGTTATATGTATTTTTTAATGCCAAATTATAAAAAAATAAGAATAAAAACTTTTGTCCAAAAATAAAAAAGTTAGGAGTGGACAACCCTTGTCACTTAGGAGTATGAAAAATAGATTGTTCATTTATTTTTATTAAATACAAAAATTAACAATTCAAAAATTTATTTCAAGTTGCGACAACTCAATTCTTTTAATCAGTGACTTCAGTAATAGTTATATTCGATGTTGCCTCTGACAGCATTACTGTGATAATTGGTCGAGGATAAATGAAGTATGTTACAAAAGTATTGGACATAACATTATCAAGACATCTAATAAATACAGCATCTATTGTTGTTGCATATCTGGTACACGGTATATTTGGTATATTTAATGTGAATAAATAACACTTCATTCAAGAAAATCTTTGTTTCATATATACGCAAATAAATATTTTCTTGAATAAAGAGTTTAAAAGTTTTAATGGTAATCAAATGCTGCGTTTCATTTAAGAATATATACTTTCAGTTAAATACAGCAACGTTTGAAGCGAAAAAGAGTTTACTTACGAAGACCATAATATTTCTTCGTTAGAATAATGTATTCCTTTAAACAGAATATTTATCTACTGATTTCAACAATTTCGTTTTCTTAAAATAAGATTTGCGGGCTTGGAAAAAATAATATTTTTCTTCAACACAAGAAACGGATGTTTCCATTTAAGATGGTACTTCTTCATAATAAACTCGATTAATATTTGAGTTGAAAGCGGTATATTTTTGTATTAAACATGAAACATTTTCATACTAAAATAACAAAAATTTGTTTGAAAATTTAATTTTTTCTTAATTTTTTATTTTTAATAATAAAGCAATTTTACAAATCAATGGAATGGTATATAAATAAGATGTGATTATTGTAACATATCTTTATTGAACATAAAATAATAAAAAGGACAACGATACACACATGAACAATAATATGAAAGGAACTAAACAAAAATTGCTAGAGACATTTTAGTGTTACTTATGATTCATCAGTAGGGAGTGTATGCATCATGACTGGAAAATGCGTCTTTTTATTTTTATCCATGATAAGAACTTTACTTCCATTTACTGATTCGACCTTATATAAGCTCTTTAATGTAACGTAGTGATTGCTCAAGTTTGCCATTTTGATAAGAAGTTGTTTAGTCCAAATGATTCCAGTAGCTGTAATATAAATTATTGTTTTTAATTTAAAATCAAAACTAGAATTCTTGGTTTATCGATCAAACAATCGACTTGCTAAAAGTGTAAATTTTCTATTATAGATAACCTTTTCTATACATATACAATCCACAATAAACGATTTTCAAATAGCAGTAGGTAGTAGCCATTTTTTCTTTATCGAGAGAAAGCGCGCTTACAAATTTTGCTAAACTGTAGATACCTACTGCTATTTAAAAAACAGTTTTATTTTACTACTACTTCGTTGAGGATTCGTTGTGGATAAAATTGATTTGTAGATATTTATGTACCTATATACAGCAGATAACGTGATACAGAATGAATTAAAAACTTAATTCTAATATTGCGGCTCTATTACATATTTACCATGCAAAATTTTGCATTATTTCATACTTCTATTTTAAATATAATTAATAAATAAATTCGTAAAAATTAAGTATTTTAATGGGTACTTACTTGCAAATGCTTCTCCAAAGCCAATTTTATTTAAAAATTCTTCCATTTTATTATAAAAATATACCCCTGCTTTTTCAAAAAATTTTATTGTGCACCAACAACTCACTTTACACTGATAGTTCATTAACGTATGACGCAATATATTGAAAATCGAAACGGGAGACAAATATGGAGCTCATCAAAGCGTCACATATTTGTACTAAATAAAATGTTCTTTAAAATAAAATGATAATGCTTTATCGAAAGCAGAACTGTTTTGTTTCGAAGAAGTGCTTTATCCAATCCAGTTTTTGGCTACTTGAATAGAATTAATATTTATTTGTTTCAAAACAGAAATTCTTTCTTTAAATCAATTGCAGTAAGTAAATAAAAGTGTTGAAGGAAATATTCTTGTTTTCTTAACACAAAGCAAAATACTAAAAAAAAGTATTTATTTATTTAAAATGAGTAAATATCTTCAAAGCAATATATTTTCTTGTTTTAAAATAGTTTTTTTTTCTGTGTAGTAGGTTCTCTTGGATTGTTGTTAATTTGCAATTGAAATCTTTTTGGAAGAACGTAATTAATGGCATTGATTCATCTTTAGCAAAATTTACATTGAAATCTCCGGCTAAAACCAATGGTAGTTTATCTTTATTGGTTTTAAAAATTATTGAACCTCTGTGACTGCACGGAAATAATTTCTTATGTAAAAATGAAAAATCACTTTTTTTTATTAGGTGAAATGTGCACAACAATCATAATTAATTCACTTCCATCTTCTAGTTTATTATAGTAAACGACACCGTCGAACCGAGTGGGAAGGGTATCGCACAGGAGCTTGCGCATGGCGGGCGTCGCCACGGCATGCAATCGCCATGATCGCCAATCCAACAGTCCGGTTTACCCGCGCCTACAGATGTTTCACATCAAAAGTTAGGGGTGGACAACCCTTGTCACTTAGGGGTATGAAAAATAGATAGTAGCCGATTTTTAGACCTACTGAATATGCATATAAAATTTCATAAAAATCGGTCAAGCCGTTTCGGAGGAATATCGTAACTGACATTGTGACACGAGAATTTTATATACTTATTAGATAATCTTATATGTTATCAAAAATCTTCGTATGATATGTCCGTTTGAGAGCTTAGTTATTGAGGAGTTAAGGGAATTATTTTTCTTTTTATAATATAAGAAATTGAACAAAACATAAAAATACCCCTATTTCAAAACATTTAGGTACCCCCTTCTTCAATAAATAAAATGCCTTTTATTTAGGCAGCTCCTTTGGATAGTTAAGTACACAGAGTATCCTTGCCTCAAAGATATTGTAACGAACGTATGCATGCATGGGAAAAATTGATGCGCTCGTTGGGCGATGTCCTTTGATTCAGTTTTCACTAATAATAAATCTTCCGCGAGTGATTTCATACATATGCGTTTTTTCCTTTTGGAAATCGAGAATCCTTCTAGTGTTTTTCTGTGATGTTCGACAGGTTAATATAAACAGCCGCCTCTATAGGTCGAGAGCTGATGGTTGACTTCTGGAAAATTGGGAAAATCAGGAGACTGAAATTGCCCCTTTTTAGCTATTCTCCCTACTGGCACAATCTTGCATTCTTAATTTATTAATTTTAATTAATTTTTGGCCGTCGTCTTTCAAGGTTTATCCTCGACGTTTCGTCGCCACGCACGGACGATATCTTCGGGGATTTTGCTGCTGTTGTTGCTGATAAACCTTGAAAGACGACGGACAAAAAGCCGGAAAAACCACGATCACATTAACGATGGCCGCGAAAGCTTGACCCAAATTATGGTTTTGCAGAATACTAAAAAAGTATTTCTGTGCCTGGGGCAGGGTTTTGTGGCGACACGACAGTTATATCTAACTGAGCTCCTGAGATAGAAAAAGTCGGAATGAATTAAACTTATTATTATTATGATAATTACAGTGTTTGTGTATAATAACGCTAGGTATGTGATTTAAAGACTTGATGTTTCATGAATTATTCTTTTTTCCTATAATTCTCCTCTGACGTTGGTTTTCCTGCGGCCGACTGACGTTTACTTAGGTCAAGTCAGCAGAATTTAAAATCGACAAGTTTCGCATTAGCAAAAGGGCCTTATGTCGTTCATTCCCGGTCCATTCGGTCCCGGTTGCGACAGTTCCATCGGGAACGGATGGGATGGTGTCGCTCTTTCTACCCGCTAGCCATGTCGTGGGCGTTCCTGTGGCAAATTGCACCACGGACGGCAGGCATCGGCCACATAGAGAGAAGATTCGATATATGTATGTGCTCCCGTTTTATGATTCTTTTCTTCCCTCCTGTTTCATCTCCCTCCTCCCCTTCGTCCTTTTCGACAATTTTCTTTCGTAAGCTTTTTTATACGTACGTCCGAACCGTTAACGAAATTACGCTCTAATACAAGACGAAAATCGAATCGACTAACAGCTGCTCGGCCTTTTCCCTTATCGGGGATCAATTACGGCCAATAATGTTCACTTTGTTTTTCTCTTTTCGGTTTCGAAATTGGCCGATAATCGCTATAGTAATTAGTGTTAGGTATCTACGCAATTACAATCTGTAACGAGTACAGGGTGGGCAAATTTCGATGTTTGTAAAGTATAAGAGATACAAAACAGTAAGTGCACCCTCTCAGTCTATTTGTTAAGACAAATTCATTGGCATTTTCAAAAAGGCTATAGCAAGATAAGAATGGGTAGGATGCCCCCAAACGGATTGTGCTGATTTTTTTTCTGGTGATTGCTACCAACATAAGATTAAGATTTGCCAAGTTTTAGCTCTTAATATTGTACCGTTGGAAAGTGAGGATTAATTGAAAAAAAATCGAAAAAAAAACATATCTTTTCAACGGTTCGATCGATTTGGCTGAAATTTTAGTATGTTTTGCATATTTTTTTATAACAAAAAGAAGAAAAAAGTAAATTATGATGAAAAGAAAATTTTAACCCCCCTAAAAAAATTATTCCATAAAAGAAAATTTTTTTTTCATAAACTTATGGTCTTGGTACAATTACCAAAATTTTTTGTTATTTTTCAATGTCAAAAAATTATTCTTTTTTTAGGTTAGGCGTTATGTACAGTCCCGTAAATTTTTTTGTAGATTTTAAATGCATTTGACGTTGTATAAATAAAATTGTTTCTAATTTTTTTTTCCAGATGCGTTGCAGTAAAAGCAATAGAATGTCTAGAAATATATTTTTTTTGAGGTTATGCTAGTTGTACAATTATCAAAATCTTTTTGTACGTTTTTGACCCTATCCAACGCAACTTATAATTTTTTCAAAATTTTCCTCTGCGTGCGTCATAGTTAAAAACAACAAAATGTCTAGCAATTATTTTTTTGAGGTTATGCTTTATGTACTATCACGTAAATTTTTCTGGAGATTTTTTAATCTATTTGACGTCATTTATAATTGTTTCGGAATTTTTTTTCAAGTGTAAGAGAACCTTGCGATACACTCACGCATAAATCAAGTACATTATCTTGAGATATTTCTCCTTTTTTAACTCTCATAAGAATTTATTATACTGCAACGCATCTGGAAAAAAAATTTAGAAAAATTTTTATACAACGTCAAATACATTTGAAATCTACAAAAAAATTTACGTGACTGTACATAAAGCCTAACCTAAAAAAAATTTTTTTTTGACATTTTATTTTTTTCAACTGACGCATGCATATGTTGTGAAAAATAGTGTGAGAAAAATAAAAAAAATTTTGGTAATTGTACCAAAAAACCATGTTTATGTGAAAAAATTTTTTTTATAGAAAAAATTTTTTTAGGGAGGTTAAAATTTTCTTTTTATCATAATTTTATTTTTTCTTCTTTTTGTTATAAAAATATGCAAAACATACTAAAATTTCAGCCAAATCTATCGAACCGCTGAAAAGATATGAATTTTTTTCGATTTTCTTTCAATTGATCCTCACTTTCCAACGGTACAATATTAAGAGCTAAAACTTGGCAAATCTTAATCTTATGTTGGTAGTAATCACCAGAAAAAAAATCAGCATAATCCGTTTGGGGGCATCCTACCCATTCTTATCTCGCTATAGCCTTTGCTAACGTTTCTTCTTGTTTCCGAATTATGATATAATTATACAACATATAAATAAACAAAATAAATATATTAGTTGAAAATTCAGAGCTTTCTTACAGATATTGTTTGTTTGTAAAAATGGAGAAAAACAACTTTTTGTTCTTCAAGCACTTCTTTAAGTAAAATACAGTGGCGTTGGAAACATTAAAAAAAAATCATGTTGTAGGTATTTTCACAATTTTCATTTCTCTTAAATCTCCAAAATCGTCTTACAAAAATTACGAAAAATTCCATATGTTAGAATACTTTACTTCAAGGAATAACAATTTCAATTATGATATGACCAAAAAGAACACAACCTTAACAGTTTTTATGAGCACTAAAGAATATCTCATCAATCTTTGGAGTTTTAGCAAATCAACACCGAAAGTTTCAATATTGAATGTTATTGTAGTTATTCCAGCAAAATGGAATAGTAAGGTTATCTTCTTTTTGGATAATTAATGTTTCGGATGCCACATTACAATTATTATTGCACATTTTTATTAGATTTAAGAAGAAATGGAATTGTAAAAACCTCACACTTTAAAATGACGAAAAGGTGATCGCTATCATAAAAATAACAGTTTCCTTTCTGAAATTAATGAAAAAAGATCAAAGATAACTCATGAAAATACTCCACATGACAGAATTATCCTTTTTAACTAAAGCATATCCAACTAAGATTCTTATTTAAAAATGTTTTTTAATTCTGCATGATTTTTTATAATTTTTCCAACATTACTAAAAGTGCCTGAAAAACATAAAAGTTTATTTTGATAAGCAACCGAGATATGGAAATGTAGGGAAAACTCGAAAGTTATTTTCTTCATGACAAAAGTCAATAGCAATTTTTTGAAAACACCTATTAGGAATTTGTCTCAAAAAAGGGGTTATGAAGGTGTTTCTAATTTTTTTTTGTACCTCTGACAGTTACTGAATTGTCCTGTATAAACATCGTAATTTGCTTACCATCTATAGAAAGGAAGAAATTACTGCAATTAACGACTAATTTTATTAAAAGAATAATAGCATACCTATTATATTTGAAACTTATAGTTTTTATATTGTGTGGCATTTAAAATTTGTGCATGAAGACTAGAAGAAGGAGAAACATATTTGGGTTAAACTTTTGGCCAAAAAAGAGTACCTACCTACAATTTTACAATACAATTGTAATCCACAATAATTATTTTGCCACACAGTGGCTTCTTCAGGTGGAAGAAATCTAAGATCTTTTTTACTAAGTTAGGTTAGGAGAGATTGAGACAAATTAAATTGTAAACTCTTTATGATGAAACTCAAAGTACCGGTCATTATTATATAGAGTGATCGTTATATGGAGTGAATTTGTAATAAATATTTGTTTAAAAAGAGTAGGTGTTTTTAACAATCAGTTAATTTTACTGGCGTTTTATGATATGCCAATGCTAAACGTGAACAAGTGGTACGATGTATTTCGTAAATAGATTACACAACACATATTTTTGTGGATTCTATCCTCTTCTTAATCATCAAAACTAGTCACACTAATATTTATAAAGGCGAAAGTTTGTGAGTGTGTGAGTGTGTATGTTTGTTACTTCTTCACGTCTAAACGGCTGGAGCGATTTTAATAAAATTTGGTATGGAGTTAGCTGACACCCTGGATTAACACATAGGCTACGTTTTACTGCGGGAAAATATCTTATTCCCATGGTAAAATCGATGAAAATGAATTCGAGGAATATTATAAATGCGAAAGTAACTCTGTCTGTATGCTACACAATCTCGCCTAAAATTTACTGAACCGATTTAAATGAAATTTGGTACAGAGATAGTCTAGAGCCTGAGAAAGGACATTGGCTACTTTTTAATGTAAAAAAAGGGTTGTAAGGGGTTGAAATAGGAAAGTTTGTGCGGAAATTCCGCAATTTTTAAAGATAGAAGCTTGAAACTTATTTTTTAGGCTTTTGATTAGATATAAATAAATACGACATTCAGTGTTTGTAAAAATTTTACCCTAAAGGGGATAAAATTAGCCGATGAAAGTTTTTGTGTAATGACGTCGTCCAAAAAGCTTACGGCCCAGAAAATTAAAATATTAAGTGTAAAAAGTTATAGAGGTTTTGTTTATTTGGAACAATAAAAGTAGTTGAATACTAAGCTATATAAACTATTTTGAACTATAATTAAACTATATTAATCTATAATATTATAAATGCGAAAGTAAATCTTTCTGTCTGTGTGTTACGCAATCACGCCCAAACTACTGAACCGATTTAAATGAGATTTTGGTACAGAGATAGATAAGTAGATATAAAGCTAGAGGCTCGAAGCTTATTTTTTAGGCTTTTGATTAGATATAAATACGACATTTAAAGTTTGTAAAAATTTTACCCTAAAGGGGGCAAAAATAAAGAATGAAAATTTTTGTCTAATGACGTCGGCAAGAAGGCTTACGGCCCAGAAAATGAAAATATAGAAGAAAAAAATTTTAAATGCTGCCGAAAGTCACTACTCCGCGCGGACGAAGTCGCGGGCATATCTAGTAAAGGATACACTGATTTTGTCAACATTGATTATTTCTTACACAAACAAAATTAACTTTTGTGACGAGCATTTCATGTTCATAATTCTTCCACTATCAGGTGCAATATCTTTTTACTTCAAATAGTCAAATCTTAATTAAATAATAGCGCCATTAGCCCAGAGTCTCTCTTATGAAAATTTCATCAGTTGATCGTCGAAACGTTTAGCCCTTGTGACACCATCCTCGGGCTCGTCCTTAACTAGCCTCTCTATATTCATCACCGAATAACGTAACGATGTTAATGTTATGTGTTTTTTCGAGTATAATATAATAAGATAGATGTATTCTTAAGTGTTTTGAGAAGGTCGGTATCATCGTTCGGTAATCGTTTGTCAACAAGTGTAATGAGATGCGGGCACGCGGCGCACCCTGGGCGGGGCACTCAAGTAATTATCCTCGCCGCGGGGCCACCACCCCCCATGTGGCGCACAGACCTAGCTTTCGCTCTCCGCTCTCTCACATCCAACGTGCAGTTTCACTCTTCCACGACCAAAAGAAGAGAAGATTACTTACCATTATTACCGACCATCTTCCGCAAGAATGTATCTAATGGTAATGTTAGTGGAGAAAATGGACCAAAAATCAACATATAGTTACCACTTTAACGGTTTGCTCATCCTCTATTACAAATCAATCCATTTTGGATTAAAAATGTTCTCAGAATTTAAGTAAAGAAAAACAAAAAAAATCTGAAAATATGGCTATTTATTTACACGGATTGTAATTATCGTAGAAACTTGTTTTGGGGGCTGAAATCGTGACAAACAGAATGCGTTTCAAAATATATTGTGCTTTTCCTGCTCCGGATGACCGGTTGTGCTAGTGTGCACGAACACTTTCTGGACTTATTGAAGCATTTTAAGACTGTAACAGTTCTCCATCATGTAATAAGGGTGCAGTCGCCCAAATCCGGCATCGAAAGTTAATTTTTGTTAGATGAACTAAAGTAATTAGTAATTAATTATGGTACACAATCTATAAAAAAATACTTATCCATATCAACTGCACAAAAATTCGAATTGTACTAGTCACTACTAGCAGCAATACTAGGGTAATAATATATTACACGTTTGATGGAACATTCTCGAATATTCGCGAATTTAGAACTATCCAAAACATTTTCTAACTTTTTTTTTAACATTCTTGAATGATCTTCAAGATTCTGGAACATTCTTGAACATTGCCAAATCATTCCGAAATGTTGTAATAAAACATTACATATTTTACTTCTTAGAACATATTTGAACTCCCTGTAACATTCTAAAAAAATCTGTGTAGTGACATCTGTAGACGCCTGGCGGGGATGACTAATCGATTGATAAAAATTGATCAGTTATCGACCACTGAGAGTTGAAGATTATTACAGTACTAATATTGCTATTAAAAATTGGGGGTTGGTGGTAGAAGGATGAAAATTAAGGGTTATATGTATTTTTTAATGCCAAATCATAAAAAAATAAAAATAAAAAATTTTGTCCAAAAAATAAAAAAGTTGGGGTGGACAACCCTTGTCACTTAGGGGTATAAAAAATAGATAGTAGCCGATTCTCAAACCTACTGAATATGCATATAAAATTTCATAAAATCCTATATTAGACAAGTAAAACGCTTTCTTTTTTACATCCTTCTTGTAACGCTAAAGCTAGTGCCAGGCTCCGGAATGCGTAAGGAACGAAGGAATAGCGAGGGATGTAAACGTTGTGAAGAGAAGTGTTTTTATTTCGAAGCAAACCGTAAAAGTGTAGAGTGTATGTGTGAGAAACCAAACAGGAAATTACTTCAGAAAGTCAGAATTACAACGACCAAATTTGTCGTCCCCGAAGAGCACTTAGACCAGAATTAGTCGTAAAATAAGGAGGTCCTCTAACCACCATAGTTTGGGTTCTACCCTCATTAGTATCAACCACAAACCAACAAAGCGATAATCAATAATATGACTTTTTTCCGGTAATAACTAGGAACAAAATTAACGGTCTTTATTATTACTTTCTACAGAACTAGATGTATCTAACTAAGCGTTAGAAACGTTGTTTTTTAAATTAAATTAAATTTTAAAATTTTGGAACTGAAACAATTTTGAGTTATTGACAATTTGATTTATGAAATACATATAATTATTTTATGATTACTGACCCCGTCTATGAGTGATATTTTTAATGAGGGTTGTAAGTTGCAAGTCCCTGCTTCTTTCATCAATTATTATTTTTTACTACGTAATTCTTAAAAGTCTTTTAAGTACGTTTTGATGATAAATAATCGTAGAAATTGAAATGCTTCACTACTTGCATTGTACCGCTATTAGAGACCTTAAAAATCGTACATTATTAAGGGATTCCACCAGAAAATTCGACTTAGGTATCGAAGTTGGCGCCAAATATTATCTTCGAGTTATCAATGCATTCGAGTAACAAAAGTTCGTATTTTTCATAATTGATGCTATTGTCAAAATTTGGTTTGACTTATCCACATCCGAGTTATCGAAGTTCAACTATATTAGTAAGGGGCGTTGCTTTTAGGATTACCTGTATGCGGAGATATTAATATTTTCCGAAATTTGAACTTTTCTATGGTTTGAAATAGGTATATCCATATATCCTCTGTAGAAACATTGATTTATGAACTTTATCAAAGGTCCCAGCTTGAAAATTTATATTATTTCTGTATTTGGTCGTTCAGCATCGTCCACTACTTGTTATGGCAGCTTTTTTCGCCCATTGACCGTTTTCGATGTTTGACCGTAATAAAAATTATGAAAATTTTAAGGGTTTTAAAATTTTTGGTCACTTTTAAAAAATATACCTATAGTCAAAATAATTATTCGTATAGGAAAGATTGTTGCTATACAGGGTTTTTCAAGTTGATGGGCTATTAGAAGTATATGAATTAGTAGAAGGAATTCAATTCTGAAACTTTGGCTCATTTGGTTATTGTTTATGCCGCTTCTTTTAAAAATATTTTCAAGTTCGATTTACATCCGGTTATACCGGAAGTCGATACCAACTTTATTATTTTAAATGGAATGGTATATTTTTCACACTGAATTCGAATAAAACGTGTAATTCTAAGGTAAGTTTGATAACCAACTTGTACACCTATGACGATCGGTTTCTGAGTTAATTTTTAAATTTTTAGAAAAAAAAATCGCTACCGCAACCCAAATTATAAAAAATAATAACTTCCACAAAATACGACTTAGAGTGTTGAAATTTTTACTAGTAATAGCTGAATATTAGTGCTAACGCCTTGACAAAATTGAATTAAATGATTTATACAGGGCGTTCAAAATAAAATTCTAAAATTGAAAAACTTCAAACACGAATTACTTCATTTTTTCAAATGACACCTACTATTTTTTATTTTTTTTAATCGATTCCCTTTTTTTATCCTCTTTCGATCTATATGGATATTTCCTAATTTTTAAATAATAATTCAAAATTATTCCAAAATTTTCAAATAAAATAGGAAGTATCCATATAGATCGAAAGAGGATAAAAAAAGGAATCGATTGAAAAAATAAAAAATAGTAGGTGCCATTTGAAAAAACGAAGTAATTCGTGTTTGAAGTTTTTCAATTTTAGAATTTTATTTTGAACGCCCTGTATAAATTATTTAATTAAATTTTTTCAAGGCATTGGCACTAATATTCAGCTATTACTAGTAAAAATTTCAACACTCTAAGTCGTATTTTGTGGAAGTTATGATTTTTTATAATTTGGGTTTTAATAGCGATTTTTTTTTCTATAAATTAAATTAACTCGGAAACCGATCGTCATAGGTGTACAAGTTGGTTTACAAACTTACCTTAGAATTACACGTTTTATTCGAATTCAGCGTGAAAAATATACCATTCCATTTAAAATAACAAAGTTGGTATCGACTTCCGGTATAACCGGATGTAAATCGAACTTGAAAATATTTTTAAAAGAAGCGGCATAAACAATAACCAAATGAGCCCAAGTTTCAGAATTTAATTCCTTCTACTAATTCATATACTTCTAATAGCCCATCAACTTAAAAAACCCTGTATATATATATGAAAAACTCAGCGAAAGAAATTGCGGCAGAAATAAAAAAAAAGAGTAGGGAATGATGAACTATTACCTTAATATTTCTTGTACCTATAGATACCTCAAGCATCAGTGATTTGTCGGTTGTTCGGTGTTTAATGATGAATGGCATTTTATTTGATCGTGTTGTTGAAAGGGTTAAAGGATGATTATGTTATTTCGTTTTCTTATTAAGCAAGACGATGTCATGCCCTGTTGACATTTCGAGCTGGGTGGGTGTAAGCGAAACGAAGCATTCGAAATTAAATTTATTTCATCGTCTTCTCTCCGTTTTGGCCGACGACGATAATACGCCAGATCACTGAATTCCATTATTTCTATTATATGCGTCGCTATCGCTTAATCAAATAAAAGCCATGAATAATCAATGAGAAAGGGGTCCGTATCGGCGATCGAGCGGTGGCTTTGGAAACAATTGCCTCTCATAATGCGTTATCATCATCGCGTGCATGACAACAACTTTAAAAACATTCTTGTTAAAAGAAGGAAACATCCGCATATAAGTATCTGTACTTATTTCTGTAGGTTTGTTTGTAATTGTCTACATTAATATGTTAGTAATTTAATATTTTTGAAATTTAAGTAAATGGCACAATTTAGCTTACATGCCTACATGTTGGTCGCGAAAACCACCTTTTCACAAATTTAAAAATTTCGAAAAATCGGGCCGAAGCCGGATTATATGATAATTTAAGCGATTCGCATATGTGGATGAGGTTACGGTGTGTAAAGGTTTCCAAATTCCCCCCTCTACCCAACCAACGTTTTTAAGAAAGAGAAAATCATACAGGGAAAAAGAAACCACCAATCGAGTAGATTTTCACAAGTGTTTTTTATTTTATATGTACCAAACATACGATTTAGCTAAATATGTCTTCGTCAGACATGCGAGTGTTATTACTAATGGCGAAACATGTTACATGTTAAATTAAAAGAAAATGTGAAAATCTGTGTTTGGTGTTATTTCATTGGATTATAGATTTTTATTAGGTAATGATTGAAACTATTTAATAGAAAACAATGAATCTCATTAACAACTCCTATTAAGGGAGCGAGTCCCAAATCGCCCTTCCAGGGACTCGTTTCGCTCTCCGTTTGTCTATCTGCTACATTCAGGTCCCAATTTGACCCTGCCCGAAAAACCATATCCTATCCAAAGATAGTGGATTTCATTTATAATGACTTCGGTTGTAACGACCTTTTGGTTATAACGACATAATAATACATAAGTCCCTTGAATTTAAGGAGTAATTTAAAAAGAAAATTTGGCTGTTACGATTTCGGATGTAACGTTGATTTCGGTTTTAGGGACTAATTTTAATGAACTATTAATTACAAGATGCTAATAGAAATCTCATACTGACTGATATTGCGACCGAGTCTAAACACAAAACTTTTTATCTTTTCATTACATTCACAGATAGTCAGCAGTTGTACTTAGTAATTGTTTATAAATGTTAAGGTTGATAAAGTTAAATCTAAGAATCAGTTACTGGCTACTTTTCTTGCCTAATTTCCTTCTTTCATTCTTTCTCTCTTTCTTTTTATATAGCGACGAAATCTAATTCTAGAGAAGGCGCAGAGGCGTCATCACTATTCTGCGCGAAAATTACGTAATTGTTTTAAGATGACTTTAGCATGGGCGTAACATACGGGCTTTGACTAAGTTTATAAACGTAAATAAATAATTATAATTATAATTAGAAAGTCGTCGATAATTCACAGAATTGATCGTGTTACTTGTCGCTGGAGAAAGATTTATTACTTGTAAGTTAATAACGATAAAAGAACCGCGCGCTGTGGCTGTGTTGTAAACATGTTAGCAATAACAAGTGCAATGCACACAAATTGTTATCACACACACGCACGATATCACGGGGCGCTACATTATTAACAACAACGATCCACAAATTAACAACAGCACACGCAAGAAAGGTACACACTTAATCTGAAACTACTACCACAAATAATATCGAACGGACGCCACTGAATCATTACTTCAACAGGTCTATCAGCTGCTTCGTGCTTAAAACTCGACTTTGCGCATAACGTCATCGATGATGCTCTGTGCCTTCTCTATTCAGATGAACTACACTGTATATAGGTAACTAACTTCATAACCTAACCCACATTATACAAAGTTAATGAGACGTTCTTCATGTCTTTCTGCGGACAACGACCAGACCAAATATCTTTTTCTGAACAAAAAAGATTATTCTACATTTGTAGTGTACCTTGCTATTGGCACTTCTTTAGGTAACTTTCTCCCCATTTTATCACCATCATACCTTTTACATATCAGGAAATTCTAACAGTAAGCATTAAATTTTAATCAGCCTGTACTTTAAGGATTAATGAGTATATTGAGGCGAAATATAGTAATTAATCATCTCTCATTAAACATATCAATGACAACAAAGTATTCTGATATTTTATTACATATTGTTAACATTGCAAATTGTGAATTTTTATACTTATCTATAGTTAACAGCGCAATTATGTCTTAACCGATCAATTTTTAATACATTTATTCATTTTTATATGTTGCGTTACGTTGTGCACTAATGTGTAAAACTTATCAGTTTGTCCTTTAATGAAAATAAAATTACAGAAAAAAGTCAATGTTTACGTAAATAAGTCAGAACTGTTCCAAGTCTACAGTAAAACAGCTCAAAGTCCTAAGCCAAAGGCCTTAGTTAAATGTATTTTAAGTCCTTGAAGTCCCAATTCTCAAACCGATTGTTGACAGGAATTCAGGAATTTATACTGTTAAATTAAAAATATAGACATAAGAAAATATTATGATCTCTTTTTTTTTTCGCTGATCTTACAGGAATACTAAATCCTGACGTCATAATTACAGATCAACTCTTAACGTTCCAAACATTAAATAACCAAATAAACAAAATTAGTCAAAAACATAATTTTATATTCTAAAATTCAATGATTTTGAAAATTACTTACGAAACTTTGGAAATAAAAGTTAGAAGCGTTCAATCTAAGAGGATTTCAAGCTCATTGCTTGAGCTTGAAGCCATTTGAAATAAAATTTATAAATGTTCAACGAATTTAATAATTCCGCTCATTTTCTAAATTAACAAAAAAAACCATCGAAAAAGGCTGGTCTGCTAATGTCTTATTTTTTAAACGATATTTATGTAAACTTAGAAACCTAGTTGTAACTTGGAATAATTAGATATCATCAGCAAATATGAGATATAACAAAATTTTCCCGTGGCAATCGGTGTTGTATCGGGAAGCAGCTGTGCGCGATGGATATAAACAGGGTGTACACCTGGTCAACCCTGACACAAACAGGGGTGACAAATTGACTCTCCACGCCCACTTGATTCACCACGCTGCGCCGTGACTTTCGAAAAGGCGAACGGATTTTACTAACATGATGTGTGCAAATAATAACCGATACATTTACACTAATCCCCATAAATAATGTACAGGGCGTTCTCCAAACCAATACAGATAAAAGAAAAATCAATTATATACTTACTTTGTATTTGGGGGTACCGTATGGTTTGTATCTATCATAATACGATAATACGTTATATCAAAAAATTTGAATTCTAAATAACTAACTAAAATATTTGGACACAGTTCTGACTATACTTCTGGTCAAATTAGAAGAATGAATGGATGGGGTATTAAACTTTCGTATCTCTTTTCTTTCAGTTTTGGGGTTCTGTAACTTCAAAATGAAAACTCGGAACCCTTAAAAGGTCACTTTTATCTATTTGTAAAAAAAAAAAAATTATTCTTAAAACTAAATAGCACTTCTATGAGCCCCAATAACTATTTATATATACGGTTCATGGTTTTATATTAATCACAAATTTTAATCATATTCTTTAATGCCATGTTGTTTCAGCACAGAAAATTAATACACAAATTTTAGCGCAATAAAATTTAAAAAAATCGTCCATATCGTTTAGATACTTTTTAATTAAGTTAAGAAAAGTGACCCCCAATGCAACAAAATGCGTGACACTAATTTAACACTTCAATAAATTAAAAGTTATTACGTTTTCTTCAGTTGAAAAATTAACAAACTAAATTTAAAATGACTCTTCATAGAAAATTCCAACTTTTTTACTATATAAATTTCTTTGACACGAACGCAATTTAGTAGCATTGTGATTTTTCACATATTTTCAACAAATATAAAAATACAAAATTTAAAGTGCTCATATGTAAAAAAACTCAATACAGTAAAAAGCACTATTTTCCAAAAAAAAAACTATTTTGACCTTAATTTTTTGTCGATTTATCTCAAAAGTCATTTTTAGAATGCGTGTACCTACGGCACAACGACTCGATTTCAATTCACGACCCGTGTAAATGCTTTTTGTTTATTTTCACTCGAATAATAATTATTTGTTGGTTTGTACTCACCTTGTCATGTTCCTATTAGTAATATTTACCTTTTACCTCTATTCATAGTGCTTTATTAGATAGGGTCAGGTGGGTCATTGTGAACGATTTTGGAAGTTTGACTTTTGAAGTTCGATGTATCTTAGATGAAGATTAAATTTAGGCGACTATATGATTAATTTGGGTCCTTGTTTGGTTTTAAGTGAATTTCTGTTGTTAAATAGGTATGCAAATTCAGTTTTTTTTTGCAAAAACACTTAAGTTTAGAATTACCCCTTCACTTATTAACGCAGTCGAAACTTAGGGGTAAATGTGAACAATCGTCTTGTTTGTACTGGCTTTATAAAGATTTTTAATGGGGCAAAAGTGAACAATTCACTTTCAAACGTGAATTCCAATAAGAATTATATTTATAAAGCCCTGTTCACAATTACCCCAAAAATTATATATTATATAGAAATATTTTCACTGTTTAACATAAAATATTGCGACACTCTTCCTCATCCAACCGTCAAAAGTCAACACAACAATCTATAATTTCCATTAGTTGGAATAATCAAGAGTCCTATTTAATCGAAATAAAGAGCTTGTTTACAATTACCCCGGTTTTACAATTACCCCAAATGACCCTATATTTAAATTTTTTTTTAATTCCAACTCAAAATTCAGTTTTTTATTAATTAAAAATGGAGGTACATGTTTTGAAAAAATAAATGAAATAAAACGTTCATTTAATATATCTTTTATGTTCTTTTTGAAATAAATAGTCGGTATTTAATTATGTTTCCAGAGTATTTATTTTTAAGAGGTTTAGCGAAAAAATACAATACGGATTAGGTACTACATACTTAAAAAAAAACTGTGTTCATGAATTGCACATATGCGTTTATAAAATTATATTCTATTTTAAACAATAGATACGAATTCAAAACAACTGGAGGGAAGGGGTAGGGAAAGCGGAGTGACTTTATAAAATGTAATATTGTGATAAAATATATACATAATAACGTGTCATTTGTACAAATCAAAATTTGTATTGTTTTAAACATGTATTACTTATTGTAATTGATATTTTTATTTCAGTCACGTTCTAAATAAATTTAAAACAAAAATACCAAAACAATACCTACTTTAGGTTATATTTACCTAATTAATTTCACTTCTTTGTTGTTCAAAATTTTGAAAATGTATCCAAACACCTTCATCGAGTTTATATTGTACATATATTATCATTGTCTTTATCACACTCACTAGCACAATTCAGTTCGTCGTCTATTAACTCATCTCAGTGATGAGAGTGTCCCCCGGGATATCCCGTCAGATCCAGTCCCGCTCTAAGGGCGGCTTGGCTTGCCAAAACCCGTCCCGCCAAATCCCCCAACGCCCTCTCCAACTGTTGATGCTGACTTCTTACGGCAAACCTATTCACATGTACCGGTATGGGTACAACTAGTTTATTTTTATTCTGTTGCCCGTTTTTACCATGCTGTGGCCCGGCTGCCAACCCAGCCTTAACCCTTTTCCATTTAGCTCTTCTATTCTGGAACCAAATCTTCACCTGGACCTCGCTCAGTCGAAGAGCTGAAGCTATTTGACTTCGTTCGGTAAGGGAGAGGTACTTTTTGGCGTGAAACTCCCTTTCTAATTCCAGCAACTGTTCACTCGTGAATGCGGTCCTTCTACGTCTGGTTTTGTTCGATGTGGTGCCCGATTTTGAACAGGAACTGTCCAGGTTTTGTTGGTCGTCCGTTTCTTCATCGTCTGTACCTGGAAAAGAAGAAGAATTCTTATGTTTTACTTCATAATTTCAGGAGAATAAACAGAATAGATAAATAAAGTATTGACTCCTAGTTTATCTTCCTGTGCATAGCTGGGCGTTAGGGTGGAAATTCCTCTTCAGTTTCAGTTTGAGACTTGTGGGAATGATTGTGGGTAGAAATAAAATATATCTAGTTGTAATAGACATGTAACACAACTTTTGTTTTGTTTAATGGTAAAAAATTGCAAGTGCACGTTCATTCATTACATGCCGGTTCCTAAAGACCCATAAAAAACACGTTAATAATAAAAACATGAGAAGTCATATGTGACTGCGTTAATCAATGATATTGATTTCTTTGAATTAAGTGCGCGCGGGATCGTCGGTTTCCGATCGATCGAAACTTTTATTTTATTCCCAAAACTCATTCCGAATGTTCTACACGCCCACGGCCCGACCGACAATTTATTTACAATAATAATTTCCTTTCGCCTGTCATCGGCCCGTTTGGTTTATTCCGATCTGTAAGGACATTGAGGAATGTTCGTGCATGCATGGATACATATTGTATATAGAAACGGGCGAAACGATCATGAATGGCTGGCTTCTGGCATGAATTATTTATTCAAATTAATTGTTTTTCATTCTGTAAGTGGACGCGTGAGTAAAATAGATTGTATGATAACGACAATATGGTGATGTATTTACCTTTAGAAGTTTCTGGGCTTCATGTTAGGTACACCTATTTTTTAATAGCTACAATGGTTTTGAAGATTGAAAAGCGGGCAATTAAATTGAAGATATTTGTTTTTTCAAAGAAAAGCCTGATGTAAACGACAATTTCGTATTGATATCCTATGTAAGGGTAAAAGAGGGTCGTTATTGATAAATATGTCTAGAATGAATCTCTATCCAAATTCACTTCATACTTATATTATTTATCAGTGGCGGATTTACCAGCAGGCTGAATAGGCTAGAGCAGGGATGGCGAACCATTGGCACGCGTGCCACAAGCGGCACGTTTGAAAATTTTGATGACACCGCACAAAAACAAAATTTTTTTTAAGTTATTTTTTTTAATAGAAATGAATTAAAAATTATTAATCTACACTTAATTTATAGTTTATGATATAAATTTGTAGTACTGAATACCTGTCTTAGTATGTTAACTTTGAACCGTCAAATTATACATTTTATTATTAAAATATCGCATGAATTCTTTCGAAGTATATACAGAAGCGCATTAGATAAAAAATTTTGCGTATCCAGTTTCGCCTTCTTAAGGTATTTGAATGTTGTTGCTGTCGCAGCGCTCGAATCAAAATTTATTTTATATCCTGATACAATACCATTTGAAAAATTAAATTTAAAAGTCCTTGAGTGGTTAAATTTTAATGAATTAGAAATGGAATTAGTTGAATTTCAGTCAAGTACCATATAGAACCAAAAATTTGTTGATTTAAGAAATGATTTAGAAATTATTGAAAGTAATCGATTATTGGATAAAATAAATAAAATTGCAGAAGATGAAATTCTAACTATAATACATGGAATTCAGTTCCTGACACGTTTAATTGTTTAAAACTTTAAAAATATTAGCAAAGGCAATTTTATCAATATTTTCATCGACGTGGGCATGTGAATCTCTATTTTCAGAATTAAATTTTATAAAAAATAAATATAAGAATAGAATGACGGATGACTCGAGCTCTGCATGCGTACTGTTGAAATTAACTAAATATGAACCAGATATTAAATCTTTATCATCTTGTGTACAGCAACAAAAATCACATTAAAAACATTTTTTTTAACGTGAATTTTGTTTCTAGTATTTTGCTTTTTGTAAAACATTGATTAATAAAAAATTGTTTAAAGATTAATTGCTTTTGTTTGTTTGTTTAATTATACTTACGTATAGTTTCACCACGCTAACATTTCGAATGAAATTTTATTGTGGCACGTTACCGTTTTAAAAAAGAGTTTTTATGACTTTGTGGCACGGACATCAAAAAAGGTTCGCCATCCCTGTGCTAGAGCCTATTAGGGGGGCAGATTTTAGGGGGCGGCAAACTTTGCCCTAAAGTTTTTTTGTCTTACAGAAATTAAAAAAAATATTATCTTATACACAGAAAAAAACGAGGCTCAAAAATCAACAAAAATTACAATATTTTAGTGCTATACAGTGTACTGATTACACTAACGTCTGTATATGAAAAATTACTAAACGCTTATTTATAAAATATACTATTGTGATTTGGAATTTTTAAAATATTCCAACAGCGTTTAAGTATTACATTTTAAATTTAGTATTTTTACCTATTTTTTAAATTAATTATTGCCATAATTTTTTCTTTAGGTCCACCCACACTATTCAATTAATGTGTAATATGTTTCACCACTTAAATATATCTATTCGAAGAGAAATGGGATCCGAAAAAAAATTGCTTAAAAATAACAATAACAAATATTATATAGATATATATGTGGAAAATGAATACTTTTCTATTGATATTTCTGATGATATTAAAAACCTGTTTGAGTGTAGAATAAAAATTTAATAAATTTACACGTAAAAAATTGCATATTGTTGTACAGAATTTCATAAATATTATACATTTCTTAGAATGATGATAATTAAAAAAAACAAATTTAAAGATAATATTGTAATGAACAAAAGCTGTAAATATCCATTCAACGAAAGTTCTTCTTAACATTCTTACATTTTTAATCCTAATGAATTCGTATCAATATTTGTTGATTAGTCTTATAAAAATATAATACAACCATAAAGTTGCAATTTCATTGACAAAAAATTGATTGTGAATTAGGGTATAGAATTGCAGGTGTCAGTAGGGGCGGCAAATTTTGAATAACCTACGGGCGGGAAATGTGTAAATCCGCCACTGTATATTATTCTTGTAAGAATAGTGATGTTTGAGGTTGAGGTTACCTCTACGTTTCGAAAATTCCAAATAAGATTGGTTGGAAGAGGGGGGGGGGTTGAGATGGGAAAACCTTTGCCCTCTATAGCCTACACCACAATCTAAAGTGAATGAACAGTAATTTAATAAATATTCACTAAATTTAGCTGGATTTACCATTCTGACTGTAACATACTGACATTTTCAGAACTTTTGTGAGTAATTACCGTAAGTTGGGTACATTGTGTTGGTATTCTGATAATTTATTCAAATGGCGGCCGCTATTGTTTTAAACGCATTAAATAAATGTTGAAGGTGCGGTCTGGTGTGTTCTCTTGTCAGTAATTCATCAGACGACCGACGGCGGCTTCTGTGTGTGTATTTAAAAACGGTACACAGTCATGTTCGTATCGAAAGCGTTACTTGCTTATAACTATAAACACTCTCATTACCGGCAACGCTTTGGGTATACCGTATTTTACAATTACCATTATTGTTATTACAACAGAACAAAAAGTTGTCCATTCAGCCACCTACCTATACATTAACATCACGTGACAATAACAAAGAGCTAATTGTTTATGTAATAGGGAATTGTTAATCAAATTCACGTAATACGTTACTTCCGGTAGAGTCGCTTATTATAAAAAGAAATCACTTTGTGCTCGCGTAAGGCTTATTTGGAGATCGAAAAATATTATTAAAATGTAGGTTTAAAGTACGGCTCTGTACAGGGGCGAAACGTGGACGGTGGCGCAGCGGAGGAAAAAATAATGAAATTGATGTGGATAGAAATTGAAGGGTATTAGAGAAAGTAGAAGAAAAAGGGTTCTATAGATGTTAATAAGAAAAAACAGATATTTCTCTCCACATTCATGGCCGATTAGAGTTATATTAGAGGCGGAAGCAGGAGTAACGAGGGGAAGAAGAAAACTAGATTATTATCTTTCTTAAATAGTTGTTCTAGTTTTCGAACAAACTGGTTTATATGCATCAGTTTATGTAATTATTTCTAGTATTTATTTTATTTTTACATTTTCGGGACTTTCCTTGTAATACACCATGGGCTTCCTTTATGATAGGTACTCTATGTATCTCCCAGTATACTTTTTGATGCCTTGTCACTAAGTTTCTCTAACCTATCCTTAGACCAGAGGTTCCCAACCTCGTGCCCGCGGGCACCATGGCGGCCGCGGAACGATTCGTATGTGCCCGGCACTATTCAACAGAGACACAGATTTTTTTTCATAAACATTAATTTAAAATATTAATTATTTTTATTTATTTTTCATGTGGTATATAAAATTGAATCATTTTTCGGTTCGACATATTTATGCAAATCATTGTTTTCAAACATGAACTTAATAAAATCAAGATTCTCGACTCACCGATGAGCATCTTTATTATTGTTTGCTAACAGGATTATCGTCACACTCCTAATTATGAAGCGCTGGACAATCATATGCAATACCAAAAATCAAATTGACATATTCCACATTGATAGTATATTTTTTATAAAATGTTTTTTTTTATATTTGTTTAATTTGTTTAAGTTTTGCAAATTTTCTTCGTGTGTATGAAATTTTAATAATAATTTATTATTTTGAAATATTTTTGTTTATTATTTATTTACAAATTATGAATATAAGAAAATAAATTATGGGAAAATGAGAAGTTATGGAAGGAGTTTGTTTATAAAAAATAAGTGGTGCCCGCCTCCCTACCGATATTTTAGAATGTGCTCTAGAGTACAAAAAGGTTGGGAACCCCTGCCTTAGACCCTTCTAAACACATTGGATTTTGCTGATTACCTCCAGCTTCTTTCCTGACCACGCAACGTTTCTGTGACCACTTTTAGCTTCTCGGAACTCGACTGGGTATCTCTAGTTTTACAGATTTTACCTGACAGCTCTTATTTTTTTTATTATCCTGGATCTTATCAGCATCCATGACTTCTCGGATTTTCCGTGACTGTTTTAGATTACATGAAACTTTTTTAATTTTTATCAGATACATACAGTTTTCTGTATTTTCCCCGACACTTTCTTTTCTGGGTTTTTCCAACGCTTGTATTTTTCAGAAGAAATTATGATATCCGGGCTTGTTGGCCGCGGTCTAGGATTGTTTCTCCTGCGGTGGGAAGACCGATGATGTTTTCTAATAGGTATCCGACGTTTCGCCAACAACTGTGGTTGGCATCCTCAGGGAACGTAATTATGTCTATCGCTGCGGTTGTACTGAGACTGACAGTCTCCCAACGTCGTCCTGGTTACTCAAAGTTTATCGAATATACAGAACTAGGACTAAATAATTTTAGTTTCCCCAGATTTTTTCGGATTACTCCAAACTTCTTCAATTGTCATCAGCTACAATGAGTTTTTTTTGTATTTTTTCTAACATGTATTTATTCTCTTTGAATACTCTAGGTTTTCAAACTTTCAAGAGTTTTCCTGATTACTCTTAGATATACCTACCCGAATTTCTACCGATTACTTCACTTATTATCGGTAATTTCTTTGATTATTATTATCCTGGAATTTCTTGAGTTTCAGAATCATTCATAACCTCTCTAAATTTTTAGCTCGCTTCTCCTAACATACCGGATTGTCTTTGGCGAGTCTAGTTTCTGGGACTTTTCATGATTAGATACGGAAAAGTTCTCTGATTTTAACCAGGTATTATGAATTAAGTTTTTGGCACTTTTCCTAACAATTTATTTCCTGGATTTTCCAAGCATTTCGTAATTTCTTTGATATTATAGCCACTTTTCGGTACTTTTTCTAAATATTGTGCGATTCTTGTAGTTCCAGAATTGCCCTTAAATGCTCCGGATTTGCATCGATCATTTAAGATATCGATATTATAATTAAGATGTCGATATTTTTTCTGATTATATTTTTCCTGGAATTTCTTGACTTCTCATAATCTTCTTAATTTTCAGGTTTCTTTTTATCTGCTCTGAGTTTCCTTTGTATTTTCCCCGACGATTTCTATTTTAACTTTCCTCTGCATTTCGTATTTTCTAAACTCTCCCTGGATAGCCGATTTTAAATTATTATGCTAAAGGAAAGATAATGATAAAAGACCGAGGGATGATGTATTATTGTCGAAAACCCAGCACTTCTTTATATGCAAGATGCGTTGGTTGCATTGCTGGATTGCAACAATGAGACGATGTACAATAAACGAATTTTATCGCTGTTTTTTCGTAGAAAAAGGGAAGTGTAGTTATTCTTACAAAAATTTATTTTCAAGCAACCGTTGGGGCCCAGACAATGCACCTGCAGATAACATATAATTGAAGCTAAATCGATCGCTTTATGAATTTCAATGAACCCACGATGGGCATATACGTATATTCAGTTATATGTCCATTCGAATGCCATGTGTAATGATTTATTGGCGGAAATTGACGATTACATCTTACTTAAGAATGTTCAGGTTAAGGAATTTCTACGAAAAATTGACTGATTTTCTATAATGGGTTTTTATAAGTGACATTTCCGCTTTCCTGAAATTATTTTAATAATCTTTTTAAAACGGCTGGCTTAGGATGTTTCCTTTCGGGAAACCTTTGAGCATAAACTCGAAAAGCCAATAAACAATTCTTATAACATTCCCCAAGGATACCTAATAATACATAAATAATATATAACATCTAAACGCCAAAGGCAACTAGATACATTGGAACATTTATTTAAAAAACTCCAAATGGCGCATAAAACAATTATTTAGTTTCCTGAGAAAACGCGAAGACGTAGCTTATGAACACTCTAATACCTGTGGCAAAGCAATATTTTTAATTTTTTGTAAATAGTTTGTACATTTTATTTCAAATTTATATTTCTTACTTTTGTAAATATCACTTCAATGAACTTCTTATCTTGTGCATGCCTTTGTTTCCTTTCTATTGTTCTACTATCGCTATTACTACTTTTACCTAGAATTTCACACTCACCTGTACCCGCATGCACCCCTTACTAATAGCTGGTTTTACCCTTAATTGCTTTCTTTTTGAATTCTGTACTTTCATATTTATTCAATTCTACGTATTTATACAACCAGTGTCATCATCCTTACTCTCAATACTTTTCTTTCTATCACATCTATTTTACTAACAACCCTTTTGTATAAATACCCTCTAAATTTTCTTTCTTGTGACCGAGCGGCATGGTCTAGTGGTCTAGATCATTGCTTAGCATTCGGGAGGTCACCGGTTCGATTCCGGGGCCGACTACTCTGGTCCAAGTTTTTCTGTGGTTTCCTTGGACCATTTAGGCAAATGCTGGGGTAGTAATATTCCACAGATAATCTTTCACTTCTCTTCTGTCTTCATTTCGTCCGTCTCATCTTTCTTCCCCCAAACCACCACCCACCCATTCCCACGATTCCTGAAGGAGGCTGAAGAGGGCCTTCCGCCCTACCCCCCCGACTTTGCACAAGAGTGTAGGCCGGGGGGGACAGCCCGCCCACCAATATTGGTGGGAATGAAACACCCAAGTTTCTTTCTTTTCTCGTGACATTCTACGCTTCGCTTCTGAATAAGTAAGTTGCCTACATTGTTTATGTTTATTTTGTTGTCTTTGTTGTTTTATTTCCACTATTCTTGTGTTTGAAATTTTGTTACTTGTTTGTCTATCTGTTTGCATCTAGCATCTTTTCATTTGTATATACATCTTCATTTATTCGTTATTCATCTCTGTACATAAATTGTTATTTTTATTGTTAGTGTTTTTTTTATTAATATTTACTTTAAAGACGCTAAATACCAATCGATAGGTAATTAAAAAATACATCTTCTGGTATGTTAAAAAATATGGCGTTCCATTTAAATTAATCAAGTTACAACCCCTTAAAGTTCATACTTAAGTAGTATTAATTTTTGGACACCCTGTATAAGATGAGCTAATTATAATTGAGATATAAAATATGATCTATTGTTACACTTCATTGTAAATTTCGCTTACATAACTTAAATACTTCTTAAGTATTTGATACATAAAAATAAGGTTAGATTTTAATAAATTCAAATTATTTAAAAAACCTTGAGGTTTAGGTGTTATAAACCTTATCAAAACAAGCACTTATTTTGATCGAACAATCCAAAAATGCAATAATATACAGGGGGTTCAATTTAAAAAAACATAACTTTTAGGGCATTTGGAACACCCGGTATAATATGAAAATAATTTTAAAAGGTAACCATAATAGACCCCTATATAGCCCAAAAGTTAAAGTTTTTGAAATTTTCATATTTTGGCCATAATCCTCCGTGCCGTATAGCGTGAATAACCCTGTATATATATTATTTATAGGTATCACTGAACTGATAATAACTAACCCAGTAATAACTTTTTATTTTTTGTGTGCATTTGTCCGTCTCCCTTTATTAATTTGCATTTCTTTTTAGTATCAAATTTCATTCGCTTGGGACCTTTGGTCTAATCGTCCAGATTATAGATTATATGGCGAAAAACCATTAGCGGCACCGTATGTACGTTTTGTGCACTGACTTATTCGTTCCGGCAAATCGGCCAAGTTTTTATTTTGCACCCCATTATCGGTCGTAGTCGACGTGGGACTAATGTCTCTGAGGGAGTAGATCTGGCGTAACAAAGTGGAAAGTATCATACGACCCTTAAACGCGGAAAAGAGCAGTCGTCAACAACCCCTGACTAATTTATCGTATATATACATGCACATAGTAATATATACACTGAAATGATGGAGCTTTATTCTACAAATAAACATGCTCTTTTTTGGCAAACTTTTTCCGTATGGGATGTGAAAATAACAATTGCATATAACTAGTAAAAGAAAATTTACCAGAAGTGAAAATAAATATTTATGGGCAGCAAATGTATATAAGAAGGGTGAAAACTGCATCATCACCATTTCTGCTTTCGTGCTTTTAGGAATTGTTGAAATACACTAGCTCTTCTAAAGAAGTTTAGGTGCAACAACCTGCGCTAATTTTGTGTAAAATATTTTAATATAGTAATTTCATGGAGTTTTCATTAATTCTTATTCGGACACTCCTCCCCTTGTTTGAACAAGTGCCTGTCGTCTGTCGTAAGTATCTATAATAAGAATTAGCCTTTGGTTTGTGCAATAAATTATTCGACATATAATCATAGAGGACCACCCTCGAAGTGCATTTAGCTTTATACATTACATATTGTAGTGTTCCCTTTTCCTCTTCCCTCTCTCCCCAATTTCTTTGGCGGCACCCTAGTACACTTGTCGTTAATAATCGCACACAAGTTTCGGGACAGTTCTTTTTTTTTCATCAAGATGAGACCGTTGTAGTCATTACTTCCCGTTAACTCTCAGCAGGACTCTACATTTTGTTCATTATCCCTGTTATACTACCCCCGTTTGTAATTAATTTACACCAGTTAGGGTGCAAACGTATTTAATGCTCCCGAAAATCCGACAGCTGAGTACTTAGTAATTTAATTGTCGATACAATAAATAAATAATAAAATAATCATAGAACAGATGATTTAAAAAAAATAATTTGTTTAATTAACTACCACTATAGTAGATACTTAGACGCCGCATGTACATACTTATAAACACCCTATAATGTTAAAACAAAGCAATTATGGCAGTGAGTAATCTGTCCTTTACACGTTTTAATTGATAAGAAAATAATATGTGTTGTCCAATTGAATCTATTTACAAAATAATCCGTTGCGTGGGGATTATTTATTATGAAAATTATTTTCAAATAAAACAATAGGAAGTATATATAGATTGAAAGAGGATAAAAAAAGTAGTCGATTAAAAAAATAAAAAATGGTAGGTGCCATTTGAAAAAAAAGTTATTCGTGTTTGATGTTCTTAAACTTTAGAATTTTATTTTGAACGCCCCGTATAAATCATTTAGTTCAATTTTGTCAGGCGTTAGCAATAATATTCAGCTATTACTAGTAAAAATTTCAACACTCTAAGTCGTATTTTGTGGAAGTTATGATTTTTTATAATTTGGGTTGCGGTAGCAATTTGTTTTCTATAAATTAAATTAACTCAGAAACTGATCGTCATAGGTGTACAAGTTGGTTATCAAACTTACCTTAGAATTACACGTTTTATTCGAATTCAGCGTAAAAAATATAGCATTCCATTTAAAATAATAAAGTTGGTATCGACTTCCGGTATAACCGAATGTAAATCGAACTTGAAAATATTTTTAAAAGAAGCGGCATAAACTATAACCAAATGAGCCCAAGTTTCAGAATTGAATTCCTTCTACTAATTCATATACTTCTAATAATAGCCCATCAACCTGAAAAACCCTGTAGGTATATAAGTATATAGGGACAAAGCTAAGGGTGGGTCATGACTTATGTATTAAAAAATTTGATCCATGTACTTAGTGGCTCACGCTGAATATCAACGTAGTCTCATATAGATAGATAACCAAAAAAATTTGAAATGGTGCTGCTCAAGATAACAAAGCAAGTGCCTAATTTTCATTGGACCACACAGATACATTATTTTTTATAAATACACTAGCAGCAATACCTGGCGTTGCCCGGGTAAGAATATATTACACGTTTGATGGAACATTCTTGAACATTGCCAAATCATTAAATTAATCTCTTGATTGTTACGATGATAACACTCTAGAATATTTAGATGTACATCACTTTGAAACGTAGATGTACACTTTTTGAAACTTTCTAGATCATTCAAGAAATTTTTAGAACTTTCTCGAACATTCTAAGTCGATAATAACAGTTTGCGCTCATTTTAGAATTTTTTAGATTATTTCAGAAATGTTGAGATCTTTCGGGAAGTACTTATGACTTAAAAAAGGACAGAAATATTTCTTTTCACCTTTCTGCCACCTACAACCACCCACTTCCACCCACCGCGACCAAACTCCCTTACTCCCACCTGGAGACCAACGGGTATTTACCACCCCAACAGGAAGTTGATTGGAGTAGGTAGAGATAGAGAAAACTCTGTCTTTACGTACGAACATTAGCATTTTATATATGTATTTAGATTTATTAACGAACATCAACATGTCAGTATATTTAAAAATCCAAACCATGAGTCCAACTTCGTAATACATATACATATTCCCCGATTCTTTTAAATCATCCCTCTTATTATCTCGTTGCATCTTTTTCTTACCCTTTGCCAAATATTTTTCCCTATTTTTAATTTTTAAATTCTGCATTGCTTTCTTAATTCTCTCTCTATCATACCATATTTTTTTCCATATTTATATAACTACCCTTTTTATTGTTTCTTCCCCACACCTTCCCACATTTAGTTTTCCTCTTAATTAGGTAATCTGGTGATGTATTACCCTCTTTTTTTAATTGTAATATAGTTTCCACTTGTATTTTTCTTTCCATCCCCAAATTTTCTCCCTATAAATTGCTATACCCCTCGCTACCACATAAACAACATCATTCTCGAATCTTCCTTACATAGTTTCTGTCCTATTCCCCGCATCCTTCCCATTATTGCTGCACCCTTCGCTATTTGGTTAGAAATATGTCCATCATCCTTATTATTATTCCTTATTATATCTGATTTAATTAAAATCAATTATCATTAATTAATATATATCCCAAATATAAATAGTTCCTAACTCTTTCTATTTTTGACCCCCTTCCATACTATCTCTTTCTTTCCTCTTTTTTTAGCAAATTCCATAATTTTCTATTTTTTTACTACCTACATCTTGCGCGTATGTTATAGACCATATTTTTTTGCTATACCTACCACTAATACCCCTTCCCTTATCTTGCTCATTTCATTTTTCAAGTTACTTAAATATTCGATTAAAAAGCTGTGCACTCAACTTACATTCTTGTCTAACCCCCTTGATCATCCATAATATCCCTATCTGCTCGTCCTTCACCTTCACTATCGCCACTAGAAATTTCCCTTGTTTTTCTATTAACCCTCCTTCTATTCCTACCTTTGTAAGCATATTTAACATCTCCCTTCTGTTCAGTTTATCATACGCCACCTTATACCTAGATCTACAAACATTACCAAAATTTTCTTTTGACGTTCTATTTACGTTTGTACTGTATTTTTTTAGCAAATAAATTGCAAAAATCGTTCCCCTTCCCTTTCTGTACCCAAATTGTGTTTCATTTAGTACTTTTTTTATGTCATTTGTTCTTCTAACCTTTCTCCTATTATTTCTGTAAATATTTTGTACCCCGTGACTATCATTAGTATCCCCTGTAATTTGTAGCATTGTCCTTAGTCCCTTTTTAAAAACCGGCACAATCACTCCACACCTCCATTCCTCAGGTACTTATTTAATTTTTTTCGATATTCTCATAATTATATGTAGAGTACTCTCTAGGTATTCCATCTTGCCCCACTGGTTTTTCGTTTTTTAATGATTCTATTCCCTTTACTATCTCTTCTTTCCCTAATTCCTTTAAATTTTCTTCTTCCTCCTTTCCTCCAATCACTTCATACTTGACCTTTATCTTAAATTCCCTCCATCATTTTTTTTAAATTGCTCCAACCACTCTGTTCCTTTAACCCTTGCTTATTTCAGTTCTACTAAACCATGATTCCAACTTTTAAAATTTAAAGATTTAAGTACCATATAGATACTTACACAGAAATAAGTAAAAGTTAATATTAAATAGAAAAAAGAAGAACTTTCTCCTAATTAACCATCACAATAGTGTCAAATATAGCAGTCTGTTCGGGGGAGGGGGGGTTACTTGATCATCAAAAATTAATCATAAAATACAATAGTAAAGGGAGAAATCTTACTCAGCTTTTCGTTTTCTCCCTTTTTTATTTATTTTTTAAAAGAGCGATAGCCTCTTTGCCCTTTGTTAACAGGCACCTATAATCTAATATCTAATGAAATGATGGTGATAGGTACATTTTTCAAGTTGATAATAAGATTGTGGAAATTGTACTAATTTCAAAGATATAGCAAAATTGATTGTTGAAGTACCTTCCCTGATTTTATAACACTTTAGGTACATAGGTACAACCTTTTACAGCATTCGTATCACAGATTTCTCGGTATCGAAAAAGTGACCGAAACGACAAATTTGAACTGTTATCTAGTCTGTGGATATTTATTAACGGATGATTCTAATAAATCAAAAAATTCTGATTGCCAGAAAAATTGTTAACAGTAAAATTGAAATTATTAGTGTGTTTCTGTTTGTCATTTCATTTTATTGTATTGATGATAAATTCTTAATTCCAATGTCTATTTGAAATAAATTCGTCAATTTCTATTTCGTCACCTTCTTTCTTCTTCAATCTTCTTTCACACTTATTCCAGGCTTAGGACTGGCAAAATAAAAAATTAAATTTTAATCACAGCGACCATTTCATACCATGACCTACCCTAACCTACTCAAACCTTTTGGTGGTGCATAGAACTTTTCAGTGGTGCATAGCATTCAGTCACTTATCGATGGTGCATGTTTATTTAGGTATGTTCATCTTCGACCCTAAATAACCAATTATTACAACGCGAGAGTCGGGCTGCACGATAGTAACAGGGTAGGTGTTCAAACAGGAAAGCATTTTTTGTACGTGACGAAATAGGAAAAGAAAAGTGGATTTAGGTAAATTTTAATGAGGTGACGAAACAGAAAATCACCCACAGTACCTAATACACAGCTAAGTCAAAAAATTGTCCTATGGTAAAATGCATTGATAAATTTGTAGGTGTACCTAAAACAATTTATAGGTATGACGTTCTTTTGATTAACAAAAGTACGTAATGGTTGATAGGTAGTAGGTAAGTAAAAGTAAAAGAGGTCGAAACGTGGGATTGGATATAGTTTATCGTTTTTGATCGAATAAGCTTTCAATTGTACCTACCTAACTTTTTAATCGAGTGAATACATATCTATATATTAATCCAGAATCAAACTTGATTTAGTTGTTATTAGGGGTCGTATCTAATTGTAGTCACGATGGTAAAAGTATTCTTTAAATTTATTCAACAACATCTACTTACAGATATGAAAAGGATGGGGATGGGAAATAAAGACAAAAAATATTTTTCTAAATTAAAAAGCATTTGACATTGCGAATATTTATATTTTTTTTTTGAACAAGCTTCTCCGAAAAGTTACTTGGCACATATACCTACCCCCGAAATCTACATATGTTGTTCTTGGTGCATCATCCCCTAAAAAGTACCTACTTAATTCTAACAAAAAGATTTCAAGTTTACATTAACTTGGTGTTTGAAACTATTACATCCCCTAGGTCTATATAGGTACCAAAAGTAATGTTCCATTTTCAAAAACGTTTTTTTTTGCAATAGATAATTCATTAAAGGAAGTCACACTTACTTACCATCTTTCTGACTTTGCCTAGACAAGTCCTGAGCTAAATCTAAATCGAGACTTCCATCGGAATCCGCGTCCTTAACGCTATGAGCTTGGTTTGAAGGATAATAACAGGGAGAATTACACCAGGTCATTGTAACCGATCTTTTAGAGTCCGTATCACCTATTAGAGCTTCTATTGAAAAGGGTTTAGGCACAGGTTTAATTACAGCCTCGCATGTAGTCACCGGCTGCAGAATCGACTGATCAGGCGTCGTCCTTGATGGAACTGGCATCTCCATGGTATAAACTTTTTTAAAAAATCTACTTTATTGTTTATTAATTTAATATCGGCTTTTAAAGTTTTGTCATCACTTTTTTAACTCATCAAATCATTTTTTTTTCTCGAATTCACTAATCGTTTAGAACTTTGACTCGGTGGCCTAAAAGACCAATGTTCTACTAATGCACTCGGTTTATCCTTCGGATGGTTGTCGCGGACTACTAACTTTGATCGAAGGAAATCGAGCGGGTAAAAAGAGAAAAGGATATGAGAGAGGGAATGAGAAAGGAAGAGGTGTGAAAAGGCATGTGTTTCGTTGTTTCACGCCCCTCTAGAAATCTGTTGGCCCGATGTCAGCCAATGGTGAAGGCGGTTGCTGACAGGCTCTAAATGTGATTCTTGTATTAATTAAGCGCATGCTGGATGATCAGGTGAGGAGGGGGGGCGGGTTTATAGGGGGGAACCTACTGAAGTAAGTACCTCGTTTGCTCATTATGCAAACTTAATGGGAACGTTTAGCAACCGAGCCCTGTTTAATTTGTCTATTGTTAGTAGACGTCAGATTTGTAAGCTAAGTAGATACTTGAACTAAATGAAGTTAATTTTTATGAGCTTTCATTTGCTATTATGTACGTACCTAGGTACTTACTTACTTGGCTACTGTTGAACAACATTTAGTTAATTGTCTAGGTATGATTCTCATTTTCTGAGGACTAAAATTTCTCTCTTAATTTAGTCGACTTTCGATTAAAACGAATTCCAATTGTAATATAAACATTACAGACAATCTAATTTCTAATACATAGATGCATATATCTATTTACTAAGCCCATGAAAAACGTTTACCTATAATTATTGTTTTGGGAGGATAAGAAGTGGATAATTTTTTTATTTTAAGGTTCTAGTAGTGATGAGCAAAGTAAGACCAAGACCAAGACTCGGATAGTATTGGGGTTGGTCTCGGTCTTGTTTACTCAGTCGTGATCTTGGTTTTAGTCTTGGTCTTGCAATAAGGTCATAACGAACATTTTTCCAAAAATTTTGTAAACTAGTTTTCATTTGGCAAACATTTTTAAACTTAAATTCACTATCCACAAATTGAAAAAAAAGTTCATTAAGATGTTATTGCTTAATATTATTAAATCATAAAGTCTAAAATCATTTAAGTATTAATTAATGGAGTACCTATTCTAGATCTAAACTAGGGAGAGGATCTGCAGGCTTTGGTTAAAACATATGTATTTTAAATGTGGGTAACTTAAAAAAAATCTAATTCTAATATATATGTACCTACCTACCTATAAGTATATAGTATATACAATACAGTGTAAACTCTTTATAACAAAACTCAAGGGACCGAGCACTTTTTATCGTTAAAAGGAGTTATCGTTATATGAAGTGAAGCAGTAGGTAAAGAAAGAAATTCAACCAAATTCAAAATAATTTTTAAATACATACCTATGTGTTTAATTATCTTAAATACACGCATTTAGTTATTTTGCTGGACTTTTTTTCTATATCAATAATAGAGAATGGATGTTCGCTATAAAGAGTGTATTAATGAAGGTGCAAATATAACCAGATTGTGCTCATTTTTACGTTATAATGAATGACGTTATAAAGTCTTTACACCAATTTATAATTATAGATAACAATTTTTACATAGGTACCTAATTATGTAGGTATACCGTAATTAATTACCCATGGTTTTCGTCATGGAAATACTAGAAGTCACTCTTATATTTTTACGATAGCATATCTAAAGATCTAAAAAAAGGGGTGGGGAGGGAGCCAAGAGCCTTTCGTTAACACGAACTCAAAATGTAGGAAACTTCCATTATTTATATTCAAAATACAGAGAATTGTTTTAAGAGCCGAATATAGTTCAATCTTAAAAATCAGCTTTTGAGGGGGGCCGACCCCCCTTCCCCTTTTTGGCTACATACATGGATATTTCAGAAAATAGCTTGAAATCTTTACATAAACTCTGTCAAAGTACCTACCTACGCCCTGGTCTTTCAAAAATGCTTGAAAACTTCTATCACTTTGCGTTTCGAACTGGGTAATACTTAAGTAATTGTTAATTCGAGGATCTTCGATATTTTAAAAAGCAAATGGGGCTTCAAAGAGTAAAGCACTTAACTTTAAATGAGGGCTCTGAGAAAAGATGTTGAACTACCCATAGGGGCTTTTGCTATTATTTGTAGAGTTAGTTATTTTAAAATATTATGAGCCGTAAAATGCGCACGAACGACGAAAGGCGGAGCTTATGTTTGGGCATTTAGTTAATAATAGGCGGAGTTACTTTTTATGAGACTTTGAAATATTATCTCTAATAAACGATGCAGAAATAACTCAAAACGGGGCTGTGAATTCAGGGGAGTGGAGTTAAAACGTTCAATCAATATTACACTCTTTCTTACATCCAAAAATCAGTTCTATTATCAGTGGCGTAGCGTAGGTATCGGCTGCCCGGGGCGGAAGACAATTTTGCCGCCATCTTAATTAGGTATTTGATTCAATGTATACTATACATTATATAAATTAATTCTAGAGGACTTTTCCGCAAGAACAGTCATCATTATTTTGCATTATACAGGTTAGATTTTGAATAAAAAAGTTTATTTGTTTTACAACGTTTATTAATACAAAAATTCTTACTTCAACCATTGATATAACAGGTACATACGAGGTATTATTTAATCATGTCGATCGTTAAAGTAATAGTACCTACTTAAAATTAGGATTCACTTCGACGATCGACATGGTTAAATAATTAGCGAATTGAATATAAAACGAAAATCAATTTTTAATTAGAACTAGGATGATACTATTAAGTAATATTTATTTCTTTATTGAAAAATATTATAAGTAGGTAGGTACTTGTTAGAGTTAAAAACAAAACTTCCGGCTTTAATTAAAAATTTATAGGTCTACTTTTTTTAAGAGCAGTCATTTATTGCACCATCAATGTCTATAGCATCACACACCTCTTGTTCAATAGACAGGATAAATGTAATGTACGAATACCTATATATATATATATATATATGTAATAGAAGTCATTCTCGCTGATTATAAGTCATACACAATTCAAGCACAAAATAAAATACGGGGAATCCCCGCAAGTCAGTATAGACGGTGTTTCCATTCGCTAAAAAATACCTTTCAAAGAAAGGGGATTCACCGAATTCGTCACAGAATAAGTAATGAAAAATTCCGTGTTCTTTTCAATCGGCCTGAGTTTATAGTTGTGTTAAAAAGATGGTTCATAGATATATTTTATTATTTACTGTGAAATTTTGCCGCTCCCTAATTCGGGCCTCCCCCGTCCCCCCCCCCCCTACGCTACGCCACTGCTTTTATTTGTTGATATAAACTCGATTGAGCTTACATAGATATTAAAGAAAAAACACTTTGAATAGTTATAACTTTATACTCACCTGTATGTAGGTATATAATATACCTGCTATCAACGCTTAGCCGAAATCTCTGAATCTAGAGATTTGAAATTTTGTATAGACGTTCTTTATACAACCTAGGCGAACACTTGTGATTGGTGGGGGGGGGGCGAATTTGAACATACGAAAACAAGATTACAACCAAAAATATTTAGATTGATGAGTAAATTGAATTCATACAAAACAATAAATAAATATCATTAAAAAAGTTGTACTATTAGGTACCTAATACTCAAGGAGTCGATTGAAAAAATAAAAATGGTATGTGCCATTTGAAAAAACGAAGTTGTTCCTGTATGAATTTCTTAAATTTTAGAATTTTATTTTGAACGCCCTCTATAAATAACTTAGTTCAATTTTGCCAAGGCATTAGCACTAATATTCAGCTATTACTATTAAAAATTTCAACACTCTAAGTCGTATTTTGTGGAAGTTATGATTTTTTATAGTTTGGGTTGCAGAGCGATTTTTTTTTCTATAAACTAAATTAAATCAGAATCCGATCGTCATAGGTGTACAAGTTGGTTATCAAACTTACCTTAGAATTACACGTTTTATTCAAATTCAGCGTAAAAAATATACCATTCCATTTAAAATAACAAAGTTGGTGTCGACTTCCGGTAAAACCGGATGTAAATCGAACTTAAAAATATTTTTAAAAGAAGCGGCATAAGCAATAACCAAATGAGCCCAAGTTTCAGAATTGAATTCCTTCTACTAATTCATATTGCACTTCTAATAGCCCATCAACTTGATACACCCTGTATATATATAAGTATACAGTATATACCTAATACATTACCGATCAGTTCCGAAAAGGAAATAATAATAATACCATTACAGAACAGGTCACGAAATAGGGACTTACCTAAAAATGTAAAATTTTATGAGGTCCCGAAGTGGAGAAACACCAATCAAATTAATAGATGAATTAAATTTGACAAATTATGTATCCATTGACAAATTGTTTAATGTCATTAAGACAATAAGAAAAAGTAAAATTAAGTAATAAAGTATGACATTTATTCTTCACTACTGCTACTGACATGAGTATTACCTACTTAGTGACATGATTATATATAGATAACAGTAGGTATTATACATATCTATTATTTATTTAACAAAATTATTAGCACCAAGAAAGATTCAAAACCTAACGGATCTTGTAACGCTCGTCAAATATCCTAATTGTAAGTAAGTATAAGGAGAACCGTTCGATAATATTAACAAGTTAAAGAGCTAAACGTTACTCTAAAGTTTAAGACAGACATAAACTGCTAGGTACCGCATAATAATATTCCAAGTGTTCCAAATGTATAACTCATTCTGAAATGTTAAAGATGGATATATGGAGATTATGTCTTAAAAAAACTTCTATAGCGATGTACTACATAAATGGACTGTTTCAAATAACGTGTATTATTGTGTTTATAATTTTGATGTTCCAGTTTCATAATTATTTTAAAGTTAGTTCTCTCATTAAACAAATAGAAAATTATAATTGTAATTTAAGGTAGGTAAGTGTTCTACTTATTGCCAACCAAATTATTATTCAGAATATTTTTAGCGACAATTATCTACAGACAGTAGCTTTAAGAAATAAAGAACGAATTCAGCATTTATATAATGCATGCAGAAAGTGGGAAAAACAGATTGAGATCGATACGAAACCTAAAGCTAGTGAATATTTGATCAATGATCGATACAAACTGATATATTGCAAGGTTTTCAAAGCTGCGTCTTCATCGTGGTTGTATAATTTTAATCTTATGGCAGGGTAAGATCTATCTGTGTACAAAAAAATGTAACCTACCTAATATTATAAAGTAAACCCCTAGAAAACTAATTTAATATTCAAGTTCATTTTTATTATTAGGTACAATACTTCATACATCAATGAAATGATAACAGATCCAATGAGGCTTATTCGTAAAAAATACTTTCAGCCGTCCAATTTTGAACTAAAAAGAGCCAACAGGAAGTATACTTCTTTTATTATAGTGAGACATCCTTTCGAACGTCTCTTGTCGGCCTTCAAAGATAAATTAGAATGTGAAAGAGATAACAACAAGGCCTATCACAGATTGAGATCGTTAATAATGAAAGGAAGGCGTGGTCAAAATCCCGTAAGACTCGTTTTTTTTTTTTTTTATTTAGACGCAAAAGGTTATGTATTAATATTATACGGTTTATTGCAAAATAAAGTCGATAATAGAACAGGGAAGATGTATCTAGGTATGTGGTCAGAACCTTGTAAAATCCAGCTGTATTATATTAGACTTATTTAGAGAGGGTTTTTTTTGTGAATGAAATTGGGGTTGTGGTTAAAAATTGGTTTTTATTCATACCATTTTTGATGTGAGCAACGGATTTTTAAAATCTGCTGCTGACTACCTGTGAATGTAAACAAAAGATTTAAAAAAATTGTGTGGCATAACTACCATAAGGCTAGACGGGGCAAGTGCCCCGGGGCACCCAAGCTCAGGGGGCCCCTCGGACTCTGACTTACAAACTATTAATTGTGTTAGAAATATCCACTAACTTTTATTAAAAAAAAAACCTATATTGGTAATTAATTTATCCAGTTATTCATTCCTAAACTCTGCGTGTAGAACCAGGACGTGCCCTGCTATGCACATTAAGAACTAATGATAAAGTAGCTTTGAAACTTTAAAGTATTTAAATGTAACTACTTACATAATTTTTATATTTTGAGTTGTATTGATAAAATTTTGATTTTTCGTAACCCAGATTCGTCGTAAAACGTACCTATAGTCGAGTCGGTCAAGAAAGTGGTGTTATTGGATTAAAAATCTCTACTTAATTAGGATTCCGTACCCAAAGGGTGCTCAACGGGACCCTATTAACGTGCCTTCGCTGTCTGTGTGTCTATCACAGGACCGTATTTTTGAACAGTAACAGGTAGATATTTTCTTTTATTTCCATAAAATACTTTTAATTTGTTCATTAAAATAAGTTACAATTTGTATTTGGTTTTTTATTTTATTATGGAGTCGACTGTATTACGACAAATCTGGAGTTCGACGAATCTGAATTATGACAAATCTGCAGTAGGTCGAATTCGGAACACGACGAATACGGAACAAACGATTTTAAGTTTGTAGTTTAGTTGGGGCCCTATTTTATCGAAATCGACGGACGTTACATCCTAAATCGTTACAGCCAAATTTTCTTCTTATTAAATTACCCTTTAAATTCAAGGGACTTATGTGTTAACCGAAGTCGTTATAAATGAAATCCACTGTGCCTATAAGTTAACTGATAGGCAACAAACCAAAACCACAGGATATTATTCGTGACTTAGCTAAGTGTGTGCCTCACGAATTGTCAGGTCCGGATTAAAGCATAAATAAAGTTAGTCCAAATAGATGTTGCAATAAAATGACAAATTACAAAAATTAAAATACTGGTTTCAACTTTGTAATTAACAGTTAAAAAAATTCTTTGTTCACCAGATTATCATCTATTTAGTAATATTCACACAGACCAAATAAGAGTGTAGACCTGTTGTTTTAGTCATCTATTTGATATCCAAGAGATCCTCTGCGGTGCAATTGCATCAAAAGTGACTGTTGTCGTAGTCATTGTAATGTTGTATAAGTTTCCAACTTATTTTTAAAATGTCTAACATATTCGGTCCAATTCAAGTGCGTTAAGGCTCGTAGGTATACAGGGTTTTTCAATTTGATGGGCTATTAGAAGTATATGAATTAGTAGAAGGAATTCAATTCTGAAACTTGGGCTATTTTGGTTATTGTTTATGCCGCTTCTTTTAAAAATATTTTCAAGTTCGATTTACATCCGGTTATACCGGAAGTCGATACCAACTTTGTTATTTTAAATGGAATGGTATATTTTTCACGCTGAATTCGAATAAAACGTGTAATTCTAAGGTAAGTTTGATAACCAACTTGTACACCTATGACGATCGGTTTCTGAGTTAATTTAATTTATAGAAAAAAAAATCGCTACTAAAACCCAAATTATAAAAAATCATAACTTCCACAAAATACGACTAAGAGTGTTGAAATTTTTACTAGTAATAGCTGAATATTAGTGCTAACGCCTTGACAAAATTGAATTAAATAATTTATACAGGGCGTTCAAAATAAAATTCTAAAATTGAAAAACTTCAAACACGAATTACTTAGTTTTTTCAAATGGACCTACTATGTTTATTTTTTCAATCGATTCCTTTTTTTATCCTCTTTCGATCTATATGGATACTTCCTATTTTAAGTAATAATTCAAAATTATTCAAAAATTTTCAAATAAATTTTAGAATTTTATTTTGAACGCCCTGTATAAATTATTTAATTCAATTTTGTCAAGGCGTTAGCACTAATATTCAGCTATTACTAGTAAAAATTTCAACACTCTTAGTCGTATTTTGTGGAAGTTATGATTTTTTATAATTTGGGTTTTAGTAGCGATTTTTTTTTCTATAAATTAAATTAACTCAGAAACCGATCGTCATAGGTGTACAAGTTGGTTATCAAACTTACCTTAGAATTACACGTTTTATTCGAATTCAGCGTGAAAAATATACCATTCCATTTAAAATAACAAAGTTGGTATCGACTTCCGGTATAACCGGATGTAAATCGAACTTGAAAATATTTTTAAAAGAAGCGGCATAAACAATAACCAAATGAGCCCAAGTTTCAGAATTGAATTCCTTCTACTAATTCATATACTTCTAATAGCCCATCAACTTGAAAAACCCTGTATAGAAGTAGGTACATAAATTACGTTATGTAATACGCAGGTATAAGTCGTAGGTTCCAAATTGGGTATTAAAAACGTGCGAGTTAATGATAATTAAGATGGAAGTTACGAACTGGGAATAACCCACTCGGTGGCGCAACTATACCCTGGCCCTTTTGAGGATTAAATCATAATTTTGGGTTAAACTGATCGCTTGGGCTATCCACTGCCATTCCTAAAATTATCTAACGGAATATAGTCTTGCCTAACTTATTGGTGGATTCAATTGTAGCTTTACAGTGCTTTTCTGAGGTTTCCCTGAATAACAAACATATGCTGGATGAATACTTAATATTCCACCCATTCTTCTGATTTCAATCTTCAACGCGTATGTTTCGACTACATTCATTTCTAAAAATGATACCTAAATGGGACCTGCTTTTTCTCTAAGTATTCTCCAGCTTTGCGCTAGGGGTTTCCTTAAATTTCATATGCTTATTATAACTCTCTGTAAGGGCTATTGTGTAAATGAATAGCATTGAAAACAATAAATCTCTCAATTTTGCATTCCAACTTTTAGGGGCGTTATTTACGAAATTGCACCTCAGGACCCACATTTTTGCAGTTTGTTACTTACGTGACTCGAATGGCTAAAATAAACAGATATGACGAACACTGGGAGCCTGTATGGTCTTTTTGTACTCCGTGCTTTTTTGAGTTTGATGTCATTGCTCATGTCGAAACGTTACAGGTAGGTATATACGGAATATTTTTTGAATATTTCACTAAAACGATAATTTTATTCCTTATAGGAAGATGCAGATTATTTAATAAAATTAGCGAAACTTGAAAATATCATTAAACCACAGTGGAGGCACAAAAGTGCTTCACAGACAAAAGAGGAAATTAAGAAATATTTTTCGGAATTAAGTAAATCCCAAATCGAATCTCTTTACAACGTCTACAGGTATTAGTTGATCAAAATATTTAAAATGACGGTATTTGTAATTATTTTTATGTTGTTTTTTATAGAGAGGACTTCCAAATGTTTGGATATAGTGTAAATGAGTATTTGTAGTTTTTCTGGAAATTCTGATGACGTTATTATGGGATCGTTTTTATTACCTAATGTACCTTATGAAACCAGTCTTCATTTTAATTTATTTTAATGTGTCATTTTTCTAATGAATTCTGTGAATAAATAGGCTAAATATTTTTGAAATAAAGTAATTTACAATAATTTGATATTGAAGTTACTAATAGTTGATGATATAGGTACGTGGTATTGTAACGAATAAGCGATATTTTTATGGTTGATTTTAAAGGTACAACGGTACAAAATTATTTTTAAGTCCTTATTATTTAAAAAACATTTTTTTGGAATACAAGCGGAAGTGAAACTTCATTGAAAATATTTTACATAAAAAAAATGTTCAACATTAAATTACTATTATAACTACTTAGAGTTCTAATAAAGGACTTTCTTGGTAAACCTTGTATTCTAAAGACAAAAATGGTTACTTACCACTATATATATAAACACATACATATCTGTACCTCCAAACCGTATTTTGTAACGAACTAATTTATTTTAACAACAACAATTCGAATTGTTTATTTAAAATTTGCTTTTCTTTTTCAGTGAATTACTGTTATAATATAACAGAATGGTTTCGAAGCTTCCTGGAAGTTGAGAGGTGAAGGGAACAACCGTATCTTTAAGGTAAGATTTCAAAAATATTTTAGGTAGGTACCTACCACTCAGTGGCGTTTTTCTCTTATTTAAAAAAAAACCTATAGGTACCTACCATAAGTAGATATCCGTTCTGCAATATGCAACGGATTTTTTTCAAAATGTAATTCCAAAAAAGGCACACAGTTCTTCATAAATCAAAGAAACAGTTTTTTTGTTTATTTATTTTAATAAATACACAAACTTCATGATTTGATAATTTTCGGAATGCGCACGCAGCTACAAACTGTAGGTATTTCGGTTTAACTTAATAGTCATCGTAAATTATGGCTTATAGAAAATTATTAAAGCAAATCAATAAAGATTAAGGACGTTATAGTCCGGCATTGGAGGCATAAAGCAGCCAATAAAATTGGAAAAATCTGGAAAAAAATTATATTACCTATGCAGAATTTCATCAGGAATTCGTGAAAAATATTTTTGAACCAACTAGATATCGGTTTCATTTATCAATATCACAAAATAGAACTTTTCAAAGCAGCAAATCGATTGTTTATGGCAAATATATTGCAAAAACAAAAAAATACCTCGAAAACTTTAAAGTAATGTAAAAACAAAAGTTTGTAATCAATTCTAATGAAACTATGAAGATTTTAGTGTTGGTGGTGATTAATAAAATGAACCTTGGTATGTTGCAAAATATCAAGCAGTTTTTTGGTTACGATTTAATTAAGTTGAAACTTTGACCTTGTTTTTCTCGAGTAAAACCAATTTTGGGAACACTACTTTTTAGAATATTAAAAAATAATACAATTTTCAATGATTTATAAAAAAATTAGATTTAAGGAAAAACAATTTTTTTTCAAATTTTGCAACTTATACAAAGGGGCTGTTCATAAAATACGTCACGCTTAAATTAGCTTTTTTTGACCCCCTGCCCCCCGGTTGTTACGCTGTGTTACACTTTCTGTGACCCCCCTGTAAATATTACGTCACGTTGCCGTAGACCCCCTGTCCCCCTTTGTCACACTGTATGCGAACGTATTTTATGAACGGCCCCAAATGGAAATATTTCGTTCGATTTTTAATAAAAACGGACTTTTGATTAGAAAAACACAGCGAACAGGTTGGAAAAATCTGAAAAAATCTATATTCATGAAAATTTTTTATGAAGTAACTATAGATTTTGATTAAAAACGACACGTATTTAAAGAAACATTTGTCTAGTACCTACTAAAATTTTTATTATTGACCTATTCGTCTCTTCTGTTCTTTGGGTATTAGATTTTGAAACACTCCGTATCGAGTAAAATTTCAACCCTTTTGTCTATAATCGACGCGTAACTTTTTAAGTCATTGTGCCCCCCCCCCCTATCACACACAGTTTTAATATTATATTATAGATATGTACATACGTAGGTATTATGTAAGTATGTGTGTAGTGGGGGCGCAGATACTGCTTCTTTTTTAATTCATTCTGGTCCCGAGGGTCCATTCATGCGGACAAAATTGCAACGTTGTTGTTGCCGCAACTTTGATTGACACGTAAACAATAGCTAGTGTCAAATTATGACAGTTGAGCAAAAGCGATAAAGAGAAAGAGAGGGAAGAAAGGAGAAAACAAAACGGCAACGTTAATGTATTTCGTTCAAGCGGCACTTATTGAATTAGAGTGAACACAAATCGTTATTATATTACACGCTCGCGATCCTCAATTTACACTAATTTGTGATTCTTTTCGTATGTAAATTACTGATGGTACGCCCAATTTCAGCCGATGTTTCTATGATATTGTAAGGGATGTTAGTTAACCAGAATAAATTGCTAAAAGTCTAAAATTTATTTTGAATACCCATCAACATAAAAAAAAGGAATCCTTGAACAACTACGAGTTTGTGTTTCACATTGTTTGTTTGCTACGCCACTGTATGTGAATTAATGAAGAGAGCAAATTCGTTTGTTTGTTTGTTTTATAAACGAGCCACCGATTATGGAATATGAGGTTGGTAAACTGAAATCGCGTGTATAATCAATTATTCCTGATAGGTAATTATACTGAACTTCCTCGTTAAACAGTAGTATGAAATATATAATTTAAAATAATTGTCGTTTCCCGCATTTCTAAATTGTCCGTAATTTAATCGATTTTCCTTTGGAGAGGGTGGGTTTTGGTTAGTCTCGTTATTTATTTCAAACGTATACTAGGACGTAGCTTGGATTTTGTCAGGAGGTAGGAAGGGGGGGGGGGCGAATGCGAAAATTTAATTTAACATGTTACATATTGAAATTGGAACAAACGTAATAAAACGAAATATAAAACAATTAATGAAAAATATAATTTTGGAAAAATGTGAGCACTATGTGATAGTACTTCTTCCTATACTTTTTATTAGGAAAGTAAATAATGCCATTCAGTTGTAAAACATGTATAATTAGGTACAAACAATTAGATATTAAAATTAGGAGGTGGGTAAGTACCTACATAGGTAATATGTCAATATTATTGTCCGATACCATTCTTCTTCACTCTGTTTTAGTCTTACATGTTGTTTCATTACTGTAAATAGTAACATAATAAGTGAATTTGTTGTGGTTTAGGAATTTGGAAATTATTGTTAGTGTAGCTCAACACCCTCTTTATAAATATTTCCAACGTCTGTATATTTTTGGCATATATTATTATTTATTTGTGTACTTTGTATGTGATCTTTCCGTCTTAATTGTCCACTAATTGTACAGTCCATCGTGCAATATTAAGTTCTACCCTAAAAACTTCGTTTCCGATTATTAAACAGTATGTGTTTGTTTACCGCCTCCACGACTTTTGATATGGTACGTCGAGCATTACATTTTGGATTTTCTTTTAATTTGATTTTTTTTTTAACATCCTGTCCACAAATACCTTTATTCTGAATATAGTGTGTACCTATAAGTTGTTATAGGTACACGTACTTATTAGGAATGAGAAGAAAGAAAGAGAATGAGATAAATAGAGGGAGAGAAGTAAATGTTAGGGGAGCAAAGAAAATTGTAGTATACGATATTTCCGTAGCATTTGTACGTATAATGGTACGTCATTATCGCATGTTGTACAACACATTATGCAAATCGATGCTTGCCTCGGTTCGTTGAAATTATAATATTTATTCTCGTGCTCCTTACGATACGCCTATCAACGTTATTACTAATGCATGGCTTGCCTGGATAGCAAGCATCGTTCGGCCTGTTGAACAGGCTGCCAAGGAATTAGACACATTAATTTATTATTATCTATATTCTGCTAATAAAATGGTAAAGAATTTCACTACAGGTACTTAACACACACATACAGTAAGTGAAAATGAGGATTTAAGAGGTGCGCCTTGACCTTTTTCGTATTCAAGGGGCCATCATCAGTTTAATTTTTTAAAATACGGCCCTACTGTTTTAACTACAAAATCTAAAGCAATTTTTAATTATTTAGTTGAGGAAGCTTTTAATTGTTGTAACTCCATATTCACAATGATCATTTCGCCACACTGTGGCTTCTTCAGGTGGAAGAAATACTAAACTTAGACTGATTACAAAATCACTTATATCCTAACTATTACTAAACAAAGGGGGGAAGGAAACAGTTATATTACAAACTAATGTTATAAATTTAATAATGGTGAATTGTTACCATCAATTTTAAATGACCAGATTGTTGATCAACATGCTGAACTGAATAGGTAATGTACTATTTCAAGGTAATCGAAACTGTGACCCTTTTAAGGTACTTAAATTACGAAAATTATTGTATTACATTTCTGACTTTTTAATTTTACAGACAGCAATCGTAATCTGGAACCAGACGGGGATAAAGCCCACGTTGAAATGCTTTAAGCCTTTACTTAAGGTACTCTGAATTTTGAAGTCCCAAATACGTTTTAAAATCTAAAAACTTTGAATTATCAAATATGTGCATCTAAAAGAAATTAAATTCATAGCCCTAAACATTGTGAAAGCCGGCTGTAATAACATCAAAAGGGCTTTAAATACATCAATGGTTTGTAGCACTTGTGAAAAGGGCTTCAGACACAATATAAAGGGCTTGAATTGGACCAAAAGGAGGTCAATTACATACTTAAAAAAGCTTAAAACCCTTTTGATGGCTTTGCCTTGTTTTCAAGCACTTTGAAGGGAATTGAAACATATCACCATTAGTGATGGGCAAAGCAATACCAAGACCAAGACTCGGATAGTCTTGGGCTTGGTCTCGGTCTTGTTTACTTAGTCTTGGTCTTGGTCTTGCTCATATTCGTCTGGGTCTCGGTCTTGGTCATGGTTTTGGTCTTGCTGAATTTCGTCTGGTCTTGGTTTTAGTCTTGGTCTTGCAATAACGTCTTAACGAACATTTATAAACATGTTTTCATTTGGCAAACAATTTTAAACCTAAATTCACTATCCACAAATTGAAAAAAAAGTTCATTAAGTTTAAGATGTTATTGCTTATTATTATTTAATCATAAAAAGATAGTCTAAAATCAATTATTAATTTATGGAGTACTTTAGTGATGAGCAAAGCCAGACCAAGACCAAAACTAGGATAGTCTTGCGCTTGGTCTCGGTCTTATTTACTCAGTCTTGGTCTTGGTCTTGCGAAAAAGCAAGACCAAGAGCAAGGCTGCAAGACCAAGAAAAATTTTGCTCATCACTAATTACCTTTAAAAAACTTTAAGCTCATTCGATGGACGGATATTACTTTGAAAGGGTTTTAACCACATTGAAAGTGCTTAAGAAAATTAAAAATTACAAAGTAATTCGATTACCGAGCCCCAACTACTTATTGGAGAAAGGTTTGAAAAACAGGGTTTCTAACCTCTCAAAGAATACTAAAGCTTTGCCTAGCTCTGTTTCGAACAGATTAGACCCTGTCACTTCTTTTATTCATGAAATCCTAAAGTTTACTTTCTTCGAACGTTTGATAATTGAAAATATTCTGGTAATCTCCGAACGTTTACTACTTCGTTGTCTGCTTTTGGGCTTATAATATACTATTCGAAAATTGAAAATGTAATCAATTAGTGAATTATGAATTATACGACTCATAATGAATGTTTCTAATATTAACATATTTATATCTGTTAAAATTACAGGCATAATACGTAATATAGGTACATTTATTTCGGTAATAAATTATTCTTTATGTTGAAAGACCCTTGCTTGATTTTAGTTTTATTTTATCAACGAATAACTCGGCACTTAGAATTTCAAAATCGGATTTTAAATGGAAACAATGAAAGGGTCGAATGTTGGTTGGTTGGTTGGCACGGGGTCATTGGGGAGTTGAAAGTATCGTAGGGTGGTGATAGCGATACGTTCGCGTCAGGGGAAGAGAGAGGGGGTTGCGGTCGTCAGTTGTGCACATCCACTTAATTAAGGACACAATGCCTTTTTGACGAGAACATCGAAATTCTCTTAACCGCAATCGCTTTTGAATAAATCAGGCTCATTTTCGACTTCTGCAAACTACAAATTGGAAACGTTTTAAGTGGAAATTGCCCAAACGCTCCGTGTTATAAAATTAAGTGCCTTATAAATGGTCGAGGTCGTTATTAAAGTCCTTGTACGTATTCAATGCCTTTAAAAAAAATTAATACAAGTTAATTGTTGATGTTCCGCATCAGGAAGATGCCATTGTTGCTAAAACTGTCCATTCCTCCACCTAACTTCTGAACGAAACAAACTTGTTAAAACTATTTGAAGTAATAGACTGATCACCATCAGTGAACTGAAGTAAAATAGAGAAAAAAATATGTGTAATTTATAAACAATCAGTAATGAATTTAGTACCAATGGTAAAAATTCTTAAATTTTATATTTTGCACTAAAATGTTTCAAATACGCTCCTATCTTGTTTTCTTACATAAAATAAAAATTAAGTAAATAAAAATTCAAATTTCATTGCTTAGAAAAAAAATATTCATGTGTCATGTTTTAATTCAATTTCTGATTTTTCTATTAAGAAGCTGTTTATATAACTACCTAGTTATCTACCCTTTCTTGTATAATAGATAATATTTCTTTGCTAACAATAAATAAGTTTGACTAAGTCGTTATTTTTGGATCGGCAAGAACTTTTTCGTTACAAAAAAGTCTTTTTACCCTTCATAGAACGGCTCGTTTACTGGAAGATATTCGTCCGTGGTATCGTTTGAACGTCTCATGCCGACGAACTAAATAAGAAGAGTTAATTAGTCATTAACGGTCTGTTAAGTTCTTATTTATAGGTCGGGGAGGAAACATTTGGCCGTTCGACGAAAAAGACGATGTGTCGCTACTAATTATAATTTGCTCCTGAAAGCTCATTAGTCGATTGTAAATTGAGCCTGAGATCTCGTCGCTGCACGAGATTTTTCTTGGCAACGTCCCGACACTCATTTTACTCGATATTTTATCGGAAATGGTTTGTGTAAAATTCGAAATTAGGTAAGTGCGTATATTTGGAGGAAAATTAAATCGTCGGAACATCCTTCCCACTAAAGAAACCTCTTTTGTTGCTTATATATTTTAGTTGCCCTAATTCGTTTTAATGTACAAATAAGTACAGATATAATTATTATTAGTTTCAATATTTATATTTTAAAAGAATAATACTATCTCTAATTATATAATTAAAAAAAAATTGGTTTTGATCTTTAATGAAACAAACAATAAAACCCTTGAAAAGAAATTTGATAAAAAACTTATAAGTACTTTATATAATATAGCTTATAATACTGCTACTCTTTCTTAAAAAAATTTTGTAAACATGTTTTCATTTGGCAAACATTTTTAAACCTAAATAAACTAACCACAAATTGAAAAAAAAAAGTTAATTAAAATGTTATGGTTTATTATTATTCAATCATAAAAAGATAGTCTAAAATCAATTATTAATTTATGGTGTACTTTAGTGATGAGCAAAGCAAGACCAAGACCAAGACTTGGATAGTCTTAAAATACGAATTTACCTTCAAATTGTAAACAATTTTTGTTTCAACTTTTTGAATATTATAATTTATTGTTTGGGACATAATTTGTTGAAGCAATTGAAAAGAATAATCGAAAAAATTGTATTGGATAATGCAGTAGGTACTAAAACGAAGTTTAGTGAAAATTTCTGAGATGTAGATATTAGTAAAAAACGAAAAAGAAACCCCTCAATACACATAAATTCTCCCATAGGTACATGTATCTACATTAACAACAATATTATAAATCAGGACAACTTTTTATAAGAAAACATCCGCGAAAACAATTTCCTCTGAAGATTGCCATGTGTAGTCTCGACTGTTTAAACCACGAAATTTATATTAGTAGTAGTCTCATTACACACAAAGTTCAAGTTTGTTTCGAACTTTGATGTGCCGCCGTGACTTCTGTAATAAATCGCACGACAGTTGACAAAATATTAATGACCTCATAAAAAGCGCTAGTGCGTGAAAGTGATGTTCGTCTTTCTCTTTTGTAGTCTAACTAAATTATTTACTTAAAGGCAATTTATTCTTTCTGCAAATTAAACAAAGGCAACGGGTTATTTTCAAACAAGCTAGGATCGCTTTAGCTCTGATTTTTATTCGGGGTGTCAAAATTTGGAAGTGAAATTTTGGCTGTACGTGTAAGGAATCTTTTGGGATTAATTTGATCCTAAATTTTTGTCGGTATGATTAAAAAAACATAGAAAATTACATTCTTATACAAATAAAACTACTGGCGCCGAAAAAATAAAAAAAATATCCACTTTCGCGTTTTAACATAAAGTAATCGTAATTGGTTATGCTTAAATTAAAAAGGCATTTTTTCTCGTTCCAATGATATATAACAGGTGGGGTCGCGTTTAATAACAAAACTTTATTATTTTAATTCAGCCTTGCTTTAGTTTGATTGTTCTAAGTAAGGGACAGTTATTATTATGGCAATGATCACCATTTTGCCATTTTTAAGTATGAAGTTTCCATTTTTTCTTAAATCTAAAAAAACTACGAAAGTACTAAAAGTAATAGATAATATAATTGTGTTGTGGCATTTGAAACATTATTTTTACAATTATGAAAACAGAAACAACACTCTAAAAATCTTTTATAAACTTACTATATTAACAATGTTGAAGAAGCTACTACAAATTGGAATTATTCAAACAAAAATGGATTAGTGAGGTGATATGATTAATTTCTTAATTTAAAATGTTAAAGAATCAGTACATTGCTTTATAAGAACCCATTTACCTTAAACAATTGCTTAATACATTGTGTAATTTATATATTCATATTTTAATTGAGTTCAGTGGAAAAATATCAAGTTGTCCATCTACCGCATGTAATTCTGTGTATTCCTGTCAATTACTGTAGTACCTATTGCCACTCTATGATAAGACTAGTGTTTATTTATTTATTAGGTTGGTGCTTCTTTGTATCAACGAGACCGTCTATTTTATCTTCTATGGTGGTTATCAGTATTTGATGAATATCTGTGGTTAGTGTCATCTAGGGTTAGTGTTTTGTTGGTGTTTTGCCAGTTTTGCATGGCAGCAAAGCTAATGTCAGCAATTTTAATGGGGGAAATTTCTCAAGTTTAACCGTGTAGTTGAGTATTGTTTTGCTGTCTTTCCTATTATTTGATCTGCATGTTTAGGTTTAATTTTTATGTTTAGTTAGCAGATTTATAATACCAAAAGTGAAAATAAGTAACTAACATTTTTTAAAGTGATTATAAAATGACTGACTAATAGAAGAGGTCAATTAGTTTTGAAGCGTTGCATTAAGTAAAGGACACTTAAAAAAAGAAGGTCGACTTTAGCCTTCTAAAGTTAAATTAAACCCAAAGTGTAAAAAGTGTGTGCCATCCGACATGGAAATATTTTTGCCCATAGTGTTGTTAATTATATTTTGTATTTTGTTTTCAATTTGTGGTTGGTGTTGCAAGAGGCGTAAAGCGGGAATAGTATATGGACGTAAGTGGTGTAGAAAAAGTACTTTTTTTATCAGCTACTAGTTTTACTCTTTTGTAGTAACTTCTCCAGCAGTTACAACAACAACAACAACTACAACACCATATATTCCACCTTATCCTCCAGGACCTCAACATCCTATGCCCCAACCAGTACAAGCACCTACAGGCATTGGATTTGCACATCAAACAGCTCCTTATCCAACTGGACAGCCTCCTATGCAACCAGGTAAAATATCTTTTTGTTTCTGAAAATTGAGTTGTTTTAATATTTTACTTCTAAATGTTTATGGATAGGCGTTTTTCATCATTATCCATCATACCATCCAATATATCCAGGTAATTTTGTATAATGTTATTGTAAGTACAGTTTCCAAGTATAATTATGTTGGTTTCAATACATTACAAGGTTTATCTACTTGTAATACCCTCAATGTCCCATAACTCAAGTTCATAATATTGAATTAGCTCAAATCACTGAGGTTTTAGAAAAATAGTATTTGTTCAGTGCTAGAATTCTTTTTTAATTTTTTTATTAATGACAGATTCAAAAATATTTTTTTTATTAACATTTCCCTAGCAGCACCCTATGGATTTTTCCAACCAGGCCCACCAATTGGTATAATGGGTAGGTCTAAACTCAAAGGCTAAGCTTTTTGATAAATGATTTTTCGTTTATTTTTTGTTAATATCATTTTTTGTTAAACAAATTTATTTAGTATCAAGGGTTGTTGGATATCATATGTAATATTAAAACAAAACGTATCAGATAAGTGAATCATTTTTCATGTTGATCATTTAAATAGGTTATTTTATGATATAGAATATAATTAATCATCTGGAAATATGAGTTGTACGACTTTTAAAAGCTTTTTCAACTTTAACAGTGCAACTTTATCTGTAATTAATTCCTAGAGATATTGCATTCCAATTATAATTATATAAGTGCGTATTAGTACAATCATAAATATTACTTAAAGATAATTGTAATAATTACTATTTAAAATTTTATTAAAGAGGGATATTTTGGATTAACTCTTATCATGAGTGTTTATTATACAGAATATTAAAAAGATGCCACCTAACTTCTTTCACCATATTTTTCTCCCTTTTTTGCCTTAGTAATGCTTGTGTAAAATGAATTTATTTAAACAAACTCGTTCCTTTCGTTGGTTTCGTTTCGAAGGTTGCATTCCTATTAATAGTTATTAATCCTTTGTTGGTATGATTTTTTTGCTGTGTTATTGTTTAATTTCGTACTAATTTAAGGAATACTAAACATTGACATGTGAAACTTAAAAATATTATTCCTTTAGGTTCTCCTCTATATCCTCCTATGAGCATAGCTCCTTATCCACCTGCACACCCTCCACCAGGACAGTTGCCACCTCCGTACCATGAAGTGGTTGGACAATCGGGAACACCTCAGCCATATAATCCAAATGTAGTTAAAGAAGGATATTCAAAACAGGCCCCATACAATCCTAACTATTAAAGGTCATAAAAATGCGTTTGTTGGTTGATGATGCAAATAACTACTAGAAAATGGCAATTTTGTGATTATAATTATAAAGCATGGAAGAAATAATTTCTATTTTTATTAAGGACGCAGCCGAGTAGGACAACGTTAACTTTATGATAATTATAATAAGTAATGAACGTTTTTTATACCTAAATATAAAGTATGTTTATATATTTTCTGTAATAGTTAAGATTATTCTGTATAATGTTACTTGTGGTTAATATAGTGATTTGTATATACATGTAAATATTTTTTTATATCCCATGTAGTGTCTTTTTTTCCAAAATAGTTTCGGTATTTTGAGTTGTATGTAAATAAAATAATAATTGATTTATTGTAAAGAACGATACTTTTTCTACTTGGAATAAATTAAAGGAGAAACCCGCGCATATTTTTAATTTAATTTACTCTGTGAGCGAATAATTCGTGATCTTTTTATTAATTATCTGCTTTAATGAATATCAGTACATAATATGCGATGACGTCTTTTCTTAGTTTGGATGGCTGAAAATTAATCAAGTTATTTTGTTTTGTTAACTGAATTGATTAAAATTTTTATCAATGATATATGTATACAAGGTGTTCATCAGTAATATAAATTACCGAAGATATTTAAAAGAAAAGTAAGTTTCTTGATATTTCTTGAAAACCGTTACAGATGAGATACTAAAAAATGGTTCTGGGAAAATTCGTAATTTTATCAATATCGTAATTACCTAAATAACTAATCCATTCAGTTATAATTAATTTGTTAATTCAAAGTAAACACTTATAAAATAGCGAAGAAAAAAAAATAAAGGTGATTTTTTCTCTCCGTTTAACTTGAAAATGGCCGCTTGAGGGTGACTTTCTCTCCTAGAGAGAAGGATAACAACCACAACGTGAAGTGTTTTGCTAAAGAGAGAGTCTGAACTACGAAATTTGTTCTTTTTGGACACATGAGAAATTTGTGGGGCAAGTTAGATGGTAAGAAAGAATATTTTTGAAGTTTTATGTTTGGTCTGTTAAACTAATCTAAATTTTTAAAAGTTGATATTTATAGATGGCGATTCAGATAACTCGCTCATTAAAAATGAAGACTGGAAAAACTTTGGCGGTTGTTGCAGAACGAAAAAAATAGCTCAAACCCCAACGCCAAAACACGACACTTTAGTTGTCCGAAGCACTTTTCGGTAACAAAGTTACCTTCTTCAGGGACTAACTTAGTTCACTTCAGTCCCTGAAGAAGGTAACTTTGTTACCGAAAAGTGCTTCGGACAACTAAAGTGTCGTGTTTTGGCGTTGGGGTTTGAGCTATTTTGTTCGTTCGCTCATTAAAATTTCATGGGCTTTTAAAATTAAGAATTAAGAATTTTTAATTTGTTAAATTGAATTATTTAATCATTAATTAGGCTACAGCTACAAGCAGAATAGAGCGTTACCGTGAACTGTTTTTTTTTTGGGAAAATACATTGTTACATTAATTTTGGGTACAGCTTTTTAATATCGTTTTATATTTTAGTTACTTAACAGTGTAATTAATTCGTTTCTTTTGCCCAGGCTGACCGGTGAGTGAGACAGAACTAAGTCCATTTTTGGCTATGCTGAAGATTAATCGACTATAAGATTAACGGTGTTATTTCTATAAATATGGTTTGCTGTGGAGTAGTCACCCTACAAAATTATGCAATTAATAAACGACGGACTAGTGAAAATAACGTGAAATGTTTTACAAATAATTAAGGTAAGAATAAGTTACATTAAATTAAAAGTTGAATCATTGGTTATAAACTATTTGAAGTGAAAACTTCTATAGTACCGTTGTGATTTAAAAGTCAATGAAACGAAAAAGAGACAGTGATTATCAAGGCATAGTAACCAGAATTTTTGAAGGTGTCACTTCTACGGCGTGTGAATTGCACACATGACTTTTTTTTAAATATGATACAATTTAGTAAAATTTATTAGATATTCTTTTCTTTAAAGGCATTTTATAAACGTTTCATTAATATTTATTAGAATAATGATAAATAATTATTAAACGAAGTGCTTAATTTACTTTTTTAAGCTAATTTACTTCATTTTAAACGTAATTTTCCTTATTTACATATTTTTACGTAATTACAATCTACAATTTGACGCAACGAAGTACACCCTACAAAGCACCGAGGATTACTGACTTAGGAAATGCTTAGGAATGCGGTTCCCAATGCTTTAATTGGGCGCTATGCATTTGGCTGCATCTGATTCGCTGTTGCTTCGGCGGCCATAATGGAATTTCGTAAAACTGGGTAACGGTCAATGCGCTGCACCTGCCACTGTAAACAGAGCTAGGCGCCACCTGTCCAGCCACCTGTCACGCTGACCGATTGACCCAGTTATATAACAATGAACTTGCATTTTTGAGTTAGTCACCCTCGATGCCGCGAGGAGTATACTTCGTTGCATTAAAAGTTAGGTTATGATTACGTAAAAGCGTATAATAAGAAGAAAACTAAAGAGCGATATTATGATTAATTCTTAATCAATTTAGATGCGGTTTTCCCTAAAATAGATGAAATTTAACACTGATTATATTAATAAGAAATAGATAGATATTGTATAAAAAGGTATGTATACCATTACAAAAATCCTTGTAGAAAATCTTTTTATTTTTTTTTAATGGAAAGTGGTTATCTTGTACAGTATATGTGTCTTATACACTTCACGCGTCTTTTAGCTTTATTTTATGTTTTTTTTTACGTCAAAAACAGACCCAGACGGTGAATTACTTTTATTTTCGTATTTTTCATTTTTATATATCTTATTTCCGGGGCTATTTTCAACGACAGCTTTTTGTAATCGATCCAAATAATTTAAGAAATATTGTTTTCATCATTCATTTAAAAATCAAAACTTGGATTAACTGGGATCGATTTTTCTTTTTTGATAAATATTGTGAAATAAATTTCTTGGAATTACGATGTCTTGTGAAAATAAGGCACAGATCAAAAGACGTGCTAACAAAAAACAAGTCTATGAGCAACATCAATATTTCTTAGATAAAGACAAGAGTTTGTACTTATTAACCTACGGTACCTATTATTTTGCAGCAATTTAATTGAAAATGTAAGATTTTTTTTATTTTCATTACTTGAATTTGCTAGATTTTCTTTAATAGTATGTATACATCATGCCTAAATGAACTTTGATAATGTATTGTTTTATAGGAAATCTGTGTGGTTTCTGGATCCAGGATGTAACAGTAATCGAAGGAAACAAAATTGCTCGTTCTCTTACGAAATCTGAACCAACATCTGGTATTAAAGAAAGGATTTATAGCCGTGTAACATGTAAGGAACCATTTTAGTTAAAGATGTATCTTAATTTCTTAAATATTTGTAAGTTGTTTTCAATGGTAAAGTTGCGTCTTTTCATAATTGTTAAAAACATTTCACCAAAATAATGTAATCAGTTCTCTTTCTAAAAGTTGTCGGTTGTCGTTTATAGCGCGACTACATATTTCTATGGTTATGTCTATCATTCATAGATTATGTTGACAGATGCGTTACAGTTTATGGTCATGTGGTCGTCGTTTTAGGTCATTCTTTGTTACACTGATTTTGGGTGCGGCTTTTTACTATGGTTTTATGTTTTAATGTACTTAACAGTGTAATTAATTCGTTTCTTTTGTCAATTTTTACAGGCTGCACGGCGAGTGAGACGGAATTAATTTCGTTTTTGAGGATCATGCTGAAAACTAATCGACTGCAAAACTAATGATGTTATTTCTTTTGAATTTGCTTTAGTGTGGAGTCAAACTTGGAAGCAGTTGATCTTCGACAGACGACTGAGAACAACGTGAAATGTTCTACACGTGATTAAGGTGAGAATAAATTAGAGTTAATTATAAATTACTGGTTATTAATCTATTGCCATCGTATCTGTTTCAGGTGTACAGGGGAGAAGATCCGTCCCGTAATTAGATGCTTATTTACTTGAATTCTTTTTTAATTTTGCATACTCATTTTGTTTTCTTGTTATATTGCTTACCTCTTGGCTTAGCTTACTGCAATTCTTACTATCACGCTTCGCATTTACTCTATATGATCCGCAGGATTCAACGTTTCGTTATCTTGCTTGTTCCTTCTCATTTATGGTTCGAAGCGGAGGCCTCCCCGAGCGACTTGCCATAAACTTAGCTTTTTAGCTGTTCTTTTTAAGTGTCTTATACACTTAACGCGGTCTTATTTCTAACGTCACTTCATTTCAGACTGATTGGTGTGGGTTATCTGGAATAGAAGCAATAGGCGACTGCCCAGCTCTCTCAGACGACATATGTCCAATCTTTTCTACCAAATTCTATTAGTTTTTGTCGTTAGTCCTTTGTAGTTTAGTTGGTTAACACACTGCACTATTCGCTTACAGGTAAAGGACATCGATCGAAGACTGAAGACATCATACTTTATTCTTTTTCATTTGTTTTCTTGTATTTTTCTCTTACAGGTATTATTTGTATTTGTAAACTATTATGTTAATATTTAAACAATATATTTGTAACCAAAAAGTCCCTCTTATACTCAAAACATTTCTAAATTGTCTTTTTGGTAAAATTATTAAAACTAAATTCAATTTTAATCGTTCGAAATAGATTGGCGGATAAGGGTTGGCTATAAGGGGTGATCGTGAAGGCCACGATGTATTAGAGGGGCTTTTTTAGTTCAAATATAACGTTTAAATGTTAATATAAAAATCTATAAAATTTTTGTGTTTTAGTGAATACTAGAGAAGAGCGAAAGTTATTGGTAGTCGAATTGAACGACAACTTCCTTTCTTTTTTTAGAGGTATTTATTAAAAATTAACGACATATAAACTTTTATAATGATTTAATTGTATTTTAATTTGTTGCGTATTTTCTCTTTGAGAGGTATTTTGTTTGTACTGTTATATTAATATAATAATCGTAACTTATTTGTACATTTTCTATTGTTATTGCTTTTAGTTATTTTATGTATTATACGAACCTAAAGTTTAATGTTTTATATGTGTATGTATAAGGATTACAAATATATATTCCTGTAGTAAAATGTAAATAACTGGTTTAATGAATAAATCAATTAAAATTATATATCAGTTTTCGTTAACTATATATAACTAGTAAATATTTCATGAGTAAAAAATTCTTCCAAACCATTAATTCGACCAATTTATATTTCTAAAAGAAATTTCCCTTTTTCATTTCTTAAAAAAATTTTTTTTTTTCGAAAATACCTCCTGCGTCATGCTCTCCTGATACAAATGTTGAAATTTCTTCATATATTTTAGTTTTCTGAAATTACCTCCTGCGACTTATGCTCTCCTGATACAAATGGCCAAAAATTTAAGCCAATTTTGAATTTCTGAGCTTATACGGGGGTTGATCAATAAATTAAAAAAATACCTCCTGCGACTTATGCTCTCCTGATACAGATGGCCAAAATTTAAGCAAATTTTGAATTTCTGAGCATATACGGGGGTTGATCAATAAATAAAAAAAATACCTCCTGCGACTTATGCTCTCCTGATACAAATGGTCAAAATTTAAGCAAATTTTTAATTTCTGGGCTTATACGAGGTCTGATCAATAAATAATATGACAATCAAATTTCTCTGAAAATACCTCCATCGGCTTATGCTCTCCTGATACAAATGATCAAAATTTAAGCAAATGTTTTAATTTCTGGCCCTATACGAGGGCTGACCAATAAGTAATGTGACGACCAATTTTTTGTTTTTGTGTTAGGAGAGCACAAGTTGAACCAGGTTTTTTTTTAGATTTACCGCCAACAGATATTATTACGTATTAAATAACAAATCATCGCTTTAAATTTATTTTCTTTATATGAGGAATAAATAAAACAATTTTTTACCTTTCTAAATTTATTGAGTCTAATAAGATTTTTATTATATAACAACAATAAATAAATTATAAATAAATTTCAATATTATTTTATTACAATTGAAACAAAAGAGAACTGAGAACATTATTTTGGTGAAATGTTATTAACAATTCTGAAAAGACAACTTTACCATTGAAAACAAGTAACAAATACTTAAGAAATGAAGATACACCTTTAACTAAAATGGTCCCTTACATGTTACACGGCTATAAATCCTTTCTTTAATACCAGATGTTGGTTCAGATTCCGTAAGAAAACGAGCACTATTGTTTCCTTCGATTACTGCTACATCCTGGATCCAGAAACCACACAGATTTCTTATAGTTTATATAACCCATGATTCAACTTTTAATTTAATGTAACTTATTCTTACCTTAGTAATTTATTAATTAACGAGATTATCTGAACTAATAATTGACAGAAATAGGCGCTTGTTCTGTGGACGCCAGCCGCGCGCGAAATATTTAAAATTTAAATTAAATGAAAATTATATCCAATATGTGACATTCTAAAAGAAAAAGTTGAGTAATTTAAAAAGGGAAAATACATTTTTTAATTGATTCTCTTACGTTAATATCAGTAAAGTAATAGATTTTTATTCGATTTAAACTATTTGAAGTCTTCAAATAGATAGAATTAGATTAAACAGGACAAAGCTAGGAAAATTTAAAATGAACTTTTGCTAGAAATTACTTAATTTGGAGTGCTTACTACTGCATTATATATAAAGAGAAATAAAAACAGTAATCAAGCAGATACAGTTGCAGATATACTGTATTTATTATGTAGTAATAAATAGTAATATTTACCGTTTTCGCTATTAAAAAAACATGAACTTGATAGACAGTACTTAAGTCTAAATATTCTAAATCTTACGACCTAAAATATAAAAAAACAATCCTACTCTTTAATTTTTTTTCAGTAACATTTTTCTAAAATCTTCATTGCTTTTTGCTGGTTTGGTTTCAGTAGTTGCTGTTGAATTAGAATTGATTACTTTTGATTGTACCGCTCTCGGAATAAGTGGTACTTTTAGACGAGGACGGCCATGTTGTAGGGTACTACCACTTCTTCCAGCTCCTAACAGTGTTCTTTCATCTGAAGAGGATTTTTTTGGAGGTGGTGCGCTTATGAATACAGAAATTGTAGAGTCTTCTAGTTTCATTTGATCTGTGGCTTTCAGTGCTTTTTCGGCCATTTCTTCATTAGGGAATTCAATGTATGCCAAACCTTTTGATCGTCCGTCCTTGTAGGTGACCAGACGTACAGCAACAGCACCGTGGGGTTTAAAGACATCTTCCAAATCTTTATTTGTGTATGAAAATGGCAATCCTTTAATAAACAGCTTGTTTTTCTCTGCTGTTGTGGAAAATTTGAATTTTTTTTCTGTTTCTTCCTGGCCTCTGCATTTTGATATGAATAAAGGTCGACCGTCTATTGGTTCCCTGTCTCTTTGGAGTGACTTTTCGGCTTCGTCTTTATCTGCAAATTCTATGTAGGCAAAACATCTTGAATTTCCCCTTTTGTCAGTAGGTATTAGAATTTTTGTTGCATTTGGGAAAAGATTTTTTAATTTTTCTTCTGTTATACTAGATCGCATGTTACTGAGGAAAACAGATTTTTCTTTGTCAAAATCTGAAGGATTTAGTTTTTTTATTAGTTTGTGGTTCATTTGTTTTATTTTTTTTGATTCAGATTCTTCCTCTTTGTCATTTTGAAAGGGTCTTTTTCGATCTTTCCTTTTTTCGCTTTCTACGGGAAGATTACTGCTATTGAGCATGTGCTTTTTCAGGTTTTGTTTGCAGATATTTTCACAACGAATAATATCATGAAGAGTTCCATACTCTCGTTCAAATAAAGTCCATTCATCAACTATGTACTGAGGCCAGTCTAAAGGCACAGAAATGGCTCTTTGAAAAACAGTTCTAAGTGTTTGTGGTTCATTAGATTGCCTTTCTAATGCTGCATATTCAAGCCAAGCACTTGCAGACTTTCTAAAGTTAGTTTTTTTTAGGATATCATTCCAGATTTTACGAGCTGCTTCAAAGTTCTTTTCTTGTACATACAATCTTGCCTCCCACCTACGCAAAATCAAAGAATGGTCATTAACTTCACCGAGTTGATTGAATGCTTGTGAAAATAGTTTGTGAAGATGTTCAGGAGACTCAGAATTTCTCTTGATATACTCTAAGTATGCCAACCACAAATTTAGTCCTGGTGTAGGTGATATGCTAGTTAATCCTTGTTCTAAGTTTTCAGTAACTTCTTTTTGTTCTTTCTTCTGGTCTTCTAATACTCTTAAGGAGCAAATCCAAAGTTCTTCTGACCAGGGGCAATTTCTTAAGGCTCTTTTAACCACTTTATTACATAGATCACCAAGTTTCATACAGTAATAACAATATTCAGACCACAACTCTGTATTTAAACTTAATTGTGCTACAGCCCTTTCAAACAAGCAAAGACACATGGAAGGGTCATTGGAAGCCTTTATGTATTCTCTATAGCAGTTAAGAATGTCTGTATCATTTTTAAGTTCTAGGATACGTTCTTCAAATGGAGTGTACTTTTCTAATTTCTTTAAAGTATTCTGGTAGGTCCACTCAACTGGTTTCATATCGAGCCCATGATTTTCAGGAAGTTGTTCTAGCCAGAACTTCCATTCCCTGTAAGTCCCTTCCATGTCTAAAAGAGGTACTGATAACTGTCGGCGAAAGACGTCTTGTATCCTTTGTAACTGTTTATGCCATTCATCAGTACCAGTTTCTGTTAATGATAAATGAGTTATTTCAAATTCTCTTAGGACATCCCACAGTAAAGATCCTTGACTGACATGAAGTCCTCCTACTGACAATCCTTTGTTTATTATTGCTCTTACTTCATCAGACTCCAACACTCCCATGGAAAATTGAGCATATTCCAACCACAAGTCGATTGCTAAAAATAAATAGTTAAAAATCACAATAGATATATACTTATATCATTTTTGATTGGTACTTACATAAATAATCTTCAACTGCTTTCTCAAATAGAGTAAGCACATTTCTTTTTTCTTCAGGACTGTTAGCAAGTTGCATTTCAATTCTTAACCAATTTAACCAAAGCTCTGGTGTTAAAGGATATAATTCATAAAACCTCTCATAGGCTGCACGCATAGATTTTAAATCTCCTATTTGACGGTACAAATCCACCAATTCCACATGTACATCGTATAAATATTTGTTGTCTGCAAGTTGTCTTTCAAGTTCCTCAGCTCGACCTTCCAGTTCCTATAAGTAATAAGCCAAAACGTTGCAAATTTGGAAGGCAATATAAAGTGTACGTACGTTTTCATTTTCATCACTATCAGAAGTAGAAGAATCACTGGTTTCCATTTTATCCATTTTTGAAGAGAATTCGTGTTAATTGAATTTTTGAAACTATTTTTGTTTTAAGGTTAGTAAAACATCAACTAAACCATAGATAGCAGTCCTCATGCATGGATAGTACATTAATAATAAACAAAGCACTAGAAAAAGAATATTTTGTTCATTAATGGCAAATTTATATTATGTAGATTTTTTGAAAAATGAACAAAAATCAAAAATCTTCTTATCTTGATTAAAATTATTGGTTTCTTTGGTAATTTGTGTATCTATGGTAGTGGAATATGGCACCATGTATGAGTATATTTAAACCTGATAGCGGGAAAAATACTTGTTACAACTACTGTACAAATTACTACTACATCAGATTCTACTTTAAGACCTTTTTTCGTCACTTGTATATGTCTTTATATAATATAGAATTAATAATAGTTTAAACTTTTAGTGAATACATGAGCTCCTTTCAATATGATGTACAAAATAAAAGTCTGGTATTTCTTTTTAAAAAACGTTAGCAATTTATTTCGAAATCAATTATGTTGTCACAACCGATTGTTTTACTATTTTGTGGACCAGACACTTTTAAAAAACATTTATGCTAACATTCATTAATCTACTACATTCATATACATAGTATTAATAATATCTATTCTTTTTCTGAACGAACGAATTTGTACCAAACTTGTAGCCTATTTTATTAACTACTTACATTTATGCAAGAAAGAGTACAACATAAAAAAACGTCTAACATTGTAAAAAAATGTAAAAATTGCAACACATCGTTATTTGAATCTTAAGAAAAAAACGAAACTATCAACTCCCAAAGTTGTTACGTAAAAGTAGCAAGAAGGCACGGGGGTTGGGCTGGATGAGGTAAATCTCCTTTTGTTCCTTCCACAACTAGAGGTTAATCTCTTCTTGCTCCTTTTCGCGCTGTCTTACGGCAACTGCAGTTTCCACAAGCAAATAGAGACATTTAAATTTGTCTTTTTCGTCCTCTTCATTTTCTGGTGGTGTAGGTGGAGGAGACGACGGCAATACTGCCACATTTGAGTGTACAGGCATCACCTGAACTTTAGGATTCGACAGAGGATGAGGCAATTGTGGCAGGTGGGCGAGTTGGGGGTGTGGAGCACTCCAATAGTCTGACGATGATCTGACAGCCTCTTTCTGTGAGCTGAAATTTATTTTTATTTATTTATATAAAATGAGCTGTACGGCTTTTTAATATATGTTAAAATGAAAAAAAGCTTTTGTAAGATTTTTTAATTTTCTTATGTATTCAATAACTTTTATATATAAAGAGTCAATAAAACAGACTATAATAGGAATTGTTGAATATAAACCTTCCTTGGATTTCCTTACATATGTTGGTCAAAAAGCTGACTATAAAACTATAATTTAACTTTAAAAGCAAATATCTAATGCCAAGTTAAATCACTAATCTCATCATTCATAAGTAGAAAGTAGAAGAAACACTTAATGAGATAACAACAATTAATTTATAAGTCAGTCTACTATGGCATTTAAATAACCTTGCATTTTGTAAGCATCAGAGAGATTTTTTACTCTATTAGTGTAATTTTTAAGTATAGATAAATGAATTTATAAGAAGTAGTGTTTTCTAGTGAATTTCAAATAAACAAGATGTCTTACCCTCGACTTGCAGGGTGTTGGTGTTGACTTTCTGGCATTCCATAACGAATAACTGTTTGCCAAGGGGTAAACTTCTCTTCTTCACTGGGACTTGAGCTTTCATACTCATTTGGACTGTCCTCTTCAGATCTGTACATTAGGGTTATGCTCTCATCATAGTCATGATCTAGTCTTATACGCTTTCCATTTCTGGCCACAGCTTCTTCTTCCCAATTGGCCTGAGGCTGTTCAATTATCATAGCCGAATTGTTGTTCAGTTTTCTTCCACGTCGTGAAATAGTATAATGTAAAGGATCGTGGCCTTCTCGTCTTATCATTTCCGGCAATATGCGTCTGCGGGCGTTTATAAACCAGTTACAAACTTGTAACACGGTCAAGTTAGCTTCTTGAGAAAGGGTCAGTTTTTCGGCGTCACTGGGATATGCATTGTAACGATGTTCGTAAAGCCACCTTTTCAGTATCTTAACAGAATGTTTTGGCAAATTACCACGACGTTTTCGGACCGATCCCATACTATGATTTTGCATATTAACTTGCAACGTTTGAACATGATCTTCTACATCCGAACAGGAATCATTCTCGTCGGTGCTACTTCCTGATTGAAATCGATCTCGATCTAAATAATATTTTTTAATTAAAAATACACAAATTTAATACTGTTTTATATCTCAATACTAGTTTCACATTACCAAAACAATACTTACTCCAATTGTTCATTCTATAACAATTTCAGATTTTTAATGTCAAACTAGCTTAACTTAATTTGTATAAATTTTGTGTGATAATTTTTAAAAAGACAGTTAGAAATTCAAAAGTTTTACACATGTAACGGATTATGTCGTAAGAAGCCGATAAACAACCGAAATGTCAAACTGAAAAGGTTATGTGTTATTTTTAAATAACAAATCATCTTGGTGCAAAAAAAAGACACCAGTATCGAAGTAATAATTTAATGAAATTTTCACAATTATTCAGGTAATGTTTTAAAAGAAACTAGGATAGTTTTAGTCATATTTGTAATATTTCCATTAAATTTAAGATGACATTTGACAACATGGCTTCCATTACCTCGTGGTTTTTATCATTTAAATAGTTACGACAAATTAAAAAATAAAGCAAAATGACTGTGACAAGTATGTTTTCTAGTTGAAAATGCACCGTGTTAATGGCATAAACAGGGCCGACATTTAAAAAATTGTAAACACTGCACTTTGTTACTTACGAGATTTTATTTTCATGGCTGAAAGGTAGTTTGGACGCCGAATAACTAGAAGCTGATCACACGTTTTGAAAAATTGATTTGTTCACGTAAAAATGCTGCCAAATAAACAGCTTTTTGTTTTTTAGGCCAACATGATTTTGTTTACAAACCCGGCGTTTATCTTTCCCTTTAATAGTATCCAATTTGTTTTGTGGGTTAATTTTTACTTTAGACACTTTCTTATAACAAACTCTCGAATTCACAGTCACTTTAATTTCGAATGCACATGGAAATTATGCAATAAAATGCTTTTCTGAAGACGAAGTCACGCGTTTTACAAAATGTGACATTAAATGGCGGTCAAACATCACTCGACTATTACACGAGTAGTAACGAAACTTCCCGAAGACAACTGTCATCGTAGCCAATAAAAACTTTTGGCGCGAATCTATTGCATTCAAAAGTTTAAAAACACGTTGTCAAACGTCAACATTATTTTAAAACACATTTAATAGTTTCAGTTTCATTCTAAATTGAACTCTATTCAAATACACATTAAAAGGAGAAAGTGTTACTCAAAATCGTTTGATGTTTATTGAAATGATTGTACTTTCAAAATTAGTGGGACTTATTAAATATACTGTGTATATAAATACATTTTTATTTCAGGTATTTTACACTTTACTTTCACAGTTAAGCAAGAATAATGATCTATTTACATAATTTAATAGAAAAAAAAACGTATTAAAGCATATATAATTAAAGTTGATATTGTATTTAACAAATTTTAGATTTATTAAACAAGTAATAGTTACTGGACACTACTATTATATCGTCCAAAAGCATGAAATGTAAGACATTTGAGTTATTTAAATAAATATTTAATAACAACTAACAAAATTACAAAGAAAATATTTGTACACCATTAGTTAATATTTTCCATTTTTTCTTCCCCTAGTGTTTATAATAAAATACTCAGAGCTTTAAGGGGTAATAAATGAACTCTTTACCCCTTAAAGCTCTGAGTATTTTATTATTAGTTAATATTTTTGCAAATTTCTCTCCGATAATAGTTTTAAATCTTCTGACTATTTACTTACTAAGAGAGTTCTAAGAATTTCCTAACTTACTTCTATCACAATCTTTTTTCCTTAATCTGTTTGGTGCCCAAAATTTTTAAAAAAATAGACCTAATCTTTTCATGTATGCAATTGTAAATAAATTAATCTATTCTAAACGACTGCTAATATTGTTTGAAAATTACTATGGAATTAATTAAAATGTATAAAGGTGTGCGTTTTTTGAAATACATACACTTGAAGGTATACGCAGCAGCTAACAACAAAAATTTTACACGAAAAAAACTTTTTTCAATCAAATGAATAATTTTATTGATCTGCAATTATTTACTGTTTGTTTTTATTTGTCCTTTCTGCTGTGGAGTTAATTATCTTTAATTTTTAATTTAACAATTTGGATGAGAAAATGTTTGGTGTAGGAAACAGATTGAACAATTAAAATTGTTATAGGCACCTAGTTGATAATCTGGATTACTGAAAAGAATTTTGTACTTTAATAATGAATTGTTTAGAGGGCAACTAATACGAAATAAAGATATTGTATTTTCAATATGTTCATTGTTCATAATGATTAATGACCATTGAATTTGATAGACTTTGTTTGGAGGCTTTCAAAATAGTTAAAAGATCATTCTATTATCACCCTATGAAAAGTTAAATAATAGATGTTCAATTTTATTATTGTTATTGGGTTTTTATCATATATGTGGAGCTATTACAGTTATTTTAATATTGGTGTTTACTTATAGTGACCCTAAAGGAAATTGTAAAATTTCAATAAAATATCTTACAAAACTTCAACCTTAATAAAACTGTTTTTAAGAAAGTACAGTTTTATAATATAAGATTTATACTTTTTGGACACGTATCCCCATTAATATTATTTTATCTACTGTGGTATTGTTGTAGGTGTAGATTAGCACATTTTTTTTTTCGGATACAACTGTATATTGAATTAAGTAACACTACTCTATATAATAAATAGATGTATTAATATGTCATTAGGTATAGTCTATTAAGTAGTAGAATTACGATGGACCGTGCTCAAAATGAACTATTAAGCCCCGGTGTTTCGTAGACAATTGCAGCTGACATCTTAAATAGAGTTATCAAGGTGTAATGAATGTGACAACTTTAATTCTTGATTTTGAAGTATTCCGTATGTCTGAAAAAGTTGACAATAAATGAAATACTTATTTATTATTAATTTTATGGAATAATTAATTCTTTATAAAAAGTTGTGCAAAGCCTAAAACCTAAAATGCAATATCACAAATCAAATAAAAAAATACGAATTTTGCTCACGAGGGCTACCTTTATTTTTGAAATATGAAAGAAAAGTCATTAAAAAACTTGTTTCTAGTGAAATTTTACGTCATCATATTGATTTTGAACAAGATATTCCTACTTTAAGAAAATTTTTAAGTACAGGTACCCTCGTAATTGACAATTTTCAATTACTTGAAAAAACCTAAAAACATTACTAGCAGCACCGTCAAACACTATTAACAAAAATTGGTATGAAATTGCTATTTTTTGTCCCTTTTCAGTTTCTTTAATGAATTGAAAATTGTCAGGTACGAGGGTGTACCAAAAAAATTCTTATAGTAGGAATATCTTATTTTAAATCGGTATGTTACTATAAAATGTCTTTAGAAACAAGCTTTAATAATAACTTTTCTTTAATATTTCAAAAATAAAGGTAGTGTACCTACTCTTGAACAAAATTCATATTTTTTGACAAATCTCGGATACGATTGAAAAAAACTGATATCTGATAGTTGCATTTTCGGTTTTAGGCCTTGCAGAACTTTTTATAAAGAATTAATTTTTTCTAACATTATAAAAATGTTTTTCATGTATTCCCAACAGATATACCATTATAAGTTGTGCCTACCTAAATTGTTTTTTATTCAGGCTAAAAAAGCAATATATTGGGCAAAATCCCAACGTTTCACTTTTTAGTTGAGGACTACTTCAAAAACTAAATACAGAGTTCTTTAAACTGAGTAGTAGGTACATTAGACGTTTTACGAAATTAAAAGGTAATAGAGGTGTCTTTTAGATAAAATAATTTGCGACGGTCCGGTTATATTCGTTCAATCTGACTACAGCTTCATGAGTCCGAATTTTGTCTAGTCCGAATCTTAATTCTACTATGGATTCAGACTGTGAAAGCCTATAATGTTCTTATATACGTAATGTAATTGTCATATCTATTATATGGATTCTGTGTAATAATAAACATAAAATGGAATAAATTATACATACATACAATTTTTATAGTTCTCGATGAATACAATTTCTTTTAATTCCTCTTACACTTTCATTTGTTCCTCATGAGCTTTTTTGACAATTGCTAATTTCGAGTGAGGGTCCAACACCGAAAGATCCGTGTATGGGGGTTCCCTGGTACCGTGTAACATTAACATCCATTCCTTGAAGTAACCGCTTTGTGGTATTTCTGAGTTGAATCGTACCTATGTATTAAAAAAATGGTTTTTGAAAAGCACATCACCTTAGACAAACAACACTTAATGAAAACGCTTGAGTTATTTTCTTTCCTATTTCTGTAATATAGATCTTTTTTAAGTAGGTGTCAAGAGAATTAATTAGTTATAAAAAACTTGTTGTATACTTTTAGTTAATTCATTTTATATATTGTTTCAATGTTCTACTAATTTATTATAAAACGTTTTAAATTAAAAAAAGAAACAAACAAACAAATAATCAAAATAAATTATAAAAGTAAGTTTTCAGGTTCCCAGAAGATTCGAAAATGTTCTATAAGAGTTTTCTAAAAGGTTCGATGATTTTGTAGGAATTCCCAGAAGATTCGAGATTGTTGTATAAATTTCCATAAGATTCTAGAATCTTCTAGAATTGTCTAGCATGTTTCGATAATGCTCTATAAATTTCCAGAAATGTTCGAGAACCCTCTGTAATTATCTAGAAGCTTCGAGAATGTTCTAGAATTGTAAAAAAGTTATAGAATATTCTAGAAATTTCCAGAAGATTCCAGAATCTTCTAAAATTTCCAGGAGGTTCGACAATTTTCTAGAATTTTCTAAAAGGTGGAGCATGTTCTGAAGATTCCCAGAAGGTTCGATAGTGTTCTAGAAATTTCCAGAAGGTGGGAGACTATTCCAGAATTTTCGAGATGGCTTGAGAAATTCAATAAAAAATTATTAACGTTTCAGAAGATTTCATAATGCTCTTGAACGTTGATGATTTTCTATTATTTAATTTAATGATAACGGTGCATGTCCCTTAAGTATTTAAGGGCATAACCTAATAGAAATCCAGAACGAAATTGGGCTAGTATATCTATAAGCATTTACCTCTAATTGCCACGTCCCTTGTGGATATTCGGCCCATGTGTGGGTGGTCATAAAAGGCCATTTCGTAAAACCATCTCTTGAATCATCATCATTAGGCCTTCTGCTCAAAATCATAGATCTGAAGTTTATAAAAATTATATATTAGTGATTAAAGCCCAAGGTTAACAAAATATGTTCAAACAAAATTTTCACTACTCGCCTAAAATCTAAATATATATTGTTTTGTATTTCGTAGGATAAATTGATAACTATCTATTAATCAAGGTGCCTACACATACCGGGTTCCCATGGGAGATGTGAGATAAAGTTCCAAGTCACCTCTTCTACTGCCGTTTACTGATACAACAGCTTGTACATGCTCTAAATACCGAACTTCTGTGTTCGTTCCCTTGCAGGCGTCAGTTTCGATTTTCAAAATAAGAGATTTTGATGACGGTATTGGTCTACAAACATATTTAAATAGATTACATATTTATTTTATAGGTACTTTATTTTTATATATACAATTCATTAAAATAATAATATGCAGGGAGTACCAATAGTGTGTGAAGAAATATTTCAATTTACAACATGTTGTCTTTTAGATTGCAATAAATACCTATAGAAATACAAAAATTAAACTGCAAAAAATGCGCTCACGTCCAAAAAACTGGATACTTACACTTGAAAAAAAGGTACAATTTTCCAAAAACGCCATTGTGACTTCAGATTGTTTATTTTTCTCTTGGACAAAATGTAGACACTGTTATTTTTAATTTAATGTAGCGTTAAGTTAATGTCATGTATTTTACTTAAATAATGAGAAATATAAACTAATATATAAGTAGTTAATTTTTTTGTAATATTGGGTTACTTTTCCTAGTTTATCTATACTATTATTTTTACAAATATTATCGACAACATGAACGTTTGGTTTTTGTGCGCATCCATGGTTCAACACTATTCGAAATATATAAATGTTTATCAAATAGAAAAACAAAGATCCACAAAAAAAATTATTTTCAAATTGTCATTAGTGTTAACTATTTACACAGATAATAATTTTAATTTATTTTAAAAGCAAGATAATGGATAATATTTATAATAATACTTTGTAAATATCAAAAAGAAAAACACTCTTTTACTTGCCTTTCTTCCTTAATCGTTCCCGCTTCGCAATGAAATCTTGGTGGTACAGATTTCCATTGTTTGGACAGGGCCACAATAGCTCCCGCGTCCAAGACACCGAAACCAAATAAATGATTGAATTCTAATCCAACTCCGTTCATGGTCCAGTGAAATCGGTCTTTTGCATCGAAAAGGGAATTTCTCTTCGATGTCAAAACAGTCAAATGCTGCATATCCCTCCACGTTAGTTTTGGACTGATGATAAGTCAAAAGAAAATTGGTTAAATTCACTGAATTCATCATAATGTTAATAGGCAAATACTAAAAAAAAATCTTAAATTTTCAATCAAATTGCTGCAAAATAATAGGTACCGTAGGTTAATAAGTATAAACCCTTGTCTTTATCTAAGAAATATTGATGTTGCTTATAGACTTGTTTTTTGATAGCACGCCTTTTGATCTGTGCCTTATTTTCACAAGACATCGTAATTCCAATAAATTTATTTCACAATATTTATCAAAAAAGAAAAATCGATCCCAGTTAATCCAAGTTTTGATTTTTAAATGAATGATGAAAACAATATCTCTTAAATTATTTGTTTAACAACAAAATGATTGCCATGATAAGGGAGATATAATTTATTGAAATCACAAAAAGATCGATTACAAAAACTGTCGCTATAAATAGCACAGGAAATAAAAGATATAAAAATTAAAAATACGAAAATAAAGGTAATTCACCGTCTGAGTCTTTTTTTGACGTAATAAAAAAAAACATAAAATGGAGCTAAAAGACATACAGATACGATACAAGATAAACCACTTTCCATTAAAAATAATAAAAATAAAGATTTTCTACAAGGATTTTTGTTATGGTTTACATACCTTTTTATACTTTATCTATTTATTTCTTATAAATATAATCAGTGTTAAATTTCATCTATTTTAGGGAAAATTGCATCTCAATCGATTAAGAATTAATCATAATATCGCTCTTTAAAGTTTTCTTCTTTTTATACGCTTTTACGTAATCATAACCTAACTTTTAATGCAACGAAGTATACTCCTCATGGCACATCGAGGGTGACTAACTCAGGAATGCAAGTTCATTGTTATATAACTGGGTCAATCGGTCAGCGTGACAGGTGGCTGGACAGGTGGCGCCTAGCTTTGTTTACAGTCGCAGGTGCAGCGCATTGACCGTTACCCAGATTTACGAAATTCCATGATGGCCGCCGACGCAACAGCGAATCAGATGCAGCCAAATGCATAGCGCCCAATTAAAGCATTGGGAACCGCATTCCTAAGACTAGTTCCTAAGTCAGTAATCCTCGGTGCTTTGTAGGGTGTACTTCGTTCGTCAAAATGTAGGTTGTAATTACGTAAAAATAGGTAATTAAGGAAAATTACGTTTAAAATGAAGTAAATTAGCTTAAAAAAGTAAATTAAGCACTTCGTTTAATATTTATTTATCATTATTATAATAAATATTAATGAAACGTTTATAAAATGCCTTTAAAGAAAAGAATATGTAATAAATTTTACTTAATTGTATTGTATTTAAAAAAAATCATGTGTGCAATTCACACGTGGTAGAAGTGAAACCTTCAAAAATTTTGGTTACTATGCCTTAGTAAACACCCTGTCTCTTTTTACTGTCGCTTTTTCGTTTCATCGACTTTAAAATCACAACGGTACTATAGAAGTTTTCACTTCGATAACAAACAGGAAAATTCAGAAGGGCATTTAATATTAAAATTTGGTAATTGTTTCAGTATTGTACCTGCTAATTTTTAATTCATGCACCACCATTGGTTGATGGTTCTAATGTAAGTTTTTTTATTTAAAAAATTAAAGAAACATATGTTTAAAATACAAGTTTCAAGTGAATCATAAAATTCAAGGTTCCTTCAAAAATTCTTACATTAAGCTATAACTTTAATAAGGTCATAAGAAAGCCTGAAAAATTCTACATAAGTTTCGTCCCAGGCTCATTGTCGTACGGGTCTTAGTAGGGGTGGTAGAAACTCCTAAATGTCCAGTTATCTTCTAAACGACTTATCCGATTTTAACAGTTGGAAAAAATGGTTGTTTTTACCCGAAACTATTATGTACCAATAAATATGGTATTTACAACTATTACATTTTTCTTTCCGACTAGTCTGAGTTCGCTAAAATCGGATAAGTCGTCTAGAAGATACAGCGATTTAAACAACTAGATATTCAGCGGTTCCCCTCGCTCTTTTTAAGGTCTGTACGCCAATGAGCCTGAGACAAAACATGCGGATTTTTCAGGCTTTCTAAAAATGTTTTAGAAGTTATAGCTTAATATGAGAATTTTTGGAGGAACCTTGAATTTTATTATTCGGTCTATCAGTTAACTTTTTTTTTCTTTGATTCCTGTACCCAGGGATGGCCGGTGGCAATTCTCAATGAAACACCCGGTGTGGAGTCTTTGGATACTTATTATTTTTTAAATTACTTAATCTTCCAAAAAGGTATTTAAAAAGCACTTGAGATGCTAATAAACTGCTAATAGTAAAATTTAAGCAGCGAATACGTTCTAATCTACAATCCTTTTTTTTTTCTGTTTTTGAAACCCCTCAATAAAAAGCATTTTATGTTTTATTCCATTTTTTTAAGTTGTAACTATTTAGCATTCCAATTTTTCTACCTTGGATTTAGTTTTTCTATTTTTTATATTGCGTTAAGCTTTTTACCTCTATATCCGACTTAAATTTACCTTTTTATATTTTTTTACGTGGCTTAGAGTTTATATTTTAAAGCACGATTTGGTTTTATAGATGCCTATCCTATTCTGGAATTATTCAATATTTTTATGACTATTCCTTCTTAATACTTCTATTTTTGGAAACAAACTTCTAAAAAGTTATTTTAGTGTAGTAGGTAATAATATTTTCTTGTGATAAATTAAATTTTGTTTGTATTATTATACTTTGTATAATGTTCGATGTAATGATCGATTGCAAGTGTATGTACGATATAATATATATATAATAGCTACTACACAAAATATCACTTAATATAATATGCAATAATGTCAATAGCTTACTTCGCTTCCAATGCTAATGCGAAGACTCCTGCAGCTTCCGGGGCGGCTGCTGAAGTCCCAGAATGAGTAGTAGTGCATTTCCCGTACAAGTCAGTTGTTGCCTTTACAGATTTATAAAATATTTACAATCAGAAAATTAAATACTTTCTTGTACCTCACATAAAACGTAATATATTTAAATAGAAGGACAGTTTTAAAACTTACAACTCCCGTTTTCGGGTCTTTGGCCCCGTTGCTGAAAGTTGATGCTAATGTTGAGGAGCAACTTTCGTCGTAATGGGCATTTTGACCGTCATTTATTGCGCTGTTAATGCTTATTGTCCACATACTTGCGGCGTATCCATCGCAGTTGCAATCGTCGTCTTCACCCCCATCCCCACTTGCCCACACGTAAATGCTTCCCAGTCCATTTCGTCCCTATTGAAAAATTAATACATAATGGAGACGTGATTAATAATAATTAGTAATTATTCACTTTTATTAACACATAAAGTTATTATATGTACAATTGTTGTTGGTTTATTAGCTCGAAAAAAAAAAAATATTTCAAGCATAAAAATATATTTCTTTTGTAACAAAAATGATAAGTAACAAGTTATTTTTTGGAAAGGAACAATTAAAAAAATATTTTTAAACTTAAAGGGGTCGAGAAAAACCAATTCATGTTAGCTGGTTTTCCACGACAGGTTTCGATACTCCATTTTAAGTCATTGATCCTCAGAAGGACCAGGCCAAAAATGGCCCATTATCCAATCCAACCCTTTTAGTTATGTATTAAGGTATTCATGTTAATTTTATTTTGACTTGTCACTGTACTTACTTCATTTACACCTCGTACTATGGCCCTCATGGTAGCATTTCTTGGCCCATCTACTGTTTTACCATCATCCGTAGGGCCCCATGAAGCGCTGTAAATGTCTATCATATTTGGCTCATGACCCATTGAATTGGCTTCAATCAAATCTGTCATGTAGGGTTGATCCAACATTCTTATCCCTTTAAGGAACGAATAAAGGAACTTTTATTTGTATGATAATATATATACTATGTTTTCTTTCAAAAAAATCTTTTTGTAAATCTAATTTTTGGGATAATTTTTATGTTTTTATTTTTATTATTTGTATATTACCATTTTCTAACAATTCTAACTAAAAAACTTAAGTTATAATAGTTTAGTGATTCAGTAGATAGTTAGTAGTTTAATTAATTATTGATAATGTAAATGTAAGTATAAGTTTGACAAAATCAAAATACAAAAAGTTCAGTTGTATAGCCTCGTGCTAAATAAAGCTATTATTATTATTATTAAAATAAATATTTTTAAGTATAAATAATACAGGTACGAAGCGAAATTCGACGTGCCTTAACAGGAAAATTCGCTTCTACTGTATTAAGTTACGATTAACGATAAAGCAAATAATTTGTGGTATTTCTGTTTAAATAATTTCAAGTATATATAAGACTTAGGGGCTATTCATAAAATACGTCACGCTAAAATTAGCTTTTTTTGACACCCTCATCCCCGGTTGTCATGCTGTGTCACACTTTCTGTGACCCCCCCTGTAAATATTACGTCACAAAAACTAACCCCCCCTAAACATGATAAAATTTGATTGAAAATACATACATTTTGATAGTCAAAAATATTTATTTTATAAAATAAAATTTAAATAAATTAATAAATATCTTTTGTAACGAACAAATAAATAATATTTCTTTTTATCAGAAGTCCAAGGATTCTGTAAAAAATCAGTAAAATTGTTTGATGAACGGCGAATGTCACGTTGCCGTAGACCCTCTGTCCCCTTTGTCACATCTTGTCACACTCAGCAAGACCCCTCCCCTCTTTGTATGCGAACGTATTTTATGAACGGCCCCTTAGTTATTATAAAAGTTCAACACTAAATTTTCAAAAATTGTGTTTTTGTAAAAAGCAGCTAAATTTCTTTTTAATTATTATAATACATACATATTAAAAAGATTACCATATAAATGTTTCTAGGTTTTATTTTTGTATGAATAAATACATTTTTATGTATTCAAATGTTAACTTCATGCTCTAAAATGAATCATGATTTTATTTAAGATCAGTTAAAATCATGATTTTAATCAACTAATTTAAATCATCCCAACCCTGCCATAATAGTGTATGACAGAGGTCGCGAAAGTTGCTATATAAACCCCCAGGGATCTATTCAACAAAAGAGGGGGTCGATCCGAATCGGAAGGGTCGATTGGGGGTCGAAGAAAAAACTAATATCACACATATCTAATTTTGTATGTATAAAAAGAATGCAAAAATATGTAAAACTTTACGAAAAAGCTCAGCCATTTATGCTAGCATTTCTAAGTTCCTATATGGTTGAAGCCGGTTTCAGTCACATAAATTCAATCTTAACTAAGTACAGAAATAAATTAAATGTGGATTTTCGAGGGGATTTAAGATTAAAATTGACCAATTTTGAACCTAATATAGCGAATCTTGCAAAAAAACACCAGGCACACCCATCTCATCGATTAAGAAGTAATAAATCTGTAGTTACTTTACTTATTATTTCTACTTATTTATAATTACTTATTATTTAATAAATGTTAAGTAGTCCGGTCAAATTAGACCAAAAAATAAGAGTAAAGCTACATAAATGAGATTGTTTAAAATATGATTAAAAATAAAATTTGAAAGTTCCCCATCTTTCCCCTGTATGGAAAAAATTTTATTCAAGGTTAAAGGTCAAAAAAATTAGTTTTTCGCGATTTTCAGCAAAACGGTAAGTTTTATCATAAAATTACCCCAGACAAAAATTGTAGATCATAAAGTTATCTATAAAATATGTATCTCTAAAATACCCCAAAATAAGCTATGTGACAAATAAATCCCCAAGAACTAGAAAATATTTAGTGCAAATAGAAAAAAGGTTGTAGAGGAAAAATTTTCCCCAGAAGAATTCCCCTGAAAAATATATCCCCAAAAAATACCCAAAAGGAAAAGAATAATCCCCTATTTTTTGGGGAAAATCCCCTAATCTGGCAAACCTGAGACTAGCAGTATTTCATTTATTAAAGCAGGTATAAGACCCTAGCCACGCATACAATTGAACAGGAGACAGATGTCTCGAGGTTACACTGGCGTATAAAATAAGGGACTGCGTTTTATTTTACCTGATATCTCAGAAACGGTGGCTCTTAGGAAAAAAAATATTGATACATATTTATAGATAATTGTATGATCTACAATTTTTGTTTGAAGTATTTTTATGATAAAACTTACCGTTTTGCTGAAAATCGCGAAAAACTCATTCTTTTGACCTTTGACCTTGAATATTTTTTTTCCATACATGGGAAGATGGGGAACTTAAAAATTTTATTTTTAATCATATTCTAAACGATCTTACTGATTTTCAGCTTGGTGGGAACTTATGTAGCTTCGAATGTCTAAATTGACCGGACTAAAGGTATATAGATTTCATCATTAATATATTTTTCATAAAACTATTGTTACACAATGTACCATAAATTCAATAAATGTTTAAAATCATAAAAAAAATGTATAACACAGTATCTGATTGACATCAAATATAGTCGATGTCTACAATACTTTGTTATTTACACTGGATACGTTAGATGTTTGTATTTTTCTATAAAATTAGATATTTTCTGAGAAGAATGAGCTCAATAACTTTAGGATGTACTTTTTTTTGACATCAAGTGTATTCGACGTTTGCCTTTAGGTTATTTCAAATTGAAACCCTGAAGTTTTATATTTTTCTCTAAAACCATTGTTTTATGAGAAAAATGGGCATAAAAACTTTAGGACATTTTTATTTATTTTTCTAAACGTTTAAAATTTCTTCTAAAACTATATTTTTTCTGAGAATAATGGAAAATAATCTCCTTGAGCATATATAAAGTCCACTGTTAATAATCACACTATAATGTGGTTTACGCAATGGGTTTTTAGTCTTTGCCTAATTAAGTTGAAAAGGTAATAAAGTATAGAAGATTTAACAAACTCATCAAACACATTATTTTTCGACGGTAGTAGATATTGCGTAACGTTAAAGGAAATAAAACGTGTAGGTGTTAGCAGCATCATTGAGGGTATTAAAATATTTCGCTTGCCGATACGATTCGGTGATACAGAAAATTAAACATTAACCCAAATCAAGCACGACATTTACCGAATTAAAGTACTTTGGAGCTTAATACTTTGACAAAGCCAAACTTCAGGGAATAGCTTCGGGTGATTTCCGAAAGCGAAATACGGTATCTATAATTAGCGTAAAATTTATTGCGACAATAATTTACTTTAAAATTGTATTGATTTTAACACAACGAAAAAGGCAAACGAAATGCCAAAACCATTTGGTGACTTGGTTATGATTATTAATGACTTTTCTTATTAAAAAAAATTAGAAGCTTCATAATGTACCTATTTAAGTCTGAACTTGTTTAATCAAGTTAAAGAACTTGACATAAATTATTTATAAATCTTTATTAAAACCGTTTTTTACAGCCTTAAACGTATTTTTAGGATATTGTACCAATTTATTTAATAGGATTTTTCGAAAACCGTCGTTTAGACCCTTCGTGAGTGGGCGAAACTCGTGTCCGTTTTTCAAAAGTTACCAGTGACATTAAGTGGTGCGTTTTTCTTAGAATATTTACTTACGTAATTTACTCGCTTTTTTTTTCTTAAGAATTCACAAGAAGAACTTTGAATGCTTCTTACATTCATTACATTAATCTACCTACATCAACTTCCATCCAAATTATTGATGTAGATATGTACCTTTTTTGCCACGAGTGTAGGTACTTAACCCGATGCCTTAATTGTTAACTCCCAATAAAGTAAATATTATGAGTTAAGATAAAATAAGTTAATTAATCGGACACCAGTATTAAGGTTATATAAAATAAATGCTTTAATTTTTTTTTTTAAATACATATCCGAAGAGTATAGCAATTAAAAAAACACCCTGGATGTTAACAAATAAATACATTTGTGTCAGTCATATGATTATTTAATTTGGAGTTAAGGCTTTTACAAAGTCACTATTGTCAGGTAAGAAAATTTGCACAAAAGTTAAAGGGGCCGTTCATAAAATACGTTCGCATACAAGGGGGAGGGGGGGTCTTGCCGAGTGTGACGAGATGTGACAAGGGGAGACAGGGAGATCTACGACAACGTGACGTTCGCCGTTCATCAAAAAATTTTACTGAATTTTTACAGAATCCTTGGACTTCTGATAAATTGAAATATTATTTAATCATCAAAATTTATCATGTTCAGGGGGGGGGGGGTTACAGAAAGTGTGACACAGCGTGACAACCGGGTTAGGGGTCAAGAAAAGCTAATTTTAGCGTGACGTATTTTATGAACAGCCCCTAAGTAATTAAAGCACTACTCAATTTGGATTGCGGTTAAGACGGTGACACTCGAATTGAGCAAAAAGCATAAACAGGTAAACATGGTCTAAATTTGTACGTTTCACTAGACGTTTCGTCATCAGCTGCGGATGGCATCTTCAGTAGCTTGCTCTCTGCGCGGTCGTAGTACTCTGCTAACCAATTTGCCGACGCGACGCCACTAAAAATACTTCGACCAAGCAGCCAACGCAACGACGAGCAGATTATCACAATCGCGCAGACAGCAAGCCACTGAAGATGTCATCCGCAGCTTATGATGAAACGTCTGGTAAAACATACCCATCTAGATCATGTTCAACGAACCTGGAAACTTCTCATCTCCATTTTAAGGGTTCGTTTATGAAAAACCGCATAGAGTTCAGGTAAAAAATTAAAATAACAATTATAAGAAACCAGATTGTTGTTGTATCTAATGTTGTTAAATAGAACAATTTCTATTTAATGTTATCAAGGACGATTGAAAGTAAATAAAACGAAATTATTACTCTTGTTTCATTTAGTTATCACTGTTTTCTGACGAATGCTTATACACTCTGTCTCAACGAAATATAAACATTTTAAGAAAAAACATGTCCATTTTTAGGGTTCCGCACCTCAAAAGGAAAAACTGAAACCCTTATAGGATCACTTCGTTGTCCGTCCGTCTGTCAAAGCCCTTTTTCTCAGGAACGCGTGGAGGTATCAAGCTAAAATTTATACCAAATACTCAGGTCTATTGTCCCTTGGAGCTGTAAAAAATCAAACTTCTAAGCTAACGCAATCAAAAGATACAGCCGTTTATGCCGCAAATTTCCGCAAATTTTCAAATCAAAACCTGCAGGGTACTTCCCGTGAACTCAGAATCTTGAAATTTGGTACGAAGCAACGTCTTATAGCACAGATTAAGGAAAAATTGCGAAAACCGTCAATTTTTAGTTACATCATATAAAAAAAAACATTTTTAATAATTTTTAAAATTACTACCCCTTTCCTCATGAACGCGTAGAAGGGATTAAATTGAAATTCATATCAAATACTCAGGTCTATAATACCTTTAAGCTGTAAAAAAATCAAACTTCTATGTCAACGCAATCAAAAGAAACAGCAATTTAAAACCGCATATTTTCAAACTCGCAACTACTCGCAAGGGAATCAAAACCTAAAGGGTACTTCCAGTCGATTTAGAATATTGAAATTTGGCATAAAGCAATGTTTTATAGCACATATAAAGGAAAAATTCCGAAAACCTTAAATTGTTAGTTACATCACATATATATACAGGTTTGTACGGAACCCTCGGTGCGCGAGTTCGACTCGCACTTGGCCGGTATTTTTATACCTAAGGGGACCAACTGTAATGCAAAAACGGCACTTTTGCTTCTGTGGCTCGTGCATGGGGTAGCAACCAGAACCAACACAAATTGGTCGTAGTGTATGTCACCGTATAATTGTGAACATCGTTTGTTTATTATCTGACGAAAAATTGTGAAATGCAAAAATTCACTTTCCAGAGAAAGAAAAACATTTTTGTAGACAACGTCGATTAGGGGCTGTTCATAAAATACGTCACGTTGCCGTAGACCCCCCGGTCCCCCCTTGTCTCATCTTGTCACACTCAGCAAGACCCCTCCCCCCTCTTGTATGCGAACGTATTTAATGAACGGCCCCTTAGGATGAGGATGGAAGGAGGAAACCTTTACTAACCCACAAATCAAAAACGAAAAATGTTTTTTTTTCTAGAAAGGGAATTTTTGCAGTTCACAATTTTTCGTCAGATTATAAACTAATGATGTTCACAATTATACGGTAACTAGATAATCAGAGATCTAAGAGCAAAATATTTTAGGGGAACTAGACTTACAATTAGCCTAGCCCCAAATCTTTTAAATTTCGCCGCTGGTATCTATAATTACTCCTTTAATGGTAGTCAGTAATTTCCTTCACTTTAAAAGTATTTTAGGCATCTTCTAATAAACCCTGATTGGCATTTGATAGATTTTTGAAAATTTATATCTGTATAAAAATTTGGAAGATATTTATTTTCAAAAACGAAAATCAAAGGCAAATTTTAATAATATCGTTCGTTACCTGCAATTTTCGAATCGTACGCCACTCCTACCCCACATATTCCATTGTCTCTTGCTGCTGCCACCTCCCCAGCACACCGTGTACCATGGCTAAAAATAAAAATAAACATTATACCTTCACATTAAACTCAAATGAATGTATTACATATATTTTAGACTATTGATTCATAGATTTTCACAAGATAAAAAAAATAAATAATAGGTGTTGGTTTCATCGTAGCTTCAATAAACGACAATTCGAGTTTTTATAAAATACGCAATCCTTAGGAAATACGAAATTATATACAAAATGATAAAGCTAAAACCTAATCTGATCATTGGGTACTCTGTCCATAGTGGTTTTCCTGCATGATCATATCTTCTGCGGTGAGTTTCCCTTTTTCATAATCCAGATTTCTGCTCCATAAGTTATTATGCTTTCAACAAACGTATTAAAAATATGTTTCAGTTCTGACAGTAATTGAGTTGTCCCATAATATTGGGAGAAGCTGTTTTATTACATTCTTCCCTCGTATGATTTTATTTTATATGTCTTGCGTATCTCGTCCATCTGATGTTATACTGACACCTTTACATTTTCAGCATTTCCTATATCAGTTATCAAATCGTGTCTTTCGTTTCATATACTTTGTTTGTTCACGATATGAGTTTTAAATTTTGCTATTACGGATCAATCTCCTACGTTCTAGTAAAAAACTCCTAGTTGATAAAATATAAACGTTAAACATATAATTTGTCACTTAATGAGGCTATGGTGGTTAGCAACAATAATAAGAGAAAGTTAATAATTTTTCAGAAACCCAGATTTACTGTTTTGTTTATAAAATTAGGTTTATATTTCACATATTCCAATGAATATGAAAACATCTGCAGCTAATCTGAAAATCCCTTATAAATCGAGTAGCGAATGAAATATCATACTTAACGTATAAGGGACCTTAAAATAAAAAATCTAATAAATCAAACTTTTCTAAACAATTTTATTATCGATTCGATTATTCAAAAAGTCGCTTCAGAAAACAGAAAAAGCGATTTTTGTTTACTAACCTGTTAAACCAATCATCCGTGTATCTCGGATAAGGGTATGGATCGTTGCTGCTGAAATCGTAGCTAGCTTTGGCATTCTGCAATAAAAAAAGTGAAAACAGCCCAAGGCAAAGTAAACTACATTAGCGCAACGATAACAAGGGTAGCTTTGAAAACAAACGGTGCTGCTGTGTAGTTTTAGGGTGCAATATGTTCTGTGAATAATTAGGGTCGAGAAATCGGGAAGGTAACAATAGAGAGGACGAAATAACGACGAAAAAATTGAAGTAAAAATAAACACCTAAACCCGGTTTTCTTATTATTGTTATTGTTTGTTTACAAAATCTGCTGATCACACAAATGTTACAAAGGCGAATGTTTGTGAGTGTGTGAGTGTGAGTGTGTATGTTTGTTACTTCTTCACATCGAAACGGCTGGAGCGATTTTGATAAAATTTGATATGGAGTTAGCTAACACCCTGGATTAACACATAGGCTACGTTTTACTGCGGGAAAATATCTTATTCCCATGGGAAAATCGATGAAAATGAATTCGCGGAATATTATAAATGCGAAAGTAACTCTGTCTGTATGCTACACAATCTCGCCTAAAATTTACTAAACCGATTTAAATGAAATTTGGTACAGAGATAGTCTAGAGCCTGGAAAAAAAGGACAAAAGGCTACTTTTTTTTAAAAAGCCGAAAAAAACCCGGTTTGTAAAAGGGTTGAAATAGGAAAGTTTCTGCCGGAAATTCCGTAATTTTTTAAAGATAGAAGCTTGAAACTAATTTTTTAGGCTTTTGATTAGATATAAATAAATACGACATTCAATGTTTATAAAAATTTTACCCTAAAGGGGATAAAATTAGCCGATGAAAGTTTTTATGTAATGACGTCGTCTAAATAGCTTACGGCCCAGAAAATTAAAATATTAAGTGTAAAAAGTTATAGAGGTTTTCTTTATTTGGATCAATAAAAGTAGTTGAATACTAAGCTATATAAACTATTTTAAACTATAATTAAACTATATTAATCTATAATATTATTTGATTAGATATAAATACGACATTTAATATTTTAATATACCTATATCTAAACGCATTGTTCTTTTACTCAGCGACGGTGTAAACAGGAGGAGAAGGTGGCGGAGCGGGAGCGAGAATCCGCCGCTGGTGACAGCATATAAGATATTTTTTTTATATAGATGGTTCACCAAAATATCGTACAATTTGTTCAAATTAAAATTTTGTCAAAGGCGCCGCTCATTGTTTTAATGTTAAGAAGTTTATCACAGCATTAAATTTTTCACAAAAAATTCGTTGAGACGAATTTCTCTCATTAATATTTACAGATTTTCAAATTAAAAAATAAAAATTGCAACTTTTGCAGAAAATAATCAATAATTCTAATGATAGCAAAAAAATTTAACACTTGTGAGTCTGTTACTTTGTAAATATCAATAAAACGAAAGATTAATTTCAAAATCTTTTGTAGTGCACCAGATGGACTACAACATTATCTCCAAAAGTTTAGTTTAAAAATACAAGAAATGCCAAATTTCCAAGAAATGAAATTTTAAAGGCCTATAGACTATAAATTCGGCTCAATGAAATTTTTTGTGAAAATTTTAATTCTAAAAAAATATATCACGCTAAAATTAGCTTTTTTGACCCCCCCTCCCGGTTGTCACGCTGTCACACTTTCTGTGACCCCCTGTAAATATTACGTCACAAAAACTAAACACCCCTCCCCCTCTGAACATGATAAATTTTTGTAACTACCAAATAAATAATATTTCTATTTATTAGAAGTCAAAGGATTCTGTAAAAATTCAGTAAAATTTTTTGATGAACGGCGAACGTCACGTTGCCGTGGACCCCCCCTGTCCTCCCTTGTCACATCATGTCACACTGAGCAAGACTCCCCCGAACGTATTTTATGAACGGCCCCTTAGTAACTTAAGTGAATTTCAGGAACTCTGTAAATGAATTAAGAATAGCCCTTTTAAAACCTGTTGATTTCGTCCAATTTAATAGTAAAGTTGTTTCCCAGATAACAAACGAACATCCCGTATTTGTGAAAAAATTATTTCATGTCTTGTTTAATTTTACATTAGATACAAATAACTTTGACTAGGTCAATTTCGTATTCAATAAGGGTTGTTTAAGATTTCTGCATTTTATTAAAAGTTTTGATGCAACGCCTCAATGTCTAATTGATTGTGACGTGGAGATGGAAACTCATTGTGAGTTAAAACGAAGTTACCCAACTCGAGTGAAGTTAGTTTGTTGTCAGTAATACGAAATGAGTTCTATTTGTGCTGTTAATTAAGTACAAATTCCATATAACGTAAATGCGATGGGATCCAAACTAAGTTACACGTATGGGAAATTAGGCGATAAAACGAAGTTATTAGCCGGATGCCATATACTCATGATCAGCCCCATGTACGTTTATTACACACGTAGACCTTATCGATTTCCGTGTAATATCACGACGTAAATCGAGAAATAGCCCTTCTTAGATCAAATGACAATTTACGGTCAAATAGTCATCTCACGTTTACCGAAAAATAACATTTTTCATCTCGACTTTATTTGAACCAAATCTATTTTACAGGCTGTCACAAAATAACTCCACAGACTGTCGAGTGATTATATGACAAGTCTTAAGTGGTATCTATGTAAGTATATGAAATAATTTTAATTTTTTTTTCTTTCGAGATTAGTTTTAGGGGGCTAAAATATTCTTGTTTAGGTCATCGTCGAAGGTGCCAAAAGAAAGCTCTGTAAAGCACGAATCAAAAAATGACATTGATTAGTTTATAAATTAATTCTGATAACCCTTTTGATATTTGAATATATGCAAGTTATATTGTGAGCTATTTGTACAAGAGTTGACAAAGTTAGATCCTTCTATGCTCAAAATACATAATATGGCATTGCCTTTCTGACTCCCTAAAGCATTATCTCTCCATAACAAAAAAAAAGGTATTTCAATATTTCTTCTAGAAATGATATTAGGCTCAATAGTAACGAAAATAACGTGCGTAAAAGTAGTTTAGTGACGTAACTAATTTTTGGCGCGCTTCTCGCAAAAATCTCCCTGTACCCTTATAAAAAAACAGTCAATGGTTTTTCTCATACAAAGATTGATAACTTACGAACCGAACATAGAGATATTCTGTTACATGCAATAACAACAGGTCGAATCATCTTTTGATAAACATGGTGTATTAGGGTTATAAATAAAAAATCCTGAGAAATCGATGTTCGGTTCGTAAGTTACCAGATTTGTATACAGCCTTTAGTTTGGTTTAGTTTGTTAAATGGCAAGTTATTTATATATCACGCATTTAATAAGTGAAGAAGTTATTAATACTTACGTAATTAAATCTCAAATCGGGATGCATGTAGTCGACCCCTGCAAGAAGAAGATTGAAAATAAATTAAGCAAATAAGGGTGAATACTAATTAAGTAGTGTAGACATACATGACGTCACGGTAATGTTGATTAAGGCGAAAACGTAGCCGCAAAATATTCGTCAAAACGAAAAAGTATGGACTTTAATTAATAGGCGTTATATTGATTTTCAATTACTGTGAAAACGTTCAAGTGTTTTTAGATTAATATACATATATTTAAACAAAATTGTACATACGTACATCGTACACATTATGTGCTCCCACATGCACTGTCTAATAATAAGTATAAAATAATAAAATAGGAAACACGTCTGCTTTGAAGTGGGTTATATCAATAATAGGGTATGCAAAACACGTGTATGTGTTTTGGATTCTAATCATGTATAGAAAGAACACTTGTTTTTTTTATAAATAAAATTTGGAAATTTTTGTAGACCTACGTTAGTGATTGTTCACGAGACAATAAATTAGGGTATAATAGGGTAAGAAATTGCTCAAACATTTACATTGTCTAGCAGATACAATAAAATCAATTTATGTTTTATAAAATTTACTAGCAGCAATAACCGGAGTTGCCCGGGCAAGAATGTATTACATGTTTGATTGAACATTCTAGAATATTCGCGAATTTAGAACTATCCAGAACATCCCATAATGATTCAAAACATTCTCTAACATTGTTTAACATTCTGAAAGATTCTTAAATGATCTTCAAGATTCTGGAACATTCTTGAACATTGCCAAATCATTCTGAAATGTTATAATAAAACATTCTTTTACTTCTTAGAACATATTTGAACTGTTTGTAACATTCTAAGAAAATCTGCTTCATTCTCATCCCCACTCCGTGTGTTGTTTGCTGCGTGAGAAGTGACATCAGTAGACGCCTGGCAGGGATGATTAATCGATTGATAATAATTGATCAGTTATCGACCACTGAGAGTTGAAGATTATTACAGTACTAATATCGCTATTAAAAATTGGGGGTTGGTGGTAGAAGGATGAAAATTAAGGGTTATATGTATTTTTTAATGCCAAATCATAAAAAAATAATCCTGAACGTTTTGTTTGAATTAAAAATTCCAAATGACTCTCTCTATCACCACTATTACCACATGCGTACCATAATTCCACATAAGTCTTAATTATTATACATTTATCTTTTCATTTGACAAACAACACAAATAGTTTTTGTGACCCCTTTAAAAATTGCTACTCCCACTTTTAGAATGAGTGATCTAAACCTTATTTTATTTTTATAGTTTTAGCTTTTCTTCTTCTTAAAAATAACGAACCCAAAGACCTAAAGATGATTACGTATTATTACTACAAATTTCCAAATAAAAAAGCAATCAATTTTTTATATTTATTTTTACTTAGAAATGTAATGTACCAAGGATGTAATCAGGATTTTACCGAAAAGAGACTGGTTTTGAAAACAAGAAATACAGGAAATACATGTTTATAATGTTGACCAATTAATTGTTAGCATGGCTCACCAGAACTCAGAAAACGAGTATCTCAAGCATCAAACTTTAGAACGCTCTATTGTTTATTTAAACTATATTCTCTTCGGGACTATTTTCTAGGAAATATGGGATTCTACATAAGAAGACTTAGTTGGGATAGAAATTAACGATCCGGACAGAGTTTTAGTAAAAAACGGAAGAGTTGTGAGGATGCACCTTTATGTAATGTAACTGGATACAACTATTGTTATTTAAATAATTAAAGTAATAGTCCGGTCAATTTAGACATTCGAAGCTACATAAATTCCCACCAAACAGAAAATCAGTAAGATTGTTTAAAATATGATTAAAAATAAAATTTGAAAGTTCCCCATCTTTCCCCTGTATGGAAAAAAAATTATAGGTCAAAGGTCAAAAAAACGAGTTTTTCGCGATTTTCAGCAAAACGGTAAGTTTTATCATAAAAATACTTCAAACAAAAATTGTAGATCATAAAATTATCTATAAATATGTATCAATATTTTTTTTCCTAAGAGCCACCGTTTCTGAGATATCAGGTAAAATGAAACCCAGTCCCTTATTTTATATGCCAGTGTAACCTCGAGACAACATCTGTCCCCGGTTCAATTGTATGCGTGGTTAGGGTCTTATACCAGCTTTATGTCAGTGTGCCCAATAAATGAAATACTGTTAGTCTTAAGGTTGCCAGATTAGGGGATTTTCCCCAAAAAATAGGGTATTTTCTTTCCTTTGGGGTATTTTTAGGGGATATATTTTTCAGGGAAATTCTTCTGGGGAAAAATGTTCCTCTACAATATTTTTTCTATTTGCACTAAATATTTTCTAGTTCTTGGGGATTTATTTGTGACATAGCTTATTTTGGGGTATTTTAGAGATACATATTTTATAGATAATTTTATGATCTACAATTTTTGTATGGGGTAATTTTATGATAAAACTTACCGTTTTGCTGAAAATCGCGAAAAACTAATTTTTTTGACCTTTAACCTTGAATAAAATTTTTTCCATACAGGGAAAAGATGGGGAACTTTCAAATTTTATTTTTAATCATATTTTAAACAATCTCACTGATTTTCAGCTTGGTGGGAATTTATGTAGCTTTACTCTTTTTTTTTGGTCTAATTTGACCGGACTATAAATAGGTAATTGGATTTATTAATATGAGTGATTTGAATTTACTATCTGTCGCATTTACCAATTGTTGTTACAAGCATCAAAAAAATTGAAGAAATGCCAGACACTTAACTCATGAAATTGTTGCGCAAGGATAATTTACCTAATAGTTTGTTTTTTTTTTTTTAATTTTCAGTGCATTTCTCTGTTTGTCATAAGAAATCTGTTGGGCCAATCTGAAACGCGACCCTCTGCTTCATTTAATAAAAAGGACGTGATGTATATTACAGGAGTAATAAATGTTGTGGGCCATTGACTAAAGTCAAATGACCATAAGGTATAATTAAGCCTAAGAGTATTACGGTTACGTACACGAACCTTTCCTCTGGCTAATAAGTATACTTTTTGTTTGTTTTGGTATCTGGCCATTTATCAAAAAAATCATTGTTGAAACAATTTCATTCTCGCAAGTATGCTTGGAGAGGAGTAGATAAATGAAAACTCAAACGTTAAAGGATATAGCCGGATTAATATGGGAAATCTGCCCCCGCGGAATTTTCGACTTGTACTCAGGGGATCGATTTGGTGTCGAATAAAAGTAATTCACCTCAATTTTTCGATTTTACTTTTAATTTTTATAGTGAAATTCAAAATTAATTAATTATTATTTTTTTCTAATTCTTATGAGTCTAAGACATGAAAAAATAATATGATTATGACGATTTTTAGGGGAAGAAAGAAAATTAAAATCTTTATGTTTTTAGCCTTTCTGAAATATGTCACTCACCAAAATTCGTCAGAAAATGTATTTTATACACTCAGGAATTTTTTAAAATTTTTTGAAGTGGTGGAACAATATGAAAAAAATTAAAAACCCATTTTGTTTTCTAAAATGTCGCGTTTTAACTAACTTATATTTTTATTTTAGTTTAAAAACATGCATAGAAAATATTTTTTTACTTAAAATTCACAATGACATTGCTCATCAAACATTTTCAATCATATTTGCTACACAATGATTACTTTAACGTCTAATGCGTCAGCTTGGCGCGAGTTTCAAAAAACGTAGTCTTTAAGTAATAATTTAAAATAATAAAAATGTTGGGAATTCGCGATTTTGCAAAAAATATTAAAGGGGTAAAAAGGTACGTACTTATTAAGTAACACCTTTTCATGACAACATGAAAATACAGTTATGACGTGCGTGTAACCAACCGTGATAAGGAAAACGATAAAATATGAAACGTGCTGCCAACCGACAGCATTTTTCATTATTTTCTCTTACATATACACTTTATAAAATTTAATTTTATTGAAACCTTTTTTGTTGTTCACTAAAGGAACAATGGATAATACCCTTTACTTACTGATGTGTTAATTTACGGTTTGTCCTTTTTTTTATTTAACGTTGTTTTTATTACATCTTTCAAAAAGTTGTTTGTTCAGATGAATTAATACTCGTATCCTTAATCGCTGCCCACAAACCAGAAAAAAAGGAACGACATTACAATATCGAAGTTTGAATAAATACATTAATCTAACAATCGTGTGGGTGTTCTTTTAAGCCCTGTGGGAAGATATACATACGTTGGTACGTATGTATAATGTAAATGTATTTGTGCATGTGCGTGGCACTTACGTATATTGTACGTTATTAGATATATGTACGTTATTATACCTACTCAATCTGGATTTTTATAACGCAATATATTTGTACAGAAATGCGGATGTTGTCCTTTGGATTTATATACAGGCTGATACAAAATTAATCCTTGCCATTGGGACCGACATAGTTTGTAACACAAAAATTATTTGTGTCTTTATATACGTAAAGAGCATTTTCAAAGAAAATATGTGGGCATCTTTATAAAATAGAGCCCTAAAAAGGAGCATAGGTACAGGGTGATTCATTATAATGTCGCCCCCTTTAACTTTATTATTTCGAGTGTCCCAAAAAAATTAAAAGTATGGTTATGTAGGTGCTCAAAAATACTTTTTTTCTATATATCTATAACAAGAATTTGAAAAATGATCAGTATACAAGGGAAACCAAAAAGTTCATTTTTTTTAATGGATCACCCTATATTTGAATTAATTTTTCGATTCCTCGTAAAATTCTAAGCATAATTTATATAACATACTGTATACCTAAATTCAATAGTTAGTTAACGTTCATTAAACGGAAAGTGAACTTTTAATAAGTGGGTAACAAATACACTTTAGCAATGCCTTCTAATACATTTTAAGGAATTTTTCGTTTTATGAAAGTTCGCTATATGGAGTTTTGAATTTCAGATACTTTTATCCAATAAATAATACGTATACTATATATAACGTAAAATCTTGTATAAATGTGAAGATCCTTACCGTCATCCATAATGGCTGTAGTGACATTTTTCCCGGTAACCCCTTGTGCCCATGCTGCCTCAACATTTAAATCTAATTTTGGTTTTCCCCCATTCTGGCCAGTATTTTTGAGATACCACTGAAGCTCGAAGAAAGGATCTGTGGGATCTTCGTGAGGAGCAATGTTATGTACTAAATTTTCGACTTTCAGAGGTTTATAACCCCTCTTCACCCTTATAAAACCCGGTTGTTGTACAGCAGTGTGAATCTGGAAACAAAAAAATAAAACTTCGTTACAATTAATCATATAATTGTTCCTTAAATTAATAAATTAATTACAAACGACAGATAGAAATTAATTTTTAGACCAATTTTTTTTCTCGTTTGAGCAAAAATTATTTGCTTTTGACGTACTATTAATAATTTTATTTAATGTTTTGTAAATATTGCGCAATAGTTTCCAAAATTTAAAAACGCTTAGGTATGCAATTTTAATGTTGTGCATTTCATAGAAAATACTTCAATGCTCTAATTAATAATTAAACGATGCTTTCAAAAATATAAATAAAAAATATTCATTGGATAATAAAACTTCCTAAGCGACCATTAAAATATATTTCAATTAAAGTAATTAACACGAAGAGGTTGTTATAGACGTATTAGAAACAGAAACAGCAGTGAAGAGAGGTAGCTGTAGAACCATATTCGATTATTAAATGCAAATGGTAACGAATCTGGAAAGTTATGAAAATGGAAAACGTTTATGCAAGAGATAGCAGAGTAAGTGTCCAACTTTATGATAATAATAAATTCAGTTAATAATAGCTAACTGAAGAAGTATCAAAAACAGATAAATTTTCTAAGAGAATCGAAGAAAAATATTTTACAAAAAATATATTAAAAGGTGGAAGATTCTACCATAAAAAAGGGGCCTGTTCAATTAAAGTTGTAAACTGTGTAACGTTTTTTTTTCTATGAAAAATCCCGTTACTAAAGTTTTATTTAATTCGATTCAGTTTGTCTTTGTCTTGGTTCAGTTTTGTTGATTATTTCTTAATGTTGATCGACCTTCCGTCTTATCATCAAGGCTAACAACCTTCGCGCAGGACGAGGCGATCGATGGAGGGATCGATGAAATTTTCCGGTCGGTGCGCGAGGTCTTCTTCCTCGATCCTTGACACTGACGTGACGTGTGTGTGTGTTTTTCTGTTGGTGTTCTGTGCTTGGTTTTGCGTGAGAGTTTTTTTTTGTGATCTACTTACCTTTGCATTTTAATAGTTCATGTAAAATTCATTCAAATTAATTATTTCTTTTAAAATCTTTTTTTTTGCTATTCACTCAATATTTATTTTTGATGTAACTGATTAATTTTTACAAAATTTTCCTTATTACCACGTGGTCTCTTTTTTAAATATCTAACTGTATATTTGTAATCTTTTGGGCCTTTGTGGCCAATTTTTAAATTTTTTCATTTAATTAATTTTTCTCACCTTTTTAATTTATATATTTTTAATAGTCAAAATTTTTTTATGGTATCTGGGGTGTATCTTGAGTGCATGTTGGTTTAACGACGGACACCCCTACTCCTCCCTTTTTATCCGTTTTTTTTAAGCTTCTTCAATGCGAACAACTTTTTAACATTTGATTAATATTTTTTAGTTTTAGGAAATTTTCAGCACTTTTATTTGTGCCCTTATTTGTCAGCCCATTGAGATTTTCTTAGAATATGTTCCGGTTGGATTAGGGGGCTGGGATTAAAGGGTAGCGGTGAAGACATCCTGAAACTATTTTACAAAGGCAAATAGACAAAGCTCTGGTTTCCAACTAATCTCAATAACCAGTTAGAGGCCGATAAATTCCTGCAGGCGGCCCCCTGAAGATTAAAAGGTTGGTCCATGAAGCTATTTCGCTGATATCCTCTTGCCTCACAACACAGCACGAGAAGTCCCCGATTATACCCTGAAACCAGCTTTCAGTCCCTACATTGGAGCAGGGAACCTTTCTTTTTGGTGGGCTACATGTGTTATTGTAAGTTTTGTTGTTTTTGTTGTGTGTAATTTCTTGTTAATATACTCTTCAAGTTTTATTTGTTTTTTTTAAGAGAGCTTCGAGCTCTCTAAGGCTTCAGGATTCTGCAGGAGCCACCGATGCACTACCCGGTGTCCAAGAAATTTGTCGTTTCATTTATTCTTTTCTTTGTTTGACAAAGTGGCGCCCGAGCACGTTTTCTTATTAATATTTCATGTTAATTAAATTTTTTTAAAACAAACTATTAATAATTTCAAAACCAAGTAATAGTTTTGTTAAAACTGTTTGTAAGAAAATATTGAAACCATAAATGTAAACAAGTGGGAAGGAAAATGGATTGAGTTGTAATCACGAAGGTTGTTGCGCAGATCACTCAAAGGTATTGATTTTCCCGAAAAAAAATCACAAAAACTGTAAATGTAGGAGATAGAAGGAGAAAATCAGATAGCGATAAAAAATTCGATTTGACGCAGTTTCTCACAATAGCTTTTGTTTAAGTAAACGTGATTTAATCAAAAAAATTAAACAAAATAAAATCTAATATAAAAAATTCTCGTGCCACAATGTTAGTTACCGATTTTTATGAAATATTATATCGATATTCAGTAGGTCTGAGAATCGGCTACTATCTACTTTTCCTACCTCTAAGTGATAAGGTTTGTCCACCCCTAACTTATTTCTTAATTTTTTATAATTTGGCGTTAAAAATACATATAACCCTTAATTTTTATCCTTCTACCACCAACCCCCACTTTTTAAATAGCGATATTAGTACTGTAATAATCTTCAACTCTCAGTGGTCGATAACTGATCAATTATTATCGATCGATTAGTCATTCCCGCCAGGTGCCTACTGATGTCACTACTCACCCAGAAAACAGCACGGAGTGGAGAAGAGAATGAAGCAGTTAAAATATGTTCTAAGAAGTAAAAGAATTTTTTATTATAACATTTCACAATGATTTGGCAATGTTTAAGAATGTTCCAGAATCTTGAAGATTATGCAAGAATGTTTCAGAATGTTAAAAAAAGTTAGAGAATGTTTTGAATCATTATGGAATGTTCTGGATAGTTTTAAATTCGCGAATATTCTAGAATGTTCCATCAAACGTGTGATATATTCTTACCCGAGCAACGCCGGGTATTGCTGCTAGTATATACGAGGATGGATCAAATATAAACGAGCTTTTGTTCATAAAACATTTATTTTGAAAATTTTCACAAAAACACAAATTTCTCTATTTTTCGACATATCCCCCTTGTTTGATTATACTTTTTTCCCAACGGATTGGTAGTTTTTTCATCTCGTTTTCAGGACGGGAATCTATCCAGTTGCGCACAAACGCCTCCACATGTTCATCAGTCTAAAATCGCTCGCCTCCTAGTGATACTTTGAGGGGCCCAAACATGTGGAAATCACAAGCGGATAAATTTGAACTATGAAGATGGTGCTTCGACTGAGTCTAGTGCATTTCACTGATTTGGGCCTGTGTTAAAGCTTCGATGCGAACTCGAGCAGCTTTTTGATATTCACTCAGCAACTTTGGGATCCAACGAGCTGAAATTTTTCGGAATTCCCGGTTTTTCGTTATGATTGTGTAGACACTCCCATAGCTGATGGCGAGTTCAACAGATATCTGAAGCACAGTGGCGTGGTGGTCCCCTTCAATAAGGATTCTAACGCGTGCAATGTTAACCGCCGATATGCTGGTGCGCGGACGACGAGGATGATTTACATTTTCGACATGATTACGCCCTTCGTTAAATTCTTTGCACCAAACTTTTACCCGTTGCTACGAAAACGTTTCATTTCCGAACTGTGCTAGCAATCTGCGCAAAATTTCAGCTGGTTTCACGTTTTCACGTGTAAGAAACTTAATAATAATCCGTTGCGCAACGCTGCTATGCATCTCTTTCTCACTCATTGTGATAGCTACTAACCAAGCAAACACAGCAATACGACGAGTCGTTTCTGTGCCACTTAATATCCCTACTTAAAGTTGCTAATGCCTGTATGCGCCTTGAACAACTATCCGGCGCTCAATTTAAAAAGGCTTGTTTATATTTGATCCGCCCTCGTATTAATAAAGGGAAAAATATTGATGTACTTATTGTATCTACACAATTTCTGTAAGAAATCCGATAGTAAAATTTTATTGGAAAGAAAGTGTTATATGATGTAATAATTGTTTTCAATGTGCCCAAAATTAGGTTCATAAGTACCTTATTTTATTCCAATTTTTTTACAAATATTTCATTTTGTTTCATATGCAACAATACGAAATAAAAATAAAAGTCGACTACGTACAAACCTAAGCTAATAAGTAGGTAAGTAAACGGAAATTATCCCCTGATTTTCTACCCTAAAAGGTGGAATATTTTCTTCAATTTTAAATGGGAGACATAATTTATTTGATAAAGAAAAAATCTTTACAGTCGTGTTAATGTCAGCACACAACATATTTTCATAAAAATTACGTCGCTTCTTTGTGCTTTATATAAAACTGAAACATGCATAACTTTGAAGAAAATCGTGTATCAGCCTAATATTGCGTGCTGTGAACAGGTTATTGGATCATATTTTTTCTTATAATGCTATTTTGTTAACAGGCAAGTAGTTTATTTACTGAAAATAAGAGGGAAAGGGGTGAGCTTTCAAGGATTACTAAAAAGAGCCTTAATATCTTAAAATATTTGTTTACCAATTTTTAACTGTTGAGCCTAATCAATGGTTCTTTAAACTTTAATTCAGCGAACTTATTATCTACTGATAATGTAATTTTTTCATAATATTGTTATTTGACTTAGTCTTCAAACAAGATTTAAATAAATTAGTTAACTGAGTTTTTGTATCGCATTTTAATTAATTTCTCACCACCAAAATAGGATTTTTAAATTATTTGAGTCAAAGGATAATACTTCAAAGGAATATATTTTTACCTTTGGGATTTATATTTTCAATAAAGAAAAAATCTACAGTGAGAAAGTGTTTTTAACTGGCTGATAGATAACAATGCTATATCTTCAAAATGTAATGTTAATATATTCCTGTGTATTCTGTTATAACTGACAAAAATTCAAAATGTAGTTATTACAGAAGAAATAATTTAATTATAACTCTCCTGCACTAGTTTCATTTACATTTAAGAAAATATTTAGAGTTCAAAATACTCTAACTTTCAATGATTTTCTTTATTTAATATCCAACACTATATCTTTTGGACCTGTTTGCACAGCCACTAGAGTGTAATATGGTGAAAACTAAAAATAAAATTTTTACTGCAGTAGATTTGTTCGGATCGAGTACGTACTCTATTAAGTTTAATAAATTTATTGAATTAAAATTCAAACCCCTTGATAAGAGCTTTTGAGCCCAATTACTTTTGAGAATGTAACTAGGATTTCTAGGGGAAAAACTCTTTAACAAAGAGCCTTGGATTTCAGGATTTGAACTCTTTTGAAAAGGACTTCGGTCAACTCTGATCAAGTCTAAAGGAGGCACGCTGTTTCTCGTATTCAGAAACTGTTGGTGTGATCAATAGTGCCATTCGGAATTCCTTGTTGGATTTGAGACTGCTCGTTGAAAAATTTCCATCGATATAAAATTAATATTAAAACCCTAATGCTTATGTTCAGCTTCCCGTAAATATAAGTATTAGATGATAAACGTAAGGTTAAAATAAAGCTGTTTTTCTGCCAAGGATATATTCCTTCAAAGCACGCATAATAAGGAGTACTATTATCCCTAGGGACGCGCGAAAATCGCGACATTAACGATGCGACGCTACAGTATCACGTTACTTATGTAAAATGAGCGTCTCCGTTGAAATATATAATATAAATGTCTCCGTTAGTATCGAAAAATTCGGCTAAAACTTATATCTGGCTCATTCGATTTTTCAAAAATAATGGAATGTGATGATTTCAATACAGATTTTTTAAGATTCGTGGATGAAAATAAAAACATGTGGACAATTTAGGAGATAAAACTTGTTGAATATTTAAATACAACTGTTTTAAGCAGAATAATTAGCGTAATGAGTGAATGGCAATTTTGGGAGAACAATAATGACAAGTACATTAATTACAGGACCTTCAAATGATGCTTTATAATATACTACTGAAAACTAAACCTTCTTTCAAAAAGTTTGGAAATGTTGAGTTTTGAGTCATTTGTTGCTTGAACTGAATAAAAAATTATAATGAAATGTTTCTTTTTAAGTCAGAACCGTGTAGAACTTTAGTGCTTTGAGCTTGAACTTTACGCTGAATTAAGCAGTGCAAATATGCCCTAATAAACGATTAGCAGTGACTGCCGAGCCCCCATGCCTCTACCACTATACATACATCAAAAACTCTAGTGTCGTTCTCGATTTCTCTTCAACGATGCGCGCGCAACTTCCGTTTCCTGCTAATATTTTTACTTCAACTGCCCAAAAGCAAAAATTTTGTAGTTACAAATGTAGTTAATTTATAGTATTATTATTATTTTAATAAAAAGTATTATTATTTTAATCACACTAATATTATAAAGGTGAAAGTTTGTGAGTGTGTATGTTTGTTACTTCTTCACGTCTAAACGGCTGAAGCGATTTTAATAAAATTTGGTATAGAGTTAGCTGACAACCTAGATTTTACTGCGGGAAAATATCTTATTCCCATGGGGAAAAAAAGATGAAAATGAATTCGCGGAATATTATAAATGCGAAAGTAACTCTGTCTGTATGCTACACAATCTCGCCTAAAATTTACTGAACCGATTTAAATGAAATTTGGTACAGAGATAGTCTAGAGCCTGAGAAAGGGCATAGGCTACTTTTTAATGCGAAAAAAGGGTTTTAAGGAGTTGAAATAGGAAAGTTTGTGCGGAAATTCCCTAATTTTTAAAGATAGAAGCTTGAAATTCATTTTTTAGGATTTTGATTAGATATAAATAAATATGACATTCAATGTTTGTAAAAATTTTACCCTAAAGGGGATAAAATTAGCCGATGAAAGTTTTTGTGTAATGACGTCGTCCAAAAAGCTTACGGCCCAGAAAATTAAAATATTAAGTGTAAAAAGTTATAGAGGTTTTGTTTATTTGGATCAATAAAAGTAGTTGAATACTAAGCTTTATAAACCATTTTAAACTATAATTAAACTATATTAATCTGTAATATTATAAATGCGAAAGTAACTTTGTCTGTATGCTACACAATCTCGCCTAAAATTTACTGAACCGATTTAAATGAAATTTGGTACAAAGATAGTCTAGAGCCTGAGAAAGGACAAAGGATGCTTTTTAATGTGAAAAAAGGGTTGTAAGGGGTTGAAATAGGAAAGTTTGTGCGGAAATTCCGTAATTTTTTAAGATAGAAGCTTGAAACTTATTTTTTAGGCTTTTGATTAGATATTAATAAATACGACATTCAATGTTTTGTATAAATTTTACCCTAAAGGGGATAAAATTAGCCGATGAAAGTTTTTGAAGAAGAAAATAAAAATATATGCTGCCAAAAGTCACTATTCCACGCGGACGAAGTCGCGGGCATAGCTAGTAAAAAATATTTGTGAATATATTTTTAAGTAGATCCCTATTTTTTTAATAAAAAGGCGTGGACATAAACGAGAAAAGATTAAAATCAAAAGCAAAAATAAATAAACTCGTACTGTTTACTTTGTTACATTCGAGTTCTTATAAAGTCCTTCTACCTTTATTTGATTTTTTTTTTTTACTGCTTCCAGACACGGTAGGTAAGATAAGAGGTATTATTAGGTATTAGGTAGGTTGGTCTTTGTGTACTGGACGGTGTCTGCACTTGAATTATGTGGGTTGTATTTTATATTCTCCTGTTTTCTGTTTAGAAAATAGCTATTAAAAGCTTTCATACTATGAATCTTTTGTGCAAAAAGAAGCCAAATTCGTTTGAACGAAGTATATTTTTCAAAAAAAATCCGATTTCCCGAGGGAAGAAAATAAAAGTGAAATAACAGCAACCATACGAGTTTTTTGAAAGCCACAAAAAACATTCTCCCTCAATTATGTTTTCTATACTCGAGCATTTTAATAATAAAAAGGATCAAAATAACCAGGTTTTTTATTTACGCATATTCTATTCGCTTTTTAATAAGGAAATTAAAAAAAAGGTCGAAAAAACCTAAAACTGGCCCCCAAGATCAATAATATTTATTATTAACCCCAACTTACATAATGTTCTCGTTTCTTTGCTCAATTTTTTGTAAACATGTAGATACTTTAACCAAATGCAACGAACTACCGAAAACTAAAGACTAAACCCGGGAGTACTTTTTGTTTCTTGTCATTAACCTAAATAAAACGGTAAACTTACTTACCAAAGGGTGAACTTTCAGCCTTCGGGTGTGAGGTATGCTTCTCCTCTTTCTTGCCACTGGCAGAGCGTGGTTGACGAAGTGGTATTCCCTACGCGAACCCAAAACCTAAAGGGAAAAGAACTCGTTTTATATCAAGCAAGAAAAGTAAAAATTTATAAACCGAAAGTGTACAAAAACACAACAATGTATATTATACCGAACATATAACAAGATTAATTTTAATTAATAAATTTAAGAAACTGAAAATAATAAATGTAATTAAAGTTCTGTGTTTAAAGTGTTGGAATATACAGAATCAAAATCAATAAATGGCAAAAAAGAGTTTATGTTCTAAATTCGCTTTTTGGTGTAAATTTTTCTCAAAGTAGATAAAAAGTCGGTGTCGTTTTAGAAAGTATATACGAGTGTATATTCTTTCTGCTCCATATTGATTCTGATTCTGTGCGTGTGGGAAAAAATGTAAACTGAATAAGGGCGCGAGTTAACATTTCAGGATTTTAAAGTACTCAGAACTCAAAAAATTAATCAAGAGTTAGTCTCACTCACTCATCAAATCTATGAACAAAAAACTATTTTCATTTTCAAAATTTAAGGCTCAGTAATAGAGGGAGATAAGAGAGGAAAATGGTCAATTGTCGTCTAGTTTCTTAAATAAATTAATTAATAGCATTTATTTTAATCTTGATTAATCTGTTAAAAATAATTTTTCTAATCTAGTCGCGAAGTTGAAGTACCCACCAATTTGTGAAACCTACACCAAGTGTTGTTTTATTCAATTAGTTATTAATAATATTTCATAACAATTGCACTAAAGACTCTATCAAACCTACCAATTATCCATACTAATATTATAAATGCGAAAGTCTACTGAACCGATTTAAATGAAAGTTGGTACAAAGATTGTCTAGAGCCTGAGAAATGACATAGGCTACTTACATTTTAAAATACAAAAGTTAAATTACCAGTTAGTAGGTATATTGAAAAATAATTAAGTTTAAAGCCTTAATCTTTTGGTAAGTTTACCTTTCAGACCGCTGTTTGAACTTTCTGAGAAAAGTCTTAACCTTATTACTATCCTGATGATAATCAAGCAGATTCGCCAGGTAATACAATTTGTTACCGACAAGACAGAGCTCGGAATCAGATTCATTATGCAACGCTTGTAAGAAGAAAGAACTTTCTCGGAAAATGGATAAACATACAAGAAGGTCTAGAATCACCACCACAATCTCCAGATATTGCGCCTCTGGACTTTTACTCTGAAGGAGGAGTTTATATATTAATGAATTACAAGACTTTGATGGTATAAAGAACCGAATTATTAAAAAATAATGTGATAATGTGGGACAATGGCTCTTTATAATGTAAAAGCAAAGTTTGGCAGTAGTAAGTTTTGAAGTTTTTTTAAAGGAACCTTTATAAACAACCAGCTATGCCCGCGACTTCGTACGCGTGGAATAGTGACTTTTGGCAGCATTTAAATTTTTTTTCTTCTGTATTTTAATTTTCTGGGCCGTAAGTCTTTTTGCCGACGTCATTACACAAAAACTTTCATTCCTTATTTTTACCTCCTGTAGGGTAAAATTTTTACAAATTTTAAATGTCGCATTTAAATCTAATCAAAAGCCTAAAAAATAAGTTTCAAGCCTCTAGCTTTATATCTACTTATCATTCTCATTTAAATCGGTTCAGTAGTTTGGGCGTGATTGCGTAAAACACAGACAGACAGAGTTACTTTCGCATTTATAATATTATTGATTAATATAGTTTAATTATAGTTTAAAATAGTTTAAATATAGCTTAGTATTCAACTACTTTTATTGATTCAAATAAATAAAACCTCTATAACTTTTTACACTTAATATTATAATTTTCTGGGCAGTAAGCTTTTTGGACGACGTCATTACACAAAAACTTTCATCGGCTAATTTTATCCCCTTTAGGGTAAAATTTTGACAAACATTGAATGTCGTATTTATTTATATCTAATCAAAAGCTTAAAAAATCTTTAAAAATAACGGAATTTCCGCACAAACTTTCCTATTTCAACCCCTTACAACCCTTTTTTCGCATTAAAAAGTTGCCGATGTCCTTTCTCAGGCTCTAGAATATCTCTGTACCAAATTTCATTTAAATCGGTTCAGTAAATTTTAGGCGAGATTGTGTAGCATACAGACAGAGTTACTTTCGCATTTATAATATTCCGCGAATTCATTTTCATCGATTTTCCCATGGCAATAAGATATTTTCCCGCAGTAAAACGTAGCATATGTGTTAATCCAGGGTGTCAGCTAACTCCATACCAAATTTTATTAAAATCGCTCCAGCTGTTTAGACGTGAAGAAGTAACAAACATACACACTCACACACTCACAAACTTTCGCCTTTATAATATTAGCGTGATTTAAGGTTCTGGTCTCAACTGTTTAGAATATGCGTTGACATTAAACAAACATTTAACTCCCACTTCACATCTTTGTGTAACATTTCAAACTTTGCAACTAAGCTGTTTGGTTTGTAGCTTGATCGGTAAGTACATCAAACTTTGAACCCTTTTTGATTCCTTTAGGTCTTAAATTTTAAAAATCGTTAAGGTAGTGTTCGCCTACGTTGCAAACTTTGAAGTTTCTAGACCCAAAAGTTTGGGCTGTACGTTGATACATCATTAGTAAAGTGTAATAAGTACAACTTCCAAAGTCCACTCCTCCTCTTATCGAAATATTCCACAACAACATTTAATTAAAATTATTTAATATCCGTAAATTTTGGCTCTGTTCTTTTCCACAGCAAGCATATCGATCTAGATCTCAGTAATAAGTATCTAAAAATATCCTCAAAACAATTTTTTAAATACTAAATTAAGCTATTTGTAAACATAACCGTTCGGGTCATTCTGTGGTTTTGAGTTTTTTAAATAATAGTAATTACCATTTTCTGCCATTAACCTTAATAACAGAGGAATACCCTGATGGTATCGATCTCATTTTCAGGGCTGTTTAATTCAGCCGGCGCCGGCGGTTTAACTGAAACTTGAAACCACAACTTGTAACGAGTGATCAGAAAAGAATGAAACAGCAAATGTAATTTTCAATGAAAGGTCATGGGTTACAATGAGAAAAGCGATAGTACAAAAGTCACGGACACGAACGCTTTCGAATTAAATGTGAGGGTAAAAGTTTGGACAGGGAGGTATTTACGTAGGTACTTCTGTAGAGAGATAATAGTGTAGTTTAAATATTACCACTATTGTTTATTTAGAATATTTACTTTTAAATTACAATCAAAAATATGCAAATAGTTACCATTCCTTCTTTATTTTCTAAATAAATATCGTTAGTTTAAAAAAAAAATAATGAAATTTCGAATATTGTCTTGTGTTTGCGTTATTCTTGTATATTTATGTAATCTCAATATTAGGTAACCCAATTTATTTTAGTTTTACCTAATGAAATTTTGATATAAATATCTGAATATTTCAAGTAAGAATATTTTAAATGCACATAATATTATAATGTAAAAAGGTTTAAGAAAGTACCTACATGTACAATAGTATATTAAAGTTGTACACTTAACCACACAACTTAGAACTCTCATTTTTTGTAAAAATTTGAATATTTTAATACACTGAGTAAACAATTGTAGAAAATAGCAAAACATTTATTGTGAATTTACAATAAAATTTGTTACTAAAAATCCATTAAATTCCAGATTATATTTTTGCATTGCATCGGTAATTGATATACGAGACTTAACAATTTCTTTCAAGTAAAATATAATTTTTCTTCTTATTTTTATGAATATTTAATACACTTTACATTGTTACTTTTATAAAAAAAAGTGGATTCCCCAATTGGACTAAAAGTGAATATAAAATATAAATAATAATGAAAAAAAAACGAATTCCATTTAAATTCATTTTTCATTTCCTACGGTCTTTTCGATTAAGTTTAGATCCGATAAGAATTGAGTTAGCATTCACTCTGTGCTTGTGAAAGAGGTTTCACAAAAGAGAACAAAAAACAACATTATCATACTTCGGCTCGATCTTTTTATGCCAGAGCTTAAATATTTAAGGGCTTTCAAATCAGTAAGATTTAAAATTCACAAACGGATAAATAATGGAAACTCATTTACCAAACCTCGATGAGTACCTGCCCTACTTGAATTGTTTATTATATTTAATAATTCGTCTCTAATAATAATATGTACCTCCACAAAAAATAATTTGTAGTAAGTACCTAAAAACTTATGTACATCGAAAAAAATATGTTTAGCAAAAATCATTCAGAAAAGGCCCCTTTTCCTAGAATAATTATTAAAAAATGAAAGATTACGATCGAATATTTAACCTAATGTAATACAATCTAGACTAAGGTAATCTAATGCAAGTTTCCATCATTTTTCGTTATTTAAATATTTTATTATGTATATTTATTAGAACACATTTGTTGGCAACTAGGTAAAATTAATAGCGAAATCCCCACAGATGGTATTTTCTTGGTTTTCTATGGTTGTTTATTATATATTTGTGTTTCATTTAACGTAATCTAACGTACTCTATCCACTCCAACCAAATCCAATTTCCCACTTTACAAAAATTCAACAATTTCTTTTTAGAAATGGAAAGACTATACGATATCCCTATTGTTTTGTTATTAAAAAATTAAATATTTAATTTTGAAAATTTGGCATTGGTAACAATTTGGTATGAACTTTCAATGTAAAATATTTAGTTTCACTTCCGGTTATACCGGAAATGCCCTGTATTTTATTGTATCATTGAAACGATTGGTTAATAATTTAAAGGTAAGTTTTATATAACATATACCCTCTTCAATTTTTTTTTTAGACAGGGTCTCAAAGATAATTTTGTATCGTCAATTATAACGCATCTTATTTAACTACATTTTTACAATGAGTCAACTATTTAATAGACTTCATGTAAATTATAAACTATTTTTGGTACAATTTTGTGAAACTGCATGGTAAATTCAAGAATAAATAAACAACAACGGAAAATGTTTCACAGTATATTAAAGTCAATCTCGACAAATTTGTTTCGGCCCTAGCGGCCATAAACTAGAGAGAGTAATCATCTGTATTTCTCTAGTTAAAGGCCGCTAGGGCCGAAACAAATTTGTCGAGATTGACTTTAATATACTGTGAAACATTTTCCGTTGTTGTTTATTTATTCTTGAATTCATGTAAATTTTTTTTGAAAATTTATCCAGGGTGTTCAAAAATAACTAAGCTGCATCTAAAGTAGATATAATTTCTTTAAGTTCTAACAAAGAGTTTTCTTGGTAAATTAAGAGCTTAAGACACAGAATGAGAGTATGTGTGCGAAAAGAGGCGGACATGTGGAACATACTGTAGCGACCAGTGACACAGTACGTGTGTGCGATAACAATTTGTGGCATGTACTTTTATCGCTAACATGCTTACGCCGTAAACACCGCTCATGGTACTTTTCGTGTTATCAATTTACAAGATGTAAATCATTCTCCGGCGACAAGTAACAAGTTAAATTCTGGAATAATCGAGGACTTTCTAATTATTACTCATCATTCGAGAATCGTCAGGATTTCCTTTTCGAATTGTCCAGAAAGTTCGAAAGGTGTATATAAAGTGATCATCTTTGGACCGAAAGAGTTAGTTGAAGAAAGCATCAGTGCGCGAATTAAAACCGATAATAGACAAAGTGATATAAATAAATTGTAATATAAATAAGTGAATTGTTGTGATATAAATGGTACTTATAAGTTAGTGTTTAAGTGTTATAAATAGTGTTAAATAAATAATCGTTTAAATAAATATCTTGACTAGAAAATTCGTTACAATACATTGTAAACTTTCTTTGAAAAGAGATAAACGTTATTTTGTACCTATTTGGATTATTTTATTTTGTTTTCTGATAAATTTGATGCTTAAGTACCTACCGTTATTTTTTACTATTATCTGGAAGCATTTCATCAGTTTTTTTGTAAGATTTCTGATAATACTCTAGCTTGTTATACCACAGTATACTTCTAAGCAGTAGGGACATAACTGTCGGTTCCTTTGATTTTCGCGTAGCGCGTTTCTGTGACCTTGAAAGGGGTCCGCCATGTTAAAAGTGGATCCTTTTTAAGCGGGAATTTAAATAGATGTCAAAGTGCAAACGAACCAAGCTTGCAATATGATTGCGATAATGGCAATGGAGAGTACAAAATTATTGCTTTGTTTAGCAAATATCGATCAATGTGTAATATGAAAGAAAACGACTGTATTAAAATTGAAAAGAAATAAAACAACACACAGAAAAATGAAAACTGTTTATTAAAGATTCATTACACTTTGAAGCTGCACACCATCTGCTGACTTTTTTCGCATTCATTTTGAAAAATAAGGTAACACGTAACACCAAATACTGCTTCGCAACTTTTCTAACCTTAAATTGCCTTAAATAATTCAATATTTGTAAACGTGAGGAACAGCTGTTTTGTCGACGACATTTTGAAAGTGGATCCTTGTAACGCATGCGTATTAAAAATACGCTACGCGAAAATTGCGTTATGTCCCTACTGCTTAGAAGTATACTGTGGTTATACCTTGTTGGATAGCTAAAGAACCATAGATATTTTTAAACACATCTATAGCATAACTGTCATAGACGTTTTTTTAATCATCTACTGCGACCGAGTTGGTTCAGTTACCTGTAACTTTAGTGTTGAGAATAATAAAGCAACGTATGTACTACAGAAAAATAGCAAAAACAAATAAATTAGAGGCACAAAACACAAAAAAAAATGGGACAATATACAAAAAATCGGTAATTTTTATAAAAAAAACAAAGTCCAATAACTTGAAAACGGTTAAGTTTGGGATACGGTCTTTCATAGTCCAATCAGTCAGAAATGAGGGAAACTACAACTTCTTAAAGGATCTAGGTCGATTTAACCTGTAACTAGTATAACAATATTTGTAGACTCGGAACTATTTAATCAATTTTTATGAAATTTGTCTTACTGTGTGTACTTTGGTTTAACTTAAAAGACAGGACAGTTTTTATCTCGTTTATAGAATTATTCGTAAGTTCGTAACAGATGGCGGTGTAAGTTAATTTAACGACACAACACGTCATCATCTTTTGTTATCTACGTTGTATAAACATCCAGTATATGGCGCCGTCTTTTGATTTCTTGATAAAAATTTAAAGTTAACTGTTATTTAAAGTTAAAAGAACCACACCAATTCGCGGCTGTGACAGCTACTATTAGTACTTATTTTATACTAAAACCTTCTCTAATAAAACACGCTGCTGCATATTTTTCATATATTATATCCGTTTTGTAGTTTTTGCAGTTAATCGGGACAAAAAAATCGTCTCCTTTACTTATTCTAACCTAACGTAGCCTGATCTGACATAACCTAATCTACCCTAATCCAAATCCAATTTCTCTCTTTGCAACAATTACTTTTTATTATAGAAAGACTACGAAATTCCTGGTTCCCGTTATTAAAATATTAAATATTTATATAATTAAAAAATTATTATTATTTGTTCAAAGCCAATTCCAAGTAGTTGACATATTAGGGGGATGCCAATGCCATCCAATAAGCTATCTAACCGTGTCTAAAATCGACAAAATTCGTTCACCTAATATTTTTCTTCTGATTTTTAATATTTAACTTGATAATGTACGAAATGTTCAGTTTTTCATTTACGATCATAATAGTCCAGAACCAACCTATTTAAAAATACGAGGAGTTGTAATTGTTCACTTGCTCTTAATCGAAATAGATTCTGTACGATAAAATACCGATCGCTCCTAATCAAACATAAATTTAAAAAAATAAAACATTTATAGAGAACTTTCGTCCTTAAAGGAATTATAGATCCGCCCTTGTTAGATGCATAAATAATTATAAATGAAGGAAAAGTAAATAAAAATACATTAATGTGTACTGTTGACACAAGTATTTAATGTTACATTGTTACATAGTAGATATGTAGTTCTAACAAAATAAACTCATTCGAATGGAAAAATAACTAAAGGAACGTGATTTTTAATGAGAATATTCCAAGCCGAAGCTTCGAGATGACAACACGAACGGCCTAACAAGGTATTTCAAAAACTACAAATTCTAAATACAAAACACACGCAGTGTAAAAGTTATTGACTAGAATTTTCCAACAATTTATATTCTCTCTAAATGGAAAAAAAGGTTCAAGTTATTCAGCAAAAAAATGTTATATTCATAATAGACTCGAAATGTTTCATCATTGTATAAAAATTCGTCTTCTCAATGAATTTTGATACGACGATTTTCGTGTTGAAAATAAAAATCAGAGGTATATTTAGTTGCATAAAAAAATTGGCTCTGTTTAACACTTAGTTGTTTTTAATCACAAAATTAATGTTCTCCTTATAGCAAACAAAAAAATGCAAAAATATAAACTACAAAGTAGCAAATTTTATTTTTTAAATAAACACAAACGTTTTATTATTGGTTTAGGTAAAAGCTTTATCAAGGTATTCTTGCATTAATGATTTTTGTTTCATAAAGATGATATTGAGTAAGAAAATGTTAAACATTATGGAGTAATTATTAAGTTTTAAAAGCAATTATGAAATGACTGGTATCTCGTATGCTTGTTGTCTTTTAATATATTTGAATACAAAACTATGCATAGTCCAGGCAAATTAAGAATTAAGAATTGCTATAATTAATATTAATTTTTTCTATATAGGGACATTTCACGTGAAGTGGACAGGAAAAAAAAAGTGAGGTTCTGAAAATCGATCATATTTGGCCCATTTATACTTCTAGTAGGTATGAATGTGAACACAAAATATTTTTTTTGTATAATGTATATTTCACAAATTATGGGTTTCTAAAGAATTGCCGTAATTGTAATATCAATTTTATGAAAGTAGTTTTTCGAATCTAACAAATTTACAATAATATATTTAACATAGCGAATACATTTTGGGAAAAAAATACTGTTCTTTTTAACAATAAAATAAAATTTAAAGAAAAAAAAAATTTTTCATGTCCAAAACCGGAAGTAAACTTTTCAAACCTGGGATTCAGTCACTTCGACCAATTTTTTTCTTTTTTTTTCAAAATATAGCTTAAAGTATATTAAAAATACACAAGAAAATTCAAAATGGGATCTCTATTTGTTTAGGAGTTAGATGAATTAATGTACATACGCGTCGCAATGGGCGTGATATCTGGCGCTAGCTTAGATCGAATGGTTTTGCGCAAAACAACATTTCTTGTATAATTGCTGTGGTATAATAATTATAACATAATAGAACAACATTGCAACAACGCAAGAACTAGTTTATTTTGTAATTTTTACGACTTTACAATGGGAATCTATATCTAATCACAAGAAGGCCACTGGTTGTTGGAATAAAGCTGTGAAACTTTTTGGTTCCTAGAATGGTGACTATAGACGCAAACCGGGGTTGCAAAAAAAATCTCTAGCGGTCTATATCGTTAGAACAGAAGTAAATGGCTGTTTGTTTTAAAGATGATTTTGCCCAATCGTATGAAAAATGGATTGGCACAGACCGCTTCATGATATCTACTCAACTTTCATCTTCTGATAATTTTGTAGATGAGTTATGCGACGCTTTGGACCTTTTGAAACCTCATGCTTACATTGCAGAGGAACAGGCGCTTTATTTTAAAACTCTTTAGGAGACTGTCGATGAAGGTCAAATTCTCGTACAATGTGATTTTGCAGAAAATTATAGTTTTGTTGTCCAAGATGCTGCTCAATATTTTCATTGAAATAACGAACAGGCAACGCTTCTAATGTCGGTCTTTTACTACAGAGACGGTAGTGAACTAAAGCACGGCAGCATTGTTATGATTTCTGACGACTTGAAACATGACACTGCAGTCTTCTATGCTTTTCAAAAAGTACCTACTACACAAGCATCTTTTAAAAAAATCAATAGCTGGATCTAAAATTATATACATAACCGACGGGGCTTCCCAACATTTTAAAAACAGCTTCAACTTTGTGAACCTATTTTATTACAAAGAGGTTTTAATGCAGATTCAGAGTTGCATTTTCATGCAACGTCTCACGGAAAGGGTCCATGCGATGGTCTAGGAGGGAATCTCAAACGTTTAGCTGCGCGTGCAAGTCTACAGTTACCTTCAAGTAAAGCAATTGTAACACCAATACGATTATACGATTTATATAAAACAAACAGCCATTTACTTCTATTCTAAAGACGATATAGACAGCCAGAGAATTTTTTTGCAACCCCGGTTTGCGTCTACAGTCACCATTCCAGGAACCAAAAAGTTTCACAGCTTTATTCCAACAACCAGTGGCCTTCTTGTGATTAGATATAGATTCCCATTGTAAAGTCGTAAAAATTACAAAATAAACTAGTTCTTGCGTTGTTACAATGTTGTTTTATTATGTTATAATTATTATACCACAGCAATTATACAAGAAATGTTGTTTTGCGCACACCATTCGATCTAAGCTAGCGCCAGATATCACGCCCATTGCGACGCGTATGTACATTAATTCATCTAACTCCTAAACAAATAGAGATCCCATTTTGAATTTTCTTGTGTATTTTTAATATACTTTAAGATATATTTAAAAAAAAAAAAGAAAAAAAAAATGGTCGAAGTGACTGAATCCCAGGTTTGAAAAGTTTACTTCCGGTTTTGAACATGAAATTTTTTTTTTCTTTAAATTTTATTTTATTGTTAAAAAGAACAGTATTTTTCCAATATGTATCGCTATGTTAAATATATTATTGTAAATTTGTTAGATTCGAAAAACTACTTTCATAAAATTGATATTACAATAACGACAATTCTTTAGAAACCCATAACTTGTGAAATATACATTATACAAAAAAAATATTTTGTGTTCACATTCATACCTACTAGAAGTATAAATGGGCCAAATATGATCGATTTTCAGAACCTCACTTTTTTTTTCCTGTCCACTTCACGTGAAATGCCCCTATATTCAGAGGTAGTGGCTCGATTACCTACAATTTGTAGGTAATTTTACTTACAATTCTTTCCGTGTATTATCTTATTATACAAAGGAATGTGTAGGTACCTATAACAGAAACTGACTCAAAATTAATTTGCAAGATTAGATACTTAACTAACTGAAAAGTGGGGATTTTTAAACGAGTACTAAAACGTGCATTTTTATGTGAGAAGAAAATAAAGTTTTCAATTAAGTGAGGATTTGTGACAAAATGCGAGTATTAAAACTTAAAAATCTCTCTACGTTCTTGCACAGTTTCTTTTCTTTGTAACATTTTCAGTCTTTCTCCTTTGAATAGTAATGGTAAAAATAAAAATATATTGATAAACTGCTTATGTAATAACTCAAAGGAATTGTGTTCAGATAAAATGTAATCTTTATGTTTACCAACGTACTTAAACGGTAAAACTACTTAATATGTGGTAAACTGTAAGTGGTAGATGACCTTTCGGTTGTTACAACTTGTGGGACATACAGACCACTCAAAAACTCAAATAAATCGAATTTCATGTCAGTAGGTATAAATTGCATTCTGACCGATTTGAAGTATCAAAATTTTCGAAAAATTAGCAGCTATTGTAGTTTGACCCCTGGACGTGATGGTTTAATTTCTTTTATACATAATATTTTTAAATGGTTGGGCTACGTGCTTAATTTCTAAGTAGCTACTGAATTACTTTTTTTTTAAAGTAGGGTTAGGTGGGATAATTGTGAACGATTTTGGAAGTTTGACTTTTGAAGCTCGATGTATCTTAGATGAAGATTAAATTTAGGCGACTATATGATTAATTTAGGTCCTTGTTTGGTTTTAAGTGAATTTCTGTTATTAAATATGCAAATTCGGATTTTTTTTACAAAACAACTTAAGTTAACAATTACCCCTTCACTTATTAACGCAGTCAGAAACTTAGGGGTAAATGTGAACAATCATCTTGTTTGTACTGAGTTTATAAAAAAATTTAATGGGGCAAAAGTGAACAATTCACTTTCAAACGTGAATTCCAATGAGAATTATATTTATAAAGTCGTGTTCACAATTACCCCAAAAATTATATATTACCTATATAGAGATATTTTCACTGTTTAACATAAAATATTGCGACACTCTTTCTCTGGCGTTTAGTGCGCTTAAGCATCCAACCGTCAAAAGTCAACACCACAGTCTATAATTCCCATCAGTTGGAATAATCAAGAGTCCTATTTTATCGAAATAAAGAGCCTCTTTACGATTACCCCGGTTTTACAATTACCCCATCTGAACCTATATTATATGGCGAGCAAAAAATATGGAGAATTGTGGATGATAAAGTTCCTCAATGGTAAATTTTAAATGTTAAGTAGTTTAAACTTTTATTTCTTATAGCTCCATAATAAAATAGATTAAGCACAAGCTTACACAGACAAAAACATTTTATTGTTACCACATTGTAACCTATGCGAGTGAAAAAAATTTTGAAATGTTGAAAATGTTTTAACCACATGTTACGTTTAATTTTTTGCATCTTTCTTCACACATGAACGGTGTACCCAATCATCCAAACCATTAAATGGCGTTAAAAACCAATATAGCCGTAGTGTCCAAGGGATTAATTGAGAATAACAATTTTTAAATCATTTTAATAAATGTTCACTTAACATTTAAACAGTTGCCGACATAAATTTCGATATACAGTGGATTTAATTTATAACGACTTCCGTTGTAACGACCTTTTAATTATAACGACGTAAAACATAAGTCCCTTGAATTTAACGACTAAGTTCGGATGTAACGTCAATTTCGGTTTTAGCGAAGTATTAATTACAAGATGTTAGAAATCTCATACTCATAGATATTGCGACCGAGTCTAAACACAAAAGCTTTTTATCTTTTGTTTACATTCACAGATAGTCAGCGGTTGTAGTAATCACACTAATATTATAAAAGCGAAAGTTTGTGACTGTGTTTGTTACTTCTTCACGTCTAACTGGTTGGAGCGATTTTAATAAAATTTGGGATGGAGTTAGCTGACACCCTGATTTAACACATAAGCAGATAGGCTACGTTTTAATGCGGGAAAATATCTTATTCCCATGGGAAAATAGATGAAAATGAATTCGCGGAATATTATAAATGCGAAAATAACTCTGTCTGTATGCTACACAATCTCGCCTAAAATTTAATGAACCGATTTAAATGAAATTTGATACAGAGATAGTCTGGAGCCTGTGAAAGGACATAGGCTACTTTTTAATGCAAAAAAAGGGTTGTAAGGGGTTGAAATAGGAAAGTTTGTGCGGAAATTCCGTAATTTTTAAAGATAGAAGCTTGAAACTTATTTGATTACATATAAACAAATACGACATTCAATGTTTGTATAAATTTTACCCTAAAGGGGATAAAATTAGCCGATGAAAGTTTTTGTGTAATGACGTCGTCCAAAAAGCTTACGGCCCAGAAAATTAAAATATTAAATGTAAAGAGTTATAGAGGTTTTGTTTATTTGGATGAATAAAAGTAGTTGAATACTAAGCTATATAAACTATTTTAAACTGTAATTAAACTATATTAATCTATAATAATATAAATGCGAAAGTAACTCTGCCTGTCTGTGTGTTACGCAATCACGCCCAAACTACTGAACCGATTTAAATGAGAATTTGGTATAGAGATAGATAAGTAGATATATAAAGCTAGAGGCTTGAAACTCATTTTTTTGGTTTTTGATTTGATATAAATATGATATTTAAAGTTTGTAAAAAATTTACCCTAAAGGGGGCAAAAATAAGGAATGAAAGTTTTTGTGTAATGACGTCGGCAAAAAGGGTTACGGCCCAGAAAATAAAAATATAGAAGAAAAAAATTTTAAATGCTGCCAAAAGTCACTATTCCACGCGGACGAAGTCGCGGGCATAGCTAGTTGTTTATAAATGTTAAGGTTGATAAAGTTAAATCTAAGAATTAGTTACTGGGTACCTACTTTTCTTGCTGCTTAATTTCCTTCTTTCATTCTTTCTCTATTTCTTTTTATATAGCGACTTCCGGATATAACGACGGAATTTAATGGTCCTTTCATCGTTGTTATGAACGAAATATACTGTATTTGGTAGGTTACGAGACACTCTGTATATTTAATGCAATAATCTACACCCACAAGTCCAATTTGACGACGGTCTTGTTTACATCTCTTCATCGACAGCCGTTAATTCAGACTACCTTTTTAATTATTCATTAATGTTCATTTTAATTCACCCTATTAAGCAATTGAAAGAAAATTTAATCCAAATTGTCTACCCTCAAACGACGACGAAGAATTTAGTTAATATTCGGAGGGTAAATATAAGTTAACGTACCTACATATGTACAATAATTGGGGTGGGCGGGAGAGAATTTCTATTAAATACATTCTAAGCAACTGATATTTTTCGTTCATTAGTCCAGGGTTAACGTTAACAACATAAATTACGTATTTATTTTCGATGGGGTTAGCTGGAGGATAGAGCGGAAGGGAAGTTTCTACTTATGAACCATGAGAATGTTGAGTCGTAAAAGTTCTGAAAATACAAACAATATGGACGACTACATTTTAAAATAAAAGGATTCTTTAGGGCCCCTAAGATGTGTAAATAACAATAAAAGTGAAACTACTAAAACCTTACTTTTACTATTATTATGTACCTACCTACTAGGGTATGTACGATATAAATGTCACATAGATCTGTTGGTATGGCTTCTTGAGCCGTTAATTGAGAAAATCTAATTTTCTAAAGTAAACGTCGCTCGATTGTAATCTAAATTAGATTTTTATTTACTTAATTTTGTAACGTTTATCCGCCCCAACTTCAAGGCAATAGCAGAAGCAGAGCAGGTGTATTCAAAGAGGGATGTAGTTCACGGATGTTATCCACATAGTGGGGGTGTTTTATGTATCTACTATATATTATAATACATACATCTAGATACTTATACGTATGTATAGCAGTTTGATGAATTGTTTCGGTAAACCTAAAATTAAATTCCACCAGGTAGGTAGCGTTTAATTAATAACAATTATGCCTACCTACGCAAAATTTAAAAATTTCTTTTAAACCGAAATTGAAAATCTATATTGACAAAACAATTATGCTTTGAATTCCACCTTAATCTCCTCTCAAATGTTATATAACTTCCTAACTGCTATTATTACCTAAAATGTCGAGTATGTGCCAATTTTCTTTTTATAAAAGTATAATATTGATTTGATTTCCCTCGTAACGATTTACAAACTCTTGACCCAGTAATAGAACGATCCCCGACGTTATAGATATTTAAAATTAGTAGGTGTACCAAAAATATTCTTCAGAATTTTCATGTTTCTGTTCCTATAATTCGCTTTCACGGTCAGCTTGTTTTTAACGATAAAAAATGAAAAAATTCACGAAACATGATTCTGGTCTTAAAATGTTCCATTTTATGGTGAATATATAAAAAATAGTAGAAGTATCACTTTTATGGCTTTGAATTGAAGAGAAAAAGTTCTAAATAATTCTTATAAAAAGGACATAACATAAAGCTAAAAGACATACATATACAATACAAGATAAACCACTTTTCATTAAAAATAATTAAAGAAAAAAGATTTTCTACAAGGATTTTTGTTATGGTTTACATACTTTGTTTTATACAATATCTATCTATTTCTTATTAATAAAATCAGTGTTGAATTTCATCTATTTTAGGGAAAACGGCATCTAAATCGATTAAGAATTAATCATAATATCGCTCTTTAAAGTTTTTTTCTTTTTATACGCTTTTACGTAATCATAACCTAACTTTTAATGCAACGAAGTATACTCCTCATGGCATCGAGGGTGACTAACTGAGGAATGCAAATTCATTGTTATATAACTGGGCCAATCGGTCAGCGTGACAGGTGGCTGGACAGGTGGCGCCTAGCTCTGTTTACAGTCGCAGGTGCAGCGCATTGACCGTGACCCAGTTTTACGAAATTCCATGATGGCCGCCGACGCAACAGCGAATCAGATGCAGCCAAATGCATAGCGCCCAATTAAAGCATTGGGAACCGCATTCCTAAGTCAGTAATCTTCGGTGCCTTGTAGGGTGTACTTCGTTGCGTCAAATTGTAGATTGTAATTACGTAAAAATATGTAATTAAGGAAAATTTAAAATGAAGTAAATTAGTTTAAAAAAGTAAATTAAGCACTTCGTTTAATATTTATTTATCATTATTATAATAAATATTAATGAAACATTTATAAAATGCCTTTAAAGAAAAGAATATGTAATAAATTTTACTAAATTGTATTGTATTTAAAAAAAATCATTAGGTAAACACTCAGTCTCTTTTTACTGTCACTTTTTCGTTTCATCGACTTTAAAATCACAACGGTACTAGAGAAGTTTTCACTTCAAAAATTGTCATCAAATCAACTCATGTTTTTTTAGTATTTTATATAAGAAACAAACTTAAAAAAACTGGGAAGTCAAATTTTTTTTAAGTTTTCATAGCTTAAAATAGAAAAATCAATAAAAAATGGTGATGGGCAAAATTGGTCTTGGTCTTGCAGACCGAGACCAGACGAATTTGAGCAATACCAAGACCAAGGCTGAGTAAACAAGACCGAGACCAAGCCCAAGACTATCCGAGTCTTGGTCTTGGTCTTGCTTTGCTCATCACTAATAAAAAATAATCCGTTTTTATGAATAATTGTCTATAAAAGTCTAGTTATTGGTATCTATTAATAATAAATGGGTGACACAACACTAAAGTTTTGAGTGTGGGGCGGAGGGTATGAGATTCGGGGGATAAAAAAAAAATCGAAACTATAAACAAAGCCAACTTATTACCAGATTGACATTTCGTTCGCTTTGTGATACGTAGATTTGGTTAAAATATAAGAAGTTAATTTGATAGATTTTTAGTCATTAAAATCCATACGACCATGAAATTAGACACGGGTCATTCCGATTTCGGGAACTGTCTTATATCTGTCTAATACTTCGAATTTTTTTTAACTTATTTGTTATTAACCCGCACATTTTTAATTCACAGTTCGGTACATACGACTTATACCTACACATTATACATAATGTATGTACTTCTATGTATACCTACGAGCCCCTAACACACTTGAATCGGATCAAACATGTTAGATATTGTTACGAGTACTTGCCAATTAAGTTGGTGTGAGCATAATTAATGAACATCTTCCCTGATTACATAAGGAATATTCTCGGCTTTCCTGAAACATCTAGAAAACACCAGCAAAGATCAATGGGAAAACAATTGGAATACTAGACGGCTGTAGAATACCCTAGAAAAAGGCTGAGAAGACTATAAAAGCGGACGAGACACTCACACCGAGTTAGTTGACAGTTTACAGTAACAGCTGATGCAAAGCGATCGATAGGCGATACAGGCGAACCATAGAGGCGATAGTGTTCATAGAGAGCGATAAATAGTGTCTACCGGAACGGCGATTAAAAAGTGACTTTTAGTGAAATAAATTGTGCGGACTTGTTCATAACTGTAGTGTAGTCAAATTAATTTTAGTAATTAAATAAACTCGTTGTTTTGTTTTGTTAATTGTGTTTTCTGTGACCGAACACGTCACATTTGGTGTCAGGAGTGGGATAGTAAGGGAATTTAAGATTCCCGAAGAAAGTTAGTGCGACAGATCGTAGAAGAGGTCCGAAGAGAAGAAGAATTTTGAAGCTTTATGCCAGTAACAAGAAAACAATCAACAATAATGGAAGAACAAATAAAGGCTTTAATGGAAATGATGAAGGCAATGAAGGCAGGCCAGGAAGAAATGAAGGCAGGCCAGGAAGAAATGAAGGAAGAATTGAAGAATAAAATGGAAGCTGGACAAGAAAAAATGGAAGCTGGACAGGAAGAAATGAAATTAGCACAAGAAGAAATGAAGGAAGAAATTAAAGCAAGCAAAGAAGAAATTAAGGCAGTTCAAGAGAAATTGGTCGAAGATATAAGGACAATAAAAATTGAGCAAGAAGGATTAAAAGAAGAGTTACAGGAAGTACGACAAGAATTGGAGATACGACAAGAAAAGCTAAGAGATGAGTTGAAAGAAGAAGTACAAAAGGAAGTAGAGAAGATGAGACAGAAGTTCGAGAACACAAAACCGGCAAGTGAAGTAAAGTCCGAAGACACTGCTAAGACGATTAGAATTAAACCACCGACTTTCGACGGAAAAGTTTGCTGGTCTGTATACAAACGACAGTTCGAGGCAGCGGCAGAAGCAAACAACTGGAACGATTTTGAGAAAGCAGCGGCGCTGGTCATAGCTCTGCGAGGAGAAGCATTGGATGTCCTTCAAGGTATTCCAGAGCGCCAACAACGAGACTTCTCTGCGCTGCTAGAGCGACTTGAAATGAGATATGGCGACAAACATTTACAACAAGTGTACCAAACCCAACTAAAGTGTCGCAATCAGAGGACATCAGAAAATCTACAGGAGTTCGAGGCCGATGTGGAACGTCTAGTTAGATTGGCCTATCCTACCGCTCCGCAGGACTTCGCAGACCAACTAGCAGTCCAAACATTCGTCGATGGTGTAAGGGACACCGACTTACAACAAGTTCTCCGTTTGGCCCGCCACAAGACTGCGAGTGACGCACTGGCGCACGCCTTAGAATTCGAAGCTGCAAAACAAGCTTCCAAAGGGCACGTGCGTGTACGCCAAACAGCTGTTGAAGACGACGAATACAAGAATGAAGTCACAAGGCTGATTAAAGAATGCGTCGAAACTGTCAAGAAGACTACCATCAACGACAAGAGAGAATCGGCCAAATGTTGGGAATGCGGGAAGGTCGGTCACTTTTCCCGAGACTGTGGCCAAAACAAAGGAAGACCAAGGTGCTGGGAATGTGGAAGGCACGGACATTTACGGCGAGACTGCCCGGCCGAAGAACGCCGTGCGGACCGACAGCAGTCGGGAAACTAAGATCAGCCAACTTTGAGGGGCGCAAGTTGGCTTCTCCCCACCAAGTCCCAGCCGAAATCGTCGTTTCCCAACTAAACGGAAGCAAGTCCTTATTCGTCGAAGGTCACATCAACAACAAGAAGGTTAGAATGGTGGTCGATACGGGAGCTTCTAAGACCATAATCCGGCCGAACATCGTTAACGAGTGGAGAATCCGTCCCCTGCAGAGGAAGCTACGTTTGACCACGGTTACCGGAGAAACAGCGCCGATTAGAGGAGAATGCGATATCGAATTGATATTGGGAGAAGTATGCCTTCGACACAGGGCACTGGTAGCCGATGTCGCCGACGACGTGATCATTGGATTGGATCTTTTTGAACGAAACAAAATTAATCTGGATTTGGGCTCCGGCATTTTACGCATCGACAAGGAAGAGTTGGTGATGACAAACCCCACCAAAGAGTGCGGTCTTCGAAAGGTCATCGTTGCAGAAGACCGGTTACTACCTGCTAGATCCGAGGTAGTTCTCAGAATAAACATCGACGGCGAAGGTGCGGATGGTTTGGTGGGGATAGTAGAAGCCAAAAACCCGGACTTGACACATAAAGCCATACTGATAGGACGAACATTAATTCGAACTGGGACGCCGAACGCATCTGTCAGAGTGGTCAATTTGAAGGACTTCGAACAGAAAGTGTGTAAAGGAATGGAAGTAGGAGTCCTTGAACCCGTGGTGTCCATCCTCCAATGCGAAGTCGAAGCTAAATCCTCAATGGCAGAGAGCGAACCGCTTCCAACCGTTCTTCGAGACTTAGTGCAGCGTTCGGCCACAAACCTTAACAACGAACAAATTAGAAAGTTCGAAGAACTGCTCAGTAAATATCGAAACGTCTTCGCCCTCTCTGACAACGACTTTGGGAGAACGAATCTGACATACCACCGTATAGACACGGGATCAGCTCGTCCTATTAAACAACCATCCAGAAGAGTTCCATGGGCTAAGCAAGAAGAAGTCAACAACCTGGTGAAGAACATGGAAGAACAGGGGGTAATTGAACCATCACAAAGTGCTTGGGCTTCGCCGATAGTGTTGGTTAGGAAGAAGGATGGATCGACCAGGTTCTGCGTTGACTACAGGAAGCTCAACGACGTAACTTTAAAGGACAGCTATCCCTTACCCAGAATCGACGACACCCTTGACAGCTTGGTTGGTGCCAAATGGTTTTCAACGTTAGATTTGAAGAGTGGATACTGGCAAGTTGAACTGGATCCACAAGACAAGCAGAAGACCGCATTCACGACTGGTTACGGGCTGTGGCACTTTAACGTTATGCCATTTGGACTATGTAACGCTCCCGCCACCTTCGAGCGACTTATGGAAAATGTGCTACAAAGGCTGAATTGGAAGGTTTGTCTGGTGTACCTAGACGACGTGATAGTACTGGGAAAGACATTCGAAGACCACCTCCAGAATGTCGAAGAAGTGATCAAGAAGCTTTCAGCAGCCAAGTTGAAACTCAGTCCCAAGAAATGCCATCTGTTTTGTAAGGAGGTGAAATATCTTGGCCACGTTATCACCTCAGCAGGAATAAGAACTGATCCTGACAAGACTGAAGCTGTGAGAAGTTGGCCTGTCCCGAAGAACCAACACGACTTGAGAAGCTTTTTGGGGCTGTGTTCCTATTACCGACGATTCGTAAAGGGATTTGCAGATATAGCTCGACCGCTCCACAAGTTAACAGAGGATGGTGTCCCTTTCCAATGGTCCGAACGATGTCAGCAAGCTTTTGAAACACTGAAGTCTACCCTTTCTCAAGCCCCAATACTGACGTACCCACAGTTCGACACAGACTTCATTGTCGATACGGATGCCAGCAATGTAGGAATTGGTGGTGTACTGTCGCAGATGCAGGAAGGAAAAGAAAAAGTCATTGGCTACTTCAGTAAGGCACTGTCAAAGCCGGAGCGAAACTATTGCGTGACCCGTAGAGAATTGCTGGCAGTCGTCAAAACTCTCGAACATTTCCATAAGTATCTCTACGGACGAAAATTCCTGCTAAGGACAGACCATGCGTCCCTGAAATGGCTGCTGCAATTTAAAAACCCAGAGGGACAACTGGCTCGATGGCTACAGCGGCTACAAGTATACGACTTCAGCATCGAGCATCGTGCTGGAAAACAACATGGTAACGCTGATGCCCTCTCGCGAAGACCATGCTCGAAGAACTGCAAACATTGCATGGCCGCCGAAAAGAAGGAACCAGTCAACTTGGCAAGGATCTGTCAAACGATGGTGGAACCGGAAGAACACTGGCAGAACGAAGACCTGGCGAAAGACCAAGAAAACGACGAAGACATTAAACCGATACTGCGGTGGAAAAAGGCAGGAACAGCACGACCTACCTGGGCAGATGTTAGTAGTACGAGTACCATCACGAAGAGCTATTGGGCCTTATGGGATTCGCTCATCGTCGAGAATGGGGTACTAAAAAGAGTGTGGGAAAGCCCTGACGGAACTAAAATTCGACATCAAGTAGTTCTCCCGAAGAACAGAGTCAACGAGGTGCTGACAGAAGTCCATGGAGGTGTTGGTGGAGGACACTTCGGAGTAACAAAGACGTTGGAGAAAGTGCGAGAGCGATTCTATTGGCTAAAGTGTAGAAGAGACGTCGAAAATTGGTGTAGGAAGTGCCCAACGTGTGCGTCAGCCAAGGGACCTCAGACTCGAAGCCGAGGGCGAATGAAACAGTACAATGTTGGTGCCCCATTTGAGAGAATAGCTCTGGACGTAGCAGGACCATTCCCAACAACAGCTGCTGGCAATAAGTACATCTTGGTAGTGATGGACTATTTTAGCAAATGGCCCGAAGTGTACGCAATCCCAAATCAAGAAGCTACTACGGTCGCTGGAATGTTGGTCAACCAATGGATCAGCCGGTATGGAGTTCCGATGGAGATCCACTCTGACCAGGGACGGAACTTTGAATCCGCAGTATTCCGGGAAGTCTGTGAGCTGCTAGGAGTACAGAAAACTAGGACCACTCCATTACATCCACAATCTGACGGAATGGTCGAACGGTTTAACGCGACGCTGGAAACCAATTTGAAAATGGTTGTCAACGATCACCAGACAGACTGGGACCAGCACATACCTTTGTTCCTGTTGGCCTATCGAAGTGCGGTTCATGAGACCACCGGCAGAACACCAGCCAGCATTTTATTTGGAAGAGAGCTGAAGTTACCGATGGACATCCGGTTTGGACACCCAGAAGATCGGCGACCTTCAGCTACCGACTACGCACAGCAGCTAGAGGAACGACTCGATGCCATCCATAGAGCCGTTCGTAACAAAATCCAAGTAGGGAGTGACCGCATGAAGACCAGGTACGACCGGAGAGCCAACAGCACAGGATTCAGAGAAGGGGACCAGGTGTGGCTTTACAATCCTATCCGTCGGAAAGGACGCTCACCGAAGCTACAGCGAGCCTGGGAAGGACCTTACACTGTGGTCAGAAGGCTGAATGACGTGGTCTACCGTATTCAGAGAGGACCAAAGGACAAGATGAAAGTTGTACACTTGGACCGCCTGGCGCCCTACAAAGGTCAAGACATTGATCGGGACGATCAATTCTAAGAAGGGGGCAGTGTTACGAGTACTTGCCAATTAAGTTGGTGTGAGCATAATTAATGAACATCTTCCCTGATTACATAAGGAATATTCTCGGCTTTCCTGAAACATCTAGAAAACACCAGCAAAGATCAATGGGAAAACAATTGGAATACTAGACGGCTGTAGAATACCCTAGAAAAAGGCTGAGAAGACTATAAAAGCGGACGAGACACTCACACCGAGTTAGTTGACAGTTTACAGTAACAGCTGATGCAAAGCGATCGATAGGCGATACAGGCGAACCATAGAGGCGATAGTGTTCATAGAGAGCGATAAATAGTGTCTACCGGAACGGCGATTAAAAAGTGACTTTTAGTGAAATAAATTGTGCGGACTTGTTCATAACTGTAGTGTAGTCAAATTAATTTTAGTAATTAAATAAACTCGTTGTTTTGTTTTGTTAATTGTGTTTTCTGTGACCGAACACGTCACAATATATTATAAGCAACTTAACAATAGGTATATACATTATCAATTCGTTCGTGTTGTCTGTACATGTCGTAACCTTGCGATCCCAATGAATCAAAAAAAATCTTTCTTTGATTATAAGTCGGGATGAACAAAATATAAAAGGAAATGTCACCCGACCTAAAAATGGAAACAAACTGAAAACATTTCATTTCAAAACAGAGATACATACAGGGTGTAGGCTGAAATTGATCTCCCTGTATATTGTTACAATTTACAAATACAAATTTGTATTCGAAAAACCAAAACAGAGTATTTTTACAGTCACATTCACAAATATAGTCATTTTTCCGATAAATGTCACCAATAAATTGTCTTACCTATAATTTTCTTCTCCTTTACAGACTGTTTATTTTCTAAGCGTAAGTAAGGCAGTAACCGTTTAAAGTTTTTAGTTTTTTCACTGCGCTTTTTTATCACAAATCTTTTACTCACAAAAATTACACTATCTACAAAGCATAAGCCGGGACGAAGTATATTTTACCTCGATAAGCAATTTACCGCTGAACGTCGAGAGCACACTAAAACACATGCTCAGTTCCTGAGGAATGTTAAAACACAGGTTTCTTCCACCTCCAGACCTGAAAGAACTAATGTGTTGTATTATCAGAGCAACGAATTGTTTGTCTATGTATCTGTACACGTTCTGTTATTATTGTGTAAAAATAAGGATATAAATTGTATTTAGGTATAAATAAAATTTGTGTAAGCAATAAAAAAATTGCCAGTTCAGAGAAATAATACAATTCAAAATTACTCGAAAATTTTCAAATAAAGCAGTAGGGAGTATCTATATGAATCGAATTTTATTTTGAACGCCCTGTATAAATAATTTAGTTCAATTTTATCAAAACGTTAGCACTAACATTCAGCTATTTCTGCTAAAAATTTCAACAGTAATATTTACAGGGGGGTCACAGAGAGTGCGACACTGCGTGACAACCGGGGGGGGGGGGTCAAAAAAATTAATTTTAGTGTGACGTATTTTATGAACAGCCCCGATGTAAAATTCTTTTTGCTCATAGGAAAATCAAACTGAATTGAAAGTGGTTTTTGTCATATTAACTTTTAGATTTACCAAGAAAGACTGAAGGAATAAAAACTGTTAAGTGAGAAAAAAGATTTTTGAAGGTATCGTCTTTCGGTAGTGATAAAGTTGTTTCTATAAGTTTATAATTCTAAACGAGTTTTTATCAGAAAAATAAATTTTCAGATATCAATTATAAATAAAATTAATTCAAAAACAATCTTTGCCAAAACTCCTTCCAATTGTTCAATGTTTTATGTTGAGAGTATAAAGATAATACACAGGGTGTGGCATTAATAATAAGTAAAAAAAGAACCATATGGCATAAAAAATAGAATAAAAAAATTTCACAACCTTTTTCAATCTAATGACAATTGAACACGAAAAAAAAGGAATTAATGAAAACGATATTTGATAAGTGTTCAATTTGAGAATTAATATAAACATGGTAAAAATTGTAAAATACCCAAAAAAAACCCTCAATACAACTTAAATATTTCTTATTTATTTCGTAAAGTTTATCATTACCTATATATAACTACTCAAAAAAATTGCAAAAATACTAAAACAGAAAGAAAAATTTTTTTGCATTTGTTTCGAAATTTTTGTGAATAAATAAATTTTGAAAAAAATAATAAACCATTCCGATTGAAAATTGTATTCTCCATTAAACAACTTTAATTGACTTCCTCTCATTTAATAGTTAAACTTAAAAAGCTAATAGGGGTAAATTTTTACCCTGTTCTCAAAATCCTACAGTTTCTTGTTGTACTGCTTTTTAGAGCATAACCAGTAGATTACAAGAGGGATACAGGGCCGGCTTTGGGGGGAGGATTAGCGGACTAAAAGTATGCCGGGCCCGTCAGTACAAATACCCTTAATTAAATAGAAAACGGGTGTAAATGTCAAAATCTCTTCTATGAGGAAAAACCCTAGGGCCTGAGTGAAGTATATCTGTATGTATAATTACGTTTCCAATTTAAAATATAAAAAGAAACAAAATTTTTAGTAACAATTTTTTTTGAGAGGACCTTAAGGACGCATACTCGAGGCCCGAAAATCCTAACGTTAGCCCTGGGGAGAATCAGGATCACATTTTTTCGCCTTACTTATATATATATAATAGGTAGGTGTACGCTTATCAAATATAACATACATACAAATTTTAATTTTTCTGATCTCTAACGGGAGGGGGTTTGACCTAAAACTCTTTTCCCTGTTACTCCCCCTTAATTTCCACTAATTGTTTGTAACCGCCAATCCCATTTCATTTGTGTTGTAGGTATATTAAAATATGGATGTTTTATCCATTTTCGAACCTTATCAATTATTATCGACATTCCATTTATTTGACGGATGAAATGATGTAACCGTCCGTCGTGCTTCTACTGGGGGGGCTCTAATGAATGTAGCCGACATGAATTGAATTCGAACAGAAATTTACATTTATTGAACGTTATTAACCTGAAAGCCGATTAGTATTCGGTAGTGTATCTACGTACAATCCCTGGTTTTGTCCTGTCGTTCTATCTATGCCCTTTTTTCCGTATTCAGCTCGTTAGCTCTGTATTTACCTTACACTCCAATTAACTTTTAAAGAAATTGCACTTTCACGAACACAGGGACCTACTGGAAACATTTCTATTGAATCCACGTTGTTTGCTGTGCCCTTTGAGAGTTTATAAGTTCAACCGGGTTATTTACAAATCGTTAATTGTTTTAAAAGGGATCTTTTATTAGAATTGAGCGTGTTGTTTTTCTTGGCAAAGTATGTATATCGTTCTTATAAACTAAAAAATCGTTTTCTCGCTATTTTTTAATTATTATTAGTATTACTACTACATTTGCCATAAAAATAATTATTATTAATTTCTTACTGACGTTTAAGTATTTGGTGTAAAATTTGATTCAGAAAACGTTTTCCTCTTGAATTTCTTCCTCAAGGAATTACATACCTTTTTAATTTAAGTAAAGATACAGAAAAATGAAGATAAAAAAAAATGTGAGCCGTCACGGGATGCCTGGCAGATATGAAACATCGAATATGCATGAAAGACAATATTACGACAGGAACTAAATATGGCATAATTGTTTTTCCGCGAATCATTCAAGGTGTAAGCAACGGTAAAGGTAACGGTAAGAAAGGGTCACTTCAAATGATATGCGGATGTGATGTCTCTAATTAAAGATAATCACTATTTATTTACAACTATATACAAAATTTAGGACTACAGCAAAAATAAAAACATATAAAACGGTACAAAAGATTGGTTGGTTAAGTTTACGGTTCGGTTGGTATCTCACTACTACTGCTATTCTCCGATTTCTCTCAAGGGTTGCTTTTTACTTAGGTGCATAGGAGACATTCTGAGAACTACAAAAATACTATATATGGCAAGAGTAGCGTGGTGAAATTACTCAGAAGGAAGGTCATAAATTCAGGTACCTAGAGGATCTTGTGCTTTAAGTATCTTTTTAGAAGCAATCGGAGTGCTTTCTTTTTTAAAGACAAGTGTGACAAATGAATGAAGAATATTTTCGAAAAACGCAACTGCCACAAATCATGTATTTACAATTAAACGGTTATCTTCCGAACAATAATGAAAAAATCAAATATTACGAACTTTTTCCACAAAATCTCTGTGACTGTACTGAAATAATTTCTCATGTAAAAATGAAATATCATTCATTTTTTTATTAGGTGAAATATACACAACAATCATAATTAATTTACTTCCATCTTCCAGATTACTATTAATGTAGTAAACGGGACTGTCGAAACGAGTGGAAAGATAATCGCACAGGCGCTTGCGCATGGCGAGCGTCGCCACGGAATGCAATCGCCACGATCGCCACGCCAACAATCCGGTTTACCTGCGGCTATAGATGTTTCAAATCAAAAGAAGGGAATTTTTCATATTTATTCACTAATTGTCCAATAATAAATTTAGCGCCCCATTTCCAACTGACAAATTGAAAGTTACAATTCTTTGTTAAATACGTTTCATGAATTCAAAAATTTACATAACTACAAAAAGATACCTTTATTTAAAAACAAATAATCGCCTGGCCTATTTAACTATTTGCGAACTATGACATTTTTATACTTGTTTATTTTAATGGTTTTTATCCATTTTGGCGATAATAAAAATCTTTTAATAATCATAACCAAAGCAATATCTCATTTTAATAGTATTTTATAAACATCTATAAACTAAAAAGACTCACCCTAATTACCACTAACATTTTTTTTTCTGCGGACACGTGTTCCGACTGTTAATAATGCCCACGCGGGAAGTGGGCGAAACACGAGTCCGCAGAGAACAAAATTTTGTTAATGGTAATTAGGGCGAGCTTTTTAGTTTATTTGTTCATTTATCACAGTCTCCGTTTTCTATCTTTATAGACATTGATTGCCTGTATACCCACAATTAAACCAACACCAACCAGAATGGAAAGCCTCCTCATTTTAACCTTTTTGTATCTACGGTATTTTCAGCACCTCATTTCAATCGTTTTTGTGACCTTTTTATTTATCTATGTGCCACGCTCATCAACCACGAGCAATTTTAGAGGCATGCATTTTAAAATCTCATTACCTGTGAAATGCACAAGAATGGTGAGAAACGGAACTAACCTTAAGGTCAAAGCTCATCAGATCTTGAAATTCCTTTGAAAATCTTTCTCGATTTTCCAAATTAATATTCGCACGCATAATAAAATAGATTTTTTCTTTTTTTTTTAAATGACTAGATATGTATTGTTTTTATGTAGGTACCTATTTAAAATTTTAAACATATCTCAATTCTTCCCTCTCGCGTGGGTGTCATATATGTAACACTGTGATCGATAATATTTTACTGAGTTTCGTGCAAACGAATATTAGACGTGAAAACCCGTATAAATATCTTTCTGTGTGAATAATTTAGGGCTTTAAATTACGTTCCAGGCTCAAACTAGGAGATATAACATAAGTACTTAATAGCAGCTAAATCTTGCATGAAGTGTTGAATTTGGTTAAAAGCATTAGTTCGTAAAATAGCAAAGCTGTTCCTACTTTTCTATTATAGTATAGCTACGTAGTTGTTTTAATTAATCATTTATTTCATATATGAAGCCTTATCGTTTATATCACGATTTTTGAACCGTGATAACATGATATGGAAGTATTATATTACACATTAAATATTTTACAGGAAAATGCAGTTTTGTTTAAACGAACAGAACTGAGAAAAAAATCACATTCTATAATGGCTTCTATTTTACTGGTGAGTATTTCAATTCTTTTTAATCAGCATTCAAATATTAACAATCAGTTTTTGTTATTAGGTAACATGTACAAAGAGTTGATGATGAAAAGAGATATATTCAAAATAGTGCTAATTATGTTCTAGTTTTAACACTAGTTAAACTGATAAAAAGGAAATCGGGGAAAGATAGTTTAATATTATTTAACTTCCTTCAAGAATATATTTGGAGGTCTTAAATTGGTAAATGCCTTCCAGAATCTAATGGACCTGTCACTCGATTAGAGGTGATTGAAAAGTATTTTCAGCTGTCGATTGAGAAGGGAACGGGTAAAAAAGCTAAAGCAAATCTAATAAAAACAACTCCATTATATTGTATTGGATTGAGGTTGGGATAGGTTAGGTTTTATAAATCTTGAAATTGGGGCAAGGAGTTTATCATTATTTAAATCCCTCATGATTATTTTAAGAAGGGTTGATTTGGTAAATACCTTTCAGAATTTAGATATTAGAAACGTCAGTCAGGGGAGAAGCAGAGCATTAAGAAACTGTAGAACACTCAAAAAGTGTTTTTATCTGAAGATGGAGAAACGAAAAGGTAGTTAAAAGTTAACGTAATCTAAGTGAAGCTTAATCTAACAAAACTCACTCCAAAATTTTTTTACTACAGTAAATTGTGAATGTTAGGCTATATTAATTAGATTAGGTTTAGGTTAGGTTAGGTCAGCACATTTCTGAAACTGGGGGAAGGGAGTTTATCATTATTTAAAGCCCTCAAGATAATTTTAAGTAGGTAAATTCCTTTTAAAATCTAACTACCTAACCCCTAACTTTTTCATTTTTTGGACAATTTTTTTTAATTTTTTACGATTTGGCATTAAAAAAATACAATTTTCATCCTTCTACCACCAACCCCCATTTTTAGGGTTCCGCACCTCAAAAGGAAAAAGCGGAACCCTTATAGGATCACTTCGTTGTCGGTCCGTCTGTCAAGACCCTTTTTCTCAGGAACGCATGGAGGTATCAAGCTAAAATTTATACCAAATACTCAGGTCTATTGTCCCTTGGAGCTCTGAAAAAATCAAACTTCTACGCCAACGCAATCAAAAGATACAGCCATTTATGCCGCAAATTTCCGCAAATTTTAGAATCAAAACCTACAGGGTACTTCCCGTGAACACAGAATCTTGAAATTTGGTACGAAGCAACGTCATATAGCACAGATAAAGGAAAAATTGCGAAAACCGTAAATTTTTAGTTACATCATATAAATAAAAATATTTTTAATAATTTTAAAGTTACTACCCCTTTCCTCATGAACGCGAAGAGGTATTAAATTGAAATTCATATCAAATACTCAGGTGTATAATACCTTTAAGCTGTAAACAAAATCTAACTTCTATGTCAACGCAATCAAAAGAAACAGCAATTTAAGCCGCATATTTTCAAACTCGCAACTACTCGCAAGGGAATCAAAACCTAAAGGGTACTTCCAGTCGATTTAGAATCTTGAAATTTGGCATGAAGCAATGTTTTATAGCTCATAAAAAGGGTAAAAATTCCGAAAACCTTAAATTATTAGTTACATCACATATATACAGGTTTGTACGGAACCCTCGGTGCGCTAGTTCGACACGCACTTGGCCGGTATTTTTTTAATAGCGATATTAGTACTGTAATAATCTTCAACTCTCAGTGGTCTATAACTGATCAATTATTATCAATCGATTAGTCATCCCCGCCAGGCGTCTACCGATGTCACTACTCACCCAGCAAACAGCACGGAGTGGGGATGAGAATAAAGCAGATTTTTTTAGAATGTTACAAGGGGGTTCAAATATGTTCTAAGAAGTAAAAGAATGTTTTATTATAACATTTCAGAATGATTTGGCAATGTTAAAGAATGTTCCAGAACCTTGAAGATTATTCAAGAATGTTCCAGAGTGTTAAAAAAAGTTAGAGAATGTTTTCAATCATTATGGGATGTTCTGGATAGTTCTAAATTCGCGAATATTCTAGAATGTTCCATCTAACGTGTGATATATTTTTTACCCGAGCAACGCCGGGTATTGCTGCTAGTTTAAATATAATAATAGAATCATTTCTGGGCCAGGAGTGAACTATAACACTAAGAATGTGTTTTAGTTGTAGACTGTAGATGGAGAAATGAAGAAGTTAACGTAACCGAAGCTGAACTTAATCTGTCATAATTCAATCCAAAAAATTTTTTAAATTGTCATGGTTAAGTTGTATCATATTAAGATTAGGTTAGAACATTCGTTAAACGATAACAAGAGATATTAACATTTTTTAAATCCTTGAAAGGCTTAAATTGGTAAATGTCTTCCAGAATCTAAAAAATACAACGATCAATCGACTAGGGGTGGTGTAGAACATTAAGAAATGTATAACATTAAGAATGTGTCGTCAGATGTAACTAAATGGGAAAACGAAGATGTAGTTAAAGAAGCTAATTTAACCTAAGCCAAACGTATCATAATAAAAATCATTAGCAAATTTTTCTTACTACATTAAATTGCCAAGGTTAGTTTATAGTGGATTAAGGCTGGGTTAGATTGCGTTGATTTCTTTTTCTAAGCTTCCGTCTTAAATTCCATCCCTTAGCCCTGGCTAAAAATACTTGTTTAGTGTTGTAAAAATCTCCCTCTCCGGACTCTTTTCTTCCATTTCTAAATAGCAGTGCAATCCTCGTTTAGGCATTATCACTTAATTTTAAATTATTCCGAATAAACAGGATGTTCTGTTTCAAATTTTATATATTTTTATGATTATTTGCATTATTTTTAATTATCTTCAAATTTGACGCAGTTCTCCCAGGTTAGGTTAGGTTAGCAGTATAACTAAACGTATTTGTAATTCTTACGTATAAAATTTATTTTTTATTATCACCAACAAAAATGGCAACATCAGTCCTTAACCTTTTATCTGTCCTTTTTATTTCGATCGATCGCGACATGTACAAAATATAAATTGGTTTTATTATTATTTTGTACCTCGTAATTTTTATACTGGAAACTGTTGAGAGAATTTAAAATTTTGTAGCGATAATCCGCTATCTAATTGCTTAATCCCCGGAGAAATGAGTATACACAAACTCTTTAAGTTACTGCTCAAACGGTTTTACCGTAAAACAAAGTTTCCCAGTTTTGTAACGGAGCACTTAAATAATAACCCTTCACCTTTTATTTTATCGCATCCATTCTCTCAAATTGAAATTAAACTATCTACATCCATTTAATTGGGTAATATTTAACAGGCGTAAAAATACCGAATCGTTTGAACATTTTGTTATATTAAAATTTTAGCACTTACTTTCTTATGTATAATAAATAATAAAATCAAAGAATTTTCTAAAAAGTTATATACAGAAAAATTTCTACCTAATATTGTTTGGCTACAAGCTGCCAACTCATTAAAATGAATAAACTAAGTGCATTTGGTCACCCAATATAAGTAAATTACCATATTTTTAATTTGAAATATTCCTTGTGATGCATTTTAACAATGCTGTTGAATAATACAATTAAGGTTATCCAGTTTTTTTATTTTTTTATTTGAAACACCTTAACCCTTAGGAATAAACTGTAAATGTAATTGTTTCATGAAAACTGTTCGAATCTCTGCATAACAATTTTTTTCAATATGAACACGTTTTTATTTTAAACAGTTATTGAAGTCTTTATTTTGATCAATTAAAATGGTTTCCTTTTGCAATTCCTTCAGGATTTCTTTACGACAACAATATGTGCTTCTTTAAAAATGAAGCAGTGCTTGTTATTTCAATAAGGATATTTACATCTACGATAACAATTATGGACACGTAAAAATTTTTTTTTTTTACTTACTGGTCCCATGTTGACAAATCCGGTCTTTTTGGCGATCCTGTGGGCTTCATCAGGCTCTATGTCTTTTCGAAATTTGACGAGAAACGAATTGCTGAAAACATCCCCTGTCGATTGGCACAAGTAGACGAAGGATAATGAAACAAGGAGCAGCCTCCAGCACAGAGGCATGTTAGAAAGGATGTGATGTACGGTGGTTATGAGCCACGGATGACGACGTCGCTCGGTCGGCACATAAGCATCGCGACGCTCCAATCGCGCATTTCTGACGTCATTGTCATCGATTTTTCTTCAGCGACAACACTATATACACTTGGAATAATTTGCTTTTTATTGATGGGAATTCATTAAGCATTTCTTTAACGCCGGGAACGAGAGATTGGAAAACTGCATGTGTACGATACACAAACCGACGATGGATAGGGCTTTTCATCAGTTCAGCATCAGGATAATTATTATTGTACGACATAATCTGTTTTACGATATATTTCAAGCACATAGTCAATTATTTATTAAAAGAAATCCAAACAGATGTTTTGAAATTAATTTTCACCCCGAGGAAAAAAAAACGAACCAAATAAAATCATTGATTTTCCGTGTGGTGGGTAGATATATTATTATTTACCGGCTTTTGTTAATAATCCTGACATAACTATAGTGCGGCTTGGTAAATTTTAATTTTGAAACTAACAAAACTTATTTCAATTCTAACCTATCATTATCTAATTTGACACTTATCTTATTAAAAGTTTTTTCCAGTGACTTTAGTGCTTTTTTTTTGTGGGGACTGCCTAGAGGCAAAAGACTGCAAAAGACCACTTCAACTTTAGTTAGGTTTTAGGTTATATTTCAAATTTTCGACGTTTCATCCCCACTCTACTTAAAAACATAAATCAAACAAATTGATTGTCGGTATTCATCGCATTCAGCATTTAATTTTGTTTAGTGCAATAAAAATTTTCATAGATAGGCACCTTAAACCTCTACCTCAAATGTTTGTTCTGGAGTCTTCCGCTGTCCCTTTTTCTTTACTTATCAGTATTGTGCATTACAAATGAAAATCGAATAAACACCATAAAAGGCCTTATTTCTCTCACATATTTATTATTTTTTAACTAATTCGATAATTAATTCAAAGGAGCGCACATGTGATTGTTGGATATATAATACGTACTAAATGCATTAAGGGGGTAGCTAGAAATTTGTCGAGGGTGGGGAAGACAAAAGTTTGAGAACAAAATAATTATTAAGTTTATATCCATATTTATAAGAAACTAAATTGATACACAGTTAAATTTTGTATTTAGAAAAACTTTTAAAAAAATACCACAAAATGAAGTTATAATACCAATATCTTCGCGGATTTTGATAAAAGGAGCAGTTCAGGGGGGTGCAGTCCCTGCCCCTCGCTGATGGTTGACGTGACTACGAAGAGAGCCTAAATAACTTCCTTTAAGTTATGTTGTGGTCTGTAGAATGGACACTCTTAGACTAAGAAGAGGGGATTCGTAACTCGTAAAAATTAGCATGAACGCCATTTTTTTGGTGTCAAACATTGTTTCGCAGCAAGTGAAGAAAATTATAAGTTGTGTAAAAAATGTGATTTACTTAATTTATTCGTGTTTTTGAACACACAGAAAGGTTATTGTTTGTTGTGCTTGTGACTGTAATATAATAGACAGAAGCAAGAGTCACGATTCACAGGTAAAGAGAATTGTTTAAATTTATGTTAAGTAAGGAAGTTCATGTTTAATTTGTTTGTGGCTTACGTATAACTAAAAATATCTCAGTATTTTACCGAAGGTGGTAATAATGCTTAATGTTTTCTTTTTGTTGGAATGAGTTTCTGTTAGTTAGAACTGCTTAGAAAAACGTGAGAAAGAGTTGTTGACCACAAATTTCAATTGGCGTCATCATATTTATTGGACAGTAAAAAAACTAAAAAACAGCTATAATATTCTTTACTAAACTTTGTTTTTTCGCTTTTTTGTTGATAGTATCCTAATTAGTAGTCGTTTTTTAATCGTTTTTTTTTTGTACTAAGTATTGTCATTTAATATTTACATAAATTCATTAAACTGCTTTGAAAACGAATAAACAGCGTAATTGCCTCCCTGAAGCTTTTATAGAGATTAAAAAAATGAAATGTTTGAGGCAGCCAGACTTTTCCCTTAACTTTGCTCAAGTTAAGAAAATTTAATCTTAAAATATTCACCCGGAGGTACTAGTTATAAATTCGCATGAAGTTCGTAATCTAATTTCAAGACAAAATTCTTTTATCCTTATAATAAAAAGCTATTTATAATTCATAACCATTTATACAAAATAATGTAATATTGTTAAAGAGGGTACGGGATGAATGGTCCTGAATTACACTATCCTGATTAAAATAACTTTCCGTAGCGTAGGAGTAGCAACGATTATTTGTTAATAAGGGCACAATTTCCAACTCTATCTGCCATTGTCAATTACATTTACACGTGATGTAAGGAATTTTTACTAATTATGATCGAGTCATATAACGGCGTCTCCCCTTGCTACGCCAATGAAACTTTAGGTATAACCGAATACAATTCTTTTTTTTAATTAAAATAATCATCTTTGATTACCTTTAATTTCAAATTTTCCAATATATAACACCTTTACTTTTCCTACAACGTCTAAAGAGCCATTCACTAATTACGTAAGGATTACCATGGAGGGGGAAGGTAAAAATATCTTATCTTGAGGGGAGAAGTTAAAACTCATTCTTACGTAACGTTTTTAAGTTAAAATTTATCGGTAGAAATCTCCTCCTTTTCGATGCTAAATGGCCTTTATTCATTGTTTAACGTATAATTGGATTTACACCTTATTTTAATTTTTTTATTGTTTATTAAAATTTTTAATTCTTAAATGTTTTTTTATCTATTTTCAATCTTATAAATAAAAATTATAGTACATTGTTCCTGTTGATTGATCTTATTTTAATTATTTGAAGTCTTTTTTTATATTGAATAACAATTGCAGTCACAACAGCTTATTTTTTTCTCAATCTAACATTATTTCCTTACTTTGAAAATCTTACGTAAGAAGGGGGAGGGGGAGTTCGAGAAATCTTATGTGCCCTTATAGGGGAGAGGGGGGTCAAAAACTGCCAAAATTGTTTTCACGTAATTAATTAATTAATGTACCGTTCAGTTTGGATGTCCCTCTGTATACTTATTATTATTGTCACGTTCTAACTACATTCAACATTGGTTTTTCAAGAAGTATGTTGTTGTTTTTTATTTAATTAAATTAGAATTTAGCATTTAAGAAAAATATTTTTTTTAACATTTCTGTGTACAAGTAATTTTTGTTATCAACAAAACGCTTACATTTGAGTTGCTTAGTTTGCAGTAAATTGCCTTTTTTTAACTGCAAAGTTTTTTAATAATAGAAATAGATTTGTTTTGAATCGCACACAGGGAAATATCAAAAAGTTACTTATTGTTTTTTGTAAATGAAGAAAATATTGCATATTATTATTATTATTCGTTATTAGATTATTATATTTACATAATATTGTGACGTGGATGAAAAACATCGTTGTATGTCAGCATAGTGTGGTATCGCTAGTGACATTATCGGCTATCCAACTGCTTAACATCTTCATTTTAATTGACATTTTAAGTGACTCGTACAAAAAGTACTTGTACATCCTCTTCATGAATGCCCTCATTAAACTATACCTAATTATTACTACGTTCATACATTGCACACTTATATTTTATTTTTTATTTACCTACCTACTTACAAGTTGATAAAAAATAAATCAGCTCTAAGCGCGTGTGTAACATTTTATCATTTTTATTATAGGTAAATTATTTAAAATTTTAATCGCCTAAAATCCTACTTTTTTTAGAACTAATACTTTATTCGAAAAGCATTTCAGATTAAATGAAAAAACAATTCTGAAACGTTTTCGTACAGGACATAGCTCGAATTTTGTCGAAGGGGGGAGCAAATTTGAAAATAAAAAGTATATTGTTCTCAAAGAAAGTCAAATTATTATTCAGAAAAAAATATATATATTTCGAGGAGATAGGACGGACTTCCATGTTTTCGTACACTCAAGGAATTGCAAATAGTTAGCAAAATAAGATACATCTAAATTTAATTTTTCAACTTTTGTTGTCTTTACATCACACTTTTCTAACAGAAGATTTATTATTTCTCATATTTTCTATATCGATAACGAAATTGATCGCCCATTAACTGTTTTGATACAATTTTATCGCCAAATGCTCACCAACTAAGCGTTTAGATTTACTGAATCAGGTTTTTAATATCGTCATTATTATTTTCTACCCGATAGAGCAATCTAAAACACATAAAAGTCAGACTTCAATTTAACAAATACCGTTAAATACCCTTGTGGAGTCTGCTAGTGGCTCCAATGCATTATATCAAAGAATGTACTGGCAACAGAAGTGAATGTTTTTTCTTCTATTTTTAATTTAAAAAAAACTTTTGGTAAAATGGTTTTGTTTGGCAACCCAAAATTTAAATTTTCACTACTATTCATGAAAATGATACCCTTATTAATTGTAACATGACACTTTTACACCCTTGGAGCTTTATTAGTTTTTTATACTGATCCCATATAAGAGTACTACATAAAATCAAATTATTCCAGAATATGTATACAGTGATCATGATACATGTTTATCAAGTTTTACAGAAATGAAAAGGGCAGATATATTTCTTTTACCTGCAGAGGGTTTTAAAAAGAAGTGGCAATATCAAAAATGTAATCAGCATGTGCATTTATTGTATTTATAATTTTATTATACACTTGTAACACATTTAATTGAGGAATATATGTATAAAACTGTAACATAATAAATTACATTTTTAGAAAAGATATAAATACTTACACATACTATAGCTTTCCATAAAATTTATAATGTAAGTACTTTAAGTACCGAAAGTGCAACTGAAAATATATCATTCATGTATTAAAATAGGTTTTAGATTGTTAGCCCTTAATAATACTAGTTAAAAAAACAAAACAAAAAACGAAACATTAAATTGGAAATAAAATTAATAATTTGAAACATACACTAGTATATCTATAATTATTACACATCATACAACTCTCACTCCAGTCCATAGTTTCATTTGGTTCATTATTTAAAAAAAATTACCACATATTATAATCAGCATCTTCTTGATCAAAAGTAAGGAAAAAACTAATTAAAGTAAAGTACACTACAACATTTCCTGCTAAAGTCAAGTAGCATGCACCCCACTGAATTGTAGTCACCCTTGCCAGCACAATGGGTAGTGCAAATGAACTAACAACTAATCCCATTGTAATAAATATCGCAGTTTCCATACAACCATTACTAGATCCTTGATTTTCATTGTAACGTCTTGCTATCAATGTAGGTATAGGTGATAATAAATAAGAAAAGCACTGCAAAGAATGGCCACCATATCCTGAAACATTCAAGTTTAGATAAATATTTAATGTATTTAATGTTACAGTATGAACTTTTACAATATGGCTTTCTCTAGAATCCAATTCTTTTAGGAAATAGTTTAAACTAACTTATTTAATTATAAATTAGGTAATGGCAGCAGTAGTGAGTTAATCTAGTGGGTATACAAAATACAAACTAGCTAACTACTATCAAATTTAAAAAGTTTTAAAAAGGAACCAAGAGATATAAAAAAGACACAATGACATTTCAGAATAGAAACTAAATAATAACTACAGAAATAACTAACTCTGTTGAATCACAGAGGTTGTAATTTGGAAGAAAAATCAGGGTGAAGGTGTTTTAAAGAAACTAACCCAACCTAACCTACCCCCATAAACTTAATGCATATGTTAGATTACATAAGCTTGGCATAGATTGATTTAAATTTTCTAATCTTAAACATATTTGTCTATAAAACAAATTTTTAAAATACCTTCAGTTTTTTCAAGATAAGCTGAAGATATTAAAAAAATTATAATATGAAAGGTTTAATAACTTTAATCTTACTTGTATTGGGGCAAAGCACAGGCCAGTATGACAAATGTCATCCCTATAGACCCAGCAAATGCTAAACATACCAGTCTAAAAAAGAAATGTAATTAGTAAAATATACCATATTCCTTATTAACAAATTAACTTACCCTTTTCATAAGAATCCAGTTTCAAAATATTATGTAAAAAGAAAAAGAAACATTAATAACATTATAAATTAAAAACATGCACATTTACATTATTAATCTACCAAAAAGTAATATTTATTTACATTTGTAAGCACAAGGATGACTAACATTACCTTTAATCCCTGCCATCTCTAAAATGCCGAATTCGCTATTATTGTTTTATTCTAAGACAATCTTGACGACAATTTTAAATATGAAACAACTATACTTAAAACCATCACTCAAAATTTCTGTTTGAAGAAAAAATTAATTTAGTGCATGACAAATATTTTTATTAATTAAATTTCAGCTGACACTTGCAACGACCAAAGAAATAATAATAAACTAATATCTTCTTTGCTGTGACTAAATGCACAGGTACCGTATCAATTATTAATTTTTTGTTAGTCATCTTTTATTATGATATACCTATAGCGATAGAACATCTTATCTTTGTGTATTAATAAAATAAAATTACTATATTTTATGAATTACTTCACAAACAACACTAGTTTATAGTTTAAAAAGAAACTAGAATAATCTAACCCAACATTAGCCTAAATTTACCTAAGTATAAAAAAGATCGTGTAATTCTTATATGAAATAACACAAAAGAGAATAAGAACTACTGCATAATGTTTAGTATTTAGATTCTTTTTTGTGCGGTTTACGATACTCTCTTTAAAGTTGGCACGGAAGTATATCAAACTTTCACAATATGACCATTATTAACTTTACTTTCCTGTTTCTGTTATAGAAAAATTAAAAGTGTAGGATAGATTATTATGAGATTAAGTTGCTTTTATTTCGAACTTGGTCGTTATAGTTTATTTTCATTATTTTGTCTTATGACTTTGTTTAAGGCAGAGCGAGTAAACGATTAGATCTTAGACTAAGAAAGAGGGGAGACTCGTAATTAGTACACATTGTATTTTAATACCAGAATTGAGAGAGACGCCATATCAGAACTCTACTCTTACGTCTTTACCTACAACCTGATTTTTATTATTTTACAAACTCTTCCCTTTTCGATTCACCCCATTGGCACCTCGCCCAGGGAAATCCTAACTTCTATACAATTAACGTATGTGTATCTCTCATATAATGTTGCCACATGGTATGTACGTAGTTAAAATAAGGAAGGTTCACATTTATTTTAGTTTTCTAGTTGTTAACTGATAATAAATTCAGTGCAGGCAATGGAGTTTAAAGTTCAGGATGGGGACATCTATTCAATATATATGAGCTCAGAATAGGTAAAGGGGGGGGGAGAAGTACAGTAAAATTTCATATTAAGCGAGAGAATGGGGTAACTGAAAAACTTAAGTTAACTTTTTAATTCAGAGAATAAATATTCTTATTATTATTATTATTATAAAGAGATAAAATGACGTTTGTTCTCTTTATATGCTCTTTATTCTAATATTACCCTTTTTACCTTTTTAATTTTATCACGTGGCCTGTTCTCATATTTCAATATTTTAGTTTGTGTAGCTGTGGCCACAACCACTAGATCATAGAAGTTCATAAGAGGAGCGTCAAAAGACTGTCATGTCATTTTTCTTGTAAGCGGTTTTGTGATTTGGCACCGTCATTGTTCAGTCTGAGTCGGTCCATATAATTGTAGTGTGTGAAGTTTTGTAAATTACCGAATTTTATCGAATAATTTTAAAAAAAATCTTTAAAAAAGGCTAGACATTTGAAATGGCTGAAGGAAAAAGGTAAGTCGATCCTACTTTATTCTGATCTCAATCGTCTCTATGTGGGTATATTTGACTCGTTTTAATTTTGTCATGGACGATTATCATTGTCCGTTTAGTATCAATTTGTAAAAAAGTCGATTAATAGAAAACGACAGGCTGTTATTGACCAAAAACATTTTTTAGTCCCGATGATTTAGCAACTGCAATTTTACGTCGCAAGGATCGTCCCAATAGACTTTTAGTAGAAGAAGCAGTGAATGATGATAATTCAGTCGTTGCCCTTTCGCAATCGAAAATGGATGAATTGCAACTTTTCAGAGGCGACACAGTACTTTTAAAAGGAAAGCGACGAAAAGAAACTGTTTGCATCGTATTATCTGATGAAACTTGCCCAGATGAAAAGATAAGAATGAATCGTATAGTTAGAAATAACTTACGTGTTCGCCTCTCTGATGTTGTTTCAATTCAACCATGTCCTGATGTTAAATATGGGAAAAGAATACATGTGCTTCCCATCGATGACACTGTAGAAGGTTTAACAGGGTAAGAAATTGACTTTCTGTATAAGTTATATATCTCAAAAAGCTCTTAGTAACCCAATAAATTTGTTTAACTGGATCAAATTTTCTATTTTAGAAATTTGTTTGAAGTTTACTTAAAACCATACTTTTTGGAAGCATATAGACCAATTCACAAAGAGGATGTGTTTGTTGTACGTGGAGGAATGAGAGCAGTCGAATTTAAAGTTGTTGAAACAGACCCATCACCTTATTGTATTGTTGCACCAGATACTGTAATACATTGTGATGGGGATCCCATTAAACGTGAGGTAATTGAAAAACTGGTTATTTAAATTATAATTTTTTATACTAGTTGAAGAATTCACACATCAAGGTAATGCAGGTGGGCAGTACTCACCAGGAACAATTGTGTGGTACTGTTTATTTCTTGCAGAATCCAAAACTTTATGTATTTACCTCCTTCCTCTAAATTTGCAGGGCTTAAAATAACTACTCAAAAGACAACTGTTCCCCTCCATCTCCTCCTCTCTCTCCACAAGTTTATGTTCATAAATTTTTTTTTCTATAAATCGTCGGTTTGGAGGGAAGGGGAGAGGTTAGAAAACATTTCCACACAACCTAAACCCACATCATAAACTTAATGAAAGAACATTTTTCTTAGTTTAATATCTATGTTTTGGTTTCTGTATGAAATACTCAGCACCAAATTATTGCTCCTGGTGAGTACTACCTACCTGCATGAGTTGGTTGTGCGAACTTGTATGTCACATAATGTAAAAAAGTACCAAATAAGTTTATGCTGTTGTGTTTATTTTTAATTTTATGAAATAGGAGGAAGAAGAAGTTCTTAATGCGGTTGGATATGACGACATCGGTGGTTGCAGGAAGCAGTTAGCTCAAATTAAGGAGATGGTTGAGCTACCTCTACGTCATCCATCTTTATTTAAAGCAATCGGTGTAAAGCCTCCTCGTGGAATTTTGCTGTATGGACCTCCAGGTACTGGTAAAACATTGATAGCTCGTGCCGTTGCTAACGAAACTGGGGCGTTTTTCTTTCTTATCAATGGCCCTGAAATAATGAGCAAGCTGGCAGGTGAATCTGAAAGTAATCTGCGAAAAGCGTTTGAGGAAGCCGACAAGAACTCTCCCGCTATCATCTTCATTGACGAATTGGACGCGATTGCTCCCAAACGTGAAAAAACACATGGAGAAGTTGAACGCCGAATTGTATCTCAATTATTGACCCTCATGGATGGCATGAAAAAGAGTTCACACGTCATTGTCATGGCCGCAACCAATAGGCCTAACTCCATTGATGCGGCTCTACGTCGTTTCGGACGTTTCGATCGTGAAATTGACATCGGCATTCCAGATGCGACTGGTCGACTTGAAATTCTTCGTATTCACACTAAAAACATGAAGCTTGCAGATGATGTGGACCTAGAACAGATAGCTGCAGAGACCCACGGTCACGTCGGTGCCGATCTTGCTTCCCTCTGTTCGGAAGCCGCCCTACAACAGATTCGTGAAAAAATGGATCTCATAGATTTGGAAGATGATCAAATCGACGCTGAAGTTTTAAATTCACTTGCTGTAACCATGGAGAACTTCCGTTACGCAATGACCAAGAGCAGTCCAAGTGCTCTACGTGAGACCGTTGTGGAAGTGCCTAATGTTACTTGGGACGATATCGGCGGTCTGGAGAATGTCAAGAAAGAGTTACAAGAACTTGTCCAGTATCCTGTTGAACATCCAGATAAATTCCTTAAGTTTGGTATGCAACCGTCACGTGGGGTACTGTTTTATGGACCCCCAGGCTGTGGTAAGACTCTTCTAGCCAAAGCGATCGCCAATGAATGTCAAGCTAACTTTATATCGGTCAAGGGACCTGAATTGTTGACCATGTGGTTTGGTGAATCTGAAGCTAACGTTCGAGATATTTTCGATAAGGTAGTTTTTATTGGTTCTTATCGGTAGTAAAATCTATGTTGTAACTTTCTTGTAGGCTAGGTCTGCTTCGCCTTGTGTCCTGTTCTTTGATGAGTTGGATTCTATTGCAAAATCTCGTGGTGGTAATGTAGGGGATGCTGGAGGTGCAGCCGATCGTGTTATCAATCAAATTCTTACCGAAATGGATGGTATGGGAGCTAAAAAGAACGTCTTCATCATTGGAGCCACAAATAGGCCTGGTAATAAATTATTTTGTAAACTTATTCAAAATATAGACTAATTATTATATTTATTATTTAGATATCATCGATCCAGCTATATTACGTCCAGGCCGTTTGGATCAGTTGATTTATATTCCGTTACCAGACGAGAAGTCGCGTGAGGCTATCTTCAGGGCTAATTTGCGTAAATCACCTGTGGCCAAGGACGTAGATATGACTTACATTGCAAAAGTCACTCATGGATTTTCTGGTGCCGATTTAACAGAAATCTGCCAACGTGCCTGTAAATTGGCTATTCGACAAAGTATAGAAGCGGAAATAAGACGTGAACGTGAGCGAGCTGCCAATCCAAATGTCGCAATGGACGTAAGTAACCTATTTGAATATTAATTTAACAAAATTATAACTTTTTTTAAATATAGTTGGATGAGGAAGATCCGGTTCCTGAAATAACTCGGGCTCATTTTGAAGAAGCTATGCGTTTTGCTAGACGATCAGTATCAGACAACGATATTAGAAAATATGAAATGTTTGCGCAAACGTTACAGCAGTCTCGAGGTTTTGGAACCAACTTCCGTTTCCCTACGGCCGGTGGGGGCGCTCCTGTTCCCGGAGTTACCGCTGGTGATCAAGGTAACTTTCAAGACGACGCTGAGGACGACCTTTACAGTTAAACGTTTAAATTGAAAAGAAAGATTTCACTTGCATTGGGTTTTCATTATTATTTTTTATTCTAATTATTATAATCAATATTATTATTTCAGCTATTACTTGTAATAATTTATTTTGTGGGCCACTAGCCTGCAATGGATTACATACACCAGTTTACATTTTTTGAATTTACGTCGTCTTTGTCATTAGTAAATTTTTTCTTTTTTTTTTTTGTTAAATGTAGTTCAGATTTTTAATACACTTAAGTGAAATTTTGTAACTTGTTTTGCTCTACTTTCTCGGCAATAAAGAAGAAAGTGGTGAAATAATTTGCCTTTATATTATTACATATGAACTTTAGTGTATTGGAGCATTTTACATTTTTTTTTGGTTTGGCGTGAAACAGAAAAGCTTTGTCTGTTGGATAGACTTAATTGTATTTATCACAGTAAACAGTATGTTGCAGGTTTTTAAGTGAAAGGTAAGGAAAGTTTTTGTTTATGAACTAATGTAAAATTGATTGGCAATTAATTTTAATAATTTGTTAAATAAGTTGTCTAAGAAGAACTAAATAGTTTCATAATTTCAATTATTTTTTAATTCCTGTAATGTATTTAATCAAATGATAAATGGACAGTTTTTGTTATAATAAATAAGAGTTCTCAATCTTTTCATATTTACTTTGTCAGCAATAAAAAAACTTTGCTGTGAAACAAGATCTATATTTCATAATAAAATTAGTACAATAATATAATCGTAATAATTAAATGATATTTCAGCTTAACTTACACCATATACAATGTTTTTTAAGAAATTGCAATAATAATTACTGATCACATAATTACGATACTTTTCTAAGTGGAAGTGGTTAATCTGGGGACATCGACGAATTCTGCACCATGTCTTAAGATAGCTGCGGATGTAGTAGCTACCATGCAACCCCAAAACAAAAGAAACAACAGGGACTCGCTGGAATGCTCTGAAGGTAACGTAGCACAGGCTACGAACATGGCAAAAGCAACAAGTAAAACGGAAGGCATTGTTACATACCTCCAGCCACGTTCAACTTTTAAAGGATACTTTACTTTACAATTGCCTAAAAACAGATCTATCGAATCCTGTCGAAAGCCGTCACTGAAGTTATTTTTATAATAACGAGTTAGGGAATTGATTCCATCGTACATCATACCGACTCTTGTACGTTTACCGGTCCGTGTAAAATCCGTTTTAAGGGCTCCCGTTCCTGAATACTGAATACTAATGTAATCTGCATTGTCAGCCCATACTTGTTTAAATAAAGATTCAAAACTTGGGTAGTCTTCGGTGGTTTGCCCAGGTTGCAACACTCCTAGTTTTTTTAATACGTTTGTCAAGGAACGGCGAGCTAAAATACTCTGAACGACGTTAGTACGATCAAGACAATCAATGCAATTAGTGCGGAAGACACCTTCTTGCAGGGAAGCTAGAGATCCATCTCTCATTAAAAGAAAATATCCCATTTCCTCTTGGTCATTAGCAACTCTGTCAACCAAAATTGATAATCGGTCCCATCTCATATGACGACATTCCTTATGAAAATCGAATGGTTCGTAATGAACAGGGGCGAGGTTTAGACCTTTGACTATATTCTCAAATTCCAACTGTAATTTTTCTTCCATTCCTTTGTGATCAACTAAATCAATCAACACCACTCGACCATACATTAGAGTCAAAGATTCTAAATGTTTAGTGCAAACTTGCTTTATAAGTTCCTGGTCTTCTTCTACAATTTGAATTGGTGGTTTATACAACAGATTAGGGGTTTGTCCCCAAAATAACGGAACAGAGCCTCTTATTTGTACAAAACTGTACCTATCTCCTTCATACTCAACAATTTGTTCTGTTTCTACAAAGTTTCCTACATTTGCATTTTTGTCAATGCCTCGTTTAAACCATCTGGTTCCTGCTCGATGTATAGATCGTCTTGATATTATAGACCAAGAAAAGCTTGCTGCATTTATTGTGCATGTATTTATAGATACAAAACCGTGAATTAATGGCAAACAGAATTTATGATATACAGGGTCATAAAAAGGATCCAGCAAATGTCTATTCCAGATAAAACGTTGATCAGAACGTTCTAACAAGGACTGGTTTAAAAATGTAGGATCTGTTTCATGCAATCTTTGCATGGTATGGGATAAATCATATGTGTAACTGAAGTAAAAGTTTGGAGTATTTAATACATGTTCTACCATAATAACATAAGTTTGGTTGTCTTCTAATTGCTGTTGATTTAAATGTAAAGTGCTCCTTAAGTAGGGTATAAGTTCAAAATTAGTTAAGCGCCAGATTGAGTGCCCAGCAATATGACCTATATGTTCTCGGCCTGTTGCTACAATAAGGTAAGAACCTGCCAAAAGACGAACAGTTCCCAACAAGCCATATATTACTTTCCATGTACATGACGTCGGTATTGACTTGGTATCGTTTTGTATGCTGAGAACTTCAGAAATTCTGTCAATCGTAAGCACAGCAGATGAAGACTTTGATTCTAAATAAAACTTATCTTTGGTTATATATCTGTAATAAATAAACGATTATAAATTGAATAGGAAAGAACCAATTAATTAAAATATTGACACTTACAAATTTATGTCTTCGTGGATTTTAAAGCTGTTCATTTTGTAAATTAAATTTAAAAATTTACGATAAGGAATAACCTAATTCTGAATTCAGAAGAGTAAATATTTATAGATGTCACTTTTTGCACTCCACTACTACCATCAACTAGAAATTGCACTAATAAATACCTTTTGTTGTTTAATTTATATATTTTGGTATATATTACAATTAAAAAATAAAAATTAATAAAAATGAAGTAAGCATTTTATTTTAATTGATTATCGTCAAGGATAAATACCCTGATAAATACTTCGTCACTTATGTTTCCCACAAAACAAAGATGTGTCACTATTAACATATGACCTAGGAGCACAAGGTTCCAACCCATAGATTGTAGAAGACATGAGAAACATCTTCGGGTAAAATATTCTGCAGAATACTTTGAATGTTAAAAACGGCGTCAGTTTGACAATTTGACAATTACTATTTAATATTATGAAATTAACTATCGAAATTCTATAATTTGCAACATTTATTTTAGTAAACTACATTAATAAATATTCGAACTGATTTTAATTCAATTTAAAAATCTAACATAATTTTTATGACAATTGAAATCATGGAAGTTTCTATGATTGTAGAAAATGCTAACTTAATTTCAGCCATTTAAATTTCAAGCGGTAGAAGAAAATGAATTAATTTAAAAAAATATATTAACAGAGACAATAGATTGTTTCTGATATTAATCATTCTTAGCCTTTTCTTCTTAACTCTCACTGATCCCCTGTCGGCACCAATAAATCTATTATTGGTGTTTCACGTTTTACGTTATCCTTTACTTCAGGTTAAAGTTGTTTTGGTGATATGCAATGTTTTATAAATTAAAGGTCAATACGTCTGAAAATATAAAACAACCGATTTTTGAGACCTGCCTATTCTATTGATAAATAAATATACTGTAATTATTTTCTATGTGATATTTGTATAAAACCAATCGTATAGTAAGGAAACACTTACCGAAAGTATTGGACAAGGAACTGTTTCTTTGTATTAATTTGTGTCTGCATACGTTTTCCATTTGTGTATTCTTTCCTTTTTGTTTTCGAATGATAATGAGTATCAGGTTTTCACAGTTTTTCACGCTTTTCAATCGAAATATTTGCCGGCACCCGGCACACTTGCACTTATATTTACGTTCGTACGGATTTCCCCATTAGCCTTAAGCCTTAAACACCTAGCTCCACTTTAACAGCATTCTTCATTAGGCAACCCACTCTACGACCATTAAATCGCCATCTATTACGTGGGCACTCAACTATTTCACAAAATGACATACTGAACACCCGAGTGTACGAGTCAGCACGGGTATAACGGGTATAACCTAGTCTATGGTATAACCGGCTTTTTAGGTTATAGATAAGATTTACTTGTGTAAATATGGTGCAAATGAAAAACAATACGTTTTAATTACTTAAAAATTGTTAATTACGATTTTAAGATGGTTCAGAGTAACGAAGAAGCTGTTAAGTTAGTGGCTCCTACTGTGGAGCAAATAAATGCCGATAGACTTACTCAGGTTTGTATATAAATCGTGAATAAAAAAAATAACCTTAAAATTCAAATTTTCGTCGTTTTTTTAGCTAGCGGAAAAATATTGGGCGCCTCATACTGCCCACGAACACTTATCTTTCGATTCGGATGTTGTGGAAGACATTTATTTGGTTGACATTAAGGGCAGCAAGTGAGGATTTTGTTTACCTTTTTCTATATGTTAAACTTATGATTTTGTTTTTTTTTCAGTTTTTCAGTCCGCAGAATCATGATTTTGGAATTCAGTCAGTATTTAGAAAACTTTTTGTGGCCAAATTATGGTCCAAATGCAACTCATGCTCATATGATGTCCATAGTTGCAATGCTGAATGAAAAATTTCGTGAGAGAGTAGCTCCATGGCAGGTAAATGCTTTTTATTTTTCATTTAATTGTTTCTATTGTCATCTTTTCTTGTAGCCCTTTAAGAAAAACAACGAATATTTCCCAAATTTCTTCCATCAAGTGTTGAAGGCCTGTTTGGAGGATGAGTTGACAGTAACATTAAAAGAACAAACAGCTCTTTTAGTTTTCCTCAATCACTGTTTTAATAGTATGGAAGTTGCTTTGTGTAGAGAACAAGTTAAAAGACTTGTTTCATTATCAATGTGGGTTTCTTTGCAACCTGCTCGAAGGGAACAAGAATTTAAGCAAAATCCTAGATGGAGAAAGTACTGGCGTGCAGTTCAGAAAAAGGATAAACAAGAAACGCCTGAACAGTTAGAGAAACTCCATTGGGAAAGAACCTTTTTGCAAAAACTTATTTTAAAGTTCCTTTCTATTTTGGAGACAATTCCAAATGATGGATTATTGATACTGGATAAGGTACTTAATTAATTTTGTTTATTAATATTTTAATTATTTTTAAATTTTTATTAGCTCCATTACTGTGAGCGATTTTTGGAGTTAATTACCGATTTGGAAGCCCTGTTGCCTACGAGAAGGTTTTTCAATACAGTACTTGATGATTGCCATTTAGTAGTTAGATGCCAATTATCCTCGTTAATTAGGAGGCCAGAAGGTCATCTCTTCAGTCAGGTGAGTCTATGAATAACATTTTATTATCATTTATTATCACCTTTGCTATAAGAACGATTTTAAAATATTTGCAATAAGGAAAGGAATTTATAGAAAAGTATTTGAAATCATAAAAATGCATTTAATTAGGTTTTATAATACAAAAGTGTAATTACATAAATATCAATTATTATATATTAAGGCTAAAATGCCTCTAATAATATAATATAAAGTTAATATACGTATAACTATGGTTTCATAGTTTGAGTGTTTTTCTTTTTAATCTAAATTTGTATAAGATATAATATAAAAAAGAGCTGCAAAGGTGCTTATAAAAAGATTAAGTAAATAGCCTTTGGAATGCCACAACATTAATAAGGAATGTACAGGACACAAATATCAATCCCATAACAGCTGCCTCTGTGCAATTAATTATTTCGTTAGTAATTAATATTTGAGCTTATTAAAAGTAAAAAATAATACGCACTATCTGTCAATGGCATATAAGAACACGTTTTTCAGTTCGAAAATAAAATATGTAATGAATAAAACTATAAAAAAAGTCATGGCAAATATTTCTCTTAAGTACAATAAATACTTCGAGATCTATCTCCTCCTTTCTTACACAATTCTACTAATCCAATTAGAAGATCAAAGGATGTGTATTTAATAAATTCCAGTATTCATTGCGGTCATTTCATCACCCCATTCGCATTCGGGCTCCGGACGACAGCAAGAACAGGCGCATATGTTATAACAGCACGTCTTTCTAATGAGATACGACACGTGACGTTGATTAAAAACGCATATGTACAAGACGAACGGCCCCTGGAATGCGTTCACGATGACGTAACAGTAGACGAGACCGTCATACTTGGAAAAGGATAACAGGAAGAACAACCATGCTATCGTCATCTCCAAAAATAATAAAAGAAACATGCGGAAGCTGTAAAAACGGAGTACTTAGCAAAAATAAAATGACCAATAAACAATGAGTAAAGCTAAAAAAAATTAGATTTTAACAAGACATCGTTTGCGAATAAGGTGCCATCCTACATAACAGACCAATCTCTAAAAGTTTTTGTGGAATTTCGGGTTTTTAGTGCTTTATTTACTTTAATTCCAGGGTATTCCTCTGATATACTTTCTTTAAATTAGAGCCTTTCTTCGCTTTTTCGATTGGCCTCAATCTAGCGTAGAGTTAAGTAAAATAAAAATCGCCAAGAGAATGATTTTTTTACATCAGCAGAGTTATGGAATTAAAAGCTCCGGAGACAGAAATAAATAAGTTTTAGTGTGCAGTATAGGGACTCAGACTCAGAAGAACCATTAGCAACAGTTTACACGTAACCAATGAAAACGAAATTTAGCAAATGAAATGTTATGCATAACAAAACTACGCATGCTCAAACAAGTTTAACATTTTATTCACCTGTGTTTCAATTTGTGATGAATCCTGCCATATGTATTCATCCTGTTGAGTACTTTAACAGTTGCAGCGAAGAAAAATACATTCACAAGAATGGTGAAAGCAACAGGTACAAAAAATATTATAATTCCCAAGGAACCTGAAGAGAGAATTAATTAAAAATATGAATTTTGATCAATCTGAGAGAATACATACCTATTGCCTCTTGTTCTCCCTCAAATGTTAATCTTCTAACTTGGGGATAATCTAATGCAAAATGTCCAAAAACTGCAAGGAATCCCATAAGAATTGTACATGACCAAACATAGATTGAGTAATAACAGTATTTCTTTTTATCAGTTATTCTTAGGAAAACGTTTCTAGATCTGTAAGGAACACGGAACACAATAAATAAATAATTCGAGAAGAAAATAATTTGTTATACCTAAATGTTTTCCAAATGTAATACCCTAAGCTGTTGATCCAGAAGAAAGCTGCTAATAGTGCGATATAACAAACAATTTCTAAAAGAAAAAATACTAAATTAAAACCTTGTATGTACATATGACTTACACTAGGAATTGTACCTGCAATGATTATGCTAACATGATTGGTAAAAACTGTTAGCAGTCTGGTCATATCTGCTGCTTGATAAATGATAAGACAGATTAGTAGAGTTGTGATAATGTTGCCCACTAGATCTCTTAACGTGGGCAAGATAAAGTAAATTATTGCAATCATAAGAAAACATGCTATGTTAACTGCATGTGTTACGGGATTGATTATATTGAGCAACAAAAATTTTGTACTTGTCCAGTCAGTTTTGTGGTGTTCTGGGGCACAAACAAGGGCATATTCACTAACCAAATTCTCATCAATTCTCTGCAAAGTATTTTGTAGAAGTACATATAGTTTCTGGAGTATATGTGTAAAGGTTTACCTTTTCCAAGCAATATTTTCCTGAGATGTAGTCTTGGAACATTAAACCTTTTGAACTGTCTTGTTCTTCCTTAATCTCATCTCTCTCTTCATCATTTTCTTTTTCAAAAAATAAATAATGTCGTAAGACACCGTTTGGTAAAAGTCTAAGTACATCACTAGAATTTTGATAATGATAAATAGGCCATCTTTGCGTTGATCCGCAGTCTGGTCTTCCATTTAATATCCTAAAACAGATAGTGTAGATAATGCTTTACTCTTTATTTACTGCTATCTTAGTCTTACTTGTATTCAATTCCTGTCAGTATTTTACCATCATCAGAGATAAATGTTGGATACCACATAGTCTCATTAGTCTCATTTATGTGCGTGCAGTGATTTTTCACCATTACCTCATAAGACTCACAACATTTATTAACAGCAATAACAGGCTTTTCAGGTAGTTTTGGCCCTAATTCGGCTGCTATGAGTATCATTTGTAATAATATTATAATTAAGCCTTTAACTCTGTACATTTTCTTTGCTTATTTAAACTTATACTGTACTAACATTAAATCGATCGTCGTTAAAAATTAATAGTACTACTTGCAATTTCAATATTTGAGCGGTCATTTGATACCTTGTAAGGATATCACGTACATAAGTTTATTTCGCTAACAGGCACTTGAACTTATAAATTATTATCGTGCATTTTAATTGATCGTTTTTATTGCGGGTTTTTAATTATTAATTAGTTACTGCTTATAATTATCTTGTTTGTGCGATTTTATTACTGTTTTGGTTCGTTAATTGTGAGGTTATGTTACGGTCAAGTTAATAGTGTTTGCCAACACTAATAAATACCACTAACGGATTTTACCTTTATATCATTGAAAATGAACAACTCAGAAGAGAGGGTGTAAAATTACTTTTTTAAATGCTTGTGAAATTACTTAAAACCACTTTTGTGATACAGGATATGCGTGTAATGTTACATTTCCGGGAGATGAATCACGGAATCATCATCACATTGTAATATTCATACGAAGAAATACGAGGTATATTAAAAGAGAAAACTGAACGTGATGTAAGTAAACGTGTACTACTTCCCTGTAAATTAATTCCTTTTACTAACAAGACATCAGTTTCATCGTCTCTTCGATTTCTGGAAAGCCCCCCGAATTGCATTTTCTATGATCTAACATTGTCGTTAATATCTTTTTTGCCAATTTTAGTCGCCATATTACTCCCAACTCACAGCACCTCCCCCCCTTCTGTAAGTAGTTAGGTTCTTTCTTGAATACACCTCGTATAGTTTTTAAAGCGCCAATTTTGAATTAGTACAGGTAATAGTGGTAATAATCTTCAGGTTTTTAAAATTAAAACCTTTTGTAATTCAAAATTGAATTCATTTTAAGTTTTGTTTGGATATTTTTTAAAATTGTAATTTGAGTACCGACAAAAACAATATGTTAAATAATCTTTTGTAACTTTATTTAACAAAAATGAAAAGCAATTTATAAGTTTATAAATAAGATTTATTTTCTGCTACAAATGGTTGATTTCCATCTTCTTCGTCTATTACAGTACGACATTTTTGGGGACAACTTACACAGAAAAATCCAAACATACCTAAACCTCGCAAAGTTCGTTTCCGTAATATAACAAGTACCAAAAACAGCAAAACTGCTTGAATAAAATCGTTAAAATAAATTACGTTCCTAAAAAAAAAAATTAATTAATTAATTAAAATTTGGGTACAGGTAAACAAAAAGAAATATATATTAGGACTACATACCAAACATATTTCACGTATTCGTGAATATCATTCATAAAAAATGCTAATGTCTCTACCATCCATGTTATTCCCATAATAAGAAACATATAAAATGTTAGTAAACATCTACAAAGAAAAAATATTTAAGTTTTCAATGAATAGGGAGTTTGTGTAATTTGTATTATCAGAATTTTTTTTTCATACTTCATTTACGGAATTTAGTCGTATGAACTTAAATCGTTGCACTTGACCTTATGACTTACTTGCATCGTAGAACTACTACTCTTCTTGTCACGTTGTTTGGGTCTACGTCATTCCATAGTTTTTTCACCGTATATAATATAATTGCCGAAGTGGAAACCAACAAAATTAATACTGGGCCATAGACGAAAACCATTGTAGATTTTGATCCTATCAAATTATAAAAATATTAATTTTAAGTCCTTAACAAGTACAAGGAAAATAAGCTTTTTTCTCCATAAATTATGTAACATATTTATTGATTCTCCCCCTAATCATTTTTTTCCACTTAAAGTTTTGATTTTGATTCTTTATTTTCATTCTACATCCCTAATTGTTTGAGAACAGTAATCTAATGTAAGAATTCCCTTATTCCTTTTTACTCCTGCTTTTGCTTCTATAAAATCTTCCGAACTAGTCCTTCATTTATAGAAGATTTGTTTTTTTTTATTAACTAAATAAAGCGATCTGTTAGGTCCTTTAAGTTTTTTTTGTTTTTCTATACATGAAATATTTTTAAATTTAAATTTATTATTTTTGTGTATATTACCTACCGGGGTTATTTCAATTCTATTCAAAACAATTTTATTAGATACTGGACGATGTCTATTGTTGGAGCACGTTCTGGGTAATTTGGAAAGACCAGTATGATAAAACTAAATATACCCTACAATAAAATTGAACCATTCAGGGTCAATAACTTAGCCAAAATACCCCGACTGCCCAATGGGTCCGATTGTCACCCTCAGGTAGGTAACTTAGACAGTCAAAAATAAGCATTCAGCTAAATCAGTCGCATCATAAATTTATTATTCTTTCTTGGACGAATGTAATTTCACATTTTTTAATTAGGACGTTTTTGAAACTTAGTTTTTTAGTGTTTGAAATAGAAGTAAATGTTTTAAATTAAAACAGTGAATTTTATTCTTAAACATATATTTCCCGATCCGAATAATTAGTTGCATAAAAATTAAATTTGGCGTGCAACGTACAACGTTTGTACATTTTTTATTGGTCCTTCGAGCCGGATCCGTGGTTTTTTACATAAAAAATAGTGAATTTTACGAAGCAGCCGTTTTGGACATCAGTAGCAGCCAGCGGAACAGTAAAATTCCCGAGTTTCATCGTCCTGATAGCGCATACCTCAACGCAGCCGTTGGTACAACTTCAATCAACGGATCAGGGGTCCTTTTTACCAAAATTCGTCCACTTTCATCTACAAGGAACATCAAGTAAGTACTTTGGATTCGCTATCATTTATCCAGTTTCATTTCTTTTCCAAGCCTCTTTTTCTACATTATTTGATATCGTGCATATTACTTTATAATGGCATCGGAAACACTTAAAAATCTTATTAAACAACGTGGTGTTAAAAAGGGTCAAATTACTCGTATTCAAACATTTTTAAATTCTCATGAAAATCTCACCATTTTTACATTAGAAAACCGTAAATGCAGATTAGAAGACGGTTATAAAGAATGGTGTGAAATTCAAACTCAAATAGAATGTTTAGACGAAGAAGTAGATCACGAAACCGAGAGAGTGGAGGTAGAAGAGCTTTATTTTGAGTGTGCAGATAACATAGCTGAACAAATTCATAATTTAAATTTAGCCAATCGTGTAGTTGTTACAAACAATGTTGAAACCCTCAGCCAAAGGACGGCCTCATCGCCATCAATACTTCCTAAAATTAACATCAAACAATTTAATGGTGATTTCATTGAATGGCATAGTTTTTACGATACATTCAAATCTTTGGTCCATGATAGTGATTCTATTCCGGTTGTTCATAAATTTCATCTTTTAAAATCATACTTAATAGACGATGCTGCTGCGGTAGTAAACTCACTTAACGCATCTGAAGAAAATTACTTAGTTGCATGGGATTTGCTTCAAAAAAGGTTTAATAATCCACGAAAAATTATTTGTAGTCATATTCGCGCTCTTTTTGAACTACCCGAAATTTCTAAAGATTCCTCTAACGCACTACGTTCATTATCAGAAAAGGCAGAAATGCATGTTAATGCTCTAAAAGCTCTAAAACAGCCAGTTGAGTGGCATGAAATGCTAATTTATATTGTTTCGGCTAAATTAGACAAGCAAACGCGTACATTATGGGAACGTTCTATTGATGAAGATCATTCGCCAACGTTTTCTAATTTTATATCTTTTTTAAACAAAATTTCTCGTGATACAGAGCCAGTTGCGTTACTTACAAAAACTATCGATAAAATAAAGGTTAATCAATCCTCTCAATATAGGCATAATTATCAGCAACAACCCCACAAACGAAGCATGCATTCGTATTATACAACACAATTAAATTCGTCGTGTTCAATTTGTTCTAAAACTCACAACATATTCAACTGTGATACATTCTTAAAATTAACTATTCAAGAGAGAATTGAAGCAGCTAAACGAGCGAATCTTTGCATAAATTGCTTGAAATCGGGTCACAAAACATTTTCTTGTAAATCTAGTTCTTGTAGGCAATGCCAAGGTAGACATAACACTCTTCTTCATTTACCTAATACGTCTGCCAAAGTGGTAAAAAACGCAACAATTGATAACTCTGACCAACCTACAACTTCAACGTTTACATCAACTCAAGCAAACGAAGTCTTATTGTCAACGGCTCGCATTCTTATCTCAGATTCAAACAACCAACCACATGAATGTCGAGTTTTACTAGATGCTGGCTCACAGTCAAATTTTATAACTCAGAAACTTGCAAATCAATTAAATTTAACTAAGGAAAACATAAATTTACCCGCTTTAGGTTTAGGCCAGTCTCAAAGTATTGTTAAGCATTCTGTTAGAACATCAATTAAGGCTAAAAACAACAGTTTTGAAGAAAATATTACACTCCTCGTATTACCAATTATAACAGCAAATTTACCCTCTAGACAAGTTGATAGAAGCAGTTTAAAAATACCAAGAAATCTACGTTTAGCCGATCCAGAATTTCACAAACCCTCTGAAATCGACCTTCTGCTAGGCGAATATATATTTTATAAATTACTTTGTGTAGGGCAAGTCAGACTATCTAATAAAACAACTATCCTACAGAAAACTAAATTAGGTTGGCTTGTTTCCGGTAAAGCGAATGCACATCCTACGAGTGGTATTTTTTGTCATTCTGTAACTACACCAATTGAATTGCAATTAGAGAAATTCTGGCAATTAGAAGAATGCAACTTAAAGAAACCTTTATCGGATGAAGAAAACGCATGTGAGTTACATTTTCAAAATAATACAACACGCGATGTTGATAGCGGTCGGTATACGGTACGTTTGCCTTTCAATTCAAACCAGCATAAGTTAGGAGACTCATATCAAGTAGCCTTAAAACGCTTCTATTCATTAGAGCAAAAACTTCAGAAAAAGCCCGAAATAAGAAAAGAATATTGCAATTTTATGGAGGAGTATCAGAAACTAGGTCATATGTCAAACATAACCAATTCAGAGTCAACGCAATTAGGATTTTATTTACCCCATCACGCCGTTATTAAAGAAACAAGCCTTACGACAAAATTAAGAGTAGTTTATGACGGCTCCGCGAAAACAAACACGGGATATTCACTTAATGACACGTTGATGGTAGGTCCAACTATTCAGGATGATGTCTTTTCATTGTTAACCAGATTTCGAACTCATAGGTATGTTTTGATAGCTGATATTGAAAAAATGTTTAGACAAATAAATGTAGATACTAAAGATGCAATTTATCAAAAAATATTGTGGAGAAAAGGAAAATTTGAACCAATACAGACATTTCAATTAAACACGGTCACATACGGCACAGCTTGTGCTCCCTTTTCCGCAGTAAGATGTTTAAAGCAGTTAGCCGACGATGAAGGTAACAGCTTTCCCTTGGCAGCTGAAGCACTTAGAAATTATTTTTATGTAGATGACCTACTCACCGGAGCCGCAACAGTAGAACAAGCACAAAATCTTAGGGACGATCTAATAAAATTATGCAATTTAGGTGGTTTTAAGCTTCGAAAATGGGCATCAAACGATATAACTTTAATTGAAAACATGGATCATATTTCACAAGAATCACAATATTTATTCGATTCGTCTCCAAATAAAAAAACGCTAGGTGCATACTGGGATCAGGTCAATGACAATATTACATATTCTGTATCATTTAATGTGTCGAATGAAACCAAAGTTACGAAACGTACGATATTATCGCAAGTTTCACAACTTTTTGACCCTTTAGGTTTGCTAGGGCCTGTCATAATATTAGCAAAAATTATAATTCAAGAAATTTGGAAACATAAGTTAGATTGGGACGAATCAGTTCCGCAATCAATACATACGTTGTGGCAAAACTATAAAGAGGAACTCCCTTTACTAAACAAATTCAAAGTACCGCGTTTATTATTCAAATCATCAAGTTACATTCAATTACATTGTTTCTGTGATGCGAGCGAAAAGGCCTACGGTGCTTGCATCTATGTCAGATCTGCAGATGAATCAGGCAACATAAGTACACATTTAGTATGTGCCAAATCTAGGGTAGCTCCACTAAAAATAATATCTTTACCGCGATTAGAATTATGTGCAGCGGTGCTACTTACAAAACTTTATAAACATACAATTTCGGCTTTAAAAACTAAATTTAACTCGGTAAGATTTTGGTCAGATTCAATGATCGTACTGCACTGGATAAACACTCCACCATACAAACTTAAAACATTTGTAAGCAATCGTGTAGCGGAAATTCAAAACTGCACCAATTTTAAGGATTGGTCACATGTTTCGTCGACAGATAATCCTGCTGACTGTATTTCACGCGGTCAGACTCCGTCAAACTTTATTGCTAATCAGATTTGGCTTTATGGACCTTCGTGGCTCTTAAAAAATGAAGATTGTTGGCCAGAAAATACTATTCAACCAAAATTATCTGTTCCTGAACAGAAAATCATAGCACTACCCTCAACACACACTAACAAGGTTAATATCCTAGAAAACTTTTCTTCGTTTAGTAAACTTCAAAGAACGTTCGCATATGTATTACGCTTCATTGCAAATTTGAAACAAAAAAAGACATATACAGGTCCACTATCCTTATTAGAACTCGATGCTTCACATACTCGTTTAATGTACCTAATTCAAGCAGAAACATTTTCTAAAGAAATGCAAGACCTTAAGTCAGGATCCGCAGTAAACAGAAAGAGTAAAATCGCTTCTCTCAATCCTTTCATAGATGACCGAGGCATTTTACGAGTAGGCGGAAGACTAAGACATTCCAATTTAAATTTCTCTAAAAAACATCCTATTTTACTTCCGCGTTCTCATCACGTAACTCGTTTGATAATTCAAAGGGAAAATATACAGAAAATGCATGCAGGTATACAATGCACTTTAAATGCGGTTAGACAAAACTATTGGCCAATCGACGGCAAGAATACTACGCGCCATATAATTCGCAAATGTATTCGATGTTTTAAAGCAAACCCATCGTCCAATTGTCCTGAGTACATGATGGCTGATCTACCAAGAAGTAGATTAGTAGCTTCAAAACCATTTGAGAACGTAGGAATAGACTATTGCGGACCATTTTTTATAAAAGAAAAGGAAGTTAGAAATACTAAGCGCATAAAGGTCTATGTTGCAGTCTTTGTTTGTTTTTTAACGAAAGCTGTACACTTAGAGCTTGTTGGCAATCTCACAACAGAATCTTGTTTGTCAGCGATCAAACGTTTTTTGGCTAGAAGAGGGTTATGCAAAAATATCTTTTCCGATAATGCTACTAATTTTATTGGCGCAAAAAACCACTTAAAAGAACTTTACCATTCATTTTATTCTACTGATCACAATAATAAATTAAGGGATACCCTAGCTATAAAAGGTATCAATTGGCATTTTTCTCCTCCCCGCTCTCCACATTTCGGAGGACTTTGGGAAGCGGCCGTTAAGTCCTTCAAACATCACTTTGTTCGCGTTGTTGGAGAAACATTATTTACGTACGAACAGTTATATACTTATATTGTAGAAATAGAGGCAGTCCTAAATTCACGCCCTTTAACTCCACTTTCTTCCGACCCTAATGATTTAACCGCATTATCACCCAATCATTTCCTTATCGGCGAATCAAACAGTAACTTGCCCGACACACATCTTGTCGATATTCCTAACAACCGCTTGTCAGCATGGCAACATGTTCAAAAGATGAAACAACATTTTTGGGCAAGATGGTACAAAGAATACCTGAATGAGTTACATATTCGCAACAAATGGAAGCAGAACAATGGAGATGTACCAATCAAGGAAGGGGCTCTCGTTATCCTGAAGGAAGACAATTTACCTACAATGCAGTGGAAGATAGGACGAATTACGGAATTACATACTGGCAAAGACAATACAGTCCGTGTCGTGACAGTGAAAACGGCGAGCGGACTATATACGCGAACAGTTAAAAAATTGTGTTTATTGCCCATTGATTAAATCACGCCGTGAAGTGCAAGTGACTATGTGTCGCGTGTACGTGATAATAGCATTAAGTTCAGACATTATTTTTGTTGAACGCTGTCGTTCAAGGTGGGCGGCATATGTTAGGTCCTTTAAGTTTTTTTTGTTTTTCTATACATGAAATATTTTTAAATTTAAATTTATTATTTTTGTGTATATTACCTACCGGGGTTATTTCAATTCTATTCAAAACAATTTTATTAGATACTGGACGATGTCTATTGTTGGAGCACGTTCTGGGTAATTTGGAAAGACCAGTATGATAAAACTAAATATACCCTACAATAAAATTGAACCATTCAGGGTCAATAACTTAGCCAAAATACCCCGACTGCCCAATGGGTCCGATTGTCACCCTCAGGTAGGTAACTTAGACAGTCAAAAATAAGCATTCAGCTAAATCAGTCGCATCATAAATTTATTATTCTTTCTTGGACGAATGTAATTTCACATTTTTTAATTAGGACGTTTTTGAAACTTAGTTTTTTAGTGTTTGAAATAGAAGTAAATGTTTTAAATTAAAACAGTGAATTTTATTCTTAAACATATATTTCCCGATCCGAATAATTAGTTGCATAAAAATTAAATTTGGCGTGCAACGTACAACGTTTGTACACGATCTATTTTCAATATTTCATTATTTCTAACTTTTTCTATTCGCAGTATTTTAATCATCCACACATACACAGGTGTGTTCCAAACATACACTTATAATAGTCTTTTTCGGATTTTTAAATTAATCGTTCGCGGGTATAGAAGTGATTTATGTGATGATATGCGGCCAAAAATTATCCTTGAAGTTATGTTTTCTAACAAAAAAATCTAATATTTGACTGTAGTTCCACAAATTGTCTTGAACAAATAAACAAACTTTAATTCGATACAAAATTGGCATTTTATATTATATAAAAATTAATTTCGGTATATATATAGTATATTTTTGTTTTGCTCGCCTTAATAGCGGAGTGGTTTGTAAAAATAGAAATTAAGAAAACTTTAAGAAGCAGCAGAAAAATCTAAAAAAAATCTAAATTTGCGCTTCGTATTATTTTTAATAGGCGGTTAGTTATAATCAAATAAATTTTAGGTGGTTCACCGAGTCATCTAGTATTACATATAATATTTATAGATTAACTTACCAAACCAACAGGTCATATGAAGGTGATCTAAGACATCTTCATCAATGCCTGGATTGCGAGTTAAAAGGGCGGAAAGCAACAAAATTATGGGCGTACCAAATCCGTACACTGAGTATATAAAAAACCATTTTATAGCGCTCCCGTGGAACATCCTGTAGATTATTACATTTACAAATTTTAAATATTTTAATCGAAAACGGATAAAATATGTAGTCAATATAATACAGTGGTACATTTTAGTGCTTTAGAAAGTAATATTCTTTTCATTAGTTATTATAGATATATAAGACGAATTTTTGATTACTAATCTCTAAATTTCCTCAAAATATAGGTACATTAGTTTTGATCAGAAATTAATCGAAATTACCAATGATAGCGAATAGAGCTTTAGTTATAATTTATAATACAACGCTAAAGTTGTTTAAGACAGCTACTGTTAACACCATCTACAATATTTATTCCCACAAATAAAAAATATCGTTGAATTTTTTATTAGTTCATTAGTATACAGGGTTTTTCAAGTTGGTGGGCTATTAGAAGTATATGAATTAGTAGAAGGAATTCAATTCTGAAACTTGGGCTCATTTGGTTATTGTTTATGCCGCTTCTTTTAAAAATATTTTCAAGTTCGATTTACATCCGGTTATACCGGAAGTCGACACCAACTTTGTTATTTTAAACGGAATGATATATTTTTTACGCTGAATTCGAATAAAACGTGTAATTCTAAGGTAAGTTTGATAACCAACTTGTACACCTATGACGATCGGTTTCTGAGTTAATTTAACTTATAGAAAAAAAATCGCTACCGCAACCCAATTTATAAAAGATCATAACTTCCACAAAATACGACTTAGAGTGTTGAAATTTTTACTAGTAATAGATGAATATTAGTGCTAACGCTTTGACAAAATTGAATTAAATAATTTATACAGGGCGTTCAAAATAAAATGCTAAAATTGAAAAACTTCAAACACGAATGACCTCGTTTTTTCAAATGGCACCTACTATTTTTTATTTTTTCAATCGATTCCTTTTTTTATCCTCTTTCGATCTATATGGCTACTTCCTATTTTAAGTAATAATTCCAAATTATTCCAAAATTTTCAAAAAAACAAAATGCTTCCTTAGCCTTAACTTGCGGCATAAACAATAACCAAATGAGCCCAAGTTTCAGAATTGAATTCCTTCTACTAATTCATATACTTCTAATAGCCCATCAATTTGAAAAACCCTGTATAAATATATATACGTACTTACATAACTTTTTGCAAAACGTGAAAAGACAGTATGTTCAACCAGAAAAATGCTATTAACAGAAATAAATAAAGTCCTGTAACAGCATAAACGCAATAATCCCCGGGAAAATCGTTGTATAATTGTAAAACTGCCATAATCGTGTAGGCCACTGTTAGCGAAAAAATAGTTATTATGATGCATTTTCCCTGCAAAAAGAAAAAATTATTATTAAAATTACTTTAAACCCTCTTTTATTGTGCCACAATTTGAGCTGTTCACGTAATATTTTTATTAATGACAACGGAATGGAAACATTCAAAGAGACCAAACACAAACACCTAGTGTTTTTTTATCGATTATTTCGGAATATCCCTTGTGTGACAGATTTTTCTTTTAGCAATTGAATTAATAAATATAGAATATACATATATTTTTCTTTTTTAAAATTTCAATTCATTATTTCTCCGTGTCATAAAAGGAATGAAAGGTTAATTTGAAATGTGGTCATTCCAGAAACCTTTGAAGGATAGCACCAAAATATGATGGAGGAGACACTGGTACTACTAAAATTATTAAACAAGCGTTATTACATTAATTTATAATTAATTACATATTTTGCATTGTCGGAACCAACTGTTATTGGAAAAAATTTAATTGCATATTGCAGAGTTGGTTAATTGTCTGTTATTGCAAAATTTGTAGTTTATTTTTCTAGTTGATGAGCCTTTCACCAAGTCGTCGCAGATTTGCAGTATATCAAATTAATGTACAGGGTGCATCAATAGAGCGTGTGGATGGAATATTGTGCCTTAATTACTGGCTTTACAAAAATGTGATTGAAGTAGTAGTTTTACCAAAATGAACTCGATAATATTCTACAATTATTTTCGATTATACAGGGCGTACCATTTTGCCCGGGCACTACTTAACTTCTTTTTCTTCAAAAGCAACGTCCTTATATTATTGCATTTTGATTTATTTGTCAAAAATAAAGTCACTTTGATAACCACATATTGGGACAAAGTTTTGGTGTTATTTAGGATTTTTGAGAAAAAAGTTTTTCGGCAGTAGGCTCAGAAAAAAATCATGTGTGCAAAACGAAGAAAGATAAGATCTATCTGGGTTACACAATAATTTTAATTAATTTCATCTTTACGAAAATTAAACAAAAAGTTTTAGTTTTTACACTTGACATTTGATGGCTTATCACACTAATATTATAAAGGCGAAAGTTTGTGAGTGTGTATGTTTGTTACTTCTTCACGTCTAAACGGCTGAAGCGATTTTAATAAAATTTGAAAATTTGGTATGGAGTTAAAGCTGACACCCTGGATTAACACATAGGCTGCGGAAAAATATCTTATTCCCATGGGAAAATCGATGAAAATGAATTCGCGGAATATTATAAATGCGAAAGTAACTCTGTCTGTATGCTACACAATCTCGCCTAAAATTTACTGAACCGATTTAAATGAAATTTGGTACAGAGATAGTCTAGAGCCTGAGAAAGGACATAGGCTACTTTTTAATGCGAAAAAAGGGTTGTAAGGGGTTGAAATAGGAAAGTTTGTGCGGAAATTCCGTAATTTTTAAAGATAGAAGCTTGAAACTTATTTTTTAGGCTTTTGATTAGATATAAATAAATACGACATTCAATGTTTGTAAAAATTTTACCCTAAAGGGGATAAAATTAGCCAATGAAAGTTTTTGTGTAATGACGTCGTCCAAAAAGCTTAGGGCCTCAGAAAATTAAAATATTAAGTGTAAAAAGTTATAGAGGTTTTGTTTATTTGGATCAATAAAAGTAGTTGAACACTAAGCTATATAAACTATTTTAAACTATAATTAAACTATATTAATCTATAACATTATAAATGCGAAAGTAACTCTGTCTGTCTGTGCGCAATGACGCCCAAACTACTGAACCGATTTAAATGAGAATTTGGTATAGAGATAGATAAGTAGATATAAAGCTAGAGGCTTGAAACTTATTTTATAGGCTTTTGATTAGATACAAATAAATACGACATTTAAAGTTTGTAAAAATTTTAACCTAAAAGGGGCAAAAATAAGGAATGAAAGTTTTTGTGTAATGACGTCGACAAAAAGGCTTACGGCCCAAAAAAAAAATATAGAAGAAAAAAAATGTAAATGCTGCCCAAAGTCACTATTCCACGAGGACGAAGGGCGGGCATAGCTAGTTCTTTTTTTAATTTTTTTTAAATGGCACGATCATATTAGAAACTGTCGGAGAAAGAGACCAACATCTATTAATGAAATCGAAAAATTGTTGAATTGCAGATCTAGAAACGTGAAAAAAAAAACGAAACTGTTCCATTAAAAAAAAATAAGAGATTTATGTTTTGTACGAATTAATGAATTTCAGTGGTTTAGTGGGTAAAACAGTTTACACCAATGTTTCACCTCCGGTTTGGATTTTTTAAACCGGAGGTGAAACGTCGATGTAGGTTTTGTATCAATAAATTATTTTACCCCTAAATCGCTCTGATTTTATTAACATTAATCACTAAGGGAAAGAAACGGAATGTTTTCAAAATTTTCTGTTTTATTTTCATAACGGCAAAATTAATTAAATTTAAATATGAAACGATAGACAATTCCTTGCTCAATACGATGGTGAAATCTTTTTTCGTTTCGGAAATATGTTTTTTTTTCAAAATGCTAAATAACCCGAAATTATGCAATTTTTACTATCAGTGACCTTTATTTTCAACAAAGAATTACAAAAAGCAATAATATACAGGGGTTTTCACAAAAAAGAGGCAAAACCCTGTTTATTCAAAAATAATTTTAGAATATTAATGAGTTCATTTTGATGAAACTATTATGTACTTCAATCATCATATTTTTGTAAAGTCAATAATAAAGGCACCATCTTCCATCCAGGTATTATTATAAACGCTCCCCTGCTATACTGAGTAATTCGATAGACACCAACTCAGTGGCGGTTTTGCTTATGGTCATTTGGTTAATGACCCATCAAATAGAAATACAAACCGATTTTTGTTGTTTATGTCTTAATAGTATCGAGTATGTACTTACTAGTAAATCTTTCAACGTTGGAATCGCCAAGTAAATTAGAACAATTGCCAGTAGTAAAAATAGGGCTATTGCAGAACAAGTTGCTTTTATATAATACGATATATTATTGGGATTATTTTCGGGGTTAGTTTTGCATATTATAGCCGCTTCTTCTGATTCGTCATCCGTTTCGTTAAGTCTCCCTAAGCAGTACCTAAAAGATTTTTTATACGTATGAGACAAATATTATGAAAGTATTGAAGTGTCTTACATGTCTGGAACAACATAAATATCTACGAAGTTTTCTAATGTAATAATTAAATAATTATGCTCGTCGAGAGTAAAGTTATAGGTCGATATGTCTTTTGGGTCCAAAATGTATGTTTCTTCGCACTTAAATTCTGCTACCAATTCAGTTTCGTCCGTACACGAACCGTTCATCGTTATTAAATTTTCACCCTCGCAACATTTTCTTTTCTCCATCATTTCCACAGATGTGATTAATAAGAGGAGGTCAAAAACAATTGTTTTCCACATTTTTCTGAAAAATAAAACAAAATATACATACATTTTAGGATACAGAACGATCATTATGTAAAGGATTAATTGTTTTTTTTAATTTTGAGTTTAAATATGGAAATAATTTATAAAATTTCACAAATTATTATTAAAGTATACTTTTATTATAATAATTATTGAAAAATATTACAAATATAAACTCAAAGTTCTTTCTGCTTTAACTAAAAATGAGTATTTTGCTTGAAACTGTTGGTTGTTTTTTGCCTTGTTATTCATACAGTTATGATTGAAAGAATTATTTTTAGAATTCAATTCGAAATAAATGCCTCTTAGTTCAATAAATCAAACTTTGTTGGTCAATAAATTTGAAACATTTCGAAATTTTCTGGTATTTGTGTGTGTAATTATTTCAGGGCTTTCTAGGCGCGGTATCAAATGGCTAACCATTTGTTAAAAATAAATGACCTAATATATTATTATTGAAAACAATATTCTAATAAATATATTTATTAATATAATTGCAATTTACAGCTAAAGTAGGCTAAATTTTTATACGATATTTGAGGCTAAGGAAGCATTTTGTTTTTGAGGGTTTGTCTTACCTGTTAATTAATTTATTTCCTTAGGTTATTCACTAGATATGTTGCGTTGAGATGAATGTATCGGAAATAGAATACATTTTAACACTCAGTATTATGTACGGCCTTCATGTTGTACAGTAGATAGAGTAGTTGAGAGGATTTTTTGTCAGCAAATAAAAATTATGAAACGTCTTTTAGCCACGCGTGTACTGTCGCGGACATGAGAGGTGGGTTAAATTAAGCCTGTCACGGCTTTTGCGTATATATTAATAGGTTCACCAAAGGAACTATATAAGCGTCACGACGACGAACGACGAAATTATTTTTCTTTCCGTCGCTAAATCCAATAATAACTGATGCCGATTGTCGAATCCAATTCTACAATATCCGAACGCATGTGTCATTTTCACGTCGTTATTAATACGAATATGACTCTAAATTTTGATGTTCTTATTTGAAATGGATAAATAGTCAGAAAAGAATAATTCAAACAACTAATTCTGTTCCTAAGTTGTGGTTTTTTAAGGGCTGAAAATGGCAACCTAAAAAGAATTGTATTTATATAGAATTTTTCATTATTTGGATTTTTTTAAATTTTATTTTGCCGATAAATCCTAACATATTAAAATAAAACTTCATTTTCGTTACTAGTAGTCTCAAAACTTCCCTGATCAGTTTTATTTGAGGGAGAGAACGAAAAATAAATCCTTTGGATTTTTTGATGGTAGATTGTCGCGTTTAACCCCTTCTCGTACTTTTTTGTATGTTAATAATGGTGAAAGGTAATTGAGCCAGTGTATTTTTTTTTAATAAAGTAGTTATGGTACGAAAAGATAACATGAACTAAATGTTCTTTCTGTTGATTACAGGAATGTTAAAAAAAACATAAGTAATTATAATTTGAAAGAGACACTTTACCTAGTTATTTGCATAAACAGAAAAAATGGTTTTATTTCTGTAAAACTACTATAGAAACGTTACAGTTTTAAAAAGAATTCTATTAAATAGACCCCTTTAAATTGTGTACATATCTAGACTATTAGGGTTATTATTATTAATATATGTGTGTGTGTGATTTTATGGAATATGTACTAGCTATGCCCGCGACTTCGTCCGCGCGGAATAGTTACTTTCGGCAGCATTTTAAATTTTTTTCTTTTGTTTTTATTTTCTGGGCCGTAAGCCTTTTTGCCGACGTCATTACACAAAAACTTTCATTCCTTATTTGTGCCCCCTTTAGGGTAAAATTTTTACAAACTTTAAATGTCGTATTTATATCTCATCAAAAGCCTAAAAAATAAGTTTCAAGCCTCTAGCTTTATATCTACTTATCAATCTCTGTACCTAATTCTCATTTAAATCGGTTCAGTAATTTGGGCGTGAATGCGTAACACACAGACAGACAGAGTTACTTTCGCATTTATAATATTATAGATTAATATAGTTTAATTATAGTTTAAAATAGTTTATATAGCTTAGTATTCAACTACTTTTATTGATCCAAATAAACAAAACCTCTATAACTTTTTACACTTAATATTTTAATTTTCTGGGCCGTAAGCTTTTTGGACGACGTCATTACACAAAAACTTTTATCGCCTAATTTTATCCCCTTTATGGTAAAATTTTTACAAACATCGAATGTCGTATTTATTTATATCTAATCAAAAGCCTAAAAAATAAGTTTCAAGCTTCTATCTTTAAAAATTACGGAATTTCCGCACAAAGTTTCCTATTTCAACCCCTTACAACCCTTTTTTTACATTAAAAAGTAGCCAATGTCCTTTCTCAGGCTCTAGACTATCTCTGTACCAAATTTCATTTAAATCGGTTCAGTAAATTTTAGGCGAGATTGTGTAGCATACAGACAGAGTTACTTTCGCATTTATAATATTCCTCGAACTCATTTTCATCGATTTTCCCATGGGAATAAGATATTTTCCCGCAGTAAAACGTAGCCTATGTGTTAATCCAGAGTGTCAGCTAACTCCATACCAAATTTTATTGAAATCGCTCCACCCATTTAGACGTGAAAAAGTAACAAACACACACTCACACACTCACAAACTTTCGCCTTTATAATATTAGTGTGATAAAGTACACATAGAGTTGGGGGATGAAAATAAAAAAAATCTAAACTATAAACCAAGGCAACTTCTTTACCAAATTAATGTTTCATTCACTGTGTGATAGTGGGGTTAGGTTACGGTATGTAGAGGTTCCCCTCTCCTAATCGACTTTATTAAAAAAAAAATTGTTTTTTGAGATTTTTGATAATGTGGTTTGGGGGAGGGTAGAAGTTCCCTCTTGCTACCCTCTCCCATACATACCATAGTTGGCTATTATTTTGTTTTACAAATTTTGGGTTTGGGATGTTTTAGTAAACGCGCACTTTTGTTCTCTTTTCAACGATACACAACATGTGAGGTCGCATTCAACGTTTTGATTGAAGCATTTAATAACAAAAATAATATTTTTGTTATTTACCCTGGCTTTTTTTCATTGATTTCAAGGGGTCTGATATTTCTATAGCAGTATTCTCCTTTCTCATTTGAAATTGTGAGATTTTAATTTTCGTTTTCAAAATTTCTATTTCTTCTTAAATCTAAAAAATATCTCACGAAAATTACGAAAAATTTTGTTAGAATCCTGTACTTTAAGTGTTAACTATTGTGATGTCGCATCCTAAGCATTATTTTTACAATTATCCAAAAAAGGCAAGCTCACTAACTGTAACCTATCCGATTTGCTAGATGTAACTGCACCTTCATCCTTCCTGTTTGGTGCTCTGCTAGGGGCCCTTTCCCCCTTCCCCACAAAGAAAATTAATAAAATAACATGTATACTTTAGCTACAAAAAGCAATTTCAGTCTTTCCCGAATTTAGCAATTTTTAGAATAACTTTTTCATGACGAACATTTAAAAAAATTTAGCAAAATCGGTCCATCTGTAAGTCACGAAAAGACAAATTTTCAACATATTTCTCACCCCCTTTTGGGATTGAAATTTGAAATATTTTTTACAGTGTACAATGTAACCAAGCGATATGTAAGGAACTTTTGAACAAAATTGTAGATTCCTAAACCTTGTTGCTTCGACTATCAATTGATATTACAAATTTTGAAACCCTGTTTCGCCCCCGTGATGTTTGAATTTCCCAAAAATGCTTCCTCTTATTGTGTAAGGAACCTCCACGATTTTTTTTAAAGATTCTAGTCTTAGCTGTTTAGACTATACGTTGATATTAAACTTTTAATTTCCGTTTCGCTCCTTTGGGGTTGGTATACTGAAATCTCATTTTATAGGGGATTGTAGATACCATCGTATAAGTAATTTTGGCCGTGTCTGGATCGTGATATTAAATTTTAAACCTCCTTTTGACATCTTTAGATGTTGAATTTTAAAAGGTCCGTTCTTAGTGATCCTTTATTTATGCAAAATTTCAAATCTCTAGACCTAAGGGTTTGGACTGTGCATTGATACATCAGTCAGTCAGTTTATCCTTTTGAAAAAAAAAAAAACAGTTCTTGTGTGACTGCCGAAAAACATATTCTGGAAGTAAAAATCATTTTGACGACTTATCGATCTTCTCTTGGTATTTTAATTTCTTAACCTTCTTAACAAAAATACTTAAAAAAAATAAGAATTATTAATTACTGTCTAAATATTCATACATGTGGTACTAAAACTTTAAAATATAAAAGTAGTATCTTAAAATTAATCTTGACATTGTCTTTTTACTAGGTATTCACTTGCACAATTTTTTAAGTCATAAACTTTTACTTAATCGTTGTAAATCGTCACTGGACTCTTTTCATTAACGTTATAAGTACATTTCAGATCTTTTTTCATTTTATTATTTTATGTACAGAACTATTTTTTTTTAAGCATCTTGTTTTATAATATTGTGTTTGTTATTCAATTCCCTTAATTCGTCACCACAGGGAGATAATACGTCCGTATCTTCGCTTTCGTTATCATCGATTTCGCGGCATTTTTTGAAGCAAAACAAACCCCTTTCGGCAATACCTTTAATGGCACGTTTTCTGAATAGAACCAGCACCAGAAATATCAAAATACCTTGCAATGTGTTGACATAATCAAATACCACCCTGCAACATTACAATTATTTATTATTAGGTAAATCTGTTATATTTGTTACTTACCAAATGTATTGTATAAATCCTTTGGAATTGCTAAAAATGTATGATAATATTTCAAAAATCCATGTTAGTCCCATGATAACAGACAATTTCGCGTAAAGAATACATCTGAAAATAAATAGTTCGTAAGTAAGAGCACTAATATAAGTACCTACAATATGCTAGGGTGTGTAAAAAAAGTAAACAATATTATTTTACTTACTTTGTTTTAAGAACCTTCAGTCTGTGGTTTTGTCTGAAATTATGTCCAATAGTTTTCCAAAATATTCTACCGGTCCAGCAGAACATTATAATATTTGTAGTCAGTACAAAAGTTATTGGTATGTAAAAATAGACCCAGCTTGCCATTTCACCTATAAAAGAACATTCATTTGATAAAGTAATCGCTTTAATAAAATGGAGAAGCTTTTGTAAGTTATTATGGTATTGTAGAGGTTGTTGAAATTTATAGTGCTTTGTTTTGTACACGAAAACATAATGGATTTGTATCAGTGATTTTAAACAGTGATCCTTTCTCATTCTTACCTGTTATCCAGCATGAATTTATCCCTATGCCAGGCTTTAAATGATCTCCAGGCATGCTGTGAGAAATTAGTGCCACTGCAAGGAATATGAAGGGAATACCATAAGCATACCCTATAGAAAACCAGTATATGTATTTTGGGCTTGAAGATATTGTAGGGCGCCTAAAATTTTTTTAGAAAATCTGAATGCATGGGAAGATCCTGTGTTAAAGAAAACTTACACTGTAGCTCTCCACACATGAAAACAGGTCACATTTAGCCATGCGAATGCCGATAAGAAAAAGAAATAAATGTTAAAGCCCAGTATTTCACATGCTGGGGAGTCAAAATGTCCAAGTTGAACAGTTGTAAGAACTACATAGGCCACAGTTAAATTTGCTACGGCATGCATTGTACATTTTCCCTGAAAATGTTTAATTTTTTAATTATCTTCCTTTTGTTGTTGAACTAGATGACATATAGGGCTTGCGAATATTAGATACTATTCGAATAATTGGAAAAATATCAAACAATTTGAACAGTTTTTGTTTTCTTCGGAAATATTAAATCACTGAGACTTTATCGTAAATTTGGATTTGGGGAAGTTATATTTCCAGTGTTTTCAATTTTATATAAGGGGCCATCCATAAATTACGTCACACGAATTTCAGGACTTTTTAACCCCTCCCGCCGTCCTTGTCACAGATTGTCACATTTTCAAAACCCCCTCCCCCCTTCCCCCCTGATGTGACGTCACACATTTTTTAAATTTGTATATATATTTAAAAATAATCAAGAGAAAACAGTTATTTTTATTTTATTCTTACTTATATATTATATAATCTTTAATAAAATTAACATAAAGTCAAATATTTTAGATAACAGAAAAACAAATGACTAGTTAGGAAACAATAAACGACTAATTATGTTAATTAAAGATACAAAATTTTGATTTTTAACATGTGATGTCACAAAGTTTTTGACCCCCCCTGCCCCTTGTCACACTATGTCACATCCCGGTGATACCCTCCCCCCCCATTAACATGTGACGTAATTTATGGATGACCCCTAATACATAACAACTGAGCAAGTAATTCAGTTTGCTCATACCCTTGCGGTTAAATTCCATTAAGTAATTATAGAAACTACTAATAATGTTTAAAATATTTCTTTAGAAGGTTAACATAAACGGTTTACTATTGTATCCAGTAATTTTAAAGTTTTGCAATCCTTAGGTGAACTACCTCAAGTTTATTACGAAGTTTTGATTCGTTTTTCGGTCTGTTATTCCATCCTCAAACAAGCAATAAAATAAAGTGCTGTCTAAGAGCAAAATTCAAAATTACGAAGAATACAGAAATGTCAGAAACAAAATTAAAATTTGAGTTGTTCAATCAATTCGAAATGAATATAATACATATGAGAAGTCATTTGATATTTTCGAATATTCGCAAATCCCTTATGAAAGAGGAAATGCCTGCTCAAACCTGTAGGTCCCTTAAAATTGGCACAAGTATATATACAATAAGGACTAATATCATAAATATAATGGATAAAATTGCACAGCCGGCCCTTAGTTCCCAGAAGGGTTCGTCGCTCTCGTCGAAACATATTAATGCCACATTTTCATCCTTATCAGTTAAATTACCTAAGCAGTAACTGGAATACAAAAAAAAATAATTAGATTGTTTAGTTTGTCATTTTATTTAACGCAATTTCATTATTTCTTAATTATTTTGTTAAGGATAAAATTGCAAACCTTCCGTGTTCTATTACAAATTCTGAATAGCTGGGTATTTCTTCGATAACTAAATTTTCATGGGCATCTAATGTAAACGTACTAATTCCTCGTTTTTTTTTGTAAAGGTATTTATTGCAGTCTAGAAACGGTTTTGTACCATCGTTGCATCGCTTAGTTCTTATATCTAAGTGACCATCGTCCTTGCAACATTTATTGTTAGATTCTGCTGATACGCCCAGTATCATTATGGTTATTAACACAATTAATCTCCTGATTTGCAACATCTTTGTATTGCTGGTTTTTACTACACGGTAGCTAACATTATTTCTGAAAATGAAATATTTTTAAGTTTAGACAATTACGATCAAGCAACAAAGGGGGATGTATATTTATTTTATTATACAATTAAAACCCCGATGTTTCGCTGCCATGTGCGCTGATTATTCATGAGCTACAATTACATGATATTTAATTTTAAACTAAAATAATTAACACACCACTTACTTGACTACACTGGTCAATGTAAAGTAACAAGAGTGATGCAGATGCTGGTTAATATTACTATAATAAATTACTTTGTTAAAAAAGTATACACAACACTTTAGAAAACTAACTAACAGTCATACTTAAAAAATGAATAAATTAATTAATTAAGAACAGCATGGCAACAAAAAAAGCCAACGCGGGAAAAAATACAAAAAATACAACACAGTTTAAAAGTTCCTGAAAGAGCAAGAACAACAAGATTATATTTTAAGTAAGACCTAGAATTCATGGATCTACCCTCTCACCGAAAATTGTAAACGGAAAGAGAAATACACCCATTTTTCTAAACAACGTTTGTTATCGGAAGAGGGGAGGAGGGAAAACCTTTACACGACGTAACCCTAACCCACACTATATAATAATAAATGAAACATTTTTTAAATAATGTTGGATCAGTGGCGGATTTATACATTTGCCGCCCGTAGGCTATTCAAAATTTGCCGCCCCTACTGACACCTGCAATTCTATACCCTAATTCACAATCAATTTTAATGTCAATGAAATTGCAATTTTATGATTGTATTATATTTTTATCAGACTAATCAACAAATATTGATACGAATTTATTAGGATTAAAAATGTAAGAATGTTTAGAAGAACTTTCGTTGAATGGATATTTACAGCTTTTATTCATTACAATATTATCATTATCGTTTTTTTTTTAATTATCATCATTCTAAGAAATGTACAGATAATATTTATGAAATTCTGTGCAACAATATGCAATTATTTACGTGTCAATTTATTAAATTATTATTCTACACTCAAACAGGTTGTTAATATCATCAGAAATATCAATAGAAAAGTATTAATTTTCCACATATATATCTATATAATATTTGTTATTGTTATTTTTAAGTAATTTTTTTCGGATCCCATTTCTATTCGAAAAGATATATTTAAGTGGTGAAACATATTACACATTAATTGAATAGTGTGGGTGGACCTAAAGAAAAACTTATGGGAACAATTAATTTAAAAAATAGAAAAAATACTAAATTTAAAATGTAATACTTAAACGCTATTGGAATATTTTAAAAATTCAAAATCACAATAGTATATTTTATAAATAAGCGTTTAGTAATTTTTCATATACAGACGTTACTGTATAGCACTAAAATATTGTAATTTTTGTTGATTTTTTGAGCCTCGTTTTTGTCCGTGTAGAAGATAATAATTTATTACTTCTGTAAGATAAAAAAAATTTTGAGCAAAATTTGCCGCCCCCTAAAATCTGCCGCCCTAGACTATAGCCCAGGGATGGCGAACCTTTTTTGATGTCCGTGCCACAAAGTCATAAAAATTCTTTTTTAAATAGGTAACATGCCACAATAAAATTTCATTCGAAATGTTAGCGTGGTGAAACTATACGTAAGTATAATTAAACAAACAAACAAAAGCAATTCAGCTTTAAACAATTTTGTATTAATCAATGTTTTACAAAAAGCAGTATGCTAGAAACAAAATTCACGTTAAAAAAAAATTGTCTTTAATGTGATTTTTGTTGCTGTACAGAAGATGATAAAGATTTAATATCTGGTTCATATTTAGTTAATTTCAATAGTACGCATGCAGAGCTCGAGTCATCCGTCATTCTATTCCTATATTTATTTTTTATAAAATTTAATTCTGAAAATAGAGATTCACATGCCCACGTCAATGAAAATATTGATAAAATTGTCTTTGCTAATATTTTTAAAGTTTTAAACAATTAAACGTGTCAGGAACTGAATTCCATGTATAGTTAGAATTTCATCTTCTGCAATTTTATTTATTTTATCCAATAATCGATTACTTTCAATAATTTCTAAATCATTTCTTAAATCAACAAATTTTTGGTTCTATATGGTACTTGACTGAAATTCAACTAATTCCATTTCTAATTCATTAAAATTTAACCACTCAAGGACTTTTAAATTTAATTTTTCAAATGGTATTGTATCAGGATATAAAATAAATTTTGATTCGACCGCTGCGACAGCAACAACATTCAAATACCTTAGAAGGCGAAACTGGATACGCAAAATTTTTTATCTAATGCGCATCTGTATATACTTCGAAAGAATTCATGCGATATTTTAATAATAAAATGTATAATTTGACGGTTCTAGTTAACATACTAAGACAGGTATTCAGTACTACAAATTTATATCATAAACTATAAATTAAGTGTAGATTAATAATTTTTAATTCATTTCTATTAAAAAAGATAACTTAAAAAAAAAATTTGTTTTTGTGCGTGCCATCAAAACTTTCAAACGTGCCATCGGTTCGCCATCCCTGCTCTAGCCTATTCAGTCTGCTGGTAAATCCGCCACTGTGTTGGATCACAATTTTTTGTCAGTTTATAATTTCGCGAGAGTGATTATAAACTCACGATGTTCACAATTATACGGGGACATATACACGTTGATGATAATTATTTTACAAGATTTTACATCGAAGGGTCGTATACGTATACCCATCCTTGAGATTAGCATTCTAGGTCTAATTTGGTGCAATCATATACGTAATAAACAATTACTACAACATTTACAATAAATTTAAAATAAAGAAAACAACTCGAAAATTAAAATAAATTGAATTGTGTGTTAAATTAACTATTTCTTATTCTACTGAAATTATTTACTTATAATTAATCGTTATTTAATTGTACCTAGCTCATGAATAAGCTGCGTACGTAGAAGCGAAACGTCGGGTAAAACGTACAAACATTTTTTTATTTCGACCCTTTTACTTCTGTAATGTTTTTAATGGAAATAGTACCTAATTAAAACATTACGTGGAGTTAAATGACTCAATTTATACTGTAAACCACGCCTGATTCATAATTTTAGCAACAGCCTGATTAGTTTGGTTTTAAGAATTTACGGTTTTCATTAATCGCCGGTAAAAAGGACATTGATGCATTATTTCTTTAATTGATGTCAAATTTCTGTTTAAATAAACTGGCCTTGTTAGGAATGCATTGACATTTGTTTTAAAAGATAATCAGGATTATGACCCTTGAACTTTACCTTAAATGGGTAAAATATATAGGTACAAAAAGGAATTTATGCCTCCCTTTCATTTTTAGAAATCGTCGAATGTATCATTAAAAAAAGGAGGCTTAAAATTTTAGTTGAAACCTTAGATTGTATCCGATCATTTCATACACACAAAAGAAAAATATTCCTGTCTTTGGAAGAAATGTTAAATCATTACAGCTATGGCAGCTATGCCCGGACAATATATTTGTTTCTTTTTCTAATTACTAATAAATTATTATTAATTATTAGGTACTTACTGAAAAATATAGTTACATATTGCAAAATGAATTTAATAATCAAAAAGGAAAAACACCACTTACTTCAACTATTTAGGAACTTGAAACTGAATATTTCTTCATCAAAATATATGTATAAACCTGTATTTACTGAGTAAATAAAATCAGTAACTAATAAGTAAATAAGAATAATTAGAACAATTGGAAATGAACGTATGTGTTTTACTATTGGGGAACGTCGTCTTTGCTTTTTAAAATTTTATGAGACATAATATTAACCAATAATTGGCAAAATTTTAATTAAACAAATCTTATTTTTTCTAAGAATTGTGCTTCAGAAGATTTTTTAACATTTTACTAACAATAAAAATTTTAAACAATCAATTAAATTCTAGTTTTGTACAAAAATTTATAAAAAAAAAAATAAAATTACGTAAGGCAATCAGTGGCATTTAACGATTTATTTAAGTTTTTAGTTAAAAAAATAGACATTATTTTCTTGCGACATTATAAATGTGTTAATATATAGATATATATAAAATAACTTACCATTTAAAAAATATTTTCCGCATCGACTGATAGTGAGTTTCACGTATCCATATTAATGCAAACATTAACTTCAAATTGTTTATAAGTTTGTGTTTCACTCATTGGATGAAGATTATTTTTATTAAAAATTCGTTCTAATTTTGGAAGCTACAATTTTACGATTTCTGTCACATAACGATAGATACTATTCGGTGTACGAATTTGTTGTGTATCAAACATTTTCATATCAGTGCGCGTATATCTGTTATGATAAGCAACTTAAGTGAAAGCCAATTGATAAATGTATTCAGTAAAGTTCTCGGAAGGTTATCGAAATTCTATATATGCATTTAATTTACTACAATATTTTGTTTTTTTAAGTAATTTTAAGAGAATTTGTATGACGCGGAAGGTTTTGGTTTTCTTTTTTTTTTTTTGTTTAACCAGAATTGAATTAAGAATTTATTTTGGTGCATAAAGATGACTAAATTTTAAACAAAAGCGAATAAGAAATATTTATCAACACATTCTGTTAAATTATTGTCAATACATCATACTAAAATTAAATTAATTGGTCAAAGTTGATTAAGAAATTAAAATAACAAATAATGTCGTTTTATATTCAGTTTGCAACGCTGACGTAAGGTCGATATCTTTAACCTCCGAGTTTTGTAACGTATGTTACTAGAAAATTCTGTTGATTATAGGTTTTTAGTCTTGTGATAATACAATAACGTTTTTAGAAATTAAAATAACCATATGCGGGTGCTAAATTTGAACGATGGGCACGTTTTATATTCGACAAACAGGGAGGAATTTTAAGAAACTTGTACGAACAGTTTTTTAAAAAATAAAACAGTTTAGTTTTGCTAATTATGTATACGTAGCTACTTTTACAGTAGAAGAAGTGATATCGAAAAAAGAAGAACCCAACTACTCAATCGAAATGACAATCGGTACGGACTTCCTTTGTGTTAATCATAAGGTTACGGTAGGAAAAGACAATACGAATGAAATGAATGAAATCCATATTATTTTTGGCAGATTTTGGTGGATTTCGTTTGAGTTTAGTTGTTTGTGATATAAACATACGAGGTGATTCGACTAATCCGTTCATTAAAAGTTTATGGACTTCCTGTTGAAACAAACAACAAGATCTTTCAGTAATTTTGTAGTATTCTTCGTGTATAAATAGTAAAGGAGTTGTGATTAGACCCTTTATTGGCCTTAACAACTGGTATTTTTATACATACGAGATAATCTTATAAAATACTCCTCTAACAAACTTCAACATTAGACTATACAGTAGACAATGTACATTTAAGCGAATTTACATTAAACATACAAGGGGCCGTTCATAAAATACGTTCGCATGCAGGGGGGGGTCTTGCTGAGTGTGACAAGATGTGACATGGGGGGACGAGGGGTCTACGGCAACGTGACGTTCGCCGTTCATCAAAAAATTTTACTAAATTTTTACAGAATCCTTGGACTTCTGATAAATAGAAATATTATTTACTTATTTGTTCGTTAGAAAAGATATTTATTAATTTATTTAAATTTTAATATGTAAATAAAATTAATATTTTTGACTGTCAAAATTTGTGTATTATCAATCAAAATTTATAATGTTCAAGGGGGGGAGCGGTTAGGTTTTGTGACGTAATATTAAGGTATAAGGGGACCACTTAAAGTGTGACACAGCGTGATAACCGGGGGGGTTCAAAAAAAAGCTAATTTTAGCGTGACGTATTTTGTGCTTGAGAATTTAGGTAACAACGAGCGGAGTTGTGTCTCTTCGCGCCCCAAGGTCGAGGCTCATGAGAAATTGGAATACATATTTCTAAAATATACTTAAAATTAATTAAAACTTTTTAATTCTTACAATGTCTCAATAACGAGACCAGGGCTTCCTTCATAATTTATTTTCACTTCGATACGAAATAGTAACACACATATTATTATTCTATTATTACTACCTATTTAAAAAAATTGCGTCGTTAAACTGCTCTTTGTCACTTTTTCTTAAAACTTTGTATTCCAGAAATAAAAAAAAATTTATAGCCTGCATGTCTGTAGCCACATACTATATTTTGTGTTAAAATTAAATAATAGGTACAATAACAATAACACAATGATTAATTTTTAGATTAGATAATTACTGATTAGATAAATACAATACATTTAGGTAGAATATATTATGATTGTACAAGTATACTTAAAAAAATTACAGTTCTTGTTATAAACAAACGAAAAATCGTCGCATCATATTCAGATGTATACCTGGGTTAATTACGTATAAAACATTGATTATGTACAGAGTTCTTCGAAAAATGTTATAATATAAAAAAATACACAAAAATATGTATTCGTTCCTTTGTTAATTTTCTTGAAAATTAATCTAATCTGTGAGATTAACCTTTGTGGCTATTTTTTTTTATAAACAAAGGTAAATTAATAATAATGCGATTAAAACAATGATGATGAGTGCTAAGTTTCGATAAACGTAATAATTTATCACTAACTGTTCACTACACTGTAACACTGTTTTTCTGTTAAATGACGAAATATATGACTTATTAATGATTTATTTGCAGTTAATGCAATACCACTGTTAATATTTATAAATACTCCAAATTGGTATCTACCGAACACAATTATTTAATTTTTGAGTCAACCAATCTAGTTTTAATACTCAGAACACAAAGCGAAATTTTTAATTTTGGATTAGTTAGTAAGAGGTTTGGTTAGGTTAGGTTATTAATTTTTTTTTTGGGAAAGTTAAATTTTGAAATGGGTGATTTATGGTTAATACTTAATTGATTATGAATCTTCTAATTTAGAGTTTTTCTTTCCTTAAATATATATGTACACTGTGAGCCCTCCAATAGTTCTAAATTGTTAATTACTAATAATTTTACAAATTGATTAAATTTATTGTAATCATTTATGGTCAATAATATTAATTAATTTTGATCGAATATGTTAATTAAAATTAAATTTCTTTCTCTTTTCCAACAAATTATACTGTTAAGTAAAAAAAATTAACGACATCTTTTCTTTTGCGATTACCATATGATCGTAGAATAGCAATATATACAGGGTTTTTCAAGTTGATGAGCTATTAGAAGTATATGAATTAGTAGAAGGAATTCAATTCTGAAACTTGGGCTCATTTAATTATTGTTTATGTTGCTTCTTTTAAAAATATTTTCAAGTTCGATTTACATCCGGTTATACAGGAAGTCGACACCAACTTTCTTATTTTAAATGGAATGGTATATTTTTTACGCTGAATTGGAATAAAATGTGTAATTCTAAGGTAAGTTTCATAACCAACTTGTACACCTATGACGATCGGTTTCTGAGTTAATCTAATTTATAGAAAAAAAAAATCGCTACCACAAGTCAAATTATAAAACATCATAACTTCCACAAAATACGACTCAGAGTAATGAAATTTTTACTAGTAATAGCTGAATATTAGTGCTAACGCCTTGACAAAATTGAACTAAATAATTTATACAGGGCGTTCAAAATAAAATTCTAAAGTTTAAGAACTTCAAACACCAATAACTGCGTTTTTTCAAATAGCACCTACCATATTTTATTCTTTCAATCGATTCCTTTGGAGGGGCGAATTCGAAAGCAAGATAAAAGTATATTTTTCTCCAGAAAAGTATGTTGGATTGATGAGAAACTAAATTTATACACACAGTTTACAAAAGGTTAAAATGGTGATTTTTTGAGAAAATGCACCGGTTAAGGGTGGGGGGTTGTAGGGCCTACTTCTTTTTGGATGGGCCCATTTGTATACGAAAAAACGTGGTCAAATAAATACTGAAGTTTGCTCTGATATGATTAGCTTTTTATTGCAGTTATACTCTTAAAATCTTAAAAAATACATGAGAAATAAGTATTAGAGTTTTGTTAAGTGTGATGTCCTTATATTAAGTAGTTATATAAAAATTAAGTAATAAGTAGATTGCATAAAAGATAAATGCTTAAAGTATTTATAAAAATATGTGCTCATGTGTTGTAAATACTGCCAAGACGCTATATTATATATTGTTATTAATATAAAATGAACACGTTTCGCTTATATACTAAATGAGAGAAATAAAAATATGTATGTACAATAAATTAAGTATTCCGTAGATAGGTACGTGAGAAAAATATTCGAGTAAGTCGTTTCGAGATTTCTTCAGTTTTTGCAGTCATTCTCTATTACGTTATAGTTTATAGTAGTAAAGCAGAACAATCCATGTATTTTAATTACTGGTCTTGAGATAAAGATGTTCGTACCTCTTCGCTTTCGTCGCATTCTTCATCTTTTAAAGCTGTCCATTTTTTCGGAAATTTCAAACCCAAAATTTCTCTTGCTGCCAAACCCCTTAACGCCTTTTTACGCAGAATTACTAATATCAGTAATATTAAAACACCTTGCAATGCGTTTATATAATCAATTACAATCCTGTAAAATAAACACAGTAATTAATGACGTTTTTGAAAAGGTTAAAATTATAATTTTACCAGATGTAGTCTACAAAAGTTTTGTTGTCGTCGAAAGCAAACGATAAAACTTCGAAAATCCAAGTTAATCCCATTATTATGAACAGTTTTAAGTACAAGAAGAATCTAAACAACAATACAAAATGTTGAAAAGCAATTTAAATAAATAGCCATATAACGTACTTGTATTTGAGGGATGAACATTTTGGATGATTGTCCCCCATCTCGCTCCAAAGAACTTTTGCTGTCCAGATGAAGAAGATACAATTTGCGATTAACAATATTGATAAGGGACCATAAAAATATGCCCACGTTGCCTTGCGACCTTAAAGATTTTTTATTATAATACAGGTACGAGGTGTAAAGTAAACTGTGAAATTTGTCTTATTAACAAATGGCAATATTTTATCATTAATTTTTTAGCGATTAACTTACTGTCAAACCAGCACATATTGTTTCCAAATCCCGGTTTTATGTGGTTACCAGGAACGTGATGAGAAACCAAAGCTATCAACAGTAAGATAAATGGTCCGCCATAACCATAGATGCAGTAGTTACGAAGGGAATCCCTTGTATTTCTTAAAAACGTTGGATTTCTATAAAAATATAAGTTTGGGATTCGCAAGGAATTATTATAGTTTAGAGATTGCTTACACTACTGTCTTCCATTTGTTGTAAGAAAGTATGTTGAGCCAGAAAAAGGCGATCATGAAGAAAAAGTACATAATGAATGGTAAGACAACACACAGGGTGTCGGGAACACTCGTACTAAACTGAATTATGCTCAGAAAAACGAATGACACTGCCAATCCAAAGATGGCGTGCATAATACATTTGCCCTGTGAAAATTGTAATGCAGTTATTGATAAATAATAATTGTATAAACCAAATTAACGAATTGTAGGTTTTGGACAAATCATATTATGAAAATCAAGACCAAGACCAAATAAGGACGAAGAACACACAATTTAAGAGATTTTCATCTGTTAATTCACAATTTCTAATCCTTGAAAGAATCGATTTAGAAAACAGTTTGATTTAGTCTCAGACGACAGAAAACTGTAAACTGTAAACCTACCAAATGATGAATGATTTCATTTTTATGGTGTCTCAAATTTAAAAAATTTTGTTCACCTTCGTAAGCAATTTATTTATTCTATTACTGTCAGGAGTTTCATGATAAAAAAATAACTTAAGTATTTACCTGAAGATCCCTTAGCGTTGGCACCAGTGTATAGACTAAGATGGTCAAAAAGATGCATACAGTGGTGATAAGAAGAAACACCGCCCTTAACATATATGCCAGCCTACTTTCTGAAAATTTATGTTCTACACAAAGTACGGCTATATCAGTTCCATTTTTATTCGTCGTCATGCAATATCTGTAAATTTGAAATATAAATTATTTGAGACATATTAGATATGTTAAAATAGGGAAAAATATTCACAAACTAAAGATTTGTTTTATGCAAACAAAGATGTGTAAATTGAATCATCATTTAAAATATTTATTTATACAGGGTGACACATTGTCATGGTTATGTATGTTGAATATCAAGAAATGTCAAATACAAAATTTGTTGGGTTTAAAAAGGGATAGATATTTATTTATTCGTTGGTTATTACATATCAGAATTTTGGTAGTTAACTTTTCTCATTCTTCCCTTTAAGTACCTACTGAAAAAAATATTTACATATGTCGATACCTGATGATTTTATTAGAAACCCTTTCAAATAAACAAAGGGTTCCTTTTGAAAGTATATTTTTAACTTTTCTGCAATTATAATAGCAGTAAATGAAAAGAAACTCACGTTCCCAGCTCATGAGGTTCGCCTTCAAAAATTAAATTGTTCTCTTCATCAAGGGTAAACTCGAAAAAATTTGGATTAAGAATCACAGCATCTTCGCATAAAATTGTTGGTTGGCTACCATCTGCGCAGTGTGTCTTATTCCTTAATCGCACCTCGTTCAAGCAACACCTGTTTGCAGTTTCTGTCTCTGCTATTGTTACATATGATGATGCAGTGATGAAGACGAAATAGAAAAGTGTTTGGCCAACAGCCATAATGCCACTCACTAAAAATAGAAACAAACAAAACGTAAACATTATATGTAAAGAAGTTTAAGTTCTTGTCTTGGTCAGCAAGAAATTGAAAACTGAAAGAGCCATTTGTGGATCGTTTGAACTAAATATTTAGTTCTCATCAGCAATTAAGTACAATTGGTAAATTCCAATAAATAACCAAATAACCGTCCAAATTGAAGTTGCACCTTGCAAGCAAGTTGATTAATATCATGTTACCAACTATATATCGCCATCTGTAGACATTTACTGCTAACTTAAAGGATTATTTCATAACATTCATAGCTATCATGTTTGTAATACTGGGTGTTTTATTAAGTTACATTTTGGTAGTGTGACCTACTTCAGCTACCTCAGGGAATTGTAATATTGTGAGAATGGTAGGGTGGTGGTGAGACTTACTGACAAGGGATGGTCTCCATGTGATAAATGCCCAGTGGGACCTTATTAAGTAGAACGTTTTCTATGTTTTTACTATTCTAACTGACATAAAGAAGTGCGAATTTATATGGTGTTTTGAAAAATATTTAATTAATTTGATAAGGTTTTATACAGCAAATAACGCTTAAACTAATTACAGAATTATCAAATATTACTTGCCTTATTAACACTATCTAGGCCTTAATAGATATTAAGGGCGAGCGATAGCGGTCACCGGCTACACCACCCTAACCCATCTGACGCGTTTATTTACTGCTTCACTTCTCCAAACTGACTAAGTTGTTCTTTTATAATGACTCATAGAGTGTTTTTTTAATTAATATTCAGAACATTGTTTACCAAATAATTACTCTACATATTTTTAACACAATAAAGCTGATGAAGTAATATTTCAAAGAAAAAATAATAATGATATTTCGATTATTTGAAGAAAACTTCTGCCGATATTTTCTTACTCAATGTAAATACTCATTTAACATAAATAAACCGTTGATTTTAGAATAAGCAAAAAAGTTTTGCATGAAGCAGTCATAACTAATCATGGACAAAATTGTATTAAATCAAAGAAACGCGTCAAAAAAATATTTTTCTAGTGAAAAATAAACTTGCACTTTTAAACCAATAGTTTATTTTTGAAACAAGTATTTCTTATCAACACATCACACCCCACTAACAAGAATTACGAGCAGAAACCATCCTGCAGCCAACAATTGCATTATCGATTTTAAAAAACTACATTTCTTACATAGATTTTGGGTGTAGAACTGTATTATAAATATACTTAGGGGCCGTTCATAAAATACGTTCGCATACAAGGGTGGGGGTCTTGCTAAGTGTGACAAGGGGGGAGAGGGGGTCTACGGCAACGTGACGTCAAAAAAAGCTAATTTTAGTGTGACGTATTTTATGAACAGCTCCATTGATTATAGTTTATTGTTTTTTAAATTTTTGATTGAATATTTTCAATCCTGACTTCTCAGTCAAGCGAATACTTTTTTAAATGCATATTTTTTACATAATTAAATTCAAATCCACAACAAGGTTTTCCCAATATCTACATAGGTATATTAAAGAAAATAAACACGTATTGTACCTAGGTATAAGGATCGTATTCTTATTTAAATACACCTAGAATGAGAGCAAACGTCTATATAACTCGAGTGTTCAAATATGTATTTATTTACTACAAATCGTATCTAGGTAATGTTGGGGGTAATTTAGATGCTTTCCCTCAAAATTGTAACTTAATAAAATCGAGAATCAGCGCAATTAGGAATACAACTAAAAAACTTATATTTACATTACCAATTTAGTAATTTTTTAAATTATTTATTGTTCTTTATTCTTTGTAGGTACCCCTGGTTATTTTAGGAAATTTCTAAATATATCTTATAATTTTCTCATAATTTTTAGTTTAAAAAGAAAACGTCTTTTATTAGACTAATTAGATAATGAAAGTAATTATAACATTTTATGGGCTAATTGCCAAAGCTTATAAAGCTTAATTGTTTCATGTCATATTAGTAGTACCTAGTATTCTTTATTAGTTACTTCACATGACGCAAAAGCTAAAAATATTTTGAATAAATAAAACATGATTTGTAACGAATCTAATCGAAATATAATATGTAAAAGAGTTGTAAAGGAAATAACCTGTCATGGATTGATCACTAATTATATGTTTTATTAATTTTTTCTATGATATTGATAGATGAACTTTTTTTATTATTAAGTGTTGTTTCGATTAATCAGTTAGGTACCAGTTTGGTCTTCTTATTTGATATTCTTGTCGTTTTTTTACCATGCAAGGTTGAAATAACGGATAGAATTTTAAATGAACTTATGCTAATTAGACACGCCTGTCTGCTTGCCTAATCCATTGGTTCTTAACCTTAACCTTAACCACAAAGGTTTTTCCGAAACACAGTCCATAACGGTTTTGCTTATAATTAAATAGCAAACAACAATTAGTAAAAATATTATATTTAGGCCTGGTAAATTAATAGTGAAAACTAACTTAGTGATCGATACCTACTGGTTTTATTTGTGGAACAGCAACTTTCATATTCTCATTTATATTTATTTATTTATTTATTTCATTTAAACGGACTGAAGAGCCCAATTACAAAATAATTACAAACAACGCAGAATGCTAAGGAAATGCCTGGCATTGCATTCTTAAGAAGAAAAGTAAAATAACATTTAAAAGTTATACTTACAACAAATATTCAAAATAAGCTAAATAAATGAAAACTAATTAAGTCACTTGTCACTTAATATAAACTTATTTTATTATCACGAATTAAGTTGAAATATTAAAGAGTTCATAAAGTTATGACTGAGTCGAGGAGTTTCTACACATATACTTAAATTCAGATATACTATTTAATTCACTGGTTCCAAGCTCTTGTATTAGAGTGTTCCATTGTCTCCTCATCCTTGCGATATTTGAAAATCTTTCGTGGTTTCTTCTATTTAATATGTATTTGTTAATGTAGAATAAGAAAATTTCAATTTAATAAAATTTTAGTAGTTTTGTGAAAAACAGTATTACTTTATTGATTGATTGATTGATTTCAAAAGGAATCTAAAATTCATTAGGTGTTACATATGAAAATTTTGTGAGGAAGATTCGTTGCTTTCTCATATATATTCTTGTACCATATAAAAAAAATAGTAATACCTACATTTGAAAAGATACGGAACCCACGACAAGGGAATTAAACTAGCACTTTACTAATTGTTTTGTTGTTACAATCATTGGAATTTTGCATTAGCTTTCCTATTTTGACCGACCATTTTCTATGCAACACGGCATTCTGTGAAACATCGCTTAGGAACCACTGACTAATTCCATAATGAGATGTATACCTACTAGAATTTATTCAGCATTTATTAAAATTTAATGTGTTATGTACTCGGAATTTCTTAATGCTATTTATTTAGAAATGATGAATTATCCAATTAGGTAATTACAATAGGTATAATTTCTTCTAGTAATTTAATCATAAATTATTGTTTATCTACACTTATAGTTTTCTTTTCCAGCAGTTAAGTAGTTAGCAGACTGAAAAGGTTAGGACCTAGGGCGGCAGATTTTAGGGGGCGGCAAACTTTGCTCAAAAATTTTTTTGTCTTACAGAAATAAAAAATTAATTATTATCTTATACACGGAAAAAACGAGGCTCAAAAAATCAACAAAAATTACAATATTTTAGTGCTATACAGTAACGTGTATTTTTACCTATTTTTTAAATTAATTATTACCATAAGTTTTTCTTTAGGTCCACCCACACTATTCAATTAATGTGTAATATGTTTCACCCCATAAATATAGATATTTATTCGAAGAGAAATGGGATCCGAAAAAAAATTGCTTAAGAATAACAATAACAAATATTATATAGATATATATGTGGAAAATTAATACTTTTCTATTGATATTTCTGATGATATTAACAACCTGTTTGACTGTAGAATAAAAATTTAATAAATATACACGTAAAAAATTGCATATTGTTGCACAGAATTTCATAAATATTATACATTTCTTAGAATGATGATAATTAAAAAAAAAAAACAATATCTAATGATAATATTGTAATGAATAAAAGCTGTAAATATCCATTCAACGAAAGTTCTTCTTAACATTCTAATCCTAATGACTTCGTATCAATATTTGTTAATTAGTCTGATTAAAATATAATACAATCATAAAGTTGCCAATTTCATTGACAAAAAATTGATTGTGAATTAGGGTATTGAATTGCATGTGTCAGTAGGGGCGGCAAATTTTGAATAGCCTACGGGCGGTAAATGTGTAAATCCGCCACTGTAAGTATTACATAGTAGGTAAGTACTTTTGTTAAAGGTATTAGTTAAGTGCACTGTAATAAGTCTTGTTATATGAACTATGATATAATACTTAGCTCATTACGTATAATTATACGTGCGTTTGGTTTAATGTTTTTTACCTGGCCAAAGGTCAGAGTCTCAGAGTTCCTCTATTTTTATGATTTACGTACATTGCTGTAAAGATAAGAGTGTACAATGTACAACCATTTATTGCAATTGAATTGTATATTAATATACAGCGAACAGAGCAAACTGTATAGCATTATAAATCGGTTTAAATATTTGTGGTTCAGCCAGCTACGATTTAACTTAAAAGGTTATTTTTAGAAGGCGCCAGCAGTACAACAATAATTGCGTATATGACTTCCTTTTATCTGTGTACATTCGCATACGCTTACTATACTATACCGACTGAATCGTAGTTTTATTATTGCTTTATTAAAAAATAAGTTATCTCGAAAAACTTTAACATTTGTTTTATCCACAATAACAGTGAAATAAAAAAAAATTCTTTTATTCTGTTCATTAAGCAGAATTAATATATTGATATTGTAATTGATTTATTGTATTTTTTTTGAGACAACTTTTACAAAATTAAATTTGTATTAGGTATTGGAACAATAAAAACTCAATAAATAAATAAAAGTATAGGTATTTATTGGATTGTAAAAGTAACTTACTTAACGTCAGTTCTGTTTTTATTATCTTGTAATCCTTTTTAAAACTTATTTCACATTCACTTGAGATATAAAACAGTTACACCGGCAAATATTTCGTTGCTGTTTATGTGTAAACTTTCATCAGTAAGTTTTGCGGTAAACAACTGCGAATGGTAACATAAAAGGTCTCGAACTGCGTTTATCGAAGTGTTTCACGTGTCTGCCTCTCTTGGTTTGGCCACTGAGGCTTGGCTCGACTTGGCTTGGCGGATAATAAAGCGGCTAACCGTGTTTTGAATGTGTTTACACACTTTACACTAACAAGCCCAAGAAGTTGTCCTCTATTATAACTTCACATTGGCATGTTGAAAACAACTGAACAATACGGTGATACTGTATCAGAACATTTTTATGTTTACGACAACCTACAGTAGCTACAAATATAACAAATAATATTAACCGAACTTGTTGATAAAATTAGCGGTTTTGAGTTAGGTATCTGACTCGGTTTTCAGAAGATACTTAACTGTTTACCGTTTTCAAATATCTTTGATTTCACTGGACAACCTAAATTAATTTTTTTTTGTGACATTTTGTCTTTTATCGAATTGTTTCCTGGCTGGTTCCCACGTTGTCGGTTTACTTGTCTTTTTGTGTGTTTTTTTTAAATATGTTGTATGTTAGCAGCATTTCCTTTTGTCGCGGTCACAGCTTCTAAACTAATTGATAACAATAAATTCTTTTTTGTAAATATTTTTAACGTTGTATTATGATACCAAATCGGTCGGAAAAATTTTGAAAAAAAAAATTATAAATGGTGCAAAAACCTGGTTTAATTATCATAAACTAAAAAAAAAAAGGTATTTTCCTTACACAGTTATTGCGTCTAAAATTCATATATTGTGAGAAATCTAGAGTTGCGCCACTATGACAATTTGTATATAGGTAATTATACGTACATCTTTACGATCTTTCAATATGTAAGGTCATTATTATATATTTTATATACATAATAAGTTACTGTACAACCCCAAACCCCGGTAAATTCTAAGATTTTTTAGTAAAACCCAAGGGGAGAACCTTTACACACCGTAACCTATCCCACATAATATAAAGGAATGAAACGTAAATTTGGTAAATATTCAGATATAATTAATTTTAAAACTAACTGCACAGGTATTTTTTTATTAACGACCAAAAATGTGCAAAAAAATGCATTGTCTCTTGCTTTGAAGACTTAAAGAAAAATTAAAAATTTGTAACTGTATGAGAATGCTATACCTAATTATCTACTGTTGCTGCCTTAATCATTAAATATTATGAACATAATAAAATTACAATCTCAAACACGAAAAATATGAAAATTGTTAGTTCATTAGTTAGTTCTTTCTGATGAAATGTTCTTTAACAAGTAGATATATTAACTTAAAAAATGCTTCATGTAAAAACTTTGACCTTTACGAAGTATTAGAAAAACAACACATTATTGATAGTAAATAAATAGGTATCTATAGTTAAGGATCTAATTAATCTTAACAGTAATGTTCATCAAGTGCGTCCGAATAAACCACTTAATGTTTTTTACTCCTAAGGTTTATTACCCAACATTCTGATTCTGATTTTATTATTGTCAGTTTGGCGCCAATAAACTTATTCATCAGTTCTAATAAAAACTAGAACATCAAAGAAAATTGAGTCAACAACATTCATAACAAGTCTTGAAACACCAGAAATCGACGACATAACTTACATGTATGCAGTGTGTGGTATTTATAATGATTTCACAAAATACAATCCAATAGTGTTGTAATATTTTTTAATCTAATTGTAAATACAATTGAGCAACCAAAACGTCTTCATAAATTTTAATCTGTAAGGTAACTAACCTATTTCTTATTATGATCCGGTGGAAATTGATAGGTATATCTAATTATTGACATAACTCATATTCTTTCTATCAAAGCTGCAACTATTTGCAGATCGCCAGGGCCGGTGTTAAAACTATCATAAATAATAATTTCAATCGTACAAAAGTATTACTAAAACCATTTACAGTTACAGAGTTAACTTTATTCAAAATTTATTCCTATTGTAAAGCATTTAAGATTATGTATACTAAAAACACATTCAAAAGGATGGTCTAATAATAGGATTAATGGGTTTTGCCTGATACAAAATCAATATTTAAACAACACTTCCGAGTGATGAATGTATTACGTTAGTTGTTCTAGACGTGAATATACTTTTTTATTTGCTTACATCACAGCAAAAAAATTTGGTTATCTAAATACGAAATACGACAATTATCGTAATTATTTTAGTATTTTTAATGAGTGCGTGAACAAAGCCTCTGTTGTGTATCACTAATTAAATGGACGCACCCTGCCTCATGTCCCAATAATTGATGTAAATTTTTAGCCAAATTGATTACTTAATCCCAAGCTTCATGGAAAAAGGAGAACAAAACAAGGGGTGATTGATTTAATTACTCGACAATTGTTTCGACCTAACCGATTATTTTCAAGAGTACCTACCAACCTACTGTAACCACTCATCCCCGGGTCGGGTCAGGACCTGTTAAAATGGTGTCCGACTGGTAATTAAAAATAAAACAAACAATCAATCTTCCAAAGTTATTTATTAAATTCAAAAAGAAATGTGATAGTCAATGGTGGTAGTATCTTTAAATTTACGCTGTGTGATTTTAGTAACAATTAGTAATAGTAAAGGCAGTTAATATCAGGAAATTGGACATCAATTGTATAGAAACGCAGACAATCAATTCCGCAACGTTTCGACCATTTTATTTGGCCTTCTTCAGGCGTCTATAACATACATAAACGAATCATGAAAATAACTAATAATATAAAATAACAATAACATCCTTATACAACTTAAGTAATATAAGAAAACTTACCTTGATTTAGTAATAGTTTTTTTATATATTATATTAACGTATTTAGAGGGGTAGCAGGTATGACGTAGATAACAACAATATAGGGTGTTGCTACAAAGTATATGAGACATGCCACTTAAGGTTCATCGTCTCTACCAGTGAGTTTCGAGACATGTCACTTAAGGTCATCGCCTCTAAATAATGTTGGTCGGTATATGTCAATTAAGATCGTCGTCCCTAAAACAAAGATGATTACGAATAAAAAAGTGTGGAGACTTACTCATCATGTGGACAAATAGTTCTTTGTTTGAATTTCAGAGTCATTTGTGTGTATGTATCATCGTGCTCGTTTTTATAGATATTGGGCCTAAAGGGAAGGAACCAGACCATATTTGGGGACGTTAGACTGCACCCTACAACAATATATTATTTCCATAGCTGAAAGAGTCGTATTAGTACGGTGAGGCTATCTCGGACCGAAGTGCAAAGCAGGCCATATATTTCACCCATGTCTCGCCACAGCCTATCAAGTTTCTTCTAATAAACTCCCTATTAAAGAGCAACAATAACAACTCCCTATGAGAGTCTCCCTCTTCCTTGCCAGAGTAGGTGGAATGTCGGAGACCTGTAGAGAGCAACAATAGCAACTCCCTATGAGTCTCCTTCTTCCCTCTTTCGCATTAGGGTTAATTCAATTTAAATTTGTAAAAGTAAACTTTTTGTTGCGTTATATATGAATGATTTTTGTTCTTGGCTGGAAAACGCATAGTGTCCTAGATATTGACATTTTTCGAAAAAAACTACCCTAAATTTCTATGGACAACTTTTCGTATTTTTATGTTCAACTAAGTACTCATTTTAATTGTTGGAATGTCTAGTTACAAATGGTAACTTCAAATTCTGACCCCTCCTCGACAAATTCCTGGCCCTTGTAAAGTTAAAATAACATTTTCAATATATATTACATAATAATCAATTTAACAATATTGACTTGTTTTGGTTTTAGAATAAATATTGTTTTGCTATTTATTTATAAAACTAGGAAATTTGCAAACAATTAATTATTCTAAATAAATTTAGCTCTTTCGCTTTGGGAATTTTCTTCATCATCGATCGAAATTTCAAATTCAATTATATCTTATATTTTATAGCTGTATAAATAGATTTAATCTCTCTTTTTTGTAATTGTGATTTGGATTAACATAATACACACCCACAAAATTACAATCTTTTCAAACACTTTTAGCTTTTCCTGTTTTTATCCTGCGGAGTTGTAGTTGTTGTTAAAGTAAAATTGCAAAGTGGTGTTTGTTTTTTCAATTCGTAAATGGTTTTATTTGACGTCAGTGGACTATGAAGTAAATTTTTACTAAAGTTAACGAAAACCAGGACCCAGATGTTTTTCCTTTTGGAGCACGACTCATTTCAGTTTTAGGTAGCTATATTTAGGTTACGAAGTTATGTGTCAGTTCTGTACACAGAAATACTTCTTTCTATACCATTGAAATGCAGTTTTGAATGCAGAATCCAGCGTATGGTTCATTTAAATATTGTTATAGGTACCTGACCATGTTTTTTATTTAATTTTATTAGGCTACACTTTTCCGAAAAGAGAAAATAAACTTGAATCTATATGTTTGGTCTCGTTCGTGTTACTTAATTATACACATATGGAATTTGTTGATCCGAACAGGGATTTGAAAAACGCCAAGCAGCTTATTTGAAAGAAATTGGGACAATACCAAAAGCAGAAAGAACATTCACAACTCGAAAAAAAAATGTCTCCCTCTGTTATTAGTAGCACACCCGTAAAATAAGCTTCAGAAATAAAACAAAATGAACAAGTAGAGTTGAAAAAAAAAAATTAAAATTGAAAAAGGCTAAGAAAGAGGAAGAAAATAAGTTAAAAAAAAAAGAAAATTGGCAAAGGACATCAACATTTAGGTCATCAACATCATTACAATGTGACTACGATAAGCCTGGTCCAAGTAGTCTTAATTATTCTACTAATCAGACGACATTATGCAATAAAAGTCACTTGTCCAGGTTGTAACGAATTATATACATATCTTCCAATAAATTGAAAATTGGATCTACTGTTTGTCTTGTTTCATGGTTGCACGAGAAATGTTCTATTGCGATTTTTGCATATAAGCCATCTTACCGCAACGCGTTCGTCATCTTAGCCGATGTATGGTGTAAGACGACTAAAATGTCAATTTTTAGTTATTATTGTAACGACTTTTCTAGCCGAAAATATTTATTTAAATAATTATTTATTTTACACTATTTATATAACACTTAACACTAACTTAGAATTACTGTTTATATCATAACAATTCTCTTATTTAGATCACTTTTGTCTATCGCTTATCGTCTTGATTCGCGCACGGATGCTTTCTCACCTACTACTGTCCCCCGGCCCAAAGATGATCACTTTAAATACACCTTTCGAACTGTCTAGATAATTTCTTAAAGAAATCCTGATTGTTCCCGAATTATGAATAATAATTAGAAAGCCGTCGATAATTCACAGAATTGATCGTGTTACTTGTCGCTGGAGCTTGTAAGCCGATAATGATAAAAGAGCCGCGCGCTGGGACTGGGCCGTAAACATGTTAGCGATAAGAAGTACATGCACACAAATCGTTATCACTCACACGCACGGTATCACTGGACGCTACATTACTTTTTTTAGAAAAAAGTGTTAATTTTTTTATTATCGCAAGTGTATTTGTAGTTTTACATTTTCATTTACATTTCATTAAACAAATATTTATATATTATTTTAAGCATTTCTCTAAACATCACCACTTTACACCACTTTCCCCTGCAGTTGTATAATTCATGTACTTCCTATGGGTACCGCGTCAAATGATATTAAGCGAATAGTTCATAAGTTACAATAAAAACAATATAAACATACATATTTGCGTGTTGCCCAGTTTTTAATTTAACTCCCTTATTAAATGAAAAGTAAGAGGTATCTACAACAAAATATTTATTACACTTAATACCATTATTTAAACCCTCTCTCCCGACTCCGTTGTTATCAAAAATAAGCAAAGCAAAAACCCCCTATTCCCTTTTAATGCTTACTTGAACGGTCCCTAAGGGGAAGGCAAGCCCTGTCCGTCGTTATCAATCCTACCACAATATTCAGTGCATTTGAAACATACCTATGTACCTAATAGAAATCCTAATGTTCGCATCAGAAAATTTCATATGTGTGTATAAAGGTTGATTACTCGGAAATTTGGATCAAAGAATAAGGCGATGTTAAATTTTCAAAATTTGTGCTACTTTTCGTTAATTTATTGTCCAACTTTTTCAAACAATATTTAAGATTAACATCCACGTTCAAGTATTATAAACAAATTATTTTAGGGTTGTCACAATATTTTCAATAAAAGCAGGCAAATAAAATATTATTTTGTGGACTAGTTCCAACTAAATCACAGATCTGTAAAACCAACGAAACTTTGCAAAATTTTGGAAAAATAACATAATATTTATTTTCCAATATTGTTTCTAAATTGGGAACGTTCCACTCTAAAGTATCTAACATTTGACTTTTGAGTCTTAGATATGAACATTGTTGTTATTGTTTAGTATTCGTCTTGAATAAATTTCAGACCTATTTTGCTTCAATAGTGCAAACAAAATAGATTAAGCTAAACAACGTTAATATAACTGCATTTTTCAAGGAGTAGACGGTAAATTCTATCTTACTGAATCCCATCAGCACGCCATAGTCTACCTCTTTAGTGTGTTTGTTCTTCTGCTGCTTTTAATTAATTCTGACTTATTTCTGGTTCCAAATTGGACCGGCTATATTTATTATCATTTCACTGGTTTATTGATTAAGGAATTAATAAATTTCAGTCGTGTCAGTTTTAATTCAATGTTTACGAGCTTTTTAAAACATGAACTAGTTGGAAAATACAGATGACGTTACCTCATCTTTATTGTTAAGTGGTGTGTAGCATCGTACCATGTTATAATTAATATGACTCACATTTAAATTATAATAATTGCAAATCACAAACCATTTTCTTTCTTAAATAAAAATAACAAGCCGTTTACTGATTTTATAGCGCTTGATACTAACAATATTTAATTAACATAATATATTTATGCACCGGCCTTGTTAAATTCTTTGACACTGAGTAAATCGCTAATACCAGTGAGGAAGTAAGAAAAATATAAATTTGAAATAGTACTAAATGTAAAATTATTTTGAAAAATTTATTTGAAATAAAGAATACAATGTTCGTGCAGCGTTAGCGTTTATTTAATCTTTATTCAGAAAAAGAACAAAAATTATAAAACGAATAGAAGAAAAGCTGAATAGTAATTTTAAAGTCGATAGGGAAATCGTTTCTTAAAAATAAATTAAAGGAAAGATTAGAAATTTATTTCCATATTAAATGAGTTAAGCTAATACTTTCAATCGATTCACTGGTCGATAAAAATGAACTTTTTTTGTGACACAGACGAAACAAGGTGTAAAATATACAGAGCGGACATAAATATTTCTTGAATTGTTAGAAATGTCGAAATGAAATTTTGAAAAATCTTATACAATTTGTTTACTACTTTAGTTATTTTTATGACGCCTATTTTTTATTATATTATTTATATGACTTACTATAGGGATTTTTTGAAATAAAATTTTTCAATTAATGTATCACACTAATATTATAAAGGCGAAAGTTTGTGAGTGTGTATGTTTGTTACTTCTTCACGTCTAAACGGCTGGAGCGATTTTAATTAAATTTGGTATGGAGTTAGCTGACACCCTGGATTAACACATAGGCTACGTTTTACTGCGAGAAAATATCTTATTCCCATGGGAAAATCGATGAAAATGAATTCGCGGAATATTATAAATGCGAAAGTAACTCTGTCTGTATGCTACACAATCTCGCCTAAAATTTAATGAACCGATTTAAATGAAATTTGGTACAGAGATAGTCTAGAGCCTGAGAAAGGACATAGGCTACTTTTTAATGCGAAAAAAGGGTTGTAAGGGGTTGAAATAGGAAAGTTTGTGCGGAAATTCCGTAATTTTTAAAGATAGAAGCTTGAAACTTATTTTTTAGGCTTTTGATTAGATATAAATAAATACGACATTCAATGTTTGTAAAAATTTTACCCGAAAGGGGATAAAATTAGCCGATGAAAGTTTTTGTGTAATGACGTCGTCCCAAAAGCTTACGGTCCAGAAAATAAAAAGTCACTAGTCCACGCGGACGAAGTCGCGGGCATAGCTAGTATTAAAATAAAACAAACTGTAAATTTTAATTGTTAACTTTTTTTAGAGATTACAGCCTCGACTGAGCGTATTTTCAATGAGACACATCCATAATTGTAATTTATTTTGAAAATTTTGTGGAATTAACAAATTCATTATTAGTTTTAATTTCAATGTGAAGAATTTTAAAGATATCCGTTACATAATCAAAATTTCGTTTTGATAACTGCAATGGTTCAAGAAATAACTATGTTCTCTCTGTATAAAACACACCAAAAAAGCCTAAAATAGCATTAGATTTTTATCATCCATAGTTTCTTTGCTAAAGGGCATTACAATTACTTTCCTTTCCTGGGTTAAGTGGAGAACCCTTTTTTTTTTCGATCCTGCCCTTGTCATGTTTTGTATTTATAACTAATGAGCTTAAATAGAGAAATACCGTTATGCCACCGTTGCTTGAGTCGCCCTGAAGACGATTCTAATTTTTTGGTTGAGCAAGGTTTAAAATTCCCTTTTATTCGTGAAGTAGGTCAAGGTACAAAAAAACTTGGACGGATTCATATAGTATTATAAATAATGCAGTGTTGTTTGTTTTTTATTATAGTTTTTTGGCACATATTTATATTTTGAACGATGGTAGGCATATAATTTTATATTCTTTACTGGCTATGCAGCATTTAAAATTTTTTTCATCTATATTTTTATTTTCTGGACCGTAAGCCTTTTTACAGACGTCATTACACAAAAACTTTCATTACTTATTTTTGCCCCCTTTAGGGTAAAATTTTTACAAACTTTAAATGTATTTATATCTAATCAAAAGCCTAAAAAATAAGTTTCAAGCCTCAGCTTATTATCTACTTATCTATCTCTGTACCAAATTCTCATTTAAATCGGTTCAGTAGTTAGGGCGTGATTGCGTAACACACAGACAGACAGACAGAGTTACTTTCGCATTTATAATATTGTATTATAGATTAATACAGTTTAATTATAGTTTAAAATAGTTTATATAGCTTATAGTATTCAACTACTTTTATTGATCCAAATAAACAAAACCTCTATAACTTTTTATACATAATATTTTAATTTTATCCCTTTAGGGTAAAATTTATACAAACATTGAAAGTCGTATTTATTTATATCTAATCAAAAGCATAAAAAATAAGTTTCAAGCTTCTATCTTTTAAAATTACGGAATTTTCGCACAAACTTTCCTACTTCAACCCTTTACAACCCTTTTTTCGCATTAAAAAGTAGCCAATGTCCTTTCTCAGGCTCAAGACTATGTCTATACCAAATTTCATTTAAATCGGTTCAGTAAATTTTAGGCGAGATTGAGTAACATACAGACAGAGTTACTTTCGCATTTATAATATTCCGCGAATTCATTTTCATCGATTTTCCCATGGGAATAACATATTTTCCCGCAGTAAAACGTAGCCTATGTGTTAATATAGGGTGTCAGCTAACTGCATACCAAATTTTATTAAAGTCGCTCCAGCCGTTTAGACGTGAAGAAGTAACAAACATACACACACACACTCACAAACTTTCGCCTTCATAATATTAGTGTGATTATGGTATGCTAGTGTAGGTAAACATAAGTTATAGTTTAATATTTCCTACGTAAATGAATTGTTTATTTTCAAACCACAACCAAGTATGTCGGTTTATTAATCAGCTTACATATATGTTAACTAAGAACTAAAATCTATTTTCTTCAAACAGCTGTTGGACATGTTAAAGTTTTACGCCCGTTTTGAAATCAATGATGAATCTGGAGATCCCTTAACAGATCACGATATGACGCAAATTCATTACAGGAAAATAACATCCTTACAAGTGAGTTTCCTTCTGAGAAACCCAAATTAAGTTTTGCGTCTAAACAAATTTTTTTCCAGAAAGCTGCGTTCGCTAAATTCCCAGAACTTCGCTTATTTGCTTTGGCTAACGTTGCAAGTGTTGATACTCGAAATTCCCTTTTAAAACATTTTGGTCCATTAAGGTATTTATTCTCAAACAGGGTCGCTGAGAGGAATAGGAAAAGAGGGAATCCCTCTTTGGCCGTTTAACTTTAATTTTTTATTATCAAAATATAAAAAATTAAAAACGAATTTTATGCATATATAACGTTGAATTTTCTCTCGGCGGTCCTATTCTCAAAATATTATATTGATACAGTATAGGTTAATGACATAAGTATAAAAAATTTTAGTCAAGAAAAGCTACGGGCTATTGCTACATATTTAAACTTAGTGCCATCCCCTGAAGATGAAAAAATGATAAACTGGTGCAGATTGGACGAAAATTTTCTAAGAGAACTACTGGTTAGTTATTTTATGTTCAAATTGTCCCTGTTTTTGGAATTTAAAACGTATCAATTTACAGATTTCGAGGCATGAACGTAGGGTGTCGCAACTTGAGGCCCTAAATGAAATGCCCTTATACCCTACTGAAGATGTAATTTGGAACGAAAATGTTGTACCCACAGCATATTTCTCGGGGGAAGGATGTCTTGCTTTACCCAAACTTAATTTACAATTTTTGACGCTGCACGATTATTTATTACGGAATTTTAATTTGTTCAGGCTTGAATCAACATGTAAGCTTAAATGGTTAATTTCATAAAAAATAGGTATTTTTTTAAATATTTCTATGTTTGTTTCAGATGAAATAAGGCAAGATATCGAAGACGCTGTCAGCAGACTTTGTCCATGGTATAAAAAATATTTGCTCTTATTTTTCAACTGTACATTGGATGGTCGTTAAAAAATTTTTTTCCGACGCTATAAAAAAGCCTTCGTTTTGATAAAAAAAATACTGGGGAATTTTTTTGCCTCAAGACGATCTTTTACTTTTTGCTAAAATTGCAGTTTTTTGTAAGTATACGGATTTGAGAAAAGGTTATAGGAGAAATTTCATAGGAAATCAAATTCTCTACAAAAAAAGGTGCTTTCCATTTTCTTAATAAAATTCATATATATGGAGACATTCACAATAATAAATTAATTAATCCCACATTATAGTCAACATGTTAAGACCTCATCAAACGTCATTTTTTCTGAAATGAATGAATTTATTATTGAAAATATATCCATAAATATGAAGTTTATCAAGAAAATTGTGAAGACGTTTTTAATAGAGAATTTAATTTCCTACAAAGTTGTTTCTCTAACCTTTTCTCAAATCCGCATATTTTAAGAATTACTTACAAAAAATTACGATTTCATATAAAAAAAAATAACAGATCGTCATGAGGCAAAAGGTAGTATTTTTTGGGGAGGCGAAAATATATTCAAATAATTATCATTTTCTTCTTATTAGGAAATCTGAAGATGGAAGCGTTTATTGGGGTGGTTGGGCTAGAATGGCGCAGCCCATAATTAACTTTGCTGTAGTGGAGGTTTCAAAACCAAACATTGGTGAGAAAAAGCCGAGTAGAGTTAGAGCAGATATCACCGTTAATCTATCAATTCGACCGGAAGTAAAAGCGGAATGGGAAAACTTACGGAAACACGACGTTTGTTTTTTAATATCAGTAAATCCTCCAAACACAATCGGTATTGTTTATAAACAAACATTGATTTTGATTTTTATTAACGTTTAATATTTATCAGGAACTCGTTATGATTACAAGCAACCCTTCATTCCACAAGTTGGTTTGCATTATGTGAGGGGTTGCGAAGTAGAAGGGATGCTAGATAGTAATGGCAGGGTAATAGAGGACGGTCCAGAACCCAGACCACAACTACCTGGAGATAAAAGAACTTATAGGGTTTGGCTGGATTGTAATCAATATAGAGATGATATGAACAGAGTCAATGAAGGACATGAAGATGTATACGAAGGTTTTATTATTACAAGAAAAAATATTATCATACAGTTAACTCAATGATTTTTATAGGTTTTAATATTTTGATGCGTAGGAAACCCAAGGAAAATAACTTCAAGGCAGTTCTAGAAACAATCAGAGAGCTCATGAACACTGAATGTGTTGTTCCCGATTGGCTTCACGATATTATTCTAGGGTATGGAGATCCCAGTGCAGCTCATTACACTAAAATGCCCAACCAGATATCTACCATCGATTTTAACGATACTTTTATTGATATGGATCATTTGAGATCTTGCTTCCCTGATTATCAGATCAAAGTAAACACTGACAACCCCGAGAAGTTGAGACGCCCCTTTAAGTAAATAAAACAAGCTTTAACGATTATTTTTTCGTTTAATTGTCATTCCTTTAATTTCAGATTAACCTTTAAAGACCTAGGCCGAGAAAATGAAGAAAACAAGGGAAAGAAAGTTTTGATAGTTGAACCTCACGTAATACCTAGCAGAGGACCTTACTTATTTAACGAACCAAAAAAGTATAGCATTTATTTATTTTTAAATTAATTTTTGAAAACGTATTTTTTCTTTATAAAATTTTTCTTTGAATGTCCCTTTATTTAACTTTTTTTTAAATTATTTAATTATTTATTTATTTAGGAATTCTATAGCATTCACCTCTACACAAGTGGAGGCAATTAAGGCTGGAATGCAACCGGGTCTGACGTTGGTCGTGGGACCCCCCGGCACAGGGAAAACTGACGTTGCAGTTCAAATCATATCAAATATTTATCATAACTTCCCCAATCAACGTACCCTAATAGTAACACATTCTAATCAAGCTTTAAATCAACTTTTTGATAAAATAGTTGCTTTGGATATTGATGAGAGACATCTTCTCCGTTTAGGTCACGGTGAAGAAGCATTGGAGACCGAAAAAGACTTTAGCAGGCAAATTTACACTAAAAAAAAATATAGAACGTATTTTAAAAAAAGTGTTTTCTTTTTTTAGATATGGCAGAGTGAATTATGTTTTGGCGAAACGTCTGGATTTATTGGTCGAAGTCGAGCGATTACAAAAATCCCTCGATGTTCCTGGAGACGTTGCATATACGTGTGAAACTGCTGGTTACTTCTTCCTATATCAGGTTCTTTCCCGATGGGAACATTACGAAAGTATTATTCGTCCTAAAAGTGGAAAACTACCAGCGTCTATACAAACTATTGCGGACGAATTTCCTTTCAGAAAATTCTTCGAAAACGCTCCCCAACCCCTATTTAAAGGAAAGTCTTATGAAGAAGACTTAGAAATAGGTGAGAGTTGTTTCAGATATATCAAACATATGTTTGACGAATTAGAAGAGTTCAGAGCGTTTGAACTGCTTCGATCTGGTTTAGACCGATCAAAATATCTTCTAGTCAAAGAGGCCAAAATCATTGCAATGACGTGTACTCATGCTGCATTGAAACGAAAAGAATTAGTCGATATGGGTATGACGATCATCAGTAATTTATTGAATCGTTTCGTATAAATATATTCTTTTAGGTTTCAAATATGACAATATACTTATGGAAGAAGCTGCCCAAATATTGGAGATTGAAACATTCATTCCATTGTTGCTCCAAAATCCTGAAGACGGTTACAACCAACTGAAACGTTGGATAATGATAGGAGATCACCATCAATTGCCGCCAGTCATAAAAAATATGGCCTTCCAAAAATATTCCAACATGGAACAAAGTCTTTTTACAAGACTTGTAAGACTTGGAGTTCCAACTGTTGAGCTTGATGGGCAAGGGAGAGCTAGGCCAAGGTAAAATCATTTACAAATAGTTCGTCTTGTTATATGTAATAATAACATGTTCTTTACAGTATCTGCAATTTATACAACTGGCGGTATAAAAATTTAGGTAATTTACCACATGTGGAGTTATGGGAAGAATACAAAAGAGCAAACGCTGGATTTGCTTTTGATTTTCAACTTATTAATGTGGAAGATTTTAACGGAGCTGGAGAAACAGAACCAAATCCATATTTTTATCAGGTAATATAGAATTATATATATCATTTAATTTTCTTTTATAATAATTACATTTTTATTTCTTATCTAGAATTTGGCAGAGGCAGAATACTGTGTCGCAGTTTTTATGTTCATGCGTCTCATCGGTTATCCTGCTCATAAAATATCGATTCTGACAACTTATAATGGACAAAAATATTTAATTAGAGACGTAATAAATAGTAGATGTGCTGATAATCCACTCATTGGTCGACCTCATAAGGTTTGTGACACCTCTTATGCTTATTTATTTTTCTTAATAACTGTTTTTCAGGTGACTACCGTTGATAAGTATCAGGGTCAGCAAAATGATTATATTTTACTCTCCTTAGTAAGAACTAAAGCTGTAGGACACTTGCGTGACGTAAGGCGATTGGTTGTGGCCATGTCTCGAGCAAGACTTGGTTTATACGTTTTTGCAAGGGTGTCTTTGTTCAGGAATTGCTTCGAATTGATGCCAGCTTTTCATCAAGTAATTTTAATAAGTTTTACGCATTTTTTTCTCAATTATTATTAATTCGAATTTTTGCAGCTTACTCAAAGACCAACGCAGTTACATTTGGTGTTAAATGAACCACACCCTACGACGAGATGCAGTAAGCAACCCTTAACTTCCCCTCCTTTTGTTATTTCAGATATGCCTCATATGGCAAACTTTGTCTATCAGTATTACATGGAAAAAGTTAAAGTTATGAAGGCTTATTATGTAAGAATGCCCTTTATTATCCTTTTGATCATATAAATAACTTTTTTGCTATAGAAACAGATGAAATGGGAAGAACCAGGTAAATGTGCCATTCCAGAGCACGAAGGATTTATTTCTTCACATCCTGGGGAGGACAGGGATTCAGATAGTGATGAGGAAGAAAAAGAAAAGAAACAGTTTCCCAAACCTATCGAGGAAGAACCTATAGATAATGATAATAAAGGATCTGAAGAGGTAAAAATGCAACAAGATATTGAAGAAAATGCTAAAGAAAATGTAAAAGAAAAGTCTGATGAAACTAGTGCTGAAATGCAGCAGGAAGAAGAAGAAGAGAAGGATGAAGATGATGACAATTAATTATAGATATTGTTAATTTTAAGATTTTTTTATAAGTATAATTAACATTTTTCGGTTTTCATTTTAGTTTTATTTTCCTCATGTAAACAAATATTTTAAAATTACTTCTAAAATCGCCGTATGTACTTTACTTGTTTTACAAGTTATTTTTCTCGCTTTTACCTTCATTTTCCTCTTCTTCATTTTCTAATTTAGTGTGACTATTTGTTAAATTATTGGAAGATTGTGAGGTAGATTCAGGTTGATTTTTTGAACTGCTTGGTACAACAACTTCTTGTAATTCGGAGTCTGAATCTGAATCTTCACTTGACAAGCTCAATTCATCATCTAAATCACCATCAACCCTGTAAAGAAGCAGTTATTTTAGTAGAAAATAATATAAATATTTACATTGAAGTTATCCATCTAAAGGCATCACTTATAAAGTCCATTTAATTTATGAAAAGCATAAAATATTTCTCTTCAATTTATGTCAAACAGATGTCACAAATAATTTTATTACTATTTGAAATAGAGTAAAACATAGATATTTATTTATGAACTTACCAAAGTTTGGGTTTCTTGGATTTTGGACCTGTGTCTTTGCCTTTTCTCTTTTTGCCAATACCAGAACCTGTTGCAACCTGTAGGCCTTTTAAGACAGCATCTTCAACCTTTTCTGGTAATTCCGACCTTTCTTTATCATAGTTTTCATCTTTGAATTCAAATTTAGGTTCTTGACACATTTTTTCCAATTTCTTCTTTTTACGTTCGACAGCTTCCTTCTCTCTGTCTGCTTGTTGTGCTATCCACGTCTTCAAACGTTGTTCTTCATTTATATCGCGCAATCGCCTACCGCTTAGGTCTCTACAAGCCTCTCTGTTAGTAGTTTTCTCGATTTGAGCGCCAATGGCCCTAAGCATAGATCCAAAACCTCCTTTGCCTCCACATAGTCTTGAGACAAAATGTACTTTACAATTACTTAAAATTAAGTCTTCAGAACATAGTTTCCCATTCACAAGCACATACAATTCATTGGTATTGATGTCCTAAAAGAAATAGGTCATTTGTACATAATGAGTAGTACGAACGATGTTGCACTTACGTGTTCCTGTGTTAGTTTTGATTTGATAATAGATAGAGTTTCACCATCTTCTGTCACTTTTACAGTTTTGTTGTTTAAACTTATTTCTAGCATTTTAAAGGTATTTATTATACAAATTAATAGAAAAGCACTTCCTTTCTTTCGTTATTATTGCTTTTTTGACGTTTTCATGTTTTCAGCGTTTCACTTAACCTTAAATGTAACAACTATAACTATAGATGCTTATACTGTTGCCATCTATAGTTTAATATAATTTTACAAAGTGGGAAAATATTGGCCACCGGTAGAAATGCCTATTTTACGCTAAAAAAGTCCATACCGCGATAAAATTGATACAATTAAATTAATACTAGACACACCACACTCTGTTTTTTGGGGTTTTATGAAATTTAAAGTTTGAGTTGTCTATCAAAAACAAATAAAAAGAAAAATATTTTCTACAATGATTTTAGTTATGGTTTACATACCTTTTTATACAATATCTATCTATTTCTTATAAATATAATCAGTGTTAAATTTCATCTATTTTAGGAAAAATCGCATCTAATTCGATTAAGAATTAATCATAATATCGCTCTTTAAAGTTTTCTTCTTTTTATACGCTTTTACCTACTCATAACCTAACTTTTAATGCAACGAAGTATACTCCTCACGGCATCGAGGGTGACTAACTCAGGAATGCAAGTTCATTGTTATATAACTGGGTCAATCGGTCAGCGTGACAGGTGGCTGGACAGGTGGCGCCTAGCTCTGTTAACAGTGGCAGGTGCAGCGCATCGACCGTGACCAGTTTTACGAAATTCCATGATGGCCGCCGATGCCAGCGAATCAGATGCAGCCGAATGCATAGCGCCCAATTAAATCATTGGGAACCGCATTCCTACGTCAGTAATCCTCGGTGCTTTGTAGGGTGTACTTCGTTGCGTCAAATTGTAGATTGTAATTACGTAAAAATATGTAATTAAGGAAAATTACGTTTAAAATGAAGTAAATTAGTTTTAAAAAGTAAATTAAGCACTTCATTTAATATTTATTTATGATTATTATAATAAATATTAATGAAACATTTATAAAATGCTTTTAAAGAAAAGAATATGTAATAAATTTTACTAAATTGTATTGTATTTAAAAAAAATCATGTGTGCAATTCACACAAGGTAGAAGTGAAACCTTCAAAAATTTTAGGTACTATGCCTTGGTAAACACGAGTGGAGGGGGTACGATAAGCAGAGCACAAATAAGAAACAGTGTATAATGCTTCTTATCTCATTTTCTCCCACTCTGTCTCTTTTTACTGTCGCTTTTTCGTTTCATCGACTTTAAAATCACAACGGTACTATAGATGTTTTCACTTCAAAAAGTAATTATGATTTCTGAATTACTCCAAAAAAGGAAATCAAAGCAAGGTTGAGGGGTTGTATAACTTTTATTCTAATACCCCTTAAACTTGCTTTAATTTTCATTTTAGGGATAAACAGTAGGGAAAGAATTACAAACGATTTTCCGAGTAATGTTTGATATTCAGGCTTCATGACCTTCATCTAGAATTACTTTTCTTTGGGTGAGATGGAGTCATTCATTCGCCAAATACTGGCATCTTTAGGAAGTGTATTGAGAACGTATAATTTTTTGCTACTGTTGAATTAAATAATAAAATTAAATAAAGTCCGAATATTTAACATAATTTCAAAAATGTTCGGCCTAATCATGATTTCAGAAGTTTGAAAATCCACAGGTAGGGAGACTTGGTGTCAGCCATGTTTACTATGTGACTCCTGTAGCCACTTGTTCAGTGTTTTGTACAATCTTCCCTATTTCTACCAATATTTTCTCCCTCTGAGCGTCCAATCCCAATTTATAGTACCTATGTTTTACTTCATTATTACAAATTGGTAACTCGGGGATTAGTATTAAAAGCAACAACAAAAATAACACAAGTAACTAATAAGACAAATAGTGTAAACATTTATTACAAGCAATTTGGCAAAAATAATTTGACAAAAAAACAATTGTTAAATTTTCGTAAAATATCTTTAATAAAATTCCATCATATATAAAACTTATGATTTCGTTCATAAATCCTCAATCTGCATGTTGATCGTATTGTTACTCTTTTTCACTTCAGAATTTTTGTGGTCACCCGGTACTGATTCTTCTCTACAATGGTAAGGGGCATTGATTGCTGCTTTTGCGGTTGGAGGTTGTGCTTGCATTTGTGTATGTACTGGTGGTGCAGAATGCACAAGCCTTCCTATCAAAGAGCTGGGTCTTTCTTTCGTCACCTTGACCCATTCGTGAGTCAAAACCCTGTCAAGAGTGAGACGTAGTGTTATATCGGGTTCCAAAATGCTCCTTACTATTGATTTTGCTGCTGATGAAATTGAGTCACGTACTCGCGATCGAAAAACCCAATTTCGCGTCATTTGATCTTTGAGGAGTTTTCTCAGATTTGAATCGTCGAAAGGCATCGATGCGTTTAGCATAATGAATAGGATTATTCCTAAACTCCATACGTCAGATAGTTTGGGGTTGTAAGGTGTGCCGTTTACAACTTCGGGGGCTGCGTAAGCCGCCGATCCGCAATACGTCTGACTCAGTACCCGACGACCTTCTCCATCCACACAAAATCTAGCAAATCCAAAGTCCGCCAATTTAACATTGAACCGCTTTGATAACAAAATATTTTCACATTTTAAATCCCGATGAGCAATGTTCTTGTTGTGAAGATACTGTAAACCTGTTGCCATTTGACGAAACCATAATTTTGCTTGCTGTTCGGGAACAACGCCATTCCGCTTTATAAAATCCAATAGGTCCCCATTGTCAGCATACCTATCGATTAAATACAACAATTATTTTTTTACTTTAAATACGGTTGTTGTATTTTAATATCTGTACTATATATGCGAATTGCATTTGCGTATGGCGCAGATACAACTAAAACAATGAAATTAGCACTGTGAATTTTTGGGTAAAGGAATTTAGTTCTTGTATCGTGTATGCAGTATGCAAAAAGAAGAACTTTATCACAGGGAATCTTAACTATATGAATTACCGCTTTTAATTATGTGTCTTCGCACAGCTTTCAGCATTCCTGTCGGTGTGCCCACGAGCCCACGTACGGTACCCACTATTATTGATGATATTTAACATTACCATGTCAAGATCCGCTTTTTTAACTTTGCTTTACTTTTTTTAAACGTTTATGGGACTATTAGGTAGGTACATTTATCAGACGCAATGAATTATTATTTTATTACAAAATTTAGTTGAATACGAAATGGGGGCGAAGCGACGCCTCCGCCTTCTATCACTATTTAGAAACAATCATTTTTAAAGCAATAACATATTAAAAAAGATGTAGGTTTTTTATTATATGTTTATTTTTAGTATGAGTGTAATTACTCAAGTCATTAATTTTAGTCAAAACGAATAACGTAAATGAAATTAAACGTGAACCAGAGTTTTACTACGTAATAGTACGGTTTGATAAACTACATATTGTAAGTTTTCTTTGTTACAAAATTAAATATTTTAGGTGTTTGTTTATAAATGTAATATCTTTTTTATTTCGTAGAAGTTATGGTTAAAGTCATATTAAATCCGCTCTATTTGTAAATAATTTAATCAGTGTGTACTTCTCTATAATCTGGTTCACGTGTAATTGAGAATTGAGATATCGCAATTACATTCTAACTAAAAAATTGCAGTAAATCAAACCTACTATTTTCTGAAGAATATGTTATTGTTTCAAAAGTCGTTTTTATAATGGCAAGATAAGGTGATGGCCTTAAATAGTTAAACATTGTCATTTTTGATTGGATTTTGTGTTTTTTTGTTCTTTTCCTTAAATTTCAGCTTTACCAAATCAGATTTTGTAGATGACCATTATATAATTAGTCTTTGTGCAAAACTATCTTTTAACTTACAAAAAGAAATTAAAAACATTTGTGTTATATTGACATTGTGAAATATTTTTAATTTTCGAAAAATCTACTGCACAGTGGCGGATTAACACATTTGCCGCCCGTAGGCTATTCAAAATTTGCCGCCCCTACTGACACCTGCAATTCTTTGTCAATCAAATTGCAACTTTATGATTGTATTATATTTTTATCAGACTAATCAACAAATATTGATACGAATTCATTAGGATTAAAAATGTAAGAATGTTAAGAAGAACTTTCGTTGAATGGATATTTACAGCTTTTATTCATTACTATATTATCATTAGATTTGTTTTTTTTTTAATTATCATCATTCTAAGAAATGTATAATGTTTATGAAATTCTGTGCAACAATATGCAGTTTTTTTATGTGTAAATTTATTTAACTTTTATTCTGCACTCTAACAGGTTGTTAATATCATCAGAAATATCAATAGAAAAGTATTAATTTTCCACAAAATAAAATCTAAATAATATTTGTTATTGTTATTTTTAAGCAATTTTTTTTCGGATGCCATTTCTCTTCGAATAGATATATTTAAGTGGTGAAACATATTACACATTAATTGAATAGTGTGGGTGGACCTAAAGAAAAAATTATGGCAATAATTAATTAAAAAAATAGGTAGAAATACTAAACTTAAAATGTAATACTGAAACGCTATTGGAATATTTAAAAAATTCAAAATCACAATAGTATAATTTATAAATAAGCGTTTAGCAATTTTTCATATACAGACGTTAGTGTATTCAGTATACTCTACCTATAGCACTAAAATATTGTAATTGTTGTTGATTTTTTGAGCCTCGTTTTTCTCCGTGTATAAGATAATAATTTTTTTTAATTTCTGTAAGACAAAAAAATTTTTGAGCAAAGTTTGCTGCACCCTAAAATCTGCCGCCCTAGGCTCTAGCCTATTCAGCCTGCTGCTAAATCCGCCACTGCTACTGCAGCTTACTAATTTTTCTCAGAAAAATTTTGTTCCTAGAAAATAAGAAAATTAGACACTATTTTGCTAGTGCTAAGTTTTTGTATATTTTCTATTACCATCCTGTCGTTGGCCCTGGCATAAATGTACCCTAAAGCATTCCTGGAATCGTATGTTTAACGTTAACGTTTCGCCATTTCAGGTGAAGAATGTTCAAGGTGGGTTTTAAACTCAGTTTATTTTTAAAAACGATGTTGGTTACAGAAATGGTACGCAGTGTGGTTATTACTTTCTAAAACCATTATTTCGTACACAACAATAACTTACCTTGAGGAAGCTTTTATATCAAAAGGCGTAACGTCTGTGTTTGCTCAAGTAGAAGAAATTGATGAATATAAACTAGTTTTGTAATAAATATGTTGTTACCTCATAAAAATAAAAACTCGCGGTCCTCTTTGCAGTATACTGTGCACTTGTATGATGTGGGGATTTTCAATTTTTGTCAAAATGTCCAGTTCTCTGGGAAAGAATTTTTCTAAGAAGTCCTTTGGTGCTTTCTCTTTGTCGAAAATTTTACAGGCGAGACGCGTTCTTTTGGGTCCGGACCCATCCACATAGTCGGCCAAATGAACGGTTGCATAAGAGCCCTGGCCGATTTTTCTACCAATTAAATAGCCTCTCTGTTCTAAAGCGTTTACTTCCGAGTTACGAGGGCTGAGTCTAGCAGCCATAGGTCATCTAAAGGGGGCACGACCTAAACTTAACCAGTATTACTCAGCCCAAGACTAGGTCCAAAATACATCCCGCAAAGAAATTTCTTTCTGCTACTTGCCAATTTGATTTTTCTTAATTCCACTCTAAACGCTTAATTTTGTCCCACTTAAAATTTATTAATTCCAGAGAACTTGGTTTTTGACATAAAACACGAACTTAAATTTTGTCACATAGGATACTAGATGCTATATTATCATAATATTTTAAGGACAAAATAATTGTTTTTTGAAGCCCTTCCTGATTTACAGGTAGGTACATATTATACTGGTAAAAATTACTAATGCAAAACTATATCCTTACTAATTGTAAATGTATATAAGCCTCAATATTGAGTTTAGAGTCTACAGATTAAAAATTAGTTAAATTGTGGATTAAACAAATAAAAATAAAATCGATCAAACTTTAATAAATGCATAAACATTGACTAGAAAGTTTATAAATGAGAATCATCCCCTAATTGGGTACTTTTCTTCAAATTTAAATGGGATCCCTCTTGAAATTTTGCCTTCTCAATTAAAGAAAAGACAGTCGAACTTCGATAACTCGAATCACCATGTGACGCATAAAAACTTTGAGGTATCGAGATTTCGGGTTATTGAATAATAATGCATACACATATTTACGTATGTGTTTACTTTTTGTAAGTGAACATTTATATAACTATAGGTATCTATGTATTTCATATTACAGATAAATATGTAGATATAAGGAAAGATACAGGTAATATCTCTTTTCAGTGCATCACGTTCCACTATTTTATAAGGTTTAATTTTTGGTTAAGACATAAAGTCTCTAAAGTACGTTTTGATGACAAATGATCGTAAAAATTAAACTGCCTTACTGTTTTATGGTACCGTTATTAAAAAGAGAAGATAAAATCGTACATTATTAAGAAATTTCCCCAGAAAATTCGACTTTTCGAAATTAACGTAAATATTATCTTAGAGGTATCATGAAGTTCGCGAGTTCGAGTTATCAAGTAAAAATTACACGTATTTCTCATAGATGATGATTTTGTTCGATTTAACCAAAATTTGATTTATCGACGTTCGAGTTATCGAAGTTTGACTGTAAAATATACACCCAAAAAGTACAATTGAAACGAGAAAATGATTGGAATTTGAAACGATTGTCGAAAAGTTTGGTTCTTGAAATTGAATCAAATAAGTGCCTATAATATAATATTTTTTGTATCTTTTCATTGTCACACTCATAACAATACTTACAAAAGGGATTTTCCACAATATTTACCCTATTCAACGATGCAGCAAGGTTGTATCATTACGTGTAATTCTATTGACTGATGTCCTTGTTGTTCTCCTGTCTCGTTTGCAATAAGTAAAAGACCGGTGTTTCCTACTTCTAGGTCTGTAAAATTATGTATTTAAAATAAATTGACTTGTTTTCAACTATTTTAAGTGAATATACAAAATTAGTAAAAAACGTTCCACATAATTTTATTCGGAAATTTGTTTCAGCCGAGGCCTGTAAAAAATTCTTGTATTTTAAAAATTAAAATTTTGTGAACAATGACAATATATAATTATATAAGTAATATTCGGCATATACTGGTATACTTACAGCTTTAAATATATTTTAAAAAGCGTAGGTGCTCTATACAACACCCTCGCCTTAGTCCAGGGATGGCGAACCTTTTTCGATGTCCGTGCCACAAAGTCATAAAAATTCTTTTTTAAATAGGTAACGTGCCACAATAAAATTTCATTCGAAATGTTAGCGTGGTGAAACTATACGTAAGTATAATTAAACAAACAAACAAAAGCAATTCATCTTTAAACAATTTTTTATTAATCAATGTTTTACAAAAAGCAATATGCTAGAAAAAAAATTCACGTTAAAAAAAATTGTTTTTAATGTGATTTTTGTTGCTGTACACAAGATGATAAAGATTTAATATCTGGTTCATATTTAGTTAATTTCAACAGTACGCATGCAGAGCTCGACTCATCCGTCATTCTATTCCTATATTTATTTTTTATAAAATTTAATTCTGAAAATAGAGATTCACATGCCCACGTCGATGAAAATATTGATAAAATTGCCTTTGCTGATATTTTTAAAGTTTTAAACAATTAAACGTGTCAGGAACTGAATTCCATGTATATGTAGTTAGAATTTCATGTTCTGCAATTTTATTTATTTTATCCAATAATTGATTACTTTCAATAATTTCTAAATCATTTCTTAAATCAACAAATTTTTGGTTCTATATGGTACTTGACTGAAATTCAACTAATTCCATCTCTAATTCATTAAAATTTAACCACTCAAGGACTTTTAAATTTAATTTTTCAAATGGTATTGTATCAGGATATAAAATAAATCTTGATTCGAGCGTTGCGACAGCAACAACATTCAAATACCTTAAGAAGGCGAAACTGGATACGCAAAAATTTTTATCTAATGCGCATCTGTATATACTTCGAAAGAATTCATGCGATATTTTAATAATAAAATGTATAATTTGACGGTTCTAGTTAACATACTAAGACAGGTATTCAGTACTACAAATTTATATCATAAACTATAAATTAAGTGTATAATTTTTAATTCACTTCTATTAAAAAAGATAACTTAAAAAAAACTTTTGTTTTTGTGCGTGCCATCAAAATTTTCAAACGTGCCACTTGTGGCACGCGTGCCAATGGTTCGCCATCCCTGCCTTAGTCTATTTAAACATCTTGTATATATTTTTTATGGCGTTAATGTAAGTTCTATTGATTTGATGATTTTCGATCGCCGACCACAATTTCGATATAGGAACGCTGTCATATGCTTTCTGCAAAGCTATGTAAATAAGAATGGTTTCTAGATAATAATTTGACTAAGCAATAATAGAAAGGAGCTTTATTTTTTAGGAGATTTCAATAGTAGGGTTGATAGGTAGGAAGGCAGTAAAATTGTAGGCAAACTTGGGGAAGAAGTATGGGAGCAATATTAACTTACAATATGGAAATGTTTCTTTAAAAATAGAAACAAACATTCACAAATATACTTGGATACAACTGATTAAGGGATGAAGTCGATAATCGACTATGCAATAGGTAGACAGATTAATAGAATAACAGAAATTGTGGACTGTAGGGCAAAGAAGGGAGCAGAATGTGTGCTAGGGTTAAAACTAGCCCTTCCTTTTAAAGGAATGTCAATATATAACAGCACACCGGAAAATTCAAGCAAAGTTAAATACGAGTGTCCAGAATATAAATTAAATTTACTCCAAGAGTCTTCCATTTAGTTTCTATATAAGCCTAGACCCTAGATAAAGCCAGAACCCCGCACAAATTGATAATTCCATACTGCAAAAACTTTTAGAGAATAAACGAAAATGCAATCATTCAGCTCAAGAAAGAGGATAAACAAAGGAGTCGATTGAAAAAATAAAAAATGGTAGGTGCCATTTGAAAAAACGAAGTTATTCATATTTGAAGTTCTTAAACTTTAGAATTTTATTTTGAACGCCCTGTATAAATTATTCAGTTCAATTTTTGATAAGGCGTTGGCACTAATATTCAGCTATTACTAAGTAGTAAAAATTTCAACAGTCTGAGTCGTATTTTGTGGAAGTTATGATTTTTTTAATTTGGGTTGCGGTAGCAATTTTTTTCTATAAATTAAATTAACTCAGAAACCGATCGTCATAGGTGTACAAGTTGGTTATCAAACTTACCTTAGAATTACACGTTTTATTCGAATTCAGCGTAAAAAATATACCATTCCATTTAAAATAACAAAGTTGGTATCGACTTCCGGTATAACCGGATGTAAATCGAACTTGAAAATACTTTTAAAAGAAGCGGCATAAACAATAACGAAATGAGCCCAAGTTTCAGAATTGAATTCCTTCTACTAATTCATATACTTCTAATAGTCCATCAATTTGAAAAACCCTGTATATAAATGACATAGAAGAACAGACTGACCTTCGATCATGACTGACTGATAAAAACTTAACACAAATTTAAATACCCATCCAATAAAGAGTCTCAGAACTGTACATTGAGCAATCATAGGTTATTTAGATCAAAATAGACATTTGTGTATATATCAAATTGCTTTGTTTACCCACGAGAGGGTGGTAAAGGTGATAAAAAAAATGTTTTTTTTCGATTAGTGAGAAATGTTTTGTACGATTTTAATAAAATTTGGTACATGGAATCGTTTGTAAGGGTAGTATTTTCTGAAGTATAAATCAATTTTCATAAACTACGACACGGGTGTGAACTACCTCCACCCTTAAATATATTTGTTATAAATTTTCTAGGAGGGTTAATTAATAACTTAATGTTTTTTTTAAGACGGATGCGTACTTATCTACTTATCTTATTTTCGGCCTCTTATTAAAAATCGAGATCTGCAATAGTTTTGGAGAAAATAAAAAGCTTTTTTGGGCCAGGAATTCCTAATAAGTATCTACTAAAGAAAAATTTGATATGAAGGCTCCCCTAAGGAGGTTCTACCCTATGACGTGCTTATTACGTTTATTAAGATTTGCATGGGGTGAAAACTGCTTCCACCGCTCAATAAATTTTATTGCAATGTATCGATTTATTTCTCCAATAAGTCTTTCTTTTTAGGAAAATTAGTGTTATAATATTTGCATTTTTCAGTTATTTCAAAAAATTTCAATACGAATTGTTGATGCAAAAAAAAACATTTTTTTAACAGTTGCGGATATAGTTTTTTAATAACAGACAAAAATAAAGAATGTTTTGTTTATGAGCTGAATTTTGACAAAATTTATTTATTAAACAAAATCAGAAACTGTTTTATGCAACTGTAAGTTTATTGTAAATAAATTTTAATCATAAGCCACATGAATAAATTATTATTCGGAACATCCACAAGTGCAGCCTATGCTTGCTTCTAAAGGTGGTATGGAAATCCCTCTGCATTCTTTAGCCAGTTTCAGGGCTAAAGCGAAAAATGTGATGCTCTTGAATAGTTCCCAGTGATACTTGTTTCTATACAATTTTTTAAAATATTTGCAAAAACCGGAGACTGCCTTGCAAAGCTGCTGAGCCTCGTCGTCAGGCCCATCGTCATCCTCATTATTATTCGAAACAGAAGCAGGTAGTTCTGTTGTAGTTAAATCGGTTTCTTCTTCGGTCATTTCTTATATACTGTTTGGTATTTACAAAAAAAAAAAGAAATAAAATATTGATATTGATTACTCAGCTCAATTATTATTTATTATAGCACAAAATTAATTGCAATCTACCCTTCCAGGGAGTAAACTATCAAAAATAGCTTTTATCAAGACGTTTCAAATCTTTGGGGCAAACATTGTTAAAAGAAAATCAGTGCAACTTTCACTGGGATCATTAATTATGATATTTTGCTCCCTGGTACATGGGGTGGTAAATAGTTTTACATCAAAGAATTTATTTAGACAGGCCCATACGCCTTTTAATTGTAAATATTTAAAAACGTTATCACAAAAAAACAATGCAAATTTTTATCTATTAAAGACCGTGTCTAAAATAATACTGATGATAGGTATTTATAACGACAGTAATGAAAGTATGTAGTGGGTGTTTATAAACGTAATAAGTTTTGGTTGGACGATTAGTCAAATAACCGTAATTAATGACGGAACTGCGCTGAAAACAATTAAGTTTTACCGTAAAGTTTAGGTTTATTATTTAGGAAGACAAATATGCAATTAAATACCAAAAATATAAGTACAAAAAACAGTTTGAAAATTTAGGTTTATGAAGTCGAATGTAAAACCAAAGAAATTTATGAAAACACTTACCTTTATTTACATATGAAATGATAAAAAGGAATGGTAATGTTACAGATAGCACAAGAATTTTTGTTAATGATGAACGAAATGTTTTTGAACGATTTTGATGTGTTAGTAGTGATGTGTCAAAAGTAATGACAATTACTGTTTAGTGATTTTTTTAATTTAAATGAGACTTAGATTTTCTTCATTTCCAAATTATAAGAGTAGGTAAGTGATTTTAATCTGAAAAGAAAGCAATGTAGGTATTGTTCGATTCTACGTCAGCATACTTTTGTATTAAGTTGATCACCGAAATGTCGTTTCTACCTTTATAATTCATTAAATAAAAACAATAACGTATTATGTTATCAAAAGTAGTTGTATGTAGGTGATTCTATTATCGCCTACATTTTCGTTAGTAATACATGAATTAACAATTCGCTAATCTTCAAAGCTTTCAACCTGCCCGTTTGTCTTAGTCGGTCGTTGGTACAATGTTCGGCGCATGCTAGGTGCAAATATGAAAAAATAACCGTCACAGGGTGATTCGTTTTGTGGTTTCAATATGTTCATTTGGACCAAACAATTGTTGATTTTTCTTTATGTTATTGTTATAAAAGGTTTTGGAATAAATGGTACGTACATTTGAAATTTATTCTTAGATTAGTTTTGTAATAGAACGTTAATTTAAAGATTTTTTTAAAAATGAAACAACTCATTACAATTGGAATTTGCTGGACCACGAACATTGTGGAGAGAGTTTGTCTGACAGGATAATTGGAGGGACAGAAGCAAGTTTGGGACAGTATCCGTGGTTGGCTAGGATAGGATACATTTTCCAATCACATCATTTTTATGAAGACTTTGATTATGAAGAGGATGCTTATGTAGAACCAACTTTTCGATGTGGTGGATCACTTATAAACAAACGTTACGTATTAACAGCTTCGCATTGCGTAACTAACATTCCAAATAATTATAAAGTGTAAGATCTTTGTACAACTTTAAACACAATCGCTTTTCAAAGCTCTATTTATAGAACATTTTTATAATTGTGATTGTCTTGTTGTTTTGGAAAAATGTATTCTATAAACTATGATGCCTTTTTGTAATGAGTCATAGAATACTTTGTAGGGAACGCATTAATGCCAGGTTTGTATTATTTTTAGGTCTATTGTACGATTAGGTGAGAACTTTGTAAAAACAAATGTAGATTGTGAAAATGGTATTTGTGCTCCACCAACCCAGGATTTCAAGCCCGAGTTAATCATACCTCATGAGCATTACGACATTCCAAAGTTCCAGAACGATGTGGCACTGATAAGATTAAACGCAACTGTAATATATCATGGTAAGTTGGATGATCAGAAATCCATTGTCTATTAATACAAAGGCGGTTACTAATCGTAAAAGCAATCGAATCTAAATACGGTACTTAATTTTCAATGGCAATTAACTATTTAGAATTGGGGTAGCATATAAAATATAGATGTGATATTCTGAACATCCACCGTCCGCCTTGGGAGGGAAAGGGTTGGCAAAAATTAATTCAAGACCCAAAATTGTAAATATTTAAAGTATTTTCGGTAAAAAATTCAAGTGTACTTATTAAAACATAATTTCCTTCAGATTCTATGACAAGTAAAGAGGTCTTAAAATTTTCTATTAAAAAAAGTTGGGAACTGAATTACATACCTAAATATCTGTAAAATTCAGGGTAATTGTGTAGATCCGCAATCTTGATTGAAGGTGAAAACGAGTGGAGGATAAGGGTGATTTTATAGAATACTACTTAAGTGCCTTTAGTTGAGAGAGAACTCGTGGGGGTGAGTTGAATGTCTAAAATACTTAGAGAGTTTCTAGGAGATAGTCGTCCGTCATACAGGAGGATAGAGTGGGAATACTGAAAAAAAGGATTTTAGGTGGAGGCGCAGGGGTGGAAATTAAAATAAAAAAATAAGGATTGTGTTTGTGCTGACTTTATTTTTGATATTTTCAAAAATCAGAATTTTCATTTAAAATTATAATGTGACGTTAACGTCGATGATCCTCAACGTCGAAAAAAGAAATTGATGTTAGTTAGAATTTTTTATATTTGCTTAAAAAGGTAAAGAAAACTTGCTGATACAAGACACCCCCTGTATATTAAACTACATTAATAAATTAATAACTTAGCCAAATAGAAAAAGTCACCTAAATAGCAATTGCGGGATGTTTTCATCCATGTGATATACTTGAGGGCTGTATTCAACTTAACTATTTTTTACCACCAATTTACATGTACTTAATTAATATATGTTTTTGTCCATAATTTCAATTGTAGCTATATAATTTTACTTGAGATGAAAATTATAAATCTGTTTGTAGTAATAATATTTATTTCAAATACTAGCTACATACTGGAGGTTTATTGGTTCTGTGAAGTTTAGAGCATGCTAAAAATTAGCTATTACTAATTGTATTTAATATATTAATGTGGATAAATTTTGATAATTATTTAAACGTACTTTTCAACTAGATTGTGTGTATTTGAAGTAAAAGATGCAAAAATAACTGACGATTATCTATTATAAAAGCTTTATGTGAAATTGTTCTACACATGTAGAAAATGCAAACTCAGTATACATAGAGGGTTTCTCAAGTTGATGGGCTATTAGAAGTAGGTATATAAATTAGTAGAAGGAATTCAATTCTGAAACTTGGGTTCATTTGGTATTGTTTATGCCGCTTCTTTTAAAAATATTTTCAAGTTCGATTTACATCTGGTTATACCGGAAGTCGACACCAACTTTCTTATTTTAAATGGAATGGTATATTTTTTAAAAAACGTGTAATTCTAAGGTAAGTTCGATAACCAACTTATACACCTATGACGATCGGAATCTGAGTTAATTTAATTTATAAAAAAAAAGACGCAACCGCAACCCAAACTATAAAATATTATAACTTCCACAAAATACGACTCAGACTGTTGAAATTATTATTAGTAATAGCTGAATATTAGTGCTAACGCCTTAAAAAAAATTAACTAAATAATTTATACAGGGCGTTCAAAATAAAATTCTTAACTTTAAAAACTTCAAACACGAATAACATAATTTTTTCAAATGGCACCTACAATTTTTTATTTTTTCAATCGACTACTTTTTTATCCTCTTTCGATCTATATGGATACTTCCTATTGTTTTATTTCAAAATTTTCCATTTAAAATAACAATGTTGGTGTCTACTTCCGGTATAACCGGATGTAAATCGAACTTGAAAATAATAAACAATAACCAAATGAGCCCAAGTTTCAGAATTACTAATTCATATACTTCTAATAGCCCATGAACTTGAAAACCCCTGTATATTTGTTGCTCAGTTTTAAGTACAATTTCGTTGTCAGTGGCGTAGCTAGAATTTGTGTAAGAGAGGATTAAGGTAAAAATACTATTGGTTGCATCTTACAAATGCTTTGCTTCGTATTTTATTGTGATACATTTAAAACATTCCTGGGGATGGCTTTAAAAAACCCTTAAACATGTACTTTTCATATAAACGTTTAACCCCACATTAACTCCTAAGGGATTTTCGAAAAATATTTATAAATAAACTTCTACATTCTCTAAGGGCCCCCCATTCTCCAGGTTCAATAACTTTACGTCTCTTTTTAAGTTTATACGTAAATGATAAATGTGTCATTACAACATGAAGTTTGATAATTTTGAAGAAGATTCTGAATATTTACTAATTTTCCAATTTCCAATTGCAAATGAAAATTTATAATAACTAATTCAATAAAGCAACACTTGGTGTAGGTTTCACAATTTTAATTAAAAATTTATAGAAAATTAACATGCCCTTCATGCTCATGCAGACATATGGATTTCATTAAGTTGTTCAACTCTTTAATAATGTCGTGTAATTTAAACTCCTTCAACAACTTAAATGTTTTATTTTAACAAATTAACTTGAACAACACTTATTTTTATTTTTTTAATACTCAGTACTGTTGTCACCACTATTTCGCTTGCTATTTTGCTTCTCGTACTACTGCTATTACTGAATGTTCTTTCGAGTATCTTCTAGCTCTTTTGGTAAACGGTTGACTGTGGGCCACTCACCATACAGGCCTTGTTTTATGTTTGGTTGCCTAACATCATACTGCCACTGCATATCTGTCACAAAATCTAGCACGTTATCAACTAATAATTACCTAAAATAAAAATGCTGTGTGTTCTATTATTACGCAGTAATTCTGACAAAATGTCTTTTATCGTTCTTATTCAAGTTAAAGAGTATCCTCTTCTGTTTGCCCCTGCTTGGCAGTTCGCTTATACATATATATACATATACAAAAGGGGATGTTGTAGGGTTTTTAAAGCAGAATTTTTTTTGTTAAGCATTTGTCCAACCAATTTGTCTTCCATGGGGCAGTCAAAAGACGGAGGATTACGTTGGAACATCTGCGGAAGTGGCAGGATGGGGCATATTGGATATTAGAGAACAAAAACTAAGTCAGTACCTCATGGTGGTAACTTTACCGATTGTAAATATGAATAAATGCGATAAAAGCTTCAGGAGATACACCACGCTTTCTCATAATCAACTTTGCGTGGGTGGAACTGCAGGTAAGGACTCTTGTGGCGGGGATTCCGGAGGACCTCTTATGAAACCATCAGCCGCACATGGAACCCCAAGGTATTATATCATAGGGGTAGTTTCATTTGGATCGAAACGTTGTGGATTATATCCTATTCCGGCGGTGTACACGAACATTGCGAATTATTTGGAGTGGATACTCAACAATTTAAGACCTTGATTTTTTTGGTACCTACACTACACTACAAACGCTACACTCTGTTTTATTGAATATCAAAAAAATTTGTTGAATACAAACGTAGTTTATCACAATTTTTCAAACCAAAGATGTTTTTTTTTTTGTTTATGCTGTGCTTAATAAATTTGTTTTAGAAATAATATTTTTGGAGAGATTTGGCGAAATTTTTGGGTCTCCTTAATTAAAATTCAATTAGTGCATAAATACATAGATACATAAACTTTTACCTTAATTATTTGTTGTCATACTAATTAGAATAGAATACCAAATATATGACTGTTAAGTTGTATATCGTAATAAATTATTTTGTATAGTTGTTAGGAAAAAAAAAAACGAGTGGATATTACATACACATATACTTCCATACAAAGAATAGGTTTGGTTTATTTAACTAATTTTGATAATTAGACACCAACAACGATGGCAGTTCTTAATTTAGTTAATAATTATTATTGCATACATGTCTTTAACCTTTATTTGCATGTGTTGTATAAATGAGTGTACGAAAGTGCTACTATGTAGTTGTATTTTCCAAGGCAGACAAGATACACTGATTGCAGTGTTGTGTATGCCGTGGAGCGAAGAGTTTGTTAGTTGTTGACCAAAGGCAGATACTGAAGGAAGAGCAATTAAATTATTGTGATTTGAATCAGTGTTAGTGTTGTGTTGTTTGAAAATGAAACATTTCTTCTTCGATTTTCTATTGTGTCTTCTTGTTGTTAGTTCTTGGAGAAAGTTAAATGTAAATTCTCGTAAGTAGTGGGCAATCTCGTTCTACTTCTTTTACTTTTTTTAATGCAAAAAAATTGAACTGTGACATTACTACTATATAACTTTTATTACTAAGCTGTTACATTTCTTTGACAGTTAATAAAAATTAAATTAGATAAAAGTACCTAATGAAAATGGATTTCTTATGTCCCTAAAGTGTTTACAAAGTAGTTTTTCTCCGCTACAATGTCAAGGATAATATACAACATGATATACTTTAGCACGAATTTAATAGTTGAGTTGTAATAAGGTTTTTTAATCAATAATAAATACGTTCGTATTTCGTCAAATTTGTGATACTTACAAGTAGAGGATTAATATTAATTTAAATATTATTTTGTGTTAATAGGTATTTGTTCTACTCTGATTGTACTTTTTAATGCTATGTTAGTAGATTATGTCATAAGATATTCCCAGAGTGAGTAACCTTATTTAATGGAGTAATTGCGTCAATACAAGCATAAAATATCGATCTATTATATAAGCCATTTCTGTCTTTTTTTTATTTAAAAATGATGGACTTATGTACTAATGTAATAAATATTTGGTTATTACATACTTATTCTAAAATTACAGTGAATTTTGTGTCGAGTAATGTTTATTTTCAGAGTGTGCCGGAGATTGTGAGGCATGTATAACACCGAAGGGTGAAAGAGGACAATGCGTGAGTATAAAAAATTGTCCTCAATTACTTCGGATACTTTCCTACGTTCCCATTAGGGCCGAAGATGCGAATCTTTTAAGGGATTCGAATTGCGGATTTCAAGGCATCGAACCAAAAGTGTGCTGTAGTTTGGCCAATGAACAAATCACTACTCCACCACCGGCTACCAGAATACCTTTAAATACGGGAGAAAAATTAACAGGTACCTACTGACAGGATTATTAAAAAAATTGTTATGAAAATACACTGGGGGTAGGTATTTATCAGAAACACGAATTAGTGTATTAAGTTAATTGGTACCTAATAGAATTCTAAATTTTGGACAACAATAAATCTCATTTAAAAAATGAAAATAACGGTATAATAGTATAATATACTTCACATCTACACAAATAAATAAAATTGGAGTGTTTGTTTGTAATATTAAAATAAGCGCTTTTTACTAAATGTATATGGATGGAAATGCACACAGTACATATACCAAAATAACATTTTGTGCAATTTTGTCTTGTTTGTTTGTTCCGGCTAATCTCGGAAACGGCTGGACCGATTTTAACGGGACTTTCACTGCCAGATAGCTGATGTAATAAGGAGTGGCCTACGCTACTTTTATTTCAGAAAAAAAAATAGGGTCCCACGAAAAAATGCGATGTCTTTACCCGGTCAACGCCGGCGCCGGGTTTTGCAGCCAGTTATACATAAATAAACAATATTTTATTTTTGTAAAAGTTACTTTATCTAGTCTTATGGTAAATGCAATGATACAATACATATATAAAATGCAAAATATTTAAGTAATTTTGTTTTCTATTTTAATTGCATTTTAACGTATAAGAAATAAAACACAAAAGTTTTAAGAGTTTAACAAAATTTTTAATATTCACGACGAATCGTTTCACCTTACTAAGGCTTCATCAGGTGATGAATTGTACAGAACAAAAATTAATTACAATATATATATACAACATTATGAAGTGGGGGGGAAAATATTTAATAACGGTGATTTATTAATGTCTAATTGGTCATTAAGAATAAGCTTAAGATTATTGTATTTATTTATTTCAAAAGATTCAAGAAGATTCAGTTTGTAACCCTTGTTTTCTTTGTGTAAAATTTTAAATTCAAAATTTGGTTGATGTTTTTCTTCCAAAAGATGATTGGCATAGGTAGACGTGTCTTTATTTTTGGCGAAGGCGTCTTGATGTTCTTTTACTCTTTCGCAGAACTTCCTTCCTGTCTGACCAATATATACTTTTTGGCAACTTCCACAGTTTAGCAAATAAACCCCTGAACCCGATGTCCTATCACTAGTATCCTTATTATTTTTAAGTAAATTTCCTAACGTATTTCTTGATTTAAATGCGGTTTGTATGTTAAGTTTATTAAGTTCTCTAGAGATTTCTTCTGTAAGTTTACCGGCATAAGTGAAACTAGAATAATTTTGAATGTTTTTTTGGATGGGGTAAATTGACCGTAAAATATTTTTCTTACGTTTATTTTTTAAAATATTATCTATGATTGTGGTAGAAAATCCGTTATTATAAGCGATATTTTTGATCCGACTAAGTTCTGTATCAAAATGTTCTTTCGATAGAGGAAAAGTAATAAGTCTATGAAGCTGATGAAGCCTTAGTAAGGTGAAACGATTCGTCGTGAATATTAAAAATTTTGTTAAACTCTTAAAACTTTTGTGTTTTATTTCTTATACGTTATAATGGAGTTTAAACATATAAGTGCCTCCTCAATTAAATATTTAATTGCATTTTTTAAATAGGTAATTTTATGTTTGCATATTGATTTTTTTTAAACATTTGCTATATTTTGAAATACTGAATACTAAAAATAATAAATGCTAACTAATATTCTACCGTAATCGAATTAAAATGAAATAAGCTTTAGGAGGGATTAAGAATAATCCTTACGAAGGGGTATGGAGTATAGAAAAATTAATCAAAAAGCCAAAAATTGTAAAACATGTGAAGAGTTGTCGGCAAAAGAATTTGAAATTTAACTTTATATAGCAAAATTGAAGGAACCGGGTAATTTATTACGTTATAAAGAACTTACAGAAAGTAAATAAAACCTATATAATTTTAGGAGTAGCTTTAATATTGGCCAAATTAAACGGGGGAAAAACATAGATCTTCTAATATATAAAATTCTCGTGTCACGGTGTTTGTAATTAAACTCCTCCGAAATGGCTCGATCGATTTTCCTGAAATTTTGTGTGCATATCGGTTAGGTCTGTGAATCAGGCAACATTATTTTATATCCCCCTAAATGTTATGAGTGGTCTACCCCTAAATTTTTTAAAATTTTTTAGACAAAATTTTTTGTTTTTACTTTTTTATGATACAGCATACAAAAATACATGCAACCCTTAATTTTCATCCTTCTACCACCAAACCCCATTTTTAAATAGCTATATTACGTAGTACTGTAATAATCTTCAACTCTCAGTGGTCGATAACTGATCAATTATTATCAATCGATTAGTCATCCCCGCCAGGCGTCTACTGATGTCACTACTCACCCAGCAAACAGCACGGAGTGGGGATGAGAATGAAGCAGATTTTTTTAGAATGTTACACAGGGAGTTCAAATATGTTCTAAGAAGTAAAAGAATGTTTTACCGCAACCCAAATTATAAAAAATCATAACTTCCACAAAATACGACTTAGAGTGTTGAGATTTTTACTAGTAATAGCTGAATATTAGTGCTAACGCCTTGACAAAATTGAATTAAATAATTTATACAGGGCGTTCAAAATAAAATTCTAAAATTGAAAAACTTCAAACACGAATTACCTCGTTTTTTCAAATGGCACCTACTATTTTTTATTTTTTCAATCGATTCCTTTTTTTATCCTCTTTCGATGTGTATGGATACTTCCTATTTTATTTGAAAATTTTGGAATAATTTTGAATTATTACATAAAATAGGAAGTATCTATATAGATCGAAAGAGGATAAACAAAGGAATCGATTGAAAAAATAAAAAATAGTAGGTGCCATTTGAAAAAACGAAGTAATTCGTGTTTGAAGTTTTTCAATTTTAGAATTTTATTTTGAACGCCCTGTATAAATTATTTAATTCAATTTTGTCAAGGCGTTAGCACTAATATTCATCTATTACTAGTAAAAATTTCAATACTCTAAGTCGTATTTTGTGGAAGTTATGATTTTTTTATAATTTGGGTTGCGGTAGCGATTTTGTTTCTATAAATTAAATTAACTCAGAAACCGATCGTCATAGGTGTACAAGTTGGTTATCAAACTTACCTTAGAATTACACGTTTTATTCGAATTCAGCGTGAAAAATATACCATTCCATTTAAAATAACAAAGTTGGTATCGACTTCCGGTATAACCGGATGTAAATCGAACTTGAAAATATTTTTAAAAGAAGCGGCATAAACAATAACCAAATGAGCCCAAGTTTCAGAATTTAATTCCTTCTACTAATTCATATACTTTTAATAGCCCATCAACTTGAAAAACCCTGTATAACAAAATTATATTATTATTATATATCTGTTAACTTTGTTGTTTTTTACTAAGCCAGTAGTATAATTCAATTTTATTAACATCTACGTTATATAAAACATTTTTTTTAATAATTTTGCAACATACAGAAATTGTTCATCGCTTGGTGATGTGGTGGATTAATAGACCAGACAAAATATTTTTTTTATGTAAAATTTTTTTAACAGGAGTGAGTATGCCACAACGTAAAGTAGTAGGTTTCAATGAATAAAATATCGACAATGGTCTAATAAAAGTTTTTTTTATCGAAGTTTTAACATTGCAATTTTACCTATATATTATGTATTTGCATTTATCTCGACAGCTATTGTATTAATCGAAATGCTCCAATGAGATAATATTTAGAAAATTGCAAGAGCTTTAAAATGAAATTTGAATTGTGTGACATGCTTGGTTTAAAGGAGAGTTATAGGAGTATCAACATAATAAGGACCCATCTTATTGAAACTCTCGTTAAAGAGATTAAGAATCGATTGTACTCACTAAATACGTATTTTTTTTAAAAAAAGTTAATTTAACATTACTAGAGTTAAGAGTTAATCTGGCCAAATCTAACTTAAAATAATTCAACGTATTCTGACAACAAGATCTTTAAATCCTGATGAGGTTAGAGAAACAGAATTTTAGGGTATTTTTTCCATACTCTCACAATCGCTCTTTCATTATACATATATACATAATATATATGAGTATTACCTAAGTTTTGAATCAAATTATTTGATCATTGAATAACTATGAATGGGAATATCCTAACCATAGGATCACTTGGACCAGGATTCCAGGCTTTTCGTCCTCTTTGTGTGAATTATTATGTTCCAAAAAGATATATCGCAGTAATCTTCCTAGACTCAACAGAAAACGTGGCAGTTATACTTACCTACTCAATATTTTGCATTTAGTTTTTTTTAACAATATACGAAAAAACGCATAATTTTAATATTGTATCTATCTACTTTATATAGTCATAGCAACTATTTTTCATACTTCTGACTCAACAGGACTGGAAGTGAAATTGTAAACGGAATTTCACATTTCACTTAAAAAATCTCATACCTATGCAATCAACCTAAAGAAAATTACAAAAACGAAAGATATCTGTTTAATAACAATTGGTCCTTTGGGTTGTCTAATGTTCACACCCTTCTTTTGATCATGCTCTTAAATTTTTTCCAATAATAGGTTAGCGCCCCATCCGAAGAAACTATGCTCCGCCGCCCCTGTGTTTAATTGATATTTATAGAATAAATAAGAAAATTAATTTATTATTGTCAATCATCATATCAGCCTGTTATTAAACATTTATATTATTATACTATATTCACTTTTTCAATTACCAAGGTTATCGAATGCATGGAAGAAAACGGCTTGTCTTTTCCAGATATTTAATGCTTAATCAACACATTGCTTTTTAAATTGCGTAGTTATAAAAAAATGAATTTTTTTGATATAAATTTCTTTAAATACTTAAATTGAAGAGCTAATTTAAATATAAAATAAAATAATGAAATTATTCTGCAAATGCGTACAAAGACGTAGCATTTCTTTAAAAATATACCTTTTTATTTATTGTTAAAAAGTTTTCATCTTTATGCGAGAAATTCAATTTTATGAAATATGCCAATTAATGAAGGTCGCATTATTAAAGGTTATCAAAGTTCACTGCTACCAAACACGGAAATTTGCGGCGTTGCATCAGCGGAGAGAATTTTGGGCGGTGAAGAAACAGAATTGGATGAATTTCCTTGGATGGCACTTCTACAGTATACAAAACGTAGGTAGGCTGTAATAAATTTTGAATGCTACAATTTTAATGGGTATTTTAGACACCTTACTGTTTATACAAACAATCTCACAGTGTTAGGAAATTTTGGAATTAATTTTTACTGCAGATATGGCGGATCATAGAAGCATGGTGGGATTCGATTTTCGATCCCTGCTAAGCAATCAAAAATCAAAATTCGAAATTACTTTTATTTCATATTTAAAACGCATATCTGTAGTTTTGAAATTTGAAAAAAGCAGAAATTCTTGTGACTTATTATTTTTTATGCTTTGTTCCTTATGCTTTTTTAGACTTTTGGTCTTTATCTTTTGACTAATAAAGAAACTTGTTTATTACTTTTATTTTAAACATTTTTTAATATTGTAATTTTGGGTTTTGATTCGTTAATAAGGTTATTTCAGCAAGAGGCAAGGGTTTCCATTGCGGGGGTGTCCTTATCAGCAACAGATATGTGTTAACAGCAGCTCACTGCGTCAAGGGAAAAGATTTACCAAGAACTTGGACCTTGTAAGACTTTTCCTTTTGGTTTCTACGTTTTTCACATTTTTAAAATTTTTTGTGTTGATATAGGTCTGGTGTTCGTTTAGGAGAATACAATACAGAAACAGAAGAAGATTGTGTCACAGGTGGTAGTGGATTTAAATGGTGTTCAGATAAACCCATTGATGTTCCTGTTGAAGAAAGAATTGTCCATGAACAGTACCAGCCCAGGGATCCTAATCAATATAATGATATTGCATTGTTGAGGTTATCACGAGTTGTTAGTTTTACTGGTAAGTAAATTTTATTAGCTAATATACGATAAACAAAATGAAAGAACTAGCCATTAAAATATTTATCGGTCATGTCTTTTTCTAATTTAAAAGCTGCTCAGGGTCGTAAGGATACGGTAGGAAATGACAATACGAACGAAGTGAACTGTAAAATTTAAAATTTGGTATTGTTCTGTAAGTAATTAAATAATTACCAAATGTAGTTAATTACTATTCGACTATATACACTATTCTAACAAATAGTGAGACTGCAGTAAAATCCAGTCAAGATTTTTAAATTTTCATGGCAACAGACAGATGGACAGACTTTTATTTATTTGGAATTATAATCTAATGGTACAATTTTGTATTTTTAGACTACATTAAACCAGTATGTTTACCGACAAGTCCTGAACTTATAAGTAACGATTTTGTTGGTACCACAATGTACGTTGCAGGGTGGGGAAAGACAGAGAACAGTTCTGACAGCCCTATTAAATTAAAATTGAAGGTAATGTGTTTGTCATAAAAATAATTTTTTATTTATTATTTTTTAATATGTATTTAGGATTCAAATCAAAGTTTGTAGAGGTCAAAAAATTTTTATTACTCTTTTACCAACGTGGACGTCAGTAGTAATTTTTATTGACCATTATCACCTTTGATTTAGATTCTATCGTATGTGCTGAGAATCAGTAATTATATTTATGTATTTAGGTTCCTGTAAAAAGGATAACAACTTGCGCTGAAGTTTATCGCAATGCAGATATAGAACTTGGTGCCACTCAAATGTGTGCAGGAGGTGAATCGGGTAAAGATTCATGTAGGGGTGATAGTGGAGGACCTCTAATGGGAAATTATAAAAATGCCAATGCAGATGCTAATTGGTACGCCCTTGGTTTGGTCTCTTTTGGCCCGTCACCTTGTGGGACAGCAGGATGGCCTGGAATTTATACAAAAATTAATGATTTTGTACCGTGGATTGTTAGAAAATTAAAACCGTAACAGTGATCTTTGTTAGTAGTTAGTTTGTAAAATTGTAAATAGAATTTCGTAAATGTATGCTACACTTGCTTTTAATTGCGTTTACATTGATAAGTACATATCTTTTGAAATGCTTGACTGATTTGGCTGAAATTTTGATATGTTTTAGGTAGAACTGCTGAAACTGAAAAAAGATATTTACAACCTCAAAAAAAATCAGCAAACAAAATTTTCTAATGTATTTATGACTTCGTTCTACATTATTTTGATTTTCTTATGGGTACGTCATACTTACAAACAATAAAATGTCCAAAAATTACGTTTTTAGGGTATTTTCAGGCATTAACAAAGTAAAAATAGTCGTCATAATTGTACATAATCTAATAGAAAAAATAATTACCTATAGACATTTTATTGTTTTTAACCAAAAGATATTTTTAACTGTGATGCACCTGATAATGAAATCCGGAAAATTCAGAAAAACGTTGAATGAAAAATATTTTTCTCGAATTTACAGAAGTCATATCTAAAACTATCAAAATTGAAGCCAAATCAGTCAAGCAGTTGAAAGGATTTTTTACTGGTATATTTTTAAGGGCGAAAACGTGAAAGATCTTAATCTTATATTAATAGCATTTCCTAGAAAAAAATCTCAACAAAATCAGTGCGGGGGTATCTTATTCATACTTCTCCCCTTAAAGCCTTTGACTAGAACTTTATTAACAGAGTGATGGAAATGATGGACATTGATTTTGACTTTGACATAAAAGTAGTAAATCATAAATACCTAAATATATTTTGAACGAAATCCGTAGTTGGTATGGTATTTAATATTTTTGATATTTATAATCTAAAACTTCGACGACAATTACTTGAAAACGGAATAAAAGTTTCGAAAAAGTAAGTTGTGTGTTTAAGCACTGTACGGAAATTTCTATAGTATTTATTTAGGTTTATATTTTTACCAACTTTTGCTCGCGTTTTAACAACCAATTCAATGTTTAATGTGTTGCCTATACATCAAAATTTCTTGCTCAACTTCTATAGTTCTACCACATTAAAGTGGCAGTATTATTATACGTAGTAAGAAGGCAAAGGAAGGACAATAAGAGATTAACTAATTGTGAGATACCCACTGTTGGATAGTGGAGAAAAATTGCGATTTTCGTGGGAATGGATTCGTGGAAGCACAGGGGATAGATTCGAAAATCAGAAAATGGGTAAATTCTAATTGTGCATACAAAGTAGTCGTGAGACGGAGAAGAAACGCTAGATATAGGAGGGGGGGGGGACTTTGGGTTCGAAGAACACTAAAGAGTATTTTTCAGCTGGAGACAGAAGGGTGAAAGCTCAGAGGGTAAAAATGGAAAATTCAAATAAATTAACCAAAGAAACTTTTTTCTTCAATTAGCGTAGATACAATTTCTTTAGTAGTACCTACGTAGTTGAGGTTCTGGAGTGCAAGGTCTCCCCTTTCCCTCCCTTTGTTCAATCTGCGTTAGTTAAAAGATTTTTTTTATATTAGGGAAAAGCTAAACTAAACCCATATTTGACCACATTTTAAATAACAAAAGAAAACACCTTTCCCTCAGATAAAAACTATTTTTTAGTTTTCTTTATATTTACCACAATACATATTCCAATCCCTCTGCAACAGACGACTATTTCATACACAAAATTACAGTTTATCCCATTATTAATTTTCGACTCTATCCATATTTCTTCACGAATCTACCAACCAACTAAACACGTGAATGGTGTTCTATAAGGCTTCCCTTTTCCCGCCGCCTGTTTTCCTCCCCATTAGAGGCACTGGCGTAGCTAATAGGTAACTAAGGGCCCTGGGGCAATTAAAAAAAATGGGGCTCCACTGCAGTGGCGTACCTAGGTAACCAAAGGCCCTGGGGCAAAAAATTTAAAATAGTTTGTTCCGTATTCGTCGTGTTTCAAATTCGACGTAGGTACTTCAGATTTGTCATAATTCAGAGCTTGGGGGCCCCGGGGTACTGCCCCGTCTAGCCCTATGGTAGTTACGCCACTGATTAGAGGGTGGGGTACCTGAATCTAAACGTTTTGTCAGCTCACAAAGCAGTCAAATATTTCCTATGCGAGCTTATATAAAAAAGGCAGGTGATAATTGTTTACAAAAAGTTCGACCGTGTTTCTTGATAATTTTTTAGAATAAGTATTTGTTAAAAACAACAAACATTACTTCATCCTTCTAAAAATCAAACATTGTCAATTTATATTGTACGTACTGTACGTAGGTTCGTGTTGAAGGTGACCGCTTCTCGTCAAATAAGACAAAAAACTTTTCGTCCGTCATTTTTTGCAATTCCTTCTAATAATATGTAGATAACAACGACAAGAATGTGTGATTTCTTGAGTTAGTAAGAAGAGAACACGAGGACAAGGTGGCTTGTATTTGATGATGAACAGTAAATCGATGTTTGATAGAAAAATTCGGTTGTAACGATTAGCATGCCAACGATTGAAGAAATACAGTAAGTACTTATAAGCAGTTCATGTGTTAAGAACGAGAGGACAATTATGAACACAAGAAACTGAATAAAGTTTTTTGTAAATCTGAGATAAGTGCAAAGCTTTAGAGGTGGTCAACTAGTATAGAGGTGAGTAAGTAAATACGCATAGTAAAGTATAATTTATTTAAAATAAATATGAATGAGAATGCCGAAATCCATTAATGTGGAGAGCTATCAAAAGCGCAGAATGCCTTATTAATATATAAAATTTTCGTGTCACAATGTTAGTGTTACCATACTCCTCCGAAACGGCTTGACCGATTTTTATGAAATTTTATATGCATATTCAGTAGGTCTGAGAATCGGCTACTATCTATTTTTCATACCCTTAAGTTTTTAATTTTTTTTAATGATTTGGCATTAAAAAATATATAAACCCTTAATTTTAATCCTTCTACCACCAACCCCCATATTTTAATAGCGATATAGTACTGTAATAATCTTCAACCTTCAGTGGTCGATAACTGATCAATTATTATCAATCGATTAGTCATCCTCGCCAGGCGTCTACTGATGTCACTACTCACCCAGCAAACAGCACGGAGTGGGGATGAGAATGAAGCAGATTTTTTTAGAATGTTACACAGGGAGTTCAAATATGTTCTAAGAAGTAAAATAATGTTTTATTATCTGTAACATTTCAGAATGATTTGGCAATGTTCAAGAATGTTTCAGAATCTTGAAGACCATCCAAGAATGTTTCAGAATGTTAAAAAAATTTAGAAAATGTTTTGAATCATTAGGGGAATTTCTGGAAACATCTAAATTCGCGAATATTCTAGAATGTTCCATCAAGCGTGTGATATACTTTTGAAAGCGCGGAATAAGCATTACTGACTACGAGGACTTATTAATCCTTATTGTAAGTTAAATAGCAAAAGTTGCAACACCCGCCCTTTGTGCCTACCCACAGTGTTCGTCAGAAACTTTATGTGAAACAATAATTTTATTTAGTGTCATAATTAATTGTTTCATTTATACATTCCCTAAACACAGTCCATTATTTTTGTGTCATTTATGCAAATTCCTTGCAACAACAAATTTGTAAAATTTCGATTATTATTACTGGATTATTCTTAAAATTTTAAGGACAAATTAATAACAGCTGATAAATATTCCATTGTATATGGGGTTTTTAAAATAAAAACTATAATTAATAACCTTAAAAAATCTTGCTTTGTAAAAGCCCTACAAATGAGGACGAAACGTCGGCTTGTTTTTATACAATAAAAACTTTTTGTGCCATATTGTTGCTTTGATTCATTACCTGATAAATAGTACTATATAAGAATACAGTACCTAATGGTTATTATTTTTGTATCCTAAATTTATGCCTCTATATACTTATCTTATACTATTTGAGAAGATTAATAGCTCAGTCTGAGTAGAGTAGAGTGTATTTGAGTGCTTCGGGTTTTTGAAGGATTTGAGTGGGAAAAGCTAAATATTTCTTGCGTTATTTTGGATCAATGGTGTGCAAAATTTCTGATAGTATTGTAACGAATAAGCGATATTTTTATGGTGTATTTTAAAGATTTAATGAAAAACTGTTATGAAAAACAAATAACACTTAAAAAGTAATTATATATTAAAACTACTTGCCTAATTAACTACCAACTAGGGGCGTTGGTAATAGCAAGGACCCTTAATAAGGCATTAGGGTGAGTGATAGCGGTAACCCGCTACACCCCCCTAACCTTTCTGCTTGGTCTTTCTCACCTCTCTTCTTATTTTATCACTGATTTACTCTCAAAAATAAAAACCCACATAGTGCCCTTTTACCCTCAAACGGAACTTTGCCCACTTTTGCCGTGCAATAATGTCGCATTTCCGTATGGCGGTTCCTTGTTTTGTAAATTCGACTAGGGCTAGCGCGCATGGGTGTATTTAAATATAATGTATTTGAAATTGTTCAGCGAACTAGAACGTGACGATTGCAAAATTAAAATACCTTTGGTAGCTATTTATCCTAGAAATCCTTGATCGACAAGAATGTTGTATCTTACTTACCTATTACGTGGTTCTTACTGATAATTTTATGAAGATGTTGCTACATACTTATCTTTATTTAAAAAAATATGAACAATTAGGTATATTGCAAAAATCATTTTCGTCGTTATACATACGGGGGACGGCTGAAAAGTTTTGAGCCTAAGGTAGTAAAAATACTTACAAAAATTTTTCTATGTAGTTCCCCTCTAATTCGATACATTTTTTACATTTATTAAAAAGGGCTTTTAACCCGATCAAAAAATACTCGCTGTCTTTGTCTTCAAAACAGCCGCCTTCATTTGAAAATTTCCGCTCATGGAAGTCCTTTTTAAAATTCGAAAAAAGAAAATAGTCGCTAGGGGCTAGATGTGGATTATAAGGTGGATGATTAATTTCTTCAAACCCAGTCTCGGCGAGGGCACGCCTTGCAACTTGCGCAGTGTGAACAGGTGCATTGTTTTGCAAAAATAGAATTCCGTTCACCAGTTTGCTCTTCTTTTTCTCAACAACCAGTAGACGTAGGTACTTTTGTCAACAGAGTGGCGTAATAATTGCCATTCATTGTTGTATTTTTAGGAAAGTAATCAATTAGTAAAATTCCTTGACAATCCCAAAAAAATGTGGTCATGGGCTTGGACGTCGATCTTTCCACTTTGAATCTACTGGTAGTATACTTAGGCTCAAAAATTTTCAGGCGCCCCTCGTACAATCTTCTTCTGATTTAACATTCATATTATGTAAAAACATATATACCAACTGACGCTACGAACGAAGTGCTTATAAACAGATTTTATTATAAAATATTCCGGTACGAAAAATACAAGTAATAAAAAGCATAGGTACACCAATTTTATATATGTTAATGAATTTAAGATTAAAATAATCAAATAAGCATATGGGAAATGGATAATAAGATGTTTCTTAAGGTATGTGAAAGCCATTGATTCTTTAAAAGGTTTGTACTAATCGGTGACAGAAAACCAATAAATTTATTGCATAATCCGATCGACATATCGTCTAATAATGGTAACGATCGGAGACGATAAGGAAGTGAATATGACCGTGATTTATAGATCTTGTCTACAAAGTGGAGTCATGATGAAGACATTCAACTAGGATTGCTTGTCAGGCCAACTGATATTACACTTTTAAGTGCGAATAATGATACGGTTATTTAAAGCCATTATCGGCGATTGGATAGATCATAAATAGTGATGGGCACTATCGAATAAATTGAACTATCGAATAATTACTAAATGAATACTTTTAACTATCGAATGAATAAATTCGAATGAATTTAGTAATTACTATTTTTTTCAATTACACGATAGTCAGGGGAGCAGACGGTTATCCATCGCTCGGTCCATACGAACGTGTATACCAACAGACAAATATACGATTAATATGCTAGTATGGATAAAAAACAAACAGGCTATGCTGAAAATAATAAATAACCTCGACTTGAAACATGGTTTCTAATTCTTATTACTTTGATAAAATTATTATTTACTTAGGTAAGCGATCTTTTTTGTATTATTTATTGCTATACGTACTTTATTGTTATTGAACTAAAATAAGTGTTTTAGAAACATCTGTTGTTCCTATCCAGGTATTTGTTAGAGGGCGACGAATAAAGTTTTTCATTTTTACATTTAACTACTTTTTTTTATATGTTTCTACTCTTATTATTATAATTTTTTTTTTGGGCAATTATAAGTACGCAGTACAAACATATAGTACCTAAGTATTTATGACTCAAATCATCACTACACTAATTTAAAAATTATTAATTATTTATTTGCATTTTATTTTGCCTCATATTTAACTAGTATAAATTGGTGCCATAGAAAATTATGTTTTTAAAGTATGTATGTATGTATTGATAACGTCTAATAATTATAGAATTGTTTATATTATTCGGCTCTGCTACGAGGAAGTAGCGAAGTAGTAGACAATGCGCAAACAATCACGACTCCAACGTTCAGTTCGATAGTTGAAAAGTATTCGAATAAAAAAAGTAACTACTATTTTCAGTAACTACTTTCAGTTACTAAAACTATTCATTACTTTTTTATTCGAATAAAAATAGTAACTACTATTTTCAGTAACTACTTTCAGTTACTAAAACTATTCATTACTTTTTTTATTCGAATACTTTTCAACTATCGAATAGTTCGATAGTTTTTATTCGATAGTGCCCATCACTAATCATAAAGCAATCAGATACGTATACGGGGGGCTCACAGAGACCAGACTACATACTCAGGCAAACAAATTTTGATTTGGATATTGAAATGTATGATAATTTTGATAAACCTCTAGTTCCTTCAAATGAATCCAAAAACCTACAAAAAGGAATAATTTGCGAAGTACCTACATAACCGAGCTGTTTTTATCCCACTGGTAGAATAAAATATTATAAGATTTTATGACCCTTCAAATGCACGAGTAGGGGGTGAGGCAGAGCTAATTCCGGGGCATTTAGTCAACAATGGGCGGTGTTATGTCCAATGTACCCTACGATAAAACCTCAAGACACTTTTATTATTAAAATATTGTTAACGTTTCTAACATTCAGATTCTAGAAATCAATCATTGCAGTTTTAACCAGTTGCAGTTAAAAATTAATTTTGAATATACAAGGTGTGCCAATGGTCTTATTCTTATTGATTTTAAGAAAATATTTATCAAGTGAAAGTTTCTTTAAATGAATTCATTAATATTATAAAATTATTTTCGATTATTTAGCGTCTGTTTTGTTTGGGCACCACCTAACCTAATTTTTTAAAATGGGACATCCTATAATTATATTATTACATTTTTGAATTTTTTGTTGAAAATAAAGGTCATATTGGGTTAAAATTGTACCCCTTTGACGTTATTTAGTATTAAACAAAAAGAATGTTTTAAACTATAAAACTAATAGAAATCAATATCCTATTAAAAATGTAACCGTGGAATGTGCGTGGCGCTAAAGATCCGCAACCGTACCATGAAGGTTTCGGTTATTAGTTGCAAGGGCTGGTTTCGAAAATATATGGGTCAAAAGAGGATCACCCCAAAGGATTTCATATGAAGGAGCGAAATGAAAATTTACAGAAGGTTCCAGAATTTTCCAGAAGCTTCGATAATTTTTCTAAAGTTTCAAGAATGTTCCGGTTTTTTTTCAGAAGGTTTGAGAATATTATGGAATCCTAAAGGTTCTAGAATCTAAATAAATTTAAACATTGCAAAATATTTCATAATGCTCTTGAACGGCATACAATCTACCACATTGACAGAAAAAATAACTACTTTTTTGGAGCTGATTTCTATTATTTAGTTCAATGACAACTTTAGTTCTTGACTATTAAGTATTAAGTGTATAATCTACTAGAAATGTTCAGACTTTTCTGAGCGAAGAAAGTCAGACTTATTTTATAAAAACGAATGATATCGGTATCTCTTCGAGATTTACTTTGTACAATATTTTTATTGATTTTTCCGCAACATATACGTATACACCTTATATTTATTTTAACACGTTTTTGCCTTTCGTTTTAAAAATGGTATTGTGACGAAATCTTTTGAATAGGTGGTTCACAAATGTGGGATAAAAAAATTAAATAAAACGTACCGAAATAGTCACTAGGTTGTTGTAGTTAATCATTGAAAAGCAATAAAATATTTTATTTATTACCATTTTGTTCTACTTTTCTGTATAATATACGTGGAGAGAACCCGACGAAGGACGCGTATTTAGAAGGTAAGGATACTTATTAAATGACAATATAAATCTAATTTTATCATGTAGCGCCGCGCCGCCGAGTTCATCATTCTCTTTGAGGTCATTTATTCATTCACTATTAATAGAATCATTAACGACTTGTTGTAGTATTTTTGATATTTTAAAAATTTACGCAAATGTATTTACCAAAGAACAGGATGTAGCGAACTTTGGCAGTCTGCACGGAGAAAACAATCATGAATATGACTATGGACGACCAGACGCTCAAGGAGATTTTACTATGTAGAAATGTCTAGTCAATCTACGTTCGGTGTTGAGACTGAATTCTAGTAAAATTTACTTGATTAGAAAACATTTTTTACAGTTCTTATGATTAATTTTACTAAACTATTCTCATTCTAGTATTTTTTTCTTTACGACACTATAAAATAATCGAGAGGTAGAGAAAAATTGTCTAGACTTGTTTAGCTTGATTATTCTAATACTAATTATTACGTAAAAAGAATGAAAAATTGTTTTATACCACCAAGTACATTTTATTTACCTACTAGAAAAATTTTGCTTGACTCATCAAGTAATAAAATCTTGATTATTTTTCTCCGTGTAGGAATGAATAGAATATTATAAAAAAGAACGTTATCTTATCCAACTCTAACTTAACGTAATTTAACATACTGTGACGTGTTCAGTCACGGAAAACACAATTAGCAAAACAAAACAACGAATTTATTTAATTACTAAAGTTAATTTGACTACACTACAGTTATAAACAAGTCTACACAATTTATTTCACTAAAAAGTCTATTTTCCCGCTCGCCTCTGGTGTAAACACTCGCTATAATGTAGACACTATAACTTCTATCGCCTGTTGTTCGCCTTTCGATCGCTTCGCTTCCAAACATCAGCTGTTCACTGTCAACTAACTCGGTGTGTGCCGTCTCCGCCTTTTATAGTCTTTTCAGCCTCTTTCTAGGGAATTCTACAGCCGTCTAGTAATCCAATTGTTTTTCCATTGATCGTTGTTGGTGTTTTCTAGATGTTTCAGGAAAGCCGGGAATATTCCTTATGTATTCAGGGAAGATGTTCGTTAATTATGCTCACACCAACTTAATTGGCAAGTACTCGTAACAATACAGTAAATCTTTTTGGAGTGATTGTTTTTGAAGCCTCAATTGAAGCTTTAGTTCACCAATATACAATTTTTTACAAAAAGGGCCTAAATCATGTCAATAATATTGTTAACTTATGTTAGATTAGATTAGGGTTGGACTGCAACATTCTGCGCCTTTATATTAGTGTTACGCAAGATCATCCCTTCCCATTTCACACAAACATTTTCTTTTCCCACCAACAGTTCCTTCATCATTTTTTGAAAGATACACGGAGAAAAATAATCATGATTTTATTAGTTGATGAGTCAAGCAAAATATCTCTAGTAAATAATACTAGAATTCTTATAAAATATACTTGGTGGTATAAAACAATTTTTCATTCTTTTTACGTAATAATTAGTATTAGAATAATCAAGCTAAATAAGTCTAGACTTTTTTTTCTCTATCTCTCGATTATTTTATAGTGTCGTAAAGAAAAAATACTAGAATGAGAATAGTTTAGTAAAATTAGTCATAAGAACTGTAAAATTTTACTAGAATTCAGTCTTAACACCGAACGTAGATTCACTAGACATTTCTACGTAGTAAAATCTCCTTGAGCGTCTGGTCGTCCATATAATTGACAGATTTTTCAATCATGTTTGCTAGAATTCTAGCAATATTTTCATGATTGTTTTCGTGTAACCCTCCGTTTGTGTCAGTAGTATGATTAGGGACGTGGCGGAATATAAAACACAAGTATAAATAATTTCTGTTAAAATTAACAAAAAAAATGTAATTTTCAACTACAAGTGATTATTTCAAAATAAATATAACTGGCTGTATTTACCATACCATATAGGAGATAGGTAAGGTTTTTTTTACGATTAACCTATATGAAAACTATTAAGAAGTAACGAAAATCAATTATTAATTGCACAAATAGACACTTCGTTCGTAAACGCGTTAGGTACATTACCCCTATTGTTAGCGAGACATGTTTTAATAGGATTCCATAGTTTTATTTCGTGAAATACGTTAATTTTTATTATTTTGCGTTGAATGTTATGAAAAAAAGTCTTGTAATATCCTTAAATCCACTTTCGATAATAAATATTTATATTTAATCAGTATTTTTAAAAAAGTTTTGTCTTTCGTACATGCAGAATGATAAAATAACTTACAGGTTTCTCAAACAATTTTTGTCGATTCTTCGTGTCGATAATCGAAAGTTTCTTTTTATTTTAACGCATAGTTCAAATAATAATTAATGCAAATTAAATTTATAGACACATGTAGGCTTACATTGCTTTAATATTCAGCTATGATGAATAATATTATTGTTTAAATAACTTTTTAATTTTAATTATTGTCTCGCGAGCACTTGATACCTTGGCGTCCGTGGGCGCCGCATAATTGGTACACATAGGCGGCGCAAATCTGCGGAAAAAGAGGAGGAATATTTTTATTTGTATGCCAATATGGATGAATTTAATATAATGATAGAACGAATTGTTCTGTTAGAAGAACTACTAAAAGTACAATTTGAATCCCTCCTCTTTCTATATCAGAAAAAATTCTATAGAAATTTCTAATTACAATCTCAAATAAAAGCAATATATATTTTTCATTTTAAAACAGAAACACTTTGATCTTTGGCGTGGTTAGTATTTGTCACAGGGTGTAGGCTAAAGTAAAAAAATCTGATATTTATTGCGCTCATTATCTGCAGTTTGCTTGTTTACTTAAAAAATAAAATAATAACGTCAATTTTGCAACACACCTACTGCTTATTGTTTCTATTGCGCTGTGTATATCTAACGGGGGTTGCTATTGGCACTTATCAGGCTGCAATATAATTTAAAAAAATGTAATCCACAGAGGAAGAGGATTTAAACTCCCTAAATTCTCTCACTGGCTTTGTACTGCACCTATAATTTTTGTTAAGTATTAAATTATGCGAATTTGGGTAGGCTTTGGCTTCTATACCGTTCCTCTAGTTCCTTCAAATGAATCCAAAAAGCTACAAAAAGGAATAATTTGCGAAGTACCTACATAACCGAGCTGTTTTTATCCCACTGGTAGAGTAAAATATTGTAAGATTTTATGACCCTTCAAATGCACGAAGAGGGGGAGAGGCAGATCTAATTCCGGGGCATCTAGTTAACAATGGGCGGTGTTATGTCCAATGTACCCTACGATCAAAAAAAAAAAAAAAATTTTTTCAATTATTACTTTTTTTTTCAACCTGAAAATTTTTTAAAGGGGAATTCATTAATATTAAAAAACATTTTTTCAATTTTTTTAGCGTCATATTGGGTTTTGGCACCCCTTTAACCTAATTTCATTAAAAAAGGGGACATCCTTTTTATATTTTTACATTTTTGAATTTTTAACCCCAATTTTGGGGGTCATAATTGCCCCCTTTAGTTTTTAGCATAAAAATTAAAAATTTTTAATACGTATAATTAAAGGATTTCCCAAATTTTAAAAAAATATTAGGTTAGGTGTCAAAAAAAACAAAAAAAAACGAAAATAATCGAAAATGTATTTTAAAAAATTATTAGTTTAAACAAACAGACGAAAATAAACTTTCTCTTGATCAACATTTTCTTAAAATCAATAAGAATAAGACCATTGGCACACCTTGTATATTCAAAATTAATTTTTAACAACTGCAACTGGTTAAAACTGCAATGATTGATTCCTAGAATCTGAATGTTAGAAACGTTAAAAATATTGTAATAATAAAATACACAGCACTTCAAAGTCTCTTGAGGTTTGATCGTAGGGTACATTGGACATAACACCGCCCATTGTTAACTAAATGCCCCGGAATTACATCTGCCTCTCCCCCTACTCGTGCATTTGAAGGGTCATAAAATCTTATAATATTTTATTATACCAGTGGGATAAAAACAGCTCGGTTATGTAGGTACTTCGCAAATTATTCCTTTTTGTAGCTTTTTCGATTCATTTGAAGGAACTAGAGGAACGGTATAGAAGCCAAAGCCTACCAAAATTCGCATAATTTAATACTTAACAAAAATTATACGTGCAGTACAAAGCCAGTGAGAGGATTAAGGAAGTTTAAATCCTTTTCCTCTGAGGATTACATTTTTTTAAATTATATTGCAGCCTGACAAGTGCCAATAGCAACCCCCGTTAGATATACACAGCGCAGTAGAAACAATAAGCAGTAGGTGTGTTGCAAAATTGACGTTATTATTTTATTTTTTAAGTAAACAAGCAAACTGCAGATAATGAGCGCAATAAATATCAGATTTTTTTACTTTGGCCTACACCCTTTGACAAATACTAACCACGCCAAAGATGAAGGTGTTTCTGTTTTAAAATGAAAAATATATATTGCTTTTATTTGAGATTGTAATTAGAAATTTCTATAGAATTTTTTCTGATATAGAAAGAAGAGAGATTGAAATTGTACTTTTAGTAGTTCTTCTAACAGAACAATTCGTTCTATCATTATTTTAAATTCATCCAAATTGGCTTACTATTTTTTTTTTTTTTAATAAAAATATTCCTCCTCTTTTTCCGCAGATTTGCGCCGCCTATGTGTACCAATTATGCGGCGCCCACGGATGCCAGGGTATCAAGTGCTCGCGAGACAATAATTAAAATTAAAAAGTTATTTAAACAATAATATTATTCATCATAGTTGAATATTAAAGCAATGTAAACCTACATGTGTCTGTAAATTTAATTTGCATTAATTATTAGTTGAACTATGCGTTAAAATAAAAAGAAACTTTCGATTATCGACACGACAAATCGACAAAAATTGTTTGAGAAACCTGTAAGTTTTTTATCATTCTGCATGTACGAAAGACAAAACTTTTTTAAAAATAAAGACAAAATGAATGAAATTCGTTAGTACGAAACTGTAGGTAGGTAATTCCTTGCTCAACACAACACTGCAGTAATTTTTTTTTTAGTGTTAAAATGGCACAACTATGAATCAATATGTAGTCATTTAAGTGACCTCTACTTTCAACGAAGAATTCACAAATGAAATAACATATAGGGTGTTCCTTTTGAAAAACTAAGGTTAGATAGTGTTCAAGCGAAACAGTACACCCTGTATAATCGCAAATAATTTTAGAATATTAATTAGCCCAATCGGTACAAGTTTTAGTTAAGTCATGTTTTTGTAAAACCAATAATAAAGACGCAATCCCCAATCCGCAAACTGTTGGCGCACCCTCTATTTTTTGTATGGGTAGATCGATAAAGAAGTGATGATCCATTATTTTTAATTGAAAGAATTTATTCGAACCCAACCCTTACATAAATAAAACTATTTTAACATTTTGAGTTTCTTTGAAAATACGCTGCCTAAATTTTAAATTCAAGTTTTTAATTTTTGACATTTTAGATTTTCCTTAAAGAACTCAATAACGTTGGGAATTAGAAATTAATAACGTCAGCACTTTGAAACTAAGACAGTGTTGGTTTTATTTTGAGAAATGAATTTCAACAAATACCTATGCATATCAGAATAAATAACACAAGTTTTATTAACCCAAGCGTGTTTTGGTCAAGTCGTTGTGTGTATCTATAGCGATCGGTGATAGATTTGACAGATAGTAACAGGCTACTTGGATTAATATTGTCACATTTCCCACCCTTGTGAGAGGCGACCATCATAGTGGTCCTGACCATCAGATTGGCATCCACTTCAGTTATACGCGAAGAAACACCTGATGAACTAGTGTAACCTGTAGTAAAATTCTAGTCTGTGTAATCGTGCGTGTAGAGGTGATTGTGCAGAGACACTAAAAAGTTCTCGTAATCACACAAGTGAATTGTGAAAAAATTATAAACTATAAATAATGACACTCTTTATCGCTAATTGTACGAGTGTTTTATAAAAAAAATATTCTTATAGCACGTAAATCCTCTCGTAGGTGAAAAAAGAAAATAAATTTTATATTAAAAGAAAGTGGCACCTACCTGATTACTTGTTGAAAAAAATATAAAATTTTTACAATCAAACTATTAGACTAAGGAATAGAAAAGTACAAAACTACTATAGATCTATACAAACTACGGACGGTGATTTTTTTAGCGTTGTATGCTGGACATTACGAATATTTTTTGTTTATGTAAATTTATTTAAATGCATCGGTTCAAAAAACAGGTGATTTATTTTTTTGTTAAAACAGGATACATAAGCAACAAATAAGAATATTACTCTTTATAATTAGCCTTGAAAAAAGGGCAAGGGTCCACTATTGTAACACAAGTCTATGTGTAAAATAATAAAAATGCCTTCCAAAGTCCTTAAGGAAGAACTAAACAGGGGAGTACTGTTTCCCACAAATACAAACGATCAAAACCATTACGAAAAGAGCGATATCACAGAACAAAACGACGAGTCCGTTGATAACACGTTCAAAAAAGAAAAAGAAATATTAAATGGAGTGTTAAAGGATAAAAAATCACCTTCGGATTTTTTAGATTATCTGAAAGACTCTCCTGACAATTCGGTTGTTGCTTTTAACGATAACAAAAAGCATTGCTACGATAATGAGTTGTTTATAAAAGAAGAAAAGGAGAACGAGGAAAAGGACTGTGAATATTTGCGAGAAAAAGTTGAAACAAACAGCCCAGGCTTGTTTAAAGATAATAAACAAATCTCATCATCAAAAGAAGATTGCGCTGACGATACAGACTCGTCTACTATTTTATCCGGTAGTGTTGTTATCGAAGAGCCAGTTTTAGATGCGCCCATTGTTCCACAAACATCGTATTCGTTAAAGTGCAAAATCGATAATATAAACGATGAAAATTTGTTGAGAAAGTGTAAAATTGTGCCCATGTCAAAAATGGAACGCGAAAATTTGATGGAACGCATGTACATGGCCCAAATGAAAATTGTCACAGAAATTGTTACCAGGGAATCCAAATATAACAAGGAAACATTTAAACGCCTTTTTTTGTCTCACGTGAGTTACACTTATTATTTAATTTATAATGTTTTGAAATAAATACACAGTCTCTGTAGTTTATATTTAAGATGCAATAGTTGTTAAATTATGAAAAGTACCCGTACATAGGGGATGAAAACTATGACAAGAAAATTTGATAAACCATGAAAAATAATGAAAAACAAAGTCATATTTGGAAATTCTTCATAGGTGTTCATGGTAATTCTATATAAATAGTAATAATAAAAATAAAAATTGTTTTTTACGGTAAATGTTTCGCCTTATTAGCTGCAGAATAATGTTAAGGCTTCAAAAAGTTTTAATAATTCTCTTCTGTCGATTATATTAAAGATAACAAATGTTAATACTAAGTAAACCTCTCACTTAGTTTTTAGTCTCGATTTTAAAACTCTGAAACTGTAATGGGGAAATGTTGACGACTTTTTTTCATAATAAATAATTTTTTAGTTCATATTAGCATTGATTGTGACTATTCATACAATAAGGGGAGGAACGGAAACTGTAATGCTTTTTTAATTAGTAAGTATTATTTATTAGAAATGAAATTGCCAATTCTTTTTTCGGAGATGTAATGTTGAAAGGACACCTAGGTATTTCTGCACAAATAAAAAGTTATGAATTCCTGTATACCATGGAACTAATTAAATTATACATGTCGGAATGTTCTAACATTACGTTTTTAACTAATCATAAATTTGTTTAAGTACCTGAAATATAATATTTTTAATTGAAATGAGATATCTCGAAATGGATGTCCATGTCCAAGACCTAACCAAATTTTTTCATTATCTTTCACAATTTGTAAACACATATTTTCTGAGAAATTAATGATTTTGTAAATAATTTTTATAAAAAATGGAAAATTTCGGAAAATTCTTTACTTTCAGTAGGTACTAATACTTTATTTATTATTATTTATAATTGTTGAAAAGGATTTTTCGCAGATTACTTGGTGAAACATTTTTGAAATATTAAACAGAAGAAAAAATAAAAATACTTGGTAGATATTGTTTCACAATTTTATAATAAAATTTATTTAATTGTGAAACAATACCAATTGTTTCTATTTCTTCTTCTGTTTAATTATTCATAATTTATAAAAATATTTTATGTCAATTTAGACATTCGAAGCTACATAAATTCCCACCAAGCTGAAAATCAGTGGTATAGTTTAAAATATGATTATAAATAAAATTTGAAGGTTCCCCATCTTTCCCGTGTATGGAAAAAATTTTATTTATGGTCAAAGGACAAAAAAATTAGTTTTTCGCGATTTTCAGTAAAACGGTAAGTTTTATCATAAAAATACTTCAGACAAAAATTGTAGATCATAAAATTATCTATAAAATATGTATGAATATTTTGTTTCCTAAGAGCCGCTGTTTCTGAGATATCAGGTAAAATAAAACCCAGTCCCTTATTTTATACGCCAGTGTAACCTCGAGACAACATCTGTCTCCTGTTCAATTGTATGCGTGGCTAGGGTCTTATACCTGCTTTAATAAATGAAATACTGCTAGTCTCAGGTTTGCCAGATTAGGGGATTTTCCCCAAAAAATAGGGGATTATTCTTTTCCTTTTGGGTATTTTTTGGGGATATATTTTTCAGGGGAATTCTTCTGGGGAAAAATTTTCCTCTACAACCTTTATTCTATTTGCACTAAATATTTTCTAGTTCTTGGGGATTTATTTGTCACATAGCTTATTTTGGGGTATTTTAGAGATACATATTTTATAGATAATTTTATGATCTACAATTTTTGTCTGGGGTAATTTTATGATAAAACTTACCGTTTTGCTGAAAATCGCGAAAAACTCATTTTTTTTTACCTTTAACCTTGAATAAAATTTTTTCCATACAGGGGGAGGATGGGAAACTTTCAAATTTTATTTTTAATGATCTTTTAAACAATCTTACTGATTTTCAGCTTGGTGGGAATTAATGTAGCTTTACTCTTATTTTTTGGTCTAATTTGACCGGACTAAATATATAAAGAACCTGAAATACTTTTTGCCCCAATATCTTTTATGGTTTCAGGGTCAGTTTGGATTAATATTCATTTTTATGAATTAGTTTATGGTTATTTGACGAAAAAGTTGCAGGTTACTTGCAATAATGTCTTGGTCAGTTTTAGTGTAAAGGGGGAGCATATTGAAAATTAGTTTTTCATTAACCTTACGAAAAAGATTCTGCTTTTTGAGAAAATAATTTGTATTAAAGTATTCAAACTTAAAATAAAATGTCAAAATGCAGAGAGGGTAGTTATAATTCGAAGAAAATAAAAATTAATTTAAAAGAAAATTAGCTTTGATCTCAAAATTATAAAGGAAATAAATTGATTAAAATGCAAATTTAGACTTATTTGTAGGAAACGTTAATTTTTTAATATAGTATTAATAAATGAAATTTTTAAGGAAGTGAGATTTACATTTAACATCACTAGCAAACACCTATTTAGATATTTCTTATTTTCGTTTGTTCAAAATTTTAAATAATTGTAATTCTTGTCTTCGTGTCTTAATTTCTGCTTTCTGCATGCAGCTTTGTATTTTATGATGCTTAAAAGGATTTGCTAAGGACAGAGTTTATAAATAAAAAATTCTACTTCTTTTAGTATACAATTTTCCATTATAATAAATGAAAGTCGAAGTTTGGTTCTTCTGATCACGTAAAGTCTAAGCAACTTTTGCTGGTAAAGTTAAAAATAAAAAACTTTTCCACATGTTGCCAACTTCAGTTGATGATTGCAGTTATACACAAAATAAAAATGCCAATTACCCACAACTTTGAATTAGTTTATTTAAAATGAATCATTCTGACTTGTAGTTGGAAAATTATGTTTTTATTATCTGCCTATTCGGATTTCTGTGGGATTCAGTAGGTACAAATGCCAAAGTTACCTTTTGCTAAACTTCCTTCTCAAAGAGGATTTTCTTGCAAAGATCATTGATTTATAATTTTTCTTACGGATTTAATTATTATTATAGTGTTTTTATACGATTACAAACCCACTTTCTCTGTGACTCAATTCCCAATAGTAATTCTGAATATTTATTAGACAAATAAACATAACTTGACCTCCGTTAAGAAAAAGTGAAAGCATATTGGTCAATCCTTGGCTACTTTTATTATTAGGTAGGTACCTATTAGATCTTCTTGAGATATCTAATATTTACTCGCTATTTTTCAACTGCATTTATTACATATTAATTATACCTATAGGAAATACAATAGAAAATGTATTATTTTTAATTTCAATGCATGCCCTGCAACAATTTCTTGTTTTTTTACCTACACGGAAGTGTTTCTATTCAAATTCAGTTTCGAAATACTTATTGACTACTAGTATAAAATACTTTAATCAATTAAAATGTCACTTGAGGTGTCTCAAGTCTGAATTAGAGTAGTTTTTTGTCAAGGCTGCAAATAAATTAATACAATAAAAAATTGTTGTTAGGAAACAAAGTAATAAAAAAAAAAATAGAATGCGAAGGTCAATTTTAAATCGCAAGAAGGAACATCCTGCTTTTACATAATACACTTTTCATTGGACACTTTCGTAAATTGCAATGATAACTTAAAATACTTATCTCATTATATTATCAGTTCCTATTGAAAGTAGGAAAAACTTGAGAAATTAATTAATAGTAAGTACTTAATTATTTATCTATTAATTATTTTAACATTATTTAACTAAGATATAATAATATAGTTTGACCGAAACCAAAAAAAGCGTTCAGTGAAAATAACAAACTTAGATTTTTTTCATTATTTAAGTCAGTTTATTATTGCTTTATGTTAATAAACTAAGAATGTTAATCACAAATAGACGTAGATTATGCCTACTGGGGATACCACTTCAAATCCAAATGTATTTTGTACCCTACCTCAAAAGTGGTGTGAGAAGGAGTGCACGTTTCATGAAAAACATAAATATCACAACGTTTGAAATCAAATTATCTCGAAAACGGTTGGTTTTTCGAAAAAAAGTAATATAATTTTTTTTCTTGGCAATTACATAAGCTACAAATTTGATAACCACAATTTTTCTCATAATTATGACCGTTCACGAGATAATCGCGAAAAACCGTTTGTCGCGACCATTGACTCTGAGTAACTTTTTTAGGGCACATAGATCAATGGGGACTTTTGGGATTTTTTTCAGAACCACAAAAGGAAGGTTCATCCAAAAATCCAGCTTTCCCTTAATTTTTCCGAAGTTCGGTCTTTTTTTGGTCTTTATTCCCTGGACTATACGGATCAGTGTCAAAATGAAATTTATTTCACTCCTTCTGGCGGCAACTTTGGTAATAATAAATTTGTTATCTATTTAACAATATGTTTGCAATTTTTTTGTGTTATTTTGTTGTGGCATAATTGTTGGGAATAATGCCGAATTGAATGGTTCTTTATGGACGCTGCGAGCTCTGGAAATCTTTATATCAAAATTATCGGAGCAGTTTCACTGTAGATATGAATGAGCAATTACTTTATTTAAATTCAAAATGTAATTACGTCAGCATATTTATTATGAATTATCTCTATTTTAAAAACTATTCGACACTTCGGTAATAGCGCTTGAATTTTGAATAAGTTTACTCGAGTAAGTATTTATTTTTCTAATGTTTTGCGCTCATCAGATATTAGGTTAGGTTAGCTGTCCTGATCCATACTAACATTAAAAATGCTAAAGTAACTCTGTCTGTCTGTGTGTTACGCTATCACGCCTAAACTACTGAGCCGATTAAAATGAAATTTGGTACGGAGATGGTCTAGAGAGTGAGAAAGGACATAGGCTGCTTTTTAATGCGAAAAAACGGTTGTGAGGGGTTGAAATAGGGGATGAAAGATTGTATGGAAAACTTACGTCATTATTAAAGCTAGAAGCTTGAAACTTTTTTTTTAAAAGCTTTTGATTAGATAAAAGTACGACATTCAAAGTTTGTAAAAATAGGGGGTGAAAATTTTGTGTGTGATGACGTCGACAAAAGCTTACGGCCCAGATCAAACCCGCAAAATCTTTCTTTTGGCAAAAGATAGAAAAACTTAAAACGTCGTGTATAAAAAAGTACTTAAATATGCTATTAGCGGTAAAATACTGTAAATAGTTTATTTTAATGTATGTATGTGTTTTAAATTTTCAAAACAATTATTAGTCTAAAAAATTAAAAATGCTGCAGAAAGTCACTATTCCACGCGGACGAAGTCGCAGGCACAGCTAAGCATTAAGTTATGCGGAAATTCATCATAAATAATTGTAGTTTTCCAATTATTGTACAAGACAACATAATGGGGCATAATGCCCAAGATTGACTGTTATAACCACCGTAACAATTGGATTCTTTCAATAAAAGTACTTTGTTTGCGTGATGCAAAAATAAATGTTATATAATTGATAAAAATCGTAATTAAAGAAACTAATCGTAAAAAGTTATCAATCAAATATTATGTACTTTATTTATACATTTATAAGATTGCTAAGTCAATAAGATTTTCTCCCAACATTTGTACTCTATTTCTGTTGTTGGACTTAAAAACCAATGGATTTTCCAATTACCTAAACATCAGCACCCTATGCGTTGTGCGGCATTTACTCGCATTGTGTTAGGCTCGGTTAGGTTAAGTTAGTTGTCATTAGTAAAATGTAATTTTACAGGTCGTTCAAAGTATTCAAGGTATGATGAATTTTGAGCTTTAAGAATTCTGTCAAAATTAATTAATATTTCAAACCAGGGTAGAATAATCTAATTAAAACCTAACCTTCAAGTGGTTCATAATATTAAAAAGAGAAGGTTATCTTCTCTCTTCTATAATATGGATGTTATAATAAGTTATTTTGCCTATATCCCTATAATCTAGAGAAAATACACTTTTCCAAATGCGTTAGTTCAGGGATGGGAGGGGATTACCTGTTCCTCATAATCTTTAATAAAACGTCCTCCGTGACCTTACAGTAAAATTACTCTAGGATGGTCTCCGGGATTACTAGTTCTTAAGATGCGCAATGGCAAAAGGTAACGTCTTGCTGACGATAGCCACAGAGAAGCATTTGCATGCTAGATTTGAAGCAGAGAACTTGTCAGGGCGCATACTAAATCGCCCGACTATTCATTTAAAAATTGTCGAAATATTTTATATAATTATTATATTTTAAAGAATATAAAAGTTGCCAATATAGTGTGCAAAATGCTACGATATTAACACGTTTCATTACTGAAAGATTATCTACGTATGTATAATAATTTTGGGTACATAACAGTATCGGGAGATTCAGGTATAAACTAAATAAACGACTACCGGAGAGGAGACATCAAGCACCCCTGTCTTAAAACTAGTATATTTATTTGTCGTAATTTGTCGAGCGCTGATTGTATCTTTCTTCCTCCGAATGCGTTCTCTTTCTTACTTCTACGCAGACTGTAAAATCTTCAGAGTTCATCTTAGAGTAATCAAGCTGTACGTAGTTTTGTTTATTTACAGCAATTAAACGTTTGGTAGATGGGTATTCAAATTTTTTAAATCCTTGGTAGTTCCTGTTCCTAACATGCACATGTTTAAGTCTTTTAAAAAACCCCAAAGGCAAAAAAAAAAAAAACTTTCAAAATTTGAGTCGCATTTTTTATGTAGGTACTTACTTAGCTTCATTATATAAATCTTTTTCTTATTATATGGATTAATTCTTCCCATTACATCAAGGAAACTTTAATTTGAATTGATACCTAACTGAATTAAAAACAGTTACAGAAAATCTTTTGTTTAGTTTTATTGAAACATGGAATTCAAATGAGTGAAATTATTCTACCTAATTCTTTTAATAGAATTATTATTGGTACTTAAGAAAGTTTTTATTAGTTTTTTAACGCCTGGACAGAACGGTCGAAAAACAACGTTAACCGACGTGCTCTAGACAAAAATAATCTTATTAACTACCGATTAATATCGTTTATAGACATCAACAATATTGTGATGTGGCCATTGGACGTGTTTTAATGGCCATATCTGTTTCCTGTTAGCCGCAGACCTCACTCTCACGTTCGATGTTCGTACATCGTACAGTCTTTAATTAGTTTGAAGGCTAAATGCAAGCAATTAATATTAAAAAACCTTTCTCCAAGTTTTGCTTGAACACTTTTCAACACGTCGTATAATATCGGAGAAGCCCATCAATAACATAAAATTAGAAATACCTGGAGCTAGAGAGAAAACTAACAATTCTTAAGATAGTTGCAGCAAGTTTATGCTTTTTAATTGAAATTGAGAATCCTGTCAATCTTTTCAAAATAAAATCTTATTAAATAGGGTTGACTGTATTGAATTAAAAGAAATTATGATCGCCAGATGAAGCAAAATAAATTTGCGAAATGTTGCGTAAAATAATAATAATTGTTGATTACTATTGACTGACTAACCCGGTTATCGGAATTCTCAAGTAAATTTTATTTAAAACATCAAAAGTTGAGGAAAATCGATTAGTATAAACTAGTTTTTAGTTTAACAGGGTGGTCAAAACCAAAACAATTATCGTAAAGTGCAGGATATTTTCGTTTTCAATTTTCTAGGTCTCTTTAAGAAATTTTCTCAATAATCGTACTATACCATATTATAAAAAATATTTAACAAATCCATTAGATCCGGTTGTATAATCTTAATAGTCGTCTGCAGCTGTATTCTTACATTGATTGTTTGAAATCGTGATCGTAAAGAGGAACAGGCGCCAGATTTACAGCTGTTTACCTTGATAAACGTAATTAAACATTATTTAATTTTAAACATTGTAGGTATCGGTGTAATTTGAATACCTAAACGTTCTATTTTTATACAATAACATATATTTCACTTTAAATACTTATGTAGTAATTTATGTATGTTGAGGAAGTTCTCTATCACATGAATCACGACTTTCAGTTAATCAATGATAAAAATTCCAGCCAATTAATTGATTTTTGCCATTTATACCTTTTAAAAACACTGGTTGTCATTATGTAACGTATGGAGTATAGTTTTTCAACTATTACGTTTGACTAAAAAACTTTTTTGCTTCTTTAAAAACTGCCCTAAACTAATCGACCTCTGAAAATCCTTTGACCAAAGAATTAACTAACACCTCTTCGAAAACTTAAAAAGGTGCATTTACTAGATTTATATATATATATTACTTTATTATTTTAATAATGATGGTATTTATTGGCGAAAATGTTTTATACTTAGATACTTTTATGAGCTTGTGCGAATTTTTTTTACCGGTAGATTAGTGTTTCAACCCAAAACAAGAATCTTCATCTCTTACATTTGAAATTTTCTTGTCTTGTACAATTTCTTGTCTTGATTCAAGAATCTCCAAATTCCAAAATTTAATGTTTAAACAAACTTCTTAATAATAAAAATCGAGCAAGGGGACAAGACATGGATAAAGATAAGTATATCTCTGCATTCAGATCCTAAGACTTTTATCAATCTCCCTGTTAACGCGGATTACATTATTATATGTATATAGCTGGATTGTTTTAAGGCACTAATTAAAAGGAAAACAGACATAAGTGGGCGGGAACCACTGGGCTTTTCTTGAATAAAATTTTTCTTTTATTTAAACCCAAATTTAATTTCTTATCAAATTTAAATTTTTAATCCTGAACCTAAGAGCCTCTTGACAAATCTTCATTCATATTCATCTGGAACATAATATTCAGCTAACCTCACATAAGAAATCATCGGGAAGGACATCCTACCCGTATTTCTCTCCTATTAACCCCATCCTATTCATCCTCATCCTCATCCTCATCCTCATCCTCATCCTCATCCTCATCATCTCATCATCATCTCATCATCTCATCCTCATCCTCATCCTCATCCTCATCCTCATCCTCATCCTCATCCTCATCCTCATCCTCATCCTCATCCTCATCCTCATCCTCATCCTCATCCTCATCCTCATCCTCATCCTCATCCTCATCCTCATCCTCATCCTCATCCTCATCCTCATCCTCATCCTCATCCTCATCCTCATCCTCATCCTCATCCTCATCCTCATCCTCATCCTCATCCTCATCCTCATCTCTCATCTTCATCTCATCCTCATCCTCATCCTCATCCTCATCCTCATCCTCATCCTCATCCTCATCCTCATCATCATCCTCATCCTCATCCTCATCCTCATCCTCATCCTCATCCTCATCCTCATCCTCATCCTCATCCTCATCCTCATCCTCATCCTCATCCTCATCCTCATCATCATCATCATCATCATCATCATCATCATCATCATCCATCATCATCATCATCATCATCATCATCCTCATCCTCATCCTCATCCTCATCCTCATCCTCATCATCATCCTCATCCTCATCCTCATCCTCATCCTCATCCTCATCCTCATCCTCATCCTCATCCTCATCCTCATCCTCATCCTCATCCTCATCCTCATCCTCATCCTCATCCTCATCCTCATCCTCATCCTCATCCTCATCCTCATCCTCATCCTCATCCTCATCCTCATCCTCATCCTCATCCTCATCCTCATCCTCATCCTCATCCTCATCCTCATCCTCATCCTCATCCTCATCCTCATCCTCATCCTCATCCTCATCCTCATCCTCATCCTCATCCTCATCCTCATCCTCATCCTCATCCTCATCCTCATCCTCATCCTCATCCTCATCCTCATCCTCATCCTCATCCTCATCCTCATCCTCATCCTCATCCTCATCCTCATCCTCATCCTCATCCTCATCCTCATCCTCATCCTCATCCTCATCCTCATCCTCATCCTCATCCTCATCTCATCCTCATCCTCATCCTCATCTCATCTCATCCTCATCCTCATCCTCATCCTCATCTCATCATCCTCATCCTCATCCTCATCCTCATCCTCATCCTACATCACTCATCATCATCATCATCATCATCATCTCATCATCATCATCATCATCATCATCATCACTCATCCATCATCCTCATCCTCATCCTCATCCTCATCCTCATCCTCATCCTCATCCTCATCCTCATCCTCATCCTCATCCTCATCCTCATCCTCATCCTCATCCTCATCCTCATCCTCATCCTCATCCTCATCCTCATCCTCATCCTCATCCTCATCCTCATCCTCATCCTCATCCTCATCCTCATCCTCATCCTCATCCTCATCCTTTACATTAACGTACCTTCATTAATTATTCATAATGAATGTCATTATATACTTACATAATTGGTACCTATATTAGCACTTTAATTCATCAATTGTTATGTACACTCAGAGGTCGTTAATTCGTTCCCAATAGTTTTCTTAAATTGCAACGCCGCGCCTTTTAGGTCTGAATGTTGTCTATAATGTAGGAAACAATATTATTGCGAGCAGAATCGCATCTATTGCTCGCTAGTTTCGTGGCTGTTTCAATGTTTACATACTTAATATACAGGGTCTTTCAAGTTGATGGGCTATTAGAAGTATATGAATTAGTAGAATGAATTCAATTCTGAAACTTGGGCTCATTTGGTTATTGTTTATGCCGCTTCTTTTAAAAATATTTTCAATTTCCATTTACATCCGGTTATACCGGAAGTAGATGTTAAATTTCGTATTCTATGTCACTAATACCGCACGCCAAAAGTTCATTTCTAATATTGCTAAAGAATTTTAGTTCTGAAAGTTTGTATTAATATATAGATGGTGGGCTAAGGTGTTTATGAACTTTTCACGTGGCAAATAAAATAATCGTTAGAAGAAACCAAATATTTGGATTTTCGACTTCCTAACAATGCCAATGTTAAATAAACGGAATCTATTTCTAGCCGTTCTCCTGTAATCTGTTTATGATTTTTTACAAACCTAACGCGCGTAGCCACCAACCCACAATGAATTGGTAATAGTGCAATCTTGTAACAAATACGATAAAACAGCGTATAAATACAATTAGGATGTAGAAATTAATGCATCTACAAGGTGTAATGATACTTCAAATAAAATACAAAAACACTTTTTGAGTGTCTGTTTAGTTACAAATGGATACATTATAAATTTAATGAGTTTTGAATCCATTTACGAATAGTCTACCTGTACACTAAGTATTCTGTTGTAGGCATTCAAAAGTTATGCAGTTCTCACAAGACTGTACCTACGTTAAATTCTTCATTTAATAGGTTTATCTTTTATAATTTTACTAATGACATTGTAAATTTTCAAGTTGTTTTAAAATACATGCTTTGTTATTTTCAACAATTCAACAAATTATTCAATATTAGTTTTCAATAATGTCAACCTTCTTAAACTGGTAATAGAAAAAAACAAAAATAACTATTTCTATAATTATTTAAATAGTTATAAATATTCTTGATTTTATAACACAAGAAGTAAAATGTCAAATCCCACATATATAGAAATACTCACAGTAATTAAACAACAAGACATAGATTTCTGCGTTTAATTTGGTCAGTTTATTAGACCAAAAAGGCTATTTAACATATTTTTTAGTGGCATTTCTAATTGTTACGACTTTAATTAATAGGTTTCCCATAATTGTGACGGTACTCACTTTAATGTCAAAGGCTTAAAATTTAAAATGACAATCGTATCAAGTTTCCAAATGCAGTCAAGTGCAGTGTAACACGTCTGGACAAGACAGCAACTTTTTGTACTTCCTACAATAAAAAAACTCACGCCAACAAGATACAAAACGAAGGCTTTATTGTTTGACATTTTAAATGCATCAGATTTAGATAGAGCAAACAAAAAATTGAATTCGTATTAATGAATGCAGGTAAATTATAATAAGATAAACACAAAACAAAAAATTTTGAAAAAACTGCATGTACACTGAGAGGATGTTAATTCGTTCCCAGTAGTTTTCTTAAATGGCAACGTCGCACCTTTCGCCGATTTCGTATATATTGCAAAATAAGAAATAAGTAGATATTCCCATTATCAGATTTAAATTTCAATTAAAATGGGGTGATTTGAGATTTGAGTACTATGCCCTAATAGTGACTTATTGCTTTCTATTCAACTCTACGATTGTCTTCAAAATTTATTAACAGTTTATAAGTTTTAGCTGAGGAAGGCAGTAAATGAACGAAACATATAATGTTAGGACACCTTCTGGAACACGAATTGTTAGGTTAGTTTCAGAAATAGAAGTAGAAAAGGCACAAGAAGGCTTAGATTAGACTCTACCATTTGCAAATAGTTACGAATTTTGTCGTATTGGGGGAAATGCAAAGATTATTAGCATGTGATAAAGATTCGACAAGCGTGTTCAACCGGTTTTCGAACTGATGTCTAAATTTAGAAAAATGTGATCTTTTCAGGAGAAAAGAATGGTTTGTTAGTATGTATTGTGTTGTAAGTTGCACCGTTTACAGTAAGTCATTTTTTTATAGCGTGTTTCACGAAAGGTGTTATTGATCAACTCGCAACCGGCCATTCGAAAAGAATATGATACAAAAATAATGTTAGTTCCTCGAAATTTAAGAAAACAACAACCACGTCAGTTTCACGAAATTTACGAATAATGCATAAATACCAGATTTTTTTTCAACTTTCTCTTATAGAGGTTTCTGTTTCTCACTTATAGAGGTTTTAGAGGGTGAAAACGACGGTAGCTGACATTACTCTCACTTATATAGTTTTCTCGCTTATCTAGTTTTCACTTACCTAGGTTTTACCGTAATTCATAATCTATAGACAAATCATCTTAAACCCCCATAACTAATATATCCAAAATATGATCAGAAAGCAACATGTGGAGCTTAAACTTATTGTAAGATCCACTATTTAAAATATGTAATCAAAATCTAATCTAAATCTAAATCTAAATACTTATATAAAATGCTAATGTTCGTACGTAAAGACAGGGTTTTCTCTATCTCTACCTACTCCAATCAACTTCCTGTTGGGGTGGTAAATACCCCTTGGTCTCCAGGTGGGAGTAAGGGAGTTTGGTCGGGGTGGGTGAAAGTGGGTGGTTGCAGGTGGCAGAAAGGTGAAAAGAAATATTTTTGTCCTTTTTTATGTCATAAGGACTTCCGGAAAGATCTCAAAATTTTTAAAATGATCTAAAAAATTCTAAAATGAGCGCAAACTGTTATTATTATTGACTTAACATGTTCGAGAAAGTTCTAAAAATTTCTTGAATGATCTAGAAAGTTTCAAAAAGTGTACGTCTACGTTTCAAAGTGATGTGCATACATCTAAATATTCTAGAGCGTTCTGGTACTAGGAATTTCGATGTTTGATGATATATAAATCAACATTCAGTGACTTTTTTTCAGTTAAATTGTGTTTGCAGTCGAGTGAAGATCAATTGGAAACAAGAGCGAACAGTGACCAAAAAAATTGAAATGTTTAATGGCCGAATAAGTCACTTAATATCTACGTTATCTATGATATAAATCTATAATATCTACGTTAAAAAATAGATCCTTACATAGTTTTTATACCATTAAACATGTGATGTATTTTAACCGGAGCAACGCCGGGTTTCACTGCTAGTTTAACTTAACCTAAAGTATTGTTATTGGCAAAAAAGTCTATAACAATTATCATACCTGGTCACTCTGATACATAACTTTGTAGCAATTAATAATACATTTAGGGAGACATTTAACGGAAACTTTTATTTATTCTAACATTTACATATACATCATACATATAGTACAATAGTAATTACTTACATTAGTTGAAAAGCGTAGCTATAAGCGTATTTAAATGCCAATCTCATTTAGCGTTCTCGTTACTGCAGGCACATTATTAGAATTTATCTTCCTCTGAAACGACGCTGCTTTTCATGTTAATTGAACGCTACCGAGAATTCAATTCCAGAAAAGGTTTATCGAGCATGTTAAACGCGGCAATGGAACCTGACACTGTTTTCAACAAAGCTGCTAACAAATAAAAAAGACGTCTGACGCGAATAGTATAGTTAAAGCCTTCTATGGACAAGACTTCTTTCTCCTTCTCTGTATCTTTTCTGATTATTTAAAAAAACTAAAGCGATTTCGTTCGTTGGCGCATACCGCTGTCTAATGAAAGCCACAGCGCTAAGAGAATCGGGAAAATTATCAGAAACAAAGTCTCATTAGTTGCGTTCGTTAAAACAAGAATAAAAAGTCCGAGAGGTATGCCCAATATAACGAAGGGCCTTTTTAACTTTTTGCTCTACTGACACACGACTTGAATCGAAATGTATAAAAATTCCTCTTCGACTACTTCTTGACTGCATAATTGGAATTGATGGAAGAAATCCTTCGAATCCTTTTCTTTTTGCTTCAAGTTTGAGTCAGTCGTGATGTAACAAATTGATAGAGAAATTAAATTTACGATAACATCGCCATATCTGTTCTAAAAATCAACCTCATTTCAAATTAATTTTGCTCTGAATGCAAATTAGCTCCCCTCGTCTGTCAAATTTGCATTTACTCACTATAAGGTTGACTTTTTTATCCTTAAAAAGGCCTGAGGACCGTTTATAGAAATGTAGATCAGATATTATCAGCACATGTATGTACATAATCGTTTTAGTGAAGTTATTTTTACTGATATCAATGTGAACATGTGTGAAGGCCTTAATTAAATAATATTTAGGTAAATTTAGATAAAATCTGCTCGAAAATTATAATGAACAAAAGGTTTTAAGTGGAAGGAACGAAAGGATAATGAAAAAATTATGCTTATAATATATATCTTGTCTAAATCTTAACCTCTAATTCTACGAATTCGTCAAACAATGGATAGTTTTTTTTAACTAAGTATTTATGAAGAAAAGCTCTGAGTGATTGAAAATTTCCTTAACTACTATTTTTTTAAACACATACATTTCCAAATATACGACCCTGTGTGTAATGTGGATATATCCTTGTGGTTATTAAATTCGTCTACCTGCCGTGGCTTTTATTTTTACGACTTCTGCCGTAGAATAATTATCCCTGAAGCTACAATTTTAATTAAATTTCTCACCTCAGCTCTACCCACTACATACTTCAGTAATTGTATACCGTTAATTCTGTGAGCAGCCTTGCATTGAGATTGTTAACACCCCTTTGGTATGTTTTACCAATAGGCGTTCGATAGGTTTTTCGCGAATTGGAGAAAGAATAAAATAGGACAAGGCAAGTGAGGTTCAGTACTGTTAGAGAACAAGAAATTTGCCATCAATTTTTCATAATCGTCTATTTGTCTATAAGTACCTACACTACTCTACAAAAGTTTGAAAGTAAATGCGACATAAAATAGGTATTTTATGTTTTACAAACTTTCGACTAAGATTAATTTGTCCCATTTTTGCCTAACCTTATCTAAATTTACAAGACACCATTTCAACTCCACAGGACCATAAAATTACAGTTACAGGCTACATCCAAGTGGCTAAAAATGATAAAACTTGACAATACCATGTCTACAATCTAATAGAACGAAAAAACTTCTTAATTTCAAAAGTTCAATAATTTAGTAGTTCATAAAAGTTTGTTATCCAATAATTCAAAGAAGATAGTTACACGGAATACTGAAATCCTGAAACTTGGATATTTAAATTTTTAAGGCATTCAATTTTGTTTCTTATTCAATTCAATTCTGATTCAGATTTCAACAATCATATTCAATTCAATTAAATTCATTTCAATTCGTATTCAAAATCAGAGATTATAATTTGTTTTGTGTCTTTATTTGTATTTTGTGTGTTTTTGAGTTTTTCTGTGTTTTTGAGTTTTTGTATCAAATTGGATTAATTACTTACATTTCTAACAGGTATGATAATTACTTTATTATTTTAAATTCATATTATTTTTGAATCATTTTTATAATTTTAATTGTTTTAAATTTAATTTCACCTTTTATTATAAATTACTTACATTTCTGACAGGTATGATAATTATTTTATTATTCTAAATTAATATTATTTTGTTTTATCATTTTTATAATTTTAATTGTTCCAAATTTAATTTCACTGTTTATTATTTTCTTTTATAACTATAGAAATTCTGTTCAATCGTTAATAAATTTTTAAAACAATTTCAATTCAGGTAAATCTCTCTAAATTAAATAAGCTACAATTTTAAAATAATTTCAATTCAGATAAATCTCTCTAAATTAAATAAACTACATTTTTAAATTAATTTCAATACAGGTAAATCTCATTAAATTAAGTAACTTACATTTTTAAAATAATTTCAATTCAGGTAAATCTTACTAAATTATATTTTAAAATTATTTCACTTAAAAGGTTTTTCAGGCTTAACATTAATATTTCATTTTTAAATTTTTATAATTTGTGTATATTTTCGAAAGGGGTAAAACATTTTGTGGTTCAATCTAAGTATGAAATGCTTTGTTGTAAGTACTAATATTTTCGCCCGTGGTGATTTTGGGAGTATTTACGCAACTTGTACTTTATACACATATTTTTATTTTATTTTCAACGTTATCTGAATTGCTTCCATACTGGACTCCAGACTCATAAATTAACTAACAAATATGTTTTTGGTTTTAAAATGTGCTGCCGTTTGTAGGGATTGAATTTCAAATTGTGTCAAAATTAATCGAACATGAGGAAATTATAATAAAATTTGGGTGTTTTACAGTTTGTGAATTATTCATAAGTTTTCTAAATTTTATTATACAAATTATTTTTCATTTTTGGTGAGCCTGAGAACTACAAAATTTGAGTTATCTTTTCCAAGTTGTTTTTGATTTCATTTTATTTGAGAATTTTTAATTATATTTACAACAATTTCATATTGATTATTTTACATATATTTTATTTGGTTTTTGTCTTATTTTGTTTTTACCTTTTTATGTGTATTTGTGTGCCCTGATTTTTATGTGTTTTATTGAATTTTCTTATTGATTGATTTATTTTTTTTATGTGCATTTGATTTTGTGTTGGGTTTACTCTGCAATTACATGTTCTACCTGATTTTATTTTTGCATTGGATATTTTTTTTTATTTATGTGTTACACTGGAATTGATTTTTACCTGGATACCTTGATTTACCTGTTTTACTTGAATTGATTTTTATATTGATATTTCGATTTACAATTTTACTGGAATTCGATTTACCTGTGTTTTACTTGAATTGATTTTTACATCGGATATTTTGATTTTTCATGTGTTTTACTTGAACATATTTTTATATTTGATATTTTGATTTACATGTTTTTCACTGGAACTTATATTTTTTTATATTTGATATTTTTATATATTTGTGTTTTATCTGAATTTATTTTTTTACATTGGATATTTGATTTATATGTGATTTACTTGGATTTGATATTTTGATTTTTATGTTTATTTGAAATTGTTTTCAAATCATTGAGTGGCTGAGATCGTGGTTTTCTCTGTCAGGCTCTTTTTCCACGCTAGCCACAGGCTGAGTCTGACACTCTCATTTCCAAATTTACATTTGATTTTGATTTTGAATTAAAAAGTAGGAACGAATTCATTGTCTTTTATTTAACCTTGTTCCTCTAATGGTAAACCCGTACCAGAGTACAATTTGTCATTTTTGGCAAGACCTAGCTTTTCAACACAACGAAGGGTAAGAAGTTTTTGACGATCACGTTGGCCTAGGTAAGTTATACTACAATACACCTACAATTTTATAACTTATAAATCCATAATATCAAAACTCTTCAAATTGCAATGAGGAAGGGACGTGTCAGACTTAAACACATTGACAAATCAATACTTCTATAATTTTATAACATCTGTCTCATAGTTTCAAACCCCTGTAACTATATGACATAAAAATACAAAAAGGAAATGACGTACGAGGCTTAAATTAATTAAAGAACCCACAGTGCTATAATTCTGTATCGACTAAATCCATAACCGCAAAATCCTACGACCCAAAAACCTCAAAATACAACAAAGCGAGACCTGTGAAACTTAAACTCATTTAGGAATCTGTAATTCTACAATTACAATTCCTTAAACTCAGAAATCCAGAACCCTATACAGTCGAACTTGGATAAGAGAGAGTTCAAGGAACCGCAATCTTTTTTTCGCTTCTACAGGCTTCTCATTAACCCGTGTTTTAAGCTTATAGAGGTACAGCAGTCGTCTTTCTCACTTATAGGGGTTTATAAAAAATACAGCAAATATGTAGTGTTAAACTACATATTTATATATCTATTGCAGATACATATTTGTGTAAATATGACGACTTGCCGAGTTTTACTTCACACTTGATGCTAAATTTGACAAATAAGTCGATACATTTGGCCATTCCAATAGAATATGATATAAAAATAATGTAGGTTCCTCGAAATTTAAGAAAACAACAACCTTCTTCAGGGACTGAAGTGAACCTCCCAATTAAACGCCCTAGTTTTTCAGTTAAGAATTCAATTGAATTCATAAACAAAGTCAAAGATATTAAGCTAAAAGACAGTGAAGTTATTGTTTCATTTGATCTTTGTTCCCTTTTTCCAAGTGTGCCAGTTCCGCTTACTTTGACATATTTAGAGGATTAACTTAAAGAAAATGGCTTCTTTGATGACATTGTAGCTGAGTACATTACTCTAACTTCAATGTGCATGCGGCAAAATTATTTTCAAATAAACGGTTGCTTCTACGAACCGAAAGAAGGAACAGCTATGGGAAATTCCTTATCACCCTTCATAGCCGATTTATTCATGAGTCGTTTTGAAAGTGACCTTAGCCACCTAAAGTTTTTTCCTCGCATATGGCTTACAATTAGATACGTGGACGACATTTTCGCTATCTTCGATTTAAGCTCCAGAAGTCTCCAAGACTTTCTTGACGTTTGAAATTCATGTTTCCTTTCGGTCAAATTTACTGTTGAGTTGGAGAAAGATGGCAAGCTACCATTTTTAGATGCGCTGGTTATAGAAATGGGAATTCTTTAGAATTTGATATCTACAGAAAATCCACTAATACCTCTAGATTTATAACCAACGACTCAACATAAAATGGCTAGTTTTCTTGTAGGTACATAGATTGCTTAGTTTTCCTCTTAGTAAATGTAGATATCATAAGGAACTCTGTACAATTAAGAAAATTGCGATTGACAATGGTTACAATAGTAACATCATTGATAAATTAGTTAATAAGATTAAATTAAAGAATTCTCTTTCAAGATCTTCGACTTTTCAAACAGGCACCAGTAAGACCAAGTTTATTACTATGCCATACGAGCAAAGATTTACTCGAGGATTCGAAGGCATTTTTCGTAAACTTGGTTTTCGCATTGCCTACAGTTCAAATGGTAACTCCCTTCAAACCCTCCTCGGTAACCCCAAGGATAAAATTCGTTTTTTAGAAAAGTCGGGGATAAATGAAATTAGCTGTAATGACTGCAGTAAAAAATATATTGGACAAACTAGACGCTCTATCCAAACTAGGTTCAAGGAGCATTTAGCTCATGCACGGTTTGGTAGAGCCGAAAAATGTAGTGTTGCCCAACATATTCTTACTGAAGAACATAATATTAATATTAATAATCTTAAATTAGTTAAGGAAGTTAGGAATAATTGTCTACTAGATAGTTTTGAAAGTTTATACATTTCTAAAAGTAACCAAATTTTACTTAAGAATGACAAGTGTGCTATACCTGGATCCTATTTAGTCTAGTTCATTGAACATCATTACTATTGCTGCTGAACCATGTTCACTGAACCTTAACAACTTTCAGTATATATTAGGATTAGTTCTCTTTTAGGTTTAGTTCACTTCAGTCCCTGAAGAAGGTAACCTTGTTACCGAAAAGTGCATAGGACCACCAAAGTGTCGTGTTTTGGCGTTGGGGTTTGAGCTATTTTGTAAATACTCTCAACTTTCCCTTATAGAAGTTTCTGTTTCTCTTAGAGGGTCAAAACGACGGGACCTGACGATTACTCTTACTTATAGGGTTTCCTTGCTTATCTAGTTCTCACTTACCTAGGTTTTATAGTAATTCATAACCTATAGACACATCATCTTAAACCCCTATAACTAATATATCCAAAATACGATCAGAAAGCAACATGTGGAGCTTAAATTTATTAAAACATCCACTATCCTATATTTTCATATTCTAAAACCCACAATCCCAAAACTCTATTACCCAGCAACACCAAAATGCAACAAAGATGAAATACACACTGAAGAATCCATAAACCCACAACTGCAAAAACTCGGTGACTCCAAAATACAATCGGAAAATGGCACTTCTACAATTCCATTAGATCCAAATTCAAGACACTACAATGTAATAAGAATGAGACATGAGAGACTTTAACACAAGAGTCCATAATTTTTTCCAATGAAAGAAATTATATGTGAGGGTTAAATCGTTAAAAGATCCACATTCTATTTCTTCTAAACCCCTATATACAAAACCTTATGGTGAAATAATTCCAAACGTAACCCCAAGTGCAACAAATACGAGAGTGTGGAAGTTAAAAAGTAACTCAAATATCCAATAAGGAAGAAACATACGACCCTTCAACACTTTAAAGAACTATATATCCTTATAAATTTATAATCTCTGCAACCAACTCCAATATCTAATAATGCAGAAATCACAAAATGCAATAAGAAAGTAACGCATAAGACTTAAACTCACTGAAAAATTACTCATAATCCTACTTAATCTTTGTAGGAGAAAAGAAAGAAGAAGAAGAAGAAAAGGGAACTTACTTTTTTTTATACTGTGTTTCACCAAAAGTGTTGTATATCAACCCCTAACTCCAAAACCTTATAACTTAATATCCTCAAAATACGTTAGAATCGTCAAGGACGAGAGGAAAACCAAGTAGCCTGAACAGTGAGAGGGAAGGGAATTCATGTTTATAAATTATATCAATTAATATAGAATTTTGTTGAAAATTAACATTTACAAACGTTCTTACGAGTTCAAGGTTTATCTAGTGTGCTTAGTGATGTTAGTTTGATTTTAATTAACCCCCATTATTACATTAGATTTTTTATGGGTCCTTGATCCTTTTCTTCCCATTTTTAACTTACGTACCTAATTTAGAGAAATTTGTTCGATTTAGTTTTATTTTGCTTGATGTGGCTCAAAACTTTTGAACGTTAGTGTACGTCTACATTCACATCGGAGGCTGTCTGTCTACCTTCTTTTTGTTTATTGCACCTGTTCATTTTATTGCATCTTAATTTATGCTAATTATCATTCAAATTTAAGGTGAGGTATTACCTGTGACTATGTGACATAAGTTTTGACTTTTGGTTTCGCAGTTGCTACCTATTTGTTTTTATTATTGGCTTTAAACTAATAGGAATTTAATGATTATGTAAACCATTTGTAATCTGATTTGCACGATAAGTTTCTGTCGGATTAATACCAGATTTGTCATTAGGTGTTTATGATGAATCACCACAGCTTCTTCAACGTTGTGCTGAATCTCTGAAGCATTATCATCAAACTAGGATCGTTTCTATTGTAGACTCGTGTATAGGTATAAGGGTGTCTCTTATTTCGGTTATTTTTAAATTTCTAAGAAATCACCCCAAAAATATGTTTGTGCAATAAAGAAGAAAATGACATGTTAAGCATTTTCCGAAAATGGACGTTAGCACCTGTTACTGGGCAATTAAAAATTTAAAGGTAACCCTTAATTGTATTCAAGTTTTTTTATTATCTCGGTATTTTTTTGCTACTTAAAGTGTAAGTTTCATGTCCATGTAGATCAGGGTCGATAATTTTTGAAACCAACAAAACTTATAGTAGGATGAAACCCATTGGAAAAGGAAGAGAATATAACAGAAAAGAAAGGAAAAATAATTTACGGGCGATCTGAGATCGGGAAAGGGAGTGGGGGTGAGTTTTTAAGGGTAAAAAACGGTTTTCCTTGATTTCGGGAAAAACTATAAGTCTTATGGAAAAAAGTTAAATGGCAAAGTTGTAGGTAATAAAAAGATCTACAACTTTTGTATTTACACTTTTTTCACATAACTTCAAAATTTAAATAAAAAATTCATATAACCAACTTTTTTGTTTTTTTTAATTCTTTTACCAAAAAATTTTTGCATTTCCTGAGAAAACTTACCATAGTAATGTATATTTTTTTTCACACCATCAGAATATAGAGATTCCACTGAAGAAAAAGCCCACCAACGTTTTTAAAGAATATATTGTGACGTGAAAATTTTCGATTGAAAATTAGGGTGTTTTTTCGATAAGTAAAAATAAGGTGAAAAAATAAATATTTTAAATCAAAAAAATTACAGCGTGTTTGGAACATAAATAAAGTTTTCACCAAATTTCGTAAAAAAAATTTTTTTTTGTAAAAGAAAAAAGTGTAAATACAAAAGTTGTAGATCTTTTTATTACCTACAACTTTGCCATTTAACTTTTTTCCATAACACTTGTAGTTTTTCCGGAAATCAAGGAAAACCGTTTTTTACACTTAATAACTCACCCCCCTTCCCCTTCCTGATCCAGATCGCCCGTAAATTATTTTTCCTTTCATTTCTGTTATTTTCTCTTCCTTTTCCAATGGGTTTCATCCTACTTTGAGTTTTGCACTTTTTACTATTTTTGAAGGCTTCAGCACTGGCCTAATGGTACTTATAAAGTGTAAAAAAAGTTTAGAGAAAACTAAATGATATTGTTATTAAAGAAGAAGAATTGAAGGAATCATAAAAGTAATAAATATATAGATCAGTGGTTGCCAACCCCTTCAATGTATTAAGCTACTTTGATGATTTTGGAATAAATAGTGAGCTAATACATATCTACTCTTTAATATCGTCTTTGGGGGCGGATTAGGGGGAGTAGGAGTAGTTGGGCGTTATGGTTACTTCTTTTTTATATCACATTCGACTGGAACGACGTAAAATAGTCTAACCTTACCCAACCCAACTACAATTAAATTTTAACTGAGTATAGCCTTTGCTTGTCATAAAATCGTTCTCGAACATAAACTTTTAAATACAACACAATTGTCAAATTGAAGGGTTGGCGACCACTGGTATAGAATATTTGATATTGTTGGATTTCTTGTATTATTTATTCAACATATGACAATTATTCAATATGAATTGGGCGTTATTATATAATATAGGTATGCAGAAACATGGTGTCGAAATATAAAAGACAAAAAATAATTAATTTATTAATTTAATTAATTCCATAACTATGAGGCTATTTGCCTTATTTTTTTTAATTTTTATTTTATAGACTGTCCATAAAACAATTTCATATTATAACCAATATACAAATGCATTAAAAATATTGATGTGGGGCAGAATAATCCGCCAAACAAAAAGAATCTAAAAAGCTTGATTTCTTAGTGTCCTTAATAATTTTAATAAAGTCATACCCATTTGAATTATAAAACAAAAAGTTTAAAGTAGTACTAGAATTACTTGTGATTTGTATTTTTTTAAAAATCATAATAATTTTTCACAATTCATTTTTTTTCTCTTAGTTTTTTTTTTATACTTTGAAATTATGCTTCTTTGTACCTATAATATGTCATAGGTACCATCAAATTGATATTGAATAATTAGCATATTTTAAAATACAAAAACAAAATTAAAATTGCTGAACCCCTAAAAATTTTTTTATACCTTATGGGAACCAAGCAGAAAACAATATAAAATATATACTAATGCCTAAAAACATCAACTTTACGGGATAAGGTTTAAATTTGGCAGAATTTCCTTTTCTTTAATATAAACATATTTTTGAGATGATGCGTTTGAATACATATGTGATTTTGTTGTTCGTGTCTGTTGAGGCGAGGGCGTAGCTAGGATTTTGTCTAAGAAGGGGAGGGGGGGGGGCGCAAATTTGAAAACAAGATAGAAATGTATTTTTCTTTATGTATATTTAATTTAAGTTGACAATAAACTAAACTGATACGTACAGGTCAAATATTTATTCAGAAAAATTAAAATAATTGTTATAAAAAAACTGATACCAATGGGTCCCTGTCCTTATATTGAGGGGTTATTTTTCTTCCAAGAGAGGACAAGATAGTTCCTGTATTTTCGTTTTTAGAGTTAACTGTGTGTATGTAGTCTAGAGTCTTTTTTGGATTAGATATTTACTTTTTCTTATGCTAATACGATTCTAATACGTGTAAATCATATTTGAATACCTATAGTAAACATAAATTTTTATTCTTAAGTAATCTTTTAATATGTAAATCATAAATAAACCAATCATAAATACAAGAAGTACATAAGTAGGTACATGCCTCTTGTCAAAGAATTGGTAATGATATAAGATAAGCATGTGCAAACTTTTTACTATAACTATTATACGTAGGTACTACTAGTAGTTCATGCATATTATTCCCATTTAGGTTCCTCACAGTTTGTTTTGGTTGAAATTTTTATTTGTTTTGGTTACATGCTTTTATTACCTAGAGTTTGTTTTCTTTTTTTTGCGAAATTCCCATGCACAGCACTTACTTATTGTTATTTATATTACAAAGATTGTAGTGAGTGAAATATTAATTTATTATAATAACAGATCAACAGACAGGCTTCCCTGCAGACTTGACATTTTTAAACAATACGACGCATTTGTAGCCCATTAGTAAATTAATGCATCATTAATGAAATTAAATTTATCTAAGTATTCACCCACGAATAAATAATTTTACTGTTAGCAACACGTTGTTGTTATTGTTTATGAACAATTCCAACGTGGATTATCCTCTCTGGTGGGCGCTTCTGTAAAAAACCCTGGATTGTCCACGACTAAGCAAAAAAGTCTATACTTCTAGGTCAACAAAATAAACTAAGGATATGCAAAGTATATAATAGTAACTTCCTCCATTCTATACTAATTAATCGTTTTAATACCTAAATAATTAATTTCAAGGTTGTATCTGTTCCTTATTTGCTTTTGTACCTACATACTGTATATCCTGGTTCTTAAATTATTAACTAATTCATCACCTTTTTAATCTGATTATAAAAATGAAACTAATAATAATCTAAATCCGATCGAATCTCGGATGTAGTGGATGATATTCTTTTTATTATTACTTACATAATAAATATTAGCTTTACGTTACAGTAGAAGTGCCTGTTAACATAAAAAATGGTGTTAATTTTTTGTGCCTATTAGATACTATTAATTTGTTTGTTGAGTTATTGCGAATACGTTATTTGAAAAATGTGCATAAACAAATAAATCATGTTTTATGTAGGAATATCATGGTATAAATATAAAATGTAAATGAACTGCTTATGTTATTGGGATAAGTTGGGAGAGGCACGTCCGTTAAAAAAAATCGAACGTTTTCGCACAAGAATGTTTTGCCACACAGCAATCCGTATAATTACGGATAGAATCGATCTGGTCGATAATGACGGATAATTGTAGCTGAAATACCGCTTTGAATTGACCTTAATTGTTTTTTGCACGGCTTTGACAAATAGTATACGCACCTAGAAATGACAGCCGCACTCACTGCCGTGGATTTTAAACGTTTCAAGACAAATGATTAGTGAGAACCGTTGAAAAGTGATATCCATCTAATATTTTCTCTGTCTAGTCGAATGTAATCTTTATTAGGTAGGTATAACACGATACCCACGTAATTGTTTTTATGACGGTTTGTATTGTTACCTACTTATAAGAAAATCAAATGGAGTTCTGCGCAACTAAACATTTCAGGTAATTGAAAATTGCGCATAAAAAATTTAATAAACTCGTTTCGACACCCAACATATCTTCGTCAGTGAGAGAATAAATTAATAAAAGATTATTGTGCAGTAAGTTTCTTATTTAGGACGTTGCAAGAGTAAATATAATTACTTACGATAAAGAAGAGCAAAGTGTAGGTACTCATGTAATCCTTTGTTCAATAAAACGGCAGTATTCTGTAGGTTAGTTAGAATTTATTAAAGAGAATAAAACGTGTAATTCGGAAGATGGATATAAACAGACTGAAATCAGGTCACAAAACAAATACATAGGTAGTTACAATGCGTTGAACATTCTGCTTTCATTAGACTAAACAAATGTGTCTGAAAAATAATTTTAAGAATAACAAATAACAGCGAGAACAGTGCTGTTCAGAGTTAGTAAATAAAAACGAACCATTGTTACATATTAAATTTAAAATCTTAAATACCTACATACTGTGTGTTCACAAAATCTCAACATCCTTCATTTTAAAAACCAATCGAGGAAGAAGGAGATTGCGTATTTTTGGATTGTAAGGTAAAAAGTTACCCCTTTGATTGGAGGGTAAAGAGTAAATTGTTTTAATGAAATATTTCTTTTAGAAACAGAATATTGTTTGTTTATATACCAATACTTGATAATCTTATTAGGTAATATTTATTTGGTATTTCATTAAACATGATTTTCCATAAAGTAAAGGCAAAAACAATCAATTGCAAAACGATGATAAGTAAAACTGTTGTCAAAATTTCTTGATATAAAAAATTCTCTTAAACTTGTTAGATACATTGGTGCTCTTGCCTTCATTATTTATTACAATTGAATCAAGATATGATCACCTAAGAATTTTTGGAAAGAGGCTCGTGAAACAGTATTTAAAAATAATGATAATAAAGTAAAGAAAGAAAAAGGTGGCTTCTGAAACGCTAGCACATGTAATTTACTGACATCCCGCTTATGGGAAATCCTGTCAGTTTTTTTGTAGGATAATGTGGCCTTTAAATTATACAAATCCGTATGTGCTAAGCGACTTTGGAAAAATCAGGTGGTTAGTAATAAGTACATCATCATTTGGGTATGTTCAGTGGCGGATTTACACATTCACATTCAAAATTTGCCGCCCCTATTGACACCTGCAATTCTATACCCTAATTCACAATCAATTTTTTGTTAATGAAATTGCAACTTTATGATTGTATTATATTTTTATCAGAATAATCAACAAATATTGATACGAATTCATTAGGATTAAAAATGTAAGAATGTTAAGAAGAAACTTTCGTTGAATTGATATTTACAGCTTTTATTCATTACAATATTATCATTAGATATTGTTTTTTTTTAATTATCATCATTCTAAGAAATGTATAATATTTATGAAATTCTGTGCAACAATATGCAATTTTTTACGTGTAAATTTATTAAATTTTTATTCTACACTCAAACAGGTTGTTAATATCATCAGAAATATCAATAGAAAAGTATTAATTTTCCACATATATATCTATATAATATTTGTTATTGTTATTTTTAAGCAATTTTTTTTCGGATCCCATTTCTCTTCGAAAAATATATTTATGTGGTGAAACATATTGCACATTAATTGAGTAGTGTGGGTGGACGTAAAGAAAAAATTATGGCAATAATTTATTTAAAAAAAAAAGGTAAAAATACTAAATTTAAAATGTGATACTTAAACGCTATTGGAATATTTTAAAAATTAAAAAAATATTTTTTATAAATAAGCGTTTAGTAATTTTTCATATACAGACGTTAGTGTATTCAGTATACTGTATAGCACTAAAATATTATAATTTTTGTTGATTTTTTGAGCCTCGTTTTTTTACGTGTATAAGATAATTTTTTTTTAATTTCTGTAAGACAAAACAATTTTTGAGCAAAGTTTGCCGCCCCCTAAAATCTGCCGCCCTAGGCTTTAGCCTATTCAGCCTGTTGGTAAATCCGCCACTGGGTATGTTTGGACAACTGGTAGTTTAAACCATCTATTGTGATTGGTAGAAGAAACATTTTGTTATTCTTCATTATTATATTAATTCATTTATCATGATTAAGCTAGCTGTAGTAATAAAATTTGGGCATGTATCCAATCGACATGTGTCTACCCATTTTGCATGTGCACGATTTTAGCTACCACCTTTGAGATTTTTTCGCAAAGAAAAAAATTGGAAAAAGGGTTCTGTGTCATGGACCAAAGAAGGTTCGATTTCGTTAATAAAGCGCAAAGATTCGACTTTAATTCTTTACTTTTAAGTACATAATTCGTATGTTCATTTTGAATGAAAAAGGAGTTTACGGTAGGTTTTTTTCATGATTTTGAGTGTAAAGTTTTAAAAATATTTTCAATCTAGTTTTCCAATTCAATTTTTTTATTCAGATTTATTTTACTGAACAATGTCTGCAGTGTATTTTAATAGATTGTATATTATTTTGGGGCCGTTAATAAAATACGTCACGCTAAAATTAGCTTTTTTTGACCCCCTCCCCCTCGGTTGTCACGCTGTGTCACACTTTCTGTGACCCCCCTGTAAATATTTCATCACAAAAACTAACCCCCCCCCTGAACATGATAAATTTTGATTGATAATACACAAATTTTGATAGTGAAAAAAATTTATTTTATTTTCATAATAAAATTTAAATAAATTAATAAATATCTTTTGTAACGAACAAACAAATAATATTTCTATTTATCAGAGGTCCAAGGATTCTGTAAAAAATCAGTAAAATTGTTTGACGAACGGCAAACGTCACGTTGCCGTAGACCCCCTGTCCCCCCTTGTCACATTTTGTCACACTCAGCAAGACCCCTCCCGCCATTGTATGTGAACGTTTTTATGAACCGCCTCCTAGACTATTTTTATGAACTGAGCATTTTACAATTTAATTTAAAAATTCAGACTTGCCAATTTGTTTACTAGAATTAATTCGGTCTATGAATTTAGATTTCTAGAAATGAAATTCTACTGTTGATTTCGATTTCACGAGTAAAAATTTATTTTGGTCAGGTACCTACCTACCTGATGTGAATTTAAAATTCATCAAACGATCTTGTAAATTACACTAGGTATTTAGTAGGTATCTATCGAAAATCGTAAAAACATGTTTCTCATTCAGCTTTTGGTCATTGCTGTCCTACTCCAAAATTTATCGATGTTTTCTTAACTATGTATTTACATAAAAAGCTGAATTCGAATCAATTTAATCTCTTACTCAGGGGACATCTGGCTTAACGAAACGTATTAATTTTTAAACTTTTTAATTGGAATTTTTGTTTATAGCGTTCTATTTACAATTACTTTGGAACAATGACAGTTCATTTCGAAATTGTCCACCCCAAACTGCCACTGATAGATAATATTTAATATTCGCTACCAATTTTTAATTAGGTTTACATCCTCTTGTGACCAGTTCATAAGTGAAAGAAGAGAAAAACAAAATTGCATTGCCTGATACATAAATCTTCCTCTCCAATCTAAAGAATTCCTTATTAATATCAAACGGCGTCATTTAAATTTGCAACGAACTGTTATCGATAATCGGTAGGTCTTAAATCATTTCTGAAAACCGCAATAAATTTCGTGGATCGATAAATATATTGCTTAAGTAGCGGCGGAGGCAGTGCAATAATTATTTTTCTCACAGTAATCACTTGTACCTCCCATGATATTTTGCATAAGAAAGCACTTAACCTTTATAAGTACAAAGTGTGAAAATGATAAAAACAATATTTTTCTTGAGTATCTTGAGAGGCACAAAACATACAAAATTGCAATTATATTTAATGTTATTTTGAACGATGAAAGAAAGACAACGTTAAAAGTACAAAAAGAATTCATTTGTTATACTAAAAACTTCTTAGGCTTTGTTATTAAAAAGGTATTAAAGCAAAAGGTATAAAATAAGGGATTAACAATTTAATTGTGGTAAATAAGCAACTATTCTAAAAATAGAACTGAGGAACACCAATAAATAAGATAAGAAGATGTCTAATTCGATATTTGTAGAACATGTAGGTACTTACTATAAAATTCTCTTTGTCTCAAAATTTTACAAATCGAAGAGAAAAGTTTAAAATAAGAATGTTTAGAGATTAATAAATAAAACAAATTAGGGTTAATTAATTAGCTAGATGTAATAGTCCGGTCAAATTAGACCAAAAAATAAGAGTAAAGCTACATAAACTCCCACCAAGCTGAAAATCAGTGAGATTGTTTAAAATATGATTAAAAATTAAATTTTAAAGTTTCCCATCTTTCCCCTGTACGGAAAAAAAATTGTTCAAAGTTAAAGGTCAAAAAAATGAGTTTTTCGCCATTTTCAGCAAAACGGTAAGTTTTATCATAAAAAATTTCCCCAAACAAAAATTGTAGATCATAAAATTATCTATAAAATATGTATCTCTAAAATACCCCAAAAAAAGCTATGTTACAAATAAATCCTCAAGAACTAGAAAATATTTAGTGCAAATAGAAAAAAGATTGTAGAGGAAAATTTTTCCCCAGAGGAATTCCCCTGAAAAATATATCCCCAAAAAATACCCCAAAGGAAAAAATCCCCTATTTTTTGGGGAAATCCCCTAATCTGGCAACCCTGAGACTAACAGTATTTCATTTATTGGGCACACTGACATAAAGCAGGTATAGGACCCTAGCCACGCATACAATTGAACAGGAGACAGATGTTGTCTCGAGGTTACACTGGCGTATAAAATAAGGGACTGGGTTTCATTTTACCTGATATCTCAGAAACGGTGGCTCTTAGGAAAAAAGTATTGATACATATTTATAGATAATTTTATGATCTACAATTTTTTCTGAAGTATTTTTATGATAAAACTTACCGTTTTGCTGAAAATCGCGAAAAACTCTTTTTTTGACTTTCGACCTTGAATAAAAAATTTCCATACAGGGAAAAGTTGGGGAACTTTCAAATTTTATTTTTAATCATATTTTAAACGATCTTACTGATTTTCAGCTTGGTGGGAATTGATGTAGCTTCGAATGTCTAAATTGACCAGACTATAAATAAGTGTCCGCTGTTACACATTTACTACCCCTCTACATGATGTTTCAAGGGAATGGCAAATGCATTGTTCCTAGTCCGAGAGTTAGATTCCAAGGATTAATTAAAAAAATATTGATGTATTTGAAGAGATATGCAGATAATTAAAAACTTAAACATACATAGAGATAAAATGTATAAGCATAGGATCATTAATTCTTCAAACCAAGTCGACAGTAGGATCCGGGTAAATAAAAGGTGTCGACCAATTTTTTTCATTAATTTGAGAGGTTCTAGTTTCAGGAAATCTTAAACAAATCCATGTATTCGATGACTTAAGTGAAATAAAAAAAAATATATTTTTGATGGTGGTTGACTTAGGGTAGCGAATAAATAGAGCTTGTGGACCCTTGACATTTCTATTCTACTAATCAAAAACTTTATTTTGACATAAATTTTCTTGATGAATTTTGTAAATTAAAAATAGGTACAGCTAAAATAAAAACCGGAAGTGAGGTCATAATTTTTTATGCGGGCAAAATCAAGCAACTTTAGGGGTGTCGACCTCTAAATCTATGACTTTATTGTTCATACCCCAAAAATGATTTATGTATGACTTTTGTACAGCCGGCTCTCGGACTATCCGCTCATTGTGCCTTGTGGCGTTCTCCTCTGTAACTTTTAACTACCTACTTAGTTAATTTAATGTTCAATGTTTTTAACTTTTAATTATTTACTGTTTTTATTTATACAACTTTTTAATAGTCATTCAATCATTTATTATTTTATTTATAAAATGTATGTTTGTGAGTTTTTGTTCCTTCTGAGGTTTGTTCTTTACGGCAGGGTTCATCTATTAGTTTTCATCGACCTATACAAATTACCTTGATAAAGCCTCAAAAAAAGGAGGCGAAACGTTGGATTCGGTTCAGATTATTTTGTTGATTCCGGAAATTTAAAACTGAACTAAAAAAGCCCTTGTGACCTTTGTAATGAAACTATTGAAACTTTTTTGTAACTCATCATTGTGTTTCCTTTCTTGGCTTTTAATATGAAGTTACAGAAATTAAAACTTCTTCAATTCCGTTACTTTAAACAACATCGACATGTTTTATGGATGATTGATATTGATCTTTGAATCAAAATGTAGTAATTAATACAAGAGTAATTAGTTTTATGGTGACAGCTAGACGTAAAAGGACATCTGCAATAACTGTTCCGTTAATTGTGTCTATACCTCGCTACTTGAAGCATTTACAGAATGCAAAGCTATTTTAAATTTCTAGTCATATTATCTAATAAAGTGAACAGTTTTTTTGTGATTAAAACTGGAAGCTTTCTATCAGCTCTTTTCTCAAATTATTTTAATTAGAATCATTGGTTGTACCATGAATTTTGTTAATAAACCTACTCTGAATGTTGCAATAGATATAAATTAAAATATTTGGAATTGTGTTTGCAGTCGGTTTTTTGTGAAACATTTTAGAATAATATAAACAAGAAATTAAACTGCTTCTTTTGTTTCACACTGGAATTTATTAATTTCCATATAATTGTTTGGGCTGGTTAGAGCCTTTTTCAAGAGAGTTCCAATATACTAAATATTGCATTTGTGATGTGGTCTTAAATACTAGTGTTGATCGGTTGGGGGTAGAAACCTAAGTACTTGTCTTTTATAAAGTTACTAGCAGTGAAACCCGGCGTTGCTCCGGTTAAAATACATCACATGTTTAATGGTATAAAAAATATGTAAGGATCTATTTTTTAACGTAGATATTATAGATTTATATCATAGATAACGTAGATATTGAGAGACTTATTCGGCCATTAAACGTACGGTGTATATAGAGTATATCTGATAGAGTGAACTCGCTAACGAATTGAAATAATTTTAAGAAACAGCTTAGTAAATTTATGTTTTATTTACATAGTCACTGAATTTTGGTTTATATACCATCAGACATCGAAATTTCTAGTACAAGAATATTTAGATGTACATCATTTTGAAACGTAGATGTACACTTTTTGAAACTTTCTAGATCATTCAAGAAATTTTTAGAACTTTCTCGAACATTTTAAGTCGATAATAACAGTTTGCGCTCATTTTAGAATTTTTTAGATCATTTCAGAAATTTTGAGATCTTTCCAGAAGTCCTTATGACTTAAAAAAGGACAGAAATATTTCTTTTCACCTTTCTGCCACTTACAACCACCCACTTCCACCCACCGCGACCAAACTCCCTTACTCCCACCTGGAAACCAAGGGGTATTTACCACCCCAACAGGAAGTTGATTGGAGTAGGTAGAGATAGAGAAAACCCTGTCTTTTCGTACGAACATTAGCATTTTATATATGTATTTAGATTTTGGAACTCTAATCGGTCGTTGCTGATATCGTCTTTTTTCAATAGGACTTTGTTAATTTCCATTTGTTCCAGTAAATTTAGTATTTTTCCTTTATTTTCAAGATGTAATAGATTGATGTTTTCAATATCTAAACAGTGATTAGAGTTGATACAATGTGTACTTAAACCTGTGTTACAAATTCTTTTCTTGTTTATATTATTAAAATATTTCTTACATCTACATTTCTCGAGAGTTTTAGATTTTAACGTAGATAATTCTTATTTACGTTAATCTATGAATATTGCAAATCTTAAGATACGTTTGCCACTGTTCTTGTTCAGTCACGATACCTGACACTGAGAACCTTACATCTAATCAGTATACCTAACAGGTTTCGAGTTTTTTTCATAGGAGTTTGTTAGCCTGTCCGATACTGACAGCGCATTGCCTTTTTTTCCACATCGATCTGAGTTGTTTATGCCATCGAGCATGTTAGTTACGTATCGTCTTGAAAGTTGAAGAAATATGTCGATGATACAGGTGCGGCGAACATACGAAATGATACCTAGGTGTACTAGAACTCTGACAGATTTACCGATACGTCCATGTCAGAAATTAGACTGGAACAGGCCGGATATGTGCTCGCAGATCTGGACAATAACAAGTAAATATCCGAGACGGGCGATAAATACGTTATACGGAAAACGAACGAGGCTCAGACCTCCACAGAGTGTACTGTTTACGGAAAATACGACCAAATTTCCTTTCAGAGAGATAAGGACGAATTAAGGTATTTAAGTGTTTTCAATTTTAAAACCTACACGTATACAGACCATATCAATATACATATGTGATTTAAGGAAAATTTGAGGAATTATTTTTGGTGTTATCGGGTTATAATTAATGTAACGAGGCCCCTGATTTTTAACAAATCAAGAGAATAACATCCAAAATTTTCAAAATCGAGAATTTTGTAAAAAATCTCGATATCTCTTGCAGATTAATAATAGATACCTAATCACACTAGTATTATAAAGGCGAATGTTTGTGAGTGTGTGAGTGTGTATGTTTTTTACTTCTTCACGTCTAAACGGCTGAAGCGATTTCAATAAAATGTGGTATGGAGTTAGCTGACACCCTGGATTAACACATAGGCTATGTTTTACTGCGGGAAAAAATCTTATTCCCATGGGAAAATCGATGAAAATGAATTTGCGGAATACTATAAATGCGAAAGTAACTCTGTCTGTATGCTACACAATATCGCCTAAAATTTACTGAACCGATTTAAATGAAATTTGGTACAGAGATAGTATAGAGCCTGAGAAAGGATATTGGCTACTTTTTAATGCGAAAAAAGAGTTGTAAGGGGTTGAAATAGGAAAGTTTGTGCGGAAATTCCGCAATTTTTAAAGGTAGAAGCTTGAAACTTATTTTTTAGGCTTTTGATTACATATAAATAAATACGACATTCAATGTTTGTATAAATTTTACCCTAAAGGGGATAAAATTAGCCGATGAAAGTTTTTGTGTAATGACGTCGTCCAAAAAGCTTACGGCCCAGAAAATTAAAATATTAAGTGTAAAAAGTTATAGAGGTTTTGTTTATTTGGATCAATAAAAGTAGTTGAATACTAAGCTATATAAACTGTTTTAAATTATAATTAAACTATATTAATCTATAATATTATAAATGCGAAAGTAACTCTGTCTGTCTGTGTGTTACGCAATCACGCCCAAACTACTGAACCGATTTAAATGAGAATTTGGTACAGAGATAGATAAGTAGATATAAAGCTAGAGGCTTGAAACTTATTTTTTAGGCTTTTGTTTAGATATAAATACGACATTTAAAGTTTGTAAAAATTTTTCCCTAAGAGGGGCAAAAATAAGGAATGAATGTTTTTGTGTAATGACGTCAGCAAAAAGGCTTACACCTCAGAAAATACAAATATAGAAGAAAAAAATTTAAAATGCTTCCGAAAGTCACTATTTCACGCGGACGAAGTCGTGGGCATAGCTAGTCTGTTATAAAATACAAGAAGGAAGTTACTTGTATAGGATAAAAGATGAACAATGTAACTTGTAGACATTGATTGCCCGGTATATTTCCCAATATCTTATATCGAATTAAGTGCCTGTCATTCTACAGCGTGGTTTTTAATCGATGGCCTACTCGTCTTGGAATGGTAACTTGTAATTATGTACCTAGGTACCGGCTGTTTTTTTTCGAGGCAACTTTTTGAGTTTATGATGCTGTCATAGAACCGAAGGCCGGGACGGTTCCGCAGGTGCAAACGGATTTATTTGCAACCACTAATTAAATCTTTTATAGTAGGTATTGCGTTAACCAAATGATTGCTAACTATATTAGTGATTTTCTGCATACTCACTGCAATTATACTGTAATTAAATTCAAACTGTCTTTTTATTACAATGGTTAGAACTTTTTATTCGAACACATGGTAAGATTTAACATTTTTTAAAAGTGTTTTGTAGTCACGTCATTTGATTCATTTCTTTAAAGGGGTGATTTACATAGGTTATGACTGCTGATTTCTGTTTTTATCCAGTTTACACTAGCACGCCGATCCAAGGCAATTTAAATAATTGCCAACTGGGGCGCGGAAAAAATGGTAAAAGAGCAGGCTGCAAAATCAGCTTAAATTGAGCAATTAAAAGCCTTTCGTGTTCAGGTAATCGGCTTGCTCACTTTCATCGCCAACGAGTTGTTAACGTAATTTGTTTAGAAATTTTTGAGTTTAACAACTTCATCGCCTAAAAAATAATACCTTCGGTATTTAGGTAGAAGATTTTGAATACACTCAATGTCAGCTGAAAGAACAACACGTCGTCGTATCGTCACGATTTGCACGCATTTAATCTTCCTTTTTCAATTTGGTACCAATAAAAGGTATTCACATGGAAGATAAAAGCGAATTTACTTCATTTTGGGAAGGTTTTATAAAAGTGTCTTATTTTTCACTATTTTTATAGAATTTATTCGTAAGTGTTTCTGTTAATCTTCAAATAATATTTTTTAACCTTAACATTGTACCAATCAAGAAAATCTAATATTACAATTACTGATTCTCCTCCTCATTACTAATTTAGAAACAAAATTAAAGCTTGTAGAGGTTAAAATTATTTTGTTATTGCAACACCTACATTCGACGTTTCTTTCGCCTTTTGATGTAAGGTTTCTTCAGGGATATGGTTACATTAAAAAGCTAAATGACGGGTGTTGGTTTTATTAACAAAATTATTTTAACCTTTACAAGCTTTGACTTTGATTCTATAAAACCTGATATTGTTTAACTTTTATAATCCTTGAAATGCATTACAAAGGTCCTTATGAGGAACATTTGGTACTCGCTAGTATTTTGACGGTTCTTCGATCATTAGACTTTGTTAGGTTATAATACTCTAGATTTGGCTTGTTAGAAAGCATATCATTAATGTCATTCTTTACAAGTCCTGATGCATCCTCAGATTTTGTTAATTCTAATTGGTTATTTACGTTTTGAATGATCTGCAAAATTGGTAACTTGAACTGGTTTTTGACGGTTATGTTACTAATTTTGGTTTTCAATAACACAACGTTAGATTTTCATTGCGGCGGCAATTTGAATTAATATTTTCAGTGATTCAATAGTATGTAAGCATTCTATTAAAAAAAAAACCCAATTTGAAGAATGTAATTGTAAAGTGGATGGAACTTGTTTTAGACAAAATAAATGAAAATTCCCTAGTATTATAGTTTGCCATTCGTACCATAGTTAAAATTAAATATTTTGTCAATTTTTTAAAAAACTGTTGAAACTTATCTCCTTTATCTCCTTAAAAAACACATTTTAGCTTGCAGATGTGAAAATTTTTTTTTGGGCAAACATTAGGTGCTCGAAGCTCAAAAAACTGAATAAATCTTCAGTGGAAAACAATTTGGGGAGCCGTATTCAATCCCTCTGTATCGTAGAAGGTTTCGTGAAAATATTAGTTGCAGTTGCCATGTTGGGGACAAAACTGTCAAAAACTAGTTTACTCACTGTCTAAATTGTATTTATTTGTACATTCCAGTGTTGAAAAAGAAGGATTCGTAGAACAGCAACTTTCCTTTTAATTGTTAATTAATTAACTACAAGCAAATTCAAATCCATTAATCTTCCAAAAAATTTGAGGTTAAGTTATAGTAAGCTATAGTTGGGGATAAAACTGTCAAAAACTAGTTCGTCACTGTTTCGATTGTTTTTACTTGTTCATTAAAGTCTATAAAAGGAGGGATCCATGATGAAATAATTTTCCATTTTTTAAAAAGCTTATGTAAATAAATATAGGTAAATAGCTTCAAATTTTCCATTTAAACTTATTTTATCATTTTGATTTTGTAGATATTAATTTTTTCTTAAGCATATATATTTTTATTGAATAACATTCCAAGAAAAAAAGGAGACAAAATATAATAATCAGATACTTTTGTAAAGTCACTAACTATTCGTTAGCAAATTATTATAAATTTGTAAAAGTTGTTTGCATTATTTAAGTAATGGCATTACTGGCATTATTTTCTGTATATGCATTTATCATTTGATCCCGTGTTACAAACTTATTCAAGACAGCATACAAATTGCATACATATACATACCTACTTGACCATTTACAGAGAAAAGTAGCCGAATACCTCCATGAATATTTAACTACTTGTAGATAAATTCACTCAATCAATTTTGTTACACTGACAGCTGTGTACCTGAGATAATGCATACCGCAAGTACCTGGAATTCAATAGAACAATTGAAAGGATTAAAGAGGACTTAATAATACTGACTTTCACCAGATTATTTCGCTATACATAATAGAAGGTAACTGTGATTTAATTTGAAAGAAAAATAACCAAAGCAGGGGCGCACATAATTTCTCTACAAACACTTTTTTGCGTTTAAAAGAAATTGACCATATAATGTTTCAGAATGTCCCAAAAATTCTTCTTATCAGCCCAGCTTATCTATGATTTTTGTACATATAAGAATTTGTATCATTTACTAGAATGTTTCCTTAATCCTTTTAGTCCGGTCAATTTAGACATTCGAAGCTACACCAAGCTGAAAATCAGTAAGATTGTTTAAAATATGATTAAGAATAAAATTTGAAAGTTCCCCATCTTTCCCCTGTATGGAAAATTTTTTATTTAAGGTCAAAGGTCAAAATAATGAGTTTTTCGCGATTTTCAGCAAAACGGTAAATTTTATCATAAAAATACTTCAGACAAAAATTCTAGATCATAAAATTATCTATAAAATATGTACCAGTATTTTTTTTCCTAAAAGCCACTGTTTTTGAGATATCAGGTTAAACGAAACCCAGTCCCTTATTTTATACGCCAGTGTAACCTCAAGACAACATCTGTCTCCTGTTCAATTGTATGCGTGGCAAGGGTCTTATTTATACCTTCTTTATGTCAGTGTGCCCAATAAATGAAATACTGTTAGTCTCAGGGTTGCCAGATTAGGGGATTTTCCCCCAAAAAAGGGGATTTTTTTCCTTTGGGGTATTTTTTGGGGATATATTTTTCAGGGGAATTCATCTGGGGAAAAATTTTCCTCTACAATATTTTTTTTATTTGCACTAAATATTTTCTAGTTCTTGGGGATTTATTTGTCACATAGCTTATTTTGGGGTATTTTAGAGATTCAAATTTTGTAGATAATTTTATGATCTACAATTTTTCTCTAAAGTATTTTTATGATAAAACTTACCGTTTTGCTGAAAATCGCGAAAAACTCATTTTTTTGACCTTTAACCTTGAATAAAAATTTTTTCATACAGGGGAAAGATGGGGAACTTTCAAATTTTATTTTTAATCATATTTTAAACAATCTCACTGATTTTTCAGCTTGGTGGGAATTTATGTTGCTTTACTTTTTATTTTTTAGTCTAATTTGATCGGACTATTTTGATTTCTCTTATTTTTGCATGCCACTGGAAGGATTATTTCAAGTGTCTAAAATATTTTGTTGTTTTTAAGATTTAGTCAATATTCAAATACGTACATTAAGCTCGTTGACTATAACAGAGAATTTGCGAAGACCATTGACTGATTTTAAGCTGTCTAAGCAGTTTAAACTGAGAAAGGATAAATCCTTTATATTTATAAGTGTGTGTGTAGGTACCAACATCGAATGATTATCTCTGATTTGGTATAATTTTGCTCGTTAGCGACCGCTTTTAAAGCCAAATCATTTCGGTTCGTTCAAACGAATCGAAAAAGTGCCCAACACAACTTTTTCTTTTTTCTTTTATTAATGATCCTTCGCCGCTAATTTAATTATCATTATCAATTCTCTCGTATCAAAGGAGGCCCAAGTTTTTGCGAATTGAGAACTAATTTAATTTATTGTCACTCCCTTGCTGCGATTGTATTAACAATGATAAATATGGAGTGACGACATTAATTTATTACATTTTTTGTAGTTTAGGTAGGTAATTTACAACTGAATTATTTTAATTGGGAAAAATTAACGTTAATTTTACTCGTCTGGATTAATTAACATCCAATTTAAATTACTAATAAAAGTTATTTTTCTTTTTATTAGTTGTAAGTCAGAAGTAAGCATCTCAACTTCTACTAATATTGTTAAACGTATTTAGCTTTTTTGGAAAACAAACACAAATTAAAATGAGTACCTCTGGTTTCGGCCATTTTTATAAAAAAGAAACTTAAAAGTCCAATAACTTGAAAACAGTGAAGTTAGGAATACGGTCTTTTATAATCAAATTAGTCAGAAATAAGGGAAACTACAACCTCTTAAAAGATCTAGGTCGACTTAATCTGTAACCCTATATAGGTATATAAGTAATAAATTGTTACAACCAATAGGGCATTGCTTGTATGTATGTACTTAATTGCTACTAGAAAATTAAAATAGTGCCAGAGTAGCTAGTCAATGATTATACTGTCAAGTACCACTTTAAAGTTATTTGAATATTTGACTGTCTTACCAGTGGGTAATAAAAGTGTCTGAGATAATGTTGAATATTCATGAAGACCAAAAATTGCGAGAGAACTTCTTTATAACCTATCTGCTGCCTATCTCTTGATGTTGCTGCTAAATTAGATGAATATATGTACAGATCGAGCAATAATTTTTTACGCTAATAGCTATAAATCGCATATCTGATCGTTATTTTGTCTCCGCATGGAAGTATAATGAATGTATATATCACATAAATATCTATAAAAGCAGCAGGATAGTGAACTCACACACCATTTGTTGTACGGATATTACGTATGTATCTGCGAATAAAGTACGATATAAATATATGTATTTATACCTAGGTATAATGTAGGTATATACATATCTTCAATGTCTTCATATATAAACTAATTACAGGGTAACGTAATTGCAACGGCTTATTGCTAGCGTAGAGGAATTTATTCAAATTTTATGATAATATTATTACGCATTGCACACGTTGATGATAGATTATTGTAAGCTGGGATTGCTACGGGAACTTCTAACTATTTGTAAAGTGCAGGTGACCTCAATATTTTTCCATATTAACATAAATCAGATTCTTCACGATTAAGAAACCACTTTTATAAATTTCGTCATTAAGTATAATTATGTACATTTATGTAACACAATATGAAGTTGAATAAGGAAATAAAAATATACAAATTTAACAAAAATAAATAAACTCAATTGAAATTACGGTAGGGTGGTTGTGAAAAAATATTATAATAACTTCAAAAACGTTTATCTTCAATTACAGCGCGAATCTGGTACTTATCTTGATAAAAAACAAGAACATGCATAGTTTAATAAATTTCTATATGGCATTTCATCAATTCTAAATTACTTTGTTGGTTTGTTATACTTTATCAAACATAGTAATACTTAAATTTCGCCAGAAAATAACCTAACCTTCCTTTCGAGATCAAAAGTACTAAACTTCGATATTCCTTTTGGCCAGTATATGACAAGTAGGTATATAACTTTAGAAAGGTAAACATTTGTCTGAAACTCTCCGGAACCCGCCTCTGGTCTGGTGAATCTTCCGCAGGATTGAATGTACTATTAATTAAATGATTAAAATTAAACAGTAACCTTAAAGTCTCAGAGGCTCATTTAACTTCAAATAATACTTCCAATAAAAAATTTATAGTTATTTACCGACTTTTTTACCTTCTGATAAGACCACTAACTGATGGCCCTTTTTGTAATTTGCAAATTATACCCTGTCGACTACTTCGAATCCTCATTACGTAGATGATGTTAATTATATTATCGACATATTATAAATAAAATTAACTGGGCCTTTTTGTAATTTACAAATTGTTTTCCGTCAGCTCGTTCAGATCCTTATTATAAACAGCATTCGTTAATAATGGATAATTTCAATTCGTACAAGAGAACCATAATGACAGTACATGGACATGATTATTTAAATTTTTTCCTTCAAAATATCATTAATAATTACGTGCCAGGTAACTTTCTAGAAACTTGCTTGAAGCGGGTAGGTACCTGAGTTGATTTTAATGAAATTTGATTGAGGCTGTAACTCAATTTTTCATTATATGCGGCCAATATTTGTAAATTATATCAAGGGATGTCTTAATCAACAATTAAAAGGTAATTTCGTTCTTATTAAGTTATTTTGGATCTAAATCTAGATCGGCGTTTAAATGCGTTTACAATTTCTGCTTTATGAAGCCTCATCGTAAACTAACTAAATGAGCAGCGAAAGGATGAAAGGAATGTGCTAAAATTTAAAAAAGGATTCTTCCCTTTGTTCTAGAAAAATGTAGCGCACTACACTTACAGGCATGTAAATAACAATAAGCAATCGCGTAAATACGTAGTAACCCCACATTTTTTGGCTGCGAGCCAATGAAATCAAAATTTTAACAGGAAACGGAAGTTCCACACACACAGATAACAACGATGCAAATCCTTTAATATTATAATTGTACTTGGGCGTAAAAATAGATGTCACTGGTTACCAGATTTATTACTTGAGCTACCACTTTTAATGACTCAAACTATAGTTACTTTTTTTAAGGAGTTTGACTCCAGAAGGTGCAAATTGAAATAAAGTTAATAAATCCCTTGTAAACAAGACCTAAAAGTTTCATTATATTCATCCAAGGGGCCGTTCTTAAAATACTTTCGCACACAAGGGGGAAGGAAGGGGTCTTGCTGAGTGTGACAAGATGTGACAAGGGGGGACAGGTGGTCTACCGCAACGTGACGTTCGCCGTTCATCAAAAAATTTTACTGATTTTTTACAGAATCCTTAGACTTCTGATAAACAGAAATATTATTTATTTGTTTGTTACAAAAGATATTTATTAATTTATTTAAATTTTATTATGAAAATAAAATAAATATTTTTGACTATCAAAAGTTGTGTATTGTCAATCAAAATTTATCAGGTCTGGGGGGGGGGGTTTAGTTTTTGTGAAAAAAAAGCTAATTTTAGTGTTACGTATTTTATGAACAGCCCCTAATTTCAGCTTTATTAACTCATTAAGTCAGAGAACACCTTAACATATCTTATTTGTGTCATAGAAGACCATGTTGATTTAAATAAGACCTTACTTTCGTTTTCTTAGGGTTATTACAAGTAAGTACCTACCTCTCACCGCACCATTTAAATAAAAAATACGATATGACCGCCAAGACAGATATTGAGTGATCTTGTTCGAAATCACGAGACTCGAGTTTTTCGAATTTGGGGCGCGTATATAATTCAATAATCAGTGAAGGGCAGCAAGTTTATTGGAATGCCGAGCGACTTATTTAACCAATCACGAGATCAATTTCACTCTGTTGGTGCGGTACCAAAGTCCCTCTCCATACCGAAACTATACCATTACGGTAGGTACTTGCACAAAAGTGATTGTTGAACATGAAATGACATTTAATGTTTATTTACGAATAATTGAACGACAGACAGAACAAGTCCAAATACATATCTAATAGCAGGCATAATATACGTATGGTACATACTAAATACGTATGGTTGTAATGATTTTAAAAACAAAAGCACTTTCTGACATAGCTGGTTTTATTAAAGATGTATTGAAATAAAGTAATATTCGATGGCTGAAACTGAAGGTCTCCTGATCTCATTTTTTCTTCTTTTTCAATAGTTTTTAGCAATCATAAATATTTCCTTTTACTCTTCAGCCGTTTTACAAAGGTGGTGTTATTACTTTACCTTTTGTGTATTTTTTTGCAGAAAGTTATTAGTTAATACCTGTAAGAGTTATGAATAACAAATCATTTAAGCCATTATAAAATTTTGCCACATTATAGGGAGTTCTTTATAAAATGTTTCGATTTACATAAAAGAAGTCTACACTGTTAATTTACTTGATTTATAAAATTACAGAAGAAACCTCACAGTTTAACACTTGTTAAACGAATTCTACTGTAAATTAAATAAATAAAACAAATAAGTTACGTTCTGCTAATGAAAATAGTTTCCTATTTGATAGAAATTCGTTGTAGGTAATTATATTGAGAAATACAAAAAAAATTAGAACTTGTAATCTTAACACGTGTTTCACTAGTTTGTGGCTTTTATAAAGTTTGAGAGCCACTCCCCAAATTCATGCTCTTACGTAATAAATCTAAAAAATTTCCACTACCTCTACTCCCTTATTCATATCTTATTAATCATTTCGTTTCCTGCAAAATTGAAATTGATCCTTAAGAAACAACTAATAAAAATAGTAGTCTTACTTAGGCGGATTGTGTATATATATATCTCTCCCTTTGGAAGAAATCATAAAATAAGTCCTATACCCAGTGGCGGATTTACCAGCAGGCTGAATAGGCTCGAGCCTAGGGCGGTAAACTTTGCTCAAAAATTTTTTTGTCTTACAGAAATTAAAAAAAAAATTTATATTATACACGAAAAAAAAAGAGGCTCAAAAAATCAACAAAAATTACAATATTTTAGTGCTATACAGTATACTGAATACACTAACGTCTGTATATGAAAAATTACTAAACGCTTATTTATAAAATATACTATTGTGATATTTAATTTTTTAAATATTCCAATAGCGTTTAAGTATTACATTTTAAATTTAGTGTTTTTACCTATTTTTTAAATTAATTATTGCCATAATTTTTTCTTTGGGTCCACCCACACCATTCAATTAATGTGTAATATGTTTCACCACATAAATATATCTATTCGAGAGAAATGGGATCCAAAAAAAATTGCTTAAAAATAACAATAACAAATATTATATAGATATATATGTGGAAAATTAATACTTTTATATTGATATTTCTGATGATATTAACAACCTGTTTCAATGTAGAATAAAAATTTAATAAATTTACATGTAAAAACTTGCATATTGTTGCACAGAATTTCATAAATATTATACATTTCTTAGAATGATAATAATTAAAAAAAAAAACAATATCTAATGATAATATTGTAATGAATAAAAGCTGTAAATATCCATTAAACGAAAGTTCTTCTTAACATTCTTACATTTTTAATTCTAATGAATTCGTATCAATATATGTTGATTAGTCTTATAAAAATATAATACAATCATAAAGTTGCAATTTCATTGACAAAAAATTGATTGTGAATTAGGGTATAGAATTGCGGTTATCAGTAGAGGCGGCAAATGTGTAAATCCGCCACTACCTATACCTGATTTGAGGACATTCCCCTACAAATTTCTTTTTGAAGAAATTTATTTATTTAATTTTATGTACTTGTGTGTGAATAAAATTAATGTTTCTTTAATCGTTAATTGGTATGTAGAAAATTTGGGACAATTTAGAATTTTTAATGTCATTGCCTCGCGGTCTCCAAGCGATTTTCTGAATTTACTTTAACACGTCATTTGTTGTATCCTTTTGTAGCTGACTCAGTACGTATCTTCTTAGTTAACGAAGGAATACTTCATAAAGCAGAGGATGGTGGTGGTTTAATTTAAGATAAAAAATGAACAATTAATCACGAAGGTACACTTTAATTGTTGTTTAAGATAGCTCGCGATATAAGTTACAAATAGTGGTCCTAAGATAATGAAGAATTGAGTTATAGGCTGAATCAAAAATTCATTAAAGTCAGCTCAGATAGCTGCCTGCTCCAAGCAAGCTTCTAGAGAGTTACTGGGCACGTAATTAATGATGATATGCTGGAAAAAATAAAATAAAATAATCACGTCCATGTACCATAATTATGATTCTCTTGTACGAAATGAAATTGTACATTATTAACGAATGCTGTTTATAACAAGGATCTGAACGAGCTGACGGAAAATAATTTGTAAATTACAAAAAGGCTCAGTTAATTTTATTTATAATATGTCTATAATATAATTAACATCATCTACGTAATGAGGATTTGAAGTAGTCGACAGAGGATAATTTGTAAATTACAAGAAGGGCCATCAGTTAAATATATAGATATTTGTAATTTGTCGATAATTGACGTTTTGGTCTTATCAGAAGGTAAAAAAGTCGGTAAATAACTATTAATTTTTTATTAGAAGTATTATTTGAAGTTAAATGAGCCTCTGAGACTTTAAGGTTACTGTTTAATTTTAATCATTTAATTAATAGTACATTCAATCCTAGGAGAGTTTCAGACAAATTTTTACCTTTCTATAAAGTTGTATACTATTTTATATACTGGCCAAAACGAATATCAATATTTAGTGCTTTTGATCTCGAAGGGAAAGTTGGGTTAGGTTAGGTTAGGTTAATTTAATAATTAATAATAGTTTTTTTCCGAAATTCAAGAATGAGTACTATGTTTGATGAAGTATAGCAAACTAGCAAAGTGATTTAGAATTTATGAAATGCCATATGAAAATTTATTAAACTCTGTATGTTCTTCATTTTACCAAGATAAGTACCAGACTCGCGCTGTAATTTTGAATGTATTGGCTCTCATCAGCACGTCAAAACTAGTTTAGATAAATCTTTGTGTAATATTGTATTTTATTTCTCTTTCCTTTGTTTTAAAGACCTTCCAACATAGGGTTCATCAAATTTCAAGAGGGGTTCACAAGAATTTCGTTAGAAATCTTCATTACGTTAATTTTAATAAATTTCATTGAGAAATTCTTGTGAACTGCCAGTTTATTTTGTTCAACTTTTAAAAGTTGCATATGTAATTTACTGATTTTACGACCGCAAAGACCTGACATGCTAGTTGAAGTTTCGGTCTTAACCCACCAAAAGAAGTAGAACTTCAGGAAGATACTGTTCTTATGGTAAAACCATAACAACTTCATTTTCTGTCGCCCTTAGTTAAAATTACTTTTTTATTTTTGTAGATAATAAAAAATGCATTTTAACGGTTGTATGAGAGACGACGCTGTTGTGCCATTAAATTTCTCACGTCACGTCGCGTCATCGGTTGGTTCGTAACGCGTTCGATCATAAACTGGATATTGTTTTTAATGTTCTGTCATAACTTTTGAATTGGCAATTTCACCATCGATTTAGCGTCTTGTAAATGATTCGAACCGCCTTAATAATGATTAACGATCGAAAGAAGAACGTTTACTTCATTCCATTTAGCCATACTTAAGGCTACGTGAGTTTCGGTGAATGGAAAAAGGAATAAAAAATAATGAATCTCGCTCAATTACATAGGCTTATCGGCTGGCCACTTAAAACAAGTAATTTTATTGAGTATCTCTCAAGTTTCGTTTCCTTTGTGTAAGTAGGTAATTGTAAGTTATTCAATTTGGGGGAAATCAACACCTGATTTCATTCAGAAAAATTCGATCATTGGAGAATTAACAAACTGGTCTTTAGTTGTCCGAAATTAAAATAATCTCAAACTTGTAACTATTGTAATGGAAAGAAATAGTTGGAATTAATCCTAAAATGAGTTTTATTAAGCATATCATGAACATGTCTACGTATGTACCCGCAATCTTGGGATTTTCGATTAAGGAAAATGTACTCTCATATGCTCCATTTAATAAAAAAAATATCCTGATAATTGAATTTTTATGAGGAGGTCCTTTTGGCTACTAAAGCTAGCCCCGTTACTTTAATTAATCAGAAATTCGAAGATTTTTTTGTAATGTGCTCAACACGTTGTACCATGAACTTGAAAAAAATATATATAATTTTTAAGGGAATTGTATTTTGTGGGAAATCGAAAATTTTTTGTTACAGAATAAGAAGACTTTTTTGTATGGAGCAGACGTGCTATAAGAAATATGTTATAAGCCATCATGTGCCACATTCAAAACAATTTTATTGTTAAAGACAGGTCCTTCTGTTTTTTTCTGTATAAAACTCTAATTTCACTGTAGGAATCGATTCCACATTATATGAATGAGAATGGAAATAAACGTTCTGTAAAAGTTTCCCCCTCCCCTCCTGAATTTTTTTTTAATCGAAAGTTTCAAGGCTTGTACACAATTGTATAATGAATCGACAAAGTTGATAATTCTTGTAACTCCATAATTAAATTAATATGCATTCAATAATTTCGACCTTTACTTAACGAAAATCCATAATTAAAGAATAAAAACACTTGTATATGATTTTCACAAATTATTTATTAATTTAGCAACACGTTCAGGCTTCTTCAGGCTATTGATTAATTACTAGGAACTATGAAAACTATTTCAGGTCCTTAAATAACTACTGATAATAGGGGGTGATATTGGGATAAAACAAATTCAGTAAAGGGGAGTTGTTACATTCTACTTGCTCATTTAAAATTATTTATAGTTTTTGATATCTGTTTTCTAATAACGTTAATTCATAATTAAATCTTAGTTAGTAGTAAATACACAATAGCCTGAAGAAGCCTAAGTTAAGGTGAAACGTTGTTATATTAATAAATAATTTGTGAAAATCATATACTTACAAGTGTTTTTATTTTTTTACTAATATGTATTTTCATTGCATTAATTTTCGCCTAAGAAAGTGACAGTATGGTGAAATAATGTACGATATTACCTAATGTGGATTTATGATGTAATTTTTGTGTTTGTGTTTCATTTAACTGTAAATTGTGCGAGTAGTAGTCCCAAAGACGCAGTTATACCCACTTCAAAGTTAAAGCTCATGACACTGAAATATTAAAGACATATTCATTGATCTAAAAGAAATAGTGCTAATTTTGAGTGATAAAGTTCCAATTTACTAATTTTTATGTTCAAAAATCGTCTACAGATTTAAACAATCAAAATGGAATTGAATTAAAATCTTATCGTTATTTTTAAGAGTTAACAAACCTTGTTTAGGTGTTCTAATGTTTCATTTCAACTCATAAAAAAACCAAGCCCTTAACTAATTAAATCAAACCTAGTATCGATAACCTCAGGTTATTGAGGAAAAATTTGTTGCTGTTGTCATGCCATCGCCGGGAAGCGAACCCGGACCTTTGGCTCCTTTGTAGCTTAAGGGTCGAGCAGTAGCGCGTTAAGCCAAAGGTCCGGGTTAGATTCCCGGCAAGGGCATAACAACGGCAACAAATTCTTCATCGTTAATTAAGGTTATATATTGGTAGCAGGTTTGATTTAATCACACTAGTATTATAAAAGCGAAAGTTTGTGAGTGTGTACGTTTGTTATTTCTTAAAGTCTAAACGGCTGGAGCGATTTTAATAAAATTTGGTATGGAGTTAGCTGACACCCTGGATTAACACATAGCCTACGTTTTACTGAAAAATGAATTCGCGGAATATTATAAATGCGAAAGTAACTCTGTCTGTATGCTACACAATGTCGCCTAAAATTTACTGAACCGATTTAAATGAAATTTGGTACAGAGATAGTCTAGAGCCTGAGAAAGGACATAGGCTACTATTTAATGCGAAAAAAGAGTTGTAAGGGGTTGAAATAGGAAAGTTTGTGCGGAAATTTCGCAATTTTTAAAGGTGGAAGCTTGAAACCTATTTTTTAGGCTTTTGATTACATATAAATAAATACGACATTCAATGTTTGTATAAATTTTACCCTAAAGGGGATAAAATTAGCCGATGAAAGTTTTTGTGTAATGACGTCGTCCAAAAAGCTTACGGCCCAGAAAATTAAAATATTAAGTGTAAAAAGTTATAGAGGTTTTGTTTATTTGGATCAATAAAAATAGTTGAATACTAAGCTATATAAACTATTTTAAACTATAATTAAACTATATTAATCTATAATATTATAAATGCGAAAGTAACTCTGTCTGTATGATATACCATTTCGCCTAAAATTTACTGAACCGATTTAAATGAAATTTGGTACAGAGAAAGTTTAGAGCCTGAGAAAGGATATTGGCTACTTTTTAATGCGAAAAAAGAGTTGTAAGGGGTTGAAATAGGAAAGTTTGTGCGGATATTCCGCAATTTTTAGAGATAGAAGCTTGAAACTTATTTTTTAGGCTTTTGATTAGATATAAATACGACATTTAAAGTTTGTAAAAATTATACCCTAATGGGGGTAAAACTAAGTAATGAAAGTTTTTGTGTACTGACGTCGACAAAAAGGCTTACGACCCAGAAAATAAAAATATAGAAGAAAAAAATTTTAAATGCTGCCGAAAGTCACTTTTCCACGCGGAAGAAGTCGCGGGCATAGCTAGTTAGTTAATAATCATCAATTAATGTATTGTTAATAACAAACCTTTTGTATTAACCATTTATACAACTCTTCATACTACAACTTGGATTGGGGTAAACAAGACAATCAAACAGTTTTTACTTAATATTCACTAATTCTTAATGTATTCACTGTAATTTAATGAGTCATATAAATTGTAAGTAAAATATGTTAAACAGAATTATCGAGAAACGATGAATAAAAAAACGGTTTCAGTTTAATGATTTGTGGGGAAACCTCAATGTTGCTACCTGAATTATTCTATAATATGTAATTTCCAATTATTTATTAGAAGTCGATAAAAGGAATTAAAAACTTCTGATGTGGCGCCTTTGATTCATTCATATAAAACTAGTTTATATAAGTAGATAGTTTTATTAATAAATTTTCTAATATATCGACTTAATCAATAATCTTTTTTTATATACTCACCAGCATTACCTACTTTTCAGACAAATCTTATATTAAACATCTTCAACTTTATGAAATTTCATTAACTATCGGATCCTTAATTTCTGTTATTTTTCCACGGTAGGTCCAAATAATCTCCTTTTTATTAATTTCTTAGCTAATGAACATATAATACCAAAACAATTTATATAATTAAACTGTTAAAATTTTAGGTACGCCCTGAAATAATTATTTATCAATGTCCGTTGTTTCCGAGTTTGATGAAGAGATTAATAATCTTAACAAATGTCCACTAGCAACAAAAATAATTGCACAGTAAAATTTATAACAGTTTCCATTGCTGTAAGTGTACCTGTTGTAGTTTTGTGCTTCTATCCATTCATAAATAATAAAACAAGAAAGTACAAATGTTACATGGAAGGCATAATCTTGTTCGATTTTGCTATGGGCAGATAAATTGTTTTGGTCACCATAAACCACTACAACGTATGGTACCTATAGAACGTGTATACAACGCTCAAATATGTGGTTCATTGTTATCTATATACCTTCTACACTATTAATGTACCTATCAATCGATTCTTGAGGATTTTTTCACATATTTTATATCTTCGAAAGGTATTCATAACCACTTTGAAAGCAAATGCCTCGACACTGAAAGATCGTAACCATACTTTTTAGGAGATTTAACCAAAGACACTACATATTATTGGATTAAATTAAAAATAAGTAATTAACAAATGTATACAAATTTTTGAAAGCCGTAAAATATTCTTAATTTTGTACCTGTACATACTGATTTTCTTAATTGACATTTATTCTAAATTAATGAAAATTTAATGGTCGAAGTCTGTTTTCTGAAAGGTTGCTCTTAAATCTGGACCAGCCAAGTTAGGTAATTAATTAAATTGAAAGTTACGAAAAGATCACGGGCGATTAAGCTCCACCTTATTATGGCGATTGTGCCAATTGCAGTCGTTTGTAAACCATTTACTGTATTATGCAAGTATTTTAAACTGCAATTGGCCAACCCGTTAACAAATTGTTAATGTGTGTAGCATGCATAGTTACATGAAACATGTATTCTCAATTTATTAACCGTCATAATGAATAATTACTTATATAAATAGGTAACATAACTAGTAGGTAATAATGTAATTGTCTAAATCTAAATTATGTGATTATGGAAATGTTGTTACACACTAGACCATAGAGTTATTGCAAGTGGTAAAATTTTTGTAACAGAAATAAAGAATGTGTATAGGGTAAATAGAGAAATGAAAAGAAACAGGTTGATATTGTTCGATAGGATATAATGCTTTAATGTATCGAAATGAGTTTTTATGTGACTTTTTTTAAATTCGCCCTGTTTCATTGAATTCTTGTTGATTGTCTTCCCTAAAGAATCGTATACCTATAACAAATGTGCTTGTAACTACTAAAAATGTGAGCCGTCACGGGACAACTGGCAGATGTGAAACATCGAATATGCATGAAAGACAATATTACGACAGGAACTAAATATGGCATAATGAAAAAATCAAATATTACGAATTCTTTCCACAAAATGATGACTATTTATTTAATAAACATTTATTTTTATTAAATACAAAAATTAAAAATTCAAAAATTTGTTTCAAGTTGCGACAACTCAATTTTTTTAATCAGTGACTTCAGTAATAGTTATATTCGATGTTGCCTCTGACAGCATTACTGTGATAATTGGTCGAGGATAACTGAAGTATGTTACAAAATTATTGGACACAACATTAACAAGACATCTAATATAAATACAGCATCTATTGTTGTTGCATATCTTGCAGTAGGTTCTCTTGGATTGTTGTTAATTTGCAATTGAACGTAACTAATGGAATTGATTCATCTTTAGCAAAATTTAGATTAAAATCTCCAGCTAAAATCAATGGTAGTTTAACTTTATTGGTTTTAAAAATTATTGAACCTCTGTGACTGTAGGGAGAAAAGGATTTTGTTGTCAATTGAGTGTAATAAATATCAAAATTTAGACTTAAACCTCAACCACTGCAAAAGCCAGGATTTGCCAACTTTTTTACGATATTATCTTTGTTTATAACTGACTAGCTTCAATGCCCTGCGTTGCCCGGGCAAGAATATATCACACGTTTCATGGGACATTCTAGAATATTTGCAAAAAATCTGGGAGATTCCAGCAAATTTTAAAATATTATAGAAATTTCAAATGCATTATAAGCCGCTCAAAATATTCTTGACATCATTTGTAGTAAAACTAATGTGTTAGACAAAAGTAGAGCTATCATATCAAACATTTTTGCCGCCCCCACACCCTCGAGGAGAGGCTACCATTACCACCGCGAGTGGGTAGAAGAAGGTGGTCATGGAGAAATGTGAAGATTCACAAAAAATCCGTATCTTTTTATATATATGATTGATTTTGTACAACCTAAATCTAAATACATATATAAAATGCTAAAGTTCTTACGTAAAGAAAGGGTTTTCTCTATCTCTCTCTACCTAATCCAATCAACTTCCTGTTGGGGTGGTGGAAGTGGGTGGTTGTAGGTGGCAGAAAGGCGAAAAGAAATATTTCTGTCCTTTTTTAAGTCATAAGGACGTCCTAAAAGATCTCGAAATTTAGGAAATGATCTAAAAAATTCTAAAATGAGCGCAAATTGTTATTATTATAGACTTAGAATGTTCGAGAAAGTTCTAAAAATTTCTTGAATGATCTAGAAAGTTTCAAAAATTGTACATCTACGTTTCAAAGTGATGTATATCTAAATATTCTAGAGTGTTCTGGTACTAGAAATTTCGATGTCTGATGGTATATAAACCAAAATTCAGTGACTATGTAAATATTTCTGTAAATAAAACATAAATTTTCCATTTACTAAGCTGTTTCTTAAAATTATTTCAATTCGTTAGTTAGTTCACTCTATCAGATATACTCTATATTAGTGATGTGTCGTTCCGGCCGGGCTCGGTACAAAGGAACGAATCCAGGCTAGGATCGATTCGGACCGAATCCATGTTTTCCATCCGAATCGTTCCGAGGATCGAAAAGGCGATCAGCCATCCATTCCCTTCGACTTTCGGTTCGATTCCCGTCAACGTAAACACAACTCGCTTTCGTTCGCAGTCGTGGAAAAACGAATAGGGAACGGAACAAGACGATGTAGCAGGTCGTCGGTGATTTCCTGCTCTTTGCGGTATCATCAATTAAAGCATTTGCGCTTTAGGAGCCTGCCGATGTTTAAAACTTAAAACAAACACATTGCTGCGCTGTCAGCAAAACAAAGAAAATGATTATATTAATTACTTAGATATCCTAATATTCATTGATTGATACACATTATAGATTTAGATGTTGACTAATAAATTAAGTTTGATTTGACAACGGCTTTTTCTTTAGTTTACAATTATTTCTGCCGCTTCAGCAATTCAACTTTCATCTATTTATTTACTATACTAGACTAAACAAACTGTATCACTGATCATTCTTATTACATCTTCTCGCAGCCTCGCAGTGCCGTACCGTTATATTTTCCACAGTATTCGTATCGTACAGAACAGATACTTTAGCCCAAGCTTGGATTCGGTTATTTGTACCGATACTGACCGAGTTCAACCGGATCGACGCAAAAATGTACTATGCATTCTACATTTCAATTTCATTCCGAGGAACGAATCCGTCGGACTCGTTCCACTATCGGAATGGAATTGGAACGAACGAATCCACAAAAGTATCGAAACTTCCCATCACTACTCTATATACATCCTATGTGTAATGGCCGAATAAGTCTTTCAATATCTACGTTATCTATGATATACTTCTATAATATCTACGTTAAAAATAGATCCTTACATATTTTTTATACCATTAAACATGTGATGTATTTTATCCCGAGCAACGCCGGGTTTCACTGCTAGTACATATATATAATGCTAATGTTCGTACGTAAAGACAGGGGTTTCTCTATTTCTACCTAATCCAATCAACTTCCTGTTGGGATGGTAAATACCCCTTGGTCTCCAGGTGGGAGTAAGAGAGTTTGGTCGCGGTGGATGGTTGTAGGTGGCAGAAAGGTTAAAAAGAAATATTTCTGTCCTTTTTTAAGTCATAAGGACTTCCGAAAAGATCTCAAAATTTCTGAAATGATCTAAAAAATTCTAAAATGAGCGCAAAATGTTATTATCGACTCAGAATGTTCGAGAAAGTTCTAAAAATTTCTTGAATGATCTAAAAAGTTTCAAAAAGTGTACATCTACGTTTTAAAGCGGTACGATACAACGCCGCAGACGCAGCGTAACGAGAAGGAATGAGAAATATCTGCCTGTCATATTTAATTGTGACGCTGATCGTTATTACGATATTATTTTACAGATATATGTAACCTCATCCGCAGTTATGATAACGCTAAACCATTCGGCTTGTTTATTCTCAAAATCAATTTATCATAATCTCAGTAGGAAAGCTACCTGTTGCATTATTAAAGTCAACACACTTGAGAGCTGGACAGTAAAGTTGTACAACATTTAATAAAAGCATTTATTTGCCATCAATAAACATAGGCAGCTGGTGTATCCATATGTGCTGCACTAAAAAATAGATAGGTACTACTATTTATTTAAGTAATTCATAATTAAAATCAACTATATGTACTATTAAGGTTTGATGCGTCCGATACAGGGAAACGATGAAAATTGAAGTTTCATTGCATCCCTATGTCAGATGATCAATTCACGGAAGATGTTACAGTAACAACTTTGTGATGTTACTTTCCTAAAGAAAGTTTTTTGTTGCATTTTGTGCCTCTAATTTATTTGTTTTTGCTATTTTTCTGTAGTACATGCGTTGCTTTATTATTCTCAACACTAAAATTACAGGTAACTGAACCAACTGGGTCGCAGTAGATGATTGACAGTTAAAAAAGGTGATAAATTCGTAACAAATATTTTTTTCCTTTTTAATTATGTATTAAAAAAAAGTCAATGACAGTTATGCTGCAGATGTGTTTAAAAATATCTATGGTTCTTTAGCTATCCAACAAGGTATAACAACCTAGGGTATTATCGGAAATCTTACAAAAAAACTTTGATAAAATGCTTCCAGATAGTAGTAAAAAATAACGGTAGTTAAGCGTCAAATTTATCACTTGAGTCAGAAAACAAAATAAAACAATTCAAATAGGTACAAAATAACGTTTATTACTCTTTTCAAAGAAAGTTTACAATGTATGTTCCACATGTCCGCCTCTGTTTCGCACACATACTCTCATTCTGTGTCTTAAGCCACTTTTCACTACACCAGTTGTTAATCCTCTTCTTATTTCGTTTGCCCCATTGATAATTTTCTGCCTCAAAACAACAACAGATGTAATTGGATTACAAAAATAGCAAAAATAAATAAATTAAATATAAAGAAATAACCAATCCAAAACTATAACAGTCATGTCATGGTTTTTACATTGATTAACATTTATGAGATTCACCCCTATATAGCGCAAACTTTTGTAACAGCAAATGCGAGTTTCGCCTTATTTTAATATAAGCATTAGTACATATACTTATTTTAAATTCTGTATTAATTAGTTTATAGATTTGTGTTCTATTTTTTTCAAATTTGGAGCACATCTGTACTTATATACGTACATAAATGCGTGTTATCTGTAGCACAGAGGCTTGTCTTAGGTGTGTGGTTAATGATAGATTCATTAATTAACCTGCTCTAATCTGTGTTCGGGTTAATGGTCTAGAAAACTAAAACAAACGGCGTGGCTTGTAGCACTAAAAAAGGACCCATATCTGGTCACTACTTTGTTATTGTTGTACATGGCATCTATAGGTAACAAGTTCCATGCGTTATCTGGAGGTACGAATGGTGTCAGTTGCGTCCCACATTTGACATAATTAAACAGCTAAAGATTTCGATGAAGTGTAGCTTGTATTAGATTGACTATGAATAATTGGGTACATATAATAAGTACGAATATAATCCGTAGATAATTTATTCGAGGTATAAAATATATTTAGATTTACAATTAGACACAGTGTTTCGGTCTAATTAACAAAATAAAGTTGAAAGTTCTTAGTGGAATTCTCAACAGAGGAATAATTTCAATTATTATTCCAAACTGAACACACTAAAGCACTAAATGTGACGTGGTTATTAAAAATAAGACTTTTTAAGTTCCAAAATCATACTATTATCATTTGCAGATAATAAATCAGTACTAAACATAATAAATTTTTGTTTGATGGAACTTAATTTTGTCGGCTTAAAATTCATTTTTTTAACAGTTCAAATTTTGCCAATGACCGATTAGTTTTGCTAACTATTTGTCGTTTACTATACAAAGCTTAAGATAAAGACGCTTACAATTAAGCACATAGAACACAAAAAATTTATACATAATGCTCAATTTAATCACAAATATTACTTAATGAGTAAAACTTATTATAACTAAATTTATTTTTAACATATAAAATATTGTTAGATACTCTGATGCTTGTGTGACTAGTTTCTTAACATACTTATTAGTATTCATTAACGTATTTCTCGTTTCTTCTTAAATTGTATTCGAAAAGTATTAAAACAATACTGACACCTGCAATTCTATACCCTAATTCACAATCAATTTTTAGGGTTCCGCACCTCAAAAGGAAAAAGCGGAACCCTTATAGGATCACTTCGTTGTCCGTCCGTCCGTCTGTCAAGACCCTTTTTCTCAGGAACGCATGGAGGTATCAAGCTAAAATTTATACCAAATACTCAGGTCTATTGTCCCTTGGAGCTGTGAAAAAATTAAACTTCTAAGCCAACGCAATCAAAAGATACAGCCGTTTATGCCGCAAATTTTCGAATCAAAACCTACAGGGTACTTCCCGTGAACTCAAAATCTTGAAATTTGGTACGAAGCAACGTCTTGTAGCACAGATAAAGGAAAAATTGCGAAAACCGTAAATTTTTAGTTACATCATATAATAAAAATATTTTTAATAATTTTAAAGTTACTACCCCTTTCCTCATGAATGCGTAGAGGTATTAAATTGAAATTCATATCAAATACTCAGGTCTATAATACCTTTAAGCTGTAACAAAATAAAACTTCTATGTCAACGCAATCAAAAGAAACAGCAATTTAAGCCGCATATTTTCAAACTCGCAACTACTCGCAAGGGAATCAAAACCTAAAGGGTACTTCCAGTCGATTTAGAATCTTGAAATTTGGTATGAAGCAATATTTTATAGCTCAAATAAAGGAAAAATTCTGAAAACCTTAAACTTTTAGTTACCTACGGAACCCTCGGTGCGCGAGTTCGACTCGCACTTGGCCGGTATTTTTTTTTAGTCAATGAAATTGCAACTTTAGGATTGTATTACATTTGTATCAGACTAATCAACAAATATTGACACGAATTCATTAGGATTAAAAATGTAAGAATGTTAAGAAGAACTTTCGTTTAATGGATATTTACAGCTTTTATTCATTACAATATTATCATTAGATATTGTTTTTTTTAATTATCATCATTCTGTAAAAATGTATAATATTTATGAAATTCTGTGCAAAACAATATGCAATTTTTTACGTGTAAATTTATTAAATTTTTATTCTTCACTCAAACAGGTTGTTAATATCATCAAAAATTGTTATTTTTAAGCAATTTTTTTTCGGATCCCATTTCTCTTCGAATAGATATATTAAGGTGGTGAAACATATTACACATTAATTGAATAGTGTGGGTGGACCTAAAGAAAAAATTATGGCAATAATTAATTTAAAAAATATGTAAAAATACTAAATTTAAAATGTAATACTTAAACGCTATTGGAATACTATTGATGGTAGAAGCTAACACTTGTTGAAACTTATCCATAATGTAATAAAATTGTACAAAAACACAAAGTTTCAAGAAAATTTTTATTGTATCACTACAATTGTTTCACCACACCGTGGCTTCATCAGGTGATGAAATAACAAACCCTACTTAATTACAACGCTATTTATATTACTACTAATATAAGAATATAAGAGGGGAGGAAACATTTCAAAACTAAACTAAAAAATATTTAAAAGAGGTGAATTATTACAATCGATTTGGTCATTTAGAGTAACATTTTGTTTAAAATATCTATTTATTTCTAAACATTCTAAGTAATTTAGTCTTAAGCTTTTATTGCAGATATGTAAAATTTTAAAGTCCAAGTTGAAATTATGATTACTATTGTTTAAATGTTCAGCATAAGTTGAATCTGATCTTTTATTGATATAACTGTGGTAATGTTCATTAATTCTAGTTTTAAAAGATCTGCCTGTCTGACCAATATAAACTTTATAACATTCTATGCAACTCAACTTATACACTCCTGATTTTTGTTCCTTATGTGTTTTTGACTTATTGTTAAGGATATGTTTACCTAACGAATTGTTAGTTCTGAAGGAGACGAAACTATCATTTATTCTTTTAATGTTATTGCCAATTATTGTAGAGATATTTCCTACAATATTATCAACCACCGAAGATGAATAACCGTTATTGTTAGCTATAGTGTAAATTCTCTTAAGTTCTAAGTCGTAATCTTCTTTGTTTTAAAGGTAAGTGAATTAATCTATGGATCAAAGCATAAAAAGCGGCCAATTTATGTGACATGGGACGGAATGAATTTGCATGAATGACGGAGTCAGTGTGTGTGGGTTTGTGGAAAATATTAAATTCATGTTTTTGACCAATACGTTTAATTGTTAAATCTAAAAAATTAATTGAACCGTTTTCTTCTAGTTCTATAGTGAACTTTATATTATTATGAATTTCATTTAAGTAATCGTGAAATAAATGAAATGTGACCAATTTGTTTGCTTGCATACCTCCACAGGATGTTTTGAATATAATTCACGATAAAGTAATTGCTGGAAATTCCAACCCCATTATAATACAAGAAATATTAACTCTGTTAGAATTATGTTTAAACCAAAATAATTTACAATTCAATCAGGACATTTACATACAAGAAAACGGTTTAGCAATGGGAAATCCATTAAGCCCATTACTAGCCGAGATATTTATGGATTATTTAGAAAGCAAAATTAGTACTCACCCTTTATTTAAACAGTGTTCTTATTGGTTCAGGTATGTAGATGACGTCATTGTTTGTTTTAACAGTTCTAGTAGACAACTAAATTTATTTCACGATTACTTAAATGAAATTCATAATAATATAAAGTTCACTATAGAACTAGAAGAAAACGGTTCAATTAATTTTTTAGATTTAACAATTAAACGTACTTTGGGCAAAAACATGAATTTAATATTTTCCACAAACCCACACACACTAACTCCGTCATTCATGCAAATTCTTCCACCCCATGTCACATAAATTGGCCGCTTTTTATGCTTTGATCCATAGATTAATTCACTTACCTTTAAAACAAAGAAGATTACGACTTAGAACTTAAGAGAATTTACACTATAGCTAACAATAACGGTTATTCATCTTCGGTGGTTGATAATATTGTAGGAAATATCTCTACAATAATTGGCAATAACATTAAAAGAATAAATGATAGTTTCGTCTCCTTTTAGAACTAACAATTCGTTAGGTAAACATATCCTTAACAATAAGTCAAAAACACATAAGGAACAAAAATCAGGAGTGTATAAGTTAAGTTGCATAGTATGTAATAAAGTTTATATTGGTCAGACAGGCAGATCTTTTAAAACTAGAATTAATGAACATTACCACAGTTTTATCAATAAAAGATCAGATTCAACTTATGCTGAACATTTAAACAATAGTAATCATAATTTCAACTTGGACTTTTTTACATATCTGCAATAAAAGCTTAAGACTAAATTACTTAGAATGTTTAGAAATAAATAGATATTTTAAACAAAATGTTACTCTAAATGACCAAATCGATTGTAATAATTCACCTCTTTTAAATATTTTTTAGTTTAGTTTTGAAATGTTTCCTCCCCTCTTATATTCTTATATTAGTAGTAATATAAATAGCGTTGTAATTAAGTAGGGTTTGTTATTTCATCACCTGATGAAGCCACGGTGTGGTGAAACAATTGTAGTGATACAATAAAAATTTTCTTGAAACTTTGTGTTTTTGTACAATTTTATTACGCTATTGGAATATTTTAAAAATTCAAAATCACAAGTAGTATATTTTATAAATAAGCGTTTACTAATTTTTCATATACAGGCGTTAGTGTATAGCACTAAAATATTGTAATTTTTATTGATTTTTTGAGCCTCGGTTTTTTCCGTGTAAAGTTTTTTTTGGCCGGCCCCCCCTAAAATCTGCCACCCTAGGCTTTAGCATATTCAGCCTGCTGGTAAATCCGCCACTGCGTTGAAGTCGTCGGTACAAATTTCGGTTTAAATTTATTTTATAACTTCAGAACAGGTACTTTATTAGGGTTATAAATGAACTTTTACGATTCATTAAGGATAATTCCAGTTCTCAAAACAATAAGAAGACCTGCTACATTGTTGAACGCTTATTTCTTGATGTGAAAGTAACCCAAAGTGTCTGTTTCTTCTATCCTCTATGTATGTTTTATTTATGACAGGAGCTATGATTTAAAGAACCTGAAAAAAAAAACATTATTTGCAGTCAGATCTCACTTCTTGTATTAGCGAAGCAGTTATCTCAGTATTCGACTTGCAAATTTTTTGCTGTGAACTTGGCATCTAATCACATTATATTTTTGGTGAGATATTTAGGTACAATCTGTGTCAATCGATAGATTAATAAATTATGTTTTAGACTCCTTATTGACATATTACTATATTTGTAAGTGTTATGCACCTCGTTGAGTTTTATTACGAACAGGATAGCTTGTTTAAACACTGAAGATTACAGTATCATTTTAAAGGTTAAGGTATGTTCCTCTCTGTGTTGAGAACTATCGACGCTTTTGAATTCACACAAGAAATTATGACCAAGAAAATGTACAAAAAAAGAAAAATTACTTTCTTGATTTTGTTTTTCAAGTCAAGATAAGAGTTGGACGTCGAGATTTAACACCCTTGTCTTGGCTAAACCCTACAAAGTAAGAAGCTTAGTTTTCAATAGTCACCTTCAGTAAATTGTGAAATTTATATCTGGACAATTTTATATTACTTGTTAGGCTCTTTAATAATGAAATTGAAACATATATCAGAGTTGTCAAGGGATGTTTTATTTCCAAATAACAATTAATTCCAATTTGGTCAAATACGGGCCTACTATATGAATAAGAATTTTTTTTGAGTCTAAAATGTTTGGTTTTAAGGAATACCCACTAAAAAAACTAACCACGTACAACAAGAAACTCAGATCTTTCGCTCGATGATTTAATTTTTCATAAGTCCCATGTGCACAAACCAATTTTTTCAAATACTTAAAAAAAATCGTAATGTCATACTTTTCGCGTTAATATTTAGTTCCTTTGGCGATTCCAAAGAATTCCTCAGTTATAAAATACCGTAATAAGAACAGTTACATCAATTGCAGGGTTGAATACATTTGTGTGGTCTGTAATGAAGGGTTTATGGCCTCAAATTAACAGATCCTGCGGACAGTTTGTCCGATTCTATCATATATTTTAAAAGCCATTGTCTCAACCATAAAATTGCTAACTTGCAATCTGATTAGGCGAGCAGAACCGCAAACCAAATACTTACGTATATAACTTTTTGGAAGCAACGAAAGGTTTATAATATTAATCAAACTTTTCTGATCTTCATTTTTTAATATAAATTACAGGGGTGAAAATGAAATATTGACGCTAAAAAATCGTAAAATGACAAATGACTGTATAATTTGCATCTTCTTTGTTATGATAATAATAGGTATTGCACCTATTCAAGAAGAAGGTATTTCGTTTGTTAAGAGGATGTTTCAGTTACTTATTTTCCAATTAAAAAGATAAAAGACAGGACATGGGCGGCTTTATTAACTTACAGAGGGCATATTGAAAAGGCATTATAAGAACAGGAGAACCTGTTTTAGATTCCGTTTCCATATAAAAGATTGATGAGAACATAAAGAACATGTTCAGTGAAATTTCGGCATCTTGATCTTGAGAGAAGCAGCGAAAAGGCTCGTGGGTGGCATTTTATCAACTACAGAATGAAATTTATTTGTACAAAATACGATAAATTGTTATTTTATGTGGACAAGAAATGATAAAAGATTAACTATATCGAAATATTTGGTGAAGTTAATAATTTGTGTCCAATCAGTCAGTACCTACTTCTTAAAAGAAAGTTTAACAATGATATTAATTCTAGGCTATAAGAACATCGTTGTTGGTTACTGTTGTACTCATACTGCTAGGGGTGGATAGTGATATTAAATCCATTTACAATAAGGGGAATCTACTAATTACATGAGGTGTTTTTTTGTTTCATCTTGACTCCTCCTTGCTTTTAGTGAAACTTGGTATGGTGCGGTGGGACCTCCCCTTTTATCACTTGAGATTTGTCTTATATTTAGGTAATGAATTTTTATTTAAAGGGGAAGAGAAAATAATAACGTAAAATTGTTGTGAAATTTTCATTGACTTTCTTTCCTTTAAATGAGATTTTAGGATATTTTGTAAACCTTTATGTAATTGATAGAAGTTCTCTTAAGGATATAAATTTATCAAATTATGTTTCAGTTAGGAAAACGTGTCCTTCAGAGGGATTCAAAGTAGTACCTAAGTCGATTTCCTAAATTGTAAACGAATATTAACATTGAAGAACTCACAATTAGCAGATGGCGTTCATCATATTGTCGGTCGTGATTCTCTAATCCATAAATGTAGCGTTTAAATAAGATAATCTTAACTACCAAAAGTTGCAAATTTTGTTAATTTTGTATCGATATATATATAAAAAACTAGCAGCAATGCCCGGCGTTGCTCGGGTAAGAATATTTTACACGTTTGATAGAACATTCTAGAATATTCGCGAATTTAGAACTATCCAGAACATCCCATAATGATTCAAAACATTCTCTAACTTTTTTTAACATTCTGAAACATTCTTGAATAATCTTTAAGATTCTGGAACATTCTTGAACATTGCCAAACCATTCTGAATTGTTATAATAAAACATTCTTTTACTTCTTAGAACATATATATGAACTGCCTGCAACATTCTAAAAAAATTTGCTTCATTCTCATCCCCACTCCGTGCTGTTTGGATGCTGGGTGAGTAGTGACATCAGTAGACGCCTGCCAGGGGTGACTAATCGATTGATAATAATTGATCAGTTATCGACCAGCAAATAATTAGTCAATGTTCAAATATACGAATATTTGAATTCGCGGTTAATTCGAATATTCGAAACATTTTTAAACGAATATTCCCTTACTAAAATTTGAAAAATTCCCAGCCTTACTTTACACCTCTTTTGATACAAATATCATATCATTTTAAGTGTTTCTTGATATATTTCATCTTGAAAACCCCAGAAATTGAGTATTGCACCATGCTGCTGCATTCAAATTTGGAGGAAACATGGCGTCGGTTTGATGCAGCCAATAGAAATCGATACAACTCTATGGCCACACTGTTAGTATAAAGTCACTGTAGTTTAACGACACAACACTGCTAATGCCGGAAATTGCAGCTAGTTGATAAATAAAGTAGACAAAAATACGAAGTATTCAATGATAAAATGACTATAATTTATTGCTTCAACTAAGAAGTTTTTATCAAGATTATCTACATAGATGCTAATCCTCCTGACTTCTTACTCAAAACAATTTTAGAGTAATTTTATTTAATCGTTAAATATTTTTTCGATTCACCTTACTTAGAATTTCTTCTATTTATTTAATATGTTATCACAACATCACCATTGATAGTTTTAATACAATGACAACAAAAGTTACATTTTTAATATAATACTGCCGCAATCGCCCTGCTTTAAGAATCCCCCAAACCAACGCGGAAAAATCGCAACAGTTGCGAATATACGTGCCGCATGCGAATCGCGACATATTGTTTTCACTGCGGTAAATAGACAAGTTAAGACCAGTGCGGATTTCTTCGTTTTGGCTGCGATTTACTGCGTATTTATTCGCACGGAAACTTAGTTCGCAATCAGATGCGTTTTTTGTCCGAATCCGTGTAGTTCTTATTTTACGTTTTTATTATTATTAAAATATATAATATCTAATAATAAGTGAAAAATATCGAAATGGAGCGAATTATTGAATTAGTTCGAAAGTGACCGACATTGTATAACCTTTCTCACGAAGACTATAAAAATATTAGGAAAAAGGATAAGGTTTGGTGCAAAATAGTAGAAGAACTAGGCGAAAATGGTAAGTAAGTCTAATTTTCAAATATGATTTTCTATAAGGTGTAAAAGTTCATCAAAACAAGCAACTGTCATTCTAAAATAAATATAAAATCGCTTCTCGTCTTTTCTTAATTGTGGCACTAATGTGTGGAATTCGCCATATTGTTGCCTTTCTTGGTTAATTTTGTGAATCCATTTTCTTTTTTTCCTAAGGTGAAATACGTAATACGCTAAACATTTATTTTGGGTTATTAATAAAAATTATTTTACCTTAACTTCTCTTCTTCCATTGCAAGGAACAATAGTGCTTCTTCTTCATCAGACGATGAATATATTTTCTTTGTTCTAACTAAATATCTCTTGATTTTCCTTTCAAGCACTAACGTTCATGAAACTTTTTGGTAATATAATAAATGACGCGATTATGTTCGCTTTGGTGGGAGACCTTCTTCCGATTCCGCTACGAATTTCGCAGCGGAATTTCCGTCACGAATCCGATGCGAATAATTCGCGTTGGTTTGGGGGATCCTTTACTGTAACTGTAGATTTAATATGCTTTTAGTAACTATTCGTCTTGCTAGTTGTCCTTAGCTGCAAACTTAGTTTCGATAAGTCAATAATTACGAAAGAATAATACCATGATTTTTAATCGTTATTTGTCATATGAGGCAGCTTCGCAGTTCTTACATACAAATCTCCTTTAAAGTTTATTTCTTTATCATTATCTAATCTCGAAGTCCTCTATACATTTTACACAAACGCAAATTGCGATGCCTCTATAACGATAAAGCACATAAACTACATTCACCATTAGTAAATTTGCATGTAAAGAGGCGTGAGTTACCTAAGTCATGCCATGTTACTCAGCCCAACCATATAATAAAGCTCCATGCAATCTATCTATGTATTTGCTATTATACATATACTGTATTCATTATGTACATACATACTTGCTTAGAATGAAGCTGTTTCTTTTCTATACTTGGTTCTCTAATTATCACGTTTCAGTATTTACCTATATAGGTAGGTATCTTATTTTGCTGTACTATTCAATTACTACGTACATCTAGGTAGATTTACATGTCAATTCACAATTCAATTTGCACTTATTAAGCTTTGGTAAACGATTTACTTTTGGAATTTAGAATAATTAATGACTTAATATTGTCATAAAGATGAGCGAGTTTTGTATGCCTTTTTTTTTATAAGACTTAATAGATTAAATAATGCCTTAGGTACAAAACAAAAAACACTTAAGAACCAATTACAAATATATATATTAAAACTACTTGCCTAATTAACTACCAACTAGAAGCATTGGTAATGGCAGAGACTTTTGGTAGAACATTGGGGTGAGTAATAGCGGTCGCCCGCTACACCACCCTAACCCTTCTCACTCGCTTCCTTATTTTTTTACTGTCAAAACTAATTCTTTTATACTGACCCACAAAGTGCTTTTTTACCCCCAAACGGAACTTTGCAAGTTGGTCACGGCCGACGCATTTCCGTGTGACGTTTCCTTGTTTCATCAAATCAAACATTTTGCATATTTAAATTAAAACAAATCTAATTGATGAAATAAAAGACAATTAAGGGAAATATTATTAAGCACTATGTGACAATATATTTTGAGAATATTCGAAGTATTTATAATTAATGTGAATCGTCGTGTTAAAACTGCATGGCTCTAGACCTGGATATTCGTTTCGACTGTATTGATATTCGAAATTTTAAAATCCCGTTTTATCCCCTTAAAGATTGATGCCTAATCTTTTTAAACCACTGTGGTACACGTAGAATAAGAAGAGGAAGAAAAAGAAGAGGAAGAAAAAGAAGAAGAAGAAGTCTCCTTTTACCAAATACCATTTCAGATTTCCTGAGAATTGTTTTACGAAATGATTCTCCACCTTATAATAATAATAATTTAAATTTAAAGTATAACCGGAGTTGTTAAAATAACGGGCAACTCGAAATTGTAAAGCGGATCTTTTCAAAAAAGGTTCGCTAATGAATTCTGTTTTTACGATAACGTTAATAAACCGAAAAACTAAAAACATTCGAAAACCTTCATTATCATTCTTATTAGTTGTTGCAAATCACGTTGTATTTCGCCAAATCATTTCAGTTATTAGGGAACGTAATATTTGTAAGGGTATTATGATTGAGAATAATGATAATAATTTTAAGTTTTCTGATTTTAAATTGGACTCAATTTGGACCTGTCGTCCAAAGAAGTTACCGGTTAAAACCAACTATAGTCTGAGTCATTTAAAGGGATAGCTTAGGTAATAAAATTTATAACAAGTGACCGCCCTTGTTTATGCGTAGGTGCAATTACAAAATTCAAAGGAAACACGTTTTGTAACTTGTTAATAATTTGTATACCCTTAAAGTTCAAAATATATAGATGCAAAGCTTATACAAGGAATTAAAATATGCAGAATAAAATAAATGTTAAAGTTTTGTAAATAGTAACTCCTCTTATTATTATTTTATAGTTACAGATAATGTTTCGATAGAATGTATCTTCTTCAGACTGATTTATTTTCAAATTGACTATAATGACTAGAAATCACTAAAATCACCCAAAATCAAAAACACCGTTCATAAAATGCGTTCGCATACAAGGGGGGGAGGAGTCTTGCTGAGTGTGACAAGATGTGACAAGGGGGGACGGGGGGTCTACGGCAACGTGACGTTCGCCGTTCATAAAAAAATTTTACTGATTTTTTACAGAATCCTTGGACTTCTGATAAATAGAAATATTATTTATTTGTTCGTTACAAAAGATATTTATTGATTTATTTAAATTTTATTATGAAAATAAAATAAATATTTTTGACTACCTATCAAAATTTGTGTATTATCAATCAAAATTTATCATGTTCAGGGGGCGGGGGTTAGTTTTTGTGACGTAATATTTACAGAAGGGTCAGAGAACGTGCAACATAGCGTGACAACCGGGGGGGGGGGGGAGGGGGGTCAAAAAAAGCTAATTTTAGCGTGATACAATATTACATATAATTAGTATATGGTTTATATTACAATATAGCATGTAATTATTATTATAACAAAAGACTAAGAAATAGAAAATAGTTAAATTTAAATAAAACAAGAAACAGTATAACAATAAGTTTTTGTTCTGTAATTTTGTTCTATTTGGTTATTAATTATGCTTTTAAGAAGTCACGATCCGAGTCAATAATTTAGATAAAAAAATTAATGCAACTGTTTTGATAAATACTGCACCTTTATATTCGTTAATTGAAAAGAATTGTACCGTTTATCTGGACTGTCACACAGATTTTACCTTATTTTGATTAATGCCTTTTGATAATCACGTGAATTCTTTACTTTACAACTTAATACCGACCGATGTACAAGCAAAATTATCATTATCTGAAGCACTTCTTTAGGGTTTTTTAACAACAGAATATTTTATCTCCTTCCCTTTTCTTTACATTACTAATACTCTTTAATGTAATGTATTTCACAAATATGTACGGCAATCTGTAACTTAATTTATTTTACTTTCGGACCCGAAGTTTAGCGTTGGTAGCTGTAAATAAAATTTGGTTATCAAAAATTAAAAAGGAAAACATATATTCAAAAATTTCTCTTTTTGGTAAACTCTATTAAAAAAAATGATCCCATTACGTACTTTTTAATTCTCATAAATTCATAACTAAAACCCTTCAGTAAACTTTTTTTCTATATAACTCGGGGGTGGGAGTTTAACTAGCCCACGCTATAGGAGAATGCTTTTATGATTATTTAGTTATTAATTTACTTATCAATTTATTGTCCTAAATACTTATATATTAATCCTTCCTTTATTCGTCCTTTTCTCTTCAAATTCTTCGCGTGGGTCTTTAATATTTTACCGTTTAGCCCCTTTGAGAGTGAAATTAGTTAATTTTATTTGTAAACATATATAGATACTTATTTCTTTTTATAAATTATCTACATAAGTAACATATTAGACCACCTTCTAAGTTTCTACATTCTTATCTTGTTATTTTGATAACATTTTGATACCGTTAGCTAATTAATTACACTGATAGAAGCAGTTACACACCTTTGGAATTTAATTTGTTTTGACGTGTGAACATGTTTGATGCCGATCACGAATTTGTCTTGAGGGAAATCAAACGCAAATGCTTTCTAATAAAAACCTGTAAATTATATGCAAATTCTTTTAAGCAATTTTAATAATAAGGCAGCCAATGTTCATGATCGAATAGATACCACCTGGCATAACACTCAATTTGATTAACAACGAATTAGGTTGCCTAAAGAATTTGTTAGATTTCAAATAAAGTATCGGACTATGGTAGTACAATATACTCTAGCAATTGTTGGGGTAGTTACAGCATTTTAAAAGAGTTTAATTTAAATTAAAGGTACTGTGGTATCCGATGGTCATCTTTAATCCTTTAAATATTTTACGCACGCTTCTTTCAAAAAAAAAAAAAAAATTTTTTTTATATAGTTTCTCGATCATGGTATTACAAAATTATTTATCAAATTTCCTGATAACTTTCTGAATATTTACTTGCATTTTAAGTGAGTAAAATAAACTAAACAACCACATGTTTTTTTTTTGTGGGGTCTGCCTAATTTCTGTTGGTGTTCAGGCGTTTCGCACACATGGGGTGTAATAACCATAAATACTCTTGAGCTGACGTGAGACATGTTCTCGTTTAGTTAAAATTTTGGTACTTGTCTCGTAGATCGATTTCCTGTGGGAATTTTTTTTTAGATGCGGCGTGGGTTCGATTAGTTTTGATGACGTATTAGTACGAGTCTTTAAAAGGGCTGCGAGGTGATTTTTAAGGCATTCAATTTTGTTTCTTATTCGATTCGATCCATTCAATTCAATCATATTCATTTCAATTCGTATTCAAATTCCGATATTATAATTTGTTTTGTGTCTTTGTTTACATTTTGTGAATTTTTCATAAGTTTTTCTAAATTTTCTTACACAAATTATTTTTCATTTTTGTTGAGCCTGAAAACTACAAAATTTCATTTCTTTTCCAAGTTGTTTTTGCTTTCATTTTATTTGAAAATTTTTAATTATATTTTACAACAATTTCTTATTGATTATTTTACATACATTATTTGGTTTTGTCTTATTGTGTTTTTACCCTTTTATGTGTATTTGTGTCCCCTGATTTATATGTGTTTTATTGAATTTTCTTATTGATTGATTTTTTTTATGTGCATTTTATTTTGTGTTGTTTTTACTCTGCAATTACATGTTTTACCTGATTTTATTTTTGCACTGGATATTTTGATTTTTATGTGTTCTACTTGATTTTATTTTTTTGCATTGGATTTTTTTTTATTATTTACATGTGTTACACTGGAACTTATATTTTTATCTGGATACTTTGATTTACCATTTTACTTGGATTTGACATTTTGATTTACTTGTATTTTTCTTGAGTTTATTTTTGCATTGATATTTTGATTTACCTGTTTTACTTGAATTGATTTTTACCTGGATATTTTGATTTACAATTTTACTGGAATTTGATTTACCTGTGGTTTTACTTGAATTGATTTTTACATTTGATATTTTGATTTACAATTTTACTGGAATTTGATTTACCTGTTTTACTTGAATTGATTTTTACATTGGATATTTTGCTTTTCATGTGTTTTATTTGAATATAATTTTTACATTTGCTACTTTGATTTACATGTTTCATTGGAAGTTATTATTTTTTTTTTTATTTGATTTTTTGATTTTCATGTGTTTTATTTGGACATATTTTTATATTTGATATTTTGATTTACATGTTTTTCACTGGAATTTATTATTTTTTTTTATATTTGATATTTTTATTTATTTGTGTTTTATTTGAATTTATTTTTACATTGGATATTTGATTTATATGTGATTCACTGGAATTTGATATTTTTTGATTTTTATGTTTATTTGAATTTGTTTTTAAATCATTGAGTGGCTGAGATCGTGGTTTTCTCTGTCAGGCTCTTTTTCCACGCTAGCCACAGGCTGAGTCTGACACTCTCATTTCCAAATTTACATTTGATTTTGATTTTGAATTAAAAAATAGGAATGAATTCATTGTCTTTTATTTAACCTTGTTCCTCTAATGGTAAACCCGTACCAGAGTACAATTTTGTCATTTTTGGCAAGACCTGGCTTTTCAACACAACGAAGGGTAAGAAGTTTTTGACGATCACGTTGGCCTAGGTAAGTTACACTACAGTACCTACCTTCTTTTGTTCCTAAATATACAGGGGGTCCTAAAAGTCACTAGCTGATTTAAAAGACCTAAACTTTCTTAACACAGAAGTATTATATTCCTTGAGGTTTTTAAAAATTAAATTCTTCAATTGGCCTTCATTTTCAGACTTACACATTCGTGCTCTTTTTAATGCGTTTGTTAACAAATATTCTTTATTGTTTTCAGAAATATTGCCGCAATGTATAATATTTTTAAAAGAAGTGGAAGGAAAATATATTTAATTTTACTCTGATTGTAAATTAAAGGGTTTAGCCGGATTAATATGGGACATCTGCCCCCGCGGCTTTTTCGACTCGCACTCAGGGGATCAATTTTAAGTCGAATAAAAATAATTTACCTCAATTTTTAGCTCTTTAACTCAAACGGTTTTCGAGATTTAAAAAAAAAACCTGTTTTTTCGATTTTATTTTTATTTTTATAGTGAAATTAAAAATTAATTGATGATTATTTTTTTTCTAATTCTTATGATGAGTCTAAGACATGAAAAAATAATATGATCATGATTCTTAAATTAAAAGCCGATTTTTAGGGGAGGAAAGAAAATTAAAATCTTTATTTTTTTAGCCTTTCTGAAATATGTCACTCACCAAAATTCGTCAGAAAATGTATTTTATACTCCTTTACACTCAGGAATTTTTTTGAATTTTTGAAGTGGTGAAACAATATGAAAAAAATTTAAAAATACCTTTTTTTTAAATCTCGCGTATTAACTAACTTATATTTTTGTTTTAGTTTAAAAAAATGCATAGAAAATATTTTTTTACTTAAAATTCACAATGACATTGCTCATCAAACATTTTCAATCATATTTGCTACACAATTATTACTTTTAAAGACTATGTTTTTTAAAACTCACGCCAATCTGACGCATTAAACGCTAAAGTAATAATTGTGTAGCAAATATGATTGAAAATGTTTGATGAGCAATGTCATTGTGAATTTTAAGTAAAAAAATATTTTCTATGCATTTTTTTAAACTAAAACAAAAATATAAGTTAGTTAATACGCGAGATTTTAGAAAAAAAATTAGTTAAAAATTGAAGAAAACTTTTTGGATCTAACTATTAAAAATTGTCACAATAAACATATATTTTCAATCTATCACAAAGAAACACACACCGATACGATTATCCATTCAAATTCTTGTCATCCACTATCACACAAATCAGCATTTTTTCATTCAAGTTTCCAGAGACTTCTTAACATTCCTATGCTAGTAGAAAACTACAATCTAGAACTAAATAGAATTTACCAGGTTGGCTACAACAACGGATATAGTTTTTCGTTTATCACAAATATATTAAACCAAAAAATTAAAAAACAAACTTTAAATTCAATTTACCCGATTTATAAAAACAACAAAAACACTATTTATTATAATAGTTTAACATACTTCGGCTCTTTTTCAACTAAATTGAGTAACTATATAAAAAATCTCATTAATAATTTTATTTCATTTAGGACAAACAATACCTTAGGAAAATTCATAAAAAATAATAAAGATATTACTAAAAAAGAATTAAGATCGGGTGTCTATTTGCTTAAATGCGGCGATTGTGATAAGGCATATATAGGCCAAACAGGTAGATCCTTCCTTGAAAGAATAAAAGAGCACAAAAATAGTTATGATAAATAAAACACTCAACATCAACTTACGCCGAACATTTATTACAAAACAACCATAGTTTTAATGAAGAATTTAAAATTTTTCATTTTGAAAACTAAAAATTAAAAAACTAAATTTATTAGAAAGTTTAGAGATAAACAAATTAAATAAAAAGGCTGTATTTTAAACGACCAAATCTCCCTTACTCAACTTAAATTTTCAACATTCAACTGTTTAATTTTCATCCCTTCCTCTTTGTTAATTTTAGTACCTATATAAGTCTGTTTGTAGTTAATTTTAAGTTAGATTTCTTCCACCTGAAGGAGCCACTGTGTGGCGAAATAATTATTGTGGATTACAATTAATAAAAATTTTTTGTAACTAAAACTTTGTGTTGTTTTACTGTGTTTAAAAAAATTAGTTTTTAATTTTTTTCATATTGTTCCACCACTTCAAAAATTCAAAAAAATTCCTGAGTGAAAAGGAGTATAAAATACATTTTCTGACGAATTTTGGTGTGACATATTTCAGAAAGGCTAAAAAAATAAAGATTTTAATTTTCTTTCCTCCGCTAATAATCGGCTTTTCGTTTAAGAATCATGATCATATTATTTTTTTAATGTCTTAGACTCATAAGAATTAGAAAAAAAATAATCATCAATTAATTTTGAATATTATTATTACGCAAAATTTTCAAGCTTCCAGATTCATTTATTAGTAGAAACTATTTTATGTATTGTGCGTTGATATATGAATCAATCCTTTATCCTTTTTATATACCTAAAGAAAATAGACTTAGTTTGTTGCAGTCAATGATACATGTCACTCCTTTTTAGTATATCAATTCTTAGTTTATTATAATCGGTTTTTTAAAGTGAAATCTTTAAAAAACTCTCTATTAATTCTTGTTTTCCATAAGTAAAAAGCTGATAGGTAGATGTAATTTGTTCCCATAAAGGAATTAGAAGTTCAAAGAACGTTCAAGTGAATTTATATTATTCCCGGAACTTGTTCCCAACAACTGAATGGCGATCTAATATAAAGTGAAGCGAATTTATTTTCTATTGCTTTACAATATTTATTCCTTTTTTAGGTCACGGCGTTGTTGAGTTTTTATGGAAGATCAGTCGGCTCGCTGTATAAAATAATAATAGGCATCGAAAGTAGGACATTAAATTGGAATTTCATGATCCTTTGCTACAAATTAATGTAAACGGTGGATAAAATTTATAAAGTCACTTCACGGAGTTGACCAGAATAAATTGAACGTCAACTTAGTTAGGGTAAAATTAAATAAAAATAAAAACAATGCTGCAGAGTGAAGAAAATTAAAACAATTTTTTTAAAAATATACTTAGAAGTTGGTTAATGTCTCTTTAAATCTATGAACTCTCCTTTGGATGGGGGGAAAACAAGTGGAGGGATGGTGGTGACCTTATAAGACATATTTAACTATTTGTAGATGGGGGGGCGTAAGGATGTGTAAGATTGAAAGATTGATAGTGATTATGTATAAAGTGACCATCGCCATCGGTTTGAAAGAGGTAGGGGGGATTCTTCTTTTTATTATATAGAGAACATGCGATAAAGTTTCAAAAACTGAAAGTCTGAGGTGGTAGCTGATATCAGTGGCGGATTTACACTTTTGCCGCCCGTAGGCTATTCAAAATTTGCCGCCCCTACTGACACCTGCAATTCTATACCCTAATTCACAATCAATTTTTTGTCAATGAAATTGCAACTTCATGATTGTATTATATTTTTATCAGACTAATCAATAAATATTGATACGAATTTATTAGGATTAAAAATGTAAGAATGTGAAGAAGAACTTTCGTTGAATTGATATTTACAGCTTTTATTCATTACAATATTATCATTATTGTTTTTTTTTATTATCATTATTCTAAGAAATGTATAATATTTATGAAATTCTTTGCAACGATATGCAATTTTTTACGTGTAAATTTATTAAATTATTATTCTACGCTCAAACAGGTTGTTAATATCATTAAAAATATCAATAGAAAAGTATTAATTTTCCACATATATATCTATATAATATTTGTTATTGTTATTTTTAAGCAATTTTTTTTCGGATCCCATTTCTCTTGGAATAGATATATTTAAGTAGTGAAACAAATTACACATTAAATGAATGGTGTGGGTGGACCTAAAGAAAAAATTATGGCAATAATTAATTTAAAAAATAGGCAAAAATACTAAATTTAAAATGTAATACTTAAACGCTATTGGAATATTTTAAAAATTCAAAATTACAATAGTATATTTTATAAATAAGCGTTTACTTAGTAATTTTTCATATACAGACGTTAGTGTATCCAGTATACCGTGTAGCACTAAAATTTGTAATTTTTTAGATTTTTTGAACCTTGTTTTTTCCGTGTATAAGATAATAATTTTTTTTATTTCTGCAAGACAAAAATTATTTTTGAGCAAAGTTTGAGGCCCCCTAAAATCTGCCGCCCTAGGCTCTAGCCTATTCAGCCTGCTGGTACCTAAATCCGCCACTGGCTGATATGAAACTCAACCCTCTTTTGGAACGTTGTTAAATTCCAACTGACGATAACCTTAATTTTTTCCTAAGCACAAGTAATATTGAGATGCAGCACACGTTCTCATCTTATGGTTTCTTTTTCACTTATATCTCCTTACAAAATGGTAATCACAAGTGGCAGGATAATTGCAAGATTACTTATAAGGACTAGTAATCAATATTTCTGTATTATTTTACTATTTAATAATTATTCTTAATTACATCGTTGAAAACTGATCATTCTCTACATATCATGCATGTTTAGGTATCTTATTTATCATTTATGAATTATGGATGAAGAAAGATAGCCATCGACTGCACTCTAAATTGTCTTCTGCCGCTACGAAAACACGTAAAGAAAATCTCGTTAATCCTATCTAAAGATCTGAACAGAAACAAAAAAATAAATAAATGTTGTATACAGTAGTAACATTGGCATTTTATGGTTAATTAAGTGAATTTATTGCTTAGCTCGTTTATTTAGGTAGAACTTTGTCTAAATATTTTCACATTGCCATTTCAGGAACTACTGGAACAGCTATTCAAACTATTCGACCAATCCAGAGAACATCAATTGCCACAAGAAAAATTCATCGAATTCCTTAAGCAGAGAGTAACGTAAGTACTTATTATACAAAGACAATTAAGTTACCTTTTAATTGTGTTGGAAACTATTAATGGAAGTACCTTAATAAAACATCATTGTGATGATTTATTGGTGTCTAACGGAAAAATAGTAGGTACGAGAAGAAAATTGTAAGGAAATGTATAAAGATCATGAAATGGAAAATTATAAGTTAAAGTTTTCATGGAAAACAATAGAAAAATATTCTCTGTAAATATTAGAACAAGCATGAACTTTTCAGAAAAATAATACTAGGAATCATTTTCGACGATTTGTAATTCACAAATGAAGTCTTAAAACATTACAATATAAATAGAAAATTACGCAGAAATTATTAATTTCCATTTTCCAAGGAATACAGAAAATTTCATATTTCAAAAAATCCCTTAGGGTCATCTGAGTTTTGGAGGACAAATTTTATTAAAAAAATTATGATCTTGTTGTTTCATCCCCCTATAAAGCTGATCTAAGCCTATATACCTTTTCTGTACGTGAAACATAAAACTAATTCGAATATTATAACGATTTATTTTCATAATATTGAATTTTTAAAATTACCTACAGTACCTACGTCTTAATTTATATGAAGCATAAAGAAAATATTTCTAATAAGAAAAAAATTAAACACAAATTAAATATTAGAGACTCACCAAGTTCTATAAAATTTACCTTACTATATCAAGCACATCAGAAATTATTGTCCTGCGTTCAGCATTGATACACAGACGTAATTCTTTCAATGATTTACACTCAGTGCCATAAACTTTCGATTTTAAATGTCCCCCCAAAAAGAAGTCTAAAGGGAAAAGGTTTGGGGATTTAACTAGTTATTCTAAAGTACCTGTTTGATCCATCCATTGGCCGGTAAATTTTCTATCTGAGAGCACCCTAACAGCGTTACTAATCCAGTTTTTTTTTAATTTCTCTACCAACTCTAGAACGTACTTATGACGAATGGGTAGATAGGTGGCAAAATCGACGAAATTTAGTGAGTCGTATTTTTTTAACAGAACCTATATATCGTACGACCCATTTTCCTTATGTAAAATTTAAGAGTAGTACTTATTGGCTGGGAAATGTATGAAAAGATATTGCAATCGGTTTTGTATTAAGATATTCTCCTTAATAACTACATTTAGGTGTCTATTCGAGAAAATTTTCGAAATTTGAACTTTTCTATATAAAATTATCATATTGTTTGTCATACAACATTTTTTCGACAGGATTTTCTTTATTATAATTTAGTCTGCTGCTGCTTTATTTTTTTTTTTCACCTTGTCCATCTTCTCATAATTTTGTTGTACATGTATACAAAGGTTGTTCGTAATCTAGAGTAGCTTTTTATAGAACTTTTTTTATAGCAGCGAAAAACAAATAGATTTTGCCGAGCAGTTGGAGAGTGTGGCTTATTGCCTTTGTGGAGACGATGCCATAAAATTGCCACAGTTCATTCAAATATTCAATGCGAAAGGTGTAAGTAATGTTGACTTAATATATTACAAACACTACAAAAGTAAATTTATAAAAAACAAAACGTATTGGTCACAACTAGCTAAAGTATTAAGTTGTACATAAGCACATATAATTTTGTATACATTTTTAAAAACTTTTTATAGATCATTGACAAACTTTATAGACTGATCGACCAAGAGAACAGTGGATCTTTGACATCTGATGAAATTATGGAATTCATAGCTGCAGTTACCAATATACGGTAAGTGTTTTCGGCGTTGGTGGTCATATTTACAATAATTTGTTTTTGTTTTATGAAGACCAAGAACTGGTTTCGACAAAAGTAGCTTGGAATGGCTAGAGCAACTTTTTAGGCAAACAGTAGGAAACGATAAGGAAATTAAAAGGGAGGTATTTACACAAATTGTAGTGTCAAAAAATGTAAGTAGTGCTTAATATTGGAGTACCAACAAGAATCTAAAATGGCAATGTTTTAGCCTTTCTTCACTGATAGGGTGTTTCAAATATTTGATAAGGATGATTCTGGATCCATATCCTTACAAGAATTTTTGGATGCAATGCACCAGTTTGCTGGGCAATCACCGGAAGATAAAATACGATTTCTTTTCAAAGTTTACGACCTTGACGGTAGGATTACAACTTTCACTAAAATCGAAAGATTTATTTTTAATTTTGCAACAAATATATTTTTCTAACAGAGAAAATAGCCACTTATGTATGAATCTATGAATTGTTCAGGTTTATTTTGTTGCTCACAGCTGGCCTTTTTTTTAATTTACTACACTGTTAAAAATTTTAGTAAAATTACAATTGTTTTACAAAACAAAAGATAAGTAAAATTACAAATTAGAGTATGGCAATACAAAATTAAAATACAATTTAGGTAATCTTCTAAGATACATGAGGAAATCTACTAATACCAGTTGTAATTTTACAATCTTTATGTATAAATTCTACACACATTGTGATTTTACTGAACCGTTTATCAGCTTGCAATAGAAAGCATTTCGAATTTACAAACATTGTTTGTAATTTGATTTATTACAATTTTAAGAAAAATTACAAAACAAAATGTAATTGAAATTACAATGAAGTCAATGAAAGTTTAAAAATCTTTTTCTTATTTTTACAGTCTTGATTATAGGATTCCATAGTGTATTGTAATTTTACCAAAAATAAATCTGCTGTAGCAGAACTAAATCATCAATATTTTTTTACACGTTCTGGAAATGTGATGAATTTTTGAGACACAAAATAAAAATAATCTATAAAAAGAAAAAAATAACAAATAGAAATTCAAAATTAATACATCCATTGAACCACCCTTTCTATGATTATCTATTCACATCATAAACTAAGTTATTAGAAACACTGGTGTTATTTCTTGTCTTTTTGCATAAAAACATTAGTTTGATCAGTGGCCGCCAGATGGCGCTGTCGCTCATGTTTGCAGGACATTTGTATTCCAATATTTATGAAGCCAAAGATATCAACCCAGAGTAGTTAATAAATAAAAGCAACTCAACGGTGAGTGTTGATACATCATATCAAGCTTAACTTTTTAGAATATCTCTATACTTTTTTAACATTAGGTGTATCAATTAATGAATTTTCTTGATGGTCCAAACATGCCATTTTTATCTTTGATTTTGTCACTCGTGCTTTCTCGACTTCAAAACATACTGAAATTACGAAGAATTTTTAATATAACTTTAATTAATTGTTACAATGTTTGTATTTTTATATTACTAACTAGATTGTTGGTAACTGTAGTAAAATTGCTAGGAATATTTTGTAATATTCCTAAACTTAGTTGAAATGAATTGTGTAGTATAATTACAATAAAGTATACTGAAATTAATAAACAATTTCACTATAATTTGTTTAACAAAATTACAATATTTGTATTGTAATTTTACTAAACATATTATGGGTAACTCTTTAGTAAAATTACTAAAAACGTTTTGTAATTTTCCCACATTGAATTGGAATTAATTGTGTAGTAAATTTACAAAACTGGATTTTACTTTTACTATATCGTGGTGCGTCACAACTTCCAACAATTGTTTTGTAAAATTACCATAGAAATTTCTAACAGTGTAGAATCTTAAAGAAAAATAGCATTCGATCTATATTTTGAATGTAATTATTGTAGTTGTTTATGCTTGTTTAAAATGTCTGCTTAAGTGAGTTATCGTTACTATTTCCGTATAATAATTTTATGTTCTTTAATTTGATCTCGAAATGACGTGCCTGTTTGAGTCACATATGACTTCCATACTAATATTATAAATGTGAAAGTACCTAAGTCTGTCTGTTACGTTTTCCACTTAAACCTCTGAACAAAGGACAAGGGCCCATAAGGAAAACGTTTACATCGTTGCTCTGATTTTGAAATTGATATTTTTCCTTGATGACCCATGATGACCAGCTAGCTACTAAGCCTAGAATATTGTGAAAATCGACGTGTACAATTTTTTATAAAAAACTAAAATGTCAATTTCTCTACCATTACGTCTATGGCAGTCCAACCATTATTTTGGCATAGACATAGATGGGACTTAGAGGAAACATATAAGCTACTTTTATCGCGAAAATAAATTTTGAAGGGGTTGAAATAAGGAATTACCGATTTTACATTCACCACTAACACCGCGTATCATATATTAAAATCATCACAATTCAACGTGTAAATAGGCAAATAAAATAACTATATAACTTCGTTTCAACTATAATTCAAAAAAATTCTTACAATTGTTTCGACCAATAGGTCATTATCAAAGAGACATTCAAGTAGAAGTGCTAAGATTATATTATTTACAGAGATATAACGTACATCTGGTTGACTACCTGCTTAGGGAAAACCTTAAATTACACAGATTACTAAGTATCCCTTTACCGGAAGAAAATTTCAAAAAAGAATTGGACATTATTAAATATATTGCTTACAACAACGGATATAACATTAATCTAATAATTTATATACTGAACAAGAAATTAAAAGCAAGAGCCAGAAATTTGCTGTTCAAGAATTCGGATAATAAACAGGAGTCTACTTTTTGTGCCTTAAATTATATTAAAAATTGTAGCTCTAAAATTAAAAAGCAGATAAAGAAATCCAACCCGAATTGTAACATTATAGAAGTCAACAAAGTTAATTTAGGGAGTTTATTAGTCAACAATAAGGAAACAATAGAAAAATTGTCTAAAAGTGGAATTTATAAATTATTTTGCAAAAATTGTAATGCCACATATGTAGGCCAGTCAGGGAAGGCTATAAAAAATCGTACCCGAGAACACAACCATTCAATAAGAAATAAGATCACTACTTCGGGTTTCTCGGAACATTGTGTTACTCATAGTCATACAACAGATGAAGACAACACCAAGGTACTCCATTTTCTCAATAAAGGCAAATTATTAAACCTTTAAGAGAACTTAGAAATTAAAAAAGATTTAGAAAACAAAAATGAAAACTACACCCTTGTTGTTGTCGTCACTGTAAAAAAATTTAATAATTTAAAGTTTTCCCTAAGCAGGTAGTCTCAACCAGATGTACGTTATATCTCCGTAAATTATATTTCGCATTGCCGTTCTCGAATTACAATAATACACATGTAGTACCAAGTTTTAGTGAGCTCTGGTGCACGCATTTTACCTCTGTTCTCTTCCTTAGACTCTATAACATCGAACACTAACGTTTACATAATAACCTGTTTCCCATTGGAAACAATCTTTTGTTATATAACATATTCATATTGGAATTATTTAAACAGTTTTATCCCGTGAAATACTGTTACATTATTGGTCATTTGACAGGCACAACTTCTTTTGTTCGTTAAAATGTGCCTCATACATTGACGATAAAGTTACCATTGGAAAGGCCATTCAACAGGAAAAATTACTACGACTTTGCAACGTTCAAGTCGCACAATTTGCCCTTGTTTCCCGCTGGAAACAATTTTTTGTTATAATATAACATATTCATTTTGGAATTATTAAACCGTTTTATCCGCTGAGCATCTAACCTTACATTGAATTATGTTCCTTCTTATTGAACATTATGTTTATATTTATGTAGATGTTTTCCTTATTTTCAAAATTGGATATCAGTCTGTTTTATTCACTATTATAAATAAAACAGTTGAAATAAACATGGATCGTTTACCGGTTGCTTTAAACATCTACATGTGTATTATTGTAATTCGAGAACGGCAATGCGAAATATAATTAAAAGATCAATTGACTTACCTGTAAGGAAGATTGATCGTAATTATATGAGCATTGCCGTTCGAAGAATTACAAACCCACCCTTAACCCCTGCCCAAAACGATCCATGCTTTAACGAAAATTGTAATGACTGGAATAAGGGTCGACCGACCTGGTAAGGGTGGAGCGGCGGCGGGGGTCTGTTTTGCTTCAAAAATGCGTGCACCAGAGCTCACTAAAACTTGGTACTACATGTGTATTATTGTAATTCTTCGAACGGCAATGCTCATATAATTACGATCAATCTTCCTTACAGGCAAGTCAATTGATCTTTTAATAATATAATCTTAGCACTTCTACTTGAATGTCTCTTTGATAATGACCTATTGGTCGAAACAATTGTAAGAGTTTTTTAAATTATAGTTGAAACAAAAATATATGTCGGAGATGGCGCCTGAAGGCGATTATTTCTTATTTATGGTGACATAGAGGCACAATTTACTGTCACCCTTAAGTTTAGTGCATGTTCCTTTTTAAAAGGCTATTAGGTTACAGATGTTGATATTGTTTGTATTAGCAGAATAATAAGATTTAGAAACCATGTTTAAAGTCGAGATGACGAGTGAGATCATCGAACGTAGACACGGGCTGTCCTGTAGTGGTGTTTCTGAGAAATTTAGGAAAAGGGGCCATGTGTTGGCATGATCCCTGCCGCAGGGGGCGGCTGAAGAGGACTCCGGTATTGACTGCGAAATAGAACGGACAGCCCGTGTATTCGTTTTCGACTTGTAATAAAATTGAAAGATTGTTAATATGTCCAGTTGTACTCAGTGTTCTTGTTATTTTAATTATCATGGATAATAATCAAGTAAATACTACCATTCGAGAAATTACGCCTGTTCCGACATCAGGAGTGGGATCTGAACGATCTGAATCTTCCGAGCCACCAACAGAAAATTCACAAAACAAATGGCGAGTGCTTATCAAAATGAAAAACTTAATGGTGTTAATACCAGAAATGAAGAGCCCACAATCGTTTGCGAAAGAAAGTGTTTTACCTCTTTTCGACCCAGAAAACAACAGTGCAGATTATCGTGCATAGTGTTCAACGGTCGACATTTGCATATCAGAAAATGCTCTTGAGGGTAGTGCGCTTATTATGGCGCTTAGCAAAGTGTTTAAAGATAGTGCAACCCAATGTCTATCCCAGGTGTGTTCTACAGGTATCACATGGTGAGAATTAAGAAACCTATTTACTGCTCGACTTGACGGGAAAGAAACAACAGCAGCACCGATAATGAAAATGAGATGTAGTTAATAAGTGTAGAAAAAAAAAATAGCTGTATCTGCATACTGCATAGTTTGATTGTTACAAGTGTAGGATTTTACAACGGAAATCAAAACCAGAAGCCAGTTATAAAAGGAATTAAAAGCGTTTTCGTTCACTGAACGAAGAATTGCAACAACCCACGAAGATCTTTCCATGTAGTGAGCTAAACGTCTACAGTTTTCTGTGAAGTGTAATTTTTGTGAGAAAATCGGACACAAAGTAAAAGAGTGCAATTCGATGAAGGAAAGTGCGAAGTTACCATTATCAGTGCATCAGTCTCATGGAGACCCCGCATTATTATTCTATAAGGAAGTGGTGTGTTTAAATTGTGGAATTAGTTGCTTTATAGCTGGTAAGTGTCCTAATGAAGCTGGTCCATCTACCAGCGGTGAGAATAGTAGGAAACATGAAGGATGTGCCAGTATGTGCACAGTTGTTGGAGCCTCAAAGGTTTGGTTATACATCCCGGTGAGTCGTTTCCATTTTTATTTTGATTTTGGAGCAGGATGCTCATTTATTAAAGGACGTACAGTCGGAAAGTTTTCTGACAGGTTTTTAATAATGTTGTGATTTTTATATGGGTTGACAAAGGTATTGTTGAGTGTAGATTGCAAATCCTATCAGATAGAAACATTAGTGGTTATGTTTTGGGAAGTTTTGTTTCATTTAGTATCAGATTATTATCTTAAATGTAATATTCCAAACTAAGGTTTTAATGTAAAGACGATTTCAGACGCCTTTACAAGTTCAAAATTAAAGTAGTGGATGTTTGCCATAACCCAAGTTAAACAGTCGATCTTAATCAAATAGATACCGACTTACTTGTCACTGACAAGCCAAAACAATTGTTGATCTTAGGGGAATTTTAATTCATCATGATTTATAAAGGATATCCGCGTAATTAGCGGCGAACTTGAAATACAATTCATTGACTAGTTATTCCATGCTAGTGTTATTTGTCCTAGTTATTCATCTTTCGCTGGCCCTATTTTGCTAGTTAAGAAAAGGGACGTATTCAAACTACAACCAGAATCGATTACAGCGACTACTCGTGTTTAGTCATAAAAACCAATAGTTGTAATAACCGGTGATGTTATTCTTAAACGCGAATTTTGTTGGATATCAATTTGTTTTCTTTTTCTTTTCGACATGTCAAAAGTCTCACAAATAACTCGACAATATATTTTGGTGCGTCTTGTGTACAGAAAACAACGACTGGAGAGATATGAAGAAGCAGACTTTGATTATATTGCATGCACGTGTAGCTTTAATATTGACGATAAACGTGTTTAAATCAATAGTAACGATTACGGAAGGGTTGGAACCCCAACTGGTGCTGGTAGGTTGTTAGGGTTACTTGTTAACATGTTAAGAAGAAAGACACAAGTCACGATCTTTTATTGTTATTAACGCTGATTTTGATCTGTCATTGTCCTGACAAAAGTTTACAACACACGTGTATTGTGTTTCTAATTATTACAAAAGTGCCTAAACTCGGTACGTTTTTATTTACTTTGACAATCTTGATAATAGCCATTGACCATACGGTACCAGATGTGGATATTGTTACCTATTCAAATTGTTTACAATACAGCTTGTTTAATTCCCCGAAGATATTAGTTAAATGTGGTAGCTTAGTGCGGTATGTCGTATTAAGCAATATCGTAAAACGCAATGTTTCTGATAAAGCGATCATAAGGCATTCAGCCGAGACCGTTGATTTTGGTCAATATAGCCGGTACTTGTTCTAAACGATGCCTCATAAACGGTTTTAACTGTCAGCTTCACCAAAGTTTCAGAGTCCATTCTATGTAATAGAAGTTCACAAAGATGACAAGTACTTGATTAAATCTGTGCCTAATAATAATATAGTTTATGAATAATCTCATGATAGTGTGAGAAAGTTGCCTGAGTCATGTGCCCGTCTAGTTGGATATTTGTGATGAAAACGACGAGGAGGCAGAGACCTCAAATGTGAGCCTGAGGTGGTAGATCCTCAGATGAGTTGTGAGGTGGTAGATCCTCAAACGTGAGTCCTGAAGTGGTAGATCCTCAGATGAGTTGTGAGCCTGAGGTGGTAGATCCTCAGATGAGTTGTGAGGTGGTAGATCCTCAAACGTGAGTCCTGAGGTGGTAGATCCTCAGATGAGTTGTGAGCCTGAGGTGGTAGATCCTCAGATGAGTTGTGAGGTGGTATATCCTCAAACGCAGGTCCTGAGGTGGTAGATCCTCAGATGAGTAGTGAGGTGGTAGATCCTCAGTGAGGCGGTAAGGTCCTCGTAGTGAGTTGTATACTCAGGTTGCGAAAAGTCGCAATGTAGAGTCGCACCACTTGTCAGGTCATAGTCATAACTGCAGTCCATTGTTATGGTCTGATCAGGGCGTGATGCGTGGCTGATAATGTGGCGGGGACTTGGTATCTCATGAGGAGATTGAGTGATGCAGAAGGCATCATGTGAAGTCGTTATTTTTCATCTTGTTTTGTATCAACTATTAGGGATCATGACAGGCATATTTAATAGTGATAATATTAATGTGAATAGTAGTAACGTGTAAAAACAAAGATTTAATCGAAGTACGAGGTCAGTATTGCACTATAACTATTTTGAATTAACGTAAACTGTGTAATGTTAGATCAGGTGTTATTCAATTGTAGATTTCACACACGAGGACGTGTGATTTGTCAGGATGGCCGTGTCGGAGATGGCGCCTGAAGGCGATTATTTCTTATTTATGGTGACATAGAGGCACAATTTACTGTCACCCTTAAGTTTAGTGCATGAATTATAACGAAGATTGTACAACAAGCGTTTTTTAAACACTTTATTGAGTTCAGCACAGAAACTTTTACAAAATATGACAATTTATTAGGCAATTTAGCAATCAAACGGACATAGTGACACGTTTTGACAAAAACTTAGAGTCTAACGATAATAATACAAAAATGAACTTATATAGCAATAAAATTAATGGTGAACGGCGCTAATAGGTAGCCATAGGGTTATTCTCAGGGCCGATGTGAAAGTGTTGATGACTCGCTATAGGGCAAATGTCTAGGTTAATATAACACCTCCCCCGTTAAGCTTGATGTCCTCATCAATTCATATAATTTTAGGATAGGTTGAAGATCCTGGAACTGGCTGGAGTTCAGTGTATTCCGGCTGGTTGTTAGGTTTTTCCTTTTTATTTCTCCATGTCTGGTGCATTACTACAATATGTTTTCTATAACATATTAGTATGGGTATTAGCAATATTAGAAATATGCAAACTGCAGTAATAGAGAGATGTCCATAAAACATAACAGGCCTTAGATGGATAGGTGTCTTTTCTATTTCTTGCAGCATTTGTTTAATATCTTCTGCCTTGTTTGGGAATTTGTCTAGAAGATGTATTCCTTTTTGGGGTTTTGGCATCTCGATGTGATATTCCTGTATTTTAATGTCGGGAATGACATCGGGTTCCTTCTTGAATAAATCTTGGTTGATGATGGTTTTGTCATCGTAGTTTATTATGAAATTTCCTTTTTTCTGCTTCCTGGAGTCAATAACCCATTCTTGATTGGTGGTGACGAGTAGACTTCCATTATGAAGCTGATGTACCTCATGGTATTGTTTTATATCTAAACTAGGACTCTCAAAAGCGTTTATAATTTCGGTGTTAACTTTATCTTTACAAAAATAGTTACAATCTTCAATCAATGTACAATGTTCGTACCATTTGGAGATGGTTTCAAAACGGGTATTAAGTTTAGATGGGATAAGGAGGAGAGAGTTGTCTTGACTTATTATAGGATACAACTGATATAATTTAAATGTAATTGACATTGATATTGGAAACTGAATAATTCCGATGATTAAGTCATTTGTTAAGATCATAGTTTGTTTATTGAAATTTAAATAGACAATAGGATTTTCTTCGGAATGTGGCAATAATTGTGTTTTTGAATAAATTTCTGAAAGGTGTTTCATCATTTGTCGTATTTGGTTATTTGAAATTAATTCGTAATCTACAATCTCTTCTCTGGCAAATGTTAAAGAACGTTCTACTGCTTGTACATGATTCAGTAAAGTTTGTGAAATTAGAATGAATTTGGTAATTAAGCTTTCAGTATTAAGTGTGTCAATTTCTCGTGTAAACTCGTTAAAGGTTTCATTAAATTTTTGAGTAATAATATTAAATGATTCTGAATATGAATTTGTAATATGATGAGCTAGTGATAGAAATTGATTTTGTTTTTCTATCTCTTTCTTTTGGTTGTCGAATAATGTATTGAAGTTGTTTTTAATTTGTTGATAATCATCGTCATTTACTGTGCCAAATAAGTATTTGAGAGCGTTTCCAATTCCATTAATGAGTCCTCGTTTTTCGCGGTGTGGTCTTAATTTATTTAAATGATCGTTGATTTGATTAAGAGTATCTTCTAAGATGTGAAAGATACCATTATTATATTGATGTCTAAGAATGGTTGTTTTAGTTAGTAAATCTAAATATACTGATCTAATTTGCGTGAGATTTATGTTATAAATGAACTTATGATAATGCGAAAAGAGATAAGCTTCACCTAGCTCTTCTTCTATATATGTTATGTTATTGTTAATCGATGTTATTTGCAAAGCGAGATGTTGATGGTACAGGGTCATTATTATCGGTGTTAGATGAAGGTGCCTCATTGTTACCTGAAATGGAAATGTTTTTCCTTATTCTTTTAATTTTTCTTTTAGAATACTTTCTTGGGTTATTTTGGTTAGGTGGCATGGCTTTTATGTGTGTGTCTTTATTTTCTACTAGTGTTATTCTATTAAAGGGTGGTTTTGTTTTGTTAGTACGCTGGGTATTTTTAATATAAAGGATTTTAGGAAGTTGGTCTGGAAGAGGTTCGTTATTTTTTTCATTTGATTTATCTAGATCTTTTTGATTTTTATGTTTAGATTTTTCTGAAATTTGATTGTAAAACTGTTCTAATTCTCTAATTCTATTCATTATATAATCTGATGGTTTATTGAATTCTGGTATTTCTTTTTCTGTGAGATTCTTATAAGGACCATAAATTATCTCGAATGGTTTTAGTTTAGTGGTTGATTGTACTGAATTATTGTACATAAAAACTACTTGTAATACTAAATTTGGAGTTGTTTCTTCAGGATTTGCAATTTTAAGGGCTGTAACCTTTTCTTTAATGGTTCCATGTATACGTTCTAGGGGAGCTATTCCTGTAGGATTATTGATACTTATAACATGTAAATCTATATGGTACAAACGACAAAAATCTCTTAAATGAATATTATTGAATTCAGTTCCTTGATCTACGATGAACTTTCCAGGTAAATTATGGTGATTTATGAAATGTCTAATTTTGTTAATGTAAGTCGTCATATTTCCGTCATTTAGATAGTATGCTTGCGTGTATTTTGAAAAGTGATCGAAAAAAGTGAGAAATTTTTGATTATCTAAGGTGAAAGTGTCTAACATAATAATTTCAAACGGGCGACTAGAGACAATTGGGCCTTTATAAGGTGGCTTATAAGGGTTACGATCATATTTAGCCTGTAAACAAACATCGCATTTATTGATGTATGAAGTGATTAATTTTTTTAAATTCGGAAAATAAAATTGAGTTTTTAATTGATAAAAGGTTTCATCGATGCCATTATGATTTGCATCGTGATATTTAGCAACTTCATTTAAAGCGTTTTCTAAAGATAAAGTGGGAGGATTATTTGTAGTTTTAATGATTTTAATTTGATTATTTTTCTTATGAAAATGATCATAAAATGTCCTAAATATCTGTTGTTGAAAATTTTCAGTGAATTTGGGATCAAAATAAATTCCTACTTGATTACTGATTTTTCCTTTTATTTCATTATCTATTTTTGTTCCTAACCAAGAAAGATCAATTTGATTAGCCGAAATATTAATTATAAGTCTATTTCCTTTAGTTATTAATTTGAATCGTGGTGTGCCAAATTTAACATAAATCATTATTGGAAATGAGCTAAGTGGTCTATCTGAAATGGGCATTACTGGTATAGGGTTTTCTTGGGCTGAGTGTATTGTTTGTTGGTCATCTAGTAATTCTAAGTTGAAATCGTTTAGAAACTCATCTAATTCTTCAGATGTTAAATCAGATGGGTTATTAAAAAGTGAATCAAGATCTAAATTTTCAAAATCGTCTTCTAATGCATTAATTTCAACTCGAGACAGGGCATCAGCGACGTAATTTTCTTTACCTTTAATATGTTTAATATCAAAATCATACTCCTGTAACTTAATTTTCCACCGGCAGAGTCGGTTCTGTGGTTCTTTAAGTGAATGTATCCACACTAGGGGTTGATGATCTGTTTGTAGTATGAATTTTCTACCAAATATATATGGGCGAAAGTGCTTACATGAATCTATTATGGAAAGAAGTTCTTTTTCAATTGTAGAATAATTACGTTCGGCAGTGTTAAGAGTTCTACTATAAAATGCAATGGGGTGTTTATCTTGCGATAAAACTGAGCCAATTGCTTTGTCTGAAGCATCAGTTGTAATAGTGAATGTTTTAGTGAAGTCAGGGTAGGCCAAAATAGGGGCATTGGTTATCAATTCTTTAATTTGTTTAACTGCATTTATATAACTTGGGGATTGATACTCAATTTTGGAATTTTTCTTGAGACAACGAGTAAGAGGGGTAACAACTTTTGCATAATTTTTAATAAATTTACGATAAAAGCCTGACAAGCCGAGAAATGCACGTAAAGTTTTTATATTATGTGGTATCGGAAAGTTTTTGATAGCATTAATTTTGTCGGGGTTTGGACGAATGCCTTCGGTGGTAATTATATGTCCAAGAAAAGGTACTTCCTTACGAAGAAATTCTGATTTGTCAAGGGAAACTTTTAAATTGACAGATTTTAATTTTTCAAAGATAAGTCGTAGATGAGTGATATGTTCCTGGAGGGATTTACTAAAGATGACTATATCATCCATATATACAAAGACAAACTTATACAGGTATTCCTTTAATACTTCATCCATCATGCGTTGGAAGGTCGCGGGAGCGTTCTTCAAGCCAAAGGGCATTCTAACATACTCATAGTGACCGTTTTCAACTGAGAATGCTGTTTTTTCAATTGAACGCGGGTCCATGGGTATTTGATGAAAACCGGATGCAAGATCTAAAGTCGTATAATAACTACATTTTCCTAACGCATCTAATACATCATCTATTCTAGGAAGCGGATACTTATCTTCTACTGTTTTCTTATTTAATTCCCTAAAATCTATCACCATGCGCCACTTTTTCTTACCAGAAGCGTCAAGTTTCTTAGGAACTATCCAAACAGGGCTTGAATAGGGACTGACTGAAGGTCTTATGATGTTGTCACCTAGAAGTTTGGTAATTTGTTTTTGAATTTCTTCCTTAAGTTTTTGGGGATAGCGAAAAGATTTTTTATAAATGGGTTCGTCATCGGTGGTTCGAATATGGTGTTTAACGTTAGTGACTGCAGTGAGTTTTGACTGTTCTTTATGAAAGATAGTTTTGTATTGATGACATAATTTAATGATTTTATCTTTTTCTTCTATATTCATATGATCGGTACGCAGATCTTTTGTCGGATTAAATTCTATTGAGTCTATGTTACTAGGCGGATTTGAACTAAATACATAATTATCTAAAGGGTCAATTTCCATGGGTTCAGTCGTATCGTAATTATTTAGGCAATAAACATAAGCATAACCTTCATTTGCGGTGTAAATACCTGGTAAAGTGTGTTCATAATTGTTATTAATGACAAAGTTTCCTTTATGAATAGCGACGGGTATTTGTTTAAGTGTGTAGGTGTTAATGATCCTGTCTCTTGTTTCGAGGAATGAAATGACAGTATTAGGTGTAGTAATGGTCTGGTTATTGTAATCGATTATGGCATTTATTAATTTAAGGTCAACATTACTAATGAGTGCATCGAATGTCTGATGGAATTTAAAAATTAAAAACTCAATTACTGTGTCCTCGCCAAATTCATGTAAAAGTGGAATTTTTAGACGGTACTGACCGTTTGTTTTACCGTGTGCCGTTCTAATTTCAAATGGATCGCAATAAAGATATTCTAAAAAGAACTTTTCTGCAAATTCTGGATTCATAACTGATTTCGAGGCTCCGCTATCTATTAAAATTTTACAATTAAACGTGAATGATTGTATGTATGGTAGTCTTGGTGTTTTTATTAATAAATTATTCAAATCATCTAAATCTAGGTATTCTGAAGTTTGTCTGAGGCTGGTATTAGAAAATTTTCATTTTCTTGAGTAAGCATGTCTTGTTCAAGGAATTCGTTACTAGGTTCAGGATAATTGTCATATTCTTCAGGATATGATTCGGGATTAATAGGAAGGTAGGCATTTCCGTCTTCATCGTATACTATTTGTGAGTCATTTTCCATATTCGTTACTTCCTCTATTTTATAATGAGGGTGCTGAGAGCGAGTAACATTTTGGAAATGATTTACAAATGGTTTTCGAAACTGTGAAACAGTTCTCATGGAGACATCTCTTGTGCCTAAAGGTTTTTGTTGAGGGATGAAATGTTTATAATATTGATTGTTTTGAGGTTTGTTTTGAAGGAAAGCAGGATGTGGTTTCGGTGCAATAAAAGGTCTAGGAGCTTGTCCCATTGTAGGTAGAGGTCGAGGTTGTTGTCTTACTTGGTTTTGGGGTTGAGAAAAGAAAGGTCGTCTTAAAGCTTGTGGTTGATATGATTGAAAGATGTTTGGTGTAGGTTGAGTGTTGGATGTTTTTGATGAGTGTTGTGTGTGTGTTGGTTTGTTCCCTGCCTGTATCCGTTGCATTTGCTGATACATAACTGCGGATTGATTTAAATTTTCTAATTCCTTACAGTACGTTAAAGCATTTTGCAAATTAAGAGGACGCCTATATAGAAGATGTGTCCTATATGGTTCATTAATTGCCGCGCAAAAGACTTTGGTAGCTTCTCTTTTATAATGATCCCTACGATAATGTTGATCTGTTTGACCTTCTACTGATTCATTTAACTTACTAAGAATAGAATGAACCCTAAGATAATAGTTTTCATAATGTTCGTTTGAACACATAGCACAACCTAAAAGCTGATTATAAAGTAGATCTGTATTTTCTATGCAACCAAAACGTTCCTTAAGTAAATTTTTTAAAGAAGGCCAATCATCTGGTCTTTCAACCGAATACAACAAACTAGCATCACCTTTTAATTTATTAGTAATAGCTAAGAATTTTGATGTTTGATATTCTGGACTAGAAGTGGAAACATTTTGCCAAAAATTATCTACAGACTTAATAAATTGGACTAATTCAGTTTCTTTTCCATCAAAAATCGGGATGAGACTAAAGAAAAAGTCAAAACGAGTTTTAAACTCAGTTAGGGAGATAGTTGCCTGGGTAGTGGTCATTTTGTAATCAAGGAGAGCAAGGATAACAAGTAATGAAACGAACACTGTACTTACTTGATTAAAAACTCTCGAAAAATAGGAGACGCAGTGGATTGTCCTAGTTCCTGTTGAATAGGGCGGTATCCTAGGTGTCGTCCTACTTCTTGATGAATTCCTGCTGAAGATTCTTCAAGTTCGATTTTGAATTCCAAACGTTGCAGCTCGTAGAGTTGAGGATTCTTCTGTATTTTCTCGATGAAATTACCAGTGAAGATCCCTTTTGGAATCCTGTTCGCAGCGCCAATTATAACGAAGATTGTACAACAAGCGTTTTTTAAACACTTTATTGAGTTCAGCACAGAAACTTTTACAAAATATGACAATTTATTAGGCAATTTAGCAATCAAACGGACATAGTGACACGTTTTGACAAAAACTTAGAGTCTAACGATAATAATACAAAAATGAACTTATATAGCAATAAAATTAATGGTGAACGGCGCTAATAGGTAGCCATAGGGTTATTCTCAGGGCCGATGTGAAAGTGTTGATGACTCGCTATAGGGCAAATGTCTAGGTTAATATAACACATGTTCCTTTTTAAAAGGCTATTAGGTTACAGATGTTGATATTGTTTGTATTAGCAGAATAATAAGATTTAGAAACCATGTTTAAAGTCGAGATGACGAGTGAGATCATCGAACGTAGACACGGGCTGTCCTGTAGTGGTGTTTCTGAGAAATTTAGGAAAAGGGGCCATGTGTTGGCATGATCCCTGCCGCAGGGGGCGGCTGAAGAGGACTCCGGTATTGACTGCGAAATAGAACGGACAGCCCGTGTATTCGTTTTCGACTTGTAATAAAATTGAAAGATTGTTAATATGTCCAGTTGTACTCAGTGTTCTTGTTATTTTAATTATCATGGATAATAATCAAGTAAATACTACCATTCGAGAAATTACGCCTGTTCCGACATATATATAGTTATTTTATTTGCCTATTAAACATGTTTCATCATGAATGCACCATAAAGAGCCTGTCTTATATCAACATGTAAACTCTGTATTTTTTTATGTTATGTAGTTGATAAAATCTTCGTTTGATCGCTCAATAAATTTGTTAGGTGACGGACTGATTCAAATAAAGGAACTTCAGCATGTCATAAGGGCGTGTATGGAAGAAAATGGGATGCAGTTTAGCGAAGAACAAGTGGACGAGTTAACCATGGCCATGTTTGAAGATGCTGATACTGAAAATAGAGGTGCAATTACTTACGAGGCTCTTAAGGCCCAACTTGAAAAACACGGTGGTCTTTTAGAAAACTTATCGATAAGGTAATCAATAACAACACTATTATGGCTTTGTGCATTTATTTTTTTTTTTTTTTAATGTAGTTTGTTTAGGAAATGAAGATTGTAGTAAAATTTATTTCTTTCAGTATAGACAGATGGCTAGTTCCACCAAAACCAGTAAGTCAGAATACTTCATTACTAAAGAAAATTTGGGCATTACGCCCTTATCAACTATCAATACCGTACGTTAAGAACAATTATGTCTACCTGATATTTTTGTTGGGATTTTTTATAGTTAATATCGCTTTATTTGTATCTCGCGCATTCGAGTATAGATCTTCAAACTGGTACACAATATTTGCCAGGGCTTGTGGTGAGTTGTATACAAATTCATAATAATGTAAGTAACTATTTACTAATGCATTCTTTTTAGGCCAATGTTTAAATTTTACTTGCATGTTTATACTAGTTCTTATGTTGAGACAAAGTATTACATTTTTGAGAACCAGAGGCTTTGGGGCCTTTTTACCACTGGACCAACATATTTACTTCCACAAACTTACTGGATGGCTTATTTTTGCCTACAGTTTTGTTCATACTCTTATGCACTGTCTTAATTTTAGTAAGTATTTTTTATAAATTACAAAGAAAAATACTTTTATATACCGATAAACATTTATTTTAGGCTTGGTAGTTGTGCATAGTCCTGAAATAAACCCAAAAAACTTCACGGTTGCTGAATGGATTTTTACAAGTCGTCCAGGACTCTTTGGACTTATAGGGGGTTGGGCGAATCCTACAGGAATTTTACTTTTTATTATCCTGTTGATTATGTTCATTTGTTCCCAAGCATTTGTTCGTAGAGGAGGATGCTTTGAGGTAATACCTACAATATTTGCTACAAGTTTATTTTCTTTTTAATTGTTTGAAATCCAAAATGATAAATAGATTTTCTACTGGACGCATTTGTTATACGTCCCCTTTTGGGTATTTTTGATCTTTCATGGACCGAACTTTTGGAAATGGTTTGCAGCTCCTGGTTTAATCTACATTGCAGAACGTGTGGTACGATTGTGTTGGATGAAAGGCAAAAGGGGGAAAACATATATTAGCTCGGGAATTCTGTTGCCCTCTAAAGTTACGCATCTTGTTATAAAAAGACCTCCTAATTTCGATTTTCATCCCGGTGACTACGTTTTTGTGAATATCCCGGCTATAGCGAAGTATGAATGGCATCCTTTCACTATAAGCAGTGCTCCAGAACAAGAAGGTAAAATTCTCGTTTTATCATATCAACAAATTAAAAAAACTATTTAAATAAAAGTGAACTGTTTTCGATAGTTTTATGCTTTTGTTTAAATAGAAATTTAAATAAAAAGGAAAACGTATTCTGCATTTATTAAAAAAAAAAATAACTGTGATATATGGATTAAAGAAAGAATACCAAATGTGTAAAATTGTCTCACATTTTGTTTGTTTATATTTACAAATGAAGCAAAACAAACAAATTGAAAACAGAAACATTTCAGAGGAATGTATAATATTTTATAAATTACAATGGTCTTTTAGATTATATGTGGTTACACATTCGGGGAGTTGGCGAATGGACGAACAGATTGTACGAATATTTCGAAAAGCAGCAAGAGAGGCTTCACAGCGGGGAAGTACAGCCTGTCACATGTCCAAATGACAAAAGGCTTTCAAATGGAAGCATAACGTCAAACAACAATCAAAATCCAATAAAAAAAATTCAGGCAACTATTACAAGAACATTTTCTAATCGTGATACAAACAAAAAAGTTGTTCCTCCACAACTAATAAGCTTTAAAAATGAAAAAATTAATTGTGAAGAAAATCAAGTTTCTTGTTCGGATGGAGATTTAAACAGCATTGCTTCATGCAGTAAAGGTAATCACAAACTAATAAAAAATTAGAAGATTAAAATTTGGTAAATGTTAAGTTCAATGGGCCCTCTGGGAAGGGATAGGGTGGGTAGGATTAACCTAGTCGAAAAAAATTAAAAATACAGAATCAAAATCAAAGCATGTTGACCTAACAGGAGAAACGTCTGATGTTGGTTTCTTTTTAAGTAAAAAATATTTTTAATTGACGGAGGATACGTGGAAGTGAACCAGAAAACTGAAAAAGAACCAGGGGAGTTTGAGGATAACCATGTACAATACTAATATTGTGCTTTTAGGTAGAAAGGAACAGGTGGAGGCACAGGAAATGACGATAAAGAAGGATATGACCACAGAAGCACACATTATTGCGAGTTTGTCATTTCCTGTCATAACCAAATGATTTTTAGAATTTGGAGTTGTGTGTCCTTCTTTATATTCGTTCCCCTCGCCTCCACCCAATCATTCCTACCTAGAAATAGTTTTTAGTGTTCTGGAACGTTATCCTTAATTTTCTTTGACCCTTCTACGACTTTTAGACCGACGGTCGCCTCAACATATAGTAACGTTTAATCCAATTTTCTCTCCTATTTTCCTCCCTATCCGGGCGAGAATTCATGACTAAAACAATTGCCCAATTTTTGTACTTATTAAATTCTGGGATCCAAAACAGTAGGTTCTTAGCGGTCTGTATTCTGTTGTAATAGTTTTCAAAGGGGATCCCCCATTTCGACCTTATTTGATCACATTAGCACACCGACAGAATAGAGACCAATCTACCTGCTGGCTTTAAACAGGGTTCGATAAATACATATATTTCGATTTATTGCTAGATATGGTACCATACTCTGTTTCAACTCCTCTAACCGAAAAAGAAAGAAAGTTGCACAGAATAATCTTCTTGGGCAGTAGAACTCTAGAAAAATCGTTATCGATGCCTGATATGCAAACAAAATTGAAGAAAAAGGAGAGACTCTTAGCGTAAGTTATTTTTGTATTACCAAATTTTCTCAAAAATACCTCTCTGTTTCATTAGATTAAGAGAATATATGAGATCTGAGTCGGAAAAAAGTTTTAACGAATGTCAAATGAGAAGGGCCAGACTCAGGTCTTTAGGGGTTGCTTATTTAAGTCCGCAAAATAAGTCTTTGGCCCAGAGCTTCAGATATATGAGAAATAAGCCCACAATTATCGCTTTTAAGACGCCAAGTTTGGAACATTGCGAGGCGAAAGATTCCAGCTATTCCTTAGGATCTAAAAGTAAGTCCTAAACTACTTAAATATTACATTGATAAAAGAATATTTTTTTTCCAAGCCGTTTCTCCAAAACAACCATCTGACGATATCAGAAACGCAGAAGAGGGTCGAACATGCCAATTCGCCGAAACTTCAGTTGGTTCTTTGCAACAGAAGTCAGTTAACTATCCTGTGGGAAAACCCCTAGAGGTAAGACTCAATACAGTTTCCTAGTAAATATTAACTACTTGGTTTCTAACTATAGACAATAAGTGAAAAAGCTACTCCTAGAGATAGTCAGGAGATTGAGGAGCGGGACCTCAAAAAATTTTTTAAACGGCTTCCACTGGGTGAAGGGACAGAGGTGATTGATTTAAAATAATTTTAAATATATACTTACTAACTATTGCAACTCCTAACAATCAGAAATCAGAAAATCAGATCAGAAAGCACTTTTCCTTTCTTTTGCTTCTTTAAAATAGCATTCACTATTTGTTAACATTGGGCTTCTTTGAATAAAAGATGTCTTAAAAGTTCGTGTATAATGCATAGAGCAACCAAGTTGTTGGGATCAAAAAGTCTATCAAACTGCATTTATCATTCTACCAAATTGATTCGTTTACCCGTAAGAGAGGGTGGCAAAGGTAAAAAAGGAATAATTTTTTTTTCGATTAATCAAAAATACCTGTGGTTGCTCTATATAGACGAAGTTTTGAGACACCCTGTATAATTTACGCTTATTTAGTATACATTTGTTTGTATTAATTTATTTCTTTTTATTATTTGTGCTTTATCGGTTTAAATATTTCGAATTTTTCTTTTACAAATACCACTTTTATTTTCAATGTATCAATTTATTATAGATTTATTTAGACGGGCCTTATGGCGCACCTTCGAGCCATATTTTCAGAGCCCAACACGCAGTTTTGATAGCAACAGGTATTGGTGTGACTCCATTTGCATCAATTTTACAATCTATCATGCATAAATATTGGAAAGCAAGACACACGTGCCCAAAATGTAAATTTTCATGGGCAAGTGATATTCCACCCACTATTATGAATCTACGAAAGGTGAGAAAAATAAACTTTATTATTCATTTTTCATCAACGAACGAGAAATAAATTAAAACAAATATGAATTTAATGGAAAACGATGAATAAAAAGGGTCGTTTGATTCTTTTTTTTTGTTATTTTATTTGGCCCTACTGTTATAAAAAGTCTTACAAGAAGATTCCTTTGGTGAATTTGATCCATCGGGAGTAATAAAGTCTGGGTTCGATTTCTGGCCAAGTTAACAGTGAATAAACTTTTTAGGTTGATTTTTTTTGGATAAACAGGAATCAAAGGTCTTTTGAATGGTTTGTAAATCTTTTATCCCAATTAGAAATAGAACAAGCAGAGCTGGGTAGTGCTATGGAAAGATTTTTGGAAATGCACATGTACATTACGAGTGCTCTACAAAAAACTGATATGAAAGCAGTAGGATTACAATTAGCACTAGACCTTTTACACGAAAAGGTATATAGGAAATTTATTTTCAAAACCTTAAAACGCAAAATGCAATTTGTATATTTTTGTTAAAGGAAAAACGAGACCTCATAACAGGATTAAAGACGAGAACTAACGCTGGACGTCCGAATTGGGATAAGGTTTTGAAGCAGATCAGTGACCAAAAGAAAGGAAAAGTTACCGTTTTTTATTGTGGTCCTCCACAACTTGGTAGAATACTTAGAGTTAAATGTGATCAATTTGGATTTAGTTTTAGGAAAGAAAGTTTCTAGAAAGTTTTATATAAATTAACCAACAGTGCCACATTTTCTAAAGTACTACCTATTTATTTTTTATTTTTTATCGATGAAGTACCATTTTTTATATCTTTTATTTTAAATTATTATGTATATTTTTTGCTGTTATATGTATGCAATAATAATACTCTTTTATGTAAATTTGTTGTTTAGACTTAAGAATTTTTTATATTTGTGAAATAAAATGAAAAACTACATCTATTTAATGTCGATGCATTGCTAATATATTGAGTAATATTTGATCGTGATTTAAGATTAACAATTATTTTAAAATTCTGACTTTTTAAAGAGGATCAGTTACGGTTAATTTCTGAGTGACTGAATCAGTATTATTGAAAACTTCTCTTACTTCACTTTAGAAAGAACAAGAAGAAGATAATAAAATTGTTTTTCATTTTGAGGTTATTTCGTTGAGAATTTTGAGGTTATTAATATATTGTGGAAGTTGTTAAATGTGGATGGCAATTAGAGCAAAATCATCAACATTTTTAGAAATATCTTCTTCACATGCTTCAGACGTGTGGAAAGGGTATCTATTGTAACACAGTTTAAGTCATTATTAGTAATTTCGGTTATCTGTACCTGTAGTTTCTTGGCTATGGCTACGGAAAATAAAACATCACGTGTTATAAGAAAAATTGGAACTCACAATGGTGTCTTTCATTGTGATGAAGCACTAGCTTGCTTCATGTTAAAGAAGCTGCCGGAGTACCGGGATGCTGAAGTCGTGAGAACAAGAGATACAGCTGTAAATTTATGTAACCTTTTTTCATCATATGGTTTTAAGAGCAGTCTTTTTTATAGGTTCTACATACATGTGATATTGTGGTTGATGTTGGTGGTGAATATAATCCAAAGACTCATAGATATGATCATCATCAAAGGAGTTTTGAAGAGACACTTTCAAGTGTACGACCAGATCTGGCCAAAAATAAACACATAAAGTAAAATCTGTCATTTAATTTCCACTAAACATGTTGAGTAAATCTCTTTTAGATTAAGTTCTGCAGGTTTAGTGTATGCTCATTTTGGAATGGAGGTGTTGTCAGTTATACTCACTGATAATAAAATAGTGCCCAGCTCGGAATGTCTGAGAACTTTATTTCTAGCTGTTTATGAAGGGTTTGTTGAAGAGATTGATGGAATTGATAATGGAGTACCTATGTATGCTGAGGGTCATCCTAGATATAGGATCAATACTCATCTCAGTGCTAGAATACATAGACTTAATCCAGAGTGGAATACTTTGGAGTTAGAGCCTCAGGACAAACTTTTCGAGAAAGCAATGTCTTTGGCTGGCTTCGAATTCACTGATAAAGTATTGGAGGTTGGTCATGTAAATTTGAACCAAACATCTGTGATGTGTACTATATGATCGTTTTTGTTGTTAATAACAGATGGGAAAAATTTGGTGGCCCGCTAGGGAAATAGTTAAGAAAGCTATCATGGACAGATACAATGTATATAAAACAGGAGAAATAATAGAGTTAAAAGAAAGATGTCCATGGAAAGATCACTTATTGAGTCTAGAAGAGGAAATGAATATTCCTGGGCAAATAAAATTTTGTATTTTCCATGATAAAGGCGATTCATGGAGAGTACAAGGCATACCCATACAACCAGATAGTTTTATATGCAGGCATGTTTAAAACTGTTTTAAATAAATTTGTTTTTTTTATAAACCAATTTATTTGTTTGTAGGGTATTCCTCCACAAAGACTGGATGGGTGTTAGAGATGAGGAACTAAGTAAAATTTCTGGGATTCCTAATGCAACATTTTGTCACAGTACTGGGTTCATTGGGGGGAATAAAACCAGGGAAGGGGCCCTGGAAATGGCAATAAAAAGTCTCGAAGAGGCGTCAACAAATGGTGATTAACTCAATGGATTTTAATAGATTTTTAATGATTTAGGAATTTCTAATTTTATATAAGAATATTAATAATAACATGTTAATAGAATATTATTTTGACGGATTTTTTTTTGAAATTGATGTCGCAGTCTGTTTTTAAGAAAATAAATAGTTCTTTCAAGTTTTTTTTTTATATGAATAGTTCAAAGTTTAGAAAGAATAGCTTAAATCATGATTAAGTAGTAATTAAATACATATAAGAAATATTTAATTTTAATTTAAGTAGTAGTAAGCTGGCTTCGCTTTTACTTATTTACTACTGATTTTGGTTATTAAATAATTTAACAAACTAATACTTATATTAATAATTACAAAGTAAAAGAGATGTTTTTTGAATATAAGAATATTAGATAACACATATAACAGCCTTGTATTGAAGTTTGTCTATACATGAACGCGAGTAAATCGCTTTAAAATAAAATATTTGAATATTCTATTTTATTAATTCTTTATATTATAAGAGTAGTTTATTCAGATTAAACTAATATTTTTTCAATTATAATTACCATTACATTCCAATTACCGTTAATGGTAATGAATTTAGCTTCTTGATTATGTAATTACGATGAATTGAACATGTTATTTAAATAAGTTATTATATTAACCGGACATTAACGTATAATTTTTGAAGTGAAAACTTCTATAGTACCGTTGTGATTTTAAAGTCGATGAATCGAAGAAGAGACAGAGTGTTTACCTAAGCATAGTAACCAAAATTTTTGAAGGTTTCACTTCTACCATGTGTGAACTGATTTTTTTTTAAATACAATACAATTTAGTAAAAGTTATTACATATTCTTTTCTTTAAAGGCATTTTATAAACGTTTTATTAATATTTATTATAATAATGATAAATAAATATTAAACGATGTGCTTAATTTACTTTTTAAAACTAATTTACTTCATTTTAAACGTAATTTTCCTTATTTACATATTTTTACGTAATTACAACCTACAATTTGACGCAACGAAGTACATCCTACAAAGCACCGAGGATTACTGACGTAGGAATGCGGTTCCCAATGATTTAATTGGGCGCTATGCATTTGGCTGCATCTGATTCGCTGTTGCGTCGGCGGCCATCATGGAATTTCGTAAAACTGGGTAACGGACAATGCGCTGCACCTGCCACTGTAAACAGAGCTAGGCGCCACCTGTCCAGCCACCTGTCACGCTGACCGATTGACCCAGTTATAATATAACAATGAACTTGCATTCCTGAGTTAGTCACCTTCGATGCCGTGAGGAGTATACTTTGTTGCATTAAAAGTTAGGTTATGATTACGTAAAGCGTATAAAAAAAAGAAAACTTTAAAGAGCGATATTATGATTAATTCTTAATCGATTTAGATGCAATTTTCCCTAAAATAGATTAAATTTAACACTGATTATATTAAAAAGAAATAGATAGATATTGTATAAAAAGGTATGTAAACCATAACAAAAATCCTTGTAGAAATCTTTTTTTTTTTAATTATTTTTAAAGGAAAGTGGTTTATCTTGTATCGTATATGTATGTCTTTTAGCTTTATTTTATGTTTTTTTTTATTACGTTAAAAACAGGCAGACGGTGAATTACTTTTATTTTTGTATTTTTAATTTTTATATATCTTTTTAAATAATAATTCCCTTATCATGGTAATCATTTTGTTATCAAACAAACAATTTAAGAGATATTGTTTTCATAATTCGTTTAAAAATCAAAACTTGGATTAACTGGGATCGATTTTTCTTTTTTGATAAATATTGTGAAATAAATTTATTGGAATTACGATGTCTTGTGAAAATAAGGCACACATCAAAAGACGTGCTATCAAAAAACAAGTCTATGAGCAACATTAATATTTGTTAGATAAAGACAAGAGTTTGTACTTATTAACCTACGGTACCCTATTATTTTGCAGCAATTTGATTGAAAATTTAAGAATTTTTTTCTGTTTCGGCTTACATTATCATTATCATTATACGTATTAAAATATTTTTACGTTGGTTAGTATTGTAGGAAAGGCATTTCTTACTTTCATTGTCTTTTTTTTTTAACATAACACAAAATTATTACTTTTTTATGAGTACAATTTCGAATTTATAATCGGTTCATTAATTTGTTGGTGTTTCGTATTTTTCGCAAGAAGTCCTTCGTTTTGTTTCGTGCTAATATGACAACACTCTGAAAAGAAGAGGAAGGGAAAGAGGCGACTCAGTATTTTAACTTTTTTCTAATTGCAGGAACATGATTATCTTTGGTCGCTGTCGTCACTGCCAGTGTTGATTTAGTCGGTAATGGGAAAGGTCATTTCGGATTTTCGGTCGATATCACGGATTTAATCGTTGAAAATCGTGTTTGTTATTAATTAAAGAAGGAAAATAATTTAATGTGGACTGGCGTTTATTTGAAAATCGGTTACATATTTGATTTTCATATTGTACCATACCTAAATGGATTTCTGGGATAAAGTACGTTTTCGAGTCACACAGCTATAAAGGTAATTGTTTGTTTTTTATAACTATGGAAAATAGGTTTCCTTTGAAAAAATAAAAAAAAATAAGTTCTAAATTTCAATATATTTTTAAAATATATTTTCTCAAAATGTTAATGAATTTCAACCAAGAATCGACAGACTCAATTATATATCAGTAGGCTTCCAATAACGGTTGTAGATTCTGCGAAATAAATTGTTAAATTAAAAGGATTAGATAGGTAGTAAAAAAAGAATCGAGGAGTAGGGCACTTGTAAAATATAAAAATTTAATCATACAAGATCCTGATGATATTGTAGATATATGCCTACTTAGATGACAAATTTAATACTCAACCTGAGTAGGTACCTAATTAAAAGTCAAAAAGAAATCGAATTGTTTTATATTTATATATATAGTAGATATTAGGGTCGGAATTTTACATATTTAAGAATTCAAATGTTTGTCTACAATTTGAAATAAGGTACATGCAGGTAGTATGACCAAATCGGCTTTTGCTAAAAACTACAGCTTTTGAAGGCAATAATTCTCTATATACCATATATATAAAAATTAGTAAGTAGATAACCTACATAAAGACTATTCATAATTTATTATCTATTGCTGGTATTTGGATGTTAGTCCCAAAAACGTGATTGTTACATGCATTTCTGCGTTTTAGGTGCTCTTAAAATAGTTAAAAAAAGTGAAGACTGTAGTTTCTGTAGATGGACCTATAGGTTAAACGTTCAGGATTAACATGATGATGTTAGTTTTTCAATTTCTTTACTAATAAAAAAAATATATAGATATTCAAAACATCAGCAGTGTTGAGCAATATGGCCAAAAAATTTGTTTACAATATAACAATATATGGCCATGACTAGACATGAAATAAGCATAGAAACGCTCCTTCAATGCTCCTTTTTTTTACAATTAAATTTTAATAAGTGGTAAAAAAAAACATGAAATTCTAATAAATATTCTCTGTTTAATCAGTAGATACCTAAATTTAATTTCATATATTAAATTTTTTATTTGCTATTCTCTTGTTCTGTAGGTATGTTTGTCTGCATGTATCTTTTTCCTTATTTAAGTGGTTTTATCTACCTTTAAGAAAAATACCAATTTTTAATTTAGTACCTACTTAAATACAATTCTGGAGACAAACTTTTATACCTAAAATTTGTAAAAATTTTATTTTTTAATTCAAAAGATGACACATTCAACGAATTTGTCGCTAGTCTTATCTCCAACGAATAAGCGAAAAGCTGCTGGAAAACCATCAAACAATCAAACAATTAATCAACATTAGTTTTAAGAGATCGGATTTATTTACCAAATTTTTTAAATTAGGTTTTCCCTGTTTTCCCCAAGTTGGGCAACACGTTACCTTTCGGGAATTGATGGCTTTCCAGTAGTTATTTGCTTATCAGTTGGAGATAAGACTAGCGACAAATTCGTTGAATGTGTCATCTTTTCCTTTTCGAGATATGATTATGGCTAAACGGTACGAGCGACAAATTTTTGGATTTGGTAACAAATTATAGTGCAAGTCAGAAATTGAAAAAATAACTGTCGAGCTAGCTTTTCTATTTCTCTTATATATGGTATGCTCTTGCTTCTTTGTCTGTATTATTTATAACATTTTATCCTAACATAGTAAGAATGGTGGTAAAGGTGTGTTCAAAACGTAGCAAATGCTGGTTATGCCCAAGTAAGAACGAGAAAAAAGATACATCACCTCATAGATGATTTATTGGAGACTTTGCCAATTCTGGTCGCCTTTACTATATAACCGTTTTATATGGGATTTTAAGTGACAATGTTTCGCAAAACAATGAAATACTAACGGTATGAAAAATATATAAAATAATACTGATATTTGGTCAAATTCTCCTTTATTTAAACGTGATAAAACCAAAAAACAGAGTAACATTTTTAAGCTGCAATAGTAACATCACTATTTGCTTCAATCCAATCCAAATATGACGTAACCCTGCAAAATGCTGCTGGTGTACCAGCTTCGCATCCTCGAGCGCTTCCAAAGGATACAATACCAATCTGAAAAAAAAATAGTATTTTACATTTTGGTAACCTATTTGTTATTACAGGCCTGCATATTATATTACTTATTTGCCCCTTTAACATACGTATTTGTATAAATTTTATTAGAGGAAAGGTTGCTATTGATTGAAGGTTGGTGATTCTTTAATAATAATTGCATTAAACCGAAAAGTATTGTTTGGTTTGCGAGATTAAAAGCGAATTATATTATTAACCAGTAAGCTGATAAAAGTAAACAAGTTTATCTATAGGTATAAATCAATGTTTGGCAGTTTCGCGAAAAATTATCGTTCAATAGATCCGATACCATATTTTTTTTTAATATTATCTTACTTGGACTCCATTAACTGTAAGTGGACCACCAGAATCTCCTTGGCAAGTTCCCATTCCTCCTGTTGTAGACGTACATACGTTTGTGTCTTGAATAATGAAGGGATAAGACAACCTGCAAATAAGGTTTGTGATGACAGGAAGCTGGACAGTTCTGAGCACATCGGAAACACTTTGACTAGCGTCAGAATCCTTGCCCCAACCACTTGCAACAGCAACAGATCCAGCGTAGCTGTTGGAAACATCGGAATGTCTGGGAAGAGTTACAAGTTGAACGTAAGCTGGAAAGCAAAGACAAATATAATTTTAATTTGAGAAAATCGATAGCAATGATAGTCCTGATATAGACGATTACCAACCATTCAAGTCTGCTGCTTCAGGAAGTTCGATGGTAGCAATATCATTGCGGATGAATGTGCTTGACCATTGGGAATGGATACGGAAAGTGGAGCTCCGGAAACGTTGTTGTGTCACTTCCTCTTGACGAATATTGTGTGCACCCAAAATTATTTCTACGTCAATTGCCCTACAAAAGTCAATTGGTTATTCTGTTACTAAAATATAATATTTACTTCTTCATACGTATCAATGCAATGAGCTGCTGTTAATACGAATTTCGTTGAAATTAAAGAACCTCCACAGAAACTTATTCCCTGGCTGGTTGTAATGAATATAGCCACCTATAAATAAATAATCCTTAAAAATTTACTCGAAAATGGAACCCACCATGTACTTGTTACTTAGTGTGTCCATATTTTATGATCTGATTGGTATCTTTGTTATTAGAAGAGATAGAGCAATAGCTGAGCGGGGAACGTTTTAGAGAATTAATTTCTCTTTATAACTCTCATTTTAAATTCGTATAGACTTTTTCCATTTTCAGAAATTTTGGAAAAACTTAAATTTACTTATTTCAATTTTTCTCAATAACGCTTAATGCGTGATTTATTATAAACAAGGGGTAGGTGAAACAGGATGGTACGAGGTTTTCTAGGTCATGAATAGCTAATTAGAGACAAGATATTAGAAGGAGTACCTAGCAGGAGAAAGAGAAGTACTTAGAGAAAGATCTATATTACAAAACTGTTTCCAATAGTTAAGGATGTAGAACATATTAGTTTTTGGGAAATTGAGAGTTCGCACGGCCCTTGGTGAAACATACTTAATAACAAGGATAACACTTCTAAAAAGAAGAGAAAAGAAAACACTTGGCTAAGTTTCATTAGTTTTTCGGGAAATGTAAGGATAAACTAAGGGTGCAGAGAAGTGGTGGTGCGTGTTTAACCAGCTTTTGTACTAAAAAACTTTGACTTAAAGTACTATTCAACTCCTGTACAAATACCAAAAAGTCAATAGACTAAGTTGGTCATTTAAATTTTCTTCGATGTAAATTATGTAGTATTAAAGTAATGTGAACTAAGTATATTTCATCTATACCTAATTATAGCTAGGGGCTAGTGGCAATATGGGCACATTATCAGCTAGTTGTTGAAAGCCATAGATAAGTTAGTTTTGAAGTTTGTGAATAGTATAAAGAAGGTGGCAAAATCAAGTCAAGTGTCGCTGACTTTTTGAAGAAATTATTAAAAAGAAGGTGAGTTTGTTACTTCTTCACGTCTAAACGGCTGGGGCGATTTTAATAAAATTTGGTAAGGAGTTAGCTGACACCCTGGATTAACACATAGGCTACGTTTTACTGCGGGAAAATATCTTATTCCCATGGGAAAATCCATAAAAATGAATTCGCGGAATATTATAAATGCGAAAGTAACTCTGTCTGTATGGTACACAATCTCGCCTTAAATTTACTGATCCGATTTAAATGAAATTTGGTACAGAGATAGTCTAGAGCCTGAGAAAGGACATTGGCTACTTTTTAATGTGAAAAAAAGGGTTGTAAGGGGTTGAAATAGGAAAGTTCGTGCGGAAATTCCGTAATTTTTTAAGGCAGAAGCTTGAAACTTATGTTTTACGCTTTTGATTAGATATAAATAAATACGACATTTAATGTTTTTAAAAAATTTACCCTAAAGAGGATAAAATTAGCCGATGAAAGTTTTTGTGTAATGACGTCGTCCAAAAAGCTTACGGCCCAGAAAATTAAAATATTAAATGTAAAAAGTTATAGAGATTTTGTTTATTTGGATCAAAAAAAGTAGTTGGATACTAAGCTATGTAAACTATTTTAAACTATAATTAAACTATATTAATCTATAATATTAAAAATGCGAAAGTAACTCTGTCTGTGTGTTACGCAATCACGCCCAAACTACTGAACCGATTTTTAAATGAAAATTTAGTACAGAGATAGATAAGTAGATATAAAGCTAGAGGCTTGAAACTTATTTTTGAGGCTTTTGATTACATACAAATACGACATTTAAAATTTGTAAAACATTCACTCTAAAGAGGGAAAAAATAAGGCATTAAAGGTTTTGTGTAATGACGTCGGCAAAAAGGCGTACGGCTCAGAAAATAAAATATAGAAAAAAAAAATTTTAAATGCTGCTGAAAGTCATTATTCCACGCGGACGAAGTCGCGGGCATAGCTAGTTTCTAATATATATGTATATATATTAGAAAATTAAAATGAAAAATTAACTACTCATTAATGAAGGGACATACACGTCTGGCAATGAATTCATCTAAAAATCATGTTAAGGACTATTATTAAAAAAATATCAGATGCGAGCAAATGATTTTTTTGTTTTCATTTTTAATTAGTTATTAATTAATAATTCAGCGATAATAGTATGCCAGAAGTTAACCTTAGTGGTTTCTATAGTAAAAATTCGACTATGTTCAACTTCTGCTAGACGAGCTAAATAAAAAATTCTGCCACCAACTCCCTAGCTATAACTTATTAGTCAAATTCGGCCAGTTTATTTTGTAGAGTATAAAGAGACGACGTGTTTTTTTTAAAACTTGTCATCTATGTAGGTACCTATATAAAAAGGGAGTTGAGAGTTTTCTAAATCTTTTTGATTATTAATCAAATGAAGGTTTAGAAATGTGCATTTTTAGTATCTTGGTTTCTGCAGTTGTTATATATGTTCTTACAAACGTGTACTTATTGGTTTTCTACTGTGACCTTTATAAGTTGTATCATATGATTCACAAAAAAGTTGTTAAATGCCGCTTTTATCTTTAATACCTGTTTATGTTTGTTCTTAGCAAACGATAAGACTTTTTAGTATTGATTTCAATGGCACAAAATAATGTTGAATGTTGTACACATCATTAAACAATTTATGCTAGATAATGATATAGGTACCTAGCTATTGCTAAACTTATAAATTGATGAAACATATCTACCTCCTTCATTTTACTATAATAAAATAACATACAGTTTCCGTGATTTTGACTTAAGGATTAATAAAGTTTTTCAACTGTGCTTTTGAATCTTCAGTCTTTTTTGGGATAGTTCCTGTCTGGAACCTCAATTTCAATGTTTTACTCAAAATATAAACACTATAATTGGTAACATGTAGAATTATCATAGTAAATGTTCTTACTTGGTATGGGAAGGAATTGGCTGTTGCTTCATTTCCTCCTACAATTCTGTTTCCGAATGTGTTAGCTGTATATCTGGTTGAACCGACCAATATTTGATCATGTTTAATATTATCCCAGTCCCTCGATACATTGGCCTACAGAATAGCGTAATGTTACCTATTAAAATATTACAGTTGTACATATTAAAAACTTACGTTGACGAGGGCGAATGTGACGAACACGATAAACAACCCCTTCATGGTTATTGTATATGAAAGTGAATTAGGCAACTGTGTCTAGGAAGTGTAGCATTTAAATACATAGTTTTATCTATGAAATCAATTTTTAAGTTCTTTGTTCTATTTGATTGATTGTATGCCATTGATAAGTGGTTGCAGCGTTAGTGCCACTTAATTTTCAAGTTACTGTTATCGCAATCGGAAGCAAACTTATAAAAATAATAAGTTGCACTCTTTGTGATATAAGGATCGTTATGCACCATGAACTTGATGTTCAAGTATTGTTTATCATTTCGACATTTGTTTTTTATTATGGAAGAGATTAGATTAGAAGTAAAAGCTGCAACTTTTTAATAACCTTAACTTTCGTGTAACGTTCGTAATATGTACCTATGTACTTACTTTAAATCGAATACAATACGATAACAATAATTAAAACCGAAAAAATTATCAATTTAAGAAGTTGCATTACAAAAAATACTCAGAATTGGCTATATATATTTAACACATGTATACCTAATGAATAACTACCCCACAATTAATAAACTTAATAAAGTTCTCGAAAGAAATCAACTAGTAATATTAACCACCTTTATTGTCTGGTCTACAAAGAAGGGTTCGTTTCTCTCAGTAGGATACACTTACTTGGCAAATAAATAAATATATTAACTTAATTATGTACTTGCGACTTAATAACGGACTAATAAATTCATTAATTTTTCATTTACGAATCATTATTACCATTATCTCAAGAATAAATTTTACTTGTTCACGCAATTTACTTCGTCCGTCCGTCCATCTGTCAAGACCCTTTTTCTCAGGAACGCGTGGAGGTATCAAGCTAAAATTTATACCAAATACTCAGGTCTATTGTCCCTTGGAGCTGTACAAAAATCAAACTTCTAAGCCAACGCAATCAGAAGATACAGCCGTTTATGCCGCAAATTTCCGCAAATTTTCGAATCAAAACCTACAGGGTGCTTCCCGTGAACTCAGAATCTTGAAAGTTAATAAATAGGTAGAGAGTATAAAAACAACTTTGGGTACAAGTTTCACTAATTTATTGGTCAATACTCAATAATATTATTTCGACATTCACGTCATTTTCAAGAGTAATATGAAATTATACTAAAGTTAAACAATATTGAGCTACATATATATACAAACATGACTATGCGAGAGATAAGAATTAGGAAATACCTCCAATTAGAAGGGGTGTGTTTATGGTGTGTAATTCTATTTGGTGGTTGACAATGTTTGAGTTCGTCTTAATAGCTAATCTTATTTCTAGACTTTCCATTAAATTTAATTTTCTACTTTTGCTAATACAATGTAGATTTTTTACGTTATTTACATCTATCGAATGTGAATTTCCAATACAATGTTCTGATATCCCAGTTGTGCATTTATTATTTTTAATAGCTTGTAGATGTTCTTTTATTCGAATATTGATGGCCCTGCCTGATTGGCCGATGTAAAAAGCGTCACAGTCTAAGCATGAAATTTTGTAAACACCACTTTTTTCCAAATTATCAATTTTTGTTTTATTATTAACTAAAAGGGTTTTTAAGTTAACTTTGTTTACTTCTATTGGAGCTAAATCTAGTTTTCTTAATCTATTCTTAATTTTACAGCTAGTTCCTTTAATATAATTCAAAAAACAAAATTTTTTATTATCAGAAATAACAGTTGTTTGGTTGAATAACAGATTTTGCATATACAGTCTTTGTTTCTTAGTTAACATAAAATCAATTAGTTTTGGTGGGAATCTTGAAATTTGGTACGAAGCAACGTCTTATAGGACAGATAAAGGAAAAATTGCGAAAACCGTAAATTTTTAGTTACATCATATAATAAAAATATTTTTAATAACTTTAAAGTTACTACCCCTTTCCTAATGAACGCGTAGAGGTATTAAATTGAAATTCATATAAAATACTCAGGTCTATAATACCTTAATGCTGTTACAAAAATTGTTAAGAAATTAGATACAAAAATTATTTTTGAAGTATTTTTCTTCTAAAAACCTTGATGAGGGCTGAAGTTACAACAAAAATGATTATCCCTTTCATTTTACGTCTGATCGGAACTTGAAAAGCTTACGTTTTATATTTTTATATTAATTCTTAAGTGTTTTGAATTTTCTAGCAATAATATTTTTTTCATTTGGAAACAAAAGTTGCAACCAGGGTACTCATAATAGATAGGTACGAATTAAGTAAATATATCCTTTTTTTTAATGTATTTCCTGTGATTCAATTTGATAAGACATACTTATAAATAAACAGAATATTACAAAGTATATAATTAAATTGCTCTTTGTACCTTATCTTACCTATTTTGTTATCGTTATCTATTTTGATTTGATTTTTTTAATTAAAATAATCCTACAAATTAACATAGATTTAAACAGTGTTATTTTTTAAGTAAACTGGTAAAGGGATCTAAGAGAATACAAAATTAATATATTTTAATCCTTGATAAATAAATCCGGCTAATTCTTCATTTTTTATAAATATATCTAAAATTTTACTGCGTAGACTACTACAGTGTTTCATCAAATAAAAGAAAAACTTAAAGGTAAATTGGCTTTTGGTTCGTCAATTGACAATAATATCAAAAAAAAAAAAAAAAAAGGGATAACACTTCTAAAAAGAAGAGAAAAGAAAACACTTGGCTAAGTTTCACGAGGTTTATTAAAATAATCTCTAACAATATTGTTTCGGCTGTTATGCCATTATCAAAGAGTGAGAATAACAGCCGAAACAATATTGTTAGAGATTATTTTAATAAACCTCGTGAAACTTAGCCAAGTATTTTCTTTTCTCTTCTTTTTAGAAGTGTTATCCTTTTTATTAATTATGTTTCACCAAGTGCCGTGCGAACTCTCAATTTCCCAAAAATAATATCAATGTACAATTGCGTAATATGTAAATAAAAAGTGCAATAAAGAAACAATCTAAATCACAATTAGAAATGATTCTGGGACAAATAAAGTTTAAACGTTCTCATGTCTGAGTCTTTAATGATTCCAAGGTAAAGCCTCTTGGCATTCTAAAATATCTATAAAAAGTAACCTGCTACATGAATTACAAGTAACGTTATTTTTAAATTGATACTGGTTAGCTCTCAATAAGATTTCAAAAGAAAGTGGTCATTTTGGAACTGTGCCTGTGTTGTCGCCTGAACCAAAATTTCACAATTGTTGTGCCAAAACGATAAGGATTGTAGAGGGCAAATGTACTATTTAGGCGGTTGAGGAAAGGAAAGAGAAATTGGGATTATTATCAGTTTAATGGTACAGCTTACAAAAATTGCTGAAAGTATTCAATATGTAGCTGAACACGATTTTTTTAAAAACATATTGCATTGCATCACACTGCATAATTACATCTTATATTATTGGAATTTTCTAAGTAAATACACAGAAAATTTATCATGTGAAAATCTCTTTGATCAACGGAGATATCTAATTATATCAATCCAATAAAATTCACGCAAAAGTTCATAAAATTCAATAGGATTCTATAATTGAATCGTAATAATATGCAATCAAATTCATGTGAAATCGTTATAAAATTTGGAAGAATCTAATTTAATGCAAAATCTGAAAAACAAATACCATTATCAATTATTATTATCTACCTCTCTCTGGTCCTCGTCAAGTTCAGCCTGTTACTTATAACTAATTTTAAGTTTTGATTAAAATTTTTGCAAATATATAACTTTCTAAATCTCCTACTTCTTAGTTTAATTATTTAAATTTTCGTTTTTATTAATTTAAATTTTACTCGAATTTTATGCAGGACTTTTTCATGCGGATCGCATAGAATTTGGATATCACAAGATTTTATAGATTACCGCAGACATGAAGGATAGAATGCAGATCTCAACAGACTAAAGGCACGTGAACCCCATTTTAAATATTTCACAATTTTTATCAATGCTTATTTCATCGATCATAGTTATCGAACATTTATTACCAGTACTTGAGAATTATTTATCAAACGTCTGTCTAGATTATATTATACATAAGGAATTTTTTTATTATCTTATTTAAATGACCAATTAGTGGGGTAAGGTTTTGAAATGCAGGTGAATCCATTGATGAGGTATTTTAAATTATTTTGTGTAATATATATATATTCGTAAGAAATATACGTTGTAGGTAGATAAAGAAACACTCAGTACAACAATTTTCTGATGCATTAAAATACTTTTATTTTATAAATCAATCATCTTATTGTCAGGAACTTTTAAGAAATAACAACGTCACTATTTGCGGAGATCCAATCTAAAAATGACGTTACTCTCGAAAAGGAGGATGGATCGCCATTTTCACAGCCATTAGGACTTACAAATGAAGTCACACCTACCTGTAACACAAACAACAAATAATAACAATGTAGTAATTAATAATAATATGTAGTTCGTCTCTCCTGATATAAATAAAAGAAACGAATTAGCTATTCGTTAAGTCTATTGTCAATAGACCACAAAGTACATTAAAAATTTTATGACACATTTACCGTAAAATACGAATAACATGAAAGAGGACAGCATAAACTATTTCGTTTAGAGCAACTTAAGTATTGCCACTTATCATAACGTACATTCCGGTACGCATTTAGGCATTCTTTACGTACAACCAGCAGCATACCGTAAACTGCACACCGTGCCGGCCAATCACAGCAATGTAGACGTGGTAAAATAGCCCGCGAACTTTAAATTTGAATTATTAAAGTATGAACCTTTGAAATGTGATATCATCAAATCAATTTCCCTCATCACTGACATTTATCTCATAAAACAAATTTCACAATTATGATGAGAGGAACAGACCAGCACCTCCACCAGTTGCAACCATTACGGGGTGGTAACGGATCGTTTCAGAGAAAACCTTACGTATTAATTGATTGTAACGTGGCATATACTACTTACCAAAGTTCCATTGACGACAAGTGGTCCTCCCGAATCTCCAAAGCAAGCTCCTTTATGTCCGTCTCCTCCAGAGCAAATGTTTGAGTCAGTAACAAATGTACCGAACGTTACTTTACACACGTCGTTGGATATAATCGGTACGTTGATAAACCGCAGCACATCACTAACTCCAGTAGCATTTTGAGAAACGAAACCCCAACCACTTGCTATTGCCTGAGATCCCTCGAAACTTTTCGAAACGTCAGCTCGACTGGGGAGTGCAATCAGTTGAACGTACTCTGCGAAAACATTAAATTAAATTAAAATGGAGAAATAATGTTATTATAAAAGAATAGAGGATTTATAAATACAGTTAGGTACTTATAGGGAGTAAAATATATACCTATGGACAAAACAAGCAACTTCCATAGGCCTAGAATTTACAAATAATTCACATAAAGGAATAGGAAGATAGGCTTTAAAGTAAACGTTTTGAAATTTTTAGATCAAATAAAACCTGTATAGATTCCCCAAAATTAGCATTAGAAATAGATATCTGCTTAAAATCACCTAATTATCATTTTTGAGTTGTGTGGTTAAATTATTGTCGACTTCTTCAGTCTTATTAATATATGATGAGCATAAGACTTCAGCAAATTTTGAGAAACTTGAAATTGTAGGAATGTTGCCTAACCAATGAATAACTACGTATCACGTTTATTAAAACTTAATACCGTAAAATAATTGGAAATAAGAAGAGCTCAGCCCTAAAAGAGTGGCGGAAATAAAACATCAGTAGGATGCCACAGGTTTTACCTAAAATCTGCTTAAAAGATAAAACGATAGTTACCGTTAAGTACGGCTGGTGTGGGAAGAGTGACCATACCCAAATCATTCAGTATTGTGTCTTTGTTGTAGTTTTCATGCATTTTGAATTGGTCAGTTGGAATTCGTTGTTGAGTGGATTCAATTTGACTAGTGTTATGCGCCCCTAGTATTACTTCCAACGAAACAAGGCTAGTAGAAAGAATAAAAATAATAATTCAGTAATAAATTTACACTGAAAAAAAAAGTTGTTTTTCTTACATATTTTAACTTATTTGAGTTAATTTTACTGCTGAAAACAAGATTTTATTTGCAGCAAATAAGTTTTTAGGCTGTTTCACTAACTAGAAATAAGTGTGTCATGCAGTCCACATACAGGAGTTTATTTGAAAAGTTTGTTACATCTAAATAGGTGAATTATGAAAAGCACTTAACAATTTATGTAGCATTATGTAGACTAGATAAAAAATTATTTGAGCCGTGCCAATGTAGGCACTATCAGTAACGACTCGCGCCACATCGCCATTACTGACGCAGTGGACGTTAGTGAACGTTTAGTTTCGCGGGGATTTTTATAAAATACATAATTATTAGGTGTTTGTGAGTGAGTTGAGAGTTTCAGTTTTGAATTGAACAATTTGCCAATTTATTGTTGACCTGTGCCTGTTATGGAAGAAACAAAACAGTTGTTACTCTGAAATTTTTGTTTTTCGAAAAATTTGCCAACTTAAATACCTTCTAGGAGTGCTCCGTAACAAAGCCCTGCGGCCATTTCTCATAACGCTGACGAATAAAACTTGTTGATAATACTGTTAGAGAGTAAGAATTTTATGTATCGTATTTTGTTGTTTAATACAATATTTATCTTTTTCTATCACACACCTGTCTTTTTCTTGAAATAATCTGATAAATTAAGAAAAGTTGCTGTTAAGGTAAGTATTAGGTGAAGAATTTTTGTCTTAAAGGTATGTATCAGTTCTTTTTATTAGACAATGCCATTTACCTAACTTCCTAAAAATACATAACTAACATAAACAGGCTTGTAACTCCATAGTTTATAAATAACAAAAACACATGTTTTAATTAGAAAATACGTTTGTTATTTTCTCAATAGTTACTTCCGTTCACGGTGCTTTCTTCAGGTAGAACATACTTACGTACAACAAGAAATAATTGTGTAGTAGTGAAAATAGTTATATAATAAAAACGTATACATTTTAGTAACAAGATATATTTATTTTTTCCAAAATGATTATTTGTGCACACAATGTCCCTTTCAGATGTTAAAATTATCTAATCGCAACCCCTAATTTAACACCTGAAAGGGACATTGTGTGCAGAAATAATTATTTTGGAAAAAATAAATATGTTGTTTTTATTACATAACAATTTTCACTAGTACCTACACGTAATTATTTCTTTTTTTGTACATAATGATTTTTTTTTACTACACATGATATTATTAACAGAATATATAATAATTATTTATTTCAGATAAAATAGTTTGTACGGTGCATATGGGTGTTAGTTACTCTAAATACTACTTTAATCCTCACAAATGAAAATATTATCTACTTGTAGTAGAAATTTTATGTAACACAGTTAAAACATTTATGTAGCCTTCATAAGTTGCAAATAGTAAAATTACTTGTTTTCCGTACATAAGATTTTGGCTGTCCCTATATGCAACAAGTATTTTTTTTGTGGCAATGAAGTTTTTTTTTTCAGTGTATGACATGGCAATAAAGGTTATAATTAAAAACAAATTTCTTACTTGTCGTCCAAACAGTGTGCAGCTGTTAATACGTAATTAACGCTAATAAGAGATCCTCCACAGAAACTAGAATCGTTACTGAAAATAAGCGTCATGGCGACCTAAATAAACACAAATATTCTAATGTAATTTTGCATCCCTAAAATATTACTTCTGTAATAATTAGCCATTCCTGCCCTTTAAACATTTTCTCTCAAAATGTAACCATTCTCTCAAATTAAAATTAAAGGAACGCACAAAATTCATACCTTCTGTACGAGTTATTTCTCACAGAAACGCTGGAACACGTTAATTAAATTAATATTTTGTTTGTCTTTATGATATTTTTAACCCCCTGTCTGTAGCTACCCCAACTTTTTTTTTAATGGCAACCTATGTCATGTGGGGGCTCTATTAGAAGCTCTTATTAAACTCAATCCGATAATGCCAACAAAGTAGAGATCTGCTTATTCTGCTTCAATCAAAACAGTCCTCATATTCTTTTAAATTAAATTTAACTTTAAATAAGTCGCTTCCACTCACCTGATTCGACTTATATAATAAATGCCAAAAGAGACCATCTTATACTTGATATGCGCTGGGTGTGTGGTAAATACCATCAACTGTACTTCGAATATTTTCAACTGGTAAAGTATTAACCTCCGTCCTTACCATTTAGGATAATTTAAATTTTAATGATGATGTGTTGTGGAGACAGGGTACGGTCCCAAGATGAGTTTTGTGTGTTGTTCAATGAAAAATATTGTGGGAATCCAATTTCAGGGACAACGGTGAGTAGGATATCTCACAAATTTGAAGAGCATGGGATAGTTAGGGATCTACCTAAAACGGGCCGACAACCTGTCTTAAGTGAAGATAAAAAATTTTTATCAATAAATGAATGACCACCGTGGTTTCCAGAACAGACACTTGAATATTTTTCTGTATGTGGGTATTTGAAGGTAAAGGCGTATCAAAATTAATAAACAAGATAGCATTGAGGATTTAAAAGATAGGTAGGATAGGAATGGAGGTTACTAATTTACCAGCTGAAAATATTCGAATTACAGTTGATAGTATTTACCATAGATTTAGTGCATGTCAATTAGTAGGTGGTCACTTTTAGGATTTTTTGACACTTATGACTGAAACAAAATGAGCAGACTCCCTACTCTGTTGGCATTATTAGATTGAGTTTTAGAAGAGCTTCTCGTATTAAAGCCCCCACATGGCGTAGGTTACTGATTGAAAAAGAAATTGGACTAGTTACAGGTTAAGGGGCTGTAGAGAGGTTTCAAACTGTCACAGAAATACGAACAAATTTTTAGTTTCGTCAAGGTGTTTCAGCGTTTTTCTAAAACATAACATGAAATATATGAATTTTGTGTCTTACTTTTGAACAACCCTGTACCTAGTAACAATTTACACAAAGCGTTTTTGAACATTCAAACTTAAAGGGTTGAAATGGGATTATCAAATTTACCTAGAATAGAGTAGGTCTAAAAGCATGTAGCTTTGTACGATTGCTTTTTATTAAACATAACATTTTCAATAAGCTCTTCTTTGCTTACCTGATACGGTAATGAATTTGGCACAGCTTCGTCCCCTCCCACGATCCTTGAAACATCGGAGAAGGATACAGGCCTTACGAGTTCTTCAATAGTTGCTCTACGCCTAGCTACATGAGCCTATATAAACACAAAAAATTAATTTAGCATTGATCGTTAATACCTGGATATCAATGCATTACCGTAACTAAGGAAAATGTAATGAAAATTAAGACGATTTGTTTCATTTCTGCTTGTAGAAGAGACACTGTGTAAGTTTTGTTGAAAACTTGCATTATAAAGGAATATAAAGTGGTGTTGATAAAAGTCCTGTTTACGTTTTCCAAATGTTTTTTTAAAAAATTTAGTTTTGGTATAAAAACAGATTAGGTAATCATTCAGAAAATGGAAAAAAAAAAACAGTCGTAGAGATAATAATTACACGTGTAACAGAGAAGTGTACTTGCTATAATTATGTAATTCGGTCTGACACATTCGGTCGAGACAATCTTGATGTCTCTTTTAGTGCATCTGTCCCATGTTGCTCCTCAGCATTTGCTTGCAGAATATCGTACGAATAACAAAAAATGCCGTAAATTGTTAATAAGAATGCGACCCTAGAACCCAGAACTGCTACGCTTTTAGATCAGATAATAAGAAAACAATTAAGCCACAAGCGTGGTTATAAGAACACTTTACAGTATGTCTAAATCATATCTAAATTTTGAAAAATGAATTAGAGTTATTGACATTCAACATACTCGTGTTTCAAGTATATTGTCTGTAAATAAATAACTATAATAATATAGAAAATACTCCAACCCAAAGGTTAATCTGGCTGTTTACCTGTTCTACGAATAATATTTGTCGCCGTTTATAATGATCGCGTCAGACTAATCAAACAAAATCTATTGATAAGAATGACAGGGGGGCCTAGGGGGTCTGAGGCAGTTTACCAAACAGTTTTACTACAAAATATTGATTTTCGTTTTATTTTAGGTATTCGCTGCAGTTCCCGACGTTTCTCGATTTTCGAAATGCAGTGTCGTTAAATTAATATACACCACAATCTGTTAGAGAGGTATGAAACTTGTAAATAAGCTATAAGCAAGTAAAGCTAAATTCAAATTCGCAAAATATTATTAAACAGTGTCGTCAAATATGTTTCGCCAAACATCGACTTCTTCAGACAAGAGTAATCACCACTAAATATACATTTAATAAGAGGCGTTTAATAGTTTAATAACAAAGGTGGTGAATGGTCAAAATAAATTCAAGAGTGGGGAATTGTTACATTATGTTTGTTCGTTAAGTATAATGTCAAATTTTTTATTATTTAAATGTAAAACTTCCCGGCAATTGCGTAAGTGGAATTTGATTTATGTCTTATGTAACTATTTTTGGGCTCAAATAGTCGTTTTTTGAAGTTCCTGCCAGTTTGGCCAATATATACATACTTTTTGGCATAAGCACAGGCTAACCTACAGTCTCCAGAATCTTACCTTTGATGTTATTAATAAATCTTCCTATAAAAAAATGTTTTGTTTTATAAGCTATGTTAAAATCACGTTGTTTGAAATAAAAAGATATTTTATTACTTATGGGACAAAAATAAATAAATTTTTCTATTTATTGTCTTTATTATTAACTATTGGGTAAGCTAAGTTTAAGGCTAATGTACAGTTTATATCTATTTTTAAACTTTATTGCCCCTCAGGTACTTTTGTCAGAGCCTTTGTCCAAAATAGTATTACAAATTTTCAAGTCGTTTTCGGTTGCCTACAGACCATTTCACACTCCACCCCTTAGGAGGTCCCTTTTAAGTTCAAGCTAGTTTACAGGTAGACTCACCGAGCGACATGGTCTAGTAGTGTAGATCATTGCTTAACATTCGGGAGGTCACCGGTTCAATTCCGTTGCCGCCTATTTTTGTCCCAGTTTTTCCGTGGTTTTCTTGAACTATTTAGGCAAATGCTGGGGTAGTAATATTCCACAGATAGTCATTCACTTCTCTTCTGTCTTCATTCCGTCCGTCTCATCTTTCTCGCCAAACCACCACTCAACCATTCCCACGATTCCTAAAGGAGGCTGAAGAAGGCCTTCTGTCCTACCCTTCGACCATGCACTATATAGTGTAGGCCGGTGTGACATAGGTGGGAATGAATTACCCAAAGGTTTTTTTTTTTTCAGGTAAACGATGTTGTTCAAGACATTGAACAGTTCACTTTGATTTGTACATTTAGTAAATAAATAGTTAAATCCAGTGCAGCATTCTATTATTATATTGCATATTAAAACGGTTACGTCTAAATTAAAAATATTGGCATCGAAATTAATTATTTAATACTAGATTATTTAATAAAGAACGGTTGTAAAAGTACAAGGAAGAACCGATCTAAATTACAATTAGGTAAATGATTCCCCGGGACAAATAAAGTTGAAACCTTCTCACGTCTGAGTCTTTAATGATAAATAATTTAGTATAAAAACTTTCAGTTCTTTGATGCATCATATTAATAATAATGATCGTTTTTCATGGAATACTAAAACTTTAAAGGGGTTTATCGTGATCTGGGTCTTTGCGCGGTGAGTCTTGAGTTCTATCATTTAGGCCAAGTTCGATAGTGTAGGATAGCGGTCTTCCATACGTTGCTATTTCTCTGTATCCTTCGCATTTTGCGAAGGTAAACTAAATTGGGTTTGATTTTGGACAGATTGCATACTCATTACTCTTTTGACGTTCATTTCTCGGTACCTTCATTAAAGGTGTACTTTAATACATTATGCTCGGACATTTACTTAATAACATTCTAAGATACAGGCTCTTGGCATTCTAAAATACCTACAAAAAGTAACCTACTACATGAATTACGAATAACGGTACTTTTAAACTGACACCGTTTAGTTCTCAATAAGATTTTAAACGAAAGTGATAATTTTAGAACTGTACCTATGTTTTCGCCTGAACCAAAAGCATTTTATTTTATAAATTGATTAAAATCATATATCTGATTTGTTCCCACACGTATTTACTAAAAAGTAAAATTGAACCAAATAAAAAAAAAGTACGTCAACATAATACTTGGTCCATACATGTTTGTCGGGACTGTGACGGATGAAAGTTATTTGGATTTACTGGAAGACCTCCGTGGGCAAATGGTTAACGACCTAACATTAGCAAACATTCAGCATTTTATGAAAGACGGTGCCCCGCCGCACTATACAATCATTGTGCTTGAGTTTCTGAACGATCAGTTCGGAGATTGCATTAGCAGACGAGGAGCAGTTGAGGGGCCCGGGCCCAAAGATCGTGCGATCTTACCCCCTTGTGATTTCTTCCTTTGGAGTCTACTGAAAGATCGCGTCTTTGCAAGAGGGTCACGCACCATTCCACAACTCCGAACACCGAACATCGACGAAGAATTCGAAAAGCTCCGCGAATACCCTTGAACTGCTTCGCGGGACATGCTTCACAGTTGCAAACCGCTGCCGACGTTGTGTTCAGCAAGATGGCCACTAATTTATGCACCTTGCTTAACCCTTAACCTAAAGTATGAAACATTCCGTGTGTAAGTTCAAAAATTATTCGTTCACCAGTCCGTTGCGTTTTCGTTTTTTTTTTTTTTCACTTGTGCAAATCGGGGCCCCTGCATACAAGATGTGTCACAATTGTTGTGCCAAAACGATAGGGGTTGTAGAGGGCAAAATAAGTAATTTTAATAACCCTTATCCGGAAATAAAAAGGTACGTCTACATAATATACAGAGTATTTCACAATTGTTGTGCCAAAACGATAGGGGTTGTAGAAGGCAAATGTACTATTTAATTGGTTGAGGAAAGGAAAGAGAAATTGGGATTATTATCAGTTTGATGGTACAGCTTACAAAAATTGCTGAAGATATTCAATATGAGCACGATTTTTTGGGAAACACATTGCATTGCATCACACTGCATAATTACATCCTATATTATTGGAATTTTCTAAGTAAATACACAGAAAATTTATCATGTGAAAATCTCTTTGATCAACGGAGATATCTAATTATATCAATCCAATAAAATTCACGCAAAAGTTCATAAAATTCAATAAAATTTGGCAGAACCTAATTTAATGCAAAATCTGAAAAACAAAAACCATTATCAATTATTATTATCTACCTACCTCTCTCTGGTCCTCGTCAAGTTCAGCCTGTTCCTTATAACGAGTTTTAAGTTTGGATTAAAATTTTTGCAAATATATAACTTTCTAAATCTCCTACTTCTTAGTTTAATTATTTAAATTTTCGTTTTTATTAATTTAAATTTTACTCCAATTTTATGCAGGACTTTTTCATGCGGATCGCATAGAATTTGGATATCACAAGATTTTATAGATTACCGCAGACATGAAGGATAGAATGCAGATCTCAACAGACTAAAGGCACGTGAACCCCATTTTAAATATTTCACAATTTTTATCAATGCTTATTTCATCGATCATAGTTATCGAACATTTATTACCAGTACTTGAGAATTATTTATTAAACGTCTGTCTAAATTATATTATACATAAAGAACTTTTTTATTTTCTTATTTATATGAAATGAAAGTGGGGTAAGGTTTTGAAATGCAGGTGAATCCATTGATGAGGTATTTTATTTTATTTTTTATAATATGTATATTCGTAAGAAATATACGTTAAAGGTAAATAAGGAAACACTCAGTACAACAATTTTCTGATGCATTAAAATACTTTTATTTTATAAATCAATCATCTTATTGTCAGGAATTTTAATAAATAACAACGTCACTATTTTCGGAGATCCAATCTAAAAATGACGTTACTCTAGTATAGGCGGATGGAGCCCCAGTTGAACAATCTTCAGAAACTATAAACGAAGTTATACCAATCTGTAACAGAAACAACAAATAATAACAATGTAGTAATTGTCTCATGTTATTCGTCTCTCCTGATATAAATAAAAGGAATGAATTAGCTATTCGCCAAGTCTCAGAACTTTTGCCAATAGACCAAAAAAAAAAAACATTAAAAATTTTATGACATGAAAGAAGAAAGCAAAAACTACTTCATTTAGAGCCACTTATTGCCACTTCTCATAACGTACATTCCGGTAGGTACATTAACAAAGACACTTTAACTGGGATTCGCCGTATGTACATTGTTCATGTGGTCAGTTACGACATAAAATACACATAGTCCAGCCTTCTGTTGGTGGATATTTCAATCTTTCGTCACAAAATATACAAATATAATCATCTCCAATTTCACCTTCAAGTTAATTCAAATTTCTGACTGTTTCTTCTTTGGTTTTAAGTGTTTTTATTTTTGGTTAAAGCCTTTTCAGTTTTCATGTTTCGTTTTTGTACTTTTTTATCAGCTATTTCTTTTTTTAAATTTCTCTCGTTCCTTTTTTTTTTGTTTCTCTTCTAATTGCTGTTTTATTGGACTATTAGATAAAATAGGAGAGTGTTTTTTATTCGATTAACTAGAATGATAACCGTTTCCAATTACCCGAACTGAGCAATCAAAATAAAAATGGCTGCCATTTAAAATAAGGCGTGTATATACCCAAATGTGTAACACAATATTAATCTATTATTAGACACAATATGAATTTAAAATACATTTTTTTAAACCCACGGAAAGACATATTTTCAGTCAATTGTTTAAATGTTGGAAATTACAACAAAAGGGCAAGGCAACAATATTTCAGATGTACCTACTTCCTGTTACAATGTGCGCACATTTTTCAGCTTCCAACGGCGTAGCAACACTAAACAACCTGCGTTGCACTCAACGTACCTATTAAAGTATGAATCTTTAAAATATGACATCATCAAATCAATTTCCCTCAATACTGACATTTATCTCATAAAACAAATTTTCACAATTATGATGAGACACAGACCACTACTTCCACCAGTTGCAACCATCACGGGGTGGTAATGTATCATTTCAGAGAAAACCTAACGTATTAATTTATTGTAAAGTGGTATATACTTACCACAGTTCCATTGACGACAAGTGGTCCTCCCGAATCTCCATCGCAAACTCCTTTAAGTCCGTCTCCTCCAGAGCACATGTGTGAGTCTACAAGAAATGTACCGAACGTTTCTTGACACTCCTCGTTAGATATAATCGGTACCTCAACAAACATCAGCACATCATTAAGTTCAGTAGAATTTTCAACGTAACCCCAACCACTTGCTATTGCCTGAGATCCCACGAAATTGTTCGAAACGTCAGCTCGTCTGGGGAGTGCAATCAGTTGAACGTACTCTGCGAAAACATTAAATTAAATTAAAATGGAAAAAAGATGTTATTATTAAAGATAGAGGAATTATAAATACATGTACTTATAAGGAAATTTAAAAATATAGAACACACGTACAAAATAAGAAACTTCCATACACGCAGAATTTGCAAATAATTCACATAAAGGACAGGAAGATAGGCTTTAAATTAAGCGTTTTGAAATTTTTAAATAAAATAAAACCTGTATAGGTTCTCCAAAATTGTCATTAGAAATAGATATCTGCGTAAAATCGCCTAATTATCATTTTTGAGTTGTTCCGTTAAATCATTGTCGATTTCTTCAGTCCTCTAAATATATAATGAGCTTAAGACTTCAGCAAATTGTGAGAAACTTGAAATTGTAGGAATGCTGCCTAACCAACGAATTAACTACGTATCACGTTTATTAAAACTTTATACAGTAAAATAATTGAAAATAAAAAGTACCAGCCCCAAAAGAGTGGCGGAAGTAAAGCATCATAAAGATGCCACAGCTATTTCCTAAAATCTGCTAAAAAGATAGTTACCGTTAAGTACGGCTGGTGTAGGAAGATTTACAATACCCACATCATTCTGAAGTGTGGTAATGTTGAAGTTTTCATGCATTTTGAATTGGTCAGTTGGAATTCGTTGTTGAGTAGATTCATTTTGCTTATAGTTATGCGCCCCTAGAATTACTTCCAACGAAGCAAGGCTTGTAGAAAGAATAAAAATAATAATTCAGTAATAAATTTATTACATGGCAATAAAGGTAATAATTAAAAACAAATTTCTTACCCATCGCCCAAACAGTGTGCAGCTGTTAACACGTAATTAACGCTAATTAGAGATCCTCCACAGAAACTAGTATCGTTAGGTCCGTATATAAGCCTCATGGCGACCTAAATAAACACAAATGTTCTACTGTAATTTTGCATCCCTAAAATATTAGTTCTGTAATAATTAGCCATTTCTGCCCTTTGAACATTTTCTCTCAAAATGTAACCTTTCTCTCAAATTAGGAAAGTTGAACATTTTAGGGTGAATTTCGTATAAACTTACAATATATGCAATCTATTAAAAAGTGAGAAACATATCCTCCTCCTGAAAACGTATCTTTTTCTATTATTTATATAGAAGGATAAACTGACTGACTGAACCTAGCGGCATGGTCTAGTCCATTCGAGAGGTCACCGATTTGATTTTCGGGGCCGACTGCCTTTTTTTCAATGGAAACTTAGGTCATGTGGGGGCTCTGTAAGATGCTCTTATAAAACTCAATCCGATAATGCCAACAAAGTAGGGGTCTGCTTATTCTGATTCAATCAAAACAGTTCTCATATTTTTTTAAATTAAATTTTATTTTAAATAAATTGCTTCCACTCACCGGATTCGACTCATGTAATAAATGCCAAAAGTGACCATCTTCTACTTGATATGCGCTGGGTGTGTGGTAAATACCATCAACTGTACTTCGAATATTTTCATCTGGTAAAGTAGCAACCTCCGTCCTTACCATTCAGGATAATTGAAATTTTAATGATGATGCGTTGTGGAGACAAAGTACGGTCCCAAAATGAGTTTTATGTGTTGTTAAATGAAAAATATTGTGGGAACCCAATTTCAGGGACAACGGTGAGTAGGATATCTCACAAATTTGAAAAGCATGGGATAGTTAGGGATCTACCTAAAACTGGCCGACAACCTGCCTTAAGTGAAGATAAAAAACTTTTATCAATAAATGAATGACCACCGTGGTTTCCAGAACTTAGACACTTGAATTTTTTTCTGTGAGGGTATTTGAAGGTAAAGGCGTATCAATATTAATAAACAAGACATTGAAGATTTAAAAGATAGGTAGGATAGGGATGGAGGTTACTAATTTACCGGCTGAAGATATTCGAATTACAGTTGATAGTATTTACCATAGATTTAGCGCATGTCAAGTAGAGAGTGATCACTTTTGGAATTTTTTGACACTTTTGACTGAAACAAAATGAGCAGACTCCCTACTTTGTTGGCATTATTGGGTTGAATTTTAGAAGAGCTTCTCGTAGAGCCCCACATGACGTAGGTTACTAATTGAAAAAAAAATTGGAGTAGTTATGGGTTAAGGGGTTGTAGAGAGGGTTCAAACTGTTACAGAAATACGAACAAATTTTTAGTTTAGTCAAGGTGTTTCAGCGTTCTTCTAAAACATAACATGGAATATATGAATTTTGTGCTTTACTTTTGAACAACCCTGTACCTAGTAACATAATTTACACAAAGCGTTTTTGAACATTCAAACTTCAAGGGTTGAAATGGGATTATTTAATTTACGTAGAATAGAGTAAGTCTAGAAACTTGTAACTGTGTACGATTGGTTTTTATTAAATATAACATTTTCAATGAACCCTCTTTTACTTACCTGATACGGTAATGAATTTGGCACAGCTTCATCCCCTCCCACAATCCTTGAAACATCAGAGAACGATACGGACTGAGCGAGTTCTTCATTAGCTGCTCTAGGCCTAGCTACATGAGCCTATATAAACACAAAAAATAAATTAAGCATTGATCTATAGGTTCATATTAATACCTGGATTTCAATACATTACCGTAACTAAGGAAAATGTGATAAAAATTAAGACGATTTGTTTCATTTCTAGTTGTGGAAGAGACACTGTGTAAGTTTTGATGGAAACTTCCTTTATAAAGGCATATTTATGTAAAGTGGTGTTGATAAAATTCTCGTTAGTGTTCTCAAATGGTTTTTTACAAAATTTAATTTTGGAATAAAAACTGATTAGGTAATCTTTTAAGAAACGGAGAAAACAATCGTAGAGATAATACTTACACGTGTAACATAGAAATGGATTTACTAATATGTATATGTAATTCAGTCGGGACAATGTTGATGCCTCTTCTGGTGCATTAGTCCCATATTGCTCCTCAGCATTTGCTTTTTAATCAGCCCTTTGAAGTACTGTTATTTCCCTTTACCGGCAATACTGATAATTCCTTGTTGCATGTTTAAGGATCAATAGTAAAAGATTAAATGTATTTTTATATTAGGTAAATTATAAGATTTTTAGTGGCGGTTATTTTAGTAGGGGTAACGTACAACTTATATTACATTCCTTACCACGAAAATATGTTCTTTCGAAATTCGATGATATTAATAAGCCCAGAATATCGTAAGAATAACAAAAAATGCGATACATTATCAATTAGAATGCGACCTTAGCGAACGCTTTTAGATCAAATTATAATTTATTTATTTACATTCAGGTGTAAGTTAAATTATAATATAAAATATCTTGGAAGGATTTTATCGCAGTTTACATTACAGACTTTTATCCCTGTCATAAGAGTTCTTTATACAGTCCACTCTATGACGGGGTTAAAAGAATATACCTACACTTAAAATCTAATATTCCTCATTCGTAATATCTTCGTTAAAGGCATATAAATATATGATTCATCATTAAAAGAAAAATTGCATACATTATTCATACATACATACGTTATCACAAAAAATCAAAAGATGAAATAATAAATTTACTTCTTCCGTATTTAAAGTAATAATCCATTTTCTGATGGCTCTAGATCTTTTGAGTTTATAAATTTGTTTTTCTAAGAACACGACAATATTTAGATTAAAATCTTATCTAAAATTTAAAAAATGGATTAGTGTTATTGACGTTTAACATAATCGTGTTTCAAGTTTATTGTCTATAAATAAATAACTATAATTTTATAGAAAATACTCCAACCCAAAGGTTAATCTGGCTGTAACCTGTTCTACGTATACGTATACATCTATGGGCCGTTCATAAAATACGTTCGTATACTCGGGTCATAAGATATGGCGGGGGGCCGAGGGGGTCTGAGGAAACGTAACGTTTACAGTTCTCCAAACCTTTTTACTACAAAATATTTATTTGCATTTGTTTTATTTTATTTTATTTTATTTAAATATACGGGATAAAGATCCCATTACAAAATATCAATACGAAATTGATGAAACAATGTATATCATCAATTACAATCATTACAATAAACGATACTGCAGTTAATTACAATATAAATAAATATAATTAGGAAGATACAGCAATTGAGTAACAACTCTATAATCATTTATAATTTATTCCTTAATATCTACCAAGATCCTATTTAAAATTGAGATTTCTCTCTTTCCTTTTGGTAGTTCAGTAAAATCTTAAACAGTCGTTTTTCAATACACTGATAAAAGAAGATAAACAGTCGATTTTACATGAGTCTGTATCCAAATTATTCCAAAGAAATCTAAGTCGATGAGTGGTAGAGTTCTTAATCTCGTTTGATATGCAGTGTACTTCGGACAGTTTGTGTGTCTGTCTGAAGTTGTAGTTTAATTCTCTTGGTGCAAAAATAAATGAGGTATCAATATTATAGCTTTTCTGTACTATTGCCTTGTGAATGAATAATAGATCAATATATTGTTGTCTAGATGCTATTGTGTAGCTATTGAAAGTCTTTGATATTGATGTGTAATTGTGCGAGTAAGGATGCATAGGGGTTCCACTTTTGAAACTAAGATTTCTTAGAAATTTGTGTTGAATGCTCTCTAGTCGACTGATTTCACATTGGTAAGAAGGAGACCAGATGACAGATGCATACTCAAGAATGGACAGTACAAGAGATTTAAACAGGCATATTAGTGGCTCTGTTTTAGTGAAAGGTTTGGTAACAAAAACTATGGAAGCGAATAACCTGGAAGCCTCGAATATCACATGGTCAAGATGATCAGTGAAATTAAAGAATTGATTATAATATACCCCTAAGTCTCTCATGACTTTTTCACGTGTTAGAGCAAGACCATTCATGTTATAGGGATAATCAATCTTAGAAGTACCTCTGTACGTGGTCATAACTTTGCATTTTTTTATATTTAAGGGCAAATCATTAATATAAGACCAATGTAAAATGGAGTTGAAATCATCTTGAAGCTTTAAGCAATCGGAACTATGTTTTATGTTGAGAAAAACCTTGGTGTCATCTGCATACATCAGAATCTTACTATATTTTATGTGTTGTTTAATGTCATTAACAAAAATGACAAATAGTAACGGTCCAATATGACTTCCCTGCGGCACTCCCGAGGTGGCTTGAATCGGATATGATAAATTTCCATTAATCCTTATAGAATAAGTCTGTTTCGAAGATAAGAATCAATCCATCGTGGAAGAAGTTCTTCAACTCCCAAGTCTCTCAATTTACAAACCAGAAGAGAATGGCTTACACTATCAAATGCTTTGGAAAAGTTTAAGTAAACAGTGTCAACCTGTTCCTTATCAACCTTATTCAGTGTGCTGCTTATGAAGTCTGAGTAGAAGAGTAGATTAGTGTTTACAGATCTACCCCTCATAAAGCCATGTTGTTCACTGATAATAAAAGGTGCAAGCTTTTCTTGTAATTTTATATACATAATGCGATCAAATATTTTGGCAATGGAACCTATGACAGCAATAGGCCGATAATTCTCAATATTGTTTCGCTTGCCGTCCTTAAGGTATGGAGTAATGAACGAATGTTTCCATCTCATAGGAAATATACCAGTGTTCAAGGATTTATTGTAAAGGTATGCTAATGGAGTGAGAAAAGAGCAGCAACATTATTTTGTGAACGATGAGGGTATATGATCTAGACCACTATCAAAACTTGGTTTTAAATCTCGAATAGAGCACATTATTTCATATCTGTCAATTGAGAGAGTGGAAGATGAGTCCATGTTCGAAGTTGCAAATGTTCAAGGGTTGAATTATTTCTAAAAACTGATCCGAAATGAGAAGCAAATAGGTTAGCTGACTGAGCATCGTTGGTACCTTTGGAAGAGCCTAGCGTGACACTAGGTATTTAATAAATAATATAATTCAAAAAATTTTCGTAAAATATTATTAAACAGTTTCGTCAAATATGTTTCGCCAAACTTTGGTTTCTTCAAACAAGAGTACCTGATTTGCCCCACACACGTATTTACTAAAAAGTAAAATTGAACAAAATTTAAATGGAAAAGTACATCTGCATCATACAAAGTTATTTACATTCTATATTATTGGAATTTTCTAAGTAAATACACAGAAAATTTTTCATGTGAAAATCTCTTTGATCAACGGAGATATCTAATTATATCTATCCAATAAAATTCACGCAAAAGTTCATAAAATTCAATAGGATTCTATAATTGAATCGTAATAATATGCAATCAAATTCATGTGAAATCGTTATAAAATTTGGAAGAATCTAATTTAATGCAAAATCTGAAAAACAAATACCATTATCAATTATTATTATCTACCTCTCTCTGGTCCTCGTCAAGTTCAGCCTGTTACTTATAACTAATTTTAAGTTTTGATTAAAATTTTTGCAAATATATAACTTTCTAAATCTCCTACTTCTTAGTTTAATTATTTAAATTTTCGTTTTTATTAATTTAAATTTTACTCAAATTTTATGCAGGACTTTTTCATGCGGATCGCATAGAATTTGGATATCACAAGATTTTATAGATTACCGCAGACATGAAGGATAGAATGCAGATCTCAACAGACTAAAGGCACGTGAACCCCATTTTAAATATTTCACAATTTTTATCAATGCTTATTTCATCGATCATAGTTATCGAACATTTATTACCAGTACTTGAGAATTATTTATTAAACGTCTGTCTAAATTATATTATACATAAAGAACTTTTTTATTTTCTTATTTATATGAAATGAAAGTGGGGTAAGGTTTTGAAATGCAGATGAATACATTGATGGGGTATTTCACTTTATTTTGTATAATATGTATATTCGTAAGAAATATACGTTATAGGTAAATAAAGAATCACTCAGTACAAGAATTTTATGAAGCTTTAAAATACTTTTATTTTATAAATCAATCATCTTATTGTCAGGAATTTTAATAAATAACAACGTCACTATTTTCGGAGATCCAATCTAAAAATGACGTTACTCTAGTATAGGCGGATGGAGCCCCAGTTGAACAATCTTCAGAAACTATAAACGAAGTTATACCAATCTGTAACAGAAACAACAAATATTAACAATGTAGTAATTGTCTCATGTTATTCGTCTCTCCTGATATAAATAAAAGGAATGAATTAGCTATTCGCCAAGTCTCAGAACTTTTGCCAATAGACCAAAAAAAAAAACATTAAAAATTTTATGACATGAAAGAAGAAAGCAAAAACTACTTCATTTAGAGCCACTTATTGCCACTTCTCATAACGTACATTCCGGTAGGTACATTAACAAAGACACTTTAACTGGGATTCGCCGTATGTACATTATTCATGTGGTCAGTTACGACATAAAATACACATAGTCCAGCCTTCTGTTGGTGGATATTTCAATTTTTCGTCACAAAATATACAAATATAATCATCTCCAATTTCACCTTCAAGTTAATTCAAATTTCTGACTGTTTCTTCTTTGGTTTTAAGTGTTTTTATTTTTGGTTAAAGCCTTTTCAGTTTTCATGTTTCGTTTTTGTACTTTTTTATCAGCTATTTCTTTTTTTAAATTTCTCTCGTTCCTTTTTTTTTGTTTCTCTTCTAATTGCTGTTTTATTGGACTATTAGATAAAATAGGAGAGTGTTTTTTATTCGATTAACTAGAATGATAACCGTTTCCAATTACCCGAACTGAGCAATCAAAATAAAAATGGCTGCCATTTAAAATAAGGCGTGTATATACCCAAATGTGTAACACAATATTAATCTATTATTAGACACAATATGAATTTAAAATACATTTTTTTAAACCCACGGAAAGACATATTTTCAGTCAATTGTTTAAATGTTGGAAATTACAACAAAAGGGCAAGGCAACAATATTTAGATGTACCTACTTCCTGTTACAATGTGCGCCATTTTTCAGTTCCAACGGCGTAGCAACACTAAACAACCTGCGTTGCACTCAACGTACCTATTAAAGTATGAACCTTTGAAATATGACATCATCAAATAAATTTTCCTCAATATTGACATTTATCTCATAAAACAAATTTTCACAATTATGATAAGAGTTGCAACCATCACGGGGTAGTAATGGATCGTTTCAGAGAAAACCTTACGTATTAATTGATTGTAAGTGGCATACACTACTTACCAACGTTCCATTGACGACAAGTGGTCCTCCCGAATCTCCATCGCAAACTCCTTTAAGTCCGTCTCCTCCAGAGCAAATATGTGTGTCTACAAGAAATGTACCGAACGTTTCTTGACACTCCTCGTTGGATATAATCGGCACCTTGACAAACATCAGCACATCATTAACTTCAGTAGAATTTTCAACGTAACCCCAACCACTTGTTATTGCCTGAGATCCCACGAAATTGTTCGAAACGTCAGCTCGACTGGGGAGTGCAATCAGTTGAACGTACTCTGCGAAAACATTAAATTAAATTAAAATGGAGAAATAATGTTATTATAAACGAATACAGGATTTATAAATACATGTACTTATAGGGAGTAAAATATATACGTATGTACAAAAGAGGCAACTTCCATGGGCCTAGAATTTACAAATAATTCACATAAAGGACAGGAAGATAGGCTTTAAATTAACGTTTTGAAATTTTTAAATAAAATAAAACCTGTATAGGTTCTCCAAAATTGTCATTAGAAATAGATATCTGCGTAAAATCGCCTAATTATCATTTTTGAGTTGTTCGGTTAAATTATTGTCGACTTCTTCAGTCTTCTTAATATATGATGAGCTTAAGACTTCAGCAAATTTTGAGAAACTTGAAATTGTACGAATGCTGCCTAACCAACGAATTAATTACGTATCACGTTTATTAAAAGCTTATACAGTAAAATAATTGGAAATAAAAAGTACCAGCCCTAAAAGAGTGGCGGACGTAAAGCATCATTAGGATGCCACAGCTTTTTCCTAAAATCTGCTTAAAAGATAAAAAGATAGTTACCGTTAAGTACGGCTGGTGTAGGAAGATGTACAATACCCACATCATTCTGTAGTGTGGTAATGTTGAAGTTTTCATGCATTTTGAATTGGTCAGTTGGAATTCGTTGTTGAGTAGATTCATTTTGTCTATAGTTATGCGCCCCTAGAATTACTTCCAACGAAACAAGGCTAGTAGAAAGAATAAAAATAATAATTCAGTAATAAATTTATGACATGGCAATAAAGGTAATAATTAAAAACAAATTTCTTACCCGTCGTTCAAACAGTGTGAAACTGTTAACACGTAATTAACGCTAATAAGAGATCCTCCACAGAAACTAGTATCGTTAGGACCGAATATAAGCCTCATGGCGACCTAAATAAACATAAATGTTCTACTGTAATTTTGCATCCCTAAAATATTACTTCTGTAATAATTAGCCATTCCTGCCCTTTGAACATTTTCTCTCAAAATGTAACCATTCTCTCAAATTAGGAAAGTTGAACATTTTAGGGTGAATTTCGTATAAACTTACAATATATGCAATCTATTAAAAAGTTAGAAACATATCCCCCTCCTGAAAACGTATCTTTTTTTATTATTTATATAGAAGGATAAACTGACTGACTGAACCTAGCGGCATGGTCTAGTCCATTCGAGAGGTCACCGATTTGATTTTCGGGGCCGACTGCCTTTTTTTCAATGGAAACTTAGGTCATGTGGGGGCTCTATAAGATGCTCTTATAAAACTCAATCCGATAATGCCAACAAAGTAGGGGTCTGCTTATTCGGATTCAATCAAAACAGTTCTCATATTTTTTTAAATTAAATTTAATTTTAAATAAATTGCTTCCACTCACCGGATTCGACTCATGTAATAAATGCCAAAAGTGACCATCTTCTACTTGATATGCGCTGGGTGTGTGGTAAATACCATCAACTGTACTTCGAATATTTTCATCTGGTAAAGTAGCAACCTCCGTCCTTACCATTCAGGATAATTGAAATTTTAATGATGATGCGTTGTGGAGACAAAGTACGGTCCCAAAATGAGTTTTATGTGTTGTTAAATGAAAAATATTGTGGGAACCCAATTTCAGGGACAACGGTGAGTAGGATATCTCACAAATTTGAAAAGCATGGGATAGTTAGGGATCTACCTAAAACTGACCGACAACCTGCCTTAAGTGAAGATAAAAAACTTTTATCAATAAATGAATGACCACCGTGGTTTCCAGAACTTAGACACTTGAATTTTTTTCTGTGAGGGTATTTGAAGGTAAAGGCGTATCAATATTAATAAACAAGACAACATTGAAGATTTAAAAGATAGGTAGGATAGGGATGGAGGTTACTAATTTACCGGCTGAAGATATTCGAATTACAGTTGATAGTATTTACCATAGATTTAGCGCATGTCAAGTAGAGAGTGATCACTTTTGGAATTTTTTGACACTTTTGACTGAAACAAAATGAGCAGACTCCCTACTTTGTTGGCATTATTGGGTTGAATTTTAGAAGAGCTTCTCGTAGAGCCCCACATGACGTAGGTTACTAATTGAAAAAAAAATGAAGTAGTTACGGGTTAAGGGGTTGTATAGAGGGTTCAAACTGTTACAGAAATACGAACAAATTTTTAGTTTCGTCAAGGTGTTTCAGCGTTCTTCTAAAACATAACATGGAATATATGAATTTTGTGCTTTACTTTTGAACAACCCTGTACTTAATAACATAATTTACACAAAGCGTTTTTGAACATTCAAACTTCAAGGGTTGAAATGGGATTATTTAATTTATGTAGAATAGAGTAGGTCTAGAAACATGTAACTGTGTACGATTGCTTTTTATTAAACATAACATTTTCAATGAACCCTCTTTTACTTACCTGATACGGTAATGAATTTGGCACAGCTTCATCCCCTCCCACAATCCTTGAAACATCAGAGAACGATACGGACTGAGCGAGTTCTTCATTAGCTGCTCTAGGCCTAGCTACATGAGCCTATATAAACACAAAAAATAAATTAAGCATTGATCTATAGGTTCATATTAATACCTGGATTTCAATACATTACCGTAACTAAGGAAAATGTAATAAAAATTAAGACGATTTGTTTCATTTCTAGTTGTGGAAGAGACACTGTGTAAGTTTTGATGGAAACTTCCTTTATAAAGGCATATTTATGTAAAGTGGTGTTGATAAAATTCTCGTTAGTGTTCTCAAATGGTTTTTTACAAAATTTAATTTTGGAATAAAAACTGATTAGGTAATCTTTTAAGAAACGGAGAAAACAATCGTAGAGATAATACTTACACGTGTAACATAGAAATGGATTTACTAATATGTATATGTAATTCAGTCGGGACAATGTTGATGCCTCTTCTGGTGCATTAGTCCCATATTGCTCCTCAGCATTTGCTTTTTAATCAGCCCTTTGAAGTACTGTTATTTCCCTTTACCGGCAATACTGATAATTCCTTGTTGCATGTTTAAGGATCAATAGTAAAAGATTAAATGTATTTTTATATTAGGTAAATTATAAGATTTTTAGTGGCGGTTATTTTAGTAGGGGTAACGTACAACTTATATTACATTCCTTACCACGAAAATATGTTCTTTCGAAATTCGATGATATTAATAAGCCCAGAATATCGTAAGAATAACAAAAAATGCGATACATTATCAATTAGAATGCGACCTTAGCGAACGCTTTTAGATCAAATTATAATTTATTTATTTACATTCAGGTGTAAGTTAAATTATAATATAAAATATCTTGGAAGGATTTTATCGCAGTTTACATTACAGACTTTTATCCCTGTCATAAGAGTTCTTTATACAGTCCACTCTATGACGGGGTTAAAAGAATATACCTACACTTAAAATCTAATATTCCTCATTCGTAATATCTTCGTTAAAGGCATATAAATATATGATTCATCATTAAAAGAAAAATTGCATACATTATTCATACATACATACGTTATCACAAAAAATCAAAAGATGAAATAATAAATTTACTTCTTCCGTATTTAAAGTAATAATCCATTTTCTGATGGCTCTAGATCTTTTGAGTTTATAAATTTGTTTTTCTAAGAACACGACAATATTTAGATTAAAATCTTATCTAAAATTTAAAAAATGGATTAGTGTTATTGACGTTTAACATAATCGTGTTTCAAGTTTATTGTCTATAAATAAATAACTATAATTTTATAGAAAATACTCCAACCCAAAGGTTAATCTGGCTGTTAAACCTGTTCTACATATACGTAGTATTTGTCGCCCTTTATAATGATCCCATCATACTAATGAAACAAAATCTACATCTATGGGCCGTTCATAAAATACGTTCGTATACTCGGGTCATAAGATATGGCGGGGGGCCGAAGGGGTCTGAGGAAACGTAACGTTTGCAGTTCTCCAAACCTTTTTACTACAAAATATTTATTTGCATTTGTTTTATTTTATTTTATTTTATTTAAATATACGGGATAAAGATCCCATTACAAAATATCAATACGAAATTGATGAAACAATGTATATCATCAATTACAATCATTACAATAAACGATACTGCAGTTAATTACAATATAAATAAATATAATTAGGAAGATACAGCAATTGGGTAACAACTCTACAATCATTTATAATTTATTCCTTAATATCTAGCAAGATCCTATTTAAAATTGAGATTTCTCTCTTTCCTTTTGGTAGTTCAGTAAAATCTTAAACAGTCGTTTTTCAATACACTGATAAAAGAAGATAAACAGTCGATTTTACATGAGTCTGTATCCAAATTATTCCAAAGAAATCTAAGTCGATGATTGGTAGAGTTCTTAATCTCGTTTGATATGCAGTGTACTTCGGACAGTTTGTGTGTCTGTCTGAAGTTGTAGTTTAATTCTCTTGGTGCAAAAATAAATGAGGTATCAATATTATAGCTTTTCTGTACTATTGCCTTGTGAATGAATAATAGATCAATATATTGTTGTCTAGATGCTATTGTGTAGCTATTGAAAGTCTTTGATATTGATGTGTAATTGTGCGAGTAAGGATGCATAGGGGTTTCACTTTTGAAACTAAGATTTCTTAGAAATTTGTGTTGAATGCTCTCTAGTCGACTGATTTCACATTGGTAAGAAGGAGACCAGATGACAGATGCATACTCAAGAATGGACAGTACAAGAGATTTAAACAGGCATATTAGTGGCTCTGTTTTAGTGAAAGGTTTGGTAACAAAAACTATGGAAGCGAATAACCTGGAAGCCTCGAATATCACATGGTCAAGATGATCAGTGAAATTAAAGAATTGATTATAATATACCCCTAAGTCTCTCATGACTTTTTCACGTGTTAGAGCAAGACCATTTATGTTATAGGGATAATCAATATTAGAAGTACCTCTGTACGTGGTCATAACTTTGCATTTTTTTATATTTAAGGGCAAATCATTAATATAAGACCAATGTAAAATGGAGTTGAAATCATCTTGAAGCTTTAAGCAATCGGAACTATGTTTTATGTTGAGAAAAACCTTGGTGTCATCTGCATACATCAGAATCTTACTATATTTTATGTGTTGTTTAATGTCATTAACAAAAATGACAAATAGTAACGGTCCAATATGACTTCCCTGCGGCACTCCCGAGGTGGCTTGAATCGGATATGATAAATTTCCATTAATCCTTATAGAATAAGTCCTGTTTCGAAGATAAGAATCAATCCATCGTGGAAGAAGTTCTTCAACTCCCAAGTCTCTCAATTTACAAACCAGAAGAGAATGGCTTACACTATCAAATGCTTTGGAAAAGTTTAAGTAAACAGTGTCAACCTGTTCCTTATCAACCTTATTCAGTGTGCTGCTTATGAAGTCTGAGTAGAAGAGTAGATTAGTGTTTACAGATCTACCCCTCATAAAGCCATGTTGTTCACTGATAATAAAAGGTGCAAGCTTTTCTTGTAATTTTATATACATAATGCGATCAAATATTTTGGCAATGGAACCTATGACAGCAATAGGCCGATAATTCTCAATATTGTTTCGCTTGCCATCCTTAAGGTATGGAGTAATGAACGAATGTTTCCATCTCATAGGAAATATACCAGTGTTCAAGGATTTATTGTAAAGGTATGCTAATGGAGTGAGAAAAGAGCAGCAACATTATTTTGTGAACGATGAGGGTATATGATCTAGACCACTATCAAAACTTGGTTTTAAATCTCGAATAGAGCACATTATTTCATATCTGTCAATTGAGAGAGTGGAAGATGAGTCCATGTTCGAAGTTGCAAATGTTCAAGAGGTTGAATTATTTCTAAAAACTGATCCGAAATGAGAAGCAAATAGGTTAGCTGACTCAGCATCGTTGGTACTTTTGGAAGAGCCAAGCGTGACACTAGGTATTTAATAAATAATATAATTCAAAAAATTTTCGTAAAATATTATTAAACAGTGTCACAAAATATCTTTCGTCAAACTTTGGCTTCTTCAGACAAGAGTAATCACTACTTAATATACATTTAATAAGTAGGCGTTTAATAGTTTAACAACAAGGGTGGTGGATGGTCAAAATAAATTCAAGAGTGGGGAATTGTTACATTATATTTGTTCGTTAAGTATAATGTCTATTTTTTTATTATTTAAATGTAAAATTTCCCGGCAATTCCATAAGTGGAATTTGATTTATGTCTTTGTTTGGCCAATATATACTTTTTGGCATGAGCACAGGTTAACCAACAATCTCCAGAATCTAATCATTCATGTTATTAATAAATCTTTCTATAGAAGAATGTTTTGTTTTATAAGCTATTTTAAAATCACGTTGTTTTAAATAAAAAGATATTTTATTACTTATGGGACAAAAATAAGTTAACTTTTTATATTTATTGTCTTTAATACATATTAGCTTTTGGGTAAAATATGTTTAAGGCTAATGTACAGTTTCTATCTATTTTTAGACTTTATTGCCCCTCAGGTACTTTTGTCAGAGCCTTTGGCCAAAATATTATTACAAATTTTCAAGTAGTTTTCGGTTGCTTACAGACCATTTCACCCTTCACCCCTTAGGAGGTCCCTTTTAAGTTCAAGCTAGTTTACAGGTAGACTCACCGAGCGGCATGGTCTAGTCGTGCAGATCATTGCTTAGCATTCGGGAGGTCACCGGTTCAATTCCGTTGCCGGCTATTTTTGTCCCAGTTTTTCCGTTGTTTCCTTAAACCATTTAGGCAAATGTTGGGGTAATAATATTCCACAGATAGTCATCCACTTCTCCTCTGTCTTCATTTCGTCCGTCTCAACTTTCTCTCCCAAATCACCACCCACCCATTCCCACGATTCCTAAAGGAGGCTGAAGAAGGCCTTCTGTCCTACCCTTCGACCATGCACTATATAGTGTAGGCCGGTGTGATATAGGTGGGAATGAATCACCCAAACGTTTTTTTTTTCAGGTAAACGATGTTGTTCAAGACGTTGAACAGTTCAGTTTGATTTGTACATTTAGTAAATAAATAGTTAAATCCAGTGCAGCATTCTATTATTATATTGCATATTAAAATTATCAATTTCTTTATTAAAACACAAGTATGGTTACCAGACCACTTTACAATATTTAGATCTAAATCTTACCTTAAATTTAAAAAATTAATTAGTGTTATTGACGTTTAATATACTCGTGTTTCAAGTTTATTGTATATAAATAAATAACTATAATTATATAGAAAATACTCCCACCCAAAGGTTATTCTGTCTCTTTATCTGTTCTACGTATAATATTTGTCGCCCTTTATAATGATCCCGTCATACTAATGAAACAAAATCTATTAATAAGAATGACAGGGGGGTCTAGGAGGTCTGAGGAAACGTAACGTTTGCGGTTCACTAAACAATTTTACTACAAAATATTGATTTGCGTTTTATTTAAGGTATTCGCTGCAATTCCCGACGTTGCTTGGTTTTCGAAATGCAGTGTCCTTAAATTAATAAACACCACAATCTGTTAGAGAGGTATGAAACTTGCAAATAAGCTATAAGCAAGTAAAGCTAAATTCAAATTCGCAAAATATTATTAAACAGTGTCGTCAAATATGTTTCGCCAAACTTTGACTTCTTCAGACAAAAGTAATCACCACTAAATGTACATTAAAAAGTAGGTGTTTAAATAGTTTAACAGCAAGGGTGGTGGATGGTCAAAATAAATTCAACAGTGGAGAATTGTTACATTATGTTTGTTCGTTAAGTGTAATGTCTAATTTTCTATTATTTAAATGTAAAATTTCCCGGCAATTAGCGTAAGTGGAATTTGATTTATGTCATATGTATCTAACTGTTTTTGGGCTCAAATAGTCTTTTTTTGAAGTTCCTGCCAGTTTGGCCAATATATACTTTTTGGCATGAGCCACAGGTTAACCTACAATCTCCAGAACACATCTCTTTGTTATCTTTATCTTTGATGTTATTAATAAATCTTCCTATAAAAATTTTTTTGTCTTATAATTTATGTTAAAATCACATTGTTTTAAATAAAAAGATATTTTATTACTTATGGGAAAAAAATTTTACTTTTTATATTTACTGTCTTTATTATTAACTATTGGGTAAACTAGGTTTAAGGCTATTGTACAGTTTATATCTATTTTTAGACTTTATTGCCCCTCAGGTACTTTTGTCAGAGCCTCTGGCCAAAATATTATTACAAATTTTCAAGTCGTTTTCGGTTGCTTACAGACCATTTCACCCTCCACCCCTTAGGAGGTCCATTTTAAGTTCAAGCTAGTTTACCGGTAGACTCACCGAGCGGCATGGTCTAGTCGTGCAGATCATTGCTTAACATTCGGGAGGTCACCGGTTCAATTCCGTTGCCGGCTATTTTTGTCCCAGTTTTTCCGTTGTTTCCTTAAACCATTTAGGCAAATGTTGGGGTAATAATATTCCACAGATAGTCATCCACTTCTCTTCTGTCTTCATTTCGTCCGTCTCAACTTTCTCTCCCAAACCACCACCCACCCATTCCCACGATTCCTAAAGGAGGCTGAAGAAGGCATTCCGTCCTACCCTTCGACCATGCACTATATAGTGTAGGCCGGTGTGACATAGGTGGGAATGAATCACCCAAACGTTTTTTTTTCAGGTAACGATGTTGTTCAAGACGTTGAACAGTTCAGTTTGATTTATACATTTAGTAAATAAATAGTTAAATCCAATGCAGCATTCTATTATTATATTGCATATTAAAACGGTTACGTCCAAATTAAAAATATTGGCATCCAAATTAATTATTTAATAGACGTGCAACGTACAAACCAATTTACAGCTAATTTTTGTTGTTTTTTTCATACTAGATTATTTATTAAAGAACGGTTGTAAAAGTACAAGGAAGAAGCGATCTAAATTACAATTAGGTAAATGATTCCGGGACAAATAAAGTTTAAACCTTCTCACGTCTGAGTCTTTAATGATAAATAATTTAGTATAAAAACTTTCAGTTCCTTGATGCATCATCATATTAATAATAATGATCGTATTTCATAGAAAACTTAAACTTTTAAGGGGTTTATCGTGATATGGGTCGTTGCGCGGTGAGTCTTGAGTTCTATCATTTAGGCCAAGTTCGATAGTGTAGGATAGCGGTCTTCCATACGTTGCTATTTCTCTGTATCCTTCGCATTTTGCGAAGGTAAACTAAATTGGGTTTGATTTTGGACAGATTGCATACTCATTACTCTTTTGGCGTTCATGTCTCCGTACCTTCATTAAAGGTGTACTTTAATACATTATGCTCGAACATTTACTTAATAACATTCTAAGATAGAGGCTCTTGGCATTCTAAAAAACCTATAAAAAGTAAGCTGCTGCATGAATTACGAATAACGTTACTTTTAAATTGACACCGTTTAGTTCTTAATAATATTTTAAAGGAAAGTGGTCATTTTAGAACTGTACCTATGTTTTCGCCTGAACCAAAGGCGTTTGCAAAATTTTATAATTTGATTTGTCCCACACACGTATTTACTAAAAAGTAAAATTGAGAAAAAAAAAAAAAAGTACGTCAACATAATACAAAGGACAGCATAAATCAGAGAGAGTGGCCGTGTTTGCACGTATCTCCCACGTGCTCTTGATAGTTGAAACTTTTGAAGAAGTTTTTGCAACAACAATTTATTCAAAAGTAGGAAATAAGAGAATAGTGATTTTTTAGTAATTTTGAGGAAGTAGAATACGAATTAAGACTATCGTGTAAGTGTTTTTTGACGGTGAAACTGTTGCTAAGCTGCCGTTCTATCCGATAGTTATCAGTGCGACCTTGGTGCGGTCGGACGGTTTAAACACAAAAACGGTGGATTAAAAAAAAGTAATTCAGTAGGAAGTGAGATAACTAATTGGGTTAGCAACAACGATAAAGGGGACGAAAGCAAGAAAAGAAAAGCAACGACAACCGAAATAGAAGAAAAAGGACTGAAAAAGACAAATCTACAACCGAAGAGCAGTGATAGGAGTAAAATGCATGACATTATATGATTTTTAGAGGAGATGAGAAAAGATAATTCCTTAAGATGGAAAGAAAATATAGAAAAGCAGAAAAAAAGGGAAATAGAAGAAGAAAAAAGATGGAGAAATTTAAACCAAAAGATCAAACTGATGCAAGAAGAAAATAAATTAGTAAAACAGAGAATAAAAGAATTGGAACTGAAAACTAAGGAGAAATTAGAAGAAATAAACAAAGTAATGGAGATCTTAAAAGAAGAAGTCCATGGAAAAGGGAGAGAAAACGAAGAAGAGGGAATGAAGGAAATGTATGAGAGCAGAATTAAGGAAGTAGATCAGTTTTCGAAATTATTTTTCAGATTTTAATTATTTTTGTCTAGAGGAAAGTAAAGTACGTTTTGTTACTGCTCCAATATTCGCCTGTGTTTTTGGTAAAATAATTTGGGAAAAAATAATGGTACACACAAAATTTATTTCATAATCAAAAATAATAATATAATAATATGTTTTATATGTGGTATGTAGTTTTTTACCTGAATATTAGATTATTCATACAATTTACCTTATATAAGTAAATGGACAGCACGAAGGTCAATGTCAGCCATAATTAATTATTTCATAAAATTATACACACTAGTTAATTATTTTATAATTATTTAAATGTGATAAAATAACTTGTATTTTCCTTCATTAGTCATATTTGTTCTACAAAATTACTTTTTTGCAACACGATAAAACGTAACCTTAACTGTTTCGGTGTAATGTATATGAAACTAATTCAAATAATTTGTATTAAACCTCATTTCCGCTTAATTTAATTTCATGTGTTCTTTTTTAGGTGCACTTTTTCAGGATTTTGTTTTCCTGACTTTTGCCAAATGCCTATGCAGAAGGTGCATTTCTTCCATACCTCTCCAAAGATCATAATAATTATGGAGATAAAAGATAACTGAAAATGATCAAAAAAAAAAATCCATAGGTAGGTGATTTAATTTATTTGAAATTTTTTGATGATATAAGTGGATAGGTTTTAATGTTTTGATTAAAAAAAATTAAACATTGTCTGGCATTCAACGATATTATTTATGTTTTATTTTTATTGTCGCTGCTTCTGTATAAATGTGAAAATTCCATTGCATTTCAATGAAGAATTGTAAAAGAATTCTTTTCTTCCTAGGAAATAAGGGCTTAAACTTCAACATGGAGTCTTCCCATAAAAGTAGTTTCTCACATGAAATTAGTTACCTTTGGGGTTTTTTAAATTTTCAGGTAAGAAAAATAAAAATTAATAATTTTATTTTTGAAAATACATAGTTTAGAATGTGTGAACAAGTTTAATTTTTGTTTTATAGAGTTATTTTATTAGAAAATTGGTTGTAAACAAGTTCCCAAATACATCTAATTATTGTTTAACAAGAACTCGTAAATTATACAATACGTTAACTGCTTGGGTCAATGTGTGTTAAGATTGGTTTTGTAAATTTGAAAATTAAGAAGTATTAATTTTTACATTATATTAACGTAGGTAAATTTTATTTAAAAGATAAAAAGACAGTATAATAACAGAAAATCAATATATGTTAATTTTACAGGAACTTAAAACGTCAGGATATCCCGTGATGCTGAATATTGGTTCCTTTAATCCTTTCTCGAGAAAACTATTGTATCTAAGTGAAGCAAAGTACCTACCACTTTTCCAAATTAAAATGAAAGTAAAGAGTTTTTGAAAACCGAATGGCTTGTGGACGTTAAATTGGTGAGTAACTATATTTTAATTAACAGTTTATGTGCTGAATCTGAAACTTCAATTTGAAGTTGTAAAATTGAAGATATGATTTATGCAGTTTTCAAAATTACTTTTCAGATCTTGATAATGTTGTTCACACAGAAGGGAAACAAAATGTGTAATCAGATTTAACGTGGGGCTGCGCGCAACCCAATTTTTGTATTTAAAACATTACAATTATTAATAGTAAAAAATAATGGCGTCGTATCATGTACAGTTTTCGAAATTTATTTTCAGAATTGAAATGGGGGTGCGCACGTGCCCTTTTGAGGACAAAACTTTGCAATTTATATTAATAATCTTATATCTTGTATAGTTTTTGTAATTTATCAGATTTCAATAACTTTGTTTACAGGGAAGGTTTGCGTTCCACTCTTTTCTTGAACTTCTAACTTCACGATTTGTAAATGTTATTTTTTTTTTATCTAGTGAAGAACACTGATGTGTGCCTACTTATCCTGGTGTACTATAATTAACGTGTTCTCGTTTAACATTATCCGCACAATTCTCAACAACGTTACTCATCGTGGGAGCATCCTGAAGTTTATATTCTACCGTAACAACTGTCTGTTCGCCATGGAATTTTTTTCTTGGATTTGGTTTTGCTCTTTTCGCATGTTCACTTTGAAATGTGTCGAACACATAATTAAGGTGAGATTAAATTAAAGTTAATGAATAACTGCTCATCTATTAATCTCTTGCCACCGTATCTGTTTCAGGGTCTCGTTTGGAGAAGACAAAGAAGATCCATTCCGTAGTTAGATGCTTATTTATTTGAATTACTTTTTTATTTTGCATGTTCTCTTGCTTACCTCTTCGCTTTGCTTACTGCAATTCTTACTATCACGCTTCGCATTTACCCTACATGATCCGCAGGATTCAACGTTTCGTTATCTTGCTTGTTCCTTCTCATTTATGGTTCGAAGCGGAGGCCTCCCCGAGCGACTTGCCATAAACTTAGCTTTTTAGTTGTTCTTTGAAGTGTCTTATACACTTCACGCGGTCTTATTTCTAACGTCACTTCATTTCAGACTGATTGGTGTGGGTTATCTGGAATAGAAGCAATAGGCGACTGCCCAGCTCTCTCAGACGACATCTGTCCAATCTTTTCTACCAAATTCTATTAGTTTTTGTCGTTAGTCCTTTGTAGTTTAGTTGGTTAATACACTGCACTATTCGCTTACAGGTAAAGGACATCGATCGAAGACTGAAGACATCATACTTTATTCTTTTTCATTTGTTTTCTTGTATTTTTCTTTTACAGGTATTTATTTGTATTTATAAACTATTATGTTAATATTTAAATAATATATTTGTAACAAAAGAGTCCCTCTGATATTTAAAATTTTTCTGAATTGTCTTTTTGGTAAAAAAATTAAAACTAAATTCAATTGTAATCGTTGGGAATATATTGGCGGAGAAGGGTTGGCTATAAGGGGTGATTGTGGAGGCCACGGTGTATTAGAAGGACTTTTTTAGTCTAAATATAACGTTTAAATGTTAATATAAAAGTCTATAAGTTTTTCGTGTTGTAGTAAACACTACAAAAGAGAGAGTTATTGGTAGTCGTACTGAATTAACTTTTTGGTATTGTTGTTGAACATGTAGGAGTATAAATTTAACTGATTTTAATATACCTACAAATGCATTAATATGAAAAAATCAATTAAGTGCCAGAAACATTACAACTTGGTGTCTTTTTTTTTTGTTTTTATTATAACACGAACGACATAAACTTTTATAATCATGTATTTTTATTGTTGTGTATTTCCTTTTTCAGCTTTTTTATTATATTGTAATTAAATATTAACATTGTTATCATACCGAACTTGTAAAAATATATAGATAAATACTGCAATGTACATAAAATCATGTTAAAAATGTGTTGCACTTCTATTTGATAGTTGTTAGTATAGATCTTGCTTATTAAATAATGTAACATCCTGATGGTTATTAATAAACTTAGAGAGGATAAAATGTGTTTTAATTTATCCTTCATAAAGAATATTAATTGAAAAATCAAATATTTGATTTTCACATTATTTATTGATCAACCCTCGTATAAGACCAGAAATTAAAAATTTGCTTAAATTTTGACCATTTGTATCAGGAGAGCATAAGTCGCAGGAGGTATTTTTTTTATTTATTGATCAACCCCCGTATAAGCTCAGAAATTCAAAATTTACAAATTTTGACCATTTGTATCAGGAGAGCATAAGTCGCAGGAGGTATTTTTTTTATTTATTGATCAACCCCCGTATAAGCTCAGAAATTCAAAATTTGCTTGAATTTTGACCATTTGTATCAGGAGAGCATAAGTCGCAGGAGGTATTTTTTTTATTTATTGATCAACACCCGTATAAGCTCAGAAATTCAAAATTTGCTTAATTTTTGACCATTTGTATCAGGAGAGCATAAGTCGTAGGAGGTATTTTTTTTATTTATTGATCAACACTTGTATAAGCTCAGAAATTCAAAATTTGCTTAAATTTTGACCATTTGTATTAGGAGAGCATAAGTCGCAGGAGGTATTTTCGGAAAAATGAAATGTTTGAAGAAATTTCAACATTTGTATCAGGAGGGAAAGATTTTTTTAGAAACATAAATTGGTCGAAATTATGGTTTCACAGGACCTTTTATTCAAGAAATGTCTACTAAAATTTTCGGTAGTTAAAGAAAACAGGTATGTAATTTCAATTGATTTATTCATTAAACCAGTTACTTACATTTTACTACAGGAATATATATTTATAATCCTTATATAATTACACATGTAATACATTAAACTTTAGGTTCATATAATACATATATAAAATAACGTAAAAGTAATAACAATAGAAAATCTACAAATTAAGTTGCGATTATTATATTAATATAACAGTACGAAACAAAATACCTGTCAAAGAGAAAATACACAACAAATTAAAATACAATTACATCATTATAAAAGTTTATGTCGTTCATGCTGTAATAAAAACTTACAGAAAAAAGACAAACAGTTTTGTTTGTGGCACTTAATTGATTTTTTTAAATATTATTGTATTTTTAGGTATATTAAAATCAGTTAAATTAATACTCCTACATGTATATACAACAATACTAAAAAGGTAATTCAGTACGAACTACCAATAACTTCCGCTCTTTTCTAGTATTTACTACAACACGAAAAACTTATAGGCTTTTATATTAACATTTAAACGTTATTTATTTAGACTAAAAAAGTCCTTCTAATCCATCGTGGCCTCCACAATCACCCCTTATAGCCAACCCTTCTCCGCCAATATATTCCCAACGATTACAATTGAACTTAGTTTTAATTCTTTTACCAAAAAGACAATTCAGAAAAATTTTAAGTATCAGAGGGACTCTTTTGTTACAAATATATTATTTAAATATTAACATAATAGTTTATAAATACAATTAAATACCTGTAAAAGAAAAATACAAGAAAACAAATGAAAAAGAATAAAGTATGATGTCTTCAGTCTTCGATCGATGTCCTTTACCTGTAAGCGAATAGTGCAGTGTATTAACCAACTAAACTACAAAGGACTAACGACAAAAACTAATAGAATTTGGTAGAAAAGATTGGACAGATGTCGTCTGAGAGAGCTGGGCAGTCGCCTATTGCTTCTATTCCAGATAACCCACACCAATCAGTCTGAAATGAAGTGACGTTAGAAATAAGACCGCGTGAAGTGTATAAGACACTTCAAAGAACAACTAAAAAGCTAAGTTTATGGCAAGTCGCTCGGGGAGGCCTCCGCTTCGAACCATAAATGAGAAGGAACAAGCAAGATAACGAAACGTTGAATCCTGCGGATCATGTAGGGTAAATGCGAAGCGTGATAGTAAGAATTGCAGTAAGCAAAGCGAAGAGGTAAGCAAGAGAACATGCAAAATAAAAAAGTAATTCAAATAAATAAGCATCTAACTACGGAATGGATCTTCTTTGTATTCTCTAACGAAACCCTGAAACAGATACGGTGGCAAGAGATTAATAACGAGTAATTTTGATGTAACATAGAAAATTCATTGGATAAGTTATGTAATCTTTCCTCACCTTCATTAACTGCAGAATTCAACTTTTCAAATCGAACGAATGTGAGCAGCAAATCAAATCCACGAAAAATCCTACTAATGTTGATAAGTCGTCGTCTTAACTGATTCAAATATTCTGCATAATATTGCAAGTGAAGTCATCAACAGCAAGCTACGTCCATGAAGAATTATGTCATTAAATGCCAATCTGTATAAATAGATAAGAAAAACTAATTAACTGCAATGTATGTTTACAAATTAAATAGGAAGAGATAATGATAAATAAAACACTGGGTGTGTTCTGGTTTACCTTTGTAACTCCTGTCGATGACATAACAGCCGAAATACGTATCGAGAAAATAAACTGAAAACTACGGAACACACCTAGTGTCTTATTTATCATTAAATAAGTGTACCATCTAGAGCCTATATCCAAATCCATCTCATTTATTAAATTAAATAGTTGTAAAAATTATTCTTTCCCTTTTTTCTTTAACTTTGTATTGACACTTACAAAATTGAATTTAAAATTATTGTTTGATTACTTCTTTTATGCACACACAGTTGGAAATAAACAGTTTTACTTTAATTTAATATTTCCAAAGTTTAAAGTACTTAAAACTTGACTTTTGAAAGTACAAAACTTGGAAATTTCTGGGATGATTGAATGAAAATTTATGATAAAATGGTTAAATAATGTTGTTACTCACAAGTTCATTGTCAATTCCTTTTAACAAAAGCAACTTGCTGACTGCTTTCAAATGAGAAAATACATTTATGCTTTCCGGATTGAATTAGGACCAACAATGCTTCATAATACGAAACAACCAGAGTTTTTACTGGATTCCTGTAAAATGATATTTTATTAGGAAAGCATTCAGATGTAAATTACATATAATAATGGCATTGTTGCTGTTGTCGGTCATACTTTATCATCAATATGTACAAATATATAATAAAAGCAAATTAACTACACTTTATGTTTATTAATTAAAGAGTGGTCAAAATTTGGTTTTAAACATCAAAATATGCTCTTTCTATCTATCTAAATTAATTTGAAATTTAATGACAAGTTTTCAGGCTATAGCACTCAAAAAGTATCTGTATTTATGAACTTAGTTGAACATCAAATTAGGTATACCTATCTACATTATGTTTATAAATTATATTTTTTTTAATTAGTCTTTTTTTTATTTAACTTCTGTTTTCTCATTATTAAAGTAAAATATAAAAATGAATAGTCTGATTTTAATGTCGCTATTCAACTGTTGATATTTTTACAGCTACCAATAACTACTTAAAACTTAAGTATTGAAAGGACAAGACAAATTTAATGAAAATTTAACATTAATACTTTTTAGTAAAATTGTTACTCACATATTCATTATTGTAGTTCTCTTTTTAATAACAGCAACTCGCGGCATGTGTTTTTAAAAGAAAAAGGGTGGTTCCTAGATTGGACAAACAGTGCTCCATAACACAAAGCGTCAGTTTTTACCGGGTTCCTGTAAAATTAAATCTTATTGTAAAAGCGGTCAGTTGTAATTCATTTACTCTGTTTAAAGGAATTGTATAGGTAATTAAATGTAAAAGTAATTCCAATTGCTTTTTGTTATGTTACTATGTAACATAATAGTGAAATAAAAACAATCGCATGTATTCCTCACCTTCATCTTCAAAGTAGTTCATGTTAAGTCAACAACAAAAGGCCAGTTAGAACGATATTTTATTTTTCTTTAACTTGGTCAATCTGTACCTAGGAAATGGAAATAAGAATTAACCACACCGCCATACATCCAATAAATAAAACGAGAAATGAAATAAAACTAAACTCCAAAAAATAGGTAAAATAGGAAGAACATTAAAATGGCATTCAAGACATCGCGAACACACCCAGTCAGTAATGACGATTATATTGTCGTCTGTCAAGGATACGGACTTATAGATAATTAATAACCATAGATACACGATAATGTGGATAAAGTAACTGATTTTTTTTCCACCAGATAATAAATACTGTATCATAAGCACATAAGAGTCTCATTAACCTTTATCCTTCCGTTAAATTTAAATTTATACAACAGTTTTTTAAAAAAGTATGACCGACAACAGCAACAATTCGGTAACTATGGCAACATACAAAAAATATAATGGCTGACTACAGCAGCAATGCGGTAACCATGGCAATATACAAAAAAAAGCATGGCAGACAACAGCAACAAAGCGGTATCTATGACAACAAACAAAAAGTATAATGGCCGACAACAGCAACAATGTGGTAACCATGTCAACATACAAAAGGTATAATGGCCGTCGATTGTAAATAATTAAAAAGAAAGAAAGAATTGTTGACAACAAAAATCATAATGAAGAAACCGAACCGATAGCAGTAATTTAAATTCCAAAATGCGCTCTTTCTAGCTGCCTAAATTAATTTGAACTACAAAACGAGCTGTAATACTGCAGTGCATCTCTATTCGTGAACTCAGTTGAAAACTAGATTTTCAAAACTTTGTTTGTTGACTAAATATTTTTTTGGGAATCGAATCTAAGTGTTCTAAGATCTAAAATGTCCTCTTTCTTCCTGTTTAACAGAATTTAACGACAAATTGATGAGCTATAGTTCTTATATGTGCTTTTGTAATTAGAAACTGAGTAGGAAACCAGATTTTCGAAGTTTTGCTTATTGCTAAAAAATCTTTTTAAGAAAACCCAACATGTGTCTCCTAGGCTTTCAACTAATGCTTTCTAGCCGTCTAACCGAATTTGAACTTTAAAAAATGTTGCAAATCAGCAATGTGGAAGATCATGTTATTAAAGTAATTTTATTCATTACAGAACGGTATTGTTAAAAATTGTGAGTACTTATTCCTAAAATATAAATCTTTGTTCGAGAATTTCAGTTTAACACGAAAAGTATTTAAGTTGAAGGGTTTTTATTAAATTTGTATCCTGCGTTAGACTCAAAGTATTTAATTAACAATTTACAGATACACTTGAATTGTTGATATTTTCTATGTAAATCGAAACTTAAAAAATTATAAATATAGTTACAATGAGAATGCTGTAATTGATGACCTTCATTCAAGAATTCATGTAAATAAGAGAGAAATGTTTAATCTTGAAAAAGTGAACTTTAATGACAACGAATTAACAGATCCCTTTAGTCATAAACTTAAATCTGATAAAAAAAGGTGGCAATCTGCTTTTTGAGATCGTAAATGATTTTTTTTTTCGTTGTAGGTCTAGTGATGTTGATGCATTTGAAAAAGTATTACCGAACTAATCATCCCTTACCATGTAATGTAAAGTATATTTGCAAATGCAAATTATGTATAAATCTAAACATACATTGTAATGCATATTCCAATAAATGACATAAAAATCCGGGTTGGTAAAACACCCACAGAGAAATTACTTTTATATGAAAAAGGGATAATACGAGCCCTAACAACTAAATGTTTAATTTTATAGACGTTTGTTGTCATTCTGGATTTATTTGAATGAGAATCAGATCCTTTGCAAAAAATATTTTTGTTCTTCTTAAGACATACATACACTTGACTAAGAAGTTACAATTAAGAGTATTCGATCAAAAATTTAAGAAACAATAACTATTTAGAAACTTACGTTTCGAACTGTTTTACTTTTATTACTGTCAATAGTTTTTAATTACTTTTGTTTATCACAATTAATTATAACGATTTATACTAAACTAATGACAAACGCATATTTACCTGTCTTGTACTAACGACCAGTTATTGCAATTAAAAAAATTACTTATATGGGCGACTTTTTACATTTTATTGCACTAAAAGATGTGTATCAATTTTTTGAGATGAAATATTGCAACTAGTATAAAACCATTAAATGTTCAAACACATGATTGTTAAAGGCTCGTAGTTGTCGGCGATACATGTAGAACTCAAAAGAATAATTAATAGTAAAAAGAACACCAATTTCAAAATTATATTTTAATATTGCACACAAGAATTGTCTTACCATACAATGGCTTTTGTAAGTGGAAGAATTCTTTCAAAAAACTTTATTTTTATTACAATTATGGATGGGTACCTTTAACTCCACATTGTTTGTCAGGATCTAGTTTTACCATAAATAATAGTTTTAGCCATTTAAATGATTTGTTACCCTCTGACATCGAAAACGATCAATGAGCGTAAAATGCAACCACGATGCGTTACGGACGGTGATGAACGACGACCAAATATCAAAATAAGACAAATTAAAATTGTATTTTGGTAAGTAGACTTATTACAATTATTAATTATTATATTTTAAATCATAGCAACCTAAATCCTACATAAATTAACCTTTAACATATAGGTACACTACTTTTTTCTCAATAAGCTAATTTCTTTTTACTTTTAAATGTTATGCATCTATTAAAGGTTTAAAATATAAGTTATGGAGAGTTAAGGTTGCTATAATTTGAAATATATCTACTAATAGTGCAAAGAAAATTGATTTATGAACTTTTTGAATGGCCACAACTCAAAAATTTATTTTATTTCGGTACTTGGTTGTACCTTGTTTGTTTGTACTTGGTTCTTTCGATGTTTGAGCGTGTCATAGGTATTTACTACAAAATTTGTACCTACCCAATGTTTAAACAACCTTATAGGTTCAGGTGGGGTAATTGTGAACGATTTTGGAAGTCTGACTTTTGAAGCTCGATGTATCTTAGATGAAGATTAAATTTAGGCGACTATATTATTAATTTAGGTCCTTGTTTGGTTTTAAGTGAATTTCTGCTGTTAAATATGCAAATTCGGATTTTTTTTTGGTAACAGTACTCGTAAATGGCCTCATTATACCAGCTGTGGTCGTTGATTTATCGAAATTCCCTATGGCGTGCTGATGAGAACTACTAAGCTTGAAATAGTAAGCCGATCTACATCTGGCAGAGTTAATAGATAATGTAACGAATTTTCTAGTTAAACTATTTATTTAAACAATTATTTATTTAACACTATTTATAACACTTAAACACTAACTTAGAACTACCATTTATATCACAACAATTCACTTATTTATATAACAATTTATTTATATCACTTTGTCTATTATCGGTTTTAATTCGCGCACTGATGCTTTCTTCAACTAACTGTCCTTTGGTCCAAAGATGATCACTTTATATACACCTTTCGAACTTTCTAGACAATGAGTAATAATTAGAAAGTCCTCGATTATTCCAGAATTGAACTTGTTACTTGTCGCCGGAGAATGATTTACATCTTGTAAGTTGATAACACGAAAAGTAACGTGTACGCCGTAAGCATGTTAGTGATAACAAGTACATGCCACATATTGTTATCGCGCACACGTACTGTGTCACTGGTCGCTACAATAAATTATTGATCAGAAACTTGACGTTCGGTTCTTTGCTAATTTATTAAAGAATCATTCATGCGGACCTTTTAAAATTAATTATATAATAAATACACTATATTAAATATATAATTGTAAATCAGGCTGCAAAAACTTAAGTTAACAATTACTCCTTCACTTATTAACGCAGTCGAAAACTTAGGGGTAAATGTGAACAATAATCTTGTTTGTACTGGCTTTATAAAGGTTTTTAATGAGGCAAAAATGAACAATTCGCTTTCAAACGTGAATTCCAATGAAAATTATGTTTACAAAGCTGTGTTCACAATTACCCCAAAAATTATATATTATATAGAAATATTTTCACTGTTTAACATAAAATATTGCGACACTCTTCCTCTGCTGTTTAGCGCGCTGGAGCATCCAACCGTTAAAAGTCTTCACCACAGTCTATAATTCCCATTAGTTGCAACAATCAAGAGTCCTATTTCATCGAAATAAAGAGCCTTTATACAATTACCTCGGTTTCACAATTATCCCACCTGACCCTAACACTATTTGATAAAATTAACTTACCATCTTCAATTTGTTATAAATCCACAAGGCAACTAATATAACTGCATTTTCTTCGTGAAGAATCCACAACATTTACGTGCAATGTATGTTTTAATCAAAGGAAATATAACTTGGTCACTTGTTGAACTAACCACACATGACACAAAAAATTACATACCTGTTAAAACCAAAAATTAATGCTAAATTCGAAACATTAGCGTTTTTAAACGTTTTAAATAGGAAAACTATAAAACAATTTGGTTAAAATCTGCCGAGAACCACGACTGAAATAAAAGTGAAAGGCAGAGATAGTTTGTTGAAGATCATATCAAAGTCAGATTAATCAGCAACTCGACAGAAAACACATTCAATACTACGATTTTTTGTGAGCACTATTATTTTTTGCAATGACGTAGTTAATTCATACAAACAATACATCACACCGAAAGATATACAGAATGTCAAAAATAATAAAACTGTGAACGTAAAACTACTTTGTAATTTAAATAACCAGTTAAGTGGGAGTTTGAAAATTTGAAATTCTACACATAATAATTATGTATAATACTAAATGAAAATGGAATTTCATTAGAAAAAAATACTTTGAAAGTTTACTTTTTCAAAAAAATTGTTTTAAATCTTGTAGTCTTGTGAGTCATTTACCCTCGCAGGGGTTGAAACTATATTGTTAATAATAATTTTCGTAAATGTTTATTTTCTCGGGGATTCACAGATTTATACTATTGCATTAATGCCCAAAATTCCTCCATTCTTAGAAATTCGATATACTTTTTTATGTGACCACAAAACTGCAACATTTTATATTTTTATATATAAATAGGGAACGTACGTCAAAATTCTAAAAAATGGGGCAATTTTTGTCATAAATGCTATGTTTTAATCTTTAGACCCCTGGGACAAACTCTTTCTAGACTAACATAATATTATTGACAGAAAAGTAAAATAAGTAAATACAAAAGTATATTTCAAAATATGTAATTAAATGTAAAAATTTCCTTCGTCTGATACTTCTCTTACCTTTTCGGACCGAAAAATCCCCTTATAAAGCCTCGCCCTTTGAATAACTTAGTATTTTAGGATAAATATAGGTATTTGTTTAATTTATTGATTTAGAAAATGAAAAAGATATTTTTGTTTATTAATTAAAAATTCAAATTTACGCTACATTCAGCCTCAGATATGTTCGATCTAACATATGCAATATTTTTATAAATACTTATCTTTCTAAAGAATACATACACCAATTAACTGTAGGTACGTATGTGTAAAACAAGAGGGAGTCTTTTTAGCGAATTTATTATTAAAAAAAAATTAAATTAAATAATCATTTAAAAAAAAAAGGAGTCCAAACAACTCAAAATGTAACAACTATTAATAAAGGAAAGTAAATTATTATATACAAGAATTAAAATGAACACAACTTGTAAGTACTTGCTTTAAAAAATTAATTTAATTTAATTTCATTTTATGAATGTAAAATAATTAAACTTAATAACAAATATGGTCAAATAAATAAATAACAATGCACCAGATTTTGTATATACCTACGTATTTGTATATTACGTAAAAGTAAAAATAATGTGTTCTTCTTATGTTGATTTGTACTAACTTATTATTTATTATTAATACGTACGTAATTACGAAAATTTATTTAGTTTTGTTTCTATTCAAAACAGACGAGTTTATTTATTTACTGGGTTTTAAAAGGTACGAATGTAAAATTTACGTGAGTTTTTTAGGCAAAAGCTACCCGATAGTAAGTTGATGCATAATATGATTAATAAATACTGCAGGGGAAGAGGTACAAAACAGATTACGTTATTAAAAAAAAGTATTTTGAGATATACCTACAGAGTGTTCCAAAATGAATTAATGTAATTTGGTCTTAAATAGAATACTGGAAAACAATTTTATATTCGTATTTGCAACTTTTTCCTTTAAGAATAGCATTAACCAAAGAAGATAAAATGTAACAATGATACGGGTAGGTAGGTTTTATTTTGTAAGGGTACCTGATGGTAATATACAAAATTTTAATTTTTCTAAACTTTTAAATGCGGCATATTTACTAACAAGATTAAAATTTACTATCGAAAACAAAATTAGATCAAAACCAAGAATAGTGTCGTCTTGATGCATCTTATTTTGTACCAATTCCGCCACCCAAAATAAATACGTTTCCGAAAACAATAATTACGTCCTATTTACAATACTTACAAAATTAGATCATGCATTTCACTTGCACGTGTGCATCTCTATCGATTTTATACACGTCTTGCAATGCACTTCACAACACCACTTGAAGTTACACTGACACCTCTCCTTCAGAACTGTCCTCATTGTATTGTATCCTCTTCCGCAACAAAGAAGATTGCAACCGTCCAGGTCCTGCGACGTTCTGTTGCACGTTCGTCCTTGCGTCCCTAACGAACCCACCGACAAATTTCTAAGGCAATAGTTCGGCGACTCTTCCAAATACAGCAAATCGTTTGCTGTTGGAAGGCGAAATCTCGAGTCGCGGATCTGGAGTTTTCCACGTTTGTTTACGCGAACTTCCGTTGCACCGTCGTATTTATCGCGTAAATAGTCTCCTGAAAAAAAAATATATAGTAGGTAATGAAGTAAATAAAACACTAATCATTCACAATACAAATTGTCTCGTGGGTATCTTATCAGAGATTATATTTTACGATAAAATAAATGCTGACTTTTGAATCCTTAATGACAGAATGATCATTACATTTTACCAAAAGGACGATGTACATTAATGGATTTGAGTCTTGTTTGTTGTACAAAAGTACTTTCAGAAGGAAGTGTGCTTAAAGGAAATAAATATAAATAAAAGTATTCAGAATCCTGCCAAGAACGACAAGGTTAGGAACCAATTCTAATTCAGTCAAAGATCCATCGATTTTTGCAAATGTGCTTTACACAATTAGTTATTTGAGTTTTTTTTTATTTCCCTTGTAGTCACACAAAGACCGTTTAGGAAATGTTTCTAAATACATAAAACATAATGTGCTAAGTAGCTTTCTGGTAGAGAAAGGGAATTCTTTTACCTGACATTAAATTTTAACAATTGCAGAAATGTAGATATGTACCTTACGTATAAACTGTAAAGTTTTAAAAGTGTAAACCATGTAGTAGGTGGTAAGCATTGTGTGCAAGCAAGCAAGCGGTTATTATTATGGCATGTAATTTCGATATTTTAAAACAGACAGACAGTCAGTCAGTCATGCCCGTTTATGTCTGTCTGACTTTTGTCATTGTAGTCGGGGGATGGGCCAAATGAGTAACGACACTCCACTTAAAGTCGAAAAAAGGATGGGACACATAAAATACAACCAACACTTTTCGTATTGCGAACAATGGCGCTTGCGATTTAACATCATGCCCGAATTTATATAATTACCTGTAATTTTGTTTAATTACCTACCACTTTTATTCGCGAAAACAACAACGGGAATGCCGAGGAAGTAAATAGGTGGTTACGGACATAATTATTAGGTATAAAAGAAAATTCAGTTACAAAAAACACATATTAAAAGTTTCAGTTCTCAACAATAGCATTTCAACACTTGTTACCTTGTTGGTCATCTTCAAAAAAAGAATTTTCTGTTGTATTCCCTTGAAAATGATCTGCAAGGGTTGAAATAGGTAAATTCAAAGTTCAGTTTCTCAACAATACTGTTTCAACCTTTGTAGCTTTGTGAGTCGTAATAAAGAGGAGAATTTTTTGTTACACTCTCTTTACAATCATCCACAAAGGATAAAACAATATTGCTAAAAAGTTAAGAGTTTAATTGTTTAATAATACCTACTGTTTCAACCCTTGTGGCCTTTTCGGTCATCCTACAGGTTGAAACAATATTGTTGAGAAAATAAACTTTTAATGTAACCCAGTGGTTTTTATTACTTAATCCTCTTTTTGTATCTCAAGAGTTTTGTTCATAAGGGGAATTATCAACCCTAAATAAAAAGATCAATATTATTGATAATTTTTTAGTAGTTATTTATTCTCCTAAGAGTTCACAGATTTACATTATTGTATTATTAGCTAAAATTTTTTCTATTCCTAGAAATTTGAATTCCTTTTTATATATATGAGCACAAACAGCAACAGTTTTTTTATTTTTATATACAAATAGAGTAATTTTTGCTAAAAATGCAATTGTGTTAATCTTTGAATCCTATTACTAGAAAAACATCAGTACTATTGATAAAAATGTAAAATTATTTAAATTTAAATTTTCCTTAGCCTGATACTTTACTTAAAATTTTTAGGATCGAAAAAGCTCATAATAAAGCCTCATCCTTTGAAGATCCTTACTCAGCTATAAAAGTGCCCTACCTATGCATATAGGTAATATTTTAGAGTAAATATGGGCATTTCTTTAATTTATTGTTTTGGAAAATAAAAAAATATTTTTCTATTAATGAAAAAATCAAATTCACGTTATAGTCAACCTCAGATATGTAGAATGTAAATGTAAACTGATTTGCATTAACACAATCCAATGCGTATATATGTGGGCAATAAAATCTGAAGGGCCATGTCGTTTTTTTCAACTTTTAAAATGTAGGTACTAGATTTCGTTCATTTAGCTCTTTTTAAATTTTTCAAAAATGTTTCACAACGAATTTGATGCACTCTCTATCAAAATTCACTATAATTCTGTTAATCTAATTAAAAACAAAACATATATTGAAATATATATACTTTTCAAATAAATTCCTCTTTTTGTTTTTCGAAATCAACGCGGAGAAAACAATCATGAAAATATTGCTAGAATTGTAGTAAACATGACTAAAAAATCTGTCAATTATATGGACGACCAGACGCTCAAGGAGATTTTACTAGAAATGTCTAGTCAATCTACGTTCGGTGTTGGGACTGAATTCTAGTAAAATTGACTTGATTAGAAAACATTTTTTACAGTTCTTATCACTAATTTTACTAAACTATTCTCATTCTAGTATTTTTTTCTTTACGACACGATAAAATAATCGAGAAGTAGAGAAAAAAAGTCTATTTAGCTTGATTATTCTAATACTAAATATTAGAAAGAATGAAAAATTGTTTTACACCACCAAGTACATTTTATGAGAATTCTTGTATTATTTACTAGAAAAATTTTGCTTGACTCATCAAGTAATAAAATCATGATTGTTTTTCTCCGTGAATCTTTTAAAAATGATACCATATCTGTACCCTTAATGCGTCTATTACTGCTAAAAATAGTAATTCCTACACCTCAAAATTAACATTTACTACCCCTTATATGAAAAATTGGCAGATAAAGGGACAAAAGATCGCGTGACAAATTCATCTTCATATTACCTATTAAGCCTATAAAAACTCATCTATGTTCCTCATATTTTTCACACTCATACACTCAACCCCTCCCAGCCCCTGGTCTAACGGTTTAACATCGAATTAGGCATTATCTCATTATTACTTTTTAATCTCGACATAAATTCGATCGTTTAGGATTTTTGATACTTAAATAAAATTGACGAAAGAAAAAAAAATAGATACGAATGGACTTTGTAACGGACATAAAAGTTCCCTAAATCCTCCATCGACCGGTCCGTCTATAACTATTTCTTATTACATGATAAGCGTTTTAAGGCACTCGTTAATAAAATGACATTAAAGACTACAGACGAGTAATAAAAACTCAAGAGTAATTGACGTATATGTACTCATGGGTACGTCTGTATGCAAAGCCATCGTGTGAGGTCGTATCGAGACAACCACAGTCACCTATTATGTACTCATTTGTACAACATTTATGTAAAGACTTACTGCATATAGTATGTAAGTATATATAAATAGAAACATACGTACATACGTATATCAAGATTTCAAAACGCACAAAGTTAATGATTGTGCTACCTATATTGTCTTTACTCATCTCATCAGTAATAGCTGATGGTATTTCGTATTTGAAAAACGCTAAGTATTCAAGAGGTCACTACTGATTGGCATTTGGCATTTGGTTAACAACGTGTGTTCTCTTCTTCAGAAGAAAATAAATCAATTAGAGTGTACGTGCTAAAGTTTGCAGTCCTCTCAAGAACCACGGGAACGGGAACTAAGTGACTACCAGCGATGATCGAAAATGACACGTTAACAAAAGGAAAACAATACAAATTTATGTTATATTATAAAGACCTAAAATTAAACTACTTGGGAACCAAATAAAAATTTAGAAAAAAATTAAGATTTTGACGTGTCTACCTACAAATTAGGTATATGGGTCAATACATAATGATAAGAGCTTTAGGGGGTTGTGTTTGAAGTTTCAAGTCCTTTGAGCTTAAGCTTAAGAGCACTGTACTTCAAGCCTTTTTGCGAACACGTAGTTGAGGCTTTTTGTAATCCAATTACTATACTACTATAAAAAAGTGCTTTGTAATTTATAATTTAAAAAAATACCGGCCAAGTGCGAGTCGAACTCGCGCACCGAGGGTTCCGTACAAACCTGTATATATGTGATGTAACTAAAAATTTAAGGTTTTCGGAATTTTTCCTTTATATGTGCTATAAAACATTGCTTCATGCCAAATTTCAAGATACTAAATCGACTGGAAGTACCCTTTAGGTTTTGATTCCCTTGCAAGTAGTTGCGAGTTTGAAAATATGCGGCTTAAATTCCTGATTCTTTTGATTGCGTTGACATAGGAGTTTTATTTTGTTACAGCTTAAAGGTATTATAGACCTGAGTATTTGATATAAATTTCAATTTAATACCTCTACGCGTTCATGAGGAAAGGGGTAGTAACTTTAAAATTATTAAAAATATTTTTATTATATGATGTAACTAAAATTTTACGGTTTTTACAATTTTTCCTTTATCTGTGCTATAAGACGTTGCTTCGTACCAAATTTCAAGATTATGAGTTCACGGGAAGTACCCTGTAGGTTTTGATTCGAAAATGTGCGGAAATTTGCGACATAAACGGCTGAATCTTTTGATTGCGTTGGCTTAGAAGTTTGATTTTTTACAGCTTCAAGGGACAATAGACCTGAGTATTTGGTATAAATTTTAGCTTGATACCTCCACGCGTTTCTGATAAAAAGGGTCTTGACAGACGGACGGCAGACGGACAACGAAGTGATCCTATAAGGGTTCCGCTTTTTCCTTTTGAGGTGCGGAACCTTAAAAAGACCTTCAAAGTGCTTCAGGCTCTTTAAAATTGGATTCCATAAGCCTGAAGCTCATTTAATATACTTGAAACTAAAACAAGGCTTTCAAAAGGGTTTTAAGACATTTGATGTATTTAACCCTACTGATGTACACAAAACAAGTCCTTATAGTGTGGTGAAAGATCTTTTCACAAGTTCTTTAAGGCTTTTTATGTATTTAAAATCCATTTTATGTAAATCAAACCCTTATAGTATGAAAGAAGTCCCTTTCACAAGTGGTAAGGACTTTAAAAATTTAATAAGTTTTCGACGCATGTAATTAGTTCTTGCATTTTAGAATGTAATTGGGACTTTAAGGACCAAAGCACTTTAATAAAGGACTTTGTGCTTAATGAGGGCTTTACCCAGGTCTGATGGTAACTCATTCAATTAAATCCAATTAAACTTTTTAATGTCACTTGTCAAATATCTATCGATTTTGTCTCGTCTTATCTAGAAAACCAAGACAACATCAAAAACAAGAAGAATTAGTTGATAAACTTCTCTTGCCAAGAATTTTTGCTAGTGATTTTCAATATTTCCCGTTGTTCGAACTTAAAAATATCAACACGTTAATCATAATTTGCTAAAAGAATTTTCTAAGTAATTCTTGTAGATTAACATAGATGATTAACTTATAAAAACAGTGGGTTTATGTCTCTTTAATAGCTTAATATAAAACCTCAAAAATATTTTTTTCAGCCCTTTCAAGTCATTTTCAGGAGAAGAAATTGTCAGCAACATATTCGTAAGAGAAGCTTTTCCTCTATCCCTGCAAGTGTTGATTTTTGAAACACGTAAATTTATTATTTAATTGCTTTTTGAAGCAAACGAGATTTGTTGTTTACAATTTTTTAGTTTATTTGATTACTGTTTGCAATAGTTGCAAATGCTTAAGTGTGTTTACATAATAGGTCTTTGACGTGACTATTACCTAGTGCACATTAAAAACCATAAAAACTTAAAATGTTGTAAGCAATTTATTTAAAAGAAATCAATTAATCATTTGAAACAACAAACGCCTGCAGGGACTGACAATGTGGGGATTAGTTTCTCTGTGAAAATTTTCCGTAGGAATATCTCCCCTTACTGCTATTCTATTTAAAAATAATAATCTAAAAAGTATCCTTTCTTGTTGCTAACAATTAATTTTAAAGAAAATTTTAAAGGTATAATTTTCTTAGTCTTGTCTGTAAATCTTAGGTCTAAAAATTAAATTTTGAATGTAGCTACTGCAGTTATATTGGGAAATAATTAGGGGAGTATTTCAGCATTCAACTATGAAATTTACTACTATAATCTACAGACCTAATAAAAACAACGACAAAAGGTGTTAAAAAAATGGACAATTTTTGAAATTGTGTTACAGTTTATATCTGTAGATAAATTAGGTACATGAAGGCAATGCTATCAAAATTTCAAAAATTTTCATGGTAGAGATTAGAATACAACACAACCAAAAAATTATCTAAATGTTAAATAAACAGTTTTACAAAATTAAGGCAATAAGTATGGCAAACTTCTGTAGGTGGGCGCGCTTTACTACTTTCTACAGAGAAGAACAGTCTTTGTTCAACATTTAACACTGTATTTTTAATACAGTATAGCGTGAGAGTAGGTACAGTATTGGAGATGTTTTTTTATTTGAATGAAAGCATCAAGAACAAGGGACAAAGTGAAGGAATTAAATGTCCGTGGGAGTCGATGACGGTGCTTCATGTTATTTATTTAGGTAATTCGAAATACCTCCTTACCAACGCTAGAAAAGTGCCAACTGGAAAGTGTGATTAATATTTTAAATTTCCGGTATTTGTTTTGAGATTACCAAATACATTAAGAGGTAAAGATAGCTCTTGTGTCAGATAAATACCCGGTCATTTATAATAATACGTTTAGGCCTACGTCTTTTTCTTTCTCTTTGCTTCGACAAGGGAACCGGGATCTGTACAGGTACTTACTTATTAATTTTATCGATAAAATTCCGTGAAGTTTCGTGAGAATGTAACACATATCGAAATATTATTCGATAAGCCAATAATGGCAGAAATACGTAATATTGATGTCTGCAATGGTAATTGGCATGTTTAAAGGTTTAAAATATGTGTAGAAATATATTTTACTTTCAGTTTTAAAAAGTTTACTTCAAGGGTGATTAATCAGGGACATTATTTTGCTGTCTGGTCAAAATTGCGTACCAACGTATTTTACTTCTTAATAAATCTACATAATATACAGGGTGAATTTTAAAGTAACTGTTTCAAATAAGTACCTAGCCAATAAAATATCTAATAGATATACAGGGTTTTTCAAGTTGATGGGCTATTAGAAGTATATTAATTAGTAGAAGGAATTCAATTCTGAAACTTGGGCTCATTTTGTTATTGTTTATGCCGCTTCTTTTAAAAATATTTTCAAGTTCGATTTACATCCGGTTATACCGGAAGTCGACACCAACTTTGTTATTTTAAATGGAATGGTTTATTTTTTACGCTGAATTCGAATAAAATGTGTAATTCTAAGGTAAGTTTGATAACCAACTTGTACACCTACGACGATCGGTTTCTGAGTTAATTTAATTTATAGAAAAAAAATCGCTACCGCAACCCAAATTATAAAAAAATCACAACTTATACAAAATACGACTTAGGGTGTTGAAATTTTTACTAGTAATAGCTGAATATTAGTGCTAACGCCTTGACAAAATTGAATTAAATAATTTATACAGGACGTTCAAAATAAAATTCTAAAATTGAAAAACTTCAAAGACGAATTACCTCGTTTTTTCAAATGGCACTTACTATTTTTTATTTTTTTAATCGATTCCTTTTTTTATCCTCTTTCGATCTATATGGATACTTCCTATTTTATATAAAAATTTTGGAATAATTTTGAATTATTACTTAAAATAGTGTGGCAAAGCAATATTTTTAATTTTTTGTAAATAGTGTACATTTTTTTTCAAATTTATATTTCTTTCTTTTGTAAATATCACTTCAATGAACTTCTTGTCTTGTGCATGCCTTTGTTTCCTTTCTATTGTTCCACTATCGCTATTACTACTTTTACCTAGAATTTCACACTCACCTGTATCTGCATGCACCCCTTACTAATAGCTGGTTTTGCCCTTAATTGCTTTCTTCTGAATTCTGTACTTTCCTATCTATTCAATTCTACGTATTTATACAACTAGTGTCATCAGCCTTACTCTCAGTACTTTTCTTTCTATCACATCTATTTTACTAACAACCCTTTTGTATAAATACTCTCTAAATTTCCTTTCTCAGGACAGTCTACGCTTCGCTCCAGTATTAGTAAGTTGCCTACATTGTTTATGTTTATTTTGTTGTCTTTGTTATTATTGTTGTGATTGAAATTTTGTTACTGGTTTTTTCTATATCTTTTGCATCTTTCATCTTTGTTATTGTATATATCTGCATTTCATGTTTTGTTCATTTCTGTACATAAATTGTTATTTTTTATTGTTAGTGTTTTCTTCTGTTTGTTAATATTTTTATTAATATTAACTTTAAAGACGCTAAAGTGGTGACCCCGTGTATGTAAAATTAACAGTTTCATTTTAATTTCAAATACATTCACATAAACAATAGTATGGCTACTGATAAGTGCGCGTCGCAAAATGCAGAAGTTGCGACATCAATTGACCGCGTTGCCGTAAAAGTGCCAGCTTTTATCCCGTCAGATCCAGAACTTTGGTTTTCTATGTTGGAAAGCAGTTTTGACACCGCGGGTATAGTGCAAGACAACACTAAATTCGGTTACGCGTTAAGTGGTCTCGAGCAAAAATACGCTCTCGAAGTTCGCGATATAATTTTAAAACCGCGTAGTGAACGAACCTACGAGCTCTTAAAAAACGAGTTAATCAAACGTATGGGTGCATCGCAAGAACAAAATACCAGACGTCTACTGGAAAACGAACCCCTGGGAGATCGCAAACCTTCGCAGTTCCTACGACATTTGCGCAACCTCGCCGGCAGTGAATTCCCGGAACAGGTTCTTCAAACGCTTTGGTTAACCCGTTTACCAAAACATATCCAGGCCCTCTTAGCTGCGCACCAGGATCTACCGTTGGATAAAAGAGCTGAAATCGCGGACACCATCGTCGAAGCATATGGCCAGTGTAACAACGTCTCAGAAACCTCCACGTCTACTGTAAACAGCAGGTTAGATTTCTTGGAAAACGCCCTGACAACGGCGCTTCACGAGTTAGCGGCCATAAAAATTAACCAAGGACCACAACACCAGTCTAGACGTTTCCCAACGAGATCACGCTCCCGTTCACGTTCGCGTTCGCATTCGCAACCAAAGAGCGAAATTTGTTGGTACCATCTTCGTTTCGGCCAAGCAGCAAAAAGATGTACCAAGCCCTGTAAATACGAAGCCAATTCTCCGGGAAACGACATGGGCAGTCGTTGATGGCGACCGACGACAGCAGCCCTACACTACTATCCCGCCGATTATTCATCACCGACAAGTCTGCGAAACTAAAGTTCCTGATCGACACTGGTGCTGACCTTTGTGTGTTCCCACGTTCCCAACTTCCGGAACCAAGAGAGAAGTCGAATTACGAGCTCTCCGCTGCAAATGGTACTACGATATTCACATATGGGACACTTACGCTGACTCTGGACCTCGGACTTCGACGACAGTTCACGTGGCGTTTTGTCGTGGCTGACGTTTCAAAGCCCATCATCGGCGCCGACTTCTTATCGCATTTTGGACTGCTCGTGGACTTGAAAAACAAGCGTCTCCTGGACGTAACCACTCATCTTGCATCACATGGGAGAGTGATTGAGTGTAAGTCACCATCTGTTAAGACAGTTTCAGGTTCGTCACCATTTCACGGCCTATTACAACAATTTCCGGGAACGACCCGGCCAGGAGGAACTCCCACGTATACTTCTCACTCGACTAGGCATCATATAATCACCACTCCCGGACCACCTGTCGCGCAACGACCACGACGACTCGCGCCAGACAAGTTGCGTGCCGCAAAAAAGGAATTCGAGGCCATGGTCAAATTGGGCATCGCTCGTCCTTCCAAGAGTCCCTGGGCATCACCGCTACATATGGTCCCGAAAACAGGCGATGAATGGAGACCCTGTGGCGATTATCGCGCCCTAAACGCTAGGACATGTCCCGACCGGTATCCTGTCAAACACATACAGGACTTTTCCCAATCGCTCAGTGGGAAAACCATATTTTCCACGATCGATTTGGTACGGGCGTTTAACCAGATTCCTGTCGCTGACGAAGATGTCCCCAAAACAGCCATCACGACACCGTTCGGCTTGTTCGAATTCACACACATGAGTTTTGGGTTACGCAATGCCGCACAAACCTTCCAGCGGTTTATCGATGAAGTTCTGCAAGGCTTAGAATTTTGCTACTCCTACATTGATGACATTCTAGTTGCTTCGGTGTCGATGGAAGAACATCTGGACCACCTGCGGACATTATTTGGTAGATTACAACAATATGGTGTAATTGTCAATCCATCCAAATGCGTATTTGGCCAACCGGAAGTAAAATTTCTTGGCTACCTTGTTTCCGGTTCCGGCACACATCCGTTGCCTGAAAAAGTGGACGCCATCCGATCCTTCCCGCTTCCGCAGACGGTAAAGAAACTCCGCCAATTTCTGGGAATGGTCAATTTCTACCGACGATTCATCCCGAAGGCCGCGAAGATCCAGGCGCCACTCAACGACCTTCTGCAAGGCAACGTGAAAGGCAATCACCCCGTTTCTTGGACACCGGAAGCTACGCAGGCATTCGAAGCTTGTAAAGAAGCCCTTTCGCAGGCTACGCTGTTGGCACATCCCAAAACGAATGCAACCCTGGCAATATTTACCGATGCATCAGACTACGCCGTGGGTGCCGTCTTGCAACAGCTAGTGGACAATCATTGGCAGCCCTTAGATTTCTTTTCTAAGAAACTAAGTCCTGCCGAAGTGAACTACGCCGCCTACGATCGGGAGTTGTTGGCAATTTACCTTGCGGTAAAACATTTCCGATATATGGTGGAAGGTCGAACTTTTACCATTTATACCGACCATAAACCAATAATCTACGCCTTTCGGAAGAAGCACGACCAATGTTCCCCACGTCAAGTCCGACATCTCGATTTTATAGCCCAATTCTCCAGCGACGTCAGGCACATTTCCGGGTCTGAAAACATCGTTGCCGATACTCTATCCCGGGTAGAGGAGCTGCACGATACCCTGGACTACGAGGCACTCGCAGAAGAACAAAAAACGGACCCAGAATTGAAGGAACACCTCAACAGCGATTCCTCACTCAAGATGAAGCTCCTGCAATTACCAGGTACCACATCATCAGTTTTTTGTGACGTTTCCATGCGTACCGTTCGTCCATTCATCACAAAAGGGTTCCGAAAAGCTGCTTTTCACTCCGTGCACGACTTGTCCCATCCAGGAATCAACGCGACTGTCAAACTTGTGACGCAACGTTACATTTGGCCGTCCGTAAAGAAAGACGTTCGTTAGTGGGCCCGTTCCTGTATCGCTTGCCAGCGTTCCAAGATAACGCGACATGTGTCAGCTCCCGTAGGTTCATTTCCGCCTACGTCATCGAGATTTGACCATATACACATTGATATCGTCATAATGCCGCCGTCCGAAGGATATAGGTACTGCCTAACGATGGTAGACAGATATTCCAGGTGGCCCGAAGCTGTCCCTATTCCCGACCAGGAAGCATCGACCATTGCTCGTGCCCTATACGACAACTGGATCGCCAGATTTGGGACTCCTTTAAGAATTACTTCCGACCAAGGCCGACAATTCGAGTCGTACCTTTTTAAACAGTTAAGCCGTTTATTAGGTACGTCTCATCTCCGAACGACCGCCTATCATCCTTCAGCTAATGGTATGGTAGAACGTCTGCACCGACAGCTTAAGGCAGCTTTAATGTCTCACCAGACCAATTCCTGGACGCGAGCTCTACCAACAGTGCTATTGGGAATACGATCTGCCTGGAAAGATGATCTTCAAGCTACCACAGCAGAACTATTGTACGGAGAAACGCTGCGACTTCCTGGTGAGTTTTTAGGATCACATCCAGATTCTCCTACTCACGAAGATGCATCAGAATTCGTCAAGGAACTCCGTACAATACAACAAACACTGCGACCCACTCCAGAACGCCGCCATGGAGATAAAAAAACTTTTATCTTCAAGGACCTCAGCACAACGAGTCAGGTCTTTATTCGCCGCGGAGGGCCGAAGGAGACGCTTCTACAACCGTACGAAGGCCCGTATACAGTTGTTCAACGTGCGGACAAAACCTTCGTCGTCCATGTCAAAGGTCGAGACGTGACGGTATCAGTAGACCGCCTTAAACCGGCCTACGTCATGGCAGAACCACCCGCTGCATCGATAAACCAACAAATTGTCCCTGGAAGCACGCCATTGCCACAACAGTTGCCCTCCAACGAGCCGCCGATCATAAAAAATTCAACAACAAGGGCTGGAAGGCGAGTTCGTTTCCCGGATCGTCTGCAAGCAGGATTTCCGTAACGTCCTGTTACTAGCAGGGGGGTACTGTGGCAAAGCAATATTTTTAATTTTTTGTAAATAGTGTACATTTTATTTCAAATTTATATTTCTTTCTTTTGTAAATATCACTTCAATGAACTTCTTGTCTTGTGCATGCCTTTGTTTCCTTTCTATTGTTCCACTATCGCTATTACTACTTTTACCTAGAATTTCACACTCACCTGTATCTGCATGCACCCCTTACTAATAGCTGGTTTTGCCCTTAATTGCTTTCTTCTGAATTCTGTACTTTCCTATCTATTCAATTCTACGTATTTATACAACTAGTGTCATCAGCCTTACTCTCAGTACTTTTCTTTCTATCACATCTATTTTACTAACAACCCTTTTGTATAAATACTCTCTAAATTTCCTTTCTCAGGACAGTCTACGCTTCGCTCCAGTATTAGTAAGTTGCCTACATTGTTTATGTTTATTTTGTTGTCTTTGTTATTATTGTTGTGATTGAAATTTTGTTACTGGTTTTTTCTATATCTTTTGCATCTTTCATCTTTGTTATTGTATATATCTGCATTTCATGTTTTGTTCATTTCTGTACATAAATTGTTATTTTTTATTGTTAGTGTTTTCTTCTGTTTGTTAATATTTTTATTAATATTAACTTTAAAGACGCTAAAATAGGAAGTATCCATATAGATCGAAAGAGGATAAAAAAAGGAATCGATTAAAAAAATAAAAAATAGTAAGTGCCATTTGAAAAAACGAGGTAATTCGTCTTTGAAGTTTTTCAATTTTAGAATTTTATTTTGAACGTCCTGTATAAATTATTTAATTCAATTTTGTCAAGGCGTTAGCACTAATATTCAGCTATTACTAGTAAAAATTTCAACACTCTAGGTCGTATTTTGTGGAAGTTATGATTTTTTATAATTTGGGTTGCGGTAGCAATTTTTTTTCTATAAATTAAATTAACTCAGAAACCGATCGTCATAAATGTACAAGTTGGTTATCAAACTTACCTTAGAATTACACATTTTATTCGAATTCAGCGTAAAAAATATACCATTCCATTTAAAATAACAAAGTTGGTATCGACTTCCGGTATAACCGGATGTAAATCGAACTTGAAAATATTTTTAAAAGAAGCGGCATAAACAATAACCAAATGAGCCCAAGTTTCAGAATTTAATTCCTTCTACTAATTCATATACTTCTAATAGCCCATCAACTTGAAAAACCCTATATACAATTCTCGTGTCACAATGTTAGTTACCATCATACTTCTCCGAAACGGCTTGACCGATTTTTATTAATTTTATATGCATATTCAATAGGTGTGAGAATCGGCTACTATCTATTTTTCATACCCCTAAGTGATAAGGGTTGTCCACCCCTAACTTTATTTTTTTATTTTTTGGACAATATTTTTTTTTTTATTTTTTATGATTTGGCATTAAAAAATACATATAACCCTTAATTTTCATCTTTCTACCACCAACCCCCATTTTTTAATAGCGATATTACTACTGTAACAATCTTCAATTCTCAGTGGTCGATAACTGATCAATTATTTATTATCAATCGATTAGTCATCCCCGCCAGGCGTCTACTGATGTCACTACTCACCCAGCAAACAGCACGGAGTGGGGATGAGAATGAAGCGGTTTTTTTTAGAATGTTACAGGGAGTTCAAATATGTTCTAAGAAGTAAAAGAATGTTTTATTAGGTATAACATTTCAGAATGATTTGGCAATGTTCAAGAATGTTCCAGAATCTTGAAGAAGATTCAAGAATGTTTAAGAATGTTAAACTAAGTATTTTTTGATTTTCTTAAATAAAATAGTCATAGGAAAATTAAAAATGAAAAAAAAATCAGTATTGTTCATTTCGTTACAAGAATAAAAGACGCCTGTGTGTATTTTTGCAATTTTTTCGATGTATAATTCTCGATGCAAAAGTTTTTGCACCCAATTCTGTTTATTTTTGAATAGAGTGACCACTGTGTTGATTAGGTCATTTACTAGTTAGTTTTCGATAATTAAGACAGAATTTTTGCAGATTTGTACTAGCAATGGGCGAGGATCTCATAGAATTTTTCTCTCAACCCTGTATGTCAAGTACCATAGTGGATTATGTAGATTTTAAGCCATTGTGTTGATGATTCCTGAACGTTTGATTTTAATGTGGTTGATAGCATAAATTCATTTATCAAACGTAAAACTCGATTTTCTTCATTAATGAAAATCGATGTTTACAAACGACCGCTATTCATCTCCTAAAAGTTATTCCAATAAAGATTGTGTTTGAAGATTAATATTAGCCGTCGACATAATCACGTATTCGGCCGAAGTATTTGCATGTAAAGATCAAACAATATCTATTTGTTTGACAATGTTAGTGGATACGCACTACGCACATAATATCTACGTGAATTCGAAAGCATGTTATGTATGCTATAAGATTTGAATGTTCACCGCCTGCCACAGGCAGATAGAGGTGTTGATTCGGTTGTGGCGGTTTCTTTTGTGGTCCAAACGAATGTAAAGAGCTTTTTCGTGTGACCATAAATATTAGCTCTTTACACTACAAAAGACATTTTCAAGTGGAAACCTAATAAGAAAAGTCCCGAAGAAAATAGAGACATGCTGTGATAATTAAAGTAAATAATTACAGGTATTAAGTCTGTTTTAAAGGCGTTTCACAAGGTAAACTTGAAGGATGTTTGGAGAATTAGAGTTAGTTCTAAGGCAAACAGTCTTTCTTGCTATTTTTATTTAAGGGGTTGCATAAATATATAGCTGCATCTATTTATTTAAAGAGCACTTTTAATGTTTTATCGATCGTATATACACATATATATTTTAAAATTGAAAGGATTTTAGGCTCTTCAATTTCAAGAAACAAGGCTTTTTTTTAGATACTTTTTATCGAAATTAAATTTTTGTCTTTTTTGGGTTTTTAATGAAATTTTTAGAAACTCTACCTATATACTTTTTGGTTACTGAAATAATAAAAATGTTCTTAATAAAAGATTTCTTTTATTCTAGGACCTTAATAAAAACTAGAAAATGAAGAATTAATCTTCCAAAAAGAAATTTAAAATTACAGGTAGGTATAAACTTTATTGGCATTCTACAAGATAAATTTGTAGACTTGGAATTCTAATTTAAAGGGTGGCATAAAAATTAAACTGTGTACCAGTACGTTTTTATAAAGAATAGCTTTAGTCAAAATTTTGTTTCATTAAGGGGCTGTTCATAAAATACGTCACACAAAAATTAGCTTTTTTTGACCCCCTCCCCCCGGTTGTCATCCTGTGTCACACTTTCTGTGACCCCCTGTAATGTTACGTCACAAAAACTAAACACCCCCCCCCCTGAACATGATAAATTTTGATTGATATTCACAAATTTTGATAGTCAAAAATATTTATTTTATTTTCATAATAACATTTAAATAAATTAATAAATATATTTTGTAACTAACAAATAAATGATATTTCTATTTATCAGAAGTCCAAGGATTCTGTAAAATTCAGTAAAATTTTTTGATGAACGGCGAACGTCAAGTTGCCATTGACCCACCGTCCCCCCTTGTCACATCTTGTCACACTCAGCAAGACCTCCCCCTCTTGTATGCGAACGTATTTTATGAACGGCCCGTAATTGTTTTTGAATTTATTTGAGAATTTATAGAATTTTAGGCCCTTTTCAGTTTCAAGATTAAGGTTTTACCTATACGATTGTAAAAATTCTAGGACTTTCATAAAACTTCTACAATATGTATTAATTTATGTACTGTTTTTTAGTTATTGAAAAATTAATAAAATTATATTAAAGGAAAAGTTGCTCTTTATTCAACGGCTCTAAAAAAACTAGGTAATAACCTATCAATAAAAAAAAACAAATAAAAAGTAATGATTTAAAGGAAAAATTAAATTGTTATTAATTAAAAAAAAATATGATTAAAAAGAAAATGTGTGGAGAACTAGTCCTGACTTCTTTTAATTTTGTCTTACTTTGTTATAAAAATTTATTTTGCTCCGTTTTTATTTCTTTATAATAAGTAACACTCTTTTTCAAACCTTTACTATTTAAATTTCTTAATGTTTTTCAGAACAAATAATCTTTTATGTGTATCATGTTGTGCACTTCTAGGTAAGACACTCACTTTTAAAATTTTTATTTGAGAAATACGTAGTACACCTGTAACTGTAAATTTTTATTTAAATAAACACAACTTCATTTTTTTAAATATATTAAATGTATTTATTTTACGATTGACTTAATTTATTTAGACCCGACTTACTTACCTAATTGAAGTGGCTATAGATACGAGATACGTATGTGATATGATTTTTACGTGGCAGTTGATTTCTATTTTAAAATACATTTCATTTAAAAATACAACATATCTATATATCTGTAAGTATGATGCAGTTAGGTAATGTATAAACTACTAATCAAACGTATTACAACATGGAAATATGCAGCTAATTATTATTGTAAATTACCATGTCCCAGAATGTTAAAAATTATTTAAAAACTACTTATTTCTGATTAAGTAGAACCATTTAAATGGTCTTTAATAAGAAGCCGCAAACACAGTTCTCATAATATTTATATGGAAATGTGTTAAGCCCGGAAAAAGTAAACTTTATTTAGATTATTGCAAGTGCAGCAACGTTTATGAATATTCAAAATATCTACTTAATGATCAACAATAATCTCTGTTCTGTAAGAGACCGCTTCCTGTAGGTTTCTTATTAAAACACACCTGCTCAAAGAGTACCTATAGATAAGTTTAGAATTACATAACATTCAAGAACATTTTAAATTGTTGCGTAATATTTTATTTTCGATTAAAAAATTATGCATTAGGTACTTGGTGTAAAAAGAAAATAATTAAATGGTGTATTTCTTGAGTAGAAAAGTGTTGTTTTATAGCTTTTTTTATGGCAGTAGGATAACATAACGACGCGACGTTTCCTTTCTAGTTAAAGTTACTTTTTATTAAATATGTTGAGGAGAAACTTTCAAACAAATGCATAAAAATTCGAAAAAGTTTTAATGAGGTTGAAAAAAAATTGTTGTCACTTACCAACTTCTCGAAAATTTGCCAATTGTTGCCAGCAAGTAATTAAGGAACAAGACCCCGATACACCGTGACATTTACATGTAACTCTTGACTTCTTTATTACTGCCTGCAACAATAAAAAAGGAAAATAGTATTCATCAAAAGTTATCCCAATAAAGCTCATAATACATATTAAGTTATTGCTAGCTTATCACCATCTACCGACGTTTCTTAACACCTGTAGTAAGTTAGTTGTTTGTTTTTTTCAGGGAAAACCATTAATCATGTGAGCTCAAAACCTCATCAAATTTCATTGAAAAGGAGAAGGAATCATTGCAAATCTCACGTCAACTTTTTAGTTTAAGGAATTGTTATAATTTAATTAAAAGCTTATCACTGGGTAAATTTCACATGGGAGAATCTCACATTATATCTCAAATTTCACTAAGGGAGGTAGAGGAGTTGAAATTAAAAGAAAAGAACCTGTCGTAATTAATTATCGTCACCTTATAAACCATTTCTGCTGTTAAAATTGATAAATAGTGACTATATTTGGTCTGCAGGCTTCCGTGGTTGGCTTCGTTTGTCCAATGGTTTCCGGGTTGGTTCCCACGTTGTCGATTTACTTTTCTTGACGTTTCGAGAGTCATATCGCTCTCTTCTTCAGAAGTTCTGAAACTGGAGATCTTGTGCTGCTGTTGGTTTTTATATCCCTGGTGGTCGTTGATCCGTGATCCGTGAAGTTACCGAGCTGTGACGTGGTTGGTGGTCCATGAAGCGTGAAGCTTTGCTGTAGTCGTTGGATTTTTGAAATGATTCCCTTCCAGATGGTTGGTATTTTCAATCCACGATCCCGATTGTAGTTGTTAGGGTGCTTTTGTATTTCTATTGCTTCCTTATATAATCTAGGCCAAAATCTTCCCTCTCTTGCTAGTGCCTTGGTTTCGTTCCACTGTATTTCGTGTCATGTGTTGGCAATATGTTCTGCCACTGCTGACTTTTCCTACCTCTTATGTGTGAAATCGCTCTTATGCTCCAGTTTCAGAACTTCTGAAGAAGAGAGCGATATGACTCTCGAAACGTCAAGAAAAGTAAATCGACAACGTGGGAACCAGCCCGGAAACGATTGGACAGTGACTATATTCTTTATCAACTTGGTTGAAACCCCATATATCTTCTTATATGTGCTAAATATCGGTAGATAGCGACAAACTGTTAATCACTTGTTACTAAACACACTAAAATACAAAACGGAAACTGGAAAGGGCAATAGAGACCAATATTACTAATTTTACGATTGATTTATATTAACGAATGTAGGCTACACCTTGCGATTGTTCCAAGTAGTAGGTACATTAAAAAAAGTCGCAGCACTTCATAAGGAATCAATTAAAAGAAAAAAATGATAATAAACACTTCATCAAACCATTCGAGTGTATGCAAATTAAAATGAACGCGAACACGATTCAAAGCAATAAAATCAATCCATTTTCGTTTTATTGGTGAAATTAATTAAAATGAAAGTTTGTATTATAAATATATGCGTGTCTATATAATAATTGGGAACCTCAAGAGCACGTTAATTATAACTAATTAACAGCAACTAGTACGTAGGTAGATGATTGGACAATTACTAGAATTTTTTGATACGTAGTTGTTTTTTTGAGCATAGGTATCAAAACCGATTTTTATAGGACCGTTTATCAAATTTTTAGCATTTATTAGCCATACGCAATTTAACACAATCGATATTCAAATATCGGCGTCGCCGTCGAGTATAATTTTATTAATGTTGAACTTGTTGGAGTGTGAAATAGGCCAATTGTGTTGAATCATGCTATACGCAATTAGGTTGGTTAAGTATCACTTATTATAGCGAACGAAATTCGATTCTATACCATTCATACCCCCATGAATGCATGCACATGCTAATGTAAAATGTAATGCCGAAGAATAATAAGACTTACCCTTCTGCCGGCTTCGTTATTATGCAGATTCATGAGAGATCGGCCTTGTTCTTTTGAACCCCTTTTGTATTTTCGTTCTCGTTCTCTGACATCGACAAAACCTTGTGTGAATCTGTAAGGAAAACAGATGCATTTAGGAGCCTGTTGTACTCCATATAAACACACTTTACAAGTACAAAAAAAACACAAACTTAACATAATAATAACATAACGTAGGTACCTATGTAAAAGTGACATGTACATACATAAGCACTATGTTATTACAACGAATAAAATGTTTACGTGTTTTAATAATGCATGATACCTACCAAATAAGAAGCTTGTATTCGGATTTAACTTGTATGAATATCTACATTGGTCAAACATTTTGGAATATGATTTAAAAAAAGTTTTCTCAGGAAATGCAAAAAACGAAGGGAATTTTATTTAAAAAATGTGACCGCTGTTGATTTTTTAAATCTTTATTACATTTGTGTCATAGAAATCTCATAATGTATAAATATACATGTTAATCGTACTATTGAATTCACATACTTTATACTGATTACGTTATTCATTATAATATTTTTTAAAACATTAATCTAGTTTTTTCCGTTATTTTGCATTTCCTGAGAAAACTTACCATACTTATGTATATTTTTTCACACCATCAGGAAGTAGATATTTCAACGAAGAAAAAGCCCACCAACGTTTTTAAGAAAGCAGATACTTTGACGTAAGAATTTTCGATTGAAAATTAGGGTGGTTTTCCGATATTAAGTAAAAATAAGGTGAAAAAATAAATCTTTCAAATCAAAAAAATTACAGCGTGTTTGGGACAAAAAAAGGTAAGTTTTCACCAAATTTCGTGAAAAAAAAGTTCTTTGTAAAAGTTAAAAATAAAAAACCAAAAACTTGGTTATTTGAATTTTTCACATAAATTTTGGGGTTATGTGAAAAAAGTTTAAATACAAAAGTTGTAGATCTTTCTATTACCTACAACTTTGCCTGTTAAATTTTTTCCATAGGACTTGTAGTTTTTCCGGAAATCAAGGAAAACCGTTTTTTACTCTTAAAAACTCACCCCCTTCCCCTTCCCGACCTCAGATCGCCCGTAAATTATTTTTCCTTTAATTTCTGTTATATTCTCATCCTTTTCCAATGGGTTTCATCCTACTATAATTTTTTTTGGTTTCAAAAATTATCGACCCTGGTCTAAAAATGCAATTTCTTAACTAATTAATTTATAAGCAAATAATCAATCCAGAATCGCATCATTGCATAAGGAGCTCATTGGTAACGCCTTTCTATTATATTTAAGTACTTTTATTTTTTTAATGGAGCATGAAGAAGCAGAAGAAAGAAATTGTTCAGTACAATCTACGATAGTTTTTGTCGAGGTCGAGATCAATTATATGTATAGACACAGACATTTTTAAGAATTAACTATGACTCCTTGTGAAAGGCGGTTGGAACAACTTGTCAAAAGTGAGATAACAGATAAAAAATTTGAATCAGTAAATTGTCAGTAGATCCTTAATCGCAAAAACAGAAAGAAAGTATTTTCTCACACTTTCAAAAAAAAAACAACAAAACAAATTTTTTTTAGTTTCTGAGTTTGGGTTTAGAATGTATCTATAAAGTAAAAATCAAATTATAAACAAAACTTTCAGCTCTGCATTCGTTTAGTACCTAACCTAACCTAATTCACAAAAGTTACCTGTTTTCAAATCTCTTGTCATAAACACATTTATTGGATTTAAAATTGTAAAAGTTAGGTATATAATAGATATAACAGTTTTTACAATACAAAAAGTGAAAATACCAAAATTTTATTTTATAGTTTTTGTGACCTTTAATTCCTTTTATAGTAAATAAGTTTTGTATAATTAAAATTTGTTAACGTATTTTGTCCAATTTTATTTCAAAAGGACATTTTTCCTAGGACCTATTTTGCGGAAGATTTTTTTTCAGAGGGGCATTTATTACTATTCATGGAAATATTTCGCCTACACTCAAAATTTTCCTTGTTTTGGCACTGATGAAGGATATTCATTTATTAATATTCTTGTGCATTCTTCGCTTTTCAATTAAAAAGTCATCTTATAATCAGAATTAAAGCCTATAACCCATCTGTAACCTCAGCGCAGGGTCACTTCATCGTCACTTATTAAACAGTTAGAGTGCGAAATAATATCAACCCCAAAATTACCTGTTTTCAAGTTTTATTTATTGGGTTTAAAATTGTAAAAGTTAGGTGTATGACAAAAACAGAAGATGCTAATTAAGTTTTATATAATTTTGGTTTGTTAACGTATTGTGTCAAATTAATTCAATCTCAAGGACCCCTTTTTAAAAAAAATCCTGAAGATTTTCCTCAAAAAGTGCATTTGTTTTAACAAAAATTTCCGGCAGGGAACGCTATGGAAATATATTGCGTAAATCTAAAAATTTCCTTTTTCGACATTGATCAATAATTCCATTCCTTACAACATTTAAGGTTGCATGCGGTCATGTATCAATCAATTAACAACATTGGAGTTTCAGTTCAATTTCTAAAAAATTTGAATTCCATTTGCCGAGATATTGGGACGTGTACGTAGAGACATAAGCTCCGCCTCTACAGAATCTCGTGTATAAACACTTGCCCCTCCTTCTTTACAGACGTTTGACGGCGCGAACTACGAATTACAGCATAGGACCGTGACCCCTTTTATTTTAGATACCAATTACTTGACAGTTATTTTCAAAATACAACGGTAACAATGATAATTAACTATCAAAACGACCATCAGGTTTCAAAGATAAGAACGACACCAAAAAACAAAAAAAAGAAACGGAACAACAATTGACCCTTTAGCTTTAGCTTGAGCGTACCTCTATACATAAAATTTTGTTTTCACGGTGCTGATGATCATAATAATATACGTTGATGTTAGATCACATTATCGCGTCGTAATCTGGCATCTTCATTTCTTTCCGACCAGTTTAACAGTGCGGTATGACATCGGAATTTCAGCTATCCATCAGTCTCTATACGTATACCTATTTATACCCAAGTTGGCCAATCTTGATTATATTAATCATCGAGCACCACAAGCGAGCCGAGTTATAACGTAAAACTGTTCGGACCCGTCAGCGAAAAATCGAAGAGTTGCTAGATAATATCGGTTACAAAAAAAATTCGTTAGCGTGTAACTTACAAACAAAAGATAGTCATTAGCCAAAGACAAAATGTAACACGATAACAAGTACAGTAATGTGTAGACCGGAGGAATTCATGGTCGTCATGGCGGATAAGACGACTCTAGGCTCAAGATTTTCTCCTTTGAAATATGTACTTATTATAAAAGACTTCATGGGTTTAGGAATAGACCCCTAAAGAGAAACATTTAGCTTCAGTACAACAATTGTATTAGGTCTCATTATCGGCTATTTTAGTAGGGTCATCAATTTTATCACAAGTGGGTCAAACCGAAATATGACCCTTTAATATCTGACTCACCTTAACAGAAAATCGTCACTGCCTACAGCCTTTTGTAGTATCAATTCTGACCTTTTTGGATGTACCCAAAGTCCTAAATTGTTTTCCACGTTTACTCTTTAATTAGATTCTGAAGAAATCTTTAGTAGACTTCACATTTGTTTCGGTAAAATTTTCTCCAACGGCATAAAATCCGCCAATTAGCGCTACTTTGAGAAGTAAACAGTCATTTTCCACTCGACTGATAGCGATTTCTTGTTCTTGTTAAAAATCACGTACGAAAACTTCGTTTAGTACACATATGTATTTATAGATGTATTGACAATAATTTTTAAGGATTAGACGCGCGTTCCTTATAAAATTAACGTCTTTTATTTTGTTTGCACACTTCCCATTAACAGATGAGTGAGTCGGTCGTCAGTATCATTAAATTGAACATGAGATTTGACATGACTTATCGTTCTCAACCGTTTTATATGCGAAAAGAGCTTTCACAAACACAGTAGTGCCATTGTCGCTCTTAATCAACTCTTTTACGTTACTAATACATGTACCTACATACTTTCTTAAAGAACATTTTTTTTCAGGATTAGAAAGGATGACGTAAGTAGGTAAAGAATAAAAAATTCACAGGAGGAGTTTGAATGTCAAAATATCGTCTTAAAGAAGAGGTAGTGATAGGGTCATTTTTATTTACCTTTAAAAGACAATATTTTTTTGAGATTACATAAAAGGGATTTGCTTTTCTCATTATGTAAAATGTCTTTATTGTAAAGGTTCTGGTAGGTAAATTTTAAAGAAATCTAGGTTTTCTCTAAGTACCTTTAGGTTGTGTTAAATGTTGCAATGCAGTATGAAATAGAGCTGAACAAAGCCCTCAAGTCATAAACTCAAACGTTTTGAAGCTCCAATTGCATTTTAAGATCCAAAGATTTACCAAATACATCGAGGAGTAATTAAATAAAAATAAGTACATTTACAAAAAAGACATTAAGCGAACAATAATGGGTTCAATTAAACAAAAAGCTTCAAATATATCAAAAAGCTTGAAGCGTTTCCGAAAAGGACACGCCAAAAATACTTGCACTAAATAATAACAGCACTTCAAAAGATATTCAAGCACTTTGAAAGGGTCTCAGTACACTAAAAGGACTTCAAACACATATTTAAAGGGATTCAAGAACTTTGAAATGGGTTTAAAGCATTTTGAGTGGACTGCAGGAACTCTGAATGAGTTTGAAGTTAGGTTAATAACGTAGAGGGACAATTTGCCTAACATTAGTATAAATATGTAATTAAGTATGTTTGATACACTCCAGCTTAACGAAATTGAGATTTCCGATTCCTCTTCGTTTTATTAAATGCACTATGAAACAGAGTTAGGTGTAGTTCCAATTATGTTATAGGATCAAAGGAATTCAAATTACTAGATACATAGAAAAGTATTTAGTTATGTTAAAAATTAATCCAATACATTAGAAGACTTGAAACACTTATTGAAAGGATTTCGAGAAATCATAAGGGGTTGAATAAATCAAAATATCGTTAAATATATCAAAAAGCTTCTGAAACGCGCTTGAAGCATACAATAAGGGTTTGCATTAAAATCAAAACACCATTTCATAGAAAATTCAAGTTCTTCGAAACAGGTTTCAAGTACATTTTAGTAGGTCCCAATAACTTTTAATGGATTTGTTGAAACCTTCAACCTTTCTTTCAACCTTTATTACCTAATTTATTTATTCTAAGAATAAAGGTACCAGAACTTGATTTATCCCAAAAAAAAAAAAAAATATTTAAGTTCGGTTAATAACATGGAGGGAAACCTAACTTGACATCGGAAAATATATTGGGTACAGAAATTCAGGAAAAAAAGGTGACGGCAAATAAGGGAAGATCTTAGAAATTATTTTTAAGCTTCACATTTCTTCGCAATGAGGCGCAGTCGTTAGAATGAATCATAAAATTCAAAATTTCTCGAAAATTCTTATTTGAATGTCATCTTAACACCATCATTAGAAAGCAGGAAAAAATCCATATATTTCTCTCCGGCTTATTGCCGTAACGACCTTAATAATAAGAATGGGGGAAGCCCCAAAATGTCTAATTATTTAAATCGTTATATCTTTTGAGCAACATATGCGATTTTAGCAAACTCAGGCTTGTTTGGCAGAGAAATGTAAGTTTTTACAAATGGCATACATACATATTAACACCCGATAGTTTCTAATAAAATTGCTAGAGAGGGCAATTCGCACTAATGATTTAACATTTTATCTGGCAAAATTATTTTATTTTATAATTTTTTATCGGTTATGATATCAAAATTATACAGTATGGTTTATATTTTAGTTACAAAATCACAATTTTTTTTCTAAATTTCTATACCGATTGGTTTTGGAGATATTACTGGCAGTTATCCTTAATGAAATATCCGATAAATATATATACGAGGGCGGATCAAATATAAACGAGCCTTTTAAATTGAGCGCCGGATAGTTGTTCAAGGCGCATACGGGCGTTAGCAACTTGAAGTAGGGATATTAAGTGACACAGAAACGACTCATCGTATTGCTGTGTTTGCTTGGTTAGTAGCTTTCACAATGAGTGAGAAAGAGATGCATAGCAGCGTTGCGCAACGGATTATTATTAAGTTTCTTACACGTGAAAACGTAAAACTAGCTGAAATTTTGCGTAGATTGCTAACACAGTTCGGAAATGAATCGCTTTCGTGGCAACGGGTAAAAGTTTAGTGCAAAGAATTTAACGAAATGCGTAATCGTGTCGAAAATGTAAATCATCCTCGTCGTCCGCGCACCAGCATATCGGCGGTTAACATTGCACGCGTTAGAAAACTTATTAAAGGGGACCACCACGCCACTGTGCTTCAGATATCTGTTGAACTCGGCATCAGCTATGGGAGTGTCCACACAATCATAACGAAAAACTGGGGATTCCGAAAAATTTCAGCTCGTTGGGTCCCAAAGATGCTGAGTGAAGATCAAAAAGCTGCTCGAGTTCGCATCGCAGCTTTAACGCAGGCCCAAATCAGTGAAATGCACTAGACTCAGTCGAAGCACCATCTACATAGTTCAAATTTATCCCCTTGTGATTTCCACATGTTTGGGCCCCTCAAAGAATCACTAGGAGGCGAGCGATTTCAGACTGATGAACATGTGGAGGCGTTTGTGCGCAACTGGATAGATTCCCGCCCTGCTTCTTTTTATGAAAACGAGATGAAAAAACTACCAATCCGTTAGGAAAAATGTATAATCAAACAAGGGGGATATGTCAAAAAATAGAGAAATTCGTGTTTTTGTGAAAATTTTCAAAATAAATGTTTTATGAACAAAGGCTCGTTTATATTTGATCCATCCTCGTATGTTTGATACACTCCGGCTGATTTTTTTTTAATTCGTTAACTAATCAGAATTTTGCATAAATAACCAGGTGGTTTTCAAATAAATCAATTCAAATCTGCCACCACCAACGAATTGGATCATTATACCAGAAGTACTTAATGCAATGTATCATCACTGGCCAGGAACAATTTCCTCGAGGCTATAAACTATCATCGTCTGTAATTTTACGTTATCTAAAGACCACACTGTCAGGATGACAGATCGCAAGCGCAGGAAACGACAGTATGAAAAATCCTACATAAAATTAAACTAAATTGCATGCAGCGTGTTTACATTGACGTTGTATCTGGAAATGCAACAGAAGGAGATGGACGATCGGAGACCCAGGATTAGAAATTTGTCCCGCTTAAGGATGACAAATTGACTGGGGTGGTCCTTCTGCTTTCATATTTCTAACGGTGCAACGCCGAGGGATATGGAAGCATGCGAAATTCTCTTAGGTATACATATGTACTTATATATTACTTTTATGTATTCGTAGTCCTTCACAATGATGCTGATGGAGGAATCTATGGTCGAGTGGATTGCAAGGCAACTGACACGTCGGAAATGATTAGGAATTTAAGTTATTACAAGAAATTATTGATGACCATACCATACTACCAAGTCTCGTGATTACTGTTTGGAATAAACCTGCCATTGTCTAAGTAGATATTGAAACTGACGCTAAGATAGTATGGATTATATCATTATGTTTTATGCATTATGAATAAGTTACAACCACAACAATTAATAGAATAATAATATCAATTGCTGGAGGTTTTGAGGCTAAACCTATTTTAAGGTTATCAGAGAAGATGAGTATGAGAAAGAAGAAGACGAAGTACTTCCTGCTAATAATATTCTTTAAAAACTTTATAAATCAACCCAACTCTTAGGGGGTTGAAAAAGACGATGCTCCCTTTAATTATTTTTGCCAATATCAATGTCGTAGTAAGCAACATAAGACCCTTATGCAAACATTGAAATTAGGCCCCTTCGGTTGCCATTTTCAAATTTTTGAAATGACGACTGAAGGCGGAACCACCAGGAAATTTTTGGGTTAAAAAGTTAGAGTAGCCGAGGGACCGAAAGTTGTAATGCTAGTCTTCGAGGATTTTCAGAATACCTACAGACATTTTAGGGGGACAATTTCACTATATTAACAAACTCTATTACTGCACTTATTTTTTTCTATTTCTTTGCTTTTATCAAACGCATTCGGTACAAAAAATCCAAAATAGTCAGAAAGTTCCAAAGCATCTTCAAATTCAGAACCCCAGGGCTTATAAGGTATATAAGCTTATGCGTAGCACACTCTTGCTATATCACAGCTACGCCACTGATCAATATAGTACTCTTTTAATATCATTTAATCTGTAACCTACAATTTTAATTAAATTTCCTTTCATTGTATAAATATTTTTTTTGTGGGTATTAAGGATAATAAAATATTGAACAACTTTTCAGAATACTTCCTATATGTAGAGACAAGTCATCATGTCTTAATAAAATCTGCAACAACGTCGAGTTCCACCTAGTTCTAGTTTGTAATGCCATTGTCATAGATTCACGATTAAATCGTATTACATACGTTAAACCTTAAACTTTAAACTTTACCCTTTTGTTATTTAGAATAAATAACAGCAAGTCGGCGTTTGTGCCATTTTATCGGTGAAACTGTTATAATAATAGGAATGTACTTTCTCTCGTTCAACAAAAAAGAAAACTATCTAAAAAATAAACGACAATAAATTAAGTACCCTTTTTCTCTGCCCTTTCTTGAAATGGATATTTTCTTAGAACGTGGTTCTCAAATATGTGTTTAATAAAAAAAATTTAAACAGACAAAATGATTAAAAATCTTGAAAACTTGTGAGTATTAATTTCGTGGGGAAGAAGCTGCATAAAGGCTGATTTTGTGAATTTGTAAATTGTCGAAAATAGTCAAAATACTAGCAGCAATCTTGAAAATTAAACTAAATGCAAAAATTACGATCCACAAGGCACTTGGCGAAACAAGATTTTTAAAAAATGTATTTAAAGTAACAACACATGGCTTAAGTTATTTTAATTTTAATGTTTTATTAAATTATTTATTGATATTTCAACAGATTTTTGTTTCAACTTTCTGCAAATAATTTCCACCAAATAAAGGTTGATTGTTTTAACGAAACTTAAATTAATAAATCGCCTGAGGATGTTTGATGTCTGATAACAGCCGAATAATTCATAATTAACTTGTGATAAATTTTTTGGAAAATAATGGACAGGTTATTAAGCCAAAAAGACAACAGGCTAATAGAAATAGCTTTTAAAAAACAAATAATTACTAGTATAACATTGATTTACATCTGTCGATCAACGTGTAGTGTAAAAAAAGTTATTTAAATTATTGCCATACGCCAATAAGTGGGTTATTGTTTAAACAATATTCAGTATTATAATACACAAGTCTACCAATAAATAACCGTTATATGTAATAGTAAACGGAATTATTTTTATTCAACCTTCGGCCCATTTCAGAAGCGTTCTGCAGAGTTTGTTCTACAAGTGGGGCACTTGTTTAGAATTTCCGGTTTCCACTCTCTTTTACTTTACTTATTGTTATTATGTTCGATAGATGTTGAAAAAAAAGAACTTTTAAAGATAGGAAGTAAGCACTTCTTATAGTTTTATGCATAATAATGGAACAAAGAAATTACATCCGGTATGTACGTAATATCGTGAGCAGGGAGCATGCAGCCTGTTTTTTTGGCAAGTGACATTCGAAGGATATGACGAAATTTTAAAGTAAAACCAGTCAAAAATGTTTGCATAATAAATTAAGCTTTTGAGAGAATATTTCATTATAAAATTCAAACCATTAAGAAAGTTTTAGAAAAAAAATAAAACTGAAGTTGCCTATTTCACCCTTTATAAAAATCATTTTACAAGCGTTCCTGTTAGTAGAAAATAGCTATAAAAACTAATTTTTCTAACTGTATATTACCAAATTTATGATAAAAATTACAAATCAAATTTTGGCCCTTAACTTTACCTTTTCATCCCATCTATACCTTCACAGGAAATATATTTCTTGTTGTCCTGAATTTGAATTTCGTAAGTAAGCAGAAGGTTCTTTTTCTTTTGGGGCCGTTCATAAAATACGTTCGCATACAAGGGGGGTAGAAGTCTTGATTGATGTGACAAGATGTGACAAGGGGGGTCAGGGGGTCTACGGCAACGTGACGTTCGCCGTTCATCAAAAAATTTTACTGAATTTTTCTGATAAATAGAAATATTATTTATTTGTTCGTTACAAAAGATATTTATTTCTTCATTTATTTAAATTTTATTATGAAAATAAAATAGATATTTTTTACTATCAAAATTTTTGTATTATCAATCAAAATTTAGTTTTTGTGACGTAATATTTACAGGGGTGTTACAGAAAGTGTGACATAGCATGACAACCGAGGGTGAGGGGGTCAAAAAAAGCTTATTTTAGTGTGACGTATTTTATGAACAGGCCCTTTGGAAAAAAATTTTGGCCCCTATCTCTGAAGCCTTTTCGGACAAACATTCCAAGGAAAGTCTTTTTTTAAGGATCTGAATTTTTTATTTTAGCTATGTTATATTAGTCTTTTGAAAAAAATAAAATTCGTAAATAAATACTCAACTGAAAGACTCACTTGTATCCGTATTCGAGGTTGTCACCGCATCCGCCCCATACCCAGTCCTTCCTCAGATCTTTGGGCCGACCCATCCTTGAACACCCACAACTCTGCAGTTGTCCATCGCGACAGGCTCGGGACACAGCGTGACTGACTCCTGCGGCAGCGAGTGCGTGCACGAAGGCCGTCTCCCGGCTCGCTGTTAACACAAAATTAAGAACTTTATTATGCTAATTATCAAAATTAAGAAGTTAATAAGCGTAAAAGTCTTAACTACGTACGTACACATAATGTAGTAGATAGATGCCCGTCTGTGTAGGTTGGAATGACATATGACGCTTTTTAATAACGTGAATACGATTAGGATGACAAAAATATTTTCTTAAAACTTTTAATGTCCCTAAAGATATTTATCTGTATAATAAGTTTGATGTGTTCATTTTTGAATAATGTAAGTAATGGAAATGTTCATTGTAAATTATGACATAAATAATTTGTAAGTGAAGATGCACTACAGATTAATTAGAAATAGGTATAGGAAAATTTGGTTAAAAAGATTACAGAATGATTGACGATATTAAGTCGTTATAGCCGATAGACTAGGTGTAGGTATTATTTATTTATATGTACACTATTGCAGCCAATACACAGGTTTCAAATTTATCCTGATGGTATTTTCGAAAAAATTCAAAGAAGCAAAAGCAGCAAGTACTTACAAATTTGCGTTACTGGTCCGAAGACAGTAACATCGTCCAACACCGAGCAATTCCATCGTCTGTCTTGAAGTTGATGTCTGCATTCTAAAAGAGATTGATGTGCTCCTGAACTGACAGGGGCCATGTGATCTTTGTACAATTCGCAAATACGACTTTGTCCCAAGCTAAGACCCGGTAGTTTACTGCATTCGACGATCTCTCCATTTTTGAACATTTCTCCAATTTTGAGCCCCAATCGCCTGTAACAAACAAAATTGACTGGTTATTATTTAAAGAACCAACGTTAGTTAAAGATAAATTTAATAACAGTATAACATCAGAAACCATGTTGTCAATACGGTGTGTGAAAATGTGGATCTTGAGGCATTGAGTTACTATGTGCCTCTCTCACCAATAGTTTTAACCAGTAAGGGCGGTACTGGGGCGCGCGCACATCAACTACTGGCTGCTATTGGCAGCTACGCGAAAACACGCCCACAAGTGCGAATGCACAAACTTGTGTAAGAAACGGCAAACTTTGATCTTGTACCAAAGTTCTCGCTTTCGCAACCTGTACAATAAAACATTCCTAAAGAGAATTAAGTGTTTTCTTTTCGGTCTGTTTAGTGTATGTATTTGTCAGTATTAAATTTTAATGAATTTCGCTATAAATTGTTTCGGGTAAAGCCCATGTTTCTTTTTTTAATTAAGTTCGAAATGAATAAGTTTTAAAATGTATCAGCTTCAAATATTTCTTATTCTTATTATTGGTACTTTATGTGTCATTTATTAAAAAATACGACTTTAAGGTTTGTCCATTATTTATGAGATGTTCTTCATCCTCTTTAAAGTTAAAAACGCATAAAGGTCAAAAGGATTTGTGTAAGTACCTAAGGAGAATTCTTCACAATAAATTACCCGCTAAGACTTAAATTAGAGTTATTTAAGCGACTCGTCGGACGTACTATGTAGGCGCAACGTTTACGTCTTTTTTAATCGGATTTGCGGCAAGAAGAGGGTCGATTTGGCCACCACCGGTACGACCAAACTCCGTTGGTGTATCTTTAAACAGTAATTCATGGCAAACACGCGACTGTTTTGTCTCCGTTTTTTGTCGTAAAACTAAACGGCGCGACAACAGCGACTATTAAATGTAGCAAAAGCATCGAAGATTACCGTTTTATTGGCCGCTTAATTACATGGTTCAAAGAGGCCGCGAAAAATGAAAACGACGCGTCAACTTTTTCGATTCAAAGTGCTGTACGGTGGATGCAAAGGTATGGTAGTCGCAACCGACCGGGTGGACAATTAGCGCCTCTGTGGCTGAGCTTTTGCAAAACTACTTTGTACTAATGAGACAGGCCGTGTTATTGAAAAGACTCATAGGTCAGGGACGTACTCATGTAACCGTACGCAGTTGCCAACCGTTCTCAGGATCAAGGACAAAAGGGGGTAATCCATCTGGGCATGGCTTTTTGAGAGATGTCGATAATCTTAAACGTTAAAAGAATCGATCATCCTGTAGTTCGGAGAATGTCCTGTATTTGAGGTTTGTTGTCCTGTGTTTTGCTGAAACATTCCTACAGGACACCAAAAGATTAGACTACTTATTGTAGAAAATTCAGTATGGAAAGGAAAACACAGAATTGTATGGTGAGACATTAGATGCTAATAAGAAGTAAATATTGGGGTAGAGGGTGGCAAATAAATTGGAGAAGTATATAGTTGTTGTGTTTGGGAAGTCTCACGATTGGTTCAGAATATGAAGATATAAATGTGAGTGCCTAAAAGCCGTATATGGACTGATGATCCAATAATGATAATGATAATCCTGATAAAAATGTACAATTTTCTGAATCTACATAACACAACAAAATCGGCAAAAACTATCAAGTATATAAGTGTAAAACATCATAGATAGTGTGTAAAAGCGTTTGGTACCCATTTATAAATTTTAATACGAGATGTGGATTATTGAAAATCAAAATAAGCCTGGATCATCACATTTTCATTTTCCTGTTACGAAAACTTTAAGAAGCCAAGTCATTTTAGTGATTATAGGCAGTGGCAGATGTACCAGTAGGCTGAATAGGCTAGAGCCTAGGCCGGCAGATTTTTGGGGACGGTAAACTTTGCTCAAAAATTTTTCTGTCTTACAGAAATTAAAAAAAAAATATTAGCTTATACACGGAAAAAAACGAGGCTCAAAAAATCAACAAAAATTACAATATTTTAGTGCTATACAGTAACGTCTGTATATGAAAAATTACTAAAATATACTATTGTGATTTTGAATTTTTCAAATATTCCAATAGCGCTTACGTATTACATTTTAAATTTAGTATTTTTACCTATTTTTTTAATTAATTATTGCCATAATTTTTTTTTAGGTCCACCCACACTATTCAATTAAAGTGTAATATGTTTCACCACTTAAATATAGATATCTACGTAATCGAAGAGAAATGGGATCCGAAAAAAAATTGCTTAAAAATAACAATAACAAATAATGTACTTGATACAAATAAGGCCTGTAGTGCGGAAAAGTCATTTAAAATATATTTACATTTAAAATACTTCACACACGGATAGACGACAGTCCCACGACTCAGCAAACAGTGCGCGAGAGGCCCGCTCGCGCTCGCAGCGACACTTGTGGCCGGTCGTTTGTGGCGGACGAGCGTTTTCATTGCGCGTTATTAATTTGTCGTAATTTCTATCGAATTTTAATACGTTATTCTTTGAAGTTTTGCTTCAAGTAATGTATACGGATCACAATATAACTCATCAAAAAGTTAACTAAAACTTTAAATTGTAATTTTTAAAATATGCAAATTAAATACTGCTTATAACATCTATGAAATACAATGTACTAAATAAAGCCTACTTTTAAAAGAGGCTTTATTTGTGACCCTAGGCCTTAATAGGAATTCTGAAATATTGAAACAGATACTGACTCACGTCATTCCTATCTCCCGCCACACCTGACGATCGAGTATAGATTTTATAGATTAATACTCTAATAACAATATTCCTATAATTTAAGGATATAGGCTTTGTTCAATCACTATGTTTTAAAAAGGCCCAAGGCTAAGGTTCCAAAATGACCTCTTTTTGAGTAATTTCTGATAAAAGATTACAATATGTTTTGTTAATTACTTAAAATATATGAACTAAAGAATAATGCCTCGCTTTTATTTATCACCTTTTCCAATAATTTATCAAGATTTGAGCGTTTGAAATTAGGTAGTCCTTATTTGTATCACTTACCTTATTATATAGATATATATGTGGAAAATTAATACTTTTCTATTGATATTTCTGAAGACATTAACAACCTGTTTGAGTGTAGAATAAAAATTTAATAAATTTACACGTAAAAAATTGCATATTGTGATGATGATGATTGAGATGACCATGTGCCTATGACTATGTATATTTCTATTCTTCTACGAAAACAAAACAAAAAATATTTAAAAAGTACAAAAGTACTGAATGGAGGAACTTGAACCTCGGCACACGACCTCAAACTGAACGGTTTGAAAAAATTAATTATTTTCTTTTTCAATTAATAAAGTTTGAGTCATGGTTCAAAACGATGGGTATATGTAAGTTCGTCCCTGTCTTTGATCATTTTGTTCCCATTGTAGATATAATAATATAATTATTCATTCATTCATTCATGCATTTAGCGGGTGCCTGCGTTATCTCGATCGCGTCTATTGCAATGTTAAATGGGCGCAATGCGGTTTGTAAAAGGTGGCCGACCAGATCGGCACAGCAACACAATCCAACGAACGTTTAAAGGCCGTCAAGGAATTTGCATTGTGTTTTATCAGCAAAATAACTTCCAAGATGGTACATTTATTAGTTTTACCTATTAAAAATTTTATTACTTACTTAAAATACAATATACTCGTACATACCTACATTATTGGCTTCGTAGATAGGTAATAACAGGAGAAAAATGAAGACCGCACTACAGAAATAACTTAAATAATTGAGTTTATCCAGAGACGTGATTATAATATGGACCGAGCGTAAACAATATTCTCTGTATTACCGAATGATACCAATAGAGTATGCAACACACAAATCACATTAAGGGACACGTATGTAAGTCTCCTATGAGCTAAGAGGGCATTCGCGGACTTTAAAGCTTGGAAATTATAAATAATATAGTAGTAATAGCCTAATACATAGAAAATATAATTAAACTTACCAAAAAATAAAAGAACAGCACTGTTTACAATAGTATATTAGTACTTATATACATCAATTATAAAGTTAAAAAACATCTCTAGAAATGCATACGTTAACGTAGCCAAACTTTTGGAAAGTACCTAACATACAAAAAATAAAATATACTAACAGTCTAATTAATAAAATATCTACGTTAAACCTCTATACTGTCTAGTGTTAAAAAAATTAGAGTACTTAATATCTAAATAATAAAAATAACGGTTAAAAAGTGAATTAATAGGTAATTAAAGGCACTATTGATTTTTAAATAATATGAGCTTCGTATATAATTGTCTTACCCTAACACTTGCTTCGTTTACAGTTTTTGTAGCATGATGAACCCTAATAGTAAAATAAACTCTTAATATTATATTAAATAATTGGCTAAGATGAGTGTTAAGCGGATCTTGATCTAGTATATTTATATCAAAATTTACCTTTCAGGATGTACTTTTGAAGTTGACGGGATTGACGGCAACTCTAAATTTATGGTACTACTACTGCGAAATTAAATTACATTATGTATCGTAACTTTACACATTTAGTTTGTTACTAACTGTTGCTGCTGCAACGAAATACTTCGTTTGGTACGTCGAAGTACTACTTTTTTAATTAAATGTTCAGGAAAATCAAAAATACTAGGAACAGTATTTGTATTTAATTTTATTTTTCCTACGAATATTAAAAAGTCACTTTCTTCAAAATGTTTACTGCAAATGACTGAATGCTTTGTCGGTGTGAAATTTTCGCGCCTTACTGCATTCACCCAATTTTTCTTTAATTCGGGATCTTTAGGGAACCTTATAAGAAATTATAAATGCATCAGTGTGCTTTATGTTTGAAATGTACTTACAAATGAAATGAAATTGAGGAATCTTTAGAGGATCTTTCACGGCAACCGTATGTACAACAAAAGTCAACCATTGTTCTTATACTAAAATAATTTTATAATAATTTAACTAAAAATAACTAATTCACAAAACCCTATGTAAAACAAAAACTGTGTCTCATAACATTTGTCTTAAATTACCGCACTTGACACTTCGACTATCTAAAACTTTCTGAGTGAGCTTGCGGGAGCTCTAATAAGTTCAGTGTTTCTGTCCCATAATGCGCACGATGGGTTGCCTACCCAAATGGCATCATCCTGAAAATCCAAGACTCGGTCTAGTTGAGTTATAATCACGTCTCTGAGTTTATCTAATATAAAAATTGTTTATTTCTTGATACCTGAGTAAACGAAATTGACGCTTTTAAAAATCGTAAAATATGAGGGTTTACCCATCAGGCTTCGGTCTGAAGAAGGAAGATTTTTGCAGAGTTTAAGGTACGTTGGGATACATACATAGGTTCTCAGTTATAAAGAACACGAAGGGGCTAAAAAATTTGTTCATTATAACCGGATATTTGTTATTTTTATAATTTTTTTAGTGCTACCAATAATCAATTTTTTTGTATTTAGTGTATTAAAGAAAACTTGTCTGAAATTTTCGGTCCAAAATACCCCTATTCTTTTAAGTCTTTTAAAATTCTTAATTAACCAATATTCTTAATGCAAGAGTAAGTTGCCTGTAGGTACTTATTAGGTTTAATTAACTTTTAAAATAATTTGTTAACTTACTGACAGTTGATAATGATCATTAACATACATAATAAACAAATATTTTAGGTCAACTGTTTATTTTTTTTTTATAGTACCCAATTATTCTTTAAAGTATCTAATAATGAAATAAATAATAAAGTTACTGTCGTACGGATTAACAGCTCAATTCTGTCAAATCACAGGTAGGTAAAAAAGTGTAAGATCCAATTTCTCATTATGCATTTTATTCTGTAACGTTCATTAAGCACCTACAGTCAGTCATTCTACATTAATCTCGCGATTAAACTAATTAAAAAGCAGCGCCCGGCAGTACTACACCTTTCAAATCACTTAACTTTGCCAAGTTCGATCTTATCTATCTATATCGAAGGCTGGCCACACGATACAGTTAAAGGATGACAGGCACTTTTACTTTTATTCAGCTCACAGGTATTTGAATGAAAATTTTACATGTATGTAGATTATTTATTATGTTATACATACATATGGATGGATAACCATACAATGAAGAGAAGGTCGTTAACTTTATAAATATACGTAATAAAAGTGTATTTATTCCTGAATTATTTAGGAAGATAAATATATGTGAAGGTATGAATATAAAAGAGGATTAACTGAAAAGGTACATACTTAGATGATGCTAAATTCTTAACCCATAAATGTAGAATTTTATGGTAGATTTACTAATCTGATTTAAAATCGTGAATAAAGAAACTAAACATACCGATAATCGCAATAAATGCATATTTTGACATCAATTGAAGTCAAAACAATTTCTATGTAACTATTCTTTGTCCGTTTAGTTTGGGGATATTTAGGGGTAAACCACTGGGTACTGACTAGTGATGTGCCGGATCGCTAAAATTGTATATCCGCGGATACGGATCTAAAAACGGATATTTGGTCTCAAGATCTGCGAATACGGATACGGATACGGATCTTTACTTTATTAGAGTACGCGACGGTAAATATTGTAGGTACATCGACCTTTTGAAAGAGACAAACTGTTATAAAACTTTTTAAGAGCCAACTTTTATAATAGATAGTCTCTTTGCAAAGATCGATGTGCAATATTTACCGCCGCGTATAGTTTAGTGTGACACTGGGCAGCACAGATAACGTTTGTGTTTGGTATATCAGTTAAGAAAAATGTCTACAAAACACCATCAAATCCAATAATGCAATATTATTGTCACAATAATTTTAAAACTAAAATAATCTGGTCGCGTCTAATCAATTTAAGACGACCGTCTTCTTCGGCCGTCGTGTGCTTTCTGTCCTTGGTGAACCATGTGGCAGGCGGCATCCCTCTTAATTTTTTTTTTGCTTTATTTATTGCCGCTTTTGTCGGCAATAACCCGCCACGCACTCATCTATACACACAGTACTGCCTAAATCTATATTGATCGGCACAATATATATATTTCATCTACAAATTTAAAATTAATAAGGTAAAAAATCCGTAAAAGATCCGCCAAAAACTAACGGATACGGATACGGATACGGACCTCTCTTCTCCCTCGGATATCCGCGGATACGGATACGGATACGGATATCCGGCACATCACTAGTACTGACATATAATTATATAAGATAGAACATAAAGTACCTACGTTAAGGGAAAAGTGGTGTGGTTATCTACAGGTGCCCAGATTTTATTGGTTTTTCCCACTACAATGTATGTCAATTGCAGTGACAATAAGAAGCAGCCAATAGAATATAGGCACCAATGCATAGTTAGTCCTTTCAGTTTAATTTTACTGGTGTTGTATTATAAAGTCAAATTTGTAAATCTTTTACTTTATTATTTATTACTGGCGCAATAAATTAACAAACCCCTACCCACCGTAAGAAAGAGGACACCCCTATAATTTTTGATGAGGATGAGATACAAGTGATGCAGGTAATATTTCAATTCTGCTCATTTCTATTCTACTTTTATAGTTTGCGTATGTTTGTCTCGCTTTTCGCAGCAAAATAATAAAAAAGACAACTCTACAAATTTCAAACATAGAAGAGAAAGATGCGACAACATTAAAAATGGTACCTGCACTGCTCATTACCTCCGATTCGCTAAGAAGGACAAGTATAGGGATGATTTAATTTATTGTGCCAATAATACAATAATAAAGTAACAGATTTACAATTTTGACTTTATAATACAAAACCGGAAAAATTAAATTGAACGGACTCTAGATACCACCGATCCTCCCTTAAGAGGCTTCACTCTCCTCCTCTATGATGTCACTATATTTCTAGCATAGTAAGTAGGTACAATTAATTAAAATTTGAATTAAATATTGTGCAAGTAAAAAAAATTATAATTTAATACTGAGTGAAGGATAAAAGCAAATTCAGGGTGGAAATGCCTTTACTATTCCAAAACCGATATACCGACGTTTCATCCTAAACTATGGGTTTCAGCAAGGTAAGGTTTTAGAGTGAAATATCTGTCTCTTAGTTTTTAGAAAAATTTTTTTAATTTGCTGTGATTTTTAATCCATTCGTGAACACAAAGGGGACGATATGAATACTATTACAATTACATATGTAGTTATGTATCTATAATTCAAATTATTCTTTTTAATTAGTTGATTAATTATCCTACGCAAAGGTAACTGCGTTTACCACTGTGGTTTTTAATGCTTTGTAAACTTTTTATTCGTTTAAATAAATTGATATATGAGATTAGCAAGAGAACGTTAGTAAATCAATACTACATAGTTTGTTGTTTAAGGTAGAAATTTTCCATTTCCATATTTTTCCCACTGTTGTAATTTACTTCACAATATCTGTTACCTACTTATTTAAATAGGAAGGACTTTACAATCATTTCTCCTGCCTCCACACAGAAACAATTAATTAAGCATTTTATTACCATAATTGGCTTAACTATTAGATTTGTCAGCCACAATAATAACATTTTCATAATATTTATAAACCGTAATGCATATTTACTTAACTCTTCGGAATATATTTATATGTATATTTGTAGTATAGTAGTAATTTAGGATTGCCAGGGTAATTGAAAATTTGATTCATAAATATGCATTGGTGGTGTGGTGTTTACGTTACATTAAGAGGTGTTAGTCTTTAATTTATTGATAAAATCGAATGATTTTCTTAACGGTTAATGTCATTAATGTTGCTGTAGAAAACGATACCAGTTATAAACATTTTAGATAGACCTGAAAAGGTGTCTTGTTTTGTTTTCCTATTCGTTTTATTTTTAATTAACTGATGGCCATTCTAAACTTTGTACTAAAAAATTATTAAATCCTGTGATGAAATTTATAGTCCATCCGTGATTTGAGTGATTAAAAACCCAGAGGGAGTTTTTACCTTTTATCTTTAAACATAAATTGGAGGGATGTTATTTTCATTTGTTCTTTCTTTTGTATTACCTAAATTAAACATTTAACTACACATTAAGTGTAACAACATCAAAATGGAAAATGTTTTTGAAACGTTTCTAACAGATAATAGTTCTGATTTCTGATCCTTTCGTTGTTCTATTATTTAAACTTAAGTATGTATTTCTTTCTTTTGAGTTTCACCGCAGAACGAAATACAGTTACATCCTGACGTATTTATTTTATGTCAACTGCATCACGATCTAGTAACACGATTTCAACTCGTAGAATAAATGCAAAAACTAATGTAATTCAAGACGAGATTGTATCCCAAAGTAACATTTATTTAATGCTAGTAAAAATGTTTCAGCATTAAAGTTGATCACGAATATCGTTACCTACGTTCTACGTAGAAATGGTCGACTATCACTGTTCAAGAATATTTTATTTGCACAATATCAACGACCCAATATAATTAATTCATAAATTTAATTGATATTATGCATAAGCACAGGTGCATGTAATATTAAAGAAAATGCAGATGTTCTCTCACGAGAAAAACGAGGAAAAGCATGACTAAAGTATTAACCTAATGACTACTATAGATATTTAGGCCTGTCCTTCGAGAGTTTTTGTGGAAATAGAAACTTCTAACAACGTAATAAAAGTATGAAAAGTGGTAGGAAAATGTTAGGTACTAAACCAAAAATCCTGAACCCAATTGAAACCACTAATCTATGGGCTTCATTGATCGAAACATTCCTCCTACTTTCTGGAAGGTTCCCCATTGTGTTTGAGTGTTTTCCACACGATATTTGCTACTTGTTCGTTACACGTGACAATGTATCAGGTACTGTAATAAGAAAGCCACGTGTTCGAGGAAAAGTAACCTTTTGCATGACCACACAAGAACAAAACCTTTCAAAGAAGAAGAGCAAGAGAACGGTCTCTCAAAGTTACTGAAACGGTGGCATGATATATGTCGAAACGTGACCCATTGTATCGTGATAGAGAGCAGTTAACTTTCATGTGAAATCATGCATGTTATTTGATTATTTCAGTCTATCTTCTTTTAGCGCTTTAATTGAATATGTAACGCTTCACATATCCAGCTATATAATTTATTACTCGGTTATTATTATTAAAAAAGAATTTCAAAATATATGCTGTAAATAATCAAGGAATCATGGGAAGTTACTAACAGAATTTTTAAAAGTCTCTTAACTAATAGCAATAAAAATATATATATATACTTAATGAAGAATATTTAAGATTGTAGCAAAAAAAAAACAATGTCCTAGGTATATATAAATATATACCGAGATTTTCAGGACTCCAAGGAATGCGTAGGGCTAACAAAGACAAACAATGAAGTTATATGGAAAGCTTAATAAAAAATTTTAAGTAATTTCAAACCTTTAAAAGAAGAGGTAGTGACAAAACTTTTGGGTATTAATATTAAATGTTTTACCCCATCAAATGCTGGTGGGATGCTATTCTCCCTGACCTGCACCCTAGTAGAAAGAAGAATAGTGGGAATTAAAAAGTGAAAGACCAATTGAAGAGAGAAGAACTGTAGAATATTTGTACCCAGAAATTGCCTAAATAACCCAAGAACATCATAGAAAAGCATGGACCACATGTAATGTACCATATGCTGAACTTAATGGACAGTAAACATTAACCGTTGAGATGTGGTCCCTCAAATTTTGATGTCTACAGATAAGATACGCATTGGTCGACGATTATTCTGTTTAAGTTTGTTATATTATTTAAGCTCAGCTCATATTCTATGTGTTTTAAGTAGTCCGGATGTAATTTTCATATCATATAGTAGGATATCGATAATTTTAAATTTACAAGAATTGGAATTTTAAGTTTTCAAATTAATTAAGACACAGTTTTGAAATCGAGGACCGAAATATCATCAAGAAGCTAAATATTTAAAAATAGATTAAAATATTTAAAAACATTTTTATATATTTAAAAATACATAAAGTTGGAGCATATAAATTGTTCCCATTGAACAACCCCTTGAGGCATGAGCGATATCCTCTTTAACCCAACCGAATGCGTTCCTTGTTTATGTATTGCACTGAAAGTTAAAAATTCGGGACAGTAAAAGGAAAAGGATTGCATTGCGTTAATATGGAGAAGAAAAGGATGTTCGCGAAAAAACGAGACAGTAATAATAAAAAAAAGGAAAGAGGGTTTTGGGGGAACGTGTTTGCTACCCAGCATAATGTAATATCCATGTAAACGCAGATTTATTTTCTTTCATAGGTATGTTAGACCAGTCCCGGTGCCTTCAAAAATAGTAAAAAGTAAAAAAAAATTTAAATAGAAAGGATGAAAACCATTGGAAAAGTCTTATGGAAAAAAGTTAAATGGCAAAGTTGTAGGTAATAAAAAGATCTAGATCTACAACTTTTGTATTTACACTTTTTTCAGATAACCTCAAAATTTACGTGAAAAATTCAAATAACCAAGTTTTTGTTTTTTTATTTTTATCTTTTACTAAGAATTTTTTTTCACGAAATTTTTTAATATCGAAAAAGCACCCTAATTTTCAATCGAAAATTCTCACGTCGAAAACGTTAGTAGTAGGCTTTTTCTTCGTTGAAATCTCTACTTTCTGATGGTGTGAAAAAAAATACAAAATTTACAAAATTTCTTGAAAAAAAAAAATTTTTTGTAAAAGATAAAATTTTTCACATAAATTTTGAGTTTATGTGAAAAAAGTGTAAATACAAAAGCTGTAGATCTAGATCTTTTTATTACCTACAACTTTGCCATTTAACTTTTTTCCATAAGACTTGTAGTTTTTCCGGAAATCAAGGAAAACCGTTTTTTATCCTTAAAACTCACCCCTTCCCTTCCCGACCTCAGATCGCCCGTAAATAATTTTTCCTTTCATTTCTGTTATACTCTCATCCTTTTCCAATGGGTTTCATCCTACTATATATTTTTGTTTCAAAAATTATCGATCCTGGTCTATGCATTTGTATTGGCTATTTTAAAACAATCCCTCAAAAATGGAGTCACCAGCTCCATATCCCCAAAGGAATTTTGACTACTTAGGTTTATTAGACATTTTTGGGTTAGATTTATACTGTATTTCTTTTTGTTTAGTTATAATTCACTTTGAAAATTAAATTAAATACCCTTGGCAATGAAAGCGCATGGAATAATGATTTTTCAGTCCTGGGTCTGTAGGTCTGTAGCTTCTAATTAAAAAAAATCTATAAATAAAACGAAATTATCCTCACAAAAAGTATTATGTAGCTGTCGTCCTTTTTCAAATTTAAACCTCTAGACCATATTGCCGGATAGAAACAAATATCCCTACAGGCTCATTTAATTAGAAAATAATTTAGAAGAAGTGTCTTTTATCTGGGAGTGTTTGCAAATGTTACTTGCCAATAAAAATTTTAAGATGGTCGAAATATTTACAATATAATCTTGTATCGATTCTATGATTCATCCTGGGATCAATTTGCAAACCAAATTCACGTTTAGCTGTTATTTGTCCTTGTTATATATAATAGATATTATTGTTTCCAGGAAACACATATTATTTCAATTGTCCAGTTTATCTCCGATCCAGCTGTTTACGCATAAAATAGTGACTTGTTATTACCATATTTACCGTTAAATGACACTTGAAGATCATTCATTCGTTTAACGACGAGATAATTAAGCCTTAGGTCCAATTTGCGCGCAGATGGGAACTTACAATAGTTATTAGCGGTGAATGTGTACATAGGTTTTGTTATATGTACAATACGTTCATTTAAATTCTATAATTGACGTAAACGGCCACGAGAGTACTTGTACCATCAGGAAACCAAAAAGAACAATACATTTGAGAACTTTCTTATTGGAGAAATGTACAGAAATAACTTGGCGGCGGATATTTCAAGTGTAAATTGGATACCTACTCAAAGCAAATTTAATGCAATTCACTTATTTTTGTTTCTGTATAAGTACGTAGGTATACAACAAACAGGAAATTGTCGGTTTGTCACTGTGTGCAGTCTCGATACCTACCAATCATAATTAATTAAGTAATTATCATACTTATTATACCAGAATCACGTTATCAAAGTTTCGATAGTTACGTATGTTACAGACAGATATAAACTACCTCATCGTGTCATTTATGGACGTTTATGAAGGAAATGTTAAATTACCTATACTAGGTAGTATAAACAACTTAAAAACATGTGCCAAAAAAGGAAAGAAGATGACCTCAAATACGCAAACAACATTGGAAACACTCCTTAATAAATATTAATTCTTTTTACTTAAATTAACAGAGGATAATTAGTATAACGACGCCTTAATATTTGTGATTGATGATTTCAATTATTTAGTCAAAATGATTACATAAAACCTCAAAACCAGATAAAGTAGTTTACAAAAGAATAATTTTTTGAATTCCATCAATTTAACCTGTGAATTTTATTGTATCCATTAAAATACTCAATTGATTGTGCACTTTTAGGGCAAGTCTGATCAGGACAAGGGGTTAAATCCTTTCAAGGAACAGTTTATAAAAAAAAGTAATATCAATTCTAATGATGTGAAAAGTCATGAGTTCTTATATATATAGAGTTCTATCAACACCAACAACATTAATCACCTAGTCCTTTGGATTATCCTTATTTTATTAAGAATCAAAAATGGTACCCATAGAAATAAAACGGTGCAAGGTCGAAGAAGAATCAAAATACACAGATCAAGGCTCAATTTTCATAATAATTTATTGTAAACTGGTGGGGATTAATCCTTTTTTAGTATTATCATTAATAATACAGTGTTCTAAACCAGTAAATGATTTTCAAATTTTTTTTAAGTTTCCAGTAAGTTTAGATGATTTCCATCGGTTATATGGGCATATTGTGCTAAATTTAACTCACGTACCAAATGTTAACTTATAAAATTAATGGAGCATAGTCAGTAAGAAATTAGTAATCCTTTCTCATTTTTAAATAATTTAACTACACACAGTAAAAGAATTTTGGGCATCATGCAAACTCAACAATTATCACGAAGAGGATTTTCTAAAAGAATTTAACTCTGTCCTCCTCTTATTTCTACGATGGTTAGTTCATGGGGTCAGGAACACATACTGTATGGTATGAATATGAAATTTACTCCATGTTCAGTGCCTTAAGAAGCAGGTGCTACCCTCAAATGAAGACAAAATCGATAGATCATCCAAATGACCTAAAGTGCTTTAATCCTCATGTATCCAAGTTGTCTGGATCTTGAGACAAAAATTTGCTTTTAGATTTCCTTGGATTTATCAGCATCTTCTGATAGCTAAACACAGTACAGAACCAGAGAGAGAGACTCATGAGGACCATACAGACGTAGGTGATTGAGAAACATGAGACGAGACACTGTCTTGTCATCGTTGTCAGAAAAGTTAATCTTTTATGTATTTTATAAAAATTCTTTCATGTGAATACATAAATAAAACCAATTGAACCTCAAAAGTATTTGGTGGCATATTTGAGTAATGCTTTCAGAATACATGTAGTAATTTCCAGACAGACAGCCTGGATCGCGCAAGGAAAAGTATTTCAGATACTTCATAGACCAATGATGAAGCCTTCAAAAATAGTAAAAAGTGAAAAAAAAATATAGTAGGATGAAACCCATTGGAAAAGGAAGAGAATATAACAGAAATGAAAGAAAAAATAATTTACGAGCGATCTGAGGTCGGGAAGGGGAAGGGGGTGAGTTTTTAAGGGTTAAAAAAACGGTTTTTCTTGATTTCCAGTTTTATGGAAAAAAGATAAATGGCAAAGTTGTAGGGCATAAAAAGATCTACAACTTTTGTATTTGCACTTTATGTGAAAAATTCAAATAACCAACTTTTTAGTTTTTTATTTTTCTTTTACAAAAAAATTTTTTTTTCACGAAATTTGGTGAAAACATACCTATTTATGTCCCAAACACGCTGTTATTTTTTTGATTTGAAATACTTATTTTTTCGCCTTATTTTTACTTAATATCGGAAAAGCACCCTAATTTTTAATCGAAAATTCTCACGTCAAAATATCTGCTTTTTTAAAAACGTTGGTGGGCTTTTTCTTCGTTGAAATCTCTACTTTCTGATGGTGTGAAGAAAAATATACACAGATCGCCCATAAATTATAATTTTTCCTTTCATTTCTGTTATATTTTCTTCCTTTCCCAATGGGTTTCATCCTAGTATAATTATTTTTAGTTTCAAAAATTATCGGCCCTGGTCTATCAGGGTTAACTGCTGAGAGAACCCGAATATGGACAGGTTTAATGTTCCTACCATATACTGGGTATGAGTCCCCAAGCTCATGCACCAAAATTCGTTGAAATATTATTCTATAAAAGTCAGTAGGCATCTAGGTACTTCAATTGCCAAGAAACGTGTATAGTGTCACATTCCTATAGGTACATAAAAAGCATTTAGTAATTTAAATAATATTAAAAGCATATTTTACTTATCCAGATTATGCGGATCGATACCTCCCAAAATATTCGAATTATCATAAAAGTACTGTAATTATGTAAAACGGTTACAATCGTTAAAAGAAACGTATGTATGTACACACGGCCCGGCGTAGAAAAATAAACAAAATCAACAAGAAAATCAAGTTTCGGTTATCGCTTTTTTGGTAACACTTCATTTCAGGTCAAAACATGGAATGTTCAATTGGCCATTTGCGAGGAAAAACAGGTTTGCGTCTGCTCCACGGCCCGGCAAATATTGTCCGAAATCACTTAATGATGACGACGATTAATTGATCCTGATAAAAACAGATTCATAATTCGATCGATAAAAATATCGATAACATTTAACAAACGTTACCGTTGGAATCAGTACTTATCTTAACAATTAATTACTTTAATTAGCATTATTTTGTAAAATACAATTACGAATCAGATAACTCTTTACGGTACCTACTAAAGGGAACGTAGACTCATAATATAGAGGGAAGGACACAGCAAAATCTCATAAAATCTTATTTAAAAGAAAGGAGATCATTGAAACTCTCATGTTATGAAGTTGGATGTTCTTCTAAATTTTACCAAATATCACTATTAGGGGAAGGAGGTTTCAAATTAAATGAATAACACTTCGCGAAGTTAAATTATTATTTAGAGGTATGTATACAGGGTTTTTCAAGTTGATGGGCTATTAGATGTATATGAATTAGTAGAAGGAATTCAATTCTGAAACTTGGGCTCATTTGGTTATTGTTTATGCCGCTTCTTTTAAAAATATTTTCAAGTTCGATTTACATCCGGTTATACCGGAAGTCGATACCAACTCTGTTATTTTAAATGGAATGGTATATTTTTTACGCTGAATTCGAATAAAACGTGTAATTCTAGGGTAAGTTTGATAACCAACTTGTACACCTATGACAATCGGTTTCTGAGTAAATTTAATTTATAAAAAAAAATCGCTACCGCAACCCAAATTGTAAAAAATCATAACTTCCACAAAATACGACTAAGAGTGTTGAAATTTTTACTAGTAATAGCTGAATATTAGTTCTAACGCCTTGATAAAATTGAATTAAATAATTCATACAGGGCGTTCAAAATAAAATTCTAAAATTTTAAAACTTCAAACACGAATTACCTCGTTTTTTCAAATGGCACCTACTATTTTTTATTATTTCAATCGATTCCTTTTTTATCCTCTTTCGATCTATATTGATACTTCCTATTTTAAGGAATAATTCAAAATTATTCCAAAATTTTCAAACAAGAAAGGAAGTATCCATATAAATCGAAAGAGGATAAAAGAAGGAATCGATTAAAAAAATAAAAAATAGTAGGTGCCATTTGAAAAAACGAGGTAATTCGTGTTTGAAGTTTTAAAATTTTAGAATTTTATTTTGAACGCCCTGTATGAATTATTTAATTCAATTTTATCAAGGCGTTAGAACTAATATTCAGCTATTACTAGTAAAAATTTCAACACTCTTAGTCGTATTTTGTGGAAGTTATGATTTTTTACAATTTGGGTTGCGGTAGCGATTTTTTTTCTATAAATTAAATTAACTCAGAAACCGATCGTCATGGGTGTACAAATTGGTTATCAAACTTACCTTAGAATTACACGTTTTATTCGAATTCAGCGTAAAAAATATACCATTCCATTTAAAATAACAGAGTTGGTATCGACTTCCGGTATAACCGGATGTAAATCGAACTTGAAAATATTTTTAAAAGAAGCGGCATAAACAATAACCAAATGAGCCCAAGGTTCAGAATTGAATTCCTTCTACTAATTCATATACTTCTTATAGCCCATCAACTTGAAAAACCCTCTATATATCCTTAGCAAAACAATATACTTGTAAAGGATGTTGAGGAACTTGTAACTAGAGTAATTTAATTATAATTGATGGTTTCAAAGAAATATAAATTAATAGTTCTAGGTTTGCGCTGTTTCCCATAATATGCACAATTTACAGTTAGAACAAGAAATAGAAAAATATGCACTGCGTGAAACTGCAGCACCATTAATCATTCTTAAAGATGTGCTCTTCCTTATCGACTAAATCAAGACTAATGATGGTAGATTAATAGAGAATTATGTTCAAAGGCAAGAAAATAGCTTGAAAACTGAACTGTGTTAAAAAGTATATATTTGATGTATTAAATCAATTTAGATTCAGTTACTCAGTTTATTGATTTTTGACACAACTGGAAAGATTTTACACTCCTGTTTATTAAAAATATTTTTTTTATACCTGTTACATTAGCGGCATTCCTTCTTCTTACATATTTTACCAAGACGAACATTTTAATTTATTAATACCCCCTTAACTGAGTTTATGGTATTTCTAAAATCCTTATTTAGTGCTTACTAACTTATCTATACTAGAAAACTTGTTAATTTTGTTTATTACCCAAGTTATATGCTGCCATGGTAAGCTGGTTTGATAACTGGAACAATATAAACGCGATATGCACTCTTAAGTCTATTTTTGATGTTCTACTCCACCTAGTCCACTATCAAGCCATAAATTTTGATGGAAAACAATTATGCCTTAAGTCGTTTTATTGTTTTCAACGCCATTACTTCCACTCCAATGAAAAGTTCCAGGTGCAATTTAGAAGCGGAATTTTGATTACAGAAATGGATAAATAATTAAAAGCAGTAAAATCTTGTGTCGTTTAGAAAATACGACATTTCATCACATCAGCTTGTTTCCGATGGGAACCGGACCTATGTTAAAAATGCAGACGAACACCCAGCACTCGAAGTATTATTTTGAAATTACAACTCCCCCAATTTAAGTGAAACTCACAGTTGTTAATTAGTCATGAAAACAATTATTGTTTGACGGTGCAGTTGTAAAGAATCTTTTATGGAGCGTATAAGAATTTTGCGCATGAAAATAATTCGTTTCCTGCACATCGCCTTTGATGTTTACCGAAAGGGTTGAAATACTGTTCTGGATGTCTCCAGAAATAGTCACACCATTTAATTTAAAAGGAAACATGGCTAATTTACGGCGTAAATTCAAAATCCTTCACGGATGTATATATCTATTAAAAGAAAAATATTTAATTATTTATTCAGGAACTTATTTCTATCTCCTTTCTTCATTTTTAAACGTGTATAAAAAAATACAAATTAGTTGCTTTGTAAGAAAAGTAGTAATTAGTTAAGTAGTTAAATCTTTGTATCAGAAACAAAAAATTTTAGAGCCAAACATTCGCACACTTCGCCAAAATATTTTGTATAAAGAACAAGTGCTCAACGTTCGAAACTCTCTGGGTTAAATTTGAAGATGGAGCGACAGTTGGAGTTCCATGGTTAGAAAATACTATCGAACAGAGGTAACTTCTGATTCTTTTCAGTTTAAATGCAGAATTTCTTGTTACAGAATTACGATTCTATGAACGACTGGCAGCTGCGACTAATATCATCCATCATCATCACTCTCTGTGTTGACTAAATAGGCGAAGATTCTATCTCGAACTTTTGGCTGCGACTGAGTGGAGAGTTCACTGTTCCATGGTATTTATACTATGTCGAACACGCCCCTTCGTTACGCCCACCATTTCACAGTATAAATATCAGTAAATAGTCAACTCTGCGCGTCTGCGCTCAGTCTCTGCAAAGACTCCTAGTTGCACTTCTTCACGCCTAAACGGCTGGAGCTATTTTAACAAAATTTGGTATGGAGTTAGCTGACACCCTGGGTTAACACATAGGCTACGTTTTGCTGCGGGAAAATATCTTATTCCCATGGGAAAATCAGTGAAAATGAATTCGCGGAATATTATAAATGCGAAAGTAACTCTGTCTGTATGCTACACAATCTCGCCTAAAATTTACTGAAGCGATTTAAATGAAATTTGGCACAGAGATAGTCTAGAGCCTGAGAAAGGACATAGGCTACTTTTTAATGCGAAAAAAGGGTTGTAAAAGATTGAAATAGGAAAGTTTGTGCGGAAATTCCGTTATTTTTAAAGATTTTTTTTAGGCTTTTGATTAGATATAAATAAATACGACGTTCAATGTTTGCAAAAATTTTACCCTAAAGGGGATAAAATAAGCCGATGAAAGTTTTTGTGTAATGACGTCGTCCAAAAAGCTTACGGCCCAGAAAATTAAAATATTAAGTGTAAAAAGTTATAGAGGTTTTGTTTATTTGAATCAATAAAAGTAGTTGAATACTAAGCTATATAAACTATTTTAAACTATAATTAAACTATATTAATCTATAATATTATAAATGCGAAAGTAACTCTGTCTGTCTGTGTGGTACGCAATCACGCCCAAACTACTAAACCGATTTAAATGAGGATTTGGTACAGAGATAGATAAGTAGATATAAAGCTAGAGGCTTGAAAATTATTTTTTAGGCTTTTGATTATATACAAATACTACATTTAAGTTTGTAAAAATTTTACCCTAAAGGTGATAAAATTAGCCGATGAAAGTTTTTGTGTAATGACGTCGGCAAAATGGCTTACGGCCCAGAAAATAAAAATATAGAAGAAAAAAATTTTAAATACTGCCAAAAGTCACTATTCCACGCGGACGAAGTCGCGGGCATAGCTAGTTAAAATATATATTATGAAAATACATTAATGTTTTAAAGTCAAATTTTCCTAATAAACAAATGGATATTTTAATTTTGAACTTTCCAAATCATCAGCCCTTTTAATATTGGAACACAAAATTGTTCAAACAAGCAAGACAATTTTACTTTTACACAATTAAGTTAAATAACTTCTTAACCACTAAAGATTTATTATTAGTAGATTTAATTTATCGTCCCTTTATCAATCATACATCTTCTAAGTTGTTAAAGTTGTCTTTATGTTTGTGTTAATTGCGGAAAGCTTCAGCTTCTTATCTAGTATTTACTACATGGGTATTTTAATGTTGACCGTGACTTTTCCATGGGTACATTATCGCACCTGTTAATTGTTATGGTGTACAACAAGTGGAAGTAGAAAAGAAAAATATAGTGCTTCAAGAACGCAACACATACATACAATACAATAAAAAATTATCTCTATACCTAATGATTTGTTTTACGAAATGGCAGGATTTCTTCTCGTTTTCTTTTTTCATAATATTCGCTCGCTGATTAATTGATCTTTAAGCCATTTTATCGTGCAATTATTCGAGTTGTCGACTGCTTTTTTTGCGGTCGGCCCTATTTTATGTTCGAGCATTTTATAAATTACCTACTGCACACCTGGGCAATTTAAATTGTTCCGTTGTTTATTATTAACGTACAAGTGTTCGTAGACTAGTGCAATTGATTAAAAATATTTTGCTACCGCGCGTAATTTAGAATCGACGTTTAAAATTTAATCGTTTGCCGCTCAAATTAAGTCCATTATTCATTAGGTTTCTCCGGATAAAAATGACACTTTTCGAACCAGTTTGCTTCAATTACGTACATAGACTTTCAACAATGAAGCGGCTACTTCTTGTACATAAATAGTTATACATAAGTACATCGATTAGGATGATTAAACTTAATTGTTCTGTAGAGCGGAACAATTTAAAATGTACATAGATAAATAAAGAAGACTCTTAAAATTAATTGATAATAATTGGAAACAAACAATTACTAAATGCGGTTGGTATAATTGCAATACCTGAATAATTAGAGATTTTGTGAGATGAAATAGATAAAATGAGGGGGGACTGTTAAATTCATTCAAAATAATTTTTGGTCTATTCTCTGAAATTTCAATTACCTACAGCAAAAAAAATTTGATGTATTATATGTTAAATTACTTGATATTTATAATTGTAAGTTAATCATATAATATGCAGTTAATGAGCTACGTATCTTACACATTATTTTGTACTTAATTCTGTTTATACATGTAATGGAGTAAAACCCGTAAATTTTAATAAATAAATAAATTTATGTAGGCAATCAAGACTATTAAATTAAACTTTATATACACTTTTAAAAGTCCTCTTTGCATAATATGACACTTTACTTTTCCTTTTTATGATCGTGTATTTTATTTTCACGCGAGATGTCAAAAAATCCATATTATAAATAACCAAAATAAGTTGTTTCGCCTGTTAAGATTTTCGTTTCATAATAACGAGACTGCACTTCTTTCACTTTTTTATTGTTGGCATTCTTGACGATAATTACCAATTTTATGGTCCAAGTTTGTTGTTTCGTAGCACTTCATAAAACTCTCGAAAGGTTAAAACCAATTTGTGGTTTCGGATATATCATGCGAACATTTCAAACATAATGGCCGTTATTTGGTAATGAAACTGGCATTAAGGGACCACTTATTTGCATGTAAAAAATAATAATAATTCTTTTAAAAACGATAATAAAGATCGCCTAATTATAAATGCAAGTTAACACCCGTTATTTTGCCCTTTAAATTGCAGTAACAGTAAAATTATCAACAGTTATGGCGTAATTTGTAATTAAATAATAGAAAAAAAGGTTGCAAAATTAATGAAACAACTTACATCCAACTTCCATTTGATATGGACCTTCTGCCTCCGCCTAAAGCGTATTGTACCATGGCAAGACCCAACAGGCAAGAAATTGCTCGGAAATTCCAGGGCCAAAACCTTCGTGCCTTCTTTCCAGGCATTTCTGCATGGGATAACTCCTGAAAACAATGAAATGTGTGATAATTACAAATATTAAGTATTGAAATTTGTATTTTTCAAAATTCCTTTCCAACTTTTTTAATATTTTTTTTTCTGACTCCTTAACTCACAAAAAATAGTTCTGAGAGAGGTCGAGGATCTTCCATAACAGTATAAATAGAAGACTGAACTGGAGATTATTATATAGATTTGGAGCACGTTAAATAAACAGTACCAACAAAATGAATAAATGCAGGGTTACATAAATTCGCAAATTTAAATAAATATGAGTGCAAATAATTGTGAAATTCAATTTTTTGCAGTTGTAATTTAGTGAAAACTGTACTAAGAAAAAGTTTTTTTTAACTTAGCAAGATTAAAATTGCGTTTACGTAAGTGGAAGTTGTTTAAACTAAATTAAATTCGTTAACAATGGTAGCATATTAAATAAACAAAACCCGCTTTATATGGTAGGTACTTGTTGCGGTCCTTAAATTGCCATTACATTCATTCGTGGTTGATTATGGACTGTAACTACCGGGAATCCAAAAAGTAAATGTTAGCAATGCAAACAAGAAACAAGGGAACTCTTGAGTAGCACTTGTACCTAATAAGAGATGTTGTGTTGTGATGTGATGCGGTGTGTTAAAATACGTGGCAAAAGCGAACTTGATGAACAAACAAGTGCGCAATTTCCTCTCTTTAGAACGCATAATTTTCGATAATAAAGAATTTTTATTACAACACAACTTAACCATAATAAAAGGTTCATTTGGCGGACACGCTAGATACATGCAGAATGTCTTATTAACAAAACAAAACGAGATGGGTAATGAACTTTTTTATTATTAATATGCAATTTACCATTTACTAATGTTGCAATAATAAATTACAACGACAAATTACATCACTAATGTCTCCTAATTAAGTGTATTGAATGATTTAATAAATCAATAGTAAACTTTATAGTTAATAGATTGCGTATCGCATTCTTTGTGAAACATTTTGAATACCAAAAAAAGGGGGTTTAGAGTAACAAAAACTGGGTTACGTTTCACGAAAATATTTTATTAATCTCTACAAATTTGTTTCAACCCTTGCGGGTCATTGTCAAGAGCTACGAAGTTACTAAAGATGTAAATAGTGTACCAGACTTATATAAACGGATTACAGTAGGCAAGAAGAATTTTATGCAGGTAGGTAACGGTTATCTATTTGGAAAATCCAATAACAGCGGAGAATCCAATGTGAACATTTCAATTTGATTATTTACAATATTTTCATTATTATTAATGGCTTTCTTAATTTCCAGAGATTCAAGTAAACTCAATTTACGACCCTTTTGAGCAGAATGTACAAGTTCAATTGAATTAATATCTAAATTATGTTTGAAATCTAGACAATGTTGAGCTATTCCTGTATTATTCTTTTTATTCTGAATGGCAAGCACATGTTCTTTAAGACGAGTTTTTATGGCCCTACCTGTCTGTCCCAAATAAAAGGCTGTGCAATCTTTACAGTATAATTTGTACACGCCACTTTTATCTATTGAATTTGTTTTATTTTTGTTGTTAACTAACAGAGTTTTTAAATTAATTTTGTTGATTAAAATGGGTATAATATTTAATTTAATTAGATGGTGTTTAATTTTGTATGTATGTATATGACAATAAGTTAAACTTTTTGGATCTTACTTTATACAAAAATAACAAAGAAATTATGTTTGAAATTTATAGAAAACCTACGACAACTGACACGGTAATTCCCTTTGACTCAAATCAATCTTTTAACATCAAAATGGCAGCTTTTAATAGTTTATTACACAGGTTAATAAGTTTACCCCTTTCTAAAACCAATTTTGAAAAAGAATTAAAAATTATAAAACAGATTTCCATTAATAACGGGTATAATCCCAACCTAATTGACAAAATGTTAAAAAGTAAACAACGAAAACTCATTGAAATCAAACTTTACAACGGTCTCCTTCCTGATTTAATTCCTGAAAATAAGAAATACGCTTTTATTAACTATGTAAAAGAAGTCGGATACAAAATTAAACACCATCTAATTAAATTAAATATTATACCCATTTTAATCAACAAAATTAATTTAAAAACTCTGTTAGTTAACAACAAAAATAAAACAAATTCAATAGATAAAAGTGGCGTGTACAAATTATACTGTAAAGATTGCACAGCCTTTTATTTGGGACAGACAGGTAGGGCCATAAAAACTCGTCTTAAAGAACATGTGCTTGCCATTCAGAATAAAAAGAATAATACAGGAATAGCTCAACATTGTCTAGATTTCAAACATAATTTAGATATTAATTCAATTGAACTTGTACATTCTGCTCAAAAGGGTCGTAAATTGAGTTTACTTGAATCTCTGGAAATTAAGAAAGCCATTAATAATAATGAAAATATTGTAAATAATCAAATTGAAATGTTCACATTGGATTCTCCGCTGTTATTGGATTTTCCAAATAGATAACCGTTACCTACCTGCATAAAATTCTTCTTGCCTACTGTAATCCGTTTATATAAGTCTGGTACACTATTTACATCTTTAGTAACTTCGTAGCTCTTGACAATGACCCGCAAGGGTTGAAACAAATTTGTAGAGATTAATAAAATATTTTCGTGAAACGTAACCCAGTTTTTGTTACTCTAAACCCCCTTTTTTTGGAATAGTAAACTTGTCTGTTATTGTTTATTAGATACGTGGTATTAAAGGAAAAGTGTGGAATAAAAATTAAAATAACTAAATATAGAAACTACATATTCTTATTTAAAAATTTGGTGCCTATTGGTCCACTTGAATGAATTAAAAAAAGTACGAAGAAAATGAAATTAATTGTTTCCGTGCTGTCAGCAAAGCAATAATGTTTAGTTCGATTGGTTGCAAAATATTCCAAGTAAAAAGAAAAGTTTACCTGTTGTTCATTTCAACAATTTTTAATTGAAATTGCCGTATACGGTTGCTGCTTTTATAATTATCAATCAACGTTCGGAGGCAAACAATTATTGTCAGCAGTTTAGTTTATTATGTTTAGTATGAATAATGCAGAAGTTAAATGATTTTGTGGTTTTTGATCATTGTTGGTGCTAATGGTGCTTTTTGAATATTACTATAAGTTGTTTTCTGTGGTGGTAGGAAATGTCCTTATTGTCAACAATATTTTATGAATACATAGATACAAAAAGCAATAAGAACTATAAAGTCAGTCAACTTTCTTAAAATTTATGTATTTAACAAAAATTTTTATATTAATTCTGAAATTAGTGAAACCTACTTAACCAATTAATTATGTGGGATGCTGGCTGTTCTTTTAATTTGCACTTTTCCCTTCCCTTTAGTGAGATTTATAAGACTTGGTGGAGTCTACCCTCTCCGTTACGTGAGATTTACACCATAATAAATAAGGAAATTATAACGATTCGTTGAATAAAAAATTTATCTCCCTTTAGATGAGATTTGATCAGATTTTGATGGATCCCTCCCCCCATTTTTAATTATTGTGATTAACGCGTGGTTCCTTAATCACACAGTAATTACCCAAAGTAATTATACCTGCTATTAAGTCCACATTGCATGCAACTTTACAACACAACCATTCTCTTTAACTATAATTTAAAGTGTCGTTAGACGTTGGTATATATCACAATTAAGACAAGCTTTCTTGTCATAGAACGAGATTTGTTTCCAGGAGCCAATAAAGTCAAGTACCTGATCAATATTTACTTAATAATGGGGAACCTAATTAAATGGTTCCTGGTCATAAAAGCAATGTGCAGTTTACACGTTTAATGTGCACAGAACAGCCATAAACATTAATTAAATTTATGTTATGGTTGGTCGTGTGTTAGGATATTTTATGCATGTAAAATCCGCTGTTGCATTAAAGTTTCGCAGTTTATACGCTGACAGTTTGCCATCAAACAGACTTTTTGCTTTCTCCAATTTTATATCTAATCATTTCTCAGAGACTAGACTTAGGTACCTACCTAAATATATGCTGCCTATAAAAAATTGTAATAACCCATAAAAAGGTAATCGCATAAGTCATTATTGTTGTGAAGCTGTAGCGTCATGAATGAAACGTTTTACTTATGTTTTATGAAAAAATGTAATTCTTGTCTTGGACAGTTTTTAAATTTGTCGATAAAATTGACCAGGTAGGTACAAGACATTTGTGTGAGAATTGAAAAATATCGGTGGAGTCGTAATGCCCTCATTGCCAGTTGTAAGAAACTGTTTATTTCGCGATTTTCATAAATACGAACAGCTTGTAAACTTTATATCGAGATATAATGTAAGAATTATGCAGCTGTCCAAATGCAATTCTAAGTATGCTCGAAACGCAAACGTTTAACTGCAAATGTGTCATAACTTCATATCTAATAACATGCAGTTTTAACCATTTCCACACGAAGAACATGTAGACACACGCGCGAAGATGTAAACTGTCAGTAATTATTTACAATCCACTAAAGCGTACGCGTAATTTGTTTTAAATTATTCCGAGAGGGTGAGGGTAGCAACAGCTGCATTGCGCCAACGAGATGTAATTAATGTAAATTGCTTGTTTGCAGAACCATAGGCACGTGTAGAAACAATATCAAGATCAATAATGTACAAAAGGTGACTGTATACTCACAAAATATTCAATAAAATAATTGACAACTTCAATTGCACTTACACAAGAGGAGTTTGTGTTTGAAAATGTTAATAAATCTCAGAAATTTAAAATTTGCCAGAAAACGGGAATCTGAAGCAAGATCAGGAAGATAAGGGTTCAATATCTGAAGAAAAATATATGTCGTCTTATTTTTTTTCCTATATTCATTCCCCAAGTGAGATTTACCCTGCAATGAATTTTAATCAAAGGAACAAGGAAAATTATAACAATTATTTGAATCAAAATGTTTACATGAGATTTTCAATGGTCCCCTTTCTCTTTTATGAGATTTTTCAGGACGCTTTTCCTTCTTTTTCTTAGAGAAATTTAGATTCTAATTTACTTAGAAAATTCTAATATTTATTGACAATTATGTCTTCATACAAACATAAGAACATTCTGGTAAAGATTAACTGTGAAGCATTTTTCGAAATGTAATTAAAACACCTCTAAAAAATAGATAAGCCGGATCTAGACGGTCAACTAATGTTTATCAACGTTTTATATTCATTCCCAAGTAAAAGTTGATGAATGTGTACTAAAGACATCAAAGTAAAATATATAAATCAGTTCTATCATTACACGTTATTTGCTACCGTAATATACATACATACCTTAACGTTTACGTATTTATAATCTATATATTATTATAGCCGTAGAACTGTTGGTTAATTATTGAAGAAACTAGTTTCAGACTTGATTTATCGACATGTGATAAAAACGTAGTAATTTGTGTTATTTATGAGCAAAAGATATTTCTTCAAGTAATAAAAGTTTGTTGTACATTTAAGTATTTTATTATTAGATGCATGGAAGCATGCAGAGATTATACCGTAAAACTAGACATAAGTAAGTATATTATTTTCGTTTCAATGAACTTTTGCCTACCTAACTGCATGCTTTTCATTTATTTATCAATTAGCACTTCAATGTTTATTGCTAATTAGGTACTTGCTAATCGAAAAGTTGTAAGATTGAATAGAAATTCTTATTTAAAGTTTTTCAAAAGAAACATTTCATAAGAACGTACGTGTATTGGTCAGACATTCAATACAATTTTTGTTTCGATCTTATTTGGTCTCATCAGGGCATCTTAATAGACTTTAAGGTATGAATTTATAATAGCCTTATACAGAAAATAAATTGAAAGCAAAAAACCTTTTTTAAAAAAACCTTTTATTCAAATGCTCTAAAAAGAAGAAAATAAAATTTTCCTTTAAAATTTTAACTATCAACTTATAACCTCATTATACACAATTTATATGATCATAAAAGCTTGTGGCGAGGTTTGCTGAAATTTAAAAAAAATTAAACTTAGCAGATTAAGTTACTCAATTAAATAGGTAATAGTTTATTTACACAAGTAAATCGCGCGACAAGCTTTTATGATCATATAAATTGTGTATAATGAGGTTATAAGTTGATAGGTAGTTAAAATTTTAAAGGAAATTTTTATTTTCTTCTTTTTAGAGCAGGTTTTTTAAAAAAGGTTTTTTGCTTTCAATTTATTTTTTACTTTTAAGTTATCGCTGCCTAGGTTTCTGAGTCTCTTCATCTCATTGTACACATTATTGTTTGACTTTGGAGTTGTCCTTCTCCTAGACAGGTTGCAGACCAATGCTGATGACGCCCTTCTCGCCAAATCACACAAGTCAAAGTTAATCAACCGATGTTACAGACTCAAAAAATTCTACCTCAAGAATAATCGAGGTCTCTACACCAAATTTCAGGTGGATTAGAGCAATGGAGCTTATAATCACCATCTTTTTTTTAACCTGCCTTTTTATTCTCAGCGAACCTTTTCATTTAATACCCATACTATAAGAAAGCATAAAAAACTCTAAAAGTTCGCCATATTGTATTAACAGTGATGTCAAAATATTTTTCTAATTATTCTCGGCAAGCCCTTTCATTGGATACCCATATTGCAGAAGTGCATAAAAAATAATTTAGGGAACTTTTCAGTTAAAGTGGGCAAATACATATCAGATTACACTAATTCAATAATTTCCTTTAAAACGAACAATACACTTGGTAAATACATAAAAAACAATAAAGATTATTCTAATAGAGACACGAAATCAGGGGTTTACAAACTAAATTGCGGTAGTTGCAACAAATCCTATATCGGCCAGACTGGTAGGTGCTTTAAAGATCGCATAAAAGAGCACAAAAAAAGTTTCGAAAATAAAAACGATAATTCAACTTATGCGCTACATTTAATGGACAACAATCACAGTTTCGATGAAAATTTCAAAATTTTACATATAGAAAATAAAGGCCTAAAATTAAATTTATACGAAAGTCTGGAAATTAATAAGTTAAATAAAAAAGGATTGATAATGAATGACCAATTAGACAGTAACAATTCCCCTGTGTTGAACATTTAGTAGAATATGTATAGTTTATCCCCTCTTTTGTAATTAGTATTTAAGCGAATTGTTATTTAGTTTAAGTTGTATTACTTTCTTCCACCTGAAGAAGCCACTGTGTGGCGAAATGTACATTGTGGTACAATAAATTTGTGTTTGTAACTTGTGTTATTTTATTTCTTCGATATTATGGAGTTACAATATTTGAAAGTTTCCTCGATACAATTTTTAAAAAATAACTATTCCGCCATCTTAGATGGTCTGCCATATTGGATTTAGAATGACGTCACACAGCTTATCGTGTATTGTCACCCAAACTATACGTGTATACAAAATTTCAACTCAAAAGATTGAAGATATCTGCTTCAAAATCGAGTAGCAAGATTCCACCCGAACAAACATACATTGCAAGTTAAATAAAAGCTTTTAAAAAAATACTTTGAATTTCTTAAACCAACTTCACTCTGTACATTTGAAGAAGCAGAAAGATACTCAAACATACAGAAGGTTTTCCTTATTATGACATTCTGTATGTTGAATTTATTAATGTTTCTCCAGAAGGAAATTAAAGGATATAATAACCTACTTGTTGGTTGCGGGCTAATTCTGTCTTTGTACCTAAAGCATATCCCCAACTAGTCAAAGAAATTCTTGGCAAGAAGGTGTTTTACTTTGTTATAAATATAGAGTTAAATGAGCTGTTTACTTCAATTATGAAGTGAGGTTTGTTTACTGTCCACGCTACCTAGAACGATAAACACTTTTGCAACTAAAATTACATACTTACTCAGAAACATGAAATAACTAAGAACTATAGTACAAGATAACTGCAAATTAAGAAATATCAGAACATTTTGAAATCAGTTATAAGTAATGAACTGATACAGTGGGATATATGGGAAAGTTCCTATATAGAAAATATAATTAATTAGGGATAAAATACTTAATAAAAAAATATTAGAAAAACAAATATCCCTTAGACATCCTGTTCCTCTCCACCCTATTCAGAATAAAATATTAAATTGTTGCAAAATTAATAAATAACGACACTCTGGCAGTAAACCCCATCCATTAATCTCCACAGATGGCGTTTACTAACTGCCTGTAGTTATTTGTAAATCTTGGTGGTAATCAGCAGCTTTTGCTTGGTCGGTGCCTTATACAAAGTGTCTAATACGATTTAGGTGCCGATTAATACAATCAAATTTGTGGGGTGGTTTTGATAAAATGGAAGACCTACCCCGTAAATTTAAATACTTCATGTTTGCCAAGTCGTGCATTTGGAAAGTTGTATTCAGAAAGTTTATCGTTGCAATACCTTCAGTTACTCAAAACAGACCATTTTCGACCATTGTGCGCACAATTAATAAAAATTTAATTATGATTTGTGTTCTTGCACACCTGTTGTTAAAGTGCGGATTGACTTGTTTACCTGTTAAATGGATTTAAGTGCAAGTATTGTATTTTATGGCTTATTTAATGCAGTTACATAGTTTAATAATGAGTAAATAAACGGCCATTTAACATGGAAATGAATTAACATTGTTAATTATGAAACAGTAAAGTTCGAGAAGTGTTAAATGGTAAGCATACCGTGTTGTTTCAAAACGTTCATAAATTAACACCTTCCATTCCCGCCGTTTTGTATATTCATGAGGTTTTGTAAGAAAACGTCCGTCACTTCCTAATGGATAATGAATTCAGGAAATAACGTCGATGTTTTGACATTTTTATAAATTCTCATGAAATATTTGTGAATATGAATGCGTTTCGTGGTGCACTTGAACAACAAAATCTACTTAACATTCGAAAAAGTTCCCCTACCTCTACAATCGCCAGGAAAGCGATAAATTTTACCATTCAACTATTCAACATTCAATGAACGCTCGAGTATGCAAGGAACAAGAAGACTACCAGAAATATTAATTATCTCTGAAATTTTCACCTATAAATAATTTCATTAAAAAAATTAAATTAAATGACTCCATAAGTGAAACCTCTTTGTTAACCATGCCTTAATAAATTCTCAATTATTTTTATAGTCTAATTTTTTTGGCCTACGTATTGAATGAACTGAGTGGAGGAGTAGAGTTCATTTTTTGACACAGAATGCACTGAGGATGCCATTGCCAACTACCTATGGCAAAATGTTTACAGTTTAATAAGGGACAACAATATGAGCCGGAAATTTTACGTTTCTCATTTTAACAAATGACTTATTTAATTAAACATAAATTAAACATGATGGTATTAAATATATACATTGAACATTTTCGTCTGTTCTGAATCTTAAAGGCTAAAGAGTATCCTAAAAAAGATTCATCTTCCAGAGATATTTGAACCACACTTCAATAAATTTTCAAATAAACTCTTCTCTGTGAGTTTCCTGAAGCAAGGCAACGTCGGAATTTGGTATTGAAATTTACGAAAACAATCACTCTATTTTTTATGCTGATTTTTATCAAAGTTGCCTTATCAGTTGAGAAGGGAGTTTATCTAAACCCTAAATAAACCTTAAAATCTCTTTGATATTGACACCTCCACCCAATATTACCTAAACACTCGCTCATGGGCTCTTTCTATCGCATTTTACGTCTAATCAGATTTTGAAATACCTCTAGCAGCCTACATTTGCCTTCTTTTGAGAAATTACCTCCTCATGTATCTATGTAAGTATTTAATCAGTTCATGGATTCCTAAAAGATATTTCGTCGTATGGAACCCAACATATATTTAAACATTGATCAAGTAATACTAATTACCTACAGATAATATGTCTAAAGCAAAAGCAAGTCCTACGTACAATCATTAAATCAACCTTTTCTGGAATTGACAAGGACAAATGTACTGAATTGCCGCTAGCTATTGGGCTATTTATTGCCAATCAGCGATACTTTTAGCAATTTTTCTTTCTCCTGCTACGTGAAAGTCTTTGCTTTTTTTAATGTAAGCTGTTGATCTTTTGGTCCAAATTTAACACGCCGATCAAGAATAAAAATTCAATTGCCAATATAAGAAAATTTAGTATCTTTGAGGTTCTTAGACTAATTTTAATTGTTCAAAGACGTGTACATTTTATTTAGATTCAGTTGGATTTCTGGCCTGGGTAAATAGCATTAAAAATATGTTGCAGGCGCTTAAGAACAACTGGAGATAGGACTATTTCTTTTATTGAAGTGAAACATCTGTAGCCGCGGGTAAGCCGGATTATTGGCGTGGCGATCGTGGCGATTGGATGTCGTGGCGACACTCGTACTGCCCAAGCGCTTCTCTTTCCACTCGGTTCGACGGTGTCGTTTACTATAGTCAACTAGAAGATGGAAGTGAATTAATTATGATTGTTGTGTACATTTAACCTAATAAAAAATAAATGATATTTCATTTTTACATGAGTAATTATTACCGTTCAGTCACAGATGTTCAATAATTTTTAAAACCAATAAAGATAAACTACCATTGATTTTAGCTGGAGATTTCAATGTTTATTTTGTTAAAGATGAATCAATGCCATTAGTTACGTTCCTCCAAAAAGAATTTCAATTGCAAATTAATAACAATCCAAGAGAACCTACTACCAGATATGCAACAACAATAGATGCTGTATTTATTAGATGTCTTGAAAATGTTATGTCTAATACTTTTGTAACATACTTCAGTTATTCTCGACCAATTATATTATCACAGTAATGCTGTCAGAGGCAACATCGAATATAACTATTACTGAATTAAGTCACTGATTAAAAGAATTGAGTTGTCGCAACTTGAAATAAATTTTTGAATTTTTAATTTTTCTATTTAATAAAAATAAATGATTATTAAATAAATAGTCATCATTTTGTGGAAAAAATTCGTAATATTTGATTTTTTCATTATGTGTAAATTTAAAAGATTAGACAATCAGAGCTGTAGGAAATTTTCTAGGTCATTTTTATGTGAATTCATCCAGTGTTTAACTTTTGGTTTCTATTTCCTGAATATTTGTCTGTGAATTATAAGACGATACTTTCTATTCTGTAATAAATTTCAATTAGTCAGGACGTATAATGGTTCGAGGAATGCAATGGTAGGTACCTACGTATGTAGTATAATATCCTGTGACTTTTAGAAAGGTCTAAAAGTCCGTGAACTATAAACGGCAGACGATGCGGCACTTTATGATTGTGTTAAGATATGCGTGATTATTGTACGTTGAGTGGGCAGGAGGGGTAAACAGTTTTATTAATGGAAACGGCTTCGGACGTGGAGAGAACATAAAAACTTCAACCAAATCATTTTTACGTTGGAATATTCATAAACGCCTGCCACCTGTTCGCAGGTGTACTTACTTAGTTACATTAACTCGATACCAGACTTACTACAATAAGGTACACCATCAATCTTGGGCCCATTCAACTTGGTTAGTTCTCAGTGCGCTGTTTTGTTTCTTTAAAAGCTTCGACCAAGAAAAAGAAAAACGTATGTAGGTTTCGATTTGTTTGGCAATAGACAATCAATTTTAATGTAACGCGTTTTATACACATGTAAATGCAGTGGTACGGCGTTAAATAAAATTAATGCAGTCTTAGGGTCACACGATAAATCAGCCTCGAGGGATAAATCTTTAAACGAACGATTCCCGTTCGATATTATTCGTCCGATAATCGGCCCACTTATTTTATTTAAAGACTTCTGTAGGCATCTATACATTAATTGATTAATACATAATAGTAATTGACCTTTTTTATTGTTAACATAGAAACAATACGGAAATGCTAATAAAAATTATGTAAATGTTAAGCTAATAATCAGTGTTCCATGACATTTATTAAAACAACAGCAAACTTTATGCAAACCAAACACGTTTTGATCGATTAACTTGCAGTAGGTAAATATTTTAAAAAGCTAAATACTTTTTTGAACAAATTCGACAAAGTTAGTTAGCTATTTATTGACCCATTAAAACTCGTAACTAATATTAATTTCCAAGGTACACTTACTTATGGGATGAGTATCAAAAGTTACTCCTTAATAATGAAGATCATCTTCTAACTTAAACTTTGTAAAATTTAAATCCATTCTTGAATGTTGCATGATACCTACCTTTCTATTAAAAAAAAATTGATTAACTTAACATAAAGTAAACATATAGCAAGATGCAAGACTAAAATCTTGTATTGCACGAAAAAGTTCAGTTCTAAAGCAAGACAGGAATAAAAAAATTGGAAATTCGTTAGATTAACTACACTACTATTAAAACTAACAGAATCTAGTACCTCACGAACGGAGAAGTGTGGATTTTGAATTTGAAATTGTTTGGGTAAGACTGTTTAATTTTTTTTTTTTTAATTTAACATTTTACATTCAAACGTTTCAAACTACACATAATTATCCTTATTATAAAATTTAGCAGTCAGAAAAGCAATCCATAAATTGAATAGGTAATCAATTAGAGCTAGTTACCTACCCCCAATTCCCCACTCACCCTACGTCAACTGTAATCTTTTTGTAGATCCCCTCTCACTCTGACATTTCTAGATATAAATTACCAGAACTAAAAACCTTATGTACTCTTGAAAAAAGTTTAAGTAAACATTCCTGTGTTTTATTTCTAATTTATGATTAAAACATGTTACACAATAGTTGCACTTTCAAAAATTTGAATTTAACGTAAATTTGATAAAATTTAACAACATTTTTGAGTGTTGCATGAACTCATTCAGTTCTAAAGCGAGACAGGAATAAAAATACAAACCAAATTCATTTAAGACAATCACAAAACCATGGCATTAAGCATTAATTTTGTTACATCAAATTTTAATTGATCAACTTGCAATAATTTAGAAATCCATATACTATTACATAAATAAATGTACCTTCTTCAACACAGAGAGAATTAATAGCAAGACTATAAAATCTTGTGAGTAAAACCACGGCCATGAACAGGACCAGATCTGCAAAATCAAGACCAAGGTTCTAAACTGTCTGTGAAAAAAGATGCTTTGGTATTTAGGGAACGAGAAAAGTCGGATTAACAATCTTGTATATGTCTCAGAAAGTCTTAGTCCTCATGACAAATGTGGAAAGCTGAATGGCCAGCCACGTGGCGTAAATAATGTACAATTCATACAACAATCGCATGTAAAAGTATGTTACATGGTCTTTTATATCCAAATAAATGAATGTAGCGGTAAGATAAGAAGTAATAAATATTCACGCATAGGAATAGTGAAACAAGAAACCGCATTTACTTGATGAATTACAAAGAGACATCGTTATAGGTACGTATTATACACATGTAACTTTATGCATAGTCGGAATCACGCCCGTTTGCGCCGATTTTATAAATAGTTGGTCAAAATGTATGTATCGTATGTGTATACCGGTCGCATTGTGTTATAATAACTTCAAAGACCGTTTGTCGGATTTTTCTGATCCACCCACAGGAAACACACTCGACTACAAATTAAACACTGTCCGCTTTGTTGTCCGCAATCAGGTCCGGATTAAGATTAATAATTTTCCGAATCGACTCATCCATTTGCGGCCCAGAAGAGTAGAACATGGAAAGTGTACGACACGAAAAATAAAACAATTCTACAACAACTAACTTGTAATTTTCCTGCATTATTCAACACTTTTTATCTCGCTGAAAACTAGCAGTGATTAATTACCTTTTCCTGAGTAAAAGTAGATAAATATGTTTGTTTTAGTTTCATATTCTCGTTCAACTGGATTTTTTAAAAAATTTTAAATGGGGAAAAAAAAAAAAATTTCTGTAAAGTTACAACTGAAAATTTTTGAAAACCCTTTAAGCTTAATCGAAACTTTTATTATTTCAAGTGCTATTAGAAAAAAATCTTTTTTATTCCTTTTAAGCATTTAGAATTTATAGGAATCGACTTTTGTCCACAATTTCCTAAAACCAAATTGGTCAACTTTGACGACCCCTGCATGAAAAGCTTTAAATATGGAATCAAAAAAACTCTCATTAAAACCCTTTTCAAGGGGGACTCCAAGCTATCTGGAAGGATAAATTTACATCAGAGTAAATTTATTGTTTCTCATGCTCCTCTTTGTTGACTTGAAGTTTTATTTTACCGTAAGTTTAAAATTGTGAATTAGTCCTTCCTGCCTCCTGGGTGAATTTAGTAACAAAGGTGTTAGAAACAAGTTAATCTCATGTTTGCTTTTCTTGTCTAAAATCTGAAAAGGATTTCCTGAATTTATAAGCGAACTTTATTTAGTTGCTTTACACGCTTTATTCTCGTAGTACCTATACATTTTCTATTGTAACAAAAAGTGATACAAGCTTGCAAGTAAAGATCACTCGAGATAACTCTGTTCGAGTTGTCATACGTCAACCACACATACCTAAATACCTATATTAATTGCACTGAAAATTGAAACAACCGTACAATAATAGAATTGTAGGTATTAAGAAAGAATTACCTACGTGCATGTGATGTTTGTATAAGGAAACTTATAGTACTTTAAATGGAAGAAGAAACTGCTCGTTGCCTTTTTTAGACAATGTAATTAGCTCCCTTTACGAAGGGAAACGAAAAAATTCCAGACAAAAGGAATGGAATTGTATACCCTGTGTCGACTCTTGAGAGTAAACGCGGCGTAGTAAGCAGATGACCTTATATGGTCGCTTAAGAAGTAGGACGAGAGCTTTATTTACATAATAACGTGACATTCAGTAAATTACGAAATAAAAGAAACTAATGATTAATCCCAAATTATTTGTTTGGGTACGTGAATCTGTTTATAGTCGAATATTAAATAATTTTCTATCTAATTTCATAACTGCATTGCACTATTAGTGGTTGGGTCATTTCTTTTTGATATAGGTTCCTTTTTTCACACCAAAGTTTCAATATTATAAGGGAGTGTGTTCTTTAAATCTAATATATAAAATTCTCGTGTCACAATGTTAGTTACCGTACTCCTCCGAAACGGTTTGACCGATTTTTATTAAATTTTATATGCATATTCAATAGGTCTGAGAATCGAAAACTATATATTTTACATGCCCATAAGTGATAAGGGTTGTCCATCCCTAACCTCTTTTTTAATTGTTTGGACAAAATTGTTTTTTATTTTTTTATGATTTGGCATTAAAAAATACATATAACCCTTAATTTTCATCTTTCTACCACCAACCCCCATTTTTTAATAGCGATATTACTACTGTAACAATCTTCAATTCTCAGTGGTCGATAACTGATCAATTATTTATTATCAATCGATTAGTCATCCCCGCCAGGCGTCTACTGATGTCACTACTCACCCAGCAAACAGCACGGAGTGGGGATGAGAATGAAGCGGTTTTTTTTAGAATGTTACAGGGAGTTCAAATATGTTCTAAGAAGTAAAACAGTGTTTTATTACGTATAACATTTCAGAATGATTTGGCAATGTTCAAGAATGTTCCAGAATCTTGAAGATCATTCAAGAATGTTTCAGAATGTTAAAAAAAAGTTAGAAAATGTTTTGAATCATTATGGGATGCTCTGGAAACTTTATTTATGAAATAACTAAATAAATAAATAAATAAATAAAAATAAGAGTGGTACACATAAATCTGGAGAATACTCCAAGATGTAATTATATGGATGCTGTTGGCGGTCGTACAATTCTCACGATGATAACAATCATTCGCGATTTCATCCTCGGAATAAGGTTAACCCGTGAAACATTAATCGAGTCGAACTGAAAAAGAAACTTCTTCTTTCTTGGTTGGTCAGCATTCCAACATTCGGGTAAAGGTAAAAGATACTAATTCGCCTTTCGATTATAACGCTTTCTTGTGCAACGAACGTCGCCGTTGTTGCTGTTGTTGTTATTGGTGCAGCCCAACAATCGCGTCGACTCGCTTCTCATTGTTCGCTCAAAAAGCACCGTGAATTCACCTGCATCACCTGACTGTTTATTACCCATTCGAAGTGGCACAAACACACATACATGCACGCACTGTTTACTTTACTTTTGTAATTCTTTTGGCAATTATTTACTACGTGCAGGTACGTATTGCACATGGCAAAAAAATTTTATTCATGCTCATTGTCATTCTTTATTGGAGAAAATCGCGGCTGTAATGAACTTCAAGGCTCGCTACAATCGGCTCATAAAAAACATAACAGGTACATTTTTAAAATTTACAGCAGGTACACCACAATGTTGCTAATTATGTATATTTCATATATAAACTGGTCTTATAAGCAAATATTTGGCACTTTCTTTAAATATATTCACCCTGTTCTCATTCAGCAACTTTCCGAAAACTAGAACAACTACATTTTTAATTATTTTCGAACATTAGTCTAATTTAGGCCTTCCCTTATTCCTCATTGTCCCTATTTCTATTTCAAATGCCTCTGAATAATCCTTTAACTCTTGTACCACGACTTGCTCCTAAATATGTGTTAAAAATTTACTAAAAGTGAAATAATAAAAAAAGACCTAAAATAATTACCAGAGTACGTAAATGATTTTACTAAATTACTTAATAAAGGAAAATTTACTTAGTTTTTCCTGTTACTTAATTATTTAATGGTGTATCTTATTATTTCTATGCAGATGTGTTTTCCGGTTTGCTTTCTTTGATGTATGGTTAATATACCGACAAACGTATGGGCAATAAAAAGCTTGAAAATATCTAATTAGCAATAAGAAACACAGTAGTTAAGAAACCGTAGTTCTTTTTTTTATTTTTATACTTACTTATACTTACTTGGTTGAATGTCATACTCGTTTAAAGCACATTTCTCCATTTTAAGATGCCTACCAACAGATTTCTCTGCTTTTCACTTTTGCAAAAAGTGTTTGCTCAAGAAATTTAATAACACTCTAACGAATCGTCTAACTCTTTAATTTAAAAATACATAAACGAAAGTTACACAAGATTAACACACTTCATCGTTAAAAATCAGTTAGAAAAGTTCACATAATATTTTTTTAAGTTTTATGTAAGTGTTTCACACAGTCATAAATAAATGAAACGTTAAAATCAAAGGCGGGCCAGGACTTTCACAGACCCTGAGAATTCTTCTAGGAGTCAAAAAAGGAATTATTTTTATGGCTAGCCCGCCCCTGTTTAAATCAATGTATCCTTATTTAACATTCATAATACTCATTAAGACTTGCAAACATTAAAAAATTTCAAGAAGTTTTCTAAGGGAGTAACAGAAATTACTATTAACTCCAGTTTTTTCTGCACTTCTAGGTAGTTGAAAAATATTTATGTTCCCCTTACTATGGGCAGTTCGTCCCTATGGATCCTTATCAACACTCACTGTATTCATGCAGACATGCAAAAAATTCCAGAAGCTTTCTCGGGGAATTCAATAAAATTTAGCATTTACTCTAGTTTTCTTCTTAACTTTTACATAATTTAAATTTTTTTATATATACCTTATTGCCGCCCGTCCTCTGTTTAAATCTATGGAATCCTTTTCAACATTAATTGTATTCATTCAAATATACAAACATTCAAAAATTTCCAGAAGTTTTCTTAGAAATAATTTTTAACTCTAGTTCTCTATTTTTACTTCCACTTTGTTTAAAAAATTTTATATGAACATTATGACTAATCATTTTTTGTTTATATCCATAGATCCTTGAATTTTTTCAGACATACAAATTCTCGAACAATCTAACATAAATTTATACTAACTCCTGTTTTCTCCTTCACTTCTGAGTAATTGAATAATTAATTTTAACATGAACCTTTATAGATATTACTAGCAACGTTCCAATCCTGTAACTTTAATTTAAATTTTCTACTTGCAAAACTGCATCTCTTAACGTCCTGAGGCCGTTTCATACTCTATTTCCATCCCCGAGGACCTATATTTTTTAATTAGGTATAGCGTAAACTCAGCCCTAAGGTGCCTATTGTTAGATATATGAATCAGACATAATTCATTCGCAGCGAAGTGAAGCAGCCGCGAGCAATTCGTGATTAGACCATTCAGTATTGCACCTTTTTTAAGACCATCCAGGAATTATATTAAAGGAAGTAATCCTACATCCTACCATTTATACATATGTTTAACTATGTATGTATGTATGTGTTTATTAAAACGGCAAAAGAATAACATGGTAGAAGTTGCACGAGAAAATAAAGCTATTTGGTGTCACTTCGGGCATACGATACACATACATAATTTCCCTCGTGCTAAAGCGAAATGGAAGAAGTAATTGTGCCGAGGGAGTTCCGTATAATTGAAATGATTTACACAAATCACAAAAAATATCAGTCAATAAAGTGTGAGCTTGACTCGTACTCTGAGGTCCTGTAGGTACCTTATCAAATATATTAAATAGTCGACAAGTGTATTAAAAATGGAAAATTAATATGTATACAGAAATTGATTGAGGCTTTCACGGCTGTCATCTGTAGAAACTGTTTTTTTATGATACTAACCGTGTATCGTTGATGAAATCTTCATGGTGGATCCTAGAGGCGTCAAAAGTGTTCGACCAGTGGCGTATCGTAGGGGGGGGCGGGGGGTGCGGCCCGCCCCGGGCGGCACATTTTAGGGGGTGGCAAAATTTCACAGTAAATAATAAAATATATCTATGAACCATTTCATATTTTTAACACAACTATAAATTTGGACCGATTGAAAAGAGCACGGGATTTTTCATTACTTATTCTGTGACGAATTCGGGGAATCCCCTTTCTTTGGAATGATATTTTGTAGCGAATGGCAACACCGTCAACACTAACTTGCGGGGATTCCCCGTATTTTATTTTGTGCTTGAGTTGTTATGACTTATAATCAGCGAGAATGACTTCTATTACATAAATAGGTAACAAGAGGTGTGTGATGCTATAGACATTGATGGTGCAATAAAACTAATTTAATAAATAGTGAAACTTGTCCTTTTATTTTCTTTACTGTGCTTCGTTAAAATGCAGTTTCACAAAACATGCACCACTTCTACCTTAAAATTCATTAAAAACGGTGCAATAAAGACTTTGCTCTTAAAAAAAGTAGACGTATAAATTTTTAATTAAAGCCGGAGGTTTTGTTGTTAACTAACAAGTACCTACTTATATTATTTTTCAATAAAGATATAAATATTACTTGATAGTATCATCCTAGTTCTAATTAAAAATTGATTTTCGTTTTATATTCAATTCGCTAATTATTCAATCATGTCAATCGTCGAAGTGAACTCTAATTTTAAGTAGGTACTATTACTTTAACGATCGACATGATTAAATAATACCTCGTATGTACCTGTTATATCAATGGTTGAAGTAAGAATTTTTGTATTAATAAACATCATTGTAAAACAAATAAACTTTTTTATATTTAAAATCTAACCTGTATAATGCAAAATAATGATGACTGTTCTTGCCGAAAAGTCCTCTAGAATTAATGTTTATAATGTATAGTATACAGGGTTTTTCAAGTTGATGGGCTATTAGAAGTATATGAATTAGTAGAAGGAATTCAATTCTGAAACTTGGGCTCATTTGGTTATTGTTTATGCCGCTTCTTTTAAAAATATTTTCAAGTTCGATTTACATCCGGTTATACCGGAAGTCGATACCAACTTTGTTATTTTAAATGGAATGGTATATTTTTCACGCTGAATTCGAATAAAACGTGTAATTCTAAGGTAAGTTTGATAACCAACTTGTACACCTATGACGATCGGTTTCTGAGTTATTTTAACTTATAGAAAAAAAATCGCTACCGCAACCCAAATTATAAAAAATCATAACTTCCACAAAATATGACTTAGAGTGTTTAAATTTTTACTAGTAATAGCTGAATATTAGTGCTAACGCCTTGACAAAATTGAATTAAATAATTTATACAGGGCGTTCAAAATAAAATTCTAAAATTAAAAAACTTCTAACACGAATTACCTCGTTTTCTCAAATGGCACCTACTATTTTTTATTTTTCAATCGATTCCATTTTTTATCCTCTTTCAATCTATATGGATACTTCCTATTTTAAGTAATAATTCCAAATTATTCCAAAATTTTCAAATAAAATAGGAAGTATCCTTATAGATCGAAAGAGGATAAAAAATAGAATCGATTGAAAAATAAAAAATAGTAGGTTTAATTACAGTTTGTTCGTTTATGTATTTAGAAAATATTTACAAAAATTCATGAATTTTAGAATCTTCCTTCAGTCCAAATTAACATGAAGGTCTAAAAGGTTCATGAAGGTTTTAGGGACCTCCAATAATTACTTCAGGTACGTATCTTTTATCTTGAACCCCGTCCCCACATAGTAAGGTTTAACTCCCCATTCTGTCTCTTTAACGTAACATTTATCCTGTATGGAGTTTTCAATTAACTACTGAATAGTAATTATTTAAAATAAAAAGTTATTATGATATTTGTAGTGGCCTCCTCAGCCCTTATATGAGATTTTACCAAACCTCTTCGTCTATATTAATCTCACATTAATAAACGATGTCCCTTTTGATGATATAGATATATACGAAATTGTTGATGATTGGATAAAAGTAGTCTAAGAGTACCTCAACGAAGTTTTGGCCAATAAATTAAGTACCTACTTTTCTCAATATTATTTCTTCATCTATGTACTTTTATAAACTTGAGTGCGATGCATTTATGTAGGTACCAGCTATAAGAGTGTCAACAATACCTAATAATTTCACTAATGCACTTATTCGCGACCATTTAGACGGTATAAAACAGGAAACGGTCTTTTCACACCATCGCTTTTTGGATGACCTCCATTCTAAATTTGCCAGGCAATCCATCTTCACAGCATTCCTTTTACTCTCACAGTATGAATAGTAAAGTAAAGTACTGTATGTACAGCGCGTTATGAGAACGGACCTCGCGAAACCTACGTCTCATTACCGTAAATTAGCATAAGAATTAGGACAGTCTCAAGTGGTTCGTTGGTTGGTCACAATCCCACAAACGAAGCTTTACCGTCTAATATACCTATTTAATATTTTGCTACAATTTTATACTATAACTATTAAAAGTTTCACGCTTTACAACTGCCAACGTATTCATCATTCTGTTACTGCTACTATGAATTAATCACAAGACGTTAGATAGCTATCAGCCTCGTACTATTAAAGAGATACAACATTGAAATTTATGACGGTCTACAAAAAAATGGAATAAAGCATTAAAATCGTAGCCGTAATTTATGAGATCCTTCAATACAACCAGAAATGTTTTTTGCACTTTCATATATCTTGAATAGGTCAAATATCAAAAGAAATTTATAGACAAGACACAAGAATACTTGATGAGGATTGAGTGTTAACGGGAACATTAAAAGAAGAATAAGAAAAAGAAGAAAGTTGGTACACAACAAGAAATACTGGGTGCTAAGTTTACTCTTTTGACTTTAATGATCCACAATTTATGGCAGACAAATCAAAACGGTACCAAGTTCAAGAACTGTTTGCTCATTATATTGAACTGGCTCTTTAATTTGCATTCGTTATGCTTTACATTAAAGGAGATATTTCAATATTGGGTTATACAAAAAAGAATATACGGAGCAATCTTTGTATACCTACATATTAAAAAATAATTAGAGATAACATACACAATTCTTATTCAAATTGTGCCCCTAATATTGGGACATATTCCTAATAAGTTGATGAATACTTAATAATAATGTGACGGATGTGTCATTCTGACGTTGACATGCGCCTACTGCGAAAGTTTAGTAAAAGCATAAAAGTAACCTATGACGCGTTCCAGAAAGTCCGAGAGTTGCTGGACGTTTCGAGAGTTGCCTAGAAACGTCCATAAGACTATATAAGGAACAGCGTTGGACAGTTTGACAGTATTCGATAGAAGAGAGCGACATAGTAGACTTCCGATTATCCGGATCCCGATTAACCGGAACGCTGCATTATCCGGAATGATATCGATTTTTAAATCCGCCGTTTTATCCGGAACTGGAGTGATGCGGCTCCCGTTTATCCGGAATTTTCCTAAACTAAACTGTCTATTGGTTAGTCCAAATGGTCAAAAGAATGTGCCTCGGTATACAACACCCTCTGAAGGACATCTTTCAGATGGTGTTGCTCGGTGCCGCCCTACTGGACCGCACCCGACCCGTTAGTTGATAACGGCATATTTTATGTCTGTTTATGTTAGGCACAAGTGCAACACATGCGGCCGAAATCTTTTATCTTTTTAATTGACCATAGAAACTATGTCTTCTGCTGATTTTGCTGTTGTTAGAAAGCTAGTGGCTAGGTAAAGAGCTTAGTGCAGGGCTGCAAGTTGCACAGATTATTTACATATGTAATAATAAATGTTCTTCAATAAGGTCTCATAGTTTCCGTCTCCCGATTCCGATTATCCGGAAAATTCGGTCATCCGGAGTAGGTCCGGTCCACATTATTCCGGATAATCGGGAGTCTACTGTATAAGCGAGAAGAAAAGCGATTAACAAGCGAAATAGTTGTTGAGTTGTTGTTGTTATCAAAATAGTTATTGAATCGTTGTTGTTATAGAGTTGATTTAATAAAAAGTGTTAAGAGAAAATACGTGATATTGTAAATTACGTAACAATAATGAAGGACAAAAACAAACACTATGGAAAATTTCACCAAAATTTTCAATCAACGCGACCATTTACGTTTGTTAAGATTGCTTGTAAAACTACTACATTTCGTTTAGCGTTTTTACTAATACTATAAATGTGTTCTTTTATTCTTGTGTTTATAGCTCTCCCGCACTGCCCAATGTAAAGGGTATTACAAGTATTGCACTGAATTCTATAAATCCCACATTTTTCAAATTTTTTAACTCTAAGTTTAAATTTAGATAACATGTATTTCAAATTGCATTGATTGTTTCAATCAGAGTTACATTAAATTTATTTAACACTGTTTAAATTTATGACTAACAGTGTTGATGAATTTCACAGACGAGTAAATTTTGTTTTTAGTTGAAGGTGTGTTATTACAATGGTTGTACAAAAGCCAACAAGTAATTTTTATTTTTTTGGAACCTAAAAGTTTATCTAAAATGGAAGGTTCGAAGCCGTTAATAATATGAAGTTCTTCTTTTGAAAATTGTTGGTCGCGTTGACTGAAAAATTTTAGTGAAACTTTCCACAGTGATTGTTTTTGTACTTCATTCAAAACAGTTGCACCCCACAAAATGTTAGCTTAATAATAATATTCTCCTTGACGATTATTATGTACACATTTCCTGTCGCAATTTGAAAATTACAATTTCATAACCACCCACAGTACAAATTGTTTTATGGCAAGTAATAAATATTTATTAAGACATTGATTTGGGTATCGCATTTATTTATTTAAATCGATTAATTTTATAATTGTTTGCTAACATTTTCCGACAAAAATACTGGCATAAAGACTAATTTTCTGGAAGTTGAATGAATGTCAAATTAAAACCTAACCCAACCCAACCTAACGTCACTAACAAACCCTTTAAGAATTGTTAAGAAAGTTGAAGCTTGAATTTTAAATATTCTTGAAAGTTTTAAGAACTAAAAAATAAATCGTAACACAGCGGAATTAACAATAAACTTGCTTTAATTCTGTTATATTTAGAAATATACTTTCTATCACGATTCCACAAGTTCTCTTTCTCTTTTGTATCCCCTACAACCTTTGGGTTTGCAATAACAACTATATCGTGTTGTTTTCCGTGTCGTATATTTTTCTGAATTGTTTCTTGAACGTTATTTCTCTGTTATTCCTCTTGAACGCCCTACATAAATTGTTTCTTCAAGCCCTTCAGCCATTTCACTAGAAGAACGTCTACTCAATTTGCATTCATCTCAAGTTTACGATTTCGCTTCCCACGTATACCTACATCTATATATTATAATTGCACCTGCTTCGTGTAAACTTTATTACTGGTAAGTACACAAAAAATGGCTGGATAATCCCACAATCAATTAAAATATGGCACTCTATTCCAACACTGCTTGCAGAAAGAGTACGTACATACGTATTCTGTGACCATAAAGTTAATTTAAATCATCTAAATCCATACCTAGGCCTTGAAAAGGTACCATTATTATAGAACGAAAGGACAAAACTTTTTAATAAACTGACGAAGTTGTAATTTAAAAAATATCGTTACAAATTTTGTTTGAATTGAAGCTTCTTTACGGATGATCCAAGGTCTCTCGACTGGAGAGTAAACTAATGCTGAACAGAAAAATTTGACTAATTATAAGTAAAAGAAATTATAATGCATTTAACTGGAAACTAGGATATGATATTTAGCTTGATCCTTGCTCTTTAGAATAAAATCTACGCTTGTTACATTTCTCGGCATTTTCCCGCGGAATGGCTCAATTTCACAATTTTTAGTTTAGACAGCAAATATTTATATGGTTCGTGCTCATTAAATTAAACCGAGACAGTTTGAAACGTTTAATTGGCACTTTTCCTTAATAAAAACCTAGCGAAATGTGTGGGTTCAAACAGACTCCAGACATTTCTACAACTCAAAGGTTAGGTACATTTATCGAGTGTCGTGAACTGTTAGCGGCGTACGTTCTAATTGGATTACTTTATTCGTCGCATCGCATCGTTTTTACTCGCATTCTATTTATTTAAAATAGTATCGTGAATCACTACTTAGTAACACTTTAACAAATAATTTGTAGTAATTGTCTTAAGGCTATAAGTCTTAATTATAAATTGACTATTTTCCCTCTGTCTTCTATCTTGTCTTGATCTTGTTTCTATTTTTACATATGTGCTCTTGTCTTGATTGAAGGCAAGATCAAGAAAATTTTTAGTCTCCTAAAATTTTAGTGTCAACCATATCTAGATTTACTACAATATTCATAAAAAGATTATATTGGAAGATTAAGAAGAACAGAATGTCCTATAAAAAACAAACGACTAATTAAAGAATTCTTAGGAGGAGAAGCAGGAGTGAAAAGTGGTAGAAGAAGATACAGATTAGATTATACATATATAGATTATTATTTGCAAATTTATAGTTGCTTGGGTATGTGGGGGATGGTTTAGTTTCTGGAAAATTGATAATTGGTTGAAAAAGTCGACCTTGTGGTGGTGACGATTTTCAAGAAAAACAACATCGATAACCCGAATCGTCATATGACTCAAAAAATTTATTATTGAGAGTTCGAGTTATTGAATTATATGATACACTAGCTATGCCCGCGACTTCGTCCGCGTGGAATAGTCACTTTCGGCAGCATTTAAAATTATTTTCGTCTATATTTTTATTTTCTGGGCCGTAAACCTTTTTGCCGACGTCAGTACACAAAAACTTTAATTCCTTATTTTTACCCCCTTTAGGGTAAAATTTTTACAAACTTTTTAAAAGTCTTTATCTAACAAAAGCTTAAAAAATAAGTTTCAAGCCTCTAGTTTATATCTACTTATCTATCTCTGTACCAAATTCTCATTTAAATCGGTTCAGTAGTTTGGGCGTGATTGCGTAACACATAGACAGACAGAGTTACTTTCGCATTTATAATATTATAGATTAATATAGTTTAAAATAGTTTATATAGCTTAGTATTCAACTACTTTTATTGATCCAAATTAACAAAACATCTATAGCTTTTTACACTTAATATTTTAATTTTCTGGGCCATAAGCTTTTTAGACGACATCATTACACAAAAACTTTCATCGGCTAATTTTATCCCCTTTATGGTAAAATTTTTACAAACATTGAATGTCGTATTTATTAATTTATATCTAATCAAAAGCCTAAAAGATAAGTTTCAAGCTTCTATATTTAAAAATTACGCAATTTCCGCACAAACTTTCCTATTTCAACCCCTTACAACCCTTTTTTCGCATTAAAAAGTAGCCTATGTCCTTTCTCAGGCTCTAGACTATCTCTGTACCAAATTTCATTTAAATCGGTTCAGTAAATTTTAGGCGAGATTGTGTAGCATACAGACAGAGTTACTTTCGCATTTATAATATTCCGCGAATTCATTTTCATCGATTTTCCCATGGGAATAAGATATTTTTCCGCAGTAAAACTTAGCCTATGTGTTAACCCAGGGTGTCAGCTAACTCCATACCAAATTTTATTAAAATCACTCCAGCCCTTTAGACGTGAAGAAGTTACAAACATACACACTCACACTCACAAACTTTCGCCTTTATACTATTAGTGTGATTTACAAATGTCTATGCTTATTTTTTGAAATTCAGTACCTTTTTTAAGGTTTAATTTTTGGTCGAAAGACAAAAAGTGTTTAAAGTACGTTTTGATGACAAATAATCGTAGAAACTGAATTGCCTCACTGCTTGCATTGTACCGCTAGCTATTAAGAAGATACGTTACAATCGTACATTATTAAGGCATTCCCTCAAAAAGTTCGACTTATCGAAGTTGGCGCCAACTATTATCTTCAATTTATCAAGATTTTCGAGTAATAGAAATTCCAGAGATCGAGGTATCAAGTAAAAATTACACATAGTGGATGGTTATGCGAATCAATTTATCGTAGTTCGACATATCAAAAATTCGATTTATCAAGGTTTTCGTTATTGAAGTTTGACTGTATTTAATCTTGGCTGCTAATTTGTGGATTTATCTCGGAATTACTTAAGAAAATAGTGAAATATGTAATTACTTAAAAAATTTGAAAAAGTTAATGTCTATATGTTGGACTTTATTTCAGTTCATTAGTTAGCTAGGTACAAGAAATCACACGATAACTATTCATTAATGTCTGTTTAGAGAGAAGAAGAATACGGAAAGTACTAAGTATACCAAAAGTAGGTACTTACTTGATTTTCAAACGAAATAAGTCACTTTACTAACATATTTAAGCAATATTTCATATTCCAAATTATCCAGTTAAACACAGGATAGATAAGTAGAAAAGTTTTTTTGAATGGTGACTTAGAACCGTGGTAGACATACATTAGGTACAACGGTTTTATCGCCGCATTTTCCGTCATTTATTCCCCAGATTGTTGCAAGTTAAAGTTGATGTGTGTAATTATCTTTACGAAACAATGGCCAATAAAGAGTAGTAGGTATTGGCCTTCTTCGACGTTTTTCCAAAGAATATCTCGGTTCCCGGTTAGTAACGTCTCATATAGTAGAAACATCGTTAAGCACCCGAAGGTATAAAGTGCATACACATACGTACCTCAGTACATAGATATATTATACGTAGTAACTAGTATGTAGTTACAAGGAGATAGTTGTAGAAACAGTTTACAGATGGCAGATTTTTACAAAACGATAAGATTAACACGGAGGATTTCCGGTTAAGAGGAAGATTTATTCAACAGGCACACATAGGTATTAGATATAATGCGTATAAACTTTATATACACTTACAATTGAGTTATTGTTGCTCCTGGGCACTGCGTACAACTGTTTGCATATCCTATAATAACGCACCTAATAATTAGATTAAGAATTTTACATCTGTAGATGAGTCCACGCTTAAAAACTTACATGTATTAAGTATTTTATTGTTGACGCAAATACGAGACATCAAAAATTGTGGAGCTATCTCCTCTAATGATACGACTTTCTGGAAGTAGCTGACTATTAAAAAGTCTAACTAAAGGATGTAGCTATGGTTTGGGCCTATTTTTGATATCCCAGTGTTGTCATTTAATCGGAAGGCAGAACACTCTTCCAGGATCTTCGATACCAATATAAATAGAAAATGAATTGGTGAATGCGAGTGAATATAAAATAATACAGTTATATAAAAGCAATATCAAATAAGTATTTAGGGCAAAATAAATAAATTAATAGTTAAAATGATTTTAATAAACAAATAAATTACACTAGGAAATTCGTTACAAAATTTACCCTGTGGTTTCAGAGAAACACCCAGCACATTCTAACCATCCTCTTACTTATCTTTGATAATATAGATAAAGTAGAGCGGACAGAGCTTTAGTATATTGTGCTTAAAACCGTGTTTCAGGTCAAACACTACATTTCAAGTAATTGAATTATTTTATAAAAATGTTTTGTAGCTTATTTAGAAAAAAATACTGGCCAAGTGCGAGTCGAACTCGCGCACCGAGGGTTCCGTACAAACCTGTATATATGTGATGTAACTAAAAATTTAAGGTTTTCGGAATTTTTCCTTTATATGTGCTATAAAACATTGCTTCATGCCAAATTTCAAGATTCTAAATCGACTGGAAGTACCCTTTAGGTTTTGATTCCCTTGCGAGTAGTTGCGAGTTTGAAAATATGCGGCTTAAATTGCTGTTTCTTTTGATTGCGTGGACATAGAAGTTTTATTTTGTTACAGCTTAAAGGTATTATAGACCTGAGTATTTGATATGAATTTCAATTTAATACCTCTACGCGTTCATGAGGAAAGGGGTAGTAACTTTAAAATTATTAAAAATATTTTTATTATATGATGTAACTAAAAATTTACGGTTTTCGCAATTTTTCCTTTATCTGTGCTATAAGACGTTGCTTCGTACCAAATCTCAAGATTCTGAGTTCATGGGAAGTACCCTGTAGGTTTTGATTCGAAAATGTGCGGAAATTTGCGGCATAAATGGCTGTATCTTTTGATTGCGTTGGCTTAGAAGTTTAATTTTTTTCACAGCTCCAATGGACAATAGACCTGAATATTTGGTATAAATTTTAGCTTGATACCTCCACGCGTTCCTAAGAAAAAGGGTCTTGACAGACAAACGGACGGACGGACGGACAACGAAGTGATCCTATAAGGGTTCCGCTTTTTTATTTTGAGGTGCGGAACCCTAAAAAGAACTTTAAAATGCTTTAAACCCTTTTGAAGTGCTTCAAGTTCTCTCAATGAGCTTGAAGCCCTTTTAAATTGCTTCAAACCTGTTTCAGTTGCTCGAAGCACAGTCAGAGAGCTTAAAAGCAAGGTAAAACCGTCGAAAAGTTGAAAAGGTTTAAGCTTTTTGAAGAATAAAAGCTCCTTTAGTTTAATTGAAGCCCTGAAGTGTGGTCGAAACGTTTTTGAAGTTTTTTTGTTTAATTTAAAGCCTTATGGTGTACACGAAGCCCTTTTCACAAGTGCTTAGGACTTTATTTGGATTATAAAATGTATTTGAAACTTCAAGAACCAAACTACTTTTAGTAAGGGCTTTGGGCTTAGGGCTTGAAACCACTTTAATGAAGGATTTCCCCTTCTCTGAGATAAAGTGATATATAACAAATTACATAATTTTCACTGCAAGTATCTATAAGTAAATATGTTCCTAATTATTTATAATTATTTTTTAAAATAATACCTTTGTTACCAAACTTCCTCTACTACCATAAAATAGAAACTATAAAAGATTAACAGCCTCAAAATACTAAATATACCTACGTGGAGTTTATTGGTTCACCTCTTTTTTATGGGGGCGCATCTGCTACCACACCCGATCGGGTAATTAAAACGAGACAGTTGGGTTTCGGATCGGTATAAGATTAAAAGGGTAATTTATCGAACATTTGGGGGAAGTAGATACTAATGCACCCTCTCGATATCAGAGGAGCGCCCACTGTTATTGGTTGTCACACAGGATACGTCGCACGATAAATCTTTCTGACTTTACCATAAGACAGAAGCAATTTGCTGGAGATTAAACTCCTTAACACGGTTTATAATTCGGGGCTTGTGCTTTCAAATGGCAATTTCCATCATAATAGTGAAGATACCACGTGCCATTCTTTTAAAAACAGCGCAATGAACAGGAAGATGTTTTTTATTGAAAACGTTTCTAAATCAGATAGTAACTTTTGAAAAAGAGAAACTGTACAATGTAGTAGCACTTAAGAGTCTTTAAACCATTAGAGTAATTATTAGCTTCTTCCCAATACGTTTCCTCTGTTCAAGAATCATTTAGCAATGTAATAATAACGAAGCTGCCTAGTTAAAGAACAACAGGCATGTAATTAAACACATTCTGCTAACCAGATGCACAACAAATAAGCCAACGAAAAACACTCAGCTGCCCATCATGCACCAGCTTCAGCATTCAGCGAAAATTATTACGTATTACGACATTGCACCGCACTAGTAGGTAACTAATGAATACAATTGTAATTTGTAAACATAAAATAAAAGCTAATTTGTAAAGGAAAAGCTTGTATCTACTTGGCTAAGTTAATTAAAGATACAGTAATTAACAGCAGGTATGTATTCAACGTGCCAAGCATGCATTTCATCTTTTTATGCCGACATTCTCACATAGTTTTCAATATTTGTAATTTTCTTAACGATAAGAGCCAGTTATATCTCATTTTTTATTATTTATTATTATTTTTGGGAAAGAGTGAACTGATGACCTCAACGCTCGGTGAATAGAAAAAAATACCGGCCAAGTGCGAGTCGAACTCGCGCACCGAGGGTTCCCGTACAAACCTGTATATATGTGATGTAACTAAAAATTTAAGGTTTTCGGAATTTTTATTTTATATGTGCTATAAAACATTGCTTCATGCCAAATTTCAAGATTCTAAATCGACGGGAAGTACCCTTTAGGTTTTGATTCCCTTGCGAGTAGTTGCGAATTGGAAAATATGCGGCTTAAATTGTTGTTTCTTTTGATTGCGTTGACATAGAAGTCTGATTTTGTTACAGCTTAAAGGTATTATAGACCTGAGTATTTGATATGAATTTCAATTAAATACCTCTACGCGTTCATGAGGAAAGGGGTAGTAATTTTAAAATTATTAAAAAAAAATTTATTATAGGATGTAACTAAAAATTTACGGTTTTCGCAATTTTTCCTCTATCTGTGCTATAAGACGTTACTTCGTACCAAATTTCAAGATTCTGAGTTCGCGGAAAGTACCCTGTAGGTTTTGATTCGAAAATGTGCGGAAATTTGCGGCATAAACGGCTGTATCTTTTGATTGCGTTGGCTTAGAAGTTTGATTTTTTTATAGCTCCAAGGGACAATAGACCTGAGTATTTAGTATAAATTTTAGCTTGATACCTCCACGCGTTCCTGAGAAAAAGGTTCTTGACGGACGGACGGACAACGAAGTGATCCTATAACGGTTCCGCTTTTTCCTTTTGAGGTGCGGAACCCTAAAAAACCTGAACAATTAGTTCTCTCAAAATTGTAAACGTATTTTAATTGTTTCTATTGTATATTTTTAACAGACTATTAGATTAACACGACCATAAAAAGCTGCCAAAATATTTTTTTAAGGCTCCTTCCATTACACCTCACTTTTACAAAGCTCTCAGTAAAAAATAATTTTCCAATATCTTCTCCTGTTTGGGAAAACGAGCAAAAAGGCAAAATTGAATTGCAAACTGAAAAGCTACACTTGAACACTTTAGTGGCGACCACACAACAGAAAGATCTTGTAAAAGCATAAAGGATAAAAAGCGAAAACATTGTATCATTCTTATTAAAATTATAACTGCTTTTAGAAACTTTTGGGACCTACCGGAAGATATAAACTACTGTTTATACTGTTTATATATAATCTTTAATTAAGTACTAAAATGTTTCAAAAATGTTACGCGAGCAAAAATAAACTGCATGTTTACTCTTGCCAAGAATTGTTGTACATACTTTAGGTACTAGACAGTGCCAAAGATTTTTCTAATGAAATAAATTAATTGAAGGGCAACCAAAGAAAGCACATCATTGACCACAATCACATTAGCGAAAATATCGAATAAGTAAAATTGGTGATTCTCTCTCTAGTTATTAATACAGAATCAAGATCAAAGCTTTAAGGGGTTAAAAAAATTTTTTTTTGTTATAAAACAACATCCAACTTTCAAAAACTTTATACCGCAAGGCGAAACGTAATAAAACTCAAAACTGATTTTGATTCTGTATTAATAAGAAAAAAGCTTTTTTTAGCTCATGCCTATAGGACAATTCAAGTATGAATGAAAACAGGCAATATGATCGTCTATTTTATTGACTAGTCCTTTCAAGGAGCAGGTATTATGAACACGTGTAGATCCTTTATCGCAATAATAACTTCTATTCATTGCCGTTTATGGTAGCATAATTTAATATTAGGTGGATACTTTTAGGATTTTTTTATAAAACGGATTGTTATTAAAGAAAAGATGTAATCTGTTTTTTTATTAGAGCATAAATAAAAGAAAGAAGATTAAAATCCACTAGATATTCTATGAATTACACCTAACTAAAACTTGTCATAATAATGTAAGTTATGAAATTTTATTTTTAATTATAAGATCCCTCAACATCCTCTGTTTTAAAATCAAGTGAATGTTTTTTATGATTTTTAATGAGAGCACATCAATAAAATGCGTACTCAAAGTAAGAAGGAGGCGTCCAACGAAATCTCGCCAATTCTCTTTTAAAGGAACAAGGATTCATTCAGTGAAAATTTAAGGATAGATTTTTAATTTAAGTAACTGTTGTATAGTTTCTTTTCCACAAATAATAAAAAAATAATTATAGGATTAATTCCATGAGGTTACCACCATATCTTCCTATATCTCACTAAGGAAGAGAAGGAATAAAAATTTGTTATTTTTTCAAAAGTCCATTGATTAATTTAATTTACTTAAAAAAATAACGCGTGTAGAAGTGTGATAACTTAGAACGATGTTAAGGCAAAAACATCAGCCCAACTTGCCAAGAGGACATTTGGTCCTTGCTCATCCTGTTATACTCTTTAAAGAAAAATGAATGAAATTGTGATAGGCAAGCAGCAAGAGGCGTTAATGTGCCATATAATATAGGATTTGATAATCAATTGTGTTATCAAGAAATTTGAAATCTTGATAATGGGAGTGGGTACCTAACATATTTCCACATGATAAAATAATGGACAAATAGAAAATATATTAACGGGTTGTTAATAACACTAATACTTTTGGTTGAAATTATTTACATTTACATTATTATTTCCTATTAGCTAGGTGCTACGTGATTCACTATAACTGTTGCACTTTCCACTACATGTGTCAACGATTGTTAGTATAATTCATTCAGTTGTTGGAACAAGCTTTAAATAAGCCCTCAACATTGTTATGTCGACTGTCACGTTATGCTGATAATTCTGCAACTCTTTACAGCGTCAATGGCACGTAAATTTTTTTTTGTTTCCTTTATAAAAAGCGTTACAGTGTTGTCATTTTATTTGTTTTTAGACTATTCTAATTTCAGGTAGATAATACGGTTCGTTATTACGTATTTATTGTCAACAATTGACCTACATTTCAAAAGCATTCGAACTCGCATATAATAAATATAAAGAAGTCTAAGTGCTTGGACCAGGTTCGGACTATCCGGCTATAACGCATCGTATAAAACAACACTTAGATATAGCGCATTTAAACATTGATTGGCTTCACCAATTATCTACATATGTACTTACAAATGCATTTGACCTCGTTTATAAAAAGCATAGAAAATCACGAAAGCTTTTTGTAGCAAACAAGTTGAAAGATCTGGTCTGAATTATCCGGATATGACGCATGAACATGTGAATAAAGCGCATTAAAATATTCGTCTATAACGCATATTGTTGTTTTCAACAAAAATCTGCTTACAAATGCATCCAAACTTGTTCAAGGAGCTTGGGAACGGACGAGCGCTTGACTGTAAGTTCAAGACCGGACAATCCGGCTATAACGTATCCTATCCTCTGATCAAACGTTCAATTCGGTTATAACTCACTACTTGAATGACTATTCATTAGGTTTATATGCACTTACAGGTTCCGGTTTATCCGAATTGTTTAAATAAGAATTTAAAACAGAGACAACCCATTCGAAAAATGTACCTACATTACGAATATATTTATAGTGTCAAGAATACTACTAAATAATTGGGTGTTAACGCCTACAAGAACCATTTAACAGCGTTAAATAATTTAGAATAAGTTACATGAGTAGATACGTACAGTTTGTAAGCCGATTTATAAATTAATAAGGCTTATCTTGAAACGGTAGAGTTGACTCATATTTAGCGGACACCTGCTTTCATTTAAGCGATTAAATCTTCGCTTCTTATTACGAACAAGGAACGTATTAAGCATGCTTACTGTAAAGTAAAAAGTTAAGATACCTATACAGAGTAGGTAATTATGATCAGGGTTAAGTGTTCATTAAGTACAATGTGATAGGGTTGTCATTCACCTCTAAAATAATTAAAGTACAATGCTGAGAGGTAATTTACACGAGTATCATATTTTCTAGGTACATTACAAGACAGTAAGCTGTTGTTTCTGAATTGATTCGTACAAACTATGTGGATGACGCAAACGCAATCTCTTAATAGTTTTACTGTACTGCAAAACTCGGTTGTAACGTACACTTAGTGCGTTACATCAAAAGTTCGTTAGAATAAAAGTAACTCTCCATAAAGTACGTTATTACCATGAGTTGAACGTTATAAGCGATTTTTACTGCAGTTGCTTTTAACTTATTGTTTAATTTAATAATGTAAGTAACTAAAAAGTTAAAAATAAATGCTCAAAATCTGGATCATTTCACTTGTGATATGTAAGTAGGTATGTTTTTCATTACATCACAATATTTAATGCCAATAAAATTATCACAAAACGTATATAAAGACCAACCGTAGAAAATCACGTTAGTTACATAAATATGTATTTCCTTCTAACGATACTTAGTGCAGGAAATGGCCGGAACAAAATTAGTTTGCATTATTAGAAATCTAAATGTGTTTGTAATTGACAATGGAATGCGTGAAACCTAAAATATTTACAAAAAAAAACAGAAACAACGGCAAAATGTTTTACTAACTTTAAATAAATAAATCTTTTTTTAATTTAAAACTAATTTTTATTGTTATAATAACTAAAGATGAATTAATACAAAAAACTGTTTCAAAACAGATTAATTAGTCTTTTATAAGACTTGCTTTGACCATCAGTAATAAAAAATTGTATTCATTAAAATAGACATTCCACATTGAAAAATATTAACACTCTTCGGTGGAATAGGTACCGTTAATAAAGAAAGAAAAATCTTCAACATTCAGCTTTAACAAAATTTACCATTTGAATAAGAGCATACCTGCCTTCTTCCAAAGTGTTTCTAAAAAATGGTTAAAACCGTTTTTAATAAACAAGAAATATGTTCAGAAAAGACTTCATACCATTATTCATCAATGTTGATATTTTTTATTATTTAGTTGAGCAAATTTTTAAAAATTTATGAGAATCCTATTTTTTAATACAGGATGCCGCGAGGTCGAAACAAAAAGAGTCCATCTGATAAAAACTCGATGACAATTTAACAATTTTCAGAACTGTATATTATGTAAATAAACAAAAAATGTGCTGATCGTTTTTTAAACATTTTTTTAACATAAATTATAAATTTCTGATGAAAGCTCAATGACAATTTGACAACTTTCAGAACTTCACACTATGTAAATAAGGAAAACTGTGATGATAGTTTTGTAAACATTTTTTTAGCATAAACATGTTATGAAATTGGTTATACTTATGTATAGGTATTATTTAATTTATTTTTAATTTGAATTGGTGTAATAACAAACATTTGATTACTTCATTTTCTTCACTTGATAACGTGAATATTGATGAGTTAAATGATATGAAGTTTAGGAAGAGTACCTAATAGTTTTCATTCAAATTTGAAACGAACCAAGTAACCCCTCTTATTATATTTTTACACAGAGAGAATCAGATAATAATTTTTAGCTACAAATTTTGGGTAAAAATTACTATGCATTTGGTAATCGTCATGAAACATTACCAAACTGCATAGCAAAATTTACTGTATTTTCAATTTTTGTAATAATTGCTACAAATATTATATTCTGAGGTTGTCACTCGATTACCTACAATTTGTACTATGCAATTCTTTCCGTGTAAAAAAGCTTAATTACCTATTAAAAACTTCTTAAAGACGTACTTATTGATTAGCGTGTACTTTTTTTGTGTAAATTAAAACTGTCTAAAAACTTACCACTTCGCCGTGTTCAATCAAACTACAAAAAATCCGGATCAGTTCAGAAAAAGTTTTTTACACTCGCGTATCATTTTTCTCCACTTTCTCACAAGAAACTAAGTAAGTACCTACTGAATATTCGTAGCGTACTTAATTAATACTTAAATCGTTCTTCAGATATTTAACCGGACCGTGTCGTTCAAAACTAATCGGAACAGTGTATCCAGGTATAAAATATCTTACAAAAAAAAAATGTTTATTACTTATTAGGCCCTTTCGTCATCCCGAAGTTTGCGCTAATGTTTCACGCACCTATAAACAAAACAGCGGAGCGCGCGGACCAGGTAGGTAGGTAGGCATTGACAAGTAAGTAAGCAAAAGCCGCTTTCATCTCGAGCGCCGGTTACGGAGTAAAATATAAGGCATGAGCACCGTTGTGGCTCAGCTGGGCATGTACACAGAGAGAAAGAGATGCCTGCCTGCTTGCCTGCCCGCAACACGGCATGGATGGAACCGAGCCGAAGCCAAAGCCAAAGCCAAAGCCGGGGCCACCGCTTCTGGAGAGGACCCCATTGTCTTTTTCACTCGGTTATGTTATAGGTACATATTATAAATATGTAGAGTTGGAGTTGAGACGACCACTAGCGTAATACAACAATAATAACAAAATGACTACGCACAAGTCTTTTACCGAACCGTACTCTCTGCGGTCGGAAGTGACTCAGGAAGCATCGGTTTTTTTTTAGGTTCCGTTACCACCGAAAACCCATATAACTTACAATAGTTATTTCTTCACTTTTATCTGCACCTGCCACCGTGGTCATAAAAGCGATAAAAAGGATTCTCACGAGAAGATTCTGTATATTAAGCTGGATTGCCAATAACAATAAATTAAACTAGTAAATATTCAAATAACATGTGATATTGGTGAAGAGTATCAAATTCTATCTACATAAAAAATCTGAACAATCCTTTAAATAAATACCATTTTTATATAACAATGTTCTTATGATGTTGGTTGAAACCTAAAATTAATCTTGTATGTACTTAGAATCTTTTAGAGGACTCATGATGTATTGATGCTACCTAACCTAACCTAACTTAACAATTAATATGAATTACTCATCTTATCTGCGTCCTGTTTATGCCGAAACTGGTAAAGTCTCTAATTTTGCTAGAATCCTATAAAAGACATCTTTCTATCTAATCATAACTCCTGACTTCTGATGAGTTGAAAAGATGATTAAATTAATATTCTTATTTTGATAACAGCAAGAAATTCTTCTTCCCATAATCCTTTCGTCCTAATCATAACTTTTGATGCATTATTGAATATGATGAAATTTAATTAATATTCTGACATTGAACACAAATATAGATAACAATTATTGCCGCAGAATTATAATCCTTTAAAGGACATCGCTCTTAACTCTTGAAACCATGGTAATAAAGAAATTTATATTACTCAAGATTCTAAATTTTAACACATTTATATGGATATAATATATTATTGTCACAGAAATGAAATGCTTATCGTTAGAATCCTTTAGAAAGACATTTTCTAATCCCAACTTCCTATGCATTGAATATGATGAAATTTAATTAATATTCTGACATTGAACACAAATATAGATAACAAGTATTGCCGCAGAATTAGAATCCTTTAAAGAATATCGCTCTAAACTTTCGATACCTTGGTTATAAAGAAATTTAAATTATTACTCAATACTCTAACTCTCAATACACACATGGACACATAAAAAATATAATCCTTTCTGTTAGACATTTGAACTTAATTTAATTTAAATTAACATTCTAATTTTGAAAAGACATACAAATAAAAATTATTGCCACAGCAATAAGTTCTTCATGGTAGAATCCTTATAGGGACAGACCTTTCTCTTGTCATATATCCGAAAACATTAGTAATGACGAAATTTGTATCAATATTCCAACTTTGTGCAGTTGTTATCTTTCACAATTTCAAAAATTTCGTCCTGTACAGGTACATTTTGTTTTTTCCAACTAATCTAAATTTCATTAGAATACACCTATTAGTTGCTCACGGGACTTAGTAGCCAGTTACCTGACCCACAAATAACCATTCCTGTTAAGGACGATTATCGCAATATTGATTTATTCGTGTAACACCTTTTTCGCGTGGGACAAAATAAGCATTTTTATGTGACTGTCAAACTTGACGTGTATTAATCGCATGCTTAAGTGCTAAAAGCTTACCTAAACACTAACAATACCATATTTTTTAGACCAATGCATTAAAAGTGAAAGAAGCGTTTTAAACATCATACAGTTTTCTAGTTAAACCGTTAGAAAGAACTAAAATACATTATATTTTTATTATAATTGTAAATAAATTCTACAATAATTATTCTAATTTGATTCGAAAGCCGGCACGTAAAAAGTTAGTATCTAAAACTTTTTTAGGTATAGGTGCATTGAATTAAAGTTAACGATAAAATAAAAGCTTCTTATTAGCCTTCTGTGTTCCGATAGAAAGCGTACTAATTAGCAGATACTGATTTAAATGCTTAACTACTCGTAAAAATGTGTATAAAAGTATGCCAGTGTTCCATCTAAATTAAGGATAATTGGCAGTTCTAGAAAGACAAAATAATTACGATATAGAAAATGGCACAACGAAGCATTTCCATTCAGTGTAATATTATCTATATTATAAATATATTACTGATGTGATTATCTTATTGTATAGTTGTTTGTTAATTGACTAGTCTGACAATAATTAATTGATGGATATAATAAATAAATAAATAAAAATCCTTATGGGATTTGACTGTAGCCTCTATTTACGCTGCCATACGTCCACTTTATTACAAAACAAGATCTGTTCTCATTTTGACACTGTCTGTGTGTCCTCTTTTAAATAAAAAGATCAAAAGCTTCGCCAATTTAGAATACAGCTAATAATAAATATTGTTCCATTGCAGCTAATTAAACAGTTTGATAAAATATTAATTATCATAATTGTAATTAAGACCTCAAATTAAAATATAATATGGAACTCGTATTAGTGTACTGAAGAACTAGAAAAATTATTGTTAGTTTAATTTGGTTATTGATAGCTACCTGGATGCATTTATTTATGAGAACTGTACAAATTAAACAAAGTTAAAGAACATCAGTCAATTAATAAATCCACAATCGATAACTTCAGTTTGAGAGTAATCTCTCTTTTCGTATTCTACCAGTTACTCCTGGAACATTACTACAATAAAATTGTACCTAACTGGTAATAATTTGACCCCATCCAGACAAGACCCTCGCTCACTACAACAACAGTGTCTCCTCACTTGTTCCAAGGCTCACACACAGAGTCAGTTGTTCCCCCAGATTTCAAACAAAAGCTTCCCGCCCTGGACCCTTTAGTAAACGATTAGGCACGCTACGGATGATTTCAAAAATTGCTGCGTTGGTTACTGTAAAAGGATAAGCTACGACCTAGCCGGCTTACACGCGCAATATTAGCATACTCAGCCGAGTATGTCGTGATGCGCACCCAGATTAATGCATCACAGAGGTTTACTTTGGGATTTAATGGAATTTATGAATAGTATAAGCCCGCCATGAAGCAGGAAGGCAACTGGAATGAAGAAGCCATCGTTTGATGTACGCTCTATTGATATTGATAAATGATTATGCAAAATAACAATGGACGTAATTGACATAAAGGATTCCACATCAACATTACCAACTCCTTTAGAAATTGCCTTCTGTTTTATATTGAATAGTAGATTCTATATAATTATATTTCCCTTAATATTTTTCATAATTGGTAAGTACATTATCATTAGAAATTTAACCGAAAGAAAAAGGGGAAGTCATTACCTTTTTACGGCTTAAATTAAAGTAACTTCTCAATGAAATACTTTAAGGTAGGTACTTAATAAAGTTATCCAGGAAAGAAAAGCCAAAATTTATTTGTGATCATGATAATTAAATGAAGATTTGTTAGTTACACTTAAATAAAAGTTTCATTAGAAATACGTACAAGGAGTATCCGAGAGAATTACAGTATACTATTCCAGATCAGGGTTTTTAAAAAATTTTATTATTACTGGAACACCAAATTGGATTTTTAAACAATTTTACTTTATTAATTAATTGATTGATTTGCTGATTTGATTTACTGAATTACAAAACCGTTTATTTGTCAGTCTGGATAGTGATTGGAGTTGTCGAGGGTTTTTGGGTAGTCTTGCCACTTTTACATTTTCTCAGCAACTGATTTTGAAAGGGTATAACGAATAACTCGTTACTTTGCAAAAAGTGCTTAGTACGGCATATTCCAATACATCGTTATCACGCCATCTAAAATAATTATGCTCGCGAATGATAAAATTTGATAATAGTCATCAATTGAATTATATCGAGTCCATTGTGCCGGGTCCAATGATTAGAGCTTTAAATAAATCAATTCTTTGGAGACTCTTCGTTATTGAAAACAGGAATGGGCACATACCTGACGTATATCAAGCTACCACGACAAAGTAATTTTCCGATTCCTGGCTTGCACTATAATTTGTTGCTAATTTGTCGCTAATTTGTTACCAAATCCAAAAATTTGTCGCTCGTGCCGTTTAGCCATAATCAGCTGGTATGCTAGCTTGATATCAGCATTAAGCACTACACATAACGTATCTCGAAAAGGAAATGTCGTAGGATATTACTGTAAAGACCATAATTTGTCGCTGAAAGATGACATATTTAAAAAATTTGTCGCTAGTTTTATCTCCAACTGATAAGCAAAAAACTGCTGAAAAGCTATCAAACTCTCGAAAAGTAACGTGTTGCCCAACTTGGGGGAAACAGGGAAAACCTAATTTAAAAATTTTGGCAAATAAACTCGATCTATTAAAACAAATGTAACAAAGAACTCCTTGATTAATTGTTTGATGGTTTTCCAGCAGTTTTTCGCTTAACAATTGGAGATAAGACTAGCGACAAATTCTTTGAATGTGTCATCCTATGACATTTCCTTTTCGAGATACGCTATGTGTAGTTCTAGCTTGATTATGGATAAACGGCACGAGCGACAAATTTTTAGATTTGGTAACAAATTAGCGACAAATTAGCAACAAATTATAGTGCAAATCAGAAATCGGAGAAATAATTTTTTCGTGCTAGCGTGATATACGTACATACCTGTTTGACTTATGATATATGCATCAATAGAAATAACGATTATTTTTAATACTACTCATAAAATTTTTTACATGTCCAAAATATTTGAACCATTGAACACTAATTTATCAGTTTCTTATGTATAAATATTTTCTAAAAATAATATCTAGATGATTTCTAAATATATAATATAGTACACATTTGCATTTTGAATTACTTACATTAGAATATCTATTTTATTTAATTGCGTGACTCTTTCGGTACCGTTTTCTTGAAATCTTTTATCTACGCAATTATACCAATTATACCATCTCCTCAATCCTTAATTAGAAGTGGATAATAATCGGCATGAACTGAATGACTACTACTATTACTAACCAGTTTGAGATAAACTAATTGTAAGTAACAATGTAATTGCCATTTTCAAAGAATACGACGAGCCAACTGCCACTACCGTTCGAACAGTTTCTGAGAGTTTTCCAAAATAAGTTACAGCAACTTACTTTGAAACAAGAAATTTCAGTAGGTAGATATAAAATGGCACATTTTTAGGAGAGTTGAAATTTAAAATGTCTCAGTCAAAATTACAAGTATGATTAAATAATTAAATTTTAAAAAACCCAAAACTAATACAAAAAAAATAGCTGTTTAATTTCCCCTATTCGAACCCAAACTTAATGTTGTCCTTTTTTTTTTGAGAAACATTAAAATAAACTATTTAATCCTTGAAATTGGCTCTAAAATTAAAAAAAACTCAATCTTCATTATACTGCAGGAAATTCGAAAATTCTAATTAGCCACAATAAAAAAATATTTAAATTGTCTTCTAATTCTAGAATATGAATTACATAGTTAAAAACTATATACGAAATTTTAAGATAAAATATTTGAAGACATGAGCTCTTAAGGTCACATAAGCGTTTACTTTTAGACGTTTCGTCGTTAATTGTGAGTTACAGTTTCTTTTGGCAATATGCACAGAAGTTATAGGTTATACCTCGAGATTTCGATTACTTAGGTAGTCATTAAATCCAAAACCGGAAGGTTACAACCTTCGTTCATGATTTCAGTGTAGCTACTACTCTACTGAAAATGTCAGCCACAATTGGTGACAAAAAATCATTTTTTAAGTACATACTTTGCCATTTTTTTTTATTAAATTGTTATTCGACAACAAAATGCCAAATGCTCATTGATATTTTTCCAAAAGACATATTTATCAATATATCCTAGCAGGCATTTTAAACTCGATAATATAATAATTACCGATAATTGCTCTTAATTGCTTCAACACAAACTATTACCTAATAGGTAGGTACTTCTAGCAGTTAATTGAAAAATTAGTAAATTATTTTCCACGGTTTAGAAATTAATTTGAATTAATAGAATAAACACATACCTGTAGGTACGTAATAACTAATATAACCTGACATAAATATTCATTAGGAGTTTTCCGAAAAAAAATATATATTAAACGTACCTACTTACTTAATTACCAATTACTTGCGGGTTACTGTATTAATTATTCATTTATTAATTAATTCATTTCGCTCTTTCCGGATAAAAACCAAATTAAACTCTTTTTTACCTATAAAATTCTGTACATTATAGGTACCTACCAATGGTTTTTGATAAACTCACAATATTCTATACATTTAATATTGTGGTTTGCGATTATTTGTAGTAAAGAATTTAGTTATTTGAACATAAATTTAAAAACTACTAAATGGTTATTTTTTTAATTATGTTATTTCGTACTTAATTAAGAACGATCTGACAATAACCGCTGTTAGATCAACGTGTCATTTTCCATTCGAATTATGCGAAAACCTTAGCTTTCTGTCGCATTCCTCGGTACTTTGGTTAACTACACAAGTTTACGTCTATTTTAGCAGGAAAAAGGGAAAAGCAAACGGCTTACGAATGCATTAACAGATATATTAACGAGATGCTTCAACACCAAAACGCATCATCTGTACAGAAACAAGTATCTACATACGCGTCTAATTCGAGAAAAAATATTGAGGATGTCGCCAGTTTATAATGAACGTACTTGAGCTGAAATTAAAGCAAGATGATGTCTGCAAAACGAACTAAAAAGCAGAACTGCGTATAAAGAAAAATCGTTTCTAGTAAACAACAACTCGGTTACAATTAGCAGAGATAAAAAAGAGAAAATAACAAATGTGTAGAAGTGAGAACTGAGAATGCTATAATTTGTCCATTAAAATGTTACATTGACCTAGGAGAAGATTTTTGTCCCTGAATGTTCACGAGGTATATTTTGAGGTTAGTTGTCCCCTTATTAGTCGCTATTTTAAGCTAATGGGGGACATGAACAAAAAATGGTTCAGGATTTTCTTGCAGACAATTGAATTCTCTGCAATTTTTGTACTGGTACTTTTTATTGTAAAATTGAAAATAAAAAAATTTGCCTTTTTCAAACTTCATATTTAAAATAAAAAGCAAATAAAACGACTCTATAATTTAGAATTTGATGCTTTATCAGAACATATTCATCATAAAACAAAGGTAAAACTGATAAATCATCAAAATCTGGAGTTTATTTACTTGAATGTGGTGACTGCAATCAAGTCTATGTTGGTCAAACTGGGAGATCATTCATTCATAGGATTTGTGAACGTAAACGTAGCTACATCAATAAAAAAATGGATTCTACCTACGCTGAACATTTGTTGCTTGAAAAACACTCTTTTAATGATAATTTCAAAATTTTAAAAGAATTACCCAAAAGTATTAAACTCAATTTAACAGAAAGTTTGTATATTAATAAATATAATAAATTAAATGTTTTACTTAATGATCAAATCGAAGTTAATAGGTCTCCTTTGCTAAATTTGTTTTCAAAAATTTAATTCCCCCACTTATTTCTCACTTTACTTAGTCTTTACCGTTTATTTATAAACCGATATTTGTAACTTGTTAATCAGACTCATCTTCACCTGAAGAAGCCAATGTTCGGCGAAACAATTGTTGTGATTAATAAAATTATAATTGAAACTTCATCGTTTTATTCGCTTTCTATTTTAAAACTTTTATATATGATAAAAGAAACGAATTGAAATAAAACGCCTTATACCTACTACAAATAAATGTTATTGGTAACGACCAATAAAAAAATATTTCGACTACAAAGTAGTAATTTTCAATAGTACAAAGAAACTGTATTGTGTACACTACAGGCCACTCGTTGATCTTCGCATTTTTGACCTATCTCATATACGATGTTTTCCTTAAAACTTGTCGTTTTTGTAATAATAACTTATTTATAATCAAATTATGATAAAAAGTATTTCAGCCAAAATTGTAGAGAATTCAACTCTATACAAGAAATGTCGGTACAAAAAACAATTGTGAGACTTGCGGTTCTTGAGATACAACGGAAAATTTTTTACAGTCCCCGTTCAAGATAGCAGCCAAATTGAAAAACTTCCAACTCTAAACGTTCTATAGTCACATTTACCCTTTCCTAGCATTTAAAAGACAAATATTTTATAATTACCAAAAGCCACGGTTTCGTACGATTATTTTAAAATTCACGAAGATGGTTTATAATAAATTCAAGGGATTAATTAATCTTTGCTATCTTATTTCGTTTTTGATATACTAACCACTTACAACTGTATTTAACATATGTATAACAATTTTGTTTTTTACCAATTTATATCTATTTTCCGCCTTTAGTTAATTGGAATATTTTCCGGGTTTAAATAAGGGCGCTATTAAATTATATAAAATAATAACTGTATCATAAATGAAAAGATTTACATTACATTTATAACACATAATAATAAAAATAAGTACCTAAAGTTTAATTTCTATATTAAAAACACCTACTCAGCTGCAAGTTTGTTGTAATTAAGTACCTAAGTAGTTTATAGTGTATCTGTAATATGTAGTTCAACGTTTATTAGATATAGATATAATAGTGAAAGGTGTATAGGTACAAGTTTGCAACTCATCTCGAACTTATTTATTAATAAAATGGTTAGGTACATGGTTAAATTTAGAAAAATGCGGGAATCCTGTGGGTAATAGAATTTATCGTTCCATTTACAGTCGCAACTAAACAACCAATTAAGTGCCGTAATAATATAACAACATTTTAGGTTGAGGATACCGCTGAGCTACGCTAATGAGCCGCAATCTTTCCGAAACGTAAAGCAACAGCGGATCCGCTAAAGGAATCTCAACCAGGTCTGCATACGAGGGATTGCACAAAAAGAAAAGAAATACGGTTCTATGGACAACCAAAAAGAAAACAAATAGAGAGATAGCTGATGGCTACACTCTGCACTCTAGTGCAAAGCCGGACAGTAAGGCGGAAGTCTCCTCTTTAAGGTAAAACCCTTTCATCCTCCAGAAGCCTTTAGAAATCTTTGGGGAGGCAACAAAAATATTAATAAAACCAGTATTTCCACTTTCAAAACCATTGTTGCTTGCTTTCTCAAGGCGATGGACATTTTATCATTATAATCCAGAAGTTAGGAGGACATACCCAAAAAACAAGTTAACATATGTCTTTAGAGTTTGAAAGTATTGAATAAAAACAGTGTACAGGATGGATGAAAACGTTTTCCTGAGGATCCATAAAAGAAAACGCCTTCCGCCATGTGGTACAGTTTTGTCTTTTAGGGAAGGGGAATACTCGCCCACTCCTCGTGTCTGGTTATATTATTAAACCTTCGATGAATTTCAATAAGGTTACAGTCTTTAACATTTTTATTTTATATTTATTTATTCGCAATTTTTGATTTACAATAAATTTTTTGTAATAAAAGAAAACATTGATTTACTTCTTCTTTACAATGAGCTACCTGATGAAGAGATTAAGCTTTTACAACAGCGAAAATTAACAACATTTTTTATTATGTTATAAAGCAAAAGTGTTACAATATTTTGGATGCAACCCCCGTATAATATGAATAGAAATGCGTTAATGCAAACCCGGCAAATAAGTTTTCAGTATTTACGTTTATCGTTAGATAAGTTCCCAATGGCAGTAGTTATTCATTAATCTTTCCAACCAACGTACTACCGTGGTCGCTATCATGTTTAATTACAAATAACTGAAGTTATCCTTCTTGACCTTCGCGGTAGCATTTCCCACTAAACTAAAAATTAGCTTACACCAAGCCACTATATGGCTTTAACTTGTTATTTCTTAATTTATTTCATTAATAAACTCACGACGATTCAAAAATTCACTTGCCGCACCGTAGAAGCAGACAACATGTACAATAACTTACTTAAACTCTTACTTATGTGCTTTCCTGTACACATATAGAATGCTAGATAGTATCATTGAATCTTAAGGAAAATATTATACTGTTAGACGAATAAATTAGGTCCTGCTAACGTTTGAATCATAAAAGTTTATCCGATAGAGCAATTAATTTTCGTACCTGGTGTACATGTATTTCAAATTAGATAGCCATTTGTCAGGTACTATTTAATAAAATATACAGGGTTTTTCAAGTCGATGGGCTATTAGAAGTATATGAATTAGTAGAAGGAATTAAATTCTGAAACTTGGGCTCATTTGGTTATTGTTAATGCCGCTTCTTTTAAAAATATTTTCAAGTTCGATTTACATCCGGTTATACCGGAAGTCGATACCAACTTTGTTATTTTAAATGGAATGGTATATTTTTTACGCTGAATTCGAATAAAACGTGTAATTTTAAGGTAAGTTTGATAACCAACTTGTACACCTATGACAATCGGTTTCTGAGTTAATTTAATTTAAAAAATCGCTACCGCAACCCAAATTATAAAACATCATAACTTCCACAAAATACGACTAAGGGTGTTGAAATTTTTACTAGTAATAACTGAATATTAGTTCTAACGCCTTGACAAAATTGAATTAAATAATTTATACAGAGCGTTCAAAATAAAATTCTAAAACTGAAAAACTTCAAACACAAATTACCTCGTTTTTTCAAATGGCACCTACCATTTTTTTTCAATTGATTCCTTTTTTTTTCCTCTTTTGATCTATATGGATACTTCCCATTTTATTTGAAAATTTTGGAATAATTTTTAATTATTACATAAAATAGTAAGTATCCATATAGATCGAAAGAGGATAAAAAAAGGAATCGATTGAAAAAATAAAAAATAGTAGGTGCCATTTGGAAAAACGAGGTAATTCGTGTTTGAAGTTTTTCAATTTTAGAATTTTATTTTGAACGCCCTGTATAAATTATTTAATTCAATTTTGTCAAGGCGTTAGAACTAATATTCAGTTATTACTAGCAAAAATTTCAACCCCCTTAGTCGTATTTTGTGGAAGTTATGATTTTTTATAATTTGGGTTGCGGTAGCGATTTTTTTTCTATAAATTAAATTAACTCAGAAACCGATCGTCGTAGGTGTACAAGTTGGTTATCAAACTTACCTTAGAATTACACGTTTTATTCGAATTCAGCGTAAAAAATATACCATTCTATTTTAAATAACAAAGTTGGTATCGACTTCCGGTATAACCGGATGTAAATCGAACTTGAAAATATTTTTAAAAGAAGCGGCATAAACAATAACCAAATGAGCCCAAGTTTCAGAATTGAATTCCTTCTACTAATTCATATACTTCTAATAGCCCATCAACTTTAAAACCCCTGTATATCCCAAGAGAGTTACTGCAAACGCCAGACATTTAATGATCTTTAACTAGTTTTACTTTGCCTATTGAGAAAATTTATTTATTCAACGAAATATCATAATTTGATAATCTACTGAAAGAAATCCAATTTGTAATAGCTTGTACTTTTTGGATCACGAGCCGTAACAACTAAATGTTTGAACATTCGTAAACTACATTTATTTTAAAATTCCATGAACATTGATATCAACGAGAGTGGTTAGAGGTGGAGCTTACGTTCAATATTTATTTAAAATAAGTACGTCTCTGTGCATCCCAAAGTTAAAGCTCTTGAGATTCAGAAATATTATAGCTCTACAAAGTGTAAGTAATTAGTGAAGTTCTGTATGGTAAAATATTTGTACTCAGGAAGGTCGAAAAGCAGGAGAGTTTTCAAATTTATTCCTACTTATTTATTTACACCTTATATTATTCCGATTCTGTATCCTACCGTTCGTATCTTTTAGTAAAAAATTATTTGACCACACAAGAATTTGATTTAAGCCCGCAGCCGCGGATGTTACTTTTCTGGTTTTATTTTTTTCTTTTAATGTAGCTATTTCATTAATTGGTTTAAATATTATGGAGGCCCTTGGGACAAAAATGTTCATCTCAATATCTGCCAGTACTAATAAACGATGTTCCTTCTGGAGGTATTAAACAGAAAAGCACAAAATGGTTCGTCACGGTGTATTACGTCTTCTCTTCGTACTTACAGCCCGTTTTAATAACGAATAAGTAAAATTACTTCAATTTCAGCTTGCAATTAACTCAAGGCTGTAAATTAAATTACTCTTCCAAGACAGAACGGCTCATATACGGTAGAGGCGGAAGCCTTTGTGGTTTTTCATCTGCCATACATACCTGTACGTGTATTTGTATGTGTTCGTATATAATAAGTGTGTTTTATTTTATTCTTTGTGTGCGCACATATTTTAATGGTTAATAAGAAATCGCTGCAAGTTGATATGAAACGATCGGCCGTAAAAGACGTACCTTCTGCCTACGTGCTTTTAATACATGTTAATGAAATAAAACTGAAAATAAATGTAACAACTCTGTTACATACTGAAACTTTCAGAATGTATAGAATATGTCTAACATTATTATAACAAAGTTACAATTAGACGGAATAATTTACTCTCAACATCTTAACCTCAACACATTAGCAAAAATTTTTGCTTTGAAAATGAATTCAACCTGAAGCATTTGCTCATATGATAACAATATGTGGCATCGAAGACTCTAGAAACACAGAGGTTCCCTACCCCCAATGCAATGTTAACCATAGAACAAAGCAGCGACCAGTTTATGCTCTTGGTATTTCTTTTAATCCTTCCTTAACCACGGGTGGGGGTGCAAAATTGGTAGTTTTGATAAACTTTTAGACAATGTAACCTTTTACACACCGATTAAATTAAATCTTGGTACGTAAAATGAGTAGGTATTGCAAAAAGTAATGAAGTGATATTTTACTAAAAAGAAGCTATCGTTTCCTCTTGCAATTTGAAAACGATTGGTTTTATAAATACACAATTTTCTGCTATTATATTTACATAGATACTTTTGTTAGTGGTGTAGCAAAGATACAAGTTTTCGTTCACTAATGGACACATTAAGTATAATTTCGCTTCCAATTTTGAACATGACTTGGCCGAGATGAAACAGCCGGTAGAGTGTGCGTGAGGAAAGCCTCAATTATCCTTGCATCTTTGTTCGCTGATGCTTTCGGACTAACTAACGCAGCTATAATAAGGGAAGCGACGTATAATATTGCCCACGTTATTATTATTAACGTCATTAAACGTAATTATGACATAAAACGAGAAAGCAAAACGTCGAAACTGATTATTATAAAAACGAAAAAGAAATTAAACGGGGAAGGAACGGAAGACGAAGGGTCCATTTGTTGATTACTGTAATTATTTTTTGTTGTTTATAAACTCATTAACCCACCTGCAAGTATAACAGCGTGAACACTGCAGATAAGAGTAGAAGGGAAACTAATCAAGAATAGAATAAATAGAATGAATTTTTTTATGGGGCGGTTCTTCACTTTTCAATAGTTTTTTTTAACGAATTAATTATTCAGTAAATTCTAATATTTCGGGAAAAGGTGGACCCTCTAACCTGCCCTAATCCCCTTATGGGAATGATTTTGACCCAGTGTAGTATAGGTATTAACTATTACAAAACTCTCGTCGAAAACTAATACACAAAATAATAAAATTAGGTTAAGGACTCACCCTTTATCCAAGCCATGTGTCTCCTGCAACAAAAATTTAATAATTAGGTTCTAATTAAGAAACTTTCGGTCAGTATTATTTTATAACTAAAAAGGTTAAGATGTGTATTAAGTAGAATACGTAATTAATCACTGCTTAATATACAATATATTGAGTTATGATCTAAGTCAATTAATGTGGCGTCTTTGTCGATAAAATTATCAATAGGAGATCGCCTTTAGTGTTTACGACTAGGGTGGAATTAAATACGTAGTAAACATTTTTTTTACCACAGTTGCTGCTTTACAAGGACCCAGACTAAAGTTAGACAACTTCTTTTTAAATTCTGACCTCTGGGAATCCGAATTTAAATTTTAACTTTTTCATATTAATTTAAGTAGGTACTAATAAAAAATGATCAAAATACTGACCAATAAATTACATACCAATTTAACCCCATTAATATTGTAAGTAAAATATTTTATGTTGCAATTACAAATACGATATGGAAGTTAACCTGGAAAATTATATTGTCTTTGAAGTGTTCCCGGCATCATTAGCTTAAAGTAAATGTAGGCTTTTTATTGCAGAAACAACAATAACCGGACGGTCAACTTTATGGATGAAGCACAATACATTAATACTAGTACGTTTTAATACTTTTACTGTCTACAGACTAATAAAATTTCTGATTATTTGGAATTACGTGGACAATCGGATTATGAACCATGAGCATGACACGTTTAGCTTTGTACGCACATACGTAATTTAAAGGATAAGATCCTTAAGTTGTTATAATATAAGTATCCCTATTTAGGTACCTACGAGTATAGCACATTTTAAATTCATAAATATTAATGGCACACATAAAATGTAATCGTACTTTCATAAGTAAGTACTTTCGATTTCAATTAAAATTTATTGAAATAATAGATAGGTAACTGACACAATTTAAAAAAACAATTTTATTTAATTATCATTAATGCTGGATTTTAGAAGACATACTTATTACATTTTCCTTATTTGTTGAAATTCATATAATTTTAAATTTTAATTCCAAAATAACTGAGATTTGTCTTTTTTGAAATAGAAACTGTGAAAGCAACAACGATTTTATATTCAACACAAACACAAATAACTTCAACAAATTAATATATTTAATATAACTCGACAATTGTTTCGGCTAGGCAGCCATTCTCAAGAGTACAACCGATACTAATTCTAAGTATGTACCTACATCACAGTTTATATAGATAATACTACCCCCAAACAAGCTATAAGTTCAAAATAAGTGGGGTGTTTAGATAACAAAATTCTCTTTGATTATTCACAATATTTTTCTTTTTGGTCATAGCTTTTTTAATTTCTAAAAATTCAAGGAGAGTTAGCTTTCGGCTTTTTTGTTGACAATGTAGTAATTTAAGATTATTAATGTTATTGTTGTGATTTTTTTTGATACAATGTTCTGTTATACCCGTAGCCTCTTTTTTGTTTCTTATGCTGGCTAGATGTTCTTTAAAACGGGTTTCTAGAGAACGACCGGTCTGTCCTATGTAGATCACATCGCACTCTTGGCAATTCAATTGGTAAACTCCACTTTTATGTTTGTTATCCGATTTTTTACTTTTATTATTAATTAACACGGTGCCTATATTGAATTTATTGATTTCTGTAGCAGTAACATTAAATTTGTTTAGTTTTTTATTTTGTAGCTCGAATTTTTTATGTAGTTGAACAGAAATTATTATCAGAGTTGGGGACCTTTTTATCGTAAAAATAAAGCATGTTTTTTTGAGTCTTTTTGCGTGTTTTTTGAACTAATAACTTGTCAATTATATTTAAGTCATAACCATTATTTTTTGCAATATGTTTTATTATATTTAGTTCAGAAAGAAAGTCCTGTTTCTCAAGAGGGATGTTAACTAACCTGTGTAGAAGACTGTGAAAATTAGACATTTTTATGTTAAAAGATTGATATGAATCGGCAGGTATTACTATATCTGTTGTGGTGGGTTTTCTAAAGATTTTATATTCAAGTTTATTATTTTTATGAGAGATTTTTAGATCAAGGAAATTAAGTTGTTTATCTGATTCGATTTCCATTGTGAACGTAATGTTTTTATTTAGTGAATTTAAAATGTTTAGAAAATTTTGTAATTGTCTCCGAGTCCCCGACCAAACGCAAAGGATGTCATCAACATAACGACAATAGAAATCAATACATTTCGTGTACTGCGAAAATTTGTTGTTGTTAAATAAATTACATTTTAAGTGGTCCATGTAAATATCGGAAAGTACCGGAGATAAAGGTGACCCCATGGGGAGCCCTTCTCACTTAATAAACCCAATAATAATACGTCCACGTACAATTTTGAATATTTGTGAATTAGAAAAATAAAAATATATATAAAACTAGCAGCAATGCCCGGCGTTGGCCGGGTAAGAATATATTACACGTTTGATGGAACATTCTAAAATATTCGTGAATTTAGAACTATCCAGAACATCCCATAATGATTCAAAACATTTTCTAACTTTTTTTAACATTCTGAAACATTCTTGAATGATCTTCAAGATTCTGGAACATTCTTGAACATTGCCAAATCATTCTGAAATGTTATAATAAAACATTCTTTTACTTTTTAGAACATATTTGAACTCCCTGTAACATTCTAAAAAAATCTGCTTCATTCTCATCCCCAACCCGTGCTGTTTGCTGGGTGAGTAGTGATATCAGTAGACGCCTGGCAGGAATGACTAATCGATTGATAATAATTGATCAGTTATCGACCACTAAGAGTTGAAAATTATTACAGTACTAATATCGCTATTAAAAAATGGGGGTTGGTGGTAGAAGGATGAAAATTAAGGGTTGTATGTATTTTTTAAAGCCAAATCATAAAAAAAATTTAAAAAAATCCAAAAAATAAAAAGTTAGGGGTGAACAACCCTTATAACTTAGGGGTATGACAAAAAGACAGTAGCCGATTCTCAGACCTACTGAATATGCATATAAAATTTCATAAAAATCGGTCAAGCCGTTTCGGAGGAGTATGGTAACTAACATTGTGACACGAGAGTTTTATAAATTAGACTAGCTATCTGCGCGACTTCGTCCGCGTGGAATAGTGACTTTCGGCAGCATTTATTTTTTTTTATCCTCTATATTTTTATTTTCTGGGCCGTAAGCCTTTTTGCCGACGTCATTACACAAAAACTTTCATTCCTTATTTTATCCCCCTTTAGGGTAACATTTTTATAAACTTTAAATGTCGTATTTATATCTAATCAAAAGCCTAAAAAATAAGTTTCAACCCTCTAGCTTTATATCTACTTATCCATCTCTGTACCAAATTTTCATTTAAATCGGTTCAGTAGTTTGGGCGTGATTGCGTAACACACAGACAGACAGAGTTACTTTCGCATTTATAATATTATAGATTAATATAGTTTAATTATAGTTGAAAATAGTTTATATAGCTTAGTATTCAACTACTTTTATTGATCCAAATAAACAAAACCTCTATAACTTTTTACACTTAATATTTAAATTTTCTGGGCCGTAAGCTTTTTGGACGACGTCATTACACATAAACTTTCATCGGCTAATTTCGTCCCCTTTAGGATAAAATCTTTACAAACATTGATTGTCGTATTTATTTATATCTAATCAATAGCTTAAAAAATAAGTTTCAAGCTTTTATCTTTAAAAATTACGGAATTTCCGCACCAACTTTCCTATTTCAACCCCTTACAACCCTTTTTTCGCATTAAAAAGTAGCCTATGTCCTTTCGAAGGCTCTAGACTATCTTTGTACCAAATTTCATTTAAATCGGTTCAGTATTTTAGGCGAGATTGTGTAGCATACAGACAGAGTTATTTTCGCATTTATAATATTCCTCGAACTCATTTTCATCGATTTTCCCATGGGAATAAGATATTTTCCCACAGTAAAACGTAGCCTATGTGTTAATCCATGATGACAGCTAACTCCATACCAAATTTTATTAAAATCGCTCCAGCCGTTTAGACGTGAAGAAGTAACAAACATACACACTTACACACAAACTTTCGCCTTTATAATATTAGTGTGATAACTGATAACACTCGGTTAAATTATAGAGAATGACATATTGGGTTTTTTAATCATTAATAGAAAATTTTTGGATTTTAGCATGTTAATTTAATTCGGTTTTATAGATTTTCATTCGATTTTCTTATCGACGTAAAAAGTTACATCAAAAACTGCATAGTGACCATTTAAAACTTTACCAAGCCTTTTTCGAAAAACATTATCTAACTGTTATTGTGGTTATGTACATTGGTAAATGGTAGATGGTCACACCTAAATGTAAAGTTGTACTAAATACATTATTTTAAAACCACACGTACCTTTACTTATAAAATTAGAAACACTGTTATAAAACAGATGTTCCGACTAACGTTTTGCAGAGAAACAGAGATAATTGGTCTATTTGAAGCCGATTTTATCTCTCCTTATATCATAGTCATTAGAGGTCGCGTGTAAAAAACGAAACGAGCCGAACCGTCAGTCGCGATGGTCCTCGATTTGATAAGCAAGGAGCGATGGAACTTTGGTTAACACTTGACATAAAATATTAGATCGTCAACTAAAATAACTGTGCCTACACACAATTACTATCTACTTATACGTAATGTAATTAAAAAACTCCGAAGAAGTACACACCTAAGCAATTACAGACTGTAGTGTAAATTCATTAAAAACCGATAAAATGAAACAGAATTGAAGACCGACACTCGCAACTCATACTACTGCCCACATTATATCAAATGGATCTTTCTATTTATATTTGTCTTCGGTTTTGTTCGTGGCTGAATAACTTGCGGAAACAAAGTCAGGTGACAAGGAACATTTCTGGCCCATTTTATGATCTACAAAAACTTATTAAAGTATTTTATAAACATGGATCAATTTATTTAACAACTTCTAACACCACTGTTCATTTAAGAATAATTTAAGTAAGAGGGGGCCATTTTAATTATTTTCTATTTGGTATTTACTTACCTACAATAATGAGGATTATGTTTAAAGCTAAAATGGTACCACATTATAACATCATATCTCATAAAAATGTAAAAACCCAAAATATTTTAATAATTTAAAGTAAAAATGCTCTGATAACTCAAACGCCGAAAGTCAAATTTTTGATAAGTCGAATCAAATTAGTTGGCAATTGCATTAAGTATTAATCAAAACTTAAAGCTGTTTAAGGGACTTAAATGTTTATTAATCTAAAACAAACACCTCCGTTTCGCTTTGTGGTGTAAGGCTTCTTGGGGCTATTCATAAAATACGTTCGCATGCAGGGGGGGGGTCTTGCTAAGTGTGACAAGATGTGACATGGGGGGACGAGGGGTCTACGGCAACGTGACGTTAGCCGTTCATCAAAAATTTTACTGAATTTTTACAGAACCCTTGGACTTCTGATAAATAGAAATATTATCTATTTATTTGTTCGTTACAAAAGATATTTATTAATTTATTTAAATTTTATTATGAAAATAAAGTGAATATTTTTGACTATCAAAATTTGTGTATTATCAATCAAAATTTATCATGTTCGACGGGGGGCTATTTAGTTTTTGTGACGTAATATTTATAGGGGGTCATACAAAGTGTGACACAGGGTGACAACCGGGGGGGAGGGGGTCAAAAAAATCTAATTTTAGCGTGACGTATTTTATGAACAATGATAAAAATTTTTAGAATGTTTAACTGGCACATGCAATTTGCTTCAAATCTGAAGGTTTATATTTTATTTAAAAATATTCTACCTTTAGCAGTGTACTTCTTTGTTACCTTCATAGTTTTAAAATATTGATAAATGATGTTATGGTTAAATTAACAATAAGTTTGAACATGTACGAAACGTGATTTAATTACGTGAGCTGATATGGGGAGGGTATTCACAAAATTTCACTACATCTCATTTGGAGGCCCCTTTCTCTTGGTAATTGAAAGTCTTACGTCATCTTTTTCATTAGATAAAGGACTTGCTATAATTTTCATTTGTCTTTCATCAGTAAAAAAGAGTGAACGAGGAGTCCAAATAAGAGAAAATTAGTTCAATTTTAACCATCAATGCATTTTTTGAAATTATTGTAAGGATGACAAAAAATATTACTAGTTCTATTGTAGCAAACTACAGACATTGTCTGGTTCATTCTCAATTTATTACACAGATAGAATTGTCATCATAAATTAAATTTAATTTTTTTCATTCTCATTCTGAATGGTAATTCTTAATAAGGAACGATTTTGTAGAGAGTAAATTTTAATTCCATCTTCTATGGCCAGCTCAACGCTCTAACAAAAATTAAAAATATTCTCAACAACATTAAAGCAAATATGTAAATTGATTTCCAAATCGTTTGTTGTAACTTGTAACGATTGTAAACTAAAAATTTACATGTTTAAATGAAAACGTCGTATGTGATGTGGTTTTTGATTTAATGAAACGTACCGTTTTTAAAATTAGTATAACACATTAATGACTAATTGATTATTATTAATGGTGCCGATACTGTTAAGATGCTAATAGGATTCCATTTGGACACTTAGTATGTATCAGGTAGCCGCGTTTAATAAAAATTTATGATACTTAAGCGTTAAGTAAGAAGGCGTGTTCCCGGATTATTTACATAAATTAATTGGTAATTACACTTAAGGGGGTAATTTAAGTTAATTAAAGTTAAAGAGCCTTTTTTTGTTATTTTTGGAATTAGTTACTGCAGTCTCAAGAAACTGAAACCAAAATTTTATGGTAGGTATCCAGTGAATACTTTCTTTACCTACTGCAGAATTTTTGGTGCTAAAATCTAATTGTCAAGTTTTCTTATTTATTATCTTTTTACCTAAATCTTATTTTGAAACGAAAGGCTGTAGCTAGTTCGTACGAGTCCACTTTGAAATTAATAGGACCCTTAAACACTAATACAATATTCCTAACCCCGAGTTCCAGAGACAGTAAAAAGCACTGGTCCGACAAGCCGGCAAATCAACCTGAACAAAAGCTGATGATAGGTTGCTTTGTGCATTCTTTTAAATAAGCCCTCTCGGTTGTTCATGCCTTTTGATTCGGCCGTTCAAAAGGATCTTTTTATGAGGAGCCAATTTCGAAGAAATCCTGCTTAAACATGAAGGGGAAGAAGTTCTTTGCTTCAGCGTTACTAGAGTATAATTTAAGATTTAACAGGTAGGATTTTAGTAAAATTTTATCCACAATTAGGTAGATGATGTTATTCTAAATGATAAATACACTCAGTTCCAACAACTTTTGTTTGTTTGCAATTTTGAAGTTTTGTCATTTGTGAAAAAACTAACCGTACCTATTTTATTATTTTTTTTTATTGATAGGTAGTTCCTTTGTTTTCTCAAAACAAAAAAAATGAAGACGTGGAAATGTTTTTTTGAATGTTTTAAAATTAGTATCAGTTTCTCGATTATTATCTTTATTCAGAAACTCAGCAGAAAAACTGTAATTTAGGCAATATTAGAGACAAATCAACGAATAAAAAAATTAAATGCTCATAAAAGAAACGTTTTTTTCCTTATTTTTGCTCCCTTTAGGGTAAAATTTTTATAAACTTTAAATGTCGTATTTATATCTAATCAAAAGCCTAACAAATAAGTTTCAACCCTCTAGCTTTATATCTACTTATCCATCTCTGTACCAAATTTTCATTTAAATCGGTTCAGTAGTTTGGGCGTGATTGCGTAACACACAGACAGACAGAGTTATTTTCGCATTTATTAATATTATAGATTAATATAGTTTAATTATAGTTTAAAATAGTTTTTATGGGTTAATATTCAACTACTTTTATTGATCCAAATAAACAAAACCTCTATAACTTTTTACACTTAATATTTAAATTTTTTGGGCCGTAAGCTTTTTGGACGACGTCATTACACAAAAACTTTCATCGGCTAATTTTATCCCCTATTTGGGTAAAATTTTTACAAACATATAATGTCGTATTTATTTATATTTAATCAAAAGCCCTAAAAAATAAGTTTCAAGCTTCTATCTTTAAAAATTACGGAATTTCCGCACCAACTTTCCTATTTCAACCCCTTACAACCCTTTTTTCGCATTAAAAAGTAGCCTATGTCCTTTCTCAGGCTCTAGACTATCTCTGTACCAAATTTCATTTAAATCGGTTCAGTAAATTTTAGGCGGGGATTGTGTAGCATACAGACAGAGTTACTTTCGCATTTATAATATTCCACGAATTTTATTTTCATCGATTTTCCCATGGGAATAAGATATTTTCCCGCAGTAAAACGTAGGGCCCATGTGTTAATCCAGGGTATGAGCTAACTCTATACCAAATTTTATTAAAATCACTCCAGCCGTTTAGACGTGAACAAGTATCAAACATACACACTCACACACTCACAAACTTTCGCCTTATAATATTAGTTTTGATAAAATTGAGAAAACCCCAACACGTTTTACCTCTTAATTTTAAAAAAGAAATTTAAAAAAAAAAAAATCGATCCAGTCATTTACAAAGTACAAAACTTTAAAATTAAAACCAAAATTATGCGCGTCACTTTTTTTTTTAACTGAGTGTATATCTAGTCATATCAATAAAATATACAGTGTTCACATTTCGACGCTCAAGACTAAGAAATATTTCAAAGGCTTATAATTCGTAACAAAATAATTAATACATACATACGAAAAATGATTGTGGGACAAGGAAACCCTCTACTGCAAAATAACTGAATTACCTACTGAAAATTTTAGTGTCGCACCCTACAAGTAACACCCCCATACGTTGACTATGTAAAACGTTTTAAGGACATATAACGTATGGTGGTGCCCTCTAAACCATTAGACATAAAAGTAACTGCTTCCATGGATCGTTAATAATTCTTTAAAAGATATCGTTTTGATTGATGGTAAATACAATTTTACAACACAAAAAGTTTTTATTTATAATTAGTGTGCTAAAAATAAAATTCAAGCATTGCTGGCAACTTTCTATGAAATTTGGATTGTTCAGAGTTCTTAGTTAGTTAAACATGCTGCAGGTAGCGCTAGGTTGTAGAATTACAAGGATAATACGAAACTCTTAGACTATTTATCCTACTTTTTGCTTTTTAAAATACGATTAATAATTGTTATATGTATACCGAAAAAAATGCAATAAACCATAAAATAATTGCCATCAAATAAGTTCTTAAATTTATTGTAAGAATTTTGGAGGCATTTCATCGTCCTACAAAAAAATTTTGAAATTTTCTGATGTTTACAGGATAGCCCCAGCAAAAATAAAAACTCAATAAGTTATTAACGAAGTATAAATTAAGTATCGACATTACGTTAACAACAGCAACTAAATTCGCTTTTCCTTGCGCCTTCACCATATTTAATTTATATTTTTTCGTTGTTTAATATTATATTAAAATTATTATCATAATGTCAAAATAAGCCAGAAATTAACATTTCGTTTTTAAATAAAAATTATCTACCAGTGACTAGATAGAAAAATTTTGTACAATAAGTGTATACTTTTTGGATATTTATAGGTAAGTTAAAAAGCCTGAAGCAATTAATAATTCAATTTTCTTTATTTATTAAGTAAATGAGAGAAATTTTAATTAAAATTTCATCAGTTTTAAACGAAGCCTTTTTTTCACGTACCTAATGATAAATAAACAATACTAAAATGGAATGGTATTATGAATTTTGGTTTTACATTATGTTAGAAGGAACCGCAACCGTTGCGTTGTTCTTAACAATGGGTAGGTATTAGTGGTTGTTTACAGAAAAAATAATTCTCATCAAGTTAGATCGATCAATTTCAAAATGGCATTACAATTTACATTAAGTAATATTCTACATTTACAGAAAACAACATTTATTCACAATTGTTTACTTTACTTTACTCAAGAACCTCTAAAGTAAAAAAATTAATTTATAGGGGGTACCTCATCCATCAAACTATATGTGATTATCACCTAGCATAGTTATTTTAAATTATTTTTTTGATAAAAGAAAAATTGCACGATATTCTAAAATAGCTAAAATTAAGAAGGCAGAAAATTTGCTAAAATAAGGGAGGAAGAATTCAGCAAAACCTCATTTAGAAAGAAGAGGTTAACGAAGATCTTGTTATTATAACTTTCCTTTCCTCTATTAATTAAATACTCATTATAAGGTGAGGAGAAAGAAAGGGTCTCATCATGTTTTGCCAAATCTCACCTTAGGAGAGAGAGGGGTCTAAATAAAAAGAAAAATACCACACGTAATTAAAAAATGTTCCCAAAGATCTTGATCTTCCCTGGAAAACTTCATGAGAATTAATTTTTATTTTTGTAGGATGAAGTTGTAGCCTTGCAGAAATATGATCTAGAATATAAAAAATCGATAATATCGAAACAGTTTTGATTGAAATATACAAGGACGGGATCAATCTTTTTTGAGACAAGACTAAAATAAAACAAGCTAATTATGTTGAGATTGCAATTGCAGAAGCTTCAATAACTCAAATAACTACGTATACGACGCAAAAAAAACTGAGTTATTGAATAATACCATATACTTCTACATAATTATGTATGTTTATTTTTTGTAAATGAGCCTTTGTATGTATTTATTTCATGTTACAGATAGATAGATACATGGATAGATATGAGCATCACCTTCCAATTTAATTTTTAATCAAAAGAAAGTTTTTAAAGTCGTACATTATTAAAGAAGGATTTCCCCGAGAAAATTCGACTTATTGAAGTTCGCGCTAAATATTATCTTCGAGTTATCAAGATATTCGAGTCGAGTAATAGATAGAAGTTCGAGAATTCGAGTTATCAAGTAAAAGAAAAGCGAGGCTCAAAAAATCAACAAAAATTACAATATTTTAGTGCTATACAGTATACTGAATACACTAACGTCTGTATATGAAAAATTACTAAACGCTTATTTATAAAATATACTATTGTGATTTTGAATTTTTAAAATATTCCAATAGCGTTTAAGTATTACATTTTACATTTAGTATTTTTACCTGTTTTTTAAATTAATTATTGCCATTATTTTTTCTTTAGGCCCACCTACACTATTCAATTAATGTGTAATATGTTTCACCACTTAAATATATCTATTCGAAAAGAAATGGGATCCGAAAAAAAATTGCTTAAAAATAACAATAACAAATATTATTTAGATATCTATATATGTGGAAAATTAATACTTTTCTATTAATATTTCTGATGATATTAAAAACCTGTTTGAGTGTAGAATAAAAATTTAATAAATTTACACGTAAAAAATTGCATATTGTTGCACAGAATTTCATAAATATTATACATTTCTTAGAATGTTGATAATTAAAAAAAAAACAATATCTAATGATAATATTGTAATGAATAGAGACCGGATTATATGCATTTGCATATTTGCATATGCATTTGCTTATTTCAGCCATTCTAAGCGGTAATAGCATATTTTACCTAAGATCTACTTGTTATGATGCATATTATCGGTACATTTACAATATTCTTCCAAGTGCAGTGCACTCATCCTGTGTTCCGAAATGCGATAAAAGTGGTTGTTGCGTCTCAATATTCTATTCATTTCTATTTGTATTTCTTCTGGAATGTTTATTTATTATTATAATGTAATAAATTGTCGGCATTTAAAAATTGAAAGTTCGGGCTCTTTTGAAAGTCATTGTTTGCAGACCGGACGTGACTATTTCTCATTTCTACATTTTATTGCATCCCAATATTGAATTCTTTTGTACGTATTTTCAGTTTCGTCTATTTAATGTTAAATGACCCCCAAATAAGGTTAATTACCATTTTACATTACTGTACTTATTATTGCCTATCAAAAAATACTTATTGTATGCTGATTTTGAAATAAAAAAATGTTAATGGTTCCTAAAATTTTTCATTTAATTTCGCATATTCTGCCAATTTTTGTGCATATTTCAAGCATTTTTCATGCATATTTGCATGCATATAACAAGCTTTTTATGTTGCATATAATCCGGTCTCTAGTAATGAATAAAAGCTGTAAATATCCATTCAACGGAAGTTCTTCTTAACATTCTTACATTTTTAATCCTAATGCATTCGTATCAATATTTGTTGATTAGTCTTATAAAAATATAATACAATCATAAAGTTGCACTTTCATTGACAAAAACTTGATTATGAATTAGGGTATAGAATTGCAGGTGTCAGTAGGGGCGGTAAATTTTGATTAGCCTACGGGCGGCAAATGTGTAGGTCAATCCGCCACTGAAAATTACACGTATTTCTCTTAGTTGATGTTATTGTCAACCAATGTAGTTAGATTTATATAAAATTCGAGTTATAGAAGATGACCATTTGTACCTATCGCGTTATCTCGTCTTGTGCAGACCTCCCTCCTCTCCTCATTTTAGAAGATCACCCTGTAGATATGACATACCTATGTACGTATCCACAAGTAACCATACAATTTGTAAAATGTAAATGACCAACTTCTACTGTAGTGTATACCATTCATATTAACTTGAACACACTTCATCTACATAAAAAATAACAGAATATTGGTATTTTTGTGGTCGTGTAGGTACATTAAAGAGACATTATGCAAGGCGGTAAACAGCGCGGCGGTTTCTTACATTTTCTATGGCCTTCAGTTACTAAATATTTTTATAAGTATTGTTTCGTTTATACCGTAGCTTAGGTAGGTAGAGGTAAATACGATATTTTTAACTTGGCTTAGCTTTTTGTTATCAATAACAACAAAGAGGCAGTGTGTCAAGAACAAACTCTTTTTAGCAACTAGACTGTGACAACCAATGCAGTAATTTGTATAACAAACTCTCGGAAAAACTTGTGCGTTAATGCATGATTTGCTATAAAGCACAACGTTGTCCCAGCCGGCACAAATACTTCAGTAAATAAAATAATATATGTTACTGTTATACCTACATAAATAAATTCGAGTGAAATATGTGAAATTTCGAAAGAAACTTTTCTGTTAATAATCCCTTTGATTAATACTCTTTCAAAATTGAAAAAAAAACAGTCGTAGAAATTGACTTTGAACTGGTGTGCAATGGCTTTGTCCTACTTCAATAAGTGATATAAATAAAATAAATTTCTGGCAAATTTTAAAATTATCAAAGTGGCTGCAAAAAAGTGCCTTGTTTATTAGAGGGTGATTTTAACAATAAGGTCCTTTCAAATTAACGACAAATGTTTTACAAGAATGTACAATAAATTTGATTATTTTAGAAAACCTTAATTTAAAGATTTCGTGCAGGTAAATGAATAGTGAAAAATAAAATCAAAGATCAATAGTGCTGGATTTTCTCACTTTGATAATTTACTCTGACGAAGCTTTTAAATCTACCCCGATGAAGGCGAAACGTTGGCTCATTTGTGAAGGATTCCTTCAGTTACTTGATTTAGTTCACTCACAAAAAAGAATGACGATTGATATGTGCATCCAACATAAAATTTTGGTAAACTTCCAAACCGTAAATGATGGACTAGCAAACCAAAAGGAAAAAGAACTAACTGTTAGGACATTTGCTTAACATTTCTTAAATTAAGTAGGTATTTATGTGCTTCAATTAACTAAAAATAAGGCTTACACATTACGCGAAATAAACTATGTATACTTATAAGTATATGTGGTAGTAGGAATAATGTATATTAACACGCAATTTTCTTATCAACTCGTTTGTTCAATTAAGGCAGTTTTGTCGTACCATTTTTTGTTTTTGTTACAGTGTCATTGCATTCCTCAATGCATCAGCTGACACCATACAGCAATTTTAACTCTAAATTAACTAATAATTCAATTTGTTTTTTACACAACACACAGTAGAATAACACAAGAATTAGATAATTATAATATCTAAAATATAAAACTATTTAGGTACTAGATAAACCCATAAGTTAACCTACAAAAAAATGTTCTGTAAACAGGTGCAAAATGAAATGAGTTCGATTAAAGTTAGGCCATACGAATCTACTTAAAAAAAATTATTGTTATAATATTCACGTTTTTTTGGGGATGCCCATTAATTATATTATCTACGTGAAGTATTTGGGTCCCTTTCTCCCCCTTAGTGAGAATTGATAAGATGTGATAAAATCCCTCAACCCCTTTCACGTGAGAATGGGGCTCTACCCATCTCTATAACATAATATTTACTTTATAATGAGTATTTATTTAAAAGGAAAATTATAGCAATTTTTCAAATTGATAAGTTAGCGTCATATTCTTAAAGAGTCGCCTGTCTTTAAATGAGATTTGACGAGATTTTTCTGGACCCCTCCTCCTCATTTTGAGCTCAGGTAATTAAAGAACTTCTTTTTACTTTATTTCCAAACACTTAAGTTTAGGAATCTAGAATATTGATAGAATAAAAAAGCAATGATAAAAACGTTAAATATCAAGGGTATGTTCTGAATTTAAGAGGGGTTGTCAGAATTCTTGTTGCTCTATTTTTATTAGAGAATTATTTTTGGTCTTTATGAACTCCACTATAGTAATAAATAAAAGATTTAAAAGAAATTAACCAGGTCATATTGTGAAGTCGATAATTATGTTTAAAAAAAAGTCAGAATATCATTAGGTATTATGATTCCGCCCATGTGCCTTAAAATGCAATTTACTGCACAATTGTTTCATTTCAAGCTCAGTTTAACATCTTGAAAAACTTGCGGCGTCTACCTTATTCGAAGCTTTTCCGCGCCTGTCAAGTTTCATCATCGGTGGTTTCAGACGGCTACACAGTTTTCTTATAAAATATGAAGCGCTGTGAGAAGGGTAAGAAAAGAGAAAACGGAAAACAAAAAAATGCTTTTACAAGTACACTGAACCAAGAATACCTTATATAAGACAGTATAACTTTACGAAAAAGAAATAAAATAAAATAAGAATGAAATACAAAAAGTTAAAGAGAATTGTTGTTTAACACCCCCTCAAACATTCTTAAATGAATGAAGATTAATTAAGATTAATTTATTACTCCATTCCATGATTTAGCGCTTGGTGCTTGAAAATGTGCTTCCAGTCCTGGTTCAAGGTGCCTCTAAGAGGTTCCCAACCTTGTGCCCGAACGATTCGTATGTGCTCGCCACTATGCAACAGAGACACAGATTTTTTTCATAAACATTAATTTAAAATATGAATTATTTTTATTTATTTGTCATGCGGCATATAAAATTGAATCATTTTTCGGTTCGACATATTTATGAGAATCATTGTTTTAAAACATGAACTTAATAAAATCAAGATATAGATCTCGACTCACCGATGAGCATCTTTATGATTGTATGCTAACAGGATTATCGTCATACTCTCCTAATTATGAAGCGCTGGCCAATAATATGCAATGCCAAAAATCACATTGACATATTCCACATTGATAGTATATTTTTTATAAAATGTTTTTTGTATTTGTTTAATTTGTTTAGTTTTGCCAATTTTCTTCGTGTGTATGAAATTTTAATAATAATTTATTATTTTGAAATATTTTTGTTTATTATTTATTTACAAATTATGAATATAAGAAAATAATATATGGGAAAATGAGAAGTTATGGAAGGAGTTTGTTCATAAAAAATAGGTGGCGCCCGCCACCATACCGATATTTTAGAATGTGCTCTAGAGTACAAAAACGTTGGGAACCCCTGCTCTAAGTGCTTGAAGCCTTTTAACTAGGGTTTTAAGGAGAAATGAGTCTAAAGTATGGGCTTTTTTTGATTTAGTGATTGGAATTCTTATAAAGAAGACTATATAATTCTACAATATTTAAATTCAATAAAATTTCCCAATACTGATCGATTTTCCAATATATCTAATTTTTTACCTTAGTTAAATTTCGACAGAAAAACCCAGCACGATTATGAATCAAATAGATACAACCCCAAAAAAGGTGCTTGGATTTTTCTTTAAAACAAATTTATAGTTTAAAATACTAATACACAGGGAATATGTAATCTTTACACAATTTTAACAATTTTAAGGTAATATGAAACATTTCTATTTTATTTTAATAACAGCAAAGGTTCTTGAACTTTTATATTTACATTAGAAAATTATTCCATATTACTGATGAAACCTTTGTAGTGATGACAATAAAAACTGGTACTCCCACTAGAGTAGTAAAAATTTGTAAATTGTTATTTTTTAAATTCTGGATTTAGCCAAAAAAATTTTTTTTTTTTTTTCAAAACACCAGCATGAAATTTATACAATTTATATTAAATAATAAATTATTTTTGAAAAACTTTGTTTGACTTACAATTTTTGTTAATTAACTTCTGAAAGTCCTTTTGTCATAAATTATCTTTTTATATCAGAATACGCTTCATAACATCTTGATATTTTCTAAAATAAACTTTAAAATCTCTTCTATCGATTACAATTTTAGTGCTTGTTATATTTATATTTCTAGCTATTAAAAAATAGACTTATTTATTTAATAACGTCCATTAACAACGAAGATTTTTTTAATTTAAATTTAACTGGTTTCGTTAAAAAAATATTTTTGATAAATTCTCGTTATCAATCTGCTCATTTTGTTTTTTGTAGGTACAACTAATTATGAAATTTTATCACAGGAAATATGTATTTTTTTCTGTTTTAAACCCCTAGAATTTATATAATATATTATATAAGTACAAATTTTCTGTAAGTTACTGATATCTAAAATTTTCATTTATGCGTTTCATTTTTAAATTTTTCAAAATTCCAAATAATTTCAACATCAGCAACAAACTTTATTTATCATTTTAGACTTAAGTTTATTAAGTTATCGTTTCTAACATTCCCTTATTAAAGGTAGGTAGGTACATAAGTAAAATTTTGGCCGATACTTTTACATACAGTAGAACCTCGATAAGATAAAGACCAAGGGAAACGTTGAAAAATTTGAGTTAGTGAGGTTTTTACTTACTAAGGGTTTAAGTTAAGGAGTTTTTATTGGTTTATATTTTTACTTACAGAGGTCCGTTTATGAGCGTTGTTTAGGAATTATAGAGATAGACGAGCTAGGTTCAATGTAAATGAAACTTCGAAATGTTATTATGTACATACATACTTTATTTTAGGGTTAAAGGTACGTTTATTCAAGTTTATTTTATTCTACTTAAAAAAGTCGGTTATACAATTTTTTTTGTTTCAAACAATTCACACTTTCTACATCAATTTTATTACTTACTGAGGTGCGATGCCCAAATTATTCGTTTAAGTTATAGAGGGTTCGTATTTTAAGTAAAAGAGGTTTTGGACTCCGAGGGGAAGGGAACACAAAATTTTATGAATTCATAGAGGTTTTTACGTTATCGAGGTTTAAGTTATCAAGGTTCTACTGAATATTATTATATTTTTTATGTTTAATCATTTTGACATTTGGTTAACATTTAGCTTTGTTTTCGGTTGACAAACTACTCGAAACTACTTTTAAAAACCACCAATTTTCTTCACGAATTACTATACTTCAATTAAATTAAAATACAAATACCAGCTTTTGCTTAATTTATAATTACTTCTCAATTTTTTTGTGTGATTACTGTAATAAATTAATAAAAATATATAGCCTTTTGTATAATGGTTAGAGTATATCGAAAATATCGTAGATCTCTAATGCAGTTCACCTGCAAGCCACCAGGAAAGGCTTTCTCAAAATACGTATTTTTCTTCAGTGACGCAAGTTCAGTCAGTCGGTCTCATCCGCTTGAATTTAAAGGAGATATGTCGATCGAGCGGAACCTTTCTCCGTCCTTCTTCCACAAACGGCCCGACTATCTGCCGTTGCAGCATCGAGTTTTATTTGACTTATAAAAACTTCGTACTTCAAAAACAAACTAAAACAATTTCTCCTCTGCAATGTTTGCCATCGACGGTTTCCTCAAGTAAAATTTAAAAGTTAATGAAAATCAAAAATTCTCATTTCGTAGAAGTTCCTTTACAACCGGTTTGTACTATTAAGAGATTTTCATATTATTTTTTACATACATACATTCAAATAAACTTTTCTTTTTCTAAGTAGGTATAACTACCATTAAAAACTGAATACTTTTTGCATTGATCCTACTCTACAGAATGGATACTTCCTTAATTATTTCTATTAAATTGTAAACAATTGTGAAGTATTTACTAAATAAACTGAATGCCTCTATGGTTCTTCGTGTCAAAAATTAACAAGTACGAATGGAGAAAAATTTCAAATTTTAAATGGAAATCCTAACTTATCTAAAAAATGTGTCCTAAGTACTTATTGTTGATTTCTAATATAACATCTGATTGTTGCTAATGTTCATACTCAAATTACATTAATAAACACACTAAAAGTAGTAGACAAGTAGGTAATAGGAAATTTCATAATAAAAACGTAATTTCTGTCTCATGGAACACTCGTCACACAAATGTTCCTTTATAAAAGAAAATTATAACTGTTTCTTGTGTAATCTGCAAATAAATCTGTTTCCGGGAAACTGAAAGAAATCGTTTTTAAATCGTCACTTTATTAAATATGGTTATCAACAACGAATGATAAAATCGCTCGAATTTTATAGATACACCGTATTTTTAAGGAACAAACGTTGAGTATTGATAAGATAAATTTCTACGCATAATACTTTACTAATTATAAAAAAATACCAAAATTGTGCACAGTTTCAATAAAACAAGTTACCTACAATTTTAATGCTCTGTAACATTAAATAATAGATAATAGAAACAGATGGATTAAAAGAAAATGTAAAAAAATTAAAATAGAATGAGTCCTGCCCACTAAATCAAATTGGCAGAGGTCTCCTCAAAACGAACAAATATTAGCACGAAAAAGCGAATTTAGATGGAAAAATGAGCTACATTCAAAGAGACAAGGTATCTATAGATAAAAGAACTACAGCGGTCAGTAGACTGTTAAACAAATATATAAACTATCTTTTAAAAATAGGACAACAAACATTTGTAAATCATCTCTTGCACAGTATGTAAGAAATACCTACACAAACAGCATAGAAAGAAGATTTGGGCAACTACAACCATTTGTCTAATAAGAAGGGCCAAAGAAACCACAAAAAACTGGGATCATAGCAGATGCAGAGATGGCCTCGAAGACAAAACTTCTACTTTACTTACAAGTTGTAGGTAGCGAAAAGTCACAAGTGCAGGGATGGCGAACCTTTTTTGATGTCCGTGCCACAAAGTCATAAAAATTATTTTTTAAATAGGTAACGTGCCACAATAAAATTTCATTCGAAATGTTAGCGTGGTGAAACTATACGTAAGTATAATTAAACAAACAAACAAAAGCAATTCATCTTTAAACAATTTTTTATTAATCAATGTTTTACAAAAAGCAATATGCTAGAAACAAAATTCACGTTAAAAAGATTGTTTTTAATGTGATTTTTGTTGCTGTACACAAGATGATAAAGATTAAATATCTGGTTCATATTTAGTTAATTTCAACAGTACCCATGCAGAGCTCGACTCATCCGTCATTCTATTCCTATATTTATTTTTTATAAAATTTAATTCTGAAAATAGAGATTCACATGCCCACGTCGATGAAAATATTGATAAAATTGCCTTTGCTAATATTTTTAAAGTTTTAAACAATTAAACGTGTCAGGAACTGAATTCCATGTATAGTTAGAATGTCATCTTCTGCAATTTTATTTATTTTATCCAATACTCGATTACTTTCAATAATTTCTAAATCATTTCTTAAATCAACAAATTTTTGGTTCTATATGGTACTTGACTGAAATTCAACTAATTCCATTTCTAATTCATTAAAATTTAACCACTCAAGGACTTTTAAATTTAATTTTTCAAATGGTATTGTATCAGGATATAAAATAAATTTTGATTCGACCGCTGCGACAGCAACAACATTCAAATACCTTAAGAAGGCGAAACTGGATACGCAAAATTTTTTATCTAATGCGCATCTGTATATACTTCGAAAGAATTCATGCGATATTTTAATAATAAAATGTATAATTTGACGGTTCTAGTTAACATACTAAGACAGGTATTCAGTACTACAAATTTATATCATAAACTTTAAATTAAGTGTAGATTAATAATTTTTAATTCATTTCTATTAAAAAAGATAACTTTAAAAAAAAAATTTGTTTTTGTGCGTGCCATCAAAATTTTCAAACGTGCCACTTGTGGCACGAGTGCCAATGGTTCGCCATCTCTGCACTAGTGGATGGCTGGTTTCTAAACGATTTAATTAAAAAAAAATAAAACTGTGTCTTATCTTTATTTATTCATAAAAACTTTTATACCTAGTATTAGGTAGTACAATTAAATCATTCAGAATTAGCTTTAAATGAAGGGGGTTCCGGAAAAATCTCATCAAATCTCTTTCAAAATTCTTTTAATTAAAATTTCATTTGCTCATGGACGTAGACACAGAGGGAAAGAGGCCCGAGGCTGCCCCCCCCCCCTAAACTGCCAAATCGAAGATAAGTTTTATAACTTTTTTTGTCTGAATAAAAATTGGAACTGTTTTGTATCAATTTAGTTTCTAATCAACTTTTTTGAGAAAAATGTACCTACTGCTATCTTGTTTTCAAATTCACCCTTCGCCCCTTAGGGTCAGTAGTTCATAAAATACGTTCGCATACAAAGGGGTGGGTCTTGCTGAGTGTGACAAGGGGGGACGGGGGTCTACGGCAACGTGACGTTCGCCGTTCATCAAAAAAATTACTGAATTTTTACAGAATCCTTGGACTTCTGATAAATAGAAATATTATTTATTTGTTCCTTACAAAATGCATTTATTGATTTATTTAAATTTTATTATGAAAATAAAGTGAATATTTTTGACTATCAAAATTTGTGTATTATCAATCAAAATTTATCATGTTCAGGGGGGAGGGGTTTTAGTTTTGTGACGAAATATTCGCAGGGGGAGTCACAGAAAGTGTGGCAAAGCGTGACAACCGGGGGAAGGGGGTCAAAAAAAGCTAATTTTAGTGTGACGTATTTTATGAACGACCCTTTACACAAATTTCTAGATAATATCTATGTCTATGCATTTACCATTCAATAATTTCACATGTGGGAATTGAGGATTCTTCTACATATAAGGAGGGGCGGTGGGGTCCAAATTAAAAGAAAACACGTCACGTAATTAACAATGGACATCTCCTTCTATGTATAAATAAGTTTTTTCTGCGTCACCTCTTTTTTGTCTATTAATTAGATATATCTTTTATCACCTAATTAGTACCAAAACTGCAATTGTCTCCGGATCCAAAGTATACCAACACAGAACGATATGATGAATGAATCTTCATTTTTCAAAATGTGTACAGGTTTCCGCCCAATATCCAATTCATTATATCTGTGGCGCACGACAAATGTAATGTTTATTTTATCAAACGTGTATGTTTATAAAGAACCCATTAGAAACAACTGTAATAATGAAACGTTTACATAGGGTGAACCGGTGAACACATAAGTTATCGCATTACAAATTAATAAACTAATAATGTACATGTTTATAGCACCTATAACATTACATTCAATAAGAGAATGGACCCGGTTAAAGCATAAAACAATATAATTACTAATAAACAGCCACATGTCTACAACTTCTTTTAGTAGTTATTATTACATACAATGCTTGCTCATTACATTTTCCACACACATATGAAATTACATTGTGTTTTAAAGACCGTGTTTAAACTACATCGTTTCATATTACAAGATTTGTACAGGTACAGACAAGTACTATGCGTATACTGAAATTACACACATTTATTCACTTATTAACTAGGTAGTTAACTGCTCCTGTATAACAAACATGAAGTTAGTCAAGAATAAATACCAGAAACCATCTTGACTGTTGAGCTTTGTGATAAAATGAAGAGGAAGTTCTGCACTGAATGCAGCTCAATTATACTGCCTAAATTCATTTTCAAATTTGGATGCTACGGAAAGCATTATTTAGTGGCCAGAACTCGTCTTTCGACGCAATTAAAGGGAAAAGTTCTCCCTTTAATATGAGCTAACTGTTCCTGTGACCAAGTTTTAAATATTCTGGGACACCAAAAACACAGGAAGCACCCTAAAGGCTATAGGTTTCAATAATAATTAATAATTCTTTAAGTACTGATGTTTTATAAATGTTTTATAACAGAATATATAAGTAGGTACATAAGTAACAAACATGTTCATTCAAATGTAGGACAGATGTACGTAATTACTATGAATTAAAACAATGATTTTCTAAATTGGGCTTTATTTACGTGTTTGCTGGAGTTTATTCACTTGTAATATCATAAATATAAATACTACAAGTCTTTCCTCCAGTTTTCATGTGGAAATTGAAACTGATACGAACAACATTTTACTTTTATTGCTTGTTTTCAAATCCCCACAATTTTCTGTGTATGATTGTTGAACAAGAATTGCAAATATTACTCTTTTCAAATTTCAAAAATGAAAAACTGAGCAAGGCTCTTTTTTTTGGCCTTTGGATTAATTTTTGTCACCCCCCCCCTCTCCAAATAGGCTTCTGGATCCCTCAGTATTGCCTTCATGATATCATTTCATATTTCATTCCCTCCTTCAGCTTTATTTTTGTTTTATTCATAAGTCAAAATTGTAAATAACTAACCTACATACCTAAGTACACTATAAATTTAATGTTAATACATTTTAAAGTTGTAATAAGTAGGTACTTTTATACTTTCTTTTGCAAATATTTACATCAGTACTTCTCTGGCCCATCATTGTACAAAAAGTAAACATTACATAATTCCTTTATTTTGACGTAAACCAGAAAAAAGTCACAGCCTATGGTTTTTCGTTACATACTTGTCTTGCAAAAAAAAAACCTTTCTACATGGCACAATGCTGAAGTATGTAATCATAATTGCAAACCATTAATCTTGCCAAGGCTGAATTACATCTTTGTGACGTATGTACACCGTATAATGGCAAGGATAAGAAGAAGATGCTTCGTCGTAAACAAAACACATTGTTTTAAACTAGCTGTAACTGGGAGATTATCTAATATTTTGAAATGCTTGTAACGTTTTTCCTTCAATAGGCAAAGAAAAACTAGATGTATCTCTAAATCTATTTTTGAATTTAAAAAGTTTTAAGTTGGGAAAATGCTAAAGCTAAAACCACTGGAAGGAAAAATTTATGTAAAACTTTTCAAGAAATATGTATATGTACATTGTGAAATCTTCGATTTTGAATTTTAATACTGTGTTAAGTTACTATTAATGAATTAATAAACAATCTCTGCTTTTCTGGAAACACTAGGTATTTATAAAAGAATTTAATTTTCCTCCTGTATTCGAAATATGTCCAAAAGTTACCTCCTATGTAATAATCGAAAATAGAATTCTAATAGGTAAGTATTTAAATCAAAACATTTGTTACACGAAAGTATGTAAGTACGTTATGTACGAATGTATGTTCGTATCGTTCTTCAGCCAGTAACATTTCAAACATCGTTTTCAAGAATTAACACCTCTCTAATTGTATTTAAGTAGCATAAAAAAGTAAAGTAAGCAATAAAGGAACAACGCGTCAATTCTTCTTCTGTTGTTAACTAAACTTTACACTATCATAATATGTTCACAATGTTGCTTGTACCATGTGAAATGAAGAAAGACATGAGGAAAAACAAACTGTAAATGGTGTCACATGGAATAGAAAATGTCCTCTGTGACTCTAACAAAGTGTAGGTAGCTATGTAGATTAGTAATGAGAAACGCTTTATTTTGGTTGGGAATTTACACCTTTTTGTTATCTCTTCATACACACTACAAAGAGATTATAATAATTCTGGTATTTGGTCTATTTTTTGAATTTGACAAACTAAAACAATAATGGAAATAATTTGAATCTATTTGCTAGACTAGATCTGGTTAAAATACTTGTAAGACTGGATTTGGTGAAGATGTTTGTGACACTGTAGTTGGTGAATATATTTGAGAAAATGGAGTTGATGAAGAAGTGAGTTTGAGGGTGTTTGTGATACTGGGGCTAGTAGGTAAAGGTATTTGTGAGACTGGAGTGATACCTAAAGGTATTTTTGGAAGAGAAAAGTGTATTTACGAGACTAAAACTGGTAAAGGTATTTGTTAGGGGGTTGAAGATGGTGAAGAAGTAAGCTTGAGTCCCAGGTTAATGAAGACGAGAATTTGAGTATTTGGATACTGGAAGTTGCGTAAAATGGGAACTTGGGTTAGTTAGTGAATATATTTCTAAGACTGAAGCTGGTGATGGTATTTGTAAGGGAGAAGAGAGTTTGATTTACGAGACCAAATCAGATGAAGATTTTGGTTTCTTTGCTAGACTGGAACTGGTGAAGAATGAGAATTTAAGTTCCATTGAGAGACTGGAGGTAGTTAGTTAAGATATTTCTGAAACTGGAGCTGTTGATGATATTTGGAGCGGAAAAGGAGAACTTGAATGTATATACAAGACAAAAGCAGGTGAATATTTCGGTTTATTTGGAAGGCTGCAACTGGTGAAGAATAAAAAATTGAGTTGATTAAAACAGTGGACTCCTCATGGACATCTTCAAGGAAATACGAATATTACTATCTAATGATTCCACTTAAATTATAAGTCTGCAGTATCATTGTAGGTGGATAAAGTGCGGTCATTAGAAATTACAAAAATTACCAAACACCCACAAAAAAATTGTCAAATTTATAAATTGCTTGTTTTTCTTCTTCCAATTTCTGTAAGTGATTAAAAAAAGCCAGCTAGCTAAAACGTTCCCTAGTCCTAGTTTTATTTTCCGTAAACTCTCCTAGTTATAATAAATGAGTTTGTTTCGCAAACACACACTCGTCCGTAACCCAATTTTTGGCCAAGATAAGTCCGAATCGGAATCCCTTTCAGCGCGCACACCGTTCATTCTATACGCAGAAGAGAGACGCACGAACTTCGAAAAATTAAAAATACCGCCGCACGTAACCGAATCGATACGATCCGTTCAAGTCACGTGAACACTCTGTGAACCAATGGAAAGAAGGGGCCAGAGCTACGGACTTGAGCTAGTACGCGACGATTTTACACGTTAGTTCGAACTTGGCCGTTGGAGTGAATGTATTCGTTCGTTTCGTTACAAACACGTGTATGTGTGGTGGGCACGTAAACTTTGAATTCGTCCGTAATGTAAGTGCCAACAACAACGAAACGGTTCATCGCAAAACAAAATGATCGAGGATCCGACGCAGATGCGGTTAACAGAGATCCCTGTGCCCTTAATATCGACGGCAACATTAATTCGACATCAACAACAACACGGTACCTGCAGATACCAGCCGTACCATCGTTACCACCACCAGTCGCACGTACAAAATCCAGTTATAGAACTACACAGACTTCAACGGGAAATAGAAATTGAGGAATACTACGATCAGAATCCAGGACAAACGCACATTTCAGCGTTGTATCCAGAAATATTAGCTCTGATATTCTCGTATTTGGATGTGAGAGATAAAGGACGAGTAGCACAGGTGTGTACCGCCTGGAGGGACGCAGCGTACCACAAGTCCGTCTGGCGAGGAGTTGAGGCCAAGCTGCATCTGCGACGAGCAAACCCTTCGTTATTTACGTCTCTTGTAAAGCGTGGTATTAAGAAAGTCCAGGTGCTGTCTTTCAGACGCTCACTGAGAGACGTTATACAAGGAATACCCAACTTGGAGTCTCTGAATCTTAGTGGGTGTTACAACGTTGCCGATATAGGCATTTCACACGCTCTGGTCTCCGAGGTTCCTTCGTTGACCACGCTAAACCTGTCTTTATGCAAACAGGTGACGGACAACTCCTTGAGTCGAATCGCGCAGTACCTGAAGAATCTTGAAGTCCTCGAACTCGGAGGATGTTGCAATGTGACGAATACGGGTTTGGTACTGATCGCCTGGGGACTCAAAAAACTCAAAAGACTGAACCTCAGATCCTGTTGGCACGTAAGTGACCAAGGTATAGGCCACATAGCGGGATTCAACCAGGACGCGTCAGGTGGTAACCAAATGTTAGAATATTTAGGATTACAAGACTGCCAAAGGTTATCGGACGAAGCTTTGAAGCACGTCTCGCTGGGCCTCAACGGCCTAAAAACGATAAATCTTAGTTTTTGCGTTAGTATCACCGACAGTGGTCTGAAATATTTAGCTAAAATGAATTCCCTACGTGAACTGAATTTACGTTCTTGTGATAATATTTCCGACATCGGTATGGCCTATTTGGCCGAAGGTGGATCCCAAATAACATCGTTAGACGTTTCGTTTTGTGAAAAAATAAGTGATCAAGCTCTCGTGCATATCTCTCAAGGTTTGTTTAATCTCAAGTCGTTATCTCTCAGTGCTTGTCAGATATCTGACGATGGAATACAGCGAATCGCCAAAACATTACACGATTTAGAAACATTGAACATTGGACAGTGCTATAGGATTACGGACAAAGGTTTGACGAACATAGCGGAGGCTCTTACCAGACTTAAAAACATCGACCTCTACGGCTGTCCGAAAATTACAACAGTCGGAATGGAACGAATAATGAAACTTCCTAATTTAAAATGTCTCAATTTAGGATTGTGGCACGTCAGGTGAAACACAGGGAGCTTCTTTTAGGAATATGTTTTCTTTCCGTTATCGATGCTCAAAGTAATAAGAGAGAAAGATAAACAGAAACTCAAAGGTCTTTTTTTAAAAAAAGGAAAGGCTGTTTTCCAATAGGTAATGTTTGTTTTATTCTTATCGTTTAGATAACAATACACGTTCGTGTACATTGTTAATTATTTACAACTGCGAACAAACGTAAAATGAAAACTAAAACTTGATATTTTTTAAATTAGTGCAAGGAGCTGTGATAGAAAATGAACGAATGACGTAAAATAACTATAGATTTTACATATTATGTATTAGGATTATTCCAATTTGACGAACCATTAATAAGTCTGTTCTATAAACTAACTAACTAATTAACTACTTATCATTCATTCTCTTCATACCTATTATTACATACATATTAGATAAATCAAAATTAACAACTTCTTTCCTGTTTTTTCCATTAACACTTGCATTTGTATAGAAGTCAATACGTAAGATTCACCGTCATTGTAAACATAATTCTTAATATTTAAAACCTAAATAAATAGCTCTCTCTCACTCTCTATCTCTCTCTTTCTCTCTGTGGGAGCTATCGTAAAATTAATACATTCATTTAAAATACCTCAACATAGTATAATAGTAACGAATGGATTTTTGTAAATATGTAATGTTATTCCGTTGCCGAAAGACCGTTATTTTTTACTTTTGAGTTCAAAAATAAATTGTTAATGTTAACTTGATTCTTGCGGGAATTTGCAATAATAACACCAACATTTGTTTAATTCGGAAATTGTTCAGTATTAAATTTAAATTTGTTAATGTTGATTTGATCATTATTGATTGGAATAAATCACAGGAGTATTTTTGTACCTAATGAAAATGATGTTACATCATCATCGAAAAAATTATTTCCTTCAGATTTATCTGTTTAAATTACTTACTACATACCTACATTAAACGCAAATAAATAACTTGTCATTATCTAATAAATAAAAACATTCGCAATTATCTATTCCTATTTACTACCTACGAACAGGCTCTATGATAAGATATTCCATGTCTTGTATAATACTGTACAGGTATAAGCTACGTGTACATATATAAACTACGTTAAGATATGATTGTTAAAGCTGTGTTATGTTTTTTAATTGCGTCAAAATTAAGAAAACAATAAATTTTTATTAATGAATTTTGACTTATCATTTTTCTCTATCTATCTTATCCATGAGACTAACTCATTACGATGTTGAAGAACGTCGGTGGGTGATATCCTGACAATTAAATCAGAGTTAGTTACCAATGCAATTATTCAGTTATTGAACAGGTTGTGAGCATAGTAGTTATTAATGAGTAAGTGGCAACAGAATGTTTTAAAAAAAACAGAATTTTATAATGCACTTCAATCTAAACCAAATTAATGTTGGGATAAAGTTGTTTGTCCTGAGAGAAAATGACCGAAGTTTCTGAGGTAGTTAGGCAGTCACTGATACGTTATTATTAACAACTAAATCGAATTTAACTACTGATTATTAATACAGAATCAAAATCGAAGCATGTAGGAATTAGATATGAAGATTCGTCTTTGATGTAAGGATGTAATTTTTTATCCCTACTGTATTAAATCGAATTTTATAAAAATACGAAAAACAAAAACAGTTCCTCAGACATTTTTTTCTTAAAAGTGCCTCCAGTAGGTTAAGAATTCTTTTGGTATCTTAAGTCGTACCAACGAAACCTCTTTTAAATTAAAATTGTCGACAATAACTAGAACTTAATATTGCATTTTAATGGTGTACTAGAGTAGAGTGTAGGCATTTAAACCAACGTTAATACATTGATTCACGACTTTACAAATGACTCGCACATTGTAATAAATTTTAAAAAAATTCGAGTATTTTCTTCTCATAAAGCCGTTCATTTTCTCATTTGAGAATTTACTTTTAGCATAAAAAAAATCATGTAGTGGTTATTTGTGTGTATGAGATGGGGTTAGACTAGGGATGGTGCTGTGCATTTTACCCTGATTTTAATGATTAATTATGTCATTTCAAAAAAGCTGATTACAGTAGGAATCGTGATCAAACTAATTTTTATAATAAACTTTCTAGGAATAAAATAAATGTTTCTACAGTTCAGTATAAATAGTATTTTGCATTACTTTAAATTATTATTGCAAATAATAGCTTCAAATTTAACATAAACATCAGGGCCAGGTAGGAAATTATTAGAAAGGCCAATGTCTCGTTAAACAATTTTTCCATTCCTTTAGGTAAATTTTTAGTTTGACTTATTTTTTATTTGTTAAAATATTTTGGCATTAATTTTTACGCCTAATGCACAAACTAAAAAAGTAATTTAGAAATTAAAGTTTCAGTCTCAATTGAAAATGAGATTCTTGCATTTACTGAAAAGAAAACTCTTGGTTTTTTCTGTTTCACTTATATTTATTACTACTCTGTATAATGCCATTATCGAAGAGTTACTTAAAAACTAACTTACAATTTACTTGTTGTTATTTAAATAGGCAAACTACCTACCGACATGGTTACCTGTGACAGATCGTAATAGAGGGGAAACCCCGAAATCAATTTGGTCATTTAAAAGGATTTTATGGTTATTGTTGGCTCTCGTTATCTCTAAAATTTCTAATAAGTCCAATCTTCTACTTTTATTCTGAATATGAATCAATTTGAAATTATTTGTATCTAATGTATGGTTGTTATTTACAAAATGTTGTACCAAATTAGTATTTTTTGATTTGAGAGTTATTGACTTTTCATGTTCAATGAGACGTTTTTTAACCGACCGTCCAGTCTGCCCTAAATATATTGCTTCGCAATTATTACATTTAATTTCGTAAACCCCGCTTTTTTCATTTTTATTTTGTCGTTCCTTATTATTTGCTAACAGAGAACCCAAATTATTTTTGTTGACAACTATTGGTGATATATCATGTTTTTGTAATCGTCTTTTGATTTTGGTACTAATCTTAGGTAAATAATTAATGAAACAGAATCTACTGTCTTTTTTATTTACCGTTTCGGGGTATGGTATAGTAAATAAGAAAGACAGTAGATTCTGTTTCATTAATTATTTACCTAAGATTAGTGCCAAAATCAAAAGACGATTACAAAAACATGATATATCACCAATAGTTGTCAACAAAAATAATTTGGGTTCTCTGTTAGCAAATAATAAGGAACGACAAAATAAAAATGAAAAAAGCGGGGTTTACGAAAGTAAATGTAATAATTGCGAAGCAATATATTTAGGGCAGACTGGTTTTAAAAAAAGTCTCATTGAACATGAAAAGTCAATAACTCTCAAATCAAAAAATAGAGATAACGAGAGCCAACAATAACCATAAAATCCTTTTAAATGACCAAATTGATTTCGGGGTTTCCCCTCTATTACGATCTGTCACAGGTAACCATGTCGGTAGGTAGTTTGCCTATTTAAATAACAACAAGTAAATTGTAAGTTAGTTTTTAAGTAACTCTTCGATAATGGCATTATAGCCGAAACATATGTCAGAGTAGTAATAAATATAAGTGAAACAGAAAAAACCAAGAGTTTTCTTTTCGAATTATAAATTTTTAAAATGTTTCACCAAGAGATTAGCCTCACCACCATCTCGACTATTCATAGATATTATTTGCAATATACTTTCAACTTGTTCAGTTTTAGGTCTTCATATCGGTTTGGGATTTTTCTAATTATATGCTTTAAATTGTTTAAAAACACAAACCAGTTAACGTTAAATTAGTTTATGCGGATGTTCCTATCGTAAAATTCATGTCAGATAAATTTCTCAACGCAACTAAACGTTAAATTGGCATTAACAAAAGCTTTTTAAATACAAATTAACAGCAGAAACTTTACGGTATGTATCCTTTTGGGACGATTACAGATAAATAACTTGAATAACCAAATTTTATTATTTTGGAATATGCAATGAATTATGTGTACCTATCCTGCAAAATTAAAGATTGCATGCGGTCATAATCCTACACCGTGTCAATCAATCAAATTATGTTTCAAATTTAAATTCTATTAATAAATAATTGTGCAAAACCATAGATAATGTAATTCAATCATGAAAATAAATGTCTTATATTATTTTTAAAACTATAATAATAGTTGAACCGGTTGAGCCTTTACCAATTTGTTATAATAATAGTCGTTAAATATACATAATATCTTAAGAATTAAAGTAAGTGGATTTTAGCCATACACTTGAAAAAATTACGAAATTTCAGAAAGTCCAGGAAACGTCAAAACGGGTGACATAAGTTAGGTTAGGAGAATTAAGTTAAATTATTTTCTTGTTCGTATTAAACAAAAATTTAGACTTTCATTACTATGTATTTACAAATTGTCTTCGTTTTTATGATTAAATTGCCAACGACCTTTTTTCTCAAAGTTACACAACACATACGTTTAAGGTTTATATTGTATTATTTACTAAAACTTTGATTATTTCATACACAACGTGCAATCTTCAATTTTATAGATTATGTATAAAAATTTGATGTTTTAATTAGATAGGTACTTATACTTACTTTTAAAATATGTGAACGATAAAATAGCTTTATATGTAAAACTCTACCACCCAAAGAGTTGAAAACTGTAAAAACCTCGGCAAATCACGAATACCTACAAACAGGAGTAAGTCGATATTTTGAGGGCATGTTGTAGTCCACTTTTCCATATTTAAAATTCAGCTTAGGGCAAGTTGAGCGTGAGAACAGCAGTGCGAAAACGGCAGGAAGTTGTAGATATGCGCCTTTTCAAGGTAAACTGAAAATATTTTTGTAGCTTGTTGCTTACAATAGGTTAAAAAAAAGGGTTTCTTACATTGTATTATTGTTTCTAATACGTCGATAATTTAGAATTTCGAATGTCACTTATTAGGGCCAGTAAAAATCATCAATAATAATTAACATTTTAATGACTAAAAATAGTAAAAAGAATTAAATTGGTATAAAGCAATCTGATAAAGGGTTTGTCAATGAAGGGCATTTTTTATTGTTACAGATACTATTATCTGTTATGTTCTATAAAATATTTTTTTATAAAATAAAATAGACATTGTTGGTATTGATCATGATTGTGATCATGCTGATCTTGTTTACATTGGGCTTCTTATTGAAGATTTATATCATATGTTATCTTTTGAATGGAAATTTGGTATTTTTCCGCATTTGCAATTAATAAGTGTTACGTTCCCTATTAAGAATGTGTTATTTCTGCTGTTATTGTTGTTGAACAGAGTTTATAATCAAAATCAAAGTGAGAATTGAAAAACAATTTTTTGGTTTAGGGGACGTTCATAAAATACGCTCGCATACAGGGGGTCTACGGCAACGTGACGTTCGCCGTTCATCAAAAAATTTTACTGAATTTTTACAGAATCCTTGGACTTCTGATAAATAGAAATATTATTTATTTGTTCGTTACAAAAGATATTCATTAATTTATTTAAATTTTATTGTGAAAATAAGAAATATTTTTGACTATCAAAATTTGTGTATTATCAATCAAAATTTATCATGTTCAGGGGGGGGGGTGTTTAGTTTTTTTGACGTAATATTTACAAGGGGGGTCACAGAAGTGTGACAACCGGGGGAGAGAGGGTTAAAAAAGGCTAATTTTAGTTTGACGTATTTTAAGAACAGCCCCTTAGATATCTATACAAGAATAATTTTTGTTGGTATTTTTTTCCTTATTTAAAAAAATGTAATGCAACTGAATTTCAATTAGGTACGTAATTTCAAAAATGTTAGATATATTGGGTAGACCAAAAAGTTGTGCTTATAAAATAAGTCATCGTCCCCTTTATATCGGCCAAACTTGTAATTCCTCAGAAACACGATTTAAAGAACCCTTAGCAACTATAAAAAAAATAAAACACATGCTAAGGGATTAGTAACAGAACATTGCGTGCAAGCAAATCATAATACGAGTATACTTACAGAAAATGAATTTTAACTTCTCTATTGCTAACCAAAATCAACCAACTTTACTAAAATTTTTAGAAGTCAAGAAAACTTTGCCTTAAAAATATTGTTAGGTAGGTTTCTCAACCTCCAGGCATCTAGGGGATTCCTACGTTTATGTATCTATTATAAACAGTAGTACAACCCCTATTATGATTATGATAATGATTTTAAGTAGGAGCAGTATAATTATATGCATATTTAGTTTTGTTGAACTCGTTTTGGACAAATTGATGTTTTCGCTGATTCATAATAAAAACTAAGTTGAGTCTGGTATTATAACAACCTTTGTTTCCGAATGAGGATCGACACCTGGAAGACGTGTAAATGAAGGTATAATTCCAACCTACAAACAAGTATTATTGGTAGGTGCGTGAGTATTATATGTTTGTATGTACCAGAAGCGTTTGCATAAAGGAAGTACTCGTGCAATTCAACTCTGTTGCGGTAGGTATCACACGAACGAAGAGAAACTGTTGTGTTGGCTGGTTGGTTGGTTGGTTGGTTGGTTCGTTGGTTGGTTCGTTGGTTGACTTGCCGGGTTTTAGTTGATGATTTCCAGTCTGCACCGGATGTGACTCACGTCAGAATAGCATGGCATGGCATGGCAGGCAAGCCAAGGTACGACGTGTGTATGTATGTTCGTACGAATATGCCTGGTATGGTAGGTAGGTACGTATAAATGGAGGATAGAGGCACATATCTCTTTAAATGTACAGAAACAAGCCATTGTTATAAAAGTTCGAAGGATACGTCATTCTTATAAAATACAACAACAATACGCGTTCGGAGACTACGCCAACAAAAATTTTCTTTCAGTTGAATTGATAATAGACGCGCTGACACAAGACAGCTTGCAATAATGCAAGGTTTCTTCATATTTTGAGAATATCGTCAGTGATAAGGATTTTATCTTCAAAATAAAAAAATAGAGGGCGGCAATTAAATCGTATTGTAAAAGACTTGATTGAATTAGTTAATGAATAAACGGTACAATCATGAAGTTGAAGTCTTCCGAGAAATTCTCGGATTTACTGTAGTGTAACTTACCTAGGCCAACGTGATCGTCAAAAACTTCTTACCCTTCGTTGTGTTGAAAAGCCAGGTCTTGCCAAAAATGACAAAATTGTACTCTGGTACGGGTTTACCATTAGAGGAACAAGGTTAAATAAAACAGTGAATTCATTCCTACTTTTTAATTCAAAATCAAAATGAAATGTAAATTTGGGAATGAGAGTGTCAGACTCAGCCTGTGGCTAGCGTGGAAAAAGAGCCTGACAGAGAAAACCACGATCTCAGCCACTCAAATATTAAAAAAAAACAAATTCAAATAAACATAAAAATCAAAATATCAAATCAAGTAAATCACACATAAATCAAATATCCATTGTAGAAATAAATTCAGATAAAACACAAATAAATAAAAATATCAAATATAAAAACAATAAGTTCCAGTGAAAAACATGTAAATCAAAATATCAAATATAAAAATATGTTCAAGTAAAACATGAAAATCAAAATAACCAAAATAAAAATCAATTCAAGTAAAACAGGTAAATCAAAATATTAAATTCAAATAAAATGGTAAATCAAAATATTAATGAAAAAAATAAAATCAAGGAAAACACAAATAAATCAAAATGTAAAATCCAAGTAAAATGATAAATCAAAATATCCAGATAAAAATAAGTTCCAGTGTAACACATGTAAATCAAAAATATCCAATGCAAAAAAAATAAATTCAAGTAGAACACATAAAAATCAAAATATCCAATGCAAAAATAAAATCAGATAAAACATGTAATTGCAGAGTAAAACCAACACAAAATAAAAGGCACATAAAAATAAAATCAATAAGAAAATTCAATAAAACACATAAAAATCAGGGGACACAAATAGGTACACATAAAAGGGTAAAAACACAATAAGACAAAAACCAAATAAAATGTATGAAAAATAATCAATAAGAAATTGTTGTAAACATAATTAAAAATTCTCAAATAAAATGAAATCAAAAACAACTTGGAAAAGATAAATGAAATTTTGTAGTTTTCAGGCTCAACAAAAATGAAACATAATTTGTGTAATAAAATTTAGAAAAACTTATGAAAAATTTACAAAATGTAAAACACCCAAATTTTATTATAATTTCCGAATGTTTGATAAATTTTGACACAATTTGAAATTCAATCCCTACAAACAGCAGCACATTTTAAAACCAAAACATATTTGTCAGTTAATTTAGGAGTCTGGAGTCCCTAAGGAAGCAATCCAGATAACGATGATCGTTGGAACGTATCGGGCTACACGACTAATATTTGTTTGCATTTTCTATCTAGCCTAGACATCTTTCTGCTTGAGCGTGGCATCATCGATAAAACCCTCAATATAACAAAAGCCCCTGTTATACTCCCATCAACGTCCACACGGGAGAAAATATTAGTACTTACAACAAGGCATTTCATACTTAGATTGAACCACAAAATGTTTTTACCCCTTTCGAAAATATACACAAATTATTATAAAAGATGAAAAATGAAATATTAATGTTAAGCCTGAAAAACTTTTTAAGTGAAATAATTTAAAAAATATAATTTAGTAAGATTTACCTGAATTGAAATGAATTTAAAGAAATGTAAATTATTTAATTTAGTGAGATTTACCTGAATTGAAAATATTTTAAAAATGTAAATTACTTAATTTAGTGAGATTTACTTGAATTGAAATTATATAAAAATTAATAAACAATTGAACAGAATTTCCATCGTTATAAAAGAAAATAATAAACAGTGAAATTAAATTTGAAATAATTAAAATAATAAAAATTATAAAACAAAACAATATTAATTTAGAATAATAAAATAATTATCATACCTGTTAGAAATGTAAGTAATTAATCCAATTTGAAACAAAAACTCAAAAACAGAAACTCAAAAACACACAAAATACAAATAAAGACACAAAACAAATTATAATATCGGAATTTGAATACGAATTGAAATGAATATGATTGAATTGAATGGATCGAATCGAATAAGAAACAAAATTGAATATATCGAATTGAATATGCTGAATTGAATATATCGAATTGAATAAGAAACAAGATTGAATCTCGAATTGAATAAGAAACAAAATTGAATATATCGAATTGAATATGCTGAATTGAATGCCTTAAAAATCACCTCGCAGCCCTTTTAAAGACTCGCACTAATACGTCATCAAAACCAATCGAACCCACGCCGCATCTAAGAAAAATTCCCACAGGAAATCGATCTACGAGACAAGTACCAAAATTTTAACTAAACGAGAACATGTCTCACGTCAGCTCAAGAGTATTTATGGTTATTACACCCCATGTGTGCGAAACGCCTGAACACCAATAGTAAAACTATGCAGACCACACAGAAACAAAAAAAAAAACATGTGGTTGTTTAGTTTATTTTACTCACGTAAAATGCAGGCAAATATTCAGAAAGTTATCAAGAAATTTGATAAATAATTTTGTAATACCATGATCGAGAAACTATAATAAAAATTTTTTTTTTTTTTTTTAAAGAAGCGTGCGTAAAATATTTAAAGGATTAAAGATGACCATCGGATACCACATTACCTACCTAGGTATGTGTTGTAAACCTATGCTCTTTAAGTATCATTAAAACAATTTTTTTCCATTATAAGTTATAAATTTTGTAAAGATTTACTAGTAGGTATGTCCATGTGTGACAAAAGCCCGAGGAAATGATATTAATAGATATTACCACACTTGACTTGTTTCTAATAAAATCCCCGATGCCGATATTGTACAATATACATGCATACGTACGATGTACGCCAGAAACCTGTTGTCCAATTCTAAATTCTCGACAACATCATCATAAATAAGTTATTCTTTGTGATGCAACTAAACAAACTGATGCAACATTTATAATTTTCACATTTATTTTATTTTGCGAAACTTATTAAATATGCAGCTTTAGGTAACAAAAAAGAATAAAGTAACTAATATTTGGTACGATAATTTATTAGGTACCTACTTTATAAATATAATATCTACTTATTTCCAAAGACTGTCTAATTTGGATATAGCGATGAATATTCAATTAATATGTACCTGTTTAAATGATTCACATCCGAAAATGGAGAAAAATTGTGCAACTGGACTCTAACATATTATATTTTAACGTAAGTATTTAATTGGGAAGGTAATAAAATAAACGAAAAGGTTTCAACGAATTACCTAACTATTCAATTAATTTTCGAATTGTTCTGTGAAATACCTAAACAATAAGTGGTTTCCAATAATGTGAGTCACTGATTGGAAAGGAAAGTCAAATTATATATATATATCGAATTAAAAAATTTTCAGTATTTCCAAAAAGTCAAACCGTGGTTTATCCCTAATGTTTTCGTGCACATAATCTTTTTGGTGTTTCCATATTTAAATTCTTAACTATTCATATTTTCTTGGGAAGTATTTATCAATGACTAGATAATAATTTTATCTCTAAGATAAAAAAGAACAACAATATTAAGTAAATGCGTAGGTATAATATCAATTCTTAATATATTAAATAAAAGTTTAGTTCTTAAAAGGATTTACTAAAATTACCCACTATTGAGTTCTAACGTTGTAAACTATTTTCAATTTTTAATATCTACCTGTAATACATGTATGTATCTATGTAGTTATTTATTTACGAATGTTTTTATAATAAGGCAGACTATGTGCAAGCACATATAAATAAAAAAAAACTATCATTGGCACATCTACATTTTAAACAACAAAATAAATTGCTTATAAATTTTACTAAGTCAGCATCGATTTTATATGTATATATGTAGTTATTAGTATAAATAAAGTTAGATTAAAAAGAAGCCGGGTTAAAAGTTTATCAGGGCTGATGGCTTATGTCCCTTAAAAGTTATAGCTCCTACTGCAACAGTTGCCATTTCAAATTAATGTCCGTTTATTTTTTTCCAGTGTTATCACGTATCACCACCGCAGTAATAGGTCCAAATAAAATCATACAAATCTAGTGGATTACGTTTTACTTTACAATAAAATGAATAGGTATGTAAATTTTAAGGAGTATTCTTATTGAAGAAGTTTAATAATAAATTCTAAATTACCAATAGGTAGGTAGTGTTTAAAGTTTCAAAAATAACAAATTAAACAATTCGTTATCAATTGGGTACATTACTAAACTGAGATATCGACGAAGAGATCAATATTGTAATTCAATACTGAATAAAACAAAATTATTAATAAATCTATGGGTGAATATCAACAATATTTGATCCTACGATTCGTACGATTCCTGTCACGATATCAGTAGAGTTTGAATTAAAAGTCTGATAGGTACTGTCAAATTGTTAAAATACAAAGTTTACGCCACAGTCACGGTCTATAATTACATACATGTTCTAAATCAACATTTGTAGGGGTTTAGATTCTGTATTAGAAACTGGGGGTATAATCAATAATTATGTAAATACATATCGACTAATAAAATGCATATGCAAAAAATAATTGTATTTTAAAAGGAGATCCATTAATTATTTACGTGAGACCAAAACGGGGCGGGAAAAGTCGTGCAAAACCTCATCGAATCTCTTTTAAAGGTAGGGAGGTCACTGAAAATATCACGTCAACTTTAAAATTCGAAGATTTATTGTAATTTCATCCCTCTTTTAACCAAATCTCCTGTTAGGAGAAGGGGAGATTGTCACTAGAACTTGTAAAAATCTCACCAAGGGGAGGTAGGGTTCCAATTAAAATAAAAAAGAGTTATGGATGTCCCCTTTGACACATTTCAAAGTTGGCTTTTTGAAAATTATTAACGGTGCTTGTGTATGTGTGTGGGTGTGCGTGTACGCGTGTATTCTGTCGTATTTGTGAATTCGTCTGCGGAATTGCAACGAGAATGTTGTTATAGCAACAAACGCAAACAATGTTTGCAAACTGCCAATACATACATACAGTCAAACATACACACATACGTATATACATAATAATTAAAATGCAAACACGTGTGTATGAATAACGATGTATTGTGATGCATAATAATGTGTATGAGTGAGTATACGGACTATCTAACAATATTTTCTTGCAGTATGAACAACAGGAACGGATGTAACGGTATTAAACAGAAAACATGCTGCTCCTTAACAGTTGAAATACTCAAACCAGGCGCCACACTTATTCTCGCACTATGTAAACCAAAGTCAAACTACTATCTACTGCATGTGTTTTATGTAAACCTTTTTAGAGTGAAATGTTAATTGAACTCATCTACAAGACCTTTATTTATATGTCTACATACGTTGCTTAATAAGAGCGTGTTTGACGCACATTGATTGTGATCTCCTATATCTGCAAGAGGAGTTCAAAATTGGGGAGGGAAGGACCCAACAAAATATTATCAAGTGTTGTTTAAAAGAAGAGGGAGATCAACAAGAATCTAATCTCAACGTTTTATTTCAAGGAGTTGTTATAATTTCCTAGTCTTTTTTAATTAATAATACTAAGGTAAATCTCACGTGAAGAGAAGAGGATCCTACCACACTTTTATAATTGTACTAGGGAAAGGGGAGGAGTCCAGATGAAAGACAAACACCTCACGTAATTATTGGAAACTCTTGTAGTCATTTTTCCATTTCGTAGTATACATATTTTTGGGTTAGAATGCAGGGAAAGAAAAATGAAGTTCTCCCATAGAGCACATGACAGTTCATCATTTTTTAGCAACAGATTAAAGTTCTAAAACTCTTTTTTTAAATTGAAGTCACATACATCCATGCCATAGTTCTATTATTTTTGGATTTTTTTATACCTAACGATAAATTAGGTGTGTACGTGACAGAACTCACATCGAAAAATTATTATTTGCAAATATTTACAGTAACTAAACCCTCAATAAAAAAAAAATTTATCAATCGCGCCCTTATGGCGCCGCCGGTAATTAATTTTCATATCAACCAGCATTAAGTTTCACATTGCAAAGTCATTAAAATTCAGTTAAAAGAATTCCAAGAAATTGTACATTATTATTTAATAACACAATTAACAAGATAGTGAACTAATTTCGATAGCTGTTTAATTGATATATGTAGGTAAATTTACAACATATACCTATTAACATTCATACTTCATGAAGTATTGTATGTTCACTAAAATCCGTAATATGAGAAAACGTAAAAAAATCAAAAGAATTTTGTGATTTATGCTCATTATTTCAGAACATTATGCAGTTTAAACAAAAGGCATGCATCACTTCGCTTTATGTTGTCCTCTCTTACCAAATTCTTATGAAAAAATTTTGCCTTTCTGGCTCAATAATTTATCTTCATAAATAAAATTAATCAAAAAATTACTCTGTATTTAATTAAGGTACGAAACGAGAATATACAATTTTTTTACTGTTACATAGTTTTACTTTAAAATTGTGGAAAACCTCTGCACTTTTGCTATCTCTTTATCTAACCAGCTTTTTAATAATTACAATATTGTTTTATAACTTTAGGAAGTAACAACTAGCTTTAAAGTTTTCCACTTTCACAGCTGCAAGCGTAATCATCATTAAATAATTTATTGAGTAAAACTAAAAGGAATCGAATTGAGTATTAAAGCCGGAAGAAACCTTTTTATGTGAATTTTTTGACTGTAAATCTAATAAAAATACATAAATAAAAATAAACCATAAATTAGTTTGACGTTTAAAAAAAATACGATTTTACGTAGGTGTATTTTTACCTACACTAGTACCTATATTATATAACAATTGTATTTTCATAACTAGAATCGTATAATGTATGTCGTGAATTGTTCTTTGCAATTAATTTTTTTTGTTAGTGCGTGTGAAAGGAAAGTGGTGCATGCTTAGAATTTAACATTGTTCAGCATTGCAAGCTGTATAAATGCAGTAGATAAGGCACGAAATACAAATGTGTGGTAAGTATGTAGTTTGATTTTCCTTTACCAATCGGACTTTTAAAATACACATTTCGTTTGGTATAATCGGTAGATTATAGCACCTACCTATTTCCGTATCTATGATATACCTACAGGGTTTTTCAAGTTGATGGGCTATTAGAAGTATATGAATTAGTAGAAGGAATTCAATTTTGAAACTTGGGCTCATTTGGTTACTGTTTATGCCGCTTCTTTTAAAAATATTTTCAAGTTCGATTTATATCCGGTTATACCGGAAGTCGATACCAACTTTGTTATTTTAAATGGAATGGTATATTCTTTACGCTGAATTCGAATAAAACGTGTAATTCTAAGGTAAGTTTGATGACCAACTTGTACACCTATGACGATCGGTTTCTGAGTTAATTTAATTTATAGAAAAAAAATCGCTGCCGCAACCCAAATTATAAAAAATCATAACTTCCACAAAATACGACTAAGAGTGTTGAAATTTTTACTAGTAATAGCTGAATATTAGTGCTAACGCCTTGACGAAATTGAATTAAATAATTTATACAGGGCGTTCAAAATAAAATTCTAAAATTGAAAAACTTCAAACACGAATAACCTCGTTTTTTCAAATGGTACCTACTATTTTTTATTGTTTCAATCGATTCCTTTTTTTATCCTCTTTCGATCTATATGGATACTTCCTATTTTAAGTAATAATTCAAAATTATTCCAAAATTTTCAAATAAAATAGGAAGGAAATAGATCGAAAGAGGATAAAAAAAGGAATCGATTGAAAAAATAAAAAATAGTAGGTGCCATTTGAAAAAACGAGGTTATTCGTGTTTGAAGTTTTTCAATTTTAGAATTTTATTTTGAACGCCCTGTATAAATTATTTAATTCAATTTTGTCAAGGCGTTAGCACTAATATTCAGCTATTACTAGTAAAAATTTCAACACTCTTAGTCGTATTTTGTGGAAGTTATGATGTTTTATAGTTTGGGTTGCGGTAGCGATTTTTTTTTCTATAAATTAAATTAACTCAGAAACCGATCGTCAAAGGTGTACAAGTTGGTTATCAAACTTACCTTAGAATTACACGTTTTATTCGAATTCAGCGTAAAAAATATACCATTCCATTTAAAATAACAGAGTTGGTATCGACTTCCGGTATAACCGGATGTAAATCGAACTTGAAAATATTTTTAAAAGAAGCGGCATAAACAATAACCAAATGAGCCCAAGTTTCAGAATTAAATTCTTTCTACTAATTCATATACTTCTAATAGCCCATCAACTTGAAAAACCCTGTATACATAATATGTATAGGTATAGCAAATGTAGGTCAATTAGATTTTAAATTTTATATATACATAGGTGCTCTCATCCTTAGTAACATTAGTAAGGTATGGCCGTGATGGAACTCCCTCATCCCCACCTCCCTTATATGAAAATTAGTTTACAATGGGTTCTTAATTAAGAATCTAAATTAATAATTTGACATGAGATTTTCATCGACTTTTTCAACTCAATGAGATTTGATGAGATTTTGCTGGACGCCTCCTAATAATGATTATTCTGCTAATTCTTCTTAGAATTACTAAAAACTAGATATGAGTAGGTACATCTGTTTCTACGTCCCTTATTAGTTATTACTGTAACTCGTAATTGCAACAATGTGCTAAATTCAGTACAGAATTTCTTTAATTGACACCCTAATTATTACGGACTTCCTACTTTACAAAACAAGTTAATTAATAGAAAGGTACCAACAGTATAGTTAGGTAATTGATAAGTTGAAAACATATTTAGGTATTTACTTACTCAAGACTTATTACTTAGGTATTATCTATTATTTGTTAAAAATTTTCACGTCTGACGCCACAAAAGGCGGAACCAAAACTTAACACTTAATCTCATTATAAGTTGTACCTAAATTCAAAATAAAACATAAATACCATAATTATTACTAATAAAATTTAAATTTAAATTTTAGCATTAAAACGAAGGATCAACAGGTAGGTAGTTATTAAGACGTAAATATATTTTTAATGCTACAATGTTTATGGATCATGGTAGGTAAATAGGTTTTAATAAGAGAGATTTTAGTTTAGGTAAGAACAAATATTTACAAATGTACCTATGGCGTGAGCAATAATTTTATTTAACGAATAATTACCTACTAGGTTTTATTTTTGTGACGAGTTTATACTCCACATAAATCAATCAATCACCTGTTACTTTTTTCCATGATTGGCCACATAAAAACCGAAACAATACTTGGGGTGTTTTTAATGAAATACATAGTTGGATTTGGCATCAAATTTAAAACACTAAATTACTAAATTTGCTATTATTTTATAGAGACATTAATTTTTATTGAAGATCTATAGGTATCTACAAATCAATAAAAATTATTGTTTTCTATTTTTAATACGAAAATTATCTACACAAGATTGTCTAGCTTATTTGATTTATGATATAATTTATGAAATTTTTATTTTTCATATTAATCTCTTCTAACCAACGTTGTTAACAACACCTTCCGTATCTTGTGAATTCAGTAACACTTACAGAGTTTGTGGACATTTGATAACTGGACATATGAATACAAAATATTAATCCAGTGCGATTAACATAACAATGGTTGTATTTAATAATTGTGCCGTTGCTTCTGTTGCAACCCGCATCTACTTTGCCATACGTTTTATACTGTCACAATCAGTCAATATTATGTAAAGTATTCACTTGATGAAATCTAATTAGTCACATAATTAGGTATTTTAAAAAACAATTCTCTAATTACATTTTTTTTGAAGTTGGCCTAAAGAGTGCTTAAAATCGATTTCTAACCCTGTTACTGTATTTTAAGAATTTTCACAAACAAACAGTTGGTGCTTGATAGTAAAAAGTATATTTTGTAAAGTGCTTCGTAATTTCTATTTCAGAAAAAAAGGTTCAAGGCTTTTGAAGTAATTTCAAGCCCTTCTAGTTTGATGCAAGACCCCATGTTATACTCAAAGCCATTTCCACAAATGCTTAGGGCTTTGAATTTAATTATTTATAAATTCGAAGTCCATTGATTTAAAAATCAAACCTCTTTAAACAAGGATATTGAGTTTAGGTCTTAAAGCCTTTCTTATAAGAACTTTATCCAACTCTGGCTTAGAGATTAGGGTAAAAACGTTTAATCCCTAAATTACACAATCTAAATTAAAGAACCTTAACATGTTTCGATGCATTATTAGTCACCTTAATAACCAGAGAGTGAGGTTTTTAGGGTTTAAGGGCAAATTGAGCTGCTTTATCAATGTTTCTTTAGTAGAGATTTGTTGAAATATGCAACATTCTAGAAGTGATACTCGTCTCTGTAATTAACAAATTTATGCTAATAAAATACGAAAAAACAGAAATACACCCCTTTTCAATAAACTGAAAACAAAAATTAGATTATATTGGACCACTATCTAGTTCGATTGTTCTTTTGAATTTGACAAGAACGCTTATATTATAGATCGCTGTACAACAGTTCCTTTATTCCTCATACCTCCAGTAGTTGTCAGATTCTCATCAATCAATCAGAGGTTCTTAAGCTGGCAGACAAGACGTAAATAAATAAAAATCGATAATATCGTATCCTATTTCATGCGAGAATTTTATTATATAGAAAATAATTTTCGAATCGTTAATGCAAATGGTTTTGTAATTTTTATTTGCATTTAAAAATCGTTAAAAAAACATTACCGGTAACTATATTACATGCATATGTATATTGATGTTATGCAGTCAGCGTTGCGCCTTTAAAAACATCTCATGAATTTACTTTTTACGAGGAAAAAACTATTGAAGTATTTGAACATAATACGAGTAACAGACCAGGGTTGTAAGTTGAAAATTAATTTCATAGAATCATTAGCAGAAAACATTACAAGTTCAGTTGCAAAAAAATAATAGATATTTTATTTATATCACAATAGTAACTATTACATGAAGAAAATGTCTTCAGTAGATGACTTTGTTAATAATCACTTTGACCCCTCATCATTGTGTGTATCCGCTTCCGAAACGAACGAAAGCAAAAGAGATAGAAGTTGCTTACAACCAGCCATAAATCTACGCTCAATAACTACATACGCTACGAGTACAAATTAGGATATTGGAAAAAGTAGAAGAAAACGGTTTATTTATAAAAATTGTCTGTTTATAATAAAACGAAAGTGGGTAAGCAAGCACACAGCCCGAAGAAATCGCAACGAGATAAGAAACATCGTTGTTCAGACGACGTTTCACGGATAACAAACACAACTATGTATGCAAGAGAAACTACAGTGGAAACATGGAACATAACCTTGTCCCCTTAATGCATATTAACGCACTTATTCATTGTTTAAATAATTGCCTTTCCTCGCTGTATTGCTGCACAATGTAATAGGTCTTTTTTATGGAACTTATGCGCAACTGTTTAGCAATTGACCGACACAAAGCCGTTGTAATTTTCGGTAGATAAGTTCCTTTCGTAAATTTTGACCGAAAAACATACATTATCATAATCACGCAACGCCGAAAACGGTCATAATCTTAAAGATAGAACGTGCAGGGGATTGTCCTGGTCCTGGCAGAAGAGGACGAGGGCATCTCGTCAGTAGTACTAAGTTCGACATCACAGGTTTTTTCGAATTTTTCAATAATTTATGTTTATATGATTTTAATAACCTCACAATAGGGTAAAAGTTAACCAAATCTCACCAAGTTTGATAAAAAGGGAAGTTTTTAATTACAAAAAAGTCAGCTTACTCGTTATAGGGTAAATTTCACTTAGGGAGGATGTATGGGAATTCCATGACATCATACCAAATCTCACTAATGAGGAGGTGGAGATCAGTGGCGGTTTTACTGTAGGTGCATTTGTTCAGTGAACCCCCTTAAAAATTGAACTAGTTACACCATATAATTTTATCCTTTTAATATTTATTATATTATTGATGATTATCGTATAATATACATCTCTTTTACCATTTCATAGTTCATAGTTACAAAACACCAACCCGTAACCCATAGAAAATATTTAAATTTTTGTTGTGTCACTGACGACTTCACCTAACTTTTTTGGTTCAAGTTTTGATTCTGAACATATCACGTGAGCGATACTCCGTTTGATGTCCATGTGTTAGAGAGAGAGGTAGTCGGACGCGTGAAATGGAAGATAAAATACACTCAACATACAGCGTTTAGGTGCACTGCACGAGAAGCCGGAATAATGTCGTGCTACGTCGGCACGGCTACCCGACATTCTGCCAGGGTTTTGCAACTTCGGTTAGCCTGCCAGCCTGCCACCTGATGAAAATGTCCAGTACGAGTCATTTTTAAAGGCTCTGGAAGCTAGTGTTGGTAGGAACCGATAGTAAAAAAATTATGTTCAGAAGCATGTTCAAATTTCAGAGTTCAAAGTCCACTAATTGTAAATGACGCACAATTTATTGCACAATACGTGTTAATTAAAATATTACGTAAATGATGGAGTCGTGTTCGGTAAAATATATTAAAGAAAATTCAAATAATTTTCAAAATCGTTTCGAAATAAAGAAAAGGGGTCCACCTCGCCCAAAAACTACAGCTGACACAAGAGTGTACCTTAAAAAATAAAAAGTTCAAACGTGTGTTTAAAGTAGAACAGTATAAAAAAACTTCGTGGTTGTGTGGGTGTAATAAATTATGTAAACGCATTATTTTGCTTTCCGTGCCTGATTTTTGCCGGTAATCCTTATAAAAGTTTTGGGTGTGCTTGCTAATTCAAAACATAGACGAATGGATTTCCTGTATAAGTAAACGTAAGGTTTTTATTTATTGTGTTATTAAATGCCATAAGTATTTTTTTCTCCTAAAAATATTAAAAATCTTCGCCTGCAGCGCATTTACATCATCGTGAAATACGCTTCATGTTCTGATATTACCTACATGTTATTAACTTTGTGAACCCCCTTCGTATTCGACCACGAGCCGCCACTGGTGGAGATAGAAAAAAAAACTCATCTAATTAATGGACACTTTCTTGTATGCAACTAAGCACATGTTCAGTCTTTCACGCCTTTGGGGAGGCCCATTAGTTACATGAGCTGTTCTTTTTTGTAATTTTGACCTTCCCTCCTCTTTGGTAAAATTTGGTAAGCGGCCGGTCATAAAATACGCATATTTATCATCAGGGGGGGGGGTTTAGTTTTTGTGACGTAATATTCACAGAAAGTGTGACACAGCGTGACAACCGGGGGGAGGGGGTCAAAAAGCTAATTTTAGCGTAACGTATTTTATGAACAGCCCCTAAGATATTGCGGCATCTTTCCACCCTCTCTACGTGAGATTTACCATATAACGACGTAAGAAGTTAACGTGAGATTCCCAATGACTCCCCCTTCCTATCAGTGAGTTTCGATGAGATTTTAATTGACTCTACTCCAATATTATGTGTTCACTTGATTAATGGATGTCCTCTAACCCCTCTTAGGTTGTTTTGTACAAACTGTGTCGATTATTACTTTGGTTTGATTCGATGAGCCATCTTAAACCTTTTAAAGTTAGATCCGGTCACCTACTTACTATTAATTTCATGCAACTTTAGATACAAACCGCTAAATTTTCCTTGGTGAGAACCGATAAATAAATTTATTATTGTTTAAATCAAAAGAGTACCTAAAAAGTTGTTTGTTTGTATGTATAATTATTCTCCGCGAGTAGATACTTTCAATTTTATTAATTACCATTTACATCTATATGCACTTATAATAAATAATAAGATGGTAAAAAGGATAATAAGAAACCTGTGCACTTTTTTCTTAATTTATAATACCACATGTATTATATGTATCTCCGCGATGAATAAAAAGTAAGAGCAGCTTTCGATATCTAATCTTTAATTGTAGAATAAACCCTTTTAGATAATTACAGATTTAAAAAAAAATGTTGTAATTAAATAAGATAAAAATTGAGTCCGCAAGGTTTTCCAATACAAATTAATTGAAAAAAATGTACCGATACATTCTTTATGTTTACTTATGTTTAGAGCTTCACAAAAAAAGCGAAGGCTTTTACACGTAAAGTAATCTAACCTAATTACATATTAAGGTAAGCACCTAATCGTTTATTATTTAAAATCCACATGCTTATTATAATTAACCTAAATTTTTGTCCTTATATAGTTATTTATGGCATAGCAATAAGGAATTAATTAATAATATAATCACATAAAAATTCATTAACGATAAGTTATGTAATGCTGTTCTCTTTTTCTTGGAACAACTGCAAATAAAATTCAAATGAGGCAAACTTTTTTTTTTTAATTCTCCTTTATATCTACCGAGTACTATCTCTTTTATTCATGGAAGAAAATTTCGGAAATAAATTTCAATAAAATTCTCAAGGGGGACAAATTAGGGTGAGAGGTCCGGTAAAATTTCATCAAATGTTATTTAAAAAGGGAGGGTCATTGAAAATCTCACATCAACTTGTTAGTTTAAATAATACCTTTCTTCTTTTAATTAGTATCGAGGAGGCGGGGGTTCTAAAACATCTTACAAAATCTCACTAAGAGAGAGGGAGGGGATCTAAATCAGAAGAAAACGATTCACGAAAATTATAAACGTTTTTCAACGAAAACGATTAATATTTTTTGTTTTGACTGAGGATTACGTCTTAAAATAATAATAATTCCTCATTTATGTACGTACTACTTACATATTGCTTGTTCAGTAATTATTGAATAATTTAGTTTGGCACATCGCAAATGTTGGTAACTTTCATGACAATTTTTAGTTTCGTTTACATTATTCTCACCACACAGGTGCCTTATAGTCCTGGTCAAATAGCACATAAAATTATATTACAATACAGAAAATTTCCTGCCAGGCTACAACATCGGATCATCTCGTTTCGAACGCAGTTGGGTTGATTTCTACCTGGTATTGTCATGTTACCTGAAATCAACCTCCCATTCTTTATCTTTCAGAGCTTTGGACTGCCCTGCTCTTTCCCCTTCCTCTCCCCCTCCCCCTTTCACCTCTTTAGATCCCCCAGTGCGCTTTTTTTCTCCAAACTCCGACACTTGACAAGTCGCTTTTGTAATTTCGTATAGTGGTAGCCCCAGCCCGAGATCCCATGGTTCAGTGGTTGTTTTCACTTTCTCAGATTACATTAATCTAATGTGCTTATTTAAATTTCCATTTCATACTACTTACAGTGAAAATAAATTAATTTAAATGCATTCGACACGCGGCCTTTGCAAACTATAATAATGATTTCTTATTAAAAAAGCATCAGGTTAGTTAATGTCAGAACGATTGAGAAAAAAACACTAATTAAAATTAAGGATTTTACCTAATGGTTGCGAAATTGATATGGCATGCTGGTTTGGTGCAAAATTACTGTGAAACTGTAACATACAAAGATACACCATTAATTTTATATGAGACCAAAATGAGAGAAAGACGCCAGAAAATCTCATCAAATCTCGTTTAAAAAGAGGGGGAACATTGAAAATCTCACGTCAACTTTTTAATTCAAAAATTGTTATAATTAATTTTCCCGTTTTAATTAAAAGCTCAAATAGGGTATATTTCACGTGAAAGGGACGGGAGGGGTCTAACAACATGTTCCCAACAGGGGAGGAAAATGTTTAGATTAAAAAAAACTTAAATTCCATAATTCATAATATAACTTCGTCTCAAAAAATAATGATGATAATAATAAATTAGTCAAAAATATTCCCTAGTTGTCCCTTTTAAACCCCTAAAAGATTACAATTTTGAAACATGTATATTAGAGGAAAAGGCAAAACAGTAGGTATATCATATTATTGTAAATCATAAAAAGAGCGTCAAATCAATAGCGTCTTTACAAGCTAAATGCCTATATGAACTTTAATTTGAGTGCGTCTGCGAGGATATAGCGAATGGGAAAAGAGAAAAATAATTTCTTCGAGGGCAACAAATTAGAACAACAATTACAATTTTTCAGTGATTTTCTTCCGAGAGGGATTTTCTTCTGGAGGCAGGCTAAGGGAGTTTATCTGGGGTTTCTTTTTTTAACGGATTTTTTCCTATTTTTTATTTCCTATAGTATGATTCGTACCTACATTGATATAGAGTGAGTACTTTATAATCGCAACCTATGCAGTGATCTATTTTGTGATATTTCAAGGTGTAGCAAGAAAAGCGTTTTAAAATAATTAATTGACTGAGTCACGAAAGCCAAAGTAAAAATGTAGTGAGTATATACGTTACAACCGGTATTTCCAGTTGTCTCTTTTTGTTTGGCAGACTAACCTGCAATGCACGAGGAAGGTGTTTCTTATTTTAGTATATAGATACCTGTATATATGTATATGTAATAACGTACGTGTGTTGTAGAAGAAGAAGAAGAACAACAACAAGAAGTAGAAATAGTAGTAGAAGCAATATTTGCAACGCTAAATTAACACCGTCAGTCTCCCAGCGTGATGCAGGTAGAAGTCGTTTAAAAAAAATTACGATGATCTGCATTGATAGATACACGGATGCCTAACGTACGTTTATTTGTTTGTATGTTATACCATATATAAATGGAGTAATAGTTGTTTGTATACGTATGACAATAGGAATAGACAAACGGGGCGGTATCGGCACCGTAATAATAACAACACGATTCAGTTTTTATTACGGTTGTAATTATTTTTATAGTTACTGGATAGTGGTGTATAATGAGCGTCCAAACAACTACATGAGCTTTTATTACCTCGTTATATCTGTGATGTTTGACCTACGCGTTTACCAAAAAGTCTTAACTACAAGTATTATTTAATTAGTAGTACTTCTCCCCACCTGTTTGTCTTCAATTACCTACTTAAAATATGTACATATACGATTTTGAGTATTTATTTAGATTTGAAGAATATTAATTCAAATCACACTTTTCAGTTTTTCTGTTCTTAATTAAGATTTTCATCTCTATAGAGGGAAAATATGGATGACAATGAAATTTAAATTTAACTCCTTATGTACTATAAGAATGTGAGAAATCGAATTAAAATTAACACTAAAAATAAAGTAATTTTTAGTTGGACATTTGGTAAAAGTGCTGATCATTACAACAAAATAAAAATCATAGAGAGTACGTGACGGGACAATAAGAAACATTTTGATCTATTTTTATGGTATGGGTTTAGGAGGGCAATGTTGTAAAACTGTACCTAGAATCAGGTAAGTAATAAGTTGTCAAAAATGGTTCTAAGTTATAATATAAAATAAGGCCAAAAATAGCTAAATACTGCATAATAATATGAAAATTGGAGAAAATTTTAAAGTAATCGTAAAGTACCAAGGTGATTGGTTAATAAAAAAATTAACGCAATGATATATTACAATTTACAAAACTATAAATTAAATTGAAACTGGACACTCATCATCATTTTTTTATGATTAACAAAATTATCGGTTTCTGTTCAAAACTCTTCGAAAAATTCGCCATATTTGTGTATTTTAGTACCGAAAATTTTGATTGTGTAATTGGAAATATATTGGAAGTTTTTCAGATTTATCACAATTTCTAAAATTTACTAATCAGCAACAAGCAATATTTCAAATAGAATTTTATTCTTTGGATTAAGTACTTTACTTTATTGAAGAATTACCTCTTCATTAAAAATACTGAAAGCACTCAAAAAAATATGTAAGTATGGTTAAGAAAAATAAGTTTCTATGTTATAATGAAATAGACATTTTAATAAGACACTTTACGTTATCAAAATAGGCCATGTAGAAGCTGAGATATATAATATACCCTGACAAGCAGAAACATGCAAATATCAATATTTGCATAAGCAAAGCCTGGGGTAAAAACTACATAGTTTATTAATAAATTTGTTGGGCAGGAACAACAAAAGCATATAGAAAATTAAAAATAACAGCGATAGCTTCATAATAGGTATCTACGAGTATATATTTTGAGCAAAAGACCGTTAATTAATACCCAAATTCGGATTATAGAAATTACTTTAATGACATAAAATATTTTAAAATTTCAATCAAATAAAATGTTTATCAGACAAAACAGTTTTCGTGCTTAATTAAAGATATGTTCTACAAATATATTTTTTTTTTGTTTACATTGTTGTGTTAATGTGAGATTCAAAACCTAAGCAAATACGTGTGTGATCATAACAGAAAAATGAAAACATATTCGAAATCGTACTGACGGAGCAAAAATCGCTAGAGCGCGCGGACTGCAAAAATTTGAACGATTGCAAATTGTTATTAATCGAAGTCAATTTCTGTAAGTATCTAGTTCAGAAATCTTGACCTCGTTCGGTATCTAGTACAAATACTTTGGTTGTTTTTTTTTTCTTGTAATTGTAAGCAATATTCAAACGGCAAAAAGAATAATAATTTCTACACACCATTTATATTACTTTATAGCAGCAAGTGCATTTTTACGTAACTGTATAATTATAAATATTTAGATATGTGTGGTGCTCAATAAGCATTATCTACTAAATAATAAGTAAAATAAAAATATAAATAGTTAATTATATCCACTCACCCACTGTAATAAGTTCTTAATAAAGTTGACGACTTCGTCGGGCTGGGCATCTGTAATAAAAGAAACAAATTAAATTGGTTAATTTTAAACTAAAACACAATTAGTGAAAGTATTTTAGAATACCATAAGCTGTAAAATGCATGAGATTCGCTAGAGGCGGAGCTAATTCTAAAGCGTTTATAGGTAACAAAGGGCGGAGTTTCGTTTCTGCGTACGTCAAAGTGTAAGTTTCATTTTTATGATATATATTATGATACATGATTCTAAAAATTGACCAATGGCCTCAATAATAAAAAAAATGTTGAACTCGACGAATCCATACCAATATCAAAGTATTATACATAGGAGCAGTTTCGTACACTCCTTAGTTTCTGAATATGTACATATACTTATAAGAAGTTCCGTTATCCTGTTGTTCGAGAATTTGAAAAGAATTGTAAATAAGGGACAAAATGATGTGGATAACACAAACATCAGACCGGTAGTGTGGCCTCATAATGTTATTTATTCCGAAAAGTTCTAACGATGAAAAGAATTGTAGTAGGTGTATAACATATAAGCAGAAAAATAGCACAACAATTATTCACTGTATTAGAATTTACTTGTTGAAACTCAATATTAACAATGAGATAAAGGAAAACACATTTTTTAAGTTTTCATTAACATTATGATTAGGTATTACTAATTAAGTGTTCGACATATGCCGAGTTACATTTTTTAAATTCAAAACCTTTTTTATGTCCTTTAACACGTTCAATAAATGTTCGGCTAGTTTGTCCTATATATATATACAGAACCATCAGTGCTCCTTCTCATATACATACTTAATTAAGAACTTCCAATAATTAAACTAATAAATAAATTCAATTATAACATTCTAATAGATTTTGTGAAATATTGTGGAATTCACATCAAAACGAAAACCGGCTATTTTAATTATTTATTTACTGATTACGTAAAATATTCCAATTCGCTATGTTCTGAGTATCTACATATGTATCTGAAGATTCTTTTTGCACCTAAATTAAATTCGAAACAATACGAATATAAATTACAGTCATAAATTGCAATGAAAAGCAATACGTATTATCATAATCCCACTGGGTATTAAAAAAATCTTGTACAATAAGTAATAATGAAACAATCTTTCACCTTGTTTATCAATAATTTAAATTACCCTCTTGTTCTTCGGTATGATTGTATCGTAAAACGATTATTTATGACTTTGTTGTTATACGAAACTTTAATTTGTATTAAGTATTGTACGTACGTACATTTTATAATTTGATGAACTTTGTAAGTATTTTATAGTATGGTAAATATAAAACAAAAGTGAAGATTCAATATTACTACTATAATAGTCTCAACCGATTCACGTTCGCTTTTTTGTCGTTAAACTTAAATAATTGTTGGTCATCCCATCACCAACTTTTACAGTTCAGTTTAGTCTTTAGTTTTGTTTAGTTCTAAAGCTGCCCCTACAAGTTCCGCATGGCTTGTTCAACCGTTTCCTGTACTACTCTACCTACTGTGGTATCACTACGGTTTTATAAAATAATACAAGACATTTTTTAGTCAGTCTGCTTCGGCTTACGTTTGAAGTCTGCTGGAGCCTTCAGGTGTCATAAGAATAAGAAGCGACCGAACGGGACGTTCCTAACACAAAAGAAAAATATCAGGCGCCTTGAAAAATATTTCTTTTTTGAATAACCTCCACGTGTGAACAATGGCCCCATTTTATTATTAGTTAGGTACTACATACAAGACTAACAAAAATTCTCAAAAGGTAGAAAATTTTTGATAAAAATAAAATGCTTGGTTGAAATTGATAATATAAATAAAACTATACGTACTGCTGATAAATTTCAACTTTTAAAAACTTTTAAATTAGTTTCTACAAAATTAGATTTCTATTGATAAATAATAGATAAAAGCAACTAAATCATTAAATAAATATTTTCTTTTTACTTTTAAAACTAAAGTAGAGTTGTTTTATACTTTCCATAACATGAACTAAAAAGTTATGTTAATAAAATCGTAATAGTTCATACACAATGTTGACAAATGGTTGACAGTATAAAATTAAGGTTATATTATGTACACAATGAGTTGACGTACTATTAGTAACAAAAAAATTTAAAGGCAGTAGTTTTTTCAGATAAATGTATGACAATGATGTTGTTTAACTCAAATATATTGCACCTTTTCAAATCAACAATTAACTCACAAGAATGAAATACTATTTAGCCAAGGTGTGTACATAACGACAGTATGTAAATGTCAAATGTGACAACTACTCCTAACCTAACTTCTTCTCTCTTCTAATATCACATAATCTTAGGAACTACATACGCAATATGTTGTAATTATAATTCATTGTCTTTCTTGTGCATTAAAACGAGAACGCATCATAAACGTATACACGGCTTATTGTTCCAAGAACATAATACGTAATACGTTTTATTTACTCTGCATGGTTACAACTTACAACCATAGACTAGTTACAACAAATTACAACAGAAGAGATACTGCATTTTGTTTCCACTCAAACCAAGAATAGTTGACGTGTTGAAAAAATAAAATAATTGTACTATACATTTGTGGGTTCTAGCCTTTATTATTTATTAAAACAAGTAAAAGACAGATAGATTGTTTCTGCTGTCATTGATTATTTCATACATATGCGTCTTAATTTTTTTAGAGTATATTTATAAATAGTAACGATGACTTTACTAGATGGAATGCATATCAAAATTATTAATAAAACAAAACTACATATATCTAATAAAATTGGCAAAACTTATTTTTGATTTTATATATTTCAACGAAGGTTCGAAATGTAAAACATTAATCCAGTAAAAAAACAGACTCTATTATAATATAAAGATGACAATACAGTTTAAAATTAATCCACAACGATAAATTGTACTTATTTTGAAGACGTGGCAAAAGTTTATCGACTGACAATTTATCATTTAAAAAACAGTAGCTCATTGTTGTATTATTTTCATTTGTACTGATTTAGTTAATACGTACATCATACAGGGTTTTTCAAGTTGATGGGCTATTAGAAGTATATGAATTAGTAGAAGGAATTCAATTCTGAAACTTGGGCTCATTTGGTTATTGTTTATGCCGCTTCTTTTAAAAATATTTTCAAGTTCGATTTACATCCGGTTATACCGGAAGTCGATACCAACTTTGTTATTTTAAATGGAATGGTATATTTTTTACGCTGAATTCGAATAAAACGTGTAATTCTAAGGTGAGTTTGATAACCAACTTGTACACCTATGACGATCGGTTTCTGAGTTAATTTAATTTATAGAAAACAAATTGCTACCGCAACCCAAACTATAAAAAATCATAACTTCCACAAAATACGACTTAGAGTGTTGAAATTTTTACTAGTAATAGCTGAATATTAGTGCTAACGTCTTGACAAAATTGAGTTAAATAATTTATACAGGGCGTTCAAAATAAAATGCTAAAATTGAAAAACTTCAAACACGAATAACCTCGTTTTTTCAAATGGCACCTACTATTTTTTATTTTTTCAATCGATTCCTTTTTTTATCCTCTTTCGATCTATTTCCTTCCTATTTTATTTGAAAATTTTGGAATAATTTTGAATGATTACTTAAAATAGGAAGTATTCATATAGATCGAAAGAGGACAAAAAAATGAATCGATTTAAAAAATAAAAAATAGTAGGTGCCATTTGAAAAAACGAAGTCATTCGTGTTAATTTTAGAAATTGTGATAAATCTGAAAACTTTCAATATATTTCCAATCAGGTACACATTGAAAATTTTCGGTACTAAAATACACAAATATGGCGAATTTTTCGGAAAGTTTATAACAGAAACCGATAATTTTGTTAATCATAACTTCCACAAAATACGACTAAGAGTGTTGAAATTTTTACTAGTAATAGCTGAATATTAGTGCTAACGTCTTGACAAAATTGAATTAAATAATTTATACAGGGCGTTCAAAATAAAATTCAGCGTAAAAAATATACCATTCCATTTAAAATAACAAATTTGGTATCGACTTCCGGTATAACCGGATGTAAATCGAACTTGAAAATATTTTTAAAAGAAGCGGCATAAACAATAACCAAATGAGCCCAAGTTTCAGAATTGAATTCCTTCTACTAATTCATATACTTCTAATAGCCCATCAACTTGAAAAACCCTGTATACTTAGTAATATAATCAGCATATTTTCAAAGAAATTATTTTTATATTAAGTATTATTGGCTTTTTTAAAACATCCAATAGAACTTTACTTTAGATAATGAAACAACGATTTTCGACCATTTAGACTTTGAGACTGCAGCATCGGTAGAATGAAAAGAATCTCATATTTACTTTATATACATGTACATTTTTTTTAATCATCAAAATTAAAAGGTGACAAAATAATTTTTTGTGTAGTACGACATTTGTGATGAATTTAGATTTTCTTAATAATTTATTGTTTCGACATAGTTTTACTATCTACTTAATTCCCGCCCTCTTTATTTAGATACGACAAATTTGAATAAATTTGTTTAAACATTTTTTTTTCTGCACTTGTTCAGTGTTAGATCAAGTATACGAGTGCGTGTAGCATGTTTCCACTCGTGGTAACCCACATATTTAAACTGGCGGCCCTAAAGAATTCTACAATAACGACCTCATCAGTAAATTTACTAAAGTGGAACTTCAATTAAACTCGTATCAATCCTGTGCACCACTTGATTAACATTTATAAACGTAATTTGCGGTTGTGCAACACCGCTCTTCTTTCTGTTGATCCAAATATATTCAATCATGAATGGGTTTGTTTGATCGTTAAAAAAAAAAAATAAACGGATGGTCCAGGCAAGGGGTGTTTTTTTACTCAAAAATTCAAAGTTTACAACCTGCTTAAATACAAAATAAATAAAGGCAACAGCATCGTATGAAACTAATTTGAATTGGAATTTAATTTTCTGCCCCTTATCTTTTACAAAAAAAGAATTGTTTCTGTTCACTAAAAATGAATAAAAATATTTTTAACAATTTTTTATTATTTTAAACGCACTGAACCGTGACAATAAAACGCATGCCTACATACTTATGTACGATGTGTTAAATTGAAACCTTTTCAATTTCGGTTTTCATTAAACTCTATCAACGAATTAAAATTGATTTTAATCGAAAACGGTAAGCTATAAACGATTACAAAAGATACTTTCTTCGGTCGAAAGTAAAAACCAAGGAAGTGGTAAGTCGGCCTCGAGACTTCAAGAGACGTTTACGCATTAAAAATCAATTTACAAAAAAATACATAACTCCTTTTTGATTCTATGTTTGATATTTATAATGGAACTTTGAAAATATAATTACAATTACACAATAAAATGTGGAAATCAGTTAATAATTATTATCGAAGGTTTTTTTTAGTCTTTGTAGCAACATTTAAAATTCAATAAAGGCAAATAGCATTTCAAAACATTATCCCTGTACGAAAATGCACTAGAATCGATTATAATCACCCCGCCTAAAATTATAATCAGTGTAAAAGGTAGTTTAGTGTGGTTATTGCAAATAATTGCTTATAAAATCAAAAAATATTAATCAAATACCATAAAATATTAAGTAAACCGTCTAAAACCTAACAATTTTGAAAGATAGTGGATGAAAACTAATTCTATTACAATCAGGAGTCATCCATGATGACCTTTCCATTTTTATTTTCAATTCAAACATGTATTACTTTGTCAAGTTATTGTTATGACAAAAATTACATTTATTACGCAGCCCTAAACATAATTTCGAAAAGAATTTCCGGTGTCAAACGAAATGTACGTGTTTTATAGACTTTGTAACTATGGAGTATCGATCCTAAATAAACCCCAGGGGCTTAACCAATGATGTTTTTGATGGACTTTGTAATGAAGGATGAAAATCCCTGTAATTTCTTTATTGCAATATTATATATTATTATGTACATTTAATAAAATAGCACACAAAGGATTCTAAAATAATTACTATTTACTGTCACATCGGTTATGCTATCGAATGTCAAAGAAATTTACCAATAAATGTGATAGGTATTGTGTTGATAAAATAAAAACTTTTACATTATCATGAAAAAGTTGATGTTAACAATTTCGAAATTATTTAGGAAAATAGAACAAAGCCGTTAGCAGTTGGGAACACAGGTATTTAAAGCTGATGAGCATGTAGAACACTTCGAGGATGTGAAGAATTTATAGAATTTAATTAGACCTTGCAATTTTTTGTTTATAAAAACTTCAACCAAATCGGAAAATGTATCTTTTACAGTAAGACCCCGCTTAACGCTGTTTCGTTTAGCGCTGTTTCGGTTTAGCGCTCTTTTTTTTCAACCCGGGGATTCCCGAAATTGTGTTGAAAGGAGTATGGAAGAAGATTTGGCCAGATTTAAGTAAGAGCGAAGACATTGGACACTGTGTCAATATGGATTAAATAGTGGAAGAAATAGTGGAATTAGCAAAACAAACCGGTTTAGATGAGGTAAATGTGGAAGATGTCGAAGAAATAGTTCAAGGAACAGCAGCTAGTCTTTCTAATGATGAGCTCTCAGAATTAACTCAGCAAGACGAAAGCAAAAATATTGATAGTAGTGATTTCGAAGAAAAGCAAAAAGAACTTTCGATGGCGTTTGTAAAAAGGAGTTTGACCACTATAACTGAAATTATGGACCAATTTGTTGAAAATGATCCAAATTTTGACAGGAGTTCAAAAGCAAGACGGGGTGTTATAGATGCTTTATCCACTTATAAACAACTTCTAACAGAACGCAAAAGGAAAACGCAATCTACATTAGATGCCTTCTTGACAAAAAAGCAGAAAATTGCAAACACAAAATAGACTGAATAATCTGACTGACTTAGAATTTTATTTGTTTTTATAAGTATATTCGTTTATATTGTTTTTATTTTTGTAAGAAATAAATGTTAAGTTTTATTTTTATTAAAAAAAAACAATTATTAAATTTAATACCTAACCAATTTTCTATCCATCTTCCCCTAACCCCATTATTTACATGTTAGCGCTGTTTCGCATTACGCTCTACTTTGATGGAACGTATCCCCCGCGTTAAGCGGGGTCTTACTGTATATGTAACATTGTAATAAACAGGAAGAATTAAAATAAAATGTTTTTGAAAACAAATTTGGGGAAATTATTAAAATATCATTTTCTACATCTCATATTTTCATTAAGTATTTAAAAAACCAGTACCAGTGGCGGCTCGGGGTTGTTTACCGTAAGGGTGGTTAATTTTAAAGTTAATACCTACCTATATGTTTATGTACATGTAGAATACTTTTAGGATGTGAAACATTTATAGAATTTAATTAGATAATGTAATTTATTTTGTTAACGACACCATGTAAATCGAAGAATTTAACTTTTGTAAGTGATATTGTAATGAATAAATTAACGAAACTAATCGAAGAAAAAGCATGTATTTTGAAAAATGCAATTATATAAATTTACTATCTGTTTTTATAACTATGTTTTGATTAGGTATTTTAAAAAAATTATGATATTACAACTATGCTATACCAGTGGCGACTCGGGGTGCTTCACAGACGGGGTGCATAATTTTAATGTTCGTATATTTAAGGTTATTAAAAAGAATATTTTTCAAGCCGAATTACTACGTATGGCCTTAAATGGCAAGTGTACGATTTCCGTGGCGCCCCAATTTAATTACATTTTTGAGTAAATTGGTCCAAAATAAAATGAAAATGTGGAATAAAATATTTCGATATCTCGCTTCCTTTTCGAGATGAAACCGTCAAGTATCAGTATCTCAAAAATTAAGCGATGTATTGAAAATTTTCGTTTTTTTTTACACAAAAATGTCACGAAATCGTGGCGCCACGGAAATCGTACTGCCCCTCCTCTCCCATCAATAATACAAGTCATCACTAAATCTACAACTCAGAACTCACCAACTTTTCTTATTATTTTATGTAGGTAGCAAATCATTTGTTCAACTTTCTTTAATCTCGGCTAATTAATAATTTCATGTTTATGATCTGGGGGCACGGTAGTGCCCCCGCCAAGACGAGCCAAGTGGAGCGCAAGGGCACTATCTACCTTTTCTCGAAACGTTTCGTCATTTTTTTGAACTCTCATAACTTTGGTTAGGATTATGCTAAATAGTTCAAAATTTCAAGATATAATGACACCAATACAATCATTAAACATACAAAGTTTGAATGTCGTAGCTATTATACTTTAGATTTTATTAATGTCTAAAACCTCCCGATTTCGTCACTGATTCACTCACTGATCATCAAAATTCTTAAGGTACTTCCTGAAGTCCTAGAACGCTGAAATTTGGTATGTATGCTAACAGTACTACAAAGACAACAAAAAAATTAAAAACCTAACCTAACCTAACCTATCCCCTCGGAATAGGTGGTGGAAGTTTGTATGAGACTTGTACTACATTTGCACTAACTACATAATCATGCAGTAATAATTATTGAAAAGCTAGATATATGAAAAACATAAAAAATACTTATAACAAATACAAAATATGAACGTCATACTTTTTTGAAAATCATCCCCTACCTCTTAAAAATGGGGTGAAAGTTTAAACACGGTATAATAGTGCACCTTGTAAACATTGATTTTGACAGTATCAAAGCACAACAGACAGCTATAGTCGAATATAATCGCCTAAGAAAGAAGTTTCGCCCTGACCTATCACTTATTTTAAATAGTTATCATTCAAATAAAAAAGGGAAAGACAGAGAGTGGGCTATAAAAAAAAGCTGTGGCTGAATGTGCAAGAAATACACTTCAAAAAAAGGAAGAAAAAATAGGCTGACCCCCTCAACCATCGGAACAGACCGGCCCCTACTTGTTGGTTCATTTAAATTCCAGACGAAAGTAAAGATCCGGGGTCAAAATAGGTTATTTTTAAACTCAAAAAAGTCCATTAACCAACTCACAAAAATAAATGAAATCCCACCAAAAACATTTTCATGTAAAAATGTTGCCAAGACGAGTGAACATAGCTTACACTGTGAAAAAGTTATCAGATCTCGTATAAAGCCAAGCTCTAAAGACTACACGCTCTAAACCTACAAGCTCTACACTACACCCTAATCAAAATATATGAAAAAGTGGTCAGATCTCATGTAGAGCTAAGATTCTTGATCTATGCGCCCGTTACTTTACCAAGACTAACGACTAACTTCACTCTACATTTTAGTCAAAAATTGTGGCTTGGCCGTTTTAATTCACACACGATAAACGAATGCCTACGAAATCTTCGTAACGGTAGGCCAAAAAACGGGGGGGCCAAAAGGCCCCACCCCCCGGGGGTTTTGACTTTTTTTAACGGGTAGAGGGTTTTTGGTTTTTTTAAAAGGGGAAGCTATGTACACTCGTCTTGGCAACATTTTTACATCAAAATGTTTTTGGTGGGATTTTATTTTCAGTATCTTTTATTTACCATAGAATGTTGCTATGTATGTAGACTAAACTAATAGACAAAGCTATGCCGGCTAGCTAAATTTCTAGCAGCAATAATTACAGTTCATTTCTTTCAATATTACTACATATTAAAGAAAAGCTTACCAGTAAGTAATATATTTACTACGTAATTAGACTATTTTATAGTGTCTTCACGTTCCACTAATTTTTATTTAAGATTTCACACTGTATTATGTCCATTTTATGCACTATCTTGTTGCAAGTCGTGAGCTCAATAAGGCATTTGCTCAGTTGGCCGTTGTTACGTTGCTGTGGAGACAATAGAATTCAAGGTTTCTCATCTCCAATGTATGTTACTGACTGACCGGAGCAACGATCTCGACCGAGCCACGGCGTTCCGAACCGAACGACTCTTCTATTAAATTAGACAGCTGTCACTTAACTATAGTTAAATTAATAGATATACATTATTTCATCAACATATATGTAGATAGTACATAAAATATAAGATTGAAGTGGCCATAATTTTAAAATAAATTAGTAATCCATCAGCAATTTCGACAAGTATCTATTCTATCGACTTGGGGTTGTGGTTAATGTTGAAGGGAGGTCTACTGCATAAAGAAAAAAATATTTTAGCCCTCGGTCATCCCTTGCTAAAAAATATATACAGAATTGAAAATTTGGTTTTTAAGGTGTTAAGTATATTAACATCACTATAACATAACCTCACCTATTCTAACCCTTGTCATGTAGTTTCTGGTATAAAAACAAAATTAAAATAAGTAATTCTTAAAAAATTCATGCCATTTTGTAGAGTGAGGGATGACTGACGGCTAAAATATTTTTTCTCTGCTCAGTAGACATCCCTTCAACATCCCCTACAACGATAGGGGGTGAGGGATATTTTTTAGATAATTACCGTAATTTCTAATATAAAATTTAAATTTCGTTGATAAATAATAATGCAATTAAATCGTGAAAATTAATAATTTACTTACTTATAAAACGGTAATATTCAATTAATACGCATAATACCTGTAAAGATTTTTTCTTTTTAAAGGAAGTACATATTTAAAATAAAGAATACGAAACGTCAAAACGAGTAAAATAAGTTAGGTTTAAGAGAATTGTGTCCAATTAAATCATTTTAAACATATTTAAGCCTTTTCTAGCTCTTCACAAGTTATTTCTGTCTTGACATATTCATCGTCAACTTCGTATTTCATAAATTGTTTCACGTTTACTTAGAACGTAGCGTCAATGTGAGGGGAAGCAACCCACCTTACGGCAAAGCCTATATGGTGAGTTGCCTACACGTCATAAAAAAATAACTTACTCTAAATTTTATACAATATAACTACTTTTTTGTACATTTCTATATGCTTTTTTTATTTATATTATACTTATGCAGTTTATCACAAGTTTATAGTCTTTTTACATTTAATTCGTTGAAACGGGGTGCTTTTTAAGATTGTCACTTTGCTATTGCCAAATATTCAAGCGAATCAAACGTGTTTTTTTATCGTCGCGACCAATGTTTTACCTCGTAGATTAGTTGCAAAAGTTACTTTCCCCTGAAGGTTACAGTAGTAATTAATTAATTTATATTTTCAAGCAGATTCGACGGTTACCCATCAGTAAATGTACCTAATTATTAATAAGGTAGGTAGATACAATGTCCGAATCTTCGTCCGTTCTCTAGTTACTTATTACTGAAATGTCTATGGATATTTAGTCACACTTTCAATGAGGATTTCTCGTACTGTGATTGCAAAACGAATTGATGTTTACATAATGTAGGAAAAGACGTGTCAACAAGTGTTTCTGGAATCAGTTTTAACCGCAAGCGAAATAGTAAATTAATAGTGGTTGTGAGAAACTGACACAAACGGCACAAACGAAGCTTTCTGCTTCTATTTCGAATCAATTAATTATGTTTTCTTTTGTTCGCCACGTTTCTAATAGATACTTAATCAAAAAATAAAAAAATAAAAATAAAAATGGGATCCTTAGAACAACTATCTGTTACTCGTATAGGAGTGCATTTTTTGGTTAAAAAAAGTGTGATAGAGAAACATTTTGTGTTAATGTGTATCAATTTTCGGAGCTGAAACAACACAATGCATAAAAAATATTAAACGTTGCGACTAACATAAAACTATGAAGTGTTAGGATTCGTTATGTCCAAATGTATGATTTTACAGAATGTGTTTTACTTTGTTGGAAGTCAAATTTAATCTGATTAACCAGAAATAAAAATCACCAATTTTCCAAATACTGTCAGTTTTAAATTCGAGCCGACGAGATAACTGACAGTAGGTGCGTATTGTACCTACGTATCTATTGCGTAGTGAGAAGACGCTGCTGTTTAAATATTAAAGTACATAAATGTAAATGTTTTTCGAAAACGTCCAATGATAAGTATGTATCCCGAATTGAATGAGTATCTCAAGGCGGTGTTTCGATCTATGTTTAGTTCAGGTATGTAAACATGCCTATGTAGGTAATACTTACGTATACCTGTGTAAATAGAACAGAAAAACAAGCGTATAATTTTGCATTAATTTCAAATTTGCTTTCATTAAAAAACCGTTTGTTCGTTTTGTTAATTACGAGAAAATGAGTTTAACAAAACGAAAACACACATTATTAGGTACCTTTATCTCTATACGTACCTACATGGTGCCTTTCTCCACATAATCACTCACAAGTGTGCCGCAAGCACTTTAAAGATTCCAATTTTTTTTTATTAATGTGAATTGCAAACTCAAAAAAATATAATTAATTGATTCTACACTCACTGCTTGAAATTGAAATTCATGTCAAATGAAACATCCTTTAAATCTCCTAACGACTGTTTCGCCGTTTTGTGGCTTCTTCAGAAGATACTAGGTTATGTAAAAGAAAGTGGCGAAACAATTCTCAATTTAGGGGGTATTTTAATTGGCGTTTCAAACAAATTAAGTAAAGGTAAATAAGTTGGTAGGGCATCTTCCACGACACATAGTTAGAGGCAATTTCAGGAGTAAAAAGAAGCAAATGAAGACCTGAATTAGATTACTATTCGTTGTAGAATCTCCTGGTTTTTAGGAGCATGAGAAGGGGTAGAGAGGCGGTTATTCAACTTCAATCAGTCTCCAGAAACAGAAGTTTTTCGTATATAATTAAGTGGATAATATTAAAGTGTGGTGAAGATCAAGTACGATATATATAGATACCTAGTCAGTAAAATTGATTCCAACCGAACAAATTTGTTTTAATTGGGATAATACGGGGTGCGCCAATAGATAGAAAAAAATAAAAGATAAAAGATCGTGCCATTATTATTGATTTTACGAAAAAATAATTCAAGTAAAAGTTTTACCAAAAGAACTCATTAATATTCTAAAATTGTTTTCGATTATACAGGGCGTACCGTTTCGTCTGGGCACTATCTAACTACATTTTTTCAAATAGAACACCCTATAGGTACATTTATATTATTACATAATTTTAATTGAATTTGTCGTTGGAAATAAACATAAATTGAAACATTTAAAAGCGTTTTCATCGGATGTGTTTAATTTTATTTTTATATTATTACATTTTTGAATTCTTCGTTGACGATTTAAAGGTGACTTTGATGACTACATATTGGGACGAAGTTGCACCGTTATATTTTTTTAAGAAAGAAAGTTTAGACGATCTCAGAAATGTCTTTTATTCCCAAGAACCATTATGTTGAGAAAGGATTTTAATTTGTCTCTCTAAAATGAAACAGAAAATTTTTAATTTTAGGAAAGTTATTTTTGTAAATTGTTCGGTTATTTCAGGAATCTAAAAATTATTCAATTATGGTTTTCGTAACCTTTAAGAAAGAAACAAAATTGTTTCATTTTGTAGCGACCAGTGACACCGAACGTGTGTGCGATAACAATTTTTGTGCATGTACTTCTTATCGCTACATGCTTACGCACACGGTACTTTTATTGTTATCAACTTACAAAATGTAAATCTTTCTCCAGCGACAAGTAACAAGGCCAATTCTGGAATGATCGACGACTTTCTAATTATTACTCATCATTCGAGAACCGTCAGGATTTCCTTTTCGAATCATCTAGAAACTTCGAAAGGTGTATATAAAGTGATCATCTTTGGACCAGGACAGTAGTTGTGATAAAGCATCAGTGCGCGAATCAGAACGATAAAAGTGATATAAATTAGGAAATTGTTCTCATATAAATAGTAGTTATAAGTTAGTGTTAACTGTTACATAAATAGTGTTAAATAAATTATTATTTAAATAAATAAGTTGACTAGAAAATTCGTTACAATTTAAAGAAATTATTAATTAAGTTATTGATATTTTAAACTTTAAAAAAAATTTTTTTTCTGTTTCATTTGTACAACTAAGACAAAACTTATTAATAATATATTTGAAACTATAGGTGATTCCTTGCTCAATTAATGGCCAAACTCGGATCTTCTTCTTCTTTTTATTTCGGAAATAGAAATTTTTGTCTAACACTGTAAACAGTTTTTTTTTTCAAAAACTGATTAATAAATTAGAAATAGTGCAACTTTTGACTCAATTTGTGGTCATCAAGATTAACACTTAGGGCCTTGTTCATAAAATACGTTCGCATACAAGGGGGGAGAGGTTTTGCTGAGTGTGACAAGATGTGACAACGAGTCTACGGCAACGTGACGTTCGCCGTTCATCAAAAAATTTTACTGAATTTTTACTGAATCCTTGGACTTCTGAAATAGAAATATTATTTATTTGTTCGTTACAAAAGATATTTATTGATTTATTTAAATTTTATTATGAAAATAAAATGAATATTTTGACTATCAAAATTTGTGTATTATCAATCAAAATTTATCATGTTCAGGGGGGGGTTTAGTTTTTGTGACGTAATACATATTTACAGGGGGGTCACAGAAAGTGTGACACAGCGTGACAACCGGGGGGGAGGGGGTCAAAAAAGCAAATTTTAGCGTGACGTCTTTTATGAACAGCCCCTTGTGAAGTTTTTTACTTTTTTGTAAAACTAATACTAAAGATGCCATCTTCCATATACGCACTATAGGTACACCCTGTATATTCCTCTTCAACAGCCAATGTTAATGCCAATTATAGATACTATTTGACATTCAGGACCCATCTTTTTCTTAATTAGGCATTTATTCTGAAATATAGGTAGAATTCTGAAGATTGGCTTCAACTTTCGTAAGTATATCCACGTGAATATACCTAGAACAGTTCCGTTTATTGGCGCCGGTAGAATATTTTTTTAAAAAGTTCTCATGATCTTCGCATTTGTATAAATTTAGAAACGATGTCGTATTCTACTATTTTACATATCCGTGTGTCTGTATACGTATACGTGTAGGTATAGGTACATATGCAAGATAGTGGATACCTCCGCCGCAGCGGCTTAGTTGGACAGTACTCGACCAGTAAAATTCTGAATGTTAAACTTACCGGAATCCACGCACTATTTGCCTGAGCGAGTTCATAAAGCTGGTGTCTTGGCCGCTCATGTGAGTTGTGCCAAGTTGGGCCCGAATAGAAAACCCAGACTACGGGCAGGTCGACATTCCACCGACCGGCAAGCTAACAGCTATATAGCCTCCAAGGTATACACACACACACACACATATGTAGAAGAGAAGATATAAAGTATACATGCAGGTTCTGTATATTCGTCCATCAGATGTTTCCGTTTCGCCCCCAGCAACACGCTGTAAGAACGAACGATTATTTCTAACGTAATTAATTGGATCAATAAAATCTCCCAAACAAAACACGTAAACTATACATTCGAAAAGGTACTTACAAAGGTCGTTAAAATGGTTTGTTATTTTTTTGACACTTCTTCATAAAATTGCTCTCAACAGGGTGAGGTTCTGTGCTTAGTTTACTATCCTGTTGTCCCGGCCCTAATGTAACGAAAACAAATTTACCTAGTTCTTATGATCAAAAGGTCATGCATGCATTCCTGTCTTCCTTTAGTGGTAAGCAAGTTGAGTGTTTAGTAAATTAGTCACTACTGAGTATTTTCCTGCGAATAGAATCTCAAAGATTTCTTTCTTGTTTTGAGAACCTAGTCTCTCCTTGAGTGCTTACTCTTATAAGAAGTCCTCGTCACACTACTGAGTGCCCTTCTAACTGTAAAATCTCAAGTATTTCAATGTCTACTCAATTTTCTTGAAAATCCAGTACTGGCTCAGATGAGAAGATCTGATCTTACTGTTTATTGCTTTCCTGAAAGTAGAATCTCAATGATTTGAATATCTACTTACATTTAATTAGAATCTAATCTCTACTTAAGTAATGACTCAGATAACAATATGGGATCGCATTGTTAAGTGCCTATTCCTGTTAATATAATCGAATCAGAAATATTTAAGCGTCTTCTCTATTTTCTTTAGAATTTCTCTCCTGTTTTGAGAACCTAGTCTCTCCTTTAGTGCTTACTCTTATAATAATTCCTCTTCACACTACTGAGTCCTCTTCTAACTGTTAAATCTCAAGTATTTGAATGTCTACTCAATTTTCTTGAAAATCCAGTACTGGCTCAGATGAGAAGATCTGATCTTACTGTTTATTGCTTTCCTGAAAGTAGAATCTCAATGATTTGAATATCTACTTTCATTTAATTAGAATCTAATCTCTACTTAAGTAATGACTCAGATAACAATATGGGGTCGCATTGCTAAGTGCCTATTCCTGTTAATATAATCGAATCAGAAATATTTAAGCGTCTTCTCTATTTTCTTTAGAATTTCTCTCCTGTTTTGAGAACCTAGTCTCTCCTTTAGTGCTTACTCTTATAATAATTCCTCGTCACACTACTGAGTCCTCTTCTAACTGTTAAATCTCAAGTATTTGAATGTCTACTCAATTTTCTTGAAAATCCAGTACTGGCTCAGATGAGAAGATCTGATCTTACTGTTTATTGCTTTCCTGAAAGTAGAATCTCAATGATTTGAATATCTACTTTCATTTAATTAGAATCTAATCTCTACTTAAGTAATGACTCAGATAACAATATGGGGTCGCATTGCTAAGTGCCTATTCCTGTTAATATAATCGAATCAGAAATATTTAAGCGTCTTCTCTATTTTCTTTAGAATTTCTCTCCTGTTTTGAGAACCTAGTCTCTCCTTTAGTGCTTACTCTTATAATAATTCCTCGTCACACTACTGAGTCCTCTTCTAACTGTTAAATCTCAAGTATTTGAATGTCTACTCAATTTACTTGAAAATCCACTACTGACTCAGATCAGAAGATGTGATTTTACTGTTTATTGCTTTCCTGAGAGTAAAATCTCAATGAATTTTAATATCTACTTTCATTTAATTAGAATCTAATCTCTACTTAAGTAATGACTCAGATAACAATATGGGATCGCATTGCTAAGTGCCTATTCCTGTTAATATAATCGAATCAGAAATATTTAAGCGTCTTCTCTATTTTCTTTAGAATTTCTCTCCTGTTTTGAGAACCTAGTCTCTCCTTTAGTGCTTACTCTTATAATAATTCCTCGTCACACTACTGAGTCCTCTTCTAACTGTTAAATCTCAAGTATTTGAATGTCTACTCAATTTTCTTGAAAATCCAGTACTGGCTCAGATGAGAAGATCTGATCTTACTGTTTATTGCTTTCCTGAAAGTAGAATCTCAATGATTTGAATATCTACTTTCATTTAATTAGAATCTAAACTCTACTTAAGTAATGACTCAGATAACAATATGGGGTCGCATTGTTAAGTGCCTATTCCTGTTAATATAATCGAATCAGAAATATTTAAGCGTCTTCTCTATTTTCTTTAGAATTTCTCTCCTGTTTTGAGAACCTAGTCTCTCCTTTAGTGCTTACTCTTATAATAATTCCTCTTCACACTACTGAGTCCTCTTCTAACTGTTAAATCTCAAGTATTTGAATGTCTACTCAATTTTCTTGAAAATCCAGTACTGGCTCAGATGAGAAGATCTGATCTTACTGTTTATTGCTTTCCTGAAAGTAGAATCTCAATGATTTGAATATCTACTTTCATTTAATTAGAATCTAAACTCTACTTAAGTAATGACTCAGATAACAATATGGGGTCGCATTGTTAAGTGCCTATTCCTGTTAATATAATCGAATCAGAAATATTTAAGCGTCTTCTCTATTTTCTTTAGAATTTCTCTCCTGTTTTGAGAACCTAGTCTCTCCTTTAGTGCTTACTCTTATAATAATTCCTCGTCACACTACTGAGTCCTCTTCTAACTGTTAAATCTCAAGTATTTGAATGTCTACTCAATTTTCTTGAAAATCCAGTACTGGCTCAGATGAGAAGATCTGATCTTACTGTTTATTGCTTTCCTGAAAGTAGAATCTCAATGATTTGAATATCTACTTTCATTTAATTAGAATCTAATCTCTACTTAAGTAATGACTCAGATAACAATATGGGATCGCATTGCTAAGTGCCTATTCCTGTTAATATAATCGAATCAGAAATATTTAAGCGTCTTCTCTATTTTCTTTAGAATTTCTCTCCTGTTTTGAGAACCCAGTCTCTCCTTTAGTGCTTACTCTTATAATAATTCCTCTTCACACTACTGAGTCCTCTTCTAACTGTTAAATCTCAAGTATTTGAATGTCTACTCAATTTACTTGAAAATCCACTACTGACTCAGATCAGAAGATGTGATTTTACTGTTAATTGCTTTCCTGAGAGTAAAATCTCAATGAATTGAATATCTACTTTCATTTAATTAGAATCTAATATCTGCTTAAGTAATGACTCAGATAACAATATGGGGTCGCATTGCTAAGTGCCCTCCTGTTAATATGTTCGAATCAGAAATATTTAAGCGTCTTCTCTATTTTCTATAGAATTCCTCTCTTGTTTTAAGAACCTAGTCTCTCCTTGAGTGCTTATTATAATAATAATTTCTCGTCACACTACTGAGTCCTCTTCTAACTGTAAAATCTCAAGTATTTGAATGTCTACTCAATTTTCTTTAAAATCCAGTACTGGCTCAGATGAGTTGTTGATGTTTATTGTTTTCTTGAGAGTAGAATCTCAATGAATTGAATATCTACTCTCCTCTCGTGTATTAAGAGCTAACCGAGATTAGATTTTTTTGTACTACCCATAGAATTTCAAACATTTGAGAGTAAACTCTCTTTTCTGGAGTATTTGAGTGTTGACTCAGGTAGCTGGTAGCACCATTGAGTGTTATTCTGAGTATATAAATTTAAATTTTACAGCGTCTAGACTCCCTTCTTGAAAATTCAGTCTGTTGAGAGTATTCGCATACACTATTGAGTACCATACTGTTAAGAGAACGCTGAAGATCTAAGTGTCTATTATCTTTCCTTGAGAATCTAGTCTCTTTTTGAGTGTTTATACAAATGAGTAGATGCCTTCCTGCGAGTGGAATTTCAAAAATTTGGGAGTATTCTCTCTTTCCTGCAGAATCTAGTCTTTCTTTGAATGCTAACTGAGATACAAGTTCTCTTCCAGAGCATATAGTCTCTCCTCCAGTGCCGAGTTAGATAAGAATATTTTCTTACATTACAGCGAATAGAGTCAAGAACATCTAAGTGTCTATTCTATTTTCCTGACAATTTAGTCCCTTTTTGAGTTCTCTCGCTCTCGGTTCCTTTCTACTAAATAGAGTTAAAAACATTTGAGTGTCTCACCTTGAAAGCTGAGTATATCTTCTAGCACTTTTGAGTCTCAAACATTTCTCTCCTTGATAATCCAATCTCTATTGTAAATAGAATCCTAAAAGTCTAAATGTCTATTCTTGTTTTTTTGAGAATGTAATATTTTCTTACTACCGAGAGCCTTCCTGTAAATAAAATCCCAAGGAGTTGGGTGTCTTCCTTCATGTTTTAAGAATCTACCTTTCCTGAGTACTCACTCAAGTGAGAAAATCTGCTGCTAAATGCTTTTTTGTCGATGGAATCTCAATGATTTGGGTCTCTTCTCTCTTTTCTTGAGAATCTTATCTTTGCTTGAGTGCTGACTCAGATGAGAAGATCTGCTCGTACTACTAATTGTCTTCTTACTAATGGAATCTCATAGATTTGAGTGTCTTCACTCATTTATTAAGAATCTAGTCTTTCCTTGGATGCTGACTTAAATGAGAATACTTTCTCCCACTATTGAGTGCCATTCAGTCAGTTAAGAGCTCGAAAATCTGAATTTCTATCATTTGTTCTTGACAATCTAGTTTCTTCATTCTTGAGTGCTGAGCCAAATGATATACGATTAACGAAAATTACAATAAAACTTTGCGAAATTATTCCTAAGGTGTTTTGTATTTACCTAAAACACAATTAGTTTGAAAATAGCCTAAAGTTAATTAAATGTTTTACAACATTCCAGCGTGTTTTTATGTTACGACCTTAAATTACGAATATTGATGTAAATGTATGATGAGGAAAATGAAGTAGGTACTAAATAATTTATCGAAAATTACGTAATATTAATTGTTATTTAATGGTAATAATTAGTTGAATTTTAATATTTATTTATATTTTAACGTTGTTATTGAATTATAAATATTTTAAGCGATTTTAATAATAATTAATTCCCAACAATACCTTTGTCATCTTTTCATCAAACTGTTTTTTTAAGTAACATTAAATATCTTTTATTGTGAATTATTTCAGGATTTTTACATAATATTTTTGATATTAAATTGTTTCTTAATAAAAATAATAAACAAAGTATGAAATCGATATATCTTTATGATCTTATGGCCAAGTTTTGGGCAATATTAAACTTTTAGTTTAAGATTCCACATTTCAAAAGGAAAACCGTGTCCTTTTGAGATCAACCACATGTTCGTCCATCCATCTGTTTGTCCCATTTTCTCAGAAACCATTGTAAAAGCTTTAAATGTAGCATAGTAATAAATTATATTGGCTTGCTTAGTTTGGGATATTTAGCACTCGAATAGTAAAAGGGACAAGTTATACAAATAATATCCAAATTCTGAGGGGCAGGTACCATCGTCATGTTCGTGAAATTTGATAGCTGAAAAAGAAACTGGCATATTTTCAAAGACGTTCCTCTTTGAATTTCAGAAATTGCTTATTATTTCAGGAATATAAATTTTTACAGGAATTCTATAACAAACAGGTTAAAATTAGTCTCCCACTGTCCCACTTTTTATATTTTTCTGCATTATACAAACAATATATCCTATAAACAGGTCGTTTTATGTATGTATTTTCGTTCTATTTTTTATATGTAAGTTTTTATCACCAACTGATCTTTGACCATTCTCACAAGATACTGCCACTTATTTATTAAGTTACTACAAGTATTCTCAATCAGTCAGTTATTCTTGAGTATGCAAGAAACCAAAGATAAGTTTAAAACTTATAAAGTGATAATCTTTGGTACACTTAATACAAATAAAGTGAATTAAAATAAAATCACAAACATGATAGGAGTGTCTGACTGACAGGATAATGGATTCTTCAAAATTATTATCCCTTTCTATCAATAAACAATAAAGTATATAGCATAAAGAGGTAAATAAAAAAATTGGTTCCTACATGTTTATTTATACATTAAAAGAACAAATAAATCCATTCGATTCATTATTTTTATATAAATTTAAAAAAATATATTTGATGTTTTGTAATTAACGATTTTCCTACCTTTTTTTTTCGAAATTGGGATATTTTTCTGAATAAAATGTGAAAATAATAATTATCTAAATTCGTCAAACGAATGTTTTTTCAACTAATTGATCGAACAGATTTTCGCCAAGAGCGTTTTTAATTAAAACCATATAAGTTTTACAAATCTTAATTAAACTTGGGCTTATTTATACTTGAATTAATATTTTTTATTGTCTTATCGTATGAGTACAGAATTGTGATTAAAACTGCTTTATATTCACCAAACTTTTCGTAATAACTTAATTAATAATAGATAAGCTCTTTAACTTATGGGTTTTAAAATGGATCTCCTATAAAAAGTAATTTGATAAAAAGCAAACAAACATTAATCAAAAATTTTACTGATTAATAAATTTTATTACTAGAAAATTTTAATCTTCCAGTTGGCAAGTTAGTTGAGCAGTTGTGCTTTCAAAACTTTTTCTCTACAATAATTTCTGTTCAGAATTCCTCGTACAATACGACCTAAGAACAACTTCCTTTCGTCAAAGTTGAGAGCCGACCTAAGGGTGTACAAAGAAGGTCTTTTTGGGGTGGTAAAGCAGCACGTCTTTCTTGTCTCGTAACTCGAAGTTACCAACAGACCAGGCCAGATGTATTTGTATGGATGTGTGCGTTTAGAAGAGAACCGTTCCAAGAAAACACCCCATTTTATACCTGCACCTCTCATATTCTCGACAAAAATCCTGTTTCTTTGATGAACTGGCTATTGTACAGGACGAACCTTTGAATTCTCATTCTCTCTTCCTTCGGTGGGTACCTACTAACTATAAATACTAAAGGTACGAAAACGTAGGGGTCAAAATATATTTATGTATATGTAAGTTCGTGATGCGAGCACAAAGACAGCATAGTCGGCATTTCTTTCTATTTTATACGCAATTCCTCTCACAAAGCTGTCACTCTATTCCAGTCTCGTTTCTGAACAGGACAACAACCTTCTTCTTTATATTAATATTAATTCTTGCACTTCGAGTCGGCACTTTTTGTTTCTATAAATAATACCGTAGGTACCTGTTATATTCGAAGAATTCGTAACAATATTTTGAACTTTTATTTATGATATACAACAAAGACAAAATTGAATAGTACCTAGGTATACAGGGTTTTTCAAGTTGATGGGCTATTAGAAGTATATGAATTAGTAGAAGGAATTAAATTCTGAAACTTGGGCTCATTTGGTTATTGTTTATGCCGCTTCTTTTAAAAATATTTTCAAGTTCGATTTACATCCGGTTATACCGGAAGTCGATACCAACTTTGTTATTTTAAATGGAATGGTATATTTTTTACGCTGAATTTGAATAAAACGTGTAATTCTAAGGTTAACTTCCACAAAATACGACTTAGAGTGTTGAAATTTTTACTAGTAATAGCTGAATATTAGTGCTAACGCCTTGACAAAATTGAATTAAATAATTTATACAGGGCGTTCAAAATAAAATTCTAAAATTTAAAAACTTCAAACACGAATTACCTCGTTTTTTCAAATATCACCTACTATTTTTTATTTTTTCAATCGATTCCTTTTTTTCTCCTCTTTTGATCTATATGGATATTTTCTACTTTATGTAATAATTCAAAATTATTCCAAAATTTTCAAATAAAATAGGAAGTATCCATATAGATCGAAAGAGGATAAAAAAAGGAATCGATTGAAAAAATAAAAAATAGTAGCTGCCATTTAAAAAAACGAGGTAATTCGTGTTTGAAGTTTTTCAATTTTAGAATTTTATTTTGAACGCCCTGTATAAATTATTTAATTCAATTTTGTCAAGGCGTTAGCACTAATATTCAGCTATTACTAGTAAAAATTTCAACACTCTAAGTCGTATTTTGTGGAAGTTATGATTTTTTATAATTTGGGTTGCGGTAGCGATTTTTTTTCTATAAATTAAATTAACTCAGAAACCGATCGTCATAGGTGTACAAGTTGGTTATCAAACTTACCTTAGAATTACACGTTTTATTCGAATTCAGCGTGAAAAATATACCATTCCATTTAAAATAACAAAGTTGGTATCGACTTCCGGTATAACCGGATGTAAATCGAACTTGAAAATATTTTTAAAAGAAGCGGCATAAACAATAACCAAATGAGCCCAAGTTTCAGAATTTAATTCCTTCTACTAATTCATATACTTCTAATAGCCCATCAACTTGAAAAACCCTGTATATTGAAGAAAAATTAACCGTTTAACAAGAAAAACATTTCATTTCGAGAATATGTTGATATATTTTTGGGCTAAAACCGCAAAAGGAAGCTCAGTTTCTATAGAAATTAATCTTTTCATCAAAATATTGTTTTTTTGTAGCTTTGTTTTTGAGATCTTTCATTCGAACGCTTAAAATACAAGAAATATTTTGCCTTTTTCTTCTTCAATATTTTCTACTATATCAGGTATCTATTTAGTCATGTTAATTTATTTAAATTTTATTATGAAAATAAAATAAATATTTTTAATTATCAAAATTTGTGTACTATCAATTAAATTTATCATGTTCAGGGGGGGGGGGGGCAGAAAAGCTAATTTTAACGTGACGCATTTTAATGAAAAGCCCCTTAAAGAAAATCTAAAAAAATTCGATATAGGTATAATTTATAAAGGTAAAAATACACAAAATGCATTTTTTTTGGAATGCGATTAATTACGAGAGCTCAAAATTGTGACAGGGCAGTTCTGAAAATTCTCTAAGGGAGAAGAGCCATTGAAATCTCACGCCAACCTATAATCTAAAGAATTGTTGGTAATTTCCTTTTCTCATGTAAAGAAATACTAATCATATGGCAAATTTAACGTGAAGGTGATGAGGATGGGGAATCCCCAAAATGTCCCCTCGTTTTTCAAGAAAATTCAAACGAATATTGAAAGTCCTTAAGCATTATTGAGAATTTCTTTATTTGATGAACTGATTAGATACTAATAATATTTCGCATTTTATTTTTATCCTTCTATTATTAAATACATACATATGTAGATATAAATGTACTTAACACTCAAGTTTGCGGTCATGAGTAAATGTAGTTTATAAATTTCTCAATCTGGCTTATAACTATTTATGTATCATCTGTTGTATAAAATTCTACACATTGTTATTGTACTTCCAAACAATGTTACCGTATTTAAAAATTATTTTTCGTTCCAAAAACTCATTAACTGTTCATTACTGTTGCAACTGCAACATGTTGTTGTTGTTAATTTTATTTACCATTTAAGAAGCATACTTTTTACGTTTTACGTCATTAACATCGACTATATCTAAATTAAAACATATTATTCCTTTCTACTTTATAATAGTATGTAAATATAAGTTTATTGTTACTTTTACCTCCTAAAGTTATTTGAATTGACCAATCGGACGCTCGTGTCTGTAGCGCCGTCCCGACAGCTGACGAACTGCGGCGAATGAAAGAAACACGAAGGAAAATCAAACATGGCGTTACTAGTTTGCAACAGACGTCAATATTTGACAAAAAAACGTTTTTAAAGTGTTCACTGCCAACATGGATTCGAAAAAAAGTCCAATTCGTCGAGCAAAACGTCAAGCAAAAGTGGTGGAAGACAATTATTGGGACTGTAGTGTGTGTACGTTTAGAAATACAGCAGAAGCATTTAAATGTCTGATGTGCGACGTGAGAAAAGGTACGTCTACTAGAAAACCTAGAATAAATCCACAACTGGTAGCTCAACAAGTGGCCAGCCAATATGTACCAGCCACCAGTAATCAGAAAAAAGAGAAAAAAGACAAGAGGTCAATGAAAAAACGGAAGCACCCGCCCAGACTCAAGAACGTTGATAGGAGCACTGCCCAAACAAGAGAAGTTACCGTTAACAGTGTAACTGTAATTATTACAGAATATAAACCAAAAATTAAAAATTCAGAAACTATGTCAACCTCCAGTTCTTCGGATCATGGCTCTCAATCAGAATCCAGCATGGATGCGCGGTAAAAATATTATTTATTCGAACAATGTGTTTATGTGTGCATGTGTACGAAAGGGGTAAAGTTTAAATCAACAGTTCGTGTGCGTGTCAGTGACTCTGCCGGACGATGACTTTTGACGTCACACTCACTAGTCGTTGTTTTGATTTTTTTTGAAAATTTGAATGTTAACCAGAGCTTCAGATTAAGCGATCAATTCGACCTTATTATACTGTGTGTTTTATAACACACCAAAAACCAAGAAGCATGTGTATGAACGTAAGTGTAAATGTCTCCGATGATTTCCCTATAATACCTATAATAATAGTCTTCATAGGTAATTTGTATTGTAAAATAAATTTCATTCAATTTCTCCTAAGGAGAACTTATTGTAATTGTATTTTACAAAATGTTGGTCGAAAAGTTTTGATAGGTAATGCATATGATGCATTCGGTTTGCATTTTATCATACAATATATTCAGTACACCCATAATTCAGTCTAAAGTTTTATTTTCATAGAAACTCATTGCTGTGATATTGAAATGCTTATATTTATATATTGCAAATACTGACGTTTATTCCAAGACAACTACTTGAGTACATATTTGTGTGTCAATTACCTGCTGTCCTTTCGTAATTTAAATGAATGTGGGTGTAAAAGTACTTTCAGTTATCACAATAAAATTTGAGTAACGTTTATTTAATTGTTATACATTTACTGGAGATACCTATCTAGGTTGTTGGTAAAAAGTAATTCTTTTACATTGCCATGATTTAAACACCAGTCTAAAATTATGTGTTCAGTAAGTTAAATTTTCTAATTAATAAAAAAGTTCTAATTTCCTGTGTTCACTGCCAAGTCTACTACTTATATAGTTTTAGAATGTTCCTTGTTAAAATTTCCACGGCGAAAAGGCGATGTCGTTCTCCATGTAATTTTGATTTGTTTAAGACTGAAAAGCTTTTGATAAATTAACAAAATAATAATTTAATAATTGACGTTGTAATAAATATAATATGACCACAAATCATAAATTATTAAAATTACTATAAATTTATGTAATTTTGTAAATAAAATATAAAGTGCATTTATAATTAATTTATGTTCTACCTAAATATTGCTCATTATCCCTTATTAATGGTTGTTTTGTTTTTGTAAACAGAGTACATATGTATTTATAATAGCATCTTAGTTAATAAATGAGTTATTATTTACCAATATGTGTTTTTCTTATTGTACGTATGCCAGCACCTACATATACCTACCGATATATATTCTGCTTTATTTTGCTAATCAGCTGAAAACTATAATACTTTAGGTATTATAAATCTGTTAAAAATCTAAGACCCTTAATAAAAGCTCCTTGCTAGATTTCAGTCGATTAAAAGAATCGATAACACAAGATTTATTATACAAGCCTGTATAGTTAATTCTGTCAAACAAATTCTTTTCATTGTCTGTGATTTAACGCACATATATATCTATTATTAGATAACTCGAAATCTCGATACCTCGAAGTTGTTTGCGTCATAAGGTGATTCGAGTTATCGAAGTTCGACTGTACTTGACTATTATATGTAGAAGTAAATTTAATATCTGCGTGTGGTAGGTAAGTACCTACCTATATTCAGTACGTAATTATGTAACATTGTTAATTTAAATTTTTACATTATCGTATTATTCAAATGGTATTACTTAGGTTGGTCAATAGATTCCTAGAAAAGTTACTTTAAAATTAAAAATGTAATTACCTACCATAAATAACAGCAACCTCTCTTATGTAGACATATTGTAAACCCAACAAATAGGTAATTAGGAAAATAGCAGTGATAAAGTAAGTTAATATATATAAATTCAGTGGCGGATTTACCAGCAGGCTGAATAGGCTAGAGCCTAGGGCGGCAGGTTTTAGGGGCGGCAAACTTTGCTCAAAAAGTTTTTTGTCTTACAGAAAAAAAAATATTATCTTTTACACGGAAAAAAACGAGGCTCAAAAAATCAACAAAAATTACAATATTTTAGTGCTATACAGTAGACTGAGTAAGTACACTAATGTCTGTATATGAAAAATTACTAAACGCTTATTTATAAAATATACTATTGTGATTTTGAATTTTTAAAATATTCCAATAGCGTTTAAGTCTTAGGTACATTTTAAATTTAGTATTTTTACCTATTTTTTAAATTAATTATTGCCATAATTTTTTCTTTAGTTCCACCCACACTATTCAATTAATGTGTAATATGTTTTACCACTTAAATATATCTATTCGAAGAGAAATGGGATCCGAAAAAAAATTGCTTAAAAATAACAATAACACATATTATATAAATATATATGTAGAAAATTAATACTTTTCTATTGATATTTCTGATGATATTAACAACCTGTTTGAGTGAAGAATAAAAATTTAATAAATTTACACGTAAAAAAATGCATATTGTTGCACAGAATTTCATAAATGTTATACATTTCTTAGAATGATGATAATTAAAAAAAAAAAACAATATCTAATGATAATATTGTAATGAATAAAATCTGTAAATATCCATTCAACGAAAGTTCTTCTTAACATTCTTACATTTTTAATCCTAATGAATTCGTATCAATATTTGTTGATTAGTCTGATAAAAATATAATACAATCATAAAGTTGCAATTTCATTGTCAAAAAATTGATTGTGAATTAGGGTATAGAATTGCAGGTGTCAGTAGGGGCGGCAAATTTTGAAGAGCCTACGGGCGGCAAATGTGTAAATCCGCTACTGTTTGGTGGTCTATTTTGAGACCATATAATTAATGGATATCCCATAACTTTAGGTACAGAATTTTCTTGTGGTATAGGTACTAGCCCCAACGATTAAATGTTGTTAAGGCTGATTATGAAATAGAAACAATTTCAATAAATTGGTAAACTCTACTACCCCTTTATTGGATAAAAAAAGACAATTATGAAGATTGATTTTTTAGGTTTTATTTGAACATAAATGAAAAATGTAATACTATAGAAGTTTTAGAGTGGAGATTTTGGTGGTCCCCTTGCTCTCTATTTTGAGTTCACATAATTAATGCACGTCCCCTAATTTTATGTAGAGGGTTTTCTCGCTAACAACTAAATGATTGAACACTCGAGTTTTGAAAATATTTCTGGATTTCCTTGAATGAGAATAAGATCCTTAAGTACATAAAAAAAAATTTATTTTACTTACTACTTACTACTAATAACATTTTTTGTGGATTTTATAGTTTGATTATGTACTAGCTAGAACAATAAACTTTTTATTGTTTTTTTTTTTGAAGATGTAGTTAGGTACGACTTTAATTAGTGAGACTACTCCGTTGTTAGAATATCTTAGTGTTTATGTTTTTCTCCGTTGTTTTCCATAAACGGTTCCTGTCAGTTTTAGGCAACGAGCTGTCACACTTCGGAGGGTAACACAACTGTAATTTCGTTATATTGATGGTACGAGATTAATATTAATGATTGCCAAAATGAAATTCCTGTCTAACATAAGTACAGTTCGTAACTTGACACAGCACACCCTGAACGCGCTTAATTGCTGTTTTATTACAGTTTTGGTCTTTGTGTTTGAAGGGAATAGTTTCTAAGTTGGCAGGCAATGAAGAAAATTCGTAAGAAAGGGAGGGGAGAAGGAACTTTTTATCTCATGGTTACACCGCATCGTTGGAAGCTTTAAGCTCAAATTTTAACTCGTTTGGTTATTGATTATTCGGTTTTTGTTTTTAACAGTTATAACAGACAACAAAGTACTTCGTGCCTTGAGAAATTTCAGAAAATTATAGAACACCAAGCACTCAAAATTCTTAATAAAACAATTAATCAGTGTAAATTCTATGTAGCGAAAAATTCCTTAAAACGTAGAAATTGCTAAGGTTTGTTTTGTTTACATTGTTACCTATATATTAAAACACTATATTTTTAAGTGGCGAAACATATTACACATTAATTGAATAGTGTGGGTGGACCTGAACAAAAAATTATGGCAATAATTAATTTTAAAAATAGGTAAAAATACTAAATTTAAAATGTACCTAAGCCCTTAAACGCTATTGGAATATTTTAAAAATTCAAAATCACAATAGTATATTTTATAAATAAGCGTTTAGTAATTTTTCATATACAGACGTTAGTGTATTCAGTATACTGTATAGCACAAAAGATATTGTAATTTTTGTTGATTTTTTTTATTATAAGATAATAATTTTTTTTCATTTCTGTAAGACAAAAAAATTTCTGAGCAAAGTTTGCCGCCTCCTAAAATCTGCCGCCCTAGGTTCTAACCCAGGGGTTCCCAACCTTTTTGTACTCTAGAGCACATTCTAAAATATCGGTAGGGTGGCGGGCACCACCTAGTTTTTATCAACAAACTCCTTCCATAACTTCTCATTTTCCCATAATTTATTTTGTTGTATTCATAATTTGTAAATAAATAATAAACAAAAATGTAAATTATTATTCAAATTTCATACACACGGAGAAGTGTATTTGCAAAACTTAAACAAATTAAATAAATACAAAAAAAAACATTTTATAAAAAATATACTATCAATATGGAATTTGTCAATGTGATCTTTGGCATTGCATATTATTGGCCAGTGCTTCATAATTAGGAGAGTATGACGATAATCCTGTTAGCAAACAATCATAAAGATGCTCATCGGTGAGTCGAGATCTATATCTTGATTTTATTCAATTCATGTTTGAAAACAATGATTCGCATAAATATGTCGAACCGAAAAATGATTCAATTTTATATGCCGCTTTTTTCAAAAATGGGAACTTTTCTCTGTGCACTGTATTCCAAAAGTCCTCTGATATTAGGGATTTTAGCAAAATGTCATTCTTAATGCCCAACATTTCTAACTCTACTTCTTCTGTTTTTAATACCTTGAACAAAATCTGCAATACATGCGGCCATTTCCTTTACATTTATTTGACAAGTACAAGGATTGATACAGAAGGAAACAATTGGCTCGATAAGTGTAAACTGCGAAAATCTCTCTTCAAACTGGGTTTTTAACACTTAGTCTGGTTCGCCCCTAGACAAGTACTGTCAGCAAAGGAACCACTCGTACATACAATATCGCAAACATACGAACGTATTTCATAAACCTAGGCACTCAAAAAAACTTAAACTCTAACAAATAAATAAAAATAATTCACATTTTTAATTAATGTTTATGAAAAAATTCTGTCTCTGTTGAATAGTGGCGGGCACATACGAATCGTCCCGCGGGCGCCATGGTGCCCGCGGGCACGAGGTTGGGAACCTCTGCTCTAACCTATTCAGCCTGCTGGTAAATCCGCCACTGCCACCAAAATCTCATAAAACCTTATTTTAAAAGGAGAGGGCGATTCAAAATCTTACGTCATTTTTTTTAATTAATAGAATTGTTGTAATTCCTTATTTATTTAAAAACTCATTATACAGAGTAGTTAAATTTCACATGTGGGGATGAGGGGTCCCACCACTTCTAATTAAATCTCACTATATGGGGAGGGTTTCAAATTGAAAGAATAGCTTCTCAGATAATTAATGGACGTGTTCCCTTAGTCCCATAAAAAAACGATAAGCGAAATGAAGCAAAGCTTTCAAGAATAATAATAAATACAGGAGACAGGAGGAGATATTTTAGAGTTTTGTAGAGGAAGAGGTTCGCAAATACTTCTGTAATTTTTATAGATAATTATTTATAAATAAATTACCCAATGAACTATAAAAAATGTGCTCAAGATAATTTTCCAAAGATTTTCCAACCACTTTCGTTTTTTTGTGACCTAAGATATGTGTGCTTGCTTATCAAATACCGACTCTAAATAAATTAATGTCGAACTCAAAGGGGGTATGGGTGTGGACATGAAAAGCTGCTATGGAAAATATTAGGTAAGTCCGCCTAAATTAAATACTTAATTACAAATATTAATTTAATATGGAGAGTATGTTTATTAAGTTGCCCGCGTTTTAATTTTTAACAGTTCTCGATCGCATTTTCATCGGTTCGTTCTGACAAACACATACATATACATGCATCATGTATTAACATGGGTATCAAACACGATATAAAGAGAATCAATTTTTAAATAAAAAAATTAATAAATAGATTACCCAATGAACCATAAAATATGTACTAAGACTTGGAAATGACTTTCGTTGTTTTTGTGATTAAGAAAATATGTATGCTTATCAAATACTGTTAAAATAATGTCCAACTTTGAATTTTTATAATCTCAAAAGGGGGAAGGACACTCATCCTCCTCATGAAGGACTCTCATGAATCCGCCACTTATTGACAGGTTTACTAGACTACATATAATAATGAATAAGAAGAATAAAAGTAATTCCAGTATTACGTGGATATTTTATTACCTACCTTAATTTCTTCATTGTAATTTTAACTACTTTATACGCTACAAACTGTAGTAATAATAAATTAAAAAATGTTATTATTGTTTGTAGATATGTTGCAAAAGAAAAATATGCTTTGGTAGATATTACCTCCAACATCTTTTTTGAATTGTATGTGTAAGTAAGTATTTTAAAAAGCAATATGCACCACATTTTCTTGAAATATATTTTACTCAATTTTTTCAAATGTAAAAGATTGTCCAAAATTTGGTAAAATTATGATTGATTGGCTCTATTTTTACTTGGCGAAAGTTCATTGTTAAGACAATTAAAAAGTGTGAAAGTTTAAAGTGTTTTATTTATTTTAAATTTGGTAAAATTATTTATTTCAAGCGTAGAATGACTTATTTACCCACGAACTTGTCGTGTTGAGAGATTTCTTAAATCTTTTTAATCTTTCACACAAAGAATCCTATTTTTTTTATATTATATATACATATTTGTACAATATGATAAACCGATTGTACATTGAAAATCTAATACTTTTGCCACAAAAAAACTTATTTAAAAGTCCTTCCTCCCGAAAATCGTGTGGAAATTTTGGTGTGGCTTAGATAACGAAAAGTTTACGTTATTTCAGCTATTTTTAGATATTAGCATCGATTTTTTTTTAATCTGATTCTAACCCAGCACCACGCAACCAAGTAAGCGAATTTACCACAATTACCTGAACAGAGTCCTTCCAAGGTAGGTAGGTACAGTGCAAACAAAGAACTTCTTAAAATATAGAAATTGGTATCTAAGGTTTTCTTCTGACAAACAACAAATAGAAAAATTGCATCAAATATTGGCATTCCAGAATTATGGGTTGTTAAATTATGAATAACCTATGACCTTGACCTTAAGATCCAGTCTCAGACATCACGTTTTTCATTATAATTGAAAAGGGTCGAGTGGTCTCGTTTTGAAAGCTGCTTTCATTCTCTTTATATTGTGTTTGATGCCCATAATAATACATGATGTGTGTGTGTATCTGTATAGGAATGAACTTTTAGAACGAACCGATGAAACTGCGATCGAGAGCTGTTACTAATTAAAACGCGGGCAGCTTAATAAACAAAATCTCCACATTAAATTAATATTCGTAATTAAGTAGAGTATATTTCGTTTATAACGATGATAAAAGGACCATTAAATTCCGTCGCTATATCCGGAATTCGCTATATAAAAAGAAAGAGAGAAAGAATTAAAGGAGGAAATTAGGCCAGAAAAGTACCCAGTAACTGATTCTTAGATTTAACTTTATCAACCTTAACATTTATTACCCGGCGTTGCTTGGGTAAGAATATATTACACGTTTGATGAAACATTCTAGAATATTCGCGAATTTAGAACTATCCAGAATATCCCATACTGATTCAAAACATTGTCTAACTTTTTTTAACACCCTGGAACATTCTTGAATGATCTTCAAGATTCTGGAACATTCTTGAACATTGCCAAATCATTCTGAAATGTTATATGTAATAAAACATTATCTTACTTCTTAGAACATATTTGAACTGCCTGTAACATTCTAAAAAAATCTGCTTCATTCTCATCCCCACTCCGTGCGTGCTGTTTGCTGGGTGAGTAGTGACATCAGTAGACGCCTGGCGGGGATGACTAATCGATTGATAATAATTGATCAGTTATCGACCACTGAGAGTTGAAGATTATTACAGTAGTAATATCGCTATTAAAAATTAGGGGTTTGTGGTAGAAGGGTGAAAAGTTAGGGTGGTATGTATTTTTTAATGCCACATAAACTGAGGGATATGAAAAATAGATAGTAGCTGATTCTCAGACCTACTGAATATGCATATAAAATTTCATAAAAATCGGTCAAACGTAGATGTACACTTTTTGAAACTTTCTAGATCATTCAAGAAATTTTTAGAACTTTCTAGGACATTCTAAGTCGATAATAACATTTTGCGCTCATTTTAGAATTTTTTAGACCATTTCAGAAATTTTGACTTAAAAAAATACCGGTCAAGTGCGAGTCGAACTCGCCCACCGAGGGTTCCGTACAAACCTGTATATATGTGATGTAACCAAAAATTTAAGGTTTTCGGAATTTTTCTTTATATGTGCTATAAAATATTGCTTCATGCCAAATTTCAAGATTCTAAATCGACTGGAAGTACCCTTTAGGTTTTGATTGCCTTGCGAGTAGTTGCGAGTTTGAAAATATGCGGCTTAAATTGCTGTTTCTTTTGATTGCGTTGACATAGAAGTTTGATTTTGTTACAGCTTAAAGGTATTATAGACCTGAGTATTTGCTATGAATTTCAATTTAATACCTCTACGCGTTCATGAGGAAAGGGGTAGTAACTTTAAAATTATTAAAAATATTTTTATTATATGATGTAACTAAAAATTTACGGTTTTCGCAATTTTTCCTTTATCTGTGCTATAAGACGTTGCTTCGTACCAAATTTCAAGATTCTAAGTTCACGGGAAGTACCCTGTAGGTTTTGATTCGAAAATTTGCGGAAATTTGCGGCATAAACGGCTGTATCTTTTGATTACGTTGGCTTAGAAGTTTGATTGTTTTACAGCTCCAAGGGACAATAGACCTGAGTATTTGGTATAAATTTTAGTTTGATACCTCCACGCGTTCCTGAGAAAAAAGGTCTTGACAGACGGACGGACGGGCGGACAACGAAGTGATCCTATAAAGGTTCCGCTTTTTCCTTTTGAGGTGCGGAACCCTAAAAAGGGCAGAAATATTTCTTTTCACCTTTCTTCCACCTACAACCACCCACTTTCACCCACCGCAACTCAACTCCCTTACTCCCATCTGGAGACAAAGGGGTATTTACCACCTCAACAGGAAGTTGATTGGAGTAGGTAGAGATAGAGAAAACCGTGTCTTACATTACATTAGCATCTTATATATGTATTTAGATTCTAAGACTCTTCGATAATGGTGTAACAACCGAAACACGTGTCAGAAACGTTCAATTAAATTTTGTGAAACAAACCAAGTGTTTTTATTAATTTTCTTTTGATTTTTTAGATTACTAAGTACAACTGCTGACTGACTATCTGTGAATGCAAACAACAGATAAATAAGTTTTGTGTTTAGATTCGGTCACAATATCTATGAGTATGAGATTTCTAGCATCTTGTAATTAATAGTTCATTAAAATTAGTCGCTAAAACCGAAATCGACGTTACATTCGAAGTCGTTACAACCAAATTTTCTTCTTAAATTACTCCTTAAATTAAAGGGATTTATGTGTTATGTCGTTACAACCGAAGTCGTTATAAATGAAATCCACCGTATTTAATTAAGCATATTAACATTAAAGAAAAATTCTTGAACACTCGAGTTTTGCAAACATTTTCCATGGGAACCTTTCAGGTCCACACCCACATTCCCTTTGAGTAATCCAAAGTTCGACAGTAATTTATTTATAGTCAGTATTTGGGAGCACACAAATCTTGGGTACAAAAAAAACGAAAGTGGTTGGAAGATTTTTGGAAGATTATCTCAAAAGTTTGCATTTTTATTCATTCATTGGGAAATTTATTTATAAAAAATTATCGGTAAAAATAACAGAAGTATTTATGAACCTCTTCCTCTAAAAAACTCTGAAATATCTGCTCCTGCCTTTCCCGTATTTATTATTATTATTGAAAGCTTTGCTTCATTTCGGGTTATCGTTTTGATATGGGACTCAGGGAACACGTCAATTAATTATCTGAGAAGCTATTCTTTCAATTTGAAACCCTCCCCATATAGTGAGATTTAATTAGAAGTGGTAGGACCCCTCATCCCCACACGTGAAATTTAGCTGCTCTATAGAATGAGTTTTTAAATCAAATAGGAATTACAACAATTCTATTAATAAACAAAATTGACGGGGAGATTTTCAATGGTTCTCTCCCTTTAAAATGAGATTTGATGAGATTTTGGTGGTCTTTTTTAAGACCATATAAGTAAAGGATATCCCATAACTTTAGGTACAGAATTTTCTTGTGGTAAAAAAATGTTGTTAAGGCTCGTTTAAAATAGAAACAATTTCATTAAATTAGTAAACCCTGCAAACCATTTATTAGAGAAAGTCAATAATAAAGATTGATTTTGTAAGGGTTTTTTCTGAGTATAAATAAAAAATGTAATAATCACAATACTGTACAATTTTTAGAGTAATACCTTCCTATTTTTAAATTCTTACTATGCAAGGTGGATATGGTCATTAACTGACCAAATATCCTTAAAGAAAAATGGTCATCAGATTGTTCTACATAATTAATAATTAGTTTTTGCAATAATTTAATAATAAATGAGCATATGAAGACACCATAACTGTTTGTTTATTTTGATTCAAAAATTAAAAGTTACAGCGTTACAGGAAATATAGAAACGAAACCTAGTCTATTTGCATTATTATCTACCTGAAGTATCTCAAGTTACAAAAAATGTTTGGAGTTCAATTTTAATTAGGTATTTGATTTTGTAATCACCGCAACTAGGTATTTACTGTACATCTTCGTTCTTTTTGTTCATCCAACCAATATCAGAGTCCACATATATGTAATTACATCACAATAAAATTTAAAATACATTATCATTGCAAAAATATTCAGTTATTAGGGAAAGAGTGGGTTTCAAAATTGTATATAAGCCTCGCAAATCGTTAATTAAAATCACATTACGTACAATTTCTCGTTCGTTAAAAAGTGCAAGAAAATGAGGACCCAACAGGTATGTAGCTAAAGTATATATTTAGATTGTGAGGAATAAATATAATATAATATAATTGTACCTAATAAAAAAGCGAATTAGAGATGAAAAATTCTGAATTACATTTAGTTTTAATTAAATTTAACGCAATAAAGAAAAAATCCACTTTAATTTAACTTGTATCATTTTTTAAATATATCTACCTAAAGAAAAAATGTTGTCGTCGTTAATTTTTTAGGTCATCATTACGTTATTATCCCTTGCTTATTCGATACACTGCGGAGATGTCACCGATAATGAAGTGTCAGAAGGAAGCAGTTACGGCGGTGGTTCTGAATCTTATTACGGACCACAACAAGCAATCCAATCAGGGATTTCCGGTTCTTACTATTCCGGTCAAGACGTATCAGAATACGCAGCTGGACAAGCTCCAAGTGATACTGTTTCAACAGTAAATCAGCAAGTACCAGTTCCTGTCCCTCAACCAGTCCAGATACCTGTAAACAACCCTGTACCATATCCTGTACCCCAACCGTATCCCGTTAATGTTCCCAGGGCTGTAGAAATCCCTGAACCTGTTCCACAGAGGGTGGAAATACCTAGACCAGTACCAGTAACTGTGACACGTCAGGTACCATATCCTGTACCACAACCGATACAGGAACGGGTACCATATCCTGTACCTTATTCAGTTCCAAAACCTTATCCGGTTGAAGTTCCTCAACCAATTCCTGTGAGGGTTCCGCAGACGATTGTTATCCCACAATTGCAACCAATTGATATCCAGGGAGGTGGAGGAACACTGCAAGGTATGTAATTATTAAGATATGAAGGCCTAAACTGTTTGATTGAAAACCAAGATCAAGAAAGTAATTTTTCTAGTCTTGTGCAATCTTTTGGTCAAAATCTTGATTAAAGAATCTTGATCTTTCTCGGCCCAGTGATGAACATATTGTGACGTGTTCGGTCACAGAAAACACAATTAACAAAACAAAACAACGAGTTTATTTAATTACTAAAATTAATTTGACTACACTACAGTTATGAACAAGTTCGCACAATTTATTTCACTAAAAGTTTCTTTTTAATCGCCGTTCCGGTAGACACTATTTATCGCTCTCTATGAATACTATCGCCTCTATGGTTCGCCTGTATCGCCTATCGATCGCTTTGCATCAGCTGTTACTGTAAACTGTCAACTGACTCGGTGTGAGTGTCTCGTCCGCTTTTATAGTCTTCTCAGCCTTTTTCTAGGGTATTCTACAGCCGTCTAGTAATTCAATTGTTTTCCCATTGATCTTTGCTGGTGTTTTCTAGATGTGTCAGGAAAGCCGAGAATATTCCTTATGTAATCAGGGAAGATGTTCATTAATTATGCTCACACCAACTTAATTGGCAAGTACTCGTAACACTGCCCCCTTCTTAGAATTGATCGTCCCGATCAATGTCTTGACCTTTGTAGGGCGCCAGGCGGTCCAAGTGTACAACTTTCATCTTGGCCTTTGGTCCTCTCTGAATACGGTAGACCACGTCATTCAGTCTTCTGACCACGGTGTAAGGTCCTTCCCAGGCTCGCTGTAGCTTCGGTGAGCGTCCTTTCCGACGGACAGGATTGTAGAGCCACACCTGGTCCCCTTCTCTGAATCCTGTGCTGTTGGCTCTCCGGTCGTACCTGGTCTTCATGCGGTCACTCCCTACTTGGATTTTGTTACGAACGGCTCTATGGATGGTATCGAGTCGTTCCTCTAGCTGCTGTGCGTAGTCGGTAGCTGAAGGTCGCCGATCTTCTGGGTGTCCAAACCGGATGTCCATCGGTAACTTCAGCTCTCTTCCAAATAAAATGCTGGCTGGTGTTCTGCCGGTGGTCTCGTGAACCGCACTTCGATAGGCCAACAGGAACAAAGGTATATGCTGGTCCCAGTCTGTCTGATGATCGTTAACAACCATTTTCAAATTGGTTTCTAGCGTCGCGTTAAACCGTTCGACCATTCCGTCAGATTGTGGATGTAATGGAGTGGTCCTAGTTTTCTGTACTCCTAGCAGCTCACAGACTTCCCGGAATACTGCGGATTCAAAGTTCCGTCCCTGGTCAGAGTGGATCTCCATCGGAACTCCATACCGGCTGATCCATTGGTTGACCAACATTCCAGCGACCGTAGTAGCTTCTTGATTTGGGATTGCGTACACTTCGGGCCATTTGCTAAAATAGTCCATCACTACCAAGATGTACTTATTGCCAGCAGCTGTTGTTGGGAATGGTCCTGCTACGTCCAGAGCTATTCTCTCAAATGGGGCACCAACATTGTACTGTTTCATTCGCCCTCGGCTTCGAGTCTGAGGTCCCTTGGCTGACGCACACGTTGGGCACTTCCTACACCAATTTTCGACGTCTCTTCTACACTTTAGCCAATAGAATCGCTCTCGCACCTTCTCCAACGTCTTTGTTACTCCGAAGTGTCCTCCACCAACACCTCCATGGACTTCTGTCAGCACTTCGTTGACTCTGTTCTTCGGGAGAACTACTTGATGTCGAATTTTAGTTCCGTCAGGGCTTTCCCACACTCTTTTTAGTACCCCATTCTCGACGATGAGTGAATCCCATAAGGCCCAATAGCTCTTCGTGATGGTACTCGTACTACTAACATCTGCCCAGGTAGGTCGTGCTGTTCCTGCCTTTTTCCACCGCAGTATCGGTTTAATGTCTTCGTCGTTATCTTGATCTTTCGCCAGGTCTTCGTTCTGCCAGTGTTCTTCAGGTTCCACCATCGTCTGACAGATCCTTGCCAAGTTGACTGGTTCCTTCTTTTCGGCGGCCATGCAATGTTTGCAGTTCTTCGAGCATGGTCTTCGCGAGAGGGCATCAGCGTTACCATGTTGTTTTCCAGCACGATGCTCGATGCTGAAGTCGTATACTTGTAGCCGCTGTAGCCATCGAGCCAGTTGTCCTTCTGGGTTTTTAAATTGCAGCAGCCATTTCAGGGACGCATGGTCTGTCCTTAGCAGGAATTTTCGTCCGTAGAGATACTTATGGAAATGTTCGAGAGTTTTGACGACTGCCAGCAATTCTCTACGGGTCACGCAATAATTTCGCTCCGGCTTTGACAGTGCCTTACTGAAGTAGCCAATGACTTTCTCTTTTCCTTCCTGCATCTGCGACAGTACACCACCAATTCCTACATTGCTGGCATCCGTATCGACAATGAAGTCTGTGTCGAACTGTGGGTACGTCAGTATTGGGGCTTGAGAAAGGGTAGACTTCAATGTTTCAAAAGCTTGCTGACATCGTTCTGACCATTGGAAAGGGACACCATCCTCTGTTAACTTGTGGAGCGGTCGAGCTATATCTGCAAATCCCTTTACGAATCGTCGGTAATAGGAACACAGCCCCAAAAAGCTTCTCAAGTCGTGTTGGTTCTTCGGGACAGGCCAACTTCTCACAGCTTCAGTCTTGTCAGGATCAGTTCTTATTCCTTCCGAGGTGATAACGTGGCCAAGATATTTCACCTCCTTACAAAACAGATGGCATTTCTTGGGACTGAGTTTCAACTTGGCTGCTGAAAGCTTCTTGATCACATCTTCGACATTCTGGAGGTGGTCTTCGAATGTCTTTCCCAGTACTATCACGTCGTCTAGGTACACCAGACAAACCTTCCAATTGAGCCCTTGTAGCACATTTTCCATAAGTCGCTCGAAGGTGGCGGGAGCGTTACATAGTCCAAATGGCATAACGTTAAAGTGCCACAGCCCGTAACCAGTCGTGAATGCGGTCTTCTGCTTGTCTTGTGGATCCAGTTCAACTTGCCAGTATCCACTCTTCAAATCTAACGTTGAAAACCATTTGGCACCAACCAAGCTGTCAAGGGTGTCGTCGATTCTGGGTAAGGGATAGCTGTCCTTTAAAGTTACGTCGTTGAGCTTCCTGTAGTCAACGCAGAACCTGGTCGATCCATCCTTCTTCCTAACCAACACTATCGGAGAAGCCCAAGCACTTTGTGATGGTTCGATTACCCCCTGCTCTTCCATGTTCTTCACCAGGTTGTTGACTTCTTCTTGCTTAGCCCATGGAACTCTTCTAGATGGTTGTTTAATAGGACGAGCTGATCCCGTGTCTATACGGTGGTATGTCAGATTCGTTCTCCCAAAGTCGTTGTCAGAGAGGGCGAAGACGTTTCGATACTTGCTGAGTAGTTCTTCGAATTTTCTAATTTGGTCGCTGTTAAGGTTTGTGGCCGAACGCTGCACTAAGTCTCGAAGAACGGTTGGAAGTGGTTCGCTCTCTGCCATTGAGGGTTCAGCTTCAACTTCGCACTGGAGGATGGACACCACGGGTTCAAGGACTCCTACTTCCATTCCTTTACACACTTTCTGTTCGAAGTCCTTCAAATTGACCACTCTGACAGATGCGTTCGGCGTCCCAGTTCGAATCAGTGTTCGTCCTATCAGTATGGCTTTCTGTGTCAAATCCGGGTTTTTGGCTTCTACTATCCCCACCAAACCATCCGCACCTTCGCCGTCGATGTTTATTTTGAGAACTACCTCGGATCTAGCAGGTAGTAACCGGTCTTCTGCAACGATGACCTTTCGAAGACCGTACTCTTTGGTGGGGTTTGTCATCACCAACTCTTCCTTGCCGATGCGTAAAATGCCGGAGCCCAAATCCAGATTAATTTTGTTTCGTTCAAGAAGATCCAATCCAATGATCACGTCGTCGGCGACATCGGCTACCAGTGCCCTGTGTCGAAGGCATACTTCTCCCAATCTCAATTCGATATCGCATTCTCCTCTAATCGGCGCTGTTTCTCCGGTAACCGTGGTCAAACGTAGCTTCCTCTGCAGGGGACGGATTCTCCACTCGTTAACGATGTTCGGCCGGATTATGGTCTTAGAAGCTCCCGTATCGACCACCATTCTAACCTTCTTGTTGTTGATGTGACCTTCGACGAATAAGGACTTGCTTCCGTTTAGTTGGGAAACGACGATTTCTGCTGGGGCTTGGTGGGGAGAAGCCAACTTGCGCCCCTCAAAGTTGGCTGATCTTAGTTTCCCGACTGCTGTCGGTCCGCACGGCGTTCTTCGGCCGGGCAGTCTCGCCGTAAATGTCCGTGCCTTCCACATTCCCAGCACCTTGATCTTCCTTTGTTTTTGTCACAGTCTCGGGAAAAGTGACCGACCTTCCCGCATTCCCAACATTTGGCCGATTCTCTCTTGTCGTTGATGGTAGTCTTCTTGACAGTTTCGACGCATTCTTTAATCAGCCTCGTAACTTCATTCTTGTATTCGTCGTCTTCAACAGCTGTTTGGCGTACACGCACGTGGCCCTTGGAAGCTTGTTTTGCAGCTTCGAATTCTAAGGCGTGCGCCAGTGCGTCACTCGCAGTCTTATGGCGGGCCAAACGGAGAACTTGCTGTAAGTCGGTGTCCCTCACGCCATCGACGAATGTTTGGACTGCTAGCTGGTCTGCGAAGTCCTGCGGAGCGGTAGGATAGGCCAATCTAACTAGACGTTCCACATCGGCCTCGAACTCCTGTAGATTTTCTGATGTCCTCTGATTGCGACACTTTAGTTGGGTTTGGTACACTTGTTGTAAATGTTTGTCGCCATATCTCATTTCAAGTCGCTCTAGCAGCGCAGAGAAGTCTCGTTGTTGGTGCTCTGGAATACCTTGAAGGACATCCAATGCTTCTCCTCGCAGAGCTATGACCAGCGCCGTTGCTTTCTCAAAATCGTTCCAGTTGTTTGCTTCTGCCGCTGCCTCGAACTGTCGTTTGTATACAGACCAGCAAACTTTTCCGTCGAAAGTCGGTGGTTTAATTCTAATCGTCTTAGCAGTGTCTTCGGACTTTACTTCACTAGCCGGTCTAGTGTTCTCGAACTTCTGTCTCATCTTCTCTACTTCCTTTTGTACTTCTTCTTTCAACTGATCTCTTAGTTTCTCTTGTGTCGTCTCTAATTCTTGTCGTACTTCCTTTAATTCTTCTTGCACTTCTACTCTGACTTCCTTTAACTCTTCTTGCACTTCGGTTCTGACTTCTTTTAACTGTTCTTTCAATCCTTCCTGCTCAATTTTTATTGCTCTCATATCTTCAATCAATTTTTCTTGACCTGCCTTAATTTCTACTTGGCCCGCCTTCATTTCTTCTTGTGCTAATTTCATTTCGTCCTGTCCAGCTTCCATTTTATTCTTCAATTCTTCCTGGCCTGCCTTTATTTCTTCCTGGCCTGCCTTCATCATTTCCATTAAAGCCTTTATTTGTTCTTCCATTATTGCTGATTGTTTTCTTGTTACTGGCATAAGGCTTCAAAATTCTTCTTCTCTTCGGACCTCTACTACGATTTGTCGCGCTAACTTTCTTCGGGAATCTTCAATTCCCTTACTATCCCACTCCTGACACCAAATGTGACGTGTTCGGTCACAGAAAACACAATTAACAAAACAAATCAACGAATTTATTTAAGTACTAAAGTTAATTTGATTACACTACAGTTATAAACAATTCTGCACAATTTATTTCACTAAAAGTCTCCTTTAATCGCTGTTCCGGTAGACACTATCTATCCCTCTCTTTGACACTATCGCCTCTATGACACTATCGCCTCTATGGTTCGCCTGTATCGCCTATCGATCGCTTTGCATCAGCTGTTACTGTAAACTGTCAACTGACTCGGTGTGAGTGTCTCGTCCGCTTTTATAGTCTTCTCAGCCTTTTTCTAGGGTATTCTACAGCCGTCTAGTAATTCAATTGTTTTCCCATTGATCTTTGCTGGTGTTTTCTAGATGTGTCAGGAAAGCCGAGAATATTCCTTATGTAATCAGGGAAGATGTTCATTAATTATGCTCACACCAACTTAATTGGCAAGTACTCGTAACAATATCTTGGACTATAAATTTTAATGTTTAAATGTTAATAACCAAAACCCAGCGAGGTGTACAACACAAAATCAAGAGTTTCTTGAAATTAATTAATTAAACTGGGGTCAGGACAAACATTTCTTTATAGGATACATTAAAATTCTTTTTTTTATCGGCATTTTTCTGTTGATCTGGTTTTGAGTCAAGACAAGACAAGACAAGACAAGAATTCTTGTAGGTAAATCAAGAGTTGCGTGAAACCCCCGTAAATTAAATTGGGGTAAATGCAAACATTTCTTTATAAGGCACATTATAATTCTGTTACCTGTGTCTCGATTTTTACATCAGTACTGTTGTTTTGATTTTTATTTAACCTAAGACAAGTGTTCTGGAACATCAGGAGTTTCGTGAAACCTTAGTTATTTTTAATAAATCAAATGGGGATGAGGGTCACTATTGTGTTCTGTTGTTTTGTATACTAAAATACCAATTTTATTTTATACTTGTTAGGCGGAAGTTCAGTATATTCCGACGCAAATGGACAAACGGTCTCACATACGTCTACATATCATCTTGCTGGTGCGAAGAGTTCATCCACGATCGTCTTGGGACCAAAACATCATTATTAATGTAAAGTATGTACGAAAACTGAAACTGTTTTATGACTACATACGTGATATTTATCATAATAAATAAAAAAATATATATATACAAGAAAATACGTTGGTTGTTAAAAAAGTATTACGAATTGTAGAGGCTGATACGTGTTGAAACTCCATATTAATAAGTTAAATAAAAGACACACTTTTTTGAGTTTCAAAGTTTATTTGAAAAAGTACCATCATCCACCTGATGAAGCCACTGTGTGGTGAAACTATAGTCGTGGTACTTTTTCAAATAAACTTTGAAACTCAAAAAAGTGTGTCTTTTATTTAACTTATTAAGAAAGTATTATAAATATTTTTAACCTATAGAAGTTTACCATATTATAAAAAGATTAAATTGGGTTTCGTAAAGGGAGAAGGAATGGATTCATATTATTATATTTCTAATTTATAATTTCAATATGAATAGCTGTTTAAAAGAAAACATAAGGTTTCGTTCAGGGGGTTGTACAGTGACATTTCTAATTGAAGGATATTTTCTTCTATCTACCTTCTTGGTTTTTGGTATCAAATCTTAAGGGAATATTTTCATATTTCGTCTTTCTGCTTCTATTTTTTTTAATTATATATCACCCTCATTATCTAATATATTTTTATAAAATTTTATATGCATATTCAGTAGGTCTGAGAATCGGCTTACTATCTATTTTTCATACGTCTAAGGATAAGGATTGTCCACCCCTAACTTTTAATTTTTTGGACAAAATTTTTTATATTAATTTTTTTATGATTTGACATTAAAAAATACATATAATCCTCAATTTTCATCCTTCTACCACCAACCCCCATTTTTTAATAGCGATATTACGTAGTACTGTAATAATCTTCAACTCTCAGTGGTCGATAACTGATCAATTATTATCAATCGATTAGTCATCCCCGCCAGGCGTCTACTGATGTCACTACTCACCCAGCAAACAGCACGCACGGAGTGGGGATGAGAATGAAGCAGATTTTTTTAGAATGTTACAGGGAGTTCAAATATGTTCTAATAAGTAAAAGAATGTTTTATTATAACGTTTCAGAATGATTTGGCAATGTTCAAGAATGTTCCAGAATCTTGAAGATCATTCAAGAATGTTTCAGAATGTTAAAAAAAAGTTAGAAAATGTTTTGAATCATTATGGGATGTTCTGGATAGTTCTAGATTCGCTAATATTCTAGAATGTTCCATCAAACGGGTAAATATGTATATTCTTACCCGGACAACGCCGGGTATTGCTGCTAGTATTAAATAAAAATATAAATTAGTTTTAAAAAAGCGAACATGATTATTTTATTATTATTTCCAATCTACCTATTTGATGTCCAATTATAGAGGGTTCATTTTTACGTTTCACCTTCTGCTTTATTTATTATACTTTTTTAGCTTTCTGCCACCTTCTTCAAGAAAATTGTTCAATTTAATACAAGTTAGGGGTGTTTCTGAGTGAAAATAGGAACCTTGGAACACTGAATAATCCTCATCTGAACAATTGTCTGGTTTTTCAACGTCAAAGTTCAAAAGTGAAGGGGAAATGTGTGATTGTCAGCTTTAGGGAAATGTTCTGAGCATTTTCACATCTACTCAACTCAGTAACGGGTAAATTGTTAATAACTTCAGTATAAGGAAGCGAAAGTACGTACAGAAAGTGAAATTACGTTTTCTTACTAAACTATAAATCTGGATAAAGAAGACCTAAAATGACCAGTACGATTTCTTTTAATGGAAAGGCTTTTTATAATTACAGTAAATTTTAAAATTCAAGATCTTTTGGTGAAAATTTAATATAACAAGCAATTTTTTCTGTCGGTGGAAGGATGGTGTACAGAGGGCTGTCACCTTATAAAGAAAGTCAAAAAAATATTGAATAATTCCTGTTCCCTTAACAAATACGAGTACGGAACTCCCCCTTCTTTATAAGAAAGATATATTTCTTCTAAAATGAAAACAATTCAAAATAATAATTAAAGACCAATACCTAATATTACAAAAGCGATATATGGTCAATTAGAGATGCCAACTTTATTTAATAGCATTGGGGAAAAATTCTGACCCAGGACTGCAATCTAACAAATTGAAACAATTTTAATGTTTTCTTGCTTGTAGAGATGGTGAAGGCATCGTTCTAATATTCTGTTCTTTTTACAAGAAAAACCAATACCCAATAAAAAAATTTTTAAACAATTTTCTACCCCCTAAGAAATACGCGTCTGGAAGATTCCCCGCCCCCCCTTTCCATTTTTTGTTGCATTGCATTGAATTGCAACTAATTGATATCCAGTGAGGCGGAGGAACACAACAAGGTATGTAATTATTAAGATCTAAAGGTCTTTCTAGAGTCCCCCCTTTCATTTTTTGTTAAAATGTTCCAGTTTTATCAGTGATCGTGGCGACTTTTCGTTTAATACGAAACGTCGAATGTCGAAACAGCCTATCCCTTTAATAGAATTGAACCGGTCTATCCGCTTTAGACATGCACAGTGTTAAAAACTGTCCGTCGAGGCAGGAGGTGGTGGGAGTTGACGTCGCTGCTAGCAATGGTGGTAGGGGGTTCGGTTGGGACGTTGCGTTGGGACCGCACCACCAGAGGAGCGAATGCGAGGCGCCTCCGCCTGGCTTGACACGGGATATTTGTATGGGACGTTTCGAATACAAAAAATTTACGAATTAGGGTAAATGTTTTTATTATTATTACTACTACACTTACGTTTATTGCGAGAGTGAAACTTAATTTTAATAAAGTAGATTTTTAATGCGTTTCTACAAACATATTAATTTCTGAAGTTTTGATAATTCTCTAATGGGCCATTTTCATACACCATGTAAACTTTATATACCGAACTTCTATTTAACAAAAAAAACCTAGAATATAGAAATTGCTAAGGTTTACATTGTTATCTATATATTGATACACTCTATAAAGCGTAATAACCACTCTCAAAAGCATCCTTACAGAATCCTTGGACTTCTGATAAATAGAGATATTATTTATTTGTTCGTTACAAAAGATATTTATAATAAAATAATTATTTTTGATTATTCAAATTTGTGTAGTATCCATCAAAATTTATCATGTTCAGGGGGGGGGGGGGGTTCGGTTTTTGTGACGTAATATTTACAGGGGGTCACAGAAAGTGTGACACAGCGGTACAACCGGGGGGAGGGGGTCAAAAAAGCCAATTTAATGTGACACACTTTATGAACAGCTCCATTCGTAAAATTAAATTGTTTTTTTAACACGGCAATATATTAATAAAAAATAAAACTATAACAGAAAATTCATTAATACGAGCCAAAATTGTGCACTGGTTTATTTTTTATTAATTATGTGCAGTTTTAGACAAACGTTTGTCAAATTTTGTTACAAAATGAAAAATAGTTTAAGTACACTAAATTTTCTTTAAAACATGCTTTACTTCAAGGATTTTGTGAGGGAGGATCTTGACTCAAAATTGATCATAAGCGCTTTTTGTGTTTTTGTTTGTTTCATGCTTGTTCCATATATTTTTTTAATTACCATAGCAGCAAATATGTATCTACCTAATTGTACAGTAAAGTAAAGCATTCAGTTCTTATAAACAAAAATAGGGAACACAAAAATTATTTAATATATTAATGTTCTTTAAACGATATACTAAACTTATTTTAATCGCCATCTAATTATCATGTACTGCTATTTCTATACAATAGGTAGGTATGCCCACGACATTTTCAGAAATTGTTAATGATAATTTCCTGGTACAAAATACTGCATGGATTTTAAAAATAATTTTGAACTTATCGGAATCGAATTATATACTTATACTCAACTATCCTTCAGATAATATCAAACAGAAATATTTCATTTTGTAAGGAAAATTGCACAAAATTTTACAAAGATTTAGTTTTTAATGTTCTGGAATTCCAAATATTGTTTGGTGCTCTTTTTGTGAAACATCTTTTAAAAATTAATCACAAATAAACCACAGGGGAAGATTAACGCGCATTAATGAACAATCTTGTTTTTTGCATATTATTTGTTATTAATTTTTTAATTTTGTATAGCGAAATTGAAGAGGAGCCTTTTGTTAAAGAAAATTCTATTGTGTGGTTTTAATTTTGACTAAATTATGTGAAAAAAGGTTATCGACGTAATATCTAATATAAAATTCTCGTGTCACAATGTTAGTTACCATACTCCTCCGAAACGGCTTGACCGATTTTTATCAAATTTTATGTGCATATTCAGTACGTCTGGAAATCGGATTTTATCTACTTTTCATACCCCTAAGTGATAAGGGTTGTTCACCCCTAACTTTTTCTTTATTTTTTGGACAAAATTTTTTATTTTTATTTTTTGATGATTTGGCATTAAAAAATACATACATATAACCCTTAATTTTCACCCTTCTATCACCAACCTCCATTTTTTAATAGCGATATTAGTACTGTAATAATCTTCAACTCTCAGTGGTCGATAACTGATCAATTATTATGAATCGATTAGTCATCCCCGCCAGGGGTTTACTTATGTCACTACTCACCCAGCAAACAGCACGCACGGAGTGGGGATGAGAATGAAGCAGATTTTTTTAGAATGTTACAGGCAGCTCAAATATGATCTAATTGTAAGAAGTAAAAGAATGTTTTATTATAACATTTCAGAATGATTTGGCAATGTTCAAGAATGTTTCAGAATGTTAAAAAAAGTTAGAAAATGTCTTGAATCATTATGGGATGTTCTGGATAGTTCTAAATTCGCGAATATTATAGAATGTTCCATCAAACGTGTATAATATATTCTTACCGGGGCAACTCCGGGTATTGCTGCTAGTAATATATAGTATTTTAATCGGATCCTTCGCTGTATTTTATTCATATCTTAGGACAGGGATGGCGAACCATTGGCATTCGTGCCACAAGTGGTACGTTTGAAAATTTTGATGGCACGCACAAAAACAAAAATTTTTTTTAAGTTATATTTTTTAATAGATGTGAATTAAAAATTATTAATCTACACTTAATTTATAGTTTATGATATAAATTTGTAGTACTGAATACCTGTCTTAGTATGTTAACTAGAACCGTCAAATTATACATTTTATTATTAAAATATCGTATTAATTCTTTCGAAGTATATACAGATGCGCATTAGATAAAAATTTTTGCGTATCCAGTTTCGCCGTCTTAAGGTATTTGAATGTTGTTGCTGTCGCAGCGCTCGAATCAAAATTTATTTTATGTCATGATACAATACTATTTGAAAAATTAAATTTAAAAGTCCTTGAGTGGTTAAATTTTAATGAAGTAGAAATAGAATTAGTTGAATTTCAGTCAAGTACCATATAGAACCAAAAATTTGTTGATTTAAGAAATGATTTAGAAATTATTGAAAGTAATCGATTATTGAATAAAATAAATAAAATTGCAGAAGATGAAATTCCAACTACACATGGAATTCAGTTCCTGACACGTTTAATTGTTTAAAACTTTAATAATATTAGCAAAGGCAATTTTATCAATATTTTCATCGACGTGGGCATGTGAATCTCTATTTTCAGAATTAAATTTTATAAAAAATAAATATAGGAATAGAATGACGGATGAGTCGAGCTCTGCATGCGTACTGTTGAAATTAACTAAATATGAACCAGATATTAAATCTTTATCATCTTGTGTACAGCAACAAAAATCACATTAAAAACAATCTTTTTAACGTGAATTTTGTTTCCAGCATATTGCTTTTTGTAAAACATTGATTAATAAAAAATTGTTTAAAGATGAATTGCTTTTGTTTATTTGTTTAATTATACTTACGTATAGTTTCACCACGCTAACATTTCGAATGAAATTTTATTGTGGCACGTTACCTATTTAAAAAAGAATTTTTATGACTTTATGACACGGACATCAAAAAAGGTTCGCCATCCCTGTCCTAGGATATAGTGTGATCATCTTCGTTGAATAAAAATATTTTTCTAATTAATAATTTTGCGGCATGCAAAGCTTGTTCAACGTTTGGTGTTGGCTCAAGATCATCCGTTTCGCATTCTTGATCGTCTTGTTTCTCCTCATTTTTCCTCACTGAATCAATAATTTCTTCGCTATTGAGAGTGGCTGTTACACTTTATATAGTGCATCAATATACAGATAAAAATTTAAACCAAACAAACTATAGTCATTTCTACGTTTTTGAGTTCTTCGTTAAGTGGAAGTTTTCTACATATAATAGAGTTCACAATGTTTTACTTTCGTCAAATGATTCAAAATGGGCCATTTTTAAATGCTATGTATTTATTTATTTATTAATAACCACATACGGGGGTAACTAATAAAATTTAAAAATTAGAAAACTTCATGGACAATTTATACTTCGATCTGTTTATATATGTACATTGTACATATATTATATACATACTAGTGTAGTTCTTGCAAATGTATGTACATATATAATCATATCTGCATACACTATACATAATATAATACAATACACATGTGTTGTGTAACTTCGTCACGCTGTCTGTGTCCCAACTGACTAAATAATATTATGATCAATACAATGATATTTTCATCGACTTTTGTTTTCCGTTTCATTAAAATGCAAATTCTTACTACCTTGAAAGAAATACTCGACAAGTCGCGAACAGGCCGAAGCTATTGCATAATTATATACATACGTCATTTCTATTATTACCTGATTCACTCCAAAATTAGTTTTAAATTTTTACCTGAAATCTAAATTAATACACAAATATGTAATTTTAAATGAAGATGAATAAAATAAAAAGATGGAATTGTGGTAGGATTATTAAAACTAGAGAAGGTAGGTAGGTTAACAGAGTGGGTTAAAAATTTTCTTTTTTAGAAAAAAACCTAGAGCAATGCCAAAAATATTGGTCTCTTTTTTTTTTGTAAAATAAGGATTTTGATTTTTTCCCAAGAATCCAGGAATTCTGGACACTGATTTAATACCGTAAAATATTTTACAAAACCATAATAAAATTATTACAAAAAGGACTTTACTGTAATATTAAATCAATATTCAAAAGAAAAACTACATAATTTAATTTCAATTCACTCAAGAGATCTCTTCTTAAAATAGAGCCCAATATTTCCATTGATACTCATTTTTCTTCTAAAGAAGGGCTGTTAACCCATTTTAATAATCTAAAGATAAATCTAATATGAATTTGTATGGGGTTATTGTGGATAAAATTTGAATACTTCTTTTGAATTATTCCATTCTTATTCTGCAAATTTCAACAACGCCAGTTCAGTCCTAAACAATTTCTCATATGGTACATAGAACACGCCAACAACCAACCAACCAACGTGATGAAAGTCATGTAGTTTCGCAAGTCTTGTCAGCTGGACAATATCGTAACTACAAAAGAGTTGCTATGTATATATATTAACAAAAGCTCCTGGCGAAATTAACTACGGTGCCTTTAATATTACTTCAGCTGAAAAAAGGAAAACATTCTTACTGGAGACAGGATCCTATATAATAACAAACAAAAAAAACATAATGAGAACTTTATCATTTCTTTCTCATTTTGTGAACTGTACAGTTTTCAGCATAGGGTTTGTATTCATTTTTAAGGATAAAATTCTGTGGTTGTATTAAAGCTAATGGGGAACTAACTATAAGGAATGATGAAGATAAATCTTAAATCAAGCAGTATAGTCTAATAAGTTTAATCTCTATGATAGCAATCTAAATAATTTCATGGTATATTCCCATCAGCTCCTTTTTCTGGTGGGTGAGATGTCCCTCTGAGCCATAATCTTATGATGCAAAGTAGGAGGGCAGAGGGGAAGACCCTTTTCAGCTGCCTTTGGAAATCATGGCAACAAGTGGGAGATTTGATGGTGGTTGAGGAGAGACAAACGAGATGGATGAAATGAAATCAGAAGAAGAGTAAAGAGTTTCTGTAAAATTGTCAAATGCAAGGACATAGCCCGAATTTTGTCGAAAGGGGGGACAATTTTCAAAACAAAAAGTACAGAATAAAACTAAAAGTATTACAAAAACAAGGGTTATATATAAGTTTAGCGCAAGGCCCCTCTGCTGCTCTCTGTCTACGCTTTTGGTCAAATAAAACTACAAAAAAAAGTTTATTACAAAAAGCGTGATTAAAGTTGAGAGCCTGCATAGTCTCCAAAAAGGCCCAAGAAGTTGTAATGATAGTAGAATGTATTGTCAATACAGTGGCGGATTTACACATTTGCCGCCCGTAGGCTATTCAAAATTTGCCGCCCCTACTGACACCTGCAATTGTATACCCTAATTCACAATTAATTTTTTGTCAATGAAATTGCAACTTTGTGATTGTATTATATTTTTATAAGACTAATCAACAAATGTTGATACGAATTCATTAGGATTAATAATGTAACAATGTTAAGAAGAACTTTCGTTGAATGGATATTTACAGCTTTTATTCTTTACAATATTATCATTAGATATTGTTTTTTTTTTTTTAATTATCAACATTCTAAGAAATGTATAATATTCATGAAATTCTGTGCAACAATATGCAATTTTTTACGTGTAAATTTATTAAATTTTTATTCTACACTCAAACAGGTTGTTAATATCATCAGAAATATCAATAGAAAAGTATTAATTTTCCACATATATATCTATATAGATAATATTTGTTATTGTTATTTTTAAGCAATTGTTTTCGGATCCCGTTTCTCTTCGAATAGATACATATATTTAAGTGGTGAAACATATTACACATTAATTGATTAGTGTGGATGGACCTAAAAAAAAATTATGGCAATAACTAATTAAAAAAATAGGTAAAAATACTAAATTTAAAATGTAATACTTAAACTCTATTGGAATATTTAAAACATTCAAAATCACAATAGTATATTTTATAAATAAGCGTTTAGTAATTTTTCATAACAGACGTTACTGTATAGCACTAAAATATTGTAATTTTTGTTGATTTTTTGAGCCTCGTTTTTGTAAAGCGCCATAAAGTTATAAAAATTCTTTTTTAAATAGGTAACGTGCCACAATAAAATTTCATTCGAAATGTTAGCGTGGTGAAACTATACGTAAGTATAATTAAACAAACAAACAAAAGCAATTCATCTTTAAACAATTTTTTATTAATCAATGTTTTACAAAAAGCAATATGGCTAGAAACAAAATTCACGTTAAAAAAAAATTGTTTTTAATGTGATTTTTGTTGCTGTACACAAGATGATAAAAATTTAATATCTGGTTCATATTTGGTTAATTTCAACAGTACGCATGCAGAGCTCGACTCATCCGTCATTCTATTCCTATATTTATTTTTTATAAAATTTAATTCTGAAAATAGAGATTCACATGCCCAGGTCGATGAAAATATTGATAAAATTGCGTTTGCTAATATTATTAAAGTTTTAAACAATTAAACGTGTCAGGAACTGAATTCCATGTGTAGTTGGAATTTCATCTTCTGCAATTTTATTTATTTTATTCAATAATCGATTACTTGCAATAATTTCTAAATCATTTCTTAAATCAACAAATTTTTGGTTCTATATGGTACTTGACTGAAATTCAACTAATTCTATTTCTAATTCATTAAAATTTAACCACTCAAGGACTTTTAAATTTAATTTTTCAAATGGTATTGTATCAGGATATAAAATAAATTTTGATTCGAGCGCTGCGACAGCAACAACATTCAAATAAACCCTTTAAAAAGGCGAAACTGGATACGCAAAAAATTTTTTTTCTAATGCGCATCTGTATATACTTCGAAAGAATTAATACGATATTTTAATAATAAAATGTATAATTTGACGGTTCTAGTTAACATACTAAGACAGGTATTCAGTACTACAAATTTATATCATAAACTATAAATTAAGTGTAGATTAATAATTTTTAATTCATTTCTATTAAAAAAGATAACTTTAAAAAAAAATTTTGTTTTTGTGCGTGCCATCAAAATTTTCAAACGTGCCACTTGTGGCACGAGTGCCAATGGTTCGCCATCCCTGCTCTAGCCTATTCAGCCTGCTGGTAACTCTGCCAGTGTATCAATAAGAAATCTACATCTCGTTTTCATCAAAGCCTTCAAACATTCAAAATCTTGTGTACTATACCTACGAGCCCCAATTACTAAAAATTTAAGAATCAATACGACGTTTCGACTTCTTTTACTTTCTTTAAGTACTATCAATAGTTAAGTATATACTTGTATTTATGAAAACATCATATAAATTGTTTAACACGTAAAAATATATCACGTCTAAAATTAGTTTCAACTCAATAATAAAAGTCTAAAAAGTCTAATGGCCAGTTATTGCAATTGGAAAATAACTGATAAGGGAGTATTTTTATATTTTATTGCACTAAAAGGTGTGTATTTATTTTCTGAGCTGAAACAACATTGTGAATTAAAATGATAAAATATTATTAGATTAATATAAAACAATTAAATATTCAAACATTTAGTTATTAGGACTCGTTTAGGTAATTTAATTTTTATTTTTTTACATTGCAGCTACTGATTAAATAATATAAAGCCAAAAAGACAGAGTAATATAGTTGCGAAAATTTTTTTAAGACCTAGGAAATTATTACTCATTTATTTGTGATGTTTAAGGTATATTTTAATCGAAAACATAAAAGTATCTTAAAGCCTATAAAAGTTGAAAGAGAGATTAAACTAAAATGTTAAAAGGCATCTATTAAGATTTGAATTTTCTAAGAAATAGGCAATAAAAAAGTTTCCCATATGCTTTAGGAACTATAACAACATTTAACATCTGCCAGATGCTGTCTATACGTAGATATAATTTTTTTGCTCTCTCAAATCGTACACTTCGATTTTTAAAATAAAAACATTCTCACTGTGTGAACCAGTAGTGGAAGTAAGTATTAGTAGGTTTATTCAGAATTGGACAAAGGCAGTTTGCTTTAGTATTACCTACTCGTATTATTATCATTAATATGATGGTCTAAAACTGGAACACCAACAAGTGCTTGTTCAGCCACTTCTGTCGACAGTAAAGTTGGGTACTTTAGACGGGCAGTCAGTCGTGAGGTCAACGTATAATTGTTTTTGATAGGTAAGTCCAGTAGCTTGATAGGCCTAATACAATTTTCTCGTTATTGTCTTTTGAGTATGTGTACTGTGACTGTGGTTATCTCTAAACAATTTCTAATCAGAACCAATTTATACATATGTATAATTAATTAAATTAGATATATGTATGCCTATCTCACTAAAATTATAATTGAGGTGGTACTTTTGCGTATTTTGATTTATTTTAAGTATTGTGCAAGGAAAATTATATGTATCAATTGAGAGGGACATTTTTATTAGATATTCTATAACCATTTTACTATTAAAAGCACCTCAGTGTTTTGGCTCTTGATTCAAGATTGTGGAATTAAACTAAATAAAAAATTAAATCAAAAATTTAACCCCACACGTTTTGACATCCCAAAAATATAAAAAAATTGGCTTCGTTCTCGAGAGACAGAGAGAGAGAGAGAGAGAATCGCAAATTTTATTCGATTAACTTACCGTCAGCAATTATTTTAAATAAACTCAGAGCCCAAACATAAAAATCCTACAAAACTCTCACAAAAAGAGGTCCAAGTATTCTTGGTTAATATGTTTTACTTTTCGAACCCCCAACTACATTTTAAAAACCAATACCTTCGCATTTCCAGTTACTTCGAAAAGTAAAATGAGAGGATCGAAGATCTTTAAAAAACAAATTGTAAAGTCATTTTATAAAGCAATTCTTTTACTGGGCCACCATTACCAGTTCAGAAAAAGACGAAGTCAATTTTCAATTATAAATCACAAAATTTTGTCAATGTCTGAGCTCCAATTACATTTTAAAATCAATAGAACGATCAGTTTCTTTGTAAATCACCAAGTATTTATGGATATGACTTTGAGTATACCATAGAGGCTTGTATTAAACCATAAGAGTTTCAAATACATTAAAAGGTTTGATGAACTTTAAAGAAAGACTACCAGTACGCTTTAAGGGCTTAAATCAAACCTTCAAAGGCCTGAAAGAACTTGAAGCCAATTTCCAATTAGAAATCACAAAATTTTGTCATTGTTTGAGCTCCAATTACATTTTAAAATCAATAGAACGATCAGTTTCTTTGTAAATCACCAAGTGCTTATGGATATGACTGAGTATACCACAGGGACTTGTATTAAATCATAAGAGTTTCAAATACATCAAAAGGTTTGAAGAACTTAAAAGAAAGACTACCAGCACACTATAAGGGCTTAAATCACACCTTCAAAGGCCTAAAACAACTTGAAGCCAATTTCCAATTAGAGATCACAAAATTTTGTCATTGTCTGAGCTCCAATTACATTTTAAAATCGATAGAACAATCACTTACTCTGAATAGCACCAAGTACTTGTGGATAGGACTTTGAGTATACCATAGAGGCTTGTATTAAATCATAAGAATTTTAAATACATCAAAAGGTTTGAAGAACTTTAAAGAAAGACTACTAGCACACTATAAGGGCTTAAATCAAACCTTCAAAGGCCTGAAAGAACTTGAAGTCAATTTTCAATTAGAGATCAGAAAATTTTATCATTGTCTGAGCTCCAATTACATTTTAATATCAATAGAACGATCAGATACTTTGTTAGCACCAAATACTTGTGGATAAGACTTTGAGTATACCACAGGGACTTGTATTAAATCATAAGAGTTTCAAATACATCAAAAGGTTTGAAGAACTTTAAAGAAAGGCTACCAGCACACTATAAGGGCTTAAATCAAACCTTCAAAGGCCTAAAAGAACTTGAAGTCAATTTCCAACTAGAGATCACAAAATTTTGTTATTGTCTGAGCTCCAATTACATTTTAAAATCAATAGAACGATCAGTTTCTTTGTAAATCACCAAGTATTTATGGATATGACTTTGAGTATACCATAGAGGCTTGTATTAAACCATAAGAGTTTCAAATACATTAAAAGGTTTGATGAACTTTAAAGAAAGACTACCAGTACGCTTTAAGGGCTTAAATCAAACCTTCAAAGGCCTGAAAGAACTTGAAGCCAATTTCCAATTAGAAATCACAAAATTTTGTCATTGTTTGAGCTCCAATTACATTTTAAAATCAATAGAACGATCAGTTTCTTTGTTAGCACCAAATACTTGTGGATAAGACTTTGAGTATACCACAGGGACTTGTATTAAATCATAAGAGTTTCAAATACATCAAAAGGTTTGAAGAACTTTAAAGAAAGGCTACCAGCACACTATAAGGGCTTAAATCAAACCTTCAAAGGCCTAAAAGAACTTGAAGTCAATTTCCAACTAGAGATCACAAAATTTTGTTATTGTCTGAGCTCCAATTACATTTTAAAATCAATAGAACGATCAGTTCTTTGTAAATCACCAAGTATTTATGGATATGACTTTGAGTATACCATAGAGGCTTGTATTAAACCATAAGAGTTTCAAATACATTAAAAGGTTTGATGAACTTTAAAGAAAGACTACCAGTACGCTTTAAGGGCTTAAATCAAACCTTCAAAGGCCTGAAAGAACTTGAAGCCAATTTCCAATTAGAAATCACAAAATTTTGTCATTGTTTGAGCTCCAATTACATTTTAAAATCAATAGAACGATCAGTTTCTTTGTAAATCACCAAGTGCTTATGGATATGACTTTGAGTATACCACAGGGACTTGTATTAAATCATAAGAGTTTCAAATACATCAAAAGGTTTGAAGAACTTAAAAGAAAGACTACCAGCACACTATAAGGGCTTAAATCACACCTTCAAAGGCCTAAAACAACTTGAAGCCAATTTCCAATTAGAGATTACAAAATTTTGTCATTGTCTGAGCTCCAATTACATTTTAAAATCGATAGAACAATCACTTACTCTGAATAGCACCAAGTACTTGTGGATAGGACTTTGAGTATACCATAGAGGCTTGTATTAAATCATAAGAATTTTAAATACATCAAAAGGTTTGAAGAACTTTAAAGAAAGACTACTAGCACACTATAAGGGCTTAAATCAAACCTTCAAAGGCCTGAAAGAACTTGAAGTCAATTTTCAATTAGAGATCAGAAAATTTTATCATTGTCTGAGCTCCAATTACATTTTAATATCAATAGAACGATCAGATACTTTGTTAGCACCAAATACTTGTGGATAAGACTTTGAGTATACCACAGGGACTTGTATTAAATCATAAGAGTTTCAAATACATCAAAAGGTTTGAAGAACTTTAAAGAAAGGCTACCAGCACACTATAAGGGCTTAAATCAAACCTTCAAAGGCCTGAAATAACTTGAAGCCAATTTCCAATTAGAAATCACAAAATTTTGTCAATGTCTGAGCTCCAATTACATTTTAAAATCAATAGAACGATCAGTTACTTTGTAAAGCACCAAGTACTTGGGGATAGGACTTTGAGTATACCACAGGGACTTATAATAAATCATAAAAGTTTCAAATACATCAAAAGGTTTGAAGAACTTTAAAGAAACATTTCCAGCACACTATAAGGGCTTAAATCAAACCTTCAAAGGCCTGAAAGAACTTGAAGCCAATTTCCAATTAGAGATCACAAAATTTTGTCATTGTCTGAGCTCCAATTACATTTTAAAATCAATAGAACGATCAGTTATTTTGAAAAGCACCAAGTACTTGTGGATAGGACTTTGAGTATACCACAGGGACTTATAATAAATCATAAGAGTTTCAAATACATCAAAAGGTTTGAAGAACTTTAAAGAAACATTTCCAGCACACTATAAGGGCTTAAATCAAACCTTCAAAGGCCTGAAAGAACTTGAAGCCAATTTCCAATTAGAAATCACAAAATTTTGTCAATGTCTGAGCTCCAATTACATTTTAAAATCAATAGAACGATCAGTTACTTTGTAAAGCACCAAGTACTTGGGGATAGGACTTTGAGTATACCACAGGGACTTATAATAAATCATAAGAGTTTCAAATACATCAAAAGGTTTGAAGAACTTTAAAGAAACATTTCCAGCACACTATAAGGGCTTAAATCAAACCTTCAAAGGCTTGAAAGAACTTGAAGCCAATTTCCAACTAGAGATCACAAAATTTTGTCATTGTTTGAGCTCCAATTACATTTTAAAATCAATAGAACGATCAGTTACTTTGTAAAGCACCAAGTACTTGTGGATAGGACTTTAAGTATATCATAGGGGCTTGTATTAAATTATAAGAGTTTCAAATACATCAAAAGATTTTAATAACTTTAGAGGAAGATTTCCAGCACATTTTAAGGCTTTAATCAAACTTCCTCAGAACTGAAAACCCGTTTCAAGCACACAACATTAATGCGTTGACTGTCTGAGTTTAAAAATAAAATTATTGTTAAGATGAGGTGTTAGTGGAATTAATAAAACAGACGAATTTTAACAAATTATGTTGATACTTTATTAGCTATGTTTCTTATTCTTACTGACTAAAATTGTAGTATGTCAGATATCTAGACAACGACACACATACCCCTACTTATATATATATATATATATATATTCATGCGCACATGTACTATAAAATATGTACCATCTTTCTCAATAATTATAAAAAATACTAATTACATCGAAAAGTTCTAAGCACTTGTGAAAAACACTTTCAGTATACCATGATGATTTGGACTGCACCAAAAGAACTTCAAATACGTCGAAAAGTTTGAAGTATTGATAAAAAGGAATTATAGAGGCTTTAATCAAATCTATAGCGATTTGAATACGTCCAAAGATTTGAGCCCTCTCCCAAGCTTTTATTTCTCATGTCAGTGAAGCTCCCCTCGAGCCCACCCAATAATTCTCCAGTTTATGACAACTCACAGACTAACAGACAGAAACGTAGAAGCTTCTTTTACTTTTAGAACTAAAAAAACTTATTTTTATTAATATCGTGCACAAGTAATGAGGTTTTTAGAAGTTGTCAAAAACGTTAAGAGCACCGTTACGTAAAAATACATTATTAGGTACTAAAATAAATCTATAAAGAAAAGAAGAAGACAGTATTCCTGCAGTTATTACAATGTATAAGTAGGTAACAACCTATGGTATTGGTTGCTATTTTGTAAAACCAATCGTGAGACAGGTAAGTGATGGTTCTTGCCCTAATTCTTATGCATCCTCAAGCGATTGACAATACAAAAATGTGTTTACGATCGACGGCATTTTAGATGGTACAGTACTGTACCATTTGGTACCCTGGGTAGGTAACAAATACGGTAATAAACGAATGCAACGCAAATTATGAGTCGCAAGCTTCTATAGACATATTCAGTGCCTTCGTTCAAATACTTTATGACGGTATTCTTTTGTCAAAAAATATTTATTGAAGGTGAGTTCATCGAACCTAACAGTTAACAGGTTGAATGCAACGCCTTGCTGCAGGGACTAACTCAATGTTATAACATTTATGACACTATTGATGTATTCGCAGCCGGGGCAATATAGCAATTTGTTTTACGACATTTCTATTTTCTGTGACTCTAATAAAATGTGCCGCCAAAAACCGTTCTTCTAAACAGCAAAAAAAATTTGGTTTATTTACTCCGAAAAGAGAAAGTTTTCGTAAATAAATTTTTATACAACAACAATACATATTGATTGTGATTGTGTACAAGCGTAAAGGAATAAAATACTTTTAATGTTTCACAAGAAAATCAATAAATAACATTAACTTACTTATTAAATTTTTGTTCGATAATATAAAGATCTGATGATTTTGATATAAGGTAATATTCCCCCGTAAAACAGACTTCCAAAAAAATGTCCCAGCAAAGAATCCTCCTTAGAAGAAAATTGTGGTATTTAAATTGCTTTACACTTGACCACTTGTAACACTTTATAATTTATTAATAAAATGCAACAAATCTATCCTAAAGTTAACCCTCAAAAAATAGCCCCAAAAGAAAATGTTTTGTTACGAAACGAATTAGGGGAAATTTAGAAAAATCAAGAGTAATAAGAGTTTTTCTTTTGGTTTCCCTTTGAAATAATTTCTTAAGACACTTTATTAGGAGCTTTAATGCTTTTTTTTTCAAGCGCTGTCCTGAAACGTACAGAAAAGTATAGGAATTATTTTCAAGTTGTGTTGTAAAGTCCCTGCCCTATATATCATATTTTGTCAACATCCCCTTACACTATCTTTCAATTTTCTTTCGATGATCAAAAAATCGAAAACGGGGCCCTATTCTAGCAAAACATCTTTTTTCGTAATCTCTCCAAAAGTCATCAAATATTTTGAAAAAATTGAGAATATATATAACACAGGAATAGAAAAGGAAAATTAAAAATTAAAATAAGCAGCACAGGACATACCCACAGCAAATAAAAAGTAACCAAGGTCTGTCCAAACAGTAAATTAAGAATTTTGTTAAAAATGATTTAGACGTTTATAACATTTTGTCTACTTAAATGAATATATATTTTGACCACTAACCGTTGTATAAAGTGGAAAAAAATGTAATGTAGGGGCAAATATATTGTAAGGCAACAAGGGGCAATATCCAGGAACCCTTACCACTGGGAGATCTACAATTATGAAATTTTGGGAATCCATAACTAAAGGAGCTCTTTTGAAAAAAAAAAATAAAACTGTCATAGAAAACTGTCTGGCTGGAGAAGCTTCCTTGGAATAACTATGGAACTGCTTTTAAAGAAATAAAACCATCATAAGACAATATTCAGGAGTTCTGACAGACGAAATCTTCGATAATAAGAATCCTCTGACTAGAAAAATTTATTGGGTTTTTAGAACCTTTTCTTTTAATTACTTTTGAAGAAAGAAAACTATCATAGCATAATTCCCACAAGCTCTAACCATGAGGATCTTAAAATATGCGAATCTCTGAACTAAAAGAACTTCCTTGAAAGAAGTATGAGAATTTGGGAGTCCTTTATTCCTTTTGAAGTAAGGCAACCATCCTACGACTATATCCAGGAATTCTAGCCATGACGACCTTTGACCACGGAGATTTTGTGACTAGAGGTACCTCCTGGAAAGAAGTTGAACTGAAGGAACCCATTTAGATGAAGAAAACTATCATAGAATAATATCCAGGAGCTCTACCCACGGAGATCATTGATTATGGGAATCCCCAAACTAGAGGAGCCTCCAGATTCCTTGAGAGAAGTACGGGAATGTAGGAATTCTTTAAAATTTTTGAAGGAAGAAAATTATCATATTTCTATCATAGTCATATTCTATTCTAGCAAAACAATTTTTTTCGTAATTCCTCCAAAAGTCCTGAGTGAAAATATTAGAAAAATCATTTTAAAAGTATGAAGATAACTTTTTGCTTCTGATTGACACAATTTCTTGAGACACCCTATATCCGGGTTCGTTTTGTTTATGAGGTAACAGTCGAGAGGAAAATAGGAATGATTTTGAAGGTAACATGTTATGATGTGTCTAACCTATAGGTATATCAGGTTTTTGTCAACACTTCCTTTATGTTATATCCTAATTTTCCTTAGATTATAGATATTATTAGAGGCTGGTCCTTATCTCAGCAAACATTTGTTTTCACCATTTGCCGGAAGGCGAACCCCTAAAAAACAGCCTCAAGAGAAAATTTCTCGTTAAAAAAGTAATTTAGGGAAAATTAGAAAAAAAAATTTCTTGAAGCTATCAAGAGTTTTATTTTCCGAACCCTGCCTTTTATGAACAAAATTTATTAAAACACCGTATATTAAGGTTCAGAAATGTCATTATTTTTTTTTTTTGAAGTACGATCAGATTATATCATACAGATCAGGGTTACAGGTTAAGTCGACCTGGATCCTTTAAGAGGTTGTAGTTTCCCTCATTTCTGACTAATTTGATTATAAAAGACCGTATCCCAAACTTAACCGTTTTCAAGTTATTGGACTTTTAAGTTTATTTATAAAAATTGCCGATTTTTTGTTTATTGTCCCATTTTTTTTGTGTTTTGTGCCTATAATTTATTTGTTTTTGCTATTTTCCTGTAGTAGATATGTTGATTTATTATTCTCAACACTAAAAGTACAGGTAACTGAACCAACTGGATCGCAGTAGATGATTGATAGTTAAAAAATACCGGCCAAGTGCGAGTCGAACTCGCACACCGAGGGTTCCGTACAAACCTGTATATATGTGATGTAACTAAAAATTTAAGGTTTTCGGAATTTTTCCTTTATATGTGCTATAAAACATTGCTTTATGCCAAATTTCAAGATTTTAAATCGACTGGAAGTACCCTTTAGGTTTTGATTCCCTTGCGAGTAGTTGCGAGTTTGAAAATATGCGGCTTAAATTGCTGTTTCTTTTGATTGCGTTGACATAGAAGTTCGATTTTGTTACAACTTAAAGGTATTATAAACCTGAGTATTTGATATGAATTTCAATTTAATACCTCTACGCGTTCATGAGGAAATGGGGTAGTAACTTTAAAATTATTAAAAAAATTTTAATTATATGATGTAACTAAAAATTTACGGTTTTCGTAATTTTTCCTTTATCTGTGCTATAAGACGTTGCTTCGTACCAAATTTAAGATTCTCAGTTCACGGGAAGTACCCTGTAGGTTTTGATTCGAAAATTTGCGGAAATTTGCGGCATAAACGGCTGTTTCTTTTGATTGCGTTGGCTTAGAAGGTTGATTTTTTTACAGCTCCAAGGGACAATAGACCTGAGTATTTGGTATAAATTTTAGCTTGATACCTCCACGCGTTCCTGAGAAAAAGGGTCTTGACAGACGGATGGACAACAAAGTGATCCTACAAGGGTTCCGCTTTTTTTTTTGAGGTACGGAACCCTAAAAAGGAAATAAATTCGTAAAAAATATTTTTTTTTCCTTTTTAAATATTAAAAAAAGTCTATGACAGTTATGGTGCAAATGTGTTTAAAAATATCTATGGTTCTTTAGCTATCCAACAAGGTATAACAAGCTAGGGTATTATCAGAAATCTTACAAAAAAACTTTGATAAAATGCTTCCAGATAGTAGTAAAAAATAACGGTAGTTAAGCGTCAAATTAACACTTGAGTCAGAAAACAAAATAAAACAATCCAAATAGGTATAAAATAACGTTTATTACTCTTTTCAAAGAAAGTTTACAATGTATGTTTCTCTGTTTCGCGTTCATACTCTCATTCTGTGTCTTAAGTCACTTTTCACTACACCAGTTGTTAATCCTCTTCTTATTTCGTTTGCCGCATCGATAATTTTCTGCCTCAAAACATCAACAGATATAATTGGATTCAAAAAGAAATAAATTAGTGGCACAAAACACAAAAAAAATGGACAATAGACCAAAAATCGGTAATTTTTATAAAAAACCTTAAAAGTCCAATAACTTGAAAACGATTAAGTTTGGGATACGGTCTTTCACAAATGAGGGAAACTGCAACCTTTTAAAGGATCTAGGTTACCTCTTATATGACGTCCCTGCTCCAATACCGGACTTCTCTTAACACCCCTTTATGTTATCTTTCTGTTTTCTTTAGATAATTATATTTCGGGTTATCGAATTCTGTTTTGCAATTTATGATTATTCTAGAGCATTTTTACCCATATTTATCTTACTTTAACAAAATCCATTACAATTAAAAAATGGATCGTCTTGACGAAATGAAATGCTTCTGTTGCATCTCAAACGCGAGCATAATTGCATCAGTTACTAGCGAAATAACATCTTAATTGTTTGCATACACACACACATACACACCCAGTTTAATATATGTACACACGTTTATAGCAATTACGCTAACTTTATGTTTACATTAGCGGATCAGTTTATTAACTTCCGCACAAAGCACATGTTGCAATTAACTTGGCAAAGTGATCGCGTTTCAAAACATGGGATAAAATTTCAAGCATTTTCTGATGATGCTCCTGATTATTACGAAACAATCAGCGGACCATCCAAACAAACCATTGTGTGATAAACAGCGAAGAAAAAGAAATGGTTCGCTTGGACCGCTGGACGGGGATGCTGTTCAAGAGAAGAGACACACAGATGGGCTTCTCGGTATACGGAAAGATAATAATAAAAAGCAGAAACTGCCAGTCGACATTTAATAATATAATTCCACAAATGGTTTAATGTTTTCTTTCCTATTTTGTTACTTAAAATGCAAACGATTTTGTAATTTATTCCAGGAGATGAATTATATTCTAATAACAGACTCCAGAAATAGTTTCCTCATTCTATATTCGGACGAAAATTTTTTTTATCAGAAAACTAGATTGGACTTCTAAAGTGTAATTTTTTTTAAAAAGCAGGCTTCTCAAGAGATGTTGGATTACAAATTTACTATAGATGGTACAAATTAAACAAAAAATTTATTTTGTTGGTACCTATGTCAAGAATACTAATTTTTAATTGATGGAAGATTAAGATCACTCAATGCTCTATATAAATTACGAATTTCTTGATAGGATTATATCGAACAAAATAAAAATATATTTCCTTCATGTTTTCATTATTGAATGAAACTGGTTTTTTTAAATAATGGTTGAGTAGAGTTCTATTTGAGCTAAGGGGCTGTTCATAAAATACATCACGCTAAAATTAGCTCTTTTTGACCCCCTCCTCCCGGTTGTCACGCTGTGTCACACTTTCTGTGGCCCCCCTGTAAATATTACGTCACAAAAACTAAACATCCCCCCCCTGAACTTTCTTTGATTATATCGAACAATAAAAAATATTTCCCATTTTCATTATTCAAGAGTATTTATAATGTTATAATTATTTGATATGTTCATTAATAATATATTTTGATCATTTTCATTTAAATTTTCGAAATTTTCAAATAATCCCCCCTGCATTATTCGATTGATAAAACAAAAATCAAAAAATCATTATTATTCATTTAAATTAGATTGTTCGTGAGATATTATTTGATAAAATTATCAAAATATTGACATTTAAAAGTATCGATTGCCATCAACACGACAAATTAATTAGATCCGATAGATTTTCTTCAAGATATCCTAGAAATTTCCTTTTTTAGATCTTTGGTTTCATTATTAGAGTACATCGTACATCCATTAATTACGTGACTCAAAACCAGAAGCAAGGAATTCAGGGAAATCTCATCCAGTCTCATTTCAAAGAAAATTTACTAAAAATCTGACGTTAAGTTTTTATTTCAAGGAATTGTTAAAATTTAATTTCTTTTGACCAAGAACTTCTTAAAAGGTAAGTTTAACGTGAGGAGGATGAGAGAGTTTCATCAGATCTTACAAAATCTTACTATAGGGGAGGGAAGGATAATTTGAAATATAAAGACAAATGTTTCATAAGTATGTAGGTATATCGATTATGTTAATAAAATAGTATCATTACATAATTTATTTTATTCTTAATGTCAAAAATTTGACAATTTGACTGCTTTTTATGCTCGTCCAATCTCATTTAAAGAAGGAAGGGGAGGTCATTGAATATGTCACATAAGAAGAATGGAGAAGTCCCATAGCCTCTTTCCAAACCTCACTACTTCTCATCAAATCCCACTTAGGTGAAGCGAAGAATAATTTGAAATCTAATACCAAACGCCTTTATAAATTGATAAGAAAGTAATATTATGTTACCTTTATGGTTAAGGCCAAACATTTAACATTATATTTCGTGCTCATAAAATTTTGAAGAGCGTAGCCAAAATTTTTATTAAGGGGGGAGGGCAGTTTTAAAACAAGGAATACATAAAAAAATCAGGTTAGGAGACTAGCCAGGATTTCGTCGAGAGGAGAGCTGAATTTTAAAAACAAACGTATTTTTTTAAGTTAGGTTGGATTAGAGTGGCAACCATTTTATCGAAGGTGGGATACAGATCTAATTATAACAACTTTTAATTCTTATGAAAAGAAGGTTATACTACTAATCTTAGAGGATTTTAATAAAATTCAGCAGTTTATAGGGAGGAAACCTCCCCGCCTCTCTCTGGTTACGCCCATGTGTAATATCTTTTAAAAGGGAAAGGGGGGTCGTTGAAAATTCACGTCAACTTTTTAATTTAAAGAATTGCTATAGTTCCCTTCCCTCTTTTAATTAAGAACTTCTTATAAGTCAAATATTAGGTGAGAGGAGGTGGGAGAGTTTCACTATATCTCACCTAATCTCACTAAAGGGGTGGGAAGGATAATTATACTAGTACATTTACGTCACCTTATCTTGAACTAAACGTGATTGCCAAATTTTTGACAATCATTGTTATCGTCAATCCTATCATAATCACAAACGAAGCGATCGAAATAAGTTGACCAAGGAACAAAAGGGTTCGTTATAAAAAGTAAATAATAAATTGTACGCCGAGGGGAGTCAAGAAATGCATCAAACCCGACCATTTTTTGCGGAAACGTACGTGCAAACCGTTCCTAACACAATAAGTACAGGTTGGTTTACGTACCCAACTTTCACTCACCTACTCGTACGTACGAAGGCCATAATTAAACCCCAATACGTATGAAATATGCACTTGCATGCTTGCATGCCAGGGGGCATATTTCAGGCCTTCCCACCTACGTAGATGACGTTGCCGTCGCCGGTGGCGATCCGGCCGGCCGGCGGCCCCTCTCGGCTTCGCTGCAGTTCCACAATGATTGATGGTGCTCGCTTAGGGATCTGCGCCCCTAGACTCATAAATAACGACGCACGGTGCTGCCTGCCGCCCGTTTATACTGGCACACACACTGCTACCCTTTCTGCTCCTCCGCCACGAATAGACGGAATAGAAACCAAACCACCCTCTTGTAGGTAGGTAGGTCTACGATTTTACAACGAAAATCTAAGAATTATTTCCTTCTTATTACATAATTCAAATATTTTTGCCTCAATTAAATTTTGTTTTTGCACAGGGTGGGCAAATTTTGATGTGTGCATAGTAATTTAATTGGAAGTGATACAAAAAAAAACATATGACAGCTTGTTGATCTCTTTTTTTGGAACAAATTCTTTAGTATTTTCAAAAAAGTGCCATCGTTTTTTGTTTTCGAGTTATAAGGAAAAGTTGAAAATTTCGAAAACAAAAGCAATTCGTTCGTATAAGTTGCAAAAAACTAATTCAAATTTCGCAAACCATTTCTTTGACTCAGATCATAAATTTCCACCTATAGATAATCTACAAATCATACATATTACGAATAAAGGTTTTAAATTGAATATTTTAGAAGCAGTAGAAGTGTACAAAGCCAATATTATTTCCAAAAATAATTTGTTAAATGAACAACTAGATTTGTACCATTCTATTTTGTTCAACACGTTTAGATATTTATAGTTAAAAATATGAAAAACACAAGTTTCAAGAACAAATTTATTATATTGCACTACAATATTGTTTCACCACACAGTGGCTTCATCAGGTGATGACTTAACAAATTACATCTATTTGGTAGTATATATACTTATAGCGAAGGGTAGGGGTTGAACAGAAGAATCAATGGAAGTTAATATTTAAAAGTGGGGAATTGTTTACCTCTATTTGATAATTTAATATGATACCTTTTTTATTGTATTTATTAATTTCAAGGGTTTCAAGTAAATTTAATTTATAGCCTTTATTTTGTATATGCAAAATTTTGAAGTTTTGATCAAAGTTATGTTTATTATTAATTAAATGTTCGGCATAAGTTGACTCTGTTTTATTGTTAGTGAAGCATAGCAAATGTTCATTTATACGTGTCTGAAAAGACCTTCCTGTCTGACCTATATAAACTTTTGGACAATCCTTGCAATTTAATAAATACACTCCAGAATTACAGTTCTTCGGGGTTTTACATTTATTGTTTAAGATATATTTACCTAATGAATTATTTGTTTTAAAGGCGATAAAACTAGTGTTAGTATATTGAATTCTTTTACCAATTTTTAAGGAGATATTACCTAAATAAGAAATACAGTTGAATTTAGTAGGTTTTTTGTTCTTGAAACTTGTGTTTTTCATATTTTTAACTATGGATATGTTTCAACGATTAAAAGCTGATACTCTAAATAGTTTAGATATTTACGATAGGGATTTACAATGGGTAGGCCCAAACCAATTTAAGTTTAAATACAAGTTTTATACCTGTTTATGTTCATTCACAAGAATCGCTTGATAATGGCAACTGTGTTGCCGAAACTATAGTCGCAATCTTTGCAAAAATAAAGTGATAGAAAAAACAAAGTTAGTGTTTTAATTATATTTTTGATTCAAAAGCAATTTTTTGAAAACGCCGTTACATTAGGCTCAAAAAATTAATTTTTTATTAGGTACAATTACTGAGTTGTCCTCTACAAACATTGCAATTTGCTCACCCTGTATGTAAAATTTTATTTTTAATTTATTTCTGTTTATTAAGAATTTTTTTTAAAATTCCAGTTCCCTCTAATCTAAAATCTAACCCACCCGTTTCATTTACCATATATGGGGTAGAAGTTACCCCTGTGGATATACACATAAACCCAGCACGTATTATACATACATATAAGATAATGAAGGGCAACACTATACACAGAAGGGCGACGATGGCGAACACACCCACCGAGTTATATTTTAAGCTCCGTTGGCGACTTATTGTTGTAATTATAGGTGCTTTTACAGGTTTCGGTTACATATAATAGTTGGGGGTTATGAGTTTTCAATACGGCACTATTTATTATACCTACCCAAAATGACAAATGAGCATACATATTATGTATTTATACACCTACAGGTGGTTTAGAGAGGGGTCAAAGTATAGGAGATGAAATGATTGTTTTGTTATATGTATAATATTTATTAAACCTCAAGGTATTTAGGCAATTATCCTAATTGTTAGCTACATTTATTTTTTTTTCACTCTTATTAGATAACCATATTAACCCTTCGCGTTTTTTAATTAACGCCCTTATGCCTGTACATATACTTTTATCTGGATTAATTTGCAAGTGCTAATCTTTTATGTAGATGAAACTTTATTAAATTTATATTATGTCTAATCACCATTAGTGTCTTTTAAATAAGTTTTTGTAGACCACGCCTAAAAAAAGTGAATAATTAAAATGACCCATTACTGTTATTGTCATATTCATATAATTCACCCTAGTATACAAATATAAATATATACGTGTCATGTTATATATGTACAATATCTATGAAGAATGTGCGTTTGTGTGACCTTATAAGTGAGAAAAATATATGAGATAACCCTGAAAAAATGGATATGCATATTTAGACGCAAGGGAGCGAATATCTCATTGACTTCAACAAAAAGCGGAATTCGCTTAGTCTAAACGCACCTTTATAGCGTCAAATAATATTTAACAAAAATAATATATTTTTTTCTGCATTCTTATATTGCTTTTGTCAACTTTTCCAGACTTAGTTAATTATTTCCCTGTGCATTTACCTAATTGTTCGACTAAATTGTACCTAATAATATTTGCATATTTTCATCTTCATTGACTTTAAAATTTACGTTCATTGACGATGGAAAGCACATTTACGCAAGTCTTAGTGAAATTATAGTGCTTAGCAAAATCTTGAAATTAATTGCAAACAACAATTACAGCCTGTTTAAGTACATGTTAATTTTTTTAACTGACCATAAAAAATAAGAAAATTACTTGAAAATGACGGAAATAAAATAACGCTGTATTTAAACATGCATTTGCACATGTTTTTAATGTTTATGCAAGGGATATTACTCACCATAATGATACGTTTCTAAACACGTTCACATGATTACTAAATTTAATAAAACTCTAGATATTTATCAACAAAAGGAAATTTTATTGATTTGTTGGATATTAGAGATGTTAATTGTGTGAGCTAAATATGGGGAGGAAGGATCTAGCAAAATCTTATTTAAAGAAAGGGGATCACTGAAAATCTCACGTCAAATTTTTAATTCCAAGAACTGCTAAAATTTCTTCTTCTTTTAATTAAAAACTTATTATGAGTAAATCTCATGTGAAAGAGATTGAGGGGTCTCACCACGTCTAAACCTCTAAAGTAGAAAAAGGGGCCTAAATAATGAAAATAATTAATGAATGTCTCCTAATTTTCTGTAAGTCCAACTTTTTAGGTTGTTTCTGTTGGATCGATCAGGAACCTCCCCAGTAAAAGGGGCTTCAGTTACATTTGCAGTAGGTAATTTTATTACCTGAAATTTATTTCTAACGTTACTTCAGCTAAGTACACATGTATGTCGTATTAAATTGGATTATTAATGAGAACATTGATTCTAATGAAAATTTCAGCGGTAGTTGTAGCTGCTAAGAAACTTGGATCAAAAGGCACCCTTTTGAAACAAACTGTTTGTTGAGCTATGTGGCGACTTTAAAATTCGTAGCCAACATAAAGCAGAACTTCCCCAGACACAAAAGAAAAGGGTGGGGATTGTTGTTCCTTGTTTCTCGAAAACGAGCCGGCTTGGGAAATCACCCTCCTTTTGCTTCCAGCGAGGCACAAGATTTTCAAGCTCTCTACTCTTGTCTCTAATATTATCCACCCTTATTCAATGGTAAACCCGACTATACACCCAACGAGGAAAAGTTCACAGGGAACGTTTTTGTGAACCAACTAACAAATATTTTTAAAAAATTGGGAATATGTATATATAAAACAGGAATAAATTAAAAATTAAAATAAGCAGCACAGGATACACCCAAAGCAAATAAAAAGTAACTAAGATCTGTCCAAACACTGAATTAAGAATTATGTTTTGTAATTTTAGGAATCTGTAACTATAGCAATCCTTTTGCTGGAGGAGCTTCCTTGAAAGAAATATGGAACCATTAATTGCTTTTAAAGAAAGAAAACCATCATAAGACAATATCCAGGAGTTCTGACGGAGGAAATCTTCGGTAATAAGAATCCTCTGACTAGAAAATATTATTAGATTTAAGAACCTTTTCTTTTAATTTTTTCTGAAGAAAGAAAACTATTATATCACAATGCTCACAAGTTCTAACCATGAGGATCTTAAAATCTTGAAAGAAGTGTGAGAATTTGGGAACCCTTTAATTCCTTTTAAAGGAAGACAACCATCCTACGAGTATATCCAGGAGTTCTGGCCATGAGGATCTGTAACCACGGGGAACCTGCGACTGGAGGTACTTCCTGGAAGGAAATACGGGAATGTGGGAGTCGTTGAACTGAAAGAACCCATTTAGATGAAGGAAACTATCATAGAATAATATCCAGGAGCTCTAACCATGGAGATCTTCGATTATGGGAATCCCCAAACTAGAGGAGCCTCCAGATTACTTGAGAGAAGTACGGGAATGTGGGACTTCTTTAATATTTTTAATATAGGACAATGTCCATGGACTTTGACCATGGAAATCTTCGACTATGGGAATGGAGCTTCCCTGAAACAAATAAGAGAATTTGGGAATCCTTCAATTTTTTTTGACGGTAGAAAACCATCATACGATTATATCCAGGAGTTCTGGCCATGAGGATCTTTGACCACGGGGATCCTGTGACTGGAGGTACCTCCTGGAAAGAAGTATAAAAATTGATGAACCGTTTAGCTGAAGGAACTCATTTAGAAGAAGAAAACTATCACAGAATAACACCCAGGACCTCTAATCATGGAGATCTTCGATTATAGGAATCCCCAGACTAGAGGAGCCTCCAGATTCCTTGAAAGAAGTACGGGAATGTGGAAATTCTTTAATATTTTTGATATAGGACAATGTCCATGGGCTTTGACCATGGGAATCTTTGACTATGGGAATGTAGCTTCCCTGAAAGAAGTAAGAGAATTTGGGAACCCTTTAATTCCTTTTGAAGGTAGAAAACCATCCTAGGACTATATCCAAGAGTTCTGGCCATGAGGATCTTTGACCATCGGGATTCTGTGACTAGAGGTACCTCCTGGAAAGAAGTATGGAAATTGATGAACCGTTTAGCTGAAGGAACACATTTACAACAAGAAAACTATCATAGAATAACACCCGGGACCTCTACCCACGGAGATCTTCGATTATGGGAATCCCGAAACTAGAGGTGCCGCCAGATTCCTTGAGAGAAGTACGGGAGTGTGGGAATTCTTCAATATTTTTGAAGAAAGAAAATTATCATAGGACAATGTCCATGGGTTTTGACCATGAGAATATTCGACTATGGGAATGGAGCTTCCCTGAAAAAAGTAAGATAATTTGGGAATCCCTTATTTCTTTTTGAAGGTAGAAAACCATCATACGATTATATCCAAGAGTTCTGGCCATGATGATCTTTGACCATGGGGATCCTACGACTAAAGGTACCTCCTGGAAAGAAGTATGGAAATTTATGAGTCGTTTAGCTGAAGGAACTCATTTAGAAGAAGAAAACTATCACAGAATAACACCCAGGAGCTCTAATCATGGTGACCTTTGACTATGGGAATCTCTAAACTAAAGACTACAGACTTTAGTAATCCCTTTCGAAGAAACTATCATAGTGCAATGCCCAGGGATTCTTAGCATGGAAATCTTCGACTATGGGAATGAAGCTTCCTTGAAGGAAGTATGGGAATTTGGGAATCCTTTAATTTCTTTTAAAAGACGAAAACTATTATAGGACAATATGTAGGGGTTCTGATCATAGATACTTTCTTGTACCCTTAACTAGAGGAGCTTCCTTGAATGAAGGATATTAATGCGAAGATGAAATTTTACGTAAATTCTGAGAATTTTACTCTGCTGGCGTATAGGGTCTGGCAACATTATAATTTTTTATGTATATTATAACATATAAAGTCCTTTTTTAATGAATTGGCATTCTACCCTATGCAAAAATGTTTCCTTTAATTGCACAGTTAATAGGTACGTCCTTTCTTATATTCTATTGTATTTTTTTTATGTCTTTAATAAGTCCTTTTTGTTTTCTAGCGATGCAGAATCTTAGTCCTGGGCCACCATAAAACAAATTCGGGTGAAATTGTATTGCATGGATCAAATAAGAAAAAAAAAAAGGTAAGGACCACGTAACAATCTAGACGTCCGTCACTAATAAGCAGGTTTAGAAAATCCTGAAACATGTAAAAGTCGAGACCCCGAAATTATGCGTAATTACAGAGAGGCGAGTTCTTTGTCTCTGCCACTTACTTAAATCGTGTAACCCGTTATTTCGTAATTCCTAGACAAGAATTATACATCTCCGAAACGCAAAGCAAAGTGATTGACATGCGAAAACGGTCCTTATACTTATACAGGCACTCTTCGATTGTAATTGCCTGCTGGCAAAACCAAAGCCGACCGCGAATTCAAAATTATTATCCGAGACCTACTAATTTACCGATGACAAACGTTATATAACACACTGGAACGTTTGTTTTGTCTAAAAACTTCATTAGGCAGTATTTCCTTTAGTAATAGGTACTTGTTTCAACAAAAAAAAAAAAACATTTAGTAGGTAGCTATTATATTACAATTAGTCACAAAACAAATCAAAGCTATACTCACAATGTGCTTCCGGTTCCTTCAGGAACCCTTTTATGAAAGTAGTTAGAGCTTAACACATTAAATTACATTATAAAAGTTTTTTGTAATTTTGTAATGTGCTTCCAATCGTTCCTGGGATGAGAATCGGAGTATTTCAAGCCCTTTAATGAACAAGTGGTTGAAGCTTGTTAAATAATTTATCCTACAACAGTTTTTGTAATTTATATTTCAAAAAAGGGCCTCAAGTTCTTAAAAGATCTCAAAATCTCCTTAATGTTTAAAGTTTCTATAATATGCTTTATGATCTTTTAAAGAACTTAAAATCGTCTCTCTTGAAATTCGAATTTGCAAAGCAAAAGTCGTTGGGGCTTAGTAAATAAATTACTCCAAAAAATGCTTTCTAATTTGTAATTCAGAAAAGGTTTCAAGTTCTTTTAAAGTTCTTAAAGCTCTGTCAAAATCATATAGTTCTTTTAAAATACTTGACGTTCTTTCAAAGTACTTGAAATTCTCTCTCATTCAATTCGAATTACAAAAAAAAGTTGATTGAAGATTTTAAGTGTGCTTAAAGCACTTTTGTTTATTTAAAGTCCCTACAGCTTAAAATCCTTTCTTGCAAGTGCTTCAAGTCTTTTGATGTATTTGAAGCTCTTTTAACATAATTCAAGCTCCCATAGTGTGCTTGAAACACTTCCCACAAGCGTTTCAACTCTTTTAGTATATTATGAGCCCTTTTAGTTTAATTCAAACTTCTACAGTATCCTTGAAGTCCTGCCATCAAGCATTTGAAGCTATTTTGGTTTAATTCGAGCCTCTACCATTTTCTACCAATACTTTAAGCTTTGCAGCCTTATGGTTTAATTTAATCCCCTGCGGTATGTTTAAAGCCCTTCCCACAAGTACTTGGAAGCTCTTTTGATTTAATTCATGCCCTTACAGTATGCTTGAAGCCTTTTCTACAGGTGCTTTATGCCATTCAATGTATTTGAAGCTCTTTTAGTTTAATTCAAGGTCTTAATTTATGGTTGTCTATTCTATAAGCTCATCGAGCCTTTTGATGTATTTAAAGCACTTTTTGCTTAATTCAACCCTTTATGGTATTAGTTTCTGGAGCTTTGAACCAAATTACCTTTCTAGATAATTGGTAATTTTGGAAGTATTTGAATTTTACAATACAATGAGGACTTCAGGTAACAAAGCTCCATAAGCGAGGGCTTTAAGTTTAGGCTTGGACCTTATGATGGGGACTTCGTTAAATTCTATATATATGTATATATAATAAAGAATATAGTACATATATATTTATTACAATAAGGCATCGATCATACTAGGTTATAAAATAAATCCATCAACTTTACTTTTGCATGAATTACGTATTGTTACAAGTTAACACAAATCCAAAAAAACGGTCTGCGTAACAGGAAGCAGGTGTGACGTTTGGAAGCAAACACGAACTAATTCAGTATCTACCTTTGCACAGGTGTTGATTAAAATAAGGGTTGTGTTAGGAGTACTAGCTCGTGCTGGTCACAAACGGTTTACATAATGATAAAGGGGCATAAAAATAAATAGATATATACATATACACAGACACATGACATATGTATGTAGGTACATAAATTATGATTTTTATATTAACGAGGGGATATATCAAAGAAGTACAATATTTGCCTTATATAAAAAAGTCTTACTCAAAAAATAAGTAAAAATGTAACTCTGTCATTATGCAGAGTACATACAGAGTGTTTAGTTATATTGTCATTTTTATTAGTTTCCAATTGAATAGTTCTTGAGGTCCTCCAGTGTGATACTTATAAAGTACTAAAATAAAAAAATAAAAAACTAATTCATATCATAATCCTAATATAATTCACGACTCAGTCCCTAATTTCCAAAAATATTCTTTTCAAAAGGGGACACGTTTCGCCCATATCGAGCTAACAAAAGTGAAGCACATGGTGGCTATTTTTCAAAAATTTATAAAAATACCTACTGGCCCATTTGTCATAGAAAATCATATTAGACAATCGAATTGGGTAGTGCTTGAAAATGTGTCCTTTGAAAGCTTAAACGCACTGTACTTCGAGCTTTTTCTCGAACTGTATTTGGATTACATTAATCGAAATGCTTTATAAAAATGCTTTGTAATTTTCAATTTAAATAAATTCCGGCCAAGTGCGGGTCGAACTCGCGCACCGAGGGTTCCGTACAAACCTGTATATATGTGATGTAACTAAAAATTTAAAGTTTTCGAAATTTTTCCTTTATATGTGCTATAAAACATTGCTTTCATGCCAAATTTCAAGATTCTAAATCGACTGGAAGTACCCTTTAGGTTTTGATTCCCCATTTGAGTAGTTGCGAGTTTGAAAATATGCGGCTTAAATTGCTGTTTCTTTTGATTGCGTTGACATAGAGTTTGATTTTGTTACAGCTTAAAGGTATTATAGACCTGAGTATTTATATGAATTTCAATTTAATACCTCTACGCGTTCATGAGGAAAGGGGTAGTAACGTTAAAATTATTAAAAATATTTTTATTATATGATGTAACTAAAAATTTACGATTTTCGCAATTTTTCCTTTATCTGTGCTATAAGACGTTGCTTCGTACCAAATTTCAAGATTCTGAGTTCACGGTAAGTACTCTGTAGGTTTTGATTCGAAAATTTGCGGAAATTTGCGGCATAAACGGCTGTATCTTTTGATTGCGTTGACTTAGAAGTTTGATTTTTTCACAGCTCCAAGGGACAATAGACCTGAGTATTTGGTATAAATTTTAGCTTGATACCTCCACGCGTTCCTGAGAAAAAGGGTCTTGACAGACGGACGGAGAACAAAGTGATCCTATAAGGGTTCCGCTTTTTCCTTTTGAGGTGCGCAACCCTAAAAAGGACTTCAAACACTTCTAAAGTCCGCTTAAAGTGCTTGAAATTGATTGAATTGAATAACAATCAAAAGAACTTTTTGATGTACTTGAAGAGCTTCTGATAGTGTCGTCAAATCCATTTTCACAGGTGTTTCAAGCCTTTTGATGTATTGAAGCCTTTTTGATGTAATTTAATCCCTTTTGGTGGGCACGAAACCCTTTTTGCAAGTCCTTTGACTTTAAAATGTGTTTCAAAAACTAAAACATTTTAAATAAAGTTTTTGAGCTTACAATTTATTGTTAGACCCACTTTAGTAAGGGTTTTGCCTAACTCTGGGTGGTATTTAAAATAGGCACATTACATTTTGTATTTTATATAATTATAGAACTCGATGCTCATTTACAAAAAAATAAACACATACCGTATACGTATGGATACCTCGAAGTGTTTTGCTTTACATGGTGATTCGAGTTATCGAAGTTCGACTGTATTTTTTTTATAGGTTGTACCTAAATAAAAGTAATATCACACTAATATTTTTGATTCACATTTACAGTCATTGCGGTCGGTCATACCAGAATCCAATTTGCTATTAGGAACCTCCGCTGATTAAATTTTTGGTCGAAAGTTCCTTTTCAATATTTTCAAGTGGTTAAAATGTGTTTTCGTTACTTTAAATTCCGCGTAGTTGGCGTTTAATTACGTAATGGAAATGTACCAAACCCGCAAAAGGTCATTGAGAAAAACAAAATTAAAAACCGAATACCTAACCGCAGACAGGTATAAGCAAGTTTAGTATGTAGGTGAGTGCGTTACCTACATTTGTAGTTTGTACATTCATATATTATCTACTTTGCACAAATTCTAAACTGCAAATCCTATCTCTCTAAATTTCAGACCTCGTTTCGTCCATAAAATACATTTTTATCTTTTTTATGTACATACCTACTTATCTATCTGTCTCATACACGCCATGGCGTAATGCCCATTTTCTGTCCCTATCTCATTCCCAAGGGAGTTACTATCGTACGGTTTTTCCGTTCGTCTTTCTCGACATTTCTCTCCCCCTCTCGTACGGTGTCGTATAAGTCTGCTTTCTTTTAACTTACATCAACTGTGTAAGGGAACACTTTTCCCACCCCCGTTTCCATCCTTTGCTCTCCTATCACGTTTGTCCTTGTCTCCTCGGGAAATTTCAATTCCTATCTGGTTCGCTTTGTACAACGTTAGGTCTTTCTCTTATACCCGCTTTTCCAGCATTTCCCGTCACGTTTCCACTCGCTATTAAAGGGGATGAACTGTTACGTTCGAACCGAACGAAGGCCCTATGAAATTCGCGTTTTTGCGAGAGTCGGATGCATATCGACATTTCCCGCTTTTTTATCCGAATTTTTAGAGAAGTAAAAGTGATGTCCCGGTTGCGTTTTATTGTTGCCAGCTGAAGATTTATGCCATATGTAAATTACTCAAATGCGACGACGAACGTTGTTTGAACAAGTGCAAATTGTGTTGGACACAGTTACGATTTATCGACATGATATACTGTAAATTTTGTTTACAATCCTCCTTTTCTATTTTCCTCATTTTGTAATTGAAATCTGTAATAAGTACCTTATACATATCTCTTTTAACTATGCAAAGAATTTAGTAATAACTAGTCTTTTCGTACCGATTAATTTGAAAGACAGAAATCGTTATTTTAAAATGTTTCCTTTTTATTATTTTTACACAATTAAACAAGTTTCGTTGACATTAATAAATTGTTCTACATTCTACTTATTTTATATTTTAAAAAATCAAAAAATAATGAAATGCTTAATCAATTGCCTTTACGTTGGAGGAATTCTCCCCTTATTTGTACGTGTACGATAAAATTTATTGCATCTTATTGTTTTCCTGATGAAAGATCTAAAGTTACAGGCAAAACATAACAAAGTGAAAATAATTAAAACCGGGTCGGTGGTAATTCATATAAAATTGAAATCCATATCTATATACCATTTTGTCTACAATGGGGGGTGCAAAGAACAGTGAATTCAAAAATAATGCAATGTTTGCGATGCTTTCATTTTTTAAATGTATATAGGTATTAATTGTTTATATTATTACTAAAAATTAATCACAATTACCTACAAGTAGGTACCTACCCTTTTTTATGTACTTATTGTAATCCCTAATTAAATTTAACGCAAAACGGCACAAATTCAGATTTTACTTTGACGATTTTGAGGCTACACCTATATTACAATTCTATCCGTTTTTTCTCCATTGTAAAATTTATTTTTATATAATTTTTAATTTTTAAATAGTACATATTACCAGTTGGTTAAAATAATAAAAAATTAAACAATTATTATACTTTTAATAAATAAAATTGATTCTTCAGTGATAAATAGAAAACATTTTATTTTTTAATTAAAATACAATAACAATAAAAAAACATAAATGGTGCAAAGAATTATTTATAAAATTTTATGTTTCAGTCGTTTAGCCCTTTATCAAGAGTAATTGGTTAGTCTTAATAATATTCAATAGCCCTCCCCTCAATAAGACAAAGAGCTAAATATTTGAAACACAGCAATTTGTTACCCCCATCAATACGATTTAATTAAAAAAATTGAATTATATAAAAATATTTGGATTATATTACATGTAATACTGAAATTAATTATTTTAGTAGAAGGAATAATAAAAGAATAAAACGATTAAAATAACAATAAAATAGTGAATAAAATTTGAAACAAAACCAATGTTTCAACTGATTTTGCCATATAGATCCATTTAACATTAAAAATTTTTTGTTTCTAATTTTTTCTAACTGTATTAATTTATATTTTAAACCTGTTATCTATGAAATTTTTTGAAACATTATCGTGCATCTATGATCCAAAACACAAGAACAAGAATAAGAATTCACACATAACCTTACCTGTTTATAACCTACAAATATTATAACCTAAAACGTCAACATATCGAAAATAGTAAAATATGAAAAATTAAAATTGTCCAAATAACAACTTGAATGCTATTTAATTAATCATGGGTAAAGTTTCCAAAGATAAGAGAGATATTTTTTATCGTAAAGCTAAAGAAGAAGGTTGGAGAGCTCGAAGTGCATTTAAGCTAATACAGATAGATGAAAAATTCAATATTTTGGATGGTATTAATAATCCATTTAATAGTGAGTATTTACAAATTTAACATTAGTTTATTGTACTAGGAGTTAAACGAGTGGTGGATTTATGTGCTGCTCCAGGAAGTTGGAGTCAGGTATTGTCTCGTAAACTATACCTTGGTGAAAGGATAGAAACATTAAGACCACATAATCCCTTGAGTACCCCTTTGACCAACAACGAACCTGCAAGTAGTAATGTTGAAGGAGCAACATCTGATGTTAAAAGTAGTGAAGAGAAAAAGGTTATTGAAGAAGTTAAAATAGTTGCAGTGGATTTACAACCAATGGCCCCTTTACCAGGTGTGATTCAGATACAGGGAGATATAACTAAATATTCTACTGCTCAAGAAGTTATCAAACATTTTGAAGGATTGAAAGCAGATTTGGTTGTATGTGATGGGGCACCGGATGGTAAACATTGCATTTTTATCTTAAATAGATTTCAACTATATCTTAAATTTGTAGTTACTGGATTACACTGTATGGACGTTTACATTCAATCTCAGTTATTACTAGGAGCCTTACATATAGCATGTAATGTTTTACAAAAGGGAGGAAACTTTGTTTCTAAAATATTTAGGGCAAAAGATAATGATATACTTACAAATCAGTTGTTGATGCTTTTTGAAAGTGTTCATGTAGCTAAGCCAACAAGTTCAAGAAATTCAAGCATAGGTAACGTCATTAATGCCTAAATGATACTTTAAAACTAAACTATTCGTTTTTAGAAGCATTTGTTGTATGCCAAAACTATAATCCTGCTGATGGGTTTGATCCTACATGTATTACACCCTTTCTTGATGTTTCCAATAAGAATTTTTCTAAATTAACTGGTGTCAACCGAGTTATAATACCTTTTATTGTCTGTGGAGATGTCAGTGCATTTGATTCAGACACAACTTATCCTTTACAGGTTGGTGAGATTACAGTTTTGTTAAAATTGTTTTTTATTCTTATTGTTTGTTCTCATAATGTATTTTAGCTAGAAGGAGAGGAAAAATATCAATACAGAGATCCTGTTCAGCCTCCCATTGCACCCCCATATTCTTTATTCATGCACAAAAAGCTTACTACTGAAAAAATCGCTCATGATGATAAAAGTCTTGAAAATGATTTATATCATGTGGCAGATTACAAAAGAGACAAAAATAGTATGAGTTACATGACCTCACTGATTCAGGATAATGTGGATTCTGATGACTCTCCACTGTCAAAGTCGATTTTAAATGAAGAATTGCCAGATTATGATTTTTCAGCTATTTCACTTAATACTGTTAAAGAGAAAATTAAACAGGCTGAAAATTGTTCCCTATTCGATTCGTTAGACTTGCCTTTTAAAGATGCAGAACAGGAAATCATGGCTTTAAGGATAAGTAGCGAAAAAGAAAAAAATGAGGATCTGGAAGTACCTAAGAAAGAAAGCACTCTTTCGGAATATCGATCAAAAAGCAGTACTACAAAAGAAGTATTAGAAGGCGGAGAAAATGATCCTGATTCAAATCAAAAGATGCAGTGGTTAGAATTATTTTTGCAAGCAGTTGAAGACGATGCTGATGATCCAGCTAATGTAGAAGAAATTAATAAGAAACTTAAGGAACTCATGGTTCAATCGCAAAGTATGCAGAAATCGTCATGTTTAGAATGTACAAAAGACATTAATTTTTAATATAAAAGGGATACTTATATTTGCATTTTATTACAAAGCCGAAATAAGTAAATACTTGTTTCAAAATCTAAAAAATAAATACACAATATTGGTTTTAATTTTAATTAATTTAAGTAGTTTTCAATTTAAACTTTTTGATTTAGTTCATGTCTGAATGTCTGATTAATAACAGATTTTATGTATGAATTATAAAACGAACCTCCAAAATTTAAATAACTATATTTTACTTAAATATCAATATACATGCAATTTATCGTAAAAATTACTACTGCTAATAATATGTAGTAATTTAATTAGAATATTTAAGAAAAAATATTCATATGTACAGAATATATCTGTTAAATATGTACTTCTGTAACACAATTATTTATTGATATGGAAAACTTATTTGAAGGTGTTAAAATAAATAGAAACAGTTTGAAAATTTTTCACAAATTTTTATTTAAACAGCAGCTGTTTGGCTAATGTTTGAATAATACGCTGTAACAGTAATTGTCATTCTATATTTTAATAGAAATCATGAAAAGTTTACAAAACCTGCTAATAAATCTATGATTACAATAATTATTACACAATAATAGTTCGTTTAACAAAAAAATATACAAAGTTGTAAAGGCCTGGTAAAAGCAATTGTTTGAACGTCGCGCTGTCTTAGGCTTTTTACTGACTAAATTTTTAATTGTGTACAAAATTTTCGATCTTGTTATTTTTGCTAAAATTAATGTCATAAAAATTTAAAAGCAAAGCGGAAAAAAAATTTGCACATTTCCCAAATTTTAATCTTTAAATTTAAAAACATTATGACCAAGGGCTTGAATTTTGTATTATATTTAATAACTTAATAACATTAAAAAATGGGCATCCAGGTTTTATCTGGAGAAGTTTGGGAAGAACTTTGTTCTTTAAGATTTAAAATAATTAAGAAAAATTACCAGTTTCAAAATTTTGAAAGTTTTTGTATGTTAAGGTATTTAATTTAATGAAAAAATATTTTGACCATCAGTTTATCAGCATTTTTAAAGGTTTAGAAAGGTTTAAAAATAAACCTTTGTGATTAAAAAAGGACCTTTTTAAAAAGAAAATTTCCCCTTTTTTACTTTGAGAACCCAAAATTCAAATCAAAATTGCCTTTACAATTTTTTACAAAATCCTTTTTTTTTCGGGTGTTCATAATTCCAAAACAACAATTCCGTGATTTTTGGGTACTTTTAAGTGTCCAAGACCAACCAGGATTCCCAAAAAGGGAAAATTTTCCCATCATCAAAATCAAAAGGTTTTTAGCAGCCCAATGTATTAGATTTTTCAACCCTTATCAAATTATCATTTAAATTTTGCCGTGCCCACAAAAAAAACCTTAAGGGTCAAATTATAATTTCTTAAAATGACCGACAAAGGCGAACTTGAAAGGTTATTGCATTCTCGTGAAAACATAAAAGCAAATTTAATAAGATTTCAAACAGCTTTTGAAAGATTAAGATTAACAACTCCGCCAGACATTAATGAGATTGAGTTTCGTTTAACGAGAGCAGAGTCATTGTTGGACAATTTCAACAAAATTCAAGATGAAATTGAAGACAATGATTCAATATCAGCTCTTATTGAACACCAAAACGAACGCTGTGAATTTGAAGATTTGTATTTTCAAAATTTATCTCGAGCAAAACACTTTTTATCTGAAAACCGAATACGGGTCTCTGATCAAGCAGTCAAGCCCTCGGATTCAGTATCAATATTCGAAAGCAGCAACAATAACATTAAATTACCTCCAATGCCATTGCCAACTTTTGATGGCAACTACGAGCAATGGCTATTTTTTAAAGATACTTTCATTTCTTTAATTCACAACAACGACATAATACCCGCAGTTCAGAAGTTTCATTATTTGAGGTTGTCACTAAAGGGTGAAGCAATGGACGTATTAAGTTCACTAGAATGTTCATCGGCCAATTACGCAATAGCTTGGTCTTTACTAGTTGATCGGTATGAAAATACTCAAATATTAATTCGCAATCACATTAAAGCCATTTTTGAAATCGAACCGGTCAAAAGGGAATCATTCTCGGGACTTCGAAAATTGGTCGACGGAATGACGCGACACATGCGAGCTTTGGAAGCACTCGGTCAACCCATAGAATCGTGGGACATTCTTATCATACACATAATTTCGTCAAAATTAGATCGTGTTACCCTACGAGAATGGGAAATGGAATACAACAAACTTTCATCCGCAAAAACCACCGTGACTCAAATTTTATTTACTAACTTCTTGCTAGAAAGGTGCAAATTGCTGGAAACATTAGGTTTAAACGAAGAAAATTCATTTAACAAAATTAAACAAGAAAAATTCAAATCAGTCAAGGTTCATTCAGCAATTAAAGACTCAAATGGACCAATCTGTTCATTTTGCAACGAGAGTCACACTGTATACAATTGCAGTAAGTTTCTAGCACTTAACGTTTCTAGTAGAATTAAAGAAGCAAATCGTATCGGGCTTTGTTCAAATTGTCTTCGAAAAAATCACTCTGTAGAGCAGTGCAATTCTTCTTCGTGTCGCAAGTGTCAAGGACGCCACAATTCGCTCCTTCATTTGGACGCAAATACTCGAACAAAAGAACGCGTTATTATAAAAGAAAATAATAAACAAACCGGCGATACTTCCACGAACGGTGTTACTATCAAAAATACATCAACAAATCATTCTACTAAAACTTCAACATCTCACATTTGTAAAACAATTTCTTCCGGTGGAATACTTTTATCAACCGCATTAGTAGACGTTGTTGATAAGTTTGGTAAAATACACAATGTTAGGATTCTACTCGACAGTGGTAGTCAATCTGAATTCATTACATACAGGTTGTGTAAAAAACTACAATTACCGTTATCAAAGGTTGACATTTCCGTATCAGGGGTAGGTCAATCTGTAATCAAGGTGCTTAACAAGGCTTCAGTAAAAATACAAGCCAGAAATACCGCTTTTCAATTACAATTAAATTGTTTAGTCGTACCAAAAATCACTTCCAATCTTCCCACGCATTCTATTGACGTAAGCCATTTAAAAATACCTCCAAATCTGGTATTAGCTGATCCCACATTCAATGATTCTGGTCCGATAGACATTCTAATAGGAGTTGATAAATTTTGGGAACTATTGTGTACCGGACAAATAAAACTTGGTAAAAATCTTCCAACTCTTCGAAAAACATGTTTCGGTTGGATCATTTCTGGAACAGTCCATCCACCAACATGTATCCAACGCGAAAGAGAAATTATTTGCAATTTTGCTCACACAGATCTGAACTCACAATTAACGAAATTCTGGGAAATCGAAAGCGATCATTCTGAACAGCCTCTTTCCCATGAAGAGAAAAGTTGTGAGGAATCATTCAAAAACAATACAATACGCGATCCTTCCGGTAAATTCATAGTCACCCTTCCATTTAAAATGTCCCCAGAAGTTTTGGGCGATTCATTAGAGACAGCCACCAGACGATTTCTATCATTGGAAAGAAAACTCCAAAAGAACCCTGATCTGTTTTTTGAATATTCCAATTTCATTCATGAGTACCAAAATTTAAACCACATGTCTAAAATCAATATCGATCTAAACAATACAAAGGAATACTATTTTTTACCCCATCATTGTGTTATAAAAGAATCCAGCTCCACTACAAAGTTGCGTGTTGTCTTTGACGCGTCTTCAAAAACATCTACAAACTACTCTCTAAATGATATTTTAATGATAGGCTCTGCTGTCCAGGAGGATTTATTTTCAATAATTGTCCGCTCAAGAAAACACAACATTCTCCTCACAGGTGACATTGAAAAAATGTACCGTCAGGTTCTGATTCAAGAGGAACAACGAAAACTACAAACGATTCTTTGGCGCGATAACCCCTCTTCAGATTTACAATATTTCTCCTTGAATACTCTTACGTACGGTACAGCCACTGCTTCTTTCCTGTCAACACGCTGTATAAAGGAACTATCAAATTTATGTGCTCTTGACGAACCCAAAGTCAGTTCAATCATATCTCGTGATTTTTATGTGGACGACTTGGTCACAGGTGGACAAACTGTTGATGAAGTCATTTCGATAAAAAATAAAATCATAAATATTCTAAAATTAGGGGGTTTTAATTTGAGGAAATTCCTTTCTAACAATTCAGAAGTACTCCATGATAATCATGACCCATCAGACACGACTCATTATTTTGCTGATTCGCAACAATCAAAAACTTTAGGCCTTCTTTGGGACGCAAAACAAGACGTTCTGGGTTATTCAATCGGATCATGTGATGAGAAGCGAATCACATCTAAACGTTCCATTTTGTCCACCATCTCTCAAATATTCGACCCATTGGGTCTGTTAGCTCCAACTGTTATAATTGCCAAAATAATCATTCAAAAACTGTGGCTCATTAAATCAGACTGGGATGAGTCAGTCCCTTTAGATTTATACACAACATGGAAAAGATTTCATAGCGATCTTTATGCATTCAATACATTAAAAATTCCCAGACACGCTGTTTGTCAAAACCCTGTGTCGACGGAAATCCACGCCTTCTGTGATGCGAGTGAATCCGCATACGGAACTTGCGTGTATCTCAGGTCAATCGACGATTCAGGAATAATTCATGTTCATTTGCTGTGTGCAAAAACACGTGTTGCACCAATCAAAACTATCACAATCCCTAGGCTGGAGTTATGTGCTGCACTTTTATGCTCCGAGCTCACCCAAAAGGTGGTAAGAGCTTTGGACATTGATGCTACTTGCTATTACTGGTGTGATTCCACCATAGTACTGTCATGGATCACGGCTCCACCACACTTGTGGAAAATTTTCGTTTCCAACAGAGTAACGCAGATACAATCGATTACGGACATTAACTCATGGCGTTACGTAAACACGAAGGAAAACCCGGCTGATTTGTTAACCAGGGGCGTTTATCCTTCAGACTTATCGGAAAATAATTTATGGTGGAAGGGCCCTACATGGTTGTTAGGTCCTGAGGATAGCTGGCCTAGCAATTCTAGACCAGTACTTTCAACTTCTGAGAGTCTTGATAACTTTCCAGACTTTCGTAAAAAACAAATCAATCTAACTATTACCATCGATAAAAACGATTTCGATATTATCGAAAGGTATTCAGATTTCAATAAACTTATCAAAATTGTTGCTTATTGCTTCAGGTTTTTTAATAATCTCAAATTCTCAAAATCAAAGGGCCTCGTCACTGGTCTAATAACTGTCGAAGAAAGAAACATTGCATTACGTGCATTAATAAAAATGGTTCAAACACAGGAATTCTGTCGAGAAATAAACTATTTAGCAGAAAAAAATGAAGTCAACCCAAAAAGCAAAATTTTAAATTTAAGTCCTTTTCTAGACACCGACGGAATATTGCGAGTTGGTGGTAGAATAAAACATTCCAAATTCTCCCATGACAAAAAACACCCTGCTATTTTACCCGCGAAGCACACTTTATCGCGACTCATTGCGCAACACGAACACATTCGTTTGTTGCACGCTGGTCCCCAAAGTATGTTAGCATCAATTCGCGAACGATTTTGGATCTTATCAGCAAGAAATTTACTAAAAAAGGTAGTTCGACAATGCTCAAAATGTTTTCGATTTAACGCTTCGGGAACAAAATATTTGATGGGAAATTTACCCGAATTCAGGGTAACACCTGCTCGGCCATTTTCGAATGTCGGGATTGATTTCTGTGGACCGTTCAATATAAAAGACAGATTTACTCGAAATTATAAATTTAAAAAATCTTATGTATGCCTGTTTGTCTGCCTAAGTACAAAGGCCATTCATCTAGAATTGGTCAGTGACCTTTCTACTCCAACCTTTATTGCTGCCTTACGTCGATTTTTTTCTAGACGCGGTATTAGTTATAATATTTTTAGCGACAATGGTCTAACCTTTGTCGGAGCCAACAATGAAATTCAAAAATTTTTAAATCAAAACGCGTCTAAAATCCAAACAGAATTAATGTCTGACGGAATTAAATGGCACTTCATACCCCCGAGGGCACCCAACTTTGGCGGTCTCTGGGAAGCCGGGGTAAAGTCAACAAAGCATCATCTAAAACGAGTACTATTTAATATAAATCTTAACTATGAGGAATTTTTAACAGTATTAAATCAGGTTGAAGCATGTCTCAATTCCCGACCTATAACCTCAATCAGTTCAGATCCTAATGATCCTGAACCTTTGACTCCTGGGCACTTCTTGATAGGGACTGCGATGACGACACTCCCTGAAGAAAACTTCTCTGAAACACCATGCAACCGACTTACGAGGTATCAGCTGACTCAAAAACTCGTGCAGCATTTTTGGTCACGATGGTCAAAGGAATATATTTCCGAACTTCAGCAAAGGGTTAAATGGAAACAGAATTTTAATCAGTCACTGAAGCCCGGTGTAGTGGTTCTAATCAAAGATGACCATTTACCACCCTTAAAATGGCAGCTGGGCATTGTCCAATCAACTCATCAGGGTTCGGATGGAATTGTTCGAGCTGCAAGCGTAAAAACCAGCACATCGATGGTGAAAAGGCCAGCCAACAAACTCTGCGTCCTTCCAATGGACAATTAACCCCCCGTTTTATGGTTGATCATCGATTCATTGGTGCCTACAGGCAGCCAAGGGGGGCGGTATGTTAGTGCAACGATCACCCTGTGTATGTGTTGTTTTGACTAAAGGTAATCTGTGGCGACAAAAGTGTCGATAGTGTTGATTTTTGCTATTGAACTCATAAACAATACAAGCGAGCGCTGAGAAAAAGAACTGACGCATATTCCCATATTTATCTAACTTAAACATTTTACAGATTTATATTTTGTATTATATTTCAATGACTTGTTCATTATTATGTCAGTCCTGTTTATACTCTCGGTAGATTTGGATCGCAACTTGTTCTTTCCATCAAATATCGTAAAATTACAGTTCATTGTTAAAGTTTGTATGTTAAGGTATTAATAAACACAAAAAATATTAGTTACTACTCTATTCAGTAACAGCAATAATTTGAATGTCGCGCTCGTCTTAGGCTGTTACTGACGTCACAGATTTTTTATTGTTTACAGTTTACTATCTTGTTATTTACATATATAAATTAAGTGTCATATAAAATGTAAATATTTTGACAAAAACGGAAATAATTTAAATTTTGCACATTGTGACTCCAAATTTTAACGTCAGTTAATTGTTAAAATATTCATTGAAAATGACCGAAGGACGTGAAAGAGTACGTTATCTTCATAACTAACAATTAATAAAAAATTAATAAAATCGGTCATCTTTCAGGTTGGTTATCTGAGAGTAAGTGGAAAGAATTATCCGGTTTTTAAGGGATTAAATATAATTGGAAGAAATAAATTAGCTTCAGTTATCATGAAGAGTCCTGTGAGAAGATTTCATTTTTTTTAAGTTGTATAATTAATTGAAAATAATTTTAGACCATCAGTCATCAGCATTCTATGATAATTGTTATAGAAAAAGGTAAATATTTCCTTAGTGATATGAATTCAGCAAATGGGACCTTCTTAAATGAAGAAAAATTGACACCTTTGTTACTGTATGAGATACCAAACATGTGCAAAATCAAATTTGCCAGAATTTCAGCAATTTTTATAGAAGTAAGTTTCACTGAAATTGCAATTATTATTGTTATTATTATATTCCATGTATACAACAGTATACCTACACATTGTGTATTTTTGGTGTCCATTATAGTGTCCTGGAAGAGTTGGCTCACCCACATTCCGAAGAGAACAGTTTTCACAAGCTACTCAAAATACAGAGAGTTTTCTTACAGCAGCTACTCAAAAATTAGATGTGATTGAAGAGGTATCTATTCACGATCTTCCTACTCAGCCAATTGATGCTTTAATTATGCCAGTAACAAGCACAACAGAAAAAACAAACAATTCAAAGGCCCAACATTTAAATGATATACATGAAATACCTACACAAATACTCTGCCCTGATGTTGCAATGGAAGTTTCAGTTCATGATGTTCAAATACAAGTAAATACCACACTTACAAATGAAACTGACTTAGAGGAAGAACTGGAGAATACAATTTCTGATGAATGTATAGATGATAGTATTTTGCCCAGCAGTTCTTTTCAATATACAAACAAGAATTATTCACCAAATAAACAGGGCAATGGCTACACTCTTTCCACAATGAAAAATACAAGTAGTCAAACAACTTATGATTCCATCAACAAAAAGCAACTTAATAAATGTAATTCAACAACAACAGATGAATTTGAATCAAATAAGAATGCTAATGATTTACAATACAATTTACCTCAAAAAACTGAACGTTTAGAAAAGGGTAGTCAAACCCCACACACTTCTCAGGATAACTCTTTACAGTCCCAGATTCATGTGAGTCAAATTAAGAAGAAAGTACATAGACGTATCTCGTCTGGCTCAGACACACCAAGTAGCTTAGACATGCTGTCAAATCCTCCATCACCTGTTCAGCAACTGAAATCAAAAAAGAGAAACCCCCTAAGTTCTGATGAAAGTGGTGGTGATTCTGGTACTGGAGTTGTTCTGCCAGATCAAGTAGGTCCCAGAAAAAAAAATGCCAAAAGAAGAATATCATCAGAAAATTCGAGCTCAGATACAGACATTGAACGTCCAACTCCAGGTAGAATTCTTCCAAAAAAAATTAAAAGCAGGTCTATGTCCAGAAAGTTAGAATCAAATTCGGATACAGATATTGAAAAAGAACCTGGAAATAAACATAAAATAGCTCATAATAAAGAGTATGAAATTTCAAATATTAAAACTACTGTGGACCAGTCACAAAATACAATAAATTCACAGGGCACACAGAACAGTTTTAAACTGGCTCTGAGTAATACAATGGATGCACTTAACACTGACAGTGAATCAGATTATGTTTTTGGAAATCCCACTCAGAATGTGAGTGGCTCCCAGACTGATACTTCACAACAAATGAAAACAAAGGAAGATAATCCTTCTGATACTGAAATATTAGAAGAAGATTTAGATATTTTTATGCAGCCTACACAAAATTATGTTTTATCAAACACCACTAAAAATGAAATGGTTCAAAACATTAAGGAAGACAAAAAACAAAAAAAAAGTAAAGATTCTGGAAGTGAAACGGATGACGATCTTCTGGTACAGCATAGTCAAAAAATAAATAATACCAAAATGGCGAAAAAGACCAATTCACAAAATCAGACGTCTAATGAACCAAGTGTGATGGAAAATCTTAATGTGGAGACAAGTTGCTTAAATGAGAAATCTGAAAAATCTGGTATTGGAGAAAACATTTCTTCTCTTTACAACTTCAATATTGCCAAAGAAATACAAAAGTTAAAAGATATGGACAATATATTTTTGGCATCTATAAGGGATCTCAAAAATGCCGACGTGGCAATAAATGATGATAAGCGCAAGTTTAAACTACAAAGCCAGCCACAGAGCATTAAGAATGTGAAGACACAAGGGAAAACGTTAGAATTATGCGACAACGAGGATGACATTTTTCTACAACCAACTCAGAAATTCACAGCCCCAGCGTCTGTCACAACCGATAAACTTGCTGGTATGAAATCATCGCAAGATGAACACATTTATTCTCAACCAACTCAAAAATTCATAATTCCATCTACAAGTCAACCTTGCAAAAAAAAATTAACACAAGACGAAGACGACGATGTTTACTTGCAACCAACTCAAAAATTTGCTAATCCTTGTATTCCTATGGAAGTTACTTCTTGTAATAGAAAAGAGTCCCAAAATGAGGATGATGATTTATTCTTGCAACCAACTCAAAAATTACAAAATACAGAATCATCACAGAAGAATGAAGAGGATGAAGAGTTATATCTACAACCAACTCAGAAATTTTCGTTGCCTTTGCCTTTGCCTGCCATAATTGAAAACAGCGATGCTAATGAACTTTCACAAAATGAAGATGATTTACAATCAACTCAAAAATTTTTAGCTCCTAGAAAAAGCAAATTCGGTTATTTAGAATGTTCAGAAAACGAAAATGCACGTCCGCAGTCAAATATAAAAGATTCTATTCCCTCAAATGTGAAACATGATTCTGAAAATGACCCATCTTCAGATGTACCTCAAAAATGCATCGATAACTCGAAAACTAGTCTTCCATCAGCAGAAAGTCAATTAGAGGTGATGTTTTCTTCACAAAACATATCAGCTGAAAACGATAGACCATCCAACCCTCTTGCTAATATCTTAGATGAAGAGCAGACTCAAAGTCAAATGAATGAAGATCAAAACTCTGAGGAGACAAAACAAACCAACAGTTATTCAAGAAGATCTGATATGAATGCGGACGAAAAAGAAAATTTATCTAGCGTAGAAAAACTAAAAGGGAAAGAAATTATCGACATGAAATCGGCATCACTTCAAACCATAGATGATAGAGCTGATGCCTCAACTGCTTCTGAAATCAAAAGTTGCGTTGACAGGGGGGTCGGAAGCTTAATATCTCGACAACCGGAATTAAATATTTATTCTGCTACTGTAGCCAGCATTTCTCCTTCCCAAAGATTAAGGAGACGAGTAAGTTCTAATCGAAGTGTGTCAGTACCGGTGGCAAAACTATCTTCGAAAACTAAAGGCCCTAGTTGCGTCGAAGTATCGTTGGATAATAAAAGAGCAATTTTAAAACCTCAATCTATGACGGCATGCGAAGCACTTACATCAAGCAAAAGAACGAGAAAGGCGCCACCTCCGAAGGATGACAATAGTGATGATGACCATATAGACAATAAGGAAGAAGAACTTAGCGAGAGAAGAGTAACCAGAAGGACGACTTCAGAATATACGATTGCAAGAAAGAAAAAGTCGATGCATTTAGACAGTTTTAAACCTAAAATGTTGTCAACTCCTGCTGCTCAAATCACTGATGAAGATTTTTTAAATCTTCCAAAAAGTCGTAATTCACGAAGAACAGAAAAGTTGGATGCAAGTACTTCAAAAAGAGCCCCTGAAACTTTGTCACCACCAGCAACTCCTCAAAAGCGTAAAAAGACTATTAAAGTTAGCCCTGCTAATGATTCCATGTTATTATCACCATCTAATCAATACAAATTTGATAGATCGAACATTGAGTCACGATTAATGGATACAACATTGGAGGTAATTTTTATTTTACAAATTAGTTGTTAGATGTTTTTTGAGCCGATTTATTTTCTTTTCAGAGAAGAAACCTAAGGACGAAAGTGGTATTTACAATGTTGGACAGTCCTCAACTAACTTTAATTGTGAGACAGTGTGGTAAGTTTTTTATTCACGATTAATACAAATTAATTTAAATACGAAATCAGTGTAAAAAACAACTTTGGATAAAAGTTTCACTATTTTATTAGTAAATCGTCAATAATGTTATTCGACAACTACCTTATTATCAGGAGTAACATAAAATAGTATAATTATATATTTACTCAAAATTGGTTAATTAATTATTAATGTATATGTTGTTTTTTTAAAGGTGGGATTGTAGTAGACACTGTAGAGGCAGCAACTGTTTTGGTCACGACAAATATTAAAAGAACCCAAAAATTATTAACTGCAGTTGGTTTAGGTAAACCAATTTGTTCAGTGAAATGGCTGGAAGATTCCAAAATTGCAAGAAACTTTTTAGGTAACGTAAAGAAACATTTTCATATAATATAATTAGTAAACTGATTTATTTTTCGTAAAAAACTAATAATTATTGTTTCATTTTATTTTCAGATCCATGGGATTATATATTAACTGATGAAGAAGCAGAAAGAAAATGGAATTTCTCTTTAACAGAATCACTTCATAGGAGTAATAAAAAAAAATTATTAGAGGAGTACATCTTTCAGATTTGCGTAAATATAGCTACAGATGTTTTAAAATGTAAGTGTTAAATGACAACATGTTCTTAGAAAAATGTTTTTCAATTTTGATTTTTTCAGCTGCCATCGAGGCTTGTGGAGGTAAATGTGTTAGTAGAGCTCCAGCAAAATCTGATAAGAAATTTGTTGTCATTTCAAGCTCAGATAACAGAAATAAATACAAGAAGTATCTTCAAAAAGTACCTCCTGTACCGGTTGTTACTCCGGAAGCTATTTTTCACGGCGTTTTAATACAGAAGTTCGAGTTAGCTCCTTTCTTACTATCTTAATTAATCGGTTATCACAATTTTTGCATGCATTAATTACTGTGATTTTATATGAAATGAAATATTTATTTACATAATTTTTCAGGATTAAACTAACTGTATATGTCTTTTATATATTTTAGTTTCTATACTGAAATCAAGCTGAATGTATTATTTTGTATTATATTGTTTGTATAACACAAACACGTTTTTATATTAATCTATGCCCAGTAATAGGTATGATATATTAATAAACTTAGACAGGTTAAAAATTGTTTTAATTTATCCCTCAAAGAAAATGATTTTAAAAATAAAAAATTGAATGTCATGTTATTTGTTGATCAGAACTCGTAAAGGCCCAGATATTGAAAATTTGCTTAAATTTTGACCAATTTTGGGTAATCCAAAAAAAGGAGAAACAAAAAAAAGTTTTCCGCAGGAGGTAATTTTTTTTAATTTATTGATCAACCCCCGTATAAGCTCAGAAATTCAAAATTTCCTTAAATTCTGGCCATTTGTATCAGGAGAGCATAAGTCCCAGGAGGTATTTTTTTAATTTATTGATCAACCCCCGTATAAGCTCAGAAATTCAAAATTTGCTTAAATTTTGACCATTTGTATCAGGAGAGCATGTCGCAGAAGGTATTTTCGGAAAAATGAAATTTTTGAAGAAGTTTCAACTTTTGTATCAGGAGAGCATTAAAAGGGATAGCTTTTTTTAATAAATATGTATTAGTCGAATTAATGGTTTCGAAGGATCTATTACTCATGAAAAGTTTTATATAGTTAACGAAAACAAGTATATAATTTTAATTGATTTATTGATTAAACTAGTTATTTACATTTTACTACAGGAATATATATTTATAATCCTCATATAATTACACATATAACACATTAAACTTTAGGTTCATATAATACAATAACGTAAAAGTAATAACAATAGAAAATGTAAAAAATTAAGCTACGATTACTATATTAATATAACAGTACAAAACAAATACCTGAAAAAGAAAATACACAACAAATTAAAATACAATTACATCATTATAAAAGTTTATGTCGTTCATGTTGTAATAAAAACTTACAAAAAATAAAGCAACACTAAAAACTTATAGACATTTATATTAACATTTAAACGTTATATTTGGACTAAAAAAGCCCCTCTAATACCCCGTGGCCTCCACAATCACCCCTTATAGCCAACCCTTATCCGCCAATATACTTCCAATGATCAAAATTGAATTTATTTTTAATAATTTTACCAAAAAGACAATTTAGAAAAGTTTTGAGTATCAGAACGACTTTTTTGTTACAAATATATCGTTTAAATATTAACATAATAGTTTATATGTATATACAAATAAATACCTGTAAGAGAAAAATACAAGAAAACAAATGAAAAAGAATAAACTATGATGTCTTCAGTCTTCGATCGGTGTCCTTTATCTGTAAGCGAATAGTGCAGTGTATTAACCAACTAAACTACAAAGGACTAACGACAAAAACTAATAGAATTTGGTAGAAAAGATTGGACAGATGTCGTCTGAGAGAGCTGGGCAGTCGCCTATTGCTTCTATTCCAGATAACCCACACCAATCAGTCTGAAATGAAGTGACGTTAGAAATAAGACCGCGTGAAGTGTATAAGACACTTCAAAGAACAACTAAAAAGCTAAGTTTATGGCAAGTCGCTCGGGGAGGCCTCCGCTTCGAACCATAAATGAGAAGGAACAAGCAAGATAACGAAACGTTGAATCCTGCGGATCATGTAGGGTAAATGCGAAGCGTGATAGTAAGAATTGCAGTAAGCAAAGCGAAGAGGTAGGCAAGAGAACAAGCAAAATAATAAAAACATGCAAAATAAAAAAGTAATTCAAATAAATAAGCATCTAACTACGGAATGGATCTTCTTTGTCTTCTCCAACGAAACCCTGAAACAGATACGATGGCAAGAGATTAATAATGAGCAATTTTGAATTAACATAAATTATTAATTTGATCAATTATGTAATATTTCCTCACCTTCATTAACTGCAGAATTCAACTATTCAAATCGAACGAATGTGAACAGCAAATCAAATCCACGAAAAATCCTGCCATTGTTGACAACTCGTCGTCTTAATGGATTTAAATATTCTCAATAATATTGCAAGTGAAGTCATCAACAGCAAGCTAGGTCCATGAAGAACGATGTCATTAAATGCCAATCTGTACAAATAAATACCAAAAATTAATTAACTACACTGTATAATTAGAAAATAAACATTTTTGAAAATTGTTCTTTTCCTTTTTTCTCTATTTTTATATTCACACACAACACACACAACACATACAGAAAAGTAAATTTAAAATTATTGTTCTATAATTCATATTTCATGCACACAGTGCAGGAAATGAACAGTCTTGGTTGGCTACATTTATAATTAAATTAATACTTCCTAAATCACATAAATAAAATGGTAAAATTAATTCTGTATTACCAACTTCTACTACTATCTTAGTGTATATTTATTTAAAAAAAAATATATAATTTGTAAACCCGTATATTAATATTTAAACAATTACGTTAAAAACAAAAATCCCAACACACCGTGGTCTACATGTCCACCCTTATAACCATCCTGTCCTCCCAGGTAACATAATTAAAACTGGATTTTATTTTAACAATTTTGTATAAAAGATTCCAGTTAGAAAAGTCCTTAAATTTACAGTCATATTAATATGACGGTTTATAAATTAAAAAACAAATATGTACTTGTAAAATAAAAAGACAAGTAAGTAAATGAAATATCAGATGTGATGCCTTACCGTTAAAAACTAATGGACTTGATAGAAAAGATGGAACACATTTCATTTAAAGAGCTGGGCAGGCGCCTAGTGCTCATCCTATTCCAGAATCAGTTGCAAGTCAATTCTTCAAAAGCAAATCATGGAAGGTGATGTCATTGTCTGGCAGTCTGCAAAAATGTATAACGAAAAGAAATTAATTACACTTTATAGTTAAAAATTAAACATTTGCTAAAATAAGTCTTTTTCAATACATCTACTTTTTGTTTTTATTTTGCCCAAAATATATAATGAAAAAAACACACACGTTTAAGTTACAAAACTTTATTGTAAAACCACAATAATTATTTCGCCGACACAGCGGCTTCTTCGAGGGGGAAGAATAATATAACTTAAAACTATGATACAAACAGACTTATATACTAAATAAATAGATTAAGAGTAGGGGTAAGTTTAAGGGAGGATACTAAAAATTAATGTTCAATAGGGGTGATTTATTTAATTCTAATTGGTCATTTAATATAGTGCCTTTTTTGTTTAATTTATTTATTTCTATGCTTTCTAAAAGATTTAATTTCCGACCTTTATTTTCAACATGTAAGATTTTATAATCGTCGTTAAAATTATGGTTGTTAGTTATTAGATGTTCCGCATATGTTGAATTTGTGTTTCGGTTTTCATAACTTTTCTTGTGTTCTTTTATTCTTTCCTGAAATGTTCTACCTGTCTGACCGATGTATGCCTTATCACAATCACAACATTGAAGTAAATAAACGCCAGATTTTAATTCTTTTTTAGTTGTATCTTTACTATTTTTTATGAATTTTCCAAGTGAATTATTAGTTTTAAAGGAAATAGAACTGTTAGTGAAATTTTTAATATGCTTACTTAATTTGGTTGTGTGTTTGTGTGTGTGTTTTTTTCATTATTATGGAGTTACAAGAAATTAAAGCCTCGTCGATTCAATTCCCAAAATATATTATGCATAAATATACTTAGGTAAACAGTTTTTATTATTGTTTACAAAAATTTACTTAAAATTACTGCCCTGTAACTTTCAAACTGTTGGAAATTAACAGTTCAATTTTAATTTATCTCTTTTACTTTTGATATTTCTAAACGTATAAGTGCTTACTTAAAATATAAAAATATAGTAGAACCTTAATAACTTAAACCTCGATAACGTAAAAACCTCTATAAATTCATAAAATTTTGGGTTCCCTTCCCCTCGGAGTCCAAAACCTTTTTACTTAAAATTTGAACCCTTTTTAACTTAAACGAATAATTTGGGCATCGCACCTCAGTAAGTAATAAAATTGATGTAGAAAGTGTGAATTGTTTGAAACAAAAAAAAATTATAACCGATTTTTTTAGTAGAATAAAATAAACTTGAATAAACGTACCTTTAACCCTAAAATAAAGTACGTATGTACATAATAACATTTCGAAGTTTCATTTACATTGAACTTAGCTCGTCTATCTCTATAATTCCTAAACAACGCTCATAAACGGACCTCTGTAAGTAAAAATATAAACCAATAAAAACTCCTTAACTTAAACCCTTAGTAAGAAAAAACCTCAATAACTCAAATTATTCAACATTTCCCTTGGTCTTCATCTTATCGAGGTTCTACTGTACAAACGTAAAACAAACCTATATAACATGAAAAATATGGATTAACATCTCTAAATGATATTTATACTTACAAATGCACTGTCACGAGTCATCCCTTCAGCTGCAAGTAACACTGCCTCTGTCTCCAATGGAAAACGGTAGGTAACTCGATACTTAACCATAATAATCTGGTCACAACAAGGACTAATACAATCAATGCTCCTGTAACACTCCGCATCCTGTAAATTAAAAAAAAATATACTTTTATCTTATTTTCCAATTCGACCCCAAATAAATGGTTTTAATTTTGACTAAACTAAGAAAAAAAAATTACATAACAAAATTTGTTGATCTTGTTGTTTTTACTACACCATTGTTTTAATTGTATCTTTCGTTGTATTTTATTCATATTGTACGATATAATGAGATCATCTTCGTTAAACAAAAATATTTTTTCTAATAAGTAATTTTGCGGCATGCAGAACTTGTTTAATGCTTGGGGGTGGTTCAAGATTATCCAATTCAATTATTTATAGTGGTTTTTAAACACTATATAGATCGTTTTAATATATGGGTAATAATGTTAATTAAACAAACCTAAGGAATTTCTACGTTTTAAAGAGATTTTTGTTAAATAGAAGTTTGCGTTACACTGTATTATTTTGATTCACAATATCAAATTTACATTTTCTTACTTGTAATACACCTAATTAAAATTAAAAGAAAAAACATTCTATTGAAATTCTTTGGGGGTACAAAATGGCCTAACGGCCTAACTGACCCTCCTCTTTATTATTTTTTGAAATATTGTACTACTATAATAGGGTATTTCTTCACATTGCTTAGCAACCAGTTAGAACTGTTCAATACAAATAATACGAAAGAGCTTACCACATAAACTAAGCTTGTCTTTTTCGTCTTTTTATTGATAGTTTTTAAAGATGATCGAAAATAAGCACCTCCTAATTTTTAATGCATCCAAAAACGAAGTTTTCAAGTTAAACGAAAATTTCAAAATCCTTCAAAGAAAACTAAAAACGTTTTGGAAATTACAAATGTAAGTACAATATGTAATTTATTTTGTTACTTTGTGCATATATATTTAATATTTTCTAAAAAATTTTAGTAACAAAGAAGAAATTACAGAAACGCTTTTAAAAAACTGCAATTTGCTAATTTTACCGGGACCCCAGACAGCTTTTAATGAGAATGAAATTGAATCCATGAAAAAATATTTAAACAACGGGGGAAACATATTAGTTTTATTATCTGAAACTAATGATAATGATAAGAGTAATACGAATATCCTTCTCGAAGAATACGGAATTGTGCCCAATATGGGTAACAGATAATATAATTATAAAACGGCGCCAATTTTTTTTTTTAATACGTAAATATTTCAGATTATGTCATAAGAACGCATTACTACAAATATTTTCATCCAAAGGAATGCTATATTTCGGACAGTAGCATTAATTCAGCTTTAAACAAGGAAAAATTGGAAATTAATTTGGTGTATCCTTACGGTTGTACTTTAGACGTTAGTAAGCCATCTGTGGTTGCCTTTACAAGTGGAGTGGTGTCTTTTCCCGTTGACAGGCCTTTAGGGGCTTTATATTACGCACAAAACACAGGTAAACGTTTAGTGAATTAATATTGCTTTAATGGAGAACATTTTAATTAATTTATTTAAGTAGGTACTAAAAATTCGGTTGGGAATTTCTGAATAAAAATATTTTAATTTTTCATATTTGCTGTTACCAATTTTTACTTCTAATATTTCCTTTTTTGTGTAAACTCTAAATAAATTCTTATATGTTGCTCTAAAGTTGCAAGAGCATGTGTCCATGGCATTTTGAAAATTAAGATTAGGGTGTTATTTAAAAAATTAGGGTAGCCTTAAATACAAGGCTTTTCAGGATGCCAAAAATATCGGGAAAGTAGCAACGAATCTGCTAACACTCCTTGGGAAAAACAGAAGACTTTTTTAGATAAATGCTTCGAGAAAATAAAGCGGAAAACGGAAGCCCTCACACATGCAGTAAATGAACTTAATGAAAGGGAAAAGAGAGAAGACGATTTTAAATTGTGCGAAACGTGTAAAACGAGACCATCTAGTGCCATTCCCAATTTTAACTACACACAACGAAATAGTATCAATCAAAAACATATTAGAAAAGGTTACACTATATAAATTAATTATTACAGATTTTTCTATATTAATACAATTTAATATTTTTCTACCTATAATTTCTCAACAAATAATTCAAACTTTTGACGGTGTAACTACATAACTGAGTTACAAAGCAAGAAAAAGTTTTACTGATATTAAAAAAAAATTCAAATATTCGAATAAATGTTTTACTTGACAATAAATAATATAGAGATAATTACATAATAAAAGAAAATAATTAACTACAATTTTAAGAAATATTAATTTTTAATTGTATGTGTAATAAGCTATTAAATTATTATCGTCTAATAAAATTTTATAAAAATTATTTTTATTCTGCACAGATATTTTTAATAAGTAGGTATATTACATATTTATAAAAATAGCAGCGAATATGAAGATCATAAAAATACAATAATAAAGGATCATTTGATTTTTTAAATTACAGTACGTTATTTTACAGGAGGCAAGTTGGTTGCAATTGGATCAGGTCACATGTTTTCAGACAAATATATCGATCAAGAACAGAACGAAAAATTTCGAGAAATGATTTTCGAATTCTTTACTTCAGATGGTATTAAAGAATTAATTTCTGAATACGATGAAATAGATGTAGGTATATAATAAAATCAATAATGATTACTGCCCTTAATTTAAAAGTTTATTACCAAAACCGTCACTTTACATGATTCAGAATATACCTAATAATTTTTAAATGGTTTTGATTGTTTTTGAAATTAAATCTTTGCAAATTCCTTAGAGATGACAATTATCTATTTTTTTATTTCAGGTTTGGGATTATCACATTGTTCCCGATACTCCAGCTTTAGCTGAACAACCAAAGCTTATTTTGACGGATACTGCAGGTCAAAACATCCCTTCCGATTACTCTAAGTTGTTCGATTATAAAATGCATTCTATCAGTACATCTTTAAGTAAGGATTATAAACAATTGTATACAATATACAAAGGTATTATTTAACAGACAAAAGTTTTAATTTTAGTTCCGGAAGCATTAAAGCTTTATGAAAATCTTGAAGTTAAACATGAACCCCTCAAGCTTATAACCCCAAGTTTTGAGGCCCCATTACCTCCATTACAACCTGCGGTGAGTATATTTAAATTTAAATAAATATTAAAAATTGTTTGTGCAGAATATTCTAACATTTTTTGTTATAGGTATGTATGAGGATTTGCTACAAAAATTAAATAGGGCTAAGAAACAATTTTTTAAAGATATGTACTTAAATAATTGGAAACTGGATAATGTCATCTAGTTTAGTTTAAAAATATCAAAGAAAAGGAGCTGTTTAAAATTAAAAAAAATTCCCTCTCATTTTCCTTATCGTCTGTAAATTTAATTAAGGGATGGTGTTCGCTCAATTTACGTTGAAAATCTTTCGACTATTAAAAAGTCTGGAATTTTTGCCCGAAATACTTTGGCAAATAAATTGTACTTTACAGGTGTTTCCACCCACATTTCGAGAACTATCGCCGCCACCGTTAGAACTTTTCGACTTGGATGAGGCGTTCAGTTCGGTGTTTTCGAGGCTGGCTCAGTTCACTAACAAATTCATAATGTCGGGATCAACAAGCGATTCCTCTGAAAAGGAACTCGAATTTTATATTCAGGAATGTTCCAAGATCGTTAAACTCGATGGAGGAGCAGTTGCCGATGCCAAAGAAATTTTGTATACTTTAGGTGTTCAAATAGCTCATTTTAAAAGCATTGATACAATTAAATAATATAATTATTTTAATTACATAATTTACTGTTTTATTACCTATTAATTTATCGATTATATACTTAGAAAGAATAAATATTGATTACAAATATTTCATCTCCATTTATCTCCAAATAATTATGATAATATCCTATTTTATTAGGTCAAGGTTTTTTAAAATTCAGCATAAATATTTAAACTACACTTCCACTTTTACTAGTTACTCAAGTACCTACAGGACTTACACCCAATAAAATAGGAAAAACTTCCAAGGATTTTGATTTAGCTGACTTAAGGGTTCATTTTTTGACTACGTGTATAGTTAAATTTACAGTTAATGAACGAAGTCAGAATTTTGTTGTTTTTGAGTACCTAAAAGTCCTAACAAGGGATGCTTTCCAAAAACTATAGTATATATAACTTATAATCAGCTAAATTCATATATTGGAGTCAAAAACTACCGCCTTTACGTATTTTTAAAGAGAAGTGTTCACTATTTTAAACACTAAAAAGAGACCAACAAAAAATTATTTATTGATATTTGAATTGGATAACCCTACTTTATTACGTCAAGGCACACCACTTTCTAATCGAGCATAATTATCTAAACCAGAAAATTTTCACTCACCCCTTAATGTCTGATCCAACGCTGCAACCGGCATCCTTTCTAGATTTGGTTAAAACTAATCCACAATCTGAAAAATAAAACAAACACTTGTACAACAACATATAATACAAAATAAATATACAAAATACACAGGCACATTTACATATTAATTATTAACACAAAATTTATTTATTTAAATATCATATTTAGGTCAGGGTACACACCCTATTTCTCATCTGTACAAAAGTATTGCACAGTTTTCTGAATCGTTTACTTAATAAAATAATTACCTACACAGACTACTCCTTACCTACCATTTATTATTTCAATATTTCGATGCTATCAATTTGGGTTGGTTTCGTTAATAAATGTAAAAAAATACACAACCATCAATTATAATCCAGTGATAAGAAGAACACTTGCACAAGAAATTGAGTTCTACTTCTATCTCGGAATAGTACCAACGAATAACTAACAAAAGTTAAAAGTATCTCGACAAACAAAACAACTTTTTTATCGGCCACATTCCACACAAAAACGTACAAAACACACGACGATGTTTACTTATGACCTCCATAGGTAAAAGGAAAGTTAAAGAGATAGCTTGTTTTTGCTTCTATTATAGAAACAAGTTTTACAGGAACGGAAAATTATATCAGTTTAAATCTGACTAATATTCATTTAAATATTACGTACAATTTTAAATAAATCTCAAGAAAAGTTATTTCTTCGACAAATTCATAAAAAAAATTAATTGCATGCACCAGAACAGTTTTTTATAATAAGTCTAACCATTTTTAATTTTAATATGTGTTAAAAATAACGAAAAGAAAAGCGCTTGGAAAAATTCTATGTACATAGAGCAATAATAAAAATAAAAGTGACTCTTTCAAGGGTTTCTTTTCGTTATTTTTAAAATATGGGTCATCAAGAGCTCTCGGCAACTTACTTACTTAATTATTTAAAACATGTGTTGTTAGGTAAAAATAAATTTATTTATTTAACTTTTCTATCCATGAATTTAGATATATAGAGAAACTTGTATTTTTTTATTTTTTATTTATTTAATTTATTATTTTAATCTAATATATAAAATTCTCGTGTCACATTGTTAGTTAGCATAATCCTCCGAAACGGTTTGACCGATTTTTATGAAATTTTATATGCATATTCAGTAGGTCTGAGAATCGGCTACTATCTATTTTTCATACCCCTAAGTGATAAGGGTTGTCCACCCCTAACTTTTTCTTTATTTTTTGGACAAAATTTGTTATTTTTATTTTTTGATGATTTGGCATTGAAAAATACATATAACCCTTAATTTTCATCCTTCTACCACCAACCCCCATTTTTTAATAGCGATATTAGTACTGTAATAATCTTCAACTCTCAGTGGTCGATAACTGATCAATTATTATCAATCGATTAGTCATCCCCGCCAGGCGTCTACTGATGTCACTACTCACCCAGCATCCAGCAAACAGCACGGAGTGGGGATGAGAATGAAGCAGATTTTTTTAGAATGTTACAGGGAGTTCAAATATGTTCTAAGAAGTAAAAGAATCTTTTATTATAACATTTCAGAATGATTTGGCAATGTTCAAGAATTTTTCAGAATTTTGAAGATCATTCAAGAATATTTCAGAATGTTAAAAAAAGTTAGAGAATGTTTTGAATCATTATGGGATGTTCTGGATAGTTCTAAATTCGAATATTCTAGAATGTTCCATCAAAGGTGTAATATAGATATATATTCTTACCCGGGCTGCTGCTAATAAATTTATAAAATTGGAAACGGTCTGAATTAAAATTGAACGCGTTAAACAAGTTTGTAATACTTAAATCTAAGCATTTTTTTAAAATATGAAAATATATAGGAATGAAAAAACAATTTTTAATTGTCTCTGTTAATTATCTACAAATAAAAATGAAATAGGACCGCACCTCTGGCTAATAAAGAAATTTATAATTACACGTGAAATAATTAAATTTGATAAAAGCATACAGAAGAGATTTCAAACATGAGAATTCATTAGAAAAATAAGGATTCAGATGCTGGTAGATGGGTACGTACGCATAGAATATCAGACACCTGGTGCTGTAATTGCATGTTTTCGGGAATCACGGTTGGATAGGTAGCTCGACAAATCGGGATAATATTAGTAAGGAAAGGGAACGACGCCGCGTCGCGTCGCCGTCGTCGTCGACGAAGACGCGCGGGAAGCGATCCCGATAAAGTTTATGGAGAGAAGTTCTCATTAACATCGGGAGCGAGTCTCGCGAAGCGGAGCGGACGTGGAACAAAGTCGAGTAGGAGGATGCCAGGATGAGAAACCAGGACGAGAGAGAAAGGATTATTGTCAACGAGACACGCGGCAAACTACGACGACGATGCCGACGTGCTATCACCGTTGAATTTGTGCTTTGCTTCCCGGTTACAAATATACGTATATATATTTATGCGAACTAGATAACAGACACAGTCAGTGAGTCAGTCAGTCATTCGTTTACTCGACAAGTACCTTTTTTGATAGACATTTATTTACCTAAATATTATCTCGTATCGGTTAAATAAAGAAAACAAAAATTAATTTTTGTAATAGGAACCCCAAAGTAAAAGATACTTTCAAGGAATAGTGATTCAATCGGAGAAGTAGGTAGAGTCTAAAAAGTGAAATTTCATATTTTTATGACTGTGATGTCAAACACCAAAAATAGTTTTTTAGCTTGAGTTTTGTGGCACCTCATTCGGGGGTTACCTACTGGTACAAAGAAATCCAGCTTAAAACTTTATCTACATTATTACCATCCCGTTGATGGTAATTTTGTTTGTTTGGTATTGAAATTTGAAAATATTAACATCAAGTTATAAAAGATTGATAATTCTTCGACCAGATACAGGTTCTGTGTCAAAACCGAGTATTCTTATTTCTCTTGGTTATTTTCAAGTTATCATGGCATTGTTCTTGAAAGAACTACTTTGGGGTATGGAAAGAAAATTACACCATAACATCCTAATTCAGAAGCACCCCATAGATTTTGATGATATAATAAAATTGATCTGTTAATACACTTAATTAGGGATTTCCGTTACAATATTTTTATTAAGGAACCTTAAAAGTGTTTATTATAAAAGTTATACTCCTTGCAGACGACTGCATAAAGAATTACAATACATATTAAAAAGAATAACAATACCTAAACAATAAAAAAGGTTGTGCCTTTTACATTTTATTTAAACAAAAGTTTTAAGTAATTTTTGTTTTGGAAAAAGACTAAATAATTTGTTTGTTTTATTAATTATTAAAACGAACAACCAAAAGAACGAACAATGGGCTACAAAGAGCTTAAAGCCATCGTTCTCGTTTGTTTTATTCTTTGTACTTATACTTTTAAAGGACTTTAGTAGACAAATAATTGGCTAAATTAATTTTTTAATTTAAAATTCTCTTCATAGATATCATTAAAAAAAAAAAAAGTTGCTGGCAAATTTAATTTTTCCTTTAGGCATCATACAAAAAATACCAGACTATATATTTTAGTAGTTATAATATACATCTTTATAAATATTTTTTGTTGAAAATGTATTCCAATAAAAACTGAATTTCATTATTAATAAATTAAAAATAATAAAGAAGGGCCACAGGTATCTGCTAAGATAAATGCAAAAATAAAAATGAATATAATATTTATCAATTGTTAAAACACCCTCTGTTTTTGTCTTCTCATACAAATATTTTTTAATATAAGGTGCCCAAAAAGACAAGAAGGAGTTAATAAATACTAAAGAGTAGATAATCCCTGAAATATTCTTTGATAGATAACTAAGTTTTGAATTTGTTTTAACTATTTTCAATCAACCAACATTTTTCTAACAACTTATAGAAGTTATAAATCCTTAAATCCTGCACTTTTGGTTATGTATATGTATAATCTCTAACAGCCCTTAGGCTTCTCTTCCCTTCTCCCTCTATTTAAATTTATTTTCTTTTTATTTATGTAAACAATTTTATCTCTGGAAGGATAATCCTTGAACCCACTTCTTAAAATACTTTTTTTAAGTATTGTGAATTATTCTTTTAGTTGTTACTTGTGACTGGTGTGACTTTTTTAATAAACTTAATGGCTTGATAAATTATGTGAAAACTTTAACCAAGGTCGTTGAAAAGTTTCGTGTTTAACGAAAAGTGAGAACTGTCGTTATCAAAATTGACAGGCTTTAACTTTAATCGATACGCAGCTAAGGCATTTTTTAACGAAATAATCTACGTAAAGCGCTTTTGGTTATACACGTATATTATCAAAAACCATCCTTCACCTAAATTACCGATGCCAACAAGAAAAGTTTCGTTAGTTCAAAAATGTCGTAAAACTGAAAATGAGAGTTTTAAGTTAATTACAAGGGCTAAGCTAATTGTAAGCTAAGATACGCTGCAATTTTTCTGATTTTTGAGAACTGCAAGCGTTGGATGACTATAATTGAAAATTCTGCACGTTTAATTGTCTTTTAAATAGGATACTTAAATTTGTAATAAATAAATTGATTTTTTATTTAAAAATCATTAAACTTTAAAGCCGGGGGTGTTGGTAGGAAGGTGGCTATTTATCTAAAAGCATTTTAAAACGTTGGTTGGTACTTTTTCAGAGTTTGTTGACATGATGTGAAAGAAACTCCATTTAAACGATTGGTTTGGGAACAACTCAAGCAACCCCACCGTAAAATGTTACATTATACACACACCTGTTTATTTATAATATCAATAATAACAACAGATAGTAAAAGGATTTGTGACTTTACTGCTATTACGATAAAATGATGGTGTCAAAGAAATGTGTTCCTTTTCTTATTTTAAAAGTTAAAAGTTAAATGAACAGATAACATCCCAAAATTCAACTTTCAAGTCCAACAAAATAAAGACGGATATGTTTTTGAATTTACAAGTTATCCATATAAGTCATAAATGAGAAAATGTTAGAGACTTAATAACTACTCTTTCACTCAACTACGTCAATTTTGGTCTATGTGGTAGGAAATTGAATTTTTTTAAGAGACACTTCTTTTGGGACATAATAGAAATTTTTATGTTGAAAGTAAACTTTTCGAGGCAACAAAATCTGAGAAACTTTTCTTAATACAATATTTAAAACTTATATTACGACATTAAATATAACAGTAACAAACGTAGACCCATTAAAAAACCTCAATACTTTTCTATTATTCATTTGAAGAGTTTCAAATAAAATATTAACAATTTTTGCATGCTTACGAAGATCGTGATTTCTTATTTCTTTTAAACGGTTAGGTATTATAGCTTTATAAAATCAAAGTAGTTTTGTAATGTTTTTTCGTACAAAAACAATGTTTTTTACATACTGTGATTTTTGAAACTTCTTACAAAAATTGGTGGAGGCACCAGGAACGCTTTTTTGTATGCAAATAAACTTGATTTTACAATCTCATATTTTTAATGACTGCAAGACAAAAAATAATTAAAATGGTATTGTCGAGTTTTGAACTTGAAAGTATAAATTCAATTATGATCCAAGATAATTGGTACAGTAGAATCAGTCTTAACGATTGGTAAAGAAAATGCCCTATGTAGCAATAGTAAAGTTCCTTTGCATTTTAGGTCCTTGAAAGATGTATTTATATTATCCCTCTTTTGCCCACTTTCACCAGTTTTATTTTCAATTTAACTGATAATTCCGGTATAGCTGCTGCTTTCAACTTTAATTCTTTTGATTGGTACATCCTGAACTTCCGATTTCTCCCCGTCAACGTCTTACGAATTAAAATTAACGCTGCACATCGTCACGATTCCAAATTAATTAATCACGTTGCCGTCGACTTTCGATGGTGTTTCGGAGTTTCGACCCTTTTCGTTCGATGGTAAATAAAGAAGTAGCATTAGCAACGTCCCAAGGTGGGTAGGATTTCGTCCGTCCGTTCCGTTGCGTTCCCTCGTTCTTTCCTTATTCCTGTCTATCTTGTCCTTCTACTCTGCGTTTTTCGGCGCGGAATTATTGCCGCCGGCGGCACGGAGGCGTCGTCACCGCCACCGACGCCATCGGAGTCGTCGTTAGAATAGCGGCGTCGAGCGATGATGTTGACGACGTTGACGACGTCGACGACGCCGCACGTCGTGATGCTATGGTACATCCGCCGTAGTCGTAGTCGTGCGGAGCATTAAAGGTTCCCGGACCCGAAAAGCGATTAGCGGCAGTCTCGCCTCGAAAACGACGGCAGGCAGGCAGGTCGGGTTTCGTCCCTCATCCTCCCACCTTCCTCACTCTCTCTCGCTCCTTGACGGGCGAGTTTTACGTCAGAAGCGAACACCGACGACGATGGTAAATTCAACCGAGTACCAGTCTTTCTTCAATCAACAAAACATCAACCCTTACGTATATATGTACGTAAACATTTCATTGGCCATTTAAATAAAAATCTTCATGTCCTGAACTCAAAAAAAAAGAAGAAAAAAAAGGGGAAACGAGTCGATCTTCCCGTATCTTTCTTTATCTAACCATCCAACCACAATTAAAAATGAAAGATGGTTTTGGAAATATTTAGACTAAACAATTTCGAAAAATTCCTACTTTTATTTATCCTTCTAATAGGAATGAAATGTAACAGAATGGAGTCAATGGGATAACTTTACTGAGAATTCTAAAAACTGGTCACTAAATATTTCTACTTTTACTGATTAATCATATATAAGGTCTTAATCTCAAATTCTACTCCCTAAAAAAGGAAGAACTTCCAAGGATTTCGATTTAGCTACGCGTACAATTACACTTACAATTAATTAATGAATTCAATGAGGAAAAAGTTTGTTCTAACAAGAGATACTTTCCAAAAACTCTTTAATAAATACAAAGCAATTATCTAAATTCATACGTTGGTGTCATGAAAGAAAAATTTTCACTATAATCAGCAAAAAAATATTGTTTCGAACGATATTAAATTTATGTTTCAGTTATTTGATTGATAAGATTTTGACCCTTAAAAAGACCGAATTCTTTTATAGGATTACTTCTGGGTCCCTGCAACGACCTTCCGTGTCTAACACAGTCGAATTTCTTTGAACTAAATAAAGGTCACGCTGAAAACTTAACAAGCCGTACATATTTCAATAGGCAGATGTTCGCCTGTGAATTTTAGGGACAAAGTCTGATATCCCAAAAAAAAACTTTCTTTCCTCTGTGTTTGATCGTGTGATCATACGCCCCCATATAACATCAAAAGACTTTTTCTATTAAAGACAGACAACAAAAACTTCTTCAAGAACGTTTTTTACGCACAGGACTAAAATATTTAGTAAAGTTTCAAGGAATAGTAGTCCAATTGAAGGGAAATGTAGAGTTCGATTTCATACTTTTGCCAATGAGGCGTGAAATTGCAAAGATAGTTGGTTTTTAGTTTGGGTCGATGAGAAACTCAATCAAGGATTAATGGTCGAAGAATTCCAGTTTAAAACAATAAAACTGAAGAGGAAGAATTATCTGCAACGAAAATCCATAAATGCACAATATTGTCTCACAGTTTTCCCAGTACATCAAGATTTTGAAATATTAACTTCAAAATCCCAATGATGCTCCTTTTGCTGGTTTAATTCTACGATTAGGATACCTCAACATCAAACTATAATGGATTGACAATTCTTGAATCAGATTCGAGTTTATCATTTAAAGATATATCGAAAACGAGTAGGTATAGATTTTAATTTCTGTTGGTTCTTTCCAAATCACCACGGTAGTGTTTTTGAGATTGAGAACCATTTTGTTAATTTTTAACAGAAAAAAACTTAAAAAAACTTTTGGGTGTTTCATTCCCACCATGTTGGTGGGCGGGCTGTCCCCCCCGACCTACACTTTTTTGTGCAAAGTCGGAGGGGTAGGGCGGAAGGCCCTCTTCAGCCTCCTTCAGGAATCGTGGGAATGGGTGGGTGGTGGTGTGGGGGAAGAAAGATGAGACGGACGAAATGAAGACAGAAGAGAAGTGAAAGACTATCTGTGGAATATTACTACCCCAGCATTTGCCTAATGGTCCAAGGAAACCACAGAAAAACTTGGACCAGAGTAGTCGGCCCCGGAATCGAACCGATGACCTCCCGAATGCTAAGCAATGATCTAGACCACTAGACCATGCCGCTCGGTTTTTAACAAAAGAATTTTGCACAGAACATTCTTTTTTTTTTATATTTGATGCAGAGGGATATTTTAAGATTTTACCAAGTTTTTTGTGGTTCTAGGATCTTTTTTGTATCCACTACATATTTTATTCCTCCATAGTTGGATTTTTAAGATTCATTTACTTGTAGCAGCGTAGATCATATAAAGAATTCAAATAACTTGAATATGTAGTCCCCTTTCTATCCCTGTTCATATTTTATGAGGAAGTGATGATTATTGATAAGCTTTTGGTTTGTCGATCAGTCGAGATTACAAGTGGCCGATATCTTTCGCAAGTTCGGTTCGAAAAGCTTCATGCGGCTCGGAGACGAGGTAGGTATGTAGGTTGTGGGATTCCCTAGTCGCATGACTAAATTGCTAAACTGGGAAACTAGTTTCCCTCTCGCAACCGAGAACGAGTGTAGCGAGAATTATCATACGGAAGACAAATTTTCGTTCTCGCTTCTTCTTCCGCACGTTCCTCCAAATGCTCGAAACGTTATTCGTTAAAATGCAACTACGTATCTATCTATCTATCCATCTACTCGTAATATATACACACCACATACTTACGTATGTAGACATAGACTTTTACGGATCAAGCTGACAATGTTGCATTTTTATACTTTTTTTTTACACAAAATACATTGCAGTATTTTTTCAAAATCTATCCCCATTAAGAAAATAAAATCTATTCTGATTACATTGTTTCCCCGAAGGAAAATCGTCCTTCGCATTTAATTATTTTAATGTCAATTTTTTCCAGCTTCTTCTATTACTACCCTCTTCTTCGTAAGAACCACTTTTGTATGGTAACCACCTGTTTTGATTATGTTTGTCCCAAGTCTACCCCAAAATTATATCAATTAGATACAAAAAAATCGTGATACTTGAAATTGAGAAAATTAAGCCATTCTAAAACTAAAACTACAATAAAAAACAAATCGTTCCATCTAGATTTTATGTAGGTAGGTACATATTTGTTTAGTACGGAAACCAGAATTATTTTCGGAAGCCGTTTAGGCAAGCGAAATTTTCCTCGTCATTTATTTACCCGTTTGCATTATGCGTCCCTTCATTTATTTATATTTTGGTTGCGGCGTCGGTCGTAGGACAGCTTTCGAGTGGAATCCCTTATTGTTATTCATAAATTCTATCCCGTATCCCCTACGGCGTCGAGAACGCGTCGTAAATGGTCCATAAAACAAGTAATCCGCCGCGTGAGTGGCCAGTCAATAAGTGGAAACGGAATAAAGCAGACTGTTAGAGGAAGTGTGAAAATTACGATGAGGAAATAATGATAAGCATATTAATACCAATATAATGAGACGTTCCATATTACAACAAAAACTGGTAACGGTCATCAGAAATATTTAAAAAAAGCTTCATGCATTGGGAATTAAAAAAAAAGTTTTAGTACCTACCGAAGAATCATCCATTTGTGTATTTAAATTTTACAGTTTTTTGTATAAAATTTGTTTAGTAAATTAAATTTCTTCTATCATCCCGGCACCTTCACGAAATTTCAAAAAAAAAAATTATACTCAATTATAGAAGCCTAAATAAACTGAGGGGATGACTAAAGTAGTCGAAGACCTCTAAAAATGAAACTAGAAGCTTGAAGGCAAGTGACACAATTGGCATTCTATCACAAACATCATTAATGGAATAAATAAATATCTCAAGAGGAAGTCTTTTGGTGCCACAAATGGAAACTTTTTGAAGGCCCTAGAGAATCCTGTAGGTATGGTATGAGTCTGGAAAAGAATACTAACCGAAGTAGGAATAAATGTGCAAAAAATAAGTAAGATTATTGTTCTATTTTCAAAACTGGCTGTTGGAAAGCAAAACTTACAGATACATACAGACTACCATTTTAAGTCGAAAAAACAGAAGAAATAACTTGGCAACAAATGTGGGTTTATTCTTCCCTGTTTTCCTTCCAAGGCTAGGGGAAAGATAATGTTATCGTGAATATTTCTTGTTCCTTTTCCCTACTGTACATGTCTTCACGTTCACGTGAATTTTCGAACAACTTACCGATTTATTCTGCGAGTTCAGAGGGATGTCTGTCTGCCTGTTTGCTTGACTGAATGTTACGAGCGGTTGGCTCCCGTTTCTCTCTTCCTCTATTTTTATTTCTTTCTCTTCCTCCTCTCTCTATCTGGATTTATCATTTGCCACCGGGATAAGTAAGTAGTCACAGCAACCGCAACTGGCAGCGTTGAAAATTAATGACCTGAACTTGCTCAACGAAATTAAATAATTCAGTTACTGCCTGGAACTACAGTTTCACCAGGTTTTCTTTGCACCAAATCTCAGAGAATGTTACAAAAGCGACTTGCCAACATAAGTTGAATTTTTAAATCGTGGCTTCAATAGAAGACACAAATTATGGAAACATCGGCCTTCTGGTCTGTGTCTAGTTTATAGTACAGAGCCGAGGAGTAGGGCGGAAGGCTTTCTTCTATTTCTTTGTAGGGATCGTGGGAGCATTTGAGTGGTAGAGAGCTAAAAAACGTGAGTGAAATGAAGTGAACGACAGTCTGTGGAATTCTGTGTTTTTACATTTCTCATAGAAAAGGGTACATAGATCGGGAATATAATTGGTATTTCCTCAAATACTAGACAATAATTTAACATCGACAGTATGAAGAATAAGTTAAACAGAAATATTCAGAACTGATTCAACAAAACCGTCGGAGCTGGGAGGTTGATTAAGTATTGACCCCAGATATCTTTAACAATGTCCCAAGCATAAAATTTTAATCTAATAATTAGAAGTTATTTTAGGCTCAGAGTAACAAAGTAGTCTACAATGGTGACTCTCAAAAAATTTGTTGGCTCATCCACCTACTTCTAAACGACAATGATGTTTATTGTATCACAATTCCAAAAAATAGGTCAAAAAAGAACAAAGATTATGACAGACGAAGAAAATTATCAAATATTGTGTTAATTGTCATATAATAAACTAAAAGAAGACAACTGCTAAGTAGGGCTTCTGAAAGGTTTTAATAACTGATTAATGACACTGACGTTACACTATTTCGTTCCTTCAGTAACCCAAATCCACTGCTGTCTTTCTAATTTTTCTCCAGCGCATTTTCCAAAGGGTCGGGAGTCGAGTCGACTCGTTTTCCAGGGATTGTAGTGAGAGCGCAGTAAAGTCGAGTAACCTCAAAACTGGTGCTCCAATTAAGAGTGTAACAGCAGCGCGCTGACGGTAACGCCCCGCGGGACAATATGGTTAATAGCGGCTGCCTCGGTGGTGTCTCGTCGTAGTAGTTGGTGGCGACAACGGTGGCGTTGCATTGCTGTTCGCCGCGCTTCCTGTTATTTCTCCGACCCCGGACCCGGCCGTGACCGTTGCAATATGTAAGTCCTCGCTCGACTAACTCGCAGGTCAAAGGCCGATAAACAAAGCACCATCGCCGCATCGCATCGCATCACATCGCCCGGTACAGTGTCGTATCGCGTTGCCGCCTCACACACGGCAACGTCTTTGTTCGCGGTTTTACAATGCCATCATATCAAAATCGACGACCCGTCCCCGATAACATTATCGATTTACCTATACTATAGAAATAACTATAAAAAATTAAAACCATTAGAAAATTCATCCCTGAACCTTCGACACTTTCCTTGTCTTTTTAATTTTTACAAGCTTTGATCCTTTAAATTGTTAATCATCAAAAGCATGGAAATCCTAGAAAGCGATCTACACCCAAGTGCAAAGCCGGCAAGTAGCGCGGAAGGCCCTAGAGGGACATCTCGTTTTAGGAATTGGTTTGGGAACGGATAGACGAAATGAACTAAATAGATAATAAAGCGACATCATACAAGGAAACCATCGAAAAACAGACAAATGCTAGCGAAATCGAGAATGATATGAGAATATTTTGTTTTATATCTTTATCAACTAAAAAGGAAACCCAAAAGCTCACTACCCATTTTTCAATTTTCGCAGTAGATTGTCATCTAACGGTTAGAAATTGCTAGCACATTTACAATTTAAGCGCGACTACTATGCACCCCTCAGAATTCTTCCAAATTATTTGCGACATCCACAGCTCCTCACCACATCGCTTTAATCTAAGTGTTTCATCCACAGGCTCTCGGATCTTAGAATTATTCTAGTCCCTGAAGAAGGTAACTTTGTTACCGAAAAGTGCTTCGGACAACCAAAGTGTCGTGTTTTGACGTTGGGGTTTGAGCTATTTTGTTCGTTCTACAACAACCGCCTAAGTTTTTCCAGTCTTCATTCCTCTGAAATCAAGTCTTAATCTAAGTGTGGTGCCCACAGGCCTTCAGCTCCCAATCCTTATTTAAGTGCTACAACCATGGGACCCTTAGCACTTAGCCCCAACCTAAAAGCGACATCCACAGCTCATCAGCACCTTGCACTTATCTAAGTGATTCCTCCTCCTCTAACCTTAGCTTCATCCTAAATGCTACAATTATTGACCCTAAGCATCTACCTTTAATTCTAGACTCGCACCCACGGACACTTTCCCCAAGCCCTTACATAACTGCCACACCCATGAGTTCTCAGCACATAACCTCACCTTATGTAAGTGCGACCCTTTCATCCACAGCCCTAAGATCTTAGCCTTATCCTAAGAGGTACAACCCCTGGCCCTCAAAAATATAGCCTGACCCTATGTGTTACACCTACCGGCCGGCTTTCAGGTTCTACCCTTAACTGAGGTACCGCAAATAAGGCCTCAACACCTAACCCCAATCCACAGACAGCTCTTCAGTACCTCGCTTCTACCTATGTGTTTCTTCTACAAGCCTTTAGATTTTAGCCTTATCCTAAGTATCACAAAATCATTGGACCTCAGCATTTAGCCTTAATCTAAGTGTCAAACCCACGGGTCTTCATCCATAGCTGCTCAGCACCTTGCTCTTATCTATGTATTTCATCCACTGGCCTTATCTTAAATGTCACAATCAAGGGTATGCCAATTTTTTTATTGCAAATTTTATCATCTCGCCATTGATGCAAAAGTGGATTAATTATTACTCAGTTTTACTAATGTAAGCTGGTGTTTAATCGTTTCAAGACGGAAGTTGCTTTACAGACCACAAAACTTTATCGACGCCTAAGATTAAGTACTATGTATCGTGCACTAAATAAGCGTTTGCAATAGAGATACTTAACAGGCACCAAGTTGACGATGAGGATATCTCATAAATGTTTATAGGTAGATATGAATGTAGGTACCAATGTATTTAGATGTAATGGCTTGTGTAATTATGTACCGACACTGAGGTCTTGGTTTCCGAACAATTTTCCTCAATTGGCAGCATTTCATGAGCACTTAGTAGTTGGAGTAAATACTACAAACTTTACATCATATATACCTAAATTTTCCTACCAATTAATCATTCCTACTTAGAAAAATACAATTTCCTGGACGCGACGTTCTTATAGGAGCCTGTCACAAATTTGCTATTTAATAAAGAGTTAAAGTTTTTCCAAGAGCATCTTAGCTTTACTTCAAGAGAAAGAATGATAGGTACTGTCTTAACAGAAGAGTTGTATGTAATACTATACTATTTTTTACGATGGTATAGGTAGTTGGTGTAGGTTTAGGTAAGTGAGAATTGATAATAATTGATGATTAACAGGAATAGATTAATTTAACTACATTCAATAACAGACTAGGAATTGAAATGAAAGAATAATTACGATAAAGGATTGATGAACTAATTGACGCTGAGACGTTAGGGGTAGGTATGGTAAATAGATGTTTGATTTGATAAGTGTGGTAAGTTTGATTTGCCCTCGTGCAAGTAGGATAAGTAAGTAAGTCAGTACCGAAAGAAGATCTCTCGGATACATCTTTTTCCTGTCTTTTTGTGCCAGAGTTGGGAAATTTATCTGGCAGTAGAGATAATAATAGGAGTTATAATAAATAATTAACCATATGACTGTATATCTTTAAACTAGAAAGTTTTTCTTTTGAAAATAAGGACACGAGGGGAGGGTTAAAACAAGGGCAATTTCTATGGAAAAGAACAACTTAATAGCATATGATTACAACACTGAGCTAATAGAATCGGTAATGCGGCAGTCAAGCTGTCGCTGTCTACCTCCCGACTATCCCACCGCGAAATACCGTTCGTTTCCGTCCATTAGAGAACCGTCAAGTGTGATAGTACGTTCGAATATATCAGATCGAGTATCGAGTTCGCTGGGAATATGTTTGTCATACATATATTACTGACGTATCTATGTAAATGCAAAGGGAACAAGGAGTTTGTCAAACCGACTGACCCATGAGTCCGTCCGTCCGCCCGCGTGCGTGCGTCCTTTGCGTCCACCACGTTGGATGGTTGGTTGGTTGGTCGGTCGGACGTTGGATGTTGGTTGTTACCGCCGTGTCACCGTTCGTCGGTCGCGCTCCGTGCATTTTATACACACCGGTGGAGGCGACGGCAAAATTACCAACACCGTCAAATATATAGTCACAAACACACACGTTGTTGCCAACTGTTCTCCACTTTAAACTAACTAAATATTATTAAAATTTACATGAATTAATGAAGTACTTATTTGTAAAAGTGTATCAAAAAAAAAAGCTTATGTAGTGATGAAAGAGTAAGAGTGACACTGCATGGAACGAATTTCCTTTTAGTAAAAATATAAAAATGCTCGAATTCTTTGTTATGTTGTTGCAACGTCTTTTTAACTTTAACTAAATAAATAGTTACCAAAAAGATATTGATCAAAAAACTTTTAGGGGTCACTAATGCTGGTGGGCAAGCAATTTCTCAGGATAATAGGGAAGAAGACTTTACTCAGTATTTTTTAGGAAAAGTAGAAATGGGTAGTTACGTTGTCGGTTTGTTGGTTGAGGAGAAAATGATGAAACGAATCAAATGATTCAATAAATCTCAGTAAAGTTCGTTGTCTTCTTGTTTTTAATTAAGGATTTATGGTAAACATGAGCCTAATAGCAATTAATTCTGAAAAGGATTCACAGGCACATCGATTAAGTTAAGGCTTATGTAGTGATGGAGAAGTGAGAGTAATGCTGTATGCAACTAATATCCTCGTATTTTTAGGATGCTTTAGAAGAACCCGTATTCTTCATAATGTTGTTATCACGTCTCAACTTTAATATAAGTAAATTATATTGATTTAAGTTAATGTAGCAAAACAAGACTAATAAAAGGGCTTTTTATGTGTTTCATTCCCAACAGTTACTAATGCTGATGGGCAAACAGTTTTTTAGACGTTCAAACTGGTGCAAAGCTGGGGAAAAAGGGGAAAGACCCTTTTCAGCCCCCTTTTAGGAATCGTAGGATTGGGTGGGTGGTTGATTTCTTAGTCGGGGAAAGAATGATGGAGTGGATCAAATGGTTGAATAGATCTCAGTAAAATCGTTGAGATAAACTACAGTCTCCTTTCTTCATTTGGGGCAAACTAGCAGCCTTATGATAATAGGAGTATTCATGGATTAAAATTAAAATAAATCCACTTTAGTGGAAACACCAAGGGACACACTGTATGGAACAGTGGCATCGTTCTTTTTAGCAAAAATGTTAGCGTGCTTTAGAAGAACTCAATTTTTTCGTATTTTATGAGCCTTCGAATAATAGAGACTCAACTGGGAAGAAAAAGATTATCGACATATTTTCGTTTCCTCGACCAATTACACATTCGGATCATTATACGTCCCCCATCTCTATCCCCTACTATATGATCAAGAAAGAGGGCCCTGTCTGACAACAGGGCATACCAGTATCGTGCCGGATGGCTCGTTTACCATCATCGCGTCCAACCGTCCCGTCCCGTCCCGTCCCGTCCCATCCGCCCGCCAACAACACGGCACGGCATGGCGTGGTATGGCTTGCTTTGCATTAAAAGTAATTGCAGCCTGGGAGCTAACTGGCTCACCCGCTGCACGCGAGTCGGAGGACTTTGTGTATGTGTCCGACGCCGTGTATGTGTGTTTGTATTCGTCCCTTTGTGTGCTCACTTGTATGTGTGTGGGTCTGACAGCGGCGGCAACCAATACACAAAAGCCAGAGGGGTGACAAATTATAGATAGGCTTGGGCTCTTTCCGTGAACAGATGAGCTTATAGCTCTACCACGTCGACCAAGACTCAAGGAATGAATCCACAAATTTGATTAACATATTCGAAGGGTTTTATTCTACTTTATTACCTACAGATTGTTAATTCAGCGCTTCTGTTTATGCCACTGAATACTGGAAGTGTTTTTACTTTTTTTTACATGTAACATTTTGGATAGTGTGTCGATTAGGAGAGACCTCCAATTGAGGTAAAGCTTTGGCATTTACTGTTCTTAGTAGAACATGAAGACTCCTTAAACGTTTCATGGTATAAAATTTTCCTAACATTTTCATCGTGATTCATTAGCCATCTGATCCTGCGGAGATAAATCTGAGCGTTGTTGTAGTCACGTTATTTTATTATTAATAAAAATTGAGGGTGCACAAAATTTCCTTATTCCTAATGAAGGTCAACAAGTAAAAAATGTTAGTGCCCCTAATCAGACCTTTATTATTCTGTATTTTCGTGATTATGCACATGTTTTTATTTGTTACTTTTACCCATACCAGTAGAAACAGGCAGAACTTTGGCAGTGTGTACGTGAAAATCACTTTAAGTCCTTTGTGAGCTTATTATAAATATTGTACTTCAAGTCTTTCTGTAGGGTTGTGATTTTAGGAATTTTATTTCAGAGGGTTTTAATCTCATTCAATATTCTTGAAACCATTTCAAAGATCCTGAAACCTTCTTTTCCTTACTTTGAAAGTTATTGGTAATTGAAAGTCCTGGGATTTTAAAACGCAAGCACGAGGGCTTGGGACTCAATGAATTTTGAGGGGAATCTTCGTCCAGTTTTAACTCTTCCAATGGTCCAAATTGTCGTGAATAATTAACAAATTTTACATAGTAGTACATAATCGTGAGTTTTACTTACTTTGCTCACTAGAAATACTCAACGAAAGAACTTTGTGGCGTTTCTATAGTTCTGAGTCCTCTAATAGAAAGTTCTTGTATGTTAAACGTGGTGGTAATTAATTGTTTTAACGCAAAATTGGTAATTTCCTTTGTTTTAAACGTGGAAGTAAGGACAAAGCTTAATCGTAGCGGTGGAACTATGTTTAACCCGGTCATGTACAAGAACTGTCTGCCTGCAGACCACACGTTGTGACCGATGAGCCGCAGGGGAGGCATCCCTGGCTTCTGCATTTCTGTATTCCAAGTTTCATGCCTACTACACACCATCCTCAAATTTTATAAAAGGATCATTCAATTTTTGTTCCATTATTCAATCAATAGAACAGCACTTCGTCTTATTACTTTATTTTATTTCGGTCAATTTTTATTACTACACTTTAGTACGTTAACAAATTAAAAATTCATTAGCCAAACGTTATTACAAGTAACAATTACCTGCATACATCGTCGTCGCCACTGTATTGTCGCATCGTTGGGGTGAATAAAATATTGTTCCAGCATCTCGAAACTCGCTTCATCCACCGTATTCAAGATCCTGTTTATGAATTAATAAAAACTTCCCGTTCAACGTTTCTATTTGGAATTCCGAATACTGCTTTCATCTTAACGATCATTATTAACCGGTTTCGTAGACTCTCCTGTCAAAGAATGCATGTCTTCTAAAGAAAATGCAACGGATTTCTCATTTATTGCTGATATTTTTACTTGACACCTGGGGACTTCGTCCGATGTATCTTAATGTATGATGTAGATAATAACGAAATTAATTCTAAAGTTACAAATCCTCAATCCTGTTTCTGAATAAGAATAACTTAAACAGTGCCTTATAATGTAAGTTTATAAGTCTTTTATCTAAATAATCTTTGGTGGTCTTATTCCTCTAACATTCTCTGGAATAATTAGAACAATGTGACATTAATTTTCCTGCAGGTAGTGTTAGCAACAAATATTTGAGTTGTTCAATCACAAGAATTTTTTTTTTAAATTTTATTACCTACTTACATAAATAAGTGGCAGGTGGTATGTGGTTAAAGGTCATAGGGACGGACACGCGCCTACTACTAATTTATTACAAATAATAGAGACCTCTTTATTTTATGGCAATTTCGTAATATATCCTGATATATCTAGCCTCTCGAGAGGGCATGAACTTAGTGGTTACTGAATTAATTCTGAATAAAATCATGCTTTCGTGATCCTTTATGGTAGTGTCTGGAGTAGCTCACACGTCTGGTCATTACGACTGACGCGTTTTTATAACGGTTTTACTTACTGTTTTTAATTATTACTTACAATTAGAGTAACACACTGGCGCCCGCAGATCGACTGTGCAACTTCCCCGTATGTTCTAATTAGTTAATTAGGCTCTCGTTAAAGGACTGGTGGATATTGAGCGACTTGCAGTCAGAGAAAGAGGTTTTAACTGTTAACAACTGCAAACATGGAGAAAACCGAATAATATAAATATGGAAAGAAGATTTTTAGAGAAGGAATTATCATGTTACCAGAACCAATAAGTTCGAAAATAATATTTTAAGGATAATTTCGTACGAAGCTTTTGGGCATAGAATCCTAACAATGATTTTAAAAAAACAGAGATATGAAGGTGGGCTACGTTCTGAAGCATGAAGGGTTAGTTTAGAGGCATATTAGAAGCTGAAATAGGAGTAAAGAGGAAATAAGTAGAGGTGCAGGATAGGAAGGAGTTCTATAGGTCTTCGAGCCAACTGCCCTTATGGTGATGATTACTAAATCCCCATAATTTCGTTATTTATTTTTCGATTTAATTTCTAAAATCATCATAGGGGTCGTGAAGGTGTATCACATTTTTTTCGTGTTTAGAAGATAAAGAGAAGGATTATGTTTCAAAACACCTCGACACGTACATGTGTACATACGAGGTCGTTGTTGCCAGAGGTAAAATTACATTCTCGTGCTGCACACCTATCTCCGCATTCACCTACATGTAATATGTGGTGTGTGTTGTGGATGATGTGTACAAACGTTCGTACGTACGTAGGTAGTAGTGGGTTTGTGATATAGGAAGAAGGCCGTTCGTTTATGAAAGTAGAGAGATGATACCGCCAGGGGCGCGACGTGATTTCGTCGTAATCTCGAGCCGCTTCCAAGGGCTTATCGCCTGCACATGAAGCACTTCAAACAGCTTTGTGTTGTGTCGCAGATTTTACCGTTCTACAGACGACGACAGCAAAGCTACATCGTTGTCATGGTGTTCTAGAGTACACCCCCGACGTCTTCACCCCCACGTCGATTCTCAAAACTTCGGACGAATTGGTGAAATTTACCGTTAGTTTCTTTTTCAAAAATCAAAAACGTTTTGGTGTGATTCTGATGGCGTCCCACAATGCGTCCTGGACAGCAATTACTCCCCTATGGAACTACAATCCTCGGATTCCTGCTTCTTATCATCATTATTATTGAGACTATTTGAGAGAAAATTCCTTACCGATTGAAATTTGTTGCGAATGCTGTTGGAGCCTTCAGAATTTTTTGGCTAATTGCCCTATTAATTGTGAATGGGTGGCTAAAATCTGCATGTGAATTTTCAGATAAATCTTACTTTTAAATTTTCTTAAGCATATTAATAATTGACTTTAATGAAATATAGGAGCGAACCCTCTCTTTTATTTACTATCAGTTCCATTCCGTGGATCTAATCATCCCCTACCGTTATATTTGAGCATTGTTAAGAAATCTGCCTCATCGTGAAAAAGGGACAAAAAACGCTACATGTGGATACGATACATCGTTGCGATCTTTTCCTTATATTTCCGTAACGTATTTTCTGAACGTGAGTCCCGGTCTCTCGGGCTCTCCGTTCGTTTGTTCGACATCCACCACTTATCCGGCTTTATTTGTATTCGGAAAAGAACGAAGGAATGAACGGGAACAAACGACGCGTGACTCACGGTCCGCTTTCTTTCTGCCAACTCGATCGAAAAGCTTTCCTTTCAATTCATGCTGCATCATTACAATTTCGAAAAAAATAAAGGGGCATTTGTGGAACAGCCGTCGTGCGTGTTGTCGAGGTAACAAGGCAAACTTGAATTGAATATGCCTTTTATGAATGACAATGAATATGATAACTCTGTTGTCGGACAATTTTTAACGCTATAGAAGCAAACAGTGTTTTATGTCGTTGAAAGAAATAAACATTTCACTCATGAATGCATCACGATCGCTTCATTGGCAATGACAGTAGCCGGTAGGAATCGAGACGTAGGCATCATTTATCCGCAAGCCAAAAGAAGTTTGCTTATACGCAAGGGTCAAAATGAATATCGCATTAGTCGAATTCAGTGTGCACTTATTACTTTGGAGAGCAAAGTTTATTGCAACAAAATTAATTCTCAGTTAATGGTAGTCTAGAAGTGTCAATATTGATCATGTAGAATATATTTTTTAGGAATTGCCAGATATTAATTTAATTATGTAATGTAAAAGGCATGTGAAACTTACCACTTAAACATTATTCTACAACTGGAAGGTTTCGAATGTTCTAGATGTCTTAGGTTCTGTGAAAAATAAAAAAACAATAAATGTGTTTTAATATATTTTGCGATAAAATTGCTAAATAAAAAGAAAACATAGGGAACTACGTTAGTAAAGTTCTCTAGAACTAATTTTCAAATACAATTGTTTATAATTACAAATTGTTTGTGTTATTGAGGCCATATTTTATAAAATTAAAAACTAACTACTTAATCGTTTTAAAATATTGTGACGTGTTCGGTCACTGAAAACACAATTAACAAAACAAAACAACGAATTTATTTAATTACCAAAATTAATTTGACTACACTACAGTTATGAACAAGTCCGCACAATTTATTTCACTAAAAGTCTCTTTTTAATCGCCGTTCCCGGAGCCACTCGCTATCGCTCTCTATGAACTCTATCGCCACTATGGTTCGCCTGTATCGCCTATCGATCGCTTCGCTTCCAAACATCAGCTATTACTGTCAACTAACTCGGTGTGAGTGTCTCGTCCGCCTTTTATAGTCTTCTCAGCCTTTTTCTAGGGTATTCTACAGCCGTCTAGTAATCCAATTGTTTTCCCATTGATCTTTGCTGGTGTTTTCTAGATGTTTCAGGAAAGCCGAGAATATTCCTTATGTAATCAGGGAAGATGTTCATTAATTATGCTCACACCAACTTAATTGGCAAGTACTCGTAACAATATCATGTAAAGGTACGGTGTGTAAGAAGTTCTGACGAAAATAACAAATTAATTAATTCGAAAAACGAGCAACGTCAAGTATTTGCTGATGGTAATTTGGTTTGAGGTTTGCTCGCTAGTGAATCGGAAAATCGGGTCGTGCATGTTCAAGCCGATTACTGCTACTACTATCTACCTACTCTATATTTCTCCTAGGTTATGGAAAAGCGGTTCATTTATCGTCGCTCTTCCTTCAATAATCCTTCTTATAATAAGTTCTGTTTCAGTTTAACTTTACCTAGGTTATACCTATATCTTTTAACCAAAATTGTGAAGCTGATTAAATAATATTTTCTTTTTTAAAGCAAAGCTCATGCTAAATCCAATTATTACCTAACTGTATGCGGTACAAGGGATTAGGGTAGATACACAAAGACAAAGGGGGATATTTCGATATTTTAGCGTGAATTTAGTTCGAAAACAACATAATGAATAATTCGATACAAATAAACTGTCAACGTCACTGTCTGTCCTGTCCCTCTGTAGACTACGTACAACCACCACCACCGCCCCTGTATCGGATTTTAAATGTTGCTGAGTGACATTTGGGATAGTTTCGTATTCGAACCGTAACACCATTATATTGCTCATTTATTTATTCAGATCGTGCGCCAACTGATATTTGTGAAACTTATTTAGCGGTAGACGGGAATAATTGTCAGGATAATTTCAGGCAACGAGGATTAGGATGTACGGCTGTTGCTGCTGCTGCTGCTGGTGCTCGTTGACGGCATATTTGACTTCGGCGGCGAGCCCGGGGCTAAATAGACACAGAACTACAAGGAAAACGCAAAGTGTAACGTGAAAATAAGCGGTAGGGTAGATATGACAGAACGGGCGGGCGAGAGAGAAACGAGTAGTAGTGAGATGGGGAAAATAGGGACCCCGACGGAACTCTCTTTCGTATGCTATAAATGCGAAGACGGGACTGTGAAACTGGTGGCAGTAACACACAGTGGAACCAACTTACAATAACCAAAGGAAAATACATAATAAATTTGCAGGGAATACTTATGTGATGCACCCCTGCTTCATAAAATACAGGATGATTAAATATCGTTATTTTATGACTTTTGATTCGTGTTTAAAGTATGAGGGTTAATTTTTTTTCACCAGCTAGAAGTATTTCAAAATTTTAAGAGCCCTGAAATTCGCAAGAACAGCGAAAAGCGGAGCTAGAACATTTAGTTAACACTACAAGATAGACGCTCATAAGATTCTGAAATATCTCTACGAATATTTGTCGGCGGAGAGCCTCTGCAACCTACATTGTCGTGTAAATACGAAGGGTAGGGCGGAAATGAAGAATTACTCCTTTTTAGGATGCTTGGGAATAAATGGCTGGCGTTTAGGCATAATTGATATTAGGTTTTAAGAAATACATACGAATGTTCTTGGTGGATTAAAAAAAAATTCTAGACCACTCTACTTTTACTACATAGTACTCTCTCAAAAGAGATATGATGGAGAAATACGTTAAGTATTATATAAGGCCGCCCTGTTTTTTAAATTTAATTTTTGAAAATTTTGAATTTGATACACGAGCAAATGTGTGCAGAAGAAAACAAATAAATGCTTAGTACAATTGGCTGTTTGGATGGAAATAACAAAACGATAAAATCACCGAGTAACGAGTAAATGATACAATATCAAAATTTCAATGCACATCATCAAAGTTTCGGTATTGTTGATCCAGTCAATTGTGTTTTTTATTTTATTTGTCGTATCATCCCACTGTGTAAGTTGGCAGTGGTAACAAACACACGAACGGACTGACGAGAGTATCAGGCGGGAGGATAACAGCGTAGGCGACAGCAGCAATGCCCCGTTGGCGTCGCCGTCGTCGGCGGCTCGCTCTTGTGATTAGCATTTTCACCACGGCAGATGTGTCGGCTGTCGAGCAATATGCCTTCCTCCCTCACCCCTTCGCTCCCCCCCTTTTGCTCGTTCCCGAACCAACGAATGAACGCTACCACTCGAACCAACGAACGCCGCAACGGCACCGACATCGCCCACAGCACCATCCGCTTCACCGATGTTCCAGGATTTAGTTGCTGCTTCCCATAAGCCTCCTCTTCTCTACGGCCTGATTCCTTGCCTCCTACTCGGGACTCGAGCGCGCTATTGTACCTAATTACGATTCTTTCCAGACAGAGTGCAGCGGGAGCGAGCGAGCGAGCAAGTGAACTCCGGCTCGGCTCTAGCGAGCGAGCAGGCGAACAACTTCGCTCTCGGCCGTTTTATAAAATATTTCCATCCGATCATCCTGAAACGGGAGCAAAACTCTCGGTGATTTTCTTTTTTCTCAGGGCTTTGCTGCCGTTTTCCTTAGTCTATCAGGACTCTTGCTTGTTCACGAATAATGTTTTTATAAAAACTAACAATTAATAAACGGTTCTTCTAATTGTTTTTCTTTTACAAGAACTTAATTGCGAAATTTCTCATACGTGTTTATTACAAATACAAATTTCATTTTTTTCACCCCCGCTGTTTTCTCATCTAAAGGAATTTGCTAGTAATTGTGAGTGCATCAATGTTTGACAAGATCCTTCTTCATTAAGGACTTGCCAAATAACCAATAAATAATCAACATAAAAGCCAGGGAAACATATTTTAGTCTAGTGAGTATAAGGAAGACTGACATTGATGGTACTGATCGTTTATTTTCTTAATTCGCTCAGTCGTCCTCTTTTGTTTTTTACCTTCTTTTGCAAAAAAGCGGATAAAAGTTGCACGTGCTCAAAATGTATTTAACCTAATACTTCTAACTTCGATCGCTCGGTTCGGTTCGACGATGTCAACGATTTAAAAAGGATCTTCATTCTCTGCCCTCCTTCCTTTTATTCAGTCTTTCTAACAAGAAAATAGTTAACGATTTTGCAGCATGCAATTTGACGTCTGCTTTTAGAACATAGCTCTGTGCGACCTCCACGTAGACGACATCGCCCATGCAATGCAGTATTTCATCACAGAGTAACGAAAAAGTGTGAAAATAAAAACCATTTAGTAAATAACAATGAGTTCATAAATAGATTACGAAATACCTGGATGAACAAGTACATCTCAACCCTTTCTTTGATGATCTGTCCATCCTCGTCCAAATTGTATGAAACCCTTGGGGCAGTGAAATCTGTTAAATTACAATACGTCAAAAGATTTGGGAACATACATTTTTTTAAGCAAAAGGCTAGACTTGGCTCTAAAGATAGTGCCAAGGCTGTGACCAAGGATATCATCCGAGGAATAGGTCTACAGCGGAATTATTTGGACAATGTATTCCGTTAAATACAATTACATGCCAAATTTTTGGGAATGTACACTTTTGAAATTAATAGGTCAGTCTTAGCTCAGGAGTGCTCAAGGACATTATCATCAAAGCATTGCAATAACTAGTCCAAAAATCCTTCTTTTCGGACACAGAATGCCATTTAGAACACATCAACCCATACTTATGCACGCTTCAGAGAAGATAAAATTGATTAGTTCACTCTACTTTGACCAAGTTGGGGTTGTAGTGATTTAGAGCGAACTGTTTGGAAGACCAATTTGTTTGGAGTTTAGGGCTCCATGAGCAGGTTCTATTGAATAATTTATAAATGAAGTGAGTTCTGTGATGAAGCTATTTTCGTGTAACATGATACAGAAGTTTTTCATCTTTTAATGGGATGAAGCAATGTAAATTGGAAAGTTTTTTTGATTACTGTTTTTTTACTGAATTTCTTCTGTTTTATTGTTATTTTCTAAGAACACTATGGGTTCATCTTCTTGAAGGATTTTTGCTGTTCTATTCCACTGTGCAAAGCTCCGTTCTATTGAATATTACACAATATCCATCCCGCTACGAAATAGGATGGGAAACGAAAAGAAGAGATCTGCGGCCGAAGCAGTGAACGGAGCTGGCTTCCGAATACCCACCGTAATCGAGATTGCTTATACCCAGCGGGAGAAAAACTCATAAAACACGTGTCACGAAATCGTAACGAGAACTGTAGACGGTGAAAATCTAATTATGAAGAGGAAAAAATCTGCCTTTCTGTTGTTCACTCGCCAATTAAGCATATAGAATAAGATCGACGATAAAAAAAACACTTATTAGAATAATTATAGGGGGTTATTACGAAATCCAAAACCACATCCGGAAGTGAGAAGAGCAGATGAAGAATCCGTTGGATACGCTTCCACTTGTCTATTAAAATAAGTAATGGATTTTAAAATAATGAATAATAAATTAAGTTGGACAACATGAACACACAAAAAATTTGTTCCTGAATCAAATGTAATCGCTTTTTCAAATTATCTCGTCTCATTCCTCATTAAGGTCTAGTATAGATGAAAAGAAATTTTTAGAAGTTTCAGTGGAGTATTTTGAATTGCCTTAAGGGAAACCATTATCCACCTCAAATCTAGTTTTCGCACCTCATGATCTAACTTAATTTCCAATATATCGAGGTTTATAATTTTTTTTAATTATCTATAATTTTTCCTATGATACGAATGAGTAAAAGCTATTTAAATAGATGGAATCTTAAACGAATTCAACAGAACGATTCTGAGACGTCTTCAACCGGTATGGTATAAACATAGCAAAGGCAGCATTGAGCCTGTCTACCTTTGTGCGAGACGTTTCTTGGAGGTGATCCGAATTCCCGAAATTCCTCCTTCAAAGGCGTTTCACACAGCAAAGTCCCAACTTGCCCCGTTTGCGAAGCGAGTGTAACGTGACGTGGCAGGGTAGCAGAAGGGCGGAACGTGGAAGCAAACACCGCTTGCTTTGTGGGGGCACTCGTCCTTTTACCCCATACTATGCGGATCGATAGGCACTTTGGTCCTTCGGGTTGTTAATGCCGGTCTATTGAGTATTGTTTGGAAAGCGCCCAGTTATCGATCCTCGCATTATGCATTATAAATTATCGCAGCAATACTCCACAGCACACTACCAATACCACCGCTATATCCGCCGCTGTCGATGCTGCTATCGGTTCTGCCATCGCTTTTACTGTCTTTGACTTTGCTCTACCATCACTCTCATTAACACCTTTCCCTAAATGATCCGTTAACTAATGAACTCCCTCTGCGCTGAAATAGTAATTTATCAAAAGTCCTCGCAAGGATAATAGGCACAATCCAACCATTTGGAATTAACATTAAAATTCCCATTAATATGCGGAATTTTGAACTTAATTCTGAACGTCCTCGTAAACTTTGGACTGGATGACGATTAAAATTCAGTATTGATACTTTTTTAAATTCTAAACGTCCCTAACCAAAAGCATTTTTTATGTATAGTTACAGTAATATTTCAATTATTCAGTTTTAGTGCAAATAAGTCTGCGTATGTGTCAAAGCAGTGAAAGACCTTTTTGAATATGTTTAAAAATTTTCAATAATTGCTAAAACATACTGCCTGTATAACGGAAAGTAGACCATTCAGGTTACTTAGGTTGGTTCCAGTTAAGTAAATATTTGCAGGATGTCCTAGCCAGTAAGTTGCAAAAGGATGCCGGCATTTGTGTTAAACGGTTGCTCTAATATTTAGATATCATAAGTATATGGTATACAAAAGTCCTAAAAATATCGTGAGCGTTCCGTTTCCTTCTTTTACGAAAAGAACTCGCAAAAACTGTACAAACATCAGCTCACATGTTCTGGGGCTACGATCCACAGTAGAAATTACATATTCTCTGTCTTGTAGTTGTAACGCTCTTAAGAGATTGCTGAATAAATGCTGGTGGCAAAAATTTCGCGTCCAGGGATACCACTCAAACAACAATATAAAATAAATAAACCACGTAACGTAATTTATTCAGTGCATATAGATAATAATCGGGTTAAATCATTCTGAGGGTATCGTGCTTATTTTTAAAAGTCAGATTAACACTACCACTCGAATTGAAGAAAAATTATTACACACATAAAAGCCAGACAAAACATACGTATTATAGATACTATCATAAGTTCATAAGTGTCTCAATAAAACAAAGAAGCGATGGATGACATGTGTAGGTATGTATCTACCTACAAAAACATTCTCTTAGTGAATTATTTTATGGTAAAGACATACGTAAACCTTGTTGGTATATTGGCAACTAAGTTAGCTCCTGACGAGAACCTGCCGCCTTCTTCTAAAAATAATATAGTTAAAACCTTATTGGAAATCGATGTTGGATTTTTGTAAGGTATCTTCGAATTTTATTTTCAATCTCCACTTAGTTTTTAGTTAGAGAAAATTTTAGAAAACGTCTACATTTGATATTTGATTCCGTCGATTAAAACAGAATCACTTTTTTTAACTAGACCTGAAAAGAAATCTACCCTCAGTACATTAATTTTTGGAAAATAATTTATAAATAAGAAACAGCTCAAATTTAACTGATTTATTAATATTGTTTGTGACCACTTAAAAAGAAAAATTTAAGATATACGTATCTATATGAATGTGAAAAGGTGAATTCGCTATACGATTAGTTGATTTTAGCGTATCTTTTTTATGAAACGTGCCGAAGTCAGTAAGCAAAAGAAAAACCAGTTGTAAGAACCACATGTGGTAAATATTTATAAAAGAAAAAGTCGGGACCATTGGCTTTTATACAACAGTCGCTTTTAACACCTAATTTACTGAGCCTCGTCTCTTCTCCGGTAAATGCGACGATCTTAAAACTTGTTTTCAAAGATCTTGAAATGTCCCCCAAGTAATACTATTATAAATGGTCGCTTTAACCGTAAATTTTTTCGGCAGATTAAAGAGTCAAAAATCTTATACCCGACTCAAAATCCAGATTCTGGCATTCACTAAAAGGAAACAATTTAAATCTATTCCATTTGTGTAGCTTCAACATAATGTCGGGAAGTAAAGATTGATATAATAAACAAAACAAAAAGATGTGAGCCATAATAATTGATATTAAAGTTTTAACAAAACATAGATATAATAACGTAACAAAAATCACATCTAATATAAGTTAAAAAGGAATAATGATCAGAAAAAGGCAGCCTCTCGTTCATTAGTTGAAGTAAGTATCTCCTCATTGGAGACGTTTGAGAAAATATCAACTGAAGTCTTTACCATTATTTGGTTTTCAAGATTGGTCGCCAGATTTATCAAATTATTCACTGCTTGTTTCCTTTGCCATCAACGAAAAATCCTAGCTATATAGGTAATAAAAGTTTAATTTAGTATCCAACCGCCTTTATGTGAAATTTGAACTTTAATGTTTTGGTTATGTAAAAAGTTTTAACAAGGGAGTCAAAAGAATGGTAATTCCCTATAAGTAATTATAAATATAAAGAAGTTATATATTTTTGTTTTATTATATAGATGTAGATATGTATATTGCACTTTTTATCCGGTCGAAGTTAGGAAGGAGCGAAGCGTGACGAAATGAATCATTCCTTAGCAAGCGTCAAACAGTATTTCTTGTCTCCCTCTCCCTGTTATACCCCAAGGTGTCAAGTGTCAACATTTCCCGCGAACATAAAGCCGAGCCCTGAGCGCGTCGGCAGCGGCACAGGCATCGGCGTATAGCGCAGTCGACGGCAACGGTGCCAACGGAACCGGCAGGCGTCCCGACGCTAAATGACATCGGAGAAAGCAGGCGGACGTAGACGCCACCGTCGACGCTGACGTTGACGCCGAACCCTCTTCTCCAATGCTCTCTCTGTGCTACGCTTCGCGTTCTCACTACAAATTCTAAATTTACGATGCTTCGCATCCTCCAGGGGCGCGATAACCCGGCCGACATGTCGCATCCTTTATGAGGACGGTTGACATCGATCCCTCTCGACGCTTGTAATCTAGGCGTCTTTATTACGCGCGTCCCAACGTCCAACCGAAACGGAAGAGATACTTTTGCACAATGACGACTTTTCCATGTAGGTACGATATTATAATTCGCACATGCCGTTCGTCCGTACGGTTTTCCTCAGAATAGGAAAAACCGAGTCTGTTGAAAAAACCCAGATAAACAAGTGACAATCTTATCTGGGGTGGAATTCGAAAGACTGAAAGACGAGACGGGTATAAGAAGGAAAAGAATACGGATTTATCGTCGTAACGTATACAAATGATTCGGGAAAAGTGGAAAGGGATATTTTAGGGTTTCGAATTGTTGAAATCGAACGCGTTTCTCTCTGATAAAAAACGAATAATACGATCGTTGCTCAACCAAGTACGAAAGCGAAAGCTATACGTAGATTCAGCTTATTTTTATACGGAGAAGACAACAAATCAATTTGTCTGAATGATTATAGGTAACAACTACAATAAATATAAGACTCTTAAATATAGCTAGGCGACTGTCAGCACAAAAACAATTCCAGAAAATTTGTTTCAAACTAAAACAGGATAATTTTTTTTGTTGAGGATATTTAGTCCTCGATCAGAAAGAAAATTCTCTGATCTACTCCAGTAACGTTTTCAGGCTTTAAAAAAAGAATTGATTCGTTGCTCAACAATCGAAAGCGAAAGCCCTACGTGTTTACTTAAGACGGAAAACAGCAAACAAGTTTTTCTGAAAGATTATCCAAAAAAATTCAAGAAATTCAAATTTTTCAGAAGTAAATAACTTAAAATATTTATATTGAGAGATATTCAATCTATTCCATATTTTGATTATTTTTTTATTTCTTTTATTAAATTTTCGTTACAACCTGCGAACAATATGTCGCGATTAAAAAGGAACCTGGCAGATCGGCGGGTCAAAGCGTCAGTTGTACGTACGTCTCAGTTCGCTGACAGGATCAACAACATCGACGTGATTAAGTGATGCGACGGTTGCTAAACAACCCCACCCTCGTATCAGTCGGCTGTCGGTGTCGTCGTGCATCCGTTGATTACACATTCAGAATTTTAATGGTCACGTTCAGACATTCTTTTGACGATCGGGAACACACGGACGGTTGACCAAAATCTTTTATTGCATTTATTAAAAACGTATACACAACGTCCCATAAATTGTGCATCTAAAGATAGCCGTAATATCCAAAGAGAAAAAAAAATATTTCAAGTTTAATATCGATAGGAATTTTTGTTAAAAGTTTGTAAAGGAGTAATAAATAAAATTATAAATATCCTTGTTTTAGTCACAATTTTACACATATTCTTATATTAAAACGATTTACACTAATAATGAGCTCAATTAAATGCAGCCCCCTGGCCTGTCTACACTCGAGACGTAATGCCTAATATTGGAGTAGAAGGGAATCGTTCAGAAATGCATCATGCGGTTAGGGTTCATTTGAGGCGACAAAGTTACAAAAATACATAAAAATATATAGTTTTTTGGTAGTGCTACAGAGCTGCAGACATTGCACACCCTTTTCTGCAAATCTTAAAGTGTATTATTAAAACAATAGACACAATAAATCGTCTCGTCCACAGAATTATCATTTTACAGCACCCTTCTGTTGTTGAAATCGCTTTTTTGTGCCAATGGGACAGCCTGTAGCAGCCCAAAGAGTCCCGCAACTGACTGGGATCCAACAAATGCAGACATGCTGTCGCTGCTCTCACTGTTTGGTTGCTTCAGTCGAACAATACAGTTTGATTAATGGCCTTTATTTAAGAATAGCGCCGAGCTTTTAGCGGCTGACTTCAATTTGCGCAACTGTGGCATTGCTGGATGCAAATTTTGATTTCTTTTATTTCCATTTTCTTCTTTTTGCATTTCTTGAAAAATGTCGATATATCTAGGTATAAGTATGTGAGAAGATAAATAATACATAGATACCTACTGTTAGTACTCCAATACTTAACCTTTTCTTAAGTATCAATTATCCTTATATAGAGATTACACTGTCGAGAGATGAGTGGACGTATTTGTTATCCTTTCACTCGTTTCAACAACAACAACATGTAACATGATTGACTAATCCTGCTGTTCACCTACGGATCCAGCAGGGACTTCCTAGTAAACGTTTAACCAATAGCACTTGATTTATATTTGAAAGTAAATAAACACGTCTCCTTGATTAAGTTTTTTATCTAGTGATAATGCTTTACTTGATCGCTGATGGATTCAGTAAAAGGAATCCTATCTTTGTAAATACAGGTTCGTTTACTTCCTGAGTACGTTCGTTGGATGCCTTATGTATGAGACGGACAGAAGAAAATTGTTTATCACAGCCGGTGTCAGACCATGTCTGTGACGCTTGGAATAATTAATGTATCTTTCAGCCTTCAGTTACCAGTTAGCCGACCTAATGTCTCTCGAGGCAATGAGGCAATGGACATACGTAAACAAATTAATTAAAATATCTTTCTCAGACTGACTAAAACAATTCCTACTGCAGGATAAACTATATAGTGATACTAATACATTTGGAAGGTAGTTTTAAATCATATTTTAAAATCATGATCTATAATTAAAAAAACGATTGGATATCGAGGGTAAATTTAAAACCCAATAAGGAGTCGATTCCCTATAAATACACATTAAACGCTTTAACAGTTTTATCATAAATTTTTTTTTGGATTCAAGGACCGTTTCTTGCATAAACTTTTTCCGGAAGAATTTCGTATTCTAACGTTTTATTTTCTTGTTATTCCAAATAAGCTGCAGTTTTATGAAACAATTTCATGGAGAAAATCCATGGAATTACCGTTTGCAAATAAGGAGAAGGTTTGGCGCCCATTAAAACGCATTTCGCACTCTTGTGCCGTGGCTGTTCTCGTTTCGAGTTGGCATGGAAGTGTAGGAATGCGCTCGGGTCAAATGAGGAAAGCAGGATCAAGCGCAATAACTGTAATTAAGCCATTCCGGCAACCCTCGCTCCGTTCATTCGCTTTCCTTGACTATTCGCTCTTTCAATTCTTACGCCAGAGCAAAACTGCCAGCCTCCCTCTCGCCTTAGAACCTGCTATCTGCACGCCGGCTCTGGAAGCCGCATCCTGAGAAATGTTTGTAGTTTCTAGTTCTTCGGAATTAATGGCTGTCTGGGTCGCAAATACCGAGAAATATGACAACGAGCCAAGATATATGAACTTGCGTCAACAACTATACCGTCTTTGGCATCTGAATTGTATCACTAATTTATTAATAAATATCACTTCATTAAATTATTGCAATTGTCGAAATTGATCTAAATTTTGAAAAAAGTTATGAACAAAACTGTGACTGGCTATTGATATTATGATAATATTATCAGAGGCGCTATTACACTTGATTATACAGTTGAGGGAGGAAGATCCTGGAAAAAGTTGGCATTGAGTGTTGGGTAATATTTGATTTAATACTTGAAAGGCCCTTAATTCCCAAATAATCAAATAATTTATTTTCGTACACTATCCAAATTTTACATACACATATGAATCTAAATAAATGCAGTCTTTTTCCAAAATGACCCGTTCTCTATAACCAAAATAAAAAGGGTTAAGTTGACAAAAGTCACAGGTTGAAGAGTTCGTTAAGAAAAGAATCTTGTTCTATGTCGAAGACCGTTAAAATTCACGTGTATAAGGAAGGCATCGTTCATCAGAGATTACTCTCCCTGCTCTTTCCCGTCCCCTGTTTGGTCCACGATGAAAAAGATTCCCACAAGTTCCGTTAAAAAGCAAGAAGAGAACTACCGGTGGTGACCAAGAGAAAGATCGCGGTCCGTTAAAGGTCATCCATCCACCGCCAACTTTTATCTCGCACGCTTTTAAATCCCAACCTGTTTGCCACGATCATCAGGACGACGACGACGACGGAGAGAAGTAGCTGGCGAGAGAGGACCCGACCGGCTATTGTCTACGCAGCCTACTAGTACGTCGAATCGAGTAAAAGCGGAGCAGGAAAGAGGATCACGCGGGCTCTGGCTGCCGTGCCGCAGCTCTCTCAGCATCACCGTCCTCATCATCATCATCATCGTCATTGTCGAGCACAAAACCTCCTTTGTTCGTCTGCATGAGTGAACAGACCTGAACTACAACGTACAAACACAAAACCACCCCCTAGTATTTGTGGGCAATTGAGAATGTCCAATGGTTATCTGTGGCTATCAAAGGCTTTTCGATTTCCGTGTTTCTAAAATAACCGCCAATGTTTAATTTCTCTCATAATTTTTACAGGCTACTTAAAATTTCAATCGAAAATCATATGAGAAGTAAAAATTAATGCCAAACATGTAAATTTCTGTTGATTTTAAGATATTATCAACATTATCGTTGTTTTGCCCCAAATAAAACACTGATAAAAAATTTAATACCTACTGTTCTTTACGAGAGGATTTCTAGATCCAGTTAACTACAGCGAACAGCTGCTGAATTTCGTTTGCTGGGTCTAAACCGAATAAAATAATAAAAAATTGTTATGTTTTATTATCAGTTTCACTAACTACTTTAATCATTTTGAAGATTTATGAAGAACCATGTCCATTTGGAGCGACAACGACTCATGGGTCTAGGGTGAAGAGTTTTACTTGATTATGTTAAGGACTAAGGAAATAGGAGTCTTTATTACAGGAGAAATTCTGGGGCATTGCAATCCTGATAACATCATCCAACTTTGTGTATTGTAATTATGATAGTAATATCATAAAAAAAAAATCAAATAGATAAAAACATAAAAGATACTTTACTTGGTAGTATTCTAGTAAGGGCTGGAAAAGAAAACTTGAATGTCTGTATAGTAGGAGACTTTGTTTGGAACGCTCTAGTACCAGATTTAAACCGTTAAAACTGAAGCCATGGAACTTGATAATTCTTAATCCTTTCTTAATTACTTACACTGATCTGATTCTAACTATATTTTGAACTGTCGCTATATATTGTAGCCCATAATAAACTGATCATAGCATAGTTGTTTTGTCTAAAGCAAATTCTCAACTTTTGCGAAGTTTTTCCTGGAAAAACTTAAGAAATTGCTTTCGAATTCCCAAGGAAGTGCATAAATCGATCCAGTATTTCATCTCGTTCGTTGCGTTTGTTTGGCGTCGCTATACGTACATGTATATGATAAAAAAGATAAACGTTCGTTCGATCCTGTTCGCAAGAGAGAGCCTACGCGTTGCTTTTATTATTCCCCCTTGTTATTAGTAGACGACGACGCGGATGTTGGAAGAGATGTGTCGAGAGAGAGAGGCAACGTCAGCAGTGTCAGCACCGCACCGTATAACAGCGGCTCACCAGCAGCATCATCAGGAGCACCGAGAGACCGAACCGACTCTGAAGAGACGGGAGTGAGAGGTCAAATCGCTGCTGCAGATTGCCCGCTTGCTTGTTCGCTTATACGACGGCGATCCGATGCTGTACCGATGGCGATGTGGTGGTCCAGTCGCAGCCGCAGCCGGTTCGTTGGATGGATCCTGTCGTCGTCGTTGAGATGTTTTATTTTATCGGGTCGCCGACCACAGCAACGGTCTTTTCTGATAAGGGAGTGAGTGAGTGCTTGTTGAACGGTAGCCGTTAGATAATCTTTTTTATTTACATCAGCTATGTTGAAATATATTATTCTGTTGGACCGAGAAAATGTACGACGACAACAACTACACTTCATATTCTTATATTATTAGTCGCAAAATTTAAAAAGTTCCTTATTATATATTTTTTTAACGCACCGTATTGTATCAGCTCAGAAAATTGATACAAACACATTTTAGTGCAATAAAATGTAATGCAGATGACCAGACTTAACAATAATATAAACCAAAACTGAAACGGATACAAGTAGAGACTCAAAAAGCATTTATATCTGCACATTTGTATGTACCTAACGTTAGTAATTTTTCCACTGACGCATGACATTAAATTGAGCTGTTATTGCTCCTGTTATTTTACATATCGTGTGCTACGAAACACACAAGTAACAATAACGCTTCTGCTTGGAATTCAGTAATCCCGAAATCCCGTTATTATGTTCGTAAATGCTGTAAGAGCAAAGGTCTCGGCAAGAATGTCCTACCATAATACGTGCGACAATAAAACGGCCCGAGAAGCTTCTTAAATAAAACAAAAACTAACAATAAGTATTAAAGCGACAACAAATTGATAATAAAAATTTGCATTTGTGAGGGGGGGAGAGCAGTACTCAAGTTATTTCGAAATTTTAAAAATTTCTCTTTCATTCCCTATATATAGTACATAATTATTGTCTTTTGCCTATCACTGGCAATGAAAATCCAGAATCGGAATGAACGATACTTACACAACACATATGTGGTGGTCCCTATTTTACGATGCAGACCACGGCCCGACCAACAAGAGTTACGACGTACACATATATATATATATATATACATACATACATATTACATACATATACATGTATAGATATATATGAAAACACAACCGGCCGTTTCGTCGAGGCTGGGCCTCGCTGCGCTGGTGGCTGGCATGTTGCCGCCGACTTGCCCGGCCGGACGTCCCATCCCTCAGCCACACCGCCGTCGACCCAGCTGGCGATTTGTTTCGCGTGTTTCGCCGCCGTATTATTATTATTATCATTATTATTATCGTCATTATCATTATTTTCCGTTCGGCTGTCCGCTACCCACCAACCGATGGTCAACGATCGGATAACGTCCCATCCATCGGCACAGTCCTTGCAGCCTTAGCATCATAAACCCCCTCGGTCTTTATGATATCACCGCTCTGCATGTCGCATGATGCGATTGCGATAATTTGCTTCGGGTATGGTTAGTAAGTACTATTTTCGAAAATCACTCCAACCAAAACACGGATTCCGTTTTGGTGCGAGGGGGATCCTCCTCAGATGTTACCATAAAACTAGGAAATATTGGGAGATAGACGGTGGAAAGTAAGAAGGGAATAGTCTCTTCAACAATTGTAGCAATGAGATACAAAAATTACTGTCTCAAGGTAGCCTTACGAATCATTTATCATTTTTGAGAAGGTTTGCAATATAAAAAATCACCTGTATAAGGATCTTTGTCAAGACTAATCGAATGATGAAAGAAAATCCTTTTTGGAGTCGAATACTGCATACAGATTTTTGAGTTTGTCAATTTCTGTTAGTTCATTATTATTATATTATTTTTCTTAGATTAAGGCGGTATGTAGACATTTGCACAATGGCAGTATTTAGGATTGACTTTGTTTAGTCTGTGGCAGCGGCAAATGTCCTAAGGTAGTTTTTTATCATAAGATTGCAGGTTCGCAAAGTTAGTCATGTTGTAACCACGGTATTGGTTGGATGGCTCATATAAATTATATAAGTAAAATAAAGTTAATTTTTTAAAAGTTAATCGAACATCCTTTAATATAAATAATTCTTTGGAATCCAGTTCCGCGACAAAACACAGATAGTTAATATTTGGTGGTAGATTAACCTAGGTGCTCCTTAAATCTGTTAGGGATAAGGTATAACATTAAAATCTGTGATAGTTTTTGGACTGATCGTAAGGTTTCTTTTGAAGGAACATAAAGAAATCATGTGGGAATTTGCTTCTACCCCTACACTTGCGGAAATCTCTTTTGTTCCACCTGTAGTCTTCACAGGGCAAAGGGCAGTGTTATAGTCATTCTTATACTCATCATTTTCAGAAACTCAGACGTCTGTTCCAACACTTTGAATATAGTGATAGTAGAAAATCCTAGAGATCTATACTGCTCAATAAAGTCAATTTGTAGTGATTTCAAAATAAACACAAATGTTTCAACAAATCATAAATAACAACTCCATGGATTATCTCTTTCTGTACATCGAATACGGTCTATGGTAGAGAATTCTAAACCCCGTACTACTCACTATGGTCAACTTCTGGCAATTTCTGAACATACACAAAAGATATTATACCATGGATCATTCAGGATACATACATCTACATGGGCTATCTGTTTCAGAACGTTGACTACGTTGATGGTAGAAATTCCTAGAAATCTATACTGCTCAAAAAGGTGAATTTCTAGTGTCAAAAGGTTTCATGCAGTTGCAAATTCCTACATGGATCATCTCTTCCAGCACGTCAAATACGGTCGATGATAGGAAACCCTAGAAATTTGATACTACGTTTTCAAAACAGACACAACGGTTTTAAGAAAATATATATGTGACTGAGGACACAGATGCATGGATTATCTGTTCCAGTACTTTCAATACGTTGATGGTACAAAATCCTATAAACCTATACTATGTATTCAATAAGGTAAATTTCTGGATTCTTCTGTATGTTTCAGAACTTTGATTTAGTTGGTGGTAAAATAATCATAGAAACGTACTACCCAATAAGACCAATTTTTGGCGTCCTTAAAACTGACACAAGGGTTCTTTGGTACCGCATACGTAACTGAGGATACATGTGCAATATAAATCAACTGCTCCAGCACTTTGAATATAACTATTCAATGAAGAATTGGGGTGAATTTTTGACGTGTTCAAATAGGCACAAGTGCTTAACCTAGTTATTGTTGAAACAAAGGTGAATACCGATCATAAAAAATGTTCAGATGCAGTTAGTTCCATGTGTGTTACTAGAATAAAATAGAACGTTCGGACCCACGAAAGTTTTTCAACCGAACCTGTTTCAGTTTCGAAATCGGTTTTAATCTTTCATATTTATCTATTCTATTTTCGATCGGCATTTGTGTTTATTTTACGAGCGCAGCCTGCCGCCTGGCTTGGTTCGAATCGGTGTCCGCTGATAAATCGCGTGGCTACCGAGCCGCATTACGTAACCTTATACGGACGTTATTTATTACTCATCGGCAGATTACAGCGCTGAGTGGCGCCGCAAGATGCACGGGATCCCCGCACGGGCCGGTTACTGACAGCGCGGTGCGGTGGTGGGGATGTGTCCCGTGAACGGCGGGCGACGCGACACACACACAACGCGCCGACTGCTATTCGCGCTACCAGTACGGGACAGCGAACGTTGTGTTTGTTAGTTGCGTTTGTTTTGATACGCGACGCTCTTTTTATGTGCCGATGCGATTATAATTTTTCACGCAACGCCAACTTTGAATTTTCTTTTTTGTCATTAAATCATTGTTATCGAAAGATAACATTTTAAAACAAAAGAAAAAAATAATAAAACAAGAGTTCTTTTGTTAATAAAAGTTTACGCAGTTGGTAAACAATAAAAAAACACTAAAAATACTAAAAAAGTGAAGTGACACAAAACAAACATTTGTGAACTTATTCAACACTTGTCTAACAATTAGTACAGAGGACTCAAAACTGCGCAAGTGTAAAAAAGTTATAATTGTAGTTATTTATAGTTTGATAGTGCAAAAAAAGGGTGAAATAAAAAAACCATTATTTCAAAACAAAAAGTTTTAAAATGTTTGACGTGCGTGAAGTTTTAGTTTAAGTTGTCGTTGTTCAATAATAATCAGTTGTAATATGACGTCTGTGATGTTGAGTGAACGCGGTCTTCGCAGAAAAATGAATCAGGAAACGACATCAAAAATGCAGCAACAGCAGCAGGAAGCGAGCCAAAATGGTCACACAAGTCAAAAAAGCACCGGCAGCGGTCGAAAATCGTCGTCAAAATCGAAATCGAACAGCAATAAGTCGATGGGGCAATCGGCCGAACAGAACAACAACATTAAGCGTCCGAAATTATCTTGCAACTCTAAAGAGGACATGCTGGCAACATACCAACCGTGGGTTATCCAAACGTACGGCGATTTGGCAAAGACAAAAACGATCACTATCAAGAAGTACGCTCGAATTTTGCGGACGCTGCGCGGAGAGGAAACCGTGAGCGCGGATAACAGTAAGTTCCGGTTTTGGGTGAAAGCCAAGGGTTTTCATGTGGGGAAACCCCTCGGGTACGATGCCAAGCCGGCGGACGCGATCGTCGGACGGTATAGCGTTTGCGATGCCGATGAGGGGATCGCTGCCGTCGACGATAAGCTTCCTGGATCGGCCAAGGACCCGCCACTCTACGTCCCAAATGCTCCAAGCAAGGTAAGTCACCATAACAACCGACTATCATCATCCCACCACCTTAATGATTTTCTTACAACAAAACGACTGACCACATACCTTTTTATGGTACAACTTATTTATATCTATGCACTTACCCATAAGTAGGTACGTAATCGGGGAGTTTTGGTGGAAATTTCTGGACCTGGAACTAGAAACAAAATATTTTTAAAAATTATAGATATTTTTATGAGAAATTATCAAAAAAGTTAAAGGTACCGCATGTTCTTGCTCAATGGTTTTATCCATAAATATTGTGATACAAAAAAACTATTACAGATATGTAGATAAAAGAACTCATTCATATTAATTATAAAACGATGTTTGATTCGATTACCTTCAGGCATAACCATGAAGGTTTACACGTATAGGTAACAGTGATGGTATTACACCTATTACACTTTCTGATGCGAATGCTAATTTTCCTCTAATATCAACACTTTCACTCTTGCACAGTAACAATCTCCTATCACTCTGCCTAGGTGCTTGGGTGTGGGTGTTTAAATCGGCCTGGGCTGAGTCAAACAGTACAAGGCTATCATTAGCACCCACGCCTTATTTAGCTCTGTGCGGTTACTTTTTTCTTTTGTTCGAAACCGGGGAACTACATCGAACAAAACTGCTCAAAAACATAAAAAACCAATTTCTAAAACTACGATTTTATTGATGACTTTTAGTAGTATTTTGTTATTAGAATAGTGACACATTTTTGGGAAAATAAACGACCTATTAAGGGAAATGAAGGATACGATAAGGGCTGGGTAAGGAAAATTTGGATGCAAAAACAGGAGCAAAAGGAGGATGAGGAAGTCTTAGATTAGATAACTGTACGTAAATGATTATTAGAAATTAGAGAAGTACAGAAAATAAGAACTTTAAGAGAATAAAGATTTTACATCTTCTTATCTAAATTTGAACTCACAAGACTAAATAGTTACTGAGATCCTGAAACCTTAGTAGATACTCATTGTCAGATATTTTTTTTGCTGAACAACAAAAAGCTCATTGAAAACGCAATCAATTCATTCTAATCATTGGTGTATTTGAAAACAAGTCATCGACACTGATTTTATACTCATAATACCTATGTACATACATATTACAATGGTGTAAGTTGCATTCTTTCGTAACGACGTTGCCACCGACAGACCGCAACATAAAACCGTACCATAATGCTATGGACGCCGTTGTTTTTCGAGTTACAGTAAGTATTATCTTGTAACCCTACCTTCCTCGAACAGGAAGCGTAATTCATGCGCTGGCAATTTTTGTGTCTCATATTTCCTGCCATCGAAATGCCACACCTCAATGGTACAATTTTGGACATGACTCTCTTGGAACTTAATACGCCATCCTGTTGGAATCACTCAACAGAGTGGCTTAAATGTGGACAATTTGAAAGGTTGCCGAGAAAGTCGCAAAAATGAAGTTAAAGATAAGCAGGTAGTCGTTAACACTAGATCAAAAAAATAAAGGAAGCTGATTTGGAAAATTTCGTAGAATTAGTATCTTATTTATGGCTAAAGATGATATAATTTTGATTAATTTCATCTAAAAAATTTAACCGTTTGCGAACGCCTCCCTAGACTCCTGCTTCCGCTTCTAATTTGTCTCTAACTAGACCTTCTTGTCTCAAAAGATTTTCTACAATTTTTTAACTAACTGAAACCCTTTGGTATTATATTTATCATAATTGTCACCCTTGTGACCTTTTTTACATCACTATCATTGGTTATTTTTTGGGCCTTTAAAGCGATAAAATTGACCAAAACATAATATTGAAGTATTGAATTATGTTTTACATTATTTTAAATAATAAATAAATAAACGAAATAAGAATGTTAACAACGAATGTATGTGCTGGGACGTTTGAAAAATTAATGGTTCGTGTTTTTTGAACGATGAAACGTTAACTGTGAATGAACGAAACCGTAACTAAAACAATTGCGTGTTTTAAACGAAATTTTATTGACGGTGCCTCGTAAAAAGGCCGCGCTTCTCGGTCGCAATTAACTACCTTTAAATTATATCAGAGGCGGAAGTTCTGCGGCGAGTCTGAGAGTAAACGTAACAAAATTGCACTGCCAGCTGATACTTCGCCATCCATCGTTTCGTAGCGACTCGTCGACTGCGAATCCAAGTGGTAGAAGGCAAACAGGATATCGAATTAGTAAATAATTACTAATGACGATGCCCTGCTGGCGCGTTTTACGCTTAAGCGCCGACTTGTTGACGTCTAGCCTCTGTTGGAATTTTACTCTGCTTTCATTATGGCCACTACTTTTTATGAAATAAATTTCCTGGCCACTTCAGCGTTTTCCGGAGAATAATATCAAAAATTTCCTGGGCAATTTCTTATTTATTAATCTAATGATAAGCAATCAATTCATTGTCAACATCTTCATTAGGTCTTCAGTTTGTACTTCTACTTTTTGCACTTGCCCAAATCTAGACTAACTTCCTCAGCCTCTCGTGTTTACCTCTATTTCTGCTTTTAATATTTTTCTAATAACTAGTCCTGGTGGTGTCCTACCACCGCTCATCATAATCCTAACGCCCTTAATCTGCATACTTATATACTAAAGGGTAGCACCACAATGTGAGAATTTATCTTTAGCTGTCATAGTTCATGATTAAAATGAATTTTACCAAAGTTAAAGATTGTGGAAACTATTGCCATAACAATAACTTTTAAAAAAGAAACATAAATTTTACTATTTTATTTTTTTACTTGAAGTGGTTTGAGGCTCATATACGGATCTAAACGTAAACGCCCAGCAAATGTAATGTGTATAGGTATGTAAAAATTCTGAAGTATATGCTCGACCAAAAATTATTTTTCAGTCGGTCGAATGTTGGTGCTAATTGAATTTTTCAACATTGTATCTTTCGTCGGGTTACCGCTCGGCTGACCGCATGAGTTTCAAAATAATAAAAAAGAAAAGACGTCAATCTACATCGCCAGTAAAAGCGCAGTTGTTGGAACGAACGTTCAAAGTGTGTCGGATGTAGAGGCGTGCATTTACGTGGGAGAGAAAGAGAGATAGCATGGACAACAGCAGGGGGAGATCCGCTGATGGAAAACGACACGGTGCAGCGACAGAGTATAACGGCGCGGTCCTTTTGAAAGTCGCGGTACGAAAGCGAGACACGTACCGCCAATAAGTGGTCCTGGGTCACGTCCGACGAGCCGTATACAGGACGATTTAGCGACGCGTTGATATGAGCACCAGGCCCAGTCGCGGTTCGGTTCGACGACAGACGGTAACCGTAGTCCGTTCAAAAGGGGCCACGGCTCCATTGCCATCAACGAACGATAAAAGTTTCACGTAGGCAGCAGCGGTCCACTTTACTCGAAATTATGTGGCAACCGCCCAACTTATGTAAATCATTACTAACTACAGTATATGGCACTAAATTTTCCAAATGCCGAATGATACACAATAAAATCAAAAATAATTCATTAAACCAAGATGCACTTCCACCGATAATAATTACTCAGGAATGTAGTTAGTTGTTCTTAGATGAAAATCTGAAAATGTCTTCTGATTTGAATCAAAATTTATCAATTTATTACCTAACTGAATACTTACTTATAAGTACTAACTAAATTCGATACGTTTTCCAACTTCCGGCTTAATGGCATCGGTTGTGGATTCATTAGATTCCTGATTTTCATAAATCGTTGTCGTTATCTTGTCTTGAAAAATGAAAGAATGAAAAAATCAAGACAAGATCAATATATTCAGGGCGAAGTTTAAAGAATCCTTTTAAAATTTTTGACATGTTCCTCTTTGCGTTGATAAACATTGAGACAATATCAGGATGATCAGGACGAAAGTATGGTTTAAAAGCCTAAAACATTACCCTTCTCCTATGACGATATGTAAATATCAAAATTCTTGAATCAATACAAGAGCACTAGTGTAAAAAACTAGACAATTTCTCAAAGATTATGACAAAGTTCAAATTATCCTTTAAAAAAATTACCCCTCCCCCTCTCCCCATGACGATATATAAATATCAAAACACTTGAATCAAGACAAGAGCATTAATGTAAAGTCGAAACAGGATCACGAGAATCAGATCAGTTTAAAAAACAAAATTTGAAACCTAAATGTTTCGAGAAATATCAAGATCGAGATAATGAGATTAAATTTCAAAGAATTAATTTGAAGCATACGATAATATCCCCCTCGATATGAAAATATCGCCACTCTTAAGCCAAGACAAGAGCACTAGAGTCAAAATCGAGACAAGATCATGAAATTTTCTTTTACAAAGCCAGTCGTTATCCTTGTATCAAATATATAGTTACTTATAATTGTTTACCCAATCGTTGTGTTTTAGTTGAATTAGATAAATCAAAATCTGGTTAAGGGTTTGAAGGATCCCTTTTAACTCTCTTTGGTAAAAATTTCAAACTGAACATGATATTTGTCAGTCAGCCAACCATCTGTGATCCTCAGCTTGGCAAGATTCGAGTCGGTTTGCAGGCCTGTCCTGTCCTGTCCTGGCCTGGCTAGGCTAGGCACTTAATGCTCGTTACCAAGCGGATGCTCAGCTTGCGATGTAGTCCTTCTCTTGGACATACCGCTTCGAAGGCGTTAATTATCGATATTTATGGTGGGCCGCTTCTACGCAGAAGGCAGAACACGATTTTATCGGTGTTCCCGTGCCGACGGGTAATGCCGGTACCGCCAATGTCAGAGCCGGTAAAACTCCTTTGATATCGTTGATTGTGAACGTGCTTAACGATGCACGCAACTACGCAAAGCCGGCGTAAAACAGTTGCGCGATAATTAAAATAATGCATATTGCTGGTTTACACCTTTTTGTCTTTTTACAATTAACGCAACGATCGGCAGGAGAAAATAAAATATAGGAACGGAAAAGTAATTACAATCGGTGTAAATGTACTTCATATACGTATCAGTAACGAATTGTTTGCGGAATTCCGTTCTATCGAAGAACCTTAAGACACAAGAAATTATTTAATAGATATTCCTCTATTTGCCAACAAAACTCGAATATTGAATAAGTAATCGTAGTCGATTGTATTTGAATAGAAAACTAAAGCATTACATTGGAATGCAAAGTAAAACGGAAATAAGTCTGATAATCCCATCCTGTGAGTTATTCTACTTGTTCACTGTTCGACTCCGATACAAGTGCTATTGTCAGTAAATGTGATGATAACCAACCCTGTTATTAGGAAAGCAGGTAAAAATAAGGTACGACATGCCAAACAAGCAAGGGTTGGTTGCTTGCCTTCACTTGCCGCTTTAAAAAAATATTTAAAGGTGTCACCGTCTGCTCAAATCTTTACCTGTCTCGAATTCCATTTCTGAACAATGCTGAACCTGCACGACAAAAGTTACTTCCCCTATTATAGTTTGTCTATCCTCTTTACTCTATAGGAAAAAGGCAGCAGCTTATATTCAAGATAATTCCCGAGGATATTATTAGTACCAATGTTCTTTGACTAGGGTTGGTCATGCAGTTTGTATATTATTTTCCCTTGAAATTACAAAGAGAAACAATAAGAAATGTAAAATATGTGCTACAGAGAGTGCGAAATCTGCGTACCATCTACTTAACTGATGTTGGTATAAACCATCTGCTGAAGCTAACATTTCATCTGTTGTTGCAGATGTTACGATATTTCGGCCATTTATAAAAACTGATTCATAAGATAAATCGAAAGTTGTAATTGTTTCTCAAAACGTTTTGTGATCTATACAATGGGTAATTAATATTGTTATCAGGATTATATTTATAACATTCATGATTTCGAACAGCTCGTTGTTCGTCCGTTAATTTTGCTTTTTGCGGTGCATCGTAGTACACTCAGCGTCGGCCAGCAGCGTTTCGTATTTCTCACTCCCCGCTGTTAGAGTGCATTATTGCGGAACGTGCCGCTTTCATCAGAAACAAGGCGCGCCTCTTCTATTTTTCCCTCAATCTACCGCCCCAGCCAGCCCTTCCTGCTGCGGTCGGTATTATTTAGACTTCGATGTGAACATTATCGATAGGTCGATGCCGCGCCGTTGGGTGCTTTATGTCGTCGCCACCGCACCATCGCATTTCTGGTCGTCGTCGGTTGTTGGCGTCGTCATCGTAATCATCATCGTTTGGACTAGCGATGTATATATTCGGATGAACTTAATACTCGGATTATACGGAATCGGATGCAAATAATACTCGGATTAATTATTCGATTCCGAATTCACAATACTATTCGATATTGCCGTGGTGCCATCCAATCCGATGTCGTCGTTCGTGCCGAAGTAGCCGAAAGCCATCAAGGCCAACGATTTCGTACGAATGTTGAATGAATCATGCATAGGGGTTTACATGTTTATACGAAGCCAAAGAACTTTTATTTTATTTCTTATAAGGTTATAGGTTCTTAGTATTTATTTTTCCTTTAATAAAGAGATATATATTATTAAATAATTGTATTTGAGAACACGTGCATAAACAAAGAAGACCGCTTCCCTTTAAAGTTTGAAATGGCCGGGTCAGCGGGTGCGCGGCGCGTTTCTTTATGTAATGATACGAGGTCGAGTCGAGAGAGCGAGAGATCTTTACCTACCGTCTCGTTCTTGCATTCACATTTTCCTTGAAAATAATTAATCCGATTCCGTTTCGAATTCGTATCGTATGACATACTCGGATGCATCCGAGTATTTAGATATTCGGATTCAACGAGTATTTTAATTCGAATTCTCACATCACTAGTTTGGACGATCTCGATCGCTCGCTCGCTAGCGCTCACGCTATAACTCGCTTGTTCTGCTGTGCTTTTGTACTGGCTGCTATGAGGGTTGGTTCGTTGGCGTGGCGGCTTGACTGCCTGGTGATCCCACAAAGGCTCTACCACACACAGTGTTTGGAACTCACAAAGCAACCAAACTCTTTTTTTTTTTATATAGGTATCTCAATTGTGAAAAAAATATTGGTACACATTGTAACAATGTCACAAAAGTTTGACTACTTTTCAATTCAAGATCTCCTCCTACCTAATAGAAATATGATGTGACTCATTTTACAGATCAGACTTTGAAAATAGTAGATACCTACATCGAGAAATACAGAAAATTTTATTTCGGTACATGTTACCATTTTAGAACAATTATCTTCAGTCCTTGACGCCTAAATCCTGCGTAACCGCTCGAATACTAAAAGATGTTGAAACAAGTCTTGTTCATTCATGCAGACCTCGTAGAACGAGCCACTATGACGAAATGTTTCCATGCTGCAGGAACATTTAAGCTAGTTTTATTAACTACGTATGTTTATGTTGGTTTCAATATTTTCTTCTACCAATGTTCTTCCTTATCGACCAATTCAGATTTTTTGTCCCAGGAAGTGGTGTGTTTTGACCTCCAAACGTGATGAGTAATTTCTGATTTTCTTGGGGCGTCCTTTGATGGTTAAGTTTTATGTTCTTTTTTAATTTTCTTTCTAAACGGTACTTAGTTTCATCTACATCATATATGGGTCCAAATTAGATAAAATTCTCCTTCTAATAGGTCCTGGATTTGAAGCTGATTTGAATGTTGTATTTGTTTTCAGTACATCCGATATTTTCTGAAATTTCTTGCATATAATCGAAATAATTGGATTCCTATATTTATTGTCGGTCGATTCATGAGGTCATTTGTTGATTTTGAAATTGACTTCAGGAATTCAGGATATTCAGCAGACTTTTCTTAATGATCATTTCGGATTTAAAATTATTCTCATCGTTACTTAATTCTATTAACTGTATTGTTAATAATAAGCATTCAATAATCCCTTCTTTAGGGGCTTTAGGATGTTAGGATTGGAAAGATATTGTCCCGTGGTGTTTGAGTTTCGTATGTAGTAGAAGAAGCTTTTATCCTATTCTGAGCATTTCAACCGTCACGTCCAGTTCTATGAGTAATATGCAAATTTAAATAAATATCCATTTTTGTGATTAAAGAAAACATGCCATTTCTGAACCATACGATGAGTAGACTTTAGATTTTAATTTAGCTGTTTAAATGCCGAAAGCTATTCATGATTTCGTGCCACTGTGTGCCGTACCGCCCTTGCTGCCGTGAGAAGGCTATAACGCTTGAGCGATTCTGGTCCGGTAGCGGCGGCAATGTGGATAGGGTGGGTTGGTTGAGGGTGGTTCGGTTGTTCCGACGCTGGGGACGGGGTAAGAGAGCGGAAGCGGTAATTCGCACTGCTTCTCAACTGCTGCTAGCGACGCGTCGCATTGTAACTATCACCACCACCAACGCCGCCGTCGTGTCGTTCCCGTCACTGCTCATAAAATGCGTTATGTCTTGTCACTTACACCGACACTTGGCCTGACCTCTTATTACTGCCCCTCTCTCTCTCTCTCTCTCTTTGTCCAAAAAAAATTAGAGAAAGAACATATCTCCAAAAAATTCATAAATTGCCCAATTAGGCAACTAATTAATGAGCTAATTTATGCAGAGACGAGGAATTGTAAGATAAAGTTAAAGAAAATGGGAATTTATCCTGTGTCTATTTATATAAACACTTTTTCAGTCCCATTAGGTACTTTATCATCTGTAGTGCTAAAAATATGGGATTAACAGAATTAAAGACTTAGACCAGTAACCGCACAACAAGGGGCGGTTATGTATCTATAGGGTACTTCCTCAATCCTAATTACTCATAACTTAAAAAATTCTGTTCATAAAAGGACTCTCAGCTTAGTATGCTATACGAAAAAAAAGTGTCCCACAAGGAACATCCCTACTAGCTAATTTATAAAATACTTTTATTTTGTACTCGTCTACAACGCAATGCACATGAATGACAAATAAGGCGTCAGTCCAGTTTACGTATAATTTTTTTTTTAATAAAAAAGTAAAAAACAAAAGTGTAGTAGCGGATATGAGCTATTTCGCCATATTTCTAGCGTACCTACACACACACAAGAGCACGTACACGACAAAAGTTGTCGCTTCGAATAAAATTTATTCATAAAAGGAAAAGGCGCGATGATGATCGCGGCACAAGATCTCCGAAGCGAAGAGGAGAAAGGACGCGAAGGTTGGCCGCCAGTGCGCTGTCGACAGCAAAGAGTGAGATGCATAGCATAATGTTCTTTATAACGACCGACGACGACACGGACGACGAGACGGTCCCGGATATGATGCGATGTTTGCTTGCCGCGGCAAATAACGAGCTGAGGGATTCTCTGATCCGTGAATTTTCGTGTGGGCCATTTAGGTTTCTCTTATCTACCGTCTTGTTCTCGATATTCAGATAATTCCGTCTTCGGTGGGTTACTGAAAGATAATCTTCAAAAGTAAAGACGAATTTTATTTGGCACGTGATTTAAAATTAAATAAGCCACTTATAATAAGTATTTGTTTCTTTTCTTGAGTACCGACAGATTTTTATTTATAAAGAATATCTGGTCGTAATACCGAGCGTCCTCTTCCTAAAAAGGAACCTCTTTAGTATTGGACACTCCTTCATATATTTACATGCCTTTTGGGAAGTCTCAAGTCAGTATTCAAAGAGCGAGAAAGTAGACGCTCACATTTTAGAGAGTCTACTGGTATATATATTTATGTATTTCGAGTAGTGGTTGCTCAAGCACTATCAGCATTTCTTAAATATTTTTTTTTGGAACCCCTTGCTTGATTCAAAAGTAAGGTCAGGTTAGGTTAGAGCTGGTTGAGTTATGTCCCTATTTCATTTTGAATCTCAATATTGTTGTTTTTTGATGAAGGCCATCCACTTTTTGCGTGTCCTATGTCCTGGTTAACTGAGCACAATTGTATGCTATACAAAAATGGTGAGGTAGAAAATACGTAACATGGCATGCCCTCTGCTACTCGTTTTTCTGGAAGCACCAAATCACTGCGAGCAGATACTTTCATTTACGAATACAAAAATCTGAGTTATTACTCAAGGAGCGACTGAATTCACAAGACAGAAGTACTTATGAGTGGAATACTTATTCTTAATGTCAACATCATGGTTAAGCTAGCAAGGTTAGGTTTGGTTTCTTTTTTATATTATTGTGGAAGTGATAACGTAGCAATTATGGATGCGTCATTATCTTATTGTACAAAAAATATCATCCACTTGTCCTAGTGCGCAATTAGTTGACCGGAAGTAAACGGTGGCAGAAAGAGTTTGTTAACTCTGCTACTAATGAGACCCTTGTTTGAGGAGGTGGCTACTCATTAGTGGTAGCCTTCCAATTTTATGCTCATCAGTAATTTGTATCCTTGATTCTTACAGTATTCGATGAGTAGGACCTACGACCCTTCTTGTGTGGAACCTTTGATTAGGTTACTCACATTTTTGAGGAAGTGTGAAGGCAGCAGTTGTGGACCCGTCATTCTCATTACTGTAATAATATGAACAAAGGCCATCTACTTATCGTGTCCCACGTCGCGATTAGTTGACCGCAAGTGAACGCCGGTATAGAAACGGTGGCGGCAAATATCTGGCACAAGCGATTAGGCATAGCAGAAACGCAAAGCTGATAACGAGTAGTCCGGTCATTGCAATCGGGTCGCGCCAGCCAGTCAGCCCGTAGCGGAGGTTCGTCGTCATCGTACCGTGGCAGCGCTATCGCTGCCGCATCCTCTGCTGCCTGCCACCGAGACCGTCACTCCACCTCCGAATGAACGAACGACCGACGATTCCAACGACCATCACGGGCCGCTGCTATCGATCCGCTACGGGCATGTTAATTAATTATAGTCCTGCCGCGGTGCTGTTACCGTTGCTGCCGCCTGTCTGCTTTGCCTGCTTGCCTGCCTGCCTGCCTGTCGCTGTCTCTGCTCTGCCGCGTTTCTGCTTACATTCGACGCTCGGGGCGTTCTCTAGGGTCCGCTTCGTTCTCTCCGCATCACATCGCATCGCATCGTTTCGCAATAGCATCGCCATCGTCGTCTCGTCTCGTCTGCTGGCGTTACTCGCTCTGCTTATTTCTGCCGCGTTGATGTCGCTCCGTTGATAAATTTGCCCCATCCGTTCGTTGTTAATTCGAAAAATTTCATACCGAGAGAAATAAATGTGCGATTTGTTATCACTGAACAGTTGCACCTCCTATAAAAAGAATATTGAAAACCAGCACATCGTACTGACCTTCAAAGGTTTTCTTTTTCGGTTTAACATCAAATTGTCACTTACTTAATCTTTTGGAAGTCTTCATCTTTAAAAACTTCAAAAGGTAAAAGTCCTACAAATTCTAAGGCAACGTTATATAGTACAATTAAAATTTAAATACCTAGAAGCACAGCCGTGATTATGAGATCTGAACATCTACAGTGTGTTTATCTTGCTTGCTGCTTTATAAATTATGTGTGTAGAGAGGTTGAAATGAAATGCCCTTTAGGGTTGGAAACTAATATAAGGTTACCTGATGTAGGTAGCGCCTTAAACATTAGAATACTGAAAGCAAACTATTTGTACAGGTGTTTTAACTAATTACATGAGAATGCTAATTAATATTGAAATTAGTAGTTCTCTACTTTCCGTTTTGGTTAAAGCTCCTAATAACAAAGAAAAAGTGGGTGGTTGTTAATGTCGAAGTTAATGCGTAGTTTTTGTAACACGTATTCATTGCAAGCTACATCCCTATTTACAGAGAGCTATTCTTCACTAAGGTTATCAGAGTAATAAAGTCGGCCAGTAAGTAATTAAAAGCATTACCGCATACCCCCTAGTACGATATTAAGATTGTCAGCACTTATTAACGTTAAGTGCTGTACGTAGCCGCCTACACAGTTTCCCAACATTGGTATACGTTAAAGCTCATTTTCCGTTCCTTCATCCCTCTTTCGTTCTACTGCACTCGGCTCAAACTTTCCCTTTCTTTACAAAGGACGCCGACAAATAAATAAGTAGGAAAAGTTTGCGCTGTCATCAAGGCCTTTTCGCGTTATAAAGGGATACGCCGATAGTTTCAAGGTACTTTACCCCGACGATTTCTCCCCGTTTTATACGGAGGATGCTCATCAAAAGATAACTTTGTTTCTGCCTCTTTCACTTATTATTCCTTCGAGGCACAGGAACAGGAACGGGATAAAGTAATTACACAACTTAAGTATTTAGTATTTAATACACTTACTGCTTTCGACATTTATATTCAGATTCAGTGGGCGAAATTTTATTTTAATTAACGACTAATGTTTCAATATAAATATTCGAAAAGTTTATTGGTTTGATTTTCCTTAATTTTTGACACAAACTGTAATGAAAATTTAAAACTCCATAATTTAACTTTTTTAATAATCTTGAAGTTATTATTTTTCGATATTCATTACATTTTAGAACTGGAATAAAAATTTTAGGAAGTCGTTGTTTTTCCGGCCACAAAAGTGGGAATATGAAACACATGCAGGGAAGGTCGAAAAGAAAGGAATGTAAACGTTAATCGAGTTCCAACCTACACATCAGCATGGCACATACATATTAACAACACCGTTAAATCGTTAGGAACATGCCGAGTTATTCAAATTTGTGTCAATCGTTCGTAAAAAATTCACAAATACATAGTTTCGCAAACAACAAAACCTTCAAAACGAGAATATTTTTTACAATTCCTGAACTAAAACTTTATTTGCTAAAATTTTAGAAAAATTAATGTAAATGTTTTTCGTTCTTTTTGTTATTTAAGTGTTAGGGGTTGTTTTAAAGAGTAAAAGAGTGTTTTGAAAAATAGAATAAGGGTTAATTTTTCCAAAATTATTTCTTATTATACCTTTGTTCTTTATTAAGCGAACTTTTATAGAAAGCATAAGTTTTCCAAAAGCACAATTGCGAATATCAGTTACAATATACCGAGTCAATTATTTTCCGGAACAATTTTCACATTTCCCATTTATTTTTTGGACAGTCGGGTACTTAATAAAGGATAAGAACGTTCAAGTTCGATAACAAAGGAAAGGAAACCTCAAATGTTCGGTAATTTGTTCGATCAACAGTCCCATTCTCTTTTATCAATCAAGATTTACTTCAATAACGAGTCCTTACGTAATTCGTTACATCAAGCCCAAAGTCTACGATGTAAACCGAAACGACCTTCCTTTTTCCGGTCGCTTTTTTCGATCATTGTGGAACGTGGTAGGCTTTATTATCTAGCAAGAGCTGGGTTCGTCGCAACTCTACTACGTGTTTGGCAGTCCTGTAACGTACATATAACCCGCCGCAGGGAGTACGAAGGGATCCAACAGCCGATATCGTAGCAGGCGAAGCGATGCGATGCGGTAGTAGCGTCGGAGGGTTGCCTCGCCAGCACTGGGGAGAAAACAACCTCCCCCAATCTCGCTCTCTCCCCCTATCGCTCGCTATCTTCCTCGATCCCTCTCTGCTTTGTCCTTATTCTGAACTATTCCTCTGTTTCGCAGAGCCACGCAGATCAACGTGACGGTACGGAAGTCAGCGGTTACAAGTTTATTTGCTTTCACTTGCGCCGTACTTACGTATACCCACGAAACAAAGGAAAAACGCGTTAGAATGCCTTTTATCAATTAAATTTTTATTCTTTCAGGCGCCAGTTACAGTTATATATGATAGGTTTCACATTAACATTGGCACTTATTCTACGAAACAAAATCTTTCTTTTATCAATTTCTCTCCTGCTTTGGTTATACAACTCCATCAAATGAAAGCACTTTATACGATATAGTCATATTTTCAAGAATTAAAATTTGTTTTTTGAAACTTTCCATTTCCTTAAAGGAATATCTCCTTTAATCCATTTTATAAATGGTTCCATTGCTCTGTTATAAAGACTTTTAATTCAGTTTTATGTGACTACAACTATAACATCTAAATACATACCAACCAGAATCTATTTATTTTATCGTAGAATGTTTTTGAATCCTTTCGGAAATTACTCGAAAATTGCTTTACTTGTGTTAGCCTTCATAAAGGGTGCCGCCGTATCGATCGTCATCTGAGATTGTCGCTCATAACAGTATGAAATTCAACATCAATAATTATTTACATTAAATTCTCAACAAACAATTCTTTGTATCTGATATAAATAAATTAACGATATTTATTAAGGATTATATGAGCAAAATGTTAGAGAAGTGAACATTTAAAATTCCTTAAAAATATAAAACCGAAATAGAACCGACTGGTTTAGCAACGTAACAAATACGATACGAAAGCGTACGTGGCAAAAAAAGTGTTTGGCACAAAACCTTGTGAAAACGACACAGGCATTGGGATTGCCGTAAACTTTTTGCATGCAAATCCACCAGGCAATGTGACGCTTCAGCGCAGGCTTTTCGGTTCCGCAGACCTTATGGCGCACTTGTCGTAAATTTCAAAATCAGTCGCGGTATACATATAGCGAAACTCCGCATTCGCTAATGGCAACTTCGCATAGCTATATTTACGTAACGTGTATGCATGTATGTGTTTATAACATTCGTACACACGTACACTTTTAGGTACGTATATATCCACATTGAGGCAATAATCTCGCTACGTTCTTTGTCCCGCGGGTGTAGCGGTGATCGGATCCTTCCTTCGGAGCCAGCTGAACAGATGCGAGACTTTTTAACGTTCCTACGTACAAAACAACACACCTATTCGGTCTCGGACTGGTAGGTCGTAGCAAATTGCTACTCAGGTGACCACTAGGCAAAGACGGAATCATTAGGTAGGCGTTTTTAGACGAGCTTCAAGATCATCTGTACCGTTTTTGTCGTTCCTACTTTTCTTATACGGTTAGTGTACGTACGATATAACGCATACCTCTCTACCTGTTGATTCGCATTATGTATCTACTGCTCTTACACCAGCTGTGGTTTTACTTATATGAAAAGGCTATTAGCTGAGAATTTAATTAATTAGTCGAATATTTCGTATACAGGAGATATAATTACAACTACTGTTCAGGTTTTTAAGACATCGGATGTCGACTGAATTAGAGAAATGTCAACACATCAAGAAAGTATACCAGAGTAATAGAGAGCACTCTCTGTGTTCAACCTTTGTTCCTGAGAAGTTAAAAATTTGTAATTCATATCGAATAAGATCAAAAGGTCCAGAATTCTGTGGTCCTGTAAAAGTTCATTTTCTTTCTTCACGCTTATTCCAGGCTTAGAACTGGCAAAATAAAAAATCAAACTTTAATAACAGCTACCATTTCATACCATAACCTATTATAACCGTTTGGTGATGCATGTCTATTTAAAATATTTACATTTTCGATCCTAAATAACCGGCTCTTACCAATTATTACGATAACGAAAGGTAGGTGACGAAACAGGAACCACCGTCCTGAAATCCTACTGCGAAGAGTTGTTTGCCTGTGCAAACATATATTTTCCACCCTTACGTTTTATTAATCAGTTTTGCAATACAAACGATTGAATGTCCTTCAAAGGATTCTAGAATTGCAATACTGTATCAATAATATAATTCTAAATTGTATCAATAATCCACAATTTCGGATTACGTTTGTTTCTACAATATTTAAATTCTGTTGATAAACAATAGTGCAGAACTACAAATAAATTCACACACCGACAACTATAACTTTCGTAAATAGAATAAGTTCCACAACACATACTTTTTAGGGTTCTATCCTTTTCCTATTCCTTAAAACACATAAAGGGCAAACCAAATTGTTCCTGTTGTCATTAATTATTTCATGCACCTGCAATCTTAAATTTTGCAGGGTAAAATAAGAATTTGTGCTATTAGAAAATGTACTAGATTTTATTATCACATAAAAACATGAGAAGGAATAATACACTTACTCCCCTTAGTACCTAGGTATAGGTTAGGTACTTAATTTATCTAGCGGATCTAAAATAGATAAATTAACCATGTAACATCATCATCGTCAAATTGCAGCCGTCTACGTGACGTCAGCAACATGCGTGCCTGCAAACTTACGTAGTTGACTGGCTCGTTCTCGTTCACAATAAAGAGCGATGAAGGATGAAGTTTCGCGCTGCTCCATTAAATTAGCGATGCGATTCGAGACCGATACGACAGACACAGAACGTATACATATATAGTCAGGACTCGGGGTGAGAGACTCGGCTTAGAAATTTACGATTGCAGAAGCAGATCGGGCAACAACAGTACATTAGAGTGAATAGGAAGGCAGACGAAAGCGAAGCGGGCACGCTTTCGCTGGCTGCCTCGAAGGATATAAGCAGGCACGGACGGAGGCAGGAGCAAATTGCTAATCGCTACAGACGTTTCTTTATCCGTAAAGTGTTTACCGCGGTGATAATTTATTACCTTCGGTGGCGGCGCTATAATGTGTACCGAACTATTTCGTCCTCGCGTTCGTCCGCTACTCGAAAGACGTTCAACAATTTGTTCGCTACAGGATAATTTCGTTAGCATTAATTTCAGCCAGCCCGTGGAATAGTACGACGACAATGTTCATTTAAAATTTCAAACTCGGAAGCAATCTATCGACGGTGTTTATTTCTCATGAACAGAGCAAAATATTATGTTGTTCAATTTATAATACAATAAGTAAAAAATATTAATCCAAATAATTGTCTGAAAATAATTTAATATCATTGGCATTCTTATAAGTTGTCAAAGTATCAAAATAAACTCACGTTTCGTACTTTTTTTAAAAAAGAAGTGTGTAAGGATTGATAATGTAACGATAAAATGACGTTTACCTTGAAAAACCGCGCTTATCGAAAACGTTAAAGCCGCAGGAGTTTGTCCTTGGCTCTTGAAATTTCCTTTCGTTTTTACGCAGGAAGGGATTTACAACCAAATAGGTACATGTCGAACTTGAAGGATTTAAAAACCCAAGAAAAATTCTGCAACCTTTTTAATACAAAGTTCGGAATACAATAGAGACTATTTACAATTACCAACAAATATTATGTACGAGCTAAAATTTGATTTACAAAAATTAGACAATAGAAAAATTACGCAAGTTCATGATTCAGACATTTCATGATCTCTACTTTTGTAAATTTCTTCTAAAATAAGCTCCTCAATCTTCATTCTTAAAGGCAATTTACGATGTGCTGGAATCTCTTTAAAATGACCGTGTAAACTGAGAAGAAATTGAAGATCATGATCTTGGGCAGCCATCCACACAACTTTTTCGGTTCTCTCTCTATGTTGGATGCCGCCACCAAAAACTTTACTCTTAATTTCTGGACTGAGATTGCTATTTTGAGAGAATTCTTCTTGAGACAAATCATTAGGTTCCGAATACTGTAATGGATCGGTGATGACCGTATCGCTCACGTAAGCGGTGTCATCCGCAGACTCAGTTTTAATTCGTATTTGTGTTCGAGTTTTTGGTGCTTTGTTGTTAAATGGGACAGACAGGAGGGTTTCCTTGAGGAATTCCATTTCTTTCATGTAACGCCACTTTCGTATGTTCAGTTTTTTGAAGATGAGCTTTCTGTAAGTGTCGCGAAGCATTTTCCATTTGGTTCTTGCTTGATCTTCTAGAATAAAAAAAATTAATACAACATTCGTGAATAAAAGAATTTAATAGAAATTAAAAAACTTTTTTTTCTTAATTGATAGTCATTGGTATTGAAATATTTGAAATTTATCAGAAATTGGACTGAATGTTGAGCCAGAATGGTCCATACGGGACGTGAATTTCAAAGATGATTTGTTATAGGTGCAACAAACAAATAAGAACAGAAAAAAGAAACATGAAATCCTAAATTAATCGAGGAATTTTTTGATAGGTAAAAAATGTAAGGAATAACGAGAAAAATGAGAGGAAATATTAGAAAAAGGATAAAACTTATTTTTTTAGAATGCCAAAGTGAGACTTTTTAAAAAATGTTATACAGATAAGTGCAGATATGGTAAAAGTTAAAAAATTGTGCTGAATTAATCGAAATAAGTATCCATACATACAATTTGTGTTTAATTGTGCTGCTGACTTAATCATTAAAAAAAATATTTGTAATGTAACTTTTTTGTAATCGTTGGCAACAGCTATAAAGATAAGGGCGAGCCGCACAAAAGCGCTGCGCATCTGCCGACAACATTACAGCGCAGTCCAACTTACAATATCGAGGTTGAAATGTACATGAGAGACTAGACACAGAGTAAGGGTACGCATAATACTTACTCGTTATTTGCAGTTTAGTCGCGATTTCTTGCCAAAGTTCATCGCGCGTTGTCGTTATCGATTCAGGTCCGTCAACGGTGGCATTCCTGTCCCATAGCAGAGGACGCTGTTTCACTTCTTGAATAAGTTCCGAAACGTTCATGGTGAAATCGAAATTGAAAAACAACACGTAGCAGTGCACCGCTCAGCGACACAAAAGCGACTAAACGCGACTGTTCGCGAGGCCAGTTCGCGTCATGCCTCCCTGCCGCCCGATCCCCGTCGAGGCTGCACTCTACCAACCGTTTACGTTTAATACGTACTATATTGGACGTATGTGTACTCGTACAACGTACACTTCACTGCGCACAAAATAATAATATCGAAGGCTTGTTCATGGTCGTAGAAAATTATGATATCGTACTTTTGATTAAACGAGAACTGTTACTAATACATATGTACAGACAGCTATTTCTCACAAAAGATGGTGAAAAAATGAACGAACCCCACATGTACCATATATTGTATTTTATTTTTTATATAGGGTACCTAATGTATAGATTTATTGGATCACCGGACATTGATATAACATAAAAATTGATACTGAACTAACTCACATAATCACTACAATATGGGATTATAAATAAAGTAGAAAATGTGGCGGCATTTAATTTAATTACAGAAAATTCTAACGTAAACAATAAAAGTAAATAATAAATAATAATTATTATTATCTCTCTATGGAAAAGTATTGAATGTGTGATAACAATCCAAAATACACACTTTGTGAAGCGAATTCTGTTTGAAGTGCATTTTTATTTAATAACTAAGGTCAAGTTCAACAGTTTCATTACTTACTAATTGTAAATATATTCAACACAAGTAGGTACGACTATACTTAAAAATACCTGATTTTGTTTAACTGGCGTGCAAGTGGTTTCGTTTCTTATCAAATACGTTGCTAAGTATGTCGTTACGAATTCAAAAACTTAATATTTCTTTAATCAATCAACCGCATAAAATTAATAGTTGTTTTTCGTTTAGATCTACGTCAGTGATTTTGCTTCAACCTTAATAATATTTAGAGATATCAAAATTGAGCATTTTCGATAATAGCTATTAATTACCTATTAACGGGTAAGGCAATTAGGCAAATAAACCGGTTTCTACATACCTGATACAAAAGAAGAAATTATTATTGGCATATGTACTAAGTAGCAACCTCATAATTAAGAGAAAACAAACTCCCCATCATAAAGTTTATTAATACAAAATATTTCATTCAACATAATAAATATTTTATTCAACACGCAATATATAACTATCTAATCTAATAATTATTTATCAGTACCAAGAGAAAGACGATGAATTGTGCGTTAAAATACTATGAGCCTTTTTCGTTATTAACTTCTTCTTGGTCTTCTATAACTTGATCGCTGTACAGTTCTTCATAGAATATTTTTTCTAGTTTCATTCGTACAATTAATTTCTTGTGCGGTGGTACTTTCTTTAAATGAGAATGAAGGCTCAACAAAAACTGCAAGTCTTCGTCATTCGAAGAAAGGCGCATAACTTTAATGTGGTTTTCGTTTTCAATCGAACCCTGTACTTCAATGTACTCTGGTTCGCAGTCGTCGGATGGCCTCTTTTTCCTACAGGATCTCAGCAACGTTTCCAAGTTGCTCGTTTCTTCCGAATCGACGACATTAATATCAGAAAATGACACGTATTCATCTTCTGATGGTTCCGTTTTTAGCATGTTGCCGAAAGATGATGATTGCGCCATTTTTGACATTAGACTAACGTCTAGAGTGCGAGGCTTTGTGCTCATAACTGTGTCCTTTAAAAAGCTCATCATTTTAAAATAGCGCCATTTCGGTTCTTCCCCTGTTTCGTACTGTTTAACAATTAGGCGACGGTACGAATCTCGAAGATTTTTCCATCTCGTTCGAGCCACTTGCTCTAAAATGTTAAATCGGCCTTAATTTTTTTCCTAAAATCTAACATAACAGGTATTACAGTCCAACAGATTCTTTATCAATTTGCATCTGAAATGTTGTAGGTAATATGTGATAAAAATGTGTGAAACTTTTTCTTTCCTTGATTACTATCATATTTTGATGTGGCGAGAAGTTCATAAAGTAGGTAATATAAAAAGTTGTGTAAACACGAAATGATATGGCTGTAATTTGTAGAAACGGTTATATTATTAGCAAAAAAAAAGCGTGGAACTGCGTTTTGAAGGTCAAAATGACGATATAGAATCTGTCGGGCTGTAGGTATTTCGCGTTTAGTCGCGGTTTTAGCGACAGTTCGCGACGGGCGCAAGCGCATCGCCAGTGTTATCGCGCCAGTCGGTGGCACCGCATCGCGCGTTCAAGAAAGTCGTGATAAATTACTTACTGGGGGCTCTTAACTTTGCGGCAATTTCGTCCCATAGTTCTTCGCGTTTGGACACGTCGTTAACTTCACATTCCAAATCTGACCTGTCCCACAAAAGACGACGTGCTGCCACTTCTTTTATGAGTTGGAAGTTGTTCATGGCGATGACGTAGCAAAATGGCGGAGGCAACGAGAACTGGGCGCGAGAGCGAACGACGCGAACTTCTCCGCAGCGAGAAAGAGACTGTTATGTCGCACCGCTCGCTCCGCTTACGTCGCTCGGCGTCGTGTTGTTGGCGAGCGACATCACGTCGCCAACGTCGCCGCCGTCGCCTCCTCGCGTGTTGTCTGTTTTGTCCTTGAACGATCACCGCGACATTTCTTTCCAACGTTTTTTTCACTACTAAACCTACTCTAATAATGTATAGTACAAACTATACGCATTGTTGCCGACTATGTTAAATTGCTCTTATCTAGGACACAATAACAATTGCGGACAGTTAGTCGACCAACTAGATAAATTGAATCGTTGAAGTGCTCTTACAACAACTACCAAATTAACTTCACTGCGCGCACGATTTGAATTGCTGCCACTCAAAGCTTCAATACCTCCAACGTGGCCGCCTTATTTACAAAAGAAACAACACTCACTTAAAAGTAAAAAAAATAATACATAATTCCCAAATGTTCAATTCTCGTTCCCTACATTGTCCTCTATAATATACACCGGGGAGTCCGTATACTTGTATCTAGGACTCACAAAGATCTAGCTACGGATTTCCATTCCAACAATCAGCAATCATAATTATTTTGTTCCTTTCATGACAACAGACAGAAGTAAACACAAATTCATAAAACCAAACTCTCAATAATTGCCTATTATCAAAACTGTTTGGTACACGAGCCTTGAGAGCTTACCCTTTTTAGATTCCCTTTTCCTCTTTGTTATAAATATGCCCAGGATTCCGTAAAAACTCGCATAATGACGCCCCTGGATCGATAATGTACCCACATGTCAAAACAAACATTTCCCACAACTCCCATCTAACAATAGATCTTTAACATAACATTAGAAATTTATATTATTCCTCTTGGCAACGTCGTCGAAATCATTTTATTTCGGAAACGTTTATACTTATGACAACTAAAAGCGATGCGTGGCTATTATACGAATTGGTGACCGACTTTTTTATTTAATAGCTGAACTGAGGCGGCAATAACTGTCGGCCTCTGCCAGACACGCTCTGTGGTATTCTGGAGATTACCAGCATGTCATTATTTGGCAATAATAGTTGGAAAAAAATATTTATTCATTTTTGGGTGTGGCTGATGAAGACATAGTCTTGAGCTTCTGCAACTTGAAAATTCTTTGTAAAATATGCAGTCGAATGCAATTATTTTCAGGCCATTTTACAGGTTTCTACCTCAAATGAATTCTGAAAACTGAGAGTAAACTAAAAGGATTCCACGGATCCTTTCGAGGAAAGGAAGTTTCAAATGAATATTTCCACAGTCTAGATTAAAACATCATGTTACTAGAGAATCTACTAATTTTACTGGTAAATCACTTTGAGCTCCTCCGATGACTTTGCCTGATTTCTTCAAATATCGGTTGTTCCGCCAAAGAATTTAAACAAACAGTTACAATAAACCTGACTCAGAAATTATTACCTAGGTAGACGTGCTTTATTATCACACTTAATTAAGGAAAGGAAAAAATTTGAATTGTCATCAAACAACGATATGTATTCCGATATCATGTTTCACCAATACTGCTGAATCACCAGCAGCTGCCTTGGCCAGCATTACTCGCAAAACACGGCGTTGCGGTGTAATAATTATTTATTACGATGTTTATGCAGATTTTCACTAGAGGTGTATAGAATATTTTTCAGGATAGTATCCTATTCTTTTGCTAATTTACTTTAGCAAATCGTTCATGAATATTAATTACTTATTAGGTAAAGTCGAATTAATCCTGTGGCGGCCACTAGATAATAAAAAGCTTTAGGTCCTCTCTAATAATAGAAAGCTTTAGATCTTAGGATCAACATTATTTCGATCCTTTTTGTCACAAGTCCTTAAAAGTCAAATACCCACAACAAGTGAATTAACCCTTTATGTTGATGTAGGCAACATTTGGAAACGTTTTACATTTGTTCGTGTCACTAAAATTACGACTTTTCGTTCTCCGAAAGAAACGAATTGTCGGAATTTTCTCTGGCAACGACGTCGTCCCGCGTTCAAAGACCGCAGTCTGCGTCTATCTTGTCTCTGTTGGTAAGGCAATGTTTCAATTGCGGTGAATAGTTCCACGATTCGTATTCGTAGCAACCGGCCTTAGTAGTAGTAGCGTTAGCGTTTCCTGGCCTCTCTCTTGGAAATCGCGCCCGTGTGTGTCTGTCCGTTCGTGTTATTCGCTGCTGCCGACACATCGTCGATCCTTCGCGTCGCGTCGATTATAAACTGCCTGTCACACGCCACAAGTTTCGAACTGGCGTCCGTGACTCTTTTTGATAATGGTCGGTGTTTGAGTCGCTCTTTTCTGATAACGAGGAGCTACTTAATGGAGTAATCTTATAGGATTCAACCGAAGAATTTCAATTTAACTGAAAATAAGCAGGATGTGTCTATTTTTGATAAATCGTTGCTAAAATTAGAGATACGAATAAAGATAGTCCATGGACCTTTCCTTTCCATTTCATCTTATAAAACTAGAACAGCCCATATCGTTAACTTTTCGCCAACACCAATATACTCTTTCGCTGCTTCTAACAAAAGTGTATCTAACTCGTCTTTGGATATCTCAGGAGTATTGCGCCATCTTCTTCTCTTTCATATTTCTCTGAGTTCTACTTTTTCTAATACCTTTCTCAGGGTTCTTTCTCATCATCACCTTATACCACCCCATCTCAAACTCAAATTATTTTCAGAAGATTAATTAGATAAATTAGATGACTGATGTAACATAAAACTTCTTTGTTGAGCACAGTCTCATTCAGTTTCTTTATTCCAACTGGTATCAAAGTCACCTTCAGGTAAAGATGTGTATCTACTCTAGCATCTCAACTACATAAGGTCAACCCCTCATTTGGAGGCAATCAAATGCAGGTCCATAAAATCCTCTTACTTTCACTCACTTTCACTTTGGAAATCGTCGATTAATAGACACTTTAGTTCATCTTCATGCAAATATTCATCTTATCATGGATGTTCAGTTTCTCCGAAGACTATCGATAAACTTTTAAAAATTATTGGCGTATTTTCCTTTCTATAAATTTCTTACTACATTTGTAGAAATACCAACAATTTAGCACAAATTCAAAAATATGTACTTAGAATAGAAGACGTTCCCAATCTCCTTTTTTTTTGCTTAGGGATTCAGGACTGACTGTACGCTACATTTCGATAGAAACGACCGAAATGGTAAGTACGGGACGGGCGAGAGGATAAAACCAATTAGCCCGAATTAGAATTTATCGCGTTGCCGGAACGCTTTGGGTTAGCCGAAGTCTGTTCCGGCTTGTGGACCCTGTTGTTTTACCGCAGCTTTATCCGCTGTACACCATCACACTCCGCTTGCCGCAGTGTTCCTCTCATTACTCACTTTAGACGAGATGAAGCACTGACTGATATTAATTGCGTACGAATAGTTTTAGAATTTAATCTAAGATTTATTGTATGTGAATATTATTTGACATGTACACAGTTGTATAAGATAAATTAAGTGGTCACACGTTAGAATCAAATGTTACAAGTCACACTGTGCTAATTTTGAGAGCATCCAGAATACGTCAGGTACCTACACCCTTTGAGACTTTATATTAAACTTAAGGAAGGAAATACCTTCCAATAAGGTATCCTGTACGTATCAAGAAGAGACCAAAAACAATTTTCGAGAACTAAAGATGCTTATGGTAACCAGTTCAGGAACCAGATTTGAGTAATTGTAGAGTAAATTAGAAAGAACTTAGACTCTACCAGAACCACGATTTCTTAAATATGTTTCCTCAATTTATACTTAGATATAGATTTATTTTTGAAGTAGTTCTTTACAATCCTGTAATCCTTCTATAAAAATTTACTTTTCAATGTGGTACCTATTCTATAAATATCTTGAAAAGTCCCAAATAACTTTTCGTGAATATTTTTAGAAACCAGTTCCGGAACCAAACTTAAACAATTGTAGAATAAGATTTAGGGGAGCAAGACAATAGATACTTTCCCCAAGTCATACTGAAATACGCATTTCCTTCTGAAGTGGCTCTGATTAATTCTTCCATCTGTATAGTTATTTAAAGGATTCATCTATTCTATCCTAATTTTGAAGAGGTTTTCTTATGTTGTGTAGTACTTTTAAGCAATTTAAGTTCTTTGAGATGAAAATCTGGAATTCTGAAGTTCGCGGTTATCTTCTGTCCATTTAGTTTGGAAATTGGAGAATGTAAGGCCAGCACGTAGAAAAACTTGAAGATGTGATAGGAAAAACTCTGCTGGTACCCAAATTTTCCCTTCGACACTGTAGATCATTTCATGTTTGGTATTTTTAGCCTCGAAAGGGACTGGAGGTCCCATAAATGACTACCTAAAACGCGAATTCGCCAATTTCCGCAAATAAAACATCCGTAACATGTACATTTGGATGTTTTGAAAAGTCAGGCAGGCAAGCAGGCATTTAGATGTGTGTTGGGTCGGGTTGAGCAACCGGGCCGGTTGGCTGAGCGACTCGTCGAGCGATGGATGGACAGACGGACGGGTCGGGCCGACGGCATCGTTGTCGACGCGGCGGCGACATGGCGTGTCGCGGCGGCAGCTTTGTATAAGCACGGTCAGTAATTACGTTAAAAAGCCGGGGAATGCGTAGCGGCACCTCACAGGAAATCCGCCGTGCAATGTGCCATGCCGATGCCGTCGCTTTTATACTCTCGCTCGCTCGCTAGGGTTCGCCCGCCCGTTTTGCTCGCTCGCTTGCCTGCTAGCACCTGCCTCGCCCTCCCGGTCGATCCACTAATTACCGCGGATCGTCAAGCCAGCCAGCCGATGACGGCAAACTGTGGCGGCATGAAAAACGCTGCTGCTTGCGATCATACGACCCGACACCGTCTCTCCTTTTTTTTTCTTGTTTCCTTTCCACCCGTACCGTACGATCTCCTTAATAATAATTGGAACCAAAGAGAAATTCGGGTTATTAATTACACGTTCAGTTAACCTAACGATGTTGCGACTTTTCCGATGATCATAAAACTGCAGCTTTAGTAACTACATACATGGATTCGAAACTTCTGGTTTTTAATCTAAACTATAAAGACATGGAATTTATTATTTTTTAAGGTTAGATTACGGTTAGGTTAGAGACACGTTATTCTGATTCATCAGTTTGGCGTAATCCATAAATTGCAGTTCGTTCTAAAGGGTATATCCCTAAAAATCCTTTGAACTCATCTCTCAGGTAGAATTTCCAGGTTCAGGCTCAAATATGTAAGAGTTGTAAGACGTTATAACTTGACGATGTAATGTAGCGACTTTTCCGATGTTCTTAAAATTGGAACTTTGATAATTGCATCAAATCGGGCTCCTGGTTTCTAAAGACCTAAAAATGTAAAACTATCTAAGTTTCTACTGAAGTGGAAGGAGAGCATTTAATTTCTTCTTCTTGGAAGGTCACCATGCCTGACAATGGATAATTCTCGCCTATGAACCGCAATTCTAAAGACATCTCCAAAAGTCCTTTGGACTCTGTACGTATTTTTTTCCCTTTTTATGAGTTAAAACGGTAACTATATCTATATTATGCGGTAGATGTGTTGTATTATTGCAAGTTGTGCCAGGACGTGTGCGGTTGTCGAACGAACGGATTGTCAGCACGAGTGACTGTATAAAACTCTACGAGTCATACAACACACATCCATATATCATTCGAAGGATAATGCTGTACAAGAGGGAAAATTCGGCACATTGCTCTCTCGGTGTTCACTCCCGTATTAAAAGGGGAACAGCGTCGCATAAATTGATAAAAATGATTGGCGTCAGTTTAGGGTCCACTTACTCTTCTGCCAACCAACCAACGGTTTTGAGCGGTTCGCAATTGGATTTTTTTGTTCGGAAAATTGAGAACAAGAGTATAATACACTTTTTTTATTTTCGTATGAGCGGAGTATTGCTTTGGGTAGAGGCACTTATAGCGGCAGGTTATTTACAAAACATGGATGTGGATACAAGAGGTACAAGTGGTCTAGATCTGAGATAGAAGAAATAAGAAAATGCGTTACGTTTTAAATCTTTTTATTATATAAGGAACTCAAAATCCAAAAATCGGATTTTCCTCTCTTTGTATTACTGTAAAAAATTAAATAAAACTTTTAGATATCTTTCTCTGCACAATTTAACCAAGAAACGAAGAATTTCCACAAATTCTTACAGAGCTTGAGGAACATCATTTTGCTTATTCGATCGTTTTGCACGTCTACGGATTCGGATAAGTACTTGTTATATCGTTATATGTACATGTAGTAGGTTCATGTATAGAGAGATAGAGACATACGTGTGGATAAATGATGGTATATCATGCGCGACCTACAACACTCGGCAAACCGTACTAGTTAATTGGGGACTACTGCTGTGCTGTTCTGTGTAATGAGGGCGCAAAATAGGGACCGACGAACGCGTCATTAGATAGAAAGCGCACCGCTGGGCGCTGGTGATGGAATACGGTACAAAATTCACGCCGCTCTGCGAGACGAGTGAACTCGCAATTTACAGGCCGCGGATAATTCCACCCCTAACAACTCTGAAACCGTATAAAAAGGACAAATGAAACGGTTGACAAAATAAATACGTACAGGCTACACGAACACGTTGCATAAAAGTGTAACACATATGTCAAGGCCAGTTTATAAAAAAAATTAACAATAGTTTTGAACAGTTCATCACTTGAGCTTTATGGGGTGCAAAATGCAATTCGCGAGAAAACCCTTATTAGTTGTGGTGTGAATAGTATCTATGTAAAAGATACAGTTACATGCACCGTTACAAATGTATTCGTTTGACAGTAACTTCTCATGTGTTCCATAGCAGTATGTTATGTATGGTAGTTTTTGAAGTGAAATCAGATCGTCATACTTGCTATTCGTAATCGTCATCAGTCCTCACTATTGGACTTGCCATGTGAAAAATTGTCTGAGAAGTAAAATGATTCGGGAACTCAGAGGATAGTGGGATGTGAGCCTAAGTTTAGCGATATCCAAAACTTCGTTTGAGTGACAGTAAGAGCATTTTAAATGTATGTTTTGAACAATAACCTCGTAGCGCGCCCTGTTTTTATTATTTTAATAGAAATTCCCTTTTAGCTTCAATTTTACGGTCGGAATTTACTTCAACTTTGTAACCTGTAACCGCACGTGTCGTTTTTTGCCTACATATTACCTACATACACCCATCTACCTATCTAACCCAACCCGAATAGGATCTTATCACTCTAATATACGACGCAGGGAAACGGTGCTAATAGACACACGATGGGGTTGAGACTGCCGCCACCGTGAGCTATTTCACTATTTCCTCAACGACAGCTAGCAGGAGTCAGACTTTTAGGCTACTATCTTGCTCGAGCTTAACAAATTGAAGGCAGATAAGGCCTGACAGGCCGTCTCGGAAATTCCAGGCCGCTGACGTGTGATAAGTAACACGCCGATAATTTTAAGGAGATTATTGGGCCCTACTTTTATACCACATTTTCGTCTAATGTTGGAAGAGTAAATAAGAGCCATTTGACTTCTGTTTCATGATCGACAAATAAATCCTTCTTCGCATTGCGACAACTAAATCTTAATTCAACTCAGGTAAAGCGTAAACTCACGTCGTCCACACGTTTGCCAACATCTTTTTATCTTATAGAATGCTTGTTTCTTAAAGTGAACAGAAGACATTAGACGTACGTGGACCAATGGGTATCTAGTTTACAGACTCCATGACTTTATTTTATACTTTATAATAAGTATATTCAATAATAATAGATAAATTATTGATAGTTTTCACAGGCCTTAAATATCGTATTTTTTTAAATTCATATCCACAATATTTTAAAACACTTAGTTATTTCGTTTGTGCTTTTTCCATTTTTCTCGCAGTTTAGCGCACTACTCAATTGCCGTAAACTTTTTTCTGCTCTTGGTACCTACCTTTGTAAGTAATGTATTCGTGTAATTGCTTCTTCATTGCGACACAAAAGCCCTCCAGATGAATGTTAACTTCTACCATTTTTTTCAACCAACGACTCGAATTATTTTCGCTGACTGCCTAAAGTGGTTCTTGTATCAATTTGCTAATTGCCTTTTTAGTTTAACATTTTGCATAATGGGCACAAGTGAGGACTAGTTTGCTCCATCAGAATATAATAGAATTATTTAATTGCCATTGTATTTCTGTTATGGTGCATATGTTTTACGGTATTTTTCATAATTCGCGTAATGAACTAATGAGGGTATTCCTGTTCATGTATACACGTTAGTACCCTCATTTAATCCGAATTGGGTACCTTACAGTGTTGGCTGAATGGGACTATACAAGCGAGAGCACTTCAATTAAAAATTATTAACGCCTTTCCATAATTTCTCCACCGAGTGCGTTTTTTAAATATAATTTTTCGTTTTCAGTGCCGTTTACTGCCACGAAAAAAATTTTGAAAGCCCAATTAAATTTTAATTATTACCCATTTATGGTTATTTAGGCCATAATACGATGTGTAATTATAGCTGTTACAAATTTTGAATTTTTTCCTTTAATATACAGATAATATACAGATGTCGGTTAGGGAAAGTCCATGATTCATAGTAGAAATATTTAAAGAGAAGAAGAGAATATGAAAATGTTAATCTCCTTATTTTTTGATAATAAAATCAAGCCTGACATGTACAGACCCAGACTAGGTCCAGAAAAGTTTAGAACAGAAGTAACTATGGAGGACACTTTTTGAAACATGAAGGGACATATACCAATAGAAATAGGAGCAAAGAGAAAGTAGAGAATGACCTACTTTATTAGTGGTTTGTAGATAGTTACAAGCTGAAGGAGATTTTAGTTTTATCATTGACGCTGGATTGATGGAACGAAGAAGTAGACGTAGGTATCCAGTAAATACAATCTTAGGATTGAAGTCCTAATGGTTATGATGATGTTCTGATGGATGGTTGCTTGGAAAATATTTGAAAAACTAAGTCACTGGAAAAAAGAGACATAAAGGACCAGTAGGAAACATATCAAGTGAAAGTGAAAAAGAGAGGATGACCTAATTCTAATTAGTATTAGAAAATAGTTAGAGATGTAGGATCTTCCAGATTTCGAATAATTCAAATAATGGCTCAGGACAGAAAGAAGTACATAGATGCCCAACCATGAGTCTTTGGCTTGAAGATGATGTTCTGGTAGGTAAGCAGGTTTTCTTAGAGGGTACTAGAAAATCAGTGACAAAAAAGAAACACGGCATAGTGGAATACTTTCTGAAAGGTGAAAAGTTAAGTTCTCTATAGAATCAGAAATTGAATTAAGAGCGATACAGGAAAAGCTAGATTAGATTACTGTTTCCAAATAGTAGTTAAGAAGCGACGTGGGATGTTTTAGTATTCGGAAAATACGATGATTGACTCAGGATAAGAAAACGTGGAGATACGAGTGCATCTGCCCAATCACCCTCTAAGTACATATATGTATGAATTGAATCAGTATAATATATTATAGGAACGTTATATATATTCGAAACGTTTTGGATCGATGCGAATTACTTGGTCATCGTGTGGTAAGCCACGTCATGCGGTTAGTGGACCGGATGAGGAGGCTATGTAACCGTGCACCCAATGTACCGATGGCGATGTTCGGATGTACACGGGGTCCTTGTGTGTATATGTATCTGTATAATATTGTGGGTGTATGTGTGAGTGTGCTGTATGTGGGAGAGTGGGTCCCTTGGTCGTTTGCTCGCTCGCTCGCCTACCGCCCGTAATCCGTGTTAAGCACATCAACCGTGGAGCAATCACCTGCCGTTCGTAGTTCTACCGCTACAATAAAACTTGACGACATACCTACTTTCCAGGAAACTCGGAAGGAAACCTGGAATTGGATACCTATCCACACACACATACATAAACAGGTGCGGAGCCGAAAACCATAAATTGCCCGATACACCAACTAGCGAAATAAGCAATAATTTCGCCATAGTACTTAATGTTTATCGGGGTGGCGAACAATCGATAAAAAAAGTCAGTACCTTTTCAATGGTATCAACTGTACAACCGGAAATGTGGTAATTTTATAAGGGTTGCCGTCATTTATTGGAGTTATAAGCTCGGCTTTGTCAGTTGCAATTGGTCATAGTTTTTTTTAACCAGGAATTATGAAAACTACTTTGGGCATCCTATAATTGGTTTATATGTTGCATATATGAGATCCATAGTTCCTGTACCTCATTTACTCACGTAACTTTTTATTAGAATTTATAAGGGCAAAATTAGGCTTCTGTTTATCATTAGATGAACTAGATGACATTAAGGATACTAAGAAGTAGAATATGAATATACTCTTATACCTGATAGTCGTATTTGGGGGAGAGGGGAAAAGGTTCGTGGATGAAGAAGCTTCGATATCTGAGATACATGTCCTTGTACTAGGGTTGTTTTTCCTCCAGTGAGAACACAGATGGAGTTCTTATCATACGTTCCGCCAACTCCTGTAGTTGGCATCCTCAGGGAACGTAGTGAGGGTGTAATGTCCATTGATAAGGTTTTACTGAGATTGTAGGTATTGTTTGTCTGTGCCAAAGGATTGAAAAAAGTCTTGTTGAAACTTTACTCGAAGACACCTCTGCCGCCCCCTTCTTTTTTTCATATCCGCACCCTCCATCTCGAAAAACAAATATGCATTATAGTAATTCTAGTTATTTTCTTTATTAAAATGTTGCTATGCGAAGGATTATACGAAAGGTTACAAAGCTGACCACATTTTTTTGGTGTAACCTGTATTTTGATACAAGAATTTATTAGTGCGGTAGTGCTAGGTGGGCCCGCATGTTTTAGCCACTGCATGCGGCTCGGAGCCATGTATTGTGGCTGTCGCTGAGCGCTAAGCCTCGGCCCTGTATACGCTCGAAACCCGTGATACACATATAAAGGACACGCCCGCATTTGTACTTCCAGCGCGCGGTAGTAATACCTCTTTCATGGGGTTTATAACGCTGCCGACGACGCTCTTATGCCAAGTCTCATGCCGACGTTTTATACCGCCGTGCTACCGTTGCGTTGGTTGTCGCCGATGCGATGTCGTTGTGTGCTTCTGCCTTGCTCTTGCTTGTGCCATTGTAGTTTCAACCAATATTACACGTACATGCTGAAATCGAGGTCGCAAGATGAATTACTTCGCGGCCTGTACGTTCTGCAAACGCTCGAGTACTACCGCAGAAATTAATCTGCTGTTAAACCTGGGAAAAGAATCGGAATGAGAACGAGAGAAAAAAAAAAGTAAGCGGAAATCGGCGAGAACGGGATATAAACTTCGTTACGTAGTTCTGGGGATTTGTAAAGCACAGGGGAAACGGGAACAAACGCAAAATAAATGTCGTTTTTCAGGCTCTAACGAATGATGTGATTTGAGCTCTTTATTTTTTCAAAGAATTTCATGGCATGCCATAGGTTATAACGTGTTTTTAACCTTTTTATGACCATGGGCGCAAAATCCACGAAATCAAAAAAGAGAAGCAGATGAAACATGATGGATAAACTTTCAATTGGGGCCTTTAAGTACTGGGACTGTGAAAATATTTAAAAAAAATAATAATATATATTGCGAATACGTTTGGTGTTTGTTCTATGGACATCTTCTATATGTCGTCATACAAAAATTCAAATATGTACCGTTAATATGATCATGATGGCGACGATTAATGGATGTACTAAATAAATAGAAGGAGCCAGTCATTATCAAGTACTTACTGGGTCACCCCGATAAGAAGAATGCTAATCTAATTAATCTTCAAAAAGGATAGTTTTTCAAATTCATAGAACTATTGTAAGACTTACGCACATTCCACCCTTGCAATGATTAATGGCAGTGTTTGGAAACAAACTTTATTAGAAGCCTAAACTTCTTTAGGAAAATTTTTCTGACCCATTGGCGAACAAAGTTGGCTGAGTTGAAGTTGTTTCCACTTCTATTTCAAGAACTTCCGTTGAATTACTTTCTTTATTTCCATTGACAGTTTAATGAAACTATTTCTGATTTTCCGGCTATGTATTTATTCTAATGCTTTATCCACCAAATAATTCATTGGTTAAAAATCTGACATGGTACAGTGTATTGCTTCAGGTAGCTGTACCTTAGCTACTGTTTGATAATTCAGTGGAAAATCTCTTTAACATATTCACAAAGACAATATTCATATTACTTACTTCACTTTGATCATTTAACCGGGACATCGGTTGAGTTCACTATCGCGTCTATTTTACTGTATAATTATGTACCTAATAAGCAGATCTTCAGTTTTAACTTTAAAGTAGACATATACCTACCAACATCTACTTAATTAAGGTATTAAGGTATCAATAGTTGAGGAAATTTAGTAAAAAAACTGCATTGGGTTTAAGATTTTCTTAAATTCATGGCTTCCTGCCTTTCCTCCATTGTTCGTTGAAGTTACTGAAGTAATAGATTTCAAGGGTTTGTAGATAAAGGAAATACAATAAATACGAGTCTATTCCATTCCATGTTGCAAAGGTATTTCAGTGGGTTAACAAATATTCCCTTCCAAGTTAATATGAAAAGGAAAACCAAGTAAACAAGCTCCTTAATCTCTCTTTTTTTTAATATCATTTCTTAACTTTTTATTTCCATCAGTAAGATACACATTGCCCCATGTCTCATTTCTGTTCTGTTGTTCCAGCGTTTTTCCCCAATACTTCCCCATCACTTTTTAAGTGACGAAGTCTTTCATTAAGTTAGGCTTCTACTCGTCCCTTCATGAAGGGTGTGGAACGAATTTAATTAGTGGAAGGTTTCACTGATGGAAGCGAACAAAAATATAAATACGTTAACACTTCTACGGACTCAATTTAGATGTACAGAGAAATACACCAATTGATTTTGCAACTGGGTTGAAGAATACTGAATTTTGGAAATTCTCTGTTATCAGAAAAAGATTTAATACAAAGAAGTTTTAAAAAATATCAACTAATCTGAGAATCATTCAAATGGAGATTCGATTAAGGTTTTTCTCGTGAGAATTAATTTTTGGATGTTATCGGATCTTTTTGAAATTTATTGTACATTTACAAAGTTTTGTAGAAGAAACAACAAGTTACTTTTGATGTAACAAGTTGTTATTACGAAGTAAAGATTACCGATTACCTTGGATAATAGCGCAGCTGTTCGGTCGACCCGTTGGTGGAATTAAGATAAAGGAAATAAATAAAAACAAATCGAAAACACGTCCGTCGCGAGCATCGTAATAGATTACGTTCTACTACGGAATTACGTTTATACGTATAAGTGTACAAAGTTTACAGTAGCAACAGTAGTAGGTAGTAGCGTGAGGGTGGTGAAGGTAAGAGAGAAAGGAAGAGATGGAGAACGAGAAAGATTAAGGGGGATGGGGTGGCGTATCGTGACGGGGTGACGCGCACTCTACGGTGGTAGTGGCGATGGCACTAATAAGCGGCCCGCGAAGCAACAGGTGTTTTACTTTCTCATTCCTTTTGCTTTATTTATATTGTATGTATATATGTTGCTTTGTACATATTTATTTATGAGTATATAGGTACATATTTACTTTTTCATTAACAAATTGAACTACATATATAATTTAGTCATTAAAATAGTTTGTCCCGGCGCATCCACCAAATACGATTTATGCTTCTTAATATTGCATTTCCTCTTATTTTAATAATTGTTTTCGGCTATTTCCTACATTTAAATAAATCTCATCCAAAAAGTTTATAGTACACAACTTCTTTATTTCTGTTACATTTAGATACCCCAATTATACACATGTAAGTACATTACTCAACTGATGGAATCCGTCATGTGTATGTTTTCATCAGTAATTGACCTACGACCTTCAGTTATACGGTATCCTTTCATGACGTAACGAGTGGCCAGTAGCGATAAATAAAATATAATTAGCATCAATACCTAGGTTGATTTTGGAGTGTTCCAAAAATTTTTCCTCAAACGCTTAATTCATCTTACTATTGTACGTTATCTTAAAAAATCAATAACGATAAGAACAATAATTATTTCTTGTTTTCAAAAATATTGTTTTTATCCTTCGAAAGGACATCGAGCTCCACCTGGCGCCGAGTTCGATAATACACAGTCAGAACTTTACTCGATTGCGAATCCTGTAGCAAGCGCCTGCTGTTTCTACACTTCTGGACTCGACTTCCAGAGTGCAGCAGGTTTGTCGTTTTATTGATTATCCTTCGCAGGATATCAGGACTAATATCGCATGGCACGGTATTTAAATTGTACCTACTAGTACTTGTTGATCCTCTCGGTTTGTTTTAAATTTTTTTAATTGTTGGATGCAACAAAGTTAAGTTGCTCCATTAGTTGACCTGCTTTATTATATCGTGATTATTCTTCTGAAGGAAGAATAACACAAGCGTTCTATTAATGGAAATTTGTAATATTATTATGTCTGAATTGTAAATTATTTAAAAACTAACTGTATACAAAATTTTCCCAAATTTTTTTGAGAAACCATTCATTTTGACCATGTTTCTCTTGAGCCCTAAGGCAAAAAGGGATTGCTGAAGAAGATAGTTTACTACTCCGCTAGCATACTGAGCGATTTTTTTTTGGACGGTTTAATTGTGCAATCACGTTTTGCACATTTACTTTTAAATAAGATCCTTCATTGATTGATAATGGAATTTAAAATTCCTAATTCACTTACATTAATTATTGTAAATTGTAATAAATACATCGATGCTGCGGTTGATATATGAGTGACTAGTTATGCCCGCAACTTCGTCCGCGTGGAATAGTGACATTTAAAATTTTTTTCTGGGCCGTAAGCCTTTTTGCCGACGTCAATACACAAAAACTTTAACTCCTTATCTTTTCCCCCTTTAGGGTAAAATTTTTACAAACTTTAAATGTCGCATTTAAATCTAATCAAAAGCCTAAAAAATAAGTTTCAAGCCTCTAGCTTTATATCTACTTATCTATCTCTGTACCAAATTCTCATTTAAATCGGTTCAGTAGTTTGAGCGTGATTGCGTAATACACAGAACGACAGAGTTACTGTTGCATTTATAATATTATAAATTAATATAGTTTAATTATAGTTTAAAATACTTTTTATAGCTTAGTATTGAACTACTTTTATTGATCCAAATAAACAAAACCTTTTATAACTTTTTACACTTAATATTATAATTTTGTGGGCCGTAAGCTTTTTGGACGCCGTCATTACACAAAAACATTTAACGCCTAATTTTATCCCCTTTAGGGTAAAATTTTTACAAACATTGAATGTCATATTTATTAATATTTAATCAAAAGCCTAAAAAGTCTTCAAAAATTACGGAATTTCCGCAGAAACTTTCCTATTTCAACCCCTTACAACCCTTTTTTCGCATTAAAAAGTAGCCTATGTCCTTTCTCAGGCTCTATACTATCTCTGTACCAAATTTCATTGAAATCGGTTCAGTAAATTTTAGGCGAGATTGTGTAGCATACAGATAGAGTTACTTTCGCATTGATAATATTCCGCGAATTAATTTTCATCGATTTTCCCATGGAAATAAGATATTTTCCCGCAGTAAAACGTAGCCTATGTGTTAATACAGGGTGTCAGCTAACTCCATACCAAATTTTATTAAAATCGCTCCAGCCGTTTAGACGTGAAGAAGTAACAAACATACACACTCACACACTCACAAACTTTCGCCTTTATAATATTTGTGTAATTGGATCATAAAAAGAATAAAACCTCAAATGATTGGGTGTATTTTATTAATCATTCAAGTATCACCCTGTACAATAGCACGGTTAATTCAGATGTACTGCAAAAAGGATTCAGGAATTCGTAATGATCTATTATACTTCGAATCGTATTAGGGATTGCACTCTGTTTAGTTTCCTACCTACTAGTTTAGTGATCAAAAAAGGAAAAATATAATCGAATAAGGCGTATGTTTCATTCAGCTTGAAAATGTACCCACCCTCCTCCTTTAGTACAGGCTCAAGTTTATGAATATCTACTCTTGGTAATTCAAGGACTCAATGAGTGACTAAGATTCTTAAGAAAAGGGTATAGGTACTTATTGGTGTAAGCTTTTAACCAGATTTTTGAGTTGCTGACCAAAAACTCAACTTCGTATACCCATATACTTAGGGTGATACTCTAAGACACATTCAAACTGAAAAGCATTAAAAAAATATACCGCGTTACGTTACAATAAAAATGGTCACCCTGTGCACACCTGTCACCCAATATTTACTCTTTATGTTAAACGTATTTCCCTTCTGCTGCTCTCTTTACAACTAAAAGCGAATATTTATAATATGGTACATACTAAACTTCCAAAACAGAATTTCTTTTTTTCCCCTAACTTCAGTGGTAAGTTACCTGTGTACATAGTCCCGAACAAATAATAAACCGTTATTCCGAATTATCAAAAGCGGCGAATGGCGAATGAAACGTGCACTACCGTTTCTGAATTACGGCCAGTAGTGAGCGCTAATTGAATTAATTAAACGTAGATTAGATGCGGTTGTTAAATTCATTCATTCATTCATTCATGCAGTGCTTGCAGTTGGTGCTGGTGCTGCTGCTGTTGGTGTTCTGTTGATACTACTGCCGTGCCATGGCGGCGCCGCGCCGTGTCGTCGCTACTACCTCGCACCATTCAGTGACGCGCCGTAATAATTGACTGTAGTAAGATTTCCAACGTGGTTGCAGCCGCCGACGACGACGCTGCCGCCGTTTATTTTCCCTAAACGGCGTGTAATTGAGATAATCGCCCGGGATTATTTCACAGCCATAAATTCGACCATTATCGATTACCGCAAATAATCACATTAACAACGAACAGGTTGTGTTTTAAACAAACAGATAAACTCGATAATCAGGCAAAGAGAACTTTTTCATTTTAACTCTTTTTAGACAACCAATATTTGCCACAAGTTTATTCATTAATTAGTTTTTTATGTCGTTTTTAGGAAACTTAAAATTTCGGTTAATTTTTGGGGTGAAACATGTAAACAGTCCACTTTCAATCTTAAATAGAGTTAGTCTTTTCTGGAAGTATGAGAAGGGAAGATTCCTAATGAGACAGAAATCTAGTTAGTTGCACCACTTAACGACTACCTTTACCCAAAGGCATTCTTTGGAAAATGGCTCTTGATGGACAACAAGGGCTTCTTTGTTTTTCATTTCGAGGTACAATGAGATTCCAGAAATGTACGAATAAATTTCGCGTTACCGTTGCGGCTAGCAAAGAAAAGTACAATGGCATCTTTCTTCATACGTAATGTGCATCAACACCACACCATGAACAATAATATCTAACGCCAGAGCAGGTTTTCTCTTCTTCACACCAACCCATCTACCCCTCATATCTATCTATCTATCCATCCATCGCGAGCTCTGTGCTCATCTCGTTTAAAGAGTATGCGGGAACCAAAAGCGGGCACGATGGCGGCGCTGCGTCGCCAACTACGACACCGTCGACGCCACCGCCGCCATCGTCGTCGACTACTACGACTACGACGACATTACGGGACGCTGGCTCCGCTGCTGCTGCAAAAAGAAGGCCATGAAACATGGAAAAATGAAGTCCGCCCGGGTAACTGCTGTGCCAACGAACATCTCGACAAAAACACACTCGGCCGCCGCTGTGTATCCGAAGCGCCTGGGGACTGGGATCTGATGTTGGTGGTGCTGAGACTGCTGCCGTTGCTGCTTGCTCCTCTTTCTGCAAAAAGAACGCCTCAACTACGTTCGCACGGTAGCGACGGATAAGTAAAGACCTCGGCAGTAGTAAGCGGCAACGAACGCTCTTGCTATGTATGAGGAGTCCGTCTATAGTCGCAGGGGTTTTAGCTGCACGTTTTCCACAACACAATAACGCATTTTATTTTTCCTTGTTTCATCACTGATTTTTGTTTAGTAGATGATAAGAGAAGGATTTGGAATATCAAAAAAAGATGACAGGTAGGTACTTCAGGATTGCACAAATTAAATTCAACTAAAATGCAACATGCAACGTGCCATCCTCAGTTGAAGATTATGCTTCATGTTCTCTTTTTGAGTATATTTCTGTGGCATCTTGTTATTTTGTGTAATTTAGAAAATGTTTGCTCGAATCTCCCTTTTATGGTCTTGAAGCTAGGTTAGGTTACGTTAGGTTACCGTTCATTTCCTCCCAAACATGCATAGCTACCGCTGCCAAACTCTCTTATTATCTTTGAGATACCTATCTCAATAATAATAATACCATTAAACATGTCCTATTCGAGCGTATAGTTTTTATTAAATATGTAGGAGAACATAAATGAAGGGAAACTTGAAATATCAGAGCGATTAAAAATGGTCACCCGTTTCACCACCTTAACTCGCATGTTTGAATCACATTCTGATATACATACTGATGCCCGTTTAAATAATCTCTAATTGACGTACAAATTCCGAATTCCCTTGCATCAATTATTGTAAATTGTCATAAATACATCGATACACCGGTTGATATATTATGAGTGGTTTGATTATAGAAAAAGAAAAACCTCAAATGATTGGGTGTATTTTGTAAAATCATTAAATTACTTATACAATAGCACCCTAAATTCAGATGTACTGCAAATAGGATTCAAGAATTCGTAATGATCTATTATACTTCGAATCGTATTAGGGATTCCACTGTGTTTAGTTTCCTACCTACTACCTTAGTGATCAAAAAAGGAAAAATATTGTGACGTGTTCAGTCACGGAAAACACAGTTAACAAAACAGAACAACGAATTTATTTAATTACTAAAGTTAATTTGACTACACTACAGTTATAAACAAGTCTACACAATTTATATCACTAAAAGTCTCTTCCAATCGCCGTTAACGTACACTATCTATCGCACTCTATGAATTCTATCGCCTATGGTTCGCTTATCGATCGCTTCTGCTTTTCGCTTGTAAACATCAGCTGTCCACTGTCAACTAACTCAGTGCGAGCCGTCTCGCCTTATATAGTCTTTTCAGCTTCTTTCTAGGGAATTCTACAGCCTTCTCGTAATCCAATTGTTCTTCCATTGATTTCTGCTGCAGTTTTCTAGATGTTTCAGAAAAGCCGGCAATATTCATTATCTATTCAGGGAAGATGTTCGTTAATTAGGCTCACACCAACATAATTGGCAAGTACTCGTGACAATACAATCGAATAAAGCGTATGGTTCATACATCTTGAAAATGCACCAACCCTCCTTTAGTACAGGCTCAAGTTTATGAATATCTGGTCACCCTCTTCACCACCTTAACTCGCATGTTTGAATCACGTTCTGATTTTGCTGATGCCCGTTTAAACAATCGCTAATTGACGTAATAAACGAACTAGCAACCCTTCAACAAAAATATCTTCAACTCTACGTTCCCATATAATATTAAATTTTCCTGTAGAACCAATGTGTGTATGAATGTGTGATGCGATGTAATCGTTGTACAATCGACTGGAAAGTTTATGAAGAAAATAACTTAAATACCTCGAAATTTTGCTTTCGCGGTTCAGATAATAATGCTGAATAACATATCTCTGGATGAAATTCCTGAACGAAAATCAAAGGAAATTTATTACATCGTACCTATAAGGTACTTAATTTACTTCAATATACATACATGAATGAACGTTAGCAACCCCAACACTAAATACATTATGTAACAATAGGGATGAACGTGTAATTAGCCGTTTTATGAAACGAACACTCCATTTAAACCCGCCTAGTCGGAATCGAAAGTAACGAATTATTCGCGACTCGACATCAGTGTAATGTCGAGGTTAAATTGTAGGTCACGTATTCTCGATGTGTAACCAATTTCACGCGTGCTATCAGCATAAGGGAGGGCTGCTCTCCTTAACCAATATGTTTCAACAGTTAAGATAAAATCTTGCTTTAAACTCGCCCTCTGTGTCGTATCATGTCGTCGACTGTCGTCTATCGTTATTAAGTTTTCATCGCAATATTTGCGAAAGTTGGGGGACGTTAAGTAATTACATTCCAAGTATTATCTTATCCTATTTAAATCACCTCTTAATTATGCATCTGTATAATTTTACAGGATCAGAGGATTAAGCATGTATGAAAGAAAAGGTAAATGTTTTGAAATAATGTTTGAAGAATTAATTCTTTTAAAAATTATTACTAACTAAACTGTTTTGATAATATTTGTAAAATGATACTCACATTTGCTCCGAAACAAACTTTTGGTAGTAACAGTTAACGTGGTTTAACACAGAAGTTGCTTTTGTTAGTTTTCTACGCTATATCCCGACATTGTTTTGGTACTTCCTACTAAGTTTACCCTTGACAACAAGTGTACACATGGTGCTGATGTATTTTAAAAATAAACGTTATAATTATTATAATGTATATATATGGTCAAAGTATTTTGGGCAAAAACAAATCAAAATGGACTTTCTTTTATACATTTAAATATTCGAAAAGTAATTAATATCAATTAATAATTACTGTATAAAAGTCCTATCTATATAAAAAAGAATTGGTAGTTATTTTGAAACGATGATGGTACTCGTTGAGGAAAATGATCCGCTTCCTAAAGCTTGTGCACAGTATCAGCGACACGAGGCCATGGGGTGGGTGGGTTTAAGGCAGGATATTCCAGAAGTCCGCAGGGGTTGAGGATGATTTGGCAGAATACAGCAGACGGGATTCGGCTCAGGGTAACTAAGGGTATAAAGGCCGCAGCGCTAGGGTTAGCCCGAGTGAGCCAGGAGGTGGAGAGAGAAAGACCCGGCGGTACACTGGGGGCTTAAGGGATCGAATACTACGTAGTCGAGATGGCGCACCCACAAAGGAAAAAAGGCATCCCTGACAGGGGGTTACTATGGTTTTGAACGAATCGCCTCGTGGAAAAGAAGGATCACTCGCCGCCTGGTTCAGGTAGAACGAATTTTCGTGGTATAAATGTACTAGGCACGGAACGGACTTTATATTATATTAGGGAATGACGAATGAAGAAGTAATTAAAAGGGCTCGTTTGCCGGTTGATTCAATCTCATATCGAGGCTAAATGGTGCGAGTCGTGTTATGCTGCGATAAGGAAAAATACAATTAAATTCCTTCTATATCCCTTACATCAAATTTCAATTATTCATGGAACAGCAATTAGCTGCTCTACGTATTCATTTCCCTTTTGTTTTAACCTCAAAAAGAAATCTCGTACTACCTGTTAATTAGCAATTTTTGAGAGTTAATGAGCAAATACGTATATTCAATAACTAGAAAATCTGTATCTCATTATTTGTTTCAGAATTCCACTGCTGAGCCTACTTACAGAAAAGTGGCCATCGTCGAAAACTTCTTCGATATCATTTACAATGTACACGTGGAGTTGGAAGGAAGACCTGGAAAGCATGCAGGCCAAAAGAGGACTTATCGAACAGTAAGTATTTTACTTTTAAATTGTTCAGATGCTTTCGGCTATTTTAATATTAAAAAGGCATATATAACAGCATACAAAAAAAAAGCTTTAGTTTGTACAGATTATCAATGTCGCACAATTTCCCAATAATTTTATGTACTATCTTATAATAACGTACGATACATACACTGAGTTTATCAACCCCAGTAGGAACCCACAGTTTGATTATCAATATTATCAGAATTTGTAGAAATTCTAAGTAACTACACCGTTATACGAGAGCATTATTGGAGCGCATGAGCTACACCAATAAGGGTGCCTTTTATATACGTATGGAAAGTAATGACTGTAAATAAATTCTTACCCTTTAAAACAACAGCTAGAGCAAATGAGTCATTAAAGACTTACCTGAAATAAAACAAAAAACTATTAAACAATAAATAAAAGTGTACAAATAAGAGTAACTTTCGAAAATAATTAAAGCTCAAAAAGCAATGTAGTCTCAAATAGAAGTTTATTTAAAAACCACAAATACATTTCAATCACTAAATGTCACCATAACAGTAATGAATAGAATACTGTATATGTTTCTAAGAAAATATTTGAAAAACTTTTTTGGTAGGTAATAAAAAGTGTAAATAAGTTAACCAGTAAATTTTCCCGAGAAAACTCCGTTAACGATCGCGTTTAAGTGTAATAAAAGCTCAAATTAATCGCTTCATTCAAAATCATAATTACCTCATAACAAAAATCGAAGGCAACTGCTTGTTAAAAAGTCGTGAAAAAGTTTTTAATGCACCAGCAGTCGAGTCGTTTGTCGAATAGTTGAATTCTAAAAGGTGCGAAACGGGTTTATTATTGCCGGAAAAAACTTTGTCCGATCTAAATTTATGTGTGTCATGAATTAAATTCATCGGAAGTCGAACAGCACGGATAAGTGTGCACACAACTAACCGACGAACGTTTTGGGAAGCAAAATAACGATGAGGTAGGTTTCCGTTGAATAAGCGCATTTCCATATTTCGCGATACTCGCTGAAATATTGACGATCAACAGGTGCTACTTCCTCTGAATACCAAATAAACCACTTACTTGATTCGCCAAACAAAATTCATGTTGAGTTTATCTCCTTAAAGCAAATCCCTACAAAAGTGAAGCAGCCAAACGTAATAAGTACACCAATTTATTACGATTTTTCTGTTTGATCTTTCACTTGACTCTTTTCTTTACGGCGTTTTTCTATTTTTCTAATACTACACGGTCTACGGTTTTAATCAATAAAATGAATTTTTAACGTACTCCTTCAACAGATGCTTTCTTTTATTAAAAAGTATCTTCACACAAGCAAATTTATTTGCAGTCACAGCCTCTTTATAATGCATTTTAAAAGAACAATAAAATTAACTAAATAATCAATTCTTATTGTATTTGAATAATTTTAATAAAAAATAATGAAGTTATTTATCTGAAAATTGATATCAATGAATATGTACTTTATTTACTTCTTAAAGTAAAGTACAGAAAAACAGAAAAATGAGGAGACATTAATTATTTTTTTGATGACCACATTAGTTACAGGTACTTAGCAAAACATTTTCCAATAAAGATACTATTAATAAAATATTTACTCACTCATTTAAGTGAATTTCAACTGTCTATCCTTCAGGAAGCTGGCCTCTTTAAAATTCTTATTACCCACCCTCACCCTTAAGTTTTAAGTTCTAACATTGTATTATGTCCAGTTAAGTTTTTCTTTTAAGAATCAGATTACTAAGAACACTTGCTTTTGACAATTAAATTGCTCCCTTTTGGGGCGTAGCCCCTGAAGAAAATTGTTGATACTGTAGTACCGTCGAGGCGTTTATTTCTACAAAAATTACCTAATGACGCAATTACCCCCTTAGTTCCTTCAACTTTCCAAGCGGTGGAACTGCAAGTTGAGTACTTTTCCAAAGTTAGAAAACTACAGTGAATTTTTTGTAATAATCCAGTAATTTTTCTTTACAGATATTCACTGAATAGAATCTGAAAACATTTATCTTTGATGCAAATAAAAGGTTTGTTGTTAGACGTAAATGTGTTTGCAAATCATCCTTTTATCTACTGTTGAGGATTTTGCAGATAAACAGAATGTAAAACTGTTGTATGTAACTGTTCCTTTTATTCCAGATAACAGAAACTTATGCATTTCTACCGAGAGAAGCTGTCACTCGTTTCCTTTTGGGATGCACTGACTGCCAACGGCATCCCCGTTCCCCGTCCCCCGCATCCGTGCTTCCTACCCCCAGTCCCAGCCCCACGTTACCCCTTGCACCGACGGCGACGAGCGTGCTCCCCTTAGCAACGCTGACTCAATCAACTGTAACAATTACTACCAAAAATAACTGTTCTCTTACGTCTTCTTCGTCATTGCAGAGTCCGACGACGTCTTTGTTGGATTCTAATAATACTCAGACTTTAAAAACATGTAACTCCTTAAAGCCGACATCTTGCAACAATTCATCTTCGAAATGTCCATCCCCGATTCCGGTCAATAGAGAGAACGCGTCTCAAAAAAGCCCGAGTCCGTATCATAATCACGTGACTCCTACTCAGAGCTTTGGTTTCCGACCTTCACAAAATCTTCTCAAGCCCCCGCACAGTCCAATTCCGATTTCTTGCAAAAGCAATTTTAATTCGTTGCCATCGTATCCAAGCCAGTTCTTGGCTTCGCCCCCGCCTTCGCATTACGTCGACTTTACGAAACCGACGAAATGTAATGGGACGACTTTTGGCGTAGCTAATACCTCTGCCTCGTCGCCAACATTGGATTTGTCTCAACGAAGCACGGACATCGCTCAAAGTCAGGCAAATATCGATGTTCCATTAGCCGCGAGCACCCCTGAACCAAAACGATCTAGCAACCCTTTAGACGTTTGTAATCTCACTGCGAAAGATCCGCCGAAATCTCCAAAAAACATACATTCCGATAATTTGTCAGAGAAGAAACCCGTCACCCCCGCAGTCGTTACTTCCTCTTCCCCGCCCACCCCTAAACTTTGGTCACCAGTGCAGGGACTCAACAGCAACGAACCTCGGGGGAAAAGAAGTTTTATGCCAGCTGAAATTGACTTTTCCATGCCCATCACCACCACCTACTTGAAATATATGCAAAGCCTTGGATGTTCCGAAGAAGACGCTTTCAAGTTTGAAAACAAATACGTGAGTCAAATTATTGATTCCTTCATGCATGAGCTTATCACTCATTACTTTTACTAACAGTTTTTAATATTTTTATTTTTACTTCACTACTTATTTTGTTATATGTGTTTTGTATTTATTTTCATTCAGTTTTTGTGTTTACCGTCTATTTTATTTATAATTAGTCGTTAGATAGTAGGCACTTTAGTTATATTTTTGTACTAACATACTAACATTTTTTTAATAATTTTAACTAGTAAACGTTTTTAGTAGATATTACATATATTTTTGTTTATTATTTAGGTAGAGGTATTTACTTCTACTTTTGTATCTGTCATAATCCCTTTATTTATCGGAAGTACAAGTAAATTTGTTGAGTTTAGGGTGTCATTTGAAACAACCTTTCGTTTGCATAATTTCCGCTATAAATGTAAAAAAGAATCTGGTAGTGAACACGTAAATGTGTTGTATTAAACCCTGTCGCAGTTAATAAAATAAATAAATCATTCATCCGTCGTCAGGTCTGTCGGTCTCGTGATGAGTTCCACCACTGCGTTTACAATAATTGGAAGATCTACGGCGCTCATTCATCATTCGCAATTCCCAAGTTTTGTAATTGAAATTTCGAATATTTATGCGGACGTTGATTATTGATTTGAAAATTACAAGTGTACAAACTGTCGTATTGAGCCTTTTCAATTTGAACTGTGCTGAAAATATTCGTTTCACTAGCGTTTTTTGCTTTGTACTTCGGATAGGCACTGCATTAGTAACGTTAAAATTAAATTTGAGCCCCTCAAATGTCAAGTACGCTTACGGGACTTATAAATCAAGGTATATTAACATGAATTTTCCTATGTAAACTCTACTATTGCATGTGATTAATAGGTACATAAATTAAACGGTTCTAAGTCGATATTATAAAAAACAATATTTTATTTATTGTAAAATGTTTACCACTACAGAACCGAAACTTCTGGTGTAGAAATCAAAAAATTTAGAGATTGAAAAAGGATTTTTAGAAATAAAATTCCTTAGGCGAATTTTTTAGAAATATACAGGGTTTTTCAAGTTGATGGGCTATTAGAAGTATATGAATTAGAAAGAAGGAATTCAATTCTGAAACTTGGGCTCATTTGGTTATTGCTTATGCCGTTTCTTTAAAAATATTTTCAAGTTCGATTTGCATCCGGTTATACCGGAAGTCGATACCAACTTTGTTATTTTAAATGGAATGGTATATTTTTTACGCTGAATTCGAATAAAACGTGTAATTCTAAGGTAAGTTTGATAACAAACTTGTACACCTATGCCGATCGGTTTCTGAGTTAATTTAATTTATAGAAAAAAAAATCGCTACCGCAACCCAAATTATAAAAGATCATAACTTCCACAAAATACGACTTACGAGTGTTGAAATTTTTACTAGTAATAGCTGAATATTAGTGCTAACGCCTTGACAAAATTGAATTAAATAATTTATACAGGGCGTTCAAAATAAAATTCTAAAATTGAAGAACTTCAAACACGAATTACCTCGTTTTTTCAAATGGCACCTACTATTTTTTATTTTTTCAATCGATTCCTTTTTTTATCCTCTTTCGATCTATATGGATACTTCCTTTTTTAAGTAATAATTCAAAATTATTCCAAAATTTTCAAATAAAATAGGAAGTATCCATATAGATCGAAAGAGGATAAAAAAAGGAATCGATTGAAAAAATAAAAAATAGTAGGTGCCATTTGAAAAAACGAGGTAATTCGTGTTTGAAGTTTTTCAATTTTAGAATTTTATTTTGAACGCCCTGTAAAAATTATTTAATTCAATTTTGTCAAGACGTTAGCACTAATATTCAGCTATTACTAGTAAAAATTTCAACACTCAAAGTCGTATTTTGTGGAAGTTATGATTTTTTATAATTTGGGTTGCGGTAGCGATTTTTTTTCTATAAATTAAATTAACTCAGAAACCGATCATCATAGGTGTACAAGTTGGTTATCAAACTTACCTTAGAATTACACGTTTTATTCGAATTCAGCGTGAAAAATATACCATTCCATTTAAAATAACAAAGTTGGTATCGACTTCCGGTATAACCGGATGTAAATCGAACTTGAAAATATTTTTAAAAGAAGCGGCATAAACAATAACCAAATGAGCCCAAGTTTCAGAATTGAATTCCTTTTACTAATTCATATACTTCTAATAGCCCATCAACTTGAAAAACCCTGTATACACTTCACACCAATGTAATATAGAAATTATCGTAACACAAAAAGAGATGTTTGATTTAAAACTAACGCCCTAGGAGGTCATCAAAATCATTATTGGGTCTATCACATGAAATTTACAAATATATTAGAAAACATCCCTTTTAAATTAAGGAATTAAATGATGACCATTACTAATTAATTTCCTATCATGGTCAAACCAGGAAAACACTGTGCCAGTTTGATTTGCACTTGATGAGTTTTGTTTAATTTCCTGCCCACCCCTAGGCCGACATGACATGTAAATGTTAATTCGCAGCTCAATGTTTGTCTATTCTACATGTATTTAGTCTTGGAGTTATTGTTTCTCTTTTTTTGCATCAGGAATGAGAAAGGAAGAAAAGTTGCATCGACTGTTATAAGCAAACATTTCCATTAGTTTTTACGACGTCCCTTTCTGTGCGATTATCCGTGGTTTGTAAGGCTGCAGTGGAGTTCTTGGAAACATTATATCTTCAGTGGGGCATGAAACAAGAATCATATTCAGAAAGTAATGTCGAGCCATTTTTCGCACTCTTGTGTATAGCTCCCAGTTGCTTCATCGGCAATATCTGCATTCTATGGGCGACACTAACCCACAGAGATGATATTGCCTAGATACGAGATCCGTTTGGCTGTTCGGTTTTATGACCGCGACCCTGATCGAATGGACGCATAACTCGGTTTTAGCGTAGCCACGTTATCATCCCCGTTATAAAACGCTACTAAAACGAAATTTATCTGGGAAGCGTACCCGCTATTGGAGCTGCGATTCGATTCTTTTTCCGCTCCCGGAATTATTGTCGATATTAAGGAATATAATGCAGCAGTTTATTATTAGAGGTCAGATATATATAAGGGCACTAAACAAGTGCTTTACTCCCTTTTATAAAAGATGGCGCACTAAAACTGTCTTTTAATTGATCCTTAAAATTTAAGGACTCCTTTACGAATCCTTATTGTCGATATGCTCGCCAGAAAACTTCTTCCTAAAACCTCTAACATTTATATTAAATATTGAACGATTTCAACCTTACATAAAGCAACGTAGCAACCGAATAAGTATTCTCCCGTCCTTCAGCACCAGACAGGAATAGAAAGCATAGAAATTTGTGTTGGTTCGCATTCAAACTCATTAAGGAATCATGAGACGTTAATAGGAATAATTTTGTCAATTATCTGTAATATTTGTATGCCTTAAAATTTTGAATGGTTGGTAACACATTTGCAGTTCTGGCTTTCTTGGTTCCTTTACGTAAACCTAGCAGTCGTCTTTATCTTTGTATTTCGAGGATAAAGGAAGGAGGTCCATTTCGCTTGCAGAATCCGAAGGAATTTATCCTTGTGCCGCAAACTCTCATGATTCATCCTTTTGGGCGAGAACATCCGACCCTCTTCCCCTTTCCTTTCCTCACTCCACTCTTCAGCCCCGTTACCGTTCTCGTCCTACTCTCAACCTCCCCATCGTTCGCCGTCTCTTTCGCTTCTTTCCCATCCCATCGCGACTCATCAAGCTGACCGTCCGCAACCTACAGGCAAGGCATCGACGAGGGCAGTAGCATCAGCAGCAGCAGCAGCAGCGTTGCGGAAAGCTTTAGGGACTCTCTCGTTGCTTGCTGTCTGATACCCTTTCTGTTCCGCAGCAAACTTCGATCTGACAGCTTGCTCTTCCTCGCCCACCATCATTTATACACTGTCATCGGCTGAGTGGTCGTCGTTTAAAGGACGTGGCGGCGGCTATATCTCGAGAACCACCATCCACCACGACGACCGGCGACTCTACTATATATGCGATGTTATTTCAGAAGCCATGCGATCCAAGTAAGCTAAAGCCGCCGTCAGAAGAGAAAGAGCTCGCTTGCTTGATGACTCTTCTTCTGCAGGGACCGTATAGAATTTATTGGTCAGACTGAGAGTTTTCTCACAAGTATTTAGTTGCCGTAATGCTCGACCCTCGAAATTGTTTGTTTAAGGAGCGAATTTCCTTTTTGTTTTTGTACACTAGTACAGAACCATACTGATAACAGAGATAGCCTTTTCTTTTATTGCTAACGAAATATAGGTACGTAACTATACAGAATACAAGAATAAGTATCGTTAATAACAGTGGAGGTTCCTGATTTGATAACGTTCAACTTCAAAACCCCCGTCAATTTTTCGATGTTTTCTGCACAGTATGAACTTTCATTTTATTTAATTTTTAAAAACAGATTCCAATTTTAAATTTGTATATTCAATGTAATAGTTTATCTTTTTTTTTTTTTTTCACAAGAATGAACTTTCATTTTATTTCGTGACGAGTTTTTTAATGAACCTAGGATTGCCAGATTTTAAATTTGGTATATTGCACATGTAATAGTTTACTCTACAATTGAAAATTAGTTTGTTCTTGGAATTTTTTTTATAAAGGTACAAAGGCTGGCCCACTGCCATATCTTCTCTTACGAAAATTGGCCTTTTGTGCTCATTCGTATCTTTTATAGAACACCTGTCAATTTTAATGTTTTGAATTACTTTAAATAATTAATAATACATAATTAAATTGGTTTCTATTTAGATTTCAATGCCTCATATTAGCCAATTTGTAAGTAAGTGAGTAACAAGGAATAATTTGAATGTACTAGCGTAAATTTTGTATTAACTCTGCATTTCTTGCCTATGTATAAGAACACAACAACAAGAAGCAAAAAAAAATTTAAGCAAATTCGTCGGGTTTATTTCAAGTTGATTTTTTTCCACATTGTAACTTCCTTTTTCGGTAACACTCGCAACATTATTGGATCGTTGTTTGCGAAACGGTTTTCGTTCGAAAATCGTAATTTGTTCGGTGTTCTTCCATGTGTCTCATGAATCTCGAAGGCTCGGTTTATTTTTCTTTTCAATTTCCTAATCCTATTACCTACGGCTTTCTCGTCGAAAAACTGACTTGTTTCTTCCGTTTCGTTCTTACGCTACACGTATACGTGTATACGTATACCCTTGTCCATCTCACGACTCCGCAGGATATTGTAAGATAGGGGTGTGGGTGTGCGTCAAAGGAGCCTGCGGCAGGGTAGATTGATTAGTGGGGTGTTGGGTGCGTGCGATATTGCTAACACACCCCCGCAGATAAGGGTGCAGCAGCGTCGAGGTCGCCACCGTTCCGCTTTCTCGTGCGCTTCAAATGTCAGGCGACGATATTGAAGCAGGACTGACTGGGGTGTGTATGTTTAGGACAGGGTGGGTTAAGTGCAAAACACACCGCTGGGAAGAGGGTTGGGACATATTGTGATTACTTAGGAGGCCTCGACGTAATTTTTATTAATGCAGAACAGGAAAATTGATCCATATTAATGCTTCGCCCTTTCGTCCGAAAATTATCGCGCAACACGTTTTATTTTATGGGTTGTTGACGACACTTCACCATAATAAACAAAAATTAAAATACATACCTAAAATAGGAACCATTCAGGGAACGTTATCATGAATTATACAATAAAATACTAAGCAGGAGTAAAACTTGAAGAAAAATTTAATTATTTTATGTTAAAAACGCAGCACACAAAATCTACATCGACAAAAAAATTCCTTTAAGTTACAATAAACGGTGTGAGTTGAATTGAACTTTAAGAAACTGTTATTAAAGAAATTTACTGGGGAGGTTTTATATTAAAGAGATTATGTACTTTCGTTTGCGATAATCAAACTACTAGGTATTATCTAAAACGTTTCGGTTAGTTGGTTAACTTTTTCGCCCTTCGTTCTCGCACTCGTTATTTGTTGTGACTTTTAGTGAATCTTACGCCTGGCAAGGAAGGCGGTGTCGCAAGAACTTTTCCCATTGACAATCACACACAAAGACCAGTCAAACAGACCAACGAATAACTAACAGATCGTTCAACTGCTGCCGTTGCCGTACTTCGTTCTCCGCATGAAACAAGTCACTCGCAAGACAAACTTTTTGCAAGGAACATCGATCTATGTCCGAGAATCCCAGTTGCTAATCGAGACGAGCGGCACAAACGGACGCTAAAGTTTCCCCTATTATTATACCTATCAATTTTTGAAATTCTTGGAATTTCATCATTTATAAAATCTAGTAATGTATTCTGATTTTCTATGGATGTAGCGATGGACCGTAAAGGAAATTTGATTTGATGGGACTAGACAAATAACATTTTATGGTCATTAATCTCTTCTAAAACACTTTCCGTTAAGAGCAATATACAACACTACGTACAGGGTGCGAGAGGTGGTAGGGGGGTTGCACTTGTGCAATAATTGTTATGGGGCCATCAAACGTAGCGACGACGGAGTTGGAGATTATTATACATAATAAAACTGTTATGTTCAACGTTGTTGTGTTACTCCAGTCGCCCGCTCACACCCCCTGTGCCTGGCTGGCTGTGGTGGTGGTGGCGGCGGTTGTGACCGGGGGTGGCGTGGTGTGGTGTGTTGGATGGGTGGGTGGTGTACTCGGCCCCTGGGATAGGGTGAGGAACGAAAAGCTTGCGGTATCCAGGGTGGACACTATCGATCAAATCCAGGTCTGCATGTGGGTTCGTTCGAACTTTGTGTGTGTGTGTGTATGTGTGCGAGGGTTTGTGTGTGAAAGAAAGTAAAAAAACACCAAGTTTTTTCAACCCGCACTTATCTCCTCATAGAAGTTTAATATTTCTGACATTTAATCAGAAATATTCTCAGAAACATAAAAAATAACATCGGAAAATAATTTATTTTGTGTATGTATGATGGGGAATTTTTACAGAAAATCCGAATGTAGGTTCCCATTCATAAAGTTCTCGAATTAATCGCCTAAACTATTTTTTGATAAACGCAAACAGAAATTTTTTTTTTTATTTTTACATTCCTTTCATAATAAACTCCATCTTTCTCAGTATAACATAATCTGGTTTCATAAAAAAAAATTAGTCTCGTTTTTGTATCTGCTACACCCTTTTCGGAAGAGACAATGGTGAGAAATAAACAAAGAAAAAGGAAGTGTTTGGCAGTTGTCATGAATGAAGATAAGAAAATGTAATAAGAGCACATTTTCGAAAAACTTAATTTATAATTCATGAAGCGCAGCAGCCAGTTCATTCTTTGTACAAAAATACGAAGAGCGAGAACCAGTCGCTAGGGTCGTAAATGCTCTAAATTGTTCGTCATTCTGTTTCATTGAGTTTTCCCCTTTTGAATAAAAAGCCCCAGTCTCCATAAAACAAGTCATTACTCTTTACACCAGTATTAATAGGACTAAATTGTTTAACTTGCAGTTTAACATTTAATTTACTGTATTATCCTTTTAATCGTAACATCATTACAACATGTTCATCTGCTCGCATAAGAAACTGAATGTTCGCAATACAATGCAAGGTGTCCGTCCATTCAGCAGGTTTTAATAACGGTTAAAATAATATTACCAACAAGGTCAATGGCTAAAATAAGATTAACCTACAAATATTTCTTGTAAAGTTTAGATATTGCTTATCAAAAGTAATAGAGGTGTCGAAATTTATTGCAAGCGGTTGCTCCCAAAATCTTGATAAACAAAAATATTGGAAAAGAAGCAAGTTTAAGTTAGGGTTACACTGGTATCTAGTCTAAAATTCTCTTTCACTTCTACTTCCTGGACCTCCATCTTCATACTCAAATATTCTTTAGTATTCCACAAGGTAATGGTAATCATGAAGTGATTCATGTAATGGTTCGTTATAATCCTTACCCCCTAACCCTTCTCAGACAACGGTCCCTCCATGAACAGTTATCAATTTCAACTCTTTTTCTAAAATTTGAAAGGTTAAATAAAATATCAGAGCTATGTAAGACGTTCGTTATTGTAGCTCTCATGATTTCGGGGAAGATCTAGTTGCAATCATCAGTTCTTTCTAAAAATTCTATGGTGCTTGCTTAAATGATAGATAGGCTATAATTTGCCTCCCCCAAATTTTGAATATTAAGCCGTTACAAGATGTGACAGAGTCAAACGACTCTTTACTTTACCATAAGTTTCATCAGTTCAACAGTTTTAAAAATGGACTTACAAGGATTTTGTAATCCTGTAGGAAGCGTAAAACCCCAAAATATTTTGTAAATATGACACTCTACTATAGCTTGTGATCTACTTATTGCTAGGTTTTTTTTAAATCACCACCACGATCAATTTAAAACACGTTTCCACTAAAATTTCGCTACTGATTATATTGATTTCATTAACATACTACTCAATTATACGTCTTCTGTTTCCATTAGCCGCCAATTCATTACTTTAACCCCCATACTTCAAATTGCTTCCTTTGCAAAAAAATAGATACCTATAGCACATAGGTGGTAGTTTAGAGGCAGGTGCAAAGGTTTGTCATAGTTGCCAGAGTTGTTGAACGTCAGATCCGCTTAGAGCTACTGTACATGTTTATGCGGGTGAAGTTTTGAGTGCAAGTGCAAACTCTCGTTTCCCTGACCCATGAAGCACAGTTATCGACGACCATTAACCCTTAAGTGCGCTATAAAAGCAAACCCATCAAAAGTTGTCTCGCTTTAGCCACTTAAATGCACGGTTACTGCAAGAATCGTTAAAGTCTTCCATACTCGCGGAGGTTAGTATTTGAGCTCGTTTATTTCTTGCCATGTACGGAAATCACACTCAACCTGCCGGCTAGACATATACACACACCTTGCCAAGAAAATCTAACGCGCCCACACGTCTATTATGTTAGAAATAAGTCAAAAAAACATTAAAAGGAATAAATATTAAAAAAAAAAACTAAAACGGTGACATGCGCATCAAATTATGATTTGAGTCAAAGAAAATAAACTCTTGCTAAATTTGAATGTTGCTTCTGAATGTTCAAAGATCAAAACCTAATGTAGACAATCCGCCATTATTTAACAAGTCTGGATCCAATTGCTCAGAAAGAAAATAGTGTGAGACCAGCTTGTGCAGAACTTATTTGCAACATTTGTTATGACATTTTCGGTATAGTTCAGCCCCAAGAAATATACCAAACGTTGTTGTTACTTGTTACATTTAATTATTTTTCTGGATTGTATTTGTCTTCATTTTCGTTAAAGAACTTTCTGAATTTTATAGAAACAGTGCTGCACTTGTATCGGAATTATGAAGTTTGTGTCAAAACGAGTTGTCCTTAGTTTATCTCTACGTTTGAAGTTCTATCGAGTGCTATTAACCGCAGAGGATTTTATTTTACGAGATCGTTTTTCCCCGGATCAACTTTGGCGTTTCATAAAATATAGAGAGAGGGCCCTTCCACGTCGTTCTTTCTGCCTGTGCCTTTGCCTTTTCCTACACGTTCCGTCCGTACGTCCGTCCGTCGCACCCTTGGAAACCTTATATTAGCGAAAGCTTGCCACCACACGAGCTTTCACCCCTCTGTACCCTCTGGCGGATCCGATTCGACCCTTCAGAACAGGAAAGGGTCATCCACTCACACCACTACGTGGGTGGATAGGTGGACATCGAAGATAAGGGTCTACAATGACGAGCCTGTTGGGGACGAACAAGGCCCTCGCCTTTTCCTAATCCCCCCTTCGTCTCCTTGCACCCCCTTCCCCATTCCAACGTTCGTCTCTGCGGTCGTTTTCTTTTTCTCTTCTTACGTCCGAGCTTTATGTAGAGCTTCCACAAAAAATGGTCGGGAAAAACACGAATAAGTTGGAAATAAAGGATTTAAATTCATACATACATACATATACCTGGTATACATATTCATCTGTATGTTTATTATTCTTAACATACAAACATACATACATATTTATAAGTCACTTCCGTAACGTATGTAGCAAATTTTTAGCGCTCGGACAATAGAGAGAAAGTATCTGTTTTCGTTCTATAAACTTTTTAATATTGATATCATGACAATACAACTATTCCTCACATTTGGGGTTTTTTGTAGCACCTTCTGCCTAAGTCTGTTCAGCATCCTCTTCTTCTTCTTCTTTAACTTCAACATCCTCTAGTTGTGGTAAATCGCATGGTTCGGGAGATTTTAAAGCACCTTCCTTCCTACTCTGGTAATCCAATATAGCGCTATACTCGTCCTCAGTGAGGTCCAGGCCGTCTGGGAAACAAAATCTGCTTTCAGGAATTTTCCTTTTCCACACGTTCCTTTCGTAATCATAATCATGAGCTATTCCTGTAATTGGATTATTTTCCATCCTTAATATACGCTTCACCTGTTGTTCTTTACTTTCAATGGTAAAACTGTCTGGATATTCTTCGTAAACTAAAAATTCAATAATTCACATTGTTTTTATTGCTTTTAATAAATTCGTACTTGTGATTGTATTATTTTGTTCACTGTAACTGTGTTCAGGAAATTTTGGAGAACTTGTGGTTTTGTGCTGACGTAAAAATCTTACCGAAAAGTTTTTGAAGTATGTAAAGCCACATCCCAACAGACATTAGCATAAGAGCGACACCCACAATTCCCATCCATTGAGTCGAAAAATATAAAAATTCTGAATAGGTTGACCGGAACGAGGCCCGGTAAAGGTTCTTTTTGTCTACTTTGGACAACAAACGCCAATCACCTCTTTCTCTTTCTTTTAGTGCCTGCGGATATATTTTTACTTCAATTAATAGATACACACGTAATTTAATTAAAATTGTAGGTATGATGTATGAATTTCAGGAACGTTTCTAGTGTGTTGTGGTATTTTTTATATACCTGAGTCTCTGGAGTAGTTTCTTTCCATCGGATCGATGGAAACGGAAAATAGGGATGATCAGTATACATTGGCTGTCCATTCATGCCGTATCCAACGATCTCACGAAGTCCAATCATTCTTCTAATCGATTGAGGTAAATCGGGGTTTTTATTCAGTGGCGGTATATACGTGTAGTGGTGTGCAAATTTTTTTTCAATATTGCTACATGTGTTTATCGTCTGACATCGTACAATTCTTCTTATATATTTTACCAGAAGCATTTTCAGGGCTTCTTTTTGAATCAGGATGTCAAACAGTGACACTTAGACAGTTGTCATTAATGTGTAAATTGGCAAATGACATTACTAGAAATTTTTTATGGCCTGTCCGCATCTTTTTGTAAAATGAGTCTGCTGCTAATATTTTTTTCTTCGTTCCTTCCTGGATTGTGGATAGATATTGTTTTCTATGAAAATTTTAGAAAAACCGTGGGATCATACAAAAGACAATAAATCACTTATAAAGGGAACAGTACGTTGACAAAAAAATCAATCGAAAAGTTTATTATTTTTGGTAAATTGCTGCTATACGATCTGATATGACCCAACCGAAAACATAATAATCCGTTTGGGTCTAAAGGGGTTCAATTTTTTTTTAAAGGAAACGAGTTCCACACCACACTGCCTGTCCATTATTCGATGTTATTACAGCGATTGTGGCGGTTCAAAGTTTTACGTCCCCGATCCAATTTTAGCGGACGTTGGCGCCGCTGCCTACTGTCGCACGCCTGTAAGTGTGAGGGTGTAGGAACAAAAGGGAGTGGGTGCTTGACAGTCACGCAAACACACCAACCACCCTCGCATATATGACATGTGACAGAAGCAAACAGGCGACGGCGACAGGCACTGTTAAGGCTGCCACAGCCGCGTTTCTACGGAAAGATGTGTGGGGCTTCTCTCTGTCGTTGTCCCTGGGTGCGCACCCACTGCACCAGAGGAATAAAGTGTTATAGATTTCGGAGCTTTTAGCCGCACTGGAACACACGACTCGACGATATTTTCGTCGCTTTTGTGTCCCTACATACACGTACGGCAGTACGGTTTACGTAACGCCCTTTTTCGCAGCTTTTTCAGCCCTCGTCGTCGCCGTAAAGTCTAACCGCCACTTTATCTGGATCTAATAAGAAAAACAGCTACGCAGAATATCAAGGGGCAGACGAAATTATTAGCCAAATTTCTCCTGCAATAGTTAAATCGTACTATTACGAAGGACCATAAAGTAAAAACTTGAGAATAATTTAAGTGTTTATAAACAGAAAAATCTGAAGTAAAACAAATACGGTATAATTAACTTTTTCCTGGGGCTTCTTTCGCGCATAGGAACACTTGTATGGTATAGAACTGCAACTCTTATAAAACCAACCCTAATCTACTCCCAGATAACGATTGAAATTCATTTCTAATCCGTCAATTTATTTTAACAAAACTATTCGTCCTGTACACATAACCAAATGCAGTTTTTAAATTTTTTGTTTAAAGACAGTAAAAATTTACCTACCTAACTACCTACATATCATTTCTTTTTTCGGGGTTTTAATGTGAACATCACTTTCAATAAGTTTAATCCTTCGTAATTTATATACAGGGTTTTTCAAGTTGATGGATTATTAGAAGTATATGAATTAGTAGAAGGAATTCAATTTTACAACTTGGGCTCATTTGGTTGTTGTTTATGCCGCTTCTTTTAAAAATATTTTCAAGTTCGATTTACATCCGGTTATACCGGAAGTCGATACCAACTTTGTTATTTTAAATGGAATGGTATATTTTTTACGCTGAATTCGAATAAAACGTGTAATTCTAAGGTAAGTTTGATAACCAACTTAAGTACAATCTATGACGATCGGTTTCTGAGTTAATTTAATTTATAGAAAAAAAATCGCTACCGCAACCCAAATTATAAAAAATCATAACTTCCACAAAATACGACTTAGAGTGTTGAAATTTTTACTAGTAATAGCTGAATATTAGTGCTAACGCCTTGACAAAATTGAATTAAATAATTTATACAGGGCGTTCAAAATAAAATTGTAAAATGGAAAAACTTCAAACACGAATTACTTCGTTTTTTCAAATGGCACCTACTATTTTTTATTTTTTCAATCGATTCCTTCTTTTATCCTCTTTCGATTTATAGGGATACTTCCTTTTTTATTTGAAAAGTTTTGGAATAATTTTGAATTATTACTTAAAAAAAGGAAGTATCCATATAGATTGAAATAGGATAAAAAAAGGAATCGATTGAAAAAAAAAACAAATAGTAGGTGCCATTTGAAAAAACAAAGGTAATTCGTGTTTGAAGTTTTTCCATTTTAGAATTTTATTTTGAACGCCCTGTATAAATTATTTAATTCAATTTTGTCAAGGCGTTAGCACTAATATTCAGCTATTACTAGTAAAAATTTCAACACTCTAAGTCGTATTTTGTGGAAGTTATGATGTTTTATAATTTGGGTTGCGGTAGCGATTTTGTTTTTTATAAATTAAATTAACTCAGAAACCGATCGTCATAGGTGTACAAGTTGGTTATCAAACTTACCTTAGAATTACACGTTTTATTCGAATTCAGCGTAAAAAATATACCATTCCATTTAAAATAACAAAGTTGGTATCGACTTCCGGTATAACCGGATGTAAATCGAACTTGAAAATATTTTTAAAAGAAGCGGCATAAACAATAACCAAATGAGCCCAAGTTTCAGAAATGAATTCCTTCTACTAATTCATATACTTCTAATAGCCCATCAACTTGAAAAACTCCTGTATACCTTATAACTTTTTGCTTGTGAGTGCGATCGAATTTATAACGAAACTAACTTTCAAAAAAGAAATTGATATACACCTATATTCTACGTACGTATATTCTGCTAACTACGGTTAAATTATAGGAAATTGTTCCTGCTTGTAGCTTCTCTAATTTCAGAGAAAGTTTACTGGGGAAGGTGCTGACTCATACTCGTCGATGGGGGTAGCGAGGTTCAATAATGAAGACACCCTTACCCCAGCTTTAAATGCGACTAATATAATGAAAAATAGAGACGTCTCGAATAATGCTTAGTCGACCATTGTGACAAATGCCCCACTAATAATAATCCCTTTAAATAAATCCTCTTACTGAAATTCTAAATATGAATAATTAATTGGTTCTCACGATTTGTTTTTTTTTTTGTTATTAATTCTTTTAATGATAGAAAAATGAACATGAAAAATATAACGAATTTTCTCCTTTTATTACCGGAACATTTCTTCGTTTTTTAAAGGTTTCTTCAGTTTTTTAAAGGTTAAAAGTAGTGGAAAGTTAGGAATGAACATTAAAATTATTTCTTATCTCTTTGAACATGACAGTGATAACAGGGTTCCGCAGAGGCTGTCGTCCATATCTGTTATTAGTCATGAATCCGAACTAAATAAACATCATTGTGTTTACGTCGACTTTTTCCTGGTTTTATGTGATCTTATTGGGAAATGGCAGGATGGGGAGTACATTGAAATATTATAAGTTTTAAATTTAAAAAACGGGGCTTCAATACAAGAAATTTCTAATGTAATTTTAAAGAGCTTTCCAACGATATCCCATATGCAAAAAAAATTTTGCTCCTCTTTTTCTTACATAATAAACTACGACATTCGTCCTTTTCTGTTTTAACACAGAGGCCTAAAAAATGGGCAGCGATATTGGAAAATTTATTTTCTTCTCTTTTCTTTTCCCCCTGTTGTTAAGAGTGTGGTCGCAAGTGTCTTGACGGACAGACGCAGGGTTATCAAAGGGTTTGAGGTCGTCGCAGGATTCTTTTCTTTGACATCATATTATGGGTTTGGGAAACGTCGCGCCAGTAGTAGGGATAGAGTCGCCGCGGTTGTAGTTCGGAGCGACGGGATATAGCTGGGCGGGGAAACACTCCTTCAGTTGCGTTCTGTAGGTTTTGCGTGTAAGGTGGCAGGCCATTATATTGCTCTGTCGAACTTGTCTGTTCGTTCATTACAACAATTTATATATAAATACATGTATACACCAACACAATTACCTCGCTAAAAATAAACCTTGGATTCCATTAGATTTCTACCAAAATCATTAGCGAGTAATTACTTGAGTATATAGATATTTTTTTCCTGTTAACGACAGTGTCGATTTTTTCACAACAAATGAACTGAGTGAGTAAACATAACCTTGTCATCCAGTATAAGTGCAGTGTTTGTGAAGAAACGCTCGTCGTTGTATGCAACACATCTTCTTAATTTAAATTTTTGTCTCGCTCCGATTTGCCGGCATTCTTTTCGAATGACGTACGAATCCGAACTTTTATGAAGTTCCTAAGGTACGTTCGTGACGTCAGGCAATGTGACCTACCTCAACTTTAGATACAGTTATTTGGCCGTGATTATACATAAACACACAAACGCACGCATACACGTATGTACATAATATCCTGTTTTGTGCATGTTCTGTGAAGTGCTCGTCGAATTGCGTTTATGAAAGTTCGATAATCTCGTCGACAAACGAAAATAGCCCGCCGAAAACATATTCAAGAATAGAATCATCACTATGTCCGCTAAACGCAAGTCATCTACTGTTATTCAGCATCACAAGGTAAGTCACCTGCTTACTTATTATCGTCCAACATTGTTTTTTGAATGTCCTCCGCAAGACGTCAATTATACGGTCGGCTTTTATTTGATATTCACCATTCATTAGGGACATCCGTAATTGGCGGTCCCCTTGCTAATGCAATGCAACAAATTGGTGAGTCCATTCATTGATTGGTGAAAATTATTCAGACGTCTTTACAATTTTTGAATCTAGGATGCCGGCCGATACTAACACACGTCGATCTATCTATATCTACACGAAGAGGGACGGACATGCCAATGGTCCATCATATGTGTCACACAAGATTCATATTTCTATAGAAAAACACGATTTATCAAAATTACCAATGAATCACTGAAACCACTAGAAGATTGTGTTATTGTCTTGCTATTTATCATCTATTCCAATGGACGGTTATTCCTAATTTTGCAGAATATGGCAGATGCGCTTCAACCCTTGCATTTTTTTTTAAATGAATTATAGACTCGCATTATACAACCATCTCTTCTTATTACCCACTCGCAATGTTTTGTGCGTAAGGAAACCAGCCTTGATGGTACATACATAATGTAACTTTACAAACTGTAACCCGGCATAGGTACTACGTCCATGTCGGCAGTTGGAAATATGTCATGCATAAAACGCATGGGGGTATAAAGAACGAGGCATGAGGCATTTCAGGTACATATGGAGCAAGTATGTACTTCTATAGCGAATATGCAAGAGTGGATAAAATGTCAAGAGGGCAATGAAGGAAGAGAAGGCGCAAAAGCGTAACCTCTATATTAGGATTCGAGACCACTTGGACTTCAGAGATCGCTGCAGTGCCGGAAACGCAGGCAATTTTGCCAAAAATTTTACATTTCCCTCTCATTCTACTTAAACAGTTGTGTGTGGGTAATTCAGACTATTAAAGGCAATTCAGGTTTCTCGACTACTGAGAAGTATTTTAGTCGCCAGGGGATGTAGTCAGCTCGTTATGATTCCTGAATTCTGCCACAATTATGTTGACATTTATTGTATTGAATCCCTGCTCATTGTATTTGCTTTGCCGAAAAGGACCTCATTAATAAGTTTTCTTATTGTTCTATTGTCATAATAGCAAAACAAATATTATTTAAACTAGCTGCGAATCCCGTAAAAGTAGTTTAAGTTAGTCCTTATTACATCAGCTATCTGCCAGTGAAAGTCCCGTCAAAATCGGCCTAACCGTTTCAGAGATTAACCGGAACAAACAGACAGACAGACAGAAATTGTAAAAAATGTTATTTTGGTATATGTACCGTGCAAATGCATTTAGTAAAAAGCGGTTATTTTAATACCTATTACAAAGAGACACTCCAATTTTATTTATTTGTGTAGATTACGTCATTTCATTTATTTGCCTAAGTAATGGAGTGCTTAGTTGTTTATCAGTTCGTTGCATCCTAAATAAAGTTTAAACGATGCACTTTTATTATTACCTCCTACTACTTACTTATATTTCGTCCGAATTAATTTTATCAGTATTGACATTATTTCGAAACGATACGCATATTATAAGTCATAAGATACACAGACGAGCACTTTTATATTACATTCTTGCTAAGGTTATCAGCGCAGTTCACTAAAAACCACTCTTAATTGTATTATCTGGTGTACGATAAGCGCGACGCAGTGGTGGTCATTGTCTCTGATAACGACGAATATTAGCCTTGATAAATGCAGTTTTGCTGTTTACGTCATTTAATTTCACATTTAACAAAATGTTTGGAAAAACGAATGGCAGGTTGAGTTTCTTCAATGTCTTATAATTTTCCAAATATACAGAAGCATTTTATTTGACACAATTCACTTGTGAAACACTCGTCGTCAAAAATTTTCATAAAAATACAATAAATACGTTTGTAATCTTATGGCGAACGTACGAGTAAAACCTTTGACCAATCGTCCTGCACTTTTTATTAATTAACGTACCTACATACTACAGATCTTTAATTTGATGTACAGTACCTACGTGTACCTACAACGGTCTAGGCAAGAGCTACTTCCGAATCGCTATTAAGTAATTAGGTATCCCATTAAGATTTCATTCATAAAATGTGGCATAATTTATTTAAATTACAATCAATATCTATATGTATAGGTACTTACAAGGAAATTAATTAACAGTTCGTTTAATTTAATTTAAATGCACATTTTATCAGTTACTGATTGTTATTATGTATTTATGAAGTTGTCTTCAGTTAATATAGTACAAAATAGTGTAAATTTTGAGTCGAAATGGACTGCAAATTGGGGCACAATTTATTATTGTATTGCGTGTATCATTCGAAGTCTAGGAGAGAAATAAACATCATTATAAACCTCATACCTGCACGTAAGTAACTGGACCAACTAAAGGGGCGGTTTACCTACCCGAAGTAACAATTTCTTCGAATTTCCGTCTCGCAATGTTGCAACAACTATTACCATCACTTTCAACACATAAAAAATCGTCTTGGTATCCACACAGCCACATAAAAATATTCTTTTCTATTTAATACACATAGATACGTATATGTCAAGTAAAAAGCGAAACGTTCACCGATCGTAAAAATTTCTTTTCAGCATTTTCGCTTTTTATGTCACCCGAGCGAATATAAAAATTGGTGAACTTGCGGGATAGGTTTTTTCGACCATGTCTATCTGAAAATATTTCTTATTTCTCTGAAAACTGTTCTAAACTAACCAAAATCCTAAAATTTTCTGAAGAAATCACCGCACTCCTAAAAGTTTTAAATTACATTTATTAGATTTATCGTATTACTAGTAGCAATATACACGTTTAATGGAACATTCTAGAATATTCGCGAATTTAAAACTATCCAGAACATCCCATAATGATTCAAAACATTCTCTAACTTTTTTTAACATTCTGAAACATTCTTGAATGATCTTCAAGATTCTGGAACATTCTTGAACATTGCCAAATCATTCTGAAATGTTATACCTAATAAAACATTATTTTACTTCTTAGAACATATTTGAACTCCCTGTAAAATTTTAAAAATATCTGCTTCATTCTCACCCCCACTCCGTGCTGTTTGCTGAGTGAGTAGTGACATCAGTAGACGCCTGGCGGGGATGACTAATCGATTGATAATAATTGATCAGTTATCGACCACTGAGAGTTGAAGATTATTACAGTACCTACTAATATCGCCATTAAACATTGGGGGTTGGTGGTAGAAGGGTAAAAATTAAGGGTTATATGTATTTTTAATGCCAAATCATAAAAGATAAAAATTTTGTCCAAAAAATAAAAAGTTAGGGATGCGCAACCCTTATCACTTATGGATGAAAAATAGATAGTAGCCGATTCTCAGACCTACTGAATATGCATATAAAATTAATAAAAATCGGTCATGCCGTTTCGGAGGAGTATGGTAACTAACATTGTGACAAGAGAATTTTATATATTAGATTTCAATATTTATATTAAAAATGGCTTCTAATACCACGTCCTATTTTTGAAAAGATGATCTCACCTTTTGCTGAACAGAAAATCTCTTCTGTTTAGTTCTCATCTCGTCACTTGTGTACATACACATTTTTAATTACATATTGTTCTTGAGATTGAGAAGTTCTTTTATACATTAAGATTACTTATTAATATGATACAAAGGCAATAAGACGATGATGCAATTATCGATGATGATATTATAAGAAAGAACATAAAAAAGAGAAAGTAATTTCGAATTTTAACATTATCATTAAATAAATTTGAAAGGGGGTCTTGATATATGTGAAAAGTTTCTCAAAATTTCCAAGCACTTTTGGTTAAAAACTACACGGACTCATCAAGTATCATCAAATGTCGACAAAAAATGCACGTTCTACTTCTTTAACAAAGTGGATCTTGATAATGGCATCATGTCCTTTTTAAATCGCCATAGAATATAGATGCAAGCATTTCGTAGTAATAAAATGTTCTGCTAAAGGTCATATTTGAGATTTATCCGTTCTAAATATTTACCAAGAAAGGAAAACAAACTCCTAATCGGATTCCTTAACTAAAAGAAAAATAAAGGCGAAAGTTTTTACTGTGTTTCTTTTCCCTTTTTTTTGTGTTTTACTTAAATCCTTTTTCATACGAATCAATCTTTTTTAACGTGTAAATATTTCTGCTTGACGCTTAACAATAATTTTCATTCCGTTTTATTTTTGTCGAAAAAGGAAAAACTGTTGCAACGTGCACCCGATTCATGCGAAAAAATAAAAATGTAGACAAACATCGACGTATTTCGAAATTAGCATTCGAGCGGCGAATAGCTAACCAATGCATGACCAAGGTCGACTAGTTATTCTGCCTTGCAAGCACCTTATTTGCATAAAGGCTTCAAGACTCGTGATGTGTTTAATTATTGTTTCGACGCTGATCCTTAATAAAATCTTTGATTAGCTGTCTCAGCAATGATCCTCCTCAGAATTTTGATGAAGTTTCCTTAACCATTCTTGCGTTACTTTTATAGTGTCCGATACGAAGAAAATACACACACAACATTCCATTTAACTTTTGCACAAATTCACTAATTTTATTTTATGACAACATTAAAACATTAATGGCTATAAAATAACGTAATCTAGTCAATTTCTGTAAATACTATTTGTATTAGTGGATAAATCCTGAATAAACAATCGTTATTTACAGCAATTAATGTCTACGTTTCGCTCTTATATATAAGTTTCATCAGGGTATATGCCTATATCTTTTAGAATTTTTTTTCCTGAAGATATTTTATAAAATAAAGATGACACGCAACGTGGTGTTGGTGATGGCCATCAAATCATAGTGCCCTTTTCCCCATTTCGGCTCTGACTTTTAAACTAAGAAATAAACATACAATTTCATACGTTCGTTCATAAGAAGCTAGGTACAAAACAATTTTTTTTGTGATTGTAATAGCATTCCATTCTTATAAAGTTTAGCACAATATTTTCTACAGAAGTAATTCTCGACTCATCCGTGCAACGTTACCATGCAGCTCTGGCATTTTATCATTTCTCCGAACCGATAGTTTCTATCAAGAAATCTTGCAATCAGCAAATTGCAGTTGGTTGACAATCAGAATACACTTACTCTAATACTATTACAAGTTGTTATGAAACAGAATGTCTAATTTTATAAATTCAGGTGCACCACGTTAAAGTAACAGTTCAAACCCACTTACGCAACAATAATTATTAAGTGCATGTTGCAATGTCAAGTGGGCGTTGTCCTTGTTGATAGCATTAAGTAGAAGTTACTCATTTCTGTCCCTTGTTTTATTACGTATTTTACACGTAACAGCGCGAGAGAAACCATACTTAATCAGAACAATAAGATTTCAGGTTTAACATAAACTGATTATTTCCGATAGCACAGTTTACATAAGGTGTCCGGCACCGCGGTGAAGCGTTTTATAACACCAGAGGTCGAAGAATTAATTATATGGCTACAAGCTATTCTTAAAGTAAATTACAACTAGAAGCACAATGATTTCTTCACGTATTTTAGTTTGCAGATATAATCAATTATTAAGTTATATAAATACTTCTAAACAGGAGTTATCATAACTAAAGCCTTTATTATACGTAAATAAAAATGTTGGCGATGATTGCACTTATTTTATACAAGTATAGATATTATTAGCAAATATTCTAATTCGTATAAAAATATTCATTACCTATATCATTATGGGATAATTAATTTTTGTCAGTAATTCCATAATAAACGGTGATAAGCGAAAATACAAAAAATGAATTGCTTTTTTATACATTTTTTGTATGTTCATTTATTAAATTAAAATATGTTTCACAATTACCCAACTGCAAATTATTTACAAGTTATATTGATAATCGTCAAATGCATTGGTCTTTTTAGTTTTGAAGCCCATAAATCAGATCTTATTTGCAATCCTAGAGAGTTCGTTTCTTTTTTCGATAACCCAGCATGAGGATGACCTCTAGGTTCTTCTAGTTGTGGACTGAGGACACTATGTCTTCCTGTATGTGCTAAAGTAACACTGTTGAAGATTTAAGGAAGTAATTTTAGTTCCTTAAGTTGTCAGTTCATTTTGGCTACAAGTTTCAGCAATTTGTATAAAATTTCTGATTGTGTACTACTCACCTACCTACTTTAGATAAGTCGAGGGTTGCTGGTAATTTTGGCCATTCGTTGTGTAAAATACCGATAGGAAAAATATCTGGCTACGGATTTCATCGAACGACCTCCCAAGTGTAAGCGGATGTCTTTCCGCTATGTAGACTTTAGTGCAACATTGCGTTGCAATATTTATTGCCCATTTAAAAAGGGTGAACGAACGTGTAACTTCAGCGATTCGGCGAGTGGGGAGAGTTCTTCCATCAAGTTATAAAATCTATGCGCATCTATCTATTTATCCGTGTCAATTTAATACATATAGGACCTTACAATTTTTAAAAGCATGAAAATTGAGAAGAATAAACTGTATTCACCCATGCACAAATTAAATAAAAATAATTATTTAAATATACTCTGTAACCGTGCAGTAGGTACATAAGTAGATTAGTTGACGATTTAATTAGGTAACAAATCAACCAACTGCATGTTAGTAACTGTCATAAACAGCTACTAAACTATAAAATATATGATATATGGATCGTAAGTGAAAGCATGTAAAATTAACTTCATAAACTCAAAATCGTAAATGGATTTGATAAACTACATACTCTAAATTCATAAATAGGGTAAATTACAAAGTGTAGAAAAACGTAGGTAGGTACTTTCAATATTGGTATGTAAAACTTATTAAAAGTCATCCCCATGCAACCTGTTTATTTTATTCGTAATGTTATTATTTATGTCTGTCTACATCTTTCCAATTATTAGGGTGTCGTTTGGGGTTGCTTATTAAAAAAGTTATTTTAATTTTAATTTTGGCTTGTGTAATTCGAAATACTCCCTTCAACGATGACCTCTTCAATTTTAAATCTGTTTCTTACTTCGTACATTCGACAAAGTTGCTTCACTCGATAATAAGGAACCGTCTAAAAATTGTCGCAAATTGCATTCTCACTATTCTGTTGATTGCTCATTAGTTAAGTCGATTACTGCAGCTCGCTTATTAGATCGTCACCGTTTAATTTTTGAAAAAGAACGAGCAGTCAGCTAGCTCTCGCTGACGATAACAGATAACGAACAAGATTGTCGAGATGCCAGTCCATGTAAAAACGTAGGTACTTACTACATTTATACATACATCCGGGTAGGTAAGTAGATGGTAGGTTGCAACCAACCTTATTACGCGAGGTTCAACTTTATCTGGGTGTATAAAGTTTGTAGGTAGGTAGGTAGTTTATTTTGTATGTCTGTACTTCAGTAGATATGTATGTACTTATGTAAAAACAGATCAGGATCATTTAAACATTCGAACGTATTATTGTTTACTTGTTATTTTCTTACAAATTGATCTGCATTTTCAGACCATAAAATATGAAATTAATCAAATAAGCGATTCTACAAACTTAAAACAGTGAAGTGCAAATTGAGACATATGCTACAAGATTCGCACTGTACTTAAAAAAAAAGCAATCGATTGAAAAAATAAAAAATAGTAGGTGCCATTTGAAAAAAACGAAGTAATTCGTGTTTGAAGTTTTTCAATTTTAGAATTTTATTTTGAACGCCCTGTATAAATTATTTATTTCAATTTTGTCAAGGCGTTAGCACTAATATTCAGCTATTACTAGTAAAAATTTCAACACTCTTAGTCGTATTTTGTGGAAGTTATGATTTTTTATAACTTGGGTTGCGGTAGCGATTTTTTTTCTATAAATTAAATTAACTCAGAAACCGATCGTCATAGGTGTACAAGTTGGTTATCAAACTTACCTTAGAATTACACGTTTTATTCGAATTCAGCGTGAAAAATATACCATTCCATTTAAAATAACAAAGTTGGTATCGACTTCCGGTATAACCGGATGTAACTCGAACTTGAAAATATTTTTAAAAGAAGCGGCATAAACAATAACCAAATGAGCCCAAGTTTCAGAAATGAATTCCTTCTACTAATTCATATACTTCTAATAGCCCATCAACTTGAAAAACCCTGTATAAAATAGTGAAAGTAGTATAAGTGAGTATCTATTTTTTATCCTGTTTTGTGTAAATTAATTTTTATTATTAGATTTTAATGTAAATAGAAAAGAAACCATATATTTACGTAGGTACTGTATATGAAGTAATTGAACAATTTACAGTAACATAATCATAATTTAATTTATTATGTAATAGATAGGGGTGTTAGTTAGTGTAGTGGATACACTATGTCATACAATTTTTCGATAGAAATTTATCTTTAAACAAGAAATAATTTATTCTCGCAAATTTTGGTATATTTTCCTAAAAATTGGTGAGATTCAAGTAAAATCTCATCGAATCTCATTTAAATAAGGAAGTCATCGAAAATCCTACTACATCCTACTAAATCTCATTAAGGGTAAGGAGAAGTCCAACGTAATTAATTTACTTTTGTTGGAATAAATTATTTCTTTCGTTTTATAATTGACAAATAATTTATTCAAAACTAAAGAAAATTCTTATTTCTTTTGCAGCTGAATTTGCAGATATGATAGCAGCTAATTTTATGTATTCTACCAAAAAGTAAACTGTTTAAATATTATCCTAAAATTGATACTGCTTTCAATTTTTTTAGTATTATTAAGAAATAATTTATTTACTTAATGGGCAATTAAGATATTTGGCAAATTCTAATGAAACTAATACAATAAAATCTGAAAAACCACAAAATATTATAGTTTGTAGTCAGGAAAATTTCAACTTTGATGAAAAATTTGATTATTCAGTCTGTAGTATCCTAAAACGACTCAGTTTCTCATTTTTGCTAAAAACATAACTGGGGTCGAAAAATTGCAAACGTTAGATAGTCCAACACATTCTTAATTTTTTTTTCAACTTTGTAATTCCAATAGTCCAAATTAAAAGAGCCGAAACATGCAAATAAAATATAATCTAAAATTTTTGTCAAACTTCAGTCCAATTTACTATAAAACTCAATTACATTCTCATTTTGTTACAATTTTTTTAAATCATATCCACTAGGTACTTATATTTCGTTTATTCAGTACCATGTATGTAGTAGCAAAGTTGATGGTCGACATCAGATACGAAACAAGATATTCCAGATGCCATGCAGCATGCAGAAGTCGATTCGGTAGGTAGTTTTTAGTATCTAGTTGTTGGAAGAAGAATAAGAAGAAGAAAATGAGGATGAGGAGTAAAATCGAGCTGGAGAACGAACCAAGTCAGCCGAGTCGGCGGCTCGGCTAACAGGCGTCGTCACCGAGACATCCAGTCGCGAACTTCCATCTCCAGTTTATTTGACCGATAACAGGCGCCTTATCTAACCGACAACTCCTTGGCCTTTTTAAGTGAACGAGCATCATACTATACGTACTTACTATGTGCTACTTTATATAACAGATATTTACACATCTATATAAGTACATACGGGAGCAACTAATGTTTTGATAACGGAACTAACTTTTGTCACGATGAGTCAGTTAATACTACCAAACGTTTTTACTTTTTTCGTATGTAATTATTTGTTAATTGGATTAACAGTGTGAGTAGCAACACGAACTCTAAGAACTAAATGTTTAAACACTTGATTTTTGTAAACATTCATTGCGATTCTGGATTTCTTTGAATTAAATAAGATCCTTACGCAAAATGTTTTTATTTTACTTAATATTTATATGTAATGGGAACACCTTGTTGTAGATTGGAATTAAGTTAAGGAACTACGCATTTAAAAAAATATTCGCTTGACTTGAAAGTATTCGATCAAAAATTTAAAAAACTAAAATTATTTTTAATGCGACTATCAATAGCTACGTACTAAACACATATTTACCATTCTTCTGCCAATGGCCAGTTATTGCAAAATATGATAACAGACTGCTTAAATATTGCGACTAATATAAAACTATGAGGTGCATACTTATGCATTTTTTATAGATTTTGTAACGTTCCAAGAAGAAAATATATATCTAATAAAAATATCAATGGAGCAGAATATTTTCTGTTAACTATTGTGATAATTTAAAAACCGTTACTCTCCTGCAAATTTTCATTAATTATTTTTTTTGTCTCCCTATCTTATACTTCTTCTTAAGGTACTAAGTTATCAGGTATTTGTATGAATAATCTCATAAAGTAAATTAAACTTTTAATGAACCTTAAATGAAGAAATGACTGATCATTATATTCCAGTCTTATATAACATTATTTTTCTTCTCGGGGAAAGAAAGTTTAAAACTGAGATTTTTTTTCTTCATAAAAAAACTTTGTACATGGAAAACTACTTAATCAACTTCATGAGTTATTTTGACGACTACTTATGTCAAAAATCTAAATAAGGTGCAGAATCTTTGAAGCCAGTATAATCAATCTCCAAATCCAAATTTATGCTTTATAATTTTCTCAGCTGACTCAAAAATTGTCGAATAATATCATGTGTGTGTACATACGTAGGTCTTATTTTATATGACAACTACAGGTAGGTATTTATTTTGTGAATTTCCTGAGTAATCTCCTTAGAGTTTCCCCGTCCGTCTTCCATTCCCTAGTAGAGTAACTTTCCTCGGTATCCACCCATGTAACCATTATACGTAACGTAGGTATCTTATATGTTATGAAAATTCTCCAGTATTCTTGTAAGCGGTTACGAGTGGTCCCATTGGGGACAACAAACAGTTCTGCAGAGTTCGTCTCTACTGTTGTTAGGTTGTTACCAAGTTGGCAGGCAAAGTTGGTCCCAGTTCGAGTTCGTTGTATGTCGATGCCATGCCATGCCCGTTGCCTCGCTGTGCTGTGCTGTGGGTTTGACACGACAGGCACCGCGGTCTGATGAGTTCGCTGTGGAATGGAAGGCTTCGTCCCCCGTTTGCGACTGCGATCCTGACAGCCGCCCACTATATGCGGCGCCCACTGCGTATTCGATACGTACATACATACATACATATTCACGTATATGTTCATGAATGTATGTATTAAACGCACGAAGGGTAACTACGGACTGTGTGTGTGTGATATACTTGCGTATGTATTGTCCATGTACCTACTAGGTTGGTGTATGTGTATGTATGTAAAGCGCACCACTTACGTGTGCTGCAGTAGTAATTCAAGCGTGTTTAGGTCGACATTACGGCGCTCCCGAACTGCGCCCCTACGCCTAGCATAAATATTCATTTTTAGGCCTGAGCCACGTCGTTAACTTGGGTTTTAATTAAGAATCTTTCTTGGATCCGGGTCTCGATTTTGTTTTTGACATAGTTTGTTTTGTATCATGGCATTAAGGACGTTCCTTTATAAAGAACAGACATAGTACCTACCAATCCCAAAAATCGTTTGCTTTATCAAATTTATTGTTGATTGGGAAAGAAATTGCTCTATGGTAATGAGCACGATTTGCTATCCAAATAAAGCATTCATTCTTTGTGGTTTTTAAGGATGAAAGAGCAACAAATTTTCGAACTTAACAACAAATCCGCCTTTTATATCTATAAAGTGGTTAATTGAAATCAAAGATAAAATTGAAAATTCGGTTAAATAGTCAAACGTACAACCAAATTTCGAGTAGGTACTTTCCTATGACAATCTTTTACTTTTGGAGTTGTTGATTCTTCGCAAAATTTTGCTATTTTTTAACTTTTTCTTGAAGACATCCAAATTCTGATGTTAAACGAGAAATGGACGTCGCACACAGTATAAAATTGTTCCGGCAAAGTAGGGGAGTAAATTATTTTCAGAGAATATTCATCGATAGTCGCATGATCTTCCAGTGCTCGAATACTACAATTACCTTAACATCTAACGCCTTTAAGTTTGGATAAACATCAGTTCAGCTACCTTCCCTTCTTCCAGTATTAATTACTGTAATCATCCATAGTTCATATCCAATTATTCATTCGAAATGGCGTCCAATGGAACTCATTGTATTCGTAAATCTGTTGTATATGTATTGATATTCCAATAAATGTAGTTCTACTAATTTTCAACAGTTGATAATACAAAAGTTCCGCCGCCACTATACCCCCCGTCCGTCGACCTGATAATAAATAAATGATCTGCCTTGTTCGCTCGTCCTTTTGCACTAATAGCTGCAGTAAGCCGTTGAATATTTTAATGCGTAGCTGAATTATCGGCTTCCGAATCGACGACAAAACTAGCGTTGGGACACGCGGGGTATTCCTGGGGTGGGGGAGGGGGCGCAGGGGACTACTAGGTTGGGCTTATATTCAGTCTATCGATCTGGAGAGCATGAATCCGTGCACGCACATCCCGTCTTGTCCCCAATGGCTCAGGGGGCTTATTATCCCCCGCGCGTTACCCTGCTGCTGCCGCTGCCCACCTCCGCTACCCACTAACTGCACTATGCCATACACACATGTACATCTACACACACACTCACACGAACACAAATATACATATATGTGATATGTTAGTACTCATGTACGTGAAAATGCTGCCTATTTTTTGACCATGATGACGACTGCTTTTGTTGGATTCGTTCGTTGATTGTTTAAAGGCAGTTAGGTTTTTAATTATGCAATTTTCATTTTAGTACTGCTAACAGAGATTTTTTAATTTATTTATAACTAAGTAGGTTGGCCAAAAAAATCAAGTGAATTTTCTTGGGTATTAAAACCAGAACGTTTCGTTTATTTGGTCAAAATTCTGCGACCGCTAAGACCAGAGTCACCATTTTATTTAATGGCTTTGCAGTTTTGTCATAAACACTTACACTTAATAGCAAGTAACAGATTAAAAAAAAGACATAAAATTATTTATGCAATTCGCTTTAAAACGATTAAACCGCGATAAAAAATGCTCGTTTTGTGGAACATCCAGTTAGACGTGGATTTATTGGCGATCATAAATTCATTTTGTTGAATGTCGTATCACTAATCGAAAAATTACCGACGCTTACGTTAATTAAATTTATGTTAGTGTTGTGTAGAACGCCCCTAATTACAGCCACTTCATCAGCAATTTAAATAAGGTTACATTCATAAATTGTATATGTGCAGTCATAGGATGTTATTCTTGAAGAATTTACACAAATATGTTAAATTACGGATTGACTATGTGCGCGACGTACGTATTAAATTAACCTGGCATAAGTATCAACTTCTCACTGTCTCAATTCGAAGAATACATATTTTTTTATGCGTAGAGTGGACATTAATCGTTTAATTAGAATCGTATTTAAACAGAACCGCATAGGGGATGACGTCCATTAATTATAAAGACGATTTTCCCTAAATCGGATTCTGCTCATCCCTTTTTAGCAAGATTTGTCAAGATGTGACAGGGAGATTCCCGATCTGTCTTTACGAGACATAATTGAAGGAGGAAAGGGATTACGATAATTCTTGGAATTAAAAAGCTGACGTGAGATTTTCGATGACCCCCCCCCTTTGATGAGATTTTGCTGGATACTTCTCCTATTTTGAGCTGCGATGCCAGGGTTTGATTATAGCAATAATAGCAGCTTGCAGAATTTTTTTCTCATAGCTTTGAGTTGTCTGGTATTTTTTCCTCTGATTTCAAGAGGCACCAAACATGTCTGTCGTTTCGTTATTGGAGACCGTCCACGTCCATAAGGAAGTGGGTCTGGTGGTCTGCCTTTTCAGTTCAAATTACATTCGCACACACGAATGTACGATACATACAGATACATATATATTTATCTGTATGTGACTGTAATAAGTGTAATGGTAAGTTGTTCTTGTTATAGGCGTTGGACGTTGACCTAGGGACTGTAATGTAAACGCAAAATTTGCCGTACGTTATGTATTCCGTACGAAAGGATTGTACTTTATACAGATGTGTGTAACAAACAGCCAACTTATTTTGCGATTGTACTAAATTCTGAATTTATTCCCTGTAATAACAGCCAGGTATTGTCGTATCGTATAGGATAGGTAGGTAGGTACGTATATGCATAAGCAAAGTAACCTACAGAACCGCATTTACAGCTGCTTTTAAAGGTCAATTATACATTTAGAAATGCGGCCCAGTCTGCATTAATAACGAGAGTGAGTTAATATCTCGAAATGCTGCAACACACGTTCGAACACAGGCTTAAAAAAAAATGTACCTGCGTAAATGAAAAATAAAACGACGCAAACCTGTCATGTTACAACAACAATAACATTCACAATATTGTAATCGTAAAGATAGATACCTATAAAAGACAACACAACACCACTTCGTTGTACAGTAGACTTCCGATTATCCGGATCCCGATTAACCGGAACGCTGCATTATCCGGAATGATATCGATTTTTAAATCCGCCGTTTTATCCGGAACTAGAGTGATGCGGCTCCCGTTTATCCGGAATTTTCCTAAACTCAACTGTCTAATAGTACATTTGGTTAGTCCAAATGGTCAAAAGAATGTGCCTCGGTATACAACACCCTCTGAAGGACATCTTTCAGATGGTGTTGCTCGGTGCCGCCCTACTGGACCGCACCCGACCCGTTAGTTGATAACGGCATATTTTATGTCTGTTTATGTTAGGCACAAGTGCAACATCATGCGGCCGAAATCTTTTATCTTTTTAATTGACCATAGAAACTATGTCTTCTGCTGATTTTGCTGTTGTAGAAAGCTAGTGGCTAGGTAAAGAGCTTAGTGCAGGGCTGCAAGTTGCACAGATTATTTACATATGTAATAATAAATGTTCTTCAATAAGGTCTCATAGTTTCCGTCTCCCGATTCCGATTATCCGGAAAATTCGGTCATCCGGAATAGGTCCGGTCCACATTATTCCGGATAATCGGGAGTCTACTGTACTTCTTTTATATTATTTAAATACGTATTCTTTTTCCTCATACATTATTCATTTGCCTAAATCTAAATGTTCAGGTAGAGACTGTAATCCTTATAACTAATCTACACGGTATCGCTTCGTGAATAGTGATTACGTATTTTACCCAAAATATATTTATGTAAAGCACAATAAATTCCACAATAACAAAATCTGATTTCTTCAATTTACAGTTATTGATACAAATAAAACTCACCAGTTGGTTACGACTTAAAAAATGAAACGTATGACACCTGAAACAGAAAAGAAAATTCATGTTAGTAAAAAATGTTTAAACTATTTTGTAGCAAAAATGTCTGTTAATGAACTCCTAAAACAAACAATAAAACGACTGACCAAAATCTTAAAATTTCCCTCAAGATTTCTAAATTTCTAACTATAATTCTGCTCTTTAGTAGGTTAAATAATCATTTTTTCCTTTATTAAATGTGCTTCAAACCCTTGCTTTGAAGTCTTTATATAAAGTGCTTTGATCCTTAAAGTCCAAATTAGATAGGTATTTCAAAAAGTAAAGTGAAGGTGCTTCAAGGATTTTGAAAGGATTTAAAATTCATTGAAAGAGTTTTGTAACACCCTTTGAAATACAAATTATGAAACAATTTTTTTAAAGTACTTAATTCATTTACAAAACTCCAACCACCTGTTTGAATTACAATATTTCTGAACGTAGAAAGGATTTGAAAAACGTTTTCAAAACTCGCTAATTTTTGAATTTATAAATATAAACACGTTATGTGGCTATGACTACATTTTTTAATGCATACAGAAGTACAGTACAGGCATATTCGTTCATTTATTGTTCGTTATAACCGAATTTCGTTACACTCGAAATTTTCTGCATTCAGTCGTGAAGAACCTATGAAAGCTGAATACCATTATTTGTAATTTTGTCTAATCCATCTACAGATATGTAATATTTTACATGGTGGTGTCAATAAATTGCACTAATCCGATATCTTTAAAACGATTACGCGATAATGATAAACTTTATATTCGACATAATACAAAGGCTCGTTAATTGTATGATGCAGTTTGATTGCATGCGTATTTGCGTACTAGACCTTGACACCTCAACCCAATAACATACAACTGACGGTGGTGTTTGTTTGTAAAACTATTACACATGTAATTACGAATGTACCTACGCATGTGTGTAAGTTTGTGCACTTGCATTTCCCGTGGCCGTGTGAAAATATAACGTATTTTGCAATTTATCTTTTCTTTTTATATAATATATTCAAAAATATGATATTTCATTTCAATATATTCATAGATATGCTATACTACGTATAAATAATTAGTAATTTATAATTGCTCTTTGTGTGAATTGTCGGTTTAGGTCACTAAACAAGTTAAATAACGTAATCAAAGGTTATTATATAAAATGTACTTATTTTGGAAAGTTTCTTCAAGATTAAAGTGTAAATATTTTTGACCAAGGTCATAAGGTTAGTGTTTTATTAATGTTAGGAAATGTACCTACATTAAAAACGACTGCATATTACCTAATGGTATAATCATGCACAAAACTGAATTATATTTGGGCGTCGAAAGTTATCATCAGTGGGGTGAATCGATTTTTCCACTCACATCTTTTATGTGATATAGAATTATCAATTAAGTAATTGATTCTTCCCTGTTGTGACCATTGAAAAGTTTAAACGATTTTCCTAAATTTCACCAATCCCGAAAGATAACATGGAATTTTTTTCCTTTTCCATAAGAAACATTCGCTGACCTTTGCATAATAAAAAAACATAATTAGTTCGTAATTCTCTGATGGATCCGGATTTTCCGGGTTAGACAGGCTATAAACACCCTGTCCTTATCACAATTTAGTTTTATTTAGCTATAACTATTGTAAAAATAGATAAAGTAGATACTAATCAAATAATTTAGTAGATATCTATATAAATTCCATTATTCAACCCGTTCAACAAAAATAATATCATGGCATCTTAGCCTTCTAACTGAGGTCGTCTAATGGTGTGACGACGGAAGCACGATTGTATTCACGTGAAGTTAAGCGAAACAAAACAGGCTCCGTACACAAAGCAAGGTCCTCGTGCCGTATGTAACACTATAGTAATGTACCTACAGTACTGTATACAGGATGACCTATGATACCTATCCTTTTACAACAATAATATTTAACAACGGTTGCCATCGTGCAAAATATGTGGATTACGTCAGGAATCCAGATTAATTAATTTGTGCTAGCAATATACACATATAATAAAGAGTTTTCCCCATAACAAGGATTTTCTTTGCAAAAATATCGGATTATTAGTGGAACTTTTGAATGTTGGAGATAAAAATGGGAATAACATGAAGCAGCAGAAGAGAGGACTATGTGGAAGTTGATAAGGAGACGATATAAGGATAATAGGACACCTGCTGGGACACGAGGGGTACTTTGAGACATATTAAAAGCATAGAAACATGAGTAAAGAAATATAAAACGTAGGCTTTGGTGAGATTGCCTACTCTTCGCAAATAATTAAGGAAGTGGAATGTTCTAGTCTCCGGGAAATGCGAAAATGGGTCAGGATAGGGGGAAATGATGGTGCGTGTCCAATTGACAACTTTGCCATGATGATGAGTGAAACTTACTATTTTTCACAAAATCTCTATTTATGTGTAAAAGAGCTCGTTCTGACTGTCTGACATGATCATTGGCCAATCGAAACTATTTCATCAATTTGAAACTTGTTGAAATCGCATTCTTATAGTTTCAAACAGAGCGCAACATTAAATTTCCTAAAATAGTGAGTGAAATTTCATTCGAAAACGAAATTCTAATAAGAGTTGTGTTCTTCGAACGATTCTTGAGTCGTGACGAGTAATCACTAATCACACTTTAAAATTATAAAGTTTGTGAGTGTGTATGTTTGTTTCTTCTTCACGTCTAAACGACTGGAGCGATTTAAAAAAAATTTGGTATAGGGGTTAGCTGACACCCTGGATAACTGCGGGAAAATATCTATTTCCCATCGGGAAATCGATGAAAATGAATTCGCAGAATATTACAAATGCGAAAGTAACTCTGTCTGTATGTTACACAATCTCGCCTAAAATACTGAACCGATTTAGATGAAATTTAGTACAGAGATATTCTAGAGCCTGAGAAAGGACATAGGCTACTTTTAAATGCGAAAAAAAGGGTTGTAAGGGGTTGAAATAGGAAAGTTTGTGTGGAAATTCCGTAATTTTTAAAGATAGAAGCTTGAAACTTATTTTTTAGGCTTTCGATTTTGATTAGATATAAATAAATACGATATTCAATGTTTGTAAAAATTTTACCCTAAAGGGGATAAAATTAGGCGATAAAAGTTTTTGTGTAATGACGTCGTCCAAAAAGCTTACGGCCCAGAAAATTAAAATATTAAGTGTAAAAAGTTATAGAGGTTTTGTTTATTTGGATCAATAAAAGTAGTTGAATACTAAGCTATATAAACTATTTTAAAGTACCTATAATTAAACTATATTAATCTATAATATTATAAATACGAAAGTAACTCTGTCTGTCTGTGTGTTACGCAATCACGCCCAAACTACTGAACCGATTTGGATGAGGATTTTGTACAGCGATAGATAAGTAGATATAAAGCTAGAGGCCTGAAACTTTTTTTTAAGCTTTTGATTGGATATAAATACGATTTTCAATGTTTGTAAAAATTTTACCCTAAAGGGGGCAAAAATAAGGAATGAAAGTTTTTGTGTAATGACGTCGGCAAAAAGGCTTACGGCCCAGAAAATAAAAATATTGAAGAAAAAAATTTTAAATGCTGCCGAAAGTCACTATTCCACGCGGACGAAGTCGCGGGCATAGCTAGTTAAAATATATTTATCCGAAATTACCAACCACAGTTTTAACATTTAAAATTTTTTTTTCAGGAAAATCTCCCCACTCCAGAACCTGCGGAGTCAAATGATGACGAACATATAGGCGGTGGTAAGTTAAGTTCATTAAGTTAAATACATACTTTTAGTTTATTTTTGATTACTCATCTTATTCATACGTTTCTTTTTCACTCTTTCATCATTAATGTTAATTATTATTTTATTGTATTCGAATTATTCACGTAACACTCAAAGCACTGTCCTCCCAGGCAATCGTGGGGCACACAATGATAGCAATGATAGAATAAAATTAAACAATACTACTTAATTTAATGATACAAAATTAAAATTAAATAAAGAAAACTAAATAAAAAGTTGACTTGGGACGACAGATAGACTATACAATTTTCCCTACCGTGTGTCCTCAAAATTAACCAAATTAACGATTAGCGTATTCTGAATCATCTCTAGCAGGGTTGGTAGTTCTGCCTTTTTTCTTATTTGTGTTACGTTGCTATCATTTCAAAAGAAGAGGTGTAGTGTAAACTTCTCTATAACTTATTCATATTTTTTCTAACGGCGAAGAAACTATTGTAATATAGGGATGAAATATTGGCAATTTCATATATGTTACCTATTTTGCAATTTTTTGTTTTTATTGATTTTGTAGTAGTGGTAGTGGTAGCAGCAGTAGAATTAATGTCAACGTGAAATGAATTATTTTGCTTTTAGTCAAGTTTTGGAACAGCTGAATTTACATTTTTTGATTACCTTTTATACTAATACATACTTTCAATTCACGTACAGCATATTATTAATATTCACGTAGGACAGAATAATGGTACGATTTCAAACACTAAATACATAGTATTATAGTAATATCAATTTTTGACTGAAATAAATGCAGTTTGATTTTTCGCATTCATACAATACTTAACCTTTGTACTTCATACAATAAATACTATTAAAAGAATATATTATCATTATTGCAATTTTTTTTTTTTGAAAAGTTTTCTGTTAAGATTTGCAACCCTGACCTGAGAGACTAAATAAGAAACTATGATAAACTATATTAGTATAATACAATATTAAAAATTCATTAAGTAGAATATTTTAAAATGCTTTTTTTTTTAATTTTTGTTCTGGACTTTTATTTTTGTTCCGATTTTTTTTATTAATTTAACAGCACCACCGTTTTGTTTCGTGTGTAATTCTGAAAGACGTGGACGTGGGCAATTTTTGTTTATTTCCGGGATCTGTTGTTTTAACAATTTGTCTTGTTTTCAATTCGTAAGCCAACCCTGCTAATATCGTGGTATAATTGGCTGTGCAGGATCAGCGAGTATGAAAGACACCGACAAACTGAAACTGATGTTGTTGGCATGGAACTACCACAACCAGGCTCAAGGTAAAACAATTTCATTGGTTTTATTAAATACCTACACTTACTTACTGTTCTCTTTCATCATTTTTTATTTTTTTGCATGTGGCATAAAAATGTTTTATTTAAGGAGGGGGGGATATTATATAATATGATACCAATTATATTTTATGAACCTTTCATTTTGTTATAAATTATCCTGTTCAAATTTGAATATTTATTTGTGACCGTTTTCTAAATTTATGAAAAGCTTTTGGAAATATGAGAATAAAATTTCGATTTTAATCTTCTCCCGGACTACAAATGAAACCCCGCCCGGACTCCCTCTAAACTAGTACAAATCCGGTGAAACCCGGACTGATGGCAATCCTTTAATCAAGGCAATTTAAAGAAAGTTTTAGCGTAATAAATACTTTGTAATGAGATAAGAAATGTTGCACCTATGCCCCCACAAATTTCCTGTTTCAAACTAAATGGTCTCTGGCACCCCCAAAATCATTAAACTGTGTAAAGGTTGGTCCGGTCTATTATATGCGAATGTTAAACGAATGAACGGGTAGCTTGGGAAATAAGAGCAGCAAAGTTAGACAAAACCGCAGAAAAGCAATTTACAACCGCAGTGGGTATGCGATAGGTATGAAGACATCCTAGTTTACGGCTACAGTTTATTTTGGTCTTCGCTCGTCTTGATTAACATCTCCGACTCTCTTTAGATTTCCGGCGGGATGGTATTTAGCCCTAATCAACGTTGAAAAAATGTAGACAGTAACTACAAAATACATTTAAACGTTAAGGCCATTAATCTATAAAAAGATATAGATTACAGAGTTAAGGGGGGCTAAAAATGAGACAGCACCAATTAATAAATAATAAAATTAATCATGATAAATTTCTTATTTGTTTAAACTTTGTGCTGTTTAATACTCAAATTAATTAAGTGGACAAAACGCCATACAACCTTTCCTGTTTGTACTTATGTTATTTCGATCATTAAAGTAACACTTTTATTACAGCTTTTCAATATTGATTTGATGATGTGTTAAATGGTCATAAAATTTAATTGTGCAATTTAATTTGCGGTTTTGTTTGTTTCTATTACGAATTTAGATTGAGGCGTAGGCATCAACTTTAAACGTATTAAATTCAAAAAGAAATAAATTTTAACTTTTTGCAAATATATTAGCCAACTCTAACCTAACCTAAGCTACTCTAATACAGTGGATTTTTTTATAAATTGCATATATCCAAATTAAAAATTGTTAGTTTCATTTTAGTCATTGTCAATTTTTTGTATATTTAGGACCTAGGAATGGGAGCAGTGACGTTCCTGACTTATCATCGTTGCCTGGAGGGGAAGATATGGCAGGTTTATGGGCACAATATCATTCAGCTTTAGGTTTAGCGAAGGGAAAAGCAACACCCCCTACGACGCGAGATCAATCTGTAAGTATATTTCTTACAACCCTTTGGTATAAACACTTGAGAAATTATATATCTTATTTCTGTAATTAAAACAAAAATGACTGCAGGGTGGTTAGGAAAGTAAAAATAATCGTGAAATTTTTATCTAACGTAAAGTATAGGAATTCTTCCAGTGAAAATGTTTTTTTAAAAAGATCATTCTTAAAGGTGATAATAAGAGAACTTCATTGTGAAACAATAATTACAGAGTTGACCAGCAGGAGGAAAATCGTTTTTCATATTGATTGTCGCTTAAAGAGGATGATAATGGATTTGTTATCTGGCCTTTTGTTTTCTGATGTGATATTCAAGTTCGAATATATGGGCGGAAAAATAAGCAGTGTACAAACGCGAGCATTGTGTTAAAATCGGTTTCCGCTGTAGGTTTTTCTAACAATGCAATAGTTGTTGACCTCCAACGATGCATTTTCAATTTAACGGACTTTGAAACTATTTGATTTTGCGTTAAATGGTCTGGTATTTGTGAGAAATTTCTTACATTATCATGATTGAATCCTACAAGTTTTAACACAGTTGGCGTATGTGCCTATACAATACCATAAACGTGTCTCTCTTTAATTTAAATCATCTTAAACACTTTTGTCTGATCGTTTGTATGAACGGGTTTAACTGAAAAAATATCAAAGCTATTGTCATGAATTTTTCACAGGTTATTTATAGCAATCGTGGGATAAATTCAGCCTTTGTTACATTGTCATATCTCAAACAACTCCAAAATTATAATGACGTTAGTAATACGAGCCAAAAATCACAAAATGTTTTATAAATTAACCTACAGGCAAAGCTTGAGCACTAACAAATTCTAAGAGCAATAAAATTCGCAAAAACACATAACAGTCCTTTATACCATAAGTGAAGGTCTCTTATTATGGGAGAATCCACATTACCCGAACTTCCTATTTATCTAGAACTACCAATTAGGTACACAAACTTTTCTTTATGCAAATTACGTGCCTACAAAAAGGTTGCGTCTCGTTAAAGAGTTCTTGTTTCGCAAATTGTACTTATTCACTTTCCTACGAAATAACATGTACTTAAGTGTATATCTGTACTTATGGTAGTATGTATGGACTTATGTGTGTATGTATGTATGTATGCATGTATGTGTACTTCAAGTTTAACCGTTTTTCCTTTTTCAGAGTCCAGTGAATGCCGAGACAGGGTCAGCCCATGACGAAACCAGTTCCAGTGGTAACAAAGAAGATGAGGACGACGATGATGACGAGAGCGATGACAAAATTGACACGCAAACCCATGATCCCGAACGGTTGAAAGCGTTTAATGTAAGTCATAATATTACTGTTGTATTCAAAACGTCATAAGTATTAAAAAATACTTTAAATGTTTTTCCTCGCTTTATTAATTTATAAATATAAAAGGAGGCAAAAGCCAAGATAAATACTATTTTAAAAAACTTTAGAACATCCTCCTTAATAATGGAATTAGAAATTGTTAATTAGAAAGTCTCATGAGCCATGAAATACGCAAGAACGGCGAGAGACAGACCACGGTTACGTAGGTAAGTTAACAACGGGGCGGAGTCACGTCTCTGCGCACCCAAAGGTCAAGTCTCATGAGATTCTGAAATACCTACAACAAAATTAAATATGATTACCATTACCTAGCCCTACTTTTTTAAATTTGTTTGTTGGAAACTGAACGCTTAAAACAATTTTAGAAAAATTAAAAATGTTTTAACTTTTAGCCCTGTATTCGCTTCTAATTTTATTCATAACTGGTAAAATTATGTGATCCTTCGTCATTTTGTATAACAAATTATCCAATTAAACGACAATTAATAAATTTGGACGTTGTCAACTTATGTACTTAATCCAATTATAATTTTGCGTACTCACTGTTTTAAATTGTGCTATTCAATACTTATGTTACTTAGGTTTATCTCTGGTAATTTTAAGTGAAATAATATACACATGTACAATATCGATTAAACCGCCTACCGCTATTGTTTAAGCACATATGCAATAATAAATACGTCAATCTGTTGTTGCATACAAAATTTACACGCATATACATATAGAAAGGGGACAAAAGCTGAATTGCGACATCCACAAAGGTTGGTACCTACTCATGTAATAAAAAAAAAAAAAATAAATGATTCACACACGCTTACGTATTTCCTTTCGGAGGACCACTCGTGAAAATAAAATCATATATTCAACTTCCTTCGAAGGTTTTATCCATCTGCTCTTTTGAATTATTTATTAAAAGTTGAGGTCACTATCAATATAAGAAATGCTACTGCAGGAAAAATTATATTTACCACGTGACCCCTCAAGGAAAAATCGCCACTAGATAGGGCACTAAAAAAATATACAAAGAAGTTTTGTAGAACTTCAAAAAGTTGCGAATTTTATTCCAGATGTTCGTGAGACTGTTCGTCGACGAAAATTTAGACAGAATGGTGCCAATAAGTAAACAACCAAAAGAAAAAATCCAGGCGATTATCGACTCTTGTACGAGACAGTTCCCTGAATTTGCCGAAAGGGCGAGGAAGCGGATAAGAACGTACCTGAAGTCCTGTAGAAGGAACAAACGCGCTCGAGATCCAAATTCAGGATGGGATTCGGTAAGTTTATTGTCGTCTATTAAATGTCCGTTTTTTTCGTTATTTCGTTAAAATAAGCGATAATTTTATTTCAGACCCGACCCACACCTGCCCACCTAACTTCTGTGCAAGCAGAACAAATTTTAGCTACAGCCTGTGAAAACGAAAGTCATAATGCCAAAAGAATGAGATTAGGATTAGAGCCAGTTAGTCAACCAATGCCTGTTTTACCAGGCACAACAGTAAGTGTTTCAGAATATCACCCTTTAAATATTATACGACTTATCGGGAGATTTATGCAGACAAATTATCTCAGTAGCCGAATAATGCTAGTAGGAAATACAATAAAGTTTACTTTTGGAATATAATTGCCTATAAATGCAAAAATATTGCAATATTTGCTTTGTCGACTTTAACTGCTGAGTCTCCTTAACAATTTATTGTCGTTGTTATCTTATAATTAATATACTTCAGTGTAACGCATATAAATCAGTTAAATTCTTCGATAATAATATCATCTAATTAAGGATTTAAAATTTACAACTTTACAATTTTTTCAATTCACTAACAATAAGATTTACTTCGCTTGCATTTACTTGTAGACCAGTGCTGAATCCTTCAAAAATAAAAAAAAGTGAACAAAATTATGGTAGGATGAAACCCATTGGAAAAGGAAGAGAATATAACAGAAATGAAAGGAAAAATAATTTACGGGCGATCTGAGGTCGGGAAGGGGAAGGGGGTGAGTTTTTAAGTATAAAAAGCGGTTTTCCTTGATTTCCGGAAAAATTACAAGTCTTATGGAAAAAAGTTAAATGACAAAGTTGTAGGTAATAAAATGATCTACAACTTTTGTATTTACATTTTTTTCACATAACCTCAAAATTTACCTATGTGAAAAATTCAAATAACCAACTTTTTAGTTTTTTATTTTTATCTTTTACAATTTTTATCACGAAATTTGGTGAAAACTTACCTATTTTTTTTTTAATTTGAAATATTTATTTTTTCACCTTGTTTTTACTTAATATCGAAAAAGCACCCTAATTTTCAATAGAAAATTCTCACGTCAAAATATCTGCTTTTTTAAAAAAGTTGTGGGCTTTTTCTTCTTTGAAATCTCTGCTTTCTGATGGTGTAAAAAAATATATACATTACAATGGTAAGTTTTCTCAGGAAGAGCAAAAAACGAAAAAAACTAATTTAATGTTTTTAAAAATATTATAATGAATAATGTAATCAGTATAAAGTATGTGAATTCAATAGTACGATTGACATGTATATTTATACATTATGAGATTTTCTATGACATAAATGTAATTAGAATTTAATAAATCGACTTTTTTACTGAAAAAAATAGCAGCGGTCACATTTTTTATATAAAATTCCCTTCGTTTTTTTGCATTTCCTGAGAAAACTTACCATAGCAATGTATATTTTTTTTCACACCATCAGAAAGTAGAGATATCAACGAAGAAAAAGCCCATCAACGTTTTTAAAAAAGCAGATATTTTGACGTGAGAATTTTCGATTGAAAATTAGGGTGCTTTTTCGATATTAAGTAAAAATAAGGTGAAAAAATTAATATTCCAAATAAAAAAAATTACAGCGTGTTTGGGACATAAATAGGTATGTTTTCCCCAAATTTCGTGAAAAAAAATGTTTTTTTGTAAAAGAAAAATAAAAAACTAAAAAGTTGGTTATTTGAATTTTTCACATAGATAGGTAAATTTTGAGGTTATGTGAAATGTGTGAATACAAAAGTTGTAGATCTTTTTTTTTCCTACAACTTTGCCATTTAACTTTTTTTCATAAGACTTGTAGTTTTTCCGGAAATCAAGGAAAACCGTTTTTTACCATTAAAAACACTCTGTTCCCCTTCCCGACCTCAGATCGCCCGTAAATTATTTTTCCTTTCATTTCTTTTATATTCTCTTCCTTTTCCAATCGGTTTCATCCTACTATAATTTTTTTTGGTTTCAAAAATTATCGACCCTGGTCTATTGTACTTATTTATATCTTTGTAAATTTTAATGTGATTATCCTTTTTGAACGGACTGTACTAGTTAACAAAATTTGCCGGTATGAATTTTTTTCGGTTGTTTAAGTTTAGTGGTGTAAAGGAAATATTTTTCTGGGTTCACTTTACGTTATTAAATTTTTCACTGTGATTAATTTTCGTTTCCAGACTACCGATACAAGTGCCCCAACCAGTAGAAGTTTAGATCTTCCCGCAGGAGGAACTCCCGTTAAATTAGAAATAGACTCAGCGTCTGGTGTATTTCCTTCATCAACTACACCTTCCTCTACGCCCAACTCTATTAGCAAGGGATTATCTCTTACACCAGATATTAAACCTACTTCACTCAGGTAATTTTTAAAAAATTCAAACAAGGATATTGCTCCGACCAGCTTCAAATGCACCGCAAGTTACTGTTTCAGATATAACATAAAAATAATTGCAATGGGGAAAAAAATAGTGATTTAAAAATACACATGTGATTATGAATAATTTCTGACGTCAGTATAATTTATAAAATAATATTTTTTGCCACCTTTTTAAAGACCTCTCCGTTGCTTCATATGCTGCATACAAAATAATTTGAAACACTTTATTCCAGCATGTCATGCGGGGGTGGAATTCCCGTCAATGGAATAGGGTTATCAAGTACACCTGGCGCAGCACCTACGGCTATGTACCGCCCCAATTTTTCTCAGGCATTTCAAAGAGCTGGCCCGTATCCTTTATTTCCAGGACAGCCGTTTACCACCGGGGCGCCACATTTAGCGAATGGTAGGTTTTTTTTACTTTGCCTAGAATAATATTTAGAAAAAACAATTTTTGTTTTGAACGTCTAATAGTTGTCGAAGACAACTAAAGTTGATTTACGAAATTTCCATAATTTACCAAAAAATTAATTTAAAATGTTCTTTGTAAAAACTTTACGTTTTACTCTGAAAATCTGTTTAATATCAAAGCATTTTCTGAGTTTAACCAAAACAAATAAACTCGAGATTTATCAATTCCATTTATGAAAAATTGTCTGCCATTTATTGACTAGATTTAATTCGAAAAGATACCAATAGCCAATAAATCAATAACTGTGATTAACTATGTTATAAATCTTAAGATTTTTAATAAATTATTTTTGTGTTTATCGAAGGGCCTACTGATTTGAGTATGAAGCAAAAACCTCTACTTAATCACAAATTAAGTGCAGCAGAAATGTCAGCGGTTCGCCAGCTGATAACAGGGTATCGCGAATCAGCAGCTTTCTTGCTTCGATCAGCGGACGAGTTGGAACAACTTCTACTTCAACAACAATAACATATTCTATAAATTTCGAATAAAAAAAAACAACAATTAAGTGTTTATGACTAATTTCTTTTAGATAAGGAACCAATTTAATTTTTAATTACTGTAATCAGTAAACGCGAAACACATTATTTCCTGTGGAAACGTTTAATGTCTTTTGATAGTCCACAAAATATGCAGATTTGTGTATAATATTTCTATACACTAAGCACCAAACGATTTACACCAAAGATTCTGTCTAATTTTTATTTATCAAATTTTTCGTTTCTCAAATCTTAAAAGACATTGGCAGAAAAACAACAGTTGGTGATTTTGAGTATGGTGCTGATTGTATATTATTGATGCAATTATTTTTTAGTTTCTCTTTTGAATTTAAATTATCTAGTCTATGTTATATTTAATTTAAATCGTTAATGCTACTCTTAAATATATTTTTGGAGGTTGAGCGATTGAAACACAAATTGGATTTGAAAAATTCACAAACTTTCATGTACAAAAGAAAAGAATGTTTCCTATAATATATATATTATCTACTGATGTAAGTAAACTTATAGCTGAAAAAAAAGTACAGGGAAATGTATTTAGACTACTGTTGAAATTTATAATGCAAAATTTTTATTAATTAATAACTAACTATACCAAAGAGAATTAATTGTAAATATGTCTTCTATTTGTGAGAAACCTTCTATATACAAGTGCAACTATAATTAGTCTTTAAATGTAGCTTTATTATTTTTTTTTTATTTACTTCATGTTAAGTTATTGTTCAGGTTAATTAAAAATGTAAACTCGATTTTTTTGCTATAAGCGCATTAAATTTTAGTCGAGTTTTTGGGTGATTTTCTAAAGTCGAATTATATTTCCTTTTTTAAGAAAGCTAGCTAGATATCGATCAAAACAAGGAGTTTACATTGATCTGAACAAATATTTCTGTGATTGTTACAGTAAATGTAAAGAAAATTGAAAATAAATTTAATTTTTTGTAAACGCTACTGGTAAATGTGTAAATTTAATACATTCCATTGTATTTCTCTCAGTGTATATAAACATTAAATTAAATTGTATTTTAATCTAAATCACTGCCACATTTTGTGTATGAATAAAATAATAGATAAAACATTATCGTATTATAATTAATTTTAATGAACGATATATAAACCATCACATGTTTTGAAAACTATATGAATTATTGATAAAAATTGGCCTTTACGTTTTTTCTATAGCATCATGAAAACTTCACAAATTATAAGAATAAAGATAATAAGTTAAAATGAATTAAACAATGTTTTAATGCCATTATAGATTTATGACTTTTAGTATCGCAGTAACGACCTGTTACCTACAAGATTTTAAAAATATTCTGTACAACTTTTTTTATCTACTCCCACGCCCACACCAAAACGAGTATGAATTATTGATGTATTAGAAAATTTCATACTTTCCTACATATTAATTGATATATTGCTCGTTAAGTCCTAAAAATTATTTTATCCCATGATAACGTAAAATGTTATTTAATTTATATATATATCATACGTATTTTTACATCCACATACGATTCTCTCTTCTATTTTGAAGTATCATCAACGAAAGTGGGAAAACGATTGAAAACTGGTGAGTACAAATCAGTGATAATCGTTATACAGGATGTCCGCAAAACGACATAGTAGTACAGGATAATTATCAATAAAAAACCTTTAAAAATAAAAAATATATGACCATATGAAATTTTTGTAAGAATGGCATTTTGTATTCTAGAGTTTATTCGATAACTTTACTAAAAACCCAACTAGATGATTCCTCTTTTTTTTTTACACATAAGTACTTTCATCAATTTTATGTTAATAAGTTGGAAAACTATCTACAGTTATTTTTATAACGAGGATAGAACAGATAAACGTGAAATCATAAGACAAATAATTACAGAAATTGTCAATTTTTGGGAAATCAAGCACGTTAAGCATATATTATTTGTTATCATTGTATTCTACAAAATAATTCTTATAATAATGAAAAATAAGATACTACTGCTATTGCCTACAACATATAAAATACATCACTTAAAAAACACTGGGCCATTACTGCGTTTGTTTATCCTTATTACCTATCGTTTGCTAATTTTTTAAATAAAAATTCGTTTTTGATTGACCGATATGGAACAAATTAAAATAAATATGTACATTCACATCCTATTAAATGTACTACTTAATTAATCAAAATATTTACGCGTAGGCGTTAAATTAATGAGCAGAATATAACTACTAGGTACAACTTTTCAGGTAACTTCTTCATAAAGTTGTACTTATTATGGTACAGACCACATTTTATTATTTTTATTTTGCTTTAACCGCTGACTTACATTACTATATATATGGTAAGTATTCTTAATGCATTTAAACCTGTCCGGCTTAATATAGGTAGTTAATTATAACTAGAACCAGAAATATTTAGCACATCTATTTATATGTTTACGCACTTCGAATATGAAATAATTATCGAGTAGGTAGTTGGTTTAGTTTTTGATACTCATTGACTTGCATAACTTTCAGAAAATATACAACAAACTTGCAATGTGCTAATAAAAAACTGTTACCATTACATACGTAACTATACGATTTGAAATATTGCAACTTGATTAAATTAATATATTATTTTACATTATTATTCGTCTGCCCGGTGGGCATCTATAAAATACAAATTATTTAGAAGCATTTGAGATGTGATTTTACAAAAGGATAATAAAAACTATAGTGGATAGAAAAAAAACTAATAACAGTTTTTAGATTTCAAAATGCTTCAATGTTTAATAAGGCTTACGTTTTGAAGCCTTTTTGAGGATAGCCTTGTCAAACTAACACAGACTCACAGTTCTTAATTTTTAGTTAATATAATGAGTTCGAGCCGAAATCAAACAGGAAATGTGGCATAAATCCAAATAGGTAATATTTCTGAATTGTACACGTCTTATACAAGGAAAAGAGAAATTTATCTAGCAGGTCTGATGTACATATTTGTTCATCAGAAGGTCATACTGAAAACGATATTCTCATTGCTTGTAAAGCTAACGTAGCGTCCAATGTTTCGTCGATTCCATTAACATCGAAAATATTGTATAAGGAAGACTACAAGATTAATAGTACAAAGTGGTTTTAAATAAAATTATAATTACTTTTTCAAATTGCATCTATCAGACGAACGTTTAGCCATTAATGCCTGATTTATGATTTATTTAAAATTCCCAGTTACTAAATATACTACTAAAAGGTGAATAATGTTATTAACCCACGCAGGATAATAAAATATTTTCCATTTTTGTAAGTTACCTCCAATAAAACGAATCCTTGGTAATATGTTGATTTGTTAATAGGATAATAAAACTTCATTTGGCAACAGCCGATACGTAGAAATGTGTTGTCCTTTGGAAAATTCTCTTGTATACATCTCGTTTAGGAAAATGGATAGCAGTTTGTACCAGAGCAATGTTAGGCAATAATTATTTATTTGACGTCAATTATCTACGTAGGGACAGAGAAGTGTGCCAGGATAAGTTCAAAAAGACGAGGTATGTCTATTTACAATTTTACACGAACAATTTCAAGCACTGCTTATTTTTATTTCACTACTAGTTGGGGTACCCGCCTTCGCTCAGGGAGCATGTATATATGAAAAAGGCTTCTTTTAGTCTACAATGATCCAGAACAGTCTATAAATCGAGATTGCTCTGGAATGTTCCACAATGATCTGGAATATTCCGGAATGTTGCCGAACATTCCACGACATTTGAGAATGTTCTGGAATGCTCTCTGATGTTTTGTATTGTTCTAAAATATTTTAAAGAGTAAAACTTTCAGTCTTTATATCTTCGTACGTACGTCCTCTAGGCAAAAACTGGAACATTCTTCATGGTTGGGGGATAAAGGGCTACCATACCATTTTACCCTTTGCACTTTTACAAATAACAAATATTAATGGAAGTGGTTTATTTGCTAACATATACGTGATTAATTTATTTTTAAACTGGATAATCGATAGGTAAAGTATAAATAATATAAATGACCTAATGTTTAAAAAAAAAAATGGCAATTCTACAAAACGTGAACATAAATTTTTGTGCATTTATTTTTTAAATGGCATAAAACACGTTTGCAAACAGGTAGTACGAATTAAATTGCAATTATAATTTATCACATAAAGGTCAATGTTGTAATATAGTACACGTACAGTAAATACCAATGAGATGTATGAGAATTGAATGATACTGAATTAAATTTTCCGAAGCTTAAAATAATTTAACAAATCAGAAGACTTTAATATTATTTTCGACATGCTGGTAAGTAAGTCTTTGGACTTTTGTATTTCTTTAAACCAGGCATGTCATATTGTGGGTCACATTATCTATTTTGTACTAAGTCGAGAACTGCATTTTCTTACTGTTTAAAAAGTTTAAAAAATTACGATTGTTAGAACGATTGTATTATGCATTTATTACATTAATTTTTTTGTTTTTAAATAAACTAAAAATATTTTATTGTATATTTTTTATGCTGAAACTATAAATATTTTAAGTTAAAAAATACTAAAATAAATGTAAAAAGAAAAATCATTGTTTATTATTATTATTTTTTGGAAGATGTGTGACATCGTTTGTTGCAATGCAACTCATTAATATTTGGGTTTGAGCAATATTTGAGCTGATGCAACCTTTTAAAATTGATGATATATGACCCGGTTAATCTTGACCTTTCTGAATGTTTTAAATTTTTTATTAAAGAAAATAAATAAGTGCTTTCGATTGAGTTTTTAAAATCAGAAAATCTTCGATCGAATTCCATTTCTAACAATTGAATTGGGCGTGCATAATTTGTAATTTACGTGATTTAAGCAATAGATATAGACAGCTTTCAAAGTGAGACAAGTTTTCTTTTTCGCCAAAATAATAATTTTTGTTTAAAAGCGTTAATATTATCAAATAGCGTTGTAACAACATGGTTTTTGCCTTGAATCTCAAGATTAAGTTGATTAAGATGACTTGTAATATCAACAGAAAAAGACAAGTCCTTTATCTATTATTCATCTTTTAATTCAGCACATTAATAATTTTTTGTTTCCAAGAAAATTATGATTTCATCCAGCAATTAAAGAAATTATTTTAAATAACAAATTCATATACTTTATCAAAAATGCCATGTCTGCTTTAAACGATAATAAATACAAACTGAAATAATATTCCAATTTTCCTTATGACTTGCGTTCGCCAATTAAAAAATCGTAAACCGCCACAGAATTAGCAAATACGAGATCAATAACGTGTAACAGTAATAAAACTAGTTATTCATTTCGTTGCAAATATTTTGGTCACTGACTACAATGTCTATAAAAATTAGACCCAAAAACAAAACCTTGCGAAATGCGCTCAAAAGTAATTTAGTTCTGAGATTTGCAAAACATTAGTCGGATGTTTAGCAATGAAAAAGACAGCAACAAATTAATACCTACACGTTTGCGGACAGTTTCCCAAGAAAATAATGAAATATACTTAGACCACGGTTGATAAATGTTTTAGTTCTCTATCGGAAAAGCGTGGAATTGTAGTTTTAACTGATGAATTTAAATGAGTTGGTTAAACGTTTTCATTTTCTGTCTTTGTCTAGTTACAAATGAAGGACGTAAGTTTCTCTTACAAGCAATGTTATGCATGAATAAAAAAAACGTACGCTCAATTGTTAAACGATGCAACGCCTACTTATATAGACAATTGCTTTTCAAAAAGAGTCATTATTGCCTGTGCCTATTCTCATAGTTTATTTGCAGCAGGCTGTTTAAGTTCGAAGTAAAAATTAAATTATAACTTGTTTGCATTTTCCCATTTCAACACAATGCCTTCGAATTACATTAGAAATCTCTAAATAAGATGTGTTGTAAGAAGACAAGTGTTACAATTTTCACACGAAAATGTGGTTTTGAAACACGAAAGCTCTCTCATTTACAAAGAGTACAAAAATATTTAAGTTATCTCGACCAACTAATTCAAAAATACATAAGGAGTCAAGTCAGGTGAAGATCTAAAAACCACTAAACTGCAGCATGCAAAGTTGTAGAAAAAGCAAAAATTACATATCAGACGTAACGTTTCTCTAATAAGTATTCAATTTATAAATCGTTTCATGTTTAGAAACAGATTAGGATTAACTTAAAAATTAATTGGACATCACGAAAAACTAATTTCATTTCTTTTTTTCCACGTACGAATTCCCAATTGGAACAGAGAAAAAGTAAATTATGAACTCATTATTTACGTTCAATGAACAATTAGAAACTGTTGTAGGCAAAGGAAAGTGATTTCGTAAATGTGCATGAGTTGTAAGATGTACGCAGCATATATTTAAGTAAAACTTCTGGTTTCCATTTTACATCTGGTCCAGATAAAAAATAAGAATTGTTTATTATATGTATTATTTCCTCAACCGCATATCCAACAGAATTTCTCTTAAAGGGCAGTTTCAATATCTAATATTTTAAATAATATGTTACAAATACCGATTATGTAATCAATACGATACAATTGATCAGATTTGATAATACAGAGACAAATTTTTGATTATTAAGTTATAATAATTAAACGTCAAGTTAGTAATTGTATTTAATAGATATGAACATAAAAATACTTTTGCTATATAGATAATTTTATTTCTATTGCAAACCATTTCATTGTACCTTTCTCTTGTTGCAAAATAGAGTCTGTTCAAGAGCATTTAGTTTTTATCTAATTAGCTCATCAGGTGTCCAAGTATAAATCAGACTTTTCAGGTGTTTTATGGACAACAAGACAATATTATCGTTTGTTAGGCTTCTGTACACACGTAGGTACCCAAATTTGATCGTGATAATTAAGAAGTTATTTCAAATTGGTAACAGCTACAAGTTTTTCGTAATTTCAACTAAAAAAAAATAATTTCTAAAACCACGATCTAAAATTTTTATGTACGGTGTTATTTGTTTGTAGCAACAGCAGTATTTTTTTTTTAAATCATCATAGTACCGTTAGTTACTGCTGCTAATTTTATTACTTACGTTAGATACCCAGAGCACGGCATAACGTCAAAATTTAATTTGAGAGAAGTCAAAACTGCAATTCACAGAGGCCGTGGAAAGAAATAGAAAAATTTAAAGTGGTCAGATTCCCAGAACTATTTTAGTTCGTACATTTGAAACTTATACCTACATGTATATGTATATGCAAAAGCCGGTTGAGTTAACAACAAAAAATAAAATCTTTGGCAGAAGAAACATAAAAAAGGATAGTGTGTACATTTTGCCCACTTTAACCTGTTATATAACAATTTCACCTTGCGAGCAGATGTTAAAATTATACTTTCACGGTCGAAAGCCGATGATGTCAAAGTAGAAAAAATGCAGTGGACGAAACTTGCAAGCAAATTACTTCCTGGACATTATATTTTCAAATAACAACCAAACTATACAAAAATTTGTACGGGTATAACGTAATGATTTTTTATAGATTACAAGTAAGTATCCTTTAAGAGAGATTTCTGTAGAAATGTGATACAAACGCCTTGTGCTTGCATGTAGCTGTCAATCAAATCTACAAGAGACTTATTCCGGGTTTGCAAACTTGTTTAAGCTTTAGAGGTACCGTAAACTGTTAAAAAATGATTCGAAAAAAGGTTTAATAAAAAATTGTCATTAATAATGAAATGCTAAAGGCATCACAATAGAAACCAGCTATTGCTATTCATAATTAAAATACGTTATACCGTAAATGCTTCTTCAAACTTGCGTTTATGTTTTAATGCGTATAGGTAATGGGTAACCCTCGAAACAATCAAAGATATTTTAATTGTCTCTAAAAATGATTATAATCTTCTATAGGATATGATGCTAATCTTGAATGTGAAAATCCTTCCGGATTTGGATTAATACACATACGGTGTGATGGAAGGAATTGTAGATTGTTGCATAGGTAGTGATTTAGATCAGGCACAGGGAAAGTAAATAACTGAAATGAAAATTCATTCGTTTGTTGAAGTGAAAGGTCGCCATAGAGATTCATAAGAGCACATGCTTTTAATCTAACTATAAGCTAATTAAAAAGAAATGTTTTACAAAAAGGGTTGTAGGTAGTTATATAAACTTTCTTTTATTGATGCATATTTCAAAATATGCCTTAATTATGCAACAGTTTAGATGACACTGGTTAACAAAAATAACTTTTTGTGACATGAATGTAGCAAGATGTTTTTTATGTAACACTCGCTAAAAAAGGCGAAAACTATATAGTATCTACCCCATTTTCATTGCAGAGACCATTTCTAATATTAGTCACTTACTGTATATAAATTTTTGGGAAAGAAATCGACATGAGGATTTGCATTTTGAGAGACATTTTACACCTTATTTCCATGCATTTGTCAGTAGACAAATTTCTAAGAAAATTTGCAACAACTGATTTGAAAGTGATAAAAACTTACAATCAGTGGCGTAACTACCCCCAAGCTCAGGGGGCCCCTCGGACTCTGACTGACAAACTATAAATTGTGTTAGAAATATCCACTAACTTATTTAAAAAAACCTATATGTATTAATTAATTTATCCAGTTATTCATTCGTAAACTCTACGTGTAGAACCAGGACGTGCCCTACTATGCACAATAAAGAACTAATAATAAAGTAGCTTTGCAACTTTAAAGTTTTTAAATGTAACTACATATTTATATTTAGAGTTGTATTGATAAAATTTTGATTTGTCGTAACCACGATTTGTCGTAAAACGTACCTATGGTCGGTCAAGAAAGTGGTGTTATTGGATTAAAAATCTCTACTTAATTAGGATTCCGTACCCAAAGGGTGATTAACGGGACCCTATTAACGTACCTCCGCTATCTGTGTATCTGTCACAGGACCGTATTTTTGAACGGTAGCAGGTAGATATTATCTTTTATTTTCATAAAATACTTTAAATTTGTTCATTCAAATAAGTTACAATTTGTATTTGGTTTTTTATTTTATTATGGAGTCGACTGTATTACGACGAATCTGGAGTTCGACGAATCTCAATTATGACAAATCTGAAGTACGTCGAATTCGGAACACGACGAATACGGAACAAACGATTTTAAATAGTTAAGTTGGGGCCCTATTTTATTTTTCGCCACAGGGCCTTTGGTTACCTAGCTGCGCCACTGCTCACAATTCAGTTTTTCATCTTTAGTTACGTTTTCCCCTTAGGTATTACATTACATTAACAAAATTATTCATTAATCCAGTTGGAGTTAAGTAGTAATCACTAGTAAAATTTTTTTAGTTCTAAAGAAATAACAGTAGGTACATAATTATTTGGTATCTACACCTTAGTTGAATTCCAAGAAGATAGGCCTATTTTTAAAATGCAACTTATGACTCGCCCATTTTCATAATGTTTCGCAAGTTTCTGTTTCTGAAGGAATCATCCTCACATGAACTCCACGAAGTTTAGGTAAAGATGAATATTCATTAGGTATCTACCGATGCCCACTGATATCGCCTTTAAACTAAGTTCAGATTAATCAATGAACTGGAGCCAACCATTTTTAATGATTTAAAAGAAATCGTTGGTAGTACATCAAATACCATTACTATACAAAGTAATGAGAGATTTTTTTGTCAATATTGAGAAAATTCCATCCAGTTAATGTGGATGCTGAAAATTCCGACTACGATTTTGATATCTACATTTAAATCTTGAACAAAGCCATTAAGTTAGCCCTGTGAAATCAGGCGGGGCACGTACATGTTAGAGGGTAACTATAGCTGTTTTCAGATTTCATTTCAGGATATCAAAACACATTGAAAACACCTACAGAATGTCATGTCATAAACCCTCTATATATCAGTGTAATTGGCGAGTATTAATTCCAACATTATAATAATTTTTTGTACTCGTTTTTGCTTATAAATTGTAAAAATCGTCTTGTTCAAAACAAGTTTTTAGGAGCTTTTTATCCAATACGTATGTGACTAACTTTTGTTCAATAAATAACTAGGTACTTAGTGTAAACAATATTAAAATAAAAAAAAAAGTCCTTTATAATACCCTGTCTTGTAAATAACAGATTAAGCAACCGAATAGTATTGTATCCACTACTATTAAGGCATATCTCCGCATTACTTGACATTGAAGACAAGGTTGTTTGATCGTAGTACCTACAATAAAGCAAAAAAATTCTTCCTTCCAATGTTACAATGAAACTTATTATGCTTTGGATTTAAAATGAACAGAACACACCTACTTTTTTTGTTCACCTATCATTATCGTTTCTTCATCTAGTTAACTTACGTATTCAAACAATTTTTTGCTTATTTAAATAGAAATAAATTAAATACGTGAGTTCTTATAAATACCGAAAACGGTTTTCTTTTACAGTATTTTCATCCAAAAAGTTGCTTCGATTTTAATACGAGCCGTCCAAATAAATTTATATGTAAATGGAAATTAACTGTACGCATGAACCTGTTGTCAACGGTACGAGGTAAATCCGCGTGATCTGAATTTTAATTGATCCTAATATTTTTCCAAGACATCTGGTCAGATCTATACACCTATCTTACTTGTCAGTACAGACCTAATTAGAATACTTATTTAAACGGCTGATGAACTCCAAAGCCAAGATTCAGAGAAGAGAAGTGTAGGAAGAGAGGATCGAGACCTCAAAACCTCCGAATCGTCTGCATAGGGCCACCTTGGTTCAGTTCAAAGACCTCTTTCTCTTAGCTCACACACAACTAATTTACACGTGATTTAAAATTTTAATGATCTTCCTTGATCGGTTTTTTTTTGCTGCTAAGCGTTTTCATTTCGATTAGAGACATGTTATGTAATTTCGATAGTGATATGAGGGATAATACATTAACTAACAACCAACTGGGACCCATTATTATTAAATACTTTGAATATTTTAAATACACGAAAAAGGCAATGGATTAAACATTTATTATTATAAGGAAATGTTCGTCTCAAAATCATAATGATAGAATAATTGTATTATTTATTATAAAATATATTGTTACGAGTACTTGCCAATTTAGTTGGTGTGAGCATAATTAACGAACATCTTCCCTGAATGCATAAGGAATATTCCCGGCCTTCCTGAAACATCTAGAAAACACCAGCAACGATCAATGGGAAAACAGTTGGATTACTAGATGGCTGTAGAATTCCCTAGAAAAAGGCTGAAAAGACTATATAAAGGCGAGACGCTCACACCGAGTTAGTTGACAGTGAACAGGTGATGTTTGGAAGCGAAGCGATCGATAGGCGAACAACAGGCGATAGAAGTCATAGTGTCTATGGTATAGCGAGTGTTTATAGTAGAGGCGAGCGGGAAAATAGACTTTTTAGTGAAATAAATTGTGTAAACTTGTTTATAACTGTAGTGTAGTCAAATTAACTTTAGAAATTAAATAAATTCGTTGTTTTGTTTTGTTAATTGTGTTTCCGTGACTGAACACGTCACAATATTAACTGATCTTGCCTGAGTTCCATTTGGAAAAGTAGAAACAGTCTTTTCAATTTGTTGCACCATATGAGCTTTATTAATAAACTGATAGAAAAGTATTTCTCAAATTATTTCTTTTAATAAATTCCCATGTTTACTGAATTTTGTCATTCACGTAATAATGACCTTAATCTGTTTTGTGAATTTACCTAATTAATCCCAAATACTTGTAAACTCCATCAGATCACTCTTAATCTGTTTTTTTTTTAAATACCTAAGTTAACTAAGTATTTCTTGTACCCACCCACTATTATGGAAACGACCAAATTACCACGGTCGATTAGTTTTTAAGAAATAACTGGCGATATTAACATGACTAATGCCAGTAATAGGTATGTACAAATTTTGAACGATCAAAGAAAAACCGTTAATTTCGTCACTTAAACAAATCGTTCAGTAAAAACCGCCTTCCTTTATAGTATCGTTAAATCAAATACAATAAATTTTATTAACCATTCAATAAATGGTATTTTTTATTCTACTTTCTCTTTGAAAATAAACAGAATACGAAATGACTAATTAAAGAATGAGTAACCATATTTACTTGCGGCATGATAAATTGGAGTAAATAAAGAAGACATTTGCGCAGCAATTAGAGTTAAGTAATTTACATTAATTAATTGGAACAAATATAGTTTTGCCTAATTTGGCTGTGGACAGAACTTGAAATAAAAGAAATTGAATTTAGGCTCGTCATTAAGTTCAATGAGAACTTTAATGTTAACATTATGTGTCGTATATTATTTCGTTGTAATTGGAAATTTGGTATATAAATAGCACTTATTAACAGTATTACTATTCTATGAACGATCAAAATTTTGATTTTTAAGCTTAATGTCGAGATATATATTTTTTATTGCTGTATATGCTACAATTTTTTATTAAAACACCTACATCATGGAATTCAACTTTTCCATCCGGATTAAAGCTTTAATTCTCCATTGGTTTACCGCTATGGCTCAGTAAGCTTGACGAATAAAGAAGTACACCATGAACTCCAAATTTTCCATTGCTGTAAAAGCTTCAACTTTCCATTGATTTATTAGAAGCTCAGTAAGCTTTACGAGAGAAGAAGTACATTAAGCTTCCTTGCAGTAAAAGCTCCCATTTTCCATCATGGAACTCAAGTTTTCCATTGCGATTAAAACTACAACTATCTATTGGTTTATCGCTGTAGTTCAGTAAACTTCACCAATAAAGAAGTACATTTTTTATCGCGGTAAAAACTTCAATTTTCCATTAGCTTATAGTTGAAGCTCCGTAAGTTTTATGAGCGAAGAAGGTCATCATAAAATTCAAGTTTTTTTGCAGTACCTAAATGCTGCCGTTTTCTGTTGGTTTACTACTAAGTTGAGTAAGCTTGAATGAAGAAGCACATAATGAAATTCAAAATTTCCATTGCCATAAAATTAAAAATTTTCCACTGGTTTACTACTAAATCTTAGTAATCCTGACGATTGAAGAATTATACGGTGAGATTTAATTTTTCCATTGCAGTAAAAGCTTCAGATTTCCTATGATGTATCTACATCATGGAACTCAAGTTTTCCATTCCGATTAAAGCTTTAATTTTCTATTGGTTTTCCACTGTAGCTCAGTAAGCATCACCAATAAAGAAGTACATCATGCAATTCAAGTTTTTCATCGCGGTAAAATCTGCAATTTTCCATTGGCTTATTATTGAAGCTCCGTAAGCTTAATGAGCGAAGAAGGTCATCATAAAATTTAAGTTTTTTTGCAGTAAATGCTGCCGTTTTCCATCGGTTTACTACTGTAGTTGAGTAAGGATGAGGAATAAAGAAGCACATAATGAAATTCAAAATTTCCATTGCCATAAAATTCAAAATTTTCCAATGGTTTACCACTAAATCTTAGTAATCCTGACGATTGAAGAATTATACGGTGAGATTTAATTTTTCCATTGCAGTAAAAGCTTCAGATTTCCTATGATGTATCTACATCATGGAACTCAAGTTTTCCATTCCGATTAAAGCTTTAATTTTCTATTGGTTTTCCACTGTAGCTCAGTAAGCATCACCAATAAAGAAGTACATCATGCAATTCAAGTTTTTCATCGCGGTAAAATCGGCAATTTTCCATTGGCTTATTATTGAAGCTCCGTAAGCTTAATGAGGAAGAAGGTCATCATAAAATTCAAGTTTTTTTGCAGTAAATGCTGCCGTTTTCCATCGGTTTACTACTGAAGTTGAGTAAGCTTGAGGAATAGAGAAGTACATAATGAAATTCAAAATTTCCATTGCCATAAAATTCAAAATTTTCCAATTATTTACCACTAAATCTTAGTAATCCTGACGATTGAAGAATTATACGGTGAGATTTAATTTTTCCATTGCAGTAAAAGCTTCAGATTTCCTATGATGTATCTACATCATGGAACTCAAGTTTTCCATTCCGATTAAAGCTTTAATTTTCTATTGGTTTTCCACTGTAGCTCAGTAAGCATCACCAATAAAGAATACATCATGCAATTCAAGTTTTTCATCGCGGTAAAATCTGCAATTTTCCATTGGCTTATTATTGAAGCTCCGTAAGCTTAATGAGCGAAGAAGGTCATCATAAAATTCAAGTTTTTTTGCAGTAAATGCTGCCGTTTTCCATCGGTTTACTACTGTAGTTGAGTAAGGATGAGGAATAAAGAAGCACATAATGAAATTCAAAATTTCCATTGCCATAAAATTCAAAATTTTCCAATGGTTTACCACTAAATCTTAGTAATCCTGACGATTGAAGAATTATACGGTGAGATTTAATTTTTCCATTGCAGTAAAAGCTTCAGATTTCCTATGATGTATCTACATCATGGAACTCAAGTTTTCCATTCCGATTAAAGCTTTAATTTTCTATTGGTTTTCCACTGTAGCTCAGTAAGCATCACCAATAAAGAAGTACATCATGCAATTCAAGTTTTTCATCGCGGTAAAATCGGCAATTTTCCATTGGCTTATTATTGAAGCTCCGTAAGCTTAATGAGCGAAGAAGGTCATCATAAAATTCAAGTTTTTTTGCAGTAAATGCTGCCGTTTTCCATCGGTTTACTACTGAAGTTGAGTAAGCTTGAGGAATAGAGAAGTACATAATGAAATTCAAAATTTCCATTGCCATAAAATTCAAAATTTTCCAATTATTTACCACTAAATCTTAGTAATCCTGACGATTGAAGAATTATACGGTGAGATTTAATTTTTCCATTGCAGTAAAAGCTTCAGATTTCCTATGATGTATCTACATCATGGAACTCAAGTTTTCCATTCCGATTAAAGCTTTAATTTTCTATTGGTTTTCCACTGTAGCTCAGTAAGCATCACCAATAAAGAAGTACATCATGCAATTCAAGTTTTTCATCGCGGTAAAATCGGCAATTTTCCATTGGCTTATTATTGAAGCTCCGTAAGCTTAATGAGGAAGAAGGTCATCATAAAATTCAAGTTTTTTTGCAGTAAATGCTGCCGTTTTCCATCGGTTTACTACTGAGTTGAGTAAGGTGAGGAATAAAGAAGCACATAATAAAATTCAAAATTTCCATTGCATAAAATTCAAAATTTTCCAATTTTACCACTAAATCTTAGTAATCCTGACGATTGAAGAATTATACGGTGAGATTTAATTTTTCCATTGCAGTAAAAGCTTCAGATTTCCTATGATGTATCTACATCATGGAACTCAAGTTTTCCATTCCGATTAAAGCTTTAATTTTCTATTGGTTTTCCACTGTAGCTCAGTAAGCATCACCAATAAAGAAATACATCATGCAATTCAAGTTTTTCATCGCGGTAAAATCTGCAATTTTCCATTGGCTTATTATTGAAGCTCCGTAAGCTTAATGAGGAAGAAGGTCATCATAAAATTCAAGTTTTTTTGCAGTAAATGCTGCCGTTTTCCATCGGTTTACTACTGAGTTGAGTAAGCTTGAGGAATAAAGAAGCACATAATGAAATTCAAAATTTCCATTGCCATAAAATTCAAAATTTTCCAATTATTTACCACTAAATCTTAGTAATCCTGACGATTGAAGAATTATACGGTGAGATTTAATTTTTCCATTGCAGTAAAAGCTTCAGATTTCCTATGATGTATCTACATCATGGAACTCAAGTTTTCCATTCCGATTAAAGCTTTAATTTTCTATTGGTTTTCCACTGTAGCTCAGTAAGCATCACCAATAAAGAAGTACATCATGCAATTCAAGTTTTTCATCGCGGTAAAATCTGCAATTTTCCATTGGCTTATTATTGAAGCTCCGTAAGCTTAATGAGCGAAGAAGGTCATCATAAAATTCAAGTTTTTTTGCAGTAAATGCTGCCGTTTTCCATCGGTTTACTACTGTAGTTGAGTAAGGATGAGGAATAAAGAAGCACATAATGAAATTCAAAATTTCCATTGCCATAAAATTCAAAATTTTCCAATGATTTACCACTAAATCTTAGTAATCCTGACGATTGAAGAATTATACGGTGAGATTTAATTTTTCCATTGCAGTAAAAGCTTCAGATTTCCTATGATGTATCTACATCATGGAACTCAAGTTTTCCATTCCGATTAAAGCTTTAATTTTCTATTGGTTTTCCACTGTAGCTCAGTAAGCATCACCAATAAAGAAATACATCATGCAATTCAAGTTTTTCATCGCGGTAAAATCTGCAATTTTCCATTGGCTTATTATTGAAGCTCCGTAAGCTTAATGAGCGAAGAAGGTCATCATAAAATTCAAGTTTTTTTTTGCAGTAAATGCTGCCGTTTTCTGTTGGTTTACTACCAAGTTGAGTAAGCTTGAGGAATAAAGCACATAATGAAATTCAAAATTTCCATTGCCATAAAATTCAAAATTTTCCAATTATTTACCACTAAATCTTAGTAATCCTGACGATTGAAGAATTATACGGTGAGATTTAATTTTTCCATTGCAGTAAAAGCTTCAGATTTCCTATGATGTATCTACATCATGGAACTCAAGTTTTCCATTCCGATTAAAGCTTTAATTTTCTATTGGTTTTCCACTGTAGCTCAGTAAGCATCACCAATAAAGAAGTACATCATGCAATTCAAGTTTTTCATCGCGGTAAAATCTGCAATTTTCCATTGGCTTATTATTGAAGCTCCGTAAGCTTAATGAGCGAAGAAGGTCATCATAAAATTCAAGTTTTTTTGCAGTAAATGCTGCCGTTTTCCATCGGTTTACTACTGTAGTTGAGTAAGGATGAGGAATAAAGAAGCACATAATAAAATTCAAAATTTCCATTGTCATAAAATTCAAAATTTTCCAATGGTTTACCACTAAATCTTAGTAATCCTGACGATTGAAGAATTATACGGTGAGATTTAATTTTTCCATTGCAGTAAAAGCTTCAGATTTCCTATGATGTATCTATATCATGGAACTTAAGTTTTCCATTCCGATTAAAGCTTTAATTTTCTATTGGTTTTCCACTGTAGCTCAGTAAGCATCACCAATAAAGAAGTACATCATGCAATTCAAGTTTTTCATCGCGGTAAAATCGGCAATTTTCCATTGGCTTATTATTGAAGCTCCGTAAGCTTAATGAGCGAAGAAGGTCATCATAAAATTCAAGTTTTTTTGCAGTAAATGCTGCCGTTTTCCATCGGTTTACTACTGAAGTTGAGTAAGCTTGAGGAATAGAGAAGTACATAATGAAATTCAAAATTTTCCATTGGTTTGCTATTGAAAGTCAGTGAGCTATACAAATTAAGAGGTAAATCAAGAAATTCAGATTTCACGGTGGTACATTCGCGTGCTTTTTCCGTTCCATTTAATAAACTGAGTTATCATCGTATCACATATTATGCGGTTGCGTTTTCGCATACGGTTTTGTGCCCGTCACCAGTGATCTGCATCGAAACGGGCATCAGGCAGTCAGATTAGTAGTCACAGTCACGACTCTTGGAAAACGGTCAGGAACGTTTTAGTAGTTGCGTGGTCGGCCGCAACGCGCGCGCTGTCTTTTTTGCACTTTTATCGCGGGCGGTGAGCTTGTGCGGCAAGTAAAATTCGCCCGCAGTTGCCGTCTACATGGCAAACAGTCCACACTGCGGCCGATCATTGAACTCGTGCCTTTCCTCTCTCGTGATGCTCCCTCTTTAGTTCCCGACACAAGTTATCAGTATATTCAGTCGTTGTGTTCACCATTTACATGCCGACTCGTGGTCGTCGTTTTCTTCTTCTGCATCTTTAAATATATTGCTTCGCGTTTTTCGTCCTCTGCGGTTTTTCCGATACCGGACCGGACCGTCTCAGTTTGGGTTACTAGCCTGACTAACTGCTGAAGTCTCTCCTGTTTGTTTATGGTGAAAGTGAACAGTGAATTCAAATATTAAGGAATTTTATGCCGATTCGACCGATCAACCATGGGTGAGTTTAGATCTCTTTATGTCGTTACACTATTCTGCATAACAAGGAACATATACCATAGCAAACTGTTAACCTATCAACCAAAGCATTTTAACGTCGCTGTACCATTACTGAGGATCAGGACAAGATCCTATTAAAACGGTCAATAGTATAAGAATCTACAGTTTATAGTTGTAACGTATCCTGCTGCAAACAAGTTTTAAGGTAATTATATAGTCTACCAATATATTCTGGTTAACTAGGATATTTATTAATTTCTAAGGATCTACCAAAGCTTATTTACGTTATATAAAATTCAGGATCAGAACAATATCTTTATAGAATAATCAGCTATATAAAAATCCATAGTTCATGGTTCTTAGTTAAAAGGTACCCTGGTAGAACTAAGTTTTTGTTTTCTCCATCAACACATTTAGATTAACAGGGATCAAGGGCAATCAGTGGTATCACCAAGAAATTCCTTTAAATGGTCGACTGATGTTCTTCAGCGAAATTTTCATTCAAAGCTTTATGTATACTGACTTCTCTTTTCTATTTAGTTTGAATCCTTTGCGAATTTTCTCTCTTTCCCGGATCTTTTTGGTTTATTATCGTTTCTCCAAGTGTTAAGATAGAAATCTGCACATTGTTAATAATGGAATCGCAAAACCTAGATATAATCTTTCTTATGAGATCTTCTAGAGGTTATTACCAATGATGACGGGCAAGAATCCACTTTTGGCAAGGACGACTCTAGGCTAGCGAGATGTTAATTAATTACCTACCAGTTTGACTCATTCGGTACTTTGCAGTGAACAAAGACAAATATTAGAACGAAACTATTGTCTAACTTGACTCATAAAATCGTAATATTTAATCATCATAATATCCCAATTTTAATAATTAAATTTGCGTCTAAATTATTTTACCAATAATTAAAGTTACCCCTAATACAAAAATTAGTGAACACATCTTTCTGTCGCATTTAGAACCAGTTACTTGTGCCATTTTTGTTCGAGGATAGAAGGTCGAAATTGTTCAGTAATTGTAGTTTACCTTATATCTATATTTTGCTGACTTGTGAAACCGCCATGATTACATCTAGAATTGTAAATTTTTTGACTGACTGAATTACCTACCTCTAAAAAGTTTTTAAAGAGGTAGTTTTTTACAAAGATATCCACCGTAAATTTTAACTTTAATATCCGACATGCCCATTTACACAAACGGTTTTTGTCGGCTCGAAATTAATGACATTTTCATAATTTTGTAATTGTTGTACGCTTAGATTAGCAATAACATGACCAAAATTGTGTTACGAGAGTGGCCTTTGAAAGACCTAAATTCTATTCGTGGCAAACTTGATTACGCTCGCGTCGTCGTGTAATCTACAATTCGTCTCGCAGTTTTTTACTCTGTGCAACCGCTTGCCGGAATCATTAGGAGAAGATAAAAATATGTTACACATTAAGATCATCAGGTTAGTGTTTTTAACTGTAATCTGCCACACAACGTAATATTTTCAACTTTAATGCGATCATAAAGCTGACTCGGAAAAACGTAGGCTGAAAGTTATACTTGTTGCGTACCATTCAGCCAATCCACATAAAAGAAAATTAATCTGAACCCGTTTTTAGGAGCTCAATTCCACGTTCTGTATTTATAACTTACTAAAAGCTTCACTCTGTGTTGATTGGAAATCTACACAAGACAGATGTTACTTCCAATAAGCAGGGAACATACGGAGCGATTTATTTAATTAATTCTTTTATGATCATATACTTCGTCTTCAATTACATGTAATCAATCTTTCATGCTTATTGATACTTTATTTTGGTAAATAATCTTGTGGTCAATAATTTAAAGGGGCAAATCCTGCAATCAACTCTACACAAATGTTTTTACTCTCTAAGTCCTTCTTTCCCAAGGTTATTTTTGTGAGGATCATAGGGAGGAGTTAAATCTGGGCTGTATGGAGAGTGTCAATATTAAATCCCAGAGATATGAAGCCAATATAGAATTTTCTGATATCATGAATACAAGAATAGCTTTTCAAATTGGGCAACACTATCCTTTTTACCATCAATAATGATTGCCCATGCACTACCATAACTTTAAATGCAATTGGTTGGGCGATAATTGTTCCTAAAAAAGTGGAGAAGAAAAACCAAAATTTTTTATTTAAATATGTTCGTCTTCGGACATTATGAGTAGAGGTGTTGCAATTCTGACAAGAATGATGTAATCGTGAAGTAAACCGAGATGAAAATGGAGTCTAGATGGAAATCCACCCCTTTTGTTCTGTGATCCATCAAAACAAAAGTTATATAAAAAACTCATACTGATTTTGGAGAACAATTTATACGGATAGAAAGATAAAAAAGATGCTTTTATAACCATCCTTATGTGTTTAAAATTACACCATATGAAAGAAAAATATTGAAAAACCGAAGCAAATTAAAGATAAAAAATTACATACCTACCATGTTTGTTACATACGCCAATGTATGTTCTTTTTCTGAAGGTCATACATGACAAAAAGGTCTTTGCGATATTCTTACATCACGACATCGTTTACTTAATTATTTGCTAATACAAAGTCTTAGACAAACCGCCAATGCAAATAAGTGTAAATGAGTTTTTTCTATTATCAAATGCATCTAACCGATTAAAAGCAAAATTTCATGGGTTTGTTTTATTAGACATATCGTTGACAGACTCTTGTTACTAGCAAACAGAGCATGTAATCATTTTAATGTAAAAAAGTCATTATTTTATGGTGAAACGAGTTCAGTTAGAAGATTTGCATGTTAATCGCTAAATACAGCCAGTGTTTATACGGTTGGTAACAAGTGGGCACATAAAGGGATTACGAAAAACAGAGCTGCTGCATAAATGGTAGGTACTAAAGTCTAACGACATCGCAAGATTTTGATGTAAAAAAATAAGTAATGAAAACTAATGCTGAAGATAGCAGAAAAGATAATTCAATGAAGTCAAATATTTATTACAAATTAATAAAACACTGCGCTTATGGTTGGAATAACAGTCTAAAAGAAAAGTTTTTGGAATATTTCTAATAAAGGAAATACCAGAAATAAATTCCATACATAATCTAAATTTACCAAAAATTTAACGAGGTGATCAATATTATCAGTCGATATTTCCAATATTCATCATGGCTTGTATCATGTTCTTAATTGCATGCACCCATGATAATTACAGACATTACAAGCATTTTAATGTCTACACACACTCTACACAGTTATTGCCTTGACATTAATTTTGGCAAAAATTGATGCATCCATCGTGATGGGTTTCCTTTAAAGCATCACAAACATTTAAAATTAAAGTCTAATTTGGAAAAAGATTCATTAAATATAATTGTATCGGAATTATCTAATGATGACTACAGCATTTGTGTGATTTCAGAAGGGATCAAAACCTATTTATTAACAATGTTTATCTTTATTGTTTCTATTTGTTATTTCGATTAAATATATATATAAAGGTAACGTTGCCTCGTAGAATTTCAAATTAAATTATATTTCAGCAGGATTAATATTTTCTATTGTAGCTAGTAGGCAAGGTATTATGGAGAACCTGCTCTCAGAAATCATACTTTAGCGCTTTGTTAGCGTACCTTAATACAAACGTATATCATAGTATGACATTCGAAGAAGAAGAAGAAGAAAAAAGAGCATACCAACACGACGGGGGTTTGTAATGGAAGAGAACATGCGCTGCCGCTGTTAACGATCGATGTGGATCGTTGCAATCACTTCATTAAGTCATACGAAAGCATATTAAATTAGATCTTTGTTCTTCCTTGCGTTGTAGAACAACAGTGTTTAATCAGGCGTGGAATGAAATTTGATGGCCGCGGTTCCTAAATAATAATTAATGATTGAAAAAACAATAATTGGAATTATATAGTTGTTGCTATCCATAAGAGATTACTATAATCTGAACCGTTATTGATTTTCTACACTTAACTGTATGTAAGGAATTTCGCCCGTTAAATTTCATTAAAATCGTTCGTTAATATTTCTCGAAGCGCTCGCGAAATTGGGTTATGTAACATCAACAACAAATTACTGACCTACAAAAGGGAACACAACATTCTTAAAATACCTAACACTCGATTATAACGTACAAGAAGGATATGCAAAAATTAGTTCGTTTTTTTTATTTTTGAAAAGTAAAATTGCATAAATTATACACAATGCGAAAATTACGTTAATTGTGTGAACACACATACGTATATGAGGATACTATATCAAGATGATCATTTTCGCACCTTGTACATAATAGAAAATTTGTTACATGGTGCAATGACAGCTGAATGAATTATATAGTGAATAGAAAGGAACGACTGCACTATGGAGAAAATTAAAAATCCACAGAATTTGTTTTGTTGCAAGGTTAATGTGGCACATGAAGGTGTACCTAATACTATTTCAGTCATTGTAATTTCATTAGTGTAGGTATGTACTAAAAATACAAAATACTAGTTAAACCCACTCTAGGTACTCTATCTAATCTACTTATAAAATTCAAAAAGGTTAACGGTTAAAAATTCTGTAATTTTTTAAATTTATTTTTATATCCGTTTAGTTTGTAGCGTTTTGTAACAAACTGCTAATTGGTAGTCTCGGCTTTAGTAGTTTCGTTCTACCTTAAGTCATTTCGCTTTTTTCCGTAAATTACTTCAAGGCCGCGAAATGAATAGTTCATAAGACTTGTATGTTAAAAATGTTACCTCTGTGTATATTGTAAAAGTTACTTTTCTTCTTAACGAATGGCCAGGTCTACCATATATGCGACATTCTTAAGAAATTTGTGGTCAGCTGACGTAAATGAACTCGTAAAAACAAGGTGTAATAGATGAGCCGTAAGAAAACCCATCTAAGGACGATGTTTTAATAGAATGTACATGTAATTAAATGGTAGGTAAGTTGGTTGACTCCCAAATTGTATTAATTTTGAAATTCATTTTTTAATCTCCAAAGTACTTTTAGAATGAATAATTAAAAAAACATTTTTTTTTCTAAATTTGATCAAAAATTTTAACCTAAAAATTTATCTCCCTGTAATACACAACAAGCTAATTCAAAGGGGCTGTGTTAACAATTATTATTTTATTGATAAAAGTAATAGACCGGTGCTGAAGCCTTTAAAAAGTAAAATTAAGGTGAAAAAATTAATATTTCAAGTCAAAAAAATTACACCGTGTTTGGGACATAAATAGGTAAGTTTTCACCAAATTTCGTGAAAAGAAAAATTTTTTTGTAAAAGATAAACAAAAACCAAAAACTTGGTTATTTAAATTTTTCACATAAATTTTGAGGTTATGTGAAAAAAGTGTAAATACAAAAGTTATAGATCTTTTTATTACCTGCACTTTACCAGTTAAATTTTTTCCATAAGACTTGTAGTTTTTCCGGAAATCAAGGAAAAACCTTTTTTTACCTTTAGAAACTCATCCCTTTCCCCTTCCCGACCTCAGATCGCCCGTAAATTACTTTTCCTTTAATTTCTTTTATATTGTCTTCCTTTTCCAATCGGTTTCATCCTACTATAACTTTTTTTGGTTTCAAAACTTATCCACCCTAGTCTATAATAGATAGATGGAAATATTTTCTATGACAGTTTAAGGAGTATAAGAAAGTCAACAACAGCAAGATCTGAGCGTTGTTTGTCGTATGCTCGTGGCTATTCCCCAATAAGAATATTCTGTATCCAAATTTGTAATGTGGCTGTACAATTCAAAATAGGTTATAAAAAAATGTAGATCACCTTCGGTAGAAACCAGATAACTATTTGCAGCCCAAGATACCTAGTTCAAACTACTATTTAACCATGTGTACAGCCTTGCTTAATCGGCACTAGAATAGTAATTATGACTAGGCAGCTATTTATTCATTGCTACCGGTTATTTTTTTAGGTGGAATACCTTCACGTATTCCAGTCGTAAAAGTAGTGCTTACTGCTTACCACTTACAGTTCATTTGAAATACTTTTGAATATTCGATGTTAAAGTACGAATCGAAATTCGTTTGAAGAAATTAAACGGACGTGCAGTTCGTGGAACAATACTTTCACATTGTTATTAGTTAGTCATTCATTCGCTTTATTTTTTTCCATTTCTCGCATGCTTTTGCAATGGGTGTAAATATCTTAAAAGAAAGCTAAAATAAAACAATTTTGTTGTACGAGTATATTTAAAATCTTGTGAAATAAGGATTCATGACAAAAATGACCATCACTCGTGTTTAGACTGGTTTGTCCTTACCTTAGAAAGGTCTACAACAACATTGTAAACCAAGTATTTACCCAAATAGGAAAAATTGCTCTAAAAGTTAATGAAAAATGAATAAGGAATATTTAAGAATAATTTTGTCGTCACAAACCGTCATAACTTTTGAACGTTGCGATTGGTCGTGAGGCGTACACTATGTCCGTTTTTTTGAATGTTTACATAAAACATTGGAATGCGTTTAAAAGTACGATTCATTAATAAACTTTCGAAACGATTTCTTTGGAAAATAATACCGAGAAACAAAATAACAAATTACATATGTTTACGAAACGATGTGTATTCCAGTCAATGTCACTTCGTTAATGTGATGGTAATTCCATTGATCACTGTAATTTTTGATCGAATGAAAAAATAATTCTACGTAATTGTTAGTTAACGGGAAAATACGAGGTGCATATTACTGTTAAATTCCTTTGGTAAAAACGTTCATAGGAAGATACCTAATTTTATGTATTTTCCAATTTTACAATCAAATACTCTTCCAGTAGCATCATATAAACAACCTTCACAAAATTTGTAGATGTTTGTCTGTTTTCCATTACTACATCTTTAAATATCCCTTTTTCATAATCGTATTAATTAATTAAAATTATGGTCAACTGAATTGTTGATATATATTTTTTTTTTCGTAAAAAAATCAAATAATCTAAGATAATCTATTCTGGGCATCATTAATTTGTTGCTTTAGAACCTTACCCATAATAATACAGTTTCACTCACCACAGGGCCTTATAATATAAAGATTTCTACTTTCACTTAATTTTTAATTTCTGTGGTACAAGACGGTACAAATCTCATCACAACAAAAAAGTACCTGCCACATACATATGGTACTTTTTTTCCATTAAAACAAGTACAACTTAATTCGGTATTTAATTACTCTAACGTGACGACAAATTATTATTCCATAAAGGAAAAGTTGAAAGATGGTTCGTGCTGATTATGTGTATTTCAGTTATTCGAAACACGCTAATTATTTTTCTAAATATTACATACGTAGAACTATTCAAACAGTTTAAAGTGTATCTAACTTTTCTATTTCACGAATGTGTACCTACACTTCCGGTTGTGTACTAATGGAAAAAACAAGTTGACAATTAGAAAGTCAAACTGAACCATAGTGGAAATGCAAAACAACATTCGGTTTATAACTAGAGCTTATTTAGGCACAGACAATATATTGGTGCACATAAAAACAAATTAATGTTAAACTCTTTTGTTGTGTCAATTTTATCATAAAAATTAACCGGATACATTAACCTTTCGGTAGAGTTCAGTAAAACTTTTTAACTGACCATGGAATTGAAACTTTGCTCATAGAATCCCTTCTACACTTTTCGGCCTAGGTATTATCTCGAAGAACAAATTTTAATTGAAATTATTTTTTTGTGCAGACACAATAATTAAATGGTTTAAGTAGACAATTTTATGTTACAATACATAAAATTTCTTGCAATGTTTCTTTTTCATTACTGAACATGGAAAGCTTTTTAATAAAGAACATTGCTTAGGCGGTTATGCTTCATAAAAGAGCTGTGCAACATAAACAATAATCTCATAAAAGCACACAACGAAACACGTGTACAACCACACAACACAGTATGCTAATTAGGCGTAAAAATTAATAACCGGTGCAGAGCAACTTTCATGGACATGCAATATTTCACACTGATCGATTTCGAAAAAACAATATTTATTCTTTCGTTCTTTTTTTCGTCAAACGCATACATCTGCCTACGTATTTACTTTGCCGCATTATTTACTTTCATTACAGGTAATGACCTGAAACGATTGAAGGTGGAACGTGCTGAATATACCTACATATTATTTATGTATCGGTTCGCCGTCTTATAATTGTATTTTACTGGACTTTTGCGAAAAAGGAAAGTTAAACCCACCATCATAATTAGTTTGCCAGACAATGAATTATTAATTTTGCTCAGAAAGACGTGTGGTAGGTAGGTAGGTTTGTTAAAAAAATAAACGAACGATCAAAGAATTAAGAAGGCTTAACCGCCATAGGTATAGAAATTATCGTGGGAAATTTTCACTGATCGTTACCGTATTTTTGCGATGTTTATTTAACCAATGCCATATACGTAGTAAACGTAACGTTTATTCTACGAAAGTTATGTATAAGTAATTACATTCGCTTTCTATTACATTTTATTTATTACTGCACTTGTTAATAGCTTCACCATACAATATTATTCTAATGTATTCTTAACTCTCACCCGATTTATGATGCTGCTTCCATTTTTGTAATAACACAACATATCATGTGCTTGCATTCGCCTTGTAAATATCGTAAAACAAATCTTAACACTAATTTGTGTCCAAGGGTCTCTAATAAAGATTCGTAATGTCCTATCCATCCACCAGAAGCTTTTATTAACAATAAAAGAACTGACTTTTTTAGTTTCATGCAAAATACTAAAAACATTGCATACTGTAGTTTTAATTAGTATTTTATGTTGGCATAGGTAATTACCAGTTTAAATAAAGAAAACAAAATGTTCGGTGACCGGTTTCGTATTTTGCACTCGCCACCATCAGCCGTAGGTCAAAGTAATATTTATTTCTTTTTAATAGTAACCTGAAAGTTGTATAATAAACGATGTATTAATAATACACCAACTGAAGTAATTTCTTCAAGTGATTTATGTTTTTCGGAGGTTACATTATTGTCAGTACGTTAAAAAGCGGTCTCGAAAAGCCTCATGTCCTTCATACAAACATTAACATTTACGAAAACACATCATAATGTGCTGCTGCTGCTGCTGAGTTTCTACGTATAAATACCCCGACATATAGTGCGGTCTTATATGCATACGTTTACGGAGAGAGTATAAATACTTACATACTTACGTACGTAACGTATAGGTACGTACGTGCATGTTATTTATCATGCAGTGTACGTGATTGAGTTACAAAGTTATGGCTCTGCAAAATAGAAAATTGCCGTGCTTTCTGGGTAATGTTCATAATTCAGTGACATCAGAAACGTTCCAGTTATGTCCTGCGACACAAATAATAATTGTCGCACACACGACATATCGCGAATAATGAAACCGAACAATTTCACCGACACAACGAAGAAAAAGGTCAATCAAATGGAATCTCAGACAGATGGAATATTTATAACTGCGTGCATGTCTTTTATTTTCTTATTAACAATAAAAATTGTCATGGTTTTAACAAGATCCGAATGCGAAATTATTATCGTTAGGTAAATGGTACTTGATGAGGATCCAAGAGAAAATTGAGATAAAAAAGAATGAAATATAATAAATATTCACCAAAATTTCAAGGGCTCAAAATAAACTTATCGTCCTCTTCAGCCTCCTTTTAGGAAACGTGGAATGTGTGGATTGTGGAAAGGGAGAGATGGAAAAAAATTTTAGGTAATATAATGTTTAAATATGGCAAAATACTTTATACACACACCGGCAAATTTAAAGGGACAAGAAAGTCAAATATATAAACACACCTGACTGATTCAGTAACTCATCAACGCCTAAGCTAAACCATTAGGCTTAGATGGATGAAATTTTGCACAGAGGTGTATAAGAGAGAATATTTTAAAATTCAACTCTTAAAAGGATAAAATCGGGTTACTACTATCTCTTGCCTACATTTGTCAACCTATTTTATTAATTCTTTTATTTACTTAGTAGCTATTGACAAGCTCTAGTGTTTTCAATAAAAAAATTGGGAAAATTAGTTTGCTATACATAAATAAATAAAAGTAAAACTGATCTTTTATGGTCACATTTCTACTGTTATTCTGTTTAAAACCAGTATTTCATTTGAATCATACCATCTTTGACTTGTTTTTTTTTTTAATTAACAGATACAAAATTTGTAAAGCCCATTCCAATTACTTCATCTAACTTGGGTTTAAGAGATTATCTGTAAAATATTAATAATATGTGTAAAATGTGAAGACTGAATAAAATTTTGTATCTGTTCCCTTAAATATTCCGGTGTGTTTATTATTAACTGGAAAATATTTACAGGAAAAGTTGACCAGGATGCAATTCTAATGAAATACCTACATACATATAAAACAAAGTCGGGTTAGTTATATCATTTAAAACTCAATAAAGACTAGATCGACTTTAATGATCTTTGATTTGCTGGATTCCTCTCCGGCCCGAATAGCAGAACAACAATAAAAATATCGGTAAAATCCAAAGAATTCATTTTTAAAGAATTGTCACATCACAGATTATTTGTAAGTTCCATAAATGGATGGCGATGTAAATCAATTTAACGACACAACCCTTCGGAAGCCCGGGCAACGCCGGGAATTGCAGCTAGTCTTCTAATATATAAAATTCTCGTGTCACACTGTCAGTTACCATATTCCTCCGAAACGGCTGTACCGATTTTTATGAAATTTTATATGCATATTCAGTAGGTCTGAGAATCGTCTACTATCTATTTTTCATACCCCTAAGTGATAAGGGTTGTCCACTCCTAATTTTTTTTTAGTTTTTGGACAAAATTTTATTTTTTATTTTTTATGATTTGACATTACAAAATACATATAACACTTAATTTTCACCCTTCCACAACCAACCCCCATTTTTTAATAGCGATATTAGTACTGTAATAATCTTCAACTCTCAGTGGTCGATAACTGATCAATTATTATCAATCGATTAGTCATCCCCGCCAGGCGTCTACTGATGTCACTACTCACCCAGCAAACAGCACGGAGTGGGGATGAGAATGAAGCAGTTTTTTTTAGAATGTTACAGGGAGTTAAAATATGTTCTAAGAAGTAAAAGAATATTTTATCATAACATTTCAGAATGATTTGGCAATGTTCAAGAATGTTCCAGAATCTTGAAGATCATTCAAGAATGTTTCAGAATGTTAAAAAAGTTAGAGAATGTTTTAAATCATTATGGGATGTTTTTGATAGTTCTAAATTCGCGAATATTTTAGAATGTTCCATCAAACGTGTAATATATTCCTCTTACCCGGGCAACGCCGGGTATTGCTGCTAGTATTTTATAAAAATAAAATACGTGTCGATGAAAATTTTGTAGCATTGAGTATTTATTTGAAATACTCTCCCAAGTGGTTCCTGTGATAAGTCATTACGTATTTAGGAAAACCTCCGAGTATTAAAACACAAAAATTTTAGCAAGCTTAAAAGCTTTAAACTAATATTTAAGGTAACTGTAAAAGTTCTAATAACATAATTTTGACGAAGGCAACAACGAGTACGACAATCTCCTCCTAAAGTGTTTTAAAGTTATTTAATAAAACCGAATATCAATCTGCCAGTTTTACAATTTAGTACACACTGCAATACACTCACTTCTCTAGTTTATAAATTCTTTTGATGATGTCAAACATATGATATAATACGATATGTACATCTAAAAGTATATAAGTGTCTTGAATGTCCGTAATTGTTCATCATCACAACACTTCCATTCCATTTTAGCATCATTATAAAAAAAAATTTTTGAAATTGGTGACAGGATAACGTTACTCGTCTCAATAAGCATTGTTACATACTAGTAATTAAAAAAAAAGCGATGATTCGTTTTGTATAGCGACATTTGGCGTAGTGGATACCAGCAACAAAAGTTCCATACACTACGTTATATTTACTGTTAAACAAGTTAAATTCAGTATGGGTACATCGTCGTGAAGCTGGCTGGTTGGTTTTGTATGCATGTATATAAAGGTATACGTTTCAGATCTGTGCTGTAACTAATTTGAATAGGTGAATAACCCATCACAAACGTATCCTTTTCAAACGTAGATTTCTATGAAAATGGTAAGGCTCGCGGCTATAATGATAATCTTTCTCTATACAATAACTGAATAACCCAATGGCGTCTTGGGTATTAAGTCACAGGAGCACACACCCACTAGTATCATCTCGAAAAATACAACAACAATTTTATACAAGTCTTCTCTCGTTAAAATTAATTGAACTAATAACAATTTCTGTAAAAATGAACTATACTCCATAAAATTTAATTCTAAACTCTATCAATAAATCAATCAAAAACATTGGACTCAAATTAACTTTCAGTTTAATTCGGTTACACAGCATTACTTTTGTATTTCTTATTCACTGAAACAATTAATGGACAGATTGTTCCTATCGTCGTTAGATTAATCCATACACAAGCAATCTAAAATTTTATAAAGTATTAAAAATATTCATAGCAAGTTTTTTGTTGTATAGTTTTTTTTAATACAAAAATATTATTATAGTTAGTGTTAAAAAGTCTCCTGATTTTTGATGAAACGATAATTTTATCTGTATAAGAATGAAAATAACGTTATAATACTATTATTGTTTTCTAGTGTTGGTATTCATTGTGTACACCCATGTGAGTTACCCACGAGCCGCCACTGTAATAATATAACTAGTTAACTACCTAGTAAGTGAATACTGACTCGTTGCCGGGTTGGTAATTTAAATGTTAATACAAGTACCCATGAATGTTGTTAACACTGTAAATCTTTAATTTCAATACCACATTTGGTTAAGAAATAATGAGAAAATTTAAATTTTACATCTTTACAGTTAGTTATCTATTACCTATATAGATAAGAAGATGCATTAGTTTATAAATAATAATAAGATAACGGAAACAATGACATTATTTTTAAAATTTAAATGGAATATTTAGTTCAATGCAAGGATGTTGAAGTTGAAGCACGACTGATTCGAGAAAACGATAAGGTTAACAGCTTATTTTTCTTGTAAAAGTTTGCCTTTCTTAAGAACCATTAATAATGTAAAAACAATTGTTGTAACCTTGTTTACGCGGGAGGATTTTCGCTTGATTTTCTCAGAAATCGATGGCTTTGAAGTTTCAACAAATAGTGAAAGTTATTTCAAAAATATTCATTCGTTACCTAAACTCTGGGCTTTCCGGAGCCTTTAGAAGTTTCTGATCCAACAAAAAAACTGTATATAGGTTTCTACATGCTGAAATATCTTTATGGTTATAGTTAAGGTAATTCACGAGTAAGAATCCAAAATTATATTATTGGATATACATTAAGCATACGTATGTTTTTATGTAGTAAACATTGTTAATTAATCATTACCTTCTTGTTTTTCAATTCGTAGGTCTCATTAACATTGCATTGCTCATAATTAGGACTAAAAGTTTTAGAGCAGAATATTCCTACTCGATACCCTTAGTTGGTTTCTTATTTCGCGTCGTATTTTCGTTATAATAAGCCATACAGTTGCAGTTGAGTCGTAACTGTGGGTTGTTGTTTCTAGTAACTTCAATATCAACTAATACAATATTAATAAAAAATCGAATGAACTGACACACGGTCGTCCACCCACATTTAGACAAAAACAGGACAAGGTTCTTATCAATTTTTCGACAAGGAAAATATTAATGAGAAAATTGAATCAAATAGCCGAAAATACATCATTATTGTAATTAATATCTAATGTATAAAGTGGCCGATAACTGATCAATTATTATTAATCGATTAGTTATCCCCGCCAGGTGTCTACTGATGTCACTACTCACCCAGCAAACAGCACGGAGTGGGGACGAGAATGAAGCAGATTTTTTTAAAATATTACAGGGAGTTCTAATATGTTCTAAGAAGTAAAATAATGTTTTATTATAACATTTCAGAATAATTTGGCAATGTTCAAGAATGTTCCAGAATGTTGAAGATCATTGAAGAGTTTTTCAGAATGTTAAAAAAGGTTAGAGAATGTTTTGAATCATTATGGGATGTTCTGGATATTTCTAAAATCCGGAATATTCTAGAATGTTCCATCAAACGTGTAATTTATTCTTACCCGGGCAACGCCGGGTATTGCTGCTAGTATTTTATAAATGTTTGTGGTAGTTTGAATACTTCAAAATCACGTATCAGATTTTATATTACGATCATCAACATTCTGGCCCTCAATTTTATTTGATAATTAACTACCAATTAAAAAACCTTATGATACAAACGCACATATGAAAAACTTTTTGGCACAAGTCAAATCCTACAAAACAATTTTCAATGTCCGTTAAACAAATATAGTGTTTTAAGGGGGAAAATGTTTTTGTGCAATAGCAATCATAAACTGGCGTAAATAAACTTTACAATTAACTATACTATAAGTATATTGTTTAATATCCGGTGGGTTATTAGGTATTTGTGAATATTAAAACATGGTTAGTTTGTTATGCAACGTTTTAGGTACCCATGTACGTTGTACATTTCCCATGAAAATTGCTTCATGTTCTCGTTTTGCCCAGATGGTTTTATATTTGTTTTCAACTCGTGTGCAACACATGGTTGTTTTTGATGAAAATCTCGCAAGGTTCCGTGCTTTTTGAAAGACGTCCTTACAACTGACTACTCCACTATTCAAACAATTCTTTCGCAGGAGCAAAATTTATTAAATATTACGGTCTTTCACAATTTATGTTATTATCATTCGTAACATTCAAACAATTTAATCTGTAAGAAAATTTATACTTAGGTACAAGGTTGCAGCCTGCCAAGTTTCAATTTTTTTGGCCAAAATAAACAATTAAATAATAAATGCATTAAAAAATTGAGGACCACCTCAGGCTAGGTAGGTACCTAAAGTAGTAGTTTTGCCTTAATATGTGTGATGTGAACCCATAATTCTACTCATTACTACATGGTTATTAGTAGGTAATTATTATGAAACGTGACAGACATGCCCGAACAACAACACCTCTAATGTTGATTGTTATCGTTTAAAGAATCGATCATCTACTCTTTGTCTCTATCAGAAGCTGCCTACACCTCTTTTAATACGATTACGTTTTTAACAAAACTATTACTTGGGTTAGATATCATTAATAGTTTGTTATAAAAAAAAATTAATTAACATGAAATATTAAAAAGAAAACGTGCTCGGGCGCCACTTTGTCAAACAAAGAAAAGAATAAATGAAACGACAAATTTCTTGGGCACCGGGTAGTGCATCGGTGGTTCCTGTAGAATCCTGAGAGTCAAGAGAGCTCGAAGCTCTCTTAAAAAAAACAAAAAAAACTTGAAGAGTATATTAACAAAAAAGGTACATTAAAAGAAAACTTACAAAGACAACACAAGCCCAACCAAAATATAACGCACCCTGCGCCAACGTAGGGACTTCAGCTGGTTTCCGGGTCTTGAAGGGGACTTTTCAAAAACGTATGAGACCAGGCAATAGATAAAAGGACTGTAAACCAACCTTATTAGTTTTATACCAGAGCCGCCTGCAGGTGTTGATCGGCTCGTATCAATTTGGTTTGGATATGATTATATAATATGTCTCTTAGCCTGGTTGACCTTTCCTCTAGGAATCTTCACCCCGACCCGTAATCCCAGCTTCAGAGTCCGTCTGGAGCCTAAACTAAGATGGATGGATGGGCTGACAAATAACAGGAACAAAGATGTACAAAAATATTACCTAAAAGTGAATAAATTAATTAAAATATTATAATTTTGTCGAAAATGAAGATGTCTAAAAATTAAAAGGTAGGAAAAGGAAGTATATAGGTGAGTCCACGTCGAGATCAAACAAACCAAGATTCATCTAAGTACTCACAAGATACCACAAGAACAAAAAAATTATTTGAAAAATGAAATTACTGAGAACAAAGGGGTGAAAAGCTAAATTAATAATTTACAAAATAGCCACAAAGGCCCAAAAGATTAAGAAGAAAAAATAAGATTTACAAAATGCCTCGTGGCAACAAAAAAAAATTGACAAAATAGTTAAAATTAATTAAAAAAAACAATTTAAAAGAGTGCTTCGAGAAGTTATGAAAAATTAAAGAAAAAATTAACGAAATACTTAATTTGAATAAATTTACGTAATATATTAATAAGGTGAGAAGTTCACACAAGTAGAAGCACAAAACACGAACAGAAACACACACCCACACGTCACGTCAGTGTCAAGGATCGAGGAAAAAGACCTCGAGCACCGACCGGAAAATTTCATCGATCCCTCCATCGATCGCCTAGTCCTGCGCGAAGGTTGTTAGCCTTGATGATAAGACGGAAGGTCGATCAACATTAAGAAATAATCAACAAAACTGAACCAAGACAAACACAAACTGAATCGAAATAAATAAAACTTCAGTAACGGGATTTTTCATAGAAAAAAACGTTACACGTTATTGTAATTATTATGCAAATAGTTGTTAGTGAAACGTTTAGTATAAAGAAGGTCAAGTTGGTCGTGAGCACAAAGTCCTTCGTTTTTCCTAGAAACATTTCCACATGTCCACCGAAGCAATGCGTTAGGTACCTATCTGTATCTCGTTGTTCATTTTGGTATCGTAAAAATCTTGTTGTAGAATAATTTAAGATGAGAGAAAAAACAATAAATGACAACGGCAACAGTTGTGAAAAGGAATTTTCGATGACATAAAAATAATAACAAAAAACTAATATTGAAATAAATTGTGATGCCACAGTAGCTTTAAAATCGAAGATCTGAAGAACAACAACACAAACATGTTCGATACCTTCCTATATTGAATTTAATGACCAATAATCCACCAATAGGTACTTAAAATTTAATTAGAAATATATATTTTATTTAATTAGCCGAGGCCATAAAAGTACCATTGAAACCGTTAACTCGTCTGGCATTTCTCATAACTTTTCAGTTCCAGATTTCGCTGCCTCAGCTTCCTTACTTAAGCCGAACTGTTCAGGTGTCTGTTTTTTATACTTCTGTAATTTTTTTATGTCGCATTTATTTCAAACCGATAAAATCGAGTGGACATACATTCACGACCATCCAACGGCAATAAATTAGCCAAATAATTATATAAGAATATCGTTCTGTTCGGTCATTCTTTACAAAAATGGTTTCGAATTTATCGTTTTCGATAGAAGTTATTAGAGGTAGGTGTGCTTATTGACATAATTCATCAGTTCAAAGACTTTTCTGAATAAATATTAGAAAGGTTTGTTGAGTTCCCACCTGGCCGAATGAATATTCATTATAGTATTTGAAAAAAAAACCGTTAAACTTCTAATAGATTCTAAACCTAAAATGATATATTGCTTGCGAGTAAATAAAACAGATTTTACAATTTGCACGTCCTTCAGCAAACCAGACTTTTTTTCGACAATAGACGACGCGACGTAACGGTATAATATTCGCAGATATAGACGTGGCCAATATTCAAACATCAAATTTTAAAGAGCCGCCGCCTCGTATGCCACATCGCGACCACTATTTACACAGCGGAATCCTGAAACTTTTGCAATGTTTGGAGAGGTAACGTCATACCTCATTACATTTTTTTTTGCTTTTTCGAAAATTCATGGCTGTATTCTACTGGGCTTAAGCAAACAGGGAAGGATACTTCACAATCACACAACGAACGAGCTCATTGTCCAGAAAATAAATATGTACCTAATCAGTTAAACGAAAAAAGTAAATAGGTAAAAATTCTGAAACGACTCTTTTAGTTACTGTAGACTGGACTGGACTGGACAGAACAAATTCTGGGGAAATCCCGGAAATATTGAACGTCTGTCAGCACGAAACGAAATGCCCATTTTATAAACTAGGCTGAGGCATGAGTTACTTCAATAATGCCCACCAGAAATCTCCTGATGATGGTTATAAAATTTAAATTCAAATGTATTCAATGCGTGCACAGTACATTACTATTAGGTACATTCCTTTGTTTTTTCTTTCACGATCCATAAAACAATGGCTAATGATCGCTTGCATGATCCCATAAAAGTAAAATTAGGTCATTCATCGGCCGTTTTACTAATTGAGCTCTTAATAACGGCCAGCTGTTTGTATAACTTTGTATTCATTTGTAGTAAGTACCTAACCACTAGCTACATAAATTATAAAAGTGCAACAGTAGAACACGTATCGTATCGTGAAAAAAAAACTGAAGAAAGTTATCAAAGATCCAACACCGATATGCCGATACATATACATACATACCTGTATGTTATATTACGTTATAACGGGCAAATGTGTTCGGTTCTAATTGATATAGACTGCACCGTTACACAGTCCGTACAGTCCGCAAAGAAACGTTTCAATGGTGATACCAATACCAAAAGCAATACCAGTTCGCTTTCTTGTAATATTTTTCTTTTGCTCACATCTTTCTAAATATAAACACTCTACTTCGTAAAAACCGGAGAACTCAATTCAATTCAAAGAAACGAAGAACAAAATGTAGTGGCACAGGACTAATTTACTCTGAGTAAAATAGTTTTGACACTAAATACGACTATTTTGCAAATGCTCTACACAATTAGGGATAACGTGTGAATTCGGATTTTTGTGACGTTATTAACTTAAACGTTCCAAATAATATTCGTATTCTATGACAAGAAATTACTTCATTGCTTCTGACAATATTTAAGAATTATTTTTATGGAACTTACTTTAAAATTATAGACATTTTTGTTGATATATATATAATATAATGTTCCACCCCCTTTGCCAATTTTAGAAAGTATGTGTTGCCCAGTGATTTATATTAAACTGATTTCTCTTCAAGTTTACCCAACAATCCTTTAAAAGAGTAAATTCTTCTGGAAATTACCTCAAATAATAGATAATTTTTAAAAAGTTGTAACGACTCCAGACGAAAAATTACCTTGAGGATATTGCTATTTGGTTACTACGTTTTCTTTCTTTTTACATTATGGTTAATTGTCATTGAATTTAAAGTGATTGATTAATCACCTGCTGTAAACAAAAAAAATTACATTCTCTAATACAGTATGATGACGAAATTAAAATAAATAAAATACTAAATATTAAAGAGTTATTTGTATGTAGGTACCTAGCTACAAATTTTATTAGTCGTTATTCCCCAAAATAATTATTCAAATTATTTATAATTGCATTTACATAAAAGTAATGTATGTTCGACCTCGCTTTTCATCTGAATTTTCCAATATTAGAACTGCTGTACTTTTAAGAATAACAAGTGTATCTTTTTGGTCAATCTTATATTATACAGGGTTTTTCAAGTTGATGGGCTATTAGAAGTATATGAATTAGTAGAAGGAATTAAATTCTGAAACTTAGGCTCATTTGGCTATTGTTTATGCCGCTTCTTTTAAAAATATTTTCAAGTTCGATTTACATCCGGTTATACCGGAAGTCGATACCAACTTTGTTATTTTAAATGGAATGGTATATTTTTTACGCTGAATTCGAATAAAACGTGTAATTCTAAGGTAAGTTTGATAACCAACTTGTACACCTATGATGATCGGTTTCTGAGTTAATTTAATTTATAGAAAAAAAAATCGCTACTGCAACTCAAATTATAAAAAATCATAACTTCCACAAAATACGACTTAGAGCGTTGAAATTTTTACTAGTAATAGCTGAATATTAGTGCTAACGCCTTGACAAAATTGAATTAAATAATTTATACAGGGCGTTCAAAATAAAATTCTAAAATTGAAAAACTTCAAACACGAATTACCTCGTTTTTTCAAATGGCACCTACTATTTTTTATTTTTTCAATCGATTCCTTCTTTTATCCTCTTTCGATCTATATGGATACTTCCTATTTTATTTGAAAATTTTGGAATAATTTTGAATTATTACATAAAATAGGAAGTATCCATGTAGATCGAAAGAGAATAAAAAAAGGAATCGATTGAAAAAATAAAAAATAGTAAGTGCCATTTGAAAAAACGAGGTAATTCGTGTTTGAAGTTTTTCAATTTTAGAATTTTATTTTGAACGCCCTGTATAAATTATTTAATTCAATTTTGTCAAGGCGTTAGCACTAATATTCAGCTATTACTAGTAAAAATTTCAACGCTCTAAGTCGTATTTTGTGGAAGTTATGATTTTTATAATTTGAGTTGCAGTAGCGATTTTTTTTCTATAAATTAAATTAACTCAGAAACCGATCATCATAGGTGTACAAATTGGTTATCAAACTTACCTTAGAATTACACGTTTTATTCGAATTCAGCGTAAAAAATATACCATTCCATTTAAAATAACAAAGTTGGTATCGACTTCCGGTATAACCGGATGTAAATCGAACTTGAAAATATTTTTAAAAGAAGCGGCATAAACAATAGCCAAATGAGCCTAAGTTTCAGAATTTAATTCCTTCTACTAATTCATATACTTCTAATAGCCCATCAACTTGAAAACCCCTGTATATATACACGAATTTACCTTCGTTTATTTACTTGATGAAAAATTGCGATAAATAAATTTAATTCGGTCGCCTTTAAACTTAATTAGGGTTGGGCTAGGTTAAGCATGTATCCGGATCATTTATACAGACAGATTGAGCCTACAATCTTCTTATGGGTAACAACCAAATGTTCGAACACTCGAGTTTTGTAAACATTTGTTGTCATTCTGTAGGTATCTGAAATAAGATCATTGCACAAAATATTTCTATTTTACCTGATATGTAGTTGTATGTACTGGGAACACTTTATTGTGGATTTGAATTAAATTAAGGAAATGCACATTAAAAAAAAAAATATTTGTTAGATTAAGAACAATTTATAAAACAACAAACTACATTCAATACAATATTTCGACCTTTCTTAGTTTTATTTCTATCAATAGTTACGTACTTTTACTTATCAAAACGTCATATAAATTGTTTGATCAGAATTTTCCAATGAACAAATTAAGGCGATTTATTTAAATGTGACGGTTGCTTTTTTTGGGAAATTTTTTAAGACTATTGAAAATATGCAAGAACTCCAGAACTATAGATATATGTTTGTCTCAGAACTTTTTTTTTAATTCGGGTGCCAAATTCAGACGAGTGGGATGATTGTATGAACCTTTACATACCACAACCTAATCCATATAATTAATAATTCTGTGTAAAGAAACGTGAAAATAATTTAAAAATAAATATTTTCATGTAACGTAACAAGAAATTAATAATTCTTATGAAAAAAAAAATAATAAAGGCCGCTTCTACGCCTTCGTAGAAATCCATCATAAATGATTATTTTTGTAGAAATGATCTTGGTTATATCCTCGTTAAACGCTAATGAGTATCTTTCAGGAAAAGAAAATGTGTTGACAAAACAGTAGCCGCTTATTATATCGGTGCTTCCCATGTTTGTTCGTTTTTCAACGTAGATGAGGAGAGTGTCGTTAACGCCTTCCGCAAGACCGGATATTTTTCCGATGTCGTGCGAAAAGGTGGAACACTTATCGCCCGACCGCTGCTACAAACAAGGCGCTGCTTCCATTCATTATTGGCCATATTATATAACGCTAAATCACGTAGTGGAATTTTAAGTCCGCCTGTTCCGTTATAGTTCACTACAAAGTACTAACCAGAAAACGAATGGCAACAAAGGTCGCAGGAATTGTGGGCTTATAGTTCATCCGGCAGAACCGTAATCGACGATTCTCTACCAGAAAATGTTTTTGCCTCTTTTCCATGGTACACTTATTATAGTAGCTTTTCTGTTTGTACTCCTTACAGTTATCCAAAAAGAATTACTTAATCAAATATTAAAGCAATACAAAAATATTTAATGAAGGAGACATCAAATCCTTATTCTATTGCTTCAGTATATTCCACTCTTCATTTTATTTTAATTTTTCCATTCGTCAAATTCTCTGTACGGTCCTGTCTTTGTTCTCGATTGGTAAGTAAGTTACCATGTTCAACTTCCTTTGGTTGCTTCCGCTTACTTTGGACTAAAACTCGAATCTCAAGACAATCCGCAGGCTTGTCACCGTATCGTTTTATCATTTATGGTCATACACCGCTAGACAGAACCAGGCGTGTTCAGACTCCAACGCAATAAATAAAACAATTCAATGTTGCCAAACAAAAGCAACTTTTTTGCAAGAATATGCTTTCGTCTCTTTTACCCATTGAAATACACAATGATGGAGTAGAATTCCACTGCGATACAGGCATAACCACTTGTGGGAAATTTTTGCAGTCGAGGTCCTGGTTTGTGTCATGCTTACTTCCTTTTATCTTGACGTGAGTTTCAGAAAAATGATAAGAGCGTCATATTTATTCTGTTTAAAAACATTTACATCTTGGCATATCCACGTTTTTCTGAAGAGTGGCTACCATGACTAATCTTGTGAATATAAATTACAAGAAACGTATTCTGGCTCGTATGCAATTCACATTGAAAATGTCATTTTTGCCCCACCTATCTCGTGGGTACGTGCATACGAATAATGCAAGGATGTACATTAGCGGATTCGTCGAAATATCCTGGCGCCTGTTAATGCATGACGCCACCACTACCCATTTGCAAATAGGAAAATCGCGCTGAACGAACTGTACTTTAATCTTGTTATGAGCAACCGATGCGATGTAGATCCAGCTGTCCCTGTTGCCGTTTCAAGAATCTTAAAGGCCAGCTGGGTTCGCGTGAAGTATGCCACAAGTTCAATCGCTCTGTTTACGCTAACTCCTCTTACAACATACAGGTAAGCACTTGGGTACAAAATGGACATTTCTATGTGAACGTATTTCACAGTAAAAGTCGAATTCCACGCGAAACTCGCTCTCCTTAAAACGCTTTTGCTATTTTTAGATAATAATTAAAGTCGCCAAATGACGACCTTCAAGAGAAAAATCGCTATTTATCGATTCTAGAACTTGAATGCGGTAATTTTATGCAAACGTAAAAACTTTAATACTTTTTATACCTGTGCATATTTTAGCAGTATGGAACTAGCAACGTAAAATTACTTGCAAACAAACTCCCAGTCAATACCCTATTAAGAGCTTACTTAAAGGTTGAAAACAACTATAACATTAAAACTGCTAGGGCATAAAATGAGTCTTGACTTCTTTTTAACTGTGAGCGTTTACCACGTTTATCATATCGCGAAAAGAATAACAAAAGTTGCGATGTACAGTAACGTATTATAAGTCCATTAAACTTGCAGTTATCAGGGCTTGAAGTCTAAAACTGACTGCCACGCTTATTGCCTTGTAAAATACATAATTAATATGGATATGTCTACAACTCTCCGCATACATAGCTTGGAGCTTATCATCACAAGGTTATTCACCTTCCAGTAGGTACAAGCGATATCTACCTTTGTTCCGTAAAATTTAAAAGACCTTTACACGGACTCAAAAGAAGAGAGTTTACAAATAATTTCATATTCGAGAAACCCATGGGTGCCATTAAATTGTGTCTTTAAGGGAGAATAACAGGAGTGAACTAACTCACCAATAATCTACAGAATTGGGCGATTTTTGTCAATTAAGATTTTTGATGCATTGAAATACAAAAAGACCTCAAACTATTTAATCTCAAAAAATTATTTACCAACCACATCTGTATTTCTGACTAAGAAAGCCAAATGAGTTAAAAATTAGCTCGAGTAGTACACTGTACCCCCATTTGCTTCAATTTCCTGCCGGTGCCTAACGTAATATTTATCCGCAATGTTCCATTATTCATTCTATTACAATTACCTCCTAAAATCAATTAAAACCTAACGTCGAGTTAACAAATAAACAAACAAAAAGTGTTATGTGTGTAACTGTGTGTCTGGCAATTGTGTTAACGATTGAATTATTTCTCGGTTCTCATTGTTTAAACAAGTAAGTAACTGTACCGGAATCATAGACAGATTACCTACAGTAAAACATTTTCTTTCCAGTTTGCAACATTGGAATTGCCAATGTACGGAGCGGAGCTACTTATCTATTTCCGCAAACGGAAGTTACATTAACCAAATTAAGCTTTAATTTATAGCCGCTGAGCCGAATCTTTTGTACTTATCTAGAAACTTTTACGATTTTTTAATAGAATAAGAAAGTACAAAAGGATGTCGGCTATTAGTTTTCAACTGCACTTCATTGTTTTACAACCGTTCACCTCTTGTGTGATTTATTAAATAGAAATAGTATCAGATAGAAGCAGAACACTACAAATTTAAGGAATTCGACTGAAGTTATTGTCGGTATATCGCCATATATTGACATTTACTGCGAACCCTAGTATTAACAAATATACATATAATGAAATATAAATAAATGTGATACTCAATTTTTTTAATCAATGATTTCAGTAATATTGCCTCTGACAGCATTACTGTGATAATAGTTTGAGGATAACTGAAGTATGTTACAAAAGTATTAGACATAACATTCGTTATCAAGACATCTAATAAATACAGCATCTATTGTTGTTGTTGTTGCATTTCTGGTAGTAGGTTCTCTTGGATTGTTGTTAATTTGCAATTGACATTATTTTTGGAGGAACGTAATTAATGGCATTGATTCATCTTTAGCAAAATTTACATTGAAATCTCCGGCTAAAATCAATGGTAGTTTATCTTTATTGGTTTTAAAAATTATTGAACCTCTGTGACTGCACGGAAATAATTTCTCATGTAAAAATGAAATATCATTAATTTTTTTATTAGGTCAAATGTACACAACAAATTAATTCACTTCCAACTTCTACTTTTTTTACAATACCAAACGACACCGTCGAACCGAGTGGGAAGACAATCGCACAGACCCTTGCACATGGCGAGGCGTCGCTACGACATGACTCGCCACGCTCGCCACGCCAACAATCCGATTTACCCGCGGCTATAGATGTTTCACATCAAAAAATATAAACACGGATAACAACATATATCTAACAACAATAATTAATAAGTGGGAGAAACGAAAGTTGTCTTATATCTAAGTAAAATTATTGGATACAGTTTTAAGGGAAATTTTTCAGGGTAACAAATTTTCGTTTCATAAATTTGAAGGATTTCCTGGAACACTCTGTATTCAATTTAAGAAGTTAATTAATTCATTATTCACTTAAAGCCGTTGAATGTGGGGGTTTTCCACCATTTAACCGAATTCCACTTGAATAATTAGATACTAAATTGTACCTAGAAATTTTGGGTTAAAATTACTATGCAATTGTCAATCGGGTGACAACTCATCATTATTGTAAAAATTAGGAATCTGCATAGTATAATAATGCTATAAATACTATCAATTTTTTTTCTTTATTCTTAGGTTGTCACTCGATTACCTACAATTTGTAGATAGATTATTTTTACTATGCAATTCTATCCGTGTCTAAATTCATATTTTATTACATTTCCACTTTAATCTCATTGAATCTTTTGGTTAGATAGAACATGAAATTTTAGGTTAAGTAGGATTCAATTATTGGAAAAATAAAAATACACTCAGCTTAGCATATCTACTACCTAATAACAACACAGACTGATTGTAAGACTTGTTTGTTTTATATCAATTTTTTTGCTTCTGGTTAAATGACCTTCCAAATGACTTTAAAATGGCCTGTAGGTAAATAACTTTTTAAGAATAGACCTCGCAGTCGTGTAGGTCGCTTTGATTATTATTTCCTGCCATCATTTAAGTAGATAACAGCAAGAAAAAAATATGCAAATTATTGCGTAGATAATTATTTTCCTGTGGTAGTAGCATTTGAATGGTTTGCTTTAGAACAATAGTGAACTTACACATTTACGGTTGTTAATGTAATAATTATCTACTAACTGATGAACGAGGACTGTGTATGTACATATATAGATACTCATAAAAAGACGAAAAAAATCTAGCACAGATTTTACCGTGATGTAACCAGGTACCTAACTTTGTTATTGTATAACTAACTTACTGGTAAGAATCGTCCTTGTTGCTAATTACTTATGTTAACTATGTATCCTCGAGATGTGAACTATTTTTCTAACATAAGTACGGTTACGTAGGTATTACATCTGACATTTGCATCTTGTAAGAAAAAACAATTAACTCTGTATTTATACACAGGAAAACGTGTAGGTACTTACTTTAAATACCTTTAAAGAAATTTATTTTACTTTCACAAAATATTTAAAAAATTACTCCCATATATATGGTAATATATTAAATGGCGAAATAGTGTAGTGAACTAATTAAATAAATAAAAATAGTGCATTCATTTCGATCAGTTATTAGGTATTTAAAAGAAAAGAAATTGTAACAATTCTTTGAAATACAGTATTAACTAATTAATAACACTATAAGTTTCAATAAATTAATTATAGTTACTATAAATTAGTTTTATTAAACTCTGAAAATTCTAATAAATGGTGACTATGTAGGTACAATAACTTATCTAATCAATATGTACCATTTTCAGCAAGTAAAGGCTTCCACAATATAATTAATAAGTTAACAATATTTTTAATGAGTCCTTTTAATAAGGTTTAACAAGAATTTTCTGTATCCCTTCAACCCACACACTTTTAACTAATAAATAAACAGTTCCTAATTCTATTAACAATTAATGGTTAATTCATATTCAAATTAGTAATGGATGTTGTTGGATCAATAAAACATTAAACCTAATACATATCAACAGTTAATTATCCGGTGTTAATATTTTTACGTTGCTATATTTGTAATTAACCGAGAATGTCTCGTGTAGTAAATAAAGTTTTTATCAAAAAGTAGTAATTAATTAGCAGGTCATTATTAATTAGATGCACTCACTGTTAAGCAGTGATATAAAATGGAATACATAATATAAGAAGACTTACCACATTCTTGGAGAAGGATTGCATTAAACACAAAATCACTAATGGGTAATTACGTTTCACGGTTATCAAATGTCTTTTACAGTATCAACTTGATTAATTTTATATTAAAACACTCATTAACTAATCACACACGTGCAAACCAATCATCAAAATAATTATCACAGTAGACAAATTTTTCAATTAATTAATTAATCCCTTAAAAAAGTGTAACACAACCGGATCTGACGAAATACTCCAACAAAGTGATTTGAATGGGTGGTCGTAGAGGTTGTGAAATAATTTACGTCAGCGGTCCAAAAAATATGGGTTGTTTTCGGAATGTGGAATTAAAATTAAGCAAATTATTAGACATTTAATTTACATAAGAGACTATTTAAAGTTTGAACTGTTATTTCTATCTTTGAAATATTTATTTCTTACACAATATGCCTTTTTTTAATGTTGTGCATCATAGATTGTGTCCACATTTTGAGGATTACTGATAATTTCTCTTTTTCTTCATAAAAATGTAGGTTAGAATAATTTTATATCTGTCATAAATAAATAAAATAATCTATTTTTCAAAAATAAATGAGGAAACCATAGGAAATCTAAAAATACACAAAATGCCAGCAAATTTCTTTATGTTTTTACTTAGTTTTGCCTAGGTCTGACACGAATGCAAAATATAATGATACTAACAATTAAATTTAACAGGGGGTTTTCTTTTAATTGCTAATTAATGACCAAAATTGAACTATGACCTCGCCAAAAGGACTTCAGGCCTTCAGCCAGAAGCCCTTACAGAAAGTGTATTTGTTTTTGAAGCCCTAATTTCATTTTAAAAAGCAAGGGCCTTAAATTACCAACTGCTTTAAAAAGTACAAAAAGAGGGCTTCAGGTTTTTTTAAAGAACTTCAAGCCCTTTTTATGTACATATAATTAAGGGGTTCGTTCACTGAACTGTAATTATATACTTGTAATTCAGTGGTTCAACTTTTTAGAAATATGAGCACATTTTCAAGCACAAAACATTGGCCAGTTCTGTTAATTGTTAGGATATAATTAAATATAAATAAAATTCTCATCAATAAGTAAATCCTAAGCCCACAACCCCTTACAAAGTGTAATTTTATCCTTGAAGCCCTTACTTACATCTTGAAACCCAACAGTTTCAAATTACCAACAATAAAAAATACCTGAATAGGGCTTCAAGCACTTTGAAAGAACTTGAAGTCCCTCTTTTTATACGCATATTGTACAGCAATTCATTTATTAAACCCTAATTATATAACTGACCTACAGTACCTCAAAATTTTGAAACAGGAGTAGATTTTCAAGCACAAAATTTTTCCCAACTTTGTTATTAATTATAATACTAACTAATAACAATAGCTAGGCAAATTAAAGGGCTCTAAGCACTTAGCCCAAAGTCCTGACATAAAATAATTTGATATTTAAAGCTCTAATTGCATTGTATTTTCAAAAACAAGGTCCTCAAATTACCAACTACTTTCAAAAGTATGGTAAGAGCACTTTAATCATTTTGAAACTTTTTTAAGGACAATATTATTAATTAATTATGAATTAATCTACTAAATTCAAATTATGTAGTTTAGATTGGTACCACCATGCTTTACATACTTGAAAGCTAGAGTATATTTTAGATCACAGAACTTTCTGCAGTTTTTTAATGACTATTTTACAGGAATTGAGCAAAATCTTCATCAAAGGGGCATTATACCTTTAACAAAAGTAATTTGGTTCTTGAAAACTTGATTCCAAAAAGTACATGAGAAAGATAGCAAGTACTTTGAAACAATTTAAAGCCCTCTTTTATATACGTGTATTACAAAATAGTTTATTTATCAAATTCTAATTATGTATTCGAAATAGTGCTTCGAGATCTTGACAGTAGGAGCCCACATCTGCTAATGTTTCTATGATCAAAACCCTCATCAAAAGATTTTTAAACCATTAAAGTGCTTTGTCCTTGAATCCTCAATTATAGTTTAAAATCCTAGGGCTCACAATTGAAATATAAAGGAAGGGGTCCTAAAATATTATCAAAGCATTTGAAGCTCTTTACATTTTTAGAGAACAGGAAATTCTTTTACCATATATTTTGGTTCATCAGACCCTAATTAAATTTTAAAATTCATGGGCTTAGAAATGCCAGTAACTTCATATAGCAGGCTGTGAGGACTTTTGAAATACTTGTGGCATTTTTAAAAGACTAAAGGCATTATAAAAAGACTCCAAGCACTATGAAAGGACTTTCAAAAAGTTTGGACTAATTTGAAAAATTTGAAGCACTTTTTTAAAGTGCAGATTATAAAGTAATTCGTTTACCAAGTACTTTGGTGCTTGAAGACCCTAATTAGGTACATTTTTAAAATAAAAGGGTTTAGAATTTTCAATCACTTCAATATCAAAAAGTGGGGTCTTTTGAAAGACTTGAAGCAGTTTGAAATGACTTTAAGCATTATGAAAAGCCTCCATTAACTTTGAAAGGAATTTTAAGATTTACAAAGGGTTTGAGCTACTTTAAATAACTTATTGAAGTGTAAATTATAAAGTAATTCGTTTACCAAGTACTTTGGTGCTTGAAGACCCTAATTAGGTACATTTTTAAAATAAAAGGGTTTAGAATTTTCAATCACTTCAATATCAAAAAGTGGGGTCTTTTGAAAGACTTGAAGCAGTTTGAAATGACTTTAAGAATTATGAAAGGCCTCCATTAACTTTGAAAGGAATTTACAGATTTACAAAGGGTTTGAGCTACTTTAAAGAACTTATTGAAGTGTAAATTATAAAGTAAATCGTTTGCCAAGCATTTTGGTTTTTCAAGTCCCAATTACATTTTAAAATTGAAGGACTTTTATGCATATTGAAAAAGCTTGAAGCATTTTTGAAGAGTTTGAAGCACACTATTAAAGTACAAATTAGCTATGTATGAGGTAATTCGTTTATATAATATTCATGTTATTTAAATCTCATTTACATTTTAAAATCCGTTCACTTCAAATAGTAGAATAAGAGGTATTTTGAAATTCTATAAGTATATACTTTGAAAAGACCCTAGACATATTAAAAGGACTTCAAACACTTGAAGCACTTTAGTTTGATGTACCATTTTGAAGTGCTTGCTTCCACAAAGCACTAATGTTCTGTTAATGATTACGTGATTAATTAATTGAAACAACTTAATTATGTATAGTGAAAAGCACCTTCTTAGTTGTTATTAACGTGCTATGTAAGTACGCTGCAAAATGAATTGTTATTTAGATTTTAATTTAATTATTGCATGCAGTCATGAATAAAAAGAATAAAATAGGTAACTAATTCGTTGAACTCCATGGATAACGGATAATTCAGATTAACGCTTATTAGTGAAGTATGGCGAATGCATCGGCCTTGAACTAGAACGTTGATATTTATCAAAGCCTTCTCCATTACACCACATTATAACATCTCGACACTCGTTAACAAATTGTTGTTCTTCAAATACTTACAATTAGTTAAAATTAAAAACTCTTAATTATTTATGTAGAATTTTGTAGTGTGTCCAAAAGGTGTAACTGAACTAATCACAATGTCCACAAATTTTTATTTCATCTGGTCATTTATTGATATTATAAAAAAAAACTTAATGTAATCTTTATAAGGGTAAGGACATGTAAAATATTTGTTATTTAGTTTTTGTTTTTTAATTAGTAAAAGGGTAATTTTTAAATGAACAAGCCCTAACAACTAAGTTTTTGAATACTGGAGTTTTGTAGAAATTTATTGTCATTCCGGATTTCTTTGAAGGATAATAATATCCTCTGATCCATACACAAAATATTTTTTTTACCTAATTAACACATGTATACTGGGACTACTACTTTGTTGTGGATTTGAATTGAATTAAAGAAACAGCTTAGTAAATGGAAAATTTATGTTTTATTTACATAATTATTTACAATATATATTATCTATATACATATTATTTATATGCCATCAGACATCGAAATTTCTAGTATTAGAACACTAGAATATTTAGATGTACATCACTTTGAAACGTAGATGTACACTTTTTGAAACTTTCTAGATCATTCAAGCAATTTTTAGAACTTTCTCGAACATTCTAAGTCGATAATAACAGTTTGCGCTCATTTTAGAATTTTTTAGATCATTTCAGAAATTTTGAAATCTTTCCGGAAGTCCTTACGACTTAAAAAAGGACAGAAATATTTCTTTGCACCTTTCTGCCACCTACAACCACCCACCGCAACCAAACTCCCTTACTCCCACCTGGAAACCAAGGGGTATTTACCACCCCAACAGGAAGTTGATTGGAGTAGGTAGAGATTGAGAAAACCGTGTATTTACGTACGAACATTAGCATTTTATATATGTATATATTTAGATAGATTATTGCAGATTATAGTATCGTGCTTCACTAAAGTTCTGACGGATTTACCAGCAGGCTGAATAGGCTAGAGCCTAGAGCGGCAGATTTTAGGGGGTGGCAAACTTTGCTCAAAAATTTTTTTGTCTTAAAAAATTATTATCTTATACACGGAAAAAAACGAGACTCAAAAAACCAACAAAAACTACAATATTTACGTGCTATATCTACAGTATACTGAATACACTAACGTCTGTATAAGAAAAATTACTAAACGCTTATTTATAAAATATACTATTGTGATTTTGAATTTTTAAAATATTCCACTAGCGTTTAAGTATTACATTTTAAATTTAGTATTTTTCCTATTTTTTAAATTAATTATTGCCATAATTTTTTCTTTAGGTCCACCCACACTATTCAATTAATCTGTAATATGTTTTGCCACTTAAATATACCAATTCGAAGAGAAATGGGATCCGAAAAAAAATTGCTTAATAATAACAATAACAAATATTATATAGATATACAGGATTTTTCAAGTTGATGGGCTATTAGAGGTATACGAATTAGTAGAAGGAATTAAATTCTGAAACTTGGGCTCATTTGGTTATTGTTTATGCCGCTTCTTTTTTAAAAAAATTTTCAAGTTCGATTTACATCCGGTTATACCGGAAGTCGATACCAACTTTGTTATTTTAAATGGAATGGTATATTTTTCACGCTGAATTCGAATTAAACGTGTAATTCTAAGGTAAGTTTGATAACCAACTTGTACACCTATGACGATCGGTTTCTGAGTTAAATTAATTTATAGAAAAAAAATCGCTACCGCAACCCAAATTATAAAAAATCATAACTTCCACAAAATACGACTTAGAGTGTTGAAATTTTTACTAGTAATAGCTGAATATTAGTGCTAACGCCTTGACAAAATTGAATTAAATAATTTATACAGGGCGTTCAAACTAAAATTCTAAAATTGAAAAACTTCAAACACGAATAACCTCGTTTTTTCAAACGGCACCTACTATTTTTTATTTTTTCAATCGATTCCTTTTTTTATCCTCTTTCGATCTATATGGATACTTCCTATTTCATTTGAAAATTTTGGAATAATTTTGAATTATTACTTAAAATAGGAAGTATCCATATAGATCGAAATAGGATAAAAAAAGGAATCGATTTAAAAAAAATAAAAAATAGTAGGTGCCATTTTAAAAAACGAGGTAATTCGTGTTTGAAGTTTTTCAATTTTAGAATTTTATTTTGAACGCCCTGTATAAATTATTTAATTCAATTTTGTCAAGGCGTTAGCACTAATATTCAGCTATTACTAGTAAAAATTTCAACACTCTAAGTCGTATTTTGTGGAAGTTATGATTTTTTATAATTTGAGTTGCAGTACCTAGCGATTTTTTTTCTATAAATTAAATTAACTCAGAAACCGATCGTCATAGGTGTACAAGTTGGTTATCAAGCTTACCTTAGAATTACACGTTTTATTCGAACAACGACAGTTCTTAACATTCTCACATTTTTAGTCCTAATGAATTCGTATCAATATTTGTTGATTAGTCTTATAAAAATATAATACAATCATAAAGTTGCCAATTTCATTGACAAAAAATTGATTGTGAATTAGGGTATAGAATTGCAGGTGGCAAATTTTGAATAGCTTACGGGCGGCAAATGTGTAAATCCGCCACTGTTCTGACGGCATTTATAACACGAACCCTAACTAATCGTAACACACTCAAGAATTTAAACGATTCATTTATTGACTCGCTTCACAACTTAAAGGCATCCATTGTACTTAACAGCTCCTTCTTTCTGTTTTCTCTTTTTACTTTTATTATAATGTATTTTACTTTCCGTAATAATCTTGATTTTCAAAAACGTTCTCGCAAATCACTTTTCCTACAGGATGCTTATCGACAGCTAATAAAGTGCATATTTTATGAGATTTGGTTTATTATCTTTTTACAGTCAGTCGGTGTCGGGAAAGTTGTTGAGATAAGTGATAATTTTCTGCATTATCTTCTATAATCAATGCCTTTGAGAAAAACAGTAAAGGTTTAACTTTTATATTGACTTATGGTAACTCATACCTTGAACTCACTCAACATCATTATTTTCGCGCCCATTATTTTTTATTGCTATTATTATTATTCCCTGAAATGAAAAAACGTTTATGTGTTTACTCGTTATAAACTCGGACATTTCTTTACTGCTTGTCTTAAAAATCGTTAGTAATGACTGTTATTTGTTAAAAAAAATTACAAACACTTTAATAGCTTCACACTTACTTATTTTACTATCGTTAGTACTTTTATAGAATACATTTATTTGTTAGTAGAACTGAAAATTTGATTTATAAGGAGGGGGTTGTTGAAAATTTCACGTCAACTTTTTAATTTGAAGAACTGCTATTATCTCCTTATTTTAATTAAATACTCATAAAGTTTTCATTTTTATAGAATGCCCTCAATTTTTTTTTTATTACGTGGTGATATACGTATGTAAATATGTGTACTTTTACGACCTCTCCTCTTATCGATTTGTAGGCCACGGTGTTTACACAGCGAGCCATATTCATTTAATTACATACGAAATACTCTCGACATCAGTAGGTATCTATTAATTGCTTAAGATGAATAAATTATTAAGTAACATTACCTAGGCAATGAGTTTTTTTAAATGTGATTTTTATTTTTTTCAGATTTGCACAACTCAAACAATAGATAACGGTGAGTAAACTATTTATTTACATGTTTATTGTGAAAGGCTGCTAATTATTATTTAATATTTTATTACGACAGAATAATTTAGAGCTGAGTCATTTCTTGGAAAATCAATTTTTTTATCGTTTCAATATCCATTAAACTGTAATAACTATGTCAATTATTTGCTTTTAAACAACGCAACTGCCGGTGGTGGTGTTGTGTTAATGGAACTATAGTGTTGTCGAACAACTTCATTTGAATAATTGATTTAAATTAAGACCATTGTAATTCTGCATTCGTAACAAGTTTCGCATAAACAAACGTAATTCAATTTCGAAATTTACTTTATAATCGGTTAACAAACCGTGTCAGTGGACCTCCTTCAAAAATATTTTTAAATCGGAATTACCTACTAGATATAGGTACCTACTCCCACTCAACTTAATAAATAATTTACATATTAGTAGTTGCATACATTAAATACGTATAATACAATGAAGTATTTTTTATTCCCAATAATCCGAAAAACTAGAATATATAAAATTACATAATCATTCTGCTACTGGATAGGTAGCAAAATAATACAATTGGTAACCATTCATCAACCCAATTAGTGACCTTTCAAGAAATCAAATAAGTAGGATAAGGTTCCACGAGAATCCCATCAGTCGTTCAAATATTATTGATTCATTTTTATTAGATCGTTCAAGCGAAATCCATCGATTAAACGGAAGTCGAAACTCGAAATCATTTGTTGCCAAATCGTTAGACGATCTTTTTAGGAAATACAGTTATCATTCGACATCTATATCGTTTATGCTATGCGTGAGACTTATTATTAAGGTTAACTGGAAAGAAGAACTGAATATTGGGTTGGTAGGTAGGTACTTTCTAACCAAGATATCTAAAGATTTGCTTATCAAAAGCGTTTACAGTTACGCAAAACCAGTACGCTACTTATAACTTACTTACTTAGTTAGTATACGGCCTCTAAAATCAAAGTGTACCAGCTGTTTAATTCAATAACCATTGTTGAACGACCGGTGATTGATGACGTGCACATTATGTTTAATGAAACATAAATAAAACGGAAACAAACGGACAACGGGAATTTAAAGTGAATTTTGATGGAACTGATAGAAGAGGTAGAAAAGTGTAACGCAAAGAAAAAAAATTGGATCAATATGTAGATACTACAGTGAACTTTATAATGGAAAATAATTCAATAAAAAAAATGCAAATAAAAAAGTACAAAAAAGAAAACAACTGTTATATTTCTTATTAATCTAGAATATATTGTAGTAGGTCAGGTGAGGTTGGGTTAGGTTAGAACTTATTGAAGAAACTAAGAACCATAAGTTGGTAATTAAAAAATAAAGAAGAATAGGTAGACATTGCTCACAGATAATTAAAAACGCAGCCGCACATCTATTAATTACATGAACTTAAAATAGGATGAAAGGTTCAGCAAAATCTCAAATAAAGCCTGAGGGAAAATTATTGAAAATCCTTAGAATTTTTTTTATTACAAAGAATTATTAGAGTTCCTCTAGTTTTTTAATTATGGGGAATAGGGTGAATCACACCCCACTTTACATAATCTCACCAAATGCGAAGAAAAGGTCTAAAATAGAAGAAAATGCTTCAAATAATTAATGGACATTTCCTTGGACGTAATTGCCTGATTAATGAAGACACATAAAAATTCTTTAATATTTTAATACTTTTTGTTCATATACATTGGGCACTTCTTTTGTGCAATTTATAACATTTAATTGTTATACTATTTAAATATGTGTCCATCTTATATAAAATTTCAATCCTGACATTATTTTTTCTTGTACTACATCTAATCAGTTTAAAGTTTTCCATGAATTACGATGGCTATGTTACTTTCAATTTCTTTCTTTTCCTTGGTGAGATTTAATAAAGTGAAGTGAGCTTCTCTCAACCCCTTAAAAGAAGTTTACTCTTTAATGATTAAAACCTCGTTATGGGCTAAATTTCACGTGGGGGATTAGGAAGAGTCCTACCACGCTTTACCAAATCTCTCAACAAAGTCATTAATGGACAAATTTACTGAATTTATAGAAATACATATAGATAAAAATGAAGATTCGGATTCAGTATGTGAATTAATTACTTGATTAATAATGACACAGATACACGAAGAAAACAAAAATGAAAATATTACTAGAATCCTAGCAAACATGACTAAAAACTCTGTCAATTATATGGACGACCAGGCGCTCAAGGAGATTTTACTAGAAATGCCTAGTCAATCTAAGTTCGGTATTGAGACTGAATTCTATTTAGTAAAATTGACTTGATTAGAAAACATTTTTTACAGTTCTTATCACTAATTTTACTAAAATATTCTCATTCTAGTATTCTTTTTTACGACACGATAAAATAATCGAGAGGCAGAGAAGAAAAGTCTAGACTTATTTAGCTTGATTATTCTAATACTAATTATTAGAAAGAATGTAAAATTGTTTACCACCAAGTACATTTTATGAGAATTCTAGTATTATTTACTAGAAACATTTTGCTTGACTCGTTAAGTAATAAAATCAAATAAGAGAAAGAGCATTGTCTATAGCGAAAGATTTATTTCTAGAATTTAGTGATCAGTATCAACGATCTAGAAACATCTTCACTGATGGCTCCAAAACTGAGGAGGGAGCAGGTTATGCTATAGTAATGGGAAAAATTGAAAAATACTTAAAAAAACCAACTTAGTGCTCAATATTTTCATGTGAAGCTTATGCCATAGAAAAGGCTATAGAATTAATAAACACTGAAAAAGTAGAATCTTCTTTAATTTTAACCGACTCACTAAGCGTACTAAAAGCTCTCCAGAACCCTATAAAATCAAATCAACAAATAAAAAACATCACACATGAACTGTTAAAAGATGAAGACCTAGTAAAGAAATCATATTAGCTTGGATACCATCCCATACTGGTATTCGCGGAAACGATAAAGCAGATGAACTAGCGAAAAAAGGTGCTACAGATCTAATAACTACTGAAATAGTCCCCCTAACTAAATCAGAAGCCAAAAGGGCCATCAAGAATCTCATCATTACAATATGGAATAGTGAATGGCACAAAAATCCGCCAAAAAAGCTACGACAAGTCAGAGACGATGTCTTCAAAAATTTCTCTGCCACTGATCTCAAACGTAATGAAGAAGTAATTATTCAAAGACTGAGGATTGGCCATACCAATTTAACTCATGTTCATTTAATGAAGAACGAGCTGCCTACGTTATGCACAAAATGTAACACGAATACTCTCCAATCAGTAGAACACATCATCACAAACTGCCCAGGATTGAGTAATCAAAGAAGGAAATACAACCTCTCTATGTCATTTAAAGAAAATCTGAATAACCCAGAACTATACAAAAATGTACTAAAATTTTTGCAAGAAACCCAAATGTATGATAAATTATAACAATAGATTAAGTTTTACCATTTACTAATTATAACACTCCATCCTTGCATTCTATTCAAATTAAAAAAAAACTTATATAGCATTCTTCAAAAATGGTCACATACTTCAAATCTATGTCTATATTTTATAAAATTTCAAAAATGTAATTATTATTCTTTTATTCCATCTTAACAGCTTGGGATTGTCCTTGAATTATGTGAGCTATGTTGCTTTTATTTTACACTTTAGTAAAATTTAATAAGATATAGTGAGCGACTCCCACCCCCTCACGAGAAATCTGCCCTTCATTGAATTTTTAATCAAAAAGTAAAGGAAATTATAACATTTTTTGAGTTAAATGATCCTCTACCTTAATCAGAGTTGTTTAGATTTGCCGGGCCCCTTCGTCCCCCATTGTGAGGTCTCGTAATTATTGATTATCCCCTTTCAATAGTGACAATATTCAATGCCAAGCAACCAATTTTCATTACATACTCGTAAAAGTTACTTCATTTGCTGCTGTAATTTTCTATACACACATCTACTATGATTTTATACAAGGCCTTTTATAGATACTTCCTTGTAGAGAAATATGCGTAGGTAAATATTTAAAATTACATTCTTCCTTTTGAGGTAGCCCTAATCACATTATTATTATTTTTTTTTATTTAACCCTACCTGCTGGGTTCTTCACATCAGTAATTGCAGGTGATTAAATAATTAGTCATTTTAATTCGGTAAACAAGCATGAAACGTTGTGTGTGCGCTTAAGATTTATTTAGATGTAATGCCGATTTGTGTATACTAGAAATCAAACAAACGCACGTCTTTCGTAATTAACCTGTCCATATATTGTGTTGTTAAGTAGTCACCATTAATTTTCGATTGTTGACCATGTTGGTAAGTAACAGCTGCCACCGTAACGATCAAGTGATAATGATTAAAGCTACGAAATGGATAAAAATGTAGGTACCTGGTACCTATCTACGTATGATATATACGTACGTATAAGGAGAATGTTTTTGATTTAAGTCCTTAACCCACAAATACAAGAGTAGTTGATAAATAAAACGGCATGTGTCAGTAATCGATGATCGAACTCTTACGTACCTGTAGGTAGGTATATTAGTAGGTGCACCAATAGCCAAATTAAAAATATTGCACAAGAATCGCCACTATGATGGTAAACGTTAATATCGATTTGTTAAAAACAACACGAGACTGTCAATAATTACGTATTTCTTTGCTTCATAATTAATTAGTTTGCAAAAGGGCCTCGGCAATTAACGAACCTGGCAGACGTATTATTGGCACTTCCTTGAAAAAAAAATTGTAACTGTAATTAAAATATAGGCCCACAGTCTTATAATATTGCCTACCTTTTCTTTTCCTTTATTTTTTGTATTACCTACGTGGTCCTGTATGTAGTATATGTGCACGTTGATTTTAGGACTCGTCAGTCTTAAGCTTTATCGATTACTTATTGATTTATTATCCTACTCGATTACACAGCGATCTGTATTGATTTTATAACAGATATGCACCCTCGTATCAAATTAATATAATAAAAAATATTGTATTAGTTTGTTAGGGTCAATTAAAATACGATCCAACTTTAAACACAATTATAACTTACTAGCAGCAATACCCGTCGTTGCCCGGGTAAAAATATATTACACGTTTGATGGAACATTCTAGAATATTCGCGAATTTAGAACTATCCATAACATCCCATAATGATTCAAAACATTTTCTAACTTTTTTTGACACTGCAATATTCTTGAATAATCTTCAAGGTTCTGGAACATTCTTGAACATTACCAAATCATTAAATTAATCTCTTGATTGTTACTGACGAAAAGTCACTGAATTTCGGTTAATATACCATCAAACATCGAAATTTCTAGTATTAGAACACTCTATAACATTCAAATAGTCTGTTCTTTTCCATTTGTCAAAATCACTTAAATTTTTCTGGTCGCTGTTCGCTCTTTTTCCAATTGATCTTCACTCGACTGCAAACACAATTTAACTGACAATAAGTCACTGAATATGTTGATTTATATATCATCGAACATCGAAATTCCTTGTACCAGAACACTCTAGAATATTTAGATGTACATTACTTTGAAACGTAGATGTACACTTTTTGAAACTTTCTAGATCATACAAGAAATTTTTAGAACTTTCTCGAACATTCTAAGTCGATAATAACAGTTTACGCTCATTTTAGAATTTTTTAGATCATTTCAGAAAATTTGAGAACTTTCCGGAAGTCCTTACGACTTAAAAAAGAACAGAAATATTTCTTTTCACCTTTCTGCCACCTACAACCATCCACTTCCACCCACTCCCTTACTCCCACCTGGAGACCAAGGGGTATTTACCACCCCAACAGGAAGTTGATTGAAGTAGGTAGATATAGAGAAAACCCTGTCTTTACGTACGAACATTAGCATTTTATATATGTAATTAGATTTAGATTATGGACAATAACGCGGTAAGTAATAATCTTCTAACCAACTTGACAGAATTTTATTAAAGTGACTGCAAATTCTGTGTTGTTAATTAAAATTGTATTCGACTTTTTCTGATTTTATTTATATATACTTTTCAACATTCACAACTTTAATGAATACTTGCTACCTCTAACAGAATCGCATTGACAGTTACTGGAAAAAAGATCCTATGTTTACACATCCAATGTCAGCTTCTAATTTCGCCTTGATGATGTTTTTATGGTATATTTAGTAGGGAAACAGTACAATGGCGTAATTAGCGGTTCCATGGTTAGCAGAAGAGCTCATGTACACATTAAACCGTTATCAGACCATCGCATTTCTAAAGAATCATTTTTAGGCGAACTTAATAATAAGCGGTTCGTTGGGTGATGAGCAAAAAATTTGCTGACTAAGGTTGCCACTTAAAAGACAGCACACTTATGGTATAGCAATAACGGTAGGATAACAACCAGCAAATGCGTACATTGCTACAGGCCGATGCATCCAAAGCATATTTCCCTAATTTCCTACAACCTTGCTGACGTAATAATGAACTGTCATGTATTAACCCGGAAATGAGTGGTGCTTATTATATAAATGGGAGAGGAAGTTTGCTTTTACGACGCAATTTGCAACTAAACAGTTAACACACTTGTCGAAAATTAAGCATAAACACAAGAATAGGTAATGGCTTGAATAACCGTTTAGTGTACGACAAAATGTAGAAAACAGCAAAAAATATAATTAAAAAAAAAAGATGTGATATAAGAATAGAAACACTAATTTTTTTACGTTCCTGTAAACAGAACAAAGACAATGGTCACTTCGTTCTTGTTGTCTTTTTATGCCATAACCTTATGGAACATTTTTTTCTATATTCTAATAAACACATACTGATATAACGTAGGGTACGAAACGAGAACTCACTATCAAACACAGTTTATGTACATGGTAAGAACCAAGAATGAAATTGGTCAAAAAAAAAAAATTTACGAATTTTAAAAATATTGCCTTGTTTTGTTTTGTTTTTATTTAAACTAAAGGTAAAGTCTCCGTTCCTTTCAATGATTGTTTTTATTTTGTAAGTATCCATTGCAAAATGCCAGGTGTAACACTTCCCCTTTAAGACAAATATTTAACACCTTCTTGTAGTTACAGTAAAAAGTGCAATTTATGCGCAAGTGTTCGAAAGTGTCCAAAGATAGTCGTGTTTATTAGGCAGACACTAACTTAATTAGCACTACCCACTAACTCATAAACAACAGACCATTAAATTTTCAATTTACATTATTTGTAACATTGCCATAGTGTCTATAGAACAAAAACTGATTAACAGGCCGCTTCTGGTTTTATTTATTTACTTATACATATTTATATTACTGTTTTTATATGTATATAGCTTAAAACAATCGTAAATTAAATAGGTACAGTCTATATTTACTTTGGTTTTATTAAAGAATGTGTGAAAACTACAACAAGATTCTAATAATTTGCAGCAATCCTCATTTTCCAATATATCTTCAATAAAATTTGACTAAAAAGTTAATAATAGCAATCATTAATTGAAATTATTTCGGATATTCTGAAAAGGGCAATGATGCGATTGCTAAAATGTCAAGTACTTTCAGTTATTAGCCAAATAATGTTCGTTTTTTTATAGTTGACTCGCCCTTAGTATCGATTATTTGACGTTTTGATATCTATTGTGGTTGACACCCTCAGTTCTGTGTGGTTGTATCAGGCAATTTTTCAGAAAGGTTGCAAGGTGTTAATATACCTATACCATGTTACTACTTGACACCTACTCCCATTTGGATGTTGAAACTAGGTCTAGGTGAAAGTAACTTATGGCAATACTTATCTATTACATTAGGTAACCAATAATTAGAAACTTAAATTAAATTGAATGAATATTAGAAACTGATTTAATTTAATTTCTTAAATACAGAATAATTTATTGCTTTCTGCAATTGAAATTAATACATTTGCATTAAATACGTATAGGAGAACCTGTTAAGATAAAATAATTGAAATAAAATTTTGAATAGTCTATCATCAAAACAACCCCATCATTTAAAATTTATAACTTTTTAATGATACTTTATGTACCTATGCATACATAGTAATTTTGTGTTCGATACGTTCCTTTTAAGTAGTTATTGTATATAATAAGCAATAGATTTAAACTAATAATACCAGTGGCGGATTTACCAGCAGGCTGAATAGGCTAGAGCCTAGGGCGGCAGATTTTAGGGGGCGGCAAACTTTGCTTAAAAATTTTTTTTGTCTTAAAAAATTATTATCCTTTACAGGGAAGAAAATGAGGCTCAAAAAATCAACAAAATTTACATAATTTTAGTGAATACACTAACGTCTGTATATGAAAAATTACTAAGCGCTTATTTATAAAATATACTATTGTGATTTTGAATTTTTTAAATATTCCAACAGCGTTTAAGTATTACATTTTAAATTTAGTATTTTTACCTATTTTTTAAATTAATTATTGCCATAATTTTTTCTTTAGGTCCACCCACACTATTCAATTAATGTGTAATATGTTTCACCCCATAAATATAGATATCTATTCGAAGGGAAATGGGATTCGAAAAAAAAATGCTTAAAAATAACAATAACAAATATTGTATAGATATTATATATGTGAAAAATTAATACTTTCCTATTGACATTTCTGATGATATTAACAACCTGTTTGAGCGCAGAATAAAAAATTAATAAATTTACATGTAAAAAATTGCATATTGTTGCACAAAATTTCATAAATATTATACATTTCTTAGAATGATGATAATTAAAAAAAAAAAACAATATCTAATGAAAATATTGTAATGAATAAAAGCTGTAAATATCCATTCAACGAAAGTTCTTCTTAACATTCTTACATTTTTAATCCTAATGAATTCGTATCAATATTTGTTGATTAGTCTTATAAAAATATAATACAATCATAAAGTTGCAATTTCATTGACAAAAAATTGATTGTGAATTAGGGTATAGAATTGCAAGTGTCAGTAGGGGCGGCAAATTTTGAATAGCCTACGGGCGGCAAATGTGTAAATCCGCCACTGAATTTATTTTCTTTATTCAAGTGTTGACTGTCTTGTATATATTAACTGTCTATATTTCTTATCATTTATCAAAAGTTCAACTATCGACCCTAATAAAATCAATTTTTTTTTTAATATTTGGATCTTTGTGTTTTTTATTTCGTAAAATCAAATTTTATGTTTTAATTTCTATTTAGCAATTTGAGATTTAAGATTTATTACTGCTGTAAAGGAGAATTTTCTTGTAAGATTTTTATATCATCCAAAAGCTAATGAATGGTTGCTGTTAATTCTAAATATCATTTATACGCTTAGTTAATAAATAGTTTTTCAATAAAAATCCATTTTAATTTCAAAAATCAATTATTGTTTTCTCAACCCTTACACAATTTACGACTTCATTTCTTATTTTGAACTCACTGGTCACTTTTTAGTATTGATAATGATGTAATGACATATTATCTAAATCTTAAAAAAAATTAAGAATCCGACGAGTAGTTTTTAATTTTATTACGGTTTATGGTTAAACTTTTGAAAATTATAAATTATTACTAGCTTAAATTGATTCCTTATTGCACCTTCAATAACATGTTAAAAGGAATGTATCGAATTTAAAATTACCCTGTATATATAACATACCTAATAATAAACGTTTAATATCTTAAGAACTGCTTTGGTGGCCTAGTGGGTACTGAAATAGGTACCTACTTACTTATAAAAGCTCATCATCATCAAACAAACCTTTTACTGCGCTTACCACAAGAATAATCCAAGCGCAAACCATCGTCATAAAAATCGTCCTCTATATTTATATAGGCCATGCTTGCGTTTTATAATAGATCGTATCATGTACAGTTTAAGTGAACTACTATGCCATTTACTTGGAGTATTTAAAATCGGTACACAATAAAGCCCGTGGTTTATAACATCGCTTTGCGACCGACGCGACATAGTACGTGACAGCATGGAGTCGCACCGTTCGGTTCCCCCATGCATATGTGCTCCAAGGTTGCAAATAAATAATTTGTTCAGTTAAGAATTTTTAAATTCTTTAACTATACTTATAGGTATATACAAACATAATATAATGGAGTGAATATCATTTTATATACGTAGTAACATTAATTTGTTGTGCGAATCCTGTTTTAATTTACGAAAATAATAGGTAGGTAGGTACTCGTTTGTGGAAATCTCCCATAATCAAGGAAACTTTAATAAAAATTTAACCTAGAGTTTCTAAAAGAAAACCTGTTCGACTATAAGATAAAGCCTAGAAGGATTTTTTGAGCTCCAACAGGAAGAACCTTGCTTATAATATTTTTACTAATTTACTCCTTATTGTTCTTAAAGGTTAGATTGAGGTTAGAATAGGTTTTTAATTAACTAATTTTTGCATATATATGGCATGTGCCTGCAATAAGAAAATCAGAGTTCATTAGATCCAGATGTATTAAAGCTTGTTCAGAATAATGAATCAATGGTAGGTAAGAGAAAACTTTAATTCAGGGCAACCTAACCCAACCTAAACCTTACCTTTAAGAGATGCTTATCACTGAGAAGAATTCATTTGAAAGTAATCAGTAAATATAAATGTGAGATTAAAGTTAAAATCCTTTCAGATTTAATTATTTAGTCTAATACACAACCTAATTTAAGAGAAATAAGTTAATAACATAAAAAACAAATATGTATCTGTAAGGTTGAAGTCAACAGATTTTCCTTATTTTCATTTAAAAATCTTTCAAGTATAATTATTTAGTCTAGGACACAATCTAACCTACCCTAGCCTAACCTAACCATAGCCTTACCTTCAAGGAAAGAGTATCATTGGGATAAATATAATACAGTAGAACCTTGATAACTTAAACCTCGATAACGTAAAAACCTCCATAAATTCATAAAATTTTGTGTTCCCTTCCTCTCGGAGTCCAAAACCTCTTTTAGTTAAAATTTGAACCCTCTATAACTTAAACGAATAATTTGGGCATCGCACCTCAGTAAGTAATAAAATTGATGTAAAAAATGTGAATTGTTTGAAACAAAAAAAAACATTATTGACTTTTTTATGCAGAATAAAATAAATTTGAATAAATATACCTTTAAACCTAAAATAAAGTACGTATGTACATAATCACATTTCGAAGTTTCATTTGCATTTAACTTAGCTCGTCTATCTCTATAATTCCGAAACAATGCTCATAAACGGATCTCTGTAAGTAAAAATATAAACTAATAAAAACTTCTTAATTTAAACCCTTAGTAAGTAAAAACCTCAATAACTCAAATTATTTAACGTTTCCCTTGGTCTTTATCTTATCGAGGTTCTACTGTAAAAGCAATTATTAAACAAACATGAAATGAGATCAAAGAATTTTTTGACTCGTGTTTCGGATTGTTAAAAATTCTATAAGGTGTATTATCAAGTGTACTGTGCAACCTAATCCAACCTAGCCCAACCATTGCCTAACCTTCAAGTAGTGTATAAAATAAAAAAGAATTTGGTCAAAAAGTTAATACACAAATTTAAAGATTAAGTTAAAACATTTCTTTTACTTCTGACTAGAATTGCTAAAAATATTTTTAGGTATAATTATCCTGTTTATTCCACAACCTAACCTAACTTTACCCAACCACAGCCTAGCCTTTAGGTGGGACATAATAGTAAAAAGAATTTAGCAAAAATATATACAGTAGGTAAAGATGAGGTAATAGAACTTTTTCATTTCCGCTTAGAATTTCTACCTAGTTTAACCATAGCCTTACTTTCATGAGCTACGTATTATTAAAAAGAGTACAGTAAAAATATTGAACAAAAATTATAACGAAATTATCTATTGACTTACAATGCAAATCGCAAAAATCAATATCAGGTATACTTATCCAGTGTAACACTTGGTCTAATCTAACCTAACCTAACCTAACCATAGGGTAATGTTCAAAAACTGCACACCATGAAAGGGGATATAATTATAATGAAATATAAATAATTTTTCTTTACTTAATTAGAATCGATTAAAATCCTTTTAAATATAATTATCTAGTCTAGTACACGCCCTAACCCAACTTAGCCTAGCCATAACCTAACCTTCAACGGTTTTTGAAACAATGAAAACAGTGTATTACAAATTGTTGGAGGATGGAATCAACAGTTTCTTTTTTTAATTTCTGATTGAAATCGCATAAAATATATTAAGGTTTAGTTGTCTACTACAGATTTTGTGAAAATTAGTAAATAAGCATGATAATCAACTGATTCATTTTACCGTCCCACTTGAATCGTTATTAATCCTTTTAGTAAGGTGACCATACGTCCCGGATTGGCCGGGACAGTCCCGGATTTCCACCTTGCATCCCGGATTTTTCTAGAAGTAATATTTGTCCCTGATTCAGGTTTTTTGTCTCGGATTGTCCCGGATTTTTGAAAAGGTTCTTATTTTAAATATATTTCAACTAGAATTATTTTTACAAAACGCTCAGAGACACGATGTGTAGTGTGGGCGCTGGAAACCAGTGCTTCTTCTTCTCACTTTAATAATCGAGAACTTCCATTTTCAAATTTATAAAAATTAGCAGAGTTCTTTTTCTGCCTGTTATATTTTCTTTAATTAATAGCTTTTAGAGAAGTGACAAGACTCGGTTTGAAATAGACACACTAAAAGCGATATTATAAAGTTAATTATGAAAAAAATTGTACAGAATTTTATACAATGCTTCAAAGCGAAAAAGACCTACTGAAAAAGATCCATAGTACAGGAAAATATAAAAAGTTCTGTACTCAGTAATTCTGATTAAAAAAATTTGATTCATTTAAAAAAGATACTGATTTTTATTATATCCTTAAAAAGTATTTACGTATACTTAATTTTTATTAAAAAATAAAATTTAAGTTATTTAACTTAACTCCCCCCCCTCCCCCCACTTCAAGTCCCGTCCCGGATTTGAAATAAAATAATATGGTCACCTTACTTTTGGGTATGATATTTATTATCTGGTCTAGTACATAACCTAACCTAACCTAACCTAAAGTATGTTATATGTCCTTAGTAAACTTTTGAAGTCAATCGCAGAAATCCAGAAATTGTTTATTATTATTAGGCTTTAACATACCTTAGGTATCTACTAGATGATAATTGTAGAAAAGAAAAAAATCATTAAAGAATATCAAAGAAATTGATTGTTAACGACTTCAAGAGCAGATCCTCCTTTCAAATGCAAGTGAATTGTAACTTTCCCTGTTTCTTCTGAAATCGTTTAGATGAAATTCCTTTGTCATCCTACCTAGAACATTTGAAACGTCAACTACTGACTGTCATTCGTTTCAAAACAGCAAGTACCTACACTTGAAATTGTTTCGAATTTTGCTAGAGAAGAAAGTAGAAATTTATAAACTAATACCTTGAAATTTCGAGAAAAAAGAAAGTTTGAGAGGGAGAGAAATTATTGCACATAATAGTTTATGGCTTTACTTCAAATTAAATCCTTGCATTTTGAAAATACTATTTTATTGCTAATAAAATTGGGTGTTATGTAATAAGAGTGATTTTATTGATAAAGGCAGTACACCCATATCTATATTTTAATTATAAAGAAGAGAAAGTTAAAACGTTTATGATTATCAAGCCATGACGTTTCTTCGTCGTTGCACCGTACCTACAATCTCGTTAAAAATTACTTCCTTTAACTTCCTCTTTCAATTCGCTCATTTCATCCTCCATTGGCAGTAAGTTGCATGGAACGAAGAAGAAAAATAATGGGAATTGCTGCTCGTTTATTATTTATGATGAATAATTAATTTTTTTGTAATACATAATAACATAATTACAGTAAACTGTTTCCGCTTCTTTTTCGTTTTGAGATAGTGCCCATAAGGAACTAATAAGAAATTTAGACTGATCCTTCGAGGACTAAAAAGGTATGGCTTCATAGTTTGGCATTTCAAATTAACTTCCATTCTCAGATTTATAAAAAATGAACTAGTTGCAATCTGATCGTATATCAATCGACAGTTGACAATAATAGGATGTAAAATATGCCATTACAATGGAGCACACCAGACAGTCGACAAATTGTCTAGTAAGAGAGTGAAAGTTGTCTATTACGGAATCTACGCGGGTCGCGAGCAGGTGTGATGAAAGCTTAATGCATTTTTGTTGTTATGATTTCGTTCTGTGTCTTAAAATGGGGACAGATAACTAAATTCGATTATGTAAACGTTGTACTCGGTCGCGAAATAATATTTGCGGAACTTTTATTACCTGTAAAACAGTTAGAGCATTTATGACACCCTCTGGGGTACTTATTACCTATTGAAGGGTATCAAATGAAATCCGCATACCTTTACTGCAAAATAATCAGTTCACCGTTTCGGTACCAACTCTAATAAATTAAGTTGACTATAATTACAGCCGATACTAAACAGCACTAATTGTTATTATGTAATAACAAAGTATTTATTGACATACCAATATCAATAAAGTTTATAAGTTATCCCTCCTCAAATTGCGATGTTTGAAGGGGTGGTAATCCGGGCTTCCTAAATTTTTAATCGAATTTATAAAAAATACAATTAATTGTTTAAATAAACTAATTAAGAAAACAGTATGAAGTGAAACGTTCATTATTAAAAAAGTTATTTAGAAATTCATAATTTTCAATTTAAATTTAAAGATTAGGTATTAACAAAACGAAAAAAACTAGATTAATGCTTTTAACAATATTATAATGAATAACGTAATTAGTATAAAGTATGTGAATGCAATAGTACGATTTACATGTATATTTATATATTATGAGATTTTCTATGACATAAATGTAATTAGAATTTAATAAATCAACTTTTTTACTGAAACATATAGCAGCGGTCACATTTTTTAGAACAAATTCCCTTCGTTTTTTTTTGCATTTCCTGAGAAAACTTACTATAGTAATGTATATTTTTTTTCACACCATCAGAAAGTAGAGATTTTAACGAAGAAAAAGCCTACCAACGTTTTTAAAAAAGCAGATATCTTGACGTGAGAATTTTCGATTTAAAATTAGGGTGTTTTTTTGAAATTAAGTAAGAATAAGGTGAAAAAATTTATATTTCAAATCAAAAATCAGCGTGTTTGGGACATAAATAGGTAAGTTTTCACCAAATTTCGTGAAAAAAAAAATTTTTTTTGTAAAAGATAAAACTAAAAAACCAAAAAGTTGGTTATTTGAATTTTTGACATACATTTTGAGGTTATGTGAAAAAAGTGTAAATACAAAAGTTGTAGATCTCTTTATTACCTACAACTTTGCTATTTAACTTTTTTCCATAAGACTTGTAGTTTTTCCGGAAATCAAGGAAAACCGCTTTTTATCCTTACAAACTCACCCCCTTCCCCTACCCGACCTCAGATCGCCCGTAAATTATTTTTCATTTCATATCTGTTATATCCTCTTCCTTTTCCAATGGGTTCCATCCTAATATAATTTTTTTCACTTTTTACTATTTTTGAAGGCTTCAGCACTGGCCTAAAGATCATTTGGTAAAAATTGGAAATTTATTATCTCCTGCACCACTTTTTAATATCGTTGATTAGTGGTTTATATATAATTATACTAAAATATAAATATTTTCACATACATTTCAACAAAAAAAGTCTTTGAATCCTACTCTTTTGGCCAACAGGGTGAGTAAAATTATTTTTCACAAATATACTAGGCTTATGAATAGTAAATCCGCAATAAAAACCACCTTAATATTAAAAAAGAATTTTGTCAGATCTCAAATTATGAGTAATTTTATTTGCAAACCAGTTTCTAAAAAAAATACTAACAACTTGAGACCGGAATTTCTCTGTTAAGTGATGTTAGATTGAGTTGCTTTGGTTTAGGTTAGGTCTTATACTGTAATCGATTTTCAATATTTAAAGATTGAGATTTTATTGAATTTTGCAACGTATATTTGCTTTGTTAATAATTAATTTGTTAAGCCTTTCCATAATTCCTTATATGCACTCACGTTAAAACGTCCAGTCTTATTACTCACAGTACAAAGACAGAGATTGTACATAAAAAAGGAACGTATCAACCATTGTATTACTATAAGTACTTCTTATAATACTAAAAAGATATATATAAATATCATAAATACTAATGCAAATAAAACTGTGATTATTCACGTATTTTTCTTTTATTATACCTACTTACACAATGGCTTTGTGTTTTTACAGAAACGCGATTACTATTATTTATTTATTTATTTATTCAAAAAGAACATGTTACGTTATCCAATTTTTTTCCTATTATATTAAGAAAATGCCTTAAAAAATATGTCTACACGTACGGTACAATAAAAATTGCTATTGTTAAAGAAAAATAACAATAATGTACCCAAGAAGACAATAAAAATTATTGCTCGTAGGTAATCGATTTTTTATAAAAGTGTGGCTCTAGATCCCTCCTATTAAAAGTGTCATTATTCTACGATATGTGTTATTAAAAGAAAGTGCAGAACTATTAGCCCAATAATAGGTAATTAAATAATGAAGTGCGCGCCAAAGGTTCGGGCTTTAAAAATGGTAGTTTCCTGTTTCCTCACCTTATGAAAATTGGCCTGAATCAACCTTTTCTTTTCCCGTTTCTTCACCTAACCTTTCGCTAACGTAATAATTGGATATTTAGGGTCAAAGACGTACATATTTAAAAAAAACATTCACCACCAATAAGTGCTATGCACCACCAAAAGGTCAGAGTAGGTTATGGTATGAAATGGTCGCTATGATTAAAGTTTTTTTTAATTTTGGCAGTCCTAAGCCTGTAATAAGTGTGAGGGAAGGCTGATAAAAGTAATTTAACACTTACTTAAATAATAATTTATCAAGTAGTAATTTCGAAGTAGGTACCTTGTTTATTTCAGGCAGGCAGGCGACGATTCAGGAACAAAACTATTACCTGCGGACAAAATGGTAAGGTGACGAAGCGTAATTTTTGGTTTAGTTGTCGAAACAGGAACAAATCTTAATAATAGGAGCCTATAAATTAAGAGATGATCATATGGTCATGAGTGACATTAGTATTAAGTAAAATTACTCAGTGAGACTGAAATAAAATTAGGGATGAGCAAAGCAAGATCAAGACTCGGATAGTATTGGGCTTGGTCTCGGTCTTGGTTACTCAGTCTTGGTCTTGGTCTTGCTCAAATTAGTCTGGTTTCGGCCTTGGTCTTGGTCTTGCAATAGGGTCTTAACGAACATTTTTCAAAAAATTTTGTAAACATGTTTTCATTTGGCAAACATTTTTAAACCTAAATTCACTATACACAAATTGAAAAAAAAGTTCAATAAGATGTTATTGCTTATTATTATTCAATCATAAAAAGATAGTATTAAATAAATTATTAATTTATGGAGTACTTTAGTGATGAGCAAAGCAAGACCAAGACCAAGACTCGGATAGTCTTGGACTTGGTCTTGTTTACTCAGTGTTGGTCTTGGTTTTGCTCAAATTCGTCTGGTCTCGGTCTTTGTTGCAAGATCAAGACCAAGACTGCATGACCAAGACCAATTTTGCTCATCAATAAATAAAATAATAGCAACAATCTAGTACAGCTCGTCAGTGAAACTTCTGCACTTTAATGACAATTTAAATAAACAAGTCTCAATTACAGCACAAATACCTACCGATCCCATGTTACTTTATAAAGTCAAAATTACTATTTGGATATTGGCGAATACTAAGTACTTATACTTATATACTTGTAATAAGTTAGTAAGAAGTATTAAGTTTCTTCGTAATGATTTTATTTCGCGTGGAACACTTACACCAAGGTGAGCGACTGTAGGTAAGAGTCCATTATTCTAAGTTAATCGGTCATCTTACTAATCGTAAGTAAGAGAAATACAAAACACACTATTTCCGTATTATATACCCAGCCGCGTATGCAAAATATTCGCCCACGTTGGCAATTCACATAATAATAGAAGTTGTATAATAATGAATACATTTCCATTGGCAATATATATATATATATATATACACTATACCAAAGGACAATTACTGTAGGTACATTTGTATATTGTTCTGTGGACCAGCCCACCATATTATAATTAAATTTAAATGGAATATAATTTAATAGAAATCGATATTGATTTTCCGCGTCTTTGAATTAGGAAATTGGTAGACAGGTTAAAATTTTATTATATTTTTGGATCGCATACATAAGAAGACATATTAAAATTCCTTCGTCCATTTTGACTTACCTACAGGCATGTTGTTACTCTAACACCAACACATTATTAAATCAAATAGGGATGACAATTAAATAGTAATCGATATTGATTTTCCGTGTCTTGGAATTAGGAAGTTGGTATACAAATTAATACTTTGAGTAGGCTCCAATGGCAACTTTGTGGGTCATATACATGGAAAGCCAAATTTAAAAACATTCACCCTATCTTATGATCAATATTCCCGGCATGACAGGTATATTGCTACTCATCCTAAAGCCCCCACAGAATTAAATTAAAATAATATTTTATTTAATAGTAATCGATATTTATTTACTGTGAGTTGTAGTTAGGAAATTGGTACACGTTTTAATACTTTGGGTATGCTGCAGTGGTATTTTGTAGGTCCTAAAAGTGCTTTAGAGTGGTCTTTATCAAAAATATTCACCCCTCTAAAAGAAATGCTGAAAATATGACCTATGAATCATAGCATAGCAAGTGTAATATGTTTTTAAAGAACAATTATAAAATTGTTGGTGTTCTATTCTCGTACCTAAATCTACTTTTATGAAGAGATTAATCTTTAAATACAGTTATTGTTGTGTTCACATTCACTTAGTTTAATAATAACGATTATAATAATAGTACATCTACTGGTCAATTAAATTCACAATCAGTAGTTATTGCAGCAAGAAAAAAGTCATCAGACATGTCCTGTATAAGTTGATATTGCAGTGCTAATTAAAGTTTACCTGCGACATTAATTAACTAATTACCTGCTTGCGTTACTATTTTTAAAACATTGATTCATTGCTTGAATCATCGGGTAATAAAATAAAACTTGGATAGGTTCACGTGAAGTGTTCTCTGAAATCTGATAGATACATCCTCTTCTTAATTTAACTGCAAGCAATAAACAATAACGGTTAAATAATAGTAAAATAAAATCGATAAAGAGCCGTTGTTGAATAAATTGTATTCTAATTTGAAATGTAACAATGTCTTATGTTGTCTCGTCCCACTGCTCTTCTCGCTCGTAAATTTTTCTCCACGTGCAATAAACAAGATGACAACTCTCAATGGTCGAAGTTGCAGTAAATTTAATGTTAAATTATACGTACTGCACTTGGTTCAAATTAAAATTACAATTAATTTCATCGGTGACATGAGAAAACGCCCCAATTTAACTTCGGTCATTTTTATCATTACCTTAATCAGGTAGATGGCTCAGGGAACATTTTAATAACAATTATTTATTGATCGAATGCATGTACCTATACAATTATATTATACATTTATATAAACTTTACATACAAGGATATCTACCTTATAAACTAACGAGTTAATAAAGCTCATCCATTTCAGTGCAAGCTTAACATGCACAAATATACCAGTGGCGGCCCATGACAACCACTGATAAATTACAAAAGAAATGTAAAATATTATTTGAGGAAACAGAAAAATCATATTTTAACTGGAACACGACAAAATGTTACCATTAATTACCATTAAACAGAAATATCCTAGATATCAAAATAAGGCTCGTTAGTTAATTTAATCTTTCGATTAGGAGTTTTAATGATCAGCTACCCCCAGAAAGTTATATCTTCGGAGGAGATAGATACAAAGGTTTCCTTTACGTGCGCCTATGTCTAACATCCGCTACTGATTCAGATACATTAGTTCAATTAAAAGGAACGAAATCGATCGATATTTTTTATATTCCTTCCAGGTATGTTCATGTTTCGCATCTTATAATGGACATACTTACACACAAGTAGTTTATCGTTGTAATCAAACTGCTTTTAAGTCTGGAATCTACATGGTCGCAAATTGCCTTTACAACGCGACGGCTACTCTCGTAACTTATTTAAGTATAATAATAATTGTGAAGTCCTTTAAGTTTTTTTTTGTATTAAGTGTTCAGTTTCTTTACAATGTAAGAGGTATCTACATAATAATAACCGGTGGAATGAATAAAAGCACTAAATTAATAAATTGTATTTCGTATTTTGTGAGAATGTTTGACTCGTTTAAGTCTTGTAATAATTAAAACAAAGTTTATTAAATGATAATTCAGTTTTTATTTTCTTATAAATACGAGCATACTTGAGGACTGACTGGTAATAAGCTACGTGGACTAATTTAATTAAATTAATGGAACAAGAGTCACTACTTCCTTATGTTGTCTTCCGCATTCAATTTTCAACTATTCAGCCTTTCAAGGACAAGTTCACCTGATCGTGATCCCATTTGCATACGTAATTATTCTGTCCCTCTCACAATTAAAAACATTTATTTTGAATTAGTCCTAGTGAAGTGTAACTTGATTTGGATTATCGCTGATTCGTGCAAAAACATATTTATAAATGATTGAATCTAGCCACTTAAAATATACACTCACATCATCACAAAATCCAAAATAGTGCTTGAGCAACCTATCCTGTGGCTATTCAATTTTAACGATTATATTGGCTTAATAAATAATCTGTCTCAGGGCTACAATTTTCACTCAATAAACCACTTTTTACTTTCCCATTCGAATATAATAATTACTGCATTACACGTTTAGCAATTTCGCCCTAAAATATATGTTTATAAACAATTTCGCGACGCTTCAGGCGCCCAAAACAGTAAAATTGCCTGCAAACCAAAATACCTCAGCCGTACTTTAATAATAACAATAATTTAAACACGGTTATAAGCGCACGGTTAAATGGAACACTTTTATTATGCGCCGTGTACGTATTGCATTATGAATAAAATTGGAATGTTTATGAGTTGTAAGACCTTCGCAAAAGAGAATAACACCTGAAAGAGAACAAAGTGTTTACATATTTCATTTATTATAGCGTGTATTAAAGTATATGAAAGTCTGTTGTAGTCGTATTATTACTCACGTAAATGCTACTTGTATTATTAATAACGATAGCATATGTTTAGTAAAAACTGAAGACTGAACCTTGAAGAGTACAGTTTTTATGAAAAGGTGGTTAGTGGGGGTAAGTGTATGTGCAACAATAGTTGGAACGTACATTCTTCTTTACTTCTTTAAGTTCTTCCTCCAACTTCCTCTTTGTTTTGGGTTGTGTGAAGGATATTATTAAGCTTTCTTTTGAGATAGATCCCTGAGGTGTAAAGCCAATAACTAATATATACATATGGGGATTGGTAAAGTCATTCATATGATTGACTTTGAACTGAGAGAATTGGACAGGTACCTCCACCTTCAGTTTTTGAAGTCCTCCTCCAAGTTTTCTTTCATAATTTGTATGAAGAATGTTCTAATACTTTACTGTAGGTATTCCTAATGAAGTGAATAAATGGTTTTTGAGTTCGGAATGGTTTTGCACCAGAATGACCTTACACTGGAGAACTTGAACAGGAATTTTCACCTTCAGCTCTTTAAGTTCCTCCTACAACTTCCTCTTTCAAGTTTGCGTGTGAAGAATGTCCCACTGTTTCCTTCTGGAACGCTTCCCAAAAGTTTAAACATAGTGGCTAGCATCTGGGGATTAGTATGATCATCCAAAGAAATGATTTTGAATTGTAGGAATGGGACAGGTACTTCCACCTTCAGTTTTTCAAGTCCTCCTCCAAGTTCTTCATTCATGATGTGTGCAAACAATGTTCCACTGTTTCCTGTTGGAGCAAATTCCAGACTTTCCAAGCCAGAAATTACTTTATAGAGTTTGGAATGAGTTTGCATAAGAATAACTTTAGACTGGAGAACTTGTGCACGTATTTCCACTTTCAGTTTTTTAAATTCCTCCTCCAACATCCTCTTTCATTATCCCAATGCTTTCTTTTAAAAAGCATTTCAGAAGTTTGAATCGAGTAAATCAAATTTTGGTTTAGTCATTCACTATCAATAATTTTTGACTGAAGATCTTAAACACGTACCTTCAATTACTTATGCTTCCTTCATAAATAAATTCGAGAAGTATGAAGCTAGTAATTTAGCAATTGGTATGGCCATCCAAAGGAATGACTTTGAACTGAAGGAGTTGGATAGATACCTCCACCTTCATTTCTTCGAGTCTTCCTCCAAGTTCTTCTTTCAGTATGTATGTGAATAATATTCTAATAGTTCCCGATGAAGCAAATACCAAAGTCTTGTTGCCAACAACTTAAGACTGGAGAACTTAAACCCCCATTTCCACCTTCAGTTCTTCAAGGTCCTCCTCCAACTTCCTCTTTTGGGATTTGTGTGAAGTATGTCCTAATCATTCCTGTTAGAAAGCATCCCAGAAGTTTGGAGCCACTAAACCAGATTTATTTAGGGTGAAAAACTTAAACACGTACTTCCACCTTCATTTCTTCATCCATGATATGTGCGAAAGATATTTAAATGCATCCTGATGGAATCTTCCCAAGATTTAGGCACGTGTTATAGTTCTGCTGAGGCTTTATAATCAAAGTACTGGCATAAAAATGTTAATATCCTCTTTAGACATCCAAAACCATGATCTTTTCCTACCACTACCATACATAAAACCACAAGAAAGAAAATAATTAGCAGTTATTACTGGAAATGTTAAAATAAATTGGCAAAGACATTTTACAATATTTAATTATCCATTTGTGCAGCTCCTCGGTTCACTATTCCGCTCTAACACTTGCAAAAAGAGTCTGTTTTGTAACAGTAAGTTCGGTATGATTATTGTGGCTTATCCATCTCCTGTTGCGTTTTATACCCATTCGAAATTTAACTGTATTATTGCCCCCTCATTTTCTGCACAGGCCATAATAAACTGATCGACTCTAACAACCAATCACTGCAAGCTGTTTTATGGTCACTATTAAGAGAAAACATTACTTGCAGAAGAACATTTTTTTCTTGTATGTATATGTAGAAGAACGACATTTCAACTAAAGCATTTAACGGTTTAATTGATGGCCCTTTAAAATGTCTTAGAAGACGTTGTTGTTGTAGTTGGAGTAGGTACTTCTGTTTAATAGTAGTCAGATCCTTTTATAGTTTGTTATCCTTTAATGGCCGATCTATTCAAGAGCTTGTTTGTTTTTATAGGTACAGATACTTATCCACTATTACTAACCCAATTAACCGTAAATATGCAAGTACAATTCACAATTGACGGTCTTAAAATCTTTCCATTAACAATATATTTACGAACGTTTCCGTTTAAAAGCCTTAAGTATCTTACCTTTGTTCTAACAATTTCTCGATTTGTCCTCCAGTCAGATCAATATTCTTTTATTTTTATTTATATTCTAACTTAAAATTTAAAAATGCAGTTTCTTGCCACGATCACCCACCGAAGATCAAAGATGTCGTCATTCCAGTTGCATTCATTGTTATTTAATATTAGACTCAGGATTATTCTAATACCTTGACCTCAAAATCTTCATAACTACGTACACTTTGGGTTGTTGAGTTTTGATATAAAGATATGTGGAAATTTCAATGTGCTAAGAGAATTTTAGAACCAAATTCATTATCGAATTATTCTGGCATCTTCCTGATATCTTGAACTGAAAATTCCAATAAATCTTATTGGGCTTGTTAGATTTTGAAATTAAGATTTATCGATGTTTCATTGTCCTGAGACAATCCTAGATCCAGATGTATAACTGAATTCAAATCTTGGCATCTTGACATCAAAATCTTATTTTGGGAGCAACTCTAGACCAAGATTCGTTATTTAATTCAAATCTGGGCTCAGGATAATCCTGGAATCTTGACCTTAAAAATTTTATAAATCTTCTTTTGCTTGCTGGGTTTTGATATAAATAAATCATGAACTTTCCATATCCTGAGACAACCCTAGGCCAAGATTCGTTAATAAATTCAAATATGGACTCAGGATTGTCCTGGTATCTCAACCTCAAAATCCTAATCCTTCTTTTGCTTGCGGGATTTCTAGTAAAGGATATTTTGAAATTTCAGAGTCCTGGAGCAATTCGAGAAACGGATTTGTCATTGTTCAGCTCAAATCTGGGCTAAAAATTACTTTGGCATCTTAAGCTCAAAGAAACTTTAATGTCTTGTTAGATTGAGATTAAGATATCTCAAAATTTCAATGTCCTGGAGTGGTTATAGAACGATGGAATTATCGCTTTATGGTTTTTAAAAGCGTAACATTTCTAATTCAGATCTAAAAGTTTTTCTATCTGCTTATAATCGAATTAAAGCTCGCGACATGGTTTCCAAATATTCGACCATCACCTTAATGATGCGTTCAAGCCGAGCCGCAGACCATAACGGCCGCGCGATCCTGGCGATGGGCGCTGGAAATAAATTGATTAGAACTCGAAATATGACTGCAACAGGCAGCTTCCATATAGATACTTCTTCTTATTACAAATACACACAAGAACTTAGGCATCGCACACACCGATCGTCCGGTGCGCGCATTTATACAAAGCGAACTGACCCCCCTCAGGACATGGTATACGTATACTGGGCGCGGTTAAAGCCAAGGTCACGGTGGCAATGACTTTCGCGCGTGAATCAGGATAGGCGCAAAAGCGCAGCCTCCGTACCATGCACACATAGGCGCACTAAACTAACGCGTACGCGCACGCGCCCTCTTTAAGCCTTTTTACTCAGTAACATTAAAAATTAAAAGACTTATTTTTAGACGTGTTCGAGTTGATCTGAGGACGTTTTTCCATAATGAGCTTGCACTTTCTTTTAATATGGTGTTGGGTGTTAAGGTAGGCACTGGACAGACGAAAAGAAGATGATATGAAGGTAACTTTAGGTGACCAGTCACAAATTTAGTCGAAACATTTCCCCACTTTTCCCTAGTGAGCTCAAAATGAGGATGGAAAGGCCCAGAAAAATATAGTATCCCATATCTTTCCAAATCTTATTAAGAATAGAGGCGGGACAAATATAATAATGAACATCCCTTAAGCTCGATTGTTTCAGTTCCACCTACATACCTACGTCAATTTTACATTGAAAATTTTATTTTACTAATCTTTACCATTTTATGGAACACCCATTGGTCGTTACAAATTATTAAAGAAAAAACAGGTGTATGGAGTTTTGTTTTTATTGTTAGTAGTTCCAATTATAGTGATACATGTCGTAATATTGTATACACATTGCAGACAGCAATAAATTCAGTAATAATTTGATCGTTCGCGAACAAGAGCGTGGAAATATGAGATACCTCAGAGCGACAATTGTAATTAGAGTGGGAATAATGACATATTTCATGAGGTTGCTGATTACAGTAGCAAATGGGCACTTTTCATTATTTATTTATTATTAAATAAATGGCTGTCGTAAAACTCGACAAAAAAGTCCTTCAGAACTTTAACCATCATCAGGTGTTAAGCAACTGTAACATTTAATCCAAAAATTGTAAGGAAAATCACAGAATAATTTACTGATTGTCAAATTAAAAAACATTAATAATTTAAAATTATTTCCACATCTTCAAGAGGTTTAAGTCGAAGCACACAATTATGAATTTTTATTTAGTTTCTTTGGGGAAATTGAACGACTTCACAAATGGGCTGACCCTTCACTTCATGAGTTAAATTAGTTTAATCATTTCCTAATAGCCCACTGCCTAGTCTCAAGCTGAGAGGCTGAGACGACATCAGGATTTTTAAAACGTCTTTGTGCATAATTTTGACATTAAATATCGTACCATATTCAATGCCATCACTGTTTTGATTTTTGCCTAAATGAAGCATTACAGAAAAGTTTGTTCAGGTGTACGGAGTTAGTTAGCGTTTTTGGGCCTGCAGTTTGACCTTTATTATCCGAGTTGAACGTTCCATTGTTGACAAATTCCTTGAACGGCAACGTCCTTTTTAGGAATGCGGTATTTCTTTTGCATATTATTATTTATCATCTGCATCGGTCCGGGAATAATAAGAAAAGCGACTATTGACAATCAATCACTCGAACGCGTCACCTAAGGAGCAACAGGCACTTGTTTTGCCGCGAATGTTGGGATAATTAATCGAAGTTAACTGTATAAAGCAGTGACATAACAGATATTGGTACACACAAATCCGTTACGTCTGCGCCTACGATCTATCACATCAAAGGTTAGTAAACTTGCACATGGATGGATAGATAGCCATAGTGATACACCACAACATGTCCGAGGATCGTTGGAAATACCCGCAACACTCTGCACTACATGTGGACATTGACAAATTGATAAGGAAGTTCCTCAAACTATCTTCTTCTTCGTGTTAATATTTTTAATCAATTAATTATACGTAGATACATTGATGAATATACTAAAATATCTTTCGGATTTAACAATGATGTGATGGAATGTGTTTTTGTCTTAATTTCTCTGAATGTTCGAAACTTTGTTAGAGCTTTTTCTATTTCTTCTTAATTAGTAGCTGTAGAAGATATTGCAAAGAGAACATAAAGGTGATATACAAGAAATATTATATTCCAATTTTCTTGAAATGAAGGAATGGAGATCGGGTAGTGTATTTCCAATCAGTATTTGGTATTATCAAATATGTAGACTTCGGCCCTTACTCCCCATTAGTAAGATGTGGTACGCTGTTGTAGTACTTTCTTGTCATCTTCACAGGAGCATGAAGGGAAATAATAACAATTCTTTAAGTTAAGAAGTTGACGTGACCTTATCAGTAACTTTTAATGAGGTTGGATGAGACTTTACTTGATCCATTTTGAGCTCATATCATTAATGGAAATGTGAAACAATATTTTTCAGTTTCAGGATTAATATCTCATAGAGAGCTAACGTACAAAAAACGTGAAGTTTCTCTAACACAATTCTTTCTCTAAATATACCACAATAAGAACTTCTTCCAGTTCTTCTAAATTAATCTTCCATACTTGCAAGGAAACCTTTAAGCTGTGATGCTATAGAAGGATGACGAAGATACCAAGGTCTTAAAATTTTAGAGATAAAAAGATAGTGGAAAGAGTAATAGAAGTAAAGGGCAAAAAAAAAGATATAGAATGATAGAACACCTTCTAAAACATAAAAATTCAGTTGGATTCTATTTCTAAATACTAGTTAAGAAGCTTGAATGTTCCACTTTTCTGGAAATTGGAAAACTGACTCATAAAATTGAGAAATGAAGATCTGGAGGTGTATATCGAACCACTCTTCGATTTGATGGTATAATTTGTAGGGGATACCCATTAGTCACCTGAGGAATTTTTGTTTTAGCATGAACTCCCTCTCCTTCTCACATAAGGAGAAAAGACATTATAACAATTCATTGAATTAAGAAGTTGACGTGCGATTTTAAGTGACTTCTCTCTTCATTTAAATGAAGTTAAATGAGATTTACTGAAAGCATGAACAGAAGTAAACAGAAGCAGCAGAACGTTCCAGTTTTCTGGAAATGTGAACAGTGCCTCATAAAATGAAGGAATGAAGGTATGGCTGTGCATATATATACCCACTTTTCGATATAAAGATGTAAATGTAGGTAAGTTATGTAAGAAATTTCTCTTTTAATTTGGACCCCATCTTCCTCTTGGTGAAATTTGGAAAGATGTTGTATGAGTCTCTCATCCTCCTCCCTTGAGAAGCAAGGAATTTAAAGCAATTCTTAAAATTGAAAAGTTGAGTGAGATTTTCAATGACTACTTCTCTCTTTAAAGGAGATTTGATGATTTTTTTCTAGGCCCCTTTTGACCTTTCATCATTAATGGATTTCCCCTAATGTGAATCTCAGGTAACGACTTCATGAATCCTGTTGGAAAACTGAGTTGATTGTTGATTTACACACAAATTCCATACCTTGTATCATTTATATTTTTTCAAAAACTGTCTTAAATCTAAATACATTTATAAAATGCTAATGTTCGTACATAAAGACAGGGTTTTCTCTATATCTATCTACTCCAATCAACTTCCTGTTGGGGTGGTAAATACCCCTTGGTCTCCAGGTGGGAGTAAGGGAGGTTGGTCGCGGTGGGTGGAAGTGGATGGTTGTAGGTGGCAGAAAGGTGAAAAGAAATATTTCTGTCCTTTTTTAAGTAATAAGGACTTCCGGAAAGATCTCAAAATTTCTGAAATGATCTAAAACATTCTAAAATGAGCGCAAACTGTTATTATCGACTTAGAATGTTCGAGAAAGTTCTAAAAATTTCTTGAATGATCTAGAAAGTTTCAAAAAGTGTACATCTACGTTTCAAAGTGATGTAAAAAGTGATCTAAATATTCTAGAGCGTTCTACTACTAGGAGTTTCGATGTTCGATGATATATAAATCAACATTTAGTGACTTTTTGTCAGTTAAATTGTGTTTGCAGTCGAGTGAAAATCAATTGGAAACAAGAGCGAACAGTGACCAAAAAAATTGAAGTGATTTCAACAAATGGAAAAGAACAGACTATTTGAATGTTCTAGAGTGTTCTAATACTAGAAATTTCGATGTCTGATGCTATATAAATAATATGTAAATAAAACATAAATTTTCCATTTACTAAGCTGTTTCTTAAAATTATTTCAATTTGTTAGTTAGTTCACTCTATCAGATATACTCTATATACACCGTTCGTTTAATGGCCGAATAATTTTCTCAATATCTACGTTATCTTTGATATAAATGTATAATATCTACGTTAAAAAATTGATCCTTACATATTTTTTATACGAGTTTCACTGCTAGTTAATAATAAAACACATTCTTATCCATAAATTTCCCATTACACTATACATATTTTGAAACACTCTGTAAACGTCTTCAGCTGAATGTTTTTAATTTAACTCATATTAATGGGAACATACTCTGATTTATTTTTGCTTGTGAGGTAGACAGATACTTAAAGGTGGGTAAGGTAAATGAAAAATTAAGCATGCAAAACAAAATAAGGCACGTTGGCAGTAGGGTATTAAAACATGATGCCTATTTGTACGTATCAAATAAAAGGTAAAAAAATGGCTAGTTCATAAACGATGTTTCAACGTTAGTCAGCAAGTTTTCAAACCTCCTGCTGCCTCATTCCTTCAACTCAGCAATTGCATTCAGCGACGACGGACGGCCCTGCACATGCAAGTACTGCACGAGAACGGCGGCATCCCACGCAAACATTTCTCTTTCTTTCTCTCTCGCGCACCACCTTGTCCCTTTTATCCTGTGGAAATTAATAAACGTCTCAACTAAAAATTTATTAGCTAAATAAAGATTAAGTTTTACGCAATCGTCTTCGCAACGTGAGACAAAGGACGTGGTAACTTTTTCTTCCCATAAAAGGAGATTATGTTTTCATTTTTGTTCGCCTGCTCCTTCGTACCGTAGTTGTATCTACGTATAGAGTGGAGAGTGTGGAGTCACCGTAATATCACCATTATGCAACGATGAAAGTTTTGCGAACACATGCAGTGCATTATTACGATGGCACTGCAATAAAATTACTTATTTAATTGTTATCTGGTGACTCAGTCGCCTTGCAAATCGAGGATGATCGTTATCTTATGGGTGCTTTTCTCTTATTTTATAAGATTTTTACATGTCTGAGTGTATTGTTAAGTGTCCAGAAGCTACAGCAAGTCCAAGATAATAAAGTTTAAGACAATAATTATTATTAGTTATTATTGCCGGCCTGTCCTTGTTGTATAACAGAAATAAAATGACGTCAGAGTATCTTAACATACCTACCTACATGTGCCTACCTGGTACCTTTGGTTTATTTTATATATTCGCGAATTTTAAACTATCCAGAACATCCTATAATGATTGAAAACATTTTCTAACTTTTTTTAACATTCTGAAACATTCTTGAATGATCTTCAAGATTCTGGAACATTCTTTAACATTGCCAAATCATTCTGAAATGTTATAGATAATAAAACATTCTATTACTTCTTAGAACATATTTGAACTGCCTGAAACATTCTAAAAAAATCTGCTTCATTCTCATCCCCCCTCCGTGCTGTTTTCTGGGTGAGTAGTGACATCAGTAGACGCCTGGCAGGGATGACTAATCCATTGATAATAATTGATCAGTTATCGACCACTCAGAGTTGAAGATAATTACAGTACTAATATCGCTATTTAAAAATGGGGGTTGGTGGTAGAAGGGTGAAAATTAAGGCTTATATGTATTTTTAATGCCTTTTCTAATTGTTTATGTTATACTCAGTAATAGGTACAGTTTTTTAAATCTACATTATTTACATTTTAAGCAAAATATTAATTTTCTTATTTGAGTCTTCTAAGGGCATTGAGTTGCACATTTTGTATCCATTATAAACCTTTATTGCCCCTAAGGTACTCTGGGTCAAAATATAGTGCATGTTCTTGTAAGTAGTTGTTTTCACAGCTTAATTTCTCTGACGCCTCTCCTCTTAGGGGTGCATTTTACACTTTTCATTTTAAATATGTAGATGAGATAAAAAATTGCTTTTTTATGTTTCAAAAAGTTTTTATTGAAAACTCTACAATTGTTTCGGCATCTTATGTCTTTTTCAAGAGTAAGTACCGATAGTCTACTAAAGTTTACAAAAGTTCTTCTGCTTAAATCTGTTGAAATACAGGTAAACAAAAACATAATAATACATATACATTAAATTCACAATAGCAGGTACAAATTTATATTTATATTTATACCTATTTGTACCTGCTATTGTGAATTTAATGTATATGTATTATTATGTTTTTGTTTACCTGTATTTCAACATATTTAAGCAGAAGAACTTTTGTAAACTTTAGTAGACTATCGGTACTTACTCTTGAAAAAGGCATAAGATGCCGAAACAATTGTAGAGTTTTCAATAAAAACTTTTTGAAACATAAAAAAGCAATTTTTTATCTCATCTACATATTTATTCCAATATGTTTCATAAATTTCCAACTGCGGAATCGTTACTTACTTTTTATTTTAATTTTAAATAAGATAGTAGCAGACGTCAATCGAAGTGGTTGTTTTTGTCATTCTGAACATCTTCACAAAATTCAAGAAAAATCTATCAGATATTGCTATGTCTGATGAACTCCCTTAGTACAACAAGATCACTTGTTGGTTTTATTCACATTGAAACTGCAATTTTAGCAATTAATTAGTACCACGTATAGTAGTTTTCTTTCATTGATAAGTTACATTAGTAATTTATTGCAGAATTAGCCTTTTTTCCCCTTACCATATTCTAATAATTGCACATTTTTGTGCACCTGCAATTTTATTACGAAAACAACCTATATAGGTACGACCTACGTCAAATACGTTACTCGATACTCTCTGATGGGTATTTGTCAAACGTTTGCATTCTTTTCCACATAAAAGACATGTGTGCAGATTGTGACACAAATGTATGTCAAAAGTGTAGTACATTCACAATAAAAGATTAGATTCGTTGCCTGTTGCGTAAGTGCAAGCAAACAATACCAACCTTTTTCGTACATACTCTAACTAGATGTGTACTATTAATCATTTTTGTTAGCATAAATTTTAAATTCACAGAAACCAATTGTTGAGCAATATTTCTTCATTCAATTTACTTTCACAACTTTAGGTACCTACAGGAAAACGCACCTAAATAATGTTTGCTGTTATCATATTATCAGTCGTACAAGGATATTAAAGTTTTAGGAAAATGTTTATTTATTGATTTTAAAAACACTAAAATAATGCCAAAATTACTTAAGATAGATGGCATATTAAATAACTATGTAATATAAAGTTAACTTCAAATCTATTGCAAATAATTAAAACTACAGAATTGATTTCCTTTGCATCAATTTACCAATATCCTCGGTCATTGTTTATAAAATCAAAAGCTCATGACGTCTTTGGTTATCGTTATTGATTAATATATTTTGAGGTAACTCATACATTAAATTTTTGGATTATTTAAATAGACCTCTTTTGATAATATGAATATTCATATAAATAGATTTTTGGGTAAATATACAATTAAATAAATCTCAGTTATTATTGAAAGGTTGTTGACAGGGACAGGAGGATGTCATATGGATTTCGGTCAGGTATAGGTAAAACATTTTTGCATGCATAAGTAAAAAAACAAGGAAATTACAAGATGATGACCACCCGAAGATAAGTACACACAAAAGATGCAGAAATTGGTGTTGCATTGTAATGTGATTAAAGCTGCGTGGGTATTCAAATTAAAATTCAATAAGTACGTGAGCGAAAACGTAAACGGAATATAAATTCGGGTCAAGCCATTTTTAATTAAAAAAAATTGCAGCACGTAACAATTTTTCAATACTTATTATTATGACAGATTTTTGTAAGTGTATATGGAGGCAGTTTTATTTTATGGCATCTTCGTGTCATTTATTCTTTTTTATGAGCTCAGAGTAGGATACGTATAAGTAAGTAATAATTAGTCATTCAATGCAAATTTGATTATAATGGAATTCCTTTTAGTTCTATCAGGGACAAAAAAAAAATTTATAACTCTTCGTTTCAAGATGACACTGCTATACGTGACATTATTACCAACAATAAATTATTAGATACAAACTAGAACTACGTACCTAGTTAGTTACTTACTTGACAAAAAATAAAGAATATACTAATGGCCTGTTTGTAACTACGATAGAACTTTATTTTATTGTATTATCTTAGAGCTTTTAGCATTGTCTAATATTTTAGAAATATATTGTTTTTGAAAATTTTTATTTGATTTCAGGAAGGAAGCGCCAGTGGTCGTCATGTAGTCAAAGAAATCCGAAATTCCTCAAAATCTAAAGTGACCATGTTCAGCAACGCGACGGTTTCATCGAAGGGTAGCTCCAGCAGGAGTGGAAACAGTTGTGGACGGAACTCGTCCATGCCATCCCTCCGGATGCCAAATCCGTTCCTCCACAACAAAACCTCCTTCAACCCCCTGTTCCGTTATTCAGACGCCTTTACCAGTTTCGACGCTTCAAACTTCAGTCTGGACGAAAACAAAAAGTACCGCGGCAAGAATCATCCGATCCTTCGGAAATACAACTCGCACGATTCCCATGCGAACTTTATGGAGGTTCACCTTAATTCAAGTGGAAATACGCCGGATTCGACGAAGAGCCGGTCTATTTATAAACACACCCCGGAAATTAGTCCCGAATCGACTGAGGAACGAAATAAGAGGTCGGAGCTGGACACGAGGGAATTTCTTGAAAAGTACTCGTTACCAAGGGTGGTTATGGTGGACGGTGGGGAACCTTTGTTGCTTTATCGGTGTTTTGACAGTTTTACGAAAGTGCAAGCGAAAGGGGTGGTCGGGAAAAAGGGGAAGGAAAAAGTCGACAGTCGTGTTCTGCATTTTCCAGAGGGTTACGCAGGTACGTATTAATAACACGCTGTTCTATTTTTAATAAATACAGTTTATTTCCAATGAAATATTTAATTTAGTTTTGTCCAATCAAAATAATTTTTTATGGTTCTTCCTACTGTTTATTTGTTATTTTTTTTTTTTTTTGGAATTTAACTCATTATCTTTAATCGATATAAATTGTATGGATAACATATTTCAAAGAAGGATTTTCAGAAATTTGTTTTTGAATCGTTTAGATCGAATAAGAAATGATCGTTAAATTGGTACAAAAAAGATAGGGCATTTTTATGTCATAAGTTTGCAACTTCTAATATAGGTACATTATGCAAAATATGATCATGAACTAATTGTTTATTACTTAAATGAGAAAGCGACCTTGGTCAAGTTTATTCATACGTGCATAAATATTATATTATTTAGTACGTTACGTTAAAAGCAAAAAATCCAAATATGGTACCGCTACATTCCGTTAAAGTTGAAATCTTAATAAAAAGACTCTCTATGTACGTAGTAGCATAGGTACGTAATTTAACGGAAAAACAGTATTTTCTCGCACGTCGGTGTGCCAATGCGAATTTCCGGACATTTAATCTTGTTTCTTGTCTTACGTACTTTATTTACATGCATCTTTTTTTCGTTATGTAAATCTTCTTGCTAATTGTGAGAATATTTCCTTGCCAGTCCTTTTATTATGCAATAGACAACGCAACGGGCACCAATACCACAAAGCAATAACGAATGTAAAGAGAAGGTATAATATGTGTGAAGTAGCAATTGTTTTCTTCGAAATAAATCTCATTCTTGTACATATACAATATGTACCCATATTTACTTTTAATTGCTGCAAGGATTTCATTTTTGAAATGTATGGTACGTTGGGAACTGCTTCGTTGTACAGAATACAGGCCCATATTTTGTTTTGTTTATTGCATAAAATTATTCACAATTGCCACACTCAAGTCTTTGGCCAACACGTTTTCAAAACTATTAATTATTTATTTAACGAAAACGTAATGTGTTGCCATCTGCAGGAATAAGTTGCTGACTAAGTAATTCGTAATGGTTGATAAAGTCCTTGGCAAGGATATCTGCGTGCCAAACCTAATAAATATTTGATATCATCTAAAAATATTTGCTGCGTTCTAATGTGAGTTTGTCAAGTAGATATCTTCTTTTCATATAAAGTCCTTATCGGTCGCATTTAATGACCACAATTTACCTACAGCAATTTCAATAGATTAGTAATTATTTTTGTTCATTTTTGTTATTCCTATTTTGATACATTTTAAACACAGTAAAACAAACCACAAAGTTTTAGTTACAAAAATTTCATCCACAATAATTATTTCGCCACACAGTGGCTTCTTCAGGTGGAAGAAATCTTAATTAAAATTAACTACAAACAGACTTATATAGGTACTAAAATTAACAAATAGGAAGGGATGAAAATTAAACAGTTGAGTGTTGAAAATTTAAGTTAAGTAAGGGAGATTTGTTTAAGTTTAATTGGTCATTTAAAACACAGCCTTTTTTGTTTAATTTTTTAATGTCTAAACTTTTTAATAAATTTAGTTTTTTTCCTTTTTTTTTTAAATGCAAAATTTTAAATTCTTTGTTTTTTCATAAATGTTTGGCGTAAGTTGATGTTGAGTGTTTTTTTTTTTATCATCACTATAAGAATAAAAGAACACAAAAATAGTTATGATAAAAAAAACACTCAACATCAACTTACGCCGAATATTTATTAAAAAACAACCATAGTTTTAATGAAGAATTTAAAATTTTGCATTTAAAAAAAAGGAAAAAAACTAAATTTATTAGAATGTTTAGAAATTAACAAATTAAACAAAAAAGGCTGTATTTTAAACGACCAATTAGACTTAAATAAATCTTCCCTACTTAACTTAAATTTTAAACATTCACCTGTTTAATTTTCATCCCTTCCTCTTTGTAAATTTTAGTACCTATATAAGTCTGTTTGTAGTTAATTTTAATTTAGATTTCTTCCACCTGAAGAAACCGCTGTGTGGCGAAATAATTATTGTGGATTACAATTAATAAAAATTTTTGTATCTAAAACTTTGTGGTTTGTTTTACTGTGTTTAATCACGGAGTTACAAAGAATAGAAGCCTCTTCGATTCAACTGATACATTTTAATATTTTCAACAAGCTAATTTACGGAATAAAGTATGAAATATAAAAAAAATGATTAAACAACAATTTATTGATTTATTCAAGATTCAATTATGAAATCTTACTCAGACTTTACAAAAAAATTGCAATGAATATTCTACTACACTTTAAAATAGCACGAAACAAAAATTATAAAGAAAATGTAAAATTTACCCAGACTTCACCGGAAAGCTATTCTATCAACTTCTCACACTTTTTAAATGTACAAAATAAAAATTATGAAAAAGATAGGATTTAAGGAAGCTTACCAAAATTTGTTGTAAAACTAATAAAAATTATACTACAAATATTAGTATCTACCTATAGGTACATTTTTCTAAAAATTCTTAAATTTCCCTTAATCAAACTCAATTTTTTTCCATTTCCAACATTTCTTTTTCTTATATATTTAAATATAGGCATAAGAGTATTTCCACATCATTATTTAGTTTCTCATATTATCATATGCTGATTTTTATTTATTTTAATATTTCTATCGCTTCTAAATCTGAAATGTTCTCAATTAAATTCGTTGACGATACGTAGCGATATTAGCAACAAGCAAGTTCTTAAGAAATACCAAGTTGATGTAGAAAACATATCTACAAGATAGACATCACTTAATCCTCTTTTGAACGTTTATTAATCCCCTTTATAAACTAGTGTAGTATTGTGATGTAAACCACCAAGCGTTCGATTTATGTAATGTAATAAATCTGCTCGTTGCTTATAGGCACGTTTGTATATACAGGGGGTTAAGAAATATTACATAAAAAAGTACCGGCCAAGTGCGAATAGAACTCGCGCACCAAGGGTTCCGTACAAACCTGTATATATGTGATGTAACTAAAAACTTAATGTTTTCGGAATTTTTACTTTATATGTGCTATAAAACATTGATTCATGCCAAATTTCAAGATTCTAAATCGACTGGAAGTACCCTTTAGGTTTTGATTCCCTTGCGAGTTGTTGCGAGTTTGAAAATATGCGGCTTAAATTGCTGTTTCTTTTGATTGCGTTGACATAGAAGTTTGATTTTGTTACAGCTTAAAGGTATTATAGACCTGAGTATTTGATATGAATTTCAATTTAATACCTCTACGCGTTCATGAGGAAAGGGGTAGTAACTTTAAAATTATTAAAAATATTTTTATTATATGATGTAACTAAAAATTTACGGTTTTTGCAATTTTTACTTTATCTGTGCTATAAGACGTTGATTCGTACCAAATTTCAAGATTCTGAGTTCACGGGAGTACCCTGTAGGTTTTGATTCGAAAATTTGCGGAAATTTGCGGCATAAACGTCTGTATCTTTTGATTGCGTTGGCTTAGAAGTTTGATTTTTTCACAGCTCCAAGGGACAATAGACCTGAGTATTTGGTATAAATTTTAGCTTGATACCTCCACGCGTTCCTGAGAGAAAGGGTCTTGACAGACCGACGGACGGACGGACGGACAACGAAGTGATCCTATAAGGGCTCCGCTTATTCCTTTTGAGATGCGGAACCCTAAAAATTAATGGGAATAAAAATAACAGTTATTAACTCACTAAAACTATAAAAGCATTTGTCACGTTCATTTAATAAATAAATTGTAAAACGGTTTAAAAAAATTACATATTTTTTATGAATGTTCCTTTAATTATTATTTAAAAAAAGTCAGAATTAGTCCAAAAATTTTAAATTCAACATAACAGAAGATACATAAATTGAAAAAAGTGTTGCTGAGTTGAACTCCCTGTATATTTTGAGAGTTAGGTATTCTGACGTCTAAATTTTACTGTACACGAGATTGCAGTCGTTTTTAATATATGCACACGAACAAATACATGGATAGTTACATTTAAAATTCAAATCCATTTGTCGTGGAGCTTGCGTACGTCTGTAGACGCAGACTGATCATGTAAATAAACTGATTAAGCGAGTATTTCACTTCTTGGGCTACATGTCTTTCTTTACAAGACATACCTTGTTCGATTAAGTCATACTAAGCCAACGAAGAATTTACTTACGAACAACATATTCCATGATCTTCATGTAAATTTTCTCGAATCGACCTTATTTCATTCAGACAAAATGAGAGTTTACGTAGAAGTCAATTTAAGTCACTAAATTGCAACATAAAACCTATTCGTACAGATAACGTCTATTCAACTTACGTCCTGATCGTCATTATGCCTTTAAATGTAATATATGTACCTAAGTCAGGAGCAGCTAGTAACAAAGACAATAGAAAAATACATGGTTTCTTACAATTTTTTCTTATCAAGCTTATTTGAAGTGCAGTTCTACTTCGAATTCCTGTCCTGAAACGAGCAATACATTTTCCCTTACTAGTAACTCGTGTTCCATAACCAATTCTTAATTATTCAGGAAGTATCCTACCATCGTTTCTCGCCAGCTTCTCAAGTACCTCCTCATTTGCAACATTGTCCATTCACATTATTTTTATCACCACATCTTATTTTTTCTCTTTCTTATAACCCACCCACGAGCTGCCCTTGTTGAAAACCGGAAACGCATTTTGAATGACGCAACTCAGAAAGTGCAATGCTTATAATGACATGATGTAACCCAACATTTGTAATAAGTTAACGTAATGCATCGGTCTCTCATACGAGAACCAAGAGATTAATATTTTGCTGATTCGAGCTTAGTTGGAATTCAATATTTACCTACTTAAAGCGACTATCCCTAAATGGTGTGTGCCGGTATTCTCATATATTTATTTGTGTGTTTTTACTTCCGCAAGGTGTAAAGATAAAATCATAGTCGTCTCTTAAAAAGAACACCTGGCATGTAAAACTGGTCACGTTTTTTTTTTCTCTTGTGTCATCGTCGAAGAGAGTGTAGTGCGTATGCAAAAGAAATGCATTAAAAGGAACAAACGGTTTGCAAATTCGCAAATTATGAATAATGCATAAGAGAAGTACTGAAGTCGCAAACAGAACAACGAGGTATTTGCTATTTCAACCAAAGACACCTTCGTACTGTTTTAAAATTTTAAGTGTGTGAATATGACAATACCAAAAAAGATACCAGCTGATAAAAACGTATTTACTGATGGTTCAGATGGAAATCTCAAATGTTTTACTCTTAAGGGACATTCATTAGTTACAAGAGCTGCAAATGGAAGAGCAAAACCTTATTAAATATAATTGGAAATCTCACGACAAGTATTTAATCCAAATTTAACATAAGGGGGATGGAAATGTTTTATTACACCTTATTAAACCAAGAGGAAAAAATTAATTCAAGCACCTCACGTAAATAATTGACGTCAGTTACCCTCTCCATTTGAGCAGGGTAGCAATAGCAAAATCTCCTAAAATTAACTTTTTATTTCTTTAGGTTTTTAATAATGATTTCAGAAATGACTGTCACATGTACACTGAGAGGACGTTAATTAGTTCCCAGTAGTTTTCTTAAATGGCAACGTCGCGCCTTTTTGGTCTGTATGTTGTCGATAATGTAGGAAACAATAATATTGCGAGCAGAATCGCATCTATTGCTCGCTAGTTTCGTGGCTATTTCAATGTTTACATACTTAATATACAGGGTCTTTCAAGTTGATGGGCTATTAGTATATGAATTAGTAGAATGAATTCAATTTTGAAACTTGGGCTCATTTGGTTATTGTTTATGCCGCTTCTTTTAAAAATATTTTCAATTTCGATTTACATCCTGTTATACCGGAAGTAGATGTTAACTATCTTATTTTAAATTGAATGGCATACTTCAAATTTTAGATTTTATCAAAAAGTACACGCAAAGTTTTACAATAGTCCCATATCAAAAGACGCCAAATTCAATGAGGAATTCGAATATGTAGTCAAAAATGGGTCATTCTATTTAAAAAAATTGACTTATGTCTCTTTGAAGTTGACTAACTTTGACCACAAAATTTGAACACCCTGTACAATTTAGTTAAAAACCACAATTGTTTTTCGATAATGTGAATAGTTATAAATAAGTGTTACGAGTTATAAAGCAAAATCTCGAAAATTAATTGAATTACAGTTTTTTAAATGTTATTGGAAAATGTAAAAAAAAGTATGTCATTCCATTTAAAATAAAAAAGTTAACATCTACTTCCGGTATAGCCGGATGTTAATCGAAATTGAAAATATTTTTAAAAGAAGCGGCATAAACAATAACCAAATGAGCCCAAGTTTCAGTATTGAATTCATTATACTAATTCATATACTAATACCCCATCAACTTGAAAGACCCTGTATATTAAGTATGTAAACATTGAAATAGCCACGAAACTAGCGAGCAATAGATGCGATTCTGCTCGCAATATTATTGTTTCCTACATTATCGACAACATACAGACCGAAAAGGCGCGACGTTGCCATTTAAGAAAACTACTGGGAACGAATTAACGTCCTCTGAGTGTACCTAACTTTAAAAAAAATTGTTTTATCCACTTTTAACAAAAAGAGAAACCCAGTGGCAAGAACGGTACCCTCTATTCTTCTTCTCTTCTCTATTTACAATTTATCAAGTTTTGAACCTAATGTCTAAATAATTTTTTACACTAAAAGTGATTAAATTAAATTAAAATTAAACGTTAGATATTCCAGTGTTCCCTTCGTACTTTGTACCCTGAATGGCACCTCGCATTATCATATTAATTATTTATTTACTTAACGTACATATGTACATACATTACAAGTGTTATTAATCGGTATAATAATTAAGAATTTCCTTTTCGAGATCAACTGGCAGTTATGTTATCCGCTGGTATATTAAATCCGTGTTCTTTACGTGACGTTGGCGTTTTATTTTTTAATTTTTCTTCGTTCTATTCATAGTTGTAAAACTAGGGAACGTGCTATTGCACGTGTAGATGCACATACGTATGCATTATAAGGGACGGGGCAAGAAAAATTACCAACTGCGACTTGTCTCTAGCTTACCGCAAATAATGTTTTAACTGTCAACAGGAACAACTTCTCCCTTCTCGGTAAAACAGAAATAGCCGGACGTTTCCATTCATTAACTAACAAATGGATTAGTTTCATAATTACGACTGTAACCAACAACTGTATTCCAGTACTACATATGCAAATGCTTTTGTGACGGTCATTACGAATAATCCGCTACTTTCAATTCTGCCTAGGCGATTTGTTGCAGTTTAAACACTATAGTTTCTACTTTTTGAGTTTTATTTGTCAACTTAATTACGTTAAACAACGAGGAACATTAAAATACATTTCATCTCATCAGCACGCCTTAAGTAGCTTTCATAAATCATAAAAGTAAGTTGATATATGTATATTAATATCATGTTGCAGCCAAGATATCATCATCTGCTGGTATGTTAATATAATTCCATTAAAATTAATTTGTAAAGTAATCCAAGTCTTGATAGATGAGTTTAACTTCAAATCAATGATAATTATTTTTAATTTGCCATTTATGATATAATATTGACTTTTAATATTTATTCAAGGTAGAGCTTTAAAATAAGCTAATTATTTTGTGCTGTGAGGATCGTTTCGTCTCTAATCTGAACTTAGTACGTACCTACAGGTATATAGGTACCATTCGTGTTAGAAAACTATGACTCAATATTCCTTTTCCTCCGGTATAAAATTATAGCGTGTAGCAAGCATCCTACTATTAAAATATTACATAACAGACTGCATTTATTATTCATAATATAAGGCACGATCTCTGCTGTAAATATTTCATTTACAGCTCAATAATTTGCTAATGACCCACAAACTTCAACTATAAATAAATTGATGAATTAGAGGCCGTTATGTCTAACAGACTCAATTATTTATTTTATTATACTAACATATTAGATACGCATATCCTCCAAGACACAATAAAGTTAAATTTTCGATATTAAATATGAGAAGACCTTACTTATTTGAGTTACTATTAGTAAATAACAAAATTATTTCGAAAATTGAATTCTTTGCGCCTCAGGACCTCGTCTACTTACTGCCTATTATGTTTGAAGGACGAAATATCCCATTGTAAGCCAATAAAAATAGGAAAGGATAATAGACACGCTTAAACTGAATATAAAAAGGTGCAAATGTACAGCACCATTTGAATAATAATCAATAATTCATGACATCTTTGGATGCAGTTGAATTTTTAAAAGACATTCAAACTGTTTTGTTTTTGTGCGATATGGGATCGGTTATTGAAAGAATTTGCCCTCCACACTAGAGCCGTGTGACTCGGAAAAAGCTGCAAAGAAAATTTAATTTAAAATTTACTAGGTAAACACAATTATTGTCTTGAATTTTAAAGGGATTATGATAATGAGTTTCAGTAACTGCCTAGTAAATAATGATAAATAAAAAATAAGTCGTAATTTGCCACTGTAATTATAGGTTCATTAATATTTAATAAGATCCTCCATAATTAATAGTTTAACAGTTATTAAAGTGAATCCACGACATAAATATGTATCTATAAACTGCTAGTAATTGGAATTAATTAAACTTTATTCACGACACCGATGTTGTTATCGTTATCGTTGACTACCCACAACACTTACCAAAAATTGGGTATGTAAGTACAACAAATAAACAATTTCTGACCCATATAGCTGTCCAGTGCGTATAAACTATAGTGCAATTGAACAATTTCTTATAAGACCAGTTGACGCGATCATCTGGAAAAGTGCAACACTTGTTATACATACCTACACACACATGTGGTACCTAATGCATTCTCGGGCAATGGTTCGGTTTCGTTACGGTACGATACACATGGTTAAACAAAGGTGCATTTTAGTTTTAGCAGCACACGCACCCTTCTGTATATGTATATACTTATATGTACTTACCCATGTTTTATACACTCATAGGTAGGTACACTTATTACATTTCTGCACACTATTTATTAGCCACCGCACACTGCTTCATTACCCACTTTACCATTATAACCGATAACGATTAAAACGCACGTATCACCAGTGAAGGGCAATCTCTTTTGCTAATGGTCAACTCGATTATACATAAATACTTGTATGCAAAATTGATTAAAACCACTCTTACAACTAGTACTTACATACTTACCAATTATTTTATTATGTATTTGTTATTTATAATATTACAAAAACATTTAGTATACCTACCTATATCAAATATTTGAAAGGCGATAGAGAGTAAAAATTTAATATAGTAACAAATTAATATACCTCCTACCACTTTACAAAATTTTCAAACTAGCTATATTGTTGTATTTGTTGTTTTCAGGTTGGTTTTCTTTAACGAACGATAAAGGAGAAAAATGTGCCGTAACCCATACAACAATTCTGCAGCTTGTGAGAGATCAAGTGTGCGCTTTTTTAAGTGTACAGTCTTTCTCAGGATACACTGCCAGTAACCATGATCCACTAGGTACGTAAAGAACAATTAATTAAAAACATGAAAAATTAATTCTCTTTATATTAGTCCAAAACCCAGCAAAATAGATTCAGTACTTCGCAAAATGTGCAGCTAGTAATCATGACCCACTAGATATGTAAAAAAGTAATTAATTAGGAACATTAAAAATTAATTTTCTTAAGAATTTGTCATGAACATAAGTTTTTTAACACTGCATAATAAATAAGATAATATTATCTAAATTAAGATCCAAACTCCAGCAAAATTGATTCAGTTTCCCGAGATAAAAGGCAATTACATAATTAGGAACATTAAATATTAAATTTCATAAGAATTTGAAGTAAAAAAAAATCCTTTTGAACATTGGACGATTCACAATATAATATTATCAGAATATTAGTCCAAGCTGCATAAATATTGCATTATACATAAACTAGATAATATTATATACGAAATTGTTGATTTGGTCGGATTCTTGTGAAACATTATTTAATAATTGCAAATATAAGTAAAAAACACACTTTTAAATGTTTCAGATTTTATTGTACAGTAAAGTTAAATTACTCTTGATAAAGACATAACTATGTCGAAACAATATTGTAGAGTGTACAATAAAATCTGAAACATTTAAAAGTGTGTTTTTTACTTATATTTGCAATTAGATAATATTATCTGAATATGAGTCCAAACTCCAGCAAATTCGGTTCAGTAGTTCCCAAAATATACAATATAATTAATTAGGATCATTAAAAAGTAATTTTATTAAGAATCTGAAATTTTTTTTTACTATTATATTATATACTAGATAATATTATCTAAAAAATAGTTCAAACTGCATCAAAATCCGTTCAGTAGTTCGCAAAATATTTGCATTTAAAAATCCCAATATTTATAATAAGTTAAAAATCACCACCGACGCTGCGAGGTCAACGACCTTGGCGCCAGTTTGTTTTTGTTTCACGGAATTCCGCATTCTTTAGGAAATCCGTTTGTACTTGACATAGTTTTCGTTTGCAATTTGATTGGCTTGAGACAACTGCGTATCGTAAGGGCCAATCAGATTTTGGAAACGCACATTGTCAGCGATGCAGCGAGACTGAATCAGTAACCCTTGCGCTGCTGTGGGGAGTGCATCGCTCCGCTCTTTAAAAGACGAAAAATTACGTACAAAATGATAAAATTAGGGACAAAAGGATTTTAATGATTGAAATATAAAATAAATTGATAGACAATTGAAGTATTCTTTTTAAATAAGTATATTAATAATGAAAATAGGTTTTATTGCAGTACATAATTAAAATTAATTATTACAACTAAATGTTTTATTATTTAAATTTTGCACACATTTGATGGATGTCATTCTGGATTTCTTTGAATAAGAATAAAAATCTTACACAAAATATTTTATTTTACTTAATATATTATATATGTACTGGGAACACTTTCTTGTGGATTTGAATTTATTAAGGAAATGCACATTTAATAAAAAAATTCATGAAACTAAGGAGTGGCAATTAAAATACACAATCAGTAATTTATGAAACAATACGACGTTTCGACTTTTTTTACTTTTATTTCTATCAATAATATACATATATACACGTATCTATAAATATTTGAGGTTTGGAACGATTTTTAATGCAATAATGACATTTATTTTTTACATTTTATTGCACTAAAAAGTGTGTATCAATTTTCTGAGCTGAAACGACTTGATATATTAAAAACGAAATATGTAATAGAGACTGCTTAAATATTACAACTAATATAAAACACTTTCAGATTATTTTAAAGAATGCATTTCTTTTTAGGTATCATTATTTTCGTTTTTATTTCTAATTACCTTCATTTTTCTACAAAAAAGTTCTGGAAGGATTTAAGAATATTTAGACTTCTTGAATGTCTTCTCGTTTCTTGTTATATAAAATAAATTTTATTCCAATGTTCAAAAGCATACCAGTTGTATATGGCTGTTCCCATTATTATTAAAGTATTTCATTGATTGCAGATAGCCGAACAGGGAAGACTCAATACTTGAAGACTCAGATTCGTGGCGGTCAAGTCTTTCAGCTCAGGGCTGTGTTCCAGCATCGCGACAAGTACGATGGAGGCAGGCATTCCACCAAGTCATCACGATTGTCACGTTCTGCAAGAGATAAAGATTTGGCCAACCGTTATGCGCAACTCATCGGCCAAAATAATCAGGTAAATTCGCCAACAACCACAAAATTATTGTCTACTCATTAAAAAAAATGTTTTTGGAATTTTTATAAATTGTGACAACATTGCAGGAAAAATCGTTCAATTTAACTCTTTAAAATTAGGCTTATAAATAATTTACTAGCAATGGTTTTGTGTTTTTTTTTTACTTCAATGCAGAAGCTTAGTTAGTACCTACCTACTGTCGTGTCGTTGCAGATTCACTGATTTCTGTCACTCTTGCAATATGTTTAGCAATAAAATGCGCGTTTTATAAATACATTTGCAATAGGTACGAAGTACGGTTGGTCTCTAAAAGGAATTTCCTCACGCTTGCGTAACAAAAAATGCGAATTTATTGGAACAGTACAACTTTTCGCTGCACGTTTACTGTGAGCAACTTTTAATAATAGCCAATGGTTTGGAACAGTTATGTTAAAAATTGAACATGAATTGGCCTCGGGGTTCTAATTTATAAATATATCTATTAAACGGTTTTATTTCTTGTTTACTTCTTTACTGCTTCTGGTGGCATTCAGAGTCTAATAAAAGAAACTACCTACAAATTGACCATTAACTGTTTTTATCACTGTACAAAGTATCTATGCAACAGTAACTAAAAAAAAATATTTTGTTGCATTTTGCAAATACTATCTAGTCATACATTTTGAAAAATAGTCAATTATGAAAAACAACACTTAAGCCAAAAAAGTAGATAGGCATTTAGATTCTTGTAAAAAAATAAAAGTAGTAAAACATAACAGTTTAGTTGCAAATTGTTTTTTATTCAGGAATTCTACGTACCGTTAACAACGAAAGGAGAATTCTATGAAATTTACACTTCGATGAAAGCACGACTTTGCTTCCCTGGAATGCTGGACAAAACCGGGCCACTGGCTTTGGATAAAGACTGCTTATACAAGATAACCCATTTGCTTAGGAGGATAGCTCTTCCTGTAAAAGTTAAACTGCTGGTTGGTCCTCTTCCTCTAGGAATACCGAAAGAATTTACAGGTCAGTTCCTTTCCTTTCTTTAACATTTTGGATTATTCCAAAGGTGTTGATACTGGATTGTTTAAAAATTAATTTTTTTTATATAGTACTTACTTTGGAATTTATAATACAATTTGTGATCCAATCCAGCAAGTTAATATCATAATTTATAAATAACGCCTACGTTGAAAGAAAGGGTTCGATTATGCAGTTTTAAAAGGATAATTAGTTTCGTAAGTACAACGTTACATAAAAAATAGGTCAAAACATACTAAATACGGTTTCCAAACATGTACTTACTTAATTATTATTATTTATGTAGGAACGTAGTTACACTATACAAGTGACATGGTAGCATGAAAATTGATAAATGATTTTAAACCTCATTTTCGATAACCGGTAGAAGTAATTTATGTACATACTTAAACAGTTTACTACTGCTTATTAGAAATTATTTCTGTTGAAATTTCATTCATAACTACGCGCAGAAATACGATCGAAAATTAACTACTAAATTAAAACCGCATTTTTAAAGTAAACGAAATATTAAATTAAATCGGTATCTTCAATTAACCGTGATATTGAGCAATTTAAAAGACCTTTTTTATGACTTCCTTGCACCGGTCTGCTTTCAGATATTGGTAATTTAAAATGCAAATAAAAGATTTTTGTAGTTTAATTTAACTAACTAATTAATTTTTGATCATCTTTGCAGACACGTTTATTTTGGAAAAGAAGTTTCAAGAACCCCTCCTGGTCACCTGCACCCTACCATTACCAACCGAAGACGCAAAGCACGAAATAAATTGTATAAACATGAATTCCGACGTCAAACTAGCGAAGTGTCGACTGGGATTTGACTCTGAAAATCGCTTATTCAAGTCCCAAAGGTTACAGGCTGCCCTCTCTTTTTGCCATAGAAATGTCGAGTCGTGGTATCGAGAAGTTCGACTGGTTCCGAATATGGAAACGCAGAATTCCCACAGGTGCCGAAGAAAAGACAACTGCCAAGGGAGCATGTGCAATCAGTGCCGACCACGAACCCACGATTCCGATGACCACATCCAACAGATGAAAAACTACGCTAACACAGATTTCAGCGACAACGTTAGCAATAAACAAATTATTAGTAAAGAAGTCCTAGAAAAGTTCCCGAGAACGAAGAAATGGTACAAACACCTGAAGATTTTCCAAGCTGGGAACGATAACGTCAACAATGGAAAATATGCTGATCTCAAAGACCCAATGGACGGTATGGAGAAAGTGAAAAGTATAGAACGATACAAAGACATGTCGAAACTTATAGAAGAAAAATTCGGAAAGAAAAGTTACAATCCTGTTAAAAAGTCGGCTAGTTTTATGTATTCCGGTAAAAGGATGGACCTGGAAGAAGCTGAAGAAGAAGATGACAGTAGCCCAGCTCTTCTGAAGTGTCAAAGTTTAGACTTCCAGTTACAATCACCTGAAGAAAATTCTCGCAACAGAATTATTCGAAAATCTTCAAACGCATCTTCAGATTCCCGAAGTGTTAGAAGCAACGACATTCAACTGTGTATTCTAGAAGAAGAAAAACCAATTGTTCCATCAAAATCACCTCACAGACAATCCTTAAGAGATCTCAAGTCAATGAACTTCCAAATTACTGAAATCTCATTTGAAGACGAACCTCCTTTACAACAACCACCAAAACTGAAGAAAAACAAACCAGATTTAATACCAACGTTAACGAAAGACAGTAGTACTACTGAAAACTCGTTCATAACAGATCGTCTTTGTACCGAGTTCCACGTCAAAACAAAAATCCAAAAGAAAAGTGGTAGCAAAAGCAATCTCCTGGACGGTAACGACGATTTTAGAAGCAGTGTGCGATTAGAAGACCAGAAACTAAAACTACCAGTAAGTCGAAAACATAGTGAACCGACACCTAAGAACGCATTTACCAGATCAGTCCTTGTCCAAGTCCACGAAGAATCCTTACCAAAACCCAAACCTCCCAAACCTCCTCGGAATTCCGCAACGGTTGTCGTGGCCGATTACAGTCACGTGGCAGATGAAGTTGTCGAAAGAAATTCGGAAAAAGGTGCGGACGAAAATATTTACGCGGAAATTTGTGAAGACGAATGCAACAATTGTGATAATAACATGAAAAAGTGCGAGTGCAAAAGAACTAAAAACTGTCCTGAATATTGCTACGTCAGACTCGGTTCGAACGGTGATAGTGTTAGTCAGTCGGACTCAGACGATGTTATTTATAACACGCTGAGATGAAACTTTTATTATAAATTAATATAATTTTATTAATTGATTATGATGGTAATTAATAATCCGCGTTGAACGCTCAATTAAAGTTTAAGGACGTCAAAGTGCATGTAATTATGTAAATATTTATTACTTTTATTAAAATAAAGTATTTTATTATAAAATTTCAATACTTTTTGCTATTTTTTTAAGCCAAAGAATATTTTTGGTACAAATTTTTAGGGTATGAATTAATAAGTAACTAATGGTAATTATATAAATGATCAACCATTACTCCACTTAATTAGCATAACTGGGCTTTATTGGTGAGAGTAATTACAGTAATTACACCCCCTCCCCCAAGATGTATTAAACATGACTGAGAAAATATTAAATTATTTCAGATTTTTTATCAATCTGGCAGCAACGATTTTTATAGTATTTCCTCGACATAAACTACCCCCTTACCCTTAATTGTATCTCAATAATATTCACTGTTCGCTTATGCTTCTAGTCGAAAAAAAAGTACCCTTAAATACCTATTTTAATCATGCCTCACACGGTTATCCCAATTCCCTCCACCTCTTTTCACCCCTCCCATGTGAGTTCCTATCATCTGCAGAATTACTGTAATTATTGAATTATTGAAATAACATTATTCTAAAGTTTAGGGTGGCCGTTTGAGATAGAAAATTATATAGAACACAATTTTTTTTAATACAAAATATTAAATTTATTATAATTATATGTCTTTTATTTTATTCAGTGACAGATTCTCAAGATTCCTCCCCTTCAAAATAAAAAATTTGACATTCATTTTATTCAGAATTTGATAACCATGGAAGTGTAAAATTCGAGAAGTGCAAAAATTTTTTTTGGAACCCCCTCCCCCTCTTCATTAAAATCTTCGATACGCCTCTGGTACATATTATAAATACATTATATATATTGAGAAATTAGTTCCTATGGTCAGTTTTAAGTTAACGTCTGGGTAAGAAAGTGAATGTTTACCTCAACTGAAGGTCGTGGAAGTTCAAGTGCCTTATCTCTAACAAAAAATACTCGTAAAATAAAAATTCCAGAATAAATTTCAGTATATGGTGACGTAATGAAAATTCGGTTAAACTTAATTAATTTTTTCTGCACAATAAGTTAAATATTTCGTAGTTAAAGGAATGATGACACACTTACACGCTTGTAGAATTGGAATCCTGCAATGATACAATAGTTTTAAAGTAGTAGGTAAGTCTACTATGTATTTTTGTACCTATGTATTTCTTCTTTTGTTGTATTGCCTAAAAATTCGTCCCATTATGGTTGAAGATGACTCATGAGTATCAAAACGCATTTTACACAACACTCTTTTGAGTTTATCATTTTAGCAACGTTTGTAGCTAGTTCTCAGAATAATGTTGAAAATTTAACTGGACCATAATCTGGGATCGTCTTCCCATCACTGAGAATACCTGTTGAGCTGTTTATCCAACGTTTCACCTATTATTATAGCTAGCATCTTCAGGAAACGTTCTGAATGTATGTATTGAGGACTTGCTACATTTCCTGAGGGTGTCGTAAGCCAACCACACTGGTTAAGTTAGGCTTAAAGTCATTTTCTTTGTAGTTGTGTTTTATCAGAAGTATAATTAAAAAAAAAATACAATCATAACAAGAAGCCTCAGTAAATGTCCCCAACGTTTTTACAAATTGTACTTATGTATCGGTGTAAAACATTCATCTTGCTTGCTTTAGGAATCTAATAATTCCACAACGTTCATATTAGTGTTAGGTAGATACATTTAGTTTTACATGAAGAATATTAAAATGAAAAGAAAATGTTATCAACATGTATTTTTTCCTTCTGCTGCACATTACAATACAGATATATAACAACAATTTAATTCTACGAGTACTGTACGATCTTGATTAATAAATGCTAGATACTATTTTATGGTTCTAATACTGCCTTAATGTGTCCAATTTTATTGTTAATTAATAAATCATACATAAATAAATAAATCGAGCAAATATAGCCGCCATTCGTAATAATTTACATATTAATTACTTACATAAAAAATACGCGTGACTATATAATATGCAATAATTTAATTTATATACAATAATCACATTTGACTAATATACTTGCTGATACGTAATAATTGTTTTAGTTATTGCTAACTGTAGGTAAATACTGCGCAGTTTTTTCTACAAATTGACGGTACCTTACGATCTTGTATACATCACTAGGTATATAAGGATGCATACTGGCTGGAGCAAATTTGAACATACGAACGATTTATGCTTAAAAACATTGAAGAAGTTCAAAACACTCCAGCCGTATGCACCTTAAAATGCTACTATGTACTTAGTTTTAACTCTTTACCTATAACTAATTTATTATAAAGTACAACTTCACAACAACACACATTTTCAAAATCTTTCAAATAGATTTACGTATTAAATAAACTAACTACTAAGTATTTTTGTAAAAGTCTTAACAACTTTTTAAAAAATATGATAAAATCATTTTAAATTTAGAATATAAATTACAATTAAATTAAAAATTATTTATTGTTCATTTGACGATATTAAAACAGCAATTGAGGACTTAACTTAATATAAATAATCCTTTAAAATTATAACAAATCCCACTTTATGAGCTTCCTTTAAATTAATTTATATCAGTAATAGTTTACTAGGTACATGTATTTTATTTTTTTATAATGTATACATTTTTTAAATATAATAATAACACTTTCTATGGAAGACATAGGATGCATTTGAGCATTTATTAAAAATTAGACCCAAAGGAAAAAGAGAAACGTTGTGGGCCAAATACATTGTATAAAAGCCCTTTCAACGACCTTAGATCTAACTTTGAATTTACAACAATATACATAATATTTATATTATGTATATGCATGTATATAAGAAACTACATTTACTTACAACAAGGAAATTAACAAAATATTTTTTTAAATATATTTTCAGTTGTAACCATATTAATACTTATTATTTTATATAAATAAGATAGATAAAGAATTCCAAAAGGAAAACTTTACCATTGGAAGACTTCTTTTCCACAAGACTTTTCTAAAATTTTAGAGTACTTTATTTGAAGATATACAATAGAAAAAAGAGAATATATTTATGAAGGGCTGTTCATAAATTATTTAACAAAATTAATTATTTTTAAACTCTCCTTCTCATCCCCAAGTTGACCCTAAGGACACTAAGTCACTCAGTCAAAAATTTGATCAATTACAAAATAATATTTACTTCAAATTCAAAATGGCTTTAAAAAATGCAAATGCAAGCATTAAAATATATACCTACTATCCTAATTTGTAATGGAAGACATTATTGAAGTATTGTCACGTTTGTGTCTCAATAAATTTTCATGAAATTACGACTTCTAATTAAATGTATCTAGGTACTTACTTATATGTATATTTTATGTATATTTTTTGGAATAAACAAACAACATATTACACTTATTAGAATGGCAAACCGATTTCGAAGGCTTTGATTAAAGCGCTTCCAGAATCGTACATGCCAATAACAGCAAAAAGAATTCCCAATCCGATAATAAAATAATCAAACGCGATCCCCCTCGTATCCAACTCATGCCGTTTGAGTTTCAAATGGAAATAACAGGGCCAAATAAAACTCAACATTGTGCCAGTAAAACTTCCAATAAAACCCATCAAAATTGAAAAATGTGGAACAAAACACGCCATTAGTACTGTAAAGACAATCACGCCAACCCTCCATGCAAGACCCCATACCTTAAGTTCTCCATCCAATTCCCATATGGAAGGAAATTGAGTTTTTGGGCGTCCCCTGAAGAGAATCCTCTCCAACAATTCGCATGCAGCATAATAAGGTAGTGGATAACTCAAAAGGGCTTTTATTACCAAAAACATGTTGACAAGACCTTTGAAGAACGGAGAATGAAGATTATTCGTAATCACTTGCTGGGTGTCATTCTGGAATGTCAAGAAGCAGATGTAACCAAAGACCGATTTAAATATTGCTGCCCAAATATGGGACCAATCCAACATCCATTGGAACTTCGAAGGATCTTCCATGTTTCCTTCCAACGTTGGCAAGAATATTTGAGACGTGTAAGAGAAAACGATCACTCCTAAACATATGGGGAAGTTCTCCAAGTCTAAAGTCCATTTGACCTTTCCCCAACCCCAGTCAGCAATGTCCAATAAACAATAACCTACTATAACAACGTTGATGACGATATGGGACATTGTGCACCAAAACGACAACACGCTGACGCTTTTCAAAGATTTTAAGAATCCTACAAAAACACAACAATATATAAAAGAAATGTAATGGTATGATTGATTTATTTACCTAATGGAATTAAAAATATTCCAACTACCATCATCCACGATCTTGTATCGATAGCACCATCGGGGAAAGTACCGCTCATCATATCGCCACAAACAACAACGTACAAGATACAGGTCATTACAAGTTCAATAATTTGTGCGGCATTTACAATTTTGGCTCCGTATTTTTTTCCAAAACATTCCCTTGCTATTGCCACGTATGAGTCACGAACCCTTATTTGTTGACCCGATTGAGGGTCAAATTCGTACAGACATTCAACCAAAATCTTCCCCGTATAACAGCAAATATAAGCCACACCAACCATTGCTAAGATGGCCCAGTATCCACCCCTCATTACAGCAAAAGGCAGTGATACGATAAACATGCCCTACAACCAGCATAAAAATAATTTATTAATTAATTATGATTACGTAATTAATTGTTGTTATTATTTACCTGAATAGCATTCGTAACATTCCAGGCTGCTTGATATTCGTTAATTTTTATGTCTGTTTTTCCTTCTATAAAATCATTTTCTGATATGTCCATTGAAGAGAACGTTGACTGTCTTTTTTCAAAGTTACCAGCACCACTTTGATACCCTTGAAGAAAAGGGTTGGTTGAGTTTGACGGAAGATCAGAACTATTGGTCTTAACGTTATCCATTTCTTGCTGTTCCGAAAAGGAATGGGAAGAACTAGTGTGGTTTATCTGGGCGAAATGGACTTTTTCGCCCTTTTGGGAGGGTGAAGGTTTTTTCTCGGGCAACTGCTGCCGAAGAGTTTGCCAAGCAACATTCATTGCTGCTTGAACAGGCGGTATATGGAAGCTCCCAAATTTCGACATCTTTAACAACTTATTTAATAGTCAAAAGACTAAGGAAGACAGTTAATTTAATAATTTTTTTTAACAAATATTTCGATTTTCATTTTCGAGCATTATGTTTAATGGAAGACATTTTTACAATAAATAAATTAGTAGATAACTATTAGGTAAGTATACATCACATTACTTTCGAAAAATATTTTCGACACTTACAACTCGTACTTACTACAATAATCTCTTATATAAATCGCTGTTCACAATGTAATCATCGAATAAAAATCAATAATCCCGAAACTTAGAAAGAACAATTTAACAATAAATAATTATGAATTGCACTATATTCAAATGTAGTTAGATTTTTTTAACTTTTAATTCTTTTAAAAACATTTTAAACACTATAGGTAATTTTGAGAAAACTAAATTTTAGTAAAATAAAAATTTAATTTCGCCAACAGCCATTCTGGCGACGACTCATCTACGCTCAACTGGTACAGCGTCAGCATCCCTCGGGCGTCCCGACGAATGCACAGGACCGTATTTTCAACTTTTACAACTTAAAATATTTTTTCTTTCTATTAATCATAATAAGTAATAATTTGTACTTATTTTCATTAATTATTGTTAAGATGTTATGTGGTAATTGAGTATACTACATTAATATAAGCTAAGTTTAATAAATTAAAGCTGAATTTAAAATGTCAAGCGAGGGATAATCCGACCCTGTACAAGGACTCAAGAAAACAACAGTTATTGATCGCAAAGGACATATTTTATGTTTTGCTGAAGGGGAAAAATTAAACAAATTTATTTTTTGATTATTTAACCCTTACGATTAAAAAAAGGCTACGATGGTATTTTTATATGCTAGCTCGTTTTATTTAATAATTTCCTTTACAAAAACAACAAGAAATTTATTATATGTGCAATTAGTTTGGAGATAGAAACAGAAGCGGTTTCAGTGGCTTCTAGAGACAAATTCATTATGTTTTTTTAAATTATTAAATTACAATTGCTTATAAATAAAAAATTACAATGGCTGATAATAACAACACTTAGAAATCGTAATAGCCGCCAAGAGCAAAAATCAGAAAACAGTAATGGCCGATAACGTCAACAATTAAAAATTGTAATGGCCGACAATGGCAACAATTAAAAACTGTAATGGCCGATGCTGGCAACAATTAAAATCATAATGGTCGCCAGCGATAACAATTACAAAAGAATAATGGCCGAAAACGCTATTATTTGTTTTGTTCCCCCGTCCAATAAGAAATTCCAACAATTTGTTACAATCAGTTACTAATTGCAAATTCGAAGAAAACACTCTTTAGTTAATGAATCAAATGCCAAAATTTTTGAGAATGCAAAATTCAAGTTTAGCCCTGGATTATTTTTTTAAACGTATGTTTTCTAAAAAGCTGCTTTTTAGACACTATTAGACGATGGGTACGATAGTCACGACTAATTATCTAGGATTTGACCATTGACTTTTGACAATTATATGGTGTTTATTAATCTATGGTGTTTATAGTCAATAATCATCAATAATATGAGTGCGTGGATCTGTAAATATAGTTTTTAGATTAATTGTATTTTGTAATTGTACATTTTGCTTCAGATTTCGTTTATTTCCTTTCTTAATCAACCTGTAGATCAGTAGACAAGGATTAAATACAAAATGAGCTCTGGTTTTGTAACAGAAACTGAAATAGAAGCAGCCAGAAAGAAACGTCAGGAAGACTGGGAAAAAGTTCGAAAAGCGGACGATCCCTTAGGTAAAATACTAATATATTATTGATAGAAATTAAGTAACGTCTATATGATTTATAGAAGCCCCAGAACCTACATATGATTCAAGAAGTCTATATGAGAGACTTCAGGAACAGAAGCAAAAAAGGGACTTGGAATATGAGGAAGCTCATAAATTAAGTGAGTAGGTATTTTATTGTATTTATTAAAGAACCAGCTTTTCACGAAGGCTACTCTAGTGCCAATTAAACTATAATAATTTCTCTGAAGTAATAATGTACCTATGCCAACATCTAACCCAATCTACTGAATTTTATTATTATTAAATGATTTCCTTCTCATTACAGAGAATATGATTAAAGGGCTGGATGATGATGAAATTGAGTTTCTTGATTTAGTTGACAAAACTAAAATGGCTGTTGATAGAAGAAAGATGATTGAAGAGGAAAAAGAACTGAATGATTATCGTAATCGAGTGGCAAGTCTTAGTGAAGAAAGTGTTGAAAAAAAGAAGCAAACAGAAACAACTGCCCCAAAGTCAAAGACACAGCTAAGTAGCCGAATGTCACAAACGAAATTATTAAAAGGAGCTGTCGTGGCCAAATCTTCTGCAGTTAAACGTAAGCTTAGTGATAGTGAATCAAATGTAGACAATGATAGTAAGGAGAAAACTGAAAGTAAAAAATCTAAAACTAAATCTTCTGAAGATAGTTCAGGTAAAACTGTTACTGGTTCAGTACACTCTTCCAGAAAAAGGAAATTAATTACAAAGAGCACAAAGAACTGTTTAATTAATAAAACAAGTCCTGGACATGACTCGGTCATGAAATGTATTGGTGTTTTGCCAGGAATGGGCTATTACAGTGCTTCATCTTCAGAAGAAAGCTCAGATTCAGATCATGAAATAAAATTAACTGATATTATACATAAACCTGAGAAAAGGGAAAAAGAACCACAGCAACAATAAATCTACCAAAGTAACTATTACCTAAATTTTCTACTATTCAGTTTTAAAATTGATTCCCATCCAAACTTGCTTTAATAAAGTAATCATGTAATATATTTTTAATTTGTATAGTAACATTCGTGGAAAGTTAAGAAGTATGTTTAATGTTTAATAAAATTGTAAAGAGACATTTTAATTTCCTAAATTCTAGTGTCAATAAAACTAATCTTTAAATTTAAGATTCCTTAAAAAAAGCTTAAACCTTAAAAGAATAAGAAAATGAACCTTATAACAGTGAATTTAATAAGTTAAATTGCTTCATCAAAAATAATATTTCTGGGAATTCAAATGTAAGCATATAATTTAATACTTACACTTTACACTTAATAACAGTTTTACTGACAAAGGACTAGGGTCAATAAGAATTTGATTTTTTTTTATTAATCCTTATTTTTCTAATAATTTATAATATTTAGGATCTTCCAATAGTTATACAATTATTTTGGTAGTCTAAAGCTATTCCTTTTATGAAATATATACAAGAAATGAACATATTGTCAACTATGTATCGAAATTAAAAAAAATTAATTTGTTATAATTATTGATAATCGTGGTTTCTTTTAAATCGAATTTAATATTTTAAAGTTTTTGTTAAAGGGTCTCGATAAGATGAGAAAAGTGACCTAAATATGACAAAATGCTATTTATTATATTTCTCATTATATTGGTTAAATAGAGGACACTAACTTAACTGCAATAAATTAAAAATGACGGAAAGAAATCGATAGAGGTCAAAATGGCCTTTTTTGAAAAATTTTACCATTTTTTATCATGATTTTTTTACACATTGTACTTTGAATGTCAGCAAATATAAAAGAGCGCTAATTTAAAAAACTCGATATAGTAAAAAAGGGGTACAATTTTCAAAAGAAAACAGTCACTTTTAATTATGGCGTTAAGTTAGTGTTCTGTATTTTACTAAAACAATGAAAAATATAGTTAGAGCCATTGCAAGACGAAGTAATTGTGATTTTATTAACGAATTGTTAAGTTGTGATCTTTATTACTATTAAATAATTTAAAACATTGAATCTACTGCCAGAAAGTAACGAAAAGAATAAATTAGAAAGATTTTATTTGCCTAGTTTAAATTGTACAGATATTAAAATTGAAACAAAAAGTTACATAACATAATCATCCATAATACAAAAATATTAAATATTAATAACTTCTATTTGAAACTAATATGCTATTAAACAAGCAATGATTGTGTAGGTTTCTTTCCAGGCCACGCTTCTTTTGCATATTTCTTCTTTTTCGGTTCCAAAGAGTCATTCGATGGTACTGAGGGCGTCACTAATGACGTTGTTTGTTTCGTATAATTTTGCTCCATATCTACGTCCGGTGCAGGGTTTGGAAGTACAATCCCCAACTTCGAAGTTAACGAAGTGTACATTCCAATACCACCTGAAGTTGTATTTTGCTCAGGAGGCAAATCGTGGTACAATTGCGGCATTGTCGTGTGAATGCTTCTGGGAATTTTAAAATCGGTGTTAAGACCCATAGTATCAAGTCGTGATCGTTTTAGAGATGACGGGACGACCGTCGATTGAATCAAATTTCTAAATTTGCCAACGTTCGGATCAACATCCTCTGGATTGATTACTTCTTCGTCCTCATTGAAACTGACCATCTTTTTTTTTCGTTTTCTACTATTCCTTTTATCAGTGTCATCTGTTATGCCCAACATTGATATTCTTCTATTATGAGCCGTATTAAACTCCGTTAGGTTCTAAAAGTATTAGGAAATTTTCCAAAATTTTTGATACAAAATAATGTATAAACCATATTCAATTGGAAAATTGGGTAAACGTTTAAATTATTTACAATGCATAACTTTAGTATCTAAAAATGTTACTCGTATCTTACATCTAATTCAGTTTCAGTCTCTGGAAGACCAAGCAAACCCCCTTCTCCTTCCTCGCCAACCTTTTCAATTTCGTCAATAATTGGTCTTATACCTGTCTGTGGCCTCTCTCTTATAATATACATTCTAGTAGATGCCCCAAAATGAAAATTAGATCCAATAGGAAGTTGCGTAGGTTTATAACTTTCTAATCTTAAAGAACCAATAAATGTTCCATGGGCTTTAAAGAGAACAATTTAGTAAACAAGTATCCTTTAATTAATATATTTGCATTGGTATTCATATTTTATTTTGGAAAAAGAAAACGTTTTGTCTATCATATAAACAATCAAATTTTTAAATCATATTTTATCTAAATTATTACAGGTGTAATTCCTGTAAAAGTGATGTATTTGATTTTCTTTTACTGGCAATATGGTATTGAAGAATATTGTGCTTACATGTAATAGGATAGTGCAGGTCCAAAATTATTTATGTTTAAGAATTTATTACCCATTTTCTTCTTGCTGTTAATTGGTCAGATAGATATCCTTTACCAAAAACTTTGCCTACACTGAACAATATTTAAATATTTTCAAAAGTCAATATAAGTAAATAAATAATACTAATTTAATTTAAGGTACTTCAGTGCACATACACAACAGTGTACACTAGAATACCAATGCTTCTATGGTTTTTCATTAAAAACGAATACTCACTGCTTCCTAAATCAACCAAGAAAGGTCTGTTTAAAATCTTGTGATAAACTAAAGCAGCATGTACACGAGAACATGAAGCATGATCAATACAGAAATCATTCATTTGAGAATTACGTCCAAACAAATAGCACCTCTTTTCATCAATCATAAGTTTCTGAATTAATTTTTCGCCTTTTAATACATCCAAGTGCAGTCCAACTGGTGGCTTGCCAGCCCTAAAATCCCATTTTTACACAGTACTGTATATAATACGAAACTACATATAACATGTTCATTACCAACTTGGAACTTCATAGTGATTGGCCATATTTAAGGTAAAAGACAAAAGTATTCCTATATTGACTACTTCTTCACATTTAACTCTAAAAGTCGCTTTAAAACATATTAAAAGGCTGATTTTCTGAAAATAAATGTATTTAGCAACTACTTTGACAGATGTAATATTAAGTACCTACCTTTTTCTGATCTGCAACAGGCAAAAATGAATTTGCTTTTTATAAACATATTTATTCAATTTGTTATTTATAATTCACGTTTCAGTAGACAGGTTACTCGGTTTGAATGTGAGAACCTGTACATCAAACACTTGATTTCAAAATCAATAAATAAACAATTCAAACGCCTGTATACTAGGTAATAACAATTTCCACATTTATTTTTTACAATAGAAGTGGATATTTTTAATCAATCGTCTCGTTTTGGGATAAAATTTATAGATTTTCCTGCAAATTGTACATAAAACAATAATATAACCTACAAATTAACCCAACTTTATTACGACCATAGAAGATTTTCCTGCAATTTTGTAATATCCAAATTTGCTAAGTTTTATTTGAAAATATGCGAAATTTGAACGAAATGCAACAAAAAATGCACTTTATTTAAAGAACGAATACATTTTAAGACCTCTGTTTATTTTGTGTTTGCCTTGGATCAGTTTGAAAGTCAGTTCAGTTGACATATTAGTATCATTGAAGCCTTCTTATTTTATCATAGAGAGAGAAGTAGAAAAATTTTCAGTTTCGCGGAAAAACAACCCAAACCAACTTATGCTCTCCTAATACAAATCCTTAAATTTTCGAAGTTTGGCAAAAGTACGTTACTCTTAACTGTGTCCGGCGCCTCCACCATTTTTGAACTTATCATTTAATGCTTTTTTTTAAGTTTTATTACGTATATATTATTATTATTTATTATTAATTAATCTTTTAATATCCGTATATCCCTAATTTTAACGTCATTTAAAAAATGCACTTTATTTAAAGAACGAATACATTTAAGCCTTCTTATTTTATCCTAGAGAGAGAAATAGAAAAATTTTCAGTTTCGCGGGAAAACAACCCCAACCAACTTATGCTCTCCTAATACAAATCCTTAAATTTTCGGAGTTTGGCAAAAGTACGTTATTCTTAACTGTGTCCGGCGCCTCCGCCATTTTTGAACTTACCATTTAATGCTTTTTTTAGTTTTATTACGTATATATTATTATTATTTATTATTAATTAATCTTTTAATACACCTAATTTTAAAATTAATAAACCACATTCAAGAAAATATTTTAATTACTTTACTACTGCTATTAAGAAGTATATTTCAGAGAATTAAAGACTACATCATTAAATACTTACCTCTCGCCATATAAAACTCTCACTTAATCACTTAAATAAAAAATAAACACCTTTACTAAGATCTTTCCAAACTTGATGAGTATGAATTTTTTTTATTATATTTTACTTATTTTAATAATTCACCCATTTAAAATCCCTGTGATAATAGTTAAATATAATTATTTTGCTGAACGTTTTTTTTTTGTTAACTGTGGATATGTTTCATATTAGTCAAAAAAAGTGATAACATTGGAAAATACAAAATAATTAGTAAAAATGAGCGGCTTGATTACTAATATAATTGTAATATGAATTATTATAATAAATACAATAACAGTAAAAGAGAATTTCTCTACTGTAATATGTATGTATATTTTTTGTTGTTCTTATAGAAGGTAATTCAATTCAGTCAGTTAAAGATATTTTATAATACTGATATTTTATTACGATTAGCCATACATATACATCCTAATTCGTAATTATATATTTATATATATTTAAGTCAATTAACTTATTATAGAATGTCTTTTATAAAATATTGCTCTATCAAATATAAATAATAACTGATACACACAGTAGTAGATTCTTCGACTGCCAGTATATGTGTATTACACGCTGGAAATATCAAGTAAAAATCACCCACTTACAGATAGATATACAATATAAAGTGCTTATCAAAATATATTACTGATACAGTCCATTTTGTTACAATAAACCTGAAAGCAGCTTTAAAAAGTTTCACCGTTTTTATCGGTCGTAAATAAGATACAAAAATGCAATTACTGATTTTCCTTTTTTTTTAAATAGGTAAATGCACTTCTTGTTCTGATAGAGGTTTGTTGTAGAATGTGTTAGGCACATAATTATTTAGACAACACAACTAATTATTGTTGTACTTATAAATAAATTATAAATAAACAAAGGTCATAGGGTAATAAGCCTGTTAATTCAATATAACTCAACTAATATTTTCTAGTAGTAGTAAATTATGTTTTTTTGTTAACATCAGGCAAACCTGAAACATTAAGAAGTTTACCTATTTACCATAAAATATGTGTGAATTATTTTGTGACGATCTTATGGCCCCATGACCGTTGCTGCAATTTTCTATTTACAGAATTGCTGGATATTTAATTGACTAATTACAAAATAAATAATAGTTTCTCAAACTATGCAAAACAATTTTCAAAAATCACTCGTGTTGTAAATACAAAAAATTAATAAAAGATAACAAAATATAATTTCCTAAACACCAATGTATATAAAATATCCAACAAACCTGTTTTACAATATTTACCTAAGAAAATTTAAATATGTATTTAAAAACCTCTATACAATGGCAAAATTACTTCGTCTCGATTAAATGAGCTAAAATAAGTGATTCAATTAAATTACTAAGCAAATTTCGGAACACTCACCTTTTATAATCAATTAATTAATTTATAATTGAATGTTATAGTCTCTTATCATTTATAGAGAATGTAAACATAATTAAAAATAAAAACACCTACAGCTTATTACGCTCCTACAAAAATAAAAATAAAATCATCTTAGAAAGAAGAAATGTAGATAATATAATTGGGAAGCTTAATTTATTTTAAGTAGGTAGTTAACAGCAAGGGAAACAGTAAATATGTGTCTTATAATTACTTTATTAAGTCAATATTTACTTAAAATAAATAATATTTGCCCCAAATTACAAGTTACAAGCTCTGTTCTCCTTTTTGGATTCCTCGTCTTCAAGTGTAGACTTCTGTGGTGGTTTTGCTTCGTTGGTCTTTACTTCATCTGATACACTTTTTCGACTAGCACGCCGGTGCCTTTTGTAAGGTTCTGATGTGATCTTGGGCACGAATGTTGTCCACTCGTTGGAATTAGAATCCAAATATTCAATGGTATTCAAAAAGCTTTTACCTATCAAACAGAAAAAATAATTTGTCGACAATAGGTACATTAATTTAATTTTAGCAAAAAATTAAAAAGCAGTAGAATGTTTTAACGAAATTTATTGATTACTCAATGTTTTGACTGGGCAGTCATTATCAAGAATACAGAACAATACTAAATACTTAATAATGACAGCCCAGTCGAAATATGTGTTGAGTAATCAATAAATTTCGTTGAAACATTCTACTGCTTTTTAATTTTTATTGAAAACATGTTTCATCAAAACTGAATAAAATCAGTTAATTATAAAAATTAAAACTTACCAGAAAACCCGCCTACAGCATAAAGTCTGTCACCTACGACTGCAACTTCCACGTTGGATCTGGGTGTTGTCATGCTTGGTCCCACCATCCAGCTCTGGGTTTCCTCGTCAAAAACTTCAGTGGAATTCAGAGACTGGGTCCCATCAGATCCTCCAATAACGTAAAGTTTGTTGTTGAAAACAGCCACTCCACAACCCCTTCTTGCTGTTATTATATGTTTTGAGAAAGTCCAAACGTTATCAGTTGGATTGTAAATTTCGACAGTATTCAAACAGTTCCAAGCATCAGAGCCTCCGATAGCATACACAAGGCCATTAAAAGCTGTTACACCGGCTTGGTACCTTCCTAAAACATTAACAGAAATTTTAAAATAAGAACAAATCGAACAAGCGATTTTTTTAAGATTAATTAATTGGACTCAAATTTAGTTATACTTTTACAAAATTGTTTTCCTTCACAGTATCTTCCGAAGCTAATAATTTTGTGAAAATATAAAGTTCGTGCCACTAACCCTCATTAATAATTAAGGCAATTAAATTACCTGTATTTAGAGATGCTATGGTCGACCAAGTGCAAGTCTCTGGATCAAAAGTATCACACTGTTTTATCCCCACTTGCCCATTCCACCCTCCTACACAGTATATGAGCCCATTCAAGTCGCACACCCCCATATTACTACGTGCCAATGGTAATTTAGGCAAAGATACCCATTTTTCTAAAATAAAAATGTGTAATAAGAAATTTCTTCTTCAGACACAAGAATGAGTTTGATAATACATACCAACATTAACGTCCAGCATCTCAACTGAATCCAGCTCAGTTGTACCGTTACTACCACCAATGGCATAGACTTTGTTGGAAAGGACAGCAATCTGGACACGTCCCCTAGGATACTTCATCGAAGGGAGGCTCTTCCATTTGTTAATTTCAGGAATGTATTGTTCAACAGTTTTCAAACACTCGACTCTATCATACCCACCTGAAACAATAAATTTATATTTAATAAATATTTATGAAAGAAGAATCTCGTTTTTATCTTACCGCAAACTAACAGGGTGTTATTAAGATTACCACAACCCATGGAACAACGAGCGCAAGACATGTTTGCAATTGCGCAATATAAATCGGGTTTTTCTTCGCTAGTGGAACGACTTACGTCGGGGGTTGTTATTGGGGAAGGGGTAGTTGGTGTGTTCAGTCTAAGAAAAAAAACAAAAACAAGCCATTTGAAATTAAACCTAACAGGTGAATCATACGGAGAAGAATAAAATAAAACACGACAATCCAAAATAAATCACTACAACTCAAAATTCATAATTTAAAAACTTTAAAGTGTATTTTAATACCCAAAGTGTAGTCAATTTGAGATTATGTGGATAAAATAACATCTTGAGAATTTTGAATAAAACACCTTTTAGATTTAAAAAAAAAATTTAGTGAAATTTTTGGTTTTATTTCATTCTGTTACACAGAAATTCATTTGGATTTACGTATCAAATTAAAAAGTTCAGATTTTTAAAAAATATATAGTAAGTATTTACCTCAATTGTATGGATAAGGAAGCAAGTTGCCCTGCCAATGTCACCAAAGCTAGAAAACTGTGATCAGCAAGTTTTGAGGTAGCAATAAGACTCCAGTCAGGTTCTCTCTCTACTTCAGGTTCTTCACCAATTTCACGTGAGTGGATTAAAACGCGGGGTTTTGTTGGCTGACCTAGGAATTTACGTTTGTTTTTTGAATTGGGTTTTCCAGCTTTCGAAGACATTTTCTTATAATCCTGTACGATCTCTGTATCGCTTATATCCCCTGTGAAAATTTCGACGATTAACAAATACATACTTTAAATAAATTTCACATTTGTATTACATTTTTTCTCAACAATTTAATAAGCTAAAAAAAGTGACCCCAATATGACAAAAAAATTTACTTTACCTACAGGGTGTTCCTGGCTCAAGTGACCACTCGAAACTTCTAAAAAATGCGTTCAAAGAAACTCGATATAGTAAAAAAAAGTGCAATTAAAAAAAAACACATTTCAACCTGTTTGTTGTTTTTTTCGTAAAGAAAATCGTAGTTACTTTTACTTTTAATTTATTATAGCGTTAATAAATTAGTGTCTCGTATTTTACTAAAATAAAATATAGTTAATTTTAAGTCATATTGGGGTCACTTTTCTTAGCTTATCCCTTAACTAATCCCTTCTTTTTTGTATGTTGTCATATTCAAAAAATTTTTTTTTCTAAAAAATTCAGTAAAAAATTTTTTCATCAGCACATCTAATCGAGAGGTTCATACAACATGACATGATAAAACATCAAAAAAAGGTAAAGCTTGCAAAAGAATGATTAAATGAGTATAAAGATAATAAACAGCAATTGTTTATTATCATATTAACTGGTTAACAAATGTAGCCTCGTGTATACTATCGTGTTTATAAACATTTTTGATAATAATAATGTCAACATTACATACCTGAAGGTAAACCGGAACAATCTTGTAATGAATTATCAATAGCAATGTAAAGCATGTGTGTTTTTTCTGATAATGCGTCTAACGATAGAGATTCTTCGTTCATTTGCCTTTTGATCCAATCCAATACCAAACGACAAACCGAATTTTGATCCACCAAACTCATCTCTTGTCTCGACTGGTTTAACACTTCGATTCGAGCACAGAACAAATTGAGAAGGGCAGGACTTTTACTAATAGTTTCATACTGGAAGAAATTCCAGAAATGTTAAAAAATCTGGATGCTTACGTTGATTATTATTATGTTAGCCTAATTAATTAAAAATATGTATTATATATTATTCTACTCACCTCTTTAGCAATATATTCGTCGACCTTTTTGCAAAATTCTTCGTTCTTAGCAATTCCAGGCAGATCGCGGATTTCTATGCAATTATCGGGTGATAAATGTTTGATTAAATGTTCAGTACACAACCTGGCAACCCTTTCGATTTTTAAATGAGTAGCTGCCAAGTAAACAGCTTTCACCTTGAATTTAAAAATTGTTTGAATGTTTTTTTACTTTTGTTGCCCATACGTACCTTTTGGTAAGGAACGTCTAGTTTGGAAGTATAAGAATATTCGACAAGCAATTGGAGGGCGTGTTTATCAAATCCCCCGTTCAATTTATACGTGATAATGTTCTCCAATGGTAGCTTCTGTTCTTGGTCGTTTGTAAAAAGATCGAAAAGATAAGGAGACGCACTTGCCAGTACAGCACGATGAGCGTGAATCTCAACATTTCCAACCTGAATGAAAAAAAAAAATAATGAAAACTACTGTTCTATACTTATTAATATAAAATTGAAAATAGAAATTTAGAAAAAATTAATCAGGTTACCTCGACCTACTGTCGTTAAGAATCTGTAAACACAGAAAACATTAAAGCAGTTCCTTACAACTAAAGAATTAGTTTACCTACGAGCGTTTGCTTAAAACACGTACTGCCTTTTTACTTATTACATATTCATGTAAGTTTGAAATTATTTTAATCAAGCAAATTCGCCTTATTTTTTAAGTCAGGTTGAATCAAAGCAATTATATAAAATAAAAGCCGAACACAAAAATACGAGAAAAATTTTGTTAAAGAAGTCGAAACTGTAACAAAATTAATTTTAAAAATAACGAAAACGTAAAATTTGATTCAACCTTAAATAATTTTATCGTTTCCAAAATTTTAGTAGTTTTAAGTGAGAAAATTTGGCTAGTGTTTTGATTCGCGCCCAGACAGTAAAATAGTTATAAAAATAATTAAAAACAGCCGTTTCTTTTTTTAGGTAGGTAGCTAAAAGTATGCAACTAAAAACCAAAGTCACACATAAGAGTAGTAAAGTTATAAGAAATCTACTCACTACATTTAAAAAATAATAAACATGACGAGGTCGAGTTCCATAGAAATGCCTGACCGTTAACAGTTAAATTTTACTTTTATTTCAACGACTCATGTTTTTTTTTTAAAAAGCCTAAAATTAAAAAAAATTCAAACAAAATAGTTCAAATATACTGTTTTCTTTTTGGGGAATGAGTAGGTGAACTAAAACGTAAAACTTCCTGTTCTGCACAGTCAGTACACATACGTGGAGTATAACATCACAAAACTGCCTATTTTTCCTCATCTTATTCAGCCCTTCCAGTAAATTTCCATGGTGAACTTCATCATGGAATACCAGATTCAAGTTTATTTCGTCTTCTACCATGTCCAGCTTTTCAGTTGACGCTGAAAACAAAAAAAAAATAACGATAGGACCACTTTGTTTATGTAGTAATCATGTACTAATGAATCTTTTATAATTAAGTCCTTTCATCTTTCAAGAAGTCTACAACTGAATGACAAACTAATTTATAACCTTTCAATCTGCCCTTTATCTAAATTATACTTGATAACAATTAGAACGGTTGGGCATTGAGAACCGTAGTACCCTGCAATAAATTTACACAGAATTTTGAATGAACTGGTTAAAAATAAAATAGCATTACATCAGAGGTACTGCAGCTATTGTTTAAAAAAATATTTTTAAATAACATTCAAATGTAAACATGTTTATTTACGATAAAAAAAATGCTTACGTCTTAAAAAAAACAATCATCAGGGAAAACACAACTTTTGCCATAAAATTTTGACTAACATTTTGGAAAATTTTTAGGTAAAATAAAAAGTCTATTGAATTTTTTCATAGACATCTGTAGAAATTTATTGCAACGTGTTTCTAAAAGAAGAAATTTTGAAAAAAATACCAGTCTGGCTTACTATCTAGACAGGTATATATGTATAATGCAAACTATATTGATACTCCAATTAAAACTGAAGTATGAAGCAGCGTTAAAGTGGATAGCGTGAAAATTCATTTATGGATTTATGCAAAACCAGATAGCAGAGCATTGGATAACAATTTAATCTTTTTTATACACGCGCTGTAAGTCTTCTTCAACATTCGTTACTACAATTTTCTAGAACATTACATAATCACAAAGAAATTTAAAAGTAAGAAATTATTACATAATATAATTTTTTGCTGATTAATTACTAAAAACAGGAGTTTTAAATTTAAAAAGAAAATGTAAATGTGTATAATAATGTAAAAAGGTTTTCGTAACAATGAATCTTTTTTTAAGTTTCCCATTGAGACTTAATTTATAAGGAATCATTAAATGAGAAATTGGCACAAGTACTTATGTATTAAGGTCCATGCCAGGAGCAGGTGTGACTTTTTTTGAAGGCTCTGTAAATAAGTTTAGTTGATTTTTAAAAACATTTGTGTAACAAAATTTCCAAAAAAACAAACTAATTTTACGAATTTACTTAGACACATTGCACAAACAAGTACCTACAAATACTTACATATTTATCATTTTTAGTCGTTTATTAATATTTTTCTACAAATTTCTTAATTGATGTTTACCTACTTGTAAGAAACATCATTCATCAATAATCTGCATTTGTATGTCCCTGAATACTCGTCAAAACGTTATTGCATTTTGAAGAGATTATAAACTATATTTAACTTGAGAACAGGGTTCCATTCGAGCACTCATCAGTAAGGAAAATTTTTCTCTCACTGAGAGAACCAACCATCAGGTTTTATTGATAAAAGAAAATTGCTAATTTATAAAAGCTAGGTAAGGCTCAGATAAATTCTAGAAACTTTGTTCTTTTCATATTTTTTTTTCTTTTTCCTATTGAGATGTAAAAATACTATTCATTTATCTACCATTTAAAAAATCTACTATTTGACATTACAATTTGTTTGATAAGAAGGATATTACTTAGAAAAAAATCATTTTTTTATGTTTTCTGGTAAATATATTGGAGACACGATGCCTTACTACATTTTTGGCTTCAATTAATTACGTTCAGCAACTTTTTTGCATTTGATTACACTATCACCAAATAACATTACAACTTACAACTGCGTCATATTTTTGTGAACAGGGCAATATTTAAATGCTAAAATTGTTACGTGAGGACAACCCATATAATAATAGACGATTATTAATTAAGTATCTACCTACTTATTCATATTTATGGTGATTACAAAGAAAAGTTTATCGTTCGTGTTTCGCTTTACGACAAGAAAACCCGGTAATTACTACACGAAGTTTCTCTAATGTACCTAAATATATTTTACTGTTGTTAGTTATTAGGGACTCATAATTAAAAGATCAATTGACTTACCTGTAAGGAAGATTGATCGTAATTATATGAGCATTGCCGTTCGAAGAATTACAACATGTAGTGCCAAGTTTTGGTGAGCTCTGGTGCACGAATTTTTAAGAAACACAGATTCCCGCCGCCGCTCCACCCTCATCAGGTCGGTCGACCCTTATTCCAGTCATTACAATTTTCGTTAAAGCATGGATCGTTTTGGGCAGGGGTTAAGGGTGGGTTTGTAATTCTTCGAACGGCAATGCTCATATAATTACGATCAATCTTCCTTACAGGTAAGTCAATTGATCTTTTAATTATATTTCGCATTGCCGTTCTCGAATTACAACATGTAGATGTTTAAAGCAACTGGTAAACGATCCATGTTTATCTCAACTGTTTTATTTATAATAATCAATAAAACAGACTGATATCAAAATTTGAAAATAAGGAAAACATCAACATAAGTATAAACATAATGTTCAATAAGAAAGGAACATAATTCAATGTAAGGTTAGATGCTCGGTAGACACAATACGATGTAACATAATTAATATAAAATCTAAGGTTTAGTAGATGTAAGTAAGAAATAATTATCAGCCTTTAACGTTTGGTAAGATTAGTTACCATTCCTTTAGCGAAACCGGTAGTGTTCAAGCACAAAGGACGATTGTAGAAACGGGGGTTTTCCTTAGTCCATTCAGCCGAGGCCAAACAGAAAAGTGGATTAAAAAAGAAAAAATACTGAATAATTAACAGTAGCTGAAGATTATTAATTTTTTATATCTTTATATTTAGGAAACCTTTAATTCTAAGTTATTCTCGTATGTAGTAATGTTTTACATTGTTATTTTTGAGAACGTTCGTATTATGTGTCCCGTGATTAAGGCTAATAAGTGACAAGCTTTATTGTTAAGTTTGAGATGATTCAGAACAACGAAGACGGGGGGCACGTTGTGAGGTATTTATGCCATGGGGTCTTTTGTCTATAAAGACCTTTTAAAAGACGTTTTAACATCTGTTTAACTTCATTATTAATTTAAAAAATCAGTGATACAGCCGAATACTGTGAGTTTAATGTGGCATATGATGCGCCACCATTGTATTGTTCTGGTAAGCAAAACCTGAACCTGTCTAGTGAATAGGTATAAGGATTTTGAGATTTTTTCTGGAAAATTTTTCACAATTTTTTGAATATATATATATATATATATATATATATATATATAGTATTGATTTATGGTGTTATCTGCAAGAGAAGATATAATAGGTTTAAGTCCTCTTGGTGGAACTCCTCTACGGAAGAAACGTCGTCGGATGAAATGGCGGTCTCCAGGATAAGATGTCTCCACAATGGATGCTGCTGCCACCAGAATGCCTTTAGCTTTTTCATGGATGATCTTCCGTAACATTTAGTGATTAAACGAAATGGTGGAAAACATAACAATATTCTCCTACCCGAGACAAGGGAAGGCGTCAGGTTTCCAAAATAAATATCTAGTGCATTTTGTTAGCAAATAAATTGGAGGCATTTTCTGACAGCTTACATTCTGTTTCTACCATGTTTCTACCCTGACTGACCACGATTTCTTATTGCTATGCTACAATAATTATATTGCGAGCTTCGCATCACCCCCCCACAATTTTCTGGAAATCATATTGAAACTATTAAATCGTACACTACCATTATGTTGATACAAGCCAAGGCGGTAGTGTTGTCCCCTCGAATAAATACAGAAAGTTGCTTACGTTAGTAGTGAAAAATCTGATTATTTTAAATGCTGCTAATTCCAAGAATTTGATGTGATGGGATATTTGAGATCCGTCCCAAAAACCCAAGAGTTGATTTCAAGTGTAAGACAGTCTCACTGCAATAGGGGGGCGTCCCACAATTTTTAGATTGATTTACTTTGTTGTGTAATATAGATGTGAATTACTTTGTCAGATTTATATCTGTAAATTTTGAGATAAACCCGATCATACCGTACTATTAGGCATTGCAATCATTAATTTTCCTATTAGTCTAGCCCAATTCTTTAGGGGAAGTATTTTCCATTTAATTAGTTATCAATTGTTATATAGGTTGTCATTAGGTCAATAGTCAACAGGTAATTATTGTATTGTAGGGTTGAGTATATTTGCCGTTGCATTCCATTCATATTAATGAGAATTTCAAAAAATCTGCTTTCTTACCTGGTTTGTACATTCATTATATTTATATTTTATTACGGAGGTACTTCGAGGTTTATTTATATGTGGTATAGCAGTACACCCGTTGTGACGAGATTATTATTTTTAACCAATCACAACAAAAAAACTGAAGTAAAAAAATAACGCAGGTAATACCTCGTGTTCGTAAATATCGTAAAGGTAGTTTTAAGCTTTATGAAAACAACTTGGGCTGTATATAGCCCAAAAGGGAGACATTTGGAGGCATAAAGTTCATTATAGAACGAGAATGGAAGAAAAGTATTTTGTACCCGGAAAGCTACGGCAATATGATAGGATCATTTGTGATTTTGGACCACTGATCTAAGTATGTAGATAAATTTCCAGCATAATGTACTTGTGCTAATGTTGGTACTGTCGCTTCCTTGACCTCCCCTCCTCTCCTTTGTGTGTAACGGTTGTGTTGTTCCGCAAAATTATCTTTATCTGGCAGGAAACTAACGTTTCGTAAATGACCCGTCAAAAGAAGGAATAATGTTACATTTAAGGGAAGTGCTAAAGCGCTTTAAACTGCTGCTAATTAACCCAGCAGCTTAACCAAAGGAGCATCTTGTCGTAACACGGTGGTATCTAGACAGGGCTTTATTTCAGACGACGTTATTGTGGTACAACCGTTCCCGAAGGAATATTTTTCGATTGTTTTGCAATTCGGATGTTGTGCAGAAAAACAGAAAAGTTTGAGGACCGCTGGCGTCTGATCGGGTTCCCCGAATCAGGCAATGGTAGAACCAGAAGTGGTACCTACCATCTGTTGCGTTATCGCTGGTTGGCAGGGTAGCGTCCTCGAATGACAACGTAAATGGGACGTTTGAAAGTCGCAATAAGTTTGAATGGCCGATATAACAGTATTTAAATGTAAAAAACTGTTGAAATAATTGCAGGAGGAAATTGTTATAAACAACGGTTCCATTGGGTGACAAAGGCAATTTAATTCTATAAAATAAGAGGGTGTAGTTGAGCAGAAGACAACAAAGTTTGAGGACCGCTGGCGTCTGTTCGGTTTCTCCGAATCAGACAGGGTAGAACCACAAGTGGTAACATCTGTTGAGTTATCGCTGGGTGGCAGATAAGCGGCCTCGAACGACAACGTACATGGTTGTAAGTCGCAATAAGGTTTGCCTGGTGAATTGCCCCTGTAACAGTATTTCAGCGGATAAAACTGTTTAATAATTCCAAAATGAATATGTTATATTATAACAAAAAATTGTTTCCAGCGGGAAACAAGGGCAAATGGTGCGACTTGAACGTTGCAAAGTCGTACTAATTTTTCCTGTTGAATGGCCTTTCCAATTAGTGATGTGTCGTTCCGGCCGGACTCGGTACAAAGGAACGAATCCAGGCTAGGATCGATTCGGACCGAATCCATGTTTTCAATCCGAATCGTTCCGAGGATCGAAAAGGCGATCAGCCATCCATTCCCTTCGGCTTTCGGTTCGATTCCCGTCAACGTAAACACAACTCGCTTTCGTTCGCAGTCGTGGAAAAACGAATAGGTAACCGAACAAGACGATGTAGCAGGTCGTCGGTGATTTCCTGCTCTTTGCGGTATCATCAATTAAAGCATTTGCGCTTTAGGAGCCTGCCGATGTTTAAAACTTAAAACAAACACATTGCTGCGCTGTCAGCAAAACAAAGAAAATGATTATATTAATTACTTAGGTATCTTAATATTCATTGATTGTTACACATTATAGATTTAGATGTTGACTAATAAATTAAGTTTGATTTGACAACGGCTTTTTCTTTAGTTTACAGTTATTTCTGCCGCTTCAGCAATTCAACTTTCATTTATTTATTTACTATACTAGACTAAACAAACTGTATCACTGATCATTCTTATTACATCTTCTCGCAGCCTCGCAGTGCCGTACCGTTATATTTTCCACAGTATTCGTATCGTACAGAACAGATACTTTAGCCCAAGCTTGGATTCGGTTATTTGTACCGATACTGACCGAGTTCAACCGGATCGACGCAAAAATGTACTATGCATTCTACATTTCAATTTCATTCCGAGGAACGAATCCGTTGGACTCGTTCCACTATCGGAATGGAATTGGAACGAACGAATCCACAAAAGTATCGAAACTTCCCATCACTATTTCCAATAGTAACTTAATCGTCAATGTATGTGGTACATTGTAACGAACAAAAGAAGTTGTGCCTGTCAAATTACCAATAATGTAACAGTATTTTAGGGGATAAAACTGTTTAAATAATTCCAATAGTAACTTAATCGTCAATGTATGTGATACATTGTAACGAACAAAAGAAGTTGTGCCTGTCAAATTACCAATAATGTAACAGTATTTTAGGGGATAAAACTGTTTAAATAATTCCAATAGTAACTTAATTGTCAATGTATGTGGTACATTGTAACGAACAAAAGATTTTTTCTAATGGGAGACAAAGGCAAATGGTGCGAATTAATCGTTGCAAACGACTTAGTATACAATAGGGTATTATGTAAACGGTAGTGTTCGATGTTGTAGAGTCTAAGGAAGAGAACAGAGGTAAGTAAGAACTTACTTGAACGATCAAATAATTCCGATAATAGTTCCTTAATTTTACTTTGCTTCGAGTGGTCTGGTTCATCGTTGCTGAAGAAGAACACTCACTCACATACACTAAGCACATGCTACTCAGAGCGCACGAAAACTTGTAATGACTGGAATAAGGGTCGACCGACCTGATGAGGGTGGAGCGGCGGCGGGAATCTGTGTTTCTTAAAAATTCGTGCACCAGAGCTCACCAAAACTTGGCACTACATGTTGTAATTCGAGAACGGCAATGCGAAATATAATTGCCTGTGGTGGCTCAAGATTCATATTTAGAAAAAAATGTCTAGTCTAATACAAACTATAAGGTATTCCTCTGGAAACTATTGAAATAAAAAAACTTGGAGTTAATCTGCAATATGATTGGTGTTTCCAAGAAATTTTTATGTTGAAAATATATTAGGTATATGTATAAACAAGAGCATAGGTAGGATTTTGCCAAGGAGGAGGCAGGCGAATTTTCTTGATAAGAAACTAAACTAATATCTATTAAATAAATTTTAAATATTTATTCAGAAAATTTAAGAAAAAATGAATGTTCCTATAATACTAATAAATAAGAGAGTAGCACATTGTACAAACTTTCTATAAGAAAAAACCGCCGCTGGTAATTGCTACAATTATCTATTTATTATACATACTTGAAGGGTTTGAGGGTTATGTGTAATCATCTAAATTACCTTTTTTTGTAATATCGATAAACAACAAAAATTTTATCACAAAGGTAATTATGAGGATATCTAAGTGATAACAAAGAATCTAAAAAATTATTGTACGAAAAAAACAAAATCGAGGCCAAGAAATAATTGTTTATAATGTCATTTTACGTTTTAAAACGTGTATACACCTTTACAGTGATAATACCTACATATGTATCTTATATAAAGACAATACACCAGGCAAGTAATTAAGTGTGAGTAATAAGTAATTTTAAAAGTTTATCTATCGCCAACTCAAGTCTCGTGTCACGTTTTTTATGCGAATCAAAATAATAAGCATGTGACTCGAATTTGTGATAATTTACGTATAAGTAGGTACTTACAGTTATTATTTACTTTTTGTTTTTTGACGCGTTTGAAAAAAATCAACACGAACTTTACAACTCATTTAATTAACTTGAACAAAACGATTTGTAATGCGCCTGATTTTTTTTTAAATTCGCTGTAGGGTAGGAATCTTATTATTTTTTATTTTTTTTTTCATGTACATTCTTTTTTACTACAGAATTTTAAACAAATTAAGTACCTACCTACATGTTTAGTATAATGTAAAAACGACCGCAATTAAATTACTTATTTCAACAAAATGGGTTTATCAATTAACTATCAAAGGCTGAATTGTAATTCTATATATCATAATAAAAAATTTGCTTAGGTTGAAATTTACATTGGTGAATGAAGCTTCGAGTAAACCTATTAGCAACTATGTATATAGTATCTAAGTCATAATGCCAATTTATAGAAATTAAATATTTGTTAGCAACTATTTTATATTTTATATTTTAGCGAATGATGGTATGTTGGAATACAAAATACTACTACGTGTCAAGTTCGAAGAACTGCTGAACTAAAGCATTTACATATATAAGTCTACATGCATACATACATATTTGCATTAACGTTAAAGCGAGATAGATTGATTATGGAAATTGTTGTCGATAAAAAATGAGTATGCTTGACTTGATCAAAAAAAAAAAAACTGGTAGTGGTTCTTCTTTCCAAAATAATCTAACATCTACATATTTATAATAAGCGAACTATTACGTTTGATTAACTTCTGTAATGGTCTGTAACTGTAGTAAAAAAATGGTCACGAAATTTAAAATGAAGCTCTGCAAGTAGAAATAAAAGCAAAAGTGAAGAGAAAAAGAACAAACCTCTTTTAAACTAAAGACTTCGAATTATTAATTACATTCAACGCACTAAGCACTCGTGGAAAGGGGTTCGAGTCCAATTTAAGGATTTTATTTAAATGCATCAAAAGTCTTGAAGCACCATTTGAAAAGAGTTTAGACCCCAATTTAGACTTTAATTAATCAATGAGGACTTCAAATACATCAAAAGGCTTGAAGCACCTCCGAAAACAGCTTAAAGTCCAATTTAAGGAATTAAATTAAATAAAAAGGGTTTCAAATACACCAAAAAGCTTAAAACACCTTTGAAAAGGGGCTTCGAGTTTAATTTAAGGATTTTATTTAATAAAAAAAGCTTCAAATACATCAAATGTCTTGAAGCACCATTTGAAAAGGGTTTATAGCCCAATTTTAAGACTTTAATTAATCAATAAGGACTTCAAATACATTAAAAGGCTTGAAGCACCTCCGAAAATAGCTTAGAGTCCAATTTAAGAACTTAAATTAAATAAAAAGGGTTTCAAATACACCAAAAAGCTTAAAGCACCTTTGAAAAGGGGCTTCGAGTTCAATTTAAGAATTTTATTTAATAAAAATAGCTTCAAATACATCAAATGTCTTGAAACACCATTTGGAAAGAGTTTAGAGCCCAATGTAGACTTTAATTAATCAATAAGGCCTTCAAATACATTAAAAGGCTTGAAGCACCTCGAAAACAGCTTAGAGTCCAATTTAAGAACTTAAATTAAATAAAAAGGGTTTCAAATACACAAAAAGCTTAAAGCACCTTTGAAAAGGGGCTTCGAGTTCAATTTAAGAATTTTATTTAATAAAAATAGCTTCAAATACATCAAATGTCTTGAAACACCATTTGAAAGAGTTTAGAGCCCAATGTAGAATTTAAATAATCAATAAGGCCTTCAAATACATTAAAAGGCTGAAGCACCTCGAAAAAGCTTAGAGTCCAATTTAAGAACTTAAATTAAATAAAAAGGGTTTCAAATACACCAAAAAGCTTAAAGCACCTTTGAAAAGGGGCTTCGAGTTCAATTTAAGAATTTTATTTAATAAAAATAGCTTCAAATACATCAAATGTCTTGAAACACCATTTGAAAAGAGTTTAGAGCCCAATGTAGATTTAATTAATCAATAAGGCCTTCAAATAGGTCATTATACTACCCTGTCTCAAACCTTTTTATTATTAGAGTTATTTATTATTTGCTCTGATATTAGGTACTTATTAACTTTTTGTTTAACTTTTTTCTACTGAAACATGGAAAGATCGATATACGATAGGTCGTAACTTTTAATGGCTAATATAAGCCAATATTAGAATTTTTCACAGTTAAATGATAAGCACTTTAAGCGTTCATTGTTATACAATATTATAACTATAACAAAACGTTCACTACTGGACTATAACGTGTTCAATAATAAAAAAAATATGCTTATAAAAACTAGTAAGTTGCAACTTTAACCAGCTGGCCGAAGCTGATCCAAGATGCGGATTTCGTTTAATTATAGTAGCATAGACACTAATACACATATAACACATATATACATACACTCATCATAGAAGTACTTTCACATGCTTAGTATTATAGAAGTAGTAGGTACTTACAATGACCGTTCGACATGGACTTCATTTTGAAGATACTTTCTGAAAAAGAAAAAATAATTATTTATACCTCGAAAGAAATAACGATATATTCGTATAAGTTCTAATAACGTTTTAGAAAAGTAATTTTAATGCATCTAAAAACAACTACACAGATGTATAGTAACCAATGTTTTTAAATTTGAATGAAACACATTGATACATAATTAATTTTTGGCCAATACAAACATTTTCGAAAATCCAGATTATGCACATCTGTTTCACATTTTCCAGCACGTTAATTTTTGATTGATATTTAAACAACTATGAATGGAAACATATTCTCAAATCAAATAATGAAACTTTATTACGACCAAAGTTGTTCGTTCTATTTCTACAAAGGAAATCGCAAAAGATTGCCATTTAATCACACAGTTTTATTACTAATAAATTTTAAAGTAACAATTATTGTAAGTCACAAGTCTTTTTAATAAGAAAGACATATACCTCATAAAATATGAGATTGCATGCGTATGAAATAAATCAATGACAGCGGGAGCAATGTATGAATACGAAAAGGTTACAACCCACAAAAGTATGTGAGGTATTTACAAAATTCGTCGTTGACAATAATCCTAACAACTTGTAAATAGTAACGACAGTCTTAACTTTTGTCTAAAATTAACATAGGGAAAAAATTTGAGACAATTTCCTTCTACTTATCTTATGTCACACGTTTGTTTTGAAATTTATCGCTAATATTTAATGCCTTTAATAAAAAATAACTATTCTTTTCGGATATTATGCATTTTTATACACTAATGTACCTAGTATTAAAAGTACGATAAAATATGTATTTTCATAATTGAGTTGCTTTTATTTATTTATTGCTTTGTACTATTATTTATCAATATAATTTAAATTTTGTAAAAATTGACACATAACTTAATTTAACTTCAAAGTTGTTAATTGATGAGCGCATACGATCTTAAATTTTATGGGGTATACATCCATTTATGCGTATATTAAAAGCTCTTAGTCAATCGATATTACCAAACACGTCATTCTAACTAAAATTCATTTAACCTAGAGCCAATAACTGAATTAAAGCTGTACAATGCGGTTTATCTTTCCGTAAATACTTCATAAAAGACTACATAATACATATATAATTTGACAGTCAATTTTGTTCAACGTTTAATAAAATGTATGTTTTATACCTACAATATAAATTCCATTTTGGTATAACGTTGTATTCAAAGACAAAATCGATTATCAATTGCGTGATAGAAACTGAACAGGAACGAAACGATTGTTTATTGCTTCAATTTAGAAGTTTGCTTGCTTCTGCTTCAAAACAGCTCGTGCTGGTTTTAACAGAAATTGCTCATTTCCTCGCAAATTTAGTCATTTATATAGATAACTAGACTATATTTCATAATAATAAATTTAAAATAATAACTGCAATATTGGAGCTTCGTGCCACTCTTGTGTTATTACACCGATTACAATATTAAAGGACATGATGCACTTCAAGTATATGTCCAGATTGAGATTTTTGTTGGATTTGTTGAATTACATAGAAAATTGGACTTAGTATCAGTAATTTTAGACCAAAACATATATGAAATAGGCAATTTCAAAATCTTAAAATTAAAATAAACAGCAACAGATCAATTCTAATATGAAATCAGTGATGAGACAACCATGTAAAAAAAATTGCGAAAATTTGTTGCGATATCTACTAGTAAAAGTATCTATCTATCAATTAGCAACAAAGATAAAGATTTATCAAAAAATATGATATAGAAAGGCAATCAATCACATTATCACACCAAACTATTTACATAGTGATAAATAACACTTTTGTACAAAATAAAGATTTTATACATTTTTGTAAACAACTAGGTACTACAAATATCAAAAATTTATAAAGCATATTTAATTGAATATATTTCAATCAATTATTAAGAAAAAAATCCTTTTTTTACTTAAAGACTAATGAATCACGAGACAGTAACGAGGAGATTAAATTGTCATTCTTATACAGGGTTTTTCAAGTTGATGGGCTATTAGAAGTATATGAATTAGTAGAAGGAATTAAATTCTGAAACTTGGGCTCATTTGGTTATTGTTTATGCCGCTTCTTTTAAAAATATTTTCAAGTTCGATTTACATCCGGTTATACCGGAAGTCGATACCAACTTTGTTATTTTAAATGGAATGGTATATTTTTTACGCTGAATTCGAATAAAACGTGTAATTCTAAGGTAAGTTTGATAACCAACTTGTACACCTATGACAATCGGTTTCTGAGTTAATTTAATTTATAGAAAAAAAATCGCTACCGCAACCCAAATTATAAAAAATCATAACTTCCACAAAATACGACTTAGAGTGTTGAAATTTTTACTAGTAATAGCTGAATATTAGTGCTAACGCCTTGACAAAATTGAATTAAATAATTTATACAGGGCGTTCAAAATAAAATTATAAAATTGAAAAACTTCAAACACGAATTACTTCGTTTTTTCAAATGGCACCTACTATTTTTTATTTTTTTAATCGATTCCTTTTTTTGTCCTCTTTCGATCTATATGGATATCCTATTTTATTTAAAAATTTTGGAATAATTTTGAATTATTACTTAAAATAGGAAGTATCCATATAGATCGAAAGAGGATAAAAAAAGGAATCGATTGAAAAAATAAAAATTAGTAGGTACTATTTGAAAAAACGAAGTAATTCGTGTTTGAAGTTTTTCAATTTTAGAATTTTATTTTGAACGCCCTGTATAAATTATTTAATTCAATTTTCTCAAGGCGTTAGCACTAATATTCAGCTATTACTAGTAAAAATTTCAACACTCTAAGTCGTATTTTATGGAAATTATGATTTTTTATAATTTGGATTGCGGTAGCGATTTTTTTTCTATAAATTAAATTAACTCAGAAACCGATTGTCATAGGTGTACAAGTTGGTTATCAAACTTACCTTACAATTACACGTTTTATTCGAATTCAGCGTAAAAAATATACCATTCCATTTAAAATAACAAAGTTGGTATCGACTTCCGGTATAACCGGATGTAAATCGAACTTGAAAATATTTTTAAAAGAAGCGGCATAAACAATAACCAAATGAGCCCAAGTTTCAGAATTTAATTCCTTCTACTAATTCATATACTTCTAATAGCTCATCAACTTGAAAAACCCTGTATATTAAGTACGAAAATCTCAGGAATATTCTCTGCTTTACTTTAATGCAAAAGTTTTAGGTACTGAGTGCAAATTACTGAGAAAATTATGTAAAAGGTTCTTAATCTAAAGCAAATATGTACATCTTTCTTTTATCTTATGCTATTAGATTAATGGCGAGAATTAACTACTTTTTTGGACCTTATAATAAGTCACAATATTGACTCTCACATTTACCATTCAATAATAATTAAATCTCAAAAAAAATTATATCAATAAATACCAAGATAATAATAGAAAGACAAGAAAGAGTCTCAAAGGGAGGTTTATTATTAGACGGCATCACTTTAAAAAGATAGCTAAGGGGCTGTTTATAAAATACGTCACACAATAAAATTAGCTTTTCTTGGCCACCTCCCCCCCGGTTATCACACTTTCTGTGACCCCCTGTAAATATTACGTCACAAAAACTAAACACAATAATGATATGATAAATTTTGAGTGATTAAATAATTATTTTATTTTCATAATAAAATTTAAATAAATTAATAAATATCTTTTGTAACGAACAAATAAATAATATTTCTGTTAATCAGAAGTCCAAGGATTCTATAAAAATTCAGTAAAATTTTTTGATGAACGGCGAACGTCACGTTGCCGTAGACTCCCTGTCCCCCTTTGTCACATCTTGTCACACTCAGCAAGACCCCTCCCTACCTTGTATGCGAACGTATTTTATGAACGGCCCCTAACCGAAAAAAACATTTTTAAAAATGTATCCAAAAAGCATCATGTTGCCTCAAAAAACTTTTCAGATTGAAGTTACAAAAATTCAAAGGAATCAACATGGAAATAACAAAATTGGAAAGTATTATTTCTAACACAATATCGCCCATAATTATTAGGAAGTAAATATGTAATTCGAACTTTTAAGGATTCTAATACGTACAATATTACATTGAAGGTTAAAAAATTCTGAATAAATATTGCGTCAAGAAGAAATATACATACATAGGTACTGTTCACGGAAAGGAAAAGTTACTTTATTATCTGAACTATGGTACAGTTTCAACAAGCAAGGTCGAGGCTCAATTTTCAATGTGAAATCATCAACCTTTATTACTTACACCTCCAACTTACAAAGCTACACACCATTTCACCGTCATGGTGTGATACAAAACATAAAACTTTACACGTAATCGTTGACGTATTACAAGGAAAGTGATTCACCCCAAATTAATATTCAGATTTTTACAATTGAAATAAATGTAGTATCTAGCAGTTAAAAATTGTCAATTAATTGTCAAATATATTTTTTTCTCTATTGATAAAAAACCGACGCATTCAATGGAAAAAAGTAATGGTTATAGAGGAGAGGTTCACCCTAAATTAATATTCACATTTGTAATCTCTAAATCAATATTATAGCAGTAAAAATTTGTTCTTGTCTAAAATATTGTCAAATACAGTCAAACTTCAATAACTTGAAGGTCGATAAGTTGAACAAAATTGGTTGCCAATAGCATCAACTTTTAGAAATACGTGCAATTTTTACTTGATAACAAGGAACTCTCGAACATCTGTTACTCTTGATAACTCGAAGGTATATTTGGCTCCAACTTCGATAAGTCGAATTTTAATAATGTATGATTTTAACGTTTCTTTTTAATAGCAGCAGGTACTATGCAATTAAGCAGTAAGGCAGTTCAGTTTTTACTATTATTTCTTATCAAAACGTACATTAAAAGCTTTGTCTTTTGACTCAAAATTAAATCTTACAGAAAAGTTGAAAGTGGTGCACTGAAAAAATATATTACCTACATCTATCCATGTATTTTTCTATTTGTAACATGAAAAAAATGTGCAAATGTATTAATAAATTAATAACTCGAAGTCTTGAAGTTTTTTCGAAAGTATTTTAAAATATATTTGTGAAGATCGTAGTATCAAGCCACACAGTTTTTTTTTTGTTAGTTAAACTTGAAGATACAAGAAACTACATTCTGAATCTGGGGGGGAATTAGTGTGTGCCCTTTTATAAATACCATTATAAAAATAAAAACACATGATGTATAGACATGTAATACACACACGCGTTCTTCCATTTATTTTAAAAAGCAAAACCAATTAAACTATTGCCACACTGTTACGATGGTTACCCAAAAGGAAAAATAAACTAATTTTGAATATGGCAATGAATGAAGAATTTTCTTTATGTATGTATGTATCTTGGGCGCATTCCATTAACAACAGAATAGCCTTTAAAACGACCTTATTATAGAACTAAGCAAATAAATAAGATTTAAATCCTCGAATACAAGAATTAAAATGTGGCCTAGATAAACGCGCCTAACAACACCTCAGTCAATGTTTAATTATTAAAGGCATCAACCTGTAGAAAAGGTTACAATTCAATAATTCAATACCTAGAGTTGTTGATTTTATCAATTAACAAAACATCAGTAGAAAAAAACATTTTGTGGTTACATAATATGTATGTAATTGAAAGGAAAATCAAAACACAAAAGTTCCAATTAAATCAAAAAGTAAATAGAACGTATAATGAAAACATATACACAAATATTACTCCTGAAAATGACAGGAGTTCGATCGAAACAATATTTTCGATTAATAAAATTATTTGTATTTTTAATCTACGTTTTTCAAGTTATTTTAACATGTTTCACTACCGAATCTCTTATTAAACGAGAACTACATATAATAAATAAATTATTTCTCTAATTTTTAATTTTTATTGTGTGCTACAATCATTAATATGTAATATGTATCTGAATTATGAATGAAAAACTTTGTATTCCAAAGTAACATACAATAATAATTTTACTGCAAACGTTGAAATTACCCACACTTATAAATAAATCGATTTAATTTATCTGATAGATCAAAATTTTAAAATACAAAATAACAAACAAAATATAGAAATTTAAACCAAATTTAATATAGGTAGGTATCACAAAATAAAATTGCCTTTGTTTTGGAACGAATTTATATTTTTTAAATAACCTGTATATTACAGTGAATTTTAATTATGTATTAATTAATTTTCCCAGACATAAAAACACTCTCTCTGTGTTAGGCCAGATAGCTCCCAAAAATATAGTATACTTACGTAAACATTGTTATTCACAATTTTTGTTTGTTTTTGTGTGATCCAAAATAAACTGTTATTATTCTTTTTTTTATCGGACTATTGTTGCTCGTTTTTTAACCCGATAACTTTATTAATTAATAAATATTTTTATAAATGCATTAAATTAAAAAAATATGTTTATTAGACTTTATAAATAGAATTAGGTTTATATAATTAATTAAAACTGTGTCAACAGAAACATAAAAATAACTTTATTAAAAGTAAATTAAAACAATTTGAAAACCTAGTTCACAATTTTTTAATTAAATTAATGAAATCTTAAATTAATTTTGTAAGAGATATTTCAAGTATTTTATTTTATTGTTTAATTATTAATTTCTTATTTTATTGTCGAATAACTAAAATTGTTTTCACAAGAAAACAGTAATACAATAATCCCAAGATAAAATTTAGTATTTTTTAAACTTCCAGTTGTTAACTCCTGTTGTTTTTCAGAAATACATACGTATCTATAATATAACCATTATTAAAACCACAGAACAAAACATGTTTGTATTATTTCACTGATACAGATTTTATCGGAGATGGACATTAACATTTCGATAACCCTAAATGATTCAAAGAAATATTATTTTATTTTTATTGTAAAAGTGCAATATTTTTGGAATATTAGCCTAAGATAAATTTTTATCTTATTCAAACGGAAATGTTATCTCATTTAGGTCAGTGTCAATTTTTAATTTATTAAAATCTGTATTATTCAAAGGTTATTTTTATCTTAAAGTAATTAGCATTCGGACTGTTACTGAAATGCTACGAAAAATAACTTTTTTTCAACTCAATTATTTTTTCTTTTACTTTTAAATGTTTTTGATACTTTTCTAAAATAATTTATTATTAACTATTATAATAAATATTGTTTGTAAAAGTTTGATCAATTTACTTAATTAATAATAAATTTATTGTAGGTACATTGCACTATACACATTTGCAATTTACTAGAGAAATATAAATATTAACGGTTGGTTAGGTACCTATAAGATTTTCAGCAGAAATTCGGATTTAATAAACCAACCACTTAAAATCCTTTAAGGGTCTGATACCTGGCATTTTGTATTGTAAATATAAATAAACGTGATTATTGTAGTTTTCACAGAAATGTTTACCTGACAATGGCTATAGCTACTTATTTAAATAAGAAGTAAAAAGTATTGTATCGGCTTGGAATCGAACTTGAACCGCTCAAGTTTCAATATTTATGTAGGTAAAAAAATAAAAAAGTTAAAAGTATTTGTTGTAGAACTTGTAATAGGTACCTACCTAGCAAAACTTATTTTGTGACTTTCTAACTAGAACAAACTTAACGGATATTAATTCGTTAAATTCAATATTAAATAGAAAGTAGCGGTTCGTTTTGAAAATTCCGGGTATAAAAAGTACTACAATTGCAATAAGCCTTGGAACGTTGAAGTTTTTTTTGGCTGCAAATGGTCTAAACCCCAAAACTAATTCGTTACACATCTTTTTAAAGAAAATTTCACATGGCAAAAAAAAATTTATCTACTATTAAAAAAACTGAAAAAACAAAAAATTTGATCAAAATACTCAAAATTAAAAAGTTTATTATTTATGTTATTATTTTAAACAAAATCTTAACATAAACATTTGGTGATGCCCATAAATAAATTATAACCAAGAAACTCTCAAGAGACAACGTGGTTGGCAGATTTTGTTTTTAGTTTTAGATGAACCGGGCATGGTTCCTCAATAATGACATCAATTCAATCAAATATTTACAATCTCCTACTAAACAATGACCAATTTATAACTGCGAACATGTTTTTCTTTTCGATTTTATTCAAATTATTTTGTTCGCGAAACAGGAAAACACAAACCCATACCCCAAGCTTTTATGCATTAAGTTTTTGTATACGAAATATATCTTACAATTATGTTAACATATGAATTATCTTACCTTTCTAAATAAAGACGACACTTATTTAAAAAATCACGAGAATGAATTCACGTTTTGCCAGCACTTTATATAAATTTTTTCGAGCGTCACAACAACGAATTAGCCATTTTAAACTGCCTCAAGTACGCGATTCTAACGTAAAATATTTTTTTCAATCGGAAGAATTACCCCCACTATTCTTAGCAATTTCTAGAGCGAATAGAGGACTGTAGAATGAATTTATTGACAAAATATTTCTCTGGGGAGGACCTCTATCATTTGAAGGACCAATTTAAAATTACAAATGTAGACGCAAGGTAGAGGACTGTACATGTCCAGCGCCATAACGGGTTGCCTATACTTCAGGTCCAAATTTACTCATATACAGGATGTTATTAATTTATCGTACAAGGTGAATATAAATACAAGATACTAAACGATTATTATCTATTTTTTATACTTTCATACGTTATTATCGAAGTAAGTTACAAAAATATCAAACCCTCTTATAAAATGTACCTTTGGGGATGTTAGTGAATAAAAATATCATTCTTTATAATTAATGTTATCAATTAGTAGTTAATTAATTAAATTTCATTTTAATACAATAAAATAAACGTTCACAGTTTCTCATTTTAAAGAAAATAAATAAAAGAAGACATTGAGCACAGTATCTAAAGAATGCTGTAGTCAAAAAATAAAACTTTAAAAAACTTTTTCTCAAATTCAAAAAATCTTTGTAGATGTCTCGGTTAAAGAACTTTAAAATAGAACAAATAAAACTCTTTTCATCTTGTATTTTATAATCTACCTTAAAGTTTGTGTAGGCAAATGTTAATGTTAAATAGCTTTCTGGAATGCACACGTTTTAAAGTAATTTTAAACATCAAAGAGTATGTTTTCATAAAATTTGGAAGTACCTAGTTATTTCAAGAATTAAAAAAGATTTTGAGAGATTCGTTTCAGGTAGTCTAGAGCTCTAGGTACAGTATAAAACTTTTATGATATTATGAACGACAAATTTTTAAAAATAACCCAATGAAAGTATAAGTTTTAGAAATTTGATACCTACCCTAAAGAAACGGAAGTACGGCATAGAAGTTACTAAAACATCGTCTGTAGCTACATTTCTATAATGGCTTTGCTATAATTCGTCCTTTTTGATAAATATTGTTCTTGGTTCACTTTTTCAACACTACATTTTCATGCCCACTGCTTCCAACAAATTCCTCATGATGTCAATATTTGTAGTGCATATTAATTAATAGCAGATCTTACTCGATGCAGTTAATTAATCCGTTTGATTCATGACGCAACGTTTGAGACTGATCACATAATTACAAATAGCAGTCACAATTCCAAATTAAATGATGATTTTATCCTAAAATTTATTTAACTGTTTAATAATCAGTAAATTCATTTTGCCTTGTTGCGGTCAAAATCAAAAGAGTCATATACATATTTTTGAAGAACTTCATTTGAGCAATAATTATCCTTTCCTTTTTATTAAAACTTGTAAAGGACAAATATATTCTGCCAAGTTTAAGAATTAAATTTATGTACATAATCGAATATTAAAATTATGTACATCATAAAATTTTGTGAAATTATGTACATAATAATAATTCGTTGAATTGAATTATTATTGTAGCATTACAAAATTAACAATCGTAACGAAAATTTTACGATGTAATTATATTTCATCTTGACAAATTAAATATATAACACAAAATATGAAATTGAAATACGTTTTAAATTTAGAATTTTATTTCGGCTACAGGCTATAAATAGTATCATAATGATCCATGTAATTTCGGTTATTTTTAGACATGATTGAAATTAATTAAATTTATTTCAATAGAAAACTATTTTTTATTATTTCTCGAAGTAATATGAATTTATTGAATTACTATTATACAGTGGTACAAAGAAAAAACGTTTTAAAATTATATTAGCATATAAAAAAAATTAATTAATATTCCATCTGCACACAATAATAATAATTCAATGTGTTCCCTATCTTTTTACATTTATTTTGGAATTAATTTTATGATAAACTATAATTTTAATTAATTATTTTTAATATAAATTCATTTTATTTAATTCTACATCAAATAAATAATTTATTTTTATTTGATTTTCTATTTACATTTTTTTCTTTCAATATTCCCTATCGATATTTTCAATTTTTAGTGATTCGCTCTGTATATTTACTTATCCACTATTACTTTTATCTTTTGTAAAGTCAGAGCTTTATTCGTGACATGACGCGCGGATACTTTACAGTGCATTCGCCATAACAACTTCCATCCAGTTCTTAGATTAAATCACAGTGACATAATTTATTTCGAAAATGAGAAATGCGAGCCTTCCAGTAGAGGCAACCAACTGATTTATTATTAGATTCATTCAACTTCGGCGATTGAACTTAGCGATTTGCCGCCAGTTCGACATATTTACCATCAATTACCTATAAATAATAATCATAACAGTACGTTAAGGCTAATACGTATTCTCTTAAGTTTAGTGGAAATACATTGGTAAATACCTGAATGATATACACTGTGTCCCAACATCAATTCAGTAGGTATGTACAATGGTTAATATTAATAGATTCTGAAAAATGTAAGATGGATATGTCTTTTTAATGGCCAGTGGCCACTTAAAGTCGAACTTTTTTTAAATAATGTCAAAAGCTAAAAGATTCTTTTATTTTGAAATATAATAATTAATATGTACGTATAATATAAAAGGAAATGTGCATGTGCAAACTGCAATCCCATGAGGATTATATGGTACTAGCAGTGAAACCCGGCGTTCCTCGGGTTAAAATACACCACATGTTTAATGGTATAAAAAATATTAAAGGATCTACTTTTTTAACGTAGATATTATAGATTTATACCATAGATAACGTAGCTATTGAGAGACTTATTCGGCCATTAAAAATTTCAATTGTTTTGGTCACTGTTCGCTCTTGTTTCCAATTGATCTTCACTCGACTGCAAACATAATTTAACTAACGAAAGGTCACTGAATGTAGATTTATATATCATCGAACATCGAAATTCCTAGTACCAGAACACTCTAGAATATTTACATGTGTACTTTTTGAAACTTTCTAGATCATTCAAGAAATTTTTAGAACTTTCTCGAACATTCTAAGTCGATAATAACAGTTTACGCTCATTTTAGAATTTTTTAGATCATTTCAGAAATTTTGAGGACCTTTCGGAAGTCCTTATGACTTACAGAAGGACAGAAATATTTCTTTTCACTTTTATTTTTATATTTAGATTTAGATTTACGTAGATTAGAGCCTTCTATCCCATATCTCATCCCTTTTTGGCTATAAAGATTTGTTTGGAAGTTATGGGAGCTAAAGGGTATATGAGCCCAGAGGACTTAGTATGAAAGAATGAAATAAAATTTTCCAGAAAGTTCTAGTTTCCCAGAAGGTTCGCGAATGTTATAGAAATTTCCAGAAGGTTTGAGAATGTTTTAAAATATTCTAAAAGGTTCTAGAAACTAAAAACAATCTAGAAAATTTCATAATGCTTCTGAACTTTATAAATAATAATATTTCTTAAAAAAAACCTAATAGAAATGAAAGTAAAGCGAAAGTAATTTGGAAATATGATATATAAAAAAATATCCATACTCTTCTTTCTGAAGTATAAAAACATTTTTATTTGAATAATGTTAAAATATTTTATTCATCATCAACATCAGTGGAGCAATCAGGGGGAAAGGATCTGTCAGGCTGCAGCCCTCCCCGAGATTCTGCTTTGGATTCTCTAAACGTTATAAAGAATGGCAATAATATAACAAAAAACATTTTAAATCCACAGAATATATTTTTTTTATATAATTAATCAAGGGTCAAGTAGGCTTATAAATATTATATTCATTTTAATTCATTTATGGAAACGACAATGTGAACCTTTTTTACAACAGTAGAAGTCAGAAGATTAAAATTAGATGAACTCAACACAATTATTTCCAAATAGCAATAATCTAATCAAAAGGCTTCTGTATCTAATCTGAATCTAGCTTAGTTAGCAATTCAAGAGTCGTTTACCTCCATTTATTGTTATTTTGGCTTCTAATATGTCTCTATTGACTAAACAAGTAAACATATTCCTTTTGGTACCTTCTAGCTCCCCGCCCCCATTTCCTTTTTCTTTTTAGGGTTCCGCACTTCAAAAGGAAAAAGCGGAACCCTTATAGGATCACTTCTTTGTCCGTCCGTCCGTCCGTCTTTCAAGACCCTTTTAATCAGGAACGCGTGGAGGTATCAAGCTAGAATTTATACCAAATACTCAGATCTATTGTCCCTTGGAGCTGTGAAAAAATCAAACTTCTAAGCCAACGCAATCAAAAGATACAGCCGTTTATGCCGAAAATTTTCGAATCAAAGCTTACAGGGTACTTCCCGTGAACTCAGAATTTTGAAATTTGGTACGAAGCAACGTCTTATAGCACAGATAAAGGAAAAATTGCGAAAACCGTAAATTTTGAGTTACATCATATAATAAAATTATTTTTAATAATTTTAAAGTTACTACCCCTTTCCTCATGAACGCGTACAGGTATTAAATTGAAATTAATATCAAATACTCAGGTCTATAATACCTTTAAGCTGTAACAAAATAAAACTTCTATGTCAACGCAATCAAAAGAAACAGCAATTTAAATCGCATTTTTTCAAACTCGCAACTACTCGCAAGGGAATCAAAACCTAAAGGGTACTTCCAGTCGATTTAGAATCTTGAAATTTGGCATGAAGCAATGTTTTATAGCACATATAAAGGAAAAATTCCGAAAACCTTAAATTTTTAGTTACATCACATATATACAGGTTCGAGTTCGACTCGCACTTGGTCGGTATTTTTTGTTTCTAATATGTCTCCATTAGCTGTGTTAGCCCCTCAAGAAACTTTTACCACCATTTATTCCTATTTCTGTTTCTAATATGTCTCTAGTAGATAAATAGCTAAAACTTCAAGGATCTTTTACACCCCATTTATACATATTTCTGCTTCTGTAACTAAATCTTCATAGGATGTAGCGGATGAGTCGTTTACTGCACTATAAATCATATTATCGTTCAAATAAAGTAAATATTTTCTGTATAAATGAACAAAATATAAGACAAATAAAATATAAATAATAATTGAAACACCCATTAATGACAAGTGGAGACAAAATTACATTAACAGGTCTTCAACTATGTGTATTTTGATTAATTTTTTTTCGTTATGTAAATTTAGCTATAAATACAGATATTTCTTTTTAAATTTATTGCAAACGTTCCCCCACCAATGCCTGCTATTGGTTATTTTTTTTTGCGATATGCGGTAGGTATGTAATCATTTAAAGCCACAATTTCCTAATTTATTAATTAAAGGATTAAACATGAGTGTTATCAAAAATATTAATGAGTTTCCTAAAGTTCTAGAAATTAAGTAGGTATACCTACCTCATTTTATATCTAATATATAAAATTCTCGTGTCACAATGTTACAGTTACCATACTCCTCTGAAACGGCTTGACCGATTTTTATTAAATTTTATATGCATATTCAGTAGGTCTGAGAATTTTTCATACCCCTGAGTGATAAAGTTTGTCCACCCCTAACATTTTTCATTTTTTGGACAAAATTGTTTATTTTTCTTTTTTTATGATTTGGCATTAAAAAATACATATAACCCTTAATTTTCATCCTTCTACCACCAACCCCCATGTTTTAATAGCGATATTAGTACTGTAATAATCTTCAACTCTCAGTGGTCGATAACTGATCAATTATTATCAATCGATTAGTCATCCCCGCCAGGCGTCTACTGATGTCACTACTCACCCAGCAAACAGCACAGAGTGGGGATGAGAATGAAGCAGATTTTTTTAGAATGTTACAGGCAGTTCAAATATGTTCTAAGAAGTAAAAGAATGTTTTATTATAACATTTCAGAATGATTTGGCAATATTCAAGAATGTTCCAGAATCTTTAAGACCATTCAAGAATGTTCCAGAGTTTTAGAAAAAGTTAGAAAATGTTTTGAATCATTATGGGATGTTCTGGATAGTTCTAAATTCGCGAATATTCTAGAATGTTCCATCAAACGTGTGATATATTCTTACCCGAGCAACGCCGGGTATTGCTGCTAGTAGGTACATATATACCTAAGTGTTTATTATAGACTTGAATTAATTGATTAATAGAGTAGCTAGTAGTTAAATATCTTATGCATCCAAATACATAATACATAATGGTGTTTGTAACTAACGTTTTTTGGTACAAGTGGATGTTCTAGTATCCAGTACTATTAACAAGTAAGACATGCGAGTCTAATTTTTATTAGCAATAAAAATTTATATCTTCCTTGAATAGTAAATGAATAATACCAACACCTTTGTAATGTACGTATGTGGTTTTTATGCATAATTAACACGAATACAGGTACGTGTTAAAACAATTAATCGAAATTGCAGTAGGTAATTGTTTATTTATTGCTTTCGTGACTCGTGAGTAAAAAAATATTCTACTGTCTTCTATACAGGGCGAATAAAATTGATAAACTATTTTCAGAATAAGTAATCACAAGAGTTCCAAAAAAAGTGTTTGAAGACTAATTACCTACAAGGCGTTTATAAATAATTAAATATTAAAATAGTAGGTGCCATCCTACTAAACATTCAAACTTTCTGGGTTACTTAAAAAATTTAAAAGAAATTTGTAGCTAGGTACGTATTGTTAATTTTAATAATAATGGAAAACAACTGAGGAAAATCCTTCAAAAAATCATCAAATAAGACCTTAAGCAATTTTTATTTTCAACAATACAGAAAGTAAACTGATTCTGTTTTAATAAAGGCAGAAGTATCAATTAAATCGCGTAATGGTTCAGAGAGTGTAAATAAACAATCATACGTATAAATAGCTCGGGAAAGCATGGAATATACTAAAGGCTTTCCCAGTTATTTTTATCAACCGTATACATACATACATAGTATGTATACATACATACATAGTATGTATAATGTATATACATATGTATGTATATGCAACCTCATCGAACGAGAAACAAATCGCATACCTACAGAACTTCGCGACTTTCGATTATAGATCAGTAGTTGATTGTCGTACATAGTTGGCTGTGAAAGCGCTTTTCATAAGACTGGAAGTTTTCAAATTTACCTACCTACCTACCTACCCATAACTAGCAGGAAACAAAGTAGTAAGTTTATTAATTTATTTATTATTTTTTTATTTTAATAATAGACCAACATTCTTTTCAAATTAACGAATCAACCAACAGTTTTTGCGGTCATTAAAGATAATTACAAATATTGTTAATACAAATAATACTGGCAGGGTATTTTATCATTAATTGATAAATAAATATTAATTATATATTAGATATATTAAATAGTTTCTGGAAGTCTTTCATTTATATGTAGGTACGTATATATTTATACCTATGTAAAGGTAAATTTTAATTGCATTAAAAATAATTTCTGGAAGGTTTTAATTAATTTTTGACAGTAGATAGAGGTACATATACGTTCACACCTATGAAGAGCCTAAAAAATAGATAATAATTTCTGGTTTTTTTATTTATTTTTGTAAGTATACAATATCTACCTCTTATAAGTATAAATTTTTATTTCTTAATGCGTCAAAAATTGCATTAAAAACGCAGTCGATAGAAATGTAACTGTGTATTAAAAGATCCCTTTGTTTACTCCTTTTTTTTATATGACTGTCAATATTAATTTAGCAATCTTGGGCACAATATGCTCGAACATAATGTAATCTGTATGTACAGTTTACAGATAAATTTACAATTACATATTACATACGTATATAAATAAATTAAAGGATCTGTAATATATAAATATGTTCATATAATTATTTACTTATCATTAAAATATAGTCTACCTTTAAAAACATGTTTTTTTTGTTATTGTGTACATAAAGAGGATGTAGTTGAGAGTGTTTAACAGAAACTATATTTGTATTCTAAAAAGAAGAGAAATGCGTCACAATTTTCACAAATTTGTTTTAAAATACAGTCAAACTTCGATAATTCGAATCAGCATGAGACGAGGTATCGAGACTTCAAGTTATTGAATAATAATACATATTCATATGCATGTGCTTTCCACTCTTTTATAAGAAATAATTTTTAACAAAAAAAGTAGAAAGATACGTTTTGATGTCCTGGAATTTATAAGATACAATTAATAACCGTATAATTGATTGATTGTACGATATTACCGATAAACAATTAAATTTTCTATAAAAATTAATACAAAATGAAACCTGTCTATCTGTAGATAAAGAAATAAACAAATCATTTAGCTTCAGTTTGTGACAATTATTGTTATTCTATTGACAATACCTACAGGTATAATACCTAAGTAGGTACGTCTTGTGTTACAGTTAAAGTGCATGTCATTTTCATATGTTTTTTTGTTGTGGAATGTAATGTGCAAATGTGTTTATTCATTGAATACCTAAAGGCAGTTACATATGTAGATAGGTACCTACCTACCGATATTACATAAAACAAAAGTGCCACGATGTTGAATTTTCTGCTTCCCGTGCAATTTAAAAATAACTCCCTGTTAGTAACGAAGTCACTGAAAAATTTCATAAGAAATCGACATACTTACATTTGAGCTAAAGCTATGCTTACGTTATAACAGTAACCTTTTTTGGTTACTGTTTAATTTTTTTTAAAGACAAATTAAATCGGAACTAATTAACATCTTATTATAGATAGATACTTTCCTCTGGAAAAAATTTTAGAGATACTGTTGGGTCGAGCTTGAACGTGGACGAAAACCGATTATGACGTTTATTCACTGCACTTTATTGGATTATAAACAATATAAATTTTTACATAAATTGAAGACAAGAACGATTTACGTACGTCAGGACTGAAGGAACTTGTATGAGCTACAGAGTTAAATTGGGAAAATAGTTTGGAAACTATGATGTAAATGATCAGGCCATTTGGAAATATTCAGGAAAATAATTAGTTTGTTATTTAGGGTACAACGTGAACCCTTAATGTAAATAAACATATTTCGGCAACTAAGTCAAATGAGAGCCGACAAATAGAGAATTATGAACATTTAGTATGTTCAATTCTAAATTATGACTAGGTATAACAATAAAAAAATATTCTTTTCCCAAAAAAAGGCGAATAAATGTGTTAATGTACAGTTTGGATCCTATGGATTTTTAATTCTATAAATTTGAAAATTTAACATTAAATTTTCAATTTAAGAAATTGCCATAGGTAAATTCGTTCTAATTAAAAATTGTAGTTTAAGTATCACGTTTGAGGAAGAAGAGGGTTCCACTACATCTCATCTAATGGGAAGATTACAAATAGAACACCTTTTTGAATTTATTTCTAAATTTAATAAACATTATTCCTTCAAGGTGTCTCATCTCTGATAGATATGAAATTTATTTACCAAAATTAGTTTTTTTTTTCTTAACACCCTGTATTACACAGTAGGTACCTTATACTTATGGTACCCTTGTTTGATAATCAGCAGAAAGCATTTTTTTCTCATTCTTAGTCTTCCTGCGTGTTCTAGACGTTCTTGTAAGTATATTATATTATAATTTACATGTAACAAACTTGTAAAGTTTATTTATGTTTGCATAATACAGTTGCATACTGATAAAAATGATATTATCTAATGGGAATGGCCATTAAATACATTTTTATGTTTTGTCTCTGGAGGTCTTACAAGAACAACAAATAACAAACAAAACACTCGTTCGCGAGTTAAAAGCATAAATACACAATTTAAGCGATTGTTGTGCTTAAAGTATCCGAGCCAATAATCGTTTATCAAGAGTTTTCGTCGGTGTTTCCGGTGTGGTCGATACGTTCAATTTGTACATGTCTGTCTGTAAGGCCAGGTGACGTATTTTGGACCATTTATTCACGATGGTCTGCGATTTATTTACGTGCTTTAAACAATTTTCGTAGTACACAGTTCGTATCATCGATAAATTTTTGAATATTATGTCATTCACTAAATCTAAATCTAAATACATATTCAAAATGCTAATGTTCGTACCTACGTACCATAAAGACACGGTTTTCTCTATTTCTACCTACTCCAATCAACTTCCTGTTGAGGTGGTAAATACCCCTTGGTCTCCAGGTGGGAGTAAGGGAGTTTGGTCGCGGTGGGTGGTTGTAGGTGGCTGAAAGGTAAAAAGAAATATTTCTGTCCTTTTTTAAGTCATAAGGACTTCCGGAATGATCTAAAAATTTCCGAAATGACCTAAAAAATTCTAAAATGAGCGCAAACTGTTATTATCGACGTAGAATGTTCGAGAAAGTTCTAAAAATTTCTTGAATGATCTAGAAAGTTTCAAAAAGTGTACATCTACGTTTCAAAGTGATGTACATCTAAATATTCTAGAGTTTTCTGGTACTAGGAATTTTGATGTTCGATGAAATATAAATCAACATTCATTGACTTTTTGTCAGTTAAATTGTGTTTGCAGTCGAATTAAGATCAATTGGAAACAAAAAAATTTAAGTGATTTTGACAAATGAAAAAGAACAGACTATTTGAATGTTCTAGAGTGTTCTAATACTAGAAATTTCGATGTCTGATGGTATATAAACCGAAATTCAGTGACTTTTCGTCAGTGTTATCATCGTAACAAACAAGAGATTAATTTAATGATTTGGCAATGTTCAAGAATGTTCCAGAATCTTGAAGATCATTCAAGAATGTTTAAAAAAAAAGTTAGAGAATATTTTGAATCATTATGGGATGTTCTGGATAGTTCTAAATTCGCGAATATTCTAAAATGTTCCATCAAATGTTCGTACGTAAAGACAGGGTTTTCTCTATCTCTACCTACTCCAATCAACTTCCTGTTGGGGTGGTAAATACCCCTTGGTCTCCAGGTGGGAGAAAGGGAGTTTGGTCACGGTGGGTGGAAGTGGGTGGTTGTAGGTGGCAGAAAGGTGAAAAGAAATATTTCTGTCCTTTTTTAAGTCATAAGGACTTCCGAAAGTCTCAAAATTTCTGAAATGATCAAAAAAAATTCTAAAATGAGCGCAAACTGTTATTATCGACTTAGAATGTTCGAGAAAGTTCTAAAAGTTTCTTGAATGATCTAGAAAGTTTCAAAAAGTGTACATCTACGTTTCAAAGTGATCTAGGTACATCTAAATATTTTAGAGTGTTCTGGTACTAGGAATTTCGATTTTTGATGATATATAAATCAATATTGAGTGACTTTTTGTCAATTAAATTTTGTTTACAGTCGAGTGAAGATCAATTGGAAACAAGAGCGAACAGTGACCAAAAAAATTTAAGTGATTTCGATAAATGGAAAAGAACAGACTATTTGAATTTTCTAGAGTGTTCTAATATAGATAATATAATATGTAAATAAAACATAAATTTTCCATTTAGGTACTTAGCTGTTTCTTAAAATTATTTCAATTCGTTAGTTAGTTCAGTCTATCAGATATACTCTGTGTACATCGTATGTTTAATGGCCGATTAAGTCTCTCAATGTCTAGGTTACCTATGATATAAATCTATAATATCTACGTTAAAAAATAGATCCTTACATATTTTTTATACCATTAAACATGTGATGTATCTTAACCCGAGCAACGCCGGGTTTTACTGCTAGTACTTTTATAATTCACATTCAAAAACAAATACAACGTACCTACCTAATACCTAATACAAAAAGATTACGAGTGAAAAATCGAAACTGTTTGGGCTGTATTTTATCACGAAATAGAAATACAGTCAAACTTCGATAACTCGATATTCGATAAATCGAATTATTATGAATTGAACCCAATTGGTTGGCAATAGCATTAACTATGAGAAATACGTGCATTTTTTGTATGATAACTCCAACTCTCGAACTTCTGTTACTCGAATATCTTGATAACTCGAAGATAATATTTGTCGCCAACTCGGTAAGTCGAATTATCTGGTGAAATTCCTTAATAATGCACTATTTTAACGTCTCTTATTGATAAAATGACTCCATAATTTTTTGGAGATTCCTCGCGACGTTCTGATCACTTCTGTACCACTCGTTATTGGCGCAAACAACTTTTTTTTTCATAAAAAATTTCCTTTTTGTAATATAAGCAAAAGCCTCTTGGTGATGCAAAAAAAAGTTCTTTGCGTCACTAACGAGTGGTACAGAAGTGATCAGGACGTCGAGAGGAAAAAACATTTTGGAGTCATTTGGAGGTAACCGCTTTTCGGAAGTCCACCCGTTCAGTTTCTAGGACTATTTGTTTTAAAAAATGTACTTTAAAAAATTTAAGTTTTTAATTAAATGAGGAAAGGAAATTAAAAAGATATTGCGTTAGCTTTTAAACGATATTTGATGAGATTTTTATGGACTCCTCCACCTCACTATTTTAAACGCAGTGAATCGTATAGTAGATACATTGTATTTCACATATTTCGTTACTTTTATCTTGTTTCGTTCATATGTAGAAGTAGAAATAATTTTTACGTCAACAGGTCATTTCATTTTACTTTCTGGCTATTTTAGTGGCCAGCTGATATGGCACAGGAGCATACACAATTTATTAAACGTACCGTTTCTCCTTCAACTAATTACTATAACATATTTGAATGTGATCGTAAACAAACATGTGGGCAAGTTGGTAGAGTACCTAGGTACATTGCAATGAAGTTATAAAGTAGCAAGCAAGCACTTGGTGCAATCTGAGTAGAATAGAAATAGATATTATACACGAAATAAACATCTTCGTTGTACCAAAACGTTTTGAGCGTTTTAGTGTCTAAATATTGTCTAATAACAAAACAAATAATGTTAAACACGTTTAAATGTGTAATTTTAAATACGCAGATACGTAACATAGATAATAATAACTTTAGTAATGAGAGATAAAACGAACATCCAAAGAAAAGAAATTGTTATTCTTTATCATTATTATTGGATGGAAAAAGTATAGAATAGTAGAAAATATTTATCAATGGGTGTTGTGCTTAGAAAGAAGTACCCCAGACTACATTTTAAGAAGGGAAACAAAATGTGGGAAAATGGTGGAACATACAAGGAGGAGGGCTGCTAAATATGAAGAAAAATTGGGAGAATTACCGGGAGGGGACTTAAGAAAAGAGATATGGAAGAAAAAGATGTTGGGGATCGGGACAAAAAATAAATATAATGTGGAAAGGGATAAGGCCTTAACAGAAATGGCAATAAGTAAAGAACAAATGGAGGAGTGGAGAGGAAAGGGATTTAATGTTAGTAGGATGGTGGGGAAAAAAATGTAATGAAATAGTAAGGTTAGGATTTGAGAAAAATATGGGAATCAAGATACGCGAAAGGTATGAGGGAGTTTATATGGGTAGAATGGCAAGGCGATGCGGTATCAGGATATCTAAGAGAAGGAAAAAGTATAGAGATAATAGGTAGATGCAGAATGGGGAATGAGTGTAATGAAGTAGGGTAGGGCGGGGCTAGTTGAGCATAGGGGTAAGTTGGGCAATCAAAATATCTCCGAAACTATGCAACGGACGCTAGGACATCAAATGAAGGAAACGAAGGGGCGGGGGAGGGGAACTCATCGCACGACCGCCAGTAGCGATTTATCAATCGAGTAAGGCACGCGCGTGCTTTGTTTATTTTGCGACCAAAAAGTAAAAAAATCGTGTTTGTGTATATTTCTTCTCTACGAGTGAAATGTTACCCATTTCAAATCAAGTAAGTGTTAAAGGTTCATAAATTTAATGTATTTTTGATATCTAATAAGGATTTTGTTTCAATTCATACCGTTTTTTCATAACCTCACTTTTAATTCAAATATTCGAGTGGGGGTTTGTTGGGCAACTGTTGCTCAACTAACCCCATGATTTAATATGGAAATGATTTATGTTTTTGTTTTGTTTTAGCATGCGGACTTATAAAAGGAAGACCTCAAGAGGTTCTTACTCTACTCAACAGTTAAATGATGCTGCTAATGCTGTCAATGAAGGTAAAAGTGTGAATGCCGCCGCCAAGGAGTTCGATGTCAAGCGAATGACTTTGACCAGATTTATGAAGAAATCGGAATCTGAAAGAGGTGATCCTTCAATGGGCTATGTAAAACCAAGGCAGGTATTTACTCCCGAGCAAGAAGATTCTTTGAAAACATACTTGCTCCAAATGGCATCAATATTCTATGGATACTCCCCAAAAGATGTTCGTCGCCTTGCCTACGAGTGTGCTGTTAAATTCAGAATAAAAATTCCAGCATCCTGGACTACCAATAAAATGGCCGGGAAAGAATGGCTAACGAAGTTTTTAAAACGTCATGCCGAGTTGTCTATTCGTAAGCCTGAACCAACCAGCCTCGGTAGGGCAACATCATTTAATGCTCAGAATGTTAAAGTTTTTTTTGACAAGTTAGCAGAAGTTATGGACAAATATGGATTCACTGCGTCACAAATTTGGAATGTGGATGAAACAGGGGTGTCCACAGTTCTGAAGCCGAATAAAATTGTAGCAGCCAAGGGTAAACGTAACGTTGGCGCTATGACTTCAGGGGAAAGAGGAACTAATGTTACTGTCGTTACAGCTGTCTCTGCTTCAGGAAACACAGTGCCACCTATGTTTGTTTTTCCTAGAAAAAATTATAAGAGTCACTTCATTAATAGCGGTCCTCCTGACTGTGTAGGAGCCGGTAACGCCAGTGGATGGGTTACTGATGCTGAATTTCTGCAGTTTATGCAACACTTTATCAAACATGTAAAACCGTCTAATGATAACCGCATTTTGCTTGTATTAGACAATCACTCCTCTCATTTACACGTGGAGACATTGAATTTAGCTAAAGATAATGGCGTTGTTATGTTATCTTTCCCCCCGCATTGTAGCCACAAACTGCAGCCGTTGGACGTCTCAGTATTCGGACCCTTCAAAAAATATTGCGCCTCTGCACAAGACACATGGCTGCGAAACAACCCAGGGAAGACTATAACCATTTATGATATCCCAAAAATAGTCGCTGATTCACTGCCATTTGCTCAGACAAGTATGAATATCATGAACGGGTTTAAGAAGGCTGGAATCTTCCCCTACAATGATAAAATTTTCACGGACGATGAGTTTTCGCCAAGCTTTGTAACCGACCGCCCAGATCCTGAATCTGGACGGAATGACCGTCCCGAACAAGCAACCACTCAACCTATTCAACCTGATCCCGTTCCGTCTACCTCCACCAGTGAACTTGAACAGACAAGCAACAAAGAAAATGAACAAATTGGTTCATCACAGGATTCACAGGCCTTTTCACCGGAAATTGTTCGACCATTCCCAAAGGCCGGTCCAAGAAAAACACTTACAACTATTCGAAGAAAGAGAAAAGCTGCAATTCTCACAGATACTCCTGAAAAAAATGCTTTGGAAGAAGAACAAAATAAAGCTAGTAAAAAAGTTAAGAAGCCAAAGAAGAACATTGATAAAAAAAGAAAGAAGAGTGTTAGCAAAAAAATACTTCAGTCAAGTGAAACTGAAAGTGACAAAGATGAATATACTTGCCTGGTTTGTAGCGAAGTTTGGTCTGACAGCATACCAGGAGAGAAGTGGATCGAATGCGAAAATTGTAAAGAGTGGGCACATAAAAAATGTGTCCAAGTTACAGGCCTGCACTTTATTTGCATCAATTGCAATTCCGATGACGATGATTAGTTTCAGTGGCTATTGATATATATTGTTAATTTAAACTTTATTGATGTTAAATGGTTGTAAACGTCTGATTTTAAGTGGAAAGACTGAATCTATTCCAAAAATTAACCTCAAATATGTTGAGTTTTTGTTAATTCTATTTTATATTTAATATCTAGAAGAAGATAATGTTTTGTTTCCCTTTTTGCACTAAGAGTTTAATAAATAACCAGTTGATTATTGAAAACAATTTTTATTTCATATCTAGAAACATTGGTTACAAAGAATTCCTAACTGCTCAATGTACCCCATACCCTTGCTCTACTTACCCCGCCCATGGGGCACGTTGAGCATCTCTGACTTTTTGCACTTCAACGGCAGCAACTCTTAAATGCTACATTTTAGTAATAAATTGCTACGGATACTTTCAGGTGGGATAAATTACTTTCCCATTAGTACGAATTGCCAGCAATTAGGACTTGTCGTTCAGGAACTATGACCGATCAAGTGAAAAATTGCTCAACTAGCCCCGCCCTACCCTAATGATAATAAGTTTTGGATGGAAGAAGGTAAGAGATTGTGTAGAGTATGTGGAGGGAAGAGTGAATCAATGGAGCATGTATTAGAAGAAGTAACGAGAACCAATGAGAGGGAGGAACTTGGAAGGATAATAAATACTGGTGGTAGTGGTCTGGCCCTATTGAAACAAATTTTAAAAAGAAGAGGTGTGGAAAGGGGGTAGGGAATATACAGGAAAAAAGATTATAAGGGAAAAGGCAGGAAAGTTTTTATTTTAATTTTTAATGCTAAAATTTTGTAGGTTGGAAAATAAAATGTTTCTTTTTTTTTTGTTTTGTGTGTGGAGATGTAGATATAACTTTTTTGTTTCAATAAAGAAAGCTCTTCTATGGTATAGTCCGGTCAAATTAGACCAAAAAATAAGGGTAAAGCTACATAAATTCCCACCAAGCTTAAAATCAATGAGATTGTTTAAAATATAATTAAAAATAAAATTTGAAAGTTCCCCATCTTTCCCCTGTATGGAAAAAAATTTATTCAAGGTTAAAGGTCAAAAAAATGAGTTTTTCGCGTTTTTTAGCAAAACGGTAAGTTTTATCATAAAATTACCCCAGACAAAAATTGTAGATTATAAAATTATCTATAAAATATGTATCTCTAAAATACCCCAAAATAATTTCTCCAGAAGAATTCACCTGAAAAATATATCCCAATAAAAATACCCCAAAGGAAAAAAAACCCCTATTTTTTGGGGAAAATTCCCTAATCTGGCAACCCTGTGACTAACATTATTTCATTTATTGGGCACACTGACATAAAGCAGGTATAAGACCCTAGCCACGCATACAATTGAACAGGAGACAGATGTTGTCTTGAGGTTACTTACACTGGCGTATAAAATAAGGGACTGGGTTCCATTTTACCTGATATCTCAGAAACGGTGGTTCTTAGGAAAAAAATAATGATACATATGTTATAGATAATGTTATGATCTACAATTTTTGTCTGAAGTATTTTTATGATAAAACTTACCGTTTTGCTGAAAATCGCGAAAAATTCATTTTTTTGACCTTTAACCTTGAATAAAATTTTTTCCATACAGGGGAAAGATGGGGAACTTTCAGATTTTATTTTTAATAATATTTTAAAAAATCTTACTGATTTTCAGCTTGGTGGGAATTCATGTAGCTTCGAATGTCTAAACTGACCGGACTAATGTGTAGAAAATAATTAAGTAGGATACATTTTGTAAGGCACCTACCTAGCTAGAACTGATTATGTACCTGTAATGAAGCAAATAAAGAATGTTTGAATCATATTGAGGTCATGCCTATTTTGTTTTAAATTTTATTTTCGTCTAATTTAAAAAGGTAGACACAATGTTATCATAGAAAGCAAATATTTAAGATATCATTTTCTATTTGTATTTCACAATCATAACAATTTTGTGAGGTTTTTAAATGTATCACCAGCATCATCACTTTTTATTTGTAGAGCTAAAAGCCACAGGTAATATTTTTTTTTAAATCATCTGTAAATATGTATCTAATTACATGTTAATTTAGATTTGGTACTAATATTAATTAAATTTTCTGTAGAAGGAAAAATTAAAGACAGTAGATACCAGAAGTACAGTACAATTAGCTTTTTACGATTAATATTTAGAGGCAAACTGAAAGGGTTCCGGTACTCAAAACTGACACCAAATGGTAGGACTCCATCACCAAAATCTATTTAACACAAGTACAGATCTTCGATTTTGTGAATTGTTTAGACTTTACGTCGAAGAGTTTTAAATTTTAACATACTTATTTCTAAGTCTTGTACCACTTGGTACTTATCTGTTCCGGCTTTAAGGCATTCTTTCATTTTATTAAATAAGAATCCTGATGTTTCAGAAGCATATGCAACAGCAATCAATCAATGATCTTGGCTGATGACAAAGTAAAATAAATTACTTATTATTTAAACAAACAAATGCACTGATGTCCAAAGTTCATTGCAATTGTATACGTTGAACGTCTGCTACATATCTACCTATGTATATTAATATTGTTGCGTCAACTTTCTTGTTCTTGCACTTATTTTGGGGTATTTTAGCAATACATATTTTACAGATAATTTTATGATCTACAATTTTTGTCTGAGGTAATTTTATGATAAAACTTACCGTTTTGCTGAAAATCGCGAAAAACTCATTTTTTTGACCTTTAACCTTGAATAAAATTTTTTTCGTACAGGGGAAAGGTGGGGAACTTTCAAATTTTATTTTTAATCATATTTTAAACAATCTCACTGATTTGATTTTCAGCTTGGTGGGAATTTATGTAGCTTTACTCTTATTTCTTGGTCTAATTTGAGTTATTAAATAGTATAATTAAAGAAAATTTTTTTCTTCATTAACTATAGTAGTATAGTAGGTTTAACAATTAATTCATCAAATTAATGTGATTACCTATTTGTTTATATTTTTATACAGGACCACAGGATATGGTTACAAGTATAGTCTGAAGCTGTGAATGATCTCAAAGGTATTCAAAATATTAAATTTCTTATACGAAACTTTTTGTCTTGTAAGTGGCCAATCAATACCTAATATGTATATGCATTTTTAAAAATAAACGTGCACCAAACGACCATTCTATTATTAAAAGTTCATGTATTGTCTACAAATAACACCAATTTTGTTAGAACAGTTATGACTGAAGGACATAATTCACTCAATTCAATTCCAGGTCGTCGAAGTTATAAACTAAAATCAGAATTATATATTACGTTTCACTTCATTGAATACTGGCTAGAGGCAATAAATACATTCTCATCACGTCAAAATGTAGAAATATTGACTTTTTAAAAATATTTATTGGCATAAGTGGCAACAGGAGGTTGAAATATCTCACCTTACTATTAGATATGAATTATGTGCGTTTTGTGTTTGAAGAAAATAATAGAAAAATTCACGAGTTTGGTAGAAATTATTTTAATATGTTAACATTTAGTTGTGTCCAAAGAACGAAAGACGATTGACCTCAATAAGGGCACTTCTAAGTTGACGAGATGACAAGGAAGAGTTTTATTCACATTCCTAGAGATATTATAAGTAGTCCGATGGATATTCTTCTAAAACGATCCGTGAGGTCTGTGTCAGTGCACCTACACACACGGTGCATAATACGTTGGGTAGGTTGCCTTTAAAAAGAATCTGCAAGCAAGGTCTAGGTCTCGAACTGCGTATCAATCGTGTAGATCGATTAACTGTAAAGGTTGTATTTGCGACATCATCTCAGGTCGTAAACAGTACACTCCATTAGCGAATTGATGGATTGATAGGCGAAACAAAGCATAAAGAAAATTGTATTACCTACGCCAATTAATTGTGATTATAACAATAGATAACATTTTATTGTACTGAAAGTGTGCCATGAAGGCTTTTACAAATTGCATATTTTATACTAATTTTTACGTTAATAAACACTCTTAAAACAAATAACCAAAAAAACTTAATTTTCCCAATCGTTCTGTAGATTTTGTAAATAATTGTAGATATTTGTTTTCCAAAATTTATTTTCTTTATAAATCTATGCTTTCAATTCTTACTTCGAACTCTTGAGCATGCCACTTTACCTGGAACCCCGACACCTGCATGTACCTTGACTAACAACCTGAATTCTCTCGTAATAAAAAACTTAAACTTTTGGGTGTTTCATTCCCATCTTTATTGGTGGGCGGGCTGTCCCCCTCGAGCTACAGTCTTGTACAAAGTCGGAGGGGTAGGGCGGAAGGTCCTCTTCAGCCTCCTTTAGGAATAGCGGGAATGGGTGGGTGATGGTTAGGGAAAGAAAGATGAGACGGACGAAATGAAGACAGTAGAGAAGTGAAAGACTATCTGTGGAATATTATTACCCCAGCATTTGCCTAAATGATCCCGTAATAACATTCCATTCTATTTATTTCTGAGAACTCCTACCTTCAATATACTTTCTGTCTTTCTTCTAAACTACCCCCTCCTCCTTGTCAGCCAATAACAATCTTAATTATAAATATCTGTATTTTCATTTGTCCAGTTCCGGTCATGGGTCGCCGAACTTTTTTGATCATCGACCCATATATAATTTTTCGAAATCTCCATCGACCCCCATAAAAGTAATTTTCTGTTAATTAAAATAAAACTTTATTAGATACTGTGCTGTACATTTATTTTATGGTTTTAAACATTTATTAAATTAATGGTACATTGTGTAACAATAGTTTTATGAAAAATATATTACTGAGGACATTTAAATAAATTAATATTTATTAAATATAAAGTAATTATAAATAAGTAGAAATAATAACTAAAGTACAGCTCGGTTACTCTAAGATGAGCTCTGAAGATTTTACAGTCGGCATACCATGATACCATAGAAGAAAGAAAGAGAACGCATTCGGAGTAAGAAAGATAGAATTAACGCTCGACAAATTACGACAAATAAATATACTAGTTTTAAGACAGGGGGCTTGATGTCTCCTCTCCGGTAGTCGTTAATTTAGTTTATACCTGAATCTCCCGATACTGTTATGCACCCAAAATTATTATACATAGTAGATAACCTTTCAGTAATGAAACGTGTTAATATCGTAGCATTTTACGTATATTAGCAGCTTTTATATTCTTTAAAATATAATAATTATATAAAATATTTCGACCATTTTTAAATGAATACAATACAAATGAGTACAATAAATATTTTAGTCAAACAATCCTATTGTTTTTCTTACTCAAACCTTTAATAAATAATTCAGTTTTGTCGTTTTAATTACTGACTTGATGGTGAAATTTTGTTTTTTTTTAATTTTATTCACTCAAGGAAATTTTACTGTTATGAAATCAATCCACACAGCAATTCAATTATTCTAATAGATACATGCCCGTGTATTTGGTCTCCTCTTTGCCTCTATTATCCTGGCCAAATTGTTTACCATCTTGCTACGTACTGTGTGTTAAACTTTCTCTCAAAGTTCATAATAAACATTCAGATTACTTACGATTCGGCAGACAATCGTGTCAGATTGTATCACACTATTTTGCATATTATAACGTATCCATGACCTACCTTCAAAGTGATTTATATACGTATGTGCTCCTGTCCTCGTGTGCTGCGTTCAAACAAGATAGAACATTATCAAAGAGCTACAGCGCAATAGTTACGTAGTTACGTTATTATTACATACACATGGTAGGTAGGTACAAGAAAACAGGGTCTGCTAATCGTAAATATTGTCTCAAAATAACATATTTATTTAAGATACTGAATGACACTTTCGTGGGAGAACAAGATTTTCTTAAATCTTGCTACAATGAGAGCAATACAAAAGGACAAGTCTATGAAGCAAAAAAAAAACTGTCTTAGGTCTTTATTCCTAAGCATTTCTAAAAACTAGAACATTTACCTACATCTCCATAAACGGTAATGTAATCTAGACATTTCTCTGCCCTTCATTACTCCTGATTTTGCATCTAGTATGTCTCCAATTAGAGCCTTTGTGCCTCAGAAAGGCCTCTCATTTCATCTCAGCTGTTTGAATTTTTTTTCCAGAAAAGAGAAATGGTACAAAAATTACTTTTGATTCAGTTCAAGAAGCCATCAACACATATTTACTTGGCTTCTGTTTTGACCCTACTAACCCGCAACAATTTCTTTTTGATCAGTTTCGATTCTTCAAAAATAGACACACGCTTTAATGTTTCTATCAATTTTATTAAAAGGTGATGAAAAGACGAAAGTATGTATAAAAATCTCAAATTCATTCCAATTTAAAAATAAGAAAATTGGAACTTGACTAGCTACAAATTTCATACCTCATAAAAAATGTTGTTCCTTGCTCCTAGCACGTGCCTCCCTAAATACTAAATTGTTTAGACAAGATAAAATATTTGCTCGTGAAAGATACCGTAATTGTGTTCTACTCAAACAAATTTTGAAATGTGTTTGTTTACACTGCGTTGGAAAAAATTCCCCGAAGGAAAGAAAAAATAAAATATGTAGCAATATTAAAAGAAAAATCTTTGTTACATATCTATTTGACTGTGAGTTATTAAAAATATCCTTGTGGCATTAAAGGAGAAAGAAAAACAAAAATGTATTATGCACTTTATTTTCCAGATGTTTTATTTATTTAGCACGTTAAATTTGACCTTAATATATTTTTAGAGCTTTTTCTGTTCACTGCATGGCGCCATATGCTTTTATTAGTACATTCTCCTTGCGACCCACTTTTTAATGCAGTTCGACTTATTTAGGGCAATTTTGCGGTTTGCACATATGGCTCCTATTATCATTTTTTAAATCCGGACCAATAAAATAACTAGGCCGGTTTTCGGATTGAGTCGAACCAGATCGAAAAATTAGTACGACAATACTATTATACATACAGTTCACACATCCTTATTATTTTCTTTACGAGAAAAATAAATCGAACCATCCGGAAACATTCGTTTTTCAGGAAATCGACAGTCTTTTCTTCTCCTAAAAGGAATTTTTTGTATTAAAGGAAATAATTTTTCAATATTATCATCTTCTTTGAGGAAAACCGGCAATAGGTAGATACAATCACACTATCACACTAATATTATAAAGGCGAAAGTTTGCGAGTGTGTGAGTGTGTATGTTTGTTACTTCTTTACGTCGAAACGGCTGAAGCGATTTTAATAAAATTTGATATGGAGTTAGCTGACACCCTGTATTAACACATAGGCTACGTTTTACTCCGGGAAAATATCTTATTCCCATGGGAAAATCGATGAAAATGAATTCGCGGAATATTATAAATGCGAAAGTAACTCTGTCTGTATGCTACACAATCTCGCCTAAAATTTACTGAACCGATTTAAATGAAATTTGGTACAGAGATAGTCTAGAGCCTGAGAAAGGACATAGGCTACTTTTTAATGCGAAAAAGGGGTTGTAAGGGGTTGAAATAGGAAAGTTTGTGCGGAAATTCCGTAATTTTTAAAGATAGAAGCTTGAAACTTATTTTTTAGGCTTTTGATTAGATATAAATAAATACGACATTCAATGTTTGTAAAAATTTTACCCTAAAGGGGATAAAATTAGCCGATGAAAGTTTTTGTGTAATGACGTCGTCCAAAAAGCTTACGGCCCAGAAAATTATAAAATTAAGTGTAAAAAGTTACAGAGGTTTTGTTTATTTGGATCAATAAAAGTAGTTGAATACTTAGCTTTATAAACTATTTAAACTAATTAAATTATATTAATCTATTATATTATAAATGCGAAAGTAACTCTGTCTGTCTGTGTGTTACGCAATCATACCCAAACTACTAAACCGATTTAAATGAGAATTTGGTACAGAGATAGAGTAGTAGATATAAAGTTAGAGGCTTGAAACTTATTTTTTAGGCTTTTGATTAGATATAAATACACATTTAAAGTTTTTAAAAATTTTACCCTAAAGGGGGCAAAAATAAGGAATGAAAGTTTTTGTGTAATGACGTCGGCAAAAAGGCATACGGCCAAAAAAATAGAAAATATAGAAGAAAAAAATTTAAATGTTGCCGAAAGTCACTATTTCACGCGGACAAAGTAGCTAGTATAAAATATTTCTAGGGCCTAAAGTCTTTCCTATCCACGCTTGACCGTTGCAGGAAGTTTAAAATACATTTCCTTGGTACAAACCCCTTAATTCGCTATATTTAACAGTGCTCTTATCATTTACGATAATCACTAATTATTCCATTATTTTAACGTAAATATTATATAGTTTTTTGAATAAATAAATATGTATTTATTAGAGAAAATGATGTGATAAATATTTACTTTATACCTAAATAACTTCATATTTTAATTATTCACATCAACTATGTATGTAATTGTTATGACATACTATTAATGACATAATTTGCATGCACAACTAAATTCTTCGGTTACCACGGTATAAAATAACATCAAGCTACTGTTAATTAAAAAACGTTGGCATTGACATTGATTAATACAAATTGTAGCACAAGTGCCCTTGGCTCGGATGGAATTTCACCATTTTATAGATTTGATTTCCTTATTTATTGTAATGCTATACCTATTTCAACAAAAAACAATGATAAACTTACATATTATTAGATGTTTTGAAAACTTCTGTTAACATCAGGTTTGCAAAGTAAAAAAATTGCTAACTTCAAGGAAGTAATTTAGTATTAATTTTAAACTCCAAGATAAAGTAATAAATTGTGAAAATGATTCTGGACTTGTTGATTAGACTTGATGTGTAATTTTATGATTCTACGTATAAACATATGCATGCTAATGAAGATTTTTGCTAAATAAATAGAAACAGAATAGAAATGTTGATATAAACGTAATTTCCTCATACTTTACAGTTTCATTCCATAAAATACCCACGAACATAGCAAAATATTTGCAGGATTAAAAATAAGAGCAATTATAGGAACAATTCTGTTAATAAAAGGAGTTCCTGAAGGACTTTTTTGCTGCCTGATTATGTTATTACAAAGAAAAATCATTCTGATGCTAATTTGTCGTTCGAGATGGGCTATCTGAATTCAGAATCAATTTGAAGGTTTAAAGAATGATGTTTTTTAATCCCTTAATGCTTCGAGTTTAATTCTGCATTGATAACTAGGAGGAGAATAAGTAATTATGGGTTTTTTTGGTGTGTCTGAGTAGCATTTTAATGAGACATTCTTTGATTCCAAGTCTAATTTTTCCATCTGGGGGTGTCACTTTTGTAGTTACTTAATTTTCCTTAACTGTTCTGGGAGAATGATCTCTTGTTACTTTTCATTTTTTTATTTTCTCTTATTAATTTGAAAGACCCAACCTAGAGTCAATCGTTTCACTAACTGAATAAGAAATTTCTTACCCAAATCATTGCATTCGTAACAAGGCAGTAGTTGATTCGAGCAGCTTAAGAAATAAAGGACAGTGTCTTTTTTAAAGCTGAACCAGTTAAACGTTAAAAGCGGATTTTAGATATTGAGTTCAGTCAAAATAAACAATTGTTGGAGTTACACCTTTTTTATTGATCGTTAAACATTTATAAATAAACGAAATTTGAACGACAGTCGCGACCAGACAAACTTCTTATACCTACAACCTACAGGCATCCCTCGAGGCCAAACATTATTACGTAAGGTCGTTTTTTTTTTTGCAATAACGGTGTTTTAGATTTAATTATTGCAGTTAGTACCTTTAAAAAGAAAATAATACAGACATTACAGTGTACTACTAAATCAGAAGATAAACAAACACACAAATACAGCTTATTTCACACTTCTTTATTAAAGTAGAAACAGAAACATTCACAACTAATAAATAATAAATATGAGATATTGCTGCAGTTAATGCACCATCAAAATGGTATCTCTCACTACATAATTAATAAGATAATAACACTTAAAAGTTGTAGTTTCGAGTTGTAAAATGGCTTCTTTTTATTACTAACAAGTGTTGGTGCTAATTCCTTAGAATGGAAAGGTTATTACGGGATCGTTATGTGTTTGTACAGAAGTAAAGAAAGTAATAAACGATATAATGGGTTCGATTGATGTTATAAGCACTCGAACGTCGATTGATCGTGATGAAAGGAATGTACATTTATATAAAAAAAATCTGTTTTTACACAAGACACAATATTTAAGTGCTCTTCCATTCACTGAATTTTTAACAAATATGAACTCCTTAATGGTTTTATAGGAAATCAAATTATTAAATTACTTTATTTCCTTTTTATTAGGTACCTAATAAAAATAATATTCAACTTTGACTTATCAAAAGTACCTACATATCTATAGATATAACATAATTTGCAAGACTAAATTCTGTAATTTTAATGATTGATAACAAAGTATGGCAATTAGTGATGAGCAAAATTGGTCTTGGTCTTGCGAAAAGGTAGGACCAAGACCAAGACCAAGACTGAGTAAACAAGACCGAGACTAAGCCCAAGACTATCCGAGTCTTGGTCTTGGTCTTGCTTTGCTCATCACTAAAGTACTCCATAAATTAATAATTGATTTTAGACTATCTTTTTATTATTAAATAATAATAAGCAATAACATCTTAATGAACTTTTTTTCAATTTGTGGATTGTGAATTTAGGTTTAAAAATGTTTGTCAAATGAAAACATGTTTACAAAATTTTTTGAAAAATGTTCGTTAAGACCCTATTGCAAGACCAAGACTGAAACCAATACCAGACGAAATTCAGCAAGACCAAGAGCAAGACCGAGACCAGACGAATTTGAGCAAGACCAAGACCAAGACTGAGTAAACAAGACCGAGACTAAGCCCAAGACTATCCGAGTCTTGGTCTTGGTCTTGCTTTGCTCATCACTAATGGCAATTCTTACTATATTAAAAATCTATGACTTATTAGATGAACTTTTTAATTTTATAGTATATTGTATTGAAGATATTATGTCTTTTTATTTGCCATTTGAATTTAATCAGATCAGAATGTAATTAAAGATAAGGCATTAGAAATAAAAATCTTATCCACTTAATCTACAGTATATTTCGTTCATAACGACGATGAAAGGACCATTAAATTCCGTCGCTATATCCGGAAGTCGCCATATAAAAAAAAAGAGAGAAAGAATGAAAGAAGGAAATTAGGCAAGAAAAGTACTAGCCAGTAGTAACTGATTCTTAGATTTAACTTTATCAACCTTAACATTTATTAACAATTACTACAGCTACTGACTATCTGTGAATGTGAACAAAAGATAAAAAAGTTTTGTGTTTAGACTCGGTCGCAATATCAATCAGTATGAAATTTCTAGAATGTTGCAATTAATAGTTCATTAAAATTAGTCGCTAAAACCGAAATCGACGTTACATCCGAAGTCGTTACAGCCAAATTTTCTTCTTAAATTCAAGGGACTTGTGTTATGTCGTTATAACCAAAAGGTCGTTACAACCAGTGACGGTTTTACTGTAGGTGCATTTGTTCAGTGAATCCCCTTAAAAATTGAACTAGTTACACCATATAATTTTATCCTTTTAATATTTATTATATTATTGATGATTATCGTATAATATACATCTCTTTTACCATTTCATAGTTCATAGTTACAAAACACCAACCCGTAGCCCATAGAAAATATTTAAATTTTTGTTGTGTCGCTGACGACTTTACCTAACTTTTTTGGTTCAAGTTTTGATTCTGAACATATCACGAGAGCGATACTCCGTTTGATGTCCATGTGTTAGAGAGAGAGGTAGTCGGACGCGTGAAATGGAAGATAATATTAGATAATATACACATACAGCGTTTAGGTGCACTGCACGAGAAGCCGAAATCAGCCGGAAAATGTCGTGCTACGTCGGCACGGGTACCCGACAATCTGTCAGGGTTTTGCAACTTCGGTTAGGCCACCTGGTGAAAATGTCAAGTACGAGTCATTTTTAAAGGGTCTGGAAGCTAGTGTTGATAGGAACCGATAGTAAAAAAATTATGTTCAGAAGCATGTTCAGATTTCAGAGTTCAAAGTCCACTAATTGTAAATGACGCACAATTTATTGCACAATAGGTGTTAATTAAAATATTACGTTAATGATGGAGTCGTGTTCGGTAAAATATATTAAAGAAAATTCAAATAATTTTCAAAATCGTTTCGAAATAAAGAAAAGGGGTCCACCTCGCCCAAAACTACAGCTGACACAAGAGTGTACCTTAAAAAATAAAAAATTCAAACGTGTGTTTAAAGTAGAACAGTATAAAAAAACTTCGTGGTTGTGTGGGTGTAATAAATTAAACGCATTATTTTGCTTTCCGTGCCTGATTTTTGCCGGTAATCTTAATGAAACTGTTGAGTGTGTTTGCTAATTCAAAACATAGACGAATGGATTTCCTGTATAAGCAAACGTAAGGTTTTTATTTATTGTGTTTTATTAAATGCCATAAGTATTTGTTTCTCCTAAAAATATTAAAAATCTTCGCCTGCGGCGCATTTACAACGTCGTGAAATACGCTTCATGTTCTGATATTACCTACATGTTATTAACTTTGTGAACCCCCTTCGTATACGACTACGAGCCGCCACTGGTTACAACCGAAATGAAATCCACTGTATTACTACTTACTCTTCGAAAGTGAAAAATTAAATAACAGTGTACTTACATACAAAATAAATTTATTTTTATTTACAAACTACAATATGAAAAATTTTACAAAACAACCATTTCAGCAACAAAAATTACACATAATATACCTAAAAAGGGAAATAAAATCAGAATAGGTATTTCACGCTAAATATTTTATTAGACATTCTAACACTTACGTTTCGATCTCTCGGTCATTATCAAAAAAGATTACAAGAATACTAATTTATACAACAATGGAATAACCAATTTATAAGTAGGAAAAGCTTTAACTACTGGAATTCCCGACATTATTACCAAGAACACGAAATAGTGGGCTATTATACCCTTCAATTTGGTTGTTTAGGGTAACGTTTAAATTTTAAGTTTCTTATTTTGCACATGTACCTAATGCACAAAGATTATTTTTACTGATAGTATGTTTATTATCCAAATAATGTTTTATGTTCATGAAACCTAATGTCAAGACGACGTCCTGGTTTACCAATATAAACACTATTTTAATTGTTACTTTTTGAGAACATGATTCTTTGTTAATTTATTGTTAACTAACACATTTTTTAAAGTGTTTTTATTTGAGCTAATAATATTTAAACTTATTTCTGTACATATTTAAATTCATTAATTAAGTTGCAGTTTTTTTAATGCACTATACATACCTATAGTAATTCTAGAAATTCTTTTAGCTATTAGTTAATCATGATGTGAATACCTGACTAATTTTTGATCATAATGCAGATGGAAATGTAATAAATCCAATTTAAATGCTCGTGAAATCGACTGCCTGCACAATATTATTCGGGGTCAGATTAACATTTTCTCCTATTTACTTAATTTACTAAAACAGTTTACTCGACTGACTACGTAATCTCAAATAAAATTGTCAATAATATTAAAATTTAAAATATATTCTGTCGCAACTCTTGCATCTTTTTAATCTTTAACCTCAACCTACAAAAGGAATTCTAATTCTAGACTCTTCGGCTTTTTATATTTTCTTCTTCTCAAAACTTAGGCAAGGTTAAAAAGGTAGAAAACACAAGGTTGGACTTTGGACTGTCGAGGTATTTATTTTAAAGTTATTATACTTCTCATTTTCATTTGATGAATACTTGGCATTTAGTATTAGTTCATATTATTGTGTATGACTTAAAAGGTAACAGTAACTGAAATTTAATCCTGCTGATTGTGTGCATTGCACTTGCTATAACTTCACATCATTGATGCCAGCAGTATGTTACTGTTGAGCTCATAATACGAAAATGTTTCAGTCTCATTTGTTGAATATTTTTAATTTTTGTTATTTTATTTTTCTTTTTGATACACAAACATTTTTGATATTTATTTTACCTGTGGAAATGTAGGCAGTACAGCAGTTCGTTTAAGTCCTTTAATTAATTGTAATTGTAATTAGATCAATTCCAAATTAAATTCCTGTGATCATACCCAAATGTTTATAGCAGGGAAATACAAAGAATACACAATGCAATTTCTGTTGTATATTATGTGAGGACGTACGTAGCACATAAGAGGTGTAAGTTAATTTTCTTTTGTTCCAAATTCAATTTTCCTGCTCAATTAATTTTGTGAAATAAAACTGAAGCTGTTCCAAATTAAACCCCTAGAAGTTGAAAGTTAAATTCAGAGTGCAACAGAGTACCCACCTATCAACAGTTTCCAATAAATAATTTAACAGACTTTACAATGTAAGTAACAAAATTATCAGTAAATAGTTCTGACAATAATTATTACTTCATATTATTATCATCTATTATAATAGTAACATCACAACTACAAAACCGCAAAGATAAAAGCAATGTAATGTAATGTAGTTAAGAATTAATGTATTCTTTTGCTTAGTAGGTGACTGCATTGACCTTAGTCGCGAACAACACACATTCGTCTATGTTACATGACGTGTGAACATTTACATCATAAAAGAACCGTATACAAGATTACTCATTATTCATTTGAGAAGTTACAGTGTAATATTGTAACCATAAATAAATTTTTATAGTTAAACGTATTATCTTTTGAAGGAAGAGATACCGTTGAAAACCGCCAAAGAAGGCGTAACATTTGATGCTTTTAACCACAAATGAGTTTCCTTAATTCAGTTACCAACTCAAATAGATTCAAGAGCAAACGTTACGACAGTTTATAAAGTAGGTACCGATTTTCCATATTTTTCTAAACTCCAGGACTTTTTAATGGCCTCTCCTTCAGCCAGTGAGAATACTTTTTGATACAGAGGACAGAATTGTAATTTAAACCTTTTAATGACCAATAAGTAAAAAGTAAAATGTTATCCTTGAATAGCTGCTCTGAATTCGAATTGTTCTATTTTATTTATGCACTCATTCGATCATTATATGTAATTTGCGTTTGGTTCTTTCGAATCGAGTATAATTGCATTAAAAAACTACTTCCATACGTACGTACGTATTTACGTATAGTTAAATAAGTACATTCTATGCATAATGAATTGAAAACCGTATAAGGATTAATGTCACGCCCGCTTTTTATATCCTGTAGATATAATTTCTTGCCGCAGGACGAAACAATATAATTGACATGAAAACCACGGCGCTCGAACATATTCTGTCTGTTTGTTATCTGCTTTGTATGGCATTAACTTACTTTTTAATAACCATTCACGGCTGTTTGTCTGCGCTAACAGTCATTTTTAACTGTCCAATTTGCAATGCCAAAGATATTAACTGTGGTAAAATAAGGAAAGACTTGTTAAATTGCTATTATTGAGGGGATATGAACGTACTTTTAAAAATATAAATAGTTTTTTTTTTTTTATGAAGGAATTACGTACGAACAACACACTATCGTAAAAATGTAATATATTTAGACTTCAAGAGGAGGGTTAGGTTAGATTTGACTATTTGACAAATCAATAAAAAATTCAATTGGTTCCTTTCAAATTAAATCGTAAGGGTATTTATTATTAATCATGTTGACTAAAAATATAAATTGAGAGGTAAGGGATGATTTAAGTATATAAATTATGTGAGCTCAAAAGAGGGAGCAGGGATCAAGTAAAATCTCATTCAAAATGAATGGGAAATCATTGAAAATTTTATTATTTTTCTTTTACTTCAGAAATTAATTTTGTAGACTTTAAATACATTAGTAACGTATTTTCAAGAAATAAAAAGAAAATGCAATCTTTTAAGACGCATGAATTGAATTGCCCCAAGTTTCAAAAGGGTTAAAAAACTACCACCATGTTAATTAACCCCAAAGTTTTGCTTCTGGTTAATGGCTTCTTTAGGATAAATTGTTGGTTAAAATATACAGATCTGGTAACCTACGAACCGAACATAAGGATATTCTGTTACATGCAATCACAACGAACGACATCATCTTTTGATATGTAAATAAAAAATCGGACAAATAAATGTGTAATTTCTATGTTCGGTTCATCAATTACCAGATTTGCATAGAATTGTAGTTCTTGTATTTCAGCAAGCTTGTGGCTTTTATAAGTCACTAGCTAAGCCCGCGACTTCGTCTGCGTGAAATAGTGACTTTCGGCAGCATTTAAAATTTTCTTCTTCTATATTTTTATTTTCTGGGCCGTAAGCCTTTTTGCCGACGTCATTACACAAAAACTTTCATTCCTTATTTTTGCCCCCTTTAGGGTAAAATTTTTACAAACTTTAAATGTCGTATTTATATCTAATCAAAAGCCTAAAAAATAAGTTTCAAGCCTCTAGCTTTATATTTCTACTTATCTATCTCTGTACCTAATTCTCATTTAAATCGGTTCAGTAGTTTGGGCGCGATTGCGTAACACACAGACAGACAGAGTTACTTTCGCATTTATAATATTATAGATTAATATAGTTAATTATAGTTTAAAATAGTTTATATAACTTAGTATTCAACTACGTACTTTTATTGATCCAAATAAACAAAACCTCTATAACTTTTTACACTTAATATTTTAATTTTCTGGGCCGTAAGCCTTTTGGACGACGTCATTACACAAAAACTTTCATCGGATAATTTATCCCCTTTAGGGTAAAATTTTTACAAACATTGAATGTCGTATTTATTTATATCTAATCAAAAGCCTAAAAAATAAGTTTCAAGCTTCAATCTTTAAAAATTACGGAATTTCCGCACAAAATTTCTTATTTCAACCCCTTACAACCCTTTTTTCGCATTAAAAAGTAGCCTATGTCCTTTCTCAGGCTCTAGACTATCTCTGTACCAAATTTCATTAAAATCGGTTCAGTAAATTTTAGGCGAGATTGTGTAGCATACAGACAGAGTTACTTTCGCATTTATAATATTCCGCGAATTCATTTTCATCGATTTTCGCATTGGAATAAGATATTTTCCCGCAGTAAAACGTAGCCTATGTGTTAATCCAGGGTGTCAGCTAACTCCATACCAAATTTTATTAAAATCGCTCCAGCCGTTTAGACGTGAAGAAGTAACAAACATACACACTCACACACTAACAAACTTTCGCCTTTATAATATTAGTGTGATTTACTCAAGTTTGTTCTAGTTTTTAACGTTTCTCTTTATCATTTCAAACATGTATACCTATTTCCCCAGTAGTATTTCAAACTGACCGTAAATAGGTACTTTTTCACAATAAAAAAATTAAAAACGTTTCTATTCTAGCAGATAATGTTTAAACATTATAAGTAATTATTATATTAAATTTAAAGAGTACCTAAATCATTAAGGGTGAGAGAATGGTTCAAATTAAAAGCAACACTAATGCTTTGTTGTCTGGAAATTTCCATTACGTTTATGAGGGTTGTTGGTTTTTTTAAAAATTTGCTTATGTACCTACGTTAACGCTTCAATGGAACAGTAATCAATCGTTGAAGAAGAATCTGTACTTGAAAGACCGTACCTTTCAGCACATTAAAGAAAGGATGAAATAAATCTAACGTAAGAGCAGAAGCCATCATCTGACATCTTAACTACTCTGAAAGTTGAATACCTTGCAAGTTTTTCGAATTATTTATTTTATTAGAAGAACGTACTTACGTTTTTATAAATTTTATTAACAGTTCCACATTCCACACTAATACATACATAGTTCAAATGTTGTAGATAAAGGTCTAGGATTAATTTTGTAAATTTTACCAATTTTCAATACGAAAAAAGTTGAACAAATTAATACTCACATAAACTAAATCATGTAAAAATTTTAATTAATTTGTATACAAAATACAATGAAAAAAAGTTAATGTGTGATTCATAAATATTTTCTTGACAAATAATCTAATCAAAAAATTTCTTTTATGTGCACTTTAAGATAACATAAAATTACATTATTATTGAAATAAATTCAAATCGGTAGTTAATTTTTTATTCCAAAAGAAACTTCAATCCAACATCAATTGTACATCATTGTTCGTTGTTGTACCAGCTAGCTATTTCGAGTAATATTTATTACTGACCTTTCATGTGTGAAAACACAATGTAAATTTTTATTTTCGATGCATGTTAAATGCTCTGTTGACATCGACTTTGTCTTTAATAGAAATGATTCAACGAAATAAATGATATCACGACGACACAGTCGTAAACAAATACAAGATACCCGTTCAATTATTACTATCGTTACTATTCGTCAATTAATTAATATTCAGAATCGTCACCATTTGTGATCTCAGCAGCAGACATCGAGACTCTAGGTTAGTAGGCAGTCTGCTGGTTATTATAATAAAAAATTGTTGATTTGAATAAATTAAAGCCAACAAGTGGATACTTTATATGTCAATATCGTTTGTTGGGTATAGGCACAAAAAATAAAATTTGACAGCCAATAAAATCATCAAAATTGAATATATAGTAAGGTTCTTTTTCCTAGCAATTTATTTATAGTGTAATAATAAAACAACATTTCTTTTAATTTGAAATTTTCCTTCACCCTGCCTTTAAATGTTTTTTTTTTTAATGGACCCCCCCCCCTTACTTTTCGTTGTGAGCTCAATTTTTCTCTTTTCGCCCTTTTACCCTTAAAATTCTTAAAGTGAAAACGTTTCTTGGGATGTCAATTAACTGGGTAAAGTTTTCTTGTTTTAATTAGAACTTCTTGCTAAGCAGGATGTGGAGAGACTTCATCTCCCACACGTAATCTATTCATCAATGAATTTTTAAATAAACGAGAAAAGGATTAATATTTTTTTTTTTAATTAAATAATCGATGTGAGATTTTTAGTTACACCCCTCCCTTTAAATAAGGTTTTCTAAGAATTCTTCATTGTGAACTCACGTAATTAATATATGTCCTCTCAACTTTTCTGTTTTCATCCATTTTACTTTAAAATTTTTGAAATCAAAACCAGGTTAATTAAAAAGCAAACTATTTCTTTAGAAATACTTATAATTAATACTCAATTAATCCTATTACTGTATTTTTATAATTTAATAAAAAGCAACATTTGCAGAAATGTAAGGGATGTCAATTAATTGAGTGAAGGTTTTTCGTTTTAATTTCAAGAAATATTTGCAGGGATCTTCCTATCTCCGTCACGTGAGATCTACTCATTAAGAAGTTTTTGATTAAAAGATAAAAGGATTTATAAGATTTTCAGTGAGACCCTCTCCTTTTAAATGAGATTTTATCAAACTCCTTCTCCCCACTTTGAAGTTACATAGTTAGTGGACATACCCCAGCAAAATCCTCTGGTTAACCTTCTTACCATATATTAAAATTTTCGACGGCTTTAGTTGAGTGAAAGCAACTAGCAATATGACGATGAAAGTAAAACGTTAAATTTATTTTTAGAATTTTCTTCAAAACCTTTTAATTAATAAATTCTTGACTTGTAATCAAAAATCAAACTGTTTCTTTAGAAATATTTCGTGTAATAGATTTCCAAATAATTGGTGATTCAAAACCCAAATCTTGCCAACCAATTCCTACTAGTAATTGAGTTATTATGTATTATCTTGTCTCAAATAGATTTTTCTATGAATTCCGATAATTCTTTTTATTTTGAATGACTTATCAAAACATTAATGATTTGCTAGCGTTTTATTCATTAATTTTGCAACACTGCACTTCCGCTTATTTTTACTCTTAACATTTTACACTTTTGTATCATTGCGATAGTGAATAACCTTCAACTTCAGTAGCTTCTACCGACAAGATAACATGCATGATATAAATGTTGTAAAAATCGGATATAACGAAATCAACTTATAATGATTTATGTACCTACGTGCTATACAAAATATTTACAAAACCTAGATTTTATTTCAAAATTACCTGCCTCATGGTCTAACAGTCTCTCCACATCCTGCTTAGCAAGAAGTTCTAATTAAAACAAGAAAACTTTCCCAAGTTAATTGACATCCCTAGAAACGTTTTCACTTAAAGAATTTTAAGGGTAAAAGGCCGAAAAGAGAAAAGTTGAACTCACAACTAAAAATAAGGGGGGGTGGTCCATTAAAAAAAAAAACATTTAAAGGCAGGGTGAAGGAAAATTTCAAATTAAAAGAAATGTTGTTTTATTATTACACTATAAATAAATTGACTTCGAAGTACTGAGAGTGAAATTTGAGCACTAAATTAAACATTTACAAGACCTTCACATAACAATTTCTATGTCAAAAAATTGTAAGTTTAGCCCTAATATTACGAATTTACGAATTTTCTGTCTTTTCGAGTTACTTTCAACTATATTTTCAAATATTTCATCGTTTTATTCGTCTAGCAATGAAAGATTTGGAAATATGAGAATTTTATTTTATTTTTACATTAAGCTTAGTATCTCTTGACGTGGAGAGCCGAAAATTTTAGAAAACATTGCTACAGCTAATATGCAGGGCTCAAATGGAGGCTACAAACTACAAGGGATGACCCAAAGATAACCTGTCAGTATGAAAAAAATTGAGCCAACTGCCCTTAAACAATTTAGAAGAGAAATTGGTTCAACATTTTTTTACATTGAATAACTAAATAAATAGTTGATGGTCGAAACTAATAGATACATGTTAAAAATTGGAATTCAACAGACTTAGTTTCAAAAACTTTTTATTTTGTAGACACTACAATATTATTTCGCCAAACATTGACTTCGTCAGTTGACGATTTAATCAATTTAAACCATTGTATGGCGAAACAATATTGTAGTGTCTACAAAACAAAAAGTTTTTGAAACTAAGTGTGTTTAATTCCAATTTTCAACATAACTAAATAAAGAAATACTTAGATATGATTAAAATTGGTAATGACATTATGGTTTGTTTTTAATGAAGATAATGTAAAGCAGCCAAATGTGTAGGTTTCATGAGTTATCTAATACGAAGTACCTACATAACATAAATTACTTCTGTAATGAAATGAGGAAATTAATAAAGGTCATTTGTATAGATCCAAATCTCGTTTTCCTGCTTAGTGAGATAACAACCACTGACTGTTAACTGGGTTTCTAGCCTAATCCCAGATTAGTTTAAGACGTTTCAATTTTGTTGTTGTATTTAAATAGTTTATAAATGTCATAAATTGCATATTTAATTCTTTCTGAAACAGAATTATTTATATAAACAGTATTTTGTTACTGTTTTTTGTCATACACGAATCAACTGCTTCCAAAAATACCTACAGAAGTCGACGTTAAATCTTATAAAATATATTCCAATTTTATATTGATAGAATCCATTCGAAAATTAGTGATAAGTGGAACAAGGGTTAAAATCAAGGAATTGATAAAGAAACTGCTCTAAATTTTAGCAGAAGAATTTGTTATGAATGTTGTTGGTAATTTTTAAGACCAAAACACTGACCCGAGTACAAATAATGGTTAGTTATTTTTATTAAATTATGAATATTAAAAGTTTTTCCGGGTAATAAACGTCTAATAACCCAAACGGATTGGAACAATCAAAGTCCCATTTCAAAAAATTGAAACAAAAGCAACTGAGCAAAATTATTCTTTGCTCCACGAACGTAGAAGATTTAAGATTTTTAGAAGTTTCAGTCTCAGTAACCTTGTACCTTTTATTAAGTCACCTACTTAGGTTTGTTCTACTTTTCAACATTTCCCTTTATCATTTCAGAAAAGTATACCCAATACACCCTAGAAGTATTTCAAACAGACTTACCCCTTGATGTCAGTTGGTATTCTTCCGCCATAAAAAATTGATATACGTAGGTTCGTTTAGTTGAAACTGTAACAGAAAGAAAATAGGTACATTTTTGTCAATTATCTATACGTCCAGAATTTATTCTAGCAGATGATGTTTAAACATTCCAAGTAATTACGTATTATAATTAGTAAAAACTCCTGTCGAATAGTTTTCCGCATATTTTATCGGCTGAATTATATTATGATCCCAAAGTGCCTGTCATTTTATAAATGCATGGGAAAACACTGATAACCAGCCATGGTCTCTGATGCTTAGCCAGCCGCCTTAGGGACGGCATGCCATGCATCGCATCGCAGAAAAGTGCCATACAGTTACCATAATAATTCCTGCTGCCATTCGTCTTATTATGTACTTTGAATGGCACACTCTTACCAGCTGTAATTATTTCTTGATTTATTCACTGGTATATGTAATTGGTTTCGCATGTTCTACATAGATATGACGCTAAAAGTTTGTTTCGTAGAATTACATGGTTGTCTATGTAATTGCGCTTTTATTGGGAGCAACTTCGATATTTTACGTAGTCGTTTGTTAAGTCCCACTTATTGTTTAGTGTCTCACTTGAACGCGAAAATATGTTGAGGTCACCAGATCAGATTTTTTAGGTTTTTTAAGAAGTGATTCTGTTTTTTACAAATGTACAGATCCTAATTTACGAAGTTTTCTATTATTTAACAGTCAGATTTATGTATTTACATAATCCAACTTAAAACAAGCTGATTGGAATTTATATTCTACTAGTATTTATTTTATTTCATGTTGTGCAGACCTCAAATTTTTATTTAATGGCACATGCATGCAAGACTTTTTATTACATTTTGACGTCATTTTATCGAAGACAAATTTTTATTTGTGTCAATTAATATTACACAATATTAAAGATGATTATTTTCAGTTGTTTATTGCTTGTATTTACTAGGAATCTAAACCAAATTCAATATATATGTATTTAACCATAATCATGTGCAGTTAAAAACTTAAGTATAAATAATTTATAAGTAGATAGAATTAAAAATATCTCAAGGTGAAAATTTTATTCGTATTGTCCAGAAAAATTGAAGCTATCCAATATTCAGACAATTAGGATAGTTTTAAAATAAATTCAGTAATAATAAAATCATAGGTAATTTTGGAAAGTGCTTTTATTCAGGAAAAATGTTGAACATTTTTTACGTTAAGGATTCATTATGATTACGAGAAAATAAAAATACAGAATGTTTTATTCAAACTGATATGAACAAATTAATGTAAATTTTTTGAAAAAGATACTAAATTTGCAAGTCATGAAATTTTTAGGTAATTGTGGAAAAACGTGGAACATTTTCCATGATCCTGTAGGTTGCTAATAAAAATTGCATTAAACCTCAGGGAGAAAAATTAAAAAAAATACAAAACAGTTTATTCAAAATGATAAAGTTACTAACAGTCTTGGAATGAACAAATATAATAAGCCATAAGAATTTTACATATAGAAACAAAGACAATTTTTTGTTGGTTAGTTTTGATGGAACTTAAATTAAATTAAATTCCTAAAAAATAAATTAACTATAATATCATAAAATTCTCAAGTAACTGTGAAAAAGCGTGGAATATTTTGCATGTTCCTGTAGGTCGCCGATCAAAATTATATACGTTAAACTTCAGGAAGTAATTTTAAAAAACACGAAACAGTTTGTTCAAATTTAGCAATCATGGTATGAAGGAATGTAAACCATAATAATCTTTTAGATATTTGTAGATACCTGATCCAATTTTTTTTACAAGATTTCGTAGAATGAGATCTAGAACAGTTTAAGATGTCGTGGGACACCCTGTATGTATATAAAATCGAGTCATTAAGGATAAGATCGATGATTCAGTTTCATGTGCCTAATTAATAAATAGATACTTCAAGAGGTAAATTGAGATTGAGTGAAAAGTACCTAAGAAATCAAAATTTTTAATTTCTTTTTAAGCTTCAATTTTAACACACTGAATATTAAAACTTCCCTTTAATTGTCAATATTTTCCTTAAATAGAAATTACTGCAGTGCCCTTTGCTCAATAACTTGTAACTGTAATTGTTTTGTTGAATCAAAACGATGATGCTACGTTGATCAAAAAGTAAACAAAATAATCGTCTAATAAATTAACAAGGACAGAAAAAAATGATCTGTCACTGCTTCGTACATGTTTTCAAACAAATTTGGGGAAGCAAATGGTCCAAATGATCCATGAAACGAAACATAACATGAACAATTTTTTATTCGTCGTAACAGGAGACATCACACATGATACAATGATTATTTCAGTGGTTTAATACGCTAGACGTGCTTACTATTTACTATGTAACGTTTTTATTGTTGGAGGGTGTGGATTTCAGTTGTTCAAAATTAGTCAGTGAGGCATCCGAATCCATAATATGTTGCACACCTGTTAAAATCTACACACACACTCTCTCTCTATCTTGTGTTATATATAAATATGTACCTACATGTTTACACGTTTTTCCTTTCAGATTAGCAGTTTGATGCAATTTTTATTTTTATTTTAACGACTTCAGCCTTCATGTAGACAGCGCGTACATTATGATTGTATATTTAAAAGTGCGAGCAATAATAGAGACGCTTCGTTAATTCTAAGATCAAAACGATACATCATTTCGTTTGGCACCTGGTTCACACATGGGTGTTTTCGTGCCGATTTGCGTTCACATTAATAAATAAAAGTTGTCAGAATATACTAGGTGTTCCCTTTTCTACTCACAATCAGATAAATCATTTTGAAACATATAACCTTTTTTGTGTTTTATTTTCAACACGCTACCAGCTACAACAAATGATTTTTATATACTTATAATTATTTTCCTTAAATAACATTGTTTCAAATTTAAATTTTAAACATATTTTTTAATTATACATTTCAATAATTCCATGTGAATCATTTTTTACGTAACCTCTAAAGTATTAAAAGAGCGGAGCGATGCACTCCCCCCAACGGCGAAAGGGCTACTGATGCGTTGCTGGCATCTTGATAACCTTCACGTTTCGAAAATCTGATTGGGTCTTAAGATTCGCACGTGTCATCGGCCAATAAGATTGCACGCAGAAGTAGGCCAGCCAGACACGGGGTTTCCTCAGGAATGCGGTTTTCCCAGAAATAAAACAAATCGACTGTCGGTGGCGCTAGGGTCATTGACCCATCAATTTTTGAACTTTAAACGCCAATATTTCGGAAACTACTGTACCGATTTTAATACGGTTTGGACATTTATCTAAATAATTCCACATACAACAAGGGCCCTTCCAATCCTTCCAGACAGACTTTAAAATAAATTATATACAGTCAAAAAAAATGTTGAGTTAATTGTAAAAATAATCTGAACACTCTGTATGTATATGTGTTGGTGAACATCTGCTAGTGTTTTTGGATCACGTTTGTCAAATATTTGCGATGGACCTGTTGCATAAGAGAGACAATTAATTTCTGTAACAAACTCATTGCCGTTTATTTTAACTTTGTCAGAATAAATGGAGCTTTCGCGGAATCAGCGTGTAGGTTATGATCAAGAACGTGTTGCCATTGGCATTCAAAACTACTGGACGTAGGTAAATGAGATGCGTATTAAAAAAAATTCAAAATCACTCAACAGATACCCAATTTTGCAACATTCTAAATATAATAAGTACCTAATCATGTTCAGGAAACTTCGAAATAATATTGTTGTCTGCTGTTCTTGACCACTAAAAAGATGCACTGTTTAATGAATTATGTTTTTTATAGACTAATAAATTACCTACCTACTAAAAAATGCAATATGTAGTTGATTTTGATCAATAAATTTATTAAATTAACAGTTGTGTTTTAGTAATTTAAATACCTATGTGTCTGCATAATAGAAAATGTCACACCAGGTGATTAGGTATTATTTGATTAAAGCAGTTGTTCAGTTGGGAGATGACGAGCTAGAAATGAAAAAAAAATAAATTCTTTATGTATTTATTCATCACTGCACCTCCTTCCGCACATTTATGCCTGGGTGTACGTAGGTACCTACCTGTATTTACATACATATCTATTGTATGTGTAATATTTATAGTTATCTATCGTAGTCATAAAAAAACAACTAAATCCGAAATAATGGTAATAAGTTTAAATTTAAATTAGAAAAAAAAACAATGCATATTAGGTAGCGTAATTAACATACTAGGCAATTAAAAACAATGACAGTTGCAGACAAAAAGTTTAACAAAGTATATTAAAAGTACGTCATTTATTTAAATAGAGTCTGGTGATAGAATATGTAAATCTCTAAATTAAGAAGGAAAATTAAGCTGGCCACTAATCTACTTGGCACATCGGTAGGTACCTACTACCTAAGTATACATGTGATTGTTTCAGTTGCATTTTCACAGGTCAGTGAAACGTAACGTTCTCAACAATAAGATGATATAATCCTGACTAAAACTACCAAGTTACGATTAATAATAAAAGCGTTATCACAATTAAAAGTAAAACACATTTCTGTAATCAACTTCTCAACCAAAGCTCCTATTAGAATCTTAATTAAAAATCATATCATATCAAAACAATTTTTAGAAAAATTTCAGGAATAAGTTTTTTATTTACTGCAGTATTGTTCGTTATTTTTGAGGTAAATTCAATTTGTAATTACCTATGCGTTTCTCCCACAGAAATGTTTTAATAGAAAACATCAAAAGAATGCAATGCAAACTTAATGATGATTGGAATGTATGTGGGAGTGGATTTAACATTAAACAGTTTTTAATTTGTGTTTAGTCGAATAGTTAAGAAATTTCGTCAACTTTATTATAAATAATAGAAAATAATAAAAGCATACTAAAATCTGTGAGTTAATAGACTTCTATAGCAATGTAAGTGCAAAAGTAATTAAGATTGGCATGGGGTTACCAAAAGGCAATACAATACAATAATAAATACAAACTAAAAATTGATTTTCATTACGCTAAGGTCGAATTAATAAAAACGATATATATAAATAAAAAGTGTTATGTAACTTGTATTAAAAACGGAATTTGACACGTGTAGGATAATTAGGTATCAACAAGAAACTTTTCCTAGAGTATAAATTTGCAAAACAACAACATAATTTCGGATTTAAAAAAGAAATGTTCAAAAAGCTAAGCAAATAAAAACAAGTAAAATTTACAATTTATTTATTTAAGCAAATGTTAAGTCATTACGAAGGGATTATTTTGTGTTTTTTTAACAACTCAGAATTTTTGATAGTTAACTAATGGAATACGTGATAAACTGGCAAATATTATTAACTAAAGCCTATAATTGATGATCAAGGTTTTTTTGTGACAACTATCAGAAATAAATTTTGTTTCAAAAATGATACATTCCGGTATTCGATTCGTAACGCGTTAATCGATACATACTTTCCTGATTCTTGACATTCGACAACTTTTGAATTTCACTATTACCCTGGTACCTACTGGTACTCAACAAGTTCAGGGTAATTACTTAGAATTGGGGCTCCAGACAAAAATTGCTCCAAAAATTTTTTTAGCTATCAGAGAACATTCTGTAGGGTAAAACTATGTGTTTTAGAGTGGGGCAAGACATTTTCAATGATTATTTATAAACTAACCTAACCTAACCTAACCTAAATATTGAAACACATAGAATATGGGCTTTTGATAAAATTTATTCTTAAAATTCTTCTACCTCCTGGAAACTCTTCTGTTAGGTTAGGTTAGTTTATAAATAATCATTGAAAATGTCTTCCCCCGTTCTAAAACATATAGTTTTACCCTACAGAATGTTCTCTGATAGCTTAAAAAATTTTTGGAGCGATTTTTGTCTGGAGCCTCAATTCTAAATACTAAACTACTACATACTAAAATGTGCAGGACATGGAAATATTAAGAGGAACAAAGTTGTTGAATTTCCCGACGTTGAAAAGTGTCTTGTGGAATGGATTAAACAAACCCTAGATAAAAATATTCCCATAGATGGACCATTGTTGAAAGTAAAAAGTAAAATATTTGCCACGAAACTGGGACTACAAAACTTTTCAGCTAGTAATCGTTGGTTAGAAGGTTTTAAAAGGCGACATGGCATATCTTTCAAGAAAGCAGCCGGGGAAAGCAAATCAATGGATCAAGGTGTTTGTAATCAGTAGACTGAAGATTTACCAAATCTTTTAACAGAATATCATTCAAAGGACATTTACAATGCAGACGAAACAGCTTTATTTTTCAAGTGTCTTCCGGACAAAACCTTCACATTTAAGGACCAAGAGAGTCATGGAGGAAAACAAAGAAAAGAGCGACTAACAATTCTTCAATGTACAAACATGATATGAATCGATAAACTGCCGCCTCTTATCATTGGGAAATCAAAGTGACCTATTAGTTGTTTTAAAGGTGTAAATACTTTACCCGTTGACTACGATAGCAATACGGTGACTAGGATAATTTTTAAGGGATGGCTGAAGAAATTGGATAAGAAAATGAAGTACAACGGAAGAAAAATCATCCTTTTTATTGACAACTGCTCTGCCCACACAGACTTACCGGCACTTACAAACGTGAAAATAGTGTTTTTACCTGTGAGTACCACTAGTAAACTACAACCTTTGGATCAGGGTATAATTCACGCTTTTAAACGATTGTATCGCAGAGAAATAGTCGACCATGTTCTTACTTGTGCTGACAAAAACATTAGTCCTGAGATCAACGTGCTATTAGCTATGAAATTTGCACGAAAAGCCTGGTAGGTACACAGTAAGCGTCATTATCAATAATTGTTTAAAGAAAGCCGGGTTTCGATCGATCTCCGAATGCCAACATGCCGTCGTTTTGGAAGAAAATGATGGGGTTCAGGGGCCTAGTGTTGAGGAATGGAACAAACTTATTCCTTGTGAAACAAACATGGATAGACCAACTTTTGAAGACTTTGTGGGAATCGATGACGATTTGCCGGTTGCTGGAGACTGGAGAGCATACTGATGACGACATTGTTGCGGATTGTGGTGTGAGCACATTCACGGATAAAAATGAAGGTGATGACGAAGATAATCACACAAACGGTGACATAGATTTAGAAAAATGGCCTATTCCAAGAAAAGACGCCTTAAGCGCAAAAGAAACATTCCATAGTATTTTTGAGTATTGTGAAATTGATCCCTCAATTTTTGATAAACTTTATGAGAGTGAAAAACAGACGTAAGAACGACACTCAGAAAAAATAACTGATTTCTTCAAATAAATAAAATATGTATGTATGCATTTAAAAACAAAATGTGTACTTATTATGTATGTAGGGTCATTTCGCCTGTTTCCCGGCCATCGCCTGTTTCCGGCCTTTTGACGATATTGTTCCAATCAATCAAATATAACAATAATATTATTGATAATCACAGTGCATGTTTGAATTTGTTAAAAGCCTAATACTTAAGCAATATAAAAATTAATATATAAATTACTACGCAAGTCGTCGCGAATTAATTAAGTCATTATTTGACGACTTGCTTCTGTGCAGTGAAAGTGTACCGATATTTGCTAAAAAAGTAGTGGGACGAAGAAACTTTGCAGTAAGTATTTGTATAATTTTTGGCAAGATTAAGTTTTGATACTTGTTTATGGTACATATTGTATATATATTTAACATATTAAAACCAGAAAATTGTTATTTTTTGTAAATAAGTAGCAAACTTGAGTGGCCGAATACTGGATTACCAATTAAGCAAAAAGTCAAGTTGGAAAACTGGAACAATTGGTGAAAATTTGTAGTTATTTATTAATTCCGTAAGACATGTAAATGAACAATAAATATTTTCTTATGGAATCTTTATTGACTTTTCAACATCCAGTTTTCGTCCAGTCTATTGTTAGTGATGTTTGAATAAAACAATTATAAAGCTGTGGCCGAAAACTGAAAAATACGTCAAATATCGTTTTATGCCAGTTTTCGACCATTTGCTTGTATATATATGACTGACTCAAATATAAAACGTTATTTTTAACGTTTATGTGGAGTTATTTGTTCATTCGTATTATACACGATAAGAACAAATGGTAGACAAACCATCCCTATTTTTGCCATTGTTATCAGTTTGTAAAATTTCAGTAAAACTTTGTGTATATAGGAAATTTACCCATTATTTTTGGCATTTATTAAATTTAAAGATCGAAAGAGCTACAAAAAATGAAATTATTCACTTAGGTAACGTTTTGATTGAAATTGACCTTGAGAAACCCTAAATTATTTTCTTCACATCTATGTAAGGGATTTTTTGGCTTTATAAAAAAAGGAAAAATCAAGGAATTTGGTAATTTGTTTCTCGATCCTGTGTCATTACCGGTTTATACTTCCCAACTATTTCTTTAGATAATGTCTTGGAATTCAACAGAGAAAAGAAAGAAAACTTCCTCGTATACTCAAGATTCTCTAAATAAGGCACTGGCAGAAATCCGGAAAGGGCATTCATAAGTAAAATGTAATGTAAAATAGTCTGTTATAAGTTATCAATCTACAATAATAAGTTGTATTTGTATTTTCATAATATATATTTTTTTAAATAATTTTCTGCTTTCTTTTCAATGTATAATAATGTGTTATAATAATTAAAATATGTAGTATTTTCGTAATATATTTCTTTATTTCACAGTTTTCTGTTTATTTAAGCTAGTGGCCGAAAACTGGCTTATAACTGGACGATAACTGGCAATAGTGGCCGAAAACTGGCAAAATCCGTATATTTGTCTTTAATATTTTTTATGAAAAATAACGATACAAGTAATCTGTTTAGGATTGAACAATCTGTAAAATAGAGTATATTAGCAATATGTTGCGATATTAGAACATATTTTTTTCGAGTCTCAAAGTGGACGACTCCACTAAATGGCCGAAAACAGGCGAAATGACCCTATGCATTTCTTAACGCTCTAGCACCACGTTTTTCGACTTTTGTTAACCTCTATAAGTGAGAGTGACTACTCCCAAACCTTTGTAAGTGACAAACTGCTTTAGTGAGAAACCTCTATAAGCGAAAACAAAATTCGGGTCCCTTGGACTCTCGCTTATCCAGGTTTTACTGTAATTACCAAATTCAGTTTCCAACCAAAGGTTCTCGATAATTTTTGATACTCAATCAGTAGTATTTTGCCATGTGCCGAATTTTAATTCTCTGTAGTACCGCTGAGTATGAAACAGAGCTTTGCGCGTTTGTGAAAGCGAAAGCTCTGCTGCCCCAGCTCATCATAAAGACTGGTCTATATTTGCAATAATTTTTATTCAGCATTAGATCGTGGTGCTTCACTTCCGTTGTCGCTCTGTTTATAAACATGACTATGAAAATCAGCTGTAAAAATATTTCATTGTCTCTGCCAACGTCCAATACGAAACAAAATTATGTACGTACACATTCAATACATAAGCGCGTATACATGAGTCAGCGCCAGTTCTCTGCTGCTGCTGTTAACAAGTTGGCTACGTCAAAGAATCTCGACACTTTTAATCGCCAACAAACTTAGGTACGAAGAACACTCGCGTGTCGTTCGACGCTCAGTGCGGACGTCAAATTTTTTTACTGCTCTTTTACTCTACATATTCTTTATATTATCACTTATACATACACATACAGGTTGAAAAGCAATAATAAATTTACTTTAACTATTAGATAGTTGCACTATATACGTTTAAGGCTGAAGTGACCGTTGTTGTCGCAGAGATTATTTTTTTACGTTAAATAACGCCAGATACAGTATAACATAACGGTGTGCAAATTTTTGGCGTAAGTACTTATCTAGAATCGCATCAAGGATAAGTAAGGTGTTTTGGAAGACGAAAAGTTTATTTAAGGGCATCACGTAAGTCACAAACATTCTTATTTATAACTAAAACAAATAATAATAACAATAGTAGAGTCAGCTGATTGTAATGTTGACTTTCTTTGATACAATTTACCCACTTACAATATATTTAAAAATTAATTAACTTAAAAATGTATGGAACATTTATTTCATTAAATAATCCATAAACGTTTCGGTTAATTAATCGTTGTCTTAAAATGCAGTACGTACAAGTGTAGAAATTTTTTAAATAAATAAAATTGTTCTACATATTTTTTATACGAATAAGGTAAATAAAAGAGTTAATTATCAATAAAATAGCTTGAATTTTCATTGAAATTAATGATAAATAAATATTGTAAAATTAGTAATTAGTTAAAATATATACCTACCTACAAATTATAATTATTTCAAAATTTTTAAAACTATATTTATTATGTTTGAGCTTTATTTTTGTGATTCAGTGTTTTGGTATTAAATTGATCATTAAATTCTTAAAAGTTTGTATTTCAATATTATCTAAAATTTGTTCAGGGCTCGTGGCTTTTATCTATCTGAAATGCATTATTTTTTAAGATATATTTATCCAGTGTATATCTAAACAAATAATGTAATTTTTTTTTTAATTGTGATAAGTAAGAAAAAATCTAGGTACGTATTTTGAATAGTAAAAAATCAACTTAGTGATGCATTTTCTTTTATGCATTATATTAAAATCGTAAAACACTGATCAACCGATTTGTCGAAGAAATAATTTTCTATAATTATTAAAAAAATTCCTTATTAAATTAAGAGAATGCGAAAAAATCCATTAATCAATAATTTTCTAGATGATAAAACATCAAAATTAGTTGTACGTATTCTCTATTCAAAGAAATATGCATATGTAAAGCATCATACATATTTTTATCAATTGGGATAAAACGAAACGTAAATAAAAATATATTTGAATACGTACTTAATACACTATAAAATATTCAATGCCGGGCACCTCCGCATTTTTTTATGGAACCGTTTTACTAAGTAGGTATCTAGTTGTAATTTTGTATTTATTATTTTTTTTTTCTTAATAACTTTTGAGACATTTACTCACGTGGTCATTAATGCATGAAAATAATTGTACCTGCAAAATATTATTTACAGAAACAAATTTTTACCTCTCAATGTAAATAGATAATACGTATTAGTTATTTGATATATCAGTACCTAAAAGTACATACTACTGAAGTAGAAAAGAATTTTATTTAGTCTAACAATAGAAATAAAGTCATAGCAACAACAATTGTTATATTGCGATAGAGTATTATAAACATAACATTTTTAGTGATAAAATGTGCGTATATATTTGAACAAGTATATTAAGTACCTACTATCGAAGTTCGTTGACTTTTAAAAAATTTATTGAATATTACAGTTATTGTTTAATTATTAGATATACACACAAAATGAGAAGCTTAAATAGCAATAAAAAAGTACATCTAACAATCCACTCAAAATATTTATAGGTAGGTAGGTACTTCTTTTTTTATTGTAGTCATTACAATTTTAAAGTTCATAAAACGTTTATTAGAAAGAAAGAACTAGATGAGAAAATGTTTTTTTTTTTGTTTTTATACTTATATGTACGTAGTTATAAAAGTATGCAGAAAAAGTTAATCAACTACCTACCTATGTCATGGAGAGCTTTTTGCCAAGGCTACTTATGTTTACCTCATGCTGAATGTACAGTTAATTATCACGCTTTATAAATGACAGGATTCTCTTTCAGATCTCGTTTTTAAATTCAGGTGTTTGGGTCCAACGAAAATTCCACGAAACTGAATTAATTCCTCAAGATAGTTGGGTTTGAGTTGCTTGCTTGCTTACATTATAAAAAATTAGGAAAATATTTACGAATTCCAAAAAAAATTAGTAACTCAACACGTTATGCAAACGCTTTAATTTCTCATGGCATCATTTCCTTCATTCATTAAAATTCTATTAGTCTGTGCCAAATTTTTTTCCAATGAATATAAATATGTATTATACACTTACAATTTTAATAATATGCTAAACAAAAATACCGGCCAAGTGCGAGTCGAACTCGCGCACCGAGGGTTCCGTACAAACCTGTATATATGTGATGTAACTAAAAATTTAAGGTTTTCCGAATTTTTCCCTTATATGTGCTATAAAACATTGCTTCATGCCAAATTTCAGGATTCTAAATCGACTGGAAGTACCCTTTAGGTTTTGATTCCCTTGCGAGTAGTTGCGAGTTTGAAAATATGCGGCTTAAATTGCTGTTTCTTTTGATTGCGTTCACATAGAAGTTTGATTCTGTTACAGCTTAAAGGTATTATAGACCTGAGTATTTGACATGAATTTCAATTTAATACCTGTACGCGTTCATGAGGAAAGGGGTTGTAACTTTAAAATTATTAAAAATATTTTTATTATATGATGTAACTAAAAATTTACGGTTTTCGCAATTTTTTCTTTATCTGTGCTATAAGACGTTGCTTCGTACCAAATTTCAAGATTATGAGTTCACGGGAAGTACCCTGTAGGTTTTGATTCGAAAATTTGCGGAAATTTGCGGCATAAACGGCTGTATCTTTTGATTGCGTTGGCTTAGAAGTTTGATTTTTTCACAGCTCCTAGAGACAATAGACCTGAGTATTTGATATAAATTTTAGCTTGATAACTCCAGGCGTTCCTGAGAAAAAGGGTCTTGACAGACGGACGGACGGACAACGAAGTGATCCTATAAGGGTTCCGCCTTTTCCTTTTGAGGTGCGGAACCCTAAAAATGAGATGAATTTGAGTGGAAGTTAAAGAAACATATTTTGGCTTTAATTTGTCTTTGTATTTATTTAAAATTTTGTTGGGAACAAGTTTCGTACTTATCTATTTCTTATTAATCATCACGTTGAAGTACGTACGTACGTATTATTTCGCCCTGTTTTACATTCGCTCCTTCCAAATTGTATTTTTAGCAAAATGCTGACGTGGAGTTTACCGTAATTTCTTAGGAAAGTTGCACATTCTTAAGTTCTTTATTTAAGTTTAATTTTAGCCTGTAATGGAATGCGATGGTGGTTATTTTTAGAAAATTCATAAATCATGGTAACGGAATTTGCAGGTCGAAATAAGAATAAGTGATTTGAATGGGCTCTACTTTTACATACACTTTTAATCGATGCTTTCTCATTTGCTACTCCATTTCTTCGAGTCATGCAGCAGCTACACTTCAAATTGTTCATTTAACAATTCGTTCTGTTGCGTTTCCGCAGCGATTTTAATTAAGCGGTTAACACTTTTATAAAGAAACTAATTGGTGTATTGGATTTGCATCGTGTTAAATTTGATTCGAACGAAAGGTTTCATGTGCTCATAAATTCTAAGAAAGTAACTTTCTTACTTAAAGGAAATATTGTGATTAAAAAGTACGTAATAAATCTAGGGCTTTGAATTAAATACACTAAAAGGTTAGTATCAACTTTTTCAATTCGATACAACTTTGAATTGATAATTAGTTAAAATTAAATTAAAAAAATATCCATTAGCAAATTTGCATTTTATGGGCCAATATAAAATTAAATAATATTTACTAGTTAGAGAATGTGGCATTTTCTAAAAATATCTCAACGTTGTTTTCATATGTAAAGCAGTAATTATTAAAATTTTATCAACATCGTAAGTGTATGTAATGAAGGTACATAATACGTACGTATGGTACTTTAAACAACCAAATACAACTAAGTCCTAAAAATAGAAATTTCTTTAAATACATAATTTTTCTGTCTCCATTAAGTATTCGAAATAATGCAAATTAAGTTATTTACAGTAGTGATGCATTTGCATGACTGAACCACTTGACGATTTCTCTTTCTGTTTTTCGAATCAGCTGTTTGTACGGTTAAAATATGTCAATCACTTTTTAAAACACGAAATGTGGTGACAATACCCCGTGATAAATGCTTTTTTATTACTTATCTATTTATTTGCGTTACAATTACGAAACGTGCTAGTGCTGCACAGTCGACCATCTAATTAAAATGCCAAGGATGAACTTAATAGGTCAAGATGATTTCTAAAATACTCAGTTATGGTTTTTGTTTAAATTAAGGGGCTTGCTTTATTGGCTTTCGTAGTTTAATTGTCCATCTTAAACTCTTGAAAACGAGAGCAAAAGTAAGCTTCAGGAAAATCGAAAAATGGGACGTGCGTCTATGTTAGATTGCTTACTAGTCCGGTCAATTTAGACATTCGAAGCTACATAAATTCCCACCAAGCTGAAAATCAGTAAGATCATTTAAAATATGATAAAAAATAATATTTGAAAGTTCCCCATCTTTCCCCTGTATGGAAAAAAATCTAATCAAGGTCAAAGGTCAAAAAAATGAGTTTTCGCGATTTTCAGCAAAACGGTAAGTTTTATCATAAAATACTTCAGACAAAAATTGTAGATCATGAAATTATCTATAAAATATGTATCAATATTTTTTTTCCTAAGAGCCACCGTTTCTGAGATATCAGGTTAAATGAAACCCAGTCCCTTATTTTATACGCCAGTGTAACCTCGAGACAACATCTGTCTCCTGTTCAATTGTATGCGTGGCTAGGGTCTTATACCTGCTTTATGTCAGTGTGCCCAATAAATGAAATACTGTTAGTCTCAGGGTTGCCATATTAGGGGATTTCCTCAAAAAATAGGGGATTTTTTCCTTTGGGGTATCTTTTGGGGATATATTTTTCAGGGAAATTCTTCTGAGGAAAAAAGTTTCCTCTAAAATTTTTTTTCTATTTGCACCAAACATTTTCTAGTTCTTGGGGATTTATTTGTCACATAGCTTATTTTGGGGTATTTAAGAGATACATATTTTATAGATAATTTTATGATCTACAATTTTTGTCTGGGGTAATTTTATGATAAAACTTCCCGTTTTGCTGAAAATCGCGAAAAACTCATTTTTTTGACCTTTAACTTTGAATAAAATTTTTTCCATACAGGGGAAAGATGGGGAACATTCAAATGTTATTTTTAATCATATTTTAAACAATCTCACTGATTTTCAGCTTGGTGAGAATTTATGTAGCTTTACTCTTATTTTTTGGTCTAATTTGACCGGACTATTACGCCATTAAATAGTTTTCTTATTACAATATTTGGAACTTTTTTGAAATGCCAAAATAATTTAGGATTTTTTGAATATAAAGTTTTTTGCTATGTCGAATCATCATTTCAAAATTGAAATCTTTCATAGCATAAATAAATTAGAGAACTCGTTATTTGATCATATTTATTGAAATCTGAAGTAACAAAACCCGTGAACTGCTTCTCATAAACACCCTTTAAAGAAAACAATCAAAAGGAATTGTTAATTAGGAAGCCTGCTTTTTAAATAAGTTCAATGTCAAGGGGACCATAAAACAATTATTGTTCCTTTTAAACTTAACTCAAACAACCAACATCGCTCATGAACATCTGTCAAAGAGAATAATAATGGGGCGCCTGCACAATGTAAATTGATTCGATTAGTTTATACATTACTTTCAATGACCGTCTGTCTGTCTGTCTGTCTGTAGGTTGAATTTTGTGTTCTAATTTTGTAATGTAAGTATGTATATGACAGAAGTCTTATTATTGGGTTAATGTGATGCCTGTAAATCTGACCCAAATGTTTCAAAACCAATTGTCGCCTTCTCATCCTCACAAGTAAATTGTGCCATCCCCCAAAGGTGCCTCCATAACAAATCTTCGAAAGACCCCAATAATAAATGGGACCCCGTTTTAGACAATATAAGCAAACATCGTCTGTCTGTTGTTTAACTTATGTAAAAATAATTCTCTGGTAACAATTTGGGTCAAAGCGATTAAATAATCTTAATGCTACCAAGAATTTTATTATGGCATTATTTTTTGCTCGTGAATTTGAATTGTAAATATGCCACACTTTTATTTAATCTCCGATGTAATCCTCTTATTAATGAACGTCTCGGCCATTAGAGTAATTATTATATTTTGCGGTTTATTGCTGATTATTATTGTTATTTAGTGGACACTTGTTTACATCATTTACATAAAAAATAACGCTTACTTATGTGGAATAATATTTACAACTTGCAAATTGTACATTTGATACGAAAATGGTTCCAGTTGGAAGACATTTAATACTTTAACGATTTGGATCCATTTTGATAACTTCCTGCGGGAGAAATACATAAATATCTTTTAAATAATAATATTTACAATTAGAAAACTTGGTTTAAACAATTTCTAAGTGGTTAATAAAATTTATAACAGGCTTTTATTAAATTTGTCGAATCAACTTATTTCTTTCGCCCTTATCAAAATAATAAAATTTCAGTAAAAAGTTTCAACGATATAGATTTGAAAGAAATACTCTTACAATTGTTTCGACGAGACCGTCATTATCAAAGAGTAAACAATTACTAATTTAGTAACATTATTATATTTCGTTGAAACTTTTTACTGAAATTTTATTATTATTAATAATGTTTCATCAAGTATGCGTCAAAAGAAGTCTATTACTTATCAAAATACTTTTATGAACTTGTTCTTGCAATCAGATTGTGATAAATATTTTTGTCTTTTTCAGAAAAAGGTTAAGTGTTTTGGGGACAATTAATTACATGAGCTCAAAATATTATAGGGTAAAAGGTTCAGCAATGTCTCACCAAATCTCATTTAAAGAAGGGGGTCATTGAAAATCTGAAGTATTTTTTTTAATTAAACCTTTTAATAAAATTTAACGTGTGATGGAAGAGGATTCCAACCACATCCACCAAATCGGGTGTAAGTCAATTGCCCGCTGCGGTCAGTTTACTCCCTGCTGTGACAAAACTGACCCTAAAAGTGATGGGACAGTTGCGCCCGATCATTAAATTATTGCCCCCTGGGCCTTTTTTATTAGTAATAAATAGTTCAAGCATATTAGAAACCAACAGAGATTTGAAATAAATGTATTTAGTTCAGGTTTTTATACTCACTTTGACTTATAATTAGTAGGTAACTAAGGAATTATTTTGTTTCATTCTGTAGGATCAAAAGGTTACGGTATGTAAAGACAAAACGAACGAAGTGAGTGTTGTCGTGGTCTTGTCATTCTCTAATTCATTATGTATTGGAGTTTTTGTAACAAATTGTATATAAACATATTTTTAAGATCTTCAGAGACTTTTCTTTAAAACCTGTTTTATAAATTAAATAAAATTACCGAGCGCGCAGTTGACCCTACAAAGTCTTGGCAAACCGCCCGCAATTGACCTGTAATATTTGACTACCTGAATTTATTCCTGACCGCAGCGCGCTATCGTCCATTGCGATTGCCCACCAAATCTCATTATAGAGGAATTTGAAAGGGTCGAAGTAAAAAGAAAAAACCTCATGTAGTTAATGGACGTTGCCTATCAAATAAAAATATAACTATTTCTTCGTGTACTACCTTTAATTTAAAACGGTGTCGGGACATTTGCGACACAGTCATTAAGAGGAGCATTTGCGACCTTCGCCCTTATTAATGTATTTGTTGTATATAATTTTAAGACATTGTCTACATAAACTACATATAAGCTTCCCTTCGTAATTTATGCTGACTGAGTACCATCAACAAAAAGCGACCCTCTTACTTTGTGGAATGTGAGTTAGGTTACGGAATGTAAAGTTTTCCTCTTCTCCATTTTCCTCCAAAGCAACGTTGATAAGAAAAACATTTTTCTCGTTTTTGTTGATAAAATAAAAATGTTTCACCATAGACGTTTCTACCTGAACCGTACCTGTCAATAAATGCATTAAAAAGGGCGAGGGTTGCAAATGTCCAAAATTCCTTTTAATCCTCTAATTCCTTTTCCACCGATGGATGAGAGAGCAATTCTTACGAAAGTACGTAGAGAATGGCATAAACATATTTACGATTTTTGCATGTGTCATCGTCGTTTTAACGGATTTTAATAAACCGTTTAAATAGGAATACGTAACAAAGTAAAGTTAATTAATGGAATTGCATTTTTACGCTTAAACTGACCGCGTGGTCGCAATGCATTTGCGGCAGCATAAAACTACCATAACTCTTAAATACCTAATGACATTAAAATATACTTTATGAAACGTGTTTAAAGTCCACTTTATTGCTGATGATGACAGGCGTCGTTTTTAACATTTCAATAATGATATGCACAGTCTGTCTGTTAATAGAACTTAAACTAGTTGTAATTTGTAATGAGTAGGTATGTTATTTCATTGAAATAGAGAGTGGGTAATACAATTCCAAATTTAAAGAAACGATTGTTTAATTTATGAATTTTTGCAAAATTTTTTTACATTAGTATTTTGTTGCAGGTGATGGAGATAAGGCAGTGTCTTTTATTTTTGATTTCTGCAGCATTGTTAGCTTTAGTGTCTGCACAGTTTAGTTTTACGGGTGATCTTCCACCGGGACCATACTGCCCCATGGTTGGATGTTGTGGGGGTCGTAAGGATGAATGTTCTAAACCTATTGTAGGTAAGTACGAAAAAAAATTGTCTTCATTTTTACCATTTTAACCTACTCGTTAGGCACAAATCAAAAAAGATTTTTAAAATGAATAGAGCTCCAGTTTGTTAAATTAGTAGCAATATTTTGTTAAATATTATTATATTAATTATGTTTGTAATTTATTTTTCTTTAGGAACCCTTTGCTATTGCGATGACTTTTGCGATAATCGCACACATTATTCGCACCCTGGAATTACTAACAACGATTGCTGTCCTGATTACTATTCCTTCTGTAAGGGTATTCTTCCACCACCAGCAGAAATAATTGCACCTGAGTGTAAATTTAATGGAAGAACGGTAGTATGGCGCAAATCCGTCAAAAGTAATTGCAATCTCTGGTAGGTTATTAACACAAAAAAGGACCGCATTACTCTTAAGTATTCCAACTGTGATTTTCTTCCCATTATTGCCACATTGTAATATTTTCAGTAAATGTGAAAAGGTTGGCCAGAACAATTTTGAAATGTTGTGTGAAACAGACGTTTGTATTGTGGATTCTGATATTCTCGAGACTGTAAACTCAGATACTCGACGTTATGGATGGGTTGCATCTAATTATTCCGAGTTCTGGGGACACAAACTCATGGAAGGAATTTCTAAAAGGTAATTTTTCAAAGAAATAAATTTAGTTCCTTTATTACAACAACCATATAATCTGAATATATCTACGATATAAATTGAAAAATTTTAACTCATTAACTAATCATCGAATCCCAGACTAAATTCTTTAACCTAGAACGCTGAAGTTTTGCACAGAGGTTTCTTTTGTGATGTAAATATGAAATAAGAAAGGATATTTTAGAATTCAATCCTTAAAGGGATACGATGGGGTGGCTACATTATTCTCCTACTTTGCTCAACTGATTTAATTTCAGCTTTTTGTTTAGTAGTTGTGAACGAGAAATGAGAAATTTCTACATATGGTACAATTCCGACCACTAAGACGAACATTAGTCTATTGATAAAAAATATAAATATTTTAAACTTGAAAAAATTGATAGAGTTGGCCTCTACTATGTAAAAGTTGATCATTATGAATTTTAGAAGCTATAGAAATCAGAAGACATTTAGATTCAAATATAGTTACAGTTTTAAATATAATATATCCATTTGTTAAAATTCGCACAAAATATTTATTCCCCCCCTTCCCACACTTAGATTAAATAGTATTTAAGACGAAGCTGTTAAATTTAGTTTATTATTCCTTCTTCTGAAGATGACCCTGCGGGTTGAAACGAATTTGTTAAGATTTAAATAAAATTAAGTGGAAGTGTTTTCTTTTTTCCTAAGTTTTTCATAAATATTTTACTAAACATTTCTATATACAGGCTTGGAACGTTAGAACCTCACAGATTCGTAAAGCATATGCAACCTTTGAGAAAACACTATGACCCCAACTCCTTACCCCGCAATTTTGATGCCGGAAAAGAATGGCCTGGAAAAGTTTCGGAAATTCGGGACCAAGGATGGTGTGCATCATCTTGGGCGATTTCAACAGCAGCCGTTGCATCTGACAGGTACATTTATAATAAATTAAAATAATATATATTTTATATAAAAAAAAAAATTTATTTTCCCATAAGGTTTGCTATCCTTTCGAAAGGAGACGAAGCTGTTACCCTTAGTCCTCAATATCTCATTTCCTGCAACAACAGGGGACAAAGAAGCTGCGAAGGAGGACACTTGGATAAAGCATGGCTGTTTTTCAGGAAATTTGGGTGAGTCTAAGAAAGACTCATAAAATCTATTATTCTGATGTTACTTTATTCACTATCTATTTATTATCCTTTTTTATAGAATCGTTGACGAAAATTGTTTCCCTTACACCGGTCAAGAAGAGACATGTCGATTCCCCAGGAAGTACAATTTGATCCAATCGGGATGTGTCCCGCCATTCGGCGTGAATCGAAAAGAAAAGTACAAAGTAGCACCTGCTTACCGTTTAAGAAACGAAACTGATATTATGAATGATATAATGAAGTCGGGACCTGTCCAAGGTAAGCGGTAATCTATTAATATTTACTACAGCATATTGCGGTAGTACAGACGTATGTAAAATTCTAATTCCGAAATGTTTGAATTGTGATGTCATCTAAGTATTTTAATAATACGTTTAAAAACATGTTGATTTCGTAACGAATTTTCCGAAACACTGTGAATATTTTTATCGTAAAATGCGTTTTTAAAAATTAATTTTAGGTAAGTTGTTCTATTTCTGTACCGTATTTTTTAGCTACCATGAAAGTATACCACGACTTCTTCTTGTACAAAAGCGGAATCTACAGACATACCGACTTATCCTCGCTGGACAGAACAGGATACCATTCAGTTAAGATTGTAGGATGGGGAGACGAGTACACTGAAAATGGTCTTGAAAAATACTGGGTAAGAATTTTGCTCCTACTTAAAGCCAGTTTTCGTTATTGACGATATTCCTGAGAATATAGTTGTTTTCTTCTTCGTTATAGAAAGTGGCAAACAGCTGGGGCAGAGAATGGGGTGAAAACGGTTACTTCAGAATTCTTAGGGGTGTAAACGAGTGTGACATCGAATCGTTCGTGTTAGGGGCCTGGCCGTTGACGGTGGATCCCAACACAAAAAATGACGTGTTAAAAAAGAAAAAATAGTTCCTCAGAAATGGTTACCTATTCACATAAAATGAGTGCCATGAAAAGTAAACAAAAAAAAAATAAATTATAAACATATATACTGCCGAAAATACTTATTAATTAATTAATTAATTCGAAAATTCATAACTGCCATTGCTCGTGTTCTCTGATAACCGTAGCGTTTTGAAATTAAATTTTTTATTTATACAAACATGTGAGAGAGGGAGAGAAAGAAGAAGAGAGGGAGAGAGAAAGAAATCGTCATATAGTAAAGTATACGATATTATTATTATTATTATTCGCTGTGTTTTATAAGAATATCGATAAGGTTGGAAAAACAGGATGTACCTACAAGGAAATGTAAAAATTTTAACGACAAGCAAACCTATCGTTAGAAGAGGTTTTCCAAAATCTTATGAGCAGCAAATTACTTGAGAGTGCATAGAGGCGGAGCTTATGTCCGGGGCGGAGTTGTGTATGTACGTACCCAAACGTGAAGGTTCACAAGATTCTGAAATAGCTCTAGTTATCATAATTTGACTGAAAGAATGTTTGCTTTGTTGTCTTTATTATTATTGTTTTTATTTTTTATTTATAAACGTATTTGCGGCATAATATAATTGAACGAAACAATATTATTTTATTTAATAATAATTAAAACGCAGGCTTATGAAATTATAATTACATGTGTATGAATATTATACCTACCATATACGATCTTACAATTAGTAGTATTTTATATTGTTACGTATGTACCTAGATTTAGATAATTTATATGTAGGCTACGCAAAACTATTTAATGTGCTTTACCATATTTAATAAAATATTATTTTCAACAAGCGTTCGTTTATTTTAAGGGTTCCGCACCTCAAGAGGAAAAAGCGGAACCCTAATAGGATCACTTCGTTGCCCGTCCGTCTGTCAAGACCCTTTTTCTCAGGAACGCGTTGAGGTATCAAGCAAAAATTTATACCAAATACTCAAGTCTATTGTCCCTTCGAGCTGTGAAAAAATCAAACTTCTGAGCCAACGCAATCAAAAGGTACAGCCGTTTATGCCGCAAATTTCCGCAAATTTTCCAATCAAAACCTACAGGGTACTTCTCGTGAACTCAGAATCTTGAAATTTGGTACGAAGCAACGTCTTATAGCACAGATAAAGGAAAAATTGCGAAAACCGTAAATTTGTAATTACATCATATAATAAAAATATTTTTAATAATTATAAAGTTACTACCCCTTTCCTCATAAACGCGTAGAGGTACTAAATTGAAATTAATATCAAATACTCAGGTCTATAATATCTTTAAGCTGTAACAAAATCAAACTTCTATGTCAACGCAATCAAAAGAAACAGCAATTTAAGCCGCATATTTTCAAACTCGCAACTACTCGCATGGGAATCAAAACCTAAAGGGTACTTCTAGTCGATTTAGAATCTTGAAATTTGGCATGAAGCAATGTTTTATAACACATATAAATGAAAAATTGCGAAAACCGTAAATTTTTAGTTACATCATATAATAAAAATATTTTTAATAATTTTAAAGTTACTATCCCTTTCCTCATGAACGCGTAGAGGTATTAAATTGAAATTCATATGAAATACTCAGGTCTATAATACCTTTAAGCTGTAACAAAATCAAATTTCTATGTCAACGCAATCAAAAGAAACAGCAATTTAAGCCGCATATTTTCAAACTCGCAACTACTCGCATGGGAATCAAAACCTAAAGGGTACTTCTAGTCGATTTAGAATCTTGAAATTTGGCATGAAGCAATGTTTTATAGCACATATAAAGGAAAAATTCCGAAAACCTTAAATTTTTAGTTACATCACATATATACAGGTTTGTACGGAACCCTCGGTGCACGAGTTCGACTCGGACTTGGTCGGTATTTTTTTGCTCTACTATTTAAATTGTGCAGAGGCGGCTCGTAGGTTAATATACAGGGAAGGTCAACTTCAATGTCCCTTTCAATGAATTAAAATAATAACTGATAAACAACTTATCAACCCCTTAACCCGTAAATACAAAATTATTTACAATTCTGGCAGGATATTCGTTTATAAAACACAATATTCTGCTGGTGAGATCTAATTACTGAAGAAAATTAACTTGGGTACCAAATAAATCTTTTACAGTACCCAAAGAAAGGTAAATTGATATCCTTTCAGTAGCTTTTTTATTTGACACTGGACAACCCAAAAAATTAATTGTATAATTCGATTTTTTTTATTAAGTTTTCCAAGTGTAATTAATTTTTCTGAACTAGCGATATCTTAATTTTAATTAATTTTTCGTCATAATTCAATAGAGTATAATTTTTAAATCGTTTTCGTGTAGTTCTGTTAATAAAATATCGATCGTAATGAGTTGTCAATAGTAACCACAAACGAAACAATTCCTTAAGACGCATGTATGTAGGTAGTAGTATCACGAAAAAGTAATGGAAAAGCCGATTCGTCCAGTGTTCAGTTTTGAACTAAATTACGAATTTCTACCCGGAATTATTACTATTGGAAAATATGATGGTACACATCCATGTCTTACGGTGGCAACGACTGATGATAAGGTAATAATAGAGAACGATAATTAAATGATTAGGGCCGTATTAAAAAGAAATGTAATTTTTGGTTAATAGGAAGTATTTATACATAATCTTTTTGATAGTTGGGTTTTTGAAAAGCTTTGCTAATTTTCGACGATTCGTTGTCCTTTCATAATAGGTACAGTCTTGAAATATCAACTTATATATATAATAATATAGTTACAAACTGCAGGTATCTGAAGTTGACATCCCCAAATCAGATTTTTTTAATTGAAACTAAGTACATGATTCGTTTGCCCAATATTAGCCCAGGATTTGGCTCATACCTAATTAAAATTTACAACACAAGGAGTTTTATAATGGTTCTTAATTTATAAAAGGTCATGGCCATAGCCAGGGAGAGGCATGGGGTGCCTTAAACTGTCCACATTTTTTTAAAACTCTCTAGAGAAAAATATACTGTTGTCTTGTTTTTAAATGCGACCTTTACCTATAAAAACTTTTAGCTACGCCCTTCAAAAAGCCTCTTTTTTCTAATAACAGTTGAGAAAGGGGTAAGTTAACGAAATAAATTGTTAGGCTTTCTTGCAATAACCCTGTGGTAAATGAACCACAATTTTACCATAACTTTTATTTTTAGGGATTTAATTTGGACAGGTTTTTTTAAATGATTTTTGAAATTGGGGTGGGCTTACAAAAAAAGTTTGTTGGTGGGCTATCTTAGACTAACGTTGGGCAAACAAATCAAGAAATTGTCAACTCCAAATAGCTACAAATTAGCGATATCAATATACACACTTTGATGAATAAATCTAATTTAATTGACACAATAATTAAAAAAGTAACATTTAAGTAGCGAAAAAATAACAACCAAATTCTTTGAGGTTCTCATACACAGTCCCCATAAAAGGGCAGGTGGTACACCTACAGGAAATATTACCATGTCAGAATCGAACAAAGAAGTTTCAACGTTGAATATCAATCAAACAGTAACTGCATTAGTTGCAGGGAAGATTGTCCCAAATGAAAATAAAGATGTTCTTCTAATAGGTAAGTAATCTACTAAACCAAACACTAACTGCTCCAAAAAATAAGAGTTGGAATGACGAATTTTAAAGTTTTTAAAAATAATTATATTGTAAAATAATCAATAAATAATAATTATACTCCAAAGGATAATGTAACTTTTTATATTTCGTCTTACTTAAGTTTTCTACAAAAAGTGTTGAAAATTTTTAGCTTAACGATAACTTAGTTGTGTTTTTGAAAATATTGAAACAGACGCATCTATGAATTTTCCCAAGAAAATCAAATTCTTACGAAATTTCAGAATTAAAGAAAATTATGTTTAGTAGTTTTGTTAATTAAACAATTTCAATTTTAAGTAAAATTCGCTTGTAATGAATAACGGGCATAAAGGGTAAAAGTTAAAGCTCCAAGGGGCTCAATTATAGATACGATTATTATTAACGTGTTTTGTCTTTTAATGAAAATGCCGTGGAAAAATCCCAATAAGGATAAGTTAAACTTCTTACATATGAAGAGTTTGAATACAGCTGGGTATCTTTTAATATTGTTGTACTGTTGCAAATAATTTTGTGAGTTCCACCACAGGCCTGCTTAAAAATCTACTACCTACTCAATGATTTTCAGAAATACATAGCAAGCAGAAGGGCTCAACGATTAAAACAGTCCCCAAAAATTTCAGAATTAAAAGAAAATTTATTATTTAGTAGTTTTGTTCATTCAAAATAGTCCGGTCAATTTAGACATTCGAAGCTACATAAGTTCCCACCAAGCTGAAAATCAGTAAGATTATTTAAAATATGATTAAAAATAAAATTTGAAAGTTCCCTATCTTTCCCCTGTATGGAAAAAATTTTTAAGGTCAATAAAATGAGTTTTTCGCGATTTTCAGCAAAACGGTAAGTTTTATCATAAAAATACTTCAGACAAAAATTGTAGATCATAAAATTATCTATAAAATATGTATGAATATTTTTTTCCTAAGAGCCACCGTTTCTGAGATATCAGGTTAAATGAAACCCAGTCCCTTATTTTATACGCCAGTGTAACCTCGAGACATCTGTCTCCTGTTCAATTGTATGCGTGGCTAGGGTCTTATACTTGCTTTATGTCAGTGTGCCCAATAAATGAAATACTGTTAGTCTCAGGGTTGCCAGATTAGGGTATTTTCCCCAAAAAATAGGGGATTTTTTTCCTTTGGGGTATTTTTTGGGGATATATTTTCAGGGGAATTCCTCTGGGGAAAATTTTTCCTCTACAATCTTTTTTCTATTTGCACTAAATATTTTCTAGTTCTTGGGGATTTATTTGTCACATAGCTTATTTTGGGGTATTTTAGAGATACATGTTTTATAAATAATTTTATGATCTACAATAATTTTTGTCTGGGGTAATTTTATGATAAAACTTACCGTTTTGCTGAAAATCGCGAAATACTCATTTTTTTGACCTTTAACCTTGAATAAAATTTTTTCCATACAGGGGAAAGATGGGGAACTTTCAAATTTTATTTTTAATCATATTTTAAACAATCTCACTGATTTTCAGCTTGATGGGAATTTATGTAGCTTTACTCTTATTTTTTGGTCTAATTTGACCGGACTAATAGTAAAATTCGCTTGTAATGAAAAACGAATATAATGGATAAAGTTTAAAGCCCCATGGGGACGTATTTTTTATATTTATAATAACATTTTGTTATTTCGAGAGACAAGTTCGGTTATAACGGTTTTTTACGAAAATTTCAGTAAGGATAAGAAAAACTTTTATAATTGTCTATGTTTTAATTAATACCATTTTTAAATTCGTTGTATCTTTGCAAATAAGTTTGTGAATCTTGCAAATTGAAAATTTTAAGAGAATTTCCACTCCAAGCTTATTAGAAAATCCATCACTGTGCAATGCATACAAACGATTTAAAAAAACCCTTAAACAGGATAGCCCAGGAACTTTGTAGTTTTCGTCATAATCGTATACACTTAACGAAGAAATTATCGTAATATCGTGAGCTAAGTTTTGCTATATGTACGTGCACGATTAGCATTTTTCCAATTAATAATTTTCTTATTTGGTTAAGATGTTAATCTTTTAAGGAACTAACACTAATCTATTGGCTTACAACGTTCACGACAACAAGGATGTATTTTATCAAGATTGTCCGGATAGCGTGAAAACCATTCGTTTTGGCACAATGTCTGATACCAGTAAGCCCGTTATCTTCGTGGGTGGTAATTCAACAGTTCGCGGCTTCGACCATACGGGATCAGAAGTGTATTGGCTCGCCATAGGCGATACTGTTACTTCGATATTGTTGTTAGATTTCAACAGAGATGGTTTCAATGAGGTGGGCTTTTACACTGCAATATACTGGTTGGTTCACCCGACGAACATAAACACATACGCCTTGTTGCACATACACACAATCACGTTTGCTCCACTTATTTTGCCATATATTTTGCACCAAGTAATGGCTAGGCTTTAATGCAATTTAACTTTAACTAAACTAACGGTTCATAAAAGAGAGAAGGAATGGGAAAAGTACATGGCATTTACTATTTATTGATGGTGCAAATACTTCAAATTACGAAGGGAGGCATATTGTTATGTTTCAAAATTCCTCAAAAATAATGTGTTTTTGACGTAAAAGCACCAACTATAGAAGTTCCTGATCCAAAAAAAAAAAACTATTTAAGATAAAAATTACTTTAGAATTAACTTCCTTTTGAAGCTTTACATCAGTTGAATGTAGTTGTGCTTGTGATTTTTATAAAACTTAGTTAATTATTTCACTTATTGGTCGTAATTCATTACCACCAATATTTATCGACGTAATTGAAAAAATTAACTGTTTTTCTAAAGATTATGGTGTGTACAGAAGACTACACTATTAAAGTTTACAAAGACAGTAAAATGATAGCAGAAAGCTTAGAAACAGGGGTTGTAACTATTTTAACAGCATTACCAGAAAACAGATTTTCATACGCCCTTAGTAATGGAACAATTGGTGTTTACGAATTGGATGTAAGACTGTGGAGAGTTAAGGTAAGCATAACAAACCAAAAATAACTTTTTGTTAAAACCATTAATTAATTAGATTGTGGGATACCCTTATATAAGAAAAAGAAACTCTTCATATTTTATTAAATTAGTAAATTTAATTAATCCTGATGATGTCTAATAAGATACAGGATTTCAGATTTTTAACTGGGGTATCAGGCTTCTGTAATGGGGTAAAATATCTAGTAGATTTTAAGAAACTTTAAGTTTTATCACACTATGTAATTTAGCTTAAAATTTTGGGGTGGCTTTATCCAAAATGTTAGATGGGACGACTACATTACTGCGTTGTCATCCCCCAATTACACCTTCCCTTGTACCCCAGAGTACTGAACCACTAACAAATTCTTACAGTCAAAAAATAATGTCGTCTCAAGTTTCGGCTACGACTTATTAGCCCAGGGCACAGTACAATTGATAACAGGATGGTCGAATGGTAAAATCGATTGCAGATCAGTCAAAACAGGTGAAATTTTATTTAAAGACGTACTAGAACATGGTATCGCAGGAATTATCGAGGCAGATTACAGATCGAATGGTAAATCCGATTTAATCGTTGCTACAGTTAATGGAACAGGTAATTTTTATACACAAATGAACAATCGAAAAATAAATCCCGACATTAATAAAATAAAACACAAGTTTTCCATAAAAGTATACATTTCTTTGAGTAACAACACTGGGTACATTTCACCAACAAATCTATCTAAATCTAAATCTAAATCTAAATACATATATAAAATGCTAATGTTCGTACGTAAAGACAGGGTTTTCTCTATCTCTACCTACTCCAATCAACTTCCTGTTGGGGTGGTAAATACCCCTTGATCTCCAGGTGGGAGTAAGGGAGTTTGGTCGGGGTGGGTGAAAGTGGGTGGTTGTAGGTTGCAGAAAGGTGAAAAGAAATATTTCTGTCCTTTTTTAAGTCGTAAGGACTTCCGGAAAGATCTCAAAATTTCTGAAATGATCTAAAAAATTCTAAAATGAGCGCAAAGTGTTATTATCGACTTAGAATGTTCGAGAAAGTTCTAAAAATTTCTTGAATGATCTAGAAAGTTTCAAAAAGTGTACTTACATCTACGTTTCAAAGTGATGTACATCTAAATATTCTAGTGTTCTGGTACTAGGAATTTTGATGTTCGATGATATATAAATCCACATTCAGTGACTTTTTGTCAGTTAAATTGTGTTTGCAGTCGAGTGAAGATTAATTGGAAACAGGAGCGAACAGTGACCAAAAAAATTGAAATGTTTAATGGCCGAATAAGTCTTTCAATATCTACGTTATCTATGATATAAATCTATAATATCTACGTTAAAAAATAGATCCTTACATATTTTTTATACCATTAAACATGTGATGTATTTTAACCCGAGCAACGCCGGGTATCACTGCTAGTTTTTATTAAGAAACTCTTCAGTAACATTATAGCTCTTGAAAATGATCCGCGAGGGTTAAAACAATATTGTAGAGTTTCTTAATAAAAATTCTTTGTAAAACATAACTCAGTTTTGTTACTCAAAAATTTTGTTATATTATGGAAAAAGATGTTTCACCAGATTAATGCGGTAAAATTTTTATCAATTTTACAAGATGTCCAGTTTAAATAATTTTATTTAACACAATAAGTGCAGTGTTTTTAATAGGTGGAAGCTTCTGAAACTGAGAAACTTGTATTTTATTTATTTAAATTAAGTTAAAAGAATTTAAAGTCTCATTTATGCAACTCACTATTTATAAATAAATAATTTTTGTATTCGTTTTTAAGTTAAAGGTTTTAGTACCACAAAACCTGCAGCAATCATGTATACTGTTGAACAACAAGAGGAAGCAATTAAAGAGTTGCTGGCAGAAAAGCAGAAACTCTTGGACGAAATGAAAAGTAACGAAACGTTGAAAATTAAAAATGGGGATCGCGTATATTTAGAAGACGATTTAATTTCTTCCGGTATAATACCGGCAAACACAAAATTGACTACAATAATTTCAAATGAAGACCCGAACAAGGTATAATATATAAATAATTGGGCTGTGTCAAAAGAAAATGAAAAGTATTTTGCTTAAAGGTAGCCAGAAATCAAAAGAATTTGACTAATAATTTGGTGCACGAAAAAATAACGGAATTTTTTGGGGATATATTTTTCAGGGGAATTCTTGTGGGGAAAAATTTTCCTCTACAATCTTTTTTCTATTTGCACTAAATATTTTCTAGTTCTTGGGGATTTATGTGTCACATAGCTTATTTTGGGGTATTTTAGAGATACATATTTTATAGATAATTTTATGATCTGCAATTTTTGTCTGAGCTATATTTATTTTGCTGAAAATCGCGAAAAACTCATTTTTATGACCTTTAATCTTGATTAAAATTTTTTCCATACAGGGGAAAGATAGGGAACTTTCAAATTTTATTTTTGATCATATTTTAAACAATCTCACTGATATTCAGCTTGGTGGGTATTTATGTAGCTTTACTCCTATTTTTTGGTCTAATTTGACCGGACTATACTTATTTTGACTCAGTATCTGATTTTATACATTAGCAAATACGACTATAACACAAAAAATTCGTTAAGTGCAATTTACCATCAGGGTAAATATGGTGAAGGTGCCGGGTATTGTGTTAATTTAAAAAATACAAAAAAATGTGCCACGTCTTATATATTCTCTTGAATGAATTATCAACATTAGTTCAAAAGTTTAGCAAAAAATATTTCTTGTATTTGACACACCTTAATACATTTAATAAAATTTTAAAACAAAGCGAAAAGCGATAATTTGTAACTAAAATAAATTTACATCGACCTTTCATTTTTAGCATCATTTAGAACTCATTCTAATGACAAATAATCTAACGATAATAAAAGCAGCAATCATTTTCGCCGAAGGATTTTTTAATGACGATGTCCTTACAGTAAATCCGCCCTCCTTCGAAAATCAGCTCACTTTTGGTAGTTCCTTTAGAATTACCAAAAGATATAGCAGGAACTTTCTTAATAAAAGTAAGTACCTACATAATCATTAGAGCTATACTTCAAATAAAAATAATACGGTAAGAATGCCAAATATAATTATTAATTTTCCTATAAATTTTTATTGGCATTATCAACAATAAACTACAGTGGCCGAAAGAACTTTAAGTGTTTAATACCATTAAATTACCAAAAATCATTATTAAATTTTGATCGACAATAACAGTAGTATCTGTCAACAAAAACTCTAGATTTTGTTCTAATCTTGTCTGAGATAGAACATTAAGAATATTGTATTACAAGGATAATAGTTGATTTTTTGTTTTAAAAGGCTTTAGTTGGTTATCCTGCAAGCGAAAAGTTCCACGTATTTGAATCCGTTCGTCAACTACCTCGATTTTCCATGTATTGCAAACTTGACAATGAACCGGTGACTTTGCCGAAAGGATTTGTTGAATTCGAAATTCACGAACGTTTGCAAAGAATTTGCATGTGGGTTAATCAAAATTTCATGTTTTCGCCCGAAATTGAGTATGACGGTAAGCCAAAATTGTGCGTCAACTTTAAATGTCTTAGAGATGAAGGTTTTTTACAACTTTGTTTCGAAAATAATGGAAAACACAAGATATACGTAAACAGCGTTGCTTTAGCATCAGATTTGATACAATCTCTAGCTGCATTTTGTAAACTGGAAGGGTTAAAGGTAAGTTTTTATCTTTAGTAAGTGTTAAAAATTATAAGACCCTACTATCCCCTTCACCAGAGATTTTCTTATTTTCTTTTAAATAAGTTTTGGTATAATTTTGTTGGATTCCCGGACCTCTCCCTCCCTTGTTGTATTTAGTATCACCACAATTTTTATTTTTACTAGTCAACAGCCCATTTTCCGAAAGATGAGGAGAGACTGCTAAAGTTGATGAAGGATTTGGAAGAAATTCAAAGTTCAAAGGTAAAACTGAATGCTGATGTTGCCCAGAAGTTGGGGGAAGCACGGACACTCTTGATAAGAGCTGAAGACAGCAGAAATAACTGTGTGTGAGTATTCTTGAAGAATACTTACAGATTGGAAATTTCTGTTATTGTATATTTGTATAATATACGATTTTGATTAAGTAATAATGCAATTTAACGAAAAATTGTTTCTATTTGTGAATTTAGAGAGGATATGGGAAAATATTACTACGAACTGACACTGTTAAATAAAGAACTTATTAATGGGCATAACATTAGAATAAAAAATCATCAAGAAGGGGTGGCTGCAATGAAAACAATAAATATTATAATCCAAAAGGCTTCTAGACTTCGAGGTAAAAATCAATAAGAACGAAATATAAAATAGTACAGAAACACTTTTTAGTTGGACATGACGCTGCACAGGTAATAAACGACTGCAAGCTAGCAATCCAAAATAACGATATGGATGTACTTATAACCGTCATACGACAGGGAACGAAATAGAAAAAAACGACAAAAAATACAACAGCTTTTCGAAATAATATTTTTACTACATATTACTACATAAAAAGAATTGTACAACGAACATAAGAATATAACAAATAAAAAAAAATTGGTGTGAGTTTGAACTTACTGTACTGTAAAGTCATTACAACTTATAGATACATCTACATATTTACGTATATACTTACACAATTGTAATTATTATATATGTGCTTATTTATGTAAATCATGATTTTGAAAAGTATTTAAATAATAATGTTCCTACAGAACATTATGTCAGCTGCCAAGACTGAAAACTAGTCACAAAGTTAAATTTTCTCAACCATGCGCGCGCAGCTTCCGTTTCATTTAAAATTGTAACCGCAAAAAGCAAAAAATAGTATACTTTCAAAAAGACCATGGCGGAGTTTACCATGTTATCGACTTTTTAAATAAAAGTGTCTTTTATTATTTACAAAAAATCACAGTTGTGTATTACACTATCTACTCTAAAAAGCTACACCATTTTTCCTTCCATCGTTCGATTGAGCTCGATAATCATTTAATATTGTATACTTACGTACCAAATTATTACCTTTTTTGGTATTAATCATTATCAGACTCTCATTACTCCTTTTTTTTACAAATTCAACTTTCCTTCTTTGAGTTTCTCATACAATTCAGGGGTGAATGGAACGTACTTTCTTTCTTTGGCATTATGAAAGTAAATTTTATCAGTAACTTTATTTAAATCATAACCATCTTCGTGTAATTCTTTCTTTTTTAATTTATAAGTTCCAGTCATAGGAACAGAGTGCATGACCCTAACAAAAAGGGGAATTGCGTATGGCGGTAAATGAGCTCTAAGTCCTTTTGATAACTCGTCGATGTCTAAAGTTTCGTTCAAATCGACAATAGCAACCATACCAGCTCTACCTTCTGTATGAGGTACCTAAGGAGTTTATTTAAAATTATTCCAACTCTGACATGAGAAAATAAATATTTATAGTAGTCTACCTCAACCCCAAAAACTACAGCATCCTTAAGATCAATAACATTGCTGACAACAGCTTCGATTTCAGAAGTTGAAACATTTTCACCTTTCCACCTAAAAAAAGGTACCGTTAGATTTAGGTAAAATCTGAGGTCATATAGGCAACCCTCAGGAAAAATCAGACACTGACCTGAAGGTGTCTCCAGTTCTATCTTTGAAATAATAATATCCAAACTCGTCGTACTCCAGTATGTCACCAGAATTAAAATAAAAGTCTCCCTTTTTGAAAACGTTTTGAACTATTTTTTTCTGAGTAGCTTTTGGATCAGCATATCCAGAAAATGAAAAGAATGCTTTCTTGGGATTAATTTTACCGAACAGGACTCCTGCCTCATTAGGCTTACAGTGTATGCAATAACCGTTTTCGTCCCTAATCGGTTCTCCTGTTCCAGGATCACATTTTACCAATGCAACAGGATACAGGAAGTGAGCATAGCGAGGAACAAATCCTATCGCTCCTGGAGTACTATCAATGTTTACTAAAATATCACAAAGCCTTTTTCACCATTGAATAATTAATTATGAAATCATAAAATCCAACAATTTTAAGTGTGCATCATGAAAATATGTTCGAGGGTGAAACGTGGAGGAGTAGATGTTTGAAATGTGGTGTTACAGGAAGATGATGAAAATGCTCTGGATAAAAATTATTAAAAATAAGGAAACTTTATAGGAAAATATTCGACACTGTGGATGTTATGATGGTAGAGCATCCTTTGAGACAGGCAGGGATGGCCAGGAGTATAGTGGAACAAACAGGACTAGAAGGGAATAGTGGGAGACCCAGTGTAGAGATACGTGAGCCCAGTCTTGGGATTAAAATTAAAAATCGACATTGATGATTTTTTCTTATCAAATTCTATGGAAAATAATTTTTACTCACTTAAATTCGTGTTTCCTTCAGTTGCACCATAAAACTCATAAACTTCCTGTATATTAAACGTGTCTACAAATTTAGTCCAAATCTGAGGTCTCAAACCATTACCGTAAATAACTTTTACCGAATGGCCATCATGTTCTTTGTCATCTTTAGTAGAAGCCAAAATATATCTGCAAGTCTCTCCAATGTATTGCGCGGCCTAAAATTGTGAATAAATGACTTAAAAAATTTTTTTGAGTATAAAATTTCAACGTTCAGGGTACGAAAGTGTAATTTATACAGTTTGGGGGATGTTTTTCACTCACTGTGCATTTGTACTTAATACAATCCTTCCAAAAGTTGGACGCAGAAAACTTCTTTCTTATAGCAACAGTTAGGCCATTTAGTAGACATTGTCCTACCCCCAAAATACCCCCTGCACTATGATATAGCGGTAAAGGATCATAAACTACATCATCTTCGGTCAGAGAGCTCATACTATACACCCCCATGGTAAGCATAAAATATCTAAATGCGTGTTACAATAATTATATAGTATTTAATTAATTAATATTTTTATTTATTGCTACTACCTCACACTTGTTATTACAGCTGCTTTAGGTAATCCTGTTGTACCTGAAGTGTAAATATATAAAACTTTATCTCTTGTTTTACCATCTTCTACTTCTTTAACAGAATTGGGACTGCTCTCTTCCAATTTTGCTCTAAGATCTATACTTCCGTTTAATAAAGGCTTTTTTGCATCTTCATGAAACTGATACAGTTTAAGCCCGTTCAATTTTTTAGAAACATTTGCTATTGCTAAAGAGAATTATAATAACATTATTAATCGAGCACCTATCGGAGAAGATTCCTCTTACTTTCAGAGTATCCTGATCCATATATAATGGCTTTACTTTCTGCAACTTGTACGGAGTGTAGAAAAGGATCGCTGACTAAATGTGTATTAATAAGGGCGGTTACGACCCCAATTTTTGATAAGCCAAGCCACAAACAGACATATTCGGGTCTTGACTCCAAATATAAGGCAACAGTTTCACCACGCACAAATCCCTCTTGTTTAAAGTAGTTTGCCACTTTATTACTGTATTCATCCACCTACGATTTTATTAGTTTCATTTAAATTTCTGCAAATCACCGTTATACTGGTTGTTTTAATTATCAGTTCTATAAAAATTGGAATAGATAATAGGAAGAAACAATTCTTCAATTTTATAAGAACATTAATTATTATTTGAACTTAATCTGCAAAAGCAAAATATTTTTAGCTTCTATTATTATTTATGCTCAGGCATTTAAAAGATGTTTCACAAGTGACAGCGAAATTTATTCCAATGTTAATTCAGAAAATCAACATTGAAATAATTAAAAATAAAGTAAAACTGACGATGATTTTTTATATATCACTTCGTCGCTGACACACTAAAAAAGGTTATTTGATGTGTTCAGTATATGTACACGTGTATGCAAAAGTTCAAGCGATATTTATCTAGTATACATTTCCATATTATTGACCTTGGTAGACCGCTATGAAAATTAATGATTTGTTTTTAACGAAATTTTTAGTTTTATTATACCTACATAGTTCAAGGTGTGTGAACTGTGAATTATGGAAAAAATAAACCAAAACTGAACGTTTATAGTAAATATATAGTTTGTCCACCTTGTGTTTTAATTAAAATCATTATTAAGCACAGGAAGAGCTATAACTATAAAACCTAATTTACTTTGTCAGGCGATGATTGCAGCAATTGTCAATAAATTGTTCTTTATGAGGTGAACAGCACAGCATCTAGACATGCTTATTTACACGTACTTATATGCATAGATACCCTCCTGAAACTGACCCCGTAATCTAAATCTAAATATATATATATATATAAAATGCTAATGTTTGTACGAAAAGACAGGGTTTTCTCTATCTCTACCTACTCCAATCAACTTCCTGTTGGGGTGGTAAATACCCCTTGGTCTCCAGGTGGGAGTAAGGGAGTTTGGTCGCGGTTGGTGGAAGTGGGTGGTTGTAGGTGGCAGAAAGGTGAAAATAAATATGAGGACTTCCGGAAAGATCTCAAAATTTCTGAAATGATCTAAAAAATTCTAAAATGAGCGCAAACTGTTATTATCGACTTAGAATGTTCGAGAAAGTTCTAAAAGTTTCTTGAATGATCTAGAAAGTTTCAAAAAGTATACATCTACGTTTCAAAGGGGATCTAGGTACATCTAAATATTTTAGAGTGTTCTGGTACTAGGAATTTCGATGTTCGATGATATATAAATCAACATTCAGTGACTTTTTGTCAGTTAAATTGTGTTTGCAGTCGAGTGAAGATCAATTGGAAACAAGAGCGAAAGGTGACCAAAGAAATTTAAGTGATTTCGACAAATGAAAAAGAACAGACTATTTGAATGTTCTAGAGTGTTCTATTACTAGAAATTTCGATGTCTGATGGTATATAAACCGAAATTCAGTTACTCAAGAGATCAATTTAATGATTTGGCAATGTTCAAAAATGTTCCAGAATGTTAAAAAAAGTTATTAAATGTTTTGAATCATTTTGGGATGTTCCGGATAGTTTTAAATTCGCGAATATTCTAGAATATTCCACCAAACGTGTAATATATTCTGTAATAAGGGGCTGTTCATAAAATACGTCCCGCTAAAATTAGCCTTTTTTGACCCCCTCCGCCCCGGTTGTCACGCTGTGTCGCACTTTCTGTGACCCCCCTGTAAATATTACGTCTCAAAAACTACCTCCCCCTGAATATGATAAATTTTGATTGATAATACACAAATTTTGAGTCAAAAATGTTAATTTTATTTTTATAATAAAATTTAATTAAATTAATAAATATCTTTTGTAACGAACAAATAAATTGTTGATTGTTGCACTAGTCACTTGTTGAAACTTATCCATAATAGAAAAAAGACAAAGAAAAAAGTTTCAAGAAACGTTTATTCGTATCACTACAGCCGTTTCGCTATACAATAGCTTCTTCAGGTGAAGATTATCTATATCTATAATCTTCACCTGAAGAAACTATTGTATAGCGAAACGGCTGTAGTGATACGAATAAACGTTTCTTGAAACTTTTTCCTTTGTCTTTTTTCTAGAACAAATAAATAATATTTCTATAAACATAACATAACAACATAAAATTATGTCTTCTCCTATCGTCACCTTATGATCCTAAGCAATCAATAAATCTTATTCCTCGATTAAAATTCAGTTAGGTTATATTAGATTGTGCTCCCATAATGACCTTAACTGAGAATGGTTTTGTTTCTTTTTTAGGACCATAAGGTCACGACAGGAAAACATAATGTGATCGAAATTAATATTGTAATGTTTATCATCCCCCAGCTCCTCCAACAATCTTTGTCTTAGCCTAAATACACTTTTTTAATATTCTAGTATGTCATCCCTACAACCTCTCCTCCTTTTTTTACGGATGGTCAATTCTTTACCCCAGTTACAATTTTTATTTCCACTTCCTCGGCATCAACGTGTTCGCCCCTAACTAAATACACATGAATGATGTTCTACAAAGTCACTATTGCCCTCCTCATCTGAGGAAGAATATTAAAAGAATCCCAAAAAGTAATACTAGCAAATTTAATTGGTGAAAAATTTTTCTCTAAAACGTTATGAACTTTTTCAAGGGTAGATTATGAAGAAGCTGACAAACTTTCAGCGATTGATGGTGTAAAATAATAAACAATTTTTCACCTCTTTGATTTGCTAGTAGTTAGGTATTATTTTTTTATGAAATTTATTAGGGCAAGAATTATATGGTAAAAACAAACAAGTTAGAACAATTAGCCAGCCTAATACCATTGCATTGTACCTGTCTGAACGTCCAAGCGTCATCTTCAAAACGGAAAGCAACTTTGTCAGGGTGTTTTTCTGTTACCTCTAAAAATCTCTTTACTACAGTAAGTTGCCTGTTTTGCCAAAGTCTCAAAGTCCAATTAAGTCGCGAAAACCTATGCACAGCTCTGTAACATTAACATCAAAATATTATTTCGTAAAAAATTTTTTTTTGGTTCGTGATGATAAAGGTGAAATCAAAGGTTGACGTTTTTAATTTGTTTTGTCGTGTTCTTATCAAAATTAAGTAGCATGATTGATTATTAGGTACCTAATATATAAAAATTGTCAAAGTTCACTTTTAAAAATAAGTGGTCGTATAATTATCGTCACTTTTATAATCTACAACGCAAAAAGTGTTGTACCTACTACACACTCAATTTTTTACTTTTTAAATATTAATTGTGTGTAAACACTAATAGTATAGAGAACATGAATCGTAACCTACCTTTTACAAGTATTTGTTATGTTACGATAAAGGTCCTATAGTAAAAGATTATCGCAACTTTTTTTAACAAATGTACATAAAAAATATAATTACAATAACTGTGTCTTCGTGGATAGGTAGGTATTTATTGAAATATATGTACTGAGTACCTAATATGAGTATACAGGGTTTTTTAAGTTGATGGGCTATTAGAAGTATATGAATTAGTAGAAGAAATTCAATTCTGAAACTTGGGCTCATTTAGTTATTGTTAATGCCGCTTCTTTTAAAAATATTTTCAAGTTCGATTTACATCCGGTTATACCGGAAGTCGATACCAATTTTGTTATTTTAAATGGAATGGTATATTTTTCACGCTGAATTCGAATAAAACGTGTAATTCTAAGGTAAGTTTGATAACCAACTTGTACACCTATGACGATCGGTTTATGAGTTAATTGAATTTATAGAAAAAAAATCGCCACCGCAACCCAAATTATAAAAAATCATAACTTCCACAAAATACGACTTAGAGTGTTGAAATTTTTACTAGTAATAGCTGAATATTAGTGCTAACGCCTTGACAAAATTTAATTAAATAATTTATACAGGGCGTTCAAAATAAAATTCTAAAATTGAAAAACTTCAAACACGAATTACCTCGTTTTTTCAAATGGCACCTACCATTTTTTATTTTTTCAATCGATTCCTTTTTTATCCTCTTTCGATCTACATGGATACTTCTTATTTTATGTAATAATTCAAAATTATTCCAAAATTTTCAATAAAATAGGTAGTATCCATATAGATCGAAAGAGGATAAAAGAAGGAATCGATTGAAAAAATAAAAAATAGTAGGTGCCATTTGAAAAAACGAGGTAATTCGTGTTTGAGGTTTTTCAATTTTAGAATTTTATTTTGAACGCCCTGTATAAATTATTTAATTCAATTTTGTCAAGGCGTTAGCACTAATATTCAGCTATTATTAGTAAAAATTTCAACACTCTAAGTCGTATTTTGTGGAAGTTATGATTTTTTATAATTTGAGTTGCAGTACCTAGCGATTTTTTTTCTATAAATTAAATTAACTCAGAAACCGATCGTCATAGGTGTACAAGTTGGTTATCAAACTTACCTTAGAATTACACGTTTTATTGGAATTCAGCGTAAAAAATATACCATTCCATTTAAAATAACAAAGTTGGTATCGACTTCCGGTATAACCGGATGTAACTCGAACTTGAAAATATTTTTAAAAGAAGCAGCATAAACAATAACCAAATGAGCCCAAGTTTCAGTATTGAATTCCTTCTACTAATTCATATACTTCTAATAGCCCATCAACTTGAAAAACCCTGTATAATTTACTTTTATTTTTTGTAATTTGACAGTTTTTGAATTTATCAAAATAACTAAACAACATAAAAAGTTTTGAAGTTGGAGATGGGTTAATTATTTTGTTTTTTTTTTCTTATCTTTTGCTTTCGAATGACTGCTCGATAACATATCTATCTGTTTACATTATTCTTGAAAAAATTCTACTACTATTCTACTCTAGCAAATTATAGTACTTTTTTCCCTCAATTATATAATAAGTAGGTACTTCCATATTTGTAAAATCTATACAAAAAAATTGATTTTCAATTTGACCACGTACAAATAAGGCAAACGCAATTAACAACTTTTCAAGAAACGTTTATTAGACTTAATTATTAGGGTAAATAAGGTATGAAGAACGTTTGACTTCAATTAATATCCTTCAAGAAATACTTTCATGCATCATTAATTCAATATCTATTTATCTATTTTCATTTACTATCAAGATCATGTAGACTTCTATTTTTAGCGCAAGTGGGCAATACATCAATCACAAAATTTGATTATTAACTGGAGTGTTTCCACTAGATAAAATATTGTAAGGGTTAGAGTAAACTGTTACAATTTTATTGTATCTTAATTCAAAAGGACATATTATAGTAGTATTTGAAATTACAAAGTTAGATTTCATTTATCATTCTTGAATTTCTTTTAATATTACCATTATCTCTGATACTTATTGCAATCATTGCTTTCTTTTTTGTAGAAATTTTATGACTTAAGTTTTACTAATGTAATATCGCACTTATCTACTATTGACGGACGATTTATATACTTTAAATGAAAAGTATGTTGTTTACCCACACAAAATTTGAGTTTAATAACAAGCATATCAAAGTACAACAGTTTATTTAAAAAATTTTGAATTAAGTCCACATTTTAATTGAAAAAATAATATCATATTCAAACTTACCGTAAATCTCTTTTGTACGTTTTCTTTAAAATATCAAACCATCCGGATCTTTTAAGATAGATTACAAATGGAACGACTATTAGTACTATGACCCACTAAAAATGAGCAACATTATTATTTTATTAGGTAGGTACTACATTCACCATTTCAAATACCATTGCTAAAAATGAGCCTTTACTGACAAAACTCCCTTTAGATACTCAACACTGTCACAAAACAACATGTACCGATGCGACCCGAGAGCGAAATAGAGTGGAAAGGACATAAGATAATTAAGAATAAAATTAATCATTCAGTATTTTTATTCCTCCTCGTTCGGCAACGGTCGGCTGGCTTCAACTAACTATCACGAAGTAATAGGTACATAACATACACAACACAATTTAATGTAGTTGAGTAACTTTACTAACACTTACTGTACTTATCGAAAGATGCGTGCGCATTTGCACCAAATTTGAAGCAGGAATATACCGAGCGTTTTTTAATTAAACGTAAAGAAAACTAATACCTGTAAGAAGCAATTCATAAAAGAGTATACTAACAAAAGTTTAGATGCAATTGGACAGATTGGGCCCATTCTTACTTTGACGAAGTTCTAATATCGTCTGTGAAAACTGTGAAGTTTTTTAAGAAATTTATAACTATATTTTTTTTTATTTAGATCTTCCGATCAATGGCCGAAACTTTCAATTAAATATTTGTCCAAAAAGGTATCTATCTTTAAGTACCTACAAGAAGATAACTGCTCCTTAATTGTTTGAAATAAAGAAAGTTCCAAATTAAAATTTAACAAAAGTCCTCCTAAGGACATATTTAATGATCTTTATTGTTTTAAAATTGCCATATGTTGAAAACAAATCAATTATGCACTTATATTTAATAAAAGTTGCAAATTACCTACTTAAGTCACTTAAAGTTTCCTGTCCGTAAACTGACTTTGCGCATGTTTTACTTACAATTATCTTAAGTCAATGAATGAAAACTGTAAAACAACATTAAATTATGTTATAGTTCGACTATATGACAGAAGATGTCGAGTAGTTCTCTTGTCTCCTGACGTAGTCGATTTGACCCACTTTCAACAGGAATCCATGCACATTCCTGCACGTGTGATTCAAGTCTGTGACGTAATGTGACGTAGAGCAGCCGCCTTCGTTGCATTAACTGGCACGTAAGTTCTTTAACATGCCAACGTACGTGTGTAATACACATACACGTTTAATTACACGTAAACGCGCCTTTGTGTACAACTTATGTAAACATGTCAGTGTGTATCACCACATTATGTATATGTATGCCATTGTACATAGAGATAAAAGCACCTCCGTGCACCTATTTGGTATTACACACAAATCTTCTCACTAACTTAAACAGAATGGAAACGTGGAAATTTTTTCCATTGGAAGGGGGCGAAGCGCGACAGCAGTTGTACCTATAACGGTAAGCAAAGATTACCCATCGAGAAAAAAAATCTGGTGTTTAAAATTGATAAGTTATTATGAATTTGCTTGCCTGAAATAAAACAGCGTACCTAATAACTTTTTGGAAAATCGTTTTGAAACTTCTGGTGTTTAAAATTTGCTTGCTTGCTTTCATGAGGTCTAGTCCTTAAAAAACAAACGCCGACCAGAAGGTAATGATTTAACAATTGATTGTAGAGTTGCGCAAAAAAAGTTGCTAATATCTTCTTCTTCGAGTTCTTCGTTTTCATTAAAGCTCATTTTGTAATTACACGCGTTAAAGATAGTGGCTGATAGTATTTTGTGTAAGGATAATCAAATTAAATGCATCTGAAGTAATGGTCTGCAATAGGAATGTATAGCTGCGAATCGTTACGGTTATATTGTGTATGTTTTGCTGATAAGGGGGCAAAAAGTGTTTCTCGGTTTAAGTAGTTGTACGCAATAGTTTGGCTTCATTATCGAAACTTAGCCTTTTCCAAAACATCGTCATAAAATGAAAAAAGTGCACAAAGAAACCACACTTTATTAAGCATGAAATCGAATCGAATCTTTTCACTTTCGACCAGACGTCAGCTCTGACTTGGGAGTCAGTACGCATGCCCCTGCTGAGCAAATACAAACAGCAGGAATAGCACTTAGCAGACTCAGTATCCTAGTTAGCTTGGGCAAGCGCACGAAGCGGTGTGGTCCCAAGTAGGCTGTACATGCATATACATAATACATATTACAACTGACTATCGGCGGCTGCTCTAAAAGTTATGTTTCTTAGCGAAAGGTGAATGAGAATCGGTTGCGATGTTCTAATTTATTACCTCATATCAATGTGAAAAGTACAAATTTTTATTAAATCGATGATACGGTCGTTTTCGGTGCTTGGAAAATAGATAAATCGCGTGTCGAGAAAATGTGCTGAAATCAGAAACAATTTTTTTTTCTTTTACACGTGAACGTATATACATTTCCGTAAATAAAAGACTGCAAAAGACTGAAGTTTACTAACGTAAATAAAAAATACGAAAGTGTCGGGCGCGTGCAAGAACTTAAACATCAGAGACGCATAAAGCAAACACAGAATTTTGACAGTGAAAGTGCGCCAGTGAAAGTTGACCCGAGTGTTACCGCGCGGCTTTCCTCATTGTTTTAATTTTTTAATCAAAAATGGATTCCCCGCAAATGTACGACAATCAACAACACCCGCAAACAAATGCCATTATGACAAACAACGAAAAGAAATCGGTCATAATCAACAATAACAACAACCTAACGAATCTAAACAACGCCAGTGGAAACACGAAGCAGGCGCTCATAAAACAACACCAACTCCAACAGTATCAACAACACGGAGAACTCAGTGATCTTAATACCCCAGAAATCTCTTTGGACTTGCAAAATTTAATAGACGATTCGCAGTTTAACGATGGTTTATTATCAGACATTTTTCAAAATCAAGTGCCGGGAAAACACCTACAGAGCCTTCATCCGAGGCAGGTGATGGCAGGACTCCCTAACGTTGGATATCCTCGTACAACGTTAGCTTATATGCCGCAACCTGTTCACAGTGGTGCTACATATTCCGGTAATCAAAATTCGAATAGTGACACGAACAGTTCCGGAGGTAGTGATGTACCATCGATCAAGGAAGAACCGATCGATCCGCAGGATTATCGACGATCATGTAACGCAAACGTTATGCCCAACAACGGTTACATACAAGGACCTGCGTATCCTGTTAGTGCCGGAGGACCCACGTTCACGACCCTTACACCGAGCACGGTCCTACATCATCAGCACTTGACGGCGATGAAAACAAAATCCATGATGAACCACCACGTGGCAAGGAAAACAGTGAAACCATGTGATAAAAACAGTGACGAATACAGAAGACGAAGGGAAAGGAATAATATCGCCGTCAGAAAGAGCAGAGAGAAGGCCAAGGTCCGAACCAGGGAGACGGAAGAGAAAGTAAAAATCCTTATAAAAGAAAACGAAAGACTGCAGAAAAGGATAGAATTACTAACAGAAGAACTGAACGTGCTAAGAAGTTTATTTTCGAACGTAGGAGTGTTACCGGAACATTTACATCGAGAAATCAACAAACACCTGGACGCTTTTCAACTTCAGCAGCAGCAACATATGTAAGATAATAATTTTAAATTACATTATCTCAAAAAAAAATAATAATAATAAAAAAACCGTTGTCAAAATTTACATATCAGGACTTGCCTACTGTCTATTTATTGTGTGTGAGAAAAGATTTCTCATTTGTGGTAAAGAATGCAATTTTTTAAAGTTATTTTTCTTCATTAGGTCAGAAGACAGAACGAGAGTAATGGACATCATTAACGAATATGGACCTTAGTCAATGCAGCAAGTTTGTTTAGTTAATTAATTAATACGTTTTCTCCTTTTTTACTTGAAAGCTTTAAAAATCGTATTTAAGACTTGTCCTGCGAGCACTGTTGTGACAAACATCATTTTTTTTATAGTAGGTGTATAATAAATAAGTTTTGGACAATCGCATACCACGTTGTGTGTCAATATTTATCCCTCAGATCTCCTATTCGTACCGAAAAGTTGATCCAGATTTTAGGCATTTGAAGATATTCATCAAATGACGTTTTTTATGTTCTTTGAGTGGATCTTTTTCACGGGTATTTAATGTATTTTATTAATTCCGTTCGTTGTTTGTGATCCAGTTATTTCGAGGACTATAAATAAATATATAAAACTCTAAAACCGAAGCTATGTACCTTTTAACGTGTTAAGTAATTTAGTATAATATATATTTTTGTAAAGATATGAGTCGTTGTTATATCTTAGAGTTTTATTGTAACATAAAATATTCTGTAAATTGTACCATAGCGAAAATGTTTTTCATGTAAGTAATTTCCAAAGAGTTGTATTTGTAAAAATGCCGTCTCACTAAGTTCTGGTGTAATTTTTTACTACTTAAATTCCTTTGTTTTTATTTAATAAACTGTTCCAGTTTATTTAATTTTGTTTTTTCTCTTATCCCTAATAATATAATCGGTGATGCATGTCATAAGTTTGTACACTTTCAACTGTTCTCACATTCGGAATTTCCAATTATCGAATTCAACCCAATTTTACCTAATACCCAAATATTTATTGTCTTGTGATGTATATTTGTTCTCTTGTAAATACATTTTTATAAGTAAATATTACTATCATATAAATCATTTAATTGACAATTCCCACGTTGATATACTATAACAAAAGACTTCGAAAAGGAAATATATCGTATCAGTCATAACTAAATATTTGAATAATCTTCAAAACACATACATATGTCTATATATATCGTTAGGTTAGTTAATTAAATAAAGTAATGATTGTAACACATACCTACCAATTTGGCGATATTTCTAAAATAAATAAAATTTGCAAATACAAGTGCACATAATACAATAAACCACACGAAAAATTGTATTACTCAATTATGTTATGTTTTTTTTTGTTTTTTTTTTTAATAAATAAATAAATTTAATAAAATTAAAAAACTTGCAGAAAAGTAAAATAAACGCTCGTGTTGGTACAAAGATACTCTCCTCACATTTAGAGTAGAAAATAAAATTAGTAATTTAAAAAAGTTTAAAACATTATTAAATAGTTAATGCAGTTGCACAAAGAAAATCTACGATTTCTAACGCTTTCATAAAAAAGTCTGTTCAAATTACTTAAAATAATTTTATGTATCAAAGGCGTAAATGATTTGTTTTTATCAAGCTGATAAAAGAAGACCTTCTCATCAAATGTTATCTATTATAGTGGAAGATGTTGAAGTAGAGAAGTTATTTAAAATGGACTGTCAAACTTTCGTTATCGTTTAAAATAATTATTTGGTGTAATATCGTGTTAAAATATACATGTACCTACCTCCTTCATTATCCAATAAAAATGTAACAAAACCAGTACAAAATAGGTACATTTTAGTAAATTTTATTTTTCCCTTAACGACTTTTGTGTTTTTTTTTTCTTCTTAATAGAACACCTACATACTTACTTATTATTTATATTAAACAAATTAGTTTTGTGTGGTATACCAGTTAAAATGTACAAAAAGAAAAAACTAGAGGCTGTCTGGTGCAAAGCCTTAGCGTAGGGCAGAAGATCGTTTCCAGTCTACGCTCAGAAATGGTTGGAGAAGATGAGTAATAGTTAATAGTGTTTGAGGAGAACGAGCTCGTGAACAGGTACCTACGTAAACATTCTGCATAACGCGAAATAATTGCATTTTACCTACTTATGTTTAATTTATGAGTAATTAATTAAGCTACCGGTGTAGGAGTAATTTGTCGTATTTTTTTCATCTCCAGCCATTTCCTTATGTTAATAAAGCGCCGATTTTTAGGAGAAAAGCAAACATTCATGTAAAGCGCTTGTAGCTCCGTTCACGAACCTATAGGTATACAAAAGTTAATAACACTAGAATAATTACAATTACCGACCAAGGTTACGAGGAAGTTAAAGGAAAATGACATTGGCGAATTATTCTTTTTAAAGCTTAACGAAACGGTAGCAAATTCAATTCCAATCAGGCGAGTTGAGTAAATTAATAAGCGCAAATGGATAGATAGATAAAATCCCCATCACAATTCAAAAACCATCATCTGGTGAAATTGAAAAATAAAATAACTTCTGGTAGGAAGTTAGGAAACATCCACAATTACATAAGCTCAATAAACAGGAAGAATTGGATCCAGAAGTACCTTATTAAATCTCATTTAAAGGAAGGGGGAGTAGTTCAAAATTTCACGTCAAATTTACCATTACCACTTAAAACTCATTATCAGTTAAATTTTACGTTAGGGGAATTAGGGTTCCACCACAACTTACAAAATCTCACCAAGAAGGAGGAATGGGTCCAAGAAACTTAACCACAAATTTATGAGTAATAACTTTATCAATTATACCAACCCTATTTATGACGAATGTCCTGATGATTGTAAAGTAATAACTAATTGTAAGTATTATTTAAAATGTTGTGGAAATTCAAAAGGATTAAATCTAGATAAGTATGAAAATTGAGAAAATACTGCTGGAAATTTTTCAGTCTCTCATGTAATCTTGTTTTCCCAAATTTGTTTGGGATAAAAATACAATTAACACATTTATTAATGTCAACCACAATGAGGATCACGAGAGGATTACTTAATGTCCAAAGTAAAGTAATACATCACTTATTGTTAGTTAAGTCACTCCCTTTATCTTGAAAACAAATGTTCACTTACCCAAAAATCAAAGCCTTGTTGAACCTGAAAAATAAATAAAAAGGTCAAATATTTATGGGTGTGGGAACAAAATTATAACAAACCGTGTGAATGTAAAATAAAACTTAATCTAAAATATACAAAATTTTGCTTTGATTGTGGGTCATTACATTATTTATTTTATTACATAGGTAGATTGCAGTAACCAACTGTTTTTGTTTTATCAAATTTTAACATTAACATATTACAAGTTAGTATTTGTCGTTTATATCAAAGGAACAAACAGATCTCGGCCGATCGTGAGTATTACCAGTTTATTTATTAAGTTCACGCAATATAGAAGATCAAACTATTCCTCATGTTTAACAAAGATATTAAAATTATTAATGATAAAATGTCGTATGAAGTGTGATTACTGATTATAAAAATAATAATTTATCATAGTTCTCGAGGCAAATATAAACATACAGTAATATATGGTAAACAGTACGATTTCCGATAACATTTATCTCTTTATGCGTATTAAACTTAAACGTCATTAAAATTTGTAAGGATTTATGTATGTATGAAATGTGACACTGATCTGAAATAAAATAATTCGAACAAAAAATTATGTACATATTCCAAATTAGGGTGATGGAAATTAAAACCAAAGCAAAATGATCATCAGGATGTACTGCAAGCAAAATTTCCTAATCAAAGAAGAAATCAAAATCATTGAACGTTTTAATAATGAATCTACGGAATAATGCATGGCAAATGTTGATAATTTAGCCTTATCCTGGAAAGGAGTTAAAACCACCAAAGAATTTTTGGGTGTCTCCTCCAATACACTTTAAAACCAGTTATACCCCTCAAAGTTAATATACTGTGACGGACGTAGCGTTTTAAATGACGTTGACATGCACCGACTGCGAAAGTTGAATGAAAGTTACCTATGACACGTTCCAGAAGGTCCGAGAGTTGCTGGACGTTTCGAGAATTACCTAGAAACGTCCATAATACTATATAAGGAACAGCGTTGGACAGTTTGACAGTTTTTGATACAAGAGAGTGACAGAGATAAGTTCGAAGTGAAGAAAAGCGATTAAAAAGCGAAATAGCTATTGAGTTGTTGTTATCATCGAAATAGTTATTGAATAGTTGTTGTGTACAAATTAATTAAATAAAAATGTTGAGAGAAAAAATAGGTGATATTGTAAATTACGTAACAATACGTACAAAATGAAGTCATTTTGCCTAAAAAAAAATGAACATTACCTCTTTATGTGTGATTTAAAGTTAAACTTCGTTAAATCTTAGAACAAAAAAGTTATTTATTCAATATGGGAGAAAAAGAAACCAAAAGAACAAATTAAAATCTTTATCAGGACACACTGCAATTCCTTAATGGTCTTGTGTTTTATATTTCGTCCCATTTACGATTAACTTTTATAAAAAAGAAATAATCGAAAATGTGTTGATAATGAATCTATGATTTAATATTCAACATTACCCTTGGAGGGGTTGTAACAACTGAGAAGTGTTGTGAGTGCCTTCAAAGTCTTTAACAAGAAAATTCAAGGAATTCACTCACCCTAAAACATTTTTTAATTACTGATAACGGTTTGAAAGTCGCTTTTAGGTTGGGTAGGTTATTCCCCTTTAAAGTTTTAAATTTTGTGTAAGTACCTAGGATATGAAATGAAGTTACTTCGTTAAAAAACAAAAGCAATTTCAAGACTTTTTGGGTAACAGCTAGATGTTACCTACATCTTGAAATTTTTTGATTTTATACCTCATACCTAACTTATTGAAATAATCTCAAGCAAAATTCGAATTCGAAAATGTAAAATGTATTACGTGAGCTCAAAAAAGAGAGGGTAAATTTCTAGTGAGGGCGGGTTTCTACGGAGTGGATTCTCATCACATATATCTAACCAAATCTCACCAGGAAGAAGAATTTTGACGTCCTTCTAACGAGAGTTAGAACAGAAGAAGACTTCTACCTCAATTAAGAAATTCTCATGTGATATGGGGAGGAGGGATCTCGCCCTATCCAACCAAAGCTCACTAAGGGAGAACGAGAACAAAAGGGTCAAAATTATTGAAAATCCCGGGTCCAAAATCTATGAAAAATTCTCAGCTTTTTCGCGCCAGCTTCTGAAACTTTTCCTGCCACGATAAAAGTGTCGCAGCAGGAATTACTGACGACGATGAGTATGAGTAATTTTTCCTAAAGCCCCATTGTACGTTTTCCTGTGAATTTTCTTGAAAAATTTGTTGGTAACTGCAAGGATCACTCCTTATAGCAAGAGACAAAACTGTTTCTTATCGAAATTGCTTTACTGAACCGGGAAATCGATTCTGATAAAAATCGTGATTAGAATTTAGAATTGGTCTCTGATTCTTTAAAGGTAGGGACCGTAACACAACAGTTTCTCAGAATGTCAGAATCTCAAATTGAATGAGTTTTAAAATAACATTATTTTCAGTATGTGAAATTAAAAATTTCGAGTTACGCTGACCCCAATAAACATCCTTATCAATTTTGGTTACTTTAACAATTTTAAAACACTTTTTAATATCTTTTTGTATAAAAGTCGTAGGTATTAACTACCAGGTCATGAGCGACTTTACATTAATTATAGCAATATTGTTTAAATGAGAAAATTAATTTATATTATATTTTATCCTATACTTAGTTCGATTTCTCTCAGGAACTGCAGATATTTTTTAAACAACTCCGGCTTATTTAAACTTTCTTTTATCGATGGGGAAATATTACGTTTCCTTCTTTGGTTATTTAGTCCTGGACAGTTGATGATAATATGGTCCAACGTTTGGAAGGAGTTGGTGTTGTATTATGTATATTGTGGGAGCGGTTCTTTTTTCAATAAGTGTACATGTTTTATTAAATACAGTGGCGGTTTTACTGTAGGTGCATTTGTTCAGTGAACCCCCCTAAAAATTGAACTAGTTACACCATATAATTTTATCCTTTTAATATGTATTATATTATTGATGATTATCGTATAATGTACATCTCTTTTACCATTTCATAGTTCATAGTTACAAAACACCAACCCGTAGCCCATAGAAAATATTTAAATTTTTGTTGTGTCGCTGACGACTTCACCTAACTTTTTTGGTTCAAGTTTTGATTATGAACATATCACGTGAGCGATACTCCGTTTGATGTCCATGTGTTAGAGAGAGAGGTAGTCAACGCGTGAAATGGAAGATAAAATACACTCAACATACAGCGTTTAGGTGCACTGCACGAGAAGCCGGAATCAGCCGGAATAATGTCGTGCTATGTCGGCACGGCTACCCCACATTCTGCCAGGGTTTTGCAACTTCGGTTAGCCTGCCAGCCTGCCACCTGGTGAAAATGTCTAGTACGAGTCATTTTTAAAGGCTCTGGAAGGTAGTGTTGGTAGGAACCGATAGTAAAAGAATTATGTTCAGAAGCATGTTCAGATTTCAGAGTTCAAAGTCCACAATTTATTGCACAATACGTGTTAATTAAAATATTACGTAAATGATGGAGTCGTGTTCGGTAAAATATATTAAAGAAAATTCAAATAATTTTCAAAATCGTTTCGAAATAAAGAAAAGGGGTCCACCTCGCCCAAAAACTACAGCTGACACAAGAGTGTACCTTAAAAAATAAAAAGTTCAAACGTGTGTTTAAAGTAGAACAGTATAAAAAAACTTCGTGGTTGTGTGGGTGTAATAAATTATGTAAACGCATTATTTTGCTTTCCGTGCCTGATTTTTGCCGGTAATCCTTATAAAAGTGTTGGGTGCGCTTGCTAATTCAAAACATTTTCGAATGGATTTCCTGTATATGTAAACGTAAGGTTTTTATTTATTGTGTTTTATTAAATGCCATAAGTATTTTTTTCTCCTAAAAATATTAAAAATCTTCGCCTGCGGCGCATTTACAACGTCGTGAAATACGCTTCATGTTCTGATATTACCTACATGTTATTAACTTTGTGAACCCCCTTCGTATTCGACCACGAGCCGCCACTGATTATATATAGGTATATAGATATGCTTACCAAAATATTCCCAAGATATGATTACATAATTATCTAATTCGGGGCATTTTCCGGGACGTATATTAATAGGGGACACGGGACGGATGACAACCCTATTGAAGAGGAAGATTGTTTGGGAAAAGGTAAGGCAGTTACTGTATCAATTTAACAATGTTAGATTGTTAGGTGGTAAATAATTAATTTTCCATATCTTAATGCTTTTGCGTTGTGTCCCATATAGTTTTATCACGTAGTGTTATCAATGTCGGGCTAATAGACTTAACCGACTGAATCTTCTGGTCCTTTAAGGAGAAGAATATTGGGGAAAAACGAGAAAACAGTTACAGTGTTTATATTTGCATTATGTCCCACCCAATTTTGCCTTCTTGCCTGCCTGCTGTAATTTGTAATAAAAAGGGCCTTTGCTGCTACAGCTTCAACAGCTATTGTATGCAAGTGTCCTGCAGTGGGTATACGATATGATGGGAGTGGTTTCATATTAATAGAGCGAAGGTCGCTGCCTGACATTGAGTCCAACCCTGCGAGAGACGCTATTTCCGGATACGCATCTACACACACACACACACACACACGTAAACACCCGACATCTCGTCGTTCTTGATGCTGTGCTGTTATGTGATGCTGGCCTGTTTGCGATCGTTCCTGCAAGCAATCTACGCGGTAAAACTGCCAACCAATCCAATTCAATTGGCGATCGTGTGTATGCTCTGAGACTGTCATTCAGTCAGTCAGTCTGCTGTTTTTGCTACTCGCATTCATCGTCGTCAGTAATTCCTGCTGCGACTCTCTTTTATCGAAGCAGGAACAGTTTCAGAAGCTGGCGCGCCAAAACTGAGAATTTTTCACAGATTCTGGACCCGGGAAGAACGAAGTTGTTGTAGAAGCCAGCACAGTTTCTCACAAACACTCAAATCATGATAAACGATGCAATGATTTGTCACTATCTTCTCTCTGTTAATTTAGCGATCATTAAATTGGATTTTCTGAGAAATCTGACAAAAGAACTCAAAGTTTTTGACAGATTCTGGACTAGGGAAAGGCAAAATTGTCATAAAAGGCAGCATTGTTCCCATAAATGCTCAAATGGCTGATATAGGATGCACTGGTTTGCACAAGATATGCCACTATCTTTTCTTTGTTAATCTAGCGACGTTTTGAGTTTAGATTTTCCAAGAAAATTCACAGGAAAACGTACAATGGAGCTTTAGGGAAAATTACTAAGACGCCTTAATAGAATGGGTTTATTTTATGATAATAATAGATAAAATTTTCATAGAAGACCTAATTTAATTATCTATAGAAACAAGAACACCTCTGTAGAATAACCAAAGCTAATATTAGCTAATATTGAATGAACATCTTATTTAAGTGTACAAACCTGGAATTTCTTTAACAGTCTTCTACGATATTATAATTTCATCTTTAGTAATTAATGAATTTAATGAGATTAATATTCTTACTATTGTTAGTTAATTTTTGAACTCAAAATCAATTAATTTTACCTTAAATAAATTTGTGGTGGTATTTTATACCGTTTTTTGTAATCTTTCGTAAATGGCCGCATCGGCCGAAACAAATTCGTCGACTTTTTGATTCTAGACATTTCATAAAACTTTTCGTTTGTTTTTATTCGGATTTTTTGGCCGTCTTGCAAAAATTGCATCACAACAAATTGGTTAAAGAATGATTTTGCAAATCAATCTACTATAAGAAGATTTTTGTGTATTTACTTACAACAATTCCGGTTTGTTATAGATAGTAAATAAAAAAATGTTTTCTAATTTTTTCTTAAGTGCTAGTATTAAAAAGCTGTTGTTAAAAAAATGTACTTCACTTTCAACGACTTCATATAACTTACTTAAAGAAATACCTACGTCAATGTAAAAAATTACAAGGGATTCCACTTTACAGCATTACGATTTGTATCAGTTATTCAAAATAAATAAGTAACAAACTAGAAGTGCTGTCACTATAAGTATCATGTGTTTAATCATATTTTTATCAAAAATACGTCTTAAAACACGGAAAAAAAAATAACGTGCATCAAGACATTCACACACTTTTTTATTTACTGTAAAGTGTTTTGGATCTGCAAGTACTTACTATATGTACACTATAGATATGTATATAATTGAAAGCTATTCAGAATGCCAATATTTTCAAGTTTAGGTATTTATAAAAACATGGGCTTGAAAGATAAGATACCATGTATCAGTTCTAGATTGTTTAGCAAATTATCAAAAAAAAGGGGAAGATACGTCATTGTTCTATTTTTATCCCATCAAAAAAAAATTAAAACTAATGGTTTTACGGCATGACAGGAGAACGTTGTTAATGGCAAGAAATCCTCATTATAATCCCATATGTATCCTTGTGATGTGCATAAATGCCTTTGGAATACTAGCTTTTGAATGTATGTAACACAAAAATAAAAGTGAATATCTACCTACCTAGACAAAATTCCGAAACAAAATTTAAAATTATTTAAAGTTATTGTTAGTAAAAGAAAGCAAAGCGGTATTGTCCCACCACTTCTTGTTTTCAAGGTTTGTCCCATACAGAACATTATCGTAGACATCTATTGATAGCAAAACTTAAGAGCCTTCCTTATTTCATATTTGCAAAATACTACAAAATTATACAGCCACAAGAGCTTCGACAGCACAGGATTTGTAGATAATAAGTTTTCTTACAATGTGAAGTTACAAGTGGCGGTTTTTATTTTATATACCTATATGGTATCCCCATAACATTAACAGGAAAATAGGGACAGAGGAAAAAACAACAAATATTAGTTAGGGATGTTGGATGTTTTAGTCTTTGGAAAATGATTAGTTTTGCTCAGGATAAGAAAATTATGACTGTTTCTTTAAAATTTAATTCAATTTACCCCGAACAAATTGTATAATTTATGGTCGTTGGGTAATTAAGAAAATTTCTCGAGAATTCGTGATATTTACTACAGAAAAGTAGGTGTCAGGATACAATGTCTAATCCTACCACGTTAAAAAAACAAACATCACAAAAAAGTGAGTGCATCATAATTTCCCTCTTATAACAAAATATACGGTGATTATTATTTAAATGAAACCTTTGATAAAATATTAACGTTTCCAAGAAAGCACTTGAATATAATTCGTGGAAATACATCTCACTTTCTATTGATAAAACTGAATGAGATCAGGAGATTATTATCGATCGTACCTAACGAAGAATTTTATTGACGTGGATAAAAGAAGAAGTATTTTAATTAATACCAAATCGATTTATGCGATTGTAATGTGGCGTTGTTATTTATTAGGTACCTACTATCGCGATAATTTATATCTTGTAATCGTAAATTTCGACTTACGTACCTACTTATATTGTGGATACAGTTGGATTTCCGACAGTACATCCACTATACATGATGAATTGCGATCCATTCAAAAAAATTAAAAAAAAAAAAAACAATATTTACGTCAAAACAAAGATTTTATGACGTTATAGGTAGAGAAAAGTTCAATTGCTCACTTAAAAAAACCAGTCAAAACGTGAATTTGCTCAGAGAAGCTTCATCCATTTTACATGCTGAAGTCATATAATATAATCAATCATGCAATCATAACTAGATTGTTATTCTGACTGTAATAAGAAACTCAAAAAGCAGTATTTTTTCTTAAGATAATTTGGTCAGTGTCACATCATATAGTTATGCAATACAGGAAACGCAGAGGAATAGAGGGGTATAGGTATAGAAGTCAATGAAAAATAGAATAAACAGGATGGTAGGACGCCTTCGAAGACATAAATAATAAATTCTTTATGCTATTTTTGAGAAATAAAAAAATATTTTTTGTTTTCAAGAATGGCATGACACAGGACTAGATTAATGGAAATCCCATTTAGACATATAATATTAAAAGAAGAAACAGAAGTGAAGGTTAAGAAAGTCCTAGTATATCCATAAAAACGTGATATATTTTCATTCAATTTGAACCCTCTTCCCTCTCCCATAAGGGACCGTTCATAAAATACGTCACGCTAAAATTAGCCTTTCTTGGCCCCCTCCACCCCGGTTCTCATGCTGTGCCACACTTTCTGTGACCCCCTCTGTAAATATTTCATCACAAAAACTAAAACTCTTCCCCCTGAACATGATTAATTTTGATTGATAATACACAAATTTTGATAGTCAAAAATATTTATTATATCTTTTGTAACGAACAAATAAATAATATTTCTATTTATCAGAAGTCCAAGGATTCTGTAAAAATTCAGTAAAATTTTTTGATGAACGGCGAACGTCACGTTATCGTAGACCCCCTGTCCCCCTTTGTCACATCTTGTCGCACTCAGCAAGACCCCTCCCCCCTTGTATGCGATCGTATTTTATGAACGGGCCCTAATTATATTTTATAAGATACCTATAGTGAGACTATCTCGTCCCTCATGAGATTTGTAAGCTAATGAGTTGATGATGGAAGGAAAGGATTTTCCACAATCCTTCCTTCTTTTAAGTGACATTTGCTGAAATTTTCTCCGTCTATTTTAAACTAACTTTAAAGAGATTTGATTAGTTCCTATTGAAATATTCTTCTCTTTTTTTAGGCTCATGTAAGATTTTCAATGACCATTTTTCCCAATAGGACAAAAATTACTGAAATTTCTCTCCCTGTTTTAAGCTATCGTAAGACCTTCAAACATCCCTCCTCCCTGTAAAGAGATGTAATGAGTTTTTGTTGATATCTCTTCCCATTTTTTTAGTTTACATGCAATTTTCAATGATCTTTGCTTTCTTTAAACGACATTGCTTAATTCTTCTCCTTCAATTCTAAGCTTACGTAGGATTTTCAATTACCCTTCCTTTCTTAGAGAGTTTTAAAGTTCATTCTTCCCTTTAAATGAGACTGCTGAAACATTCTTCCTCTATTTTTGATAATTAACTGATTTCCTTTAGATTAGATTAGATGTTAAATCAGCGTTTGTGCTAAAATAAAAATGAAAAATGAATAATAATGATGATTTTGTATTACCCAAATAGTTGCAGGTAGGTATCCACGATATACCTGCCATGACACCCACTACAGTGTATTACCTTTAACAGACTTATTTGATTAATTGATTTATTGAAAGATATTAAGCAAAAAAACGATCATACAAATGAGCATAATTTATCTTAATAAATTAATTTGAAAACATTTCCGAAAGATAAAAATAATTAAGCTTCCTATCAATACTATTTAGATACATTAGTCCGGTCAATTTAGACATTCGAAGCTACATAAATTCCCACCAAGCTGCAAATCAGTAAGATTGTTTAAAATATGATTAAAAATATAATTTGAAAGTTCCCCATCTTTCCCCTGTATGAAAAAAATTTTATTCAAGGTTAAAAGTCAAAAAAAATAATTTTTCGCGATTTTCAGCAAAACGGTAAGTTTTATCATAAAAATACTTCAGACAAAAATTGTAGATTATAAAATTATCTATAAAATATGTATGAATATGTTTTTTCCTAAAAGCCACCGTTTCTGAGATATCAGGTTAAATGAAACCCAGTCCCTTATTTTATACGCCAGTGTAACCTCGAGACAACATCTGTCTCCTGTTCAATTGTATGCGTGGCTAGGGTCTTATACCTGCTTTATGTCAGTGTGCCCAATAAATGAAATACTGTTAGCCTAAGGGTTTGCCAGATTAGGGGATTTCCCCCAAAAAAATAGGGGATTCTTTCCCTTTGGGATATTTTTTGGGGATATATTTTTCAGGGGATTTCTTCTGGGGAATAATTTTCCTCTACAATATTTTTTCTATTTGCACTAAATATTTTCTAGTTCTTGTGGATTTATTTGTCACATAGCTTATTTTGGGGTATTTTAGAGATACATATTTTATAGATTATTTAATGATCTACAATTTTTGTCTGGGGCAATTTTATGATAAAACTTACCGTTTTGCTGAAAATCGCGAAAAACTCAATTTTTTGACCTTTAACCTGGAATAAAATTTTTTCCATACAGGGGAAAGATGGAGAACTTTCAAATTTTATTTTTAATCATGTTTTAAACAATCTCACTGATTTTCAGCTTGGTGGGAATTTATGTAGCTTTATAATCTAACCATTGGGCTGTGATCACTTGGTGAAACATCTTTAAACACTTCAAACGATATGTAAAAACATATGTAAAAAACACACTTGGAAAATTTGTTTCACTATAGTTTATTTAAAAAACTCAATACGTATTTCGCCTTCTCAGGGCATCTTCAGGAGTTATATCAGTTAAAATATAACTCCTGAAGATGCCCTAAGAAGGCGAAATACGTATTGAGTTTTTTAAATAAACTATAGTGTAACAAATTTTCCAAGTGTGTTTTTTACATATGTTTTTACATATCGTTTGAAGTGTATGTAGCTTTACTCTTATTTTTTGGTCTAATTTGACCGGACTACATAGATAGGTAAATCTTATCAGACACTCCTTTATCAATAGATAATATTTCTAGTGTATTTCATATGATTAATGAAAAAGATTAGTTTTTCCCTGTAAATAAATTTTACCAAAATCGTTTTTACATCCTTGGAATTTTCAGTTAATTTTGTATTTTCTTATTATAGAGTCAATATGTGTGAAATCAACACAATTTTTGAAATGTAACCTGAACTCTTAAAAAACCTTGCAATTAATTTTATTTTCTTCTATGAATGATGTTAAGGTATGAAACTTAGGCAGGATAAATTTATTCATGGCAAATTTTGCAGTTTCACTGGAAATAGCAAAATTGACACATTCGGGCAGGTTGCATAGTTCCTTTTGTAGCTTGGTCATGCAAAAATAAAAACGGAAATGCAGATGGACTTTTTGCTACATATTCCTCAATTCATAAAAACAATTTCACAGAATTACTAGATACCTACTACTTAAGTAAAATTCTTTTGTATGCTGAAACAAGCTAAGAATCTACAACTAAAATCCCTAATACCTGACGAGGAAGACATTTTAAATTTTGGTTTTAAATAATTTGATTATGTACGACAATAATTCGATAAAAGACGTTAAAAAGTAAAGTAGATAAAATTAAAATAAACAGACAGTGCGCGTGCTACTTTTATTTTATTAATACGGGCGATGATTCATTAACAACCGGTGGGAGTGGGAATGGGAGTTATGCATTTTAACATGCAACGTTTTTGTAAGTGTGGAAAACTAGACAGTTTCAAAGACACCGGACTAAAAATAAGTCAAGGTTTTATTTGTATTCGTTATCTATCGGTAGGTATACCTATATGAAATATTTCCGTGCCAACAAGTTTCATGTGTTGATGTTCTATGAATCTATAACTTGGCACACATAATAAATAACTTACAAACTCACATTTAGAAGGATTGTATAATGTATAGACTCCGATATTTCGTTTAAAATTTTGTCAGCTAGGAAAAACGAAAGTGAATCCAGTTGTAGTACGCATCAGCAAAACGTACCCCTTCTATTTTTTAAAAAGAGAAGGACAAACTTTTTTGGTTCTTTTACCGTCCATTATTTTTTAAGAAACCCTTAAACGAAAAAATTGGGAAAATGTTTCAGCAAATGGGCTTCAAGCTTTTATAAAGTGCTTGGTCCTTGAAGTCTCACAATTACATTTTCTAATATACCCAAGGAATTATCAATTGCATCGAATATAATCTCTGTAAAATGGAAAGTGACCCCTGAGATTATAAAACTACCCTCGTAATAAAATCTTACTCTAGTACCACGCCCAAAACTTGAAACGCCTAGAAATTATGTTAAGGGTAGAAAGAGAACACAAAAAGCCCTGCCGCATCTGGGTGGGGCCTTAAAATATTCCCTTCATCTTAATAGAAGTTTCTGAAGATTCATAGGCTTGCTGACTGCATAAAAGTGGAGCATCCAGGGTTGCAATCTGAAGGGAGGGGGAAAGGTAGACTAGGGTAGGCTAGCTTTTTTTCGGCTATAAGTTAGTGCATAACTCAACAGAAGCATAAGTAAGTGAACAGTGTATATTATTGAGACGCAATTAAGGGTAGAGGGTTAGTTGAGGTCCAGGAGATACATTACAAATCGTTTCTGCCAGACTGATCAAAAAATTTCTGAATTAAATTAATATTTTTTCATGTTTAATAAATCTTGTGGGATAATTTTATTCATGACAATGGCAATAACCGATTGTTTAAGATCTCAAGGGCTCAAACAGCTTGCGAAAAGCATTACATAAGGACTTGAATCAACTTAAAGGGTGTTAAGTAAGTTAAAGGTTTGAAGCACTTGTAAAAAAGGTTTGTAGGACACTATTAGAACTTAAATTAAACCTAAGAACTCAACTACATCAACAGGCTGAAAATCCTTAAATAGAGAAACTTCGAAAGAGTTTAAAATCCTTTTAGGGTTTCGACTAAAAACTTGAGCACCTATCTATTAAAATTTGTAAAATGATTATAAGGATTATTCGCCATTTACTTTCAATTTACCGTTTGACAATTCTCTGCAATATTAGATAGAAATTGTAACAGTGTATAAAATATAGTGTTCAATTCTTAGTCTCGTGACCGACCTTTATTATACGATTTTATAAAAGATGCTTGATTAAAAATAATCCAAGGTTTTATTTACAGCTATTATTGAAGTATGCATAAAAGCTACAACTGCGGCTATATAACTACAGACAATTTTACAAATGTAAAGCGTCCTTGTGCTTAAGTTCCCGATTTATTACGTTTATTGGAGATGAAGAGCAGCACGGGTAGATCGAATATTTACACGCTCACCTAATTTATTAACCATTTATTACGTACGTCAGGTGTTTGCAATTATCTTGTACTTACCAGTTACTTTCATAAGTATGTTTAGAAAATTAGAACATACCTGATGATGAATGAATAAATATCATATTTTTATGATAAATAATCGAAATCCAATTTTTAAAAAGAATAACTGAAGTCTAGTCGATGATGTATATTCTAATAAGACCAAAACAAGGCCCAATAGAAATAGAGTCTTGATTTTTATATTCGCATTTTCCTGGTATCTGGTCGTATTTGATCAATTGAAAATGAATTGGAAAGTTTAAAAAGTTTTTTTTGCATTTGCTAATAATTGTGGATATTTTTATATCTCCGTCAATAAGTGTTTACAGCTTCTGTCACGAAGGCCCCATTGCTGACTATTAGTGGCGCAACCAGAAATAAGGGTCGAGCGGGGGGGTGCAGGTTGAAATTTTCAATATAACCTACTTATTTTTGAGCGGAGGGAGGAATACCAAAATTTTGATTGTACATAAATTATTTTCAAATAAATCATCTTTTTAAAATTAATATGGTGTTTATAAGCCTTCGACCCTGGATTCATTATTAAAAGTACTATTACTTGAAAGACTATTTTTATATTTTAGAAAACGAGGATTAATTTCTTGATAGAAAACGTTTATAAACAGACTGTGGATTTAAAACGTTATTTGCATCCAAAAGCAGAATCTCGGAGAGGGGGGGTTGTGGCCTTCTAGCCCCCCTTGTTTGCGCCACTGCTGACCATTGATCTATTGATTAGAAATGACAAGGTTTGGAACACCTTATACAGCTTCCATAAAATATATGAGTACCTAAGTACATAGTTTTGGGTCAATAAACTCATATAATTTCGACCTTTCTTTAAGGTCAATATTAGATGGTTTGATATTTCGAAAACGAATTGAGTAGTTTCCTAAAAAGAGCAGCCTCTAGCTCTAAGTATGTCTACATTAAAATAATATACTTATCCAACACAACTTACGTGAGTATCTATGTATAAGTACATATATACTGTATGTAAATATATGGCGAGTTAACGGTAATTATGCATTGACATTAATTGGTAATTATTATTTGCAAATACAATTATCAAAACCGTATTTCACTGCGCCTATTTGCTTAGGTAAAATAAAAGTGAGTTTTTCTCACTTGTTAATGAAGTCGTAATCACATTTTCCTTGCCACAGTCTCCCGTTCCTAATTAATATGTAAGTTACTAACTAGATATAATAAGAGTAGTTCACCATTTCTCTTTCTTCGAAGTTATGTAAGAATATTATCTATAGTAACAACTATACCTAAGAAAAAGTGTTAGCATCATTATCATTATCACTACCTAAAGATAAACAGAAGCACTTGCAAACCGTTGCAATTGTTGAGAAAAAGAAATTAAATTAATAATTCATAATAGAAGCAATGAAAAATAAGCAATATACAGTCAAACTTCGATAAGTCGAATTTTTAATAAGTCAAACCAAATTGGTTAGAAATAGCATTAATTAATTTTTACTTGATAACTCGAACTCTCGAATCGAATATCTCGATAACTTGAAAATAATATTTGGCATCAACTTCGATAAGTCGAACTTTTTGGGGGAATCCCTTAATAGTTTATGTACGATTTTAACGTCTCTTTTTAATAGCGGAATTATGCAATTAAGCAGTTAAGCAGTTCGAATACGTACGTATCTTTAAATAGATACTTTTAACTAAAATTAAATCTTACAAAAAAAGTGGAAAATAGTGCACTGAAAAATATTATCTACTTATTTATATTTGTATCATATATAGGTACCTACTTAGGGGATGTTCATAAAATACATCACGCTAAAATTATCTTTTTTGACCCCCTCCCCCCCGGTTGTCACTCTGTGTCACACTTTCTGTGACCCCCCCAAAGTAAATATTATGTCGAAAAACTAAACCCGCCCCCCCTGAACATGATAAATTTTGATTGACACTACACAAATTTTGATAGTCAAAAATATTTATTTTATTTTCATAATAAAATTTAAATAAATTAATAAATATCTTTTGTAACAAACAAATAAATAATATTTCTATTTATCAGAAGTCCAAGGATTCTGGAAAAATTCAGTAAAATTTTTTGATCAACGGTGAACGGCGAACGTTGTCGTAAACCCTCCGACCCTCCTGTCACATGCTGTCACACTCAGCAAGACCCCCCCCCCCCTTGTTAGCGAACGTATTTTATGAAGGGCCGCTTACAAAATTTCATTTACAAAAAATTAGACCATATATATGTATAATAAAAGGATATGTAGGTACCTATAGGATACACTCAATCAATTTTCCTTAAGAACCCCACAAAATTATCAAACAACCCTTTACAGTATAAAAATTAAAATTATGGTAACTAATTGATTAGAGTTATCGCAACGCGACTGTATAAATAAGTAGATACGATAATTTTAATTTTTTATACTGTAAAGGGTTGTTTCAGTTTGATAACTTTGTAGGGATCTTAAGGAAAATTGATTGAGTATGACATATAAGTACATAGGTACATATCCTTTTATTTAAAAATGATTTCATATTCTCAAGAGAGCTTGAGACTTCTAGCCTCTTCGTTCTTCTTATTACGGTTACGTATAAAGCATAAGCTTTCTATTACTTTTAGCATTATGAAAGCTTCATTACCTGCTTTATGTTATTACTGCTAACATAAAGTATTAGATAAATACCTACTCTTACGTAGGTACTTGCAGTAGTAGTACCTAGTGGATCTCCTATAATAGCTCTAAAGTAATAGTGGTAACAATAATAACGAATTCAAGGTCTTCTACCGACACTTTCCCTAGAAGCCTACTTGTCCGAACAAATATATGGTACATATATATATATCAGTAGGTATACATACAAATATCTACTACCTATGTAAATGTATTAGTAGATATGTACTTCAATTCTGCGTTAAACAATTAAAACGCAGTTCATTGTTCTCTTTTGTCTTAAAAACTGAAGTCACTGTTTTTAAATTTAACCTAATCGTGGGACAAAATCTAACAAATGAATTGAAAAGATAAGTTGATACGTATTCATTTCGCCATTTGTCTGAAAAACTCAGTGGTTTTGTTAGAAAAGAAAAACACATTTTATTTGCAAAACGCCATACAGTATTTACTAGATGTTAGATGTATGTAAATGTGTATATCTGTAGGTACCTTACTGAAGTACGAGCACTACTTATGTAATTTGGGTTACCGTTATCTAAACGATTGGCTGGTTTTATTACTGATTACTTTAATAAATTATTAACTGGAATACGGAGCATTTATTTAATGTTATTTAAATATTTAAAAATTGCGTAGTTATCAATAAATGTCTTCCATACTACCAGTGCACGTATATTTTTTTGCATTATCTACCATTTAGATCGATCTTGAAAAAAATATTCAAAAAACTATTGGTGTAATAAATTGGAGAAAATGTTATGTAATTACTGTTGGTATTTTTCTTAGTAGCAAGAATATGTATCTACATAATTAATTTTAGTGACGTACTCGTGAGTAAAGGCAGTTCCCATGTAGGTACCTAATATTCCTTTAATACTACAGAAATGGTAAAAACTTAATAGAACTTTTAAACGATTTGAAAATTTTCAAATTAAAGAAAAAATTGTGATTGTAAATATGATTTCCTCTGCTTAGCGACATTTTCACGGACCGCTGATCCACCCCAACCTTAATAAGGGAAGGGTAATAAGTAGTCTGAAAAAGGGAGGGGGACATTCGAGACCAATAACAGGGTAGCAAGTTCCAATCAGAGGCGACATAATAAGAAAATAAAAAACGCTGTTAAATGTTGAATTTTCAGTCCCATTCCTGGAGGGTGTGGGCAATTTTTTCGGGGGGCGTTAAATTGTAAATAGACCCCACATAAAAACCCAAGCAGAAAATTACAATGGTCACTCAAAAAATAACCGTACCTTAAAGTTTTAATTTTTATTATAAATAATTATAGTACTTGTTGTTAAAATCCCGGGAGTATTGTAGACAGTCCTTTCAACAATCCCAAGTAGAAAATTGTAGCGGTCACCCCCTAAAAAAATATATATCTACTCCCTTTAAGCTTGAATTATTCATTATCATATTCAAAATGTTTAATTGGTATATGAGTACGAGTTGTTTTGTGGGGAAAATCCCCTCTTCCCTATTTTTAATTTAAGTTGAGATAGACCCTTTCAAAACAATTACTAACTTTCAAATTTAGTATTTATTTTTTTACCATGACAGTTCTTCATTGAAGTATTGTTCTTTGTAGTAGCGCAACCAGGGGGAGGGCTGACAGGCTGCAGCGCCCTCCTAAGATTCAGCTTCTGTATTCTGGAATCGTTATAAACGTAGACAATAATGTAATATAATAATAGTAGATAATTTTAACAATAAATCGAAAGTAAATGGCTTATAAATGTTATACTCATTTTAAAAAGATGAAAATAATTTATTTATGAATGAGAATATTGTCATTAAATTTATGGAAACGACAATGTAAACCTTTTTCTACAACAGTAGAACTCTACCAGTGTTAACCCTTATTACTGCATAGAGACCTCACTCAACACTAAAGAGATCGAAATCGTATCTCCGTAACTGTTTTAATGAAGACCGGCTGGTAGGGTTAACATTTCTCAATATTTGTAACTCCGATTGACACTGAGGAAGTAAATAATATTTTTTCATTGAAAAATAGAATGCTCAATATAAAAATTTAATTTTCAATAAAAATTTAGGTTTTCTTCCCTTTTCCCAAAAATAAGTAGAAAATATTGAAAATTTCATCTAGTCTCCGCCTTTACCGACCCTAATTTCTGGTTGCGCCGCTGGTTCCTTAAACTCGTAAGTTAACTTTTTTAAGGGGTGACCGCCGCAATTTTTTACTTTACCGTTTAGATTACATTCGCGGTTAGTATCCAATGTAACTTTGGTTTTCGGGGTTGTTAGCCGTCGTCTCGAGATTTTCTACTGAAGATTGTTTTATTCAAGAGTAGAATAGAATAGAAAAATCTGGAGACACGACCAAGAAGCCCGAAAACCAACGTTACAATTCACATTTGGTATTTAGCAGAATTTTTAAATTTTCCTAAATTTCTATAGGTAATCATTATAAAGGCAATTAAACATCCTTAACAAAATTTTACATTGTATTTGTTGCCTACTCATACAGAAATTTTTATTATGACTTATGAGGTAATAAATCAAAGCAACGATGGGGCACAAGAAGTTTTTATTGCATAAAAAACAAGCCGACGTTTCGCCCTGTGTTGGGACCTTTTCAAGACTAAAACAAAATACAGATAGTTCCCTATAAGCATTTCTTTTAGACAATGACAATTAACAAAAAATTTTATTCTGTGTATATAGTGACTTAAATGTGGTGTTTTTCATTATTTATTAGTGTTATTTTTTGACAATAAAGCTCTGCTTAATGCTTGAAACAAATTCGTGCCGATGTACCATCTTTTCATAGGTAAACGTATGTAACACCATTTGAATTTCAAAAACTTGGTAAGTTTATTTAAAAAACGATTATAATTGTCACTGTTTACAAAAAGTGCCGAAAATTATTTGTATTTTATTTTAGCCCTGAATAAATGCTACAAATAAGATCGAAACGTCGCGTCGGCTTGTTTTTTTATACAATAAAAGCTTCTTGTGCCCCAATCGTTACCTTGATTTATTCTGATAAATCTGTGGGGAAGAATTATATCTATGAGGGTTTATTTTGATCGCCTTGTATATTAAATTCGCGTTCCAAAAATATTCGATAAGAAACTTAAAAAGCGAACCGCGATTGGACCAGTACAGTGTGGGAGCAGTGTTTTTTTTTTGTTTGTTCTAAAATTGGTCCGTAGTAGTAAAGTAGTAGTAGTAGTATAGTAGTAATAATAATAATAATGGAGATAACCGTAACGAGTGTCGTGTGTGGATGTATGAATGTATGTATGTATGTATGTATATGTTTGTTGTATCATTACAGCACATGAGAGTAGTGTGTCAGTTTGGAATCGAAGTGCGACACCGTTTTAATGTTTTACTTGTTGACTGGCCGGCATCGGCATCGCTTTTACTACTCAATGAATACCAACACAACCGCACACTTATTTACGTATCTGTATCTGTGTAGAGTACGTACGTGTGTACAAGCGGTAATATATTTCCTGCTGCTTTTTCCTGCAACAAACCCGATTGCATCGCGTTGAGTAATGTTAATAATATAAGTCGGCTTGGCGCACTGGCTCCGGGCGAGCTGCGCCTGCGCCAGCTCACCTACCTTGGCACAGTTACGAGTTTATAGTTCGGCTCACCGTACAAACACTCTTGCTGGTTATATAAGAGAAGTTTTCTATTATTTTCACTTTTTACATGCAGTTTTGATATCCTTTCCTTTCTCTACTAAACCTATCTGTACCCACTTGCAGTCCATTTGCGCGGAAAGTAATTTTGGCTACCTCTCACGAATCCTAACCACAAAACCATACGGTCTCATTAAGAAAAATCTAACACAGAAATATTCAGGAATTGTGGAATTTTTTAGTCTTAGAAAACAACTGTTGCTTTTAATTGATAGACTAGGATACAGGCAGCTGTCACCTAGAACAATTTCTGGAAGTACTTTTGTACCCAAGAATTAATCCCGTCAGAAGGATTAAAATGTTTCAATGTCCTTATCATGTCGTTCAATTGAAAGGAAATAAAAATACTGCGTTTTGACAAATTAACAAACAGTCAGTTGTCCTGCTCATTGAACTTCTGCAAGTAGTTTTGTACAGACGAATTGATCCTGTCAGAAGGACTAAAATCCTTTAATGTCCTTATCATGTCGTTCAACTAGAAGAAAATAAAACTACTGTGTGTTGATAGATTAACAAACAAGCAGTTGTCCTGTTCGATGCACTTCTGGAAGTACTTTTGTACAAAGGAGTTGATCCTGTCAGAAGAACTAAAATCCTTTAACGTACGTGCGTCGTTCTACTGGAAGAAAACTAAAATACTGTTTTTTCATAGATTAACAAACAAGCAGTTGTTCTTTATAAGCGCTTCTGGAAGTACTTTTGTACACAAGAATTGATCCTGTCAGAAGGATTAAAATGTTTCAATGTCCTTATCATGTCGTTCAATTGAAAGGAAATAAAAATACTGCGTTTTGACAAATTAACAAACAGTCAGTTGTCCTGCTCATTGAACTTCTGGAAGTACTTTTGTACAGACGAATTGAACCTGTCAGAAGAACTAAAATCCTTTAAAGTAAGTGCCTCGTTCTACTAGGAGAACGACAATGTCCTACCAGTTGACCGAAGTTCGAAGTTTAATTCCATATTTTTTATTTTTCTCAAATAGTAGGTACCTATTCTTTAGGTCTTGAAAAATCTGTCAATGATCCTCAAATTGTTAACGTACCATATACACTTCTTTTACAAAGAGGATAATACCATAGTTTTCACTGCTTGGTAAAAATGTGGTTATTCAACGATACAGTTAGTTATAAAAATATTTTGAATTTAGAGTTGAATTTCATGAGCTTTGGCCTTATAATGCGCAAACACACTCGTTTCCAACTAAACCCTTGAACCTTGAACATACCATAAGCTTCACCTCTCGCTATTCCTGCACATAATATCCTGAAATAGCTCCACCTAAAAACTTGACAGAAGGCCTAAGTTCAATTGATACCTGAAGATGACCTAACAAAGGCAACGAAACGTTCCCCAAATACAATTTTATTCTAGTTTCGTATTATTTTTCTAGCGTTCATCTAATAACTAATAATTATTTTTAGAACAATATTTATTCATTACCAGATCGATTCTTTCATAAAAGCTCAAGTAAAATACAATACTTATCCTGACCCAATAAACGACAATATAATATTTGTGGTATATTAGTGTAAGAAATTTCTTGAACGTCTTGTAAATGAATGTACAACACGAAGCTGAAGAATAAAGATAAAAGTGTGCAATAAATAATCGAGAAGTGCTTGCTCAAAAAGGCAAAAAAACCGTAAGGATGAGTTAAATTATTATTTATGGGACGCATCTTCGTTTTCAAAATGTCAGTGTCTTTCTTATAGCTTTCAAGTTACGTTCCATACAAAGCAGGCATCCAAATAAGAAACTCGTTTAAAGTAGGCTACCAGTGGCGGAGGTGTAACAAAGTCGAAATCATCAAACGAAATTAAAAAAAAAATACGTAGTGTAATAAAGTAATATGTTAATAGGTATAGGAGAGTTTTAATGCTTTTTTTATTAACTCAACTACTTGTTTGATTTTTTTTATGTTAAAGTTTTGAACTATTAAAATTTATCACACTACGCTTATAAGAAACTACATATTTAGTCTACATACAAATTTTTTTACCTGAAATATACCAGATGTATACAAGACTGTTTGAAATAACTAAACTTTAATTGAAACATTCGTAGTTTCTTCCCTAAGGTTCAAAATTCTACGACAACTGCTTTATTTTCATTTTTCTACATATAAATTTAAACGTTAATAATTAATAAGTCATTTTCGAGTTTATAAAATGAAAAATTATGTAAATAAATTATTATAAAATAATTATGTTAAGGTATACTTATAGAGTACATAATTAGTTAATTTTTAATTGTAGTATGTAACACATAATACGTAGTACGTGTTTTTATAATTTTTTTGATTATTAATTATTAAGTAGGAGGAGAAGACTGAGTGAACCGAATGTCTGAAAATCGTAGCGCAGTTAAAGACTTTGTACTTACAAACATTTATCAATGAATATTGGCCGATCCTTCAATGGTTCATTGAATGCCAAACTCGCAGTTATCTCGTTGCTGATAAAACATAGGATAGAAGGCAGAGTAATTTTCTAAGACTATGAAGGTTATTTATTATACGTTAACTTGTTTCATATTAACTGTGCGTAAGGCATTTCTGAATTGAAAAATTTATAACAAAATTATTTATACTTTTTAGGTTTCACATAATTTATATTACGTTAAATAAAGAGATAAAAATGTCACATTGAAATTATTGAGTCTTAGATGTATCTAAGCACGTATATCAATTGTCAGTTTAATTAGTAATTTGGTAATGACTTATTGTTTTATAAACCTATATGTAAAGGTACCTACTTTAATCATCAATACAGTCAAACTTCGATAACTCGAATTACCATTTGACGAAAAAGAATATTAAGTATCGAGAGATTGATAGAAGCAGATAATATTCTTTTTAGTGCACCACCTTCCACGTTTTTATAAGATTTAATTTTTCGTCTGGACAACGTTTTTAAAGTACGTTTTGATTACAAATAATCGTAGAAATTGTAACAACCCCATTGCTTGCATACTACCACAATTAAAACGAGAGGCTAAATTTGTACATTATTAAGGAATTCCCCCAAAATAAATCGAGTTATCGAAGTTGGCACCAAATATTATATTCGAGTAATAGAAGTTGGAGAATTCGAGTTATGAAGTAAAAGTTGCAGATATTTTTCATAGTCGATGCTATTGCCAGCCAATTTGGTTCGACTTATTGACGTTCGAGTTGTCGGGGTTTTAGAGTATCTAATCTGCTTCTGTGTTTGGGTTGATATTTCTTTATTGATTCTAGTAAAGTTATTTGATATTAAACCAACCCTTATTAAAAATCCTGCCCCCAAGTTAAGGGTTCGGTATTGTATTGAATTGACTTTTACTACTAGTCTTGGCACAATCAAGAATTCACTAATACTCGAAGCATTACTAGAAATAAGTTTTTTAGATTTCAGCATCTTACTAAGTTAGAAAATGGTGATTGTTTTTTCATTTCAGTCTGGATGTGTATCAGGAATTTTATTTTGCAAATACAAAAAATACAAACCAACCAACCAAACCTTTCTTTTGTTCCTTGTAATACAATGTATAAATATGATAACAGCCTTTATTATTTATATAATACTAGCAGCAATACCCGACATTGCCCGGGTATAAATATATTACACGTTTGATGGAACATTCTAGAATATTCGCGAATTTAGAACTATCCAGAACATCCCATAATGATTCAAAACATTCTCTAACTTTTTTTAACATTCTGAAACATTCTTGAATGATCTTCAAGATTCTGGAACATTCTTGAACATTGCCAAACCATTCTGAAATGTTATAATAAAACATTCTTTTACTTCTTAGAACATATTTGAACTCCCTGTAACATTCTAAAAAAATCTGCTTCATTCTCATCCCCACTCCGTGCTGTTTGCTGGGTGAGTAGTGACATCAGTAGACGCCTGGCGGGGATGACTAATCAATTGATAATAATTGATCAGTTATCGAGAGTTGAAGATTATTACAGTACTAATATCGCTATTAAAAAATGGGGGTTGGTGGTAGAAGGGTGAAAATTTAGGGTTATATGTATTTTTTTATGCTAGGGGTGGACAACCCTTATAACTTAGGGGTATGAAAAATGGATAGTTCCCGCTTCTCAGACCTATTGAATATGCATATAAAATTTCATAAAAATAGTCAAGCCGTTTCGGAGGAGTATGGTAACTAACATTGTGACAAGAGAATTTTATATATTAGATGTACCATGGTAGTTATCTACTGGTTGATAACAAACTTAAAAAATAAATCACATATATCCCTTTCCACTTTTGTCGGATGGACCTATGATCAGAGTATATTGTTTATGTTTACGTCAATAATGAACTTGAGTTTTTATTCGCCTCGTTTCATCTTTCGCAAAAATCAAAAAATACCAAAAGAGATTACGTGATTCAGAACCGCACGCCTTTCATCTAAAGATGAATATTAGCAGAGTCATATGTCCATATCTTTATCATAATAACGACATTAAAGTGTGGTTCGCAAGTTCCGGAAAAGTATTACGTTTAAATCAATGTATTTTTTAAATACGTACATAAAATCAAATCTACACGTGCTGGTCAATGGACATTACTTCCAATTTCACTGGAAATGATAACACTAATCTTCAAATGATTTGACACGACCTTTTTCTTTTCTACAATCAGTCATTTAATGGTCTAATAATAAAATCGTAAAAAAAGTCAATAATCAAATTTATTATTTGTGTTACATAAAACAAACAAACACCAAAAAGCCACAAAACTTTTAGAAACCTAAAACGCGTTTCGACACCCAAGGTGTTGTCCTCAGTTAGAGACTGATTTTATTCAGTTAATATTCCATTTATTTGTGTTATTTAACAGTGTTTCAATATCTAATAAGTATGTAATATAAAGTTGAAAATTATTTTACAAGATGTTCTTAAAATTAAGAATTACTTCCAATTATTTTCTTTATCAATTTTAATGATGGAAATAATTTAAGGAAATGTTGTCAATTTTATTTTGAAGCTTAAAATTTCCCTTTAGTATGCGGAACAAAAAATTTAGCCAAAAAGAGGGGTTCTAAACCTCACCTAAATAAATTACTTTACAACCCCTCTTTATGGCACAATATCTAATAAAAAAGGCACTTTTGTACTTCACAATTTATTAACAAAAAACTTGACGAACCCGTTTCGTCACCCTGTACACCTGAACTTATTCCACACATTTTTATTGTCATTGTTTTATATTTTCGTGGAAGAGCGGAAATCTTCATAGACACCCAGTATTCCTTACAAAATAAGTGGTCCTTAAATACCAGACGTTTTAGGTGGGGGTTAAAATAAATTTAACAATTTCTAATATAAGATCAACTTATAGGAATTATTTTACACATTAAAAAAACCTCTTTATGGCTTGATTATTTCTTCCATACCACTACTTACCAAATTTGAGGGCACACTTCTGGCTAATTACTTATTTTTGCAAATTTTAAAATATTTATTATGCAACCTTGCAATTGCTAGGTGCACCAAACGTTTTTATTTAGTTGCATCGAACTGTTTAAAGCAATGTCTGCAGATATTATTTACATTATGTATTACAGTTCTATGCAACCACACGTTCGGTTATAACGAGTTATTAAATAATTTGACCAGCAGAAGTTGACAACATTTCATTAGGAACCAATTTTACGTTAAAGTAATAGGATTAATATTTATTGTGATTACATGATTAAGTCATGCAGTTTTTGAATGTTTATAATAACAGATGCCTTGCATTTTACCTTTTGAATATAAGTATCTCAAGATGATTTTTCAGTTTATTTTTCATCAACCGTGATTTTTTTCTGAGTGTTCAGAATATCTGAATTCTAAACGTACCTAATACATAATATTATGTACATAGTCCTCTCAGCCTTGTCAAACAGCCTACGCCATTACAAAATAAGATTTGACGAATGATTTTGCATGTATAGTATAGTATAACCATGCTATGTACCTGTCTCAGTTATGTTTTCTTCCTTGTAATAAATAAATTTTATACTTAACTATTCCAAATAATACACAAAAACATTTATTTTTTAGATAAATAGTACTAAACGTGACGACGAACCAAACCTTTTCATTGCTGAAAAGTGTTTTTATAAATAACAAAGATTTTCAAATTATCGAATCAACGAATGAACGAAGTGAAGTTCTTATCTACAAACCTGCAAACGTTTCCTAAAAATAACTAGGCCGAGATCTAATTAATAAATAATTTGAATCGAGCCTAAAGTAAAAGGAATTATCCATCAATTTCGGTTGTTATCTTCATGAACAATTTGAAAAGTACATATGTACCTATAGATACACATAAGCAAACGTTAGATAAATTTCAAAGAATATTGTAAATCAGCAAGTACTCACAAAGTAAGGTGAAGTACAGTATTATTATTAGTAACACATTATTCAGATAAACAGGATGTAACGAATGATAACATTCAAACATTGCAAGTGAATAAGACGTGATCTATAGTGGAGGCAACGATATTTGGAGCTGACTTTAAACCTGCCTGATAAAATATTGTTGCTAAAATCGTAAATTTTATACGAGGCTTGATATTATTTTTTAAAGTATGGTCAACATTATATGAGAGTGACTTTAAAATGACCTGAGGTTGTTTACCAATTATTACAGATATCATGATCACCACTGAAGATAATTTCAATTTATAAAAGCAGTTCATTAGAGAGATAAAAAAAGAATTAACCGTACGAGTGTTCACGTCGTGATCAGCACTAACGTAAGAGCAACGATATTTGAAACTGACAACTGATAAAAGATCATCAAATGAAATCATTGGACACATTTTAGGTTTAAAAAATATTGTAAATATAAGATCGGCACATGGCGATATAGAATTGATTTTGAAGTGACTTGATAAAGCTTTTTTTACCAGAAAACTGTAAGGATAAAATGGCAAGTTTTTAAAATTATAAAATAAATTGTCATACCGTAACTAGTTTATTGCAGTTACATCCGTTATTATTTATAAAACGATTTGACATGATTCGAAGTGTTTTTAAGAACATCATGACGATGCATTAATTTTTTCACGTTTACATAAAAACAAAAACAAACGAAAGCGTTAATATATACCACTTATCATCTAGTTTTGCTTAAATGTATTTAAAATTAAAAATACAAGTGTACATTTTCGTGTGTAACACGAACGACGACCACACATCAAATTTAAACGGTATACTTACATAGTGTACAAAAATGTAAACGAGTTATGCTTTGAATGCGTAATGTTCTATTAACATGTGCCACTCAATGGGACTGAACGACAGACCGCGGTGGTTGCTTTTTTGAATTTATAATTGCCGATGTCTCATTCTAACAATCGGATTTTTGTTTGATATCGGAAGTCATACGAACAAAATGTAGGTCAGCCGAAAGTGAGAACAGTTAACAGCTCATAAAATATTTGACTTGATGGACTGTATATTGTATGTAGGAAGGAAATCAGACACATGACAAAAATAAACCTTGGTTTGATGCAACTTATTTATAAAAAAACTACTTTCTAAACTTTTGATTTATTCTAATTAGATTAAGGAACATATTTACAGTTTAACTCTTTTATGAATCAGGTACAAAAAATGGTCAGTAGGTACTCAAGAAGTGATTAAATTCTCATGAAGGGGTAGAATCACTCAATGCATTTTAAGTTTCTTTTTCGTACTGTAACGAATTTTCTAGTTAAACTATTTATTTAAACAATTATTTATTTAAACACTATTTATAACACTTAAACACTAACTTAGAACTACCATTTATATCACAACAATTCACTTTTTTATGTAACAATTTATTTATATCACTTTGTCTATTATCGGTTTTAATTCGCGCACTGATGCTTTTTTCAACTACTGTTTCTCGGTCCAAAGATGATCACTACATATATACACCTTTCGAACTTTCTAGACAGGAACTCGAAGAAATCCTGAGTATTCCCGAATGATGAGTAATAATTAGAAAGTCCTCGATTATTCCAGAATTGAACTTGTTACTTGTCGCCGGAGAATGATTTACATCTTGTAAGTTGATAACACTAAAAGTACCGTGTGCGGTGTCTACGCCGTAAGCATGTTAGCGATAACAAGTACATGCCACAAATTGTTATCGCACACACGTACTGTGTCACTGGTCGCTACAGTACCTACATCATTTTCCATTTTTTTATAAGATTTAATTTTTGGTGACAAATAAACGTGGAAACACTGAACTAACCCAAAAATTCGACTTATCGAAATTGGCGCCAAATATGTTCGAGTTATCTGGGGGCACGGGAGTGCCCCCGCCAAGACGAGCCAAGCAGGGCGCAAGGGCACTACCTACCTTTTCTCGAAACGTTTCGTCGTTTTTTTTTAACTCTCACAACTTTGATTTGGATGATGCTAAATAGTTAAAAATTTCAATATATAATGACACCAGTACAACCATTAAACATACAAAGTTTGAATGTCGTAGCTATTATACTTTAGATACTTATTATTAATGTCTAAAACCTCCCGATTTCGTCACTGATTCACTCACTGATCATCAAAATTCTTAAGATAAAGTCCCAGAACGCTTAAATTTGGTATGTAAGTTAATAGTACTACAAAGACAACAAAAAAATTAAAAAACCAAACCTAACCTAACCTATCCCCTCGGAATAGGAGGTGGAAGTTTGTATGAGACTTGCACTACATTTGCACTAACTACATAATCATGCAGTAATAACTATTGAAAAGCTAGATATATGAAAAAAATAATAAAATACTTGTAACAAATAAAAAAATATGAACGTCACATTTTTTTTTGAAAATCATGCCCTAACTCTTAAAAATAGGGTAAAAGTTTATACACGGTATAATAGTGCACCTTGTAAATATTGATTTTAACAGTATTGTAGCGACCAGTGACACAGTACGTGTGTGCGATAACAATTTGTGGCATGTACTTGTTATCGCTAACATGCTTACGGCGTAGACACCGCACACGGTACTTTTAGTGTTATCAACTTACAAGATGTAAATCATTCTCCGGCGACAAGTAACAAGTTTAATTCTGGAATAATCGAGGACTTTCTAATTATTACTCATCATTCGGGAATACTCAGGATTTCTCCGAGTTTCTGTCTAGAAAGTTCGAAAGGTGTATATATAGTGATCATCTTTGGACCGAGAAACAGTAGTTGAAGAAAGCATCAGTGCGCGAATTAAAACCGATAATAGACAAAGTGATATAAATAAATTGTTATATAAATAAGTGAATTGTTGTGATATAAATGGTAGTTCTAAGTTAATGTTTAAGTGTTATAAATAGTGTTAAATAAATAATTGTTTAAATAAATACTTTGACTAGAAAATTCGTTACAGTATCAAAGCACAACAGACAGCTATAGTCGAATATAATCGCCTAAGAAAGAAGTTTCGCCCTGATGACCTATCACTTATTTTATATAGTAAACAATAAAATAAAAAAGGCAAAAACAAAGAGTGGGCTATAAAAAAAGCTGTGGTTGACGTGCAAGAAATACACCCCAAAAAAAGAAAGAAAAAATAGGCTGATCCCCCAACCATCGGAACAGGCCGGCCCCTACTTGTTGGCTCATCTAAATTTCAGACGAAAGTAAAGACTCGGAGTCAAAATAGGTTATTTTTAAACTCAAAAAAGTCCGTTAACCAACTTACAAAATAAATGAAATCCCACCAAAAACATTTTCATGTAAAAATGTTGCCAAGACGAGTGTACATAGCTTACCCTGTGACAAAGTTATCAGATCTCGTATAAAGCCAAGCTCTAAAGACTACACGCTCTACACCTACAAGCTCTACACTACACCTTAATCAAAATCTATGAAAAAGTGGTCAGATCCCATGTAGAGCCAAGATTCTTGATCTATGCGCCCTTACTTTACCAAGCCTAACTTCACATACTCTACATTTTAGTCAAAACGTGTGGCTTGGCCTTTTTATTTCACACACGATGAACGAATGCCTATGAAATCTTCGTAACGGTAGCAAAACGGGCAAGCCACACGTTTTGACTATAATGAAGAGTATGTGAAGTTAGGCTTGCTAAAATAAGGGCCCATAGATCGAGGATCTTGACTCTATGTGAGATCTGACCACTTTTTCAAAGATTTTGATTAAGGTGTAGTGTAGAGCTTGTAGGTTTAGAGCGTGTAGTCTTTAGAGCTTGGCTTTATACGAGATCTGATAACTTTTTCACAGGGTAAGCTATGTACGTACACTCGTCTTAGCAACATTTTTACATTAAAATGTTTTTGGTGATAACAATTTGTGGCATGTACTTGTTATCGCTAACATGCTTACGGCGTAGACACCGCACACGGTACTTTTAGTGTTATCAACTTACAAGATGTAAATCATTCTCCGGCGACAAGTAACAAGTTTAATTCTGGAATAATCGAGGACTTTCTAATTATTACTCATCATTCGGGAATACTCAGGATTTCTTCGAGTTCCTGTCTAGAAAGTTCGAAAGGTGTATATATGTAGTGATCATCTTTGGACCGAGAAACAGTAGTTGAAAAAAGCATCAGTGCGCGAATTAAAACCGATAATAGACAAAGTGATATAAATAAATTGTTATATAAATAAGTGAATTGTTGTGATATAAATGGTAGTTCTAAGTTAATGTTTAAGTGTTATAAATAGTGTTAAATAAATAATTGTTTAAATAAATACTTTGACTAGAAAATTCGTTACAGTATCAAAGCACAACAGACAGCTATAGTCGAATATAATCGCCTAAGAAAGAAGTTTCGCCCTGATGACCTATCACTTATTTTATATAGTAAACAATAAAATAAAAAAGGCAAAAACAAAGAGTGGGCTATAAAAAAAGCTGTGGTTGACGTGCAAGAAATACACCCCAAAAAAAGAAAGAAAAAATAGGCTGATCCCCCAACCATCGGAACAGGCCGGCCCCTACTTGTTGGCTCATCTAAATTTCAGACGAAAGTAAAGACTCGGAGTCAAAATAGGTTATTTTTAAACTCAAAAAAGTCCGTTAACCAACTTACAAAATAAATGAAATCCCACCAAAAACATTTTCATGTAAAAATGTTGCCAAGACGAGTGTACATAGCTTACCCTGTGACAAAGTTATCAGATCTCGTATAAAGCCAAGCTCTAAAGACTACACGCTCTACACCTACAAGCTCTACACTACACCTTAATCAAAATCTATGAAAAAGTGGTCAGATCCCATGTAGAGCCAAGATTCTTGATCTATGCGCCCTTACTTTACCAAGCCTAACTTCACATACTCTACATTTTAGTCAAAACGTGTGGCTTGGCCTTTTTATTTCACACACGATGAACGAATGCCTATGAAATCTTCGTAACGGTAGCAAAACGGGCAAGCCACACGTTTTGACTATAATGAAGAGTATGTGAAGTTAGGCTTGCTAAAATAAGGGCCCATAGATCGAGGATCTTGACTCTATGTGAGATCTGACCACTTTTTCAAAGATTTTGATTAAGGTGTAGTGTAGAGCTTGTAGGTTTAGAGCGTGTAGTCTTTAGAGCTTGGCTTTATACGAGATCTGATAACTTTTTCACAGGGTAAGCTATGTACGTACACTCGTCTTAGCAACATTTTTACATTAAAATGTTTTTGGTGATAACAATTTGTGGCATGTACTTGTTATCGCTAACATGCTTACGGCGTAGACACCGCACACGGTACTTTTAGTGTTATCAACTTACAAGATGTAAATCATTCTCCGGCGACAAGTAACAAGTTTAATTCTGGAATAATCGAGGACTTTCTAATTATTACTCATCATTCGGGAATACTCAGGATTTCTTCGAGTTCCTGTCTAGAAAGTTCGAAAGGTGTATATATGTAGTGATCATCTTTGGACCGAGAAACAGTAGTTGAAAAAAGCATCAGTGCGCGAATTAAAACCGATAATAGACAAAGTGATATAAATAAATTGTTATATAAATAAGTGAATTGTTGTGATATAAATGGTAGTTCTAAGTTAATGTTTAAGTGTTATAAATAGTGTTAAATAAATAATTGTTTAAATAAATACTTTGACTAGAAAATTCGTTACAGTATCAAAGCACAACAGACAGCTATAGTCGAATATAATCGCCTAAGAAAGAAGTTTCGCCCTGATGACCTATCACTTATTTTATATAGTAAACAATAAAATAAAAAAGGCAAAAACAAAGAGTGGGCTATAAAAAAAGCTGTGGTTGACGTGCAAGAAATACACCCCAAAAAAAGAAAGAAAAAATAGGCTGATCCCCCAACCATCGGAACAGGCCGGCCCCTACTTGTTGGCTCATCTAAATTTCAGACGAAAGTAAAGACTCGGAGTCAAAATAGGTTATTTTTAAACTCAAAAAAGTCCGTTAACCAACTTACAAAATAAATGAAATCCCACCAAAAACATTTTCATGTAAAAATGTTGCCAAGACGAGTGTACATAGCTTACCCTGTGACAAAGTTATCAGATCTCGTATAAAGCCAAGCTCTAAAGACTACACGCTCTACACCTACAAGCTCTACACTACACCTTAATCAAAATCTATGAAAAAGTGGTCAGATCCCATGTAGAGCCAAGATTCTTGATCTATGCGCCCTTACTTTACCAAGCCTAACTTCACATACTCTACATTTTAGTCAAAACGTGTGGCTTGGCCTTTTTATTTCACACACGATGAACGAATGCCTATGAAATCTTCGTAACGGTAGCAAAACGGGCAAGCCACACGTTTTGACTATAATGAAGAGTATGTGAAGTTAGGCTTGCTAAAATAAGGGCCCATAGATCGAGGATCTTGACTCTATGTGAGATCTGACCACTTTTTCAAAGATTTTGATTAAGGTGTAGTGTAGAGCTTGTAGGTTTAGAGCGTGTAGTCTTTAGAGCTTGGCTTTATACGAGATCTGATAACTTTTTCACAGGGTAAGCTATGTACGTACACTCGTCTTAGCAACATTTTTACATTAAAATGTTTTTGGTGAGATCAAAATATTCGGATAATAGAAGTCCAGAGTTTGAATTACGTAATTCTCGCTTTATTAAAGAAAAAAATTTATTACTTTTGGTTCATTCAAATTTGTAGAATAAAAATTAGCCAAACTGTTATTTTTTTAATTTTTAGTTAGTTATCGATTATTAGTTAATATTTATCGCGTATTATTAAGGATACTGATAGAAATCGAAAGTTGTTTGTACTGCGCATACACACACACACACACACACACACTAATACATCCATAGGTATACATACGCAGTGGAGAACAATAGAAAGATAATATCTATGCAAATATAATGTTTTATGCGTACATAAAGAGCGAGTATCGCCCGATAGAGCAAATAGAAACGAAATTTAATTTGCATAAAATGTAGGTTAAGGAACTACAAATTGCCGCCTCCAATTCTCATTTGAAATAAAAAAAATCAATTCCTCTTAACGTGGGCTTATTTATCTGTAGACATATAATATTCAGATGCAAAATACATCGAGTAATTCAACATGTATGTATCTAATTATGATGTAACTAACTCTGTACGTTTATAAATAGATATTTTTTCACTTTTACTTTTTTTACTTTTAAGGTGAAAGGTTCTATTTGAGGAGTTATGGGTACAATAGACTTTTGACTATTATTATGTATGGCTAGACAATTAAAACAATAATACCTCGCGTCGGTCGTGGGCTGCACTGGCATTTAATAATGTTTACAGAATAAGTGGATTTTTGTCGAAATCAAAACACCTACTAGCAAACAATGCTGATGACAGAGCTGGACAGATCTCAAGTCCCCTAGTCCTTCAAGAGACTAGAAGCACTGGCTTTAAAATTCTTTTTCGAAAAAGTAGTTGTAGCTTGGTAATTGAATTGCTTACTTTATAAAAATGCTTTGTAATGTGTAGATTATTAAAAAAAGGGCTTCAAACACTTTCAAAGTGCTTAAGGGCATTCCAAAGTACTCAAAGGCCCTTTTAAGTTCTTGGAGTTCTTTCAACGAACTTGCAGTCCTTTTAAGTTACTTGAAGCTCCTTAGTGGTCGAAGTTCTTTTAAAGTTCTTCAAGAACATTCAATGAGCTTGAAAACCTTTTAAGTTGCTTGAAGCTACATAGCGCTCGATGTCCTTTTAAAGTTTTTGGAGTCCTTTCAACGAACTTGAAGCCTCTTTAAGTTGCTTGAAGCCACTTAGTGCTGAAAGTACTTTTAAAGTTCTTGGAGTCCTTTCAACGAGCTTCAAACCCTTCTAAATTGTTTGAAGTCCTTTTAAAGCTTTGAGAATTTTTGAATGAGTTTGAAACCCTTCTAAGTTGCTTGAAGTCACTTAGTGGTCGAAGTCCTTTTAAATTTCTTGGTTTCCTTTCAACGAGCTTAAAGCTACTTAGTGATCGAAGTCCTTTTAAAGTTCTTGGAGTCCTTTCAACGAGCTTCAAACCCTTCTAAGTTGTTTGAAGCCCTTTTAAAGCTTTTAGAATTTTTCAACGAGTTCGAAACCTTTTTAAGTTGCATGAAGCCACTTAGTGCTCGAAGTCCTTTTAAATTTCTTGGAGTCCTTTCAACGAGCTTATAGCCACTTAGTGCTTGAAGTCCTTTTAAAGTTTTTGGGGCCTTTCAATAAGCTTGAAGCCCTTTCAGGTTGCTTGAAGCCACTTAGTGCTTGAAGTCCTTTTAGAATTTTTGAAGTCCTTTACACGAGCTTGGAGCCCTTTTAAGTTGCTTGAAGCTACTTAGTGCTGAAAGTCCTTTTAAAGTTCTTGGAGTCCTTTCAACGAGCTTCAAACCCTTCTAAATTGTTTGAAGTCCTTTTAAAGCTTTGAGAATTTTTCAATGAGTTTGAAACCTTTCTAAGTTGCTTGAAGTCACTTAGTGGTCGAAGTCCTTTTAAATTTCTTGGTTTCCTTTCAACGAGCTTAAAGCTACTTAGTGATCGAAGTCCTTTTAAAGTTCTTGGAGTCCTTTCAACGAGCTTCAAACCCTTCTAAGTTGTTTGAAGCCCTTTTAAAGCTTTTAGAATTTTTCAACGAGTTCGAAACCTTTTTAAGTTGCATGAAGCCACTTAGTGCTCGAAGTCCTTTTAAATTTCTTGGAGTCCTTTCAACGAGCTTAAAGCCACTTAGTGCTTGAAGTCCTTTTAAAGTTTTTGGGGCCTTTCAATAAGCTTGAAGCCCTTTCAGGTTGCTTGAAGCCACTTAGTGCTTGAAGTCCTTTTAAAGTTTTTGGGGTCCTTTCCACGAGCTTGAAGCCCTTTCAAGTTGCTTGAAGCCACTTAGTGCTTGAAGTCCTTTTAGAATTTTTGAAGTCCTTTACACGAGCTTGGAGCCCTTTTAAGTTGCTTGAAGCTACTTAATGCTGAAAGTCCTTTTAAAGTTCTTGGAGTCCTTTCAACGAGCTTCAAACCCTTCTAGTTGTTTGAAGTCCTTTTAAAGCTTTTAGAATTTTTCAACGAGTTTGAAACCCTTCTAAGTTGCTTGAAGCCACTTAGTGTTCGAACTCCTTTAAAAGTTATTGGAGGCCTTTAAACGAGCTTGAAGCCTTCTTGGTTTCATATAACCCCCTTATAGTGTTTTCGAAGGCTTTTCACAAGTGCTTCAAGTAATTGGTAATTCGAAGTCCTTAGATATTAAAATGTATTTGGGAATAAGCACTTTAAACAAGGACTTTGGGCTTTGGTTTATTCTATTAGGCTCTCTTTGCTTATTGAAATTCTCCTTGACGAAGGATCAAAACAAAGTAGTTTCTAAACGTTTACGTAGAAGATAATTTGGGATCTTTATTATCTACTGTTTACAGATCTTCACGTTGTTCAATCTATCTATTAGTCAAAATAAATATGGACAAGGACAGTTTTTTTTTATTTCGAAATCATTTCATTGAAAAATTAGAAGAAATCATTGTCAAAATACAAAATCTTGATTCTGATCATCTTCAGTTGCTGTTTGTTAAACCTACATAATCCATGTGTGTAAGCACATATCTATATAGAGGCACGTATGTGCATATACGGTCAGAGGGTGTACCAGAAGTGCAAACTAAGACACAATGGACTTTATGTTATGTGGGTGTATTTTTGTGCCGTTTGACGATGCTGAGTCAAAGCTTGCAGCAATAAAAGGTGCTAAAGCAATATTTTGCAATCGTTATTACGTATAACCAGGCTGACCCCGTTGCTCGCGGAAGGAATATTGACTGATGGGTGAATGATGGCGACTACATTTTGGTAAGATTTAATGTCTTTGAAATATTACCTATCCTTTTTTACATACATATCATCCGTCTTCAGGGTGCAGATGTCCTTTTAAGGAAAATCGGGCTGCACTTAATTACCTGGTGATTATCCTGATTAAAAAGAAAAATATTCTGAAGAAGATAAAATTTCTAAGAATAGCATTGAAACGGAAAAATATTTAATAAAGCGTTTCGTACCTATAAAGGATTGTTCAGTTTGGCAAGGAGCAGTGCAGTTAATTGTCGAAAGATCCGATGCTAATCACGAATTGTTTCCTTAATCGGAGGAAGTTATCAAATTCACTAAGGGTAAGGTTTCTGTCCAGATCCTGATAGGATAGGGTGAATTATTTTTACTGTCTTTTAGGGCGACATGAATCGTTGATAAATATCGTGACAATTTTTGGCTAATTTTTAGGTTTTTATATTTTATTATTGTATTTTTATAATAGGTATTACCATTAAAATGTTAAAAGGCTACATTTTTTATTGAATAAATACATATTTAAGCATTCACATTTACTTTATTTTCTAAAATTAATCACAATTTTATTTAAAAAAAATAAATCAATTAAAATCATGACAGCACAGGTCCTTGCTGTCTGTTATTACCCCAAGGCTTGTTTTTCTTTTTATTTTCCTCTCACCACCTCCTTTTTTCCGATTGACTATCCTCCTCATCCCCACAGGCATAAAACAGCCCCTTTTCGTTGACGCTACCTTACTACCTTCCCTTATGCATTACTCATTCACTTGCCCTTTACAGAGCACTATCCATACAGGTCCGGAATAATTACAACGATGAGAATGAGAGCATTTTCATCACAGTTTTTCAAATGCTCCTCTAATTTGATTTTTCTTTCAAAAGTCTAATCTATTAGCAATTTTAGTTATGTATTTATAATTGGTTACTTTTGTTGAAATGCTAAAAAGTTAGTTGCAACTTAGTACGTTGACTTCAAACAAACTTTATTTTGCCATTTTGACGGAAAACACGGTGACGCATGGAATTCTTTGGTATATCCGCATTTAAAGCGGAATGCCCGGCAGCAGTGGAGCAGTATGAAACTTTTTTTGAGTTAAATTAACTTTTTCTCAATTCCAGGATTGATATCCGCATAATTACGACGTAAACTACTGATAAATTAATTTTTTACTAAAAGCTCTAATCAAACACAAGTTATTAGTGAAGCAAGGATATTAAGAAAACAAAAGTAAGAAGTCCCCTTTAATCTCTCCCTCTGATGGTAGGTATTCGTATTTTTTGTTGTGAACTATCTAATAATTTGTTGACTCGTAGTAATAAATAATCCTATCTGTAGATAGTAAAAAAAAATATTTTAGGCTGAATAATTGTAATGAACGATAATTATCGTGTTATCTTAAACACATATAATACACGGTTATTTATAAAAAAATAAATGTATAAATATGATTAAGAATAACAAGCATACGCACGGCTTCTAAACATCTTTACAAGGATAATGACGCACTGTTTACGCCGCTGGATGTTGCGTTTAATTGCAAATTATCCAAATCTTATCAAATGTTAGCCGGTTCATTGTCTTCTATCGGATCTTCCGACTTGAGAAAATATTTTCTATTGATCGTATACATATTTCAATATTCACTTACGTCAGCTTCATTGCTTACTTACCGAAAAAAAAGAGCAAACACTATTAGAGATAATAATAGTACCTAAGTAAATATATAATCGGGAAATTAAAATAAAACAAGAAAATTGGTAGATAAGTTCTTTGGGAATAATTCTGTTATCTGTTATGTAAAGTTGTGGCACAATTAGGAGCACACGTTCATTTTATATACAGTGTAAGCTCTATAGGTAGGTACCTATGGCGTGAAATTCATTAAAACATATTAGAAAATGTTAGAATTTTATTAAACATCTTTAATTGCATAAAAATTGACCACCAATCAAACTCGATAATTAAAAGTCGAGACAAACAGGTACATTTTTGTTTCGATGCAGCTATAGCTGTGTATCTAGGTGGTATGTATTTACCTACGTGGGTTCCTTTTTGTTCTTATTATTCTTTTAAAAGTTGAACGACCTGTGACCCGTCTCTGGACCGGGTTCTATCGGCATCATGCGCGTGACCTACAATTTCGGACGGTGCACCAAATGCAGAAGAGTGCATGCGGATGGCCGGACGCACTCTCGGCACCTTCAAATATTGACCGAGAAGATTTTCACCCACGTCCGTAGGTAGTTTCACCGTAATGACGACCAACGGTACATTTCGAATGTATTTTAGGAGATCTATCACACGCGACCGAATAAATAATAAGTGTCTTCGAACAACAAAGGGGATCAGCTGCTACAACAGGTTTCTATTGAACTAATTTGCATTCCAGGAATTTCCTTGGAGCATTTCAACCAATAAAAAATTAAGTGGACTTCATCGTGCTTCTGGTAGGACAACAGGAACTTGCAGTCTTTTTCGAATTCTTAGTTATTATGTTAAATAAATCGATAATTCGAACGTCGATAAGTTGAATTCTTGATACATCGAACCAAATTGGTTGGCAATAGTATCCTTTTACTCGAATATTTTTATAACTCGAAGGCAATAAAGGCTGTTATCATATTTACTTATACATTGTATTACAAGGGAAAAAAGAAAGGTTTGGTTGGTTGGTTTTTATTTTTTGTATTTGCAAAATAAAATTCCTGATACACATTTTTTTACTTAGTAAGATGCTGAAACCTAAAAAACTTGTTTCTAGTAATGTTTCCAGTAGTAGGTACTGAATTCTTGATTGTGCCAAGACTGGTAGTAAAAGTTAATTCAATACAATACTGAACCCTTAACTTGGGGGCAGGGTTTTTAATAAGGGTTGGTTTAATATCAAATTACTCTACTAGAATTAATGAAGAAATATCAACCCAAACACAGAAGTAGATTAGATAATCTAAAACCCCGACAACTCGAACGCCAATAAGTCGAATTTTTGAAAAGTCGAACCAAATTGGCTGGCAATAGCATCGACTATTAAAAATATCTGTAATTTTTACTTGATAACTCGAGTTCTGTAACTTGTATTACTCGAATGTCTTAATAACTCGAAGATAATATTTGGTGCCAACTTCGATAAGTCGGTTTCTTTTTTGGTGGAATTCCTTAATAATGTACAATTTCGTTTTTCGTTTTAATTGTGGTAGTATGCAAGCAGTGAGGCAGTTAAAATTTTTACGATTGTTTGTCATCAAAACGTACTTTAAAAACCAAAAATTAAATCTTATAAAAAAAGTGGAACGTGGTGCACTGATAAGACAAGATATTACTTGTATCTATTCATCTGTCTATCTATCTGTAACATGAAATAAATACATGCTCTTTTATAAAAAATAAGCACATTCAATAAGTCGAAGTTTCGATACCTCGAAGTCTTTTGTGTCACATGGTGAAAGGAAACAAATGTTCTGCATTGAATGCAGCACATTTACCTGCCTAAGTTCGTTGCTATATGTCAGCAAATATGGGAGCTGACTGAGTATTAAAAATGTCGAAGTAAATTTATTCTGGAATATTTTAATTTCCAAAAGCTTCCTTGTTACACACTAAAAACGCAGAAATGGCAGTCGCTTTGATGGAAGTAAAATCCATCGTTATAGTAAAGTAGTTAGTCGTAGTATTCAATGGTCTAGAAGTCAGTGTATACAAGGCCAGTAATGTCGATTTAAAGCAGCCTTGGGTAGGTAACTAATATCTGCACGATTCTTAATACTTTCTAGAAATCAGAGTTTTTGTTATTTTTGAAACTCGTTGATTATACTTGGAAGGAAGTGTCTTGATTTACTTTTAAACAGAAACAAATTATAAACCAATGCAGAGGGGTAAAAACCACGTTATATCTAACTATCTTTCCAGTAATTTTTCTGGAAGGGATTAATTCATTAACTCCTGGTGTTATTATTTGCCCATATTTAACCAAGGGGCCATTCATTTATTACGTAAGACGATTTTTACTAGTTTTTGACCCCCTCCCTCCTCCAAATAAGACAAAGTAAGAATATGCCGAACCCCCCCTGTTTAATATTTATTACGTAAAAATCTAAAGAGAAAAAGTAATATACACTTGGTTGGATTTGATGTTTATTTTTAAAAGTAAACATTTTCAGGAATTAATTGACGAAGCTGTTAATTCTTGTAACTCCATATTAAAATAAAAACACAACACAAAAGTTACAAAACTTTTATTGTAGACCACAATAATATTATTTCACCACACAGTGGCTTCCTCAGGTGGAAATATAATGATTGTGTTGTGTTTTTATTTTCAGGAATGTTTACGATCATGTTGGATAGAATCATTTTAATCATTTGGATATTATCACTACATAAAATTTTCAATCCAGGGGCTCAAAACCCACTGAGAAACTGAATCTGCCACTGGAACATCTCTAATACCAGGTGTTGCTTCTTTTGGTCACATCAGCACTCGCGCGATTGTGTAGATTTATGATCTTACGTAAGAAATATCAAGAATTCCTTCCACCCCTTGTAAGAAAAAATAAGACATGGTCGACCCCCTTCCCCCCCCCCTGAATCGCTTTACGTAATAAATGAATGGCCCCCAAGTGGTAATCAGCTTTTGAAATAATAAAACAAATCAAATCAGGTTGTTTCCTAACAATGTGATAAAATTAACTTGTTTCTTTCATTAAACAAAATTTATTTATCTTGTTATGTATTTGCTCTATGAATAAATAAAATAATTTTTATATTGTTTATAAAAGGCTCGTCATCATTAATGGATAAAAATTATATAAACGAACAATATTTTGTTCAAATACTTTATAAATAACAATACTTTAATAACTTCATCGTTTGTTATCTGTAATAATAAGTAAGTAGCAATATTGGTGATAAATAAATATTCGATACAATATTTAATATCTAATAGCAATTTAACAGGGTTAAAAATCATTTATTACTTTACACAACAGCTTCTACTAACCACTATAATAAAAGTACCTTTGAAGAAATTGCTAAATTTTCAGTTAAACGTAAGATGATAAAACATTTTTTTCAGTCCTCTGAGATGTTATTATTATCGTGTTGGAAATATTCATTAGAGGAACAATTACAAAGTAAAACGTTCAATAATTTGTTATGGGACCTTTGATGAAACGAGAGCAAACTATTGTTCAATATATCTAAGGGTTCTGTTTTTCATTTTATTTGATGTATAACTAAAAAATGTATTTACTTGCGTAGTTCCTTATTGTGATTCAATAAAACTCAAATTTCATTCAACTGGTTAAAGGAAATAGAATGAGCAAGTAGCAAAATTGTCAATGACTTATTATTTGTACTTAATTGCCTATGCTGTCTATACTTAAACGAAAAAATCCATTAAAAGTTATTCTGAAGTTGCAAAACAAAGTTCAGGTTGCAACTAGAAGCGGAACCTCTCACAAATAAACTAATTAAATAGTTAGTCCTTAAAAAAACGTAGCTACTCTAAGTTTTTAAAAAAGTTAGGTACGTGTGATTTTTATAGAAACCGGTGACGTACACCTCGACCTTACTGGTCCAATAACACCAAAACATTTAAAGTTATATTCCTGCCATAACTATTTTACGACAGTTATTTAAAAGTAGGTACCTGATGACTTAGTTTTTCACCATTGATAGTTATAATTGATATAAACAACGATAAATTTAGGATCTGATAGCGTTTCACCACTGATCTGTTGTTTTTATTATATTTTACACGATGGAAAAATAAAAGCCCTGCTTTAAGTTATATATTATATACTTTTGATCCACCATAATAAGAGTCGACAGCTGTGTAACTGATCATACACAATAAAAGAAAGGTACCGGAAGTTTCCGGAAATAATTAGGAACATTTTGTCGTCATACCTATGGGTAAATAAGGTACCAGAGATCAATCAACATTGAAATGGTAATTAATTAATAGGAAGTGTGAATATTTTTGAGGTCTTTTATCTCTCGAATTAGGGACAAACTTAACACCTATAGGATTTTTAAATATGAGACAATTTTTGAGAGTTTTTATGATCACTCCTTTACTGCATTTAATAAATTAGAAAAAGAATCAACTTTCCAGTTAATTCCCAACTTTTCTCTGGTTTTTGAATAAAAGGAATTTCACAGTTTTCTATTTTTTTTTTTAATAGACAGTTTTAAATACCTTGTAGGTAAGTACCTACTTAAAGTAGGTATTGTAAGATATTAGATTAGAAAATATGTATATTAGCATAGAAATTAAGGAAAATATAGGCTGTTTTTATCAAAGATAAATAAAAAAGCGCGGTTTTGATAAGATTTTCTGTGCGTGTTTACATACGCACGTTCCCTTATAGAAGTAGGTTAAAAACAAGATTGTACTTGAGTTCACTCGATAAACAGATAGGATAAAAAACCTTGCTGTAACAGAAAGAAGTTCAATTCATAATAAATAATACGCTAGTTACTTATTTATTCTGATCTAACAATAGACATTTCGTTTTTTATTCACCCATTCTGTTTTATATAATTCATTAATAAGAATGTACTTACATATATCAATAAACAATTCTTATAATAAACTTAAATGACGATTTGAAGAAAATGGTCGATGTTTTATATAACTAATAAATTTAAAGGTGTTTCGGCCATCTGTGGTTTGTGGCCCTTATTTTATTGTTGATCTCTCACATTACAGATCACCGAAACCTCATTAAATTCATTAATTTTATGAAGACACTCATTTTCTTCAGTTTCACGAATCTATTGTAAATTATAAAAAAAAACAATAAACGTTATTTATCAAATTTTAACAAAATTTACAAAAGCATGTATTTTGACGCAACTGCTGAAGACATAATAATAATAATAATAATAATTCAAACCGCTAGAAAAAGTGGAAACAGTAATTTTTTTATACGAGATCTTTTTTTAATTTGAAAAATAAATAGTTTCGAAATTTGCTCTATAATTTAGTTTTATTTGATTTATGTGTAAATATTAGATGCACTCTGGATTGATTCCATCTTAAATCCCTTGAATTTTTTTAGGTGAACTATTGAAGATAGGGGCCGTTCATAAAATACGTTCGCATACAAGGGGGTGCGGAGGGGTCTTGTTGAGTGTGACAAGGGGGGACAGGGGATCTACGGCAACGTGACGTTCGCCGTTCATCAAAAAATTTTACTGAATTTTTACACAATCCTTGGACTTCTGATAAATAGAAATATTATTTATTTGTTAGTTACAAATGATATTTATTAATTTATTTAAATTTTATTATTAAAATAAAATAAATTTCTTTGACTATCAAAATTTGTGTATTATCAATCAAAATTTATCATGTTCAGGGGGGGGATGTTTAGTTTTTGTGACGTAATATTTACAGGGGGGGTCACAGAAAGTGTGACACGGCGTGACAACCGGTTGGGGGGGGGGGGGGTCAAAAAATCTAATTTTTGTGTGACGTATTTTATGAACAGCCCCATAGGTGTAAATATAAATTGGGAGAAAGCAAATTTTCCAGAGGTTTGTAGGAAGTTGTTTATAAACTGAACTTATTAATTTCAATTTTTGCTGCAAAAAAATCCAGTTTGTTTATAAATAATCGTCTCTTAATAACAAACAAAATCATGTGAAAAAGAAAAAAAGATCAAGGCTAAAAATTGTCGATAACATTTGACCTGATGTTTGTCAGTAAATCACCTGATCAACAACACTACAAACGGAACCACGTGCTTGATTTCAATTAAACAGACATCGTTTAATAAGAACCAATGATTAAAGCGATTTTGAATCGAATTCATAGTCATATGTAGGTAATATACAGGGTTTTTCAAGTTGATGGGCTATTAGAAGTATATGAATTAGTAGAAGGAATTAAATTCTGAAACTTGAGCTCATTTGGTTATTGTTTATGCCGCTTCTTTTAAAAATATTTTCAAGTTCGATTTACATCCGGTTATACCGGAAGTCGATACCAAATTTGTTATTTTAAATAGAATGGTATATTTTTTACGCTGAATTCGAATAAAATGTGTAATTCTAAGGTAAGTTTGATAACCAACTTGTACACCTATGACGATCGGTTTCTGAGTTAATTTAATTTATAGAAAAAAAATCGCTACCGCAACCCAAATTACTTCCTATTTGATGTAATAATTCAAAATTATTCCAAAATTTTCAAATAAAATAGGAAGTATCCATATAGATCGAAAGAGGATAAAAAAAGGAATCGATTGAAAAAATAAAAAATAGTAGGTGCCATTTGAAAAAACGAGGTTATTCGTGTTTTTTTAGAATTTTATTTTGAACGCCCTGTATAAATTATTTAATTCAATTTTGTCAAGGCGTTAGCACTAAGATTCAGCTATTACTAGTAAAAATTTCAACACTCTAAGTCGTATTTTGTTGAAGTTATGATGTTTTATAATTTGGGTTGCGGTAGCGATGTTTTGTCTATAAATTAAATTAACTCAGAAACCGATCATCATAGGTGTACAAGTTGGTTATCAAACTTACCTTAGAATTACACGTTTTGTTCGAATTCAGCGTAAAAAATATATCATTCCATTTAAAATAACAAATTTGGTATCGACTTCCGGTATAACCGGATGTAAATCGAACTTGAAAATATTTTTAAAAGAAGCGGCATAAACAATAACCAAATGAGTCCAAGTTTCAGAATTGAATTCCTTCTACTAATTCATATACTTCTAATAGCCCATCAACTTGAAAAACCCTGTAGAATGGTATAATCAATAACATCCCTTTTTGGGCTTATTATTAAGTTTTTATTATACATATTGATAGCTTCAGCACTTTTGGGTTAAAATTGACATAATTCATAATGTTTATAATTTTACTTTCCAAATTTTGCAAGTGCTTACATTAATAACTCTAAATAAACATTTTTTTTTCTTTTAATGCTTTACACGACATGTACCTACCTACCTACCTACCTACCTACCTGGTAACCTTAAGTTGTTAATTTCACTTAACTAGCAACATGTCAGATTTTATGAAATTTACTAATCACAATAATTAGTTTTTGTGGATAAATGTAAAACAAAGATTTAGGATTTAAATTTTTTAATTTGAATTATTTTCCCAAAGAGGATTATAGTTACCTTTCACTTTATTTTTTTATTACCTATTAAAAGGCTCAGAAACAAAAGGTTCTAATAATGTTGTTAGAATTCAATATTATTAATTTATAGATAATTATAAATAGGTAAGGATTAATTAGTGTAATTAATGTCAAGTGTCTACTTAAACAGGAGCAGAATCATCATTTTCTCAATTTGGATGCAGTATAAAAATTCTAATGGGTTATAGTAGACATATGCAAATAATTTTTTATTTCAATTGGGGGCGTAACGTTTCTTATAAAAGTAATTTAAAAAAATATTTCTGGTAATAAATAAAACTATATTATATAAGTGGGGGATAAGCGCCTCCTCTTGCTCCACCCCAAGTGGCCCCCTTGATTATGATTGCGTCCATGGCAAAGCTTCCACTCAGAAAATTAAAACATTCATTATAAAAATAAACATCTGCTTTTCTCGATATTTATCGCCCGTCACGTTTTTATCAAAGACGGGACAGACTAATTCTAAATGTCTTGAATAAAGGATACGGTTGCATTTGCATTGTAAAAGAAATTTTTCGTCAAATCAATTTCTGAACTGGACATAAGTAGACACAAGTTAAAATGAATTTAAAACGTTACGTAAATTTTAAACAATGTGGTAAAACGAGTGGCATAATGGATCTAAAAATTATGATATTCATAACTCATTAATATTTTGAATTTTTGATTAAAGAATTTTTAAAAAAGGATGTCACACTGTTTACGTTTGCTACAATCTAATAATTGTCGCCAAAGATCCTAAATGTATTTAAAACTTTAAGGATTCTTGACACTGGGGTGCACAAAGACATAACCCCGTCCACTACTTACTAAATGTTGGAGTATAAGCTCCCTATCTATGGTACGAAACCTCGTGCATTTTACAGTAAACACTCGTTCCGCCTTAAAAGGACAAATTAGAGAGCATTAAAAACGTATCTATTATCCTTATTTTAGTAAGTATCCTTGGATAATAAGATAAGACAATAGTTTTCGATAATTTTATGAATTTGTTACCTACCTACGCGTATTTCTATAGGTAATAGTTTTGAATTTACATTCATCATAACTTAAAATGTAGCTTTTGACAATGCATTAAAGGTACTACTACTCAGCACACCTCATATGCTCATATATTTGAACCGGTGTTAGTTATTAAGTGGGTTTTCATCCAACGTGTAACAGATAAATTAAACGGGGTGTCAAAGTGCAACTAGACCGTAACCGAATTATTTTTAAATTGTCTATGTAGTTAATATGTGATCATAACATTCCTAAGTAATATATAGATAATATAAATCGTATAGACAAAGACATATTATACCTAATTGTTGCTTCCTGTGCATGGTAAAAATACTGTACTTATTTTAGAAATAGAGTTCACACAATCAGTGAATTGCATTAATGATTTATATTTGTTAATAGACAACAAAAGTGATTTTTTTATTGATTTTTAATTTTTTTAGAAATTTCTTCTTTTAAAAAGAAAAATATTGAGCATGCTAGAAATCTAAACAGATGCTTTTACTTTGGTTGAGAATTTTGTTATAATTGTAGTAAACTATTGTCTTTATAAAATTTTTAGGTTGTCGTTTTGAAAAATTATTTCATTGGCTTGTCTATAAATAGTATTTCAAGGGAACTACCTAAAAACCCAAACAAAACACTTCAATATTATAGATATTTTTACACATCAATAAGAAGATTTAGATTTTAATCGTTTTATTGACGTACCGTAGTATATAGTTAAAAATTTGTGTTGAATTAAAACATCTTAGGAGCTACAATATTTTCTCTAATTCATTTAAAGTAGTATGCAACAAAAAATTCAAGGAATCTTTACAGAGTATGTCTTTGAAACTGATCTTCAAAAAATGTTACAAAACTTGTCGCCAAGATTTGCAACCGTTTATTACTTGTTTCAAAAACAACCCTGTAAAGGCTTTCAAACTATTTTAAGCGTTTGCAGGCACAATTATTTAAAAGAATCCGAACGTACACGGAGAAAAATAATCATGATTTTATTACTTTAGTAAATAGTACTAGAATTCTCATAAAATGTACTTGGTGTGGTATAAAACAATTTTTCATTCTTTCTAATAATTAGTATTAGAATAATAAAGCTAAATAAGTCTAGACTTTTTTTCTCTCTACCTCTCGATTATTTTATTGTTTCGTAAAGAAAAAAATACTTGAATGAGAATAGTTTAGTAAAAATTAGTGATAAGAACTGTAAAAAATGTTTTCTAATCAAGTCAATTTTACTAGAATTCAGTCTCAACACCGAACGTAGATTGACTAGACATTTCTACGTAGTAAAATCTCCTTGAGCGTCTGTTCGTCCATATAATTGACAGATTTTTTAGTAATGTTTGCTAGAATTCTAGAAATATTTTCATTATTGTTTTCTCCGTGTGTTTCGTTGGAATGGTGCCATAAAAAAGACTGCTCTAACAGGGTGTTGGCGAGGGCACTGGGCAGCATTTTTATTGTTTGAGTCGCCACTTTAAAAGAATTTGACAATAGATTTATTAAGTGTCTATAGTCTGAATCATGTAAAAAGGCATCGCACGCAAAAAACCTAAGAGTGACGTCCTTCTTTTTTAAGTCAAATAACAATACGTATCTATTAACATTAAGGCATGTTATTCAAACGAAACTTTTTTTAAGTAATTCTATTATCAATTTTTGCATGTATTAGACAATATTTTCAATTTGCTTGTCTGCTTATTAAAAGGTAAATTTCAATTCGTTCATATTTCAATTACAAAATAGCGAGATTTTGATGTCAAAAGCAACAAATAATTGTGTGTAAGAGAACGTCATCGTTTGGCGTAAGTGTAGGTAATCCTAAAATGTTTTCGTTTTCCACCTTCCACTGCCAATGTGTTACGTTCATAACATCGAAACAACATTAACTACGGTAGGTAATAAGAGGCAATTGAAAGCGTTATCGTCAAAACTCACACGTTATTTATGTAGGTATAGGTAGTAATTTTTTTCTCCTATCGGCCATTCAACTAAACAATAAGTAATAAACTTGTACATTTGTACAGTAAACGACATAAAGGCGTGCAAATTACCGACGCAAGTCTTATACGCGATTAAAGTAAAAAAATATATATTAAAATCGAAAGGTGGGTAGAATTACGCTATTAAAACGTCATCGTTTGTTCGCAAAAGACGTCAAAATTCGAACGCGTGCACCGCGGTACATAAAACGGTTATCAAATAATTAAAAACAACATGTAAGTTTAAATTATTGTATTGTATTTTGTATTGTACTGTATTGTATTGTACCTATCAACCGAACACAATTTTTTTACGTAGATTCAGCAAAATTCACGTCCGTCGAAACGCCAACGTTAACAATAAAAACGCCTCATTTGTATTTCCGCATAGTTTTCACGATGAAGTAGATCACAATTAACTGCCGATTAAGATTATTCTATTAATATTAATTAATTATATTGATTATGGCAAAAAATTAAATAAAACACCTAGAAGTATTAGAAAATAATTACATCGGCTGTTACGCGTCTTTTAAAGACAATCAGAGTGATATTCAAGTCATCACCATCATCATCTGTTGAGTTCTTCAGTAGTTCAAAGAGTAATTGTATTCTCTCGTCCACTTTTTTCTATTGTAATTCAAACAATTAATTAAAAAACATAATTTAGAAGTTATTTAATTAAAAATCACATTCACAGCCAAAAATTCAAGCTATTTGTCTCTTTTTTATATTTAATAGATGCTTCAGGCTCTTTCAAATACAAAAATAATGAAACATACGGCAATGTCAATTTAGTTTTTTGTAAAATAAGGTCCCATTGAATGGTAACTACATTAGTGAGTTTTCTATAAAATAAATTTTGTGCTCTCCACGAAAATTTTCCTCAAGAATCAGGATTTGATTCATTGGCTAACTATTTAGAATTAGCTCGCCTGGATTTTCATTCTGTTAAAAATGATACTGTAGGCTGTATATTTTGTTTTTGAATAATAATATAAAGTTAATACATCTAATTAGACTTCAGTTAAAAGGTCTCTCTAGAAAATATTTCGAAAAAAATAAAAATTAAATTATTCTTATTTAATTTTTCTTCTTCTGGTTGCATGAAAACCTCGACATTTTTTCACCATAACCGAAGAAAAAGTGATAAATTACATCGGACGCAAACGGCTACAAAAATATGCATAAGTTCATGTGTGACAGCCTTTTCTTAAAAACTTCACGACGACCGACTCTAATCTCGGTATTCACTAGTGGACACCGTGGATGTGCGTCTTAGAAGTTACGTATTTTTATAAAAATGTTTATGCGATTAACATAAAAAATATAAATAGGATGATGCAAGGAATGATTAAATTGAGTATGAAGTTTAAATGACATTTATACCCCGCAGAGACCAGCAAGTGATTTTTAACTGACCTGCAGCACTGATGTATGAGTGTGGCTTGCCTTTTTTTTGGGATTTAACATAATTTTTGCACATTTGCGTCAGACCACCTCGAATCAATCAATACCACAATCATAAATCGTGTCACCGACAATTTCAAATTATTTGATATAATCCAACAAAACTATAGATAGTTATTGGTTCAAATATCATGTAAGAATGTAAAAGAAATTCAAATGACACAGTTACGCCCTGAAAAATTTTTTTAAAACTTTATTAGGTAAGTAAAAATTGAAATTTAATAATTCTCTTATACCAACACTACAAACAAAATATTTTTGGAATTTACTATTATTTGCTTTTAATTGATAATAATTTCTACAAATATCAGGCTCTTAATTCTGTAGGAAAGAAGAAGAAGAATAATAAGAAGCTATAAAAGGAAACTCATGTTTGATCTTGTTATTTTTTGATTTCATGTTTTTGAAAGTTGTACCTATGAGAAGTGGACGGAACTGCAGCTTGAAGTTGCTGGAGAGCTAAAAATTAGATGAAAGTTTTATGGAAATGTTTTAACTTCTTTTACATATCGTTCAATGGTAAATTACAGGAGCGATTAGGGGATCCCCTCACAAAATTTTGTGTAGCTTCGAAAAAAATCAATTATACACTTCACCCACTTTTATAATCAACCATATCTGATTACATTGATTTAATAAAACAAATCAATGCTACACATTTCTTTTAGTAACTAAATTTTATTATTATTATTAAATACTCTTCATGGTTGCTTTAACCATGACGTTCCTTTTTGATTCCAAAGCACATCTTAGTTTCCTGCTTCCTGTTACAAATTATTTCAGTTATCATTTCTTTATGTTAAAGAAAATTGTTATAATTTTATCGCATCTTAGAATCCTTTAGGTACCTTACCATATAAGCATTTTTGAGGTTTATAGACACAAGTGCCTTAATATTATAATTTCACCTGGACAATGGTATAAACAAGGATGTCACTAGTAACTAAATGACTCCATGCAAGGACCTGTTTCTAAAACTGATCATACTAACATTAACAGGTCTACATATTTTAGAGATAAGTGCAATAATTCACAAAAACCAAAGTATAATACTAAAAAATAGTGATATACCTACGTAACTATAACACAAAGGGAAAACAGCACATAAGAAATTATTATCCCTTAATATTATACCTAACCAAATTTGGTTCGAAAAGTTCTCCTTTTGAGTATTTTATAAACGTTTAATTGCCGGAGCTGCCACTTAAAAAAATAGACAATACGTAAACGTATCGCAACTAAATGTAGATATCTTTTGATCGTTAAGTAGTTTAATTGAACTGTAATTTTAAGTACAAAAGGAAAAATTGTAATGTATGAAATAGTTTCTTAATTTTTTTTATGTAGAGAAAGCAAAAAATATTGTTAATGTAAACTATGTATTTTCTCGTTGGAAAAATCAGTTTCCATCTTCAATATATCGAAGCGCTACAAAATTGTCTTGTACTTTCGTGTCTCCTTTTCTTTTAACATTCGTTCCAAATTTCAAGTGCTAAATTTAAGAGGAAATTTTTATCACCTTGTTATTTTAACATTATGCTGTTTTATTTACAAACTAAAATCCCCATATCAGCGTAATTACTCGATAAAGAAGGATGATGCAAGTAGAACTTCAATTGAGCGACATACTATATCTCAAACCCCCCGCAGATTCAAATTGATTCCTTTATAGCAAAAAAGATACTCTTTGCTCTTCGCGCACGAGGTCGATTCGAGGCTGAACAGAAACAATAATAATTATTTAGAAGATGGTATGATACTCGGACGATTTTTTCCGAGAAAAAAATGCTTTATCATCAGGAGCTATAGTTACTGTAGATTAATATTATTTTTATTACGTTCGGAGACGTCAGAAAGGGGTCACACTAACTGATTACATGGAGTCATTCTGTTGCCACTTATTGACACCAGATCTCTTATCGAGAAGAAGAGGAGCTACAAATATTTTCGAGAGTCTTTAAAGAAAATGTTGTTTTCATTATTACGTATCGTTGGTTTTAAAATAATAATTACTTATCGTTGTTTTTTTAACATATAAGTAAAAATTCCGAATAATGAGATTAGGTTCATGTGTCTTACAGCAAATTAGTAATTTTACAGTCTTCTGCAAAAGCGTCTGCACCACTAGCAGCCATTTATAACCTTATCATTTTATGAATGCAAATTTACACTTTATGATAAAGTATTTTCTATTGGAATAGTACTAAAAAATCAAAATATTTTTGAGCAAATGATAACGAATTTGGGTCAACGTTTAATGAGAAATTATTGATTGTTTACTGTTCGTAACATTGTATGTAGCAAAACAGTTTATGAAATTAGCTTTTGAATAAAGGTTTGACACCTACCTTTATTTAAATTAACTGTGTATGTACAACTATCTAAAACGAAAAAATCTTGAAACACAATCGTTAATAAAACTACTTTGTATATACTTGTGTAGGTACCTAACAACTTATTATTCAGCTTCGAGCTTTTAAGACTCATTTTGTGGACATCATATAGGTACTCTTTACAATTTCGAGTGAAAAAGAGCCTATAAATACTCCTATTCTTTACCAACTCCAAAATGCATATAATTATTTTTGCAACCCCTAAATGTAACGTTTGTCACTATTTCATTTTATTAAAGGAATACAATAAAATATGCATTACGAGAGATCATTGTACATGGTAACATGAAAAGTAATTCAATTTCTGACATCATTTCATGAACTTATTTCAATTAATAAATAAAGAAAAGGTTATTGTGATTTTTCAAAGTTTGATTTATCACAGCTGTGAACTTGAACCGGTTTAGAAAGCTGATGCAAACAATAATTTTTAACAAATTTGTTCTTGAAAATAAGTCAACAGAACCGTACTTAAAGTGATCATCAAGAAGTCTTCTTTGGATCACATCAAACTGTAAATATTTCAACATAATGAAGATATTTTAAAAAACCCAAACGTGCCTTCAAAGTAAAATTAACAAACTGAAGACAATTTTCTAAAAAGTTTTAAAATTTCTTTCTATGCCTAATAATGAAAATTAATTCTAAATGTACCTTTATATGGTTGAGAATGGTATTAAGCTTTTATTAAGTTTAGTAAATCAAATTTTGCTTTGTTTCTAAGACCCATTGATTGGTCAGTCAGCCAATCATAGATATTCGAAGGCCGGCCCTGATATATATTTGTAAATCCAATTTGCAAAAATTCGTTGTTGCTAAGAGCTCCAGCTTGTACACAAGTTGTTTTGCATAACAAAGAGTACTGCTTTATTATTTGTTTTAATTTACAACAACGCACGCATGATAATGAAAATATCATTTCTACGATTCGAAACATCCAGGACCTTAACATTTTGGAAAACAATAAAAGAAAAAAAAAACAACCCGTACCCGATAGCGCAATTTACGAAAAGCCTAAACATCTAAACATCATAACGGTAAGTAATGTATTGTTAAGTAAGGTTAACATGATTTTGACCGATAAAAGTTTTATTTATTTTATTTTAAAATGTTCTCCTCATTCTACTTACTAAATTCAAATCTTTTTCGTACGTATAGTCCGAATCATATAAAGTGCGGCTTAGGGAATAAAACTGTTAGCAAGTGGTCACTCCTGTTTATGCCCAGGAGCTATTAAAATGTCTCTTCACCGAAATAAATGTTTTGTTTTCACTGGCAAATGTATAGTTAAATACAGCATCAAATATTTTTTTAGTTATAGGTAATCATAAAAGTTGTTAAAGCAACTATTCTCAACTAATTACAATTTCAAAATAACAATTGAAAATCAGTTTTCTCAGTTTAATATTGTTAATAAATAAAACTCAGATTATCCATTTCATTAGTAAGTAAGTAAGGTTTATATTATATTTACCTATTTATAATTTCAACAAGCTGATTTGCATGGTACAATTTCTAATCTTAAAGTACTTATCAGAATGGTCTGAGTGAAATAATGTGGCCGCTCAGACAATAAAGGTGTCATTTAATATTGTTACTAAATCAAATCTTATGGAGTCTCCTGAAAGTTTTATTACCGCCACTTTACATGAACTAGACTATAGTTTTTATTTTTAAAGGGGACTTAGTTGCATCACAATTACAATAATCTTTTATTGAGGATGAACTAAACAAATTTATTTATTACTTTAACTACCTGACTTGTATGACTCAATTTCGTGACGATTTTCACATAAAAAATATCATTGAAGTGTTTACCACAATGAAATATAATAATAAGTGTTTGTTTTAATAAATACCATCGTAATAATATTTAACTGCTCTGAAATAAGGAAATAACCACCTATAGCAGTGGCGAATTTACCAGTAGGTTGAATAGGCTAGAGCAGCGATGGCGAACCATTGGCACGCGTGCCACAAGTGATGGCATGCACAAAAACAATTTTTTTTTAAGTTATCTTTTTTAATAGAAATGAATTAAAAATTAAATTTGTAGAACTGAATACCTATCTTAGTATGTTAACTAGAACCGTCAAATTATACATTTTATTATTAAAATATCGCATGAATTCTTTCGAAGTATATACAGATGCGCATTAGATAAAATTTTTTGCGTATCCAGTTTCGCCTTCTTAAGGTATTTGAATGTTGTTGCTGTCGCAGCGCTCGAATCAAAATTTATTTTATATCCTGATACAATACCATTTGAAAAATTAAATTTAAAAGTCCTTGAGGGGTTAAATTTTAATGAATTAAAAATGGAATTAGTTGAATTTCCGTCAAGTACCATATAGAACCAAAAATTTGTTGATTTAAGAAATGATTTAGAAATTATTGAAAGTAATCGATTATTGGATAAAATAAATAAAATTGCAGAAAATGAAATTCTAACTATACATGGAATTCAGTTCCTGACACGTTTAATTGTTTAAAACTTTAAAAGTATTAGCAAAGGCAATTTTATCAATATTTTCATCGACGTGGACATGTCAATCTTTATTTTCAAAATTAAATTTTATAAAAAATAAATATAGGAATAGAATGACGGATGAGTCGAGCTATGCATGCGTACTGTTGAAATTAACTAAATATGAACCAAATATTAAATCTAATCATCTTGTGTACAGCAACAAAAATCACATTAAAAACAATTTTTTTTAACGTGAATTTTGTTTCTAGCATATTGCTTTGTGTAAAACATTGATTAATAAAAAATTGTTTAAAGACGAATTGGTTTTGTTTGTTTGTTTAATTATACTTACGTATAGTTTCACCACGCTAACATTTCGAATGAAATTTTATAGTGGCACGTTACCTGTTTAAAAAATAATTTTTATGACTTTGTGGCACGGACATCAAAAAAGGTTCGCCATCCCTGGGCTAGACCCTAGGGCGGCAGATTTTAGGGGGCGGAAAACTTTGCTCAAAAATTTTTTTGCCTTACAGAAATAAAAAAAATATTATCTTATACACGGGAAAAAACGAGGCTCAAACAATCAACAAAAATTACAATATTTTAGTGCTATACACTATACTGAATACACTAACGTCTGCATATGAAAAATTACTAAACGCTTATTTATAAAATATACTATTGTGATTTTGAATTTTTTAAATATTCAAATAGCGTGTAAGTATTACATTTTAAATTTAGTATTTTTACCTTTTTTTTAAATTAATTATTGCCATAATTTTTTCTTTAGGTCAACCCACACTATTCAATTAATGTGTAATATGTTTCACCACTTAAATATATCTATTCGAAGAGAAAGGGATCCGAAAAAAATTGCTTAAAAATAACAATAACAAATATTAGATAGATATGTATATATATGGAAAATTAATACTTTTCTATTGATATTTCTGTTGACATTAATAACCTGTTTGAAAGTAGAATAAAAATTTAATGAATTTACACGTAAAAAATTGCATACTGTTGCACAGAATTTCATATCTAAATATTATACATTTCTTAGAATGATGATAATTAAAAAAAACCAATATCTAATGATAATATTGTCATGAATAAAAACTGTAAATATCCATTCAACGAAAGTTCTTCTTAACATTCACACATTTTTAATCCTAATGAATTCGTATCAATATTTGTTGATTAGTCTTATAAAAATATAATACAATCATAAAGTTGCAATTTCATTGACAAAAAATTGATTGTGAATTAGGATATAGAATTGCAGGTGTCAGTAGGGCAAATGTGTGAATCCGCCACTGACTTATAGGTACCTACTGTTAAACGCTTGGTAGAGATTACCAAAGCCGTAAACTTGGAATTAAGTTTAATCCATATTAATGACCCCTGGCGATTTAGGTAATAAAACAGTCAAAAGGTCGTCGCCTTTGTTTATACCCCACTACTTTTAAAATATTGCTACTAAATCGTCCTCCTTACAAGGAAAATCATGAGGGTGTCTCTTGAAAGTTTCATCACTATAGCCGCCACTTTACTTGATCGATCTTTTTTAAAAGGGACTCATTTCCATTACAATATTCTTTTATTGAGGTTGGATGAAACGAATTTGTTCATAACTTGAACTATGACTCAATTTCGTGACGATTCTCACATAAAGAATATTATTGAGGTGTTTATCACTATGACTAAAACAAATTTACCATTCACTGCTTATTTTAATAAATACCATTGTATATTAGTTATTATTTTATTTATGTTCCCTAAAATAAGCAAATACTAAACGCTTGGTAGAGAGAATCAAAGCCATAAAATTAGTATGGTTTGAGTCAAGTTAAAGTAAAGTGGCGGCTCAAGCAATAAAACTGCAAACAAGTGACTGCCATTGTTTACAGTCAGGTGCAATTGTATTTTTAAAATTTTTTTGTATTCTCAATAAGGTTTATTGTCCTTTTTTTCTGCACTAAAACAGTTACATTTCAACACTATTTTGTTGAAGTTCCTATCATGAGTGCAGTTTTTTTAATCATAAGCAGAATGTTGCTAGATAAAAGGTACCGTCTTTTATCATTATTTTCTGAATTAGAAAACACGTGGTATGTGTAGGTACACTCATTGAAAAAAAAAGGAACATTACAAAATAACAATTAACGTAGTTCGTTTTCATAACAATTTATCTGTTGCACATTCTTTTAATAGATAAAGACGAAAATACGCTAACACGGTCTTCTTAATAACAATAAATAATAATTTAATTGCGAAACTGTTATTGAAAAGTTATAAACTTTAACTATACACAATATAGCCGACCAAATACGTCTTTAAAAAAATTATGACGATCCATTGTGGTTATTAAAAAATATTTTATTTTTTTAACGATGTAATGTAGTGACGAATGTTTCCATTATTTTTAATGGATTCTTTGCAATTTTAATGCAATAGCAAGTATTGTTTTCAGTAAGTATGCATGTCTAATAGTTATAAACATGTAGTATAGATAGATATGCACATGAAGTTTCAATCATGCACCTATTATATATATAGTTATATAATAGTTTGACCTCATTCAAGTTTCCTTAACGCGTTATGAACTTTAAGAAGATAACGGCTTAAAAAGAAGAAGTAGGGCTTAATTAATGTCACGATCTAAAGTTAACATTTTAAGCCACAAATTGATATCTATTGGAATGATTAAATGGAAAAAACTTTCAATAACCCTGAAAAGCAATGGCAACCAAACTGAAATTCAGCGGATTAAAATTTTCTATGTCTAAATATGTGCCGTATAGCGTCTGCAATGAAAGCGGACCAACCCCCCTCACCCCTGTTAAAGAGAGATATTTTAAAATCTCAGGAGCTTAGACAGTGGGATGTATAGAGAGATTAGGCTCCGCCTCTCGGGTGAACACTTGACTCTCCTTCTTTGCAGACGCTTGACGCTACATGAGTGGTCATCTTTACAGTTTTAGAATCCTTGTACAGTACCATCGTTAAGATTATTGCTGTGTGACAACAAATTGTCCTTACAAACTCCAGTAGTTGTTAAAATAGATGGAAAGATGCATTTCGCAAATATTCTCATGATTTTTTCTAAAATTTATTTACCTGAAGTAATTTTTAAAAAAGTTTTAAAGAAGTCTAGAACATTTCTAGCTTGTTCTAGTATTTTTAAAATTGTGTTTATCTACCGGTTACCTGCGGATAAACAAAGCAAAACTGTCCTGCAGCGCTGCAGCAAAGCTACAAATTTAATTTTAAGCCAAGGTTAGCCGAGTTTTCTGTTGGTTAGGTGGACTATTGGAAAGATACATTTGAATACGGAGGTACCTACCTAGTTAAAGTGGTTAACACTACTGTCATCTAAATATATTTATTGCGCAAGCAACAATTTCTAACGGATCTTCACATTTACTACTTACTACTAGGTACTACCTACTACTATCGTTAACTACCAGAAAAAGACAAGTCAATAAATAAATGGAATGCATCGTCGATATAGTAAACTGACGTGAATGTGCACCAGATTCCAACTTACAAAGGAAACTTATCTACAGGAAGATGTGATCATTAAGTTACCAAAATTGCTTTTTTGTATCCCATTAAATCATGATTGGACTTAATTTATTAAAATCTACTGCATCTATACTGAGGGATTTATAAAACACTACACGGAGAAAATAATCATGAAAATATTGCTAGAATTCTAGCAAACATGACTAAAAAAATCTATCAATTATATGGACGAAATGTCTAGTCAATCTACGTTCGGCGTTGAGACTGAATTCTAGTAAAATTGATTTGATTAGAAAACATTTTTTACAGTTCTTATCACTAATTTTACTAAACTATTCTTATTCTAGTATTTTTTTCTTTACGACACGATAAAATAATCGAGAGGTAGAGAAAAAAAGTCTAGACATAGTTAGCTTGATCATTCTAATACTAATTATTAGAAATAATGAAAAATTGTTTTATACCACCAAGTACATTTTATGAGAATTCTAGTATTATTTACTAGAAAAAATGTGCTTGACTCATCAAGTAATAAAATCATGATTATTTTTCTCCGTGTACTACCTACAATAAGGGTGACAATAACGAAGAACCTTTAATTATCACTGAAACGTTCCTTGAGGATACCAAAAACACAGTATTAGTTGTCGAAACGTCAGATACATAACTCCATTAGAAAATATTTCAACTTTTGAAAACAATTATTACTGGAATTCTTTAGTTAAAGTTATAGGCGAAACGTATGTGTTAAAAAATTAATTATAAACATTTCCATTGCCAATCGATCAATAGCACTAAAGCTTTAATAAGATTAACCAAAGATTATTGTTATTAGTTTTCTATTCAGTTTTGATTGAATTACACAGAAAAGTGTGTTCAATATTGCGATATTGCAAAACCCAAAATAGGTTGCAATCGTTAGAAAAATCATAAAGGCGAACCAAGAAGAAAAGATAGATAGATATAGGGAGCTCTAGTACTAGTAAATTGATCCAAAATTAAATTATAAATTTGAATAGAGACACAAAAGGTTTAGAGTTGGCCAATATCGATGTTAAAATTTCAACTTGTAAAGGTAATAACCAGGTTTATAGCTTAAGGCAAGAGTATTAAACATGAAGGCTCAATTGGTTATCTTTTATTGATGGAAATGATTTCCAGGGAAGAGATAAAATTTTCTTTTGGGCAAAAAATTAGTTCGAAACGTTAACGTGGTTTTCCAATTTCTGAAATTGCATATTAATTTTTTTCATTGTCGTGTATACTGGAGACATATCCGATGATGGAATTTGCCATTCTTTTAGAATTGTAATTTCTTCCATTTCCCTGAATATTTAAAAGAATATCTATTGATGACATTTCCCACCCGCGCAAAATTATATTTACTTTAATTTCCCTGAATATTTCAGGAGTGTTACCAGATGACATTTTCCACACATTCAGATGAATATTTATTATCTTTTTCCTGAATATTTAAGGCACATCAACTACTGATGACATTTCGCTTGCTTTTAGAATTATATTTCCTACCATTTCCCTAAATACTTAAAGAAATATTAATTGATGATATTACTCTCCATTTAGAATTAAATTTCCTTTAATTTTCTAGCATATTTGAAATGTTTTAACTAATAATATTTCACACCCATTTAGAACTATATTTCTTTCAATTTCTTTAAATGTTTGAGGCACATCAACTGATGATCTATTATCCCAACTATTTAGGAGAAAATGTCTTATAATTTTCCTGAATATTTAAAGCACATTAATTGATGATCATTTTCACTCTTTCTTACGATTTCCTTGAATATCTTTCTCTCCATTGAGAACCATACTTCCTTTAATTTCTTAGGATATTTGAAGTGTTTTAACTAATTATATTTTCCACCCATTTAGAACTATATTTCCTTCAATTTCTTTGAATATTTGACGCACATCAACTGATGATCTATTATCCCATCTTTTAGGAGAAAATGTCTTATAATATTCCAGAATATTTAAAGCACATTAATTAATGATCATTTTCACTGTTTCTTACGATTTCCTTGAATATCTTTCTCTCCATTGAGAACCATACTTCCTTTAATTTCATAGCATATTTGAAGTGTTTTAACTAATTATATTTCCCACCAATTTAAAACTATTTTTTCTTCAATTTCTTTAAGTATTTGAGGCACATCAACTGATGATGTATCATCCCACCTAATTAGGAGCATGTTTCTTATTATTTACCGAGTATTGAAGGCATAGAAATTAATGACATTTCCTCATTCTTTCAAAATTACATTTTTACTTATTAATTAGAATATTTGCTGCCATTAATCTGAATTTTTGAGACATAATAATAAATGAGATTTTCTGTTCTATCAACAATTATATTTCCCATATTATCTCTAAATATTTGAGGTAGGTATATCAACTGATCAGTTTTTCCTAATTTATATTTCTCAACCACCTGGAGAGTTGTATTTCTTACCATTTCCCTGACTATTCAAGGCATAGGTATCAACTGATAATATTTTCCACCCATTCAGAATTATATTTCTTACTATTTCACTCAATATTTATGACAAACGTTTTTATATTTTTTCCGAAAAATTAGAATTTCATAGGCATCGACATAGTTAACCTGGATATAGGCACATTAGGTATGTGGGTATGGTATACAAAAGTAACAGGAGTGATAATAGTGATAAGAAGTTTAGCGCCGGGTCGAGGTGCCGCCATGTACATTCGACGTGCCACACCGCTAAATACACACAAACAAACACGTAACATGGAGATTCCGTCGTAGTGAGCAAGCAAACCCGAGATTAAAATAAAATGCCCAGTAAAATGAGATAAAAAACTGAAGACACGTGGATAACCCAGAATTCAGTGAAAGTGCCTAAGACCGCGGCTTCGGCTGCCGCGTATACGTATACAAAATACGCTCACACACGCACACCCGCTGGCATGGCGCTGCCTTGCTATATGTAGAATGTAGATATAGCGAACTTGACGACGTTGCCAAGGTTTAAATATAGTTGCTGTAAGACGAGCAAGCTTATAGATTCGAGCTTACATAGATGTACGTAAATATATGCGTGTACACATGTTTGTAAATTAGTAGACAGACACATACATACGTACTGTATATGATAAAGTAGATGCCCATTGCACTCCTTTTAGTTTTTCACCTTGGGAAAATATAACGCCACTTGACATCTTACATCTTCCACAGATAGCATCGTCCAAAATTGGCCCAACGATCTGCTTGCTATCTAAATCAGGATGTTTCTTGTAATATTGATCACAATTTTTTTTGGGTTGACGTTTTGGGAATAATTTTAATAATAACATAAAATTAACTAACAGGTAACCATGGGAGGGAAAAGTAGTTTAAGGAATAATCATTTTTCAGGAATAAAATGCCGTAGGATATTAAGTTGAGTTTCCAAACTGAAAGACAAGTCCTAATTAAACGTATCTATTATTATCACTATTTTGATGAAAATAAAACACAGTTTTTACAAAATTCGGTATATTGCACTTTACATATGTTTCGCCTAACTTAGGCTTCTTCAGAAGTAATACGTACGACGAAACATATGTAAAGTACAATATACCAAATTTTGTGAAAACTGTGTTTTATTTTTTCCAAAATAGGGTTAATATGAGTTTTCATCAAGTGAGTGTAGAAAGAATCAATCTATTATTATCATTATCCAAAGAGACTTGTTGGACACGATTTCTACTTCTTTCTATCCTGAGCCAAACTATGCATTTCCAAAAAACTGGAACATCTCACACTCTCTCACTATTAACGAACAGTAATCTACTTTATATTTTTCTCAATTTCTCATTACTCCCCTTTCAACCCTTCATATCTTAACCTAACTTGACCTAACCTTGCCTAATCCAACCTCCTCAATTCTTACTTCTTTTACCTATTTGGCGTCATCAAAGTGAAGGCTACAGATGAACCTTCTCTCTAACCCTTCTTGAGCCTTTCCAGGTATAATAACTTCCAAAAATAGGAATACAAATCTTCTTCAGTCTCTATTCCTTTTTTGCCCTTAATTGGTTTGTACCTAACCCCCCATGTCTTAATAGAAAGTGCCCTACCATTTTGCTTATTTATTGTCTTCCATTACTATTCTCTGTTCTAGTCTAATTTAACCTAACTTGATCTAACCTAACCTAACCCAAACTCCTCAGTTTGAATTTCCAACTTTTTCTATTTCACTTTTTCCACTTATTCAGAGTCAATGCAAACATCATCAAAGTGGAGACTATACACGAACCTTCCATCAAACTTTCCTTGAGTCCTTCGAAGTATAATAAGAAGTTCTTAACAAATTTTTCAAGAATTTGAATGCAGATCTTCCTCAACCCTTGATGTTTCAGGGCTCTATCTCGTTTGTTTCTTGTCTTCCATCAACACTTTGTTCTTTTCCTTTTTCCTATAACCTTGTCTAATCTAATCTAAATTGACTTAACCGTTGGCCCTTAGTTTAAACTTCTACACGGAGAAAAATAATCATGATTTTATTACTTGATGAATCAAGCAAAATTTTTCTAGTAGGTAAATAAAATGTACTTGCTGGTATAAAACAATTTTTCATTCTTTCTAATAACAATTAGTATTAGAATAATGAAGCTAAATAAGTCTAGACTTTTTTTCTCTCTACCTCTCGATTATTTTATCGTGTCGTAAAGAAAAAAATACTAGAATGAGAATAGTTTAGTAAAATTAGTGATAAAAACTGTAAAAAATGTTTTCTAATCAAGTCAATTTTACTAGAATTCAGTCTCAACACCGAACGTAGATTGACTAGACATTTCTACGTAGTAAAATCTCCTTTAGCGTCTGTTCGTCCATATAATTGACAGATTTTTTAGTAATGTTTGCTAGAGTTCTAGCAATATTTTCATGATTGTTTTTTCCGTGTAGCTTTTTCTTTTTTAGCTAGCCCACCAATTCACAGCTATTGCAAATTTCATCAAAGTGAAGATTCCACATTAACCTTCTGATGCCAAGTAACCTTTTTCGAGTCCTTCGAGGTGCAATAAGGAATCCTTTTTGTGTTTAATGCAATTTTCTTAATATTAAGCATCTCTTTTCATGTTTTACATTTCATCATTAATTTAGATACGTAAGAGAAAATTTTTAACAATTTTCTTATTTTCAACAACCGTTTAGATTAAGTGTATACTTATTAATTAATATGTAAGGCAAGCACATTTTTGGCTGCATCAGACGAAATTGCTGCGGTTAATTGTTTTGGTCGGAACGGTAGGCAGTAAAAAAAATTTCTCTACAAAATTGTAAGGTTTCACTTTTCTACTGGTGCTCGTTAAAATTCAAGGTGAAAATGCAACGCTGTTAGATTTTTTAGACAGCGACGCGACGCCAACATACACACATACGTATATCTGTACGTATATGTACCTATGTATAGCTGGACTATAGTGGCATTATAGCAGCTATCCCGTTACGGCTTTCTTAGATAACAAATTGGTAAAACTTTCAGTCCAACAATAGGTCTGGGCCCAGGCCGGGCTTTCCGTTAGACGTTTTAAATTTAACAGTAACAGTACATAATAATAAGTTCATCTCTCTAATGTTTTTATTTGTCCATAGGTACCCACACACACACACACTAAAGTAAAGTAAAAGTAGTCGCAAGGTAAAGCATGTATTTAATAATAAATAATCTGTTCGTGCGGTAACGCATGTACCTAACGCACATCTGATTTTCAATTTTCGGGAAATTATTTCGTAATAGATTTTAATGAAACACGTTTTCTTTCATTCAATTCATCATTACTAGAGTCTGGGATGATTTTTTTGATCTCGTTATTTTGGAAACACTTTTCATGCCTTTCTTCTCCTCATTACAGGACACTGCCTGGAAAGAACTCCTCTCTTGTTTGTTACGTCACGTTCACACCGAAAATATCACTCGAAAAACACTTTCAAAATTTACGGGAAGAAAACTCTAATCCAGGCAAAAATTAAGGAGTAGTTTGCCAGATTTAACGACGGTCAAAAGTTATCTGAAGTGACCTGAAAGGGGTTAATCGTTTGGATCGCCTCTTAACGTCCAGAAGGTCCACGATGCCACCAAATTTAATTGTTCTAAAAGGGTCAATAAATTTGAGGAAATAACAGAAGCTCTCTAGAGTTTTTAGTGAAAATTTTACATCGTAAATTTCAGTTCACCACGTATCATTTCTGTCAAAAATACTCTGGAGAATCAATTTCAATACTGTGGAAGGTTCATGGAAAGGAAGCTCTAATTGAGGCAGGGATTTGGAAATAGTTTGAAAGATTTGAAAGTGGCTCACTGTTACTGAATGTGAACGTTTAGAACGTGCAAGATTCAAAAGTGGCGAAATGTTATTTGAGGTTACCCGAAGGGAGGGTTTATCGTTTGGACCGTCACTCAACGTCCAGAAAGTGCATAATACCACCATATTTAATTATCCCAGAAAAGTTAACAAATTTGAAGTACTAATAGAAACTTTCTGACTAATACTTCATGTGCTGGCAAAGTTTGTTTCAGGATTGCTTTTTGGAGAATCATGTGAAACATTTTCAGGAATTAAAGTTATTGATTAACCCTTATCTATCATTTCTGTCAAAAGCTAACACAGGGGCAGGGGAGGAATGAAAGACATAGCCAAATTGATTAATCTGAAGTCAATGATGATTTTCTTTCTCAACATCAAAGGACTCATTAATTTTGAAGATGTTTCTCAGGACACCACCGTGAACCAACATCAACGTCACTACCTACCTACAAGTTCTGTGCGTGGTAGTAGTCTGTCACCACCTTTACTTGCCGGATCTGGCTCTATATAGCTTTTCCTTGTTCCCAAAAAAGTCCCATGAATATTCTTTTTTGAGATATAACTAAAAATATTACTGGAGACGTTTAACATCATCAGTCAGATGAATATATTATACAAGAAATATTTTTTGGTAGGTATCAATGGTTTTTTAAATAAGCGCATTTTCTTTTGTGGGTACCCCTGGTATGCAGTTGCCAATATTGGGGACACAGAGAGCAGGAGAGCTGCGGGTGAGAATGTGCAAGAAAGGCAAGGTTGTTTCGACCAGGTGCAGTGAGTGATAAGTAGTTAGTTTACCGGAGGCAATGATAAAACTATATAACCTCTCAACCGGAACACCGTTTAAATGGATAGATAGTAAATTTTGATGGCGCACTACGATCAAATTATTTAATTCTACCTAATAACAAGATGCATATTAACCTCGTATCCTATATTCACTTACACAACATATACAGGGATTTTACAAGTTGATGGGCTATTAGATGTATATGAATTAGTAGAAGGAATTCAATTCTGAAACTTGGGCTCATTTGGTTATTGTTTATGCCGCTTCTTTTAAAAATATTTTCAAGTTCGATTTACATCCGGTTATACAGGAAGTCGATACCAACTTTGTTATTTTAAATGGAATGGTATATTTTTTACGCTGAATTCGAATAAAACGTGTAATTCTAAGGTAAGTTTGATAACCAACTTGTACACCTATGACGATCGGTTTCTGAGTTAATTTTATTTATAGAAAAAAAATCGCTACCGCAACCCAAATTATAAAAAATCATAACTTCCACAAAATACGACTAAGAGTGTTGAAATTTTTACTAGTAATAGCTGAATATTAGTGCTAACGCCTTGACAAAATTGAATCAAATAATTTATACAGGGCGTTCAAAATAAAATTCTAAAATCGAAAAACTTCAAACACGAATTTAGTCGTTTTTTCAAATGGCACCTACTATTTTTTATTTTTTCAATCGATTCCTTTCTTTATCCTCTTTCGATCTGTATGGATACTTCCTATTTTATGTAATAATTCAAAATTATTCCAAAATTTTCAAATAAAATAGAAAGTATCCATATAGATCGAAAGAGAATAAAAAAAGGAATCGATTGAAAAAATAAAAAATAGTAGGTGCCATTTGAAAAAACGACTAAATTCGTGTTTGAAGTTTTTCAATTTTAGAATTTTATTTTGAACGCCCTGTATAAATTATTTAATTCAATTTTTTCAAGGCGTTAGCGCTAATATTCAGCTATTACTAGTAAAAATTTCAACACTCTAAGTCGTATTTTGTGGAAGTTATGATTTTTTATAATTTGGGTTGCGGTAGCGATTTTTTTTCTATAAATTAAATTAACTCAGAAACCGATCGTCATAGGTGTACAAGTTGGTTATCAAACTTACCTTAGAATTACACGTTTTATTCGAATTCAGCGTAAAAAATATACCATTCCATTTAAAATAACAAAGTTGGTATCGACTTCCGGTATAACCGGATGTAAATCGAACTTGAAAATATTTTTAAAAGAAGCGGCATAAACAATAACCAAATGAGCCCAAGTTTCAGAATTGAATTTCTTCTACTAATTCATATACTTCTAATAGCCCATCAACTTGATAAACCCTGTATACAATAGTATTTACATTGAAACTGTTGAATTAGTACCCATATTAAAGTATTTTATTGCTCACGATTAAAAGCATTGTCTTAATTTGGTGTTTTTACAGGGTGTTATTTTTCTAATTGCAGTTAAATTAGAAACGTATTTTGAAATCAAACAGTTAATTCACAAAAATTATTTTCTACCCCAACTCACCACAACACTGTTTGTTTCACTTACTTACACGTTGTGAGCATTTTCAACACAAGACTAAATTTTTGGTTGTGATGAGTTGGTATAAGACCTTTTTTGTTTTGTTTATTCCCACCAAAGTCTCCTTTATATTTATTTTATTTTATAAAAAGAGGGTTGATTGATGGTACAAAATATAACATGTCTATATTTCATTCCGATACAAAGCCCAAAATAAGAAAGTTATCTGTTGGATTTCAAAATACCCATTTAGCAATAAAAAATATATCTATAGGTACATATATTTTTTTGTTCGTGTTGTAATGGTCATAAAAATTGAACATGTGCAAAAACGAGCTGAATGCTGAATGAATTGGACGAAAGCCAGAACAAAAGCATTTGCGAAAACTGTCCTATTCTTATAAAATTCTTCTGAGGTTAGGTCGTGGTAATTTAGGTATTCTACGTGAATGGTGTGATTTATTCCTGGACATGTTAAGTAACACAACCTGTTAATGCTAACTGTATTTATTACTCTCGACTTTTACTTTTTGAAAAGGTAACACGAAAATTGTTCATGCTACTATTACTTCTTAAAATGTTGATTGTGTCATTAATTACATGCACGTATTGGTAGCTACCAACTACCAAAGATTAATTTATTTATTACGAAATAGTGTAATAAAAAAAGTAGAGTTAGTCAGGTATCTAACAATAATATTCTCATCTAATATTAACTAAAATTAATGTCGTAATTAATTTTTCTTTTCTTGTTCTAAAGAGGGTGCGGTTTGCCAAAAACAATGACTAGATTTGGGGGCTGTTTTAAACGGTAGGAAGATAATTATTTGAATTATTTGTGTACTCTCAAACGTTTAAATATAAAATAAAGAACAATAAAAGAAGGCAACTGGCATTGGAAGAAGTAGAGTACTTGCTTTACTACCTGCTACTTGTTGCTGCAATATAAATTAATTGGAGATTCTTTAATATTGACGGCAAAACTTGAGGAAGTATTGAAAGAGCAATTAGAAGGTTTAAATTAATTATAACAGTAACACCATCGAGTGTTTATTACTGATACACATACATTAATAGATACTAGCAGTACGAATGTGACCTACAAGGAAATGACAAACTTCTCTTGTAACATGAACAAATATGATAAATCCTACAAGAAATTGCTTTAGGCATTAATTAAAGTTCTGAATTATGATAAAATAAACGAAAGACCTTGTGTGTTTAGATATTAAATGATCTTAACAAATGCATTTTCTGGTTTATTAAAACCTTATTAAATAAATGCACGAGGAAAGTACCTACGTATATTGTGCTATTAATCAGAATATTTTTTAGAAAATCTATTAAACTACGTAGTTCTTTAATACTTGAGTGTAAAATTAATTCAATTAACATTACAATAATTAATAAAATCGAAGATAAACTTTGACAGACACGTCGCATTATTTTGATTTTGATAACTGGGAAATTCCGCTGATTACTAATATGTAAGCGAATTCCAAAAACGAATAAAGTTGTGCTTCTGTAATTTCCATTTCTATTGTAGGTACGCGTACGTATTTATTTAAAAGTGACTGTTCGTGTCAGATACTATTCATATATTATGCACTTTTGTGTTATTTAAGGCTATCAAACCGAGTCAGCTGGGCCTGTTGTTAATGTATCACAAATTCGTTCTTTATGAATGAATTCGAGTGTGACCTTATAGCAGAAAAAAGGAAAAAATAATTGGGTGATAAAACGCATTTACTAATTCGCTGATAACTCTTACATTCACCTATTAATTGCCTTTTTGAAAGGTTTAAAAATTTGGTCAAGCGATAAGAAAATATTTTATTCCCAGAAAAACGATTGTATTTATCAATTTATACCACTAGATACTACAATATAATAATAGGTATTGTTACAATTTTTACTTATTGATAAATTATTAGAAATGACATATTTTTAGAAAAATCACAAAATAAAAGGAAAATGCTTGCTGTAAATAATTACGATACCTACTATTATGGAGTTAATGATACCCATCTTTCCGCTACCAATTTTGAAAGGGCTTTCCATTTGTTGTTCTCCTAACATTTACCTACGTATCGTCACCATGGGAAAATATAGCACAAGGACAACGTCGAACTTTTTCTCAGGAGAAAGTATGTAGTATGACACATAATTACCTACCTACTGTAAAACGAATTACTTACTTAGAATTTGGAGGTTTTCTATAGGATGTATATAGTTCAAAATTCAAAGAAAAAGTTGGTCTACATATAATGTAAAATAATCAGGAAAGTATTGACTGTGATGAGAAATGAAAGTGTCGATAATAGTTAATTCTTTTGTACAATGTTTTGGTAAATGAAATAAATATGTAGTTATGTTCGGAATTATTAACTGTTAGATTAATTACTAAAATGTTATTAAAATATAAAACAGGCAATTAAAAAAATATTTAAAAAAATTTGGATTCTGAAAGGCTCCGTCAGAGTATTAAAAAGTACGTGTAACATTGTTTTTCAGGTGTTTCAATAGGTATTCTTAGTTGTACATAATATATCATATTATTTATAATTCATGATATCTTTTACTAAGGCTGACAAAGCTAGTCTTGCATGAGATACGTACTAAAAACAAATGTAAAGTATCACAAATAGTTAATCAACTATGATGTACTTGAAATAAAAATTATTGGCACGCTGATTCTTCTATATTTTGATCTGCAGCATGGGAACGATTTTCCCTTAAAAAAATATAGTACATAATTAGTAAGATATATTAGAAACACAAAAATGAGTAAAGGGAGGGACAGAAGAAGACCTACATTAGAGCACCGGTCATAAATAGTTTAAAGATGTGTTCAGTTTTCAAGAAATGTGAAATTTAGCTCAGAAGGGGTGAAAAAGGGAGGTGCTTGTATATAATCTGCTTTTAGATCATTTACCCTGTGATGACAAGATTATTATTTATTTCTGTTCGTAGGAACAGTCAAAGTTCGATAACTCGAACGTTGATAAGTCGAACCAAATTGGTTGGCAAAAACATAAACTATGAAAATTACAGGTAAATTTTTACTCGATAACTCGAACTTGAATATCTTGATAACTCGAAGATAATATTTGGCGCCTACACGGAGAAAAATAATCATGATTTTATTACTTGATGAGACAAGCACAATTTTTCTAGTAAATAATACTAGAATTCTCATAAAATGTATTTGGTGGTATAAAACAATTTTTCATTATTTCTAATAATTAGTATTAGAATAATCAAGCTAAATAAGTCTAGACTTTTTTTCTCTACCTGTCGATTATTTTATTGTGTCGAAAGAAAAAAATACTAGAATGAGAATAGTTTAGTAAAATTAGTGATAAGAACTATAAAAAATGTTTTCTAATCAAGTCAATTTTACTAGAATTCAGTCTCAACACCGAACGTAGATTGACTAGACATTTCTACGTAGTAAAATCTTCTTGAGCGTCTGTTCGTACATATAATTGACAGATTTTTTAGTCATGTTTGCTAGAATTCTAGCAATATTTTCATGATTGTTTTCTCCGTGTACCCCGATAAGTCGAATTTTCTGAGGGAATCCCTTAATAAAGTACTATTTTAACGAATATGTTGAATAGTAGTACAGTGCAAGCAATGGGGCAGTTCAGTTTTTAATATTATTTGCTATCAAAACGCACTTTAAAAACTCTCTTTTGACCAAAAATTAAATCATAAAATAGTGGAAAGTGGTCTACTGCAAAAATTTATTACCTGTATACTGCAATCTATCTGTGACACGAAATAAATACACATAGTTATTATTCAGTAACAACATACGTCGCAGTTCTTTTGCGTCACATAGTGATTCTAGTAATCGAAATTCGACTGTTCAGATTTATTTTTGTTTTATATAGATTAATTACCATTAGTTGTACATTTTATGTAGATATATGGTAAAAAGTATTTTTTTATTTACCTAATAACTTTTTGACACAATTTGTAGAAAGTTGAACTACTATACGTAGTACCTACGACGCCGACGTGGAACGAACACATAAATCTTGCATCGTGTGACCCGTTTTTTCAAAAAATATCCGAACAAAGTCTAATATTTTTCGGTTGACCCTTCGAGAATTCTTATTATTCATTAACTCCAGTGCCCCGGTTACCTATGACGTTACCTAAATTACCCAAATAAAAAGCGATAAACCGTCAAATTGTGCGAAGCATTCATTGTATTCAAATATTCGTGTTAGTTAATAATTATTATTGTTTGAGAACGTCCGCGTTTTCGCTTTCGTTTGCTGACCTGGTTTTAGTAACATCGAGAAAGTATGGAGTGAATGTCGTGTCGCGCTGTTTCATCCATCCAGTATGCCATGACACCAACGCAACGAACGAATCAACTCTTGCTGCGAGATTCTCTTCACGTTCGTCCATTCCATCCATCGCCCGAAACAATCATTTAACACAAATAGTTTTTATATACAATGATATTCTTTGAACAATATACCTACATAAATATATAAATTCCAGAATACCTACTAGCTTTAACATAATTTTTACTATTAATACTATTGACCAGGCACCAAATTCATAGCTTGTTGGAATGACAATACTGTAATGTCGGTAATGTTCTCATTTTCGATGCTCTTTGTTTGGTTTATGTAACTTATGTGAACATATATGCGTAAAAGAAAGCTAATTAACATGATTACTAAATTTAAAGCGTATAGAAACAGAAATTCTTTATCTTAGTACACTTACTTACTACACTATACTTTTGCACCATTAGTAGGTATACCTCTTCTAAAATGAAAAAGGAACATGTTCAGTTAATTTCAGTAATAACTCAATCTTCTAAAATTTATTGAATGAACTTTTTATTCTTATTACAGAATCCTGTAATAGTATTGAAAACAATTGAATGTCTTTCTATTTATTATTTCAATTTAAACAGATCATAGAGTTTTTAGTTTTAGAATTCTCACCATTTAATTTATTAGGTTTTTATTTGTTTCTTTTTGAATATGAAAATGAAATAATTTTTAAATACATAATTTATCTTGCTTGCAACTTATTATTTATTATGTTCTTGGTTAGCAGTGTTGTCTGGAATAATTAGTTGTCCAACTTGTTGTACAAAAGTATTTTCTGATTATCAAATAATGTTAAGTACTTTTCCATTATTTTCCAGTTTTACTTCACCAAACATCACACTTTAAGTTTTGTTTAAATCAATTTCAAAAAAGAAGAAAAATTAAAAAGGAAACTAACTGACTAATCATAAAAAGTAAATCGTCTCTAATATCTCAAAAAGAAAATTTAAATATAGACACCTAAATATGAGTGCAATTAACTAATAAACGTAAAAACATATTTCTCTAAAAGTAAGTAAATGAAAGGGTCATTAAGGGACGTGAATAGTCATGTATTACCTACTTTGTGAGGGCCAAAAATGAGGACTAGTAAAATTATGTTTTTTCTTAACGAATCTAGAAGAGTTTGGAATAAATAACTGTTTAAGAACACTACTCTACCATAAACTAAGGCTTATCCATACCATAAGCTCTTATCAGAAGTTGTATCGGCTTGTTTGTGAGGGCTAGGCAAGTAATAGTAGCTAAGTTTATAATTTTTAAGTGATCGAACACTTTATCAAAATTGATTCGTTTTTCCATGTAGACGAAGTACTTAAGGTTTAATTCAGTTACTTCTGCAAGCTTAAACCGCCTTAAATTGGTTAATTAGGTTGACGTTGATACACTCAGAAAAAATAGTTACAGAATTAAAAATAGTAAAGTAATGTTTTTGCACAATTGGTATTTCTTTTAAAATCAAATAGAAACATATTCAGTTAATTTCAGTATTAATTCAATCAGATGTCTTGTAAAATTTATTGGATAAACTTTTTAATCCTATAACATCCCGTATTGAAAATGATTACATCCATTTATTTACTATTTGAATTTAATCAGATCTTAGGGTTGAATTGAAGATAAGGCATTTGAAAATAAATATCTAATTTATTAAGTTTTTATTTAGCTCATTTCTTTCTTTTACAATTTGAAAAGGAAATAATATTTGTAAATAAATAATTGATCTTATTTTATTTCAAAATAAAAAATGGAACGATCACAAACTAAAATATTAAAAACACCAAGAACAGTATGTGTAACAGAAACCCACCCTCACTTCACTAAATACAGGGGAAAAACACCGAACAAGTACACGAAGTGCACTAACGAATTTACAGGCAATATTGGAAAATTCTATATCGCATTCTATAAATTAAAAGGCACATAACATTGAATAAAATTGAAACTATAACCTTTTTTATATTTATTATGTATAAAACATTCTTATATTTACATTTCCTAATAATATTAAATCAAACCGGCAACATTTTGCTTAGTTTGTTGATCTAATATTAGAAGTAGCAAGATGCTTATCCTTTCATAAAAAGATACCTACTTTTTAAAACAGTAGCAAAAGTATTTGTATTTGTTTTAAAATGACTATATTGGTAATATATACAGCGTAAATTCTCTATAACGTCACGCGATTTAACGACTAACTCCTTATAACGCCGCATTTGCTTGACTTTGGTTGGTTTTCCCTGTTTTCTATATAATGATACACTCTATATAGCGCCACGTTCACTCTATTTAACGACAATATTAGGGCATTATAAATCATTAAGTAGCACTTTCTAAGTTGCCGAAATTGAAAAGAACTGTAGCTGTGAACGTTCGTCTGTTTGCTGTGTTTATTTCGACTGACGCGACGTGTCGGGGGGTTCTAATAAATGTTGTCTTTTGTTTTTTTAATTATTAAATACTTCTTCCATAATTTTATTTTTTGGACAGTAAGCCTTTTTGCCGAAGTCATTACACAAAAACTTTCATTCCTTATTTTTGCCCCCTTTAGGGTTTAATTTTTACAAATTTTAAATGTCGTATTTATATCTAATCAAAAACCTAAAAAATAAGTTTCAAGCCTCTAGCTTTATATCTACTTATCTATCTCTGTACTAAATTCTCATTTACATCGGTTCAGTAGTTAGGGCTTGATTGCGTAACACACAGCAGACAGAGTTACTTTCGCATTTATAATATTATAGATTAATATAGTTTAATTATAGTTTAAAATAGTTTATATGGCAAATGATATCCCCGATAAGGTAAGGAAAGTAACCTCAATATGACAAAAAGTTTATCTATTCTCATTATTTTAGTAAAATGCAGGGCACTAAGTTAAGGCTACAAAACACTAAAGGTAGGTAGGTACGTTTCCTTCATGAGAAAATTTAACAAACTGAAGTCAAAATGGCTTTTTAGGATAGAATGATTTAGACATAAACATAAAAATACAAAAACTACTAAGAAAATTCACCTATGTACGAACAAAGCTCGATGTACAGTAAACAATAAGAAAATCCAATTTGTCGATTTTTTTCGTAAGGAAAACATAATAACCTTTAATTTATTGAGGCGTTAAGTATCTTGTATTTAACTAAAATAATGAGAAACAAAAACATACCTACAGGTAAATTTTTGTTATAATACTGGGGTCATCTTTCTTCCTTTATCGATATCCCCTTTCTTATTAACTTTAAATAAAGTATTTATTTTATTTTCCTAAACTGACATTAATAATACACTTTTCTTTATAAAAAATTATAATGGATAACGTATCAATTTCAGAGCTTTATAAATAGGTCTTTTAGAAACCTACTAGGTACCTACAAGTCTTTCCCTCCATACTACCAGAAAAAAAATATTTTTTTTTTTTAATAAAAATTGTTCCGTTTATTATACTAAGTATTTAGGTTGAAGAAGGCCAGATTGCATTAATTTGTACATTTATCTAATGCTAGCTATGCCCGCGACTTCGTCCGCGTGGAATAGTGACTTTCGGCAGCATTTAAAATTTTTTTCTTCTATATTTGTATTTTCTGGGCCGTACGCCGTTTTGCCGACGTCATTACACAAAAACTTTCATTCCTTATTTTTGCCCCTTTAGGGTAAATTTTTTACAAACTTTAAATGTCGTATTTATGTCAAATCAAAAGCCCAAAAAATAAGTTTCAAGCCTCTAGCCTTATATCTACTTAATCTATCTCTGTACCAAATTGCCATTTAAATCGGTTCAGTAGTTTGGGAGTGATTGCGTAACACACAGACAGACAGAGTTACTTTCGCATTTATAATATTAAAGATATAGATATAGTTTAATTATAGTTTAAAATAGTTTTTATAGCTTAGTATTCAGCTACTTTTATTGATCCAAATAAACAAACCCTCTTATAACTTTTTACACTTAATATTTTAATTTTCTGGGCCGTAAGCTTTTTGGACGACGTCATTACACAAAAACTTTCATCGGCTACTTTTATCCACTTAAGGGTAAAGTTTTTACAAACATTGAATGTCGTATTTATTTATATCTACCAAAAGCCTAAAAAATAAGTTTCAAGCTTCTATCTTTAAAAATTACGGAATTTCCGAACAAACTATTTTCCTATTTGAACCCTTTACAACCCTTTTTTCGCATTAAAAAGTAGCCTATGTCCTTTCTCAGGCTCTAGACTATCTCTGTACCAAATTTCATTTAAATCGGTTCAGTAAATTTTAGGCGAGATTGTGTAGCATACAGACAGAGTTACTTTCGCATTTATAATATTCCGCGAATTCATTTTCATCGATTTTTCCATGGAAATAAGATATTTACCCGCAGTAAAACGTAGCCTATGTGTTAATACACAAATTTTATTAAAATCTCTCCAGCCGTTTAGACGTGAAGAAGTAAGAAACATACACACTCACACACTCACAAGCTTTCGCCTTTATAATATTAGTGTGATTATTAAATATAAATATATTATTATAGAATAGTAAAATGACATCTTTTATTTCTCTCCACTTAACGACCACTCTTTATAACGTCGAAAAATGCTCAGTCCGGTTACACTGTATTACATTTTGGGATACTTATTATTTCTTTGCGGGCTGTGTAATTGAAGAAGACAATTAACCAGTTAACAAGGTTGAAACACCTACATTTACCTCTTTACTATTTACAAAAAGTTTTGAATTTGGTAAGTATCTATAACATGTTTTTATTCCAACTTTGATGCGTTCTCTTGTCTTCCTTGATCCTTCTGAGTATCATAATGTATGTATTTAATAAAAGTGCACATTCGATGATAATTTGTTTACATTTGTGCTGTGGAAAAGAAATCAGATGAAGTCAATCACAGGTGTGCAAAGGTACGATTTGACCTTCGCATTAAGTATAAACGAACAATATCAAGGTTGTTGTAGTGTAGGTCCGTATTTCTTTTGCGTTATTATTATTCCTACGGTACACATTTATTTATAAATACTGCACTCGAATTGTTTATGATCTAATGATCCAATGACCGAAAGACGGTCTTTTTTTATTGCATTTATTTTAGTTATTACATATTTGATACTAAGAAACTTTAAAGGTTATATAATAACGTAGCAAAACATTTCAAGTTGATGTCAATAACCAGCAGTAATGAGGATTTGCCCCTGCAAAAAAAAAACGTTTCGTTATTTACTTATAAACTTTTTGTTTTGTTTACTGTTTTCTCCTACAGATTTAATTTATGAATGAACTCTCCTTATGAAAAAGACTAAAAAGAGGAAAAGTTAGATTGAAATAATTTGGCATTAGGTACTTATATAATTTTTCTATTAAATATTAAATGCATAGTTAAGATTTTCATATGTTAATGCTTAATAATTCGTAGTCTTCGGTTTAAATAAAGAATCGTTCAGGATACAGAGAATAATACCCTGAATTTGGGATGTAAGTGTATTTAATGTTTCTACATATAGTAATTTTTTGTTATTATTCTAATTTTTTCTGTAAGTGAAAGTTAGAGTTTAAATGCTAGTCTAAACAACTTCACAGGTTGATACTAGCTGGCAAGAATCAATTTGACACCATGCAGGAGGCTATCACTGACAAAATTTACTAAAAAGTTTATAAACCCAATATGCGTGTGCCTAATTATTTATTTACATATTTTTTTATTTTTATAAAACTTTATCACTTTCTTATTTGCAGTATTAATTATGGTTATGGAGTAATTCTGATGTACCCACTTGCAAAAGAAATACCCACACATTTACCCTATGTTTTTCTTCTATCAAAATTAGTTAGGTAGAAGTTAAGATTTAGGGAGTTTCTATCTAGCTACTACACTCAGTGGCGTAACTACCATGGGGCTAGACGGGGCAATGCCCCGGGGCCCCCAAACTCAGGGGGCCCCTAGGACTCTGAGTTACAAACTATAAATTATGTTAGAAATATCCACTAACTTTTATTTAAAAAAAAAAACCTATATTAATTAATTTATCCAGTTATTCATTTGTAAACTCTATGCACAATAAATAACTAATGATAAAGTAGCTTTGCAACTTTAAAGTATTTAAATGTAACTAGGTACATATTTATATTTTGAGTTGTATTGATAAAATTTTGATTTGTTGTAACCGCGATTCGTCGTAAAACGTGCCCATAGTCGGTCAAAAAAGTGGTGTTATTGGATTAAAAATCTCTACTTAATTAGGATTCCGTACCCAAAGGGTGCTCAACGGAACCCTATTAACGTGCCTCCCCTGTCTGTGTGTCTGTCAAAGGACCGTATTTTTGAACGGTAACAGGTAGATATTTTCTTTTATCTTACTAAAAAATACTTTTAATTTGTTCATTAAAATAAGTTACAATTTGTATTTGGTTTTTATTTTATTATGGAGTCGACTGTATTACGACGAATCTGAATTATAACAAATCTGAAGTACGTCGAATTCGGAACACGACGAATACGGATCAAACGATTAAACAAATAATTTTGTTGGGGCCGTATTTTATTTTTTGCCCCAGGGCCTTTGGTTGCCTAGGTACGCCACTGCAGTGGGCCCAATTTTTTTATTTGCCCCAGGGCCCTTGGTTACCTAACTACACCACTGACTACACTGCAACGTGTTATTTATTAGAAAACCTTTCAAATACCAACTCTATTACTTTAACATGCAGTAAGTTCCATAGGATTACAACTTCACATGCCCAATTACATTTTACATGAAATTTTGACTTTCTGGACAATGGGGTGATGTAACAAATAAACGCGAGGTTTGACGGTTGAAAAACCCTTGAATTCTCGTCCATCACTCCTCTTTATTTAATACTAAGGAAGGAGTATGGAAATTTTAGGTAAACATAATTTTTGTCAGCTTTTGAACTTTACTTTTCGTATTAAAAGGGGCTAAAATGTTTAATTATCTAAAACCAACACCGATGTTTCGCCTTGTGTTGTAAAGCTTCTTCAAGACTAAAAAATACATTCATCATTTTTTTATAAGAAAAAATTTTGGAACTAGTTATCAATGAATGTATTCTTTAGCATCGAAGAAGCCTTATACCTCAAGGCGAAACGTCGGTGTTGGTTTTATATTAATAAACATTTTAGTCCCTTAAATAGCTTTGTGTTTTGGTTTATTGAATAATAGGGGTAGAATAAGTAATTATTTTCGTTTTCGATAATTAACTTCGTTACAATCCTTGTTACAATAATCACACCGTGCACCTCAAGCAATCACTCTTTTATTATTTTATAATTTAAATTAAGATTAGTACTACTGAAAGTATGACCTTTTTTTAATTTTTGAAATTATAAGTTGTTTTTTGTTTTTCTTCTTAATTAAACTAAATTAATAAATAATTTATCGCACAAAGCACTGATTTCGTGCTGTATAACGCCTTTTATTTTTGTCGAGTCAGCTTTGTACGTGCATGACCTACTAAGCTAATCCGTGTCGACTGACCACTGACTGACTTTTGTACGACTGGAATAGTGCTGGGTTTGAAATCGGTTCTTTTTTCTTAAGATATCGTTACGTAATTTTTCTTTCTCGCTTTTGACAAAAACCGGAGTCCCCGTTGCTACCGTACAAATTCAATTTATCGTTGTTTTGCGCCAATAATTATCGACATCTCTTTCTTTCGCCAAGCTTTTGTCACTAGAACGTTCCAAAAACCTACTTTTCGAAAGTGCTGAAGTCATCCGGCGAAAATTCGGTGTGCAACTTGTTAAACACTATCAAGAAGTTACGTCTCACCAAATCATCATTTATGACTTAACTCAATTTTGACAATAAATTGAATGAAGGTTTTTTTTTTAAATTTTTGACACTTCTTACACCGATGTTAGGTAAAATTGGATAAGTAAAATAAATCTGCAGGCTGTAAAAGCCCCTCTTAAAAAATCACTTACAATGTCACAATACAAAATGTAAAAAGATACATATAGTAACTGATTATCAATGCAGTAAAAGTCGAGTAGAAGATTTAAAAAAATATAATCCACAATTTTGAAATAGTTAAGAAATGCGCCTACTTTGGAAATTCGTAATTTACGCTGTAGGTACATAAGTAGATTATGAACCAATAAGTATTAGAATCGATTATATAAAAGTTGAGAAGTAATTTAACCTTTACAAAAATAAAAATCTTCGACATATTGAAAACTACCCCTAATTATGTTCATATATATGAAAACAATATGAAACAAACATTTACATATATTTCTGAGGCTATAATTTCCACAATTTATCGCCTAATAGATTATTTTAAGTCGTGGTTGCTTCTGGAAATGTTGACCCCAATGTTTTTAAAAATGCGTACCATTAGTCCCTTTTACAATGTTGCAACATACTGTTGCAATGTTGTGCAAAATCAATTTATGGCTCAATTAAAATTCTAGAGCTGCACAACAATTCACACTCAAATAAACGAATGTGTTCGTTAAGGGTCACTTTGAATGGAACATTTGCCGGGAATATTTGCATTCATCATCCCGAGACTTTCATTTTACTATCTACAACCTCGACTGTAACCTTGGGGCCTTTTTTTGCAAATATCTGTTAGTATTTTACAGTTATAATAAGAAATTTTATGCTCGAACTGCCATGGAAGTTTAAAATAAAACTGTTTATATAAGCATTTTTTCAAAAGTAATTGTATGGATTATAGACCGACGGCAGGTAATTAAGAAGATTTATATAAAAAGTCCTAATAGATATGATCGAATTTATACGTAACAGGATTAAGAGTAAACAAAAGGAAAAAGTAACCTTCGCAAAACTTATTACGAGAGATATACCTACTTGTAGATGTTTACCGGAAAATATTTAAGGTTATTACTGAGAGAAATTATCGTACGCAATTTTTTTATTAACCACCCAAGTAATTAATGGAATAAAATCGACGAATCGATTATTATTTCAACTAGGCACATAATTATGGAAAATTCTTCTTAAAATCAATAAACTTATTGATCAATTTAATGGATTGATTATGAATCGAATAAGTAAGTTGTGCTAGGGTTTATTCGCGTTTCTATATTAAAAACTGACAAATAAACAATAAAGGAAAGTCACCCTAATTTATTACAGAAATTAATACAGGTTATGTGCTTCAGAAGGATCTGACTGTTAGTTCTTCTACCGAGGATGTATGTACAGTACATTTCGTTTATAACGACGATGAAAGAATCATTAAATTCCGTCGCTATATCCGGAAGTCGCTATATAAAAAGAAAAAGAGAAATAATGAAAGAAAGAAATTAAGCAAGAAAAGTACCCAGTAACTGATTCTTAGATTTAACTTTATCAATCTTAACATTTATAAACAATTACTAAGTAAGTACAACTGCTGACTATCTGTGGATGTAAAAAAAAGATAAAAAAGTTTTGTGTTTAGACTCGGTCGCAATATCAATCAGTATGAAATTTGTAGCATCTTGTAATTAATAATTCATTAAAATTAGTAGCTAAAACCGAAATCGACGTTACATCCGAAGTCGTTACAGCCAAATCTTCTTTTTAAATTAGTCGTTAAACTCAAGGGACTTACGTGTTATGTCGTTTTAACCAAAAGGTCGTTACAACCGAAGTCGTTATAAATGAAATCCACTGTAATTATTTCTATCAGAACTAAAACGTCCTTCAAGGATCTTTCCTACCTACAACCCCATAGGAAACAAGAAAGTTACCATGCATACACTTGGTCAGAACAATTTTATTATTAAGTAATTTGATTATGTAAATTGTTTATTATTTACAGTCATTAGGTACAAATGTTTTGTTTGTTCGACTGGAGTCCTTTGAACGTAAAAACGTTTTCCATGTAGTAGAACAGAGGCTACGTCTTTAGGTACGATCGTGATAAGATCGAGAGTGCAACCGTCTGTTGTACTGTCGATCGATGCACGAGTTGTATTCTTTTAGAAAGCGGGATTAAAAATTTTCAGGGCCGTTAGTTACGAGCAAAGCAAGTACTCCGATTTTCACTTTTGTGCCTAACGTTTCAATCACGAAGCAATAAATTTAAAACAAGAACAGATGCATACCTAGGTACCTACGAACCAACTCGCTCCGCACACAACGGATCTTTTTTTTGAACAGGATCTTCAAGGTACCTACTCAGTACCGAGTCACTTATTTCCAATAAGAAATACGTATTTCTACACATCTGAATAATTAGGTAAAAATTAATTACTGAACAAATATTCAAATGTTAGATACCTAATTACCTACATTTTAAATAGCTAATTGTAAAGACCCAAAACTTTTAAATTAATTAAAAATGAGAGTACCTATGATTAAAACAATTTAATGATTTTTACGTTTTTCCCAGACTTTTAGATAGTGGAAATCACATAAAAGAATAATAAACCTGAAGCTTGAGATAATTATTTAGATAAATAGTGAAGTACGTAAGTTCTCTCTTCCAACAATGTACACCTTAACCTCTGCTTTTTTATTTACTTATAGCACCCAAAACTTTTAATTCAATTACAACTGGGGATGCTTAATGCTGAAATATAATTTTCTATTAATGAACCTATCTACTTTTTGTTTTTTCCCCTATTTTAAAAAGTTTTGTTTTGGAAATCACATAAAAGACTTGTTTCCAAAGACTCTGAAACTAAGGACAAGTATTTAGAAAAATAGTGAAGAAAGTAAGTCCAAATTCCCAATTTGTTCAGAATAAGGATAAATAAATTGTAGTTTTTATTTCACCCTACAGTTTGACTATTAGTGCGGGACTATACATTGCGTTCTAGCGGGAGCGTTTTCGTGGGACCCGTTCGGCGGGAATGCAGTGTTGAGGCTATACCATTGCGGTAGAACGGCAACTGCGTCATTCGTGGCCGTGTTGCGTTATCATGAAATGTTAAGATGTTTTCCAAATTAAAAATTGTTTGCGCACTTGAAGCTATCGATTTGCTTGAAGAGCTGCCAGAAAAAAGAACAAGACGATATTCTGTACATCCTTTTCATGCCAGACGTGAATCAAGTAAAAGATTTATAAAGTTTTATGAAGATATACGAAAATATGAAGAAAATTTTTTTAGATATTATCGGATGTCCATTAATTCCTTTGACGAGCTATTATCTTTCGACGCCTTCTCCCATATAGCTGGGGACTCTTGCACGCACTGTATAAATTTGTCTGTATCGAACATATTGACTGTACACACAAAAAATTCAACGAACGGCAGCCGCAGAACCGCACAGTATAAACGCTCTCGTTCAAATGCCCATGTTGTCTATCGTATCCCGTCTTCCGGTCGTCCCGTTCACCGGCAGCATGTCAGCTCGCCATCCGGTTGATGCGGCAGAACGGCAGCTGTATAAACGGCTCCATTTAAAACAATGTGTTGTACCTGTCCCGCCGAACGGGTCCCGCGAAAACGCTCCCGCTAAAACGCAATGTATAGTCCCGCACTTAGGCAGACCCAGATTACTGCCCATAAAAAATTTGGTGAGCAAATCAAGACCAACACCCAGACTGAGACAGGCTCGGTGTTGGTCTTGGTCTAGCTTGTTCGGTCTTGCTCAAATAATACTAGTCTTGTCCTTGGTCCTGATCTAATTTAGATATACATTCTTGGTCTTGATCTTTTTCTTGCGTGTTAAGTCTTGGTTTTGCTCATTTAATCTGCTACTTACTTTTTGCCCATCATTACTATACAATAGCCTATTTAATGCTGTTGCACCCCATTCGCTCCTTTTTTATTTAGTTTAAAAAAATTATATTTTAATTCAAGTCTTTCATGTTTACCTAATTCCTTCATTGCCACTCTCAAAGTTTAGTTCTGGTGGAGACCTCAAGCTCTTACGTACTCCCAGTCCTATCTTTAACTTTAGGCTTGGTATCATAGAAATTACTAAGTATCATCAATTTTTGAAACTTAAATAGATACTACGTTTGTAATTAATTTTACGTTAGTTAGTCGTGAGTTTCATCAAACATTTTAAATAAGAAAGACGCAGTACTATTGACAGTGGGTTAACGCATTACTGATTAGATTCATTTCTATTTGATTTTCATCAAATTTATTTTTAATAATTTTTTTGTTAAACATTCGTTATTTAATTATCTATACTTTATTGAAGTGATAAAACTTTAAAATGTTAAGTCAAAGTTCGAATGAGTTTTGATCGAATGCAGCTGTTATCGACATTATTTACTTTAGTTAAACTGCATAGAGTCGAAAGAAAGTGTTGGTTTAAAAAATAATATTATCATATTTATCAATTTATAATTACAGATATGCATTATGAATGTATAACATGTTTTATTTGGATAAAAGATTATAATTTATTAATATATAACATAATACGGAGGTGACAAAAAAAATCATTCCCAAAATAGAGTCACATCGCATCATATACATAATAAGTAATATACATAAATAGATGAATACAACGTTATGTTTATTATCAACATTTTTTAACCTTTTGATTGTGCGTACGGTTCAGTGAATTGATTAATTTGTCAAGGAACCACCAAAATTTGCGCCTAACGTCAAAAAATGTACTTTTAATAAATGTGCCCTAATTTAATTAAAAAATATTAAGTAAAAACTATTTAATAATAAATTATCCAAAGATTGGAATTTAAGTATTAATTTAATGGTTTATAATACTATTAGATATCTTATTTGGCACTTATGCAGGTCCTTTGATCATAAAATATTATTTTTAATGCTTCCACTAATACTCAAATTATTCTAGCCACACCAAAGTTAATTACACCCTTTTTTGGAAACAACGAATTGTGTTTTAAACAATTTCCACTATTTAATTTATACACTTAACAAATGTTTCACCCACCATGGGCATATTCAGAATACATAATAATTATGTTGAGTGAAACAACTGTTAGGAGTGTAAATTAAATAGTGGAAAATTTACTTTGTTTAATTGTTTAAATTATGATTTTCCTTAAAGTAATGGCTGAATCAATCACGAATTCTGTTTTATAATTTCTGATAAAAATAGGTAGCTAGGTATAAATGAAATTTTGCTGCTTTTCGAAGCAAACTAGGACATTTTTCTTGTTTAGGTCCCTCATATTGAAATAGCAAATATTATTAATTTATTAATTCTAAACTAAGGAAATATTTACTATTTTAAGAATTACCTAAGTATTTATTGTAAAGTAAGTAGGCATAGTTTTTGAATTACAAACATCTGGACGATCTCTAAAAAATCGAAAATTACTATGTGAATGGACTTAAGTGCCAAATGCTGAGTTGGCTCTAAACATCGATTTAAGTAAGTGATTATTGACCATGAATTTAAAATTTATGGCCAGTTAACTTTTTGGTCTTTATTAAGTTATTTAATGCATTTTCCAGGGCCGCAATTTCATCAGACAGTTAATGAAAGGCCCCTACACTACAAAGTTGATTTGTAGAAAGGAAACTTTCATCAAATGAGATTTATTTTGGAATCCGATATAAATTTGAGAACAACAGCTGAACAATTACTACAATACTTACACATCATACATTTTGACTACTCTGTTCCTTTTAATGTTCATTAATTTTTTTTTGTAGATACACATTGTAAAAAATATATAATTAAGACATTTATTTTTTATTTACATAAAATTTTTAATAATTATTTTTTTGTGTACTTTACTAAGAAACAAACATTTCTCTTACTAATTAGTTATCCAATGAGAAAGGATAAAAATAAATGAAAGGTAAGTTGATAATTGTATTTAGATATACTTATATGCAGTAGTGTTTTTACATATTATGAATTATTAAAGGTATAGCATATAAAATTTAAGACTGCATGCGTATGAAATAATATTCGTTGACAGCTTTTGACTCGTTTTAATCGATAAGCAAAGGATAGAACCCTCAAATGTTTGTGTTGTGTAACTGAATCTATTTCCGAAATGCATCTTTGGCATGTACGCATAAAAAACGTGTAAATTGTAATAAAACACTTACCTTTTGTTGAGAATAAACTTCCCTTGAACCTATATTATGTCACTGGTCTTGAATTTTCGTTTGCCTCGTGTGATTTCGTTATTTATTTGAATCTATTACTAATATTCACTGCCTATTAAAAAAATAATTCTCTTTAAACATTACGCATATGTATCGACTATCAGAATTTTAAAAAGTAAAATAAAACAATTATTTACAAGTTCTAATGATGTAGAAATTGAAATAAAACTTAATTTGACTCCAAAGTCGTTTTTTGATTGATACCATGCATACAATTTTTAATTTTAAATCTATGGTATAAGTGATTTTAATTAATTTAAATAAATGAAAATGCCTTATGCACTATATAGGATCTCATGATACATGAAAGTGTGACTTGCCATGCTTATCTCCCTTTTATCACAAAGTCAGGTTCGTCTAAAGATGACTCGCACCAAAATCTCTCTATTTTTTAATTATCTTATCAATTCTAGTCCTTTAAATCATTAAATACTACATTGTATGAAACAAAGTCAAAGGTTTCGTATCGTTTGAAATTATTCTGTTCCTGCTGCATGCACGCATGTCACGTACACTCATTAATACATGTGATATATTAAATATGTTGTTCGTATTTATGGGTAAGCGACAAAAGCATTTGTAAAGCTTTATTACATATGCGAAGGTAAAATTATTATTATAACTCTTGTTGTATGCGATTGTCTGCGTTAAGTACATGATGCAAATTCGACAACGCCCTAAGCAATGGCATCTCAATACCGCGCGGAAGTAGATTTTCGTTTTACATAAGAATGCAACGAAAACATGACTCCAAGTAACGCCTCTTTTTTTTTTTAACAACAAACATTAATAGTGGGACGAAGCATCACCATGGATACGATAAAAATTTTTTTTTGTATTGTATTTAAATAATAAAAAAGGATTTCACTTTTAAATGAATGCGAAGCGCAAAAATGGACAAAACTGGAAAATTCTATGAAAACGTAGTATAAATATTATGTCTATGAACTGAAATACATATAAAGATTACAGCCAAAGCTACATTGGCCAAACAAGAAGATCATTCGAAGAAAGAATCAATGAATATATTTAATTCTTCTAACGACTCATTTGCCCAAAACATTTTTATAAATTAAATTTGATTTGATGATCGAGTTTTCGAGTTATTCAATAATTATTCATATACATATTTTAAGTTCTTACATTCTGTAAATGAGCGAAAGTGTTCTGGAAATTTCCACAATGATCTGGGAATGTCTCGAACAACCCATGACATTTGAGAATGTTCTGGAATGTTGTGGAATGCTCTAAAAATGTTTAAATTCAGACATTATACTTTCCAACATACGCCCTTTAGGTAATAACGGGAAGCTTCTTCATGGATGGGGGATCGGGGGCTACCACACAAATTAACTCCTCTGGTTTAGGAGTTTTAGCAGCACGCACATTGTATACTTTCTTTTATCTAATATATAAAATTCTCGTGTCACTATATTAGTTACCATACTCCTTAGAAACGGCTTGACCGATTTTTATGAAATTTTATATGCATATTCAGTAGGTCTGAGAATCGGCTACTATCTATTTTTCATACCCCTAAGTGATAAGGGTTGTCCACCCCTAACTATTCAATTTTTTGGACAAAATTTTTTATTATTATTTTTTTGATGATTTGGCATTAAAAAATACATATAACCCTTAATTTTCACCCTTCTACCACCAACCCCCATTTTTTAATAGCGATATTAGTACTGTAATAATCTTCAACTCTCAGTGGTCGATAACTGATCAATTGTTATCAATCGATTAGTCATCCCCGCCAGGCGTCTACTGATGTCACTACTCACCCAGCAAACAGCGCGGAGTGGGGATGAGAATGACGCAGATTTTTTTAGAATGTTACAGGGAGTTCAAATATGTTCTAAAAAGTAAAAGAATGTTTTATTATAACATTTCAGAATGATTTGGCAATGTTTAAGAATGTTCCAGAAGCTTGAACATCATTCAAGAATGTTAAAAAAAGTTAGAAAATGTTTTGAATCATTATGGGATGTTCTGCATAATTCTAAATTCGCGAATATTCTAGAATGTTCAATCAAACGTGTGATATATTCTAACCTGGGCAACTAATAATTACAGACTTTAATTTTATTAGTGTTGTGAAGTTGTGATAGGCGGGAAAGTTGCCAATTAAATAATTTAATAGATAATATAAACAAATATAATATAATAATTTTCCGAATCAATAATATTTTGGACAGTATGTCTGGGATGAAATACTTCTATATATTTTCCATTTGAAATATTTAAACATAGTACATTATCACAAGGGACGGAATTTTTTTTAATGATAAGCATTTCAAGAGCGGTAGTTTCCACTCATTCTTTTCCTTTCGTTCTTATTTATTTCATGAAGGCTGGTAGTAGTAGTAAAAACGTTGCTGCGGCAGTAAACACATTGATAGCACTTACAAAAATAAAATTCCATCTTAACACGTCGTTTACACATTTTTACAATGTAATTGTAATAGCACTTTTGGCTAAAAGAGAAGTCGCTGAAAATTTATTTGCAATCCACATTTTTTATGTATTTTGTAAACGTTACAAGAAGACGCAGCTTAAATACGAATTAAAAATTGTTCGCTTCTTAATTAAATTTTAAAGCCAATTAGTTGATTATTGAACTATATCTTTCCAAAATGCATTGGATAGACCTACATTGTTAAAGTCCTTGCAAAGTTTTAGAAAGTTAGCCTAAAATTACCTAAAATGCTTGTTTTAATAAGACGAAACATCTTACAGTGAGTTCCTAGTTTATTTTCTAATTTTAAAAGAATAAAAATCAAAAATAATTGAATAATATTTATCTAATATTTTAAATCTTTATTTTACTTTTTCAGATAGATTCGTAGTAGACGCACGAATCCTGGCGATTAAAATTGTTAATTAACATGCCTTGACTATTAGGTAATGCCATTAGACTAATTTTAATTAAAATAATTATTTGGAGCATTTAATCAGTAAGATCTTTCAGCAGAATTTGGTCTGATGTTTTAAGATCATTTAAATTGCAAATTTAATTTAGTGAAAATCCAATCACTTGCCACTACTCCCCCAATTTACTACTTATTTAATTAAATTCAATCAACAACAAAAAAAATAAACCATTCAATGCCAACATTTACAAAATTTTGTTGCGTGGGGTGGTTTTTGTAAAGTTGTTTTGTAAAGTGTTATTGAACACGATAATGAAAAGTGACAATTAACAGCAAACCAATAATATTGAATGAACATTTTTTTGTTATACCTAGGTAGAAATTGTTTGTTCTTGACAATATAAAAAAATATTCGGCCTTATTACGTATTTCAGTAGTAGCTGTCACTGCGTTTGATTTTTTCGATTCGATTCGAAATGCAGCACAGCAACAATAATGATAATAATAGCGACAAGAATTGTTGCTCAATACAAATTAGAAATTAATTTTTAAACCGATTAATAGATACATAAACACGAATGCAGCGCGTTTGTTATACGTATAGTATGGTCGAATAACATTTTAATTCGAATTTGACAAGTCACATTCTTTGTACAACAATACGATTAGGATCTTATTCACTGTAATAAACACAAAACAATGATTGTCTCTGAAATAAAATATGGCGTTATCTGTTAATTTAATATAATGAAAGAGCAAATGACTTGAAAATATTAGGAGAAAAAATATGACATGAAATTTACGATAAGCCAGCACTTATTGATAGATAAAACTGATTGACAGAGTCACCATTTGTTTAGTTTAGTGACCTACGTACCTACATAGTGCGTGTGGAGCATTCAAGAATAATTGTATTGTACTAATGTAAATAATTATTTTAGAATTAAACGATATTCATTAAAGAATTAGGAACGAATAGGGTGTTTCATTCTTAGGCGATAATTTTTCGCTGTCCTACCTAAAAATCTGATTTTTATGTGAATTATTAGAGGCGTCACTCATCCAAAAAATTCGATTCCCATATAAATATCGCAGATTTTTTTTCAGTTTCAACTCGATTCTTTGGTAGGTATTAATAAAAATGATTTTGGACTTATTTGCTGCTAAAAGGTTCCTTTGTGCTAACGTTGTCCGACCGAATTATAGAGCTTGATAAATCAATGTTAATAATAATTGACGTTAAATCTCCTTTAAATTTGAATATATTGATCTTGTATAAATAATTAAATTACAATAGACAAAATGAAACTATTAAATTTTTAATTTTAGAAATCACTATTTATATAAAATAAATTTTATTTACTAAATAAATCAACTACAATTCAAATTTCAGTGCAAATCTCGTTTTCTAAATTTTTTCTAGTTCTATTTTATACCACGATGGTGCTGTTTTTGATTTCGTCTATATTTTCACAGTAGTAAATAAAAATTTTATGCTTCTCATGCTTTGTATTGACTAACATTGATTATATTTATATCACTGTAGCAAATGTAATTCCCTACAAGAATTTTGTAATACCTAAAAGTCGAGTGTTATTTATATAGGAAATCGAATTTTTAGATGAGTAAAGCCTCTAATTCACTTAGAGTTTTTTCCAAAGGGAATAGTTTTTTAATAAGTATCATATTTTCAGGTGATACAGAAAAAAAGTGTCTTTAAAAACATCCTTATGCATATGGACGTAGTCAGAATGGGGCAGACCCCCCCCCCCCCAATTGTCCATTTTCTCGAAATTCTTGAAGTTTAGTATGTTCTCACTACTTTTTTCGTGGTAGGATTTTTTAAAATTATTTCTGCATAACAAATTAAGCTGTATGTATCAAGTTAGTTTCTTACAACCTACAAACTTGTCTTGCTTTTAAATTCGCCCCCTCCCTCGACAAAATCCTATCTACACCCGTGGGTGGTGCTCTGTCTAGAAAAGCATTATTTTTGACATTTTAGTGTCGAAAAAATTTTCAATTTTTGTGGTAAATTTGGTTGAGTTCCATACATCTTTAATTTCTTTTCTTATATTTTATTAAATCTATTCATCTTTCCTTGTTTTTAAACCATTAAAAGGTAGTATGGGCGCTTACGTTATAAGGAGGGAAACTAAATGTCAGAAGAAACAATAAAAAGGGTAGTTAAATATAAAGAAAGGTTGGGAAAATTAGAAGAGGAAAGAAATATGGAGGAGAAGGATATTACAAATAGAAACAAACAACAAGTATGATAGAGAAAAAAATACCGGCCAAGTGCGAGTCGAACCGAGGGTTCCGTACAAACCTGTATATATGTGATGTAACTAAAAATTTAAGGTTTTCGCAATTTTTCCTTTACTTATATGTGCTATAAAACATTGCTTCATGCCAAATTTCAAGATTCTAAATCGACTGGAAGTACCCTTTAGGTTTTGATTCCCTTGCGAGTAGTTGCGAGTTTGAAAATATGCGGCTTAAATTGCTGTTTCTTTTGATTGCGTTGACATAGAAGTTTGATTTTGTTACAGCTTAAAGGTATTATAGACCTGAGTATTTGATATGAATTTCAATTTAATACCTCTACGCGTTCATGAGGAAAGGGGTAGTAACTTTAAAATTATTAAAAATATTTTTATTATATGATGTAATTAAAAATTTACGGTTTTCGCAATTTTTCCTTTATCTGTGCTATAAGACGTTGCTTCGTATCAAATTTCAAGATTCTGAGTTCACGGGAAGTACCCTGTAGGTTTTGATTCGAAAATTTGCGGAGATCTGCGGCATAAACGGCTGTGTCTTTTGATTGCGTTGGCTTAGAAGTTTGATTTTTTCACAGCTCCAAGGCACAATAGACTTGAGTATTTGGTATAAATTTTAGCTTGATACCTCCACGCGTTCCTGAGAAAAAGGGTCTTGACAGACGGACGGACAACGAAGTGATCCTATAAGGGTTCCGCTTTCTCCTTTTGTGGTGCGGAACCCTAAAAAGAGTTAAGGCTACGTAGGATTTAAAAATTATCAAAGAACAAGTGGTAGAGTGAAGAAGAGAGGGTAAAAATATTTGTGATGATTTAAAAAGAATTGGGGATCATTATATTTCGCAGGACCAAGAGAAACCATGTTTAGGGACAGGCAAGGGGAATGGATACCAATGTACTTAGATATAGGAAAGGATATAAGCATCTTAGCTAGATTTAGCACAGGGAATGAGTTAGGGGTATACAAATATTGGCGAAAGAAAAGAAGGCAGAAGATGTAGTGTGTAACAGGGAGATAGAATATTTGGGGCATGTATTGGGAAGATGTGAGGAGAGAAAGTTGATGAATGAGGATAAAAGTGAGCTGAATCTACCTACTAAAACAAATAATGAGAAGCAGGATTGTATGATAAGTTGGAAATAGGGAGGGTGGAAAGGGAGGGCTTAGTATAATAGTAAGTTGCAAGTACATTAAGAATTACTGTATAGTTAAAAAGTTTGTCCAGTATTTTAAACTAAATAACGACAATCGTCGTTCAATGAATCATCGTTTCCTATTGTTAGAGAAAATACATAATCCCTTTAATAGGTGCACCCATTTGCAAACGTACGTAACTATAACATGTTCTAATCATAACACGTGTCCGCAACTCTTAACAGACAAATTCACAACTGTTTAGTCATTCATATTTACCGACTGTAACAAATTTCGCACAGAACTATCTACATAATACAATGGAATACATAAGTAACAGAGTAACAGTTCTTGTGCAATGTAGATACAATAATATAATAAATATGTAATAAAAAAGTGCTACAATGTGTATTTCAATTTGTATTATTATTATTAATAACTCGGTGTAAATAAATGAAAGTGTTGAAAAAGTCTGTAAATAAACGTCGAGGAAACAATAATTAATTTTTTAGTTCTTTCTGGGTACTTTTTCAATACGGCACTAAAACAAGAAAGATCAAAATCAATAACTCATACAACAGCTTTTAATTTTAATCATCTGTAGGTGCTTAAGAAAGAATAAAAGGTTAATTAACGCCATAAATGTTGCTATTAAGAAAATTAATTTTGCTTTATGATGGTAAAAGCTTAAAAACTTTTATTACTTATATTATTGCTTGATAATATTGTTTCACGCTATATGTAAGATTATCTTTGGAAGTTGAATAGAATTTACCAAAGAATACAAAATTCCCAAAGGGTTATTTTATAAACGAATTGCTAAAAAGTTACACAATTTTATATCAGTGTAGTAATTCAAGGGTGATAAGAAATTAGGGAAGTTGCAGTTGCCCCTTCAGAATTGTTAAATTTATGTATTTTGCTATTTTTTATTATAGTTTTAAGATATATTTACATTTCTTCCCTAGTTGCCTTTATAAATTAATAAATGACTAATTAAAGCACAAATTGTAGTCAAATAATTTTTTATTGTAAAAACAGTGCTCTTTCAAGGCAATTAACTTTTACAAAAAGCAACTAGGTGCAAAGCTAAAAGTTTAATGCTGTTTTCTTTTTATTTCCAAACCCCTCCCCTACTTGGTGAGACATTTTATTATTCGCTTCTAGAGTAAGTATAAGTCAGAATAGCAAGTAACTGCAGTTCTTAAAAGGAAAAATACAAAACACAGTTTCATAAAAAAAAGTTTTTATCTCTTACCTTTATTCAAAGATGACCCTTCTAAGTTCGAGTTCCATCCCTATCGACGCCACCGTTTCGAAACACTCACTGGAACAGAAAACATTATGAGTAACTTCATAAATCAAAAAAATACAATACGCAATAAGACTTCTTACGTAGATGAGACTAAAATACAATGAGTTTTAATTCAAATAGAAAGTAAACAAAAAAGGTCTCAATATAAATAAAACGAAATTGTACATAATATATAAATACCTATGTAAGTACAATATAGTAGTATACGTTGTGAATAAAAACAAATATATGTATGCACATAAATGTATAAATATTGTAAAAATACGGTTTTAACCGCAGAACATGAAACAAAATTCCCAAGCTTTTTCCACCTACATAAACAAATGCGTAATTAAGTTCCAGGATTAGGTACTTCATTTCTTACGATTATCAGGTTTCGTGTTTGGATCAATTACCTACCTATTTCTATTTGCATAACTGAGAAAAATTTTTAAATTATATATTATTTAAGTATGAGGAGTAAATAGCAAACAACATAAACGCGTTAACTACTTAAAACCGACCGACTGACTAAATAACATCCTTCGTATCTACGAACATCTGCGAAGACAACACTAGTAAGTTTTTTATGCCCTTTTTTCTGTATGGCGTGACTGATAAACAAAATCTACAGCTATCGAAACCAGTTTATTTGCACAAACAACTATTCGTCCATAGATATTTATTAGAACTTTGTGGAATAAAAGAAATATGCTTTATGGATTTAAAAGGTTATTTATTATAACTTGTGAAAAAACTTTTGTTCAGAGACGGATTTAGAAAAATTATAAAGATTGAATAAATTTTTAGTAACAATTGAAAATTTGTTGGAAACTTGTCAGTGTTAGTGTTCGAGTATCACTTTGGATTTTGTCTAAGATCTTTTACCTTCTGAAATAAATAAGAATTTTTAGACCTCTTAGTTTAACAGATGAGATTAGATTACTTTCTACAATACCTAAGGGTTTTTGGACACATGTCCATAGAAACATTTTTTAACTACATATTTAGTTTCAAGAATCGATTTTTATAAATAATGATGTAGAAGTGTGGTTTAGTCTTCTACAATAAGGATTTTTTTGCCCCGAGCCCATAGAAATAATTTTTAACTTTTAATTTCATAAATCTTGTTAAAGAAGTTTAGTTAAGACCTTTTGGCTTCTACAGTAGGGATTTTTCTGACATGAGCTTGTAGAAACTATTTTTGGCCTTTGGTTTTATAGATCGTGTTAAAAATGTATCATCAAAACTTTTTCTCGTCTACAATAAGAACCTTTGGAAACATATCAATAGAATCTTTGTTAACCATTTAGTTTTAAGGATCATTTTGAAGAAATTTCTTGACGACCTTTTACTTTGCAAAGTACCAAATGATTTTTGGATGCATACTTCTAGGAAGTATTTTTATAGACAATATTGGAGAAGTTTGGTCAAGACCTTTAACCTTCTACAATAATCATTTTTTGGCACGAGCCCATAGAAACCATTTTTGACTTTTAATTTCATAAATCTTGTTAAAGAAGTTTAATTAAGACCTTTTGGCTTCTACAATAAGGATTTTTCTGACATGAGCTTGTAGAAACTATTTTTGGCCTTTGGTTTCATAGATCGTGTTGAAAATGTTTCATCAAAAACTTTTCTCTTGTACAATAAGAACCTTTGGAAATATATCAATAAAAACTTTGTTAACCATTTAGTTTTAAGGATCATTTTGAAGAAATTTCTTGACGACCTTTTACTTTGCAAAGTACCAAAGGATTTTTGGATGCATACTTCTAGGAAGTATTTTTATAGACAATATTGGAGAAGTTTGGTCAAGACCTTTAACCTTCTATAATAATCATTTTTTGACACGAGCCCATAGAAATTAGTTTTGACCTTTAAGTTCGTAAATCTTGTTAAAGAAGTTTAGTTAAGACCTTTTGGCTTCTACAGTAAGGATTTTTCTGACATGAGCTTGTAGAAACTATTTTTGGCCTTTGGTTTCATAGATCGTGTTGAAAATGTTTCATCAAAAACTTTTCTCTTGTACAATAAGAACCTTTGGAAATATATCAATAGAATCTTTGTTGACCATTTAGTTTTAAGTATCATTTTAGAAAAATTATTGACGACCTTTTACTTAACAAAGTACCAAAGGATTTTTGGACGCATACTTCTAGGAAGTATTTTTATAGACAATATTGGAGAAGTTTGGTCAAGACCTTTAACCTTCTACAATAATCATTTTTTGACACGAGCCCATAGAAATTAGTTTTGACCTTTAAGTTCGTAAATCTTGTTAAAGAAGTTTAGTTAAGACCTTTTGGCTTCTACAGTAACGATTTTTTGACATGAGCTTGTAGAAACTATTTTTGGCCTTTGGTTTCATAGATCGTGTTAAAAATGTATCATCAAAACCTTTTTTCGTCTAAAATAAGAACCTTTGGAAACATATCAATAGAATCTTTGTTAACCATTTAGTTTTAAGGATCATTTTGAAGAAATTTCTTGACGACCTTTTACTTTGCAAAGTACCAAAGGATTTTTGGATGCATACTTCTAGGAAGTATTTTTATAGACAATATTGGAGAAGTTTGGTCAAGACCTTTAACCTTCGACAATAATCATTTTTTGGTACGAGCCCATATAAATTATTTTTGAGCTTTAATTTCCTAAATCTTGTTAAAGAAGTTTAATTAAGACCTTTTGGCTTCTACAATAAGGATTTTTCTGACATGAGCTTGTAGAAACTATTTTTGGTCTTTGGTTTCATAGATCGTGTTGAAAATGTTTCATCAAAAACTTTTCTCTTGTACAATAAGAACCTTTGGAAATATATCAATAGAACTCTTTGTTGACCATTTATTTTTAAAGGGTATCATTTTGAAAAAAATTATTGACGACCTTTTACTTACAAAGTACCAAAGGATTTTTGGAGCATACTTCTAGGAAGTATTTTTATAGACAATATTGGAGAAGTTTGGTCAAGACCTTTAACCTTCTACAATAATCATTTTTTGACACCGAGCCCATAAAATATTTTTGACTTTAATTTCATAAATCTTGTTAAAGAAGTTTAATTAAGACCTTTTGGCTTCTACAATAAGGATTTTTCTGACATGAGCTTGTAGAAACTATTTTTGGCCTTTGGTTTCATAGATCGTGTTGAAAATGTATCATCAAAACCTTTTCTCTTCTACAATAAGAACCTTTGGAAACATATCAATAGAATCTTTGTTAACCATTTAGTTTTAAGGATCATTTTGAAGAAATTTCTTGACGACCTTTTACTTTGCAAAGTACCAAAGGATTTTTGGATGCATACTTCTAGGAAGTATTTTTATAGACAATATTGGAGAAGTTTGGTCAAGACCTTTAACCTTCTACAATAATCATTTTTTGGTACGAGCCCATATAAATTATTTTTGAGCTTTAATTTCATAAATCTTGTTAAAGAAGTTTAATTAAGACCTTTTGGCTTCTACAATAAGGATTTTTCTGACATGAGCTTGTAGAAACTATTTTTGGCCTTTGGTTTCATAGATCGTGTTGAAAATGTTTCATCAAAAACTTTTCTCTTGTACAATAAGAACCTTTGGAAACATATCAATAGAATCTTTGTTAACCATTTAGTTTTAAGGATCATTTTGAAGAAATTTCTTGACGACCTTTTACTTTGCAAAGTACCAAAGGATTTTTGGATGCATACTCCTAGGAAGTATTTTTATAGACAATATTGGAGAAGTTTGGTCAAGACCTTTAACCTTCTACAATAATCATTTTTTGGCACAGCCCATAGAAATTATTTTTGAGCTTTAATTTCATAAATCTTGTTAAAGAAGTTTAGTTAAGACCTTTTGGCTTCTACAGTAAGGATTTTTCTGACATGAGCTTGTAGAAACTATTTTTGGCCTTTGGTTTCATAGATCGTGTTAAAAATGTATCATCAAAACCTTTTCTCTTCTACAATAAGAACCTTTGGACACATATCAATAGAATTTTTGTTGACCATTTAGTTTTAAGGATCATTCTGAAGAAATTCTTCGACGACCTTTTACTTTGCAAAGTACCAAAGGATTTTTGGATGCATACTCCTAGGAAGTATTTTTATAGACAATATTGGAGAAGTTTGGTCAAGACCTTTAACCTTCTACAATAATCATTTTTTGACACCAGCCCATAGAAATTATTTTTGACCTTTAATTTCATAAATCTTGTTAAAGAAGTTTAGTTAAGACCTTTTGGCTTCTACAATAAGGATTTTTCTGACATAAGCTTGTAGAAACTATTTTTGGCCTTTGGTTTCATAGATCGTGTTGAAAATGTTTCATCAAAAACTTTTCTCTTGTACAATAAGAACCTTTGGAAACATATCAATAGAATTTTTGTTGACCATTTAGTTTTAAGGATCATTTTGAAGAAATTCATCGACGACCTTTTACTTTGCAAAGTACCAAAGGATTTTTGGATGCATGCTCCTAGAAAGTATTTATATAGACGATATCAGAGATGTTTGGTCAAGACTTTACCTTCTTCATAATCATTTTTTGACAGCCCATAGAAACATTTTTGACTTTTAATTTCATAAATCTTGTTAAAGAAGTTTAATTAAGACCTTTTGGCTTCTACAATAAGGATTTTTCTGACATAAGCTTGTAGAAACTATTTTTGGCCTTTGGTTTCATAGATCGTGTTGAAAATGTATCATCAAAACCTATTCTCTTCTACAATAAGAACCTTTGGACACATGTGAATAGAATTTTTGTTGACCATTTAGTTTTAAGGATCATTTTGAAGAAATTTATTGACGACCTTTTACTTTGCAAAGTACCAAAGGATTTTTGGATGCATGCTCCTACGAAGTATTTTCATAGACAATATTGGAGAAGTTTGGTCAAGACCTTTAACCTTCTACAATAATCATTTTTTGGTACGAGCCCATAGAAACCATTTTTGGCGTTTAAAACGTTTCATCAAGACCTTTTGCCTTCTACAATAAAAAATCTTTGGACACATTTCCAGAGAATCTTTTTTGACCTTTTCAGAGATGTTATTGGAGAAATTTGTCCAAAACTTTTTACCTTCTACAGTATTTATAAGGATTTTTGGGCACAATCCCATTGAAATTTCTTTTGACAGTTTGGTTTGAAGAATAATTCTAAACAAACCTTGTATCTTCTAAATTATCTAAGGATTTTTGGAAGAATGTTCCTAGAAACTATTTAGACCTTTCAGTTTCATAGCTCACATTGGAAAAGGTGGCCAAAACAATAGAAGAAATTACAAGTTTATTTACATCAAAAGACCTTGCTGACCAATAACGGCCATTGGAAATTTCCATTTTCTAGAATTTTTCCAATGATTGAACGGTCTAATTTCTACTCACTAAATATATTATCATGCTTTCATTGTTTGGTAGCGACTTGTTTTTTTTTAGAAATTTGCACAATATCTTTCATCAGAAAAAAAATTTCGCCAAGTTTGCATAAAAAAGTTAACTTTTTAACCTTCGTTTGGGTATGCAGTTGGACGTCACAAGTGGACCATATCCTTATCACAAACATTCTTAAAGCTCCAATTACATTTTAAAATCCAAGAACCAGTTACTTCTCAAAATAAAATAAGAGAGACTCATTCGTTTGAAAGGACACCCTATTTCGAAATAAATACTGGAAAGTAACTCGTTTAACAAGTCCAAATTCTTTATTCATAAAAAGGTTTGAAGTATAGCACTTGCAAGTGCTTAAAGGACTATATAGAAGGATATTTTCAAGTACAAAGCTTTAGCAAGCTCAACAATACTTCTGTGCATGATATGATTGCCTTAATACTTTTCTTTTTTATGTAAAGGTTTCCCTCTAATCTACGGGATGTGGTGTTTTTCTTCAAAATTAAGTGTGATGTGACAGGTAATAATCTGAATAATCTTGTCATAAAAAGAACATTGCGAAATGGTTTGAACGTAGAAAATCGGTCTGAGGTGAAGCTCGTTGGCAAAGAGAAATATTCATTCCAGTGTAACTCTCGTCTTTTTGTCGGACACATTAGAAAACGGACTCGATGTCGATGGTAAGCTGTTTCAGTTAGTTTATAAATTGCGGATTTCTATTCTTCGTCATTTCATAACTTTTAAAAAGTTGGTCAAGGCCGTTCCTTCAGGCTTATTACGAACTCTGCGGTTTTCATGCCGATAAAATGTGTATCCAGCGAATTTCTCTCGAAGAGAACGCGACTTTTTCATAATAAAACGAATTAGCGCAGTTATTTGGCTTCTGCTCTCCGATCAAAACAATAGCTAAAGATCTTAATTTAGTTTTAGTCAGCGTACCCGTAGGTAGGTATACAGATAAAAATATGAGAGGCACGCCGTGGTTCATTATCGCGAATCGGCGTAACGAATGGGGCAGCGTATCAAAACATATACACGGGCTCCTACTGACTGTCTCACTGACCCCCTAAGAACTGAGTAATGCTAAAACCATTAAAGTCTCACTGCGGCTCTTGCAAAACAGCCGCCGTGTTCTAATTGTTACACTGTTAACCTAATGTATATTCACATCAATTAAGGCTTTTACATAACGGCGTAAGTAGAGCGTGCGCGCGCACTCTACCGTGATGGCAGCCACTCTTTAACAATACTCAAACTACGTAGACCGATGCCGATGAGAGAAAAACTTTTCGAATAATAAGGTTAGATTATGACGAGCGGATCCTGAATACGGTATATCCCTCGTTGCGCAACTTCTCAACGGATAACGAAAGTAAACGACTACGATCATCATGATGGCTAACACTCAGACGGACGTCACAAATTCACAACTACATTTTACGGTACTTACCTACGTACTTACTACTAGATACCTACAAACATTGTGCTAAATGAATGACAAACATACAGTTAACTTTGCTTACAGTCTCAAGACCCATGCACTTTTTCTATACGATGGCGATGTACGATACATAAAAGTTATTAGAGCTGGAACTGAGCGTGCAAGGATTCCAAGGCTGTGGGAAACTGAAAATTACCATTAGATCTAAAGTAAAGCGAATAAAATGTAGTTAAATGGAATAAAATGAAAGAATAAGTACCTACAGTGTGTAAAATAATAATACTTGATGTCTTGTCTAAAAGAGTAGGTACTAAAAAAATGTAAGAAAACTAACGGACTAATCATAAAAAGCAAGTCATGTCTAACATCGAAAAAATTATCTTTAAATGAAAAAGAAAATTTTAAATACAGACACCTAAATATGAGCACAATTAACTAATAAAGGTGAAAACGTATCTCTCTAAAAGTAAGTAAAAAATATGTCACTTTCGGCAGCATTAAAAATTTTTTTCTTCTTTATTTTTATTTTCTGGGCCGTAAGCCTTTTTGCCGACGTCATCACACAAAAACTTTCATTCCTTATTTTTGTCCCCTTTAGGGTAAATTTTTTACAAACTTTAAATGTCGTATTTATATCAAATCAAAAGCCTAAAAAATAAGTTTCAAGCCTCTAGCTTTATATCTACTTCTCTATCTCTGTACTAAATTCTTATTTAAATCGGTTCAGTAGTTTGGGCGTGATTGCGTAACACACAGACATACAGAGTTACTTTCGCATTTATAATGTTATAGATTAATATAGTTTAATTATAGCTTAAAATAGTTTATATAGCTTAGTATTCAACTACTTTTATTGATCCAAATAAACAAAACCTCTATAACTTTTTACACTTAATATTTTAATTTTCTGGGCCGTAAGCTTTTTGGACGACGTCATTACACAAAAACTTTCATCGGCTAATTTTATCCTCTTTAGGGTAAAAGTTTTACAAACATTAAATGTCGTATATATATATATCTAATCAAAAGCCTGAAAAATAAGTTTCAAGCTTCTATCTTTAAAAATTACGGAATTTCCCAACAAACTTTCCTATTTCAACCCCTTACAACCCTCTTTTCGCATTAAAAAGTAGCCTATATCCTTTCTCAGGCTCTAGACTATCTCTGTACCAAATTTCATTTAAATCGGTTCAGTAAATTTTAGGCGAGATTGTGTACCATACAGACAGAGTTACTTTCGTATTTATAATATTCCGCGAATTCATTTTCATCGAATTTCGCATTGGAATAAGATATTTTCCTGCAGTAAAGCGTAGCCTATGTGTTAATCCAGGGTGTCAGCTAACTCCATACCAAATTTTATTAAAATCGCTTCAGCCGTTTAGACGTGAAGAAGTAACAAACATACACACTCACAAACTTTCGCATTTATAGTATTAGTGTGATTAAGGGACGTAAATTGTCATGTATTACTTATTTAAGGGCCAAAAATGAGGACCAGCAAAATTATTTTCTTTCTCGATGTATCTAGAAACGTTTGCAATAAATAACCGCTTAACAGGACAAGGCCAGTTGAAGTTTCTAATTTTTAACTGAAGTATGTATACGCATGTAACAAAAATGAAGTGATCGAGCACTTTATCAAAGTTGATTTGTTTTTTCATGTAGACGAAGGATTTAAAGCTTAAATCGTCCTAAATTGATTAATTAGGTTAATTTTGATACACCCAGACAAAAATCATTATAGAATTAAAAAAAGTAAAACATACCTAAATTATTAATTTAAATAGATTTCTCTAATTTTTGGGCAATTGGTATTTCTTCTAAAATCAAATAGAAACATGTTCAGTTAATTTCTGTGTAATGTATCTACATATTCCTCTCCCATTCTATATATAGGGTTTTTCAAGTTGATGGGCTATTAGAAGTATATGAATTAGTAGAAGGAATTCAATTCTGAAACTTGGGCTCATTTGGTTATTGTTTATGCCGCTTCTTAAAAAATATTTTCAAGTTTGATTTACATCCGGTTATACCGGAAGTCGATACCAACTTTGTTATTTTAAATGGAATGGTATATTTTTTACGCTGAATTCGAATAAAACGTGTAATTCTAAGGTAAGTTTGATAACCAACTTGTACACCTACGACGATCGGTTTCTGAGTTAATTTAATTTATAGAAAAAAAATCGCTACCGCAACCCAAATTATAAAAAAATCACAACTTATACAAAATACGACTTAGGGTGTTGAAATTTTTACTAGTAATAGCTGAATATTATTGCTAACGCCTTGACAAAATTGAATTAAATAATTTATACAGGGCGTTCAAAATAAAATTCTAAAATTGAAAAACTTCAAACACGAATTACCTCGTTTTTTCAAATGGCACCTACCATATTTTTTTTTTAATCGATTCATTTTTTTATCCTCTGATGTAATAATTCAAAATTATTCCAAAATTTTCAAATAAAATAGGTAGTATCCATATAGATCGAAAGAGGATAAAAAAAGGAATCGATTGAAAAAATAAAAAATAGTAGGTGCCATTTGAAAAAACGAAGTAATTCGTGTTTGAAGTTTTTCAATTTTAGAATTTTATTTTGAACGCCCTGTATAAATTATTTAATTCAATTTTTTCAAGACGTTAGCACTAATATTCAGCTATTACTAGTAAAAATTTCAACACCCTAAGTCGTATTTTGTATAAGTTGTGATTTTTTTATAATTTGGGTTGCGGTAGCGATTTTTTTTCTATAAATTAAATTAACTCAGAAACCGATCGTCGTAGGTGTACAAGTTGGTTATCAAACTTACCTTAGAATTACACGTTTTATTCGAATTCAGCGTAAAAAATATACCATTCCATTTAAAATAACAAAGTTGGTATCGACTTCCGGTATAACCGGATGTAAATCGAACTTGAAAATATTTTTTAAGAAGCGGCATAAACAATAACCAAATGAGCCCAAGTTTCAGAATTGAATTCCTTCTACTAATTCATATACTTCTAATAGCCGATCAAATTAAAAAACCCTGTATATTAAAATTGATAATGTTTTGTAATTAGTTAGGTACTAAATATTGTAGAGGATGTTCGTCATTAGTTATCTTAGTAGACACAAGAGAAATTCATTGATAATAATTTCATGACTGTTCTTCTTTTTAATATTTGTATTTTTATCTGATGAGAACCAACTTCTCTTGGGAATAGTAAATAATGGAAGTCCGATAGATAGAAGTACTAATTGGACTTTTATCAACACGTCATAAAATCAACATATTAAATACGATATCGACGTTACTAACAATAAGATCACTACTCACATTTTCATTTTCTAAATCTTATTATAGGTATATTAAATTTTCAACTATTTCAAGTTCCACAATAAAATTAGTGTAAGACAAGTTAAGTGTAAATTATTCAATAAAAGTGTATAAAAATCAGCTGTCGCTACAAATAATCCAGAAATCCATTACATCTGCAATAATTCAACCAGTTGTTTTGTAAAATTTAGTAGTTGAACATTTTAATCCTAAAATATACTGTATTGAAAATAATTAAATATCTTTTTATTTACCCTTTGAATTTATTCAGATCATAGTGGGGTTAAAATAATATTTTTACCTTTTTAATTGATTTTCCATTTAATTTCATTTCTATATTTGAAAAGGAAAGAATAGCGTAAATAAAATATTTAAAAACTGAATTAATTAATAAGCGATTGTTTCAATTTATTTTATATCAAAAAGTCTTTTATCTTTCCGTAATCACATTAAGTCAAAATGACAACACTTAGTTAGAGCATCTTCTCCTAAAAATCGTATGGTTATCCTTTCTTAAATAGAGACTTTTTAAAACAGTATGGAAAGTATTTCTATTTTTTTAAGTACTGAATTCAACTCGTTTGAACTTGACGCCCGAATTTTTCAAAAAAATTCAAATTTGTAAAGTTCTGAGAGGGACATGTATATCTAGTTCTGGAGTTCTTCCATAATTTTCAATAGTTCGGGCAAAATTTCCAAAAAACAAAGCAACAATCATATTTAGGGGTAGGTAGCGCCGAAATTTGTTCATTGGAGAGTTTTCAGTGCACGTTTTTACTAATCCTTTTTTTTAATTTCAGTAATCACATAAAGTGTAGGTTATTAAAAACTATGTATTCCCTCATGTACACGAAGTAGGTTAAACTTAGATTAAATATTTAAATTATATCCCCACTCAATTAGTGAACAGGAGCGACCTCCGAGACCACGTACGTACATATCCTCCCTTGAAATTGTAGCCACGTTGACCTGAACTTGTCCGCATTATGTTCAAAGGTATCTAATTATAATAAATAATCTGTAAGTACATTCTTCATTTGGTTAAAGTGTGATTCTAACAGTTGTGAAATAACGTCATACTCGAATGATTTAGCTACGAATGTGATATCTACTTTCGGTTTTCTTATTGGTATTAAGTGGATTTGTATAAAAACAGAAAGTGAGTGTAGGTAAACGTCTCATGATTTCAATGTCGTTTAAATAAACATTTAAAAAAACGTTCGAAGACGCGGGCAACTAGTAAGTATTAGATACGTACGGAAAGTAGATGATTTATTTGCATAAATATGTGGTACTAAGGTATGTCTAAACGCAGACACAAAATATATATGTAGGTATATCTGATATTTTGACCTTAAAAAAATTGGTATTTTAATTTCTTTATTACAAAATGATTTGTATCCTTTTTCCTATAATACAATACTTCTGAAAATTGTGTTGGTTAACCAATCATTGCAAATTACAAGTTTGTTTAGTATAAATATTTGAAATATTTCTAAGCATTATAATTAGGTACTTATATTAATAAAACAGAAGCAAATCTGCTGAAAAGTTTCCCAATCAGTTCGATTGGAAATACAATGAACGGAAAGTGAAAGCCACTGTTGAAAAACAGTTGTCAACAAGAATATCAAAAGATTTACCATGATTACTAATAGCCTTTAGAATTATACACAACGTTATTTTATTTACGTACGTACCTACCTGATAATTTGTTATTTTACATTGTTATTATTAAAGTTTTTAGTATTAGGGACCGTTCATAAAATACGTTCGCATACAAGGGGAGGGAGGGGTCTTGCTGAGTGTGACAAAATGAGATGAGGGGGACGTGACGTTCGCCGTTCATCAAAAAATTTTACTCAATTTTTACAGAATCTTTAGACTTCTGATAAATAGAAATTATATTTACTTGTTTGTTACAAAAGATATTTATTAATTTATTTAAATTTTATTATGAAAATAAGATAAATATTTTTCACTATCAAAATTTTTGTATCTTCAATCAAAATTTATCATTTTAATATAATAAGAAATGAATACAAAAACACTTTTGGATAAGATTCACTAATATATTTTTAAATTTCTTAACAAATTTGTTTCGACAGTTACGTCATTTTCAAACATGAAATTGTATCTTTTGAAAATGACGTAACTGTCGAAACAAATTTGTTAAGAAATTTAAAAAAATATATTAGTGAATCTTATCCAAAAGTGTTTTTGTATTCATTTCTTATTATATTAAATTAATTATGTTTCACAACGAATACACCACCAACTCTCTTGGTTTTATTAAAATTTATCATGTTCAGCGGGCGGAGTGTTAAGTTTTTGTGACGTAATATTTATAGGGGGGGGGGTCACAGAAAGTGTAACACAGCGTGACAACCGGGGAGGAGGGGGTTAAAATAATAAGCTAATTTTAGCGTGACGTATTTTATAAACAGCCCCGTAGCACATTGCATTTTTTATTGCCTAACTTATTTAAAATGTATTGATTTGTACTAATTTGACTGAGTTTTTAATTATTATTAAACCCTACACATATACAATTAAATCTGGTCCAATTTAATATCGAATCGTTCAACTCAAAACTACTTCTAATGTATGAGAACAGTGCTACATCCTGCAACTGTTACTTCTGCGCCAGCATTAAAATCACCAGATATGTATGCCAATTCACTGACATAATAATATGTCACAAAACAAATTTTGTTTCGTCGAGTGTGCAAATTTACATGTTTTTAGTTCTTTTCTGATAACCTACTAATGTTAACCCGGCCAATTAAAAAGTTTTACTTGCAGGTGTCATTCCTTCACAGGTAACATTCTCCAGTAAAAAATTATTGAGTCAGGCCAAAATTGTTTGATAAGGTTATGGTAGGAAAGGGCAACACAGACGAATTCGGTGTTGCAGTCCTTCCTTCTGTTTATAGAAATGAAAAACAAAACTGTACTTTTCATCCACATAATATTCTTAGGTATGTTGGGGTAAATCGAAACGTCTTTGATTCTTTTTCGATTTCAGGCAAACAAGTTTAGTGTCTCGACGAAACAAGAAGTATTATACCTACACAAAGTTATTTACTTTTTAAAACCAAAAGCAAGTTTCACCTTTTGGGGTCAAAACTTCATCAAGGTAGGTTTTTGGGCAAATAAACGGTATAGGTGGTTAAAAATGTATTTAGTAAAACTATATTAAGTATAACAATAGGAGTAGATAGCATTAGTGTTGGATTAAGGAGTACCTAAACTTGAATCAGAATTTCGTACGTTTTGATGACAAATAATCGTAGAAACTGAACTGACTCACTGCTGTTAAAAAGAGACGTTATTAAGGGATTCCCCGGAAAATTCGACTTATCGAAGTTGGCGTCAAACATTATCTTCGGGTTATCAAGACATTGAAGTAATAAAAAATTGAGAGCTCCAGTTATGAAGTACGTAATAATTAAGTACACTTATTTTTCATAGTTGATGCTATTGCCAACCAATTTATCGAGTTATCAAAGTTTAACTGCACTTTAATAATTGAATTAAAATTACTTTCTTATTGTTCTCTTTTAATTTAGGTTAATTTGATGTGTTGTCTCATCATCGCGTGTTTATAATAATTAATAGTTAGGTAGATACCTCCTTGCCAATAATAGCAAATAGCTGACAGCAAAAATCGTCTTTACTCATACTCATAGGTAGTAGTAGTAGGTAAAGTTGCATTTTCTATATAAGGAAACCGGTTCTAAATTTAGTCTCGGAAGTATTTCATAAATATTTTGCATACATCATTTTTAACAAAGAAACGTGTCATTAACTCAAGTGGGTCGCCGGTACATTTAGTCATTTGTAGGTGGTTTTATTCATTCATAAATGCCAAGGAACATATCATTATTCTCACTTTTTTACTGCACCATGGGATTACAAACGAATTGCGGTCGTTTGTCGCGGTTAATCACGTATTAGAAGATGCTTAATACAAACACACCAAACACAAATATACTCATATTGTCGACGCATACGTCAGTTCCTACTAGGTCCATAAATGAGACCGTCTCATAAAGTAATGCACATTGTTTTTTATTTCGCATCAAACCAACAAGGACATTAACTTTTCCTCGTTAATATTGATGCACACATTCATGTACTCATCACTTCTGTATGTATTCAGTGTGCATATGATTACATAATTTACCTACATCATTTTTTCAACACTCCTTTACAAGACATTGATTTGACGCTACTTAGCATCGTAAAGTTTAAGGTGGAATGTGGGGAAAAATTATAGACGTTAAAGACATCACCATTCTCTTCTTTAATCCTGAAAGATTCAGATAATTTTTGGCTAGACTTTACCACTATTTCTTATAAAATTCAAGGAATAGGATTTGACTTAAAGTAAAGCTCAGGTAAAACAAGTTTGTTTGAAAAAAGGATCGTCCTGTAATAATTTCAGGACAAACCAGTTTGGACCACATCACCTTTAGGGTAGATTTCCCTTAATGTCCAGTGGAAAATCGTTTGTGAAGAAGTCTTCCACCAACAAATTTATTTACCTAAAACTCTGTTCACTTCTTACTATAACAATAGTAAGAAATGTAAGAGGTTTCAACTTAAAGTTAATTACACGTTACGTTAAATAAAGCTCTGGTAAAACTAATTTTTCCTGAAAACAGGCTAAACCTCTGTAGCGTATTGAGAACAAATAAGTTTGGACCACACCTCTAATTGTAAAGTCCCTTCAGGGTAGATTTTCCTTATTGTCCAATGGAAAATCTTTTGTGAGGAATCCTTACAATTACAAATTTACTTATGTAAAACTCTGTTCAGTTCTGAATTGACCTGACATTATTTACCATTAAAAGAAAAGGAATGGCAAAGGGTTAACATTAAGTTTGAGTACAAGTCAATTAAAGCTCAGGGAAAACCAGTTTATCATGAAAACAGGATTGTCCTTTAAAATATTAACGAAAATTCAATTTGGATCACAGCCGTTTCAGTGTAGATTTTCCTTAATGTTCAATGGAAAATCTTTTATGAAGAATCTTTATTTACTTATAACTCTGTTCAGTTCTGAATTGACCTGACATTATTTACTATCTTTTAATACAATATAAAATTCTCGTGTCACAATGTTAGTTAGCATACTCCTCCGAAACGGCTTGACCGATTTTTATGAAAATTTATATGCATTTTCAGTAGGTCTGAGAATCGGCAACTATCTATTTTTCATACCCCTAAGTGATAAGGGTTGTCCACCCCTAACCTTTTTAATTTTTTGGACAAAATTTATTTTTATTTTTTTATGATTTGGCATTAAAAAATACATACAACCCTTAATTTTCATCCTTTTACCACCAACCCTCATTTTTTAATAGCTATATTAGTACTGTAATAATCTTCAACTCTCAGTGGTCGATAACTGATCAATTATTATCAATCGATTAGTGATCCCCGCCAGGCGTCTACTGATGTCACTACTCACCCAGCAAACAGCACGGAGTGGGGATGAGAATGAAGCAGATTGTTTTAGAATGTTACAGGCAGTTCAAATATGTTCTAAGAAGTAAAACAATGTTTTATTTGGTATAACATTTCAGAATGATTTGGCAATGTTCAAGAATGTTACAGAATCTTGAAGATCATTCAAGAATGTTCCAGAGTGTTAAAAAAGTTAGAAAATGTTTTGAATCATTATGGGATGTTCTGGATAGGTCTAAATTCGCGAATATTCTAGAATGTTCCATTAAACGTGTGATATATTCTTACCCGAGCAACGCCGGGTATTGCTTCTAGTAAAACTATAAGAAATGGATTCAAATCCAACTTAAAGTTTAAGTACAAGTCAATTAATGTTCGTGCGAGTACTTAGATGTAGGTGATAACTTATAATAAATTAATTTTACGTAACATGTGTTGGCCGAGCAAGTACTCACTCACACCAGGTAGGTATTTAACTAAAAGCAAAATGACTATAAATTGAACGTGGCGGTATTTAAACTCATTGAAGCAAATTTACTTTTAAACGTGGACTATAAACCCAGTGACATCCTTTCAATCACTTTCAGTTATTACATTCGCGGTTTAAATAATAATAATAATAATAACACCAATAATAATAATAACGAACGCTAGTTTCGCTTTCAGAAACTTTCGATTTCTATGCTGTTCATGAAATACTTATTTAACGTGGCTACTGAACAGAAAGCCGGCCGATGTTTATGTTTTGGCTCGTTAATAGATACGTAGGTATACAGGAACAGATTGCACCAATCCTAGTGCAATGATAGTAGGTAAGAAAGACGCATACGTGCGTGTAATCGTTCGTATCTTTGTATTTTTATTATTAATGTTAACCAATAACAAATACCGCAAACCTTGACTTTAAAGAACATCTCAAATATGTACTTTTATAGGTACCTACAATAAGTATTTGATTCGGAAATATGTACTTGTGTAGGTAATTAGTGACGTACATTCAATTTTGCATGGTTGAGGTTCATTGTTCTCAAAAATCCTTGCAAATAAACTTTTGCGGATTTTTATTTCCGTGCATATTAATTAAATTAAAAAAATACTGATAAACGTTAATTCACGTATTTATTAATTACAAAATCTCTACGTTTTTATATACCTCTTAAAAGTTTTTTGAATAAACGGAAATGAAATTCTTAGGTCAGGATAAGCCAAAGTTACGGACCTTAACAGAAAAAAATTAAATTAACGATTTTATTATGAATGTTTTCAAAATTTTCTAAGATAAGTATTGTAACATTTTATTTTTTGTATGATTTTTTTAAAAATTTTTTCTCAATAAATATTTGTGCTTTAGTTTCTTATCATCTAAATTGCTTCTTTTTTAAGAAAAATGTAATTACTGTTAGTTTTCTTGTTTTCAAATTTGGCCTCCTCTCGACAAAATTGTAGCTACGCCCTTGCATGAAGTATATTAGAAAATTATGTCAAATTCTATTTTAAAAGAGCTGCAATTCCTTTAAAAAAATATGTAAAAACTCTAGAAATAGGATGTGTTATAGTTCTGGTCCGTTTTAATTGACAACTCTATAATATAAAGGTTTTTGTTATAGAACACCTTTAACAAGAGGGCTCGTTTATGATATTTTACTTAAGAAAACATAATTTTATTATTTTTTAAAGGTATTTCTATGATGGTATATTAGCTCTAGCTAGTAATAGTAAAACTGGTCAGGATAAATGCGAAATTGCAGGAATAGTCCTTATGCTAGTGATTTTAAACAAGTTTTGCATAGTGGCAGTTAAAGCGCCCTACTTTATTATTACCTTACCAAGGGATATTTATGTTTATTTTTAACAGTTGACAATTTCAAGTCCATAAATAAATTAGACTGAATAATCATTTTAAGTAATTCACTTACTTTACAATTTTAAGAATAGGAGCAGAAAATAATTCATGTATCTACAGGAAATAGATAGTTTAATAAACCGAAATGTTTTTTTGGGGTTTACAGTTTACAGTGATAACTTACGAACCGAACACGTTTTATTTATATTCCTTTACCATCTACTATTATATTTCTGAAAAGATGATGCCGCCCCTTGTGACTGCACGACACAATATCCCTATGTTCTGTGCGTAAATTACCACATCTGTATATTTAACAAAAACCCCCTTAAAACGGAGAAATTGCTAAAGTTTGTTTGGATAAAATTGTTACCTATATATTATTGAAACGTAACAATTACTCTTAATAGTGAAACAATGGTTGATTCAGTGAAGCAAAATGAGAAGACCATCAAGCATTCAAAAAGCTCTGCATGCCGCAAACTTATTTATTAGAAAAACTATTTTTGTTTAACCACGATGGTCTGAAGATATGAATAAAATACAACAAAAGATACAATTAAAATATATACTGGCATAGTAAAAAGCGACAAACAAATTGACAGATGATAATTTTGAGTCTGTGAAAATAAATTTTTTTCACGTGGTATAGTCAAAATTAAAATCACTTATTCGTAAAATTAAATATTGTTTTCTTTAATAATAATAATCAATTAGGGATCGCTATAATGTAGATTTTACCCTGTATTTTCAATATGGGTATGTGAAGTTGGTAAGTGGCTGATATGGTCTGAAACAATAAAACGTGATTCAAGAAAAATGAAAAGGAAACCACAAAATCTTGTAGCTCTATTCTTCAAAAAGTAGGCCATACCTCGATTTATTCAAACCAACAAAAACATATCGAAAATGGGCTCTACGATTGGTCGCTTTGCTAGGCTAGACGCGAACAAGTGAAAGTGCAAACCTAACCTCGATTTCACTTTCGTTTTGTAGGCCGAACGGGTCCCACGACATGTAACAATTTCGCGTTTTCTCAGCAGTCACGCCGTATCGTTTGTCTTTGTTTATATATCTCCTTTAATGGAATAAAGCGAGACCGCGAGTCTCTTGTAAAGGAGAATTATTATGGTACGAATTCCAAGTCTAGAAACTGAGGTGAATTGGGTCGTGTGCTCCTTTGTTATTGCATCACAGCTTGCTAGACTATTATGCGACGAGATTCACTGTTCGTGGTAGGATTAAGGAAATAAGCAACGACTTTAGATATTCTTTATTGTTATTGTTATTGTTCACGCCGTTCTTGCTTTAATTTTGTTTAATTTAAGAAATAATTAAGAATGAGGCATATACAAAAAAAAAATGTGGATGATGTTACAGTTACACAATGCACACATTTGGGGGAATTTTAAGGCCCATTCAAATATTAAACAAAGGCAACTAGAGCATCTAATAGATAAAATACATTCAACAATAATAGTACACGTTTGTGTTTGCATTCTGCTCAAAACATGTGTGTAATTACTAGGTAGGTACCTAATATATATGTGTATGTAGTAAAAATCTTTTTAAAATAATTTAGTTTATAGTCAGCAGATTATGCAATTATTGTTGTTAAATAAACGAACTGTAACAGTGCACCTATTTAAGAGACTATGGAAATTAAAATAGCATACCAAATGAAAACATTGGTAGATTGGTACAGCTAATAAAAGTACTCAATAAAAAGCAATGGTGTCTCTGATTGAGGATGAAGGGTTTTTTGGGTAACGAAACGCGCTTTTGATTTCTAATTGTTTAAGTAAACAATACCTAGTACCATATTATTAATACAATTGGCCATTAAATTAATGATTAAAAAAAATATGAATATTTTTGCTATATTTAATGATGTTTTTATACTGTTATGGCTTTCCCCACTAAACAACTTTGGTGACGTTTAGAGCCGTACTCAGAAAAAAAAAATACCAAAAATAAGTTAAAAGCGTGTTGTAGTAATTACAAGTGTAAATTAAAAATGGCTTTCCATTTTGTAATAAAAATAACAGGATCGTATTACAAAAAAATTAAACCGATGATGAACCCTTGAGAAAAAACGTCGGTGTTCAAAAGTGTTATCACCATTGGACACCGCAGAAAAAGTGGCAATATAAAAGTGAAATTAATTTTGATATCCGTTCTCAAATAAAGCAAGGAAAAATAAAATGATTCTGAAAAATTTCGAGCTTTTTACTTACAGGCCAACAGAAATAGCTTGGCCCTTGCAATCTGAACGCCCACTGGTGCGCGATAGACACAACTGATATTGCAGTGGGGACAGTCCATTTAGTCTTCGTACTTCGATGAAGCACGTGGCGTTTTGTGTAAACTCGCCCCGTATTATAAGAAAAAAACATTAAATCAGATACTTCAAAGATAGGTACAATTAATAATGATTTTCACCCAATTTAAAATTTCATTTAGTTTATAAAAGATCGTGCAACTTTTAGCAAATACTTTTCATAATTGAAGAATGTCTCACTCTTAAAGGAAAGCGGACAAATAAAAGAAACACTTAGGAATACATATTTATTCTATAAACTTAATTAGTCAATGCTTCGTTTATTAGTTTATTAATGTTATTATTATAAATATTTTAATATCAATAATAGCTGAGTTGAATACCTCGAAATATTTATTTATTTATTGATTATTTACTTATTGATGTGTGCTTACAACTGTAATTATTTAATTTAATTACTTACTAAAATCAGTATTCTGAGGAAGAAATAACAATACTGGGTACTAAATTAACCCCGTTCGAATAATATTACATATCTATTTAAAATACAAATTTGGAATTCTGCTTCATTTAAAGTGCATGACCACTTTTCGTGTAAATATTACTAATACCATTAAGACACCCTGGGGTGAGTTTACTTGTACCATACGGGCCCGATTTGAAACACGGTACAAACACCGAGCGGTAAAATGCATCTTTTTCTTTCCGAATGCGCTTTCTTTCTATCTTTTGCGCCGTTAGCTCGAAGTCTGAGGGGCCACCTTATTTCTGTTGACCTGTACTTACTTACTTTTTTTAAAACTCTACACGGCATATTGCTATTAGACAACCTTTCTCTAATTTAATCAACTTTGGATCTGTTACAGTTTACGAGATCCTTATGCCTGCCCATCTTCATGTTGGACACACTGTATAGATCAGGGATGGCGAACCTTTTTTGATGTCCGTGCCACAAAGTCATAAAAAATTTTTTTTAAATAGGTAACGTGCCACAATAAAATTTCATTCGAAATGTTAGCGTGGTGAAACTATACGTAAGTATAATTAAACACACAAACAAAAGCAATTCATCTTTAAAAAATTTTTTTATTAATCAATGTTTTACAAAAAGCAAAATGCTAGGAAACAAAATTCACGTTAAAAAAAAATTGTTTTTAATGTGATTTTTGTTGCTGTACACAAGATGATAAATATTTAATATCTGGTTCACATTTAGTTAATTTCAACAGTACGCATGCAGAGCTCGACTCATCCGTCATTCTATTCTTATATTTATTTTTTTTTAAAATTTAATTCTGCAAATAGAGATTCACATGCCCACGTCGATGAAAATATTGATGAAATTGCCTTTGCTAATATTTTTAAAGTTTTAAACAATTAAACGTGTCAGGAACTGAATTCCATGTATAGTTAGAATTTCATCTTCTGCAATTTTATTTATTTTATCAAATAATCAATTACTTTCAATAATTTCTAAATCATTTCTTAAATCAACAAATTTTTGGTTCTATATGGTACTTGACGGAAATTCAACTAATTCCATTTCTTTAAATTTATTAAAATTTAACCACCCCAAGGACTTTTAAATTTAATTTTTCAAATGGTATTGTATCAGGATATAAAATAAATTTTGATACGAGCGCTGCGACAGCAACAACATTCAAATACCTTAAGAAGGCGAAACTGGATACGCAAAATTTTTTATCTAATGCGCATCTGTATATACTTCGAAAGAATTCATGCGATATTTTAATAATAAAATGTATAATTTGACGGTTCTAGTTAACATACTAAGACAGGTATTCAGTACTACAAATTTATATCATAAACTTAAATAATTAAGTGTAGATTGATAATTTTTAATTCATTTCTATTAAAAAAGATAACTTAAAAAAAAATTTTGTTTTTGTGCGTGCCATCAAAATTTTCAAACGTGCCACTTGTGGCACGAGTGCCAATGGTTCGCCATCCCTGGTATAGATGAATAGACGTGACTCCGCCCATAATTAACTAACCCAGGCTCCGCCTCTGAGTGTTCTCGCGCGTGTCACAACAGCTCATGAGATTTTGAAATACCTCTACTTTTTTATAACATATAACATACACAGAATAACCCTCATCAAAAATTAACTTATGTAACCATAGAGATATTATCTAGAGCACGCAAGAGGCCGAATATACCGTCATAGGTTGTGAGAGAGATAGCTGCAAAAATTCCTGTCTGTGATTGGCTGCTTTATTCCCTCTTCGCGACACGGCACCGAAGCAGCCAATCACAGCGTTCGGCTAGAAAGAGACAGGGAGAAACTTTTGCAGCTATCGCTCTCACAACTCATGAAGCTCCACTCTAAGTACATGTAGGGTTAAATGGGGATACCCGTGCTCTAGTCTTATATCTCTATGCATATAACAATATAAGATAATATTTTATTTATTCCGTTTTTTTCATCAATAAGTTGTAGTTGATCTAAAAATTAATTCAGTAATTAATGTGACATTAGTTTCCTGGCTGACAATATATTATTATTGTCGTTCGACATGGCTAACTAAACATTAAATATGTACTCACTCACTCACTCATTCACTGCCTTACCAAATTTTTTTTAATTTCTTGCAATACCTGACGTCAATTAATAAAAAGATTATGATTATGACTGTAAATATTTTCTTTCGAGTAGGCCGGGAAAGATTGAGTATAAGGAAGCATTTTTTTTTCAATCCTACGTCGACTCAATCTGAATTCATACAGAACTGGTAACAAGGTCTCTGATTATAAATTTATATCTTAATTAATTATTACCTTAGGATCGGTTCGCAAATGAATTATGAATTATTACGGCTAGGCAACCTCTGTTCATAACAATCACATTATTAATTATTATTCCTACAAGAAATATCAATCTACCTATAGTAAACGATGTAATGGAACGTATTCTTCAAAATATTGAGCACATAAGTAAGTGATGTATAAGAAAAACTGAAGTTTATGAGCACAAACATCAGTTTTTATTCTCAGATTCGTTTTATAACTGAGAGTTTATACAAGTAAAATTATGTACAGCTTAGGTTAGGTTAAATTATTGAAACATAACTTACTTTTATTAAACAAAATGGTTTTCAATTCCATTTTAATAGGAAACGGAAGCTGCGTGCGCATAACTAACAGATATTGGACATTGTATAGTTAGCAGAATTGCTGAGAATTATTTATTAGCAAGCACCCTTAACTAATTAAATTAGCCAATATTTTTTTCAATTAAGCCAACGTGTCGATGTCAAACATTTAATTCTTTTTGCCCACATTAATGAGCGATTAGTCTCGCACGAAAACTTTATATAAATATGCTATTTTGATATGGTATCGAGAATGCCTGACATTTATCCTTTTGTTTACTTACTAAACAAATCGAACCGGGCTACGTTTAAAAACAGTGAGTGATACGTAAATTTTCTTGTGCAGTATACGTAGTAACTAAGTACTAAAAGTGTGTCGATCGTGACTGAAATGATAAGCCCAAGACACTGTCGCTTTCATTTTTTATTAGCTGCATTAGCCGCGATATTATCTGCATGCAATCCTCATCAGCCTACAACTCACCTTTCAGCAAGAGAGTTTTCAACGTCCACGTCTCACCACCGCGATATCTATAACATGAGGAGGCACTTCCGCTAAGAAATGAAACCTTCTGTACCTACCGTCCTTTTTATTACGTAACTATATAAATTCATTTCTATTATTGTTTTATCTTGATACAGGAAATGTAAAACTCCTTTTCGTCAAAAACATCAGATCTTTAAATATTTTGGACTAGATTTTTAAATTTTAGAGGCTTTAGACAATTAATATGTCCTCCCTTAAGATCATTTTTAAATTATGCACTCAGGTGTCGCTTGATTTGTTTCGTGTAAAAATTTAAAGGAACGCAATTGCTCACTCACTCTCGCTGGAGTAGCCACTGCTCTCAGACGTTCAAGAAGAAATTTAACTTAAATTTAAGTTAATTGTCTGTAATTTTTATTACAAAAGGATCAATTTGACTGTAATTGCACTTTAATCTTTCTAAAAGAAGTGGGTTCTTAATTAAAATATTACGTGGCGTTCGTATTAAATCATCACACACGAATTTTCATGTAATTACACTTTTTCATCCTCGTATTGTCGTACTGTGGGTAGTTCTTGTGCCGAAGCCTACTTGTTTCCTGGTGGGCCTTACTTCAAGGAGTGACCTTCGGATTAATGTAATCAAACATTGCTCACCTACAAAATTTTACGTATGTATAGGTAGGTACACACATACGTTCGATTTTTAAATTACAAAATATGCATCTATACAAGGCGGATTTAAATAAACTTTTTTACTCCTCTCAACTGGGTTAAGTGACTAATAATTCCCACGTGGCACTTAAGAAGTTGAAAATGATTATTTTACGTTTACTTCGTGCAATACATAATAATATGTACAATGTGGGAACACACCAACTCTTAATGGGGTCAGTTCTTCAAAAAAAAAATATATATATAGTGCGTGGAGTCCCTCCGCTCGGAAGAAGTGAAACTTCTAATATGGAAATGAAAATAGGAATGGGTAGAAATTGATTTTTAGTGAACTCATATTGCTTCTTTAAGACAAACTTTATTAACATTGCTTACAATTCAAAATTAATCGCATCTTTTAATTATCATTTCAGCTAATTTCACGACGCTCACACTGTTTACTTCGCTGCATAGCAAGAATACCACGCGCATGTGCCGATCTACCGACTCACTCTCTTTCTCTCTCCTACTTTCTACCTTTGTGTATCTTTCTTTCTCTCTCCCTCTTGCGTTGGAATATTGGACGCTACTCGTTGCTAACGCTCGTACTGGCCCGTAACAGGTATACTACGCGCATGCGTTTGAATGCCACGCATTCACTCTCGCTCTGTGCCACGCATTATTCTCGCTCGGTCTCTTTCGCCTTAAACGTTTAACGCAACCTTGTTGGAAGTCGCATTAGAAGTTTCACTTCAAAAAAAATTAGAAAAATTACTACCCCATGGGAGTATGATATAATGATAATCCCAAACCTCTTGGATAAATATATTTATGACCATCTTTAGATACCTCAATGATGACATTGTCACTCAGTGCTCTGGCCTTTTATTCTAGACGATGTTGGTCCATTTAATGAAATAATTAAAATAATTTATTTTATTGGGTTATATTAAAAATTTAATCATTTGGTCATAAAACCTTCAGAAGATCTAATGTAAAAAAACTGTACCTACGAGAGATGAATAGATGTGTACCCCCTCACAATGACAGATATTTATGTATTATTAATGGATGTTCTAGCAAATTGCCATTGCCACGCCATACGTTAATTCCCTTTCACAACAAGTAATTCTGGAATAAATTGTAATTAATTATCGATTCTATGAGCGGCTAGTGTACTTAAAATTGCAAACGGTTTTGCCATTTACGGGAAAAGCAGTTGACGGCTAGTGATTCATCGAGGATGTAGGTTCATCAGTCTCGTCAATGATCGTCCGTTCGTTCGCTGTTACTGTCGTTAAACTGTAATTATACAATTAACATATGTATTGTGAATTATGGACACAAATATGGGTGTTTGTCTTTACTAAAATATTAATTAACTGATTTGCCAAATGCGAGATGCAGAAATAAAAATTATTATTATTATTATTAAATGAGTTTTGATCAGGGAAAGCTAATATAGGTACTAAAATACTAAATGAGAGTAATATTTTTCGAAAAAATTAAAAGAGCCTGAAGAAATCACTATAGTGCATTCAAGTTGATAAAGTATTCCAAAAGGGTCCTTTTTTTATTGTTAAATAATATGTATATGTACAGTCAAATTGTCCTAAAATGAATAGATATATTGAAAACATTAGGGGCAATGTGCCAGATTGTATTAGTGTAAAAAACTGAAGTAGAAAATCCTAAAGAAGCCGATGTAGATGTCAGTAAGGAAAAAGAGGAATAAGATGTTTTCTGGGACTGTGTAGGGTTTACAATTAAACAATTGAAGGTTTTATGATAAAAATCCATTAATTCAAATGTTTATCTTGATAAAAATAAATGATTGATAATGAAAGGTGGGCGTTTTTTGGCCTCAGAATTTTGAATCTCTTTTTCTCGGGAAGCTTGTAATGCCTGAACCCGGAAAAACCACTTGTTGATTTTTACACTTTTACTAAACATAGCTACTAAAGAAATAAGTGTAGAATTAAATTAAAAAAATACCGGTCAAGTTCGAGTCGAACTCGCACACCGAGGGTTCCGTACAAACATGTATATATGTGATGTTAAGGTTTTCAGAATTTTTCCTTTATATGTGCTATAAAACATTGCTTCATGCCAAATTTCAAGATTCTAAATCGACTGGAAGTACCCTTTAAGTTTTGATTCCCTTGCGAGTAGTTGCGAGTTTGAAAATATGCAGCTTAAATTGCTGTTTCTTTTGATTGCGTTGACATAGAAGTTTGATTTTGTTACAGCTTAAAGGTATTATAGACCCGAGTATTTGATATGAATTTCAATTTAATACCTCTACGCGTTCATGAGGAAAGGGATAGTAACTTTAAAATTATTAAAAATATTTTTATTATACGATGTAACTAAAAATTTACGGCTTTCGCAATTTTTCCTTTATCTGTGCTATAAGACGTTGCTTCGTACCAAATTTCAAGATTCTGAGTTCACGGGAAGTACCCTGTAGGTTTTGATTCGAAAATTTGCGGAAATTTGCGGCATAAACGGCTGTATCTTTTGATTGCGTTGGCTTATTAGAAGTTTGATTTTTTACAGCTCCAAGGGACAATAGACCTGAATATTTGGTATAAATTTTAGCTTGATACCTCCACGTGTTCCTGAGAAAAAAGGTCTTGACAGATGGACGGACGGACGGACAACGAAGTGATCCTATAAGGGTTCCTCGTTTTCCTTTTGAGGTGCGGAACCCTAAAAACAGTCATGTTTTAAATAGATTTGCTTATAATTTTGCGCCATCGGTGTTCCTTTTAAAACCAAATAGAAACATGTTAAGTTAATTTTAGTAATAATTCAATCAGACGTCCTGTAAAATTTATAAAATTAACATTTTAATCTTTCAATTTACTGTTTTGAAAATGATTAAATATCTCATTATTTACCATTTGAATTTAATCAGATCATAGGGTTAAATTGAAGATAAGGCACCATAAAATAAAAATCTTACCCATTTAATTTATTATGTTCTAATTTAGTTTAATTTCATTCTTTTTGAATGTGAAAAGGAAATAATAGTGTAAATAACATATTTCAATTCAATATAAAAAATGGAACAAACACAAACTAAAATATTAAAAATGTTAATAAGAAATAGTCATTTCTGCAACAAACAATAAAAAAGCTTGCAACTTATTATTGTGTTTATTAAGTATTGTTTTGGGGTATTCTAAGTTTGTATTTATTTATTTATATTATATTAATTAAGAGTGCACATTTTTTTATATGAATATAAACTTATAGACAGGTAGAGAAAAAAAAATAGAACAAAGTAAGAAAATTTTTAGTAGTAAATAAATAGAAAAAATGATATAAATAAAAAAATAACAAAATTAGTAACAGTTTTTTTGTTTCGAAGAAAATATGCAGTACTACAATGCGCTAATTATTTAATGTATTCTTTTTAAATAACAATAATTATTAAGGAATTTTGTTTTTTTTTTTAAATTTTAAGCACTATATTTTTTTGGAAGAGATTTAAGCAATTTTCGTTTAATTAACCATCATGTACCTGACACTAGTTCCATATCTGCAATTTTGTAACCATTTCTAACTATAAGACCTATTCTTGAATCCTTTCAGCACAAAACGAAACGTCGGTGTTAGTTTTAGGTTAATAATAATAATTTCATCCCCTTAAACAACATTTAGTTTTGATTTATTGATCAATAGGGGTAAAATAAGTTTTATATATGTAAACACTAACTTTCAATTTGAGGTTTTTTGAAAAAATATTAGTTGTTACAGTGTAGAAATAGCTTAAATTAATTTACTAATTAATTTTCCTCGGGCAAACGATTTCTAGATTGTCAAAAAATTCAAACAGTCGAAAAATTACAATTGAATAATTATTAAAGTGCTTCTTTTGAATTGTCTATTATGTCAACGTCCGTAAAAAAATGCCAAATGAATAGATAAGTATTAATTTTTGACTAGAAACTATTCATCAATAACACCTACAAAGCGCTTAGTTGCATTTTTATTAATACACGCACGAAGCTGACTATTTAAAATCGAGAGCATTATTAAAAACAGCAACTATTGAATTTTGCAAAAAAAAATCACTCTACAATCTTTTATTTGACGTTATTCTCACAAAGCACACAACAGGTCAACAAACTGCACGGTTAATGCACTTTATTCATGGAAATCCACCATTTGCTCGCATTTTTCAAGTCAATATTGGAATTAGATTTTATCGTTTACGATGCATTCAATTGTGCAAACTTATTTAACATCCTTTTAATAAAAAATAAATAAATAAACGATCTTTTTCTTCAGAGTTATTTTCCATAACAATAACTCTCTTCTTCTGGTAATTTTAGGGGTGAAGAGGAAATTGAAAATTTCTGTGCAGCTGAACAATGATTCTATTGTGAGAAATCACAAAAAAAACAGTTAAACAGTTACTACAGCCCCAAATAAATTAATTTACAATTAATAATACAATATGTATAAATATTACGAAAATTTAATTTTTAAAGTACGTGCATCACAATTTTTGGAAAACTTCACTAATGTTGTTTCGACATTAAATTAAATTTTCTAACAGTTGATCGAAGTTTCTATTTAAAACTTTAATTAGTTTTTATATATTATTTCAATACAGGTTTTACTGTATGGTAGGTACCTTCCTTCTTCAAGTGCATGTCTAATTCGTTTTGAAATTAAAGTGAACGCTTTAGGTACCTACTTCATTCACAGAGGTACAAAAGACACTAATGGAAAGGTTTTTTTTTTTGTTATTTCGTGTAACTTTATGAAATTATGATCATTGGAATGATTTTGTTTAATCCCTAATACACGATACAACTTTTAAGTAACAACAATAGACGTTTAGATTATCTCTAATGCAATCATTATTGTGTTTTAATAGATAATAATAACAATGGCAAATAATATCCCCGATAAGGTAAGGAAAGTAACCTCAATATGACAAAAAGTTTATCTATTCTCATTATTTAAGTAAAATGCAGGGCACTAAGTTAAGGCTACAAAACACTAAAGGTACGTTTCCTTCATGAGAAATTTTAACAAACTAAACTCAAAATAGCTTTTTTGGATAGAATGATTTAGAAATAAATAGACAAACATAAAAACACAAAAACTACTAAGAAAATGGACCTATGTTAAAACAAAGCTCGATGAACAGTAAAAAATAGGAAAAGCCAATTTGTCTATTTTTCGCGTAAAGAAAACATTATAACCTTTTATTTATTGAGGCGTTAAGTATCTTGTATTTATTAAAATAATGAGAAAAAAAACATACAGGTAAATACATATTTTGTAACAATATAGGGGTCATTTTCATTGGTTTATCGTTAACCCCCCCTTCTTATTAAATTTATATAAAGTATTTATTTTTCCTAAACTGATATTAATAATACAGTTTTCTTTATAAACAATTATAATGGATAACGTATCACTTTCAGAGCTTTATCTTTAGGTTTTTTAGAAACCTACTCTAGGTACATTAAATCGGACACATAAGGGGAGTCGGGAGAGGTTAGAAAAATCCTCGGGAAAGTCTCCCTCTCGGCGGAGATAGAACTAGAAATATTTTTTTGAAATATATCTTCATCATTAAGAGTAGGAGAACGGATCACAAAAAGAGACGAGGGAATTGATTTTGATTTATTATTAATTAGAAAAATTAGATTGAAGTGGCTAAAATGACCTCTACCACCTTCCGACAGGTCTTTCCCTTCATACTACCAGAAAAAAAAATATTTTTTTTTGTAATAAAAATTGTTGCGTTTATTATACTACGTATTTAGGTTGAAGAAGGCCAGATTGCATTGATTTGTACATTTATCTAATACTAGCTGTGCCCGCGACTTCGTTCGCGAGGAAAAGTGACCTTTTGGCAGCATTTAAAATTTTTTTCTTCTATACTTTTATTTTCTGGGCCGTAAGCCTTTTTGCCGACGTCATTACACAAAAACTTTCATTCTTTATTTTTGTCCCTTTAGGGTAAATTTTTTACAAACTTTAAATGTCGTATTTATGTCAAATCAAAAGCCTAAAAAATAAGTTTCAAGCCTCTAGCTTTATATCTACTTATCTATCTCTGTACCAAACTTTTCATTTAAATCGGTTCAGTAGTTTGGGCGTGATTGCGTAACACACAGACAGACAAAGTTACTTTCGCATTTATAATATTATAGATTAATATAGTTTAATTATAGTTTAAAATTGTTTATATAGCTTAGTATTCAACTACTTTTATTGATCCAAATAAACAAAACCTCTATAACTTTTTACACTTAATATTTTAATTTTCTGGACCGTAAGCTTTTTGGACGAGATCATTACACAAAAGCTCTCATCGGCTAATTTTATTCCCTTTAGGGTAAAATTTTTACAAACATTAAATGTCGTATTTATATATATCTAATCAAAAGCCTGAAAAATAAGTTTCAAGCTTCTATCTTTAAAAATTACGGAATTTCCCAACAAAATTTCCTATTTCAACCCCTTACAACCCTCTTTTCGCATTAAAAAGTAGCCTATGTCCTTTCTTAGGCTGTAGACTATTTCTGTACCAAATTTTATTTAAATCGGTTCAGTAAATTTTAGGCGAGATTGTGTAGCATACAGACAGAGTTACTTTCGCATTTATAATATTCCGCGAATTCATTTTCATCGATTTTCCCATGGGAATAAGATATTTTCCCGCAGTAAAACGTAGCCTATGTGTTAATCCAGGGTGTCAGCTAACTCCATATCAAATTTTATTAAAATCGCTCCAGCCGTTTAGACGTGAAGAAGTCACAAACATACACACTCACACACACACTCACAAAGTTTCACCTTTATAATATTAGTGTGATATAAAATTCTCGTGTCACAATGTTAGTTACCATACTCGTTTCGGAGGAAACGGCTTGACCGATTTTTATGAAATTTTATCGGGAACTATCTATTTTTCATATCCCTATAAGTGATACCTAATAGTTGTGCACCCCTAACTTTTTTTTTTTTCTGGACAATTTTTTTTTATTTGAAGAATGTTTCAGAACGTTAAAAAAAGTTTGAGAATGTTTTGAATCATTATGGGATATTCTGGATAGTTCTAAATTCGCGAATATTCTAGAATGTTCCATCAAACGTGTGATATATTCTTACCCGAGCAACGCCGGGTATTGCTGCTAGTATACTCTGTAAAGTTTAAGATTGCATCTGTATGAAATAATCAATGTTGACAGTAGCAATTTGTCTTTTACTCGTTTTAATGACGAATAAGAAACGGTCAGAACTCACAAAATAAGGATGTATTGTGAAACTGAATCTATTTACAAAATACGTTGTTGGCAATGTACCTATACTTAAAAACAGATAACTTGTGAATAGTAACGAATTTTCTTAACTTTTGTTTAAACTGAACATAAAAATAGTTTGGCTCAATTCTCTTTAACCTAACTTTGACTACAAATTTTCCAAGTCTATTGCTAATATACACTGCCTTTATAAAAAAACTGTTTTCTATTACAATTTTAAAATTAGAATAAAATATATATTTTCATAATTGAGTTACATTTATCTGTGGATTTGTACTACTATTTACCAATAGAAATTAAATTTTGAAGAAATTGAAATCAAACTTGATTTGACTCCAAAGCTGTTGATTGATTGCTACAGTTTACAATGCATGCAAATTTAATGTAATTGTTTCCTTTAAATTCTCTTATTTATTATTGTTAAGTAGATTTGTTAGTGTAGACTACATTTTCTACTATTTTCCTCCCTTTCTTGTACACTAAATTACTTTTACTAGAACATTTCGTAACGTTGGCAGTGCTTAAGTGTAAATGATCCTATTTCTATAGGATTTGATATTCTTATGATAAAGAACGTATGAGCCTGATTAAATATTAAATATTTGTTATTATCGAGATATATTTACGTTTACGTACCTATATCCGTAATAAAGGAGATTCTGATCTGGTTTAATAAGATAAATCCTTAGGTAGTCAACGTCTCTCTGTCCTTGTCGTTTGAAGAATAAGTTAAAAACCTAGAACACGTCATGGATAACCGTGAAATGGTATAACCTTTAACTGTTTGCTCTACAGCCTAGGTTAGAGCAACAGAAAGGTTTTGACGTCATTCTCAATCTATCGAACGTTTATTATTACCATTATTATTATTTTTTTTTCTATGACTCTTGGCGGATAGTCAAGTCTTTACACTAATTATTGTGCTCTTGAAAACTCATATTTTTTTTTCTTTGTTGTTAGAGTTTACCTTGAATGTTTTGTTCCAATATGAAAACTTTCTAATAAGGTACGACACTTTATTACTTGACCCTGATGAAGGTAAAACTGCGTTTTATCGCGTAAATTACTGCTAGAGGAATATCATCCACGGTGACGGTGATAAATACAAAAAGAATGATACAATAATGTTTTTCTTTTGTTGGTTGTTTATTATTTCCTGTTTCAACTTATTACCTACCAGGAAAATATTTTAGAACTAAAGGGTGGGTGCACAGTTCCTTTTTAATTAACTTTAAATATTTTGGTGCTTCAGTATTATAAGTATTTTTTTTCAATCGTTTTCCTCTAAATGAATGTTCACAGTAGGTAAAGTAGAAGAACGTATTTCTAAATCTAATGAGTCATGAAGTGCTCCAAAATGACGAGAGGCGGAGCTTATGCTCAGGCATTTAGTTAAAAAAGGGCGGAGTCAAGTCTCTGCGCACCCTAAGGCCAAAGCTCAAGTTTTTAAAGGACGTTTTGTTTAAAAATAATCCTAAAAACTGAACTGCTTGACTGCTTACTTGCATAGTACTTGCCGCTATAAAATCATACATTATTAAGGTATTCCCCCAAAAATTCGACTTATCAAAATCGGCACCAAACATTTTCTTTGAGTTAACAAGATATTCGAATCGAGTAATAGAAGAAGCCAATGTGGTTCGTCTTATCAAAAATTTGACTAATCGACATTCGACTTATTGAAGTACCTATTCTATCATTTTTAAAGAATGACTTTTGAGAAGTTACTTCTTAATTACGACAACTGTTTATGAATCTACGCTGTAAATACCTAGCAGTAGTAAATAGTATTTTGAGAAACTGTAATTATTATTACACGTATTAGGTATGTACCTAGGTAGATAGGTGGGTACGCAGTACGGTGCAAAAAGATTTTGACGTCATTATTTTATTCAGTAATTTACGAGCAATGGCCTCAGCAGTTCATTCATCGCGATGTTTGACCAAATTACGACCATGAATAAACAAAATTATATACCTACATCGTTTATTTCGTTTTTATCATCATTAAGTTATTTATTGGATTAATTTGCGTCTACGGAAACTGCGCATTGATAAAATGTTATGAATGGAAGTTTACAATCGGAAGCAAAACAAAATTTAGATACTTAATACAAGATTAAAATAAACAACTTAGTAAATAGTCTGAAATTTGAGAGAATTTTAATTTTAATTTATGAATTACCGATTCCGGAAGAGGGCTGTAATCATTAAACTGCATAGGCGATAGTGTAACGGGGGTGAGAAGATCGCAAAATGCCCCAAAATGTAACGAAAATTTACAATAAATAAACATAAATAATCAAAACTAAAAAGAAGGATAATAAAGTTTCTATTTAGTTTGTACTAGTTCTAAATTAGGTAAATAAAAATCTTACTATCCCATATGACTCTATTTTTGTTTATATCTAGGTACCTATTACAAACTGGAGAACAAATATTTGTTTGGTTGGTCATAAATTTTGTTATTGGTCAATGTCAATGGTCAGTCTTAGACTTATTTCCACTTGGCCTGAGGATGCAGGTCACAAACCCCTGCGAAACCTTACAAATATAATTCTAACCTAGAAATTACCTTAATCCTTAATAACTTGAATTTTATAGCATACTTACGCCGGAAAAGCGATTAATACAGATAAAGGTACAAAAGTACATTAATTAAATATATGAGTTCAAAATGGGGAGAAGAGTCCGCCATAGTCTCGTCAAATCCCATTCAAAGGGAGAAACTCACTGAAAATCTAAAATTAGCCTTCTAATTTAAAGAATCGTTATAATTTCCTTTCCTGTATTATTACTAATAAAAAAATTCATTGCAGGGTGGATATATCGCTTGAGAGGGATGGGGTACTGTCACATCACATCACATTAATGTGACTAAAAGGCAGGAGGGGTGTAAATTGAATGGAAAGCACCTCATATAATAAATCGACGTCCCCCAAAGTTAAGATTATTATTTCTTTATGTATTAAATACAATCCTAAAATATATATATATAAGTTATACATAATAATGGTAATCGTCTTTCTTGTACCACCGAATTTTAAATTATTGAAGCGAAATTGTGGGTTTCATAGTGTTCGAAATTTCTTTTTACACAAAAAAAAAACATTTTGTTATTAATAGAAAATAAATTAATTCTAATGTACCTACATATACCATATAATGTATAATTTTACCTTAGTTTACTTCTTTCATGCAAAGTCACAAAACATAATGGTGGTAACCATGAAGATGAATGGTGACAAAGGATGCCAGTTGACGTTGATTTAACCACAATGTCTGTTATTCGCGATAACAATAAAAACGCGCACAATAAGACACTAATATTATAAAATAATAAATACACAACGCTACTACTGATGTAGTTAATATATAATACTAGTAAATAGTAAAACACCGGATTACTGACACTTTAACAGAACGCCATTTTTTAAATAAACAAAAGCTAACTTTAATTAAGTAGCGTTCAAATACAGCAACATCTGATCCATAGTACCTACGGATCATGATCCGATTATAATACTGATCAATTTTATTGACAATTGTGAAAGAAAAAAAATTACAGAATGGTTTCAGTAGTTAAAATAAAGGTGCTTAGGTGCTGTATAATGAATTTATTTAACGTTTATCAGTGAGTGCAATTGATACAAGTGGTGGAGGTTTAATAAGTAAATTACAAATAAAAGTTTTATGTAATTTGTAGTACAAAAAAGGGCTTCAAACTTTTTCAATGCTTTTGAAGTCTTTTTAAAGTGTTTGAAGTCTTTGTTAAGCCTTTTGATATATTTAAAAACCTTTTGGTTTCATTCAAGCTCTCATGATATACTCACAAGTACTTAGGTCTTTGAACTTTATTAGTTATCGATGTCCTTGGATTTTTAAAAGGAATTGGGGCTTCAAGGACCAGAGAGCCCTTTAAATAAGAAGTTTTGGGACTTAGGGGTTGAAGTCCTTTTGATAATCACTTTTCCAACTGCCTAGCTCTGTGTATAACAATTTGTTTCTAATAAATTCAAGCATAAAAGCTCAAACTGAAATTGAACAGGTACAAGACAAGATTATGTTTAAAAATATTACGTTTAAGTAACTGAAACAGATAAATATATTTTGATTTATTTTTGTAGCTCGAAAGCCTTTTTCAATATATTTTAGAAAAAAAAAAATATTATGCAAAAAACTGTCACTAATGTTTATAGAAGTACTGTAACTGGAATGTTAGGCTAAATACTTAACATTTTTCCAAACTTGCAGCTCACAGTTAGTAGATAAATAATAACTTCTTAATTGTAAATTCTTTTTAGTATTATCAGTCAATAGTAATTAAATTTTTGATTCGACGTGCTAAACTGTTTATAAAACGCAAGTTCTGAACATACTTCATAGTCGTGGTGCTTTGCTATTATACAATACTTGTAGGAGTGCATATAAATAGAAACATGCAGCGCTGTATATTTTTAAGACTATCATACATTATACAGTAAATCACAAAAAGTGAAATAATTGTGTCTAATTAAAAATAAAAAACAAAGGTGGAATTAATTAAAGGGTGGAGAATGATCTAATGGGCCTGGGCCTAGAGCATCCTAATAATGTTTAAACATATTTCTATCTACTACTTCTGTGACAAATTAGTAAAATTAATATACATACATGAATTTAGCCATCCAGTTCTTCAGCATCTAAATTTGTTATTAAAGCTAGTAATAGAGCTGCATTTAATGCAGAACAACATTTCTATTATCTTCACAAGCTATCACGTACTTAGGCTGTACCTTACTTAAATTTTTAACAAAAAGTGAAAAATAAATCTCGTACTTCAGTCATAGGAACTTTGAATCAGTAATGTATCTACTAGGTAGAAGTTGAGTCTGGACCTCCCCTTCTAAGGTACAAACATATTGAAATTTCACACTTATTTTGGTCCATAATTTACATATAAACATGTAACTCTGGAGATTTTTCCTTTTGGTCTCTGGACTCGCCCCTGCTTTGATACAGTTTTCTACATGTAATAAGTAATTTATTAATTTAATAAAATTATGATTTCAAAGAGCAAAGTGATCAAGGATATTTATTTAATTAATTAGATACTAATTGTAAGTGTAGAGTGTTTTAATTATTATACAATATTTAAAAAAGGAGCATGAGAAAATAATTATAATGTAATAAAGTGCTTACATATAATTATACATATTATATCGTTATTAATTGTGCTTGTGCTATAACTACTTATAACAAATTAATTAAAAATATTTTAATAAAAGTAATTTACTTTAAGTTATATGTTTTAAATTAACATTTCTGAATTTACCTTGTTGCAAATTCAATATTTATGCTATAGTATAACTTAATTATATTTCTTACAAAAATAGCGTAGATCTTATAAAATTTGTTTTTTAACTTCTGGATTTATTGCCAATATAACTTTTAATTAAATGTTATTCTTAGATATTAAAGAATAATTAATAATACATATACGTAATGTAAAAATATTGCATAATTTCATGCAGATTATGATACTGCTTACATATATTATAATTTCTGGACTGAAGTAAAAATTATCCAAAATCTTTGACCACCTTTTTCAAATTTGTACACCCAAAATAAACTAATATAAAAAAATCTAGGTATTTCTATAAACCTCTTTATGTTCAAAAATTTCGGTAGAAATTATGCCTCCAATATAATTATGAAATTAAGAAAATAAATACATAACAAGCTCTCCTACGGATCTTTAACTATTGTCTATTTTTTTTTAAGTACCTACATGTAGAAAAATAATTATGTATGATTTTATTACTTGATGAGTCAAGCAAAATTTTTCTAATAAGTAATACTAGAATTCTCATAAAATGTACTTGAAGGTATAAAACAATTTTTCATTCTTTCTAATAATTAGTATTAGAATAATCAAGCTAAATAAGTCTAGACATTTTTTCTCTACCTCTCGATTATTTTATTGTGTCGTAAAGAAAAAAATACTAAATGAGAATAGTTTAGTAAAATTAGTGATAAGAACTGTAAAAAATGTTTTCAAATCAAGTCAATTTTACTAGAATTCAGTCTCAACACCGAACGTAGATTGACTAGACATTTCTACGTAGTAAAATCTCCTTGAGCGTCTGTTCGTCCATATAATTGTCAGATTTTTTAGTCATGTTTGCTAAAATTCTAGTAATATTTTTATTATTGTTTTCTTCGTGTAAGGGCTCTGGCAATAAAACTGTCAAGACATTTATTATCTTATTGACACCCGCACTCATAAAGAGGGCGGTTTGAACCTCATAACAGTGACAATGTTAAATGACAATAATCAATATTGAGTCTATTTTTTCAGCTGAATTGAATCCCTCAGGTACGTCATTGCGGTCATTGATTCCAAGATTTGCAACCATTTTTTTCTTTTCTTATTATTTAAAAACAGTCCTGTAAAAGCTTTCATATGTATTATTTTGAGCTTTGCAGAGGCATTTTGTGGTTAATGAAATCCAAAAAGCGTTTCGTTTAAATGGTTCCATAATAACAGACAACTCCAGCTGAGTGAAAGCAAGGACGTTCACTTGGTTGCAGATTTATTGCCTCAGTTGTAACTATAAAAAACTTAGACTATAGGCATACAGATTTTATCAAAGATTACAGATGATGGTGGACAAAACAAACGAGACCAATTTTATTCGAATTACATTTAGTAATTCAAACTAGAAAGTATAACTCTGGTATTGAGGTATTTAGTGACAATCCTTAGTCAATTTTTTAGTTAAATCTAAAAGTTTAAAGTTTGAGTTCGGCATGTTTGCAGAGGTTTGTCAAAAATTCATATTCAAATACTTGTTTAATTATTAGGCCTACCTGGGCATTTTCTCTATTGCTTCCCTTCTGAGGTTTAGTTGCACAAAATATAACTAGTATTAAAGGTCAATTAAAAATTTAAAGTAATTAGTAAATAATAAATGAGAACCACAGTGACGTAGTACGGATAGTAAAAGTCATAAATAATAAACTTTTACTACCCTTAATGCGGTTCCAATTCATTACCTAGGTACTACTTAATAATTTTTAGAGAAGAAGAAGTTGTAAACTAATTAATTATGATTTTGCTTTAGAATTTGTGAGTAATTGTATAAGAATCGACATTGTTTTGTGTTGGCTCTTCGACATACGGCCAATGTAAGCGAACTGCATAGAGTGAACCCCGATTGGCCACGACCGGCGGCTTCGACCTACTTCCGTATTTTTAACACTTTTTAGTGCTAAATGTGTTTCCGTTTCAGCTCCGTGGTTATTAACTGCAAGCCTTTTATTCAAGATCGAAATACATCATTACGCCGCCTATTACGAAACTGACTGCAGGCTTTAGTTGCAATGCAAATGCAGCCAATACAACTATTTGTTTATCTCTCAACCGTGACGCAACCTTTCCATATACTTCACTTACATTAAAGAACTCTAAAAAAAGATTTATTACGCATAATTAATTCTCAATTTTTATTCATTAATTAAACAAATAATAAGAACTATAGAAGCCCTTACAAATTAATATACCTACACTTAGAATTTCATAACATTTTAAACGTTCATTGATCCTTCTATTGAACGACCTTTCTGTTTGTCCTATGTAACATTTTTCACAAGATCCACAGTGTAATTTGTACGGACCTGATAGTTTACATTTGCCTGTTTTACCTTTGATAAACTATAGTTATGAAAAATAAACAATTTGTGAAAAGTTTAATTGTGTTTTACTTAATTAATATATCTCGAATTTTTGATCGAATACTTTCAATTCAAGTTAATATTTTTAAAACTGCGCATTTCTTTAATTTAATTCAAATCTACAACAATATCTTCCCTGTAGGTGCATACCTATATTAAGTAAAATAAAAATAACTTAATTATTTAAAATAGGAATTAACAGTAATTAGCACATTAAAAACTTGTCGAAGATTTTTATTACAAAAATCAATTTATATCAAAATATTTAAATTTTGGCCGTTGAGATATTTTTACTTACGACCAAATTAATTAATTGGTCACATGCACTGAGCACTGCAAGATTATTTAAATGCATATCTTGTTTACTAAAATAATTTAAATTAGAAACACACTTGTGTTACTATGCTTGCATCTCCCGTAGCAACAATAATAATTTTTGTCATCAAAGAATATTTTTAGATAATATAAAACCTTAGTAACAACGTTTGTGAGCTTTTAATATATAATAAGTACATACATATTGCATTTCCTTAACTTAAGGTAAAATAAAAATAAAATGTAATTTTTAGTTATTTTAGAATAATAAAATTAATCTCAAAATCGCCTTTTCCACAAAAATATTAATCGAACGTCAACCCTTTTTTAACGTTACAACCCTTAATTTATCAATTTAATATGCATTTTTTACAATTTTCGGGAAGTTACTCCGAATTCAAAAAACCCGCCCGCGAAGCAGAGCTTTTGCCAGATGCACATAGAGTGCGCCATGACTGTTGATGTTCTGTTGAATGACAGTAGTTGTATGGAAGGTGCCATTATGTTCGCGTTTATAAGTAAAATAAATTGTTAAAAGCTATTAGTGGAATTATAATGTGTTTGAAACATTATTGTAATATCTGTAAAAATTTGTGTCGTGTATGTTTCGAGTGAATAGTGTTTTTATAGAAGCAGATACTTGTCAAAGCGTTCGAGCCGGTGACCACAGAGAGGTTAAGGAACATCTACTACAAACCAAACTGCAAAAGGTAGATTTAAATTATCATTTTATTGTTTACTATCTGCAATACTCGGACTTGAGAATGTCGAAGTTTTCTAGAAAATTCTAAAGCATTTATTCATTAAGCATTAATATTTTCTAATTTGTTAGAACATTTAAAAAAAAATTATAATACATAAAATCTAAATTATTTTAAAACATTCTAGATCATTTCTGGAAAATCTTGAAGATTCCTGAACATTTTAGAATATTCGCAAACCTCGAAAACATCTCAGATCATCCTATAATTATTTAAAACATTCTCTAACGCTTTTAAATATTCTGGTTTATTCTAGATAATTCTCAAAAGTTCTCGAAGATTCTGGAACATTTCTGATGGTTTCAAATCATTCCCGAAAAATCTAGAACATTCCAGATCATACATAAATATTTTAAATTATTCTGTAAAGTAGTAGTAACCCTTTTAAGCGTTCTTGAACATCCTAAATCACATTTTATTTTATAAAACTCGGGATCATTCCAGGACGTTCCATAATAATTCAGAACATTCTGTCATGTTTTCTAAATCATTGTGGAATGTTACAAATCATTTTTTTTATTTTATCGGTCATTTTGATTTTATTTTTGAATACTAAAATGTTCCCTAAAAACCTACAACATTCCAAAAAGTTTTTTTTTCGAACATCCTAACAAATTTTAGAACATTTGAGAAAATTAAACATATTTATTATTCATATATTTTATTGTTTATTAATAAGTACAAAGACCAAATATTACTTTGCCAGATAAGTATTTGCAACCATTTTGTTTTTAAATATTACCTCTTTTCTTTGTTGTCATTTTGTACTAAGTAGCATTATAACCGCAGATATTTACTTTTTTGGCCCTTGCTATCCTGCTATAAAGACACAGGGTATTTCATAAAAAAATATTGTTTAAAATAAGGGTTGTTGTAGATTTTAGACGACAAAAAGTATTTTAGTGTTAGGTACACATATATTGATTGCTAACGAAATCCAAAAATCTAATTTAAATAATTAACTGTATGGTTTAGGAACTAGACCAGAAAACAAAATACATTAATTAAAACATTAGAACATCTCATAATAACAACTACAAATCTTTTATCTTAATTTTTAAGTGTTTCTTTGTTACTATTTCTATCTGTGATGTAACATCTTGTAATTAATTTACCCAGTTGCTATTATTTTCCACATTAATATCCATAAACATCAACTCCTAATGTATAAATTTTATACATATTTACATATTTTATACGTTATCGCAAATTTAAATTGCCCGCCCGCGAAACTACTTCCGCCAGGAGAGCTTTTCCCAGATGATCATAGGGTGCGCGGTGGCTGTTGATGGTCAGTTGAGTAATAATAGTCGCATGGAAGGTGTCATAATCTTCGCGTTTGTGAGTTAAATACCTGTTAGTGGAATTGTAATGTGTTTAAAAGATTACTATAATGTCTCTTATAATAAATTGTGTTGTGCATGTGTCAAGAGAATAGCATTTTTAGAGAAACAAACATATTTTCGAGCCTGTCGACTACTGAGAGGTTATGGAACATCTACCGAAGAAAGGTAGATTTGCAAAATCATTTTATTGTTTATAACTGCTCTGCTTAATAAGCATTTAGAATCATATTGTCTTTAAATATGATATCTTCCCATTTTCGTCATTTACACTTGTTAGTAATGGTATAACCTGCAACGTCATGCATTGTGTTTTTGGACCTTGCTATCCCGCTGTAGGGACACAGGGTATTTAATTATTTAATATAAGAGTATGACTTACAATTATGGTAGTTACAGAGTTTAGATAGCACAACATATTTCAGTAAGGTTAACGATATAGGTACAAACATTGAAACTAAGAAATTACTTGAATGATTTAGGAATTAGATCAGAAATCAATAGACAACAATTAAAACAACGAAGTATCTCCAAATAACAACTGTAAAAATTATTCATCTGTCACTATTTCTATATATTATTTTAATTGTTTTGATCTTTACTGCAAAGTTCTTTCTTTTAATGGACCATCTTCTAAGCTCTAAGGCATGCACATAAATAAGTGGTGTTAATATTATTGATTTTTGTCTTGACTTGTCACATTTGCTTCTGTTGTAGGTGTAGACTTTTGAATTTTATAATTTGAACTCATAATATTAGGAGTACTGCCTTTTTGGTTTAAATTAAAAGTAGGTACCTACTAAAGATGTACTTGTTCTAAATTGAGTAGGTACTAGATAAAACAACATTAAACATAAATACACTTATAAGTAGATACATAATATCTGTTTATGGATATTTTTATGATCTTTTTTGGATTTTACGACGATTTGAAGTATTTTTTTAAATAAAATATTACAGTTGGTAGGTGTTGAGAACCAACCAATATCTTTTTAAAAAATATAAACAAACAAGTTGTTACACAAGATGAGACTCACTCTTTATGTTTATTATTTATCCAATGTTTATTCAAAACATTAAAGGTTGTATACTTAACATTCATTACTTACGTATGTAATAGGTACTAATTTGTTTAATTTTTGTATGCACAACTTGTAATTGTATCTACCATAGTAATAATTTTCACATAAAAACTTCAAAAAATACGATAAGCTCAACTCAAAATTAAACGCATTTTTGTCAAAATAAATTATGGTTTTATATTAAGATGCCTCAGTAGCTCGGATGATAATAAGGGAAATTAATACATTAAGTAAAGGTCTTTAAGAACAGAACAGACTGATCTTATATTATATAAGAGCTCTTTTCTTTATTTCCTTTCTATTCGGAAATGATTTAACATTAGGTGCATCTTATCAAAAATATGTATTTGCTATTTTCAAGGGTGGAAATAGAATTAGATTAGGTACCTAAATAATGGCCCGTGTCAAAGCGATATACAGACTTAGATTTCATATCAATATCATGTTTATATGGCAATCTTAATAAAAGATTATACGATTAATAAAAACGTCACTTGAGGACAAACCGTGAATTACGGACTGTACGTATCTATAATTAATTAGGCGATATCATTCTGATTTTATTATCAGAAATGAAAAAGTAATTGCCGCACGTAATGCACATAAAAATCATTTAGCGTTTATAACACTATTTTAATAACCTATTAACAAACTAATAATAGTGTGAGTGTGACCATTAAGAAGATAAATAATTTGCGTTGATTTAAAAATACATTCCTAGAGTTGAATAAGCCGATTGATCAATAAATTGATTATTAAGGTAGTTTTTTATTGGAGATCTACAGATATATTCGTAAGCTTATTACAGGTAAAATTGATTGTATTCAATTGTAGGTATGCCAATTTTTATTTTGGGGTCATCGGTCACCTTTTGGGATTCTGGTTAGGATCAACGGAATTTTAAAAACCATTAATTTAAATTAGTATAATGATATAAGAAATTTTTAAGAGTTTTGAACCCACATACGTTTCGCTAACATGTTTTCAGCTTCTTCAGGAGGCTACAATGTACCTTTATTACAAAATTATTTCCTTAATACATCCTTTAATGTATTAAAGAAAATTATTTTGTAATAGAGGTAGTACACTATAGCCTGTTGAAAAATTTAAATTTAATAAACACATCTGGGGAAGAATTAGGTACTATATTATTAATGTAGTTAAATTTTACTAAATTGAATTTCAATATGCAATCTTTAACTGTTTATCGCCAAGTTAAAGAATAGGTAAATAACTTGATACCTTGATAGATTTATTTTTATTTATATCACCTGTCTTATTCGTCTGAATTATTGAATACAGTCAAACCATGATAACTTGGACTTTCTTGGCGAATCGAAACAAATCGGTTGAGAAATACGTGTAATTTTTACTCGAATCGAATATCTTGATAATTCAAAGACAATATTTATTGGCGCCAACTTCGGTAAGTCGATTTTTCTGGGGGAATCCTTTAATAATGTACGATTTTAACGTCTATTTTTAATAACGGTAGGTACTATGCAATTAAGCAGTGAGGCAGTTCAATTTCTTCGATAAGTTGTCATTAGAACGTACTTTAAATACTTTGTCTTCTGACCAAAAATTAAATTTTATAAAAAATGGAAAGTGGTGCACAGGAAAAAGATATTACCTAATACTCATACCTATCCATTTACCTTTCTGTGACAGAAAATATGATACAAATGCTTATTTACAAAAAAGAAGCACACCCATAGGTTTTTGTATGTTTTTTATTTAATAATTCAGTCTCAATACTTAGGTATATACAACGAAGTATTTTCCGTCACATGATGATTCGAGTTGTCGATATTCGACTGTAGTAAACTTCCACTAAGTTGAGTTTCTATTTACAGTGTTTAAAAGTTCATCATCATCAAATTAAAGAAGAAAGAACTTGAATGATTTATTTTTATTTATATCAGTGGCGGATTTACCAGCAGGCTGAATAGGCTAGAGCCTAGGGCGGCAGATTTTAGGGGTTGGAAAACTTTGCTCAAAACTTTTTTATATTACAGAAATAAAAAAAAATATCTTATACACGGAAAAAAATAGGCTCAAAAAATCAACAAAAATTACAATATTTTAGTGCTATATCTACAGTATACTGAATACACTAACGTCTGTATGTGAAAAATTACTAAACGCTTATTTATAAAATATACTATTGTGATTTTGAATTTTTTAAATATTCCAATAGCGTTTAAGTATTACATTTTAAATTTAGTATTTTTATCTATTTAAAATTAATTAGTGCCATAATTATTTCTTTAGGTCCACCCGCACTTTTCAATTAATGTGTAATATGTTTCACCACTTAAATATATATCTATTCGAAGAGAAATGGGATCCGAAAAAAAATGCTTAAAAATAACAATAACAAATAGTATATAGATATATATGTGGAAAATTAATACTTTTCTATTGATATTTCTGATGATATTAACAACCTGTTTGAGTGTAGAATAAAAATTTAATAAGTTAACACGTAAAAAATTGCATATTGTTGCACAGAATTTCATAAATATTATACATTTCTTAGAATGATGATAATTAAAAAAAAACAATATCTAATGATAATATTGTAATGAATAAAAGCTGTAAATATCCATTCAACGAAATTTCTTCTTAACATTCTTATTTTTAATCCTAACGAATTCGTATCAATATTTGTTGATTAGTCTTATAAAAATATAATACAATCATAAAGTTGCAATTTCATAGGGGCGGCAAATTTTGAATAGCCTACGGGGGGGCAAATGTGTAAATCCGCCACTGATTTATATCACCTGTCTTATATCGACTGTATTACTGAACAATTTTCAAAAGTATTTGTTAAATTTGTTGATTTATGTTCGCAGTATCGTTTGTCGCCGGGGTTGTTATTGCCATATTACTTATTACCTTAAATTGGTTCATACAAACTAGGTATGTAGGTAAATACATAAACCTTAAACTTACTTAACATAATCACTTTAATGATACAGTAAGGGCATCCGCATTGTGCACATTCGCTGTCTGTTGTTTCCTGGAGGAATTCCTCTGATGAAGCTCAGGCTTGCAAAGAATTGTTGCAATTTTTAATTTAGCGTCCCATTACGTGCTACTACATGAGCATTTTCTCTCATGTGTGTGACTGAGTGAGTGCAATGCCAAGGACGTCGTAATAATGTAGTGTGCGATTTACCTACTATCCCACTGCTCCGATGGCGAACGGAAAAAAAATTAATTCATAATTGATCAACGCTGCCGGCTACAATTTGCATAAGTGCACTCCAGGCTGCATCTGTATTTTGAATATGTGTTTCTATGTATCTATCTACGTGACCGTATAGGATATAGGATTATACACATTTATTTATCAATCACATACATATTGTAAATAGTTGTATCCGTCGTTGTGGTGAATGTTTATGGTTGTGTGTTGATTCTCATCGTATCTACTATCTGGTTCGTGTCGAGTCAGATTGATTGTATCGGTAAAAAAAGAAGCCGGTTACGATTCCCTCAGCATCTCACAATTGCTTCCGCCTGTTTATTATAAGTTGTTTTTTTTTATTGTTTTTTGTTCGCATCAAAGTACCTAGGTAAATCAATAAAACTGGGCAATTGATCAATAAATAATAATCGATCGATAAACGTAGGTACTGTAAAATTATTGAAAGACTTCATTTACTTCATCAACGTAAATTCAAGACGGAAAAGCACCAAGTCCAAAACCATGAGGTCTCAATTACATTTGAAAACTTTAGACTTACATCAAAAATTTGAAAGTTCAAAGCCGTCGTCACTTGTGAAATGGGGTTTGACTAAATACTATGATGATGGTTTGAATTAAACCAAAGAAGCTTCAAATACATCAAAAACTTTGAAGCATTTATGAAAATATCTTTGAAAGGGCTTCAAGCACTTTAAAAGGGTTTCAAACAGTTTGGGAAGATTTTAAACTTTCTGAAACACAAGGAAAGAGAAAATAAAGGTTTGAGTAAGATTTTTAAATAATAAAACTAAAACCCAATAAGAGAGAAAACAAACTCCACTAAAGTTAAGAGTGGAACTTTTGAAATATTTAAAAAATTTCCCTTTTTTGTTAATTTAATTAAAAAATATTTTAAAGAGCTAAGAGTCTTTGTCTTAAAATCCAGAATGTGTTTTTTCTTTTATAGGCAGGATAATTGAGAAAAATTCTCAAATATTGCTAATTATTTTATTAACTAAAATTATTACTTGTGGTATATAATATTTTGTGTTAAGCATCTTATCACTACATAACATATAATTTTTTGATTCAAATGATTTTCATTAATGCATCTAAACTTAATTGGCCAATTTTTATTTGCCATCCTGTAATTATTTTTAGTCTTTAATTAACAAGGAGATATTTATTATTACCTAATGATTATTAATATTTTATTTTTTAACTTCCTAATAAAGAAAATTTTCAAACTATTGAATTTTGCTTATCGATTAACTCAACGTCAGTGTGCAGTGCTTAACTTTCGCTTTCCACGTTAATTAAGTTATCGACAAAAGTAATTGTTTTGTTTGCATAATTAATTTATTAAAAAGTTGCACTCCTTGAGAAACTCGTACTCCCAATGCTCTCTAGTGTAGACAGACTTAAACTGCGATTACCAATTGCTTTTGCAGTGTAGGCAACATTTCTTATACTACCATAGCACAATGTTTTACAGGGAATTGCGAAATTGCTTTTTAGTTGTAGATCTTGTAAAACGTTCTGATGACAATTACAGTAAATTAAAATTTAACCAAAATTGAACTGATCAGAGAATGGCCAATAGGTAGTTTTACTTTTGTACAACAGATGGTGCCAATGATTTTTTATACACACATATAGATTGGGGAAAATTGGTGGAAATTGAAATGTGAGTCTAAAACTACAATCCTCCTTTGATTTAGTATACTTATTAACTTATTATCATGATTTCTGACTACTTTTACACTCTATATATTGTATCAATATTTTCAAGATAAAACATCAATAATACAATTGAAATTATTTTAAAACTTTGTGATAGAATCTCATCGATTAAATAAAACAAAATTAAATACAAACTTTTGTTATTATCATAGATCAAAACTAATTAGCAAGAACTGGTCAGCAATTAATCTACACTAATGATATGAGTCGCGTTTTAGATTTTATTAGATCTCATCAGAAAATTGTGCATGCTACCATAACTATAATTATATTATTAAAACATTTTGCTTTTAAAAAACCTAGTAAAAATTCTCAGATTTTTTAATTTTAATTATCTGATGTGATTATTCTTGTTTATATCACCAAATTCCATAATTATTTTCAAACTTTATAAGGTGCACGATTTGTAAAAAAATTTATAAATGAAACTGCAATTTTTTTATTATTGTTTATTTTTATAGATACCCAGTGATAAAGTTACCAAGTGTTTCTTTTACGTACTATCGTTTTTTATTATAAATATTGTGTCAGTACAAAGAGTTATTCATACAGAACACAACTACAAAACTAATGCCAATTCCGCCCCCTTATATACTACCTCTCCTTTTAGTTCTTATTACCCTTTTTCCAATTACTTGTGTTTTAACCTCCCTCTCGTTTCTATTATCTTTTTTTCAAAATTTATTTGTATAACCATTGACGTCTGCATTTATTGCTCTTCTATGCTCATCCCTCTTTTTTCGTACTCCTTTTTCTGAAAAATGTTCTCTCCACATACCCTACACCAATTCTCGCCTTTTCTCAACCAAAACTTATTCTCATCACACTCATTACCCGCTCTAAATCTAGCTACTACTTCTGTACTTTTCGTAGAAACTCCTTCATCCCTTTCGCGCATTTCGATTCCCATATTTTGTACTTTTCTGTACTCTCTCCATCCCCATATCTCCACACCATAAAAAAACTATATTTTTAGCTAACGTTTTGAATAGCGTTTCCCTTCTGTCCTAGTTATTTCTACATAGGGAATATTTGTCCTATTCCCCATATTCTCCCCAGTATTGTATTTGCCTTAGCTATTTGATTGTTAATACAAATCTTCCTTGTTACTTTCTGTCAGTATTTACCCCAAGTAGTTGTATTTTCTTACCCTTTCTAATATTGTGTCAGTAACTGCCGTCTTCCAATTTTTCTTGCTACAAAACATATCTCTTTCTTGTTGTAACATAATAACATGCTTAATTTTGTCTTGTCGTCAATCATCAATATCAAATTATGATTAATTTGATAGATGCGTGCTACAAAAAATTCCACCAAGTTCGATAAAGTTTTAATCAAGATATAAAATATTGAACGGTTTCTGATAATTTTTACTGACGAATATTATCATGACAATATATTAAATATTAATCAATTTCCAAGTTTTTTTTATGCATGATTATTGAGTTATAGAATATAAACATCGATTCATTTATAAATTAAAGAAGGCGTATTGTTAAAATTTATTTCCAGAAAGTGTGAAAAAGTACAAAATCAGTCTCGGCAATCATTTTGAGAAAATTTCAAGTTAATCGTATAAAACGTGAAAAGTAAAGTGCAAATTTAAAATAAATTATTCTTTATAAATTACTAAAATTATTTCTAATAATAAGAAAACCTAACAGTTAAAGTCGTCAGCAGCAGCTTCTTCTTCCGCTTCGTAATCTTCTTCGACGGTAGCTTCTTGGTATTGTTGGTATTCGGATACCAGATCGTTCATGTTTGATTCGGCTTCTGTAAATTCCATTTCGTCCATTCCTTCGCCAGTGTACCAATGTAAGAAAGCTTTGCGTCTGAACATGGCGGCGAATTGTTCAGAAATTCTCTTGAAAAGTTCTTGTATGGCGGTCGTGTTACCAATGAATGTGGATGACATCTTGAGTCCTGTAGGAGGAATATCACAAACGGCTGTTTTGACATTGTTGGGAATCCATTCGACGAAGTAGCTGCTGTTCTTATTTTGAACGGCAAGCATCTGTTCATCGACTTCCTTCATCGACATTCTTCCTCTGAAAACGGCAGCAACTGTTAGATACCGACCGTGGCGTGGATCGCATGCGGCCATCATGTTTTTAGCGTCGAACATTTGTTGAGTAAGTTCCGGAACTGTAAGGGCTCTGTATTGTTGACTGCCTCTGGAAGTTAAGGGAGCGAACCCTGGCATGAAGAAGTGAAGACGGGGGAAAGGTACCATATTCACTGCCAACTTTCTGAGATCAGCGTTGAGTTGACCGGGGAATCTAAGGCACGTTGTAACTCCGGACATTGTAAGCGAAACTAAATGGTTGAGATCTCCGTAACTGGGGTTTGGAACTTTCAATGTCCTGAAGCAGATGTCGTAGAGAGCTTCGTTATCGATGCAGTATGTCTCGTCTGTGTTTTCGACCAGTTGGTGGACAGAAAGGGTAGCATTGTAGGGTTCTACTACGGTGTCTGATACTTTGGGGCTTGGCATTACCGAGTAGGTGTTCATTATCCTGTCAGGGTATTCTTCCCTTATTTTTGAGATCAATAGAGTGCCCATTCCGGAACCTGTGCCACCTCCGAGGGAGTGAGTCAGCTGGAATCCCTGAAGGCAGTCGCAGTTCTCAGCTTCTTTTCTGACCACGTCCAGGACTGCATCGACCAATTCGGCTCCTTCTGTGTAGTGACCTTTGGCCCAGTTATTTCCTGCACCTGATTGTCCGAAGACGAAGTTGTCCGGTCTGAAGAGTTTTCCGTAGATTCCGGAACGAACAGCGTCCATGGTTCCAGGTTCCAAATCCAGCAGGATGGCTCTAGGGACGTATTTGCCTCCATTGTTTTTACAAGCAACTGCAAAATAAAAGATATTACTACTTTCTGGCAAGACTAAATCCAATTTATACAGGAAATAAAAGTCACTGTAACAGTGCTAAATGTCATAATGAATACCTCCAAGCTATGAACGTTGACAGGAAGATATAACGGCCCATAAATAAATTATGATCCTCAGAAACGTTAAAACAAAGATAAAAATTTATGTACTGTTGAACGACCAGTCGTCAATAAATTACTTCTGAAGACTTCCTAATACAATAATAACTCAACGTGCTTCGGCGAATTTAGAGCTTTACTTAACAATTAGTGACTAGTACATAATTACGAGGCGGATTAGTTAATTTTGTATAATCATCAATTTTATACAGCATCCTAAATACGATATAATAATAAAATAAGGACAATAGATGAGGTTGTGTTAGACTACACAATAGAAATTAAGTAAATAATTATGTAGTTGATCAAGACCGTTAGTTTAATTCGATTTGTAAATCAAATTCGATTTGAAGATGTTCTAGAATTGGACGAGGAGCGTGCTCCTCTCTACAATGTAGCGTGAACTCATACGAAGATGTTAAAATTAATGGTTTAATGAACGGGACTTCGTGAGCAGTTTCTTGCGGCTTCATTTTGAATCCGCCATAAAACTGTTAGTTAATCATTACATGCCATGCCATAAAGTGAAGAAAGAAACGTGCAATAAACTATAAAAACAGCCAATTATTCTTTTACATTATTTTGTCCGGTTTATGCAGAAATTAAAAGCATTAGACGTGTGCTACAATATTCTTTACATGTTTTAAGTGAACAATGAAGTCACCACTAGACATTATTATGAGACGAAAAGTCGGGTCTTACAATTAGTATAATATAAGTATAATTTAATCACGTTCAACGTCTTCTAAAAAAGCGGATACAAATAATTTCGTTCTTAAAAGAGAATATGTAATTGCATTAAATGGAAATTTATTTTATTCTTGACGGTTCTCTTTCTAAATTCGTCATAACAGCAAACCTTATTGGTTTAAAGTTTCAGGGTTGTCTGACAAAAATATGGATTTATTATTTATTGACTTTATGAAAATATAATTCGATTAAAACATTAAAAGTTTCACCAAATGAACTTATTAATATTTTTAAATTATTATTTCACCTGGACACTAATTAACATCATTTTAGTGAAGCTTTTACTTGAATCATATTTTCGTATAACCAATAAATTACAAAGAACCAATGTTCCATACACGCACTATTGGAACATATGTATATTCTGATGATTATATATAGATTTTTACAGTTAAACTTCGATAACTCGAATGTCGATAAGTTGAACCAAATTGGTTGGCAATAGCATCAACTAGTGATGGGAATTGTCGGTACTTTTCAGTACTCGTATGTAATTGTTACTTTCGGATCTGGTATTCGTTACTTTGTATTCGGTACTTAGTAATCATTAGCGATAGCCGGCAATAGGTAGGTATTAACATCAGCTGGAACCGGTAATGATGCGGTTTATATATATATATATATATATATACACTTTCACAAATTAATGTAAATATGTATCGAGTACAGACTTTTATACTACCGAATTTGAAAAGCGACCTGTACTGTATAATAACAGATACGTAAGCAGACTTGAGAAGAGTAATAGGTAAGTTAAATAACAGAGAGCGCTGAGATTTCTACCTCAGTACTTTCGCTCCTATTCGAAGTCGTTGGTGTTCGTACGATACCAATAACAGAAACAGAGTACGAGATACGATATACGATTTACGATACATATACGATATACGTTATACGAATTAGCACGTACGCAGATACGTAAGAAGCGAGTCGGTACCAAGTAACGATTACTTTTGAAAACGAGTAATCGTTACTTCGGGTATTTGGAAGTAACGGATATAAAGTATTCGTTACTGTATTACCCGCCCATCACTAGCATCAACTATCACACTAATATTATAAAGGTGAAAGTTTGTGAGTGTGTGTGTGAGTGTGTATGTTTGTGACTTCTTCACGTCTAAACGGCTGAAGCGATTTTAATAAAATTTGGTATGGAGTTAGCTGACACCCTGGATTAACACATAGGCTACGTTTTACTGCGGGAAAATATCTTATTCCCATGGGAAAATCGATGAAAATGAATTTGCGGAATATTATAAATGCGAAAGTAACTCTGTCTGTATGCTACACAATCTCGCTCAAAATTTACTGAACCGATTAAAACGAAATTTGGTACAGAGATAGTCTAGAGCATGAGAAAGGACATAGGCTACTTTTTAATGCGAAAAAGGGGTTGTAAGGGGTTGAAATAGGAATGTTTGTGCGGAAATTCCGTAATTTTTAAAGATAGAAGCTTGAAACTTATTTTTTTAGGCTTTTGATTAGATATCAATAAATACGACATTCAATGTTTGTAAAAATTTTACCCTAAGAGGGATAAAATTAGCCGATAAAAGTTATGTGTAATGACGTCGTCCAATAAGCTTACGGCCCAGAAAATTAAAATATTAAGTGTAAAAAGTTATAGAGGTTTTGTTTATTTGGATTTTTTAATAAGATATATAATATATACAAGAAGATATTTGGCGTCAACCTCGATAAGTTGAATTTTCGGAGGAAATTCTTTAATAATATACGATTTTAATATCGGTACTATGTAGGCACCTAAGTGATTTAGTTTCTACGATTATTTGTCTGTCATCAAAACGTACTTTTGAGCAAAAATTAAATCATACAAAATAATAGAAAGGGGTGCACTCAAAAAAATATATTATCTACATCAATCTCACTATCTCTCTGTCATATTAAATAAATGCTAATTTAAAAAAATTAACTGGAAGTTTTTTTTGCGTCACAGTGATTCGAGTTATCGAAGTTCGATTATATAATCAGAGCAATAAGGTTTATAAATTACCTGAGGCTTCATTGTAGTAGACATTAATTCTTTCCAGTTGCAACTCGCTTTCGCCATTGTAGGTTCCGCTAGGGTCAATGCCATGTTCTTCAGAAATTACTTCCCAAAACTGAAAAATAAAGATAATTTCTAAGAGTAATTGTCGATGTCTCATTATTATTATTATAGGCAGTACCCAGTAGATAAAACCATAAAACTTCCTAGTGATTCACTCTGTTACTGTATGTACGATAATAAATTAGTAATCACCATTATTAAACATTAAAACCGACTCACTTCTAATACTTGAATATTTGTTTCATTACACATGTAAGTATGTACTGATTAGGTAGATATATTATTGTATTTGCAATTGCAATTTCTCCGTTTGTGTTGCATGGTCATTAATTATTATCATTACATTGTTATTGTTATTGTAAATTATCTTGCATGCACTTTTTAATTAATTAATGAATTCACATTGTACCTACATACCTATTATTAAAAGAGTGCAAGATTACACACAGCTCATAAATAAAGATAAGCAACGTTATCAATATTTAAACGAAATATGTTACTAGATAAAATAATATTTTTAGCCCAATATTATAACGATAAAAATGTCAAAAGGGGATGCAGGTATCTCTAATGGTTTACTCAAAAATGTAGATTAAATTAAGGTAAATTTCAAATTAAAAGGTATAACTAACAACAATATTATAATTCAAGAAAAGTTTCATTGTTGCTTTTTTTGGGTATATAAATTTTCGAGGTCTCCCTTTGCTAATTTTCTTGTCTTGTAAGCAATAACAACAATATCTTTGAACACGTCTTTGTTTGATATAAGTCGTATAATTTAAGTACCCAAGCTCTTATCAAATTTTTGATGTGAAACATCTATAGCCGAGGGTAAAACAGATTGTTGCGTGGCGACGTGTCGCCATGCGCAAGCAACTGTGCGATTCTCTTCCCACTCGGTTCGACGGTGTCGTTTACTAGAAGATGGAAATGACTTAATTATGATTGTTGTGTACATTTAACCTAATAAAAAAATGAATGATATTCATTTTTACATGAGAAATTATTTCCGTACAGTCACAGAGGTTCAATAATTTTTAAAACCAATAAAGATAAACTACCATTGATTTTAGCTGAAGATTTCAATGTAAATTTTGCTAAAGTTGAATCAATGCCATTAGTTGCATTCCTCCAAAAAGAATTTCAATTGCAAATTAACAACAATCCAAAAGAACCTACTACAAGATGTGCAACAACAATAGATGCTGTATTTATTAGATGTCTTGATAATGTTATGTCCAATACTTTTCTAACATACTTCAGTTATCCTCGATCAATTATCAGAGTAATGCTGTCAGAGGCAACATCGAATATAACTATTACTGAAATCACTGATTAAAAGAATTGAGTTGTCGCAACTTGAAATAAATTTTTGAATTTTTAATTTTTGTATTTAATAAAAATAAATAGTCATAATTTTGTGATAAAAATTCGTAGTATGTGATTTTAATTATGCCATATTACTTGTGCAAATTCGATGTTTCACATCTGCTAGGCGTCCCGCGACGGCTCACATTTTTTTTTAAATGCAACTTGTTTCAGCTCAAAAAGTTGACACACCTTTCAGTGTGATAAAATGTAAAATCAAAATAGCCCATCTCAGTTGTATTTTAATTGCAATAACTGGCCAATAATTAGTAGAAGACTGATAAATAAATGTTTGTCATTATTCCATTAAAAATCGTTTCAGACGTGTAAAACAATTTATATGACGTTTTGATAAGCTATAGAAAGTAATAATAGTAAGAAAGGTCTTGAATATAGTTTATTGTTTAAATAAAATCCTTTCCAATTGTAGCTTCTTAATAAACCGACAACAAAGTGTTCTCAGAACATGCCCACATTAAGTAAAATATGAATATTTTGTGAAAAGGGTCTCATTCCCATTAAAAAAAATCAGAATGATAACAATTTTTAGAATAGTGAGTGGTGATCCTTTTTAGGTCTTTATTTGAATCCATCATACCAGAAAACTTAATTAATCGTTTTCAGATACTTATTACGTACTACTGTTATTGTTGTAGATTTTGAAATGTTCGTTTTAATGATCGCATGGACTACCGGAATCATCGAGTTGGAGTAATTTTAAACACCAATAAATATAGCAAGTGTAACTTTATAGACCATTTCGACATTTGTAATGTGCCCTAAGCTAGCGCTTTGAATTCCCATCCGAAAACATATTTCTATTTTATATGTCAACGTCGTCGGTCTTTTGGAACTTTTACTGGAGACCGAGAAAAATTGCGGTTCAACGTACATTTACATTATATACCGACACGAAAATAAATTTCTATTTCTGTTTGTGCGTTTTCGAGTGCTTCTGAGACACTACACTGTCTGTCGGTGACCGGACAACCGAATGCAGAAATACGTACCTACATTCATATATTTCACGCGAAATTCAAACTTAACATGTTATCTTCCGGGTTTCCCTATTTTTGTCAACATTTTCGGATTGACACTGTTTGACAGACAACAAATCCGTCTTCGCCAAAACGTTTTCACATTCTTGCCGGAAGACTGACTTTGGAAGTAAGATTTCGAAATAGTAAACATCGTGCTCCCAAATAATAGAAATGACATGCCACAATGACGAGTAACTGTATTAATTTATAAAAGTTACACAAAATAATCAGAAATACATTTATCATCAATTTTGTGGGCCCGCTTTTTCTATGCTTGTAATAACGAATTATCTTTACATTAACGCCTACTACGGTAGGTAATCGATTTTATGGCATTCATAATCATGCAGTGAAGTGAGTAGGTTAATTTACAGCAATTTGAAATAGGTCATATTATAAATTTTCAATACTTGTTCACAAAAACCAGTCCGATAATAGGATTTTTTTAAATAGCATTTTATTACGTATGATGGATATATACTTATTACGTTTGTTTGTAACGTTCAAAGGATTATTTTTGAAGTACCTAATGCTTACGAATGGTGTCCCATACACGTGGATAAAATTTGATCGTCGTGTTAAAAACAAAAAAGATGCACTTGGCTTTTAATTTTATGTATGCACATCTCATTCGAAAGATAAATTTAGGTTCAAGGATGAATCTCCTCGCTTCTAAATATTCCAGGGTTTATCCCTATGAACATTCAAGTAGCTTACTAAAATATCTCATAAGCCGAGCACGACAAGTATTTCCGTTTCCGATAAAAAGTAAAGTGGTGAGACTACCGAATACACACTTATGTATTATATGGGTACATATAGCTGGCACGATTGCTTTTATAAAAATATCCCTGCACAGAACTGTGCATGGGGCTTGGGGCATGTCTTCTTGAAAGTCTCCTTTAGTAAAAAAAAAGTGACAATGAGGACTGTCATTAACTTTTTTGGTGTCATGCGATTTATTTTTAAAATTATTTCCCTCATACTGTGTAGGTATTAGGAATTTTGCAAGTTTTATTTTTTTGCACTAAAGCCCAAAATTCCTGTAGTTTTCTACTTAGTTCAATTTCACAGAAATACATTCGGTTTTCATGGAAAAAATTAGTACGTAATTAGAGAAGTATAATTATTGCAATAATAGTGCTTGTGTATACGCCCATACAAACTTATCAGTTGTTGAAAAGTAACTTAAATGCAGTCGTGTGGGATTTTATGTTATTCTGCTTGCTACATTATTTTTATTTTAATGATATGAAACTACAGGAAGTGAGTAGAAAAAAATGTCAAATGAAAATAAAGAAGTAGAGAAGTTCAAAGGCTATCCCAAACGCTCCCATGTATGTTCAGGGCTTTTTTTCGTTAATAGTTTCTGGGTTATAATTTGTGATAAGTTAAGAAAAGGATTTATATTAGTAGGCAATAGAATTTAGAATTCGAATAGCAAAGTTTAAATTAAACTCTATAATGTATTTATACTTTGGTCAAAATTGAAATTGAATTGAAATTGGAATACCAAAAAAACATTTAAAATGTATTAACATCTAGTCTATTCAGGTACTTCACTTAACCAATTTGAAGAAAAAGTGACCATAAAAAATTCCCAAATAAATAGAAGAATAAAAAAGTACGAAAAATTTCTGAACATGCACTTTGTTATTTTGACTAGCTCCTTAAGCTTCCCACACCAAAAAAGTTTCTTGATATTATTTTCTGTATTTTCTCTTATCCTGTCAGTTATTGCTAGTGCATTGCCACCTAGTGAAGGTTACTGTTAATCCAATATTACGAGCATAGGAATTGGATACTCGAGGTTTGTAGACATTTGTTGTCATTCTGGATTTCTGTAAATGAGAATAAGATCCTTGCACAAAATATTTTTATTTGACATAATATTTGCATGTATGTACTGGGAACAGTTTGTTGTAGATTTGAATTAAATTAAGGAAATGAACATTTTACAAAAATATTCACTTGACCAAAAGGTCACAATTGAATTGAATTGAATGTATTAGAATATTAGATCAAAATTTTAAGATTTTAGATAGACCAGTAACATTTCAGCTTGGTTATATCTATGATAATCATTTCCTACAGAGTCTATAATACATTCCAGGCATCTTTTAAATGTTCTGCGTTTTCGTAAACATTTTTTACTGTTCGAGTGTTATAGTTCCACCTGGTCGGCCGCGGCGACCGAAAGCAGACTTGAACAGACTGTTGGATACCCGCGCCGGCGCAGCGTACACATGCTTTTCGTTCACTGCACCTAAACGCTGTATGTTGAGTGTATTTTATCTTCCATTTCACGCGTCCGACTGCTCTCTTTTTAACACACAGAGTACCGCTCTCGCGATATGTTCAGGATCCAACTTGAACCGAAAAAGTTACATAGGTAATTTCGTCAGCGACAAGACAACAATTTAAATATTTTCTATGGGTTACGGGTTGGTGTTTTGTATGTAATTATGAACTATGAGGGTAATGGTAAAAAAGGTAGTACCTATATTATACGATAATTATAAATATTGAAAGGATAAAATTATATGGTGCAGGTAGTTCAATTTTTAAGGGGGTTCACTAAACAAATGCACCTACAGTAAAACCGCCACTGTTTATAACAAAAATTTGAAAAATGATCAGTATACAGGGAAAACCAAAAAGTTCATTTTTTTTTTAAACGGATCACCCTATATATGAATTTATTTTTCAATTCCTCGTAAAATTCTAAGCATAATTTATATAATATACCGTATACTTAAATTCAATAGTTTCTGAAATATTTTCTACTAATTCTAATGATCAGTTATTGTAATTAAAAAGGAACTGATACAGGCGATGTTTAACACTTTTTTGCAGTAAAAATAATATAATAATAGATAAGGTAGATTGGTATTATGATAGTTTTCACAATATAAAAGAAATTTCAAAGTCTACTTTACTAAGAATGACCAAATAAATATATGTGAGTGATCTATTTTTAAATATTATATAAAAAATTATGTAGTTTTTTCCTCTCTGACTACTTTCAAATACTTCAATTACTGTAATAAAAACCTGTTTTTGTTTGCTACCTGCGTGTGTTGCAGCTGCCTCACTCCATTTTTTATAAATTGTACGTTATACTAAATGGGAATTCTCCCGTGTAAATTTTGAAATAAATAAATAAATAAATAATAAAAAATATATTAACAGACTCTACTTAAATATTGGAACTAGATATAATAAAACCATGAAATGTTTGAACACACAACTTGCTAAGATATTTTACTCCATTTAAAATTAATTGGTAACGTCTATCTTTTTGAAGTTACTAACTAAAAAATATAAAAGACATTAAGCTTTTGCTGAGTAATTTAAAGATGCTACCAGCTTATTGGTTCTCACAAACACAGTTGTAGTCGCAGTTACTCACCAGTAAAAGTCTGTATCAAATTATTGTCAATATGTCGCCATCTACTGATGGCTCCTGCTAACTATATCATTTCATATGCCCGCCGTATTTCAAATAATTTCACTAATATCATCAACAACATTTAATTAATTGAAAGTATTGATGAGGATTAAAAGTTCGAAATTGTGGTTTCAATAATAATAATAATAATAATAATTGCTGACCAAGAACTTACCTAATGTTCTGCAATAAGTAGTACCAGAATGGTGCGGACTCTGGTGACATTTGCTCTGGAACGGTGCATAATTCGCCATGCATTAGTGTACAATTAGACGGGCTGTCATTTAAAATATTTGTTTTTTGAATGCCATTATTGTCTGTGGCGGACGGTGTTTTTACTGTCCATCAGAGCGTTACAATTTCAGACCATCGTCCATTCTGACATTGTTAGCCACAGTAGCATTATTATACAGTGTGCACTAACTTTTATAAGTACGTATAGTAACTTTACCTACCTAACTAACTAACTAACCGACGAGCGCGGTAGACGGACAGTGAAATGCAAGATTGACTATTAGGTTTTTTTTTGTTGACGAGGTCCGTTGTTCAGTCAATGATCCAAATAATTATTTTATAACTGTTTCGTACTTAAAGATGTTGGTTGCTATGGTGGTGCTGCCTGCGCTGCGTTTAAATGAAAAATGGCAGCAATATAATGTAGATACCATTTTTGAATAGATCATGAGCAACATTTAAAGATATATGGAAAATTAGGAAACTTTCAAGAAAGTGCTTACCTTACAGATAACAAGTCGACTTGAAATATTATAATAAATCTGAGAATTTCCACTTTTGCGGTGCTATATATCCAGAGATATTCTTTACTATCCCTAAATTTTGGTTTCAATATTTTTCTTTTAAAATTTGAACTATTAGAAATTACTACAAATATAAAGTTAAATACAAAATTTTCAATTGTAAATTACTCAGAATTGTGTTATATGTAATGTGTTGTAATAATTAATACTTTAAAGGAATTGTTCAGAAATTGTATTAAAAATATCCAAGAAAAATCATCCGGTGTCAATATACTTTACTTTCAATTTACTTTATTCATGATTTTCTTACAAATATTTAAACATTTTAAAATCATTACCGTAAAACTATTTTGCAAAGTTGTACGTGTCTATTTCGACAAACAATAAACAATGACGAATTTTGGTGAATGTGAGATAAAAATATAGTTAATCAATTTGCAGTATGACAAAATTTTCTTTTAATAGGGTAAAGTGTTTGAGTTTGGTAACTAAATATAGACAAATTGTTTTGTTAGACATATTACATTTTTGTTGCTAATACAACATGCTCTTATCAGTGCATGTGTTAATGAGTAAGATAATGATGAATACTTTCTAAAATATATTATTCAGAGTAATGACAATAAATGAAAATGATATCATTCATGTATTCTTGCGATTTAGAAAGAATTAATAACAGAAATTACAAAAAATGAAATTTTTTCTTCGAAAATTGTTAAAAAATTTTATTTTATTTTTTTCATAAATTATTAATAAAAATGTTCGATATTGCTTTTAATTATTTGCAATATTTAAGCAGTCTTTTTAGTTGTTTCAGCTATGAAAATTGATGCAAACTTTTTAGTCCAATTAAATGTAAAAAAATTGGCTCATTTTAGTTATTTCTTAATTGCAATAACTGGTCATTAATTAGTTGAAGACTGCTAAATATGCGTTTGACATTATTGTATTAAAAATCTTTCCAGACGTGAAATATTTTTACGTACCTAATAAAACACTTTATATAACATTTTGATAAACAAAAGTACGTAATTGGTAATAGTACATAATAAAAGTAAAAGAGGTCGAAACGTCAAATTGAACACAGTTTTACTTTTAATTTAATTCTAAAAATGGGCATTACCTTAATTTAATTCAAATCTACAACAGTACATTTACAGATGTACGTATTAAGTAAGATAAAAAAAATTATTTAAAATAAAGAAACCCAGAATGAAACTCGAGTGCTCAAACGTTTAGTTGTCAGAGCTCGCCAATCGCCAATTGCTTTTGTGAAGAAAAATAAATCAAAAAAATTATTTTGTATATTTTAAATTTATTTAAATAGAATAACCATTTCTTGTGATAAAAAACAAAATTCAAAATGCATTAAAATATATATATATAATATATATATATTAGTTTTTATCACATTAGAGGTTTAAAACTTATTATTTGCAAAAAAACTGATGCAAGTTGTTACTACTTTGCTTGGTATATTTTTTATATTAAATTATAAAAAAACCCGAACGAATTACACAGCTCTGTACAAGCGTAGGATCTACGTACTATTAGTGTCTGCACAATGGACTATTTAAACACGGATGCAATGACCTTAATGCCTTTTGTCACACTGATAAAAAAATAATAAATGAGTGAGTGTTAATTTTAACTCTCGTTTCTTGCTGTCTTTAGAGCGTAATTAATTTTGTTAAAATTTCGCGATACCCCGAAGCGTTAGAAGCACATGTTAAATAATGGATAAAAGGGACTTTTATTATGGAGAGACTTAATTGAAAATTAATTACCTACAGGAAGAAATATCAAACTAATTATGTACATACTTTTTTTATTTAAATTATAACAGAAAAAATATTTCAGTGCTCGTGTTATTATATTGTTGTAAGTACCTAAGTACATAAACATATCAAAGTATACCGTTTTATTCATATCAAAAATTTACCCATATGATACGACTATTGTACTCATTGTCTTCCTTTTTGTTTTAAAATACAGTTCATTTTTCCATATTTAGAATCATATGTAAATATGCAAATGCCAACATAAAAATAAATAAAACTGCTTGGGTATAGTAAAAAATGGTTAAAATTTTTTTTTAAAGAATATAAAAATTGCGTACAAGGATTTTAATTTGCTAGTTTACTACAACTGTAAAAACTTTTTTTGGCAAATATAACTGAATATTCCGTTTAGGGAAAACCGTTTAAGGGAAACAATGGGCACACTTTTCAATTAGCAGACGGCCTATTATTTCTTAAATGGAGAAATGATGAAATAAAAGTCCGATATCATCGCTATTAAATTCTTTAGTGTTTACTATTAAATGACCACATGTGCGATAATAGACAGCGAAAAGTACTGATAAGACGCGAACTACATATATTGTTCGAACATTTTTAAATAACCAAGGAAATGTTTAATAATTGTGGAAATCACAACAAATATTTTTCATATTACAGAATTAAGTGAATAAAAAAAATATTCACTATTATTTTTCTGAATTAAGTGCATCATCAGAAATATTACAAATCACCAAAATCTTTCATTAAAATACTAAATATAATTAGTATACGGCCCTACAAAAGTTAATTTTGACAAAAGTTTATCCGAAATAACAATAAGAAAATAAAAACGTTTTCTTACCTTGGCGCCTACTTGATTTCCACATTGTCCGGCTTGAAGGTGCACGATTTCCCTCATTGTTGTTGCTCGATTGTTTCTGTTCTGATGCCTTGGAGCTACTGTCACGCCTCGAAGCCAACTGCGATGAGCTACTGAGTAAATGAACCTTTAGCTTAGACAGTGACTGCCTCTGGCATGGAGATCGTCCATATCACGTTACACTCATTTTATCTAACTTTAGTTCTGTTTTATTTCTAACCACAACGGAAAGTGTTTATAGCCATGTCGAAAAGCTCGTAGACATAAGGAGGGCCAAATATTTAATTAAGCGGCATCGGGGCAACACCCTGCTCGGATTTTTTACATTTTTTGAAATCCTCTAACATCTATCTTTATACTAACTTATACCTTCTCTTGATAATGGATAAATGCTTTGTTCACACTGATCTTTTTAACGTGATTTTGTAAGATTTAATTGTTATTGTTCTTTTGTTTAACTAATCAAACGCCAGTCCATTGTCAGTTTTCACGCTCGTTTGTTAGGTACCAAAAAATTGTTTTTGTAGGTTGTAAACGTTTTAAAGGCACGAGTAGTTGAGTAGTTCATAAGGTCATAAGCGAGAAAACAAAGTTTTTATCTTTTCGTGAGACAAACGATAAAAATCTGGTAATAAATAACTTTATGTGTGTATCCCGTAGATTGTATGAAATATATAAAATCGTGTTATGTATATAAATACTACCAAACAATATGATGCATAGTGCGGTTTTTATATATATGGCAAAAAATTTGTAAAATGAAAAATGGGGTAAATTATCTAATTGAATCGTTGGTTTTTAGCTTATAGCTATTCTTAGGTGTGAAGGTTCAGATAAAATAATATAAATCTAAATATTAGTTTATGTGAATTTGAAATACTGTTTTTTAGGGGATTTTTCTTTTTTCTGTACTACCTGTAGTTTTTGTGAGGGCATTCAATTTACTCTAAAAAAAAATTGTTATGAACAAACACTGTCCGACCAACAGTTTTTGAGTTGTAGAGCTTGAAAGGTGAATGTTAATAATATAATAATTGACATCAAATCTCCTTTAAATTTGGGTTTATTGGCCTACAGTGATGCACAATATAATCAATGTCAGTCTATACAAAACATGAAGAGCAAAAACTTCTATTTAAGTACTACAGTAGAATATAAACGAAGTCAAAATCAGCGTAATCATGATGTAAACTAGAACAAGAAAAGGTTTAAAAAATAAAATATGTGTAAAAATTATTTCATAGTAATTATTGATTAAAAATTATATTTATATTTCTAGGTAGGTACCTACATACCGCTTCGTGGTGTCTAGTGCAAGTTATTTTTTATGCAAGAAGAACAAATTCTAATTTAAGGGAGATTTGATGTCAATTAATATTAACATTCACCTTTCAAGCTCTATAATACAAAAACTCATGGTCGGAGGAAGGAACTTTTTTGTAGTAAATTTACTGCCCTACAAAATATTTATATCATCAAAGTGACCTTTATTTTCAACAAAAAATTCAAATATACAATAATATATAGTGTTCCATTATTTGATTAATTAATGTTAGGTAGAGCCCAGACGAAACGGTACACCCTGCATAATAGAAAATAATTCTATAATATGAACCAGTTTATTTTGTGAATCTTTTATTTATTAACTATATTTTCGAAAACAATTATAAAGACACAATCTTCCAATCGTGGACTTTTAGAAATTTGTAAAAATGTATTTGTCTCTCACTTTATATTTTTATAATCTGTACATATTTTTCTTGGTATATACATACATATATTTTGTATATTTTCCTCATTTTCAAGCAAAAATCCGATTCTACAATCTGTGGGTATATCTTGTTGTGCTCACATGTGGATTGATATCTTTAAATAGTAAAAACGCTCAGTATCGAACTGACTTGTGACGGATTCATAAATAAACTCTTGTCTAGGATAACAACGGTTATTTATTTGCCTGAGTTCCGAAAACGACATAGATACGGAACTATAAGAATGGGCTGCATACAAAAATAGAACTTTAAGAATCAATTTGAGCCACTCGTCTTACCACTTTGAAGTTATAGATACTGTTATGGCCGAACCGATTATAACTTTAAAATAAAAAAGTGGATGGATATTGTGTGTAGTTGTTACTAGCATATATGCTCAGGACGGGTCGGTAGCTAAAACGTTTCTAAAAAAGAAAAAAGTGGTTTTAGGAAATAGTCGAGTGCCCCTTTAACTCTGTGGTGGTCCCCAAGCAATCGATATGAAAAAGTAATCCTCTAAACGCTCTTTCAAAATCAATATCAATAAACCAACCTACCAGTAATGCATGTAATAATTATCTGTAAATATTTCACGATTCCAAGTAAAGAAGTACATATGTGGATTAGGGCGTTTCTTTTTTAACCGATAAATTTTTCTATGCCATCTGAAAATTTGATACTATACAAAAGGAAACTATTTCCGTTGGGAAAAAATTCTAAGTGGCTTCAGTAATCCAAAAATTCGATTTACCATATTTCCTTTGGGCAAACGTCCGATCAATAATTTTTGGGTTATAGAGCTTGAAAGGTGAATGTTAATAATTATTGACTTTTCAAACTTTGTAATCCAAAAATTGTTGGTCGGACAGCGTTTGTTCAAAGAAACTTTTTTGTAGCAAATTTAATATCCTCACAAAAACTATACTTATTTTAATTGTAGATATATAAATTAATTAATACCGAAAACTCGAGTTAAAACCGAAAAACAATTCTCGTGTAATTTATATAGTAACTCAAACATTTGTATTAGTGACGCCTCTATTCACTGAGAATTTTTTTCCCAACGAGAATAGCTTTCTTTTTATAAAGTATCAGATTTTCAGGTGGGACAGAAAAACAATATCGCCTAAAAATGAAATACCCAAATATAGATACTAAAATTGTATATAAACAACTAGCAACTAACATATCCTTATCATATTGTCTTTGGGATTCTGTACTTAAAAAAAAAAAGAATACTGAACCCTTACAAGATACTTTTATATTTATGACCCTTATGTTTGAGCAAGGACCTTTAAATTTAGATTTTATTGTAATGTAGATACATGTTCTCTAATTATACTCGTATTATTTATTATCCATTCTTTTTTAATTATTATTTTTATAAAAGTTTATTATATTGAATAACTCCTTTTGTATGCTACTAAAAATACTCGGTGAACTTGCCTGATTATTTTCAATAAAATTATGATATAAAATAGTATAAAATGGAGGGGTTGATTAACTTTCTTTTTTTTGCCAAGAAGGTAATGAAAATAATTAGAGGAGATTTTAGTTTAATTGTGTAACTTTATCAGTATCACTTATCACATAATTATTGGGTATTGGCCACGAACTGCTTCTACGTCACACAGATATTCGTTTCCGGTTTTCAAGTTAAAAGAGTTTATATTAGTTGCATATAAGTGTAACCACAACATATTTTCTTGCACCAAATTTAAAAGAACGAATGTGTTATGACTCACATTATGTCACCCTTTTGAAATGTTAGAACCCGAAGTCTTAGAAGTGTTTCTTATGACGGTATTTTTATAAGATGAGGCAAACCATATGCTTCAAAGGGGAAATAAACTAATAAACGCGTACATATTTCAAGAAATATTTAAATGAAAAATAAAATACTTATGATCCAATTTCACAAAAAGGTGGTTTTACAAGAATGTTTTTGCTTTATGGTAATGAAATCATTGTAAAATTTGTTTTATAAAAATGCGATTTTCATTTCAATTTAATTCTTATTACTTTAAAGTGATCTTTCTCTGCAACCACGCAAACACATGTGTCTAGCAGGTTCTCTAACTTTTTCACTATTTTTTTCTGATTTTGTTGCTTTACGTGTCAAACCTTTGTTTCTTCCACTTTAACTAATTTTTAATGTTAAACAAATTTATACACCTTTCATTTCAAATAATCTAATATTAATATTTTCATAAATTATACCATTATTTTTTAAGTTGTATGGAACCAATAAAGGGTTGTTTTAAAACCATAGTAAATATTACATTCATGTAACTTAACTTTTGAAAACCTCTGGGTTTTTAATTTTAGTGCAAAAAATTTCTAGTTTTAATTTAATAAATCTTAAAATTTATTTGCATTCCCTACTAGTATTTCTTTATTCAATTAAACAAACTGTGTACTTTTATTTTTTTATTTAAACTGAAAGGTAGAAAGTTCTTTAAGGAACAATTCTATTGAGTTTATCAGCAGAAAATATAAACAATGTTAATTATAACAATATATTTCATAGTCATCATGTAACGACCTAAAATATTGTCATTATCTAAATACAAAAAGGTACAAATTTAAGTAGTTGAAAGCTGATACAAAACAGAAAAAAAAAACGAAAGCACAATTTTTATACGAATATGGAGAAGAACTAACACACATTTAGTTCTTTGAATACTAATTATCGAATCAAAGGAGGAAATATTTCAGTCTTGTGTAATAAAACAACTGCTGCTTTGTTTGCATTATTTTTCTTTTTTAATTTTCATCAACTTCAGCCTCTGCTTCCTCGTCAAATTCAGCATCTTCATCAGCTGTTGCTTCCTGATATTGTTGGTATTCAGATACGAGGTCGTTCATGTTTGATTCAGCTTCTGTGAATTCCATTTCATCCATACCTTCACCCGTGTACCAATGCAAGAAAGCTTTTCGGCGGAACATAGCTGTGAACTGTTCTGAAATGCGTTTAAATAGCTCTTGGATGGCAGTAGAATTACCAATAAACGTAGCTGACATTTTAAGACCTCTAGGTGGAATGTCACATACGGCTGTCTTGACGTTGTTCGGTATCCATTCGACGAAATAGCTACTGTTTTTGTTTTGGATGTTCAACATTTGCTCGTCAACTTCTTTCATTGACATACGGCCTCTAAAGATAGCTGCAACGGTTAAGTAACGTCCATGTCGTGGATCGCAAGCGGCCATCATATTTTTGGCGTCAAACATTTGTTGTGTTAATTCTGGTACGGTCAAGGCTCTGTACTGTTGGCTTCCTCTCGATGTAAGTGGTGCAAAGCCGGGCATGAAGAAGTGGAGTCGAGGGAATGGTACCATGTTGACAGCCAATTTCCTAAGATCTGCGTTTAATTGACCAGGGAACCGTAAACATGTTGTAACACCGGACATTGTGAGGGAAACTAAATGATTCAGGTCGCCGTAGGTTGGTGTTGTCAATTTCAATGTTCTAAAGCAGATATCGTAGAGAGCTTCGTTATCAATACAGTACGTTTCATCTGTATTTTCTACCAACTGATGTACTGATAAAGTGGCATTGTATGGCTCTACAACAGTGTCTGATACTTTGGGTGATGGCACAACAGAATAGGTGTTCATTATTCTGTCTGGGTATTCTTCACGGATTTTTGAGATGAGTAGTGTTCCCATACCAGATCCAGTACCGCCACCAAGGGAATGGGTGAGTTGGAATCCTTGAAGGCAGTCACATGATTCGGCTTCTTTTCGAACAACATCTAAAACGGCATCCACAAGTTCAGCTCCCTCTGTATAGTGGCCCTTTGCCCAGTTGTTCCCGGCACCGGACTGTCCGAAGACAAAATTGTCTGGTCTAAATATTTGTCCAAATGGTCCCGATCTGACTGAGTCCATGGTACCTGGTTCGAGATCGACGAGTATGGCACGTGGTACGTATTTTCCTCCAGATGCTTCATTGTAGTATACGTTTATTCTTTCTAATTGGAGGTCTGAGTCTCCGTGATATGCTCCAGTGGGGTCGATTCCATGTTCATCTGATATAATTTCCCAGAACTATAACAAAATAAAAATGAAATGTTATTAGGTATTTGAAAATAAACAATTTATTTGTCAATAATTGCAGCAGTTCAAATGTAGTGTGTATTGAATATATTAATATTGACTTTATTCATTACGTCATTAGTTAATTAAAGGTCTATCTCCTAATGGCTGAGCAATTTTTCTAGCTTTACTTAGAGACGCTGTTTGCTACATTGGTGTGAAAAAGTGATCAATAACGGCCAGTAGCCTACGACGCGACGCCTTTATTATTAAGCCCAAACTGGACGAAACACGAAATTTTCGTGGGTCAATATTGCCAAGTAATGCTTTCATTAAAATTTGTTAAATAATAAAAAAGTACTGGTCTCCAAATATAGTACCTCTTTTTAAGGCCACAAGGGCTGTATATTAGCTTTCTTGTAATTTTTAGAAACATGTGCCACGCCTAGATTTAAAAAAAGTACGGAGAACCGCAAGTGATTAATAATTTGCATTACGAGAAAACCAACGACAATGATTTTGTTGTCACCTCCAACTATACACCTGTAATCTTTTTTACTTTTGAAAAGGCACGTACTTGGATTCGATAAAGCTATAAACAAAAATTAAAATTAAGAACTTCATGTAATAATAATCGTTTATACTGATGCATTTTTTCATGTTCTTTTACTGTTGTTTTTAACAGTAGATTGTGCTGAATGTTGGCAAAACCTAAATTTCACCAAGTAAAATAGCTCAAGACCTGGTCTAAACTTTTTCTTTGAAAAGGTCAATATGGTTCGAAAATGACACGTTAGTAGTTTTCCTTGATAAAAAAAGTTATTATTTTTAAAAACAAACTGTTATAATAGATGCTAAATGTTGGTCAACTCCTCGATCATGTCTATTTTTAGTACCTTGTAAGGTGACGTAATCACTTATAACCCACTGGATTGTCTACTTGAAATTCTAAATTCCAGTTTGGTTTTAAAATGACGATTCAAGTAACGATAAAGTTACCTTGTATGCCATAAAAGTAAAAATTAATGTATTATCAGCATTATAAATAACTTACAGATACACATGAACGTAAACATTTGATCACTTGTGTTATTGAGGCAATTTAAGATAGCAGTTTATGTAAAAATTTGAAAATAAAATTTTAGATACCTACAAAATTTTGGGCGTGGTTAATGCAGTATAAACAGGTCTGCAGATTAAATGTAGGTACCTTCTGTATTATGGAAACGATACGATCTACCATTTTTTTTTTCTCATCAATTATGAATTAAACCTTTCCTAGGTACTAAAGCATACACTCCTTAAAACGATTAAGAAAATGGCTTACGTAGGAACAAATTACATTAACCTTAATAGCCAATCCCACACCATATTACAACAAGATGTTTTTTGCCCCACATACATTGAAGCTACTTTATATTTATCTCTAATTAATCTCGAGTTATAATTAAACATGATTTGATTGATTGTTCGATGATTTGTACCTGGTTGGGTTGTTCTATTTATTTTACCTAACACTTATTGATCTACATGGCACTTAGAGGTTCTTGTATTAAATTACAGAAACCATTAAAAGTACCTACCAACCAGTAAATTGGGCAGCCATCGAAATTCATGTTACAGCCATTAAACGCTTAAAAGTGATTATTTTAGATAACATGATGTTTTCATTAAATTTATTACAATTTTTCGTGCGTTACAGTGGTGCAAATATCAATTAAAAAAATTCATTAGAATAGATAAATCCCTCAATTTATTGGTCCGTCATCCACGAATAACTGAAAGTTTATTGAATGATTTACTGTGGGTACCAATATTGGGTGGTATCAAGGCTGTTTGTGGCGAAAGGGACATTTTTTTTTTTATAATTTTGGTAGGTATCTGAAAAAATAGTACCTACATAAAATATGTTCACTCGATACTAACCATCACAAATAATTTTAAATTTGCGTTATGGGTCGGTCATCGAACTTTGGATTTGCAAAATGTACCTCAAGTAGTACACACCTACGTGTATGAATTGTCTAATATCTTTAACTGTAAAAAGTGATCAATTTTTTATTTAGTAGGTACCTACACAACTAAATAATAACGTTTTTATTCGGTACATAATAAAGATTTTAAATAACTAAATTAAATATATTACTGGTGAAACTTTTTATATAAAAAAAACAGTCGCTATTTAAAAATAATTTTCTATTAAATAGTAAATTTATATACATACTTATAAAAAATCATTTTTATCAATTTTTTATCGCAAAATTTTATTGCGGAAATTCCTTTAAATTTAAAAACGATATTCTACAGAAAATTTCAGCCATCTTTGAGCTACCATAGTTCTAACAGGAAACAAGATTTGAATTCTAAAAGTCGTTAGTAGTTCTAACGAATCCAAACTACCGCCCGAGATGTTTTTAGGTTTGCTAGTAGCAATAAAAAGCCGGTAAGCGACCACACCATACGAGTTTAAACAGGCGAAATAACGAGTTATGGTGCAATTTTGTGTAGCAACATGTATAAACTGAAAATTGCTTTTATTAAATAAATCCAATAATGTAATTTAAAACTTTGTACCATATACTATAGTATAGGGAAAATAACCATTCAGTATCTCTCAGCCATTAGAGATTGCAAGATGGCTATAGGTAGGTAACGGAAATATTTAATCCGACTGAGTAACAAATAAAAAAGTTGTATTACCTTAGCTCCTATTTGGTTTCCGCACTGACCAGCTTGAATATGTACGATTTCTCTCATTTTGTTAAATTTATTTAGTTTAACTTCACTTTATTATAAAATACACACGTTACCTACTCGGCAGCTCTAACGGTTTTGATTTAGCTTTAGCACAATTGAGCGTTGTACGGAGCTGTTGCTGTGAAAGAGGACGCGCAGATGCAGGAAAGATATACGGTGTAGAATATCCCTCTCCCCATTCCGTAAAATTCTGCGGCGCGGCATTGCGGCGGTCTAATGGCTTCACAATCTATAATAACGAGAAACAAGCCCTAAAATACGAAATTCTGCCGCACAACTCAATACAAACAAGAGAAATCCTCAATTACATTCAGTTTTTACCTCAAAAAAGGATTCATGTCTGAGGAACATCAAATTCCCTGATACATTTCAGTAAAAGTTGTTTCATATTCGAAAATACATTAATAATCTTCAATTATGTTTAGATTTTACTGGCTTCACAATTAATTAAAGCCCCAAAATATGAAATTCCCTGGTACAGCTTAATAAAAACTGTTTGAAATTGAAATCTTCATTAGAATTCAATTTTTACTGTTAATTGTGGCTTCACATGTAATAAGAAATTAAGCATTGTAGATACAAATAGAAATTGGAATTCGAGAAAAATTTTCAACTTAATTCAGTTTTTAGTTCAAATAATTTCATTAAAAAAACCTCAGTTATTATAACTATTTCAAAGCTGCAAACCCACACTTTGAATTCAAATTGTACTATGTACTTGTACATAATTTAAATAAGTAAAAGTTGATTTTAAAGAACTATGTAATTTTAAAATGTTAAAAATTTTACTGAAGCGGAAGCAATAATATTGAGAAAAAATAAATGTCTGCCCACAACTGGAGACAGAATGACAGTAATTAGTAATTACTCACTCCTAACTCCTACGTGGCTCATTGGCAATGTTGGAGGGAAGGACAAAGTAAAATAGCAGTTTCTTTATATTATATCAACAAATGGTAAAGCATGTTGATTACCTTGGAAGAATACCCACCTGTATAGAATCTTAAAAATATCGTTCACTTAGTAACATCTTTACCTATTAATCACTCTTCTATGTATACCTACATATTTACTGCAAATTATTATTATAGTATCCATTACATCGAAGTTACTTCACTATCAATATTGTACGTTTCATAATAAGGATTGTTATTGTTATTCGTATGTTTTCATGATTTAATTTATCCAAAAATCTTTTTTTTTATCATCAAATTTTCTTACTATTGAGTAGTTTTTGTATATTTGAGAAATTATCTAAATTAAAATCCAATAAAAAAACAATTTAAATGGCAGCGTTTTAATGTAAACAATAAAAAAAATATGAAGAGTTATAAATAAAACAATTACAAATAAAATTGGGAAGGCCTCTCAGTCTTGATACGCATAAATTATTTAAATTTACAAAATCTGGAATGTACTCAGTACAACAAATAAATAACATGACTGTGTTAAACTAAAAAGCGGTAGGTTTCAGATTTAGTGCAAGGATCATCAGAAAATAAAGAAAGATTTAGTTTTCATCTACTTCCGCTTCTTGGTCTTCGTCGAATTCGGCATCTTCGTCTGCGGTTGCCTCTTGATATTGCTGATATTCTGATACGAGATCGTTCATGTTTGATTCAGCTTCTGTGAATTCCATTTCATCCATACCTTCACCCGTGTACCAATGCAAGAAAGCTTTTCTTCGGAACATGGCTGTGAATTGTTCTGAAATACGTTTGAAAAGTTCCTGGATGGCTGTGGAGTTACCGGTGAATGTGGCAGACATTTTGAGGCCTCTTGGTGGAATGTCGCATACAGCTGTCTTAACGTTGTTGGGTATCCATTCGACGAAGTAGCTGCTGTTCTTGTTCTGGATGTTCAACATTTGTTCATCAACTTCTTTCATTGACATGCGACCTCTGAAGATAGCTGCCACGGTTAAGTAACGTCCATGTCGTGGATCGCAAGCGGCCATCATGTTTTTGGCGTCAAACATTTGTTGTGTTAATTCTGGTACGGTCAAGGCTCTGTACTGTTGGCTTCCTCTCGATGTAAGTGGTGCAAAGCCGGGCATGAAGAAGTGGAGTCGAGGGAATGGTACCATGTTGACAGCCAATTTCCTAAGATCTGCATTTAATTGACCAGGGAATCGTAAACACGTTGTTACTCCAGACATTGTGAGGGATACTAAATGATTCAGATCTCCGTAGGTTGGTGTGGTCAATTTTAACGTTCTAAAGCAGATGTCATATAGAGCTTCGTTATCGATACAGTACGTTTCGTCAGTGTTTTCTACTAATTGGTGGACGGATAGGGTAGCATTATAGGGTTCTACAACGGTGTCGGATACTTTGGGCGAGGGTACGACTGAGAATGTGTTCATTATCCTATCTGGATATTCTTCGCGGATTTTTGAAATGAGCAACGTTCCCAATCCAGAACCAGTACCTCCTCCAAGAGAATGTGTAAGTTGGAATCCTTGTAAACAATCACATGATTCAGCTTCTTTTCGTACTACATCTAAAACTGAGTCTACGAGTTCGGCACCCTCCGTGTAATGACCTTTTGCCCAATTATTTCCGGCTCCAGACTGGCCAAAAACGAAGTTGTCTGGTCTAAAAAGTTGTCCAAAAGGCCCTGATCTGACTGAGTCCATGGTGCCTGGCTCGAGATCGACGAGGATAGCACGTGGTACATATTTTCCTCCAGATGCTTCATTGTAGTATACGTTTATTCTTTCTAATTGGAGGTCGGAGTCTCCGTGATATGCTCCGGTGGGGTCGATACCGTGCTCATCAGAAATAATTTCCCAGAACTGCAAAAAAAAAATATTTTGTAACTACATAATAGATTTCCGAAAAGTATATTCACCCTGTTAGAACCAATTAAATTTTAATTTATTTAAACCAATTGTAGAGGTAGTGTCATGTTTGGTATCTAAATACATATGCAGCTTGAATTTTAGCATTAGATACTAAAAGCATCTTGTAATTACTTCGCGGATGAATAACATTCCGCAATTTTCACGTTCAAAAGCGTGACGAAACGAGCTTTTGTATTCATTTACAGTTCCTCGTCTCAGGTCATGACCAAATATAGTCACCAAATTACGTGGCTTACATCATCAAGATCTACATATATTAAACAATAATACTTAGGTAGTCATAATTTTGAAAAAAGAAAAAACCGCTGCAAGTTTTTTGTACTTTACGAGTGTAACAATTAATAGTTACAAATTTTACGATGATAATTATAAAATCAAATAACAAGATAGTTTAATATTAAAAGTTTAATTAGAAATAGTTTCGAATGCAGATTTCCTGTGTTTACCTTTTTTAAAAGTAAACTTAGTAACTTCCGGTTTATTTGAAAGGTGTAACGGTCGTTTCATTGATTTGATAAAGTTTAAGAATGTGTATGTATTTGAATGTAGACACGTAAATGCGGCAGATGCTAGCGCATGTATTGTACTAGCCTTTTTAAATATGTTGACTACTCAATACTTGTTTGAAATCAAATGTTATTAAACAAAACAGATAAAAAAGTAACGTTCTATTTATTAAAAATGATTCATTTAGTTGTAGCAAGATATTGTCATGTTGTAATTATAAAAAGTTTTCTGAAAGGATTTAAGAAATGTTTATAATTCATAAATAGGTACCTGTCAAATAAACCGTTAGTTAGAAAGTCTCATTATTCAAATTGTTCAATTTAAGTCTAAAAAAGAAAAACAAAGACTTGAGCATAAGATGGCAGGTTCATGCAGTCGGCTTTTTTCAATGTTTACCAAAAAATTAACCGGCAAAAAAATTTAAAAAATGAGATAAACACACGAGTTACCTTGGCTCCAATCTGGTTTCCGCATTGGCCAGCTTGAATGTGTACGATTTCCCTCATTTTTATTATAAAATATAAAAAACTTTGTTCACACTATCGATATACACGACAACACGTAGTCGGTCTGAAATGCAATGGGCAGGGCCGGCGAAGAAATTTATAGGGGCCCCTCCTCAGTTGCCAACCAACGCTCAGATCATGAAAAGTTACTAGTTTTAATGCCGTATAAGTATCAAACAAAATCATTGTGTAGGACGAACTTTTAGTTGAAAGATACGTTATTTAAGTTTAGTAAAAGGGGAAAGAACTACTTACTTTTGGCCCATTAATTAAACTCATTCCCTTAAGAATTTCTGGGTGTAAATTATTGGTCCAATGTGGTACAGGGTGTGTCCGAAAATGGATTCACTGTTCTAGTTTTATAGAGGAATATAAAAAATATAACAACTGAATTAAGTCTAGACAGAAGAGTTTAAATGACGATAAATATTTGATAATAAATATTTTTTTTGCTTGGTGGTTAACATTTTTTTCGTACCATGGATTTTTTTTAAAGCAATGTTGGATTCACTGTTTATTGTAGTTCATTTAGAAATATTTTTTTAAATTTGTATAGTATGGTAATTCATCTTTCACCTTTTTTTAAATAATAGTTAAGAAGTACAAAAGTGCAAACCTACAAAAAAAATATTTGTGTCAAGAAAACAGATTAAATAAAAATGAGAAAACTCAAATTTATGTCAAGTTTTTCGTTATTGATTTTTACTCAGTCAGCAAAGTGCTTATTATGCAAGTGATGTGCAAATATGCTGGTTTGACATAAAAATGTTGAAGTGTTTTTAAGAATCTGGAGGAAAATTTATGCCTGAAAATTTTCAGAAATATGCAAATAAAATGAAAAAATATTTTAATTTAAATTCGTAACAAAAAAGTTATCACGCAGAAGACAAATAAAGTTTTGATGATAACAAATAAAACTAATTAAAAGTATACTTAGTATCGATGTTATTAACAGTAATGATTGTTTATATATAAAAATTTAGCATTTGACAATTTGACTCAAAAATCAATTTGTTTGAGAGAGAAGCAAGTAGTTGTTGGTGAGTCATACAGAACATCGTGACGTGCAGAAGGGAGGTTCCCTATTCAATTCTCTGCAAAGTCGTCAATATATCTGTACATGTAGATCTAACTACAAATAAAAAATCTACCTACTGTTTAAATATTCTGTACCTACACCGAGTGTACAAATTTGGAATGATAAACTTCCTTGCATTGAAATAATAATTATGTAGATACATAGGTGTCCTGCACTTAAAATGCAACTAAAATAATTTAAAAAATCAATAATATCCATTCATCCTGACAAACTTTTTAGTTCAGTGGTTTTTTTCAAGGTAAAAAAAAAGACAATAAGTTGATAAATTATTAAATAGACATCGCAGCTTTTTATAGCAAGAAATTAAATTAATCAGGGGAATGTATAGAATTATTGAAGAATTATAATTATTCTTTTTTAATTGGCCTTACCAAAAATAAGGACCTCAATTAGCCCTAAAGATTTCAATTTTATAGAAATCAGAACAATTGCAATATTTAAACAGTTTCTTATCATATTTTTTAATGTTCCAACCCAGAAAATTGATATCTACAATCTCGTTAGTGCAATAAAATGTTAAAAATCACCCATATTAGTTGCTTATTAATTGCATTAAAAATTATTCCAAACGTAATATATTTACAACTTTTATGACGTTTTGATAAACTAAAGCACGTAGCTATTGATAGTAATGGAGTCGAAACGTCGTATCGAATATAACTCTTTGTTTCTTAAATTTTTGATTGAATATGTACCTACTTTCAATTCAATTCAATTGTGACTTCTTAGTGAAGCGAATATTTTTTTAAATGCGCATTTCCTTAATTTAATTCAAATCCACAACAAACTGTTCCCAGTGCATGTATAGATATATTTTGTGTAAATATCTTATTCTCATTCGAAGAAATCCAAATGTAAAAAAAACTCGAGTGGTCAAAAATTGTTTTAGTTGCGTTTTTGACACTTAAATAAAAATAGAACTTGAGATTGAACACCCTTTAAAAAACGGAATAAAAGTTGATCCTTCGGGATGCAGTACAGGATCTTAAAATAGAAAAAAAAAAACAAATCAAAATAGATGAGAAAAACACATACACAAGTTTGTATGTAGGTACCTATAGGTATAGTATAGAAGCATGTGAATATAAACAAAACGAATTATAGTTCTAAAAATAAAATTTAAGGGCTTTTTAAAGTTTTTAAATAAGGTACATTTGTAAGAACTCTTATTTTAGTATCTTAGAGAATGGTTGAATTGTTATTTGAAAGTTTTGTTATGGGCGTAGCCAAGGGGGAAGGCACGTTTCACTACATTTTATTAATAAAGACGGTATGAAAACATTAATTATTTATTTATGAAAAGATACAAAATACAAACGTTTGCTATCGGTTTATTGATTTTTAGGCCATTTTTTAAAATAAAGTTTTTTTTAATCAATTCAGTTTCTTATAAGCCTAAACTACTTGTTTGTTTTTTAGAAAAAATATATTATTATCTTTGTTTTCCACTTCCCCCACCCCTTGACAAAATCCCAGTTGTATTGTTAAAAATTGCACCCATTCCTTTCCTTTAACGAATTATTTGAAGTTGCATATAGATTTCGTTACGTACCTACATATTTAGATTTTCGAAATTTTTTTACTAGAAGATATTTTTTTTAATAATCGACTACTGTGGTTGGAAATTGATGGACGTTTGGCGGATTTATGTCCGCTACACAATAACATTAATAAATATAAGTATGTATCTATATATCGTCCCGTCCGCGCCCGCCAATTTGGAAAGCAAAAAGAGGAAGCTTGATTTCAGTTTCGCTATTATTAGTGACGTTCCTATGAACGTTGCAAAAGTTTACTCCCTTGGCATTAAAAAAGGCCAAACCAGAGAACAATAACCCGGGAAATGGGCCACATCAAACCGCCTCAATTTTTTTTAGTAGCTTATTGAAAGAAAATAGAGAATACCTATATTTATGAATTTAGTAAAAAGTAAATTACACTGTAAAATTATTTATAACAAAACTTAAAGGATTGAGCCATCCTGTTTACCTTTAACCGTGGCGTTTATTTTCGTTTTAGGGAACGATTGTTTTACTGTACAGAATTTGTAAGTAATAGTATAACCAGGGTTCAAAGGTTATAAAGACAAACAAACCAACCAAAGTAGGGAAAAGTCCTCGTCAAAAGGAATCTAGTCCTGTTTTGACCCTTGAAGGACTTGTAATTATTAATTACTTAGAAAAGTAATTAAGTTTTAAGGGCTGTAACCACAACATGGGCGCTTGAATTATTATACCACAAGGACTTTATAGTATATGTACATCAAAACGTTTAAAACTTCGTTATTTGTTATTTTTGTAAAAATCGTGGGCCCTCCTTTTTTTAATTATTCAGCATAATATGCATGTTTTACATATAAACGAAATGAATGCAATAGTATCTCCGGAAAATATTTGTTGAAGTACTGTGCGAAATGCGGTCAGAAATTCTCCAAAGTGCCAACCAATATACTTTTACACAATTTTTGATAAGAACTTTGCTTGAAACAATATCAAATAATGGAGATGTGCCAAAAGCTTTCCTAAAATCAATTTCCCGAAGTGACACTTACTTTTTATTATCTTACCATCAGCAATATTGCAGGAATTGTACAGTTTTCATAAATTTAACATTTAATATTTTAATAACTTATTGTTTCAGCCTCTAGTTTTTTGAAATTGGGAATCATATTGATATGTACATAAATATAAATACGCACTTTATTTGCCCTAATTAACAAAATAACTATTTAAAAACAGTTTTCTAAAATCAAGTGTACCGTTTCAGTTTGAAATAAAACTATTCTTGTACCTTCCACAGATAATCTAATATATAAAATTCTGTGTCACAATGTTAGTTACCATACTCCTCCGAAACGGCTTTTATGAAATTTTATATGCATATTCAATAGGTCTGAGAATCGAGAACTATCTATTTTTCATACCCCCTAACTTTTTTATTTTTTGGACAAAATTTTTTATTTAATTTTTTTAATATTTGGCATTAAAAATACATATAACCCCTACTTTTCACCCTTCTACCACCAAATCCCATTTTTTAATAGCGATATTAGTACTGTAATAATCTTCAACTCTCAGTGGTCGATAACTGATCAATTATTATCAATCGATTAGTCATCCCCGCCAGGCGTCTACTGATGTCACTACTCACCCAGCAAACAGCACGGAGTGGGGATGAGAATGAAGCAGATTTTTTTAGAATGTTACAGGGAATTCGAATATGTTGTAAGAAGTAAAATAATAATTTCAACTGAACTGGCTGTTGGATAATTATGAAACATCGTTGAAATTAAATGAAAAAGATTTAAACCAAAATGCTTTTAGATGTTTCAAATATGTTTATTATTAACACACTCTACATATGTTTCGACTTGTGAAGTCTTTTTCAAGAGTAATAGATATTTAATAAATTTAAATTGTACCTTAATGCTATTTATAGTTAGGTATTTCAAGTATAATAAGATGTACAGGTAGATGAGAGGCAGTTGTACAGAGTTATTTAGGGAAAAACCCTTGGCGGGTTGTAATTCTTCAGAAATTGGTCGATCACCGGTGTATCTTTGAACTCGGATTTGTCATTTGTTATGTTGTAATTATTTCTAAAGGCTTTTTTAATTTCAAACTGCTCTAAAATATTGAGACGTTGACCTTTGTTTTCTATATGTAATATGTTTAAATTATCTCTGTCAATTTTATGGCCATTTTCTAAGCAATGTAGGCTTATGCCTGTAGATATCTTTCTATTTTTTATGTCTTTTTCATGTTCTTTTAAACGTATGTTGTAATTACGACCGGTTTGCCCAATGTAAAAAGAATTACAATCCTTACAGTTCAGCTTATATACACCACTTTTTTGTAATTTATCGGTTTTTTGTTTGTTGTTTGTTAAAATGCTTTTTAAATTAGTTTTATTAATCGAAATTGTTTTTATTCCTGATTTTTTTAATACTGTACTAATTTTGTTGTTATTACTACTAGTATAATTAATTAGTTTGAATTGTTTGTCTTCTTGTTTACAGGTATAAAAATTGCTCAAAATTAGTTTTTTCTTTTTGTTTCTAATCAATTCATCAATTAATTTAGTTTTATATCCGTTATTCTTAGCAATAATTTTTATAATGTCAAGTTCTTTTTTATAATTCTGTTTGCTTAATGGGAAATGTAACAGTCTGTGAATCAAACTGTGAAAAGTTGACAGCTTTATTTGCCAAGACTGTTTTGATCTTGCGTGTATGATGGCGTCAGTACTTGTGCTTTTCCTATAAATATCATATTCAAGTTTATTATCTATAATTTTAACGTTTACATCTAAAAAATTCAGACCCTGATTTACATCTTGGGTTTCCATTGTGAATTTAATTCTGTTATTCAATTTGTTGAGGTAATTAAGGAATTGATCAAGTTGTCTTTCTGTTCCTGTCCAGATACAGAAAATATCGTCAACATAGCGTGCCCAGTAAAATATATTATTGGTTAAAATATGTTTATTGTTACTATTTAATAGTTTGTTTTCTAAATCTGACATAAAAATGTCTGAGAATAGCGGTGAAATAGGTGATCCCATTGGTAATCCTTCAGTTTGTTTATAGTAGTTATTATTAAAGCAAAAATAATTTTGATTCAGACAAGTTTCTATTATGTTTATTATTTGAATTTTATAATTGTCTTCTAATTCTATTTCATTTAATGACATTTTAATAATATTTATAAGTTCCCCTGTAGGTATTGATGTAATGTATGTAATGAAAAAGACTTCACAAGTCGAAACATATGTAGAGTGTGTTAATAAACATATTTGAAACATCTAAAAGCATTTTGGTTTAAATCTTTTTCATTTAATTAAGTAAAATAATGTTTTATTATAACATTTCAGAATGATTTGGCAATGTTCAAGAATGTTCCAAAATCTTGATGATCATTCAAGAATGTTAAAAGTTAGAAAATGTTTTGAATCAATATGGAATGTTCTGGATAGTTCTAAATTCGCAAATATTCTAGAATGTTCCATCAACCGTGTAAAATTTATATTCTTACTCGGGCAACGCCGGGTATTACTGCTAGTGAAACTAATTATATAAAATCATGGAGAAGGGCCAAGAATTTTCCTAAAATCAATTTCCCGATGTGGCTCTTAGCTTTTGGTATCTTACCAACAACAATTTTACAAAAAGTGTACGGTTTTCCTAAATAAAAAAATTAAATACACAAAAAAAAATTTGAAGCACCGAGACTTCGCGTTATCGTATAATAATACATAACATACGTATGTGCTTATTTTTTAAAAAGAACTTTTGTTTATTTATTATTACAAATAGATAGATATTAGATGGATAGATATTTTTTCAGTGCGCCACTCTCCACATTATTATAATATTTAATTTTTTGTCAAAAGGCAAAGTTTTTAAAATGTGTTTTGATAACAAATATTCGTAGAAACTGAACTGCCTCACTGCTATTAAAAAGAAACGTTAATATCGAAATTCCCCTAAAATATTCGATTTATCGAAGTTGATGCCAATTTTTAATCTTCAAGTTTTCAAGATATTCGAGTAATAGAAGTCTACAGTTCGAGGTTTCCAGTAAAAATTACACATATTTATAATTTGGTTCGACTTATCGACGTTTGAGTTACTGAAGTTTGAGCGTATTTAATAATAATTTTATAAAAACGATTGTAATGCTTCTGTTTAGAATAAAAGTATTCGTGTTCCTGCCACGAATAATAAATTAAAATTTACATGGATATCCTCAAAAGGTCTGTCGTCCCGTATTTCTACGACTCTTAATTGCTTCTTATTATGGATACGAATTTTGCACGACTCGTACTTCTTATTTCGCAAACTATTTTACCCAGCACGGCAGATTGTCGTGTTTCATGATTGATTGTTTGAGATAATATGTACTAAATACAGTCAATAAAAATTAAATATCCCCCAACACACAGAATGTTGTTTTGGTGTTCCTCGGCTTTATACCATTCTTCACGAAAGGCAGCCGATTCTATAAAAGTCACGCAAATGAAATGTGAGTCACCATCCTGTGGTTTTGTATACGCTTAATAAAAAAATAAATTTGATTTGCAAATTATGCTAATACATTATAACTTATAACTTAACTTATTATCGATTGCTGACTTTCGTTTCTCGGTCGATCTTTATGGAAGACATAAAATATGTATTTTGTAATTTTTAGGACAATCTAGTTTGCTTAGTGAAACTGTCTCAAATTTTTAAAATTTTATTATTTATTTTTGGTCGTTAATGCAATAGTTTGGCTACGTTGTGACATCTTAAAGCTTAAAATAAAGTAACTTTTGAAGAAGACACTTTATGGAGAAACATGTAATGGGTATGACAATACAATTGCTAATATGTTTAAATTTTAGCTTTACAAAAATATGGGAATTATCAAAAAAAAATCAAAATAAATATAAGACCAATCCAGTTTTTAAAAACATTCGTTGTCATTCGGGATTTCTTTGAATAAAAATAAGATCCTTACACAAAATATTTTTGTTTTACTTTGATTACATATATACATGTACTGTAAATACTTAAAAAAAAATATTCAATGGACTAAGAAGTCACATTTTTAAAGTTTTACGAAATTTTTAAAAAAATTGTAAGTTGAGAAGAGTGTTCAACATTTCTCTTTTATACATACATATTTTAAATTCCTGTAAACATTTTTCTTATTTTTCTGTAAGATCATATGTAATTTCAGTATGACTAATAAACCGTGTAGCTTACATCTACTCGACACATTTATTCACTTTTTCATAATAGGTTAGTCATTTATTTGCATGGTTAGATGCAAAATGCATTTTGCAATTAGATGGTACGTGTTAATAAAAAAATTTACTAAAGTTTCCTGTGGACTTGTGAAACTTTTATAATTACATGCTTTGGTTACTAGGTGCATTTAAAAGGTAAACAAATGTATACGAGTAACTTTGTGTATTAGTCAGGTGTGAATAAAACAATAATAAAACGATTTTAGGGAGCTACACCATCAAGGGCTAAATACATATTTGTAAATAAGTGTCTGTTACTTTGTAAACCTTGGATAAATTACGTCGATTTATTAATAATCCCTTTTGTGCCTTGTCAAGGGCAAGGGTAGTCCTTGTAATCAAGCTTTTTATAAAGTTCCTTTCCCTTTCATATGGGCACTGGCAAAAATCAATCAAGTATTTTCTTTGATAAATAATTAATATGAAGTACGGTGTTTGGTTAAAATTGTTGAGTATCTAATTAAACCATCATCAAGGGAAAATTAATTACAGTCAAACTTTCATAACTCGAACGTCGATAAGTCGAACAGAATTGGTTGGCAATAACATCAACTATGAGTAATACGTGTAATTTTTACTTGATAACCCAAACTCTCCAATATCTTCATAACTCGACGATAATATTTGGCGCCAACTTCGATAAGTCAAATTTTCTGGGGAAATCCCTTAATAATGTACCATTTTAACGTCTCTTTTTAATAGCTGCAGGTACTATTTAATTAAGCAGTGAGGCAGTTTAGTTTCTACCATTGTTTATAAACAAATTGTACTTTAAAAACTTTGTCTTTTGAAAAAAAAATAAATGTAAAAAAGTGGAAAGTAGTGCATCGAAAAAAGATATTACATATATCTACACGGAGAAAAATAATCATGATTTTATTACTTGATGAGTCAAACAAAATTTTACTAGTAAATAATACTAGAATTCTCATAAAATGTACTTGGTGGTATAAAACAATTTTGCATTCTTTCTAATAATTAGTATTAGAATAATCAAGCTAAATAAGTCTAGACTTTTTTTTCTACTTCTCGATTATTTTATCGTGCTGTAAAGAAAAAAACTACTAGAATGAGAATAGTTTAGTAAAATTAGTGATAAGAACTGTAAAAAATGTTTTCTAATCAAGTCAATTTTACTAGAATTCAGTCTCAACACCGAACGTAGATTGACTAGACATTTCTACGTAGTAAAATCTCCTTGAGCGTCTGGTCGTCCATATAAATGACAAATGTTTTAGTCATGTTGGCTAGAATTTTAGCAATATTTTCATTATTGTTTTCTCCGTGTATCCATCCATCTGTCTATCTGTTTATGTATCTATTTATATATCTGTAACACGAAAAAGTACATAGAAATCCATTTGCATTATTATTCGAAAAAGTTTTTTGGGTCACATTGTGATTCGAGTTATCGAAGTTTAATTATATATCAATTTTAATGGTTAATTGAAAAAAGTTTAAAGTGCATGATAAGGAAGAATTGCACACTTTATATATATCTATTTATTTCGCATGTATTTTATCCAGTATTTTCATTCTTTCCTGACTGTTTATTTGCAGAAATAATCTTGTCAACAAAAAAATATCGAAACTACGTAGTTATGGTAGGCCAATTGCCAAAAAATAAAGGAAAGTTTGTTTCTACAGGACTTAAACGCAACGTAAAAAATTGTTTTCTCCAAATTTTCTCTAAATGTACCAGAAATATGTTATGACATCTAGTTTTTTATTACATTTATTCATTTTTGTTTGTTATATCTGCCAGTAAGAAATTTTCATTTATGTTTACTTAAATAAAATATTAGTCAATATAAGACTATTTAAGTTTTATTGTTGTTGATGGAAACCTACCGAAATTATTAAAATTTTAAACTGCAGTCAGTCTTTTTTAATAAGAAGATATATTTAGCCTTGATTCCGTGAATCCAATTAACTACTTTTTCCCAATTGCATAATAATAAACGAGCTTTAAAAAGACATGAATATACTTTTATAATGATGCTCATGCCTAATTAAAGTCAAAATTCTGAAAAAAAAATTGTTAAAATAACAGAAAATACTTTATTCGTAGCTGACGATTAATTATAAGCAACAATTATTAAATATAAAAAAAATACCGGCCAAGTGCGAGTCGAACTCGCGCACCGAGGGTTCCGTACAAACCTGTATATATGTGATGTAACTAAAAATTTAAGGTTTTCGGAATTTTTCCTTTACCTGTGCTATAAAACATTGCGTCATGCCAAATATCAAGATTCTAAATCGACTGGAAGTACCCTTTAGGTTTTGATTCCCTTGCGAGTAGTTGCGAGTTTGAAAATATGCGGCTTAAATTGCTGTTTCTTTTGATTGCGTTCAAAGAAGTTTGATTTTGTTACAGCTTAAAGGTATTATAGACCTGAGTATTTGATATGAATTTCAATTTAATACCTCTACGCGTTCATGAGGAAAGGGGAAGTAACTTTAAAATTATTAAAAATATTTTTATTATATGATGTAACTAAAAATTTACGGTTTTCGCAATTTTTCCTTTATCTGTGCTATAAGACGTTGCTTCGTACCAAATTTCAAGATTCTAAGTTCACGGGAAGTACCCTGTAGGTTTTGATTCGAAAATTTGCGGAAATTTGCGGCATAAACGGCTGTATCTTTTGATTGCGTTGGGCTTAGAAGTTTGATTTTTTCACAGCTCCAAGGGACAGTAGACCTGAGTATTTGATATAAATTTTAGCTTGATACCTCAACGCGTTCCTGAGAAAAAGGGTCTTGACAGACGGACGGACGGACGGACAACGAAGTGATCCTATAACGGTTCCGCTTTTTCCTTTTGAGGTGCGGAACCCTAAAAAACAATTGAACTTTGTTTAACTAACTTTTATTATTATTTTGTTAGACAATGTTTTGAGCTCGTACAGGTGGTTATATATATTCTTAGCTCATATAATTAAACTTGTACATGCATTACTTTTTCTAAAGAAAGTGTACAACTTACTACCATACATTCACACACATTCTAAAAATACGTACTTATGTACATCAGATACGTAAAGAGTTACGTATACTTAAAGTATGAGCACAGCCAACAAAAAGTATGTAAATATTTGCACATCAACCAAATCGAGATATAAAAAGACTACCTACCTATGTATAATGTATATGATAATAAGAATAACAGTAAAGCCACGATGTGAACGGACTAACTGTTAAAAGACGGATTTTAATGCTGTTTTAATTATTGCAATCATACATATTTTTAATAGGAAATATGTAGATTGAATGTCATTACGAGTATAATTATCTAGACTAGTAGTAGTATAATTTCTATCACCATTGTTTTTTAAATAAAGTATCTACATAATTGTGTCGGCATCTACCTTATGGAAGTTCATTATCATGGTTACTTTTGCACAAATAAAACAAGATCTAATAATTCCTCTTTTTAATTAACATTAGCATCTTCAGAAGAAGAATTATTCTGAAGATCCTAATGTTAAGTGAAACAATTGTAAAGAAAACTATTAAAATGTAGAATTAGATCTTGTTTTATTTGTGCAAAAGAGACCATATATTTAAGATGTTCCTTGGCTTGGAATAAGTTAAAATAGAAAGTATACACTTTTGCAACTGTTACAAATACTGCATGTAGGTATAGCCTAGTCAATACAATCAACAACTTTGGGGTCAAATTGAATTTCATTTCAATTTCTATGATATTTAAATTCCATTAATAAATACATTATAGTGCAAAGTAATATATAAATGTTTCATCTTACTTTTTAGGGTTCCTCACCTCACAAGGAAAAAGCGGAACCCTTATAGGATCACTTCGTTGTCCGTTCGTCCGTCCGTCCATCCGTCTGTCAAGACCCTTTTTCTCAGGAACGCGTGGAGGTACCAAGCTAAAATTTATACTAAATACTCAGGTCTATCGTTTCTTGGAGCTGTGAAAAAATCAAACTTTTAAGCCAACGCAATCAAAAGATACAGCCGTTTATGCCGCAAATTTTCGAATCAAAACCTACAGGGTACTTCCCGTGAACTTAGAATCTTGAAATTTGATACGAAGCAACGTCTTATAGCACAGATAAAGGAAAAATTGCGAAAAGCGTAAATTTTTAGTTACATCATATAATAAAAATATTTTTAATAATTTTAAAGTTACTACCCCTTTCCTCATGAACGCGTACAGGTATTAAATTGAAATTCATATCAAATACTCAGGTCTATAATACCTTTAAGCTGTAACAAAATCAAACTTCTGTCAACGCAATCAAAAGAAACAGCAATTTAAGCCGCATATTTTTAAACTCGCAACTACTCGCAAGGGAATCAAAACCTAAAGGGTACTTTCAGTCGATTTAGAATCTTGAAATTCGGCATGGATCAATGTTTTATAGCACATATAAAGGAAAAATTCCGAAAACCTTAAATTTTTAGTTACATCACATATATACATGTTTGTACGGAACCCTCGGTGCGCGAGTTCGACTCGCACTTGGCCGGTATTTTTAAACTTTAATACCTGTATAGAACGGTTTTTTTCTTTATTAAAATCAGTGGGTATTAGCGATAAACTCGAAAAAATAACGAAATTTAAGGAAGTACACGAATTTTTTTCCTTTCCATCACGTGACCTGTGCTTGGTTTAACTGGAAAGGGGATGCTTTATATCTGTCTTTTTTGTAACCACGAAGGGATAGGGCAGTGAAAAGAAGACGTATATTCTTGGAAGAATAACACGTCCATGACATAGAGTACGTTAACTCATTGTATACATACTGTACTATAACCTATAATTCTAAACTGTCAACCAGTGGCGTAGCTACGTTACCAAGGGCCCTAGGACAATAAATAAAATAGGGCCCCAACTAAACTATTTAAAATCGTTTGTTCCGTATTCGTCGTGTTCCGAATTCGACGTACTTCAGATTTGTCATAATTGAGATTCGTCGAAATACAGTCGACTCCATAATAAAATAAAAAACCAAATACAAATTGTACTTATTTTAATGAACAAATTAAAAGTATTTTATGAGAATAAAAGAAAATGTCTACCTGATACCGTTCAAAAATACGGTCCTGTGACAGACACACAGACAGCGGAGGCACGTTAATAGGGTCCCGTTGAGCACCCTTTGGGTACGGAATCCTAATTAATCCAATAACACCACTTTCTTGACCGACTATAGGTACGTTTTACGACTATTCTGGGTTACGACAAATCAAAATTTTATCAATACAACTCCAAATATAAATATGTACCTAGTTACATTTAAATACTTTAAAGTTGCAAAGCTACTTTATCATTAGTTATTTATTGTGCATAGAGTTTACAAATGAGTAACTGGATAAATTAATTAATATAGGTTTTTTTTTTTAAATAAAAGTTAGTGGATATTTCTAACACAATTTATAGTTTGTAAGTCAGAGTCCGAGGGGCCCTCTGAGCTTGGGGGCCCCGGGGCACTGCCCCGTCTAGTCCTATGGTAGTTACGCCACTGCTGTCAACCATTTGCCAACATTTGCTACTATTGCGATTTTAACAGTAGAAAGGAAATTTAAATTACACTATAAGTTGAAGGGAATTGAGTCAAATTCTTTTCATGCCCATTTTAAACCAATGTTAAGACCCTCGTTACTATTATTTACAAGTCACAAATAACGAATTTCGTAAATCAGTTCTATCATTTTCTTATTCATTATTATCAGTAAAGGGCAGATTGCTCCTATCGACATTGATTATTTCTTAACCATGCAATATTAAGTTTTGTTAGGTACCTATACTTAATGGTATCTCACCATCGGCATACTCGTCGATCACCGCAGCTCGAATTAGCAATGATATTGCTCTGTCCCCAGGTTAAATTGAGACTGAAGGTGGGAGAAACGTGTTTTTCTAACTGAACAAGTAGTGCTTTAGTTTGTTTGAGATCTGGAATGGCATAATAATAAATTTAATAGTGTACGGCTACAAAATAAATTTTCTAAAGAGGTTAAGGTTGATATTGAACCTTCTTAGTTAAAGAAGGAATTGTGATATTTAATTCGTTTTATTGTTAAAAATGATATACATATATATCTAAAAGTAAAAATTCGGAAAGCTTTTGGGAAAAACATTTAAGTAATCTAAATGTGTTAGAAAAAAATTAAATTGGGTAAGCTGTTCTAACTATATACTATTTATTAGATACATATTTTTAGGATATTGTTAGATAAGTATATTAAGCATTTAAGTATTTTTTGCGTTGTAAACCAATACTTTAATAGTTTCCTTTCGTGATAAGAAGTAAGAACTAAAGGAAATAGTGAAACTTTGAGATATTTGTTACGTTTCATGATTAAACACATTTTTGGGAACAAAGAAACCGCAAATTCGTGATATATTTTCAATGAAATGAATGAATTGTTGGGAAAACGAAAGACGTATAAAAAAAACAATTATTTTAATAGGAAAAAAGTTTTATTAGAAATAACCAAAATTTGTAGCGAAACGGTACGATTTTTTTAAATCTATAATTTATAGAATTTATTTTAAGCATATTTTACATAAATAAACAATATTTAAAGTTATTGGTGCCTAATGAGATGCAAATAATCGTTTGGTTTATTAATAATTAATTGAAAACGTATAATGAGATTGCAATAAAAATTTGTCAACTTTTCTAGGTAGGTACACATCTAGCTATGTATTTATTTTCGTAATTTAGCGTATGATGAATGAATGACTGCGAATGTCGCATAATACATTCACGTTTTATCGACATTTTGTCCTCGATCTTGCTAAAAGACCTTAGGGCACTAAAATAGTTTGGTTACCTAAATAAAGAATGTAAGCTGATGGTGTGTTCAATGACTTGTGAGTTATTCTTTTTGACGAACTATATATATATATAAAGATATATAGAAGCGCTAAAACATACGGTATATTATCTATTATGTATGTGTTAGGTACACAATTTAACGGGACTTTAAAAAAATGTTATGTTCATAAGTATAGTATTTTAATCAGTATTTGTATAATACTACGTGAATCAATATAAAAATAACTTCTGTACTTAGCTGTTAATATTCCCAAGAGTATTATTTAAAAGTACAAATGTTACAATGTTGCAGACCAGGTTCCAGATCATGTGGTTTAATTAGTTTAAAAATGTTGCACTAATAATACATTTTTACCCTCCACTAATTGGTTGATAATTATTGTAAGCTTACAGTTAATTACAGTGGACAATGACCCCGTTTTTATTCTCATGTTAAATTAATCCGACTTTGACGTCCTTGTTAAATGCAAATTGTTTCACTTGTATAATTAATGATGTAATTTATAGAAATTCTAGAAACAGTTGACACTTCTTTCTGCATTTATCCAATGATCTGATAAAGTATATCCAGTAATTACAAAATTAGATATTGAATGGTTTTTATTTGAAATGTGACCATTCTGGTATCTAACAAAAGTATAAAATATATACAGTAGGTTCTCTTTTTCAATAAGATTGTATTAATTGAACAAAACTTTCATGTGTATATGTTGAATATATGTACATATATACATTACCCAATAGGGGAGGTTTTGAATGAATGACTAACAGACTGACTCAGAAGGCAGAATTTAATATACTGGAGAAGCTAATAAAGGGTGGAATAATTGTATTATATCTGGAACTAGAATCTATCCAATAAGAAAAGATTTTTTTAAATGTTTTCATCTTTCTATTACTTAAATACAATATTATTAAATCAAATGCACCATGTTGTTTCAGCTCAGAAAATCAATACACACTTTTTAGTGTAATAAAATGTAAAAAATGGCCCTTATCAGTTGTTTTTTATTGCAATAAAGTGCCATTTAATTAGTAGAAGACTGTGTTTGTCATCATTGCATCAAAAATCTTTCGAGGCGTGATATATATTTAGGTACAATTAAAAACAATTTATATGACGTTTTGATAATCACAAGCACTTACGTAGGTACTATTGATATTACTAAAAGTAAAAGAGGCCGAATACATTCAATTCAATTGTGATTTCTTCTTAGTCAAGCGAATATTTTTTTTATTGCAGCAATATAGTATCCCCAGCACATGCATATATTAAGTAAAATAATAATATTTTATGTAAGGATATCATTCTTAATTAATTAGTGTAAACGTTACGTGTTGAAACTTGATATTTAAAATAGAAAGCAAATAAAACAATGAAAAGTTTAAATTATAATTTTATTAGTGACAACAATTGTTTCGCCGAACATTGGCTTCTTCAGGTGAAGATGAGTCTGATTAACAAGTTACAAAACATACGATTCGTGAACATAAACGTAGCTACATCAATAAAAAAAAAATGGATTCTACCTACGCAGAACATTTATTGCTTGAAAAACACTCTTATAATGATAATTTCAAAATTTTTAAAGAATTATCCAAAAGTATTAAACTCAATTTAACAGAAAGTTTGTATATTAATAAATATAATAAATTAAATGTTTTACTTAATGATCAAATCGAAGTTAATAGGTCTCCTTTGTTAAATTTGTTTTCAAAAATTTAATTCCCCTAATTATTTCTCACTTTACTTAGTCTTTACCGTTTATATATAAACCGATATTTGTAACTTGTTAATTAGACTCATCTTCACCTGAAGAAGCCAATGTTCGGCGAAACAATTGTTGTGATTAATAAAATTATAATTGAAACTTTTCATCGTTTTATTCGCTTTCTATTTTATATTATTCTTATACCAATAAATCCAGAATGATCACAAATGTATACAGAACTCTAGCGTTCTCATATACGTTTGTTTAACGTCTTTTTAATATAAATCAACATATCTACTATATACTCTATTATTTATCTAAACCTATTGTTAAGAACTTTAATTAAGTTATATTTATTATTATAGTACATTACTTCATTTTCTACATTTATTTAGATTTATTTTATTTTACAAATATGCACAAGTTTCTTCTTAGAAACATGAAATCATTATCGTAGGGGTTTTCAGGTATAATCAATGTTTACCCACCAATTGGGTAAAACCGAGTACCCACCGAGGGTGGGTTTTGTATTAACAGGTTTACCTGAAGAATAATACACAGTCGATATAAAGTAGCAATTAACGCCAGGTACATACATATACATAATTTGAACTTGTATCATCTTTTATGTATAGATCAGTTGTTGTTGACGAAACTTCTAAAATTTTGTGAATAAACGTCTGTTAAGCGTCCTTATTTTTTCAATAACATCCAAGTGTGCAACACTTAGAAAGAATCTTCTTTTTATTGTGTTGCAAAGTGCAAATCACAAATTTGCATATTTCATCTTCAACAATTTTAGTTGTATTATTTAAGAGTATAAAGTGAATTTGTATCATTCTTGTGACCTCCTGTTTTCATATTATTTATATCGCCTATCTTTAATCTAATATATCCTACTGTTACCTTCTCAGAATGTCATGGAATATTCTTTAATGTTTCTGGAAATTTCTCAATTTTTTTTTCTGCACTGGCACAATACTTCCCTGTAGATTTTCAATCTTTCAGGGGAAAAATAATACATCCATAAGAATTGGTGTTTCTAAAATTCTTTTATTACATAATTAGATCGACGAAAGAACCTTACCTATACATGTTTACTTTATTTTAATATTTAAGTTGTGAAGAGCAGTCGTAAGTACCTTTTTATGAAAAATATTAACATAGGAACTCTAAAATACATAATAGGTATTTTATTCAGAAACGTTTTAAAAGTAAATGTTATCTTAAGAAACTAATCCTAAATAACAAAACCCTGACTAATAATAAATAACTGCCGTTAGATATGCTTTAAATAAAGATACCTCCAGATAGGTAGGTATCCAGTATAAATCTGTAGAATGTATATTCTAAATTGTTTGATATACAGTTGATGGGCTATTATAATTATGTGAATTAGTAGAAGGAATTCAATTCTGAAACTTTGGCTCATTTGGTTATTGTTTATTCTAAATTGCACAACATTTTTCAAATAAAACAGTAGGGAGTATCCATATAGATCGAAAGAGGATAAAAAATGAATCGATTGAAAAAATAAAATATGGTAGGTGCCATTTGAATAAACAAAGTTATTCGTGTTTGAAGTTAATAAACTTTAGAATTTTATTTTGAACGCCCTGTATAAATTATTTAGTTCAATTTTGTCAAGGCATTATAGTCCGGTCAAATTAGACCAAAAAATAAGAGTAAAGCTACATAAATTCCCACCAAGCTGAAAATCAGTGAGGTTGTTTAAAATATGATTAAAAATAAAATTTGAAAGTTCCCCATCTTTCCCCTGTATGGAAAAAAAATTATTCAAGGTTAAAGGTAAAAAAAAATGAGTTTTTCGTGATTTTCAGCAAAACGGTAAGTTTTATTTAAAAATTACCCCAGACAAAAATTGTAGATCATAAAATTATCTATAAAATATGCATCTCTAAAATACCCCAAAATAAGCTATTTGACAAATAAATCCCCAAGAACTAGAAAATATTTAGTGCAAAGAGTAAAAAGATTGTAGAAGAAAATTTTTCTCTAGAAGAATTTCCCTGAAAAATATATCCCCAAAAAATATCCCAAAGGAAAAAAAATCCCCTATTTTTTTGGGAAAATCCCCTAATCTGGCAACGCTGAGACTAACAGTATTTCATTTATTGGGCATACTCACATAAAGCAGGTATAAGACCCTAGCCACGCATACAATTGAACAGGAGACAGATGTTGTCTCGAGGTTACACTGGCGAATAAAATAAGGGACTGGGTTTCATTTTACCTGATATCTCAGAAACGGTGGCTCTTAGAAAAAAAATATTCATACATATTTTATAGATAATTGTAAGATCTACAATTTTTGTCTGAAGTATTTTTATGATAAAACTTACCGTTTTGCTGAAAATCGCGAAAAACTCATTTTTTTGACCTTTGACCTTGAATAATTTTTTATCCATACAGGGGAAAGATGGGGAACTTTAAAATTTTATTTTTAATCATATTTTAAACGATCTTACTGATTTTCAGCTTGGTGGGAATTTATGTAGCTTCGAATGTCTAAATTAACCGGACTATTAGCACTAATATTCAGCTATTATTAGTAAGAATTTCAACTTTCTGAGTAGTATTTTGTGGAAGTTATGATTTTTTATAATTGGGGTTGCGGTAGCGATTTTTTTTTCTATAAATTTAATTAACTCAGAAACCGATTGTCATAGGTGTACAAGTTGGTTATCAAACTTACCTTAGAAGTACACGTTTTATTCGAATTCAGCGTAAAAAATATACCATTCTATTTAAAATAACAAAGTTAAAAGAATAAGCAAACGAGCCTAAGTTTCAGAATGGAACTCCTTCGACTAATTCATAATATCAACTTGAAAAACCCTGTATAATTAGGTACATCCTATCTTACGCAATCGTATCCGTTTTGTAGATTGTTTTCATAACTAAATATTAAAATAGAGATAGAAGTAGGTACATTTGGGCCTGATATATTCGAAATGATGCTATTTATGTGTCTCATCAGTTCCAGCTCATGACGCCATTTCATATTCCGATACCGCATGTGTGGTATGATGACTATTTATGATAGTATTGTATTTTAATTTTCTTCCACATTAGAACATCACAAAGTTATGACATTAAGTCTAGACACATAGGTACAACTTTACTTACCTGTGTACCTTATATTTAATAGAATCTCAATCTCATTATTTTTACGGTTATCTAATTTCAAAATGTATGCATCTGTCTGTTCACCCACATCTTTTAGGTACCTACTCCCAGATATTAATTAATGAAATTTTGAGGGAATTATGGTAAATCTTACAAATAGTTCATTGTATAATACTAGGTACATACGATTAGTAAATGTTATTGTAATTTTATCTGTGACTAATACGATGTGTGTAGGTACATCTCATACTCTATAGTCTTTTATACTCAAATACACAAATTGTTGCATCCATTTTTCTGTTAATTAGATTAGTTTTTAGAGGATAATTATCTGCAGGGCCGGACCGTGAGTCCATATCACATCAAGTATTTAACACTAAATTATTAAATGTTCATGGGTGTTTGGCAGATACTCGTCGTTTTTTTTTTTTGCAATAGGTTATTTTTGCATAAATGGGCTCTTCCTTATGTTGTTATTGTACAGATCCACTTAATAAAAATGCAACGTAATTATTCAAGAATATAAATACTTTCTTTCTTTTACCAACCAGTTTCTTGTAATGTGGGCGAATAATCTCTTACAGATATTTTCTCCTTGTGTATTGTACACAGTCCAATACTTACATCGTGACCCTTTTTTTAACCGTTGCATCTTTCCTTTCTCAGAGCAGATTTAGTTTCTAGATTAAATTTTTTACAATCCTCTTAATGTATTAAAGTTATGAAGGCACACATTTAAACATAAAACATTAAAACACAAATATTCAGTACCTATCAGTAATTTAATGGGTCTTCGAGAACTATCATCGTTTGGTTACAGATTTAAATTGATTTCTGAAGACGACTGAATATATATTTTTTTGTGGTAATTCCTTTAAAAGTTTACATTTTTGAAAAGAGTGACTTTTTTAATTCTAAAAATGAGAGATTCAGTCTCTTACGACACCAGACAATTAAATGTTTTGTATACCTACGAACATTGTCATTCTGGATTATTTTGAATGAGATTATACAAAATATTTTTATTTTGCTTAATATGTTCATGTACCGGAAACACTTTGTTGTGGATTTGAATTAAATTAAGGAAATGTGCATTTAAAAAAATTATCCAAGTGACTAAGAAGTCACAATTGAATTGAATTGAAAGTATTCGATCAAAATTTTAAGAAACAATAAGCTATGGTATATTCAGTATTCTACTAATAAATTGTCAGTTATTGTAATTACAAAATAATCAATATGGGTATTTGTTCCTATTTTATTAATTCCTGTTTCGTCACCTTACATTTTTAATACCTGTCTGCAGGTAATAATTTGTTCCTGATTCGTCACCACCGGCCTGTCTGATATAAACTAGGTGTCTCGAAATTACTACCCAGATAAATTATTTATCTAAGTGATAAATAACTTTGATCAATCTTCCTTATACTTATTCTAGGCTAAGGACTGGCAAAATAAAAAAGTAGACTTTAAATACAGAAACCATTTCATACCATAACCTAACAGTAGGTACCTTTTGGTGGTACATAGCACTTGTCTATGGTGCATGTTTTTTTTAAATGTACATCTTCCAAATAACCGGCTTTATCCATTTATTACGATAGCAAAAGGGTAGGTGACGAAGCAGGAAAATAAAAGATCGATTTAGGTAAATTTTAATGAGTTAACGAAACAGGAAATTACCGATTTTTTAAATTTTATTTCACTTAAAAGGGGGGGAATAAAATAAAATACGATAAGAGACTGCTTAAATATTGCAACTAATATAAAACCATAAAGTTTCAAACATATGTAACTGTTAGGGCTCATAATCGTCAATAGGTAAATCATAGACAATAAGTTTTAAAGGAAAAATTGTTATTATTCATGATTTATACATTAGTATAACTAGCTATGCCTGCGACTTCTTCCGCGTGGAATAGTGACTTTCGGCAGCATTTATTTCTTTTTCTTCTATCTTTTTATTTTCGGGACCGTAAGCCTTTTTGCCGACGTCATTACACAAAAACTTTCATTCCTTATTTTTGCCCCCTTTAGGGTAAAATTTTTACAAACTTTAAATGTCGTATTTATATCTAATCAAAAGCCTAAAAATTAAGTTTCAAGCCTCTAGCTTTGTATCTACTTATCTATCTCTGTACCAAATTCTCATTTAAATCGGTTCAGTGGTTTGGGCGTGATTGTGTAACACACAGACAGACAGAGTTATTTTCGCATTTATAATATTATAGATTATTATAGTTTAATTGTAGTGTAAAATAGTTTATATAGCTTAGTATTCAACTACTTTTATTGACCCAAATAAACAAAACCTCTATAACTTTTTACATTTAATATTTTAATTTTCTGGGCCGTAAGTTTTTTGGACGACGTCATTACACAAAAACTTTCATCGGCTCATTTTATCCCCTTTAGGGTAAATTTTTTACAAACATTGAATGTATTTATTTATATCTAATCAAAAGCCTAAAAAATAAGTTTCAAGCTTCAATCTTTAAAAATTACGGAATTTCTGCACAAACTTTCCTATTTCAACCCCTTACAACCCTTGTTTCGCTTTAAAAAGTAGCGTATGTCCTTTCTCAGGCTCTAGACTATCTCTTTACCAAATTTAATTTAAATCGGTTCAGTAAATTTTAGGCGAGATTGTGTAGCATACAGACAGAGTTACTTTCGCATTTATAATATTCCGCGAATTCATTTTCATCGATTTTCCCATGGGAATAAGATATTTTCCCGCAGTAAAACGTAGCCTATGTGTCAATCCAGGGTGTCAGCTAACTCCATACCAAATTTTATTAAAATCGCTCCAGCCGTTTAGACGTGAAGAAGTAACAAACATACACACTCAAACTTTCGCCTTTATAATATTAGTAAAATTGTATAGCTACGAAATTGTCATAAAGAGCCCCATTATGTACAGATATTATAGTAGATATTTCCTTTATGATATTAGTTTAAATTAGAAAATTGTTGATAACTGTACTCCAAATAAAATATAATCACCTCAAATGTCGGAAAAGGAAAATATTATCTAATTCGCTAACAAGAAGTATTTTAAAATAATTATTATAAGGTGGATATTTTGCGCTAAATTCTAAAATACCCTCGTTATCTTTACGTCATACTTTTAAAAATACATAGCGTTCTTGTATAAATAGGTGTATTACATTATGTAAATAATTTGTGGTTTTGTATAATAATAACACGAGTACGTTCATACATGGCAAACTTGATTTCAAGATCAGCGACCACATGTTGAACAACCTACATTTAAAACTGGAAACACTTTCTTATGCCATATTTGGTACGATGACGGCTTCAACGCCTCTCGAAACGCATACTCAATATAGTTTTTCAATACGCAGTTGAGTCATAAAATAGACGGTGTTGTTGTTTACAGAAAATATGGAAAAATAGCAATGATTACAATATGTGTGGCACCTAGTTCTTTTTTTTAAATGTAATTCACACTACATAAACGGAATTAATAGATAACACAAGTCCAAAACAATATTTAAAATCTGTTTGCTGTAGTTGCTCAATGACATAAAAATATCAGGTTGTGGTCATCACTAACTTCGTAAAAATATACCAGAAGTAAATTAATATGTAATTTATGATGTTATTTCCTATTTAGGGTTAGTTGAAAAGGTATTGCAAAATATCAACGCCAAGAGGCGGAGCTTATGCTCGAGCATTTAGTTAAAAAGGGGTGGAGTTATGTTTCTGCGTATCCCAAAACTAAGGCTCATGATATTCCTATATTACCTTCAGTATGAAAAATTCAAATGTTTTATAGTAGGTACCACACGATTATTAAGTATATAGATATAAAATAGAAATGGTCATCAACCACAATTTTTTAATATTCTGTTCTTTCTAATCTTGGGGTAAGAGTAACGTTAAAGTTGGATAAAATGTGACAATAGTACAGAAAACAAGCCTTTGGTGGATGTATCGATTAGTGGTGCATGAAATTGGATTAATTTTAATTCCTGACCGTTCGATGAAATTTCACAGGCAGCAAACATACTCCAGAGAGTTACATCCCGAAAATTTATAGGGTAATCATCATGAATCGATGCCTTAATGAACAGAAGGCAGGACTCTGTCTGTTTAGGAAATAATAATACGTTTCACCCTTTAAATTTTTGATTACAAGTATGATTAGTGGCTGGATTAAATTTTCAAAAGACTCAGAGTGTAGGAAGTTCGTGGATTTAAAGCCTTAATAATATCATAAATCATTAACATAGACATTTTTTAAATTTCAATTCAAAAGAACTTCTTGAATACATTGTAGTGTCTCGTGTGTACTGCAGTTTGTTTACATTTATAATTTAAAGAACAAAATAAATAAATGTTAACAACTAGTGGAATTTGCCAAATTGGTACTTTTTTGGTTATATTCATAAGCATCCCTCAATTAAATATCTATATAATAAACTATCACTGGTACATTTATTGTGAAACATTTCAAACACTAATTAAAAAAAAGTAAATAATGTTTTCACCAATTTTATTTAATCACTCAATAATATTGTTGAGGTAGATGCTACCGTTATTACCAATTAAGTATTAATTACAATATTATCGAGTGATTAAGTAAAATTGGTGAAAACATTACTTTTGCTTTAATTAGAATTAAATATATTAATATTTAGTTACCTAAAATAAATAAAGTTTAACTTGGATGAGATATCTGTAAGAGTCTCTTCCAGATGTCTCTGGGAATATTTTGATTTATTAGTTTGCCATTTGGAAATATATTGGCAAACATCTGATTAAAGTAAAACAACTAAAACGTTGTAAAATAGCCATTTTTGATAATGTGAACCAACATGCACATACCTACGACCAAAAAATTAAGATTTAATCTATGTTTGTGAATATGTAACAATTCGTAGCACCTGTATTTTTTGAAATTGTAACCTATAGCCCACTTAACTCTTGTTAGTCATCAGCAAATTTATCGACAAATAAAATAAACAGGTATTTTCACTCCTTAAATGGCTACCGCAATGGTTCTCGTACAAACACTTTGCTTTCGAGAAAAAAGTCTGATGGTTTTCGTAATATTACATAATGGCCTATAAATATGGGCATCTTCCATAATTTAAATCATTTTAACTTACGATGTACCTATTTAACTTGCTTAAATACCGAAAAATTTGATGTAGGTATTTTCTTTTGTAAATCCGCTTTTGTTAGAAATATAAAGTTTGATAAAAAATGCACTAAATTATTAGAAACAATTTAAAAATTTCATACACACTATTAATGGGGTAATTCTATACCTTTGATAAGAAACAAAAACAAATAAAGCTAAAGAACTACCTCATTTTGTGATTTTTCTTTCTAATTAAAATAAATAAAAATTTTTAACCTTAATTTGATTATTATGTAAAATAATAAAAAAATGTTTTCACCTTTCACGATATTGTAATAACAATTTTTTCTTAAGAACTAAAATACGAGTACAAAAAAGTTACTGTAGTCTGTAGGTACAACAATATTTTAATAGTTTTCAGAATTGAACTACAATAAAATAAAACCCAAAAAATGTTTCAACGAATATAATTCGAAAACTTGCCATATATGTTTTGACTGGACTTGATAAAGACCGTCTGGTCAAAACATATATGCTGAGTTTTCGAAATATATTCGTTGAAACTTTTTGAGTTTTATTTTATCGCAGTTCAGTTATGTTTGATCAATAGGTACCTACTGCACCGAAAAAGTCTTCATAGTATTATATGATTGATATTAAGTCTTGGTAGACGATAGACATCCCATTGTCCCAAGGACAATTTAATTAATAGACCCACTTAATAAAATAAAATTTATTGGAGCACAATAAACGTACAAATAATATTAACAAGTATCCACTACTTCTACCATCCCAAAGTGTGTATATATAGGTATGCTTATATTTTAATTAAACAATTATTCACAATAACTAGAATAATTAACGTTCTTAAAAATGTATTCTTTTTTTCATTTTCTTAATGAAGGGAGTACCTACAATTCTTTAGAAAGTATACATGTATGTAATTGACAAAAGTTTTGATTTTAATATGAAGTACTTATTGCTTTATTAAAAAATTACCAGAGGATAGCTTGCTAAAATAAGAACAATAAATTGAACTTCTTAGTAAAAACAATTATAATTTTTTATGTATGTCTTATCAGACGAACCAAATTTTACGTTTTGCCTAGCCCAAACTTATTTATCCAAAGGGCACTTTTACCTAGTTTAATCCAGCTTGTTACAAACCAACCTAAGTTTATGGACTACTAAATAATTTTTTAAATTTCAAATCAGGGCAGCCTAAACTAACCACAGTTCAATTATTATATAATAATTTAATTATAGTTGATTTTTTTAGTTAAAATAGTTTGGCTTAGGCAATCTCAACATACGTATTATGCTTATTTATAAAATAAGCGATGGAAATAAATACAAATTGTTTTTGGAACATCAATCTTCTTTTCTCCTTCTTCGTTCATTAATATAAATACAAAATAAAAATTACAATTTTACTCTACAGCGCTGAATAACTTTGTGTCTTCTGAGTTACATTATTACATAGAAAACTTTTTTGCAATTGTAGTTTTAAATATAATAAGCACTTTTATTTTAAAAATATTGAAACAAACTTGTGCAAATTTTACACACATTTGTATAATGCATTCGTCTGTGTGTGAAAAGCAACTCCATTTTATAAAAGTTGCTTGATTAAACACTATATGAACAATGCGATTCATTTGCATTAAGGTAAAAGAATTGGGGTTCCCTCATCTAAACACTAAAAACAAAACAACTATTTATTAAAATTACTAACAACAGCCAAAAGAGGCAAAACAACAATGTGTTTATAAAAATATAAATATAAAAAGTTTAAATGATTTCCAATTTATACACATAACTAAAATGTTACGATCGTAATTATTGTAAGTAGTTACATAAGTACGTTTAATTTTCCCAAAAAAGAAAATTGTTGATTACATAATGTAGAAAATGATGTTTCAGTAATAAATACCTTTGGCTAGCAAATAGCTCTGATCATAAAAAATGCTTTTAACAACAAGTAATTTATAAGTAGTAAAAGCCAGTTTAACAAAATTCTTGGACTAAAAGGATATCATAACAGTTAAAGTGTATGATAAACCATTTTACGTATAGAAAACATTGTTTAAAAAATAAAGTAAGGGAGTAGCTCAATTATAAAATAATAATAATGTCTAACAGATTAGAATTTATAAGAGTATAAAAATGACCTCAATAACAGTGCAGTTTAATAAATTTTACTTATTTGTTATTGTCCCCTGTTGCCATTGTAATATTACATAATATGGCCAAAGAATGGTTACTTATATTAAAATAATTATGACCAACTATCGAACTGATTTTAAATGTTATAAGGAACAATAAAATAATAGAATTATTATTAAACTCATTGTATGGGACAATTTTTACATTTTTATCGACCCTAGTCTTGATTTAATGATTTCTTTGAGGCACTGTTACGATTTACTGTTAAACCATTATAATAATAATTAGTAGTCATATTTCCTGTACAAATCGGAAAGAATTGCTAAAGCACCTCCAGGTATAAATCTTACAAAATTATCACCAACTAACGGCCCCATCACGTACAGACCGTTGTAACCGTTTACTGCATGAGTCAATTGATCGATGTCGATAGGATTGGTTTTGCAATCAACAGGCAAGTTTCTGTTTACACCTAAATTGAAGTTCTCTGGCAGAAAACTAAGATCGGGTCGAGATCCTATCAGAATAGCTGCAAATGACACGCTCACGGTCTCGTTCTTCCCAGTATTTGACGTCAGTTCTACCACTCTCTTTGAAGCGTTGAAATCAGTTAAGGTATATCCAGGTAAAGCTTTATAAAGGGGATAGGAAGATCCACCATCGACCATCATTTGGTGAACCTGAAAGCAAATAGAGCAATACATATTTTAACGATAGAATGAGAGATTCTGTAGAAGTACGAACAATCTAAAGTAATTTTTTTTTGCAGGTACCCAGACCTTTCAGAGCTGCACGTTTTGGTAAGTACTTTAGAAATTATTTAACTTTTTCGTTTTTTTTTTAAGGGTAGATTTCTTTTATAGAAGTAGTGATTTGTTAAAATATAAATACCTATTCAGATGAAAATAATAGCAAAAGAACAATTTTTGAAATTGTTAATCATTTAAACGAAAAGAAACCTTTTCTAAATAACTAAGAGATGAATTTTGGTACCCTGCGAATTCAGAATTATTTGTAAACTTTGTGTATACCTTGTGATATTCTGGATACATATTCTCAGGTAGTTGTTTGTTTAGTCCCTCTGACTTTGACTTGAATACGTGCAGAACCGGTATATTACGTCCCCTGGCTGCAATAATAGCATCGGCTGCACTTAGTCCAGCTCCAACGACCAGTACCGGATCGGGATTGAAATTGTCCGAATTACTTTTGAAACTGTTATCAAGGGCTAGTTCTAAATTTTTCACAGTATAAACGAACCAGTCGGGATCGGGTTTCTGATTTGAGAGGTTCAGTTTGTTTGGAATGTCCGAAGCACCGTTGGCAAGTACTAAATTATTGCAGGTGTACGTTGTATACCTTTGCTGTTCTTTGTCGAACACTTCTACCAGCCACACGGGTTGGGCGTCGTCTACGTCTTTGTTCGACGAATTGCTACTACAAGGCACTATAGTGTTTAAACATTCGTAACTAGAGAAACTTCTACAATTATTGAGTCTTCCGGGTAATTCCTCATGAAAATTTGATGGCGAGTTTTCTGAATAGGAGAGATTCCTGTACCTACTATTACTACTTGAGCTCGAAACTTCTGCGTCACTAATAATTTTCTCATAACTATCAAATAAACTAAAACTAGGGCTGCACTTAATATTGCATGAGAGATGACATCGATCTCCTTTCAGTTTCTTTTTCCTGCCGCAACCAATAAGGTATAAAGCGTTAGACAAAGGACACAGTTTCATTTTCCTACAAGTGTCGGACAGTTCAGGAGCAAGACATAGTTTCCTTTTCTCCGGGGTGTCTTCCTTTACCCTGTTCACCCACATGCACTGTTGTTTATCACATTTAATTCCCGGGGTGCAATCGTCTACGTCCATTGCCAAAATTTGATTTTCAGGCGATTTGGTATTTCTTAGAGGTTTTACTTTTGTTACTACAATGTTAGAGATGAAGTTTTCTTGTAAACCCATTTTGATCGCGTAGTCTTCATAGTATTTAGCAATGTTTCCGGCAAAAGCACGTTTCTCACTTCCGTCTCTTGAATTGTAAGGCAAGCCTGGTAGGGACATCCAAGAACCTAAAGACAACGTAAGAATTTGTGGGTCCATAGTGTGCCATGCGCCTCCTGGAGGACCCTTTCCCAATACCAAGTGCTCAATCTAAAAAGACATGAAATGTACATTAGTTGATATTTGGAAATTTTTATAAAATATATAGTTTAAAATTATACCTTGTTGCCATCTCGTCTCCATTCAACTAAAGGTTGTAATTCAAGCCCCATGTCCGCGTAGGGATGAATAAGGGCATCTAATAATAAAGACACCATGTTGGTAGATCTGCCTTCGAGGCCTTCTGCCAAAAATCTTAAATTTTGGTGGAGCAAACTCTTTCCAACAAACGGTTTCAAGCGGGCTGCTAGTAGTTCATCGGGATGATCGGCAGAAATTACGTAAGGTATATTTCCTGACAACATGTAGGACAAACTCAAACCACTAGGGCCATTTCCTGAAAAAATAAAAATTATTGTAAATTAATAATCATAAAACCAAAAACTGAATGGGCATAGTCGAGGTTCTATATAAGAATTGCCTCCAAACGGAATAAAATCTATTTTGAAAGAATGAAAAAAACACACACGTTTAAGTTACAAAACTTTATTGTAAAACCACAATAATTATTTCGCCGACACAGCGGCTTCTTCAGGTGGAAGAATAATATAACTTAAAACTATTTTGAAAGACTTTTATTTAATAAATCTTTTGCCAAATTTTCACCCCGATTTCAGCCCTAATGGATGGGTAGTGGTGAATTTTGCAAATTTCGTTTTTATTATCTAAAATCAAATCTACAAAAATCACATTATGGGATACTTATTTTTTTGAAAATTTTTAAAGTAGAATTAAAAAATACTTTTTCGATGTAAATTTTCAATTTGCCATTAATTACAAGGAATATAAAAATTTGGACATTATTTTTGTTTGCCAAATTTTGCGAACGTACATATATAAATGAAAATACTACGCAGAAGACCTGAAATGTTTGTCAACAGATTTGACGTCAAGGGCGTCATCGATTTTATCATTTAATAACGTATTTACTACCCTCGTCTCTCCTTATCTTATTTTACTCCATTACAAAACTTTCCCACGAAAAATAGGGACTAGGTACGCATATTACAAACTGTATTATTACCGAAAACTCTATTTTTACATTAAAGAAATTAGAAAATTGTATATTAAATCGATCCATTAAATTTAGGGGTCTCTAAATAATTACATAATGTATAATTTTAGCTAAGGCTTTATCTGTCTATAATATGAGGATGTATGGGTTGGAACAAATTCATTTAAAATTCAAGGGCTTATTTTTTGAAAAATTTTCGAGTGAGGGTATTTTCATGGTAAATTCATACATACAGGGTGATTTAAAAATGAGCGACTGCAACCGATTTTGTTTTTCCAAACATTTTTGAATTCTGTATCGAACTTTAACAATGTTTCGTTTCATGTACCAAAGTCAATAGTTATCGGGAAATTTACAAAAGGTTTCCTTCAAAAGTGAAGACACGTTGGTTAGAACAAACACATTTAAAATTGAGAGGTTTGTTTTTGAAATTTATTAGACGACACAACAACCAATTAATTAATTAAATATGTTCTCGTAACAATATAATTAAGGATTGTGGTTGAATTTGTTGTATTTCAGCTCAAATTCTGTTATTTAATTCTTGAATATTTTCAAAAATGCAATAAAAATATTTGAGAAAATAGATTCGATGGCGGTTGCTTATTTTTGGACCACCCTGTATTCATGAATTTACCATCCAAGAAACCTGCAGCCAAAAATAAAGATCGACGTGTCTTAGCATTTATCGGTAATAATGTTAGCTACTTTAGGGCATGAAGAAAACAAAATTGTTATTTATTGTATTTGAAAAAATATGTAATTCAAATTTCATCGATTTTAATGTCGCGTCGATGTAATTTTATATTAAATTGTTACAATGCGATCAATTGAATAATGTTCCACTTGATTACTTGTCAAGTCAGCATCTATAAATTATTCACAGTCATTGATTACTGTAGTTATTTTATTGGTAATTATTCACGTAGAAAAGCACGTTTGATATTTCTTTTTCAATATTTTTGTGTACAACTGTCTATATAGTGAAAATGCAACTGTAATTATATTTTATGTATTGTAAAGCAAAAGGGTACAAATGGCCGTTTATTTTATCCGGAATTTTATTGAACTTAGATAAACACAAAATATTTGCCTTGAGAAAAATATCTTTTTTACAAGGTCCATATTTATTATTGTACGTTGTTCCAAGGATTAAAAACTTACCTATCACAATAACGTTTTTGTGGGGCATTTCCGTGTTATGACCTCCTTCTTTAGCCTTCATACTGTACCCAAAGTGGATCTGAAAAAACACAACTGGTATTAATTTTATTTTCCATATCCAGCGGTTTCCTGTTCGAAAAAATGTAAGGATAAGGACTATGACACGCACAACTAAATTTTTATTTAACAAGTCAGTACATTTTTATATTTTTTTTGTACAAGTTCCAAGTTCTTCCGTAAACAATTTTTAAAAGTTAGTAGGATCGATTCAAAACAGATACCTATGTAAGTGGATATTGCTAGTTTTGGGTGTTTTTGTACCATTTACTTGGAAATTTAAGGAAATAGGAAGTAGAACATCTGTGAATTCTCAAAAATTCGCTATCGCATTTTAATAGCTTCTTTGACAGATAGAATATTGATTTTTTATCGTAAATCATTCATCACCAATTGTCAATTTCTATAAAAATTATTGTATGTAATCCTTATCAGCTTATCATCGCAATTTAATATTAACATAACAAATAATAAATTCGGTACAACACGAATAAAAAATAATACCAATACTGCACTTCCTGTGGAAACTATAAATGAAATTGAAAAAAGGATTTATATACAATATATGTTTCTATTTTAAACTTTAATTGCCAAGTCCATTTCATTTCAAAGTAAGCAAAATGTTTCCGATTTCTAAAAATTAAGTAAATAGTGGTCTAAATAACAGTATATTAAAATGATTTAAATTAGTTGAATATTTTGGACCACGTGAATGTAGTCATGTATTTAAAAAAAGCCTTGTAATGACAGTAAAATAAGGTGGTTTGATATGATAACAGTTATCTTCAAATTTTTACAAGTTCGAACAAGAAAATGTAGTTTCGTGATAAACAATGTGGTTTTCAAAAATAAACTGTTTATTTATCTTGCACTTCAAAAATAACTACTTTAACTACACGTGTATATTACACGATGCTTCAGATATTAAGTCACTAGGTAATTAATTTTTTAAATAATTATTTATAAATCTAAAATATTAAATTCTTGTGTCACAATGTTAGTTACCTTACTCCTCCAAAACGGCTTGACCGATTTTTATGAAATTTTATCTGCATATTCAATAGGTCTGAGAATCGGGAACTATCTATTTTTTTTTTGACTTTTTTTTTTATAATGTGGCATTAAAAAATACATACAATATATAATGTCATATACAATTTAAATATTTACGAATCTTAATTCGGCTTACATATTTAATTATATAAAGGACCGCATAAGAAAATAATAGGGGTGCAAAATTATGGGGTTAAAACCATTATAATAGAATGAAATCTAGAGAACAATACTTCAAACTCAGACTCTAACAGTGTTGTAAATAAATTATACGTTTCCCTTCTACTTACTTTCACTGATTACATATTATTTTCTAAAAATTGGCTCAAAGTGCAAAAACATGGTTATTAATAGATTTACCGTCTGCTTCATTAGATAATTACATACTTCAAGTCATAAATAGAAAAAGGGCCATGACAAATTTATTAATATACTGTATCAAGCAGGAATATTTTTCTTTTGCTGAATTTTATTTATTGCAAAAAAAGTAGCATACTTACAAAGCACATATTTTAAAAACTATTGCTTAATTAATTCATAGAGCTGATTGAGCACCGAACTGAAACTAATAATAAGTTTCTTTGGTGTTGGTTTATATCGTAAAAAGTATCCATTATAATAGTTACGATAAGACTTAACGTTTTAGGTTGCTTCCAAGTGGCTGTACATTAATAGTTTGATAACAAAGGTTAATTTTAAAGCAGGTTAATAAGTTTGGCAATGGTCGCTTTAATTTATGTATGTTTGGCTATTATCAACAAATTTCATTCAATCAACTTTTCATGGCATTTGGAAAATTTTGATGGCCGTTTACAAAGGCCATTAAAAATGCAAAGGGACCTACTTGAAAATTCATTGATGCTATCCGTATCTCGAGCCAAGAAAAGTTTTTAGTGAAATTGATATAGAGACCAAATAATATCCTAGAGAAGATTAGGTATGTACAATAATTTTTAACTACAGTTTTTTAAAAGCCTGGTGGTCAAATGATTATCTATTTGTAAATTTCTCATTACAAAATATATTTGTTTTCATGCTCTTTTCACCCTAAATTAACAACAATATTCCTCATTGTTTTGTTGCTTACGTTTTTCCAAGTCTAATAATAAACTATTATATTATGCATTTAAAATTATATGCTCTAGTTACTTTAAAAATAATTAATTGATGTTCAATGAGGTCGTTCAAATGTTGCATTAAGTTGTGCAACAACCTTGTCGTGACGTTTTACAATTACTTACAGATATTTTTTTAATTACAATCTAATATATTATCTGTGCACTCCTTTTAGATATTAGGAAAACATTAACAGATTGCTTATCTGGGCACTTTTTCTAGGAAAATGCACTATCAAGTAAGGTACATATTTAAAATTCCATTTCTTTGCATGTTTACAATTGGCACGAAATATACAGTATAACTAACTGATCGTGAATACAATAATGTATACTAACAATGTACGTTAAACAATAGGTTTGTTTTCGAAACTGCATAATAAAAAAAATAAATTATAGGCTTGGAAATTATTTGAAATAATACACTTTAACTTTTTTATTATGATTTTCACGTAAATTAATTAGAGTATTGTAGTTTTTTGTATAAAAAATTTATACAAAAGAAACAATGATATTTTAGAATCAAATAATAGTACCGACCTTTTTTAAACTAAATTCAGATTTTTTTTTATATTGTTACAAATATGGTAAAATTCCATTACAAAAGGTCAACTTTTTTCAAAATATTGACACGAGACTGATATGGAATTGGGCCAAGTTCAAGATAAAATATTAACTATTTTTCGTGCCTCTTTTATCTAATATCTAACATCAAGTAAAGGACGTTGTTAACTTGTGAATAAATATTTTTTATTCTAATCAATGTAAGTGAATAAGCAGAAACTAACCTATTATCACTTATCCTAACTTAAGCGAACATCCACCCATCAATTCAATGAGCTCAAAATGCGAGGGGAGGAGTCCGGTAAAATCTCATAAAATCTTATTTTTTTAATTCTAAGAACAATTGTTTTTTATTGGAGGGTAAATCTCACGTCTATCTTTCCTAATCTTGCCAGGGGGAGGTAGGGGGCCCAAATTAAACAAAAAAAAATTCACCTAATTGACACCCCCCGGTGACCACGACAGGTCTAAACCTCAATTATTTAGTTACTTCTTCATTTTTGCACTAGTCCATTGGGTACCTACTGCAGATAGTATTAAGAGGGTATTTGTTTAAATTGTTCAGAGGGTGCTTTATGTATTTATAGCTCTGATCATTCCAAAAACTGTAATAGCTTGTTTTCCACCGCTATATTATTTTCGGAAGAAGATTATAAAATTAACCTGGTGCCAGACAACACGCAAGCAAGCATTGCACATCGCTGAATGTTATGTTGCGACAGAGATAAGGTGTATTTTTACATTAGTAGGAAATGGGCCGGGAAAACACGGTTGTTCATTGATCCTTTATTATTATATTAAGTCACTTGTTTCAATGTCCCGTGACTATAAAAATTGTAATTGTTGACCCGCTGATAAATAATTAATTACATAAAAATAGTAGGTATACTGCATAATTAAAAGTAACCTCGACATGTATAAAAGGAAATATGTATTTATTAATTGCTGACTCAAAGGTTTTCTCTCGTTCATTAATTATGTATGTTAATGTTTACAAGATTTTATTAAACTTATGCGAATTTTAACCTTAGCATGCGAAATATAGAACTAAAAGTTTCAAAATATATTTACACCATAACAATAAGTTGGAATAAATAAAATTGTTTGAAGGAACAATATAAGGGGGCATTAGGGGAGCTCAAAAATAAAGAACGGTCCAGTACAATTTCATCAAATGTCATTTAAAATGAGACGGAGATATTGAAAATCCCACGTCAATTTTTTAATTTAAAGGATTTTCTTTCCTTAATGAATTTCCCAAGGGGAACAAAAGTGTTAAAAAAACACCCCAAGTGGTTATTCACGCCCTCCTATTCTGTAGAACACATTTATTTTAAATTAGAAAGTCAATGTTTACGTTAATTACAGCTCTAATTAACTGTGTTTCACAATTATAATTGTTGCACTGCTTTTTTATTAATTTGAACTATGGTAATTAGGTACTCACCGAATGAATAATAATATATGTAGCAAAATATATTAATAAGGGCGTCCTGTTATTAAACGGTTGCATTTTAACACATAAACTAACAATAAGTAAGTACAAAATCACAACTTCACTATCAATGGCATCCGTCGTACAGATTTAACCAGTTTGCTATATATAATGCAATTTGTACAGTAAATGTGCGGTTAATATTTATTTGGTTTTGGAAAATACGCTACGTTATGTTAGGTCGCTGGTTTTATATCTGATGTCTTCTTGTTTATTGTCAACGTGCATTCCCGCATTCAATTAAACGAGGACAGCATGCCTAATAAAATTAAAATAAATAATAATACAATACTGTTGTAATATACAAAGTGTTCTGAAAATATTGTTCTTACGATTCTTCATTCGATTCTTTGCAATTTTTTTAATTTCGAGTAATTAACAATTTATGAATTCGTTGTTTTGTAAATATATAAACAAATAAAAAATTGTAATGGTCTATTAATAACGAGCAATTTACGTAAAAAACTTGGTGCGAAGTTGAATTAAAATTTGGCCTCAGAATTTAACAATCCTGTAATGTATTTTACTAACAAGGAAATGTGAAAATCTAAAAATAGATGTTTTTAAGTGTTTCCAAAGTTCATTTTCATTTTCGAAGAATTTTATAAACGAAAACTGATTATGTCATTGTTAATTGTGACTATTTTCCTTTAATATTCTATTTAAAAGTCAAAATAGGATTTTTTTATTGAGTTATCCTAAATTTAACTTTGTGTTCAATTAAAATTCAATAAATCAATTTAACAGGGTGTTTAGACTGTAAGATAATGAAAAAAATTCTGAAAATATCTGGAGCGACTTATTTGACAAAAAAATATATAATTGTGATTATCAAAAATATTTTTTTAAATTTATAAACAGCAATAATTAACCTTTACTTTTTTAAGTAATGAACATTCATTTTAGACAGGAAATTCCATAATTCAATTAGAATCGATACATTGGAAAAATACGTAGAAATTGTATATGATGCAAGAAATCGTTGAAATAGTCGGTGCTGAAGATCTTTACCTACCTGTTAAATAATTACAAATTGCAAATTTACATTCATATTGAATTTTAAAGTAATAACACAAAATTGTACAGTAGAAATTTTGTGTTATTTCTTTATACAATTAATATTATTATGTTTTTATCTGGACTGATTGAAATAAGAAACTAATAAAAAAAAATACGTGATTAGAGCAATCGATATCAAAATATTAGTCGCGTGATTAACAGGATTTCTTTAAAACCACGTGCTACAAATTGAGCTCTCACGTTGAACATTTTATGAAATTAAAAACCTGTAAATTGCATTATTGTCTACCTGTCTGTATGTACTTAGTAAACACTAATCCATTAATAGCAATAGCAACGTAATTTTCAATAGATTCTATAACTTAATATTAACCACTAATTTGATTAGTTAGTCACGTATTTAATTTGATTAAAAAATAATAAAATCTGCAAGTATATACATAATAAATAGATATCCTTAATTAAATACCGGCCAAGTGCGAGTCGAACTCGCGCACCGAGGGTTCCGTACAAACCTGTATATATGTGATGTAACTAAAAATTTAAGGTTTTCGGAATTTTTCCTTTATATGTGCTATAAAACATTGCTTCATGCCAAATTTTAAGACTCTAAATCGACTGGAAGTACCCTTTAGGTTTTGATTCCCTTGCGAGTAGTTGCGAGTTTGAAAATATGCGGCTTAAATTGCTGTTTCTTTTGATTGCGTTGACATAGAAGTTTGATTTTGTTACAGCTTAAAGATATTATAGACCTGAGTATTTGATATGAATTTCAATTTAATACCTCTACGCGTTCATGAGGAAAGGGGTAATAACTTTAAAATTATTAAAAATATTTTTATTATATGATGTAACTAAAAATTTACGGTTTTCGCAATTTTTCCTTTATTTGTGCTATAAGACGTTGCTTCGTACCAAATTTCAAGATTCTGAGTTCACGGGAAGTACCCTGTAGGTTTTTTGATTCGAAAATTTGCGGAAATTTGCGGCATAAATGGCTGTATCTTTTGATTGCGTTGGCTTAGAAGTTTGATTTTTTCACAGCTCAAAGGGACAATGGACCTGAGTATTTGGTATAAATTTTAGCTTGATACCTCAACGCGTTCCTGAGAAAAAGGGTCTTGATAGACGGACGGACGGACAACGAAGTGATCCTATAAGGGTTCCGCTTTTTACTTTTGAGGTGCGGAACCCTAAAACTGATTTATTCACTACATATTCAGGTATTATTAGGTACACAAAAAGTTGTTGGATATTGGGACAATCTATATCCAGGCACTTTTATAATCCGGGCAGTCATTTTTGATTTTTGAGGCAACTCAAATTAGAAATCTAATTGCTCACTTTAAAACTTGAATTTTCTTTTTTTTTAATCTACTTAATATAAGGGCAGAATTACAATTTTTTAAGGGGTTTATAGCGAGATGAGTAGCATTTGGCTCGATTTATCCGGACATTACTGTATTAAGTGAATCGCCACTAGGTATAATGTCATAATCTGGATATTTCGGGAACTCCGTCGTTTATTAAGTAGGTAGGTACCTACTCTAAAATAAAATTGCGCCAGTACAGATGAAGGCAAGAGTAATTTTAACCACAAGGCAATGTTAAGGTTACATTAATGTTTTTTCAAGCGAATTCACAGACTGCTAATTTTCAATTTTATTACGCGTTGGGATAAGGTACAGGGACCCAAAACGATTTAGCTAATTAAAATACGTTGGTGAGTAACAATTCGTGACTTGTAAAAGTGGATTATAGCAACTGCAACAATAAAAAACTTGCATAACAAGTAAAATCATGATCAAATAAAAAAATGACCTTGCCAATAGATATAACGAAATACAAACATACGAACACATAGGTACGTGTATATAATAATAAGTATTTATCGTCATCATGTAATGAATAGTATGCTACATTGTACCTAATTAAACAATTTAAAAAGGCACATAACTTCTTTTAGATGCATTAATAGTAGCATTATTTATTATATTAACTCACTTGGTTTTCATTACAACAAAAAAGAAAAAACTTATACTTACATCTTAACAACTATCAGACAGTAGCCAACTATTATCCTTTCAAACACAAAAACAAGATTCAATTAAGGAAACGCTTAAGTTTTACCCATAAACCACTACAAAATTAAAATAATAATCCAAAAGCCTACCATAAATCTACCCTTAAAATCTAAAAAACAATTCTTAGAATACAAATTTGTACCAGTGCAAAATAAATGGGTTCAGGCTTCACAGGTATCAAAAAACGAACTGAAAAAAACAAAAAAAAAATTCTTTGATTTATTATTTCCCTTAATAGCCTCTTTAATTATCCTTGTACATTCTTCGTAACTTTTACTTTCCACACACCCTTTCAACACGTGCCTCAAGGACTCTGTACTCCTTTTATATATTCTGCAAATCAAATTTTCTCTTTATCGTTCTTTCTAATATATTTACGCTTCCGTTATTCATCCCCCATGTTAAACTTCGCCATTATCCGAATGTCTTTTTTTGTGCCAAAACTTAGGCTGTATTTATTTATTTTATATCTATTAACCCTCTCGCATACCTTCAATTATGTATTTTCCTTAATCCTCCCCTCTGTTTAGTTCCTTATATCTTACTCTTACCTTTTCCCCTACATTCACCCCCATCTTATTATTTTTGTTCAAACACTAGCCTTTTTAACATGTTTCCCCTTATCTCATTATATCTATTTTTTTCCTATCTGCAGCGCTCTTTTTCTCCATAGTTCCCTTCTGATGATACACTTTAGTTCACTTCTTACTATGTAGTCTGGTATGTTCTTATCTAAATTTAATGTCAATTTTATGATTTGTTGTTATTTAGTATTTGGATATATTAAATTTTTAGCTCCCTGAGTGTAAGATTCTTCGAATTTCATAATATATGTATCGATAGGATTGTGGGAATTAAAGTATTATAATACAATCGGTTTCATTCTTTAGAATGACAACACAAAATTGGAATGAGGGCGTAAGTTAAGTTAGGCTAACTGCATTTCCAATATATTAAACTTAGATAGTTTTCCAATTTTAGTGTGATGACATTTTTATTAATGTTTAGTCGTCAACTGAATACGTATAAACACTCGAGTTTTGTAGACAATTGTTGTCATTTTCGATTTCCTTGAATGAGAATGAGAGTTCTATTGTGTACTCTTTGAGAATGATTGAATAAATCGAAACAATTGTTAGAGTTTTCTAATTAAAATTTTGTGAAAATAAAACGTTATTTTCTTGGAGATTATTATGTCGTTTCACAATCACCCTACGGCAACTTCTATTGAATTTATTGAGAATGAGATCTTCACACAAAATATTTTTATTTTACTTAGCAATTACATGTATTTAGGGGGAACACTTTATTGTGGATTTGAATTGAATTAAGGAAATGCACATTTAAAAAAAAACCAGTAACAACTGAAAATATTCTATCAAAAATTTAAGAAACAATAAATTATCTTAAATACGACGTTTCGACCTCTTTTATTTTTATTATTGTCAATAGCTTATCAAAACGTCATACAAATTGCTTTAGACGTAAAAATGTATCACGATTGGAAATATTTTAATTCAGTAATCACAAACACATATTGACCAGTCCTCTGCAAATTAAATGGCCAGTTATTAGAACAATTAAAAAATAATTTAAATTGGCTGACTTTTTTTACATTTTATTATATTAAAAAATGTATCAATTTTCATGGTGCATTATAAAAATCTGATTAAGAGTCTTCAATATTAGGACTAATTTAAAACTATAAAGTGTTTAAACATAAATGCAAAGTTCGTGCTCATAAAACTAAACATTTGTGTATATACAAATACAAACGTTATAAAATTTTCAATAAATAAGATTTCTCATCCAAAAAATCCCAAAATTATATAGTCCCATCAAATGATACAACTACTATTCTGAGTTATCACTGATTGCAAATTTCACTTAACACACTTAGAGCACACACGGAGTCTTAATAGTTTTTGTTTCGTGGCATACTTTCCTTATAGATATCTTATTTTATTTTTATGAATAATTTAAGCAAATTATGAAAATTTAATTCAACATTATAAGTCTCAACATACGTTTAATTTGAAACAATGTCGGACGATTTATTATACGTGTGGGGAAACCCATTGAAAATGATTAAAGTACTGAAACGTTAATGTTAATTATGGAATATAACCGACATAATTTTGTCATTTTAAATTGTCTTAATGAAGAGTAACTAATGTCAAGGTTAATAACTGATTACAATCATTAAAAACGTTCGCGGCGGGTAATGCGAAAATAAAAATATTACATACTTAAATATTTAGATGTACATTAAGCTACTAACTACTCTGACAATATTTCATTCATATGCATAGTATGGAAATTTGAACTGAACATTAAATTTTTTTATGATTTTACATACCTACTATGTATGTGTCATGTGTGTATAATACGTCGACTTAAAAGTTCACTAACCAAACTAAAAATATGGATGAAGATAACTTTATTTATGGTATTATTGACCACATTGACAAATACTTAGGTAATACATAATTAATATATACATACTATCCACAATATAATTTATGTCAATGTTAATAATTAGGTAGAAAAAAAGAAGTTAAAAAAAGTTGTACCTGTTATTTTTTTTTACAAAACGTGTCTCAAATGTTAAATTGCAATAAGGTCTTGTTAGCATTTTTTTAATGATATAAACCACTTCAGTTTTAATTTAAGATCGTAAAAGTCCGTAGAATACTATTTCTCAGAATTCCTGAGATGTTTGGAGGCCAAATGAAGTATGAAAAGTAAAAAATCTTTGGTAAAATGATTGACATCTTCGCCAATAACGATTATGTTAAGAGTTGACAATCTTCCTACTTAATCCTTGACAGTTTTATTGCCTGAGCTGCCATTTTATATGAATCAGACTATAAGTTCAACTTCAAATTTAGTAGAAAAATTAAAAATTGTTTACTAAAATATAATTGGATTTTAAAGTCGATAAGAAGTGTAAAAATCGTTAGAAAAGACACCTTATCGTACTTATAAAGAGCTTTCTTTGTAATTCAATTTATCTAATACCTACTAGTTTTATAATCTTTTAGATCTCCTACTATTTATGAATTCATATTATACAGCCCCTCTGATAAAACTATGATAATTATCGAATTACAAATAAACAACTGATAACGTTTTCGAAATATTATTTTTATGTAATATCTGTCTGATTATTGAATTAGGATGATGGCGTGCAACAAGAATTTCTTGATATCTCTGCGTTCACTCATGTATTTTGCATTTTTAAAGACACCGATAAGATCTGCTCATTAATTTAAAAAAATATTGCAAACAACAGCAAGTGCAAATGATAGTAACTAACATTTTCTGTTTGCAGTAGGTAGGTATGTCAGATAGGTATAAATTTTCTGTTTATCTTGTTTATTTTACCTTATGTGCTTATTTTAATATTAAAAGGCTTGATATTAATGCATTGTTATGCCTACATAATATAATTTCCAAGATTTGTATTTCTCGAGACTAAAGAGGTTGTAGATTTTATCTCCAATTTTAATAACTTAGGAAGAACATTTAAGTCGTTTCTCGATTTATCGACAGTTTTCTCCCGGGACCAAATCTTGCAAATTTCCCGGAAAATCGATGTCGAAAATTTCCAGGCAAAAGGCCTTACAGTTACGCGGTCTTTATATTATTTTGATTGATATTATATCAAAATTTATGTAAAAAGGTTTATAGCTATATAATAAATAATCATCCAAAACTTTCTCGTCAGAAAGGAAATGGGTTGATTTCAGCCCAAAATTTTTATCTTCAGTACCAATGACATTTTGTACCTATATACATATATTTAAATGTTTAAGTATATTATTTTATTTATTTTACATTTTAATTGCCAAGATAAAATTAATTAACAACAATTATTATGTTTATGCTTCCATTAATTACAATAAAATCGTGATGTTATTTTCCATACGTATCGTTGAACAAAAAGATTAAGATAATAAAAGAATAGCTTTATTGTATTCTTGATTTTTCCAGACAACAATTATTACAGTTTCCATAGAGCGTATAGATAATTGTTTAATTGTTTATGCGGACTGAATTCTATCTATGTACAGCATAATTAAAAAACTTATCTGGACTGGGGCTTTACTCCCTATCCTTATTATGTTTCAGTAGGTATTCCAGAGATTTTTTAAATCAGGTCAATTGAATCAAGTTTATCTTCTTTCATGTGTCATTAAGTTTTTTGAATCGCATGTATTATAAGAAAATAACATGAATCTCTTTATCAGATAATTTTAATCAGTTATTACTAATTCCTCAAGTGTATTGTTTCTTGTCCTTTTTTTTACTGAATAAGTAAAGCAAATAAAACTGCATAAACCATAAATAGAATTAATAAGATAATTGAAGACAATTAATTTGGATTAAGTACTTTTTCAATTTCATTCAAATTGTTGTTAGAATAAAAAATCTATTTTGGTTAAAAACAAAACTTTTAGATTGAAAAGTTCGTTTGATGTCTTTTATCTACCGCAGTACCCACAAAGTTTTCATTTGTGTGATAAGAAGTTGCGATTGATATTTTATTAAAATTGTGTAATAAAATGAAATAAGCAGATAAAGTCCTTGTCATGTATTTTGATTACTTATAAAAATAATTATGCGAATATTTGCATTTTGATTAAACAAAAATACTACTCAGAGACTTAAAATTGGTGACTTCAAAATTTAAAAAATATCATTAATTTGAGATACCAATAAAAAATTAAATCAAATTTTTAACAAAATAAAAGCGATAATAGCGAAGTTCAAAGATGAGGTTAATAATATAATATTATAGTAATTATACACATAATTTCACTCTTAAATATTTTGATAAAAATATTAGAAATGTGGAAATCATGTGGAAACGTGCAACAGTATCATAATCTTCTTGTATAGGTGTACGAATTTTATTTGTTATAACCAGTTGTACTGATTAAAACTAACACAAAATTTTATAAAATAACATTACAAAAATTACGAACAATTAGTTTCTTTTATTATTGGACCTTATGTTGGATTTGATATTATGTATATACAGTCATTAATTTTATAATACATAATTACCTACTATTAAGTAATATGAGCTAAAATTTGCTTTGTTAATTAAGGACATCTAATAAAAATTCACATAAAAAATGAAAATTATATTTTATGAAACGCCTTGTTATATAGAGCTTTATTACTACTAATTGACAAACGAATGCAGTGAAACGTAATTGATACTTTAATTAAGGCAAGTAAGTTGAACTGGTTTACTGGTTACCTACCGCTGTTATAAAAAATATATATTTGAAAAGATAAAATTGTATATGTATATGATTAAAAGAACGTTAGAAGCCGCGACGATATTTTTGTACATAAGTATGTAGAATTCTAAGAATGTGAATCGTGAAAGGTACTGAAAAGATTATATCAATCTACGAATGTATTTATCTATTTTGCAAAAAACAGCACCATGTCGATATCTGAAATGATATCAGCCAGAATAAATTACAATGTTCCAAAGGAGATAAATTATTTTTAGGAGACTAACTGATCATTTTCTTAGTAATGCAAATGACAAAAATTTGTTTATAGTTAGTTCAAAATCAACTAATCGATTCGTGAAGCAGTTTTTATTGGAAATTATTGTATTATACTAAAAATGATTTGAAGTCTGGTCATAAAACATTTAAACTTAAGTATACATATCAATAATTTTGTTTTCATATCTTCCACAATGTGGAAAAAGTCGTCATAATATTTATAAAATAAAACGAATACATAATTATTATTTTATAATTAAACATCCAAAAATACATTGGTACAATAAAAATAGTGCTGCAGATAAGTGTCATAGATGTTTGATTTGAGATGAGATCAAGAACTAATGATTGGTCAGATTTTTTTATAGATTTGTATAAGTATAGGTACAGATTTTTTAATAAATAAAATATGTAAAAAAACATACATATACTTGTACCCAAAAACGAGCAAATTATGGGAAAAACTACAACAATTATAATGATTTCGATTGAAAGTTCCAAAAGAATAAGTATTTCAATGAAATCAGGTATTTTATTATAAATTATATGCGCTTTCTACAATTAAGTATTTAATTATTGCAATAATTCTGGTATTTATATTTAAAAAGTTATATAAAAAATTTAACAGTTAAAACCCTGTCCAATGTCGGTTTTCTCCTAATTTGTTATCTAAAACTCTTAAAATAGGATTTAAATAATCAAATCTTGTCTTTATAGCCCTTTTTTCCCACTTATCCTGCTAGAGTGCTGAAACTATAATCCCAACAAAATACAACATCTAATTTTCAAAGTAACGAAGGATATGTGAATTAAATATCATTTTATTAGTCAATTTGTTATCTGTTTCCTTTTGATATTGTAGTCGTTATTCCATTAGATTGAAATTTGTAACAATTTGAATCTTAAACATTTTATAAGTGTATTTGTTAACATTTTTATTTTTGGATTAGACTTGGGATAAAGAATGAAGGAAATAGCAGAAACAAAAAAAGGTCATTTAATACCGGTTTATCCGGTAACGTTAATACCAAACAATTAATGACTTTGAGGAAATACCTTCATGGATGTGGGCGAAAAAATGTTGCGATTGTTAATCAAAACCATTTCATCCCATAAGGGCATAGCTGTTTTTTAGATACGACCATAAAAATATTCCACAATTGACCACAAACTAATGAAAATAATAAATACGAACATTTTTAAATGTATGTACTTAATAATTGCAAAAGTAAACCAAAGAACGAATTGTATTCTAAAAATAAGTGGAGATATTGATTTGAGTTCATAAGGATAATCACAACCAGGATTTACTGACAGGGGTTAATTTAGCATTTGTTGACATAACACAGCAGGTGTGTAGATATGATACATGACGATATTTAAATAACATTTTTTTTATCAATTTTTGTACGTGCAACCTTTTATTGATATCAACGTTAATAAAACTGGTGTATTTTCATGAATTATTTGCAATTTTGCAACAGAAAAAAAGCGGAGCAAGAAATATTTGACCTACCTCTAAAAGTAACTAACTGATAAGATCGCGATCAACGTGAACTGAAGGGAGGTATACAATTTTCCAGATATTTCTGTAGATCGGCTAAATTTCACACGCGTGAACTCAGATCGTATACTTCACTCAATATACACTAGTGGCTATGCTACGTAGGAACACTCACTCACAAACTGCAATCGTTCAATGAGATTGGGATGCCGCGAATACCGGCACGACAAAAATAAGAATGGATTTCGTGCGCGCGCACCTCTCATTAAAATATGCACAAATTACGATACAGCATAATAGTAAACGTTGATGTTATCACACTATACCATAAAACACTATATCAGAAAAGACAGAGATTCCACTATTTTACGACAGGTATGCGGGCAAACTTTGAATAGCGCTTCGTTTAAAGCAGCGCCACAACGGGGGCTCTGACATCAATACAAACGGGTACAGTATCAGGCAAAAATTTGGTAAAAGAAACGATCAGTTATATCAACTAGTGTAAATTGTAAAATTTTACACAACGTTGCCTTATTATTGATCTTATTTTTGCAAAAACTGATAAAAAATTAATAGGCAGGGTTTATTTACTTTTCACAAACTAGTTTATATTATATGCAACAAACTGGTTGAACCTTCAACCAAAGGATTCTTGAACACAGGATAAGTTATAGGACTAGGCGGAACTCTAGTTTATTCTGAAGTCTAGACGTAGCTAACTGGTTTATCTTAAAATCGAGCTCAATCCAGGTGGAACTAGTTTATCTTGAAGTCTAGTTTAGCCGGGATAAAGCTAAATTTATTTAATAAAACAATATGGAAAATTTCACCAACTATTATTTTTGTACTCGACAAATTTGTTTCGAGCTACGAGCCCATTATCAAGAGTAACATATATACTGACAACTCAAAATCACTTACATCAATTTATAGATAGCTTAAAATTAGTGGGGATGAGTAACTACCCAATTCCACCTGATTATTTACAACGTTCTCCGAATTTTTTAAGGCCTTATTTATTTCTAAAAATTCATACAAGGATAATTTTTTACTTTTTACTGTATTTACATGAAAGAATTTGGTGTTTTCTAAATTTAATTTAATTTAGTGATTTCGAGTTGTCAGTATATATGTTACTCTTGATAATGGGCTCGTAGCTCGAAACAAATTTGTCGAGTACAAAAATAACAAAGTTGGTGAAATTTTTATTATGTTTTATTAAATAAATTTATTCATACAATGTTTCACAAAAAGTGCACCCTAGATAGTTTAGAGATAAAGCTAATTTATCCTAAAATAGTCTTAAGCCTTGAAGGAACTAATTTATTCTGCAGGAGAGCTCAGACTAGGTGGCGTTAGTTAATCCTAAAATCGAGTTTAGCCTCAATTGAACTAGTTTTTCCTGAAATGAAGTTTGAAATAGTTTATCCCAAATTCGAGTTTAATCTGGGCAGAATCATGCTGAGATCGAGACTAACTTAAGTGGCCCTAGATCATTCTGAAATAAAGCTTAATCTAGATGTAACTTTGATCAAAGTAGAATAGGTTCAGTCCATGCAGAACTAGCTTATCCTGAAATTGAGATTACCTGAAGTCGAGCTTAGTTTACCCAGAAGTAATTTATCGTAAAACTATGTTTAACCTAGACAAAACTAATTTTTAGTTTAGTTAAATTTAATTTAGCCTCAACTGAACTAACGTTTCCTGAAATGTAGTTTAATCTAGGCGGCACTAGCTTATTCTGAAATTCAATTTGTCCTAGACGGAGTTAAGTTTACCCTGAAATCGAATTGGTTTATTCTGAAATCGAGACCTTCCTAGGTACTAGGTACTACATTAACCTGAAATACAGTTTAGATAGAAATAATTTATTTTAGAATTGTGTTTGACCTAGATGACACTATTTTATGCTGAAACATTTGCGTATCCTATGCTGCATTAGTTTATCACAAAATCGAGTTTAGCCTTAACTGAACTTTGACTTTCCTAAATAAAATTTAACCTAAACAGGGGCTAGTTTCTTTTTGCAATCGAGTTGGCATAGAAGGAACTAGTACTGCCTGAAATCGAAATTAATTTACGCAGAACTAGTTCATGGTGAAATCGAAACTAGGCTAAGCAGCACTAAATTATCCTGAAATCGATTTTGTTCTAAACGGAATTAAGTTTACCCAGAAATCGAACTTGGTCTAGGTGGAATTGGATTATCCTGAAATGGAGACCATTCTAGAAACCAGGTACTACATTATTCTGAAATTGAGTTTAGATTTAACTAATAGATGATACTGTTTTATGCTGAAACATAGCGTATCCTATGCTGCATTAGTTTATCACAAAATCGAGTTTAGCCTTAAGTGAACTAGACTTTCCTGAAATAAAATTTAATATAAACGGAGCTAGTTTCTCTTGCAATCGAGTTGGCATAGAAGGAACTAGTTCTGCCTGAAATCGAAATTAATTTACGCAGAACTAGTTCATGGTGAAATCGAAGCTTGGCTAATCAGCGCTAGATTATCCTAAAATGGAGTTTACTTTAGACGGAACTAACTTACCCTTAAATTTAGTTTTACCTAAATTATTGACGCTTGATGTACATAGGGGGTATTACACTATCCTGAGATCGAGTTTAACCTAGTTGAACTTATTTATTTTAAAATTATATTTGGCTTAGACAACACTAACTTATACTGAAGTGGAGCTTATCCTACTGAACTGAACTAGTTATTCCTGAAATAAAGTTTAGCCTAACCGGGACTTTATCCTGTAATTAAATTTGGTCTAGAAGAAACTTGTTCACCCTGAATCTAGGAAGAATTAGTTTATGTCGAAATTGAGGCATTAGGTTATCCTGAAATCAAGTTTAGCCTATGTGGAAATTGCTTATCCTAAAATCCAGTTTGACCTGAACGGTAATAGTTTATCCTAAAATGGATTTTAGTGTAGGAGGAATTAATTTATCCTGAAATCGAGTTTAGCCCTAACCGAGACCAATTCATCCTAAAACCAAGTTTGGCCAATGTAGGCAGAATCACTATCTAAAATCGAGTTAAGACAAGATGGAACTTGTTTATCTGAAATCGAGGTTAGGCGCAGATGAACTAGTTTATCTTGAATTCGAGATTATATTGAAATTTCGTGAAACGAAAAAATTCCGTATCATAATACCCAGGTATTTATTACTCTTGTTTGTCTGTTAAACACAGATTCTGGCACGTACAATGAGGAACTATCTACCGAAAAATACATTTACCTACAATGTTTTTATGTAAATAAGATATGTATATATGTAGTTATTTTTACAAAACTTCCAAGTCCTTGGCAGAGTAGGTATTTCCTATAAACAAAAAAAAAATAGGAAAAGCTTGAATTGTTGTAAATACCTCTACAAATTCGGAAAATAGTGATCGTACGCATTTGTCATTATAAAACTATTCAAAAGGATGTTATTAATAAATTATTTGTTTATGTGTAATTATCAGTAACAGCATTGGAACTTGTTTATACGCTTTGTCATTGGCAAATATTTTTTTATTTGCTACCAAGTGAACCAATCCCATGAGAGTGACTCTACAAGTTTCAGAGTGTCATAATATCTACTTATAGAACAATAAAGTTTTAAATCAGTTGCCTAATTTAAAATGCTTAAAACTGTAAACTCAATTCACAAAACATATAAATGTCTACTTTCTTTTCATGAGATTGAGATTCTAGTTAATTGAAATTTTTGTATTCACCATAAATGAGAGCATCTCATCCTATACCGGGCACATGATTAAGTACTTTCTACTGAGTAGCCGATCATGCACATAATCAGTTTTTATATACACTCTTCTCCCATTTTTATATTACTTTTTAAAGGTGTGAGACTATACAAGTAATTACCTTTCTGCATAGAAACCCCATATCAATCAATTAATCAATCAAAGTGAAACTTATAATAGTGAAATAGCATGAGAGAAAGTGGTATTTAAATACATTTCAATCATCATAATTTTAATTTCACGAGCAGTGTTAAGTAAAAATATTTCATTTATTAAATTCTACTTGACCCCTTTTGTTTTCTTTAAAAAAAAAATGTTGACCAAAATAATATCTAAATTTAGTTGTTCTGATCTTGTAGAGGGAGGGGGTCCGGAACCGAACTTCAACCACTAGTTTCATTCTAGAAAGTTTACACTGTATTGTTATCTTAAAACCCTTTTATCTAGTTGTTCATAAAATATGCAGTATAACAACGATGATATGCAACATGTTCTGTATGACTTCATTAATTAAAGATAAGCGCCTCCTAGTCATTAAATCCCTGAAGTGTCGCAGCTACTAGAGTATGCATTTTAACATGACATTATTGAAAGTACTTTATTTGTAAAATATGTAGTTATCGTATCCTTGATAGCAGCTTTTAAACGTTAAAAATTAAATTACCACCAACAACTATTTATTGTATGTTTGTTTAATGTAGACAAGTACCGAAAGCATTTTTGTGTAGTGACTGTAATAAAAGGGTTGTTATGGTGGCACTAACAAAAAAAATAGTTCGACCTAGTTAGATAGAAAATAATAAATAAACAGGTTCACATACATATTATGTAATGTTAAAGGGTGACTAAGCAAAATTATTATTACCCACGGACTATTCTAAGTCTTTTCAAACTTGAAGGCCTTCTTTAGTATTACAGGAAATTGGAAAATAAATTACCATCCCCCACATAACTAATAGACATATGCCATGTTATATTGTAAATTGTGTTGACCCACTTACAAAATTAGAAGGTAAAATCACGTCTAATAAAATTCATTAAGGCGATTTTAAAACATTGTATTCTTTTGTGGATTGAAAGTTTATTGATGATGTGTAATTAATGAGCTTGGTGTCGGTTTAATGGTTGATTAAAAATAAAAAAGAAAAATAGAAAATTGTAAAGAATAAAGCTTTGCGTTTGTTTTATGCTGGCTTCATTGGAATTCAACGTCATCTTTTTAGTTTGCTGGCTTCCTAATCTTTTGAAAGGACTTCTTATGATGTTTGTTAGAATAGTATAATAAGTTGAAGTATAATTGACGTTTGCCAATAAATAAAATACTTTTTAACGTTTTCATTGGCTGAGAAACTTTATGATTGTATTATATTATTATCAGACTAATCAACAAATATTGATACGAATTCATTAGGATTAAAAATGTAAGAATGTTAAGAAGAACTTTCGTTTAATGGATATTTACAGCTTTTATTCATTACAATATTATCATTATTGTTTTTTTTAATTATCATCATTCTAAGAAATGTATAATATTTATGAAATTCTGTGCAACAATATGCAATTTTTTACGTGTAAATTTATTAAATTTTTATTCTACACTCAAACAGGTTGTTAATATCATCAGAAATATCAATAGAAAAGTATTAATTTTCCACATATATATCTATATAATATTTGTTATTGTTATTTTTAAGCAATTTTTTTCGGATCCCATTTCTCTTCGAATAGATAGATATATTTCAACGGTGAAACATATTACACATTAATTGAATAGTGTGGGTGGACCTAAAGAAAAAATTATGGCAATAATTAATTTAAAAAATAGGTAAAAATACTAAATTTAAAATGTAATACTTAAACGCTATTGGAATATTTTAAAACTTCAAAATCACAATAGTATATTTTATAAATAAGCGTTTAGTAATTTTTCATATATACAGACGTTAGTGTATTCAGTGTACTGTATAGCACTAAAATAATGTTGTAATTTTTGTTGATTTTTTGAGCGTTGTTTGTAAGATAATAATTTTTTTAATTTCTGTAAGACAAAAAAATTTTTGAGCCAAGTTTGCCGGCCCCTAAAATCTGCCGCCCTAGACTGTAACCTATTTATCCTGCTGGTAAATCCGCCACTGATTAGACGAACACCCTGTATATATTAATTTTATTTTTAGGAGTGCCTACGTTGGTCTTTATTTTGTAATCTTTTAATGTAGTAAAGGGTTAAAAACGATTCCATATTTAAAAATTAGATAATTAAAATTAAATAATATAATTGATATTCTAAACGTAATTAACATTGTTTAATTATCAATTTAATCACAAAATATGATCATATTATATAGTTGATATGAAAAGACAACTGTTTTACTAAAGTAAATTTGTAAAAAATTTAAGTTATGATAAAAAAAGACGTTTTTAAACACCCTGTATATAATTCATAATTACATTTTGCTAAAACATTGTCTCTAAAGAAATCTTCTAGCCAAATTGAGAACAACAAATGTTTATATAGAATTTGTCAGACAGAGGACGCTAGTAATCCGAATTGTAAAGTTTAATAATTACTTCAAAATTATTAAATAAATAAATAAATAATGGATGAATAAATAGATAATTCCATAAACATAACATAAGTTTCCATTACCCACAATTTATCAATTTTTATTTATTTGGAAGACAATTTTTAATAACTTAAAAAGTATTTAAAATAAAATACTTAGTTCCTAATTATGTACATACATCTATTGTATTCTTTCTTTGAAAACTATAAATTCTGATAAAATAATTGATTCTGATATCTATAATGAGTTTTCCCTGTTATGTAAATGAATGCATAAATTAGGAAGATAAGCTTCTATATCATGCTGCCTCTTGTATGACACATTTCCCAATACTACCTCTTTGAAAAAACTTTTAAACAATTAACACCTGCGTGAAAATTTTCAGTATGAAAGAAAATGCTAAGAAAATGTAAGTTTACATATTATAATAACTGCATGATTGAGTAAGTATTATCTGGAATAAATTCTTGAAATTTTTCAGTTCATATTATGGTGTAGGCTTTCAAAACTGGATTCTCATAATCGGTGTACTATGTGCCATTAATTTTGGTTTGGGGAATTGGAAATATAAAATCATGTAAGTTTCTGAGTGAACTGAGTAAACAGAATCGGTGTCTTTTCATAATAATAAACAATTTTTACAAAAAATGTAATCGGTCATGTGCTGTTTCTAGTACAGTTACGTTCCCCTCCCCCCCCTCTCATCCCTGTTAGTCATTTCATTAGTCAGCAGTTGAAAATGAGCATCAGTCCAAATAATTGTGTAGCAGGTAATTACCATTCTTACAATTTGTCTTATCTGTAGTGTTTTCTTTTTTGTAATTTACAAATACTTCTCAATGATGTTTTTTATGACGATTCATTAAAAGCTTTTGGGGTTGTCCTTTAATTACGTGAGGTATTTTCTTTTAATTTAGACTCCTTCTTTTTACTCAGTGGGACTCCCATATCCTCCTAACGTGAGATTTACATTATTTAAGTAAAATTTAATCTAATATCTCTGGAACTCCCTCTTCTCTCCCATTACGACCCTAAAATTGTCTTTGATTTCTACAATTAGTTTTTAATGCCTTTATTATCTACATTTTTTAGATTGGATAATTTTACTACCCCAAACGAATATATTGGATTATTCGTCCATTATATAAGAAGCCACTTTCGACCATTTGTAATATTATTATTGTGTAAGAATTTTAATATTTCCATTTGTTTAAGTCTCTTAAATACATACTCGAACATTATTTTTAAGGCGCTGCATTACAAGCAATTTTATCTCTTATAATAGAAAAAGCTTTAATCAATGTAAGTATTAATCCATCCCTTAATGTATTGTATCTATAAACAACGTAGGCATGTATATTTTTTTTTTAATATTTTTTGTTATAACAGAATTACGTATCGGAATCGACAGGCCTTGCATTTCATGTGATAAATAGCGTGTTGCCCACGAATTTTACACTTACAGCTTCTCACTTGGTTTACATGGATCCATGTAAATTGAAATTTTAAAGAAGCAGTATCTTAAAGACATTATGATAATATTTTTTATACTTTAAGGCACTATTTTTCTTGTTATGGTTCACGTAGTTCACGTGACTTTTTTGAGGGAGATCTCATTCACTTTAGTCAACAGTCGTTTGAGAAAAGAATGGCGTAAAAGTCTGAAAGGAACTTCAGATAAAAATAAAGAAGGTAAACAAAAAGTTTCATTAGGTACAAGTTGTAAGAATCTTGAGGATAAATTGGATTTGAGGTTAAAATCCAGTAGTATCTAATTTTCGAAAAAATAAATACCAATAAAGTAAATTAACGAGAATAAATGCTAAGATTGATTTTATTGAGGATTTATACCTGAGTATATTGCAGTATATTTTACATATTTTAGATATAAAAAAGTATATACCCCCACAATATTAATTTAAAAGACACGTTACTGTTCTGGTTGGGAACACCATGTGGGACATACAGACCAGAAGCTCCTCATGTCTTCAAATTAAACTTTGTATGGTTAGTACCTGGGTTAGTGAAGACAATTATTTCAACATACATTTCATTAAATATTCTTTATGTTTTGATTGCTCCGGAAGTGAGAGACTGCGTTCAATACATCGAAAGTGGAGCTTTCTTCGAAGCTTTCAAATGCTACATGAGATTATTGGTAATTATTAATTTCATTCTAAATAGGTACGGTTCTGTAGCAAAAAGACGGATATGAAATACTTACAATTTCAACAAATACACACGACTGTCTAAAAATTTTGAAAAAAGCTCTTAGCTCCTCGGCCATTATAATTATCCTAAAAAAATAGCCTCTCCTTTGAGTTTGACTGTATTCATTTTAACATTATACCGACTGATTATAGAAAATTTCCTAAATAATAGATTCCAGTTCACTTTGTATGGTTGATTGGTATTTACTACTTTACGTTGGTTGCAATATCCGGAACGTGGTGTAAAATCGTGGGATACCGTACAAATAAACCGAAAGATTGGTGGAACAGTACCACGATGTCCGAATTCTGGACGAAATGGAATTATTTTGTACACGAATGGTATCGAGAGACAGTGTTCATTCCATTAGTAAATAGCGGAATTAGTGTAGAATATGCGACCATTGCTATTTTCGCATGTAGTGGACTCTTACACGTCTTTTTTGTAAGTATGTACATTGATACAAAACTGAATTAATCTTTATAATTGCTTTATTGATATTTATGTGGCAATAGTAGGATATGGTAGGGCACTGGCTTACATTAAGACGAGTAAAATTGTTACCCGTTTCACCACCTTAACTCCTCATCAATGTAATTTAACTGCTACCTAATCTAACAGGATTATTGACCTAATACTAATGGAGTGAAAGCATTGAGCTTACAATTTTCAGTATTTTAATTATTGATAAAATAGGATTCTTTTTAGATTGAGCTCCCTTTTCGAATATACAATGGCGGAACATTCCTGGGGATGCTATTTCAAATTCCACAAAATAATATTTCATCCTATTTAAAGAATAATTACGGACCCAGAATAAGCAATTGCTATGTTTTATTACAGTTTATTATTTTTCATCCTTTATTTGATATACTTTTCTACTACAATTACAACAGTTTGAACAAAAATTAATTTAATCTAGTGCTGCTTTTCTGGCATAATTACGTTAAGTACTACAATGAACTATAAATATCAATACAAATATTTACAAAAATATTGAATAGATAAGTTGTATTTTTTTATTTATGTGATTCCTTATTTATCTGAGATACAAATATAATTTACGAAGGGTGGGTGCTCTCTGTTTGTTTACATATTGCATTATCAGTCTAATAAAATAACTGTTATGGTAATTTCCTTTAACATTTAGACAAATAATTGTTTTCTCTTCTTCATACGTGTATTAAATAAAAATAAGATTGTGATGCTAAATATATTTATTGAGGTCTGTACATAATTACCCTCCCTTTCTTTATGAATGAGAAAGTGAAAAATATACTGTCGTAATGAAAGTCCACATATCTACAACGTATCTAATTATCAACGAACTTAGACTTAATGTTCAAATAATTGATTAATATTTGGGTTATTGATTCAAAATATTTTTTACAGCCTTTTACGTTAAAATGAATTTTTACATTAATTTCGTTAGCCCTAGATGAAACTAGCAGGGACACACAGAAATAGATTGTGACGTATATTCCACAAAAAGCACTTTTATACTGCAGCCTGTTACTGTAATGAGGAAACTCTCATTAAAATTGACTTTTAGTCTTATTATTCACATTAATTTTAATCTGTAAAATAAAATTAAGATAAAAAGAAATAAATGTAAGTTTTGTAAACAAAATTTGCTACAGACAAGACAGTTAGTTAAGTCGTTCGTCCTTTGACCTGATAATGGTCGAAAGTGCTCTTATACAGACACAATTATTCGGAACAAAATATTGCCACGTACATGCTCTGATAAGAGGACATGTTCGTGATTTTTTCTTCATATCAGTGTACCCTCTTCGGTTGACCGATACAGATGTGCCATCAAGAAATTATTTTAGTTTAATTTATTAAATTAGTTACTAATTGCGCACTGAGTGCTGAGTGAGTGATAGTTATAAATATAAATAATAAATTATAAAATGGTAACATACAACAAGGGAAAGTAAGTTAAAATAAATAAATAGTGGTAGTAGGTAATGGAAAATACTTCTTATTACTGAATTTTAGATATTTTGGTATTGGGGTTGAAAACTGGTTCCTCCTGGTCAGTTTCCTTGGTGGTTTAAACGTTGCTTTAGGTAGCTGGAAAAATCAGAGGTATAATGATGTAAAATATAATACAGAGTGTCCATGTTTTATTAGCAAGCATTAGTATCATTTAAAAAAGAAAGTTTTGTTGGATTAGAAAAATTAAAACCCTAAAGAGTATTAGTGCTTAGATATTACATATTTGGAAATTTAAATAATTATTTGCAATTTTTGTTCTGGTTAGTAAATTTGTTATATACATTTTCTATTTTTATAGCTTTGCCAATTTTATAACACCCCTCGAATACATCGATTTATTTTGGGAATTTTTAAAAAATTACAGTGCATTAATAGTTATTCTACTTTCAAGTAAGTACCATAATAAAATAAATTTTGTAAATGAAGCAAAACTTTGTTTTAGTTTCATTTATTCAAACAACCCTCTGCATATTTATAGAAAAAGCCATATACAGGGTAAGTTAAAAAATAAAACATAAATGTACCTATTTGTGCTTACGAAAACGTTAATTTTTAGGATTATATTTCAGAAGGTACAGGACAAGTTTTATACCTTGTTAATGGCTTTAGTTTGCCAAATTGCTTTATAGCAGCTTGTTTCTTGTCAAACAAAATTGGTCCAGGTAGAAACTACTTAAATTAAATAATTTCTTCTTATTATTATTTTTTTTAATTTTTAGTTCCAAGTTTTTTTGCAATAGGAATCCTCCTGCATTTGTTTTGTCTTAAAGTTTTATCGTACATGTACGTCAATTATAAACAGAGAAGAACGTGGCTAAATGAACAACAGAATAATTCAACTAATAGTGATAAAGAAAATTCTAATGATGTAATAAGAAAAGATGAAAAAGGTGCCTAGGGTTTTAGAGAAATTTTTACATAATTTTAATCTTAATATACTCTTTTAGACGAGGAGGCTCTTTATCTTAAGAATCTCAATTTGAAAAATTTGTACCTGTTTATGTATGTCAGTCCTTCATTGGTGTATAAACCTAACAGTGATATTCGTTGGAAATTAGACATTTCCTATTTTGTTTTTGGTTTTATAAAGGGACTTATTATATTCTACATAGCTCTGAACATATTAACTATCTTTATAGTGGAGGATGTTAAAAATTCCACCAGGTTTATTAATGATGGAGAATTGTTTCAAGTTCTCAAAATAGCTCTTAAAATAGCGGTACGTCTAAAAAGTTCAACGTTACGAAATAAAATTATTGTGATTTATTTTATAGGTTCCTGTCCACCTGGTGTGGTTGTTGATTATTTATTATTTCAGTTTTTGTGTGTTTTTTGAATCCTGGAGCAAAGGAGTTGGATATCCCTTAAATCAGGATTACGATTGGTGGAACAGCGAGACCGTTGCAATCTTTTGGTGCAAATGGAACATTATTGTTCATGAGTGGTTAAAAGAGACCGTTTATAAACCGCTTCTAATAGTCGGTGTCAGTAAAACCACGGCCAGCACAATGGTCTTTGCCCTAAGTGGCCTATTCCATTCCTATTGCGTAAGTAACAAAGTATACCAAGGTTACTAAATTGTAACAAGGATAGATCAGTTTTTATGTTAATGTTTGGGGTGTCAAGAGTCCGCAAGAAAGGCGGGGCGAGTATATCATCTGACACTTTGAAATGTATGAGATTCGGGAGAGGCGGAGCTTAATCTCTACCTCTGCGTAGTTTAGTATCCTTCACGACAGCGAAGGAGAGAGGACGCATGTACTGATAGGACGTTTATTCGTTCCCAATAGTTTTCTTAAATGGCAACGTCGCGCCTTTTAGGTATGTATGTTGTCGATAATGTAGGAAACAATAATATTCCGAGCAGAATCGCATCTATTGCTCGCTAGTTTCGTGGCTGTTTCAATGTTTACATACTTAATATACAGGGTCTTTCAAGTTGATGGGCTATTTGTATATGAATTAGTAGAATGAATTCAATTCTGAAACTTGGGCTCATTTGGTTATTGTTTATGCCGCTTCTTTTAAAAATATTTTCAATTTCGATTTACATCTGGTTATGTATATGTTAACTTTTTTATTGTAAATGGAATGACATACTTCAAATTGTAGATTTTCTCAAAAAGTATAAGCAAAGTTATACGATAGCCCCATATCAAAAGAGGCCAAATTCAATGAGGAATTTGAATATGTAATCAAAAATGCGTCATTCAATTTAAAAAAATTGACTTATGCCTCTTTGAAGTTGACCAACATTGACCACAAAATTTGAACACCCTGTATATTTTTATTTAAAAACCACAATTTTTTTCGATAATGTGAATAGTTAATTAGTAAATAATTGTTACGAGTTATAAAGCGAAATCTCAAAAATTAATTGAATTACGGTTTTTTAAATGTTAACGTGCAGATGTCAAAAATTTTGAGAAAATTAAATAACTCAAAAACCATCAATATTTTTGGAGTAGTGCCTCCTATAAAATATGCATGAATTCAGATTTTCTATCGGAAAATGTATAAAAAAAAGTATGTCATTCCATTTAAAATAAGAGAGTTAACATCTGCTTCCGGTAGAACTAGATGTAAATCGAAATTGAAAATATTTTTAAAAGAAGCGGCATAAACAATAACCAAATGAGCCCAAGTTTCAGAATTTAATTCATTCTACTTATTCATATACTAATAGCCCATCAACTAGAAAGACCCTGTAAACATTGAAACATCCACGAAACTAGCGAGCAAGAGATGCGATTCTGCTCGCAATATTATTGTTTCTTACATTATCGACAGCATACCGACCGAAAAGGCGCGACGTTGCCATTTAAGAAAACTATTGGGAACGAATTAACGTCCTCTGAGTGTACATACATGTCATTCGGAAGGCCCACCTCCTTTGCGGACACTTGACAGTTTAGTATTCTTGGACTATTCTTATATAAAGTAAATGTCCTTATTCGTGAAGAAGGCACCGTAATTTAGGCATTATCTAGATTCAAATGTATATATTTTTTTGTTTGATTGTAGTTTGAATTTCCTTTTCGACTTTTCAACGGATTCGGATTTGTGTCCATGGTTCTTCAGGTGCCCCTTCAGGAATTTACTAATTACGTATCAAAAAAGCACAGTATCAAATTGAGCAATGCTTTGATATGGTTACAGTTAATGATTGGGCATCCAATTGCCATAATTATTACGTACTATCATTATAATTCGTCGCAAATGAAGTGATTATTTTACTATTCAATAAATGATATATTTACCACCACAAATAATTTAAAAAAATAATAATTAATTTACCTAACAAACCCTTGAAATATCTGCCCTTAATTCAGAAGAATTTCATTGAGACTTTTAGCTTTATTTTATGCAATCCTAAAAGGATTTTTAACTGGCGTAAAAAAAAGAATATTGCCTCTTGTGGTAATACGAAAAGGATTGGTAATTTAGCTGGTGCCTAGATTTTATCCCTATATGAACCCACCGTCCCCTTAATTGTTTTTTCTTTTAAAATATGTATTTCTTCAAGCTGCACTTAGTAAGTAAAAGATAAGACAACAAAATTTCTTATAATATGTATTTAAATTTTCAATTTATTAGGCATTACTTATATATTTATTAAAATTAATCTGTTAGTTCGCTGTACATCATAATACATAAACAAAAGGGAAACTGGATATTCAAGTACACTGTTTGTTTGAAAATCGGAGAACTTCTATCACAGGTTTAGAAATAGGTACTCGGGTCGTTATTTATTAATGGTATCTAATAATTAGATATATAATACATATTTATGTGTAGGTATTTAGCAATATTTTTGTAGATTCGTTTATTTATATTTACACAAACAGAGTAAACCATCGTAATATTGAAATGAAAATATCACAGTTTGGATCAAGGGGGTACGTGATTATTTAATAGATCCTCATCGAACGTTGTTCAGACTTCTTCGGAATTCGTCTTGTTTATTTGAAACGTTGCTATTATTGATCCTTTTAGCCGCACAACGCTGTAACAAGAAAAACAATGTGTGATCAATAATAAAAATTGAAAATATGTCGAACTTTGAATTGCTAACTACTTGTTTAGGTTTCTGAACGTTTTTGTGGAAATTTTCAGTTCTGATTTCTATTTAACCTATAACATGATGAACTCAAATTTCTGTTCTGTTCGATCAAAGTTTTTTTCTGAGCAAATATTCGCTACAACTATAAATACTATCTATATTTTTTTATAGCCCATTAAACTTCCTTTCCTTTGGATTTCGTACTTCAAAGGACCAAAGAAGAATTCAGAACTTACATAAGCTCACTCTTGCGAAAAAGGCGAGTTATGATGGAATCAATAACATATTTTATTAATTTTTATGCCGCCCGTCTTCGGAGATATTTTACAAAATATGTATAAAGAGCAAGTTCTTTTTATTTTAAAAACTACAAAAACGTGAAATAGACAGGGCTCTTAGGAATGCAAATCATTTTTACAAAGAGATTGAGACAATTTATAGATCTTAAAATATGAAGGGGAAATAGATAAATTTATATGACCGAAACACAAACAAAAAATTATTTATAATGGCATGATTTTATTTTCTATTGCACTGTACTGTCACAAGAGAAAATTTACGTTCACGGGTAAATAACTTACCGCTTCCTTCATTTCCCACGTTTTCCGGGAGTTTTTGTACTTTTCAAATTCACGACACCAGTCTGCGTAAATTTTTTGATAATTTTCGTTTTGATTGGGCGATAAACACCTGTCGAAGTCTATGTTAACTTCATAAGAGCACAGGAGAGATGTTCCAACAAAGCAGTCATATTGTCCTGAGTTTTCCAGTTGGGCGCTCAGTATGACGAGACCATGTTGGGAAGTTTCGATGTATTTGTCGGATCTTTTATAAAAAAAAAAAAAGAAATACAAAAGTAATACAAATAAAAATAACACAACAAAAACAAAGGGTTTATTGTTACTTATTTACAAAACAAAAACAAACTTTAATACCGTATCTATATTACAAATGAGTAAAACTTTTTGGAGTTGGATTTGTTCGTACAAACCTAAGTTGGTCATAACTTCAGATGTTTGTGCTTGAAAGTGTACTTACACCCCTTTTAAAGCTTAAAAGCACAGGTTTTCAAGCCCTTTCGTGATCAAGTTAGTTAAGGTTAATTACTTCATATCATAAAAGTGCTTTGTATTAAAAAAAAAGCACTGGAAATACTTTTAGTGTGCTTGAGACCGTTTCAAACTACTTGAAGCCCCTTAAGTACTTTAAAATCCCTTTGAAGCCTCTTTAAAATGCTTGAAGACGCTTTAAGAGAGCTTGAAACCTCTTTAGTGTTTAAATTTTTTTTGCAATGGTGAGGGTCCTTTTTAGGTATTTAGAGCCTCTTTAAGATGCTTGAAGACTCTTTAAAGTGTTAAAATTCTTTCAATTTGTTTTAAGCCCTTAACGTAGTTTTAGCCTCTTTATAAAAATCCTTCGGAACTTTTTAAAGGTCTTGAAGCTTCTTAAAGTACCTTTGCAGTACTTAAAGTTCTTTTAAAGTATTTGAAGTCTCATTAATACGCTTGAAGCCCTTTCAATGTTTTAAATTCCTTTTGAATAGCTTAAAGTCCTTTTAAAGCACTTGGAGCTTCATTAAAAAGCTTAAAAGTTTTTCAAAGAGTTTGAAGCCTCTTTAAGTGTTTAAAGTACTTTTGCAGTGCTTAGAGTCCTTTTAAATTATTTGAAGCCTCTTCTTAAAAAATTACTGACTTTAAATTGCTTGAATTCTCTCTAAATTAAAGACTGTAAATTAAATTAAGAACTTTTCAAAAATTCTTTATTGGAGCTTCAATTAAGTACCAAAGCTTCTTAATTATGGACTTTGGATTTTAGGGCTTGGAGTCAATTTGCTTGTATTAGTCTGACTATATGTTAATGACGTATAAACATTCTTTCTATAATTTTACACTATTTTGATTATTACTATAAACAAGTCTATTTCTGACGGTATTAAAAGACCTCTAACCATCTGCAATGTCAAATCGTCGAAAACATCTTATCGCTGTTAAAAAAAAGTCACCTGGACTGGATAGTAAATAAAACATACCACAGTCAAGCCAGTTTACGGTTTAAACTTGAGTTGTGAAATACACGGTCATATTATTTATATTGTGTTGTGTTATGTTTTAAGCTATTTCCCTGGATTAACTGGGATATTACATATTATCGCATTCATACTCCTCAGCAAAGGTAACTTATGCATTTAATATTTTAAATAATCTCTTTTCTAATATGAGTATTATTCGCTAAATACTATTTTTTCAATAGGAAAACTTGCACTAATAAAACAAATTAATTTCCACAAATATTTTAATTAAAATTTTTACAATTGTTTCGCCTCCTTGAGGCTTGTTTAGAAGTATTAAGTACTTAAAACAATTGTAAAGTTTTTAACTTTAATTTTTGTTGTATTAGAAGAAAACGTAGATACTATCAACCATATGGAAAACATACAACATTAAATTATCCAAAGAATTGGTGGAAACTACAACACTTAATCTAGTTGATTTTAAAAGTCAAAATCGTTACAAAGCAAAATATTGGTATAAATTAGAGTTTAATGTAACTCATAAAATTTAGGCGAAAAAAACTAAAGTAACTTACTCGAATTGGAGTTTCTGTCGTCCCCTTTCTTTGGAATAATGATACCAAACTACGTCTTCGGTCGAGAAGGTGTAGGGTATTTTTGCATAACACCCCAAATGTAAAGTTTGTCCCCATATCGCGTAAATCTTTGTTTTCGACACGTATCCTCCGCACACGTTTAACGAAGACCGTGAAACATCTTGAATCAATCTGAAAATGATGAACATTACCATAAAATGTGATTTAAGGCCGAAACATGCACGTGAAACACCAGACTTGTCTGCACTTATCTACCAGCAATAAATTTTATATTAGAAAATTACAAATTGGGGTGTACAGGGTGTTCCAAATCCGCTTAAGAAATTGTAGAATTAATTAGAAAGAACCAGAGCCAGAAAAGGGTAAATAACTTGTAACACTATTATAAAGGGATGGTTTTTGTAATCAAGTTGTAAAATTATTTACATCTGATTTCACTTTCTCAGAATGTTGTCTTTTTATATTTTGCTGAGTATCAAAACTTCTCAGTCACTAAAGAAGTCATTTGTAGGTCATATTGTTTGGGATAAATTTCTCAAGAAGTTTTAATCTCTGTAGATTCATAAACCACCATCTGTAAGCTCCTTATTTTTTTGTGGTATACAGTGTCTTTTATATTTTAATTTTTTCATTGGTCATTATTTAATTTTACCAGTTTTCATGAATTTTTTTTTTTAAATTTTTCACTATCCGTTTCCTGCTTCTGTTACAAAGATAAATTTTCATTTTGATTACGGGAATGAATTACAAGAGTATCTATTGCTTAAGAAGATTAAAATTTTATAGATCAAAATTGGATCGGCCGATGCGACGTCAAAACATTTTTTGGAGATAAAGTTACTTGTTTTCTCTTTACTGATCGTGTTTTATTAATAAAAAACAAAATTAGGGACGACTACGTGGACGTTACATTTCAATTAGTGTAAATAAGTTGAGAAGTGAGTAATGCACCCTGACAGATTTCGAAAGCGGGAGGGGGTGGCTCATCCCCGCAGCAGCTGCGTTTATAAAGTAGAGATTATTAATTCTAAATTATTAAGAGAGATGCGGAGGCACTGTGACATTAATTAAGTTTTAAACTTTTTGATACTAATTACTACAACGGAAGTCTAATGTAGTTATAATTTTAAGCAAATTGGCAGATTGCAATTTAAAAAATACTTGAATTGCCTAACTGGTTGGTTGTTAGAATTATACAAAATTATTCTTGGTTAGAGCCCAAAAAATTCGACAACCATTTACGTATAATAGAGAGTTTTTGGTTATTAAAAGTTTCATTCCAAATTAAATTGATTTTAGAATATTTTTAACAAATGATAAAAAAATCGCCCTGTATGTTATTGTGTGTTAAATTCAATTTCAAAGCTGTAGAATGTCGTATAAAATAGTTGTAACATTTCTTACCCTGGAGAATAAGGGCTGCAGGCGGCCTCCTCCTTGTTCCACCCGCAGTAGGGGTCCCTAACGCACCTTAGACAGCTATCATATTGATGGCATATAACCAAGTCTATTTGTTTGATTCGGTGGTCGGAAGCCACGTAAAGCGCTTTATGTTTTTTCGATAACTCCATTACTTGGATCGCTTCTCCTTCCGTCACGTGGAAAACGTCCAGGAGTATCGACGAGGAGTCTAGGCGATTACTTTCGCGCCAGTAAACCACTTTATAGACGCTCCCTTCGACTGGAATCGAAAATAATTTATATTGCGATGGCATGAAGTAAAATACCTAACTACTACTTATTCGGATGAAATAAAGTTATATCAACGCTGATGGACTAATAAAATGAAATTTAATTGGTTGCTTGGAATAAAAGAATTCCAATATAATAACAATTTAAACCTAATTAAATTAATTGATTATGAAAGGAATATTTAATATTTTATTATTCTAATTAATTAATTAATTAATGGTACACAAATCAAAAATTAGGCTCATTTGTTTTTTTTTTGAACAATTTGGATTTAGTTCAGGTTTTAAGGTTGCAATTTACATTTCAAAATATTCATTTGTAGAAATTTTTCAAGATCTAAAGTAGAAAAACGTTTGATGGAATTTAACGATATTTAAATTTAATTATTTTAAAGCTATAGGCCCACAAATTGATTAACAATATCCTTCTCAGATGAGCAGATGGGGTGTCCCTGAGTAGTTTCAGTGAGATTCCATTGCCAATAGCTGAAATTAACTGTTTTTCGTTTCCGCCAAAGGACATCAAAATTGAAAAAAAAATATTTTGGCCATTGGTCGTGGAATTGGAAAAACTCCCAATAATACCCAATTCAGAGACACCACCCCCTCAATTTATTTCTGGAAGATTCTTAGATGGTATATCTTTTTCTTCTTTATCCAATAAGTGCCTAAATAATTATTGAAACGAAAACACAAACATTCGAAATAAATTTTTTGTGAAATTATCTTGCAAATGAATGAACTTATATTACAGTTAAAATATATCTCCTTTATCGTCCTCATGATGGAAGCTTTTAGATAACGAATGTATATATACTATGTATAAAAAGCCCCGATTAAATTTCGTAAGACCCTTTTATATCACCTGTTCCGGCATAGATGACAAAGTAATCTTGCATCATTCCGCCCAAGTCGACATTCACTTGGTCGACTACTATCCTGGTGAAGACGAGGTCCTTTTTAAAAAATATCGGTCGCTCATTCTCATGCGAGACGGCAGAATCCATCAGGGGATGTAATCTGATGAAGTTCAGGACGGAGTTCGGTAATGTTTCGGTGTCGTTGACGCAACTTCCTGGGCGCGGTTCCGGCACCCTGTTCGAAAGGACGGGGAGCCAGGCCGAGACCGAGGATGCTTGCTCCTTGAACTTGCCGTCGAACGCCTTTTCGATGTCTGATAAGCGGAATGCACACACGGCCGAACCCATCAGGCCATTTGTCAAAGTCGTGAACGTCGCAAAGAACGTCGTATCATCCCTCGCGAGTCTATACACGCTCTCTGAAAATAAAATAGGGAAACGACGGACTTAAGGATCTTATTTGAAATCACCACCCCATCCCACAATGTTGAAAATGCAGACGACATTGGGGACTGTTTTGGGGGTTAGTTTGCTCAGGTAAAAATTTATGGACACAAAACACAATATTTTTGTGGTCTAAAAAGGACGATTTAACTAATTTAATAAAATTTTCAATTGAGAAAGTTACCCCTCATAAATTCTTATTTTTTACAATGGTACCTACCACTAAATGATTCTGAGTTAGGGTGTTCGTGGAACATTAGTAGTAGCCTGTGCTGTCGGGTTAATTTATAATGTGCTAAATAAACTTACGGATTTCATTGAAGTAGAAAGGATATTCCCCGGGAATGGAACAATTCAGTCTGGCTTTAATGTACGTTGCCCAGTTGTGATGAAGGATGTTTTTCCCACCGGTGTCCTTCTTGCAAACGCGAGCTACTCGTGAGTAAATGCTTTTTCCGCAGTTTATGTACTCAACGGCGGTCTCTCGAAAAAAGAACAGGACGTGATCATCCATTTCGAACGAACCGACGAAATGTGGTTCTGAAATTTTTTATCAACGTTATTTTTACACATTACAACTAAGTACGAGAAACTTTGTCATTTCCTCTTCCGGAAAATGCCCAAGTAAACTGAAATTTCGAGATCTATTTCTATTTACAATACATTCAAGCTTTTTTGTTAAAGGGAGAAAAAGGGCCACGTTAGTATTAATTTAGCAAATCCATTATGATTGGGCGCTTGAATAGTTAGTAAAAAAAAGGAGAGGAGATTGTTATGTATCAGATATTTAATTGTACCTACTATCAAGCCACATCGAATCGTATTTGAGCGTCCTCTTGAAGTTGTACTCTTTCGCACCGCTGGTAAAGTTGTACAAGTCTGTTCGAAATATGACGGCGTCAGCGTTCGTAAATTCCACGTTGGTTCCTGAATAAAGTCCCGGCAGATTTCCCGGTTTCCCCCCTTTTTCCCGACCCATACGGCTGTCGAGTTGTCGAGAGGGTCGTACGGGCATTTCGCGATGCCCATTCCTATCCCAGGAATGAACGTGTCTCGCCCAAGATGGGTCAAATTTGACTATACAAAACAGGGATGATATTAATCTCTTAATCAAATTAAAATACTATACATGTATTATGTGACAATTTGAAGTGATACTTTTTTGTGAGACTTGGGGGTTAAATTGTCAAATATGAGACGACGCGGCGACTCTTTATTTGAGTAATTTTATAATTGATCAAGAAATCGATTTCTATGTTTCAGATAATATTTTTTATATCAATATTTCTTTAAATATATTATATATATAATACTTACATATACTATCCAATCCTTTGGATTATAGGCATTGGTTCCGCATATGTACAACTTTTTACCATCCCCTATTGGTTGAATTACCCTAATGTGATTTCGACATTCGAAGTGCTGGAACAAACAAATAAAATCATTATGAATTTTTGTCGATGCTTTAATATAAAATTTCATATTCTAAATAAATGGTGGAACATAATTTATAACGAGTAACCAAATACCCAACACGTGCGGTCATAGAAATTTTGTATCAAATCCGAAGCTTTCAGGATATGGGTTGGGTAAAATCTCCCTCATTAAAATACAAAAATAATGTAAAAAAATGTATAGTTACTTATATGGACAAAACGTTAAATCAAAACGTCTATTTCAAAATATACCATAGGTAAACATAAAATGTTGTCAGTAAAATAAAACACCATCCTGGATTTTATCAAGAATTCCTTGAAGAAATTTACTTTTTACCTTAAATACATAATAATATTGCTAATTTTCAATCAGAAAACATTTATTACCAAATGTATATACACAACAAATAAATAACACAAAAAGAAATTATACCAGAATCAGTCGACATATGTAATGTAGGTACAGGACAATATTAGTGAATTTTAGCGTAAGTCAAAGGGCCAAACTTTGCTACAGGGGCAGCGTATGCGAATTTGGCCACGGGCGCTGCATAAGCCACTGGTGTTGGATGAGCTGCATACGCAACAGGAGATGGATGAGCTGCATAGGCAACTGGAGTTGGTTGAGCTGCATAAGCAACTGGAGTTGGTTGAGCTGCATAGGCAACTGGAGCCACTGCAACCGCCTTGGCCAAAGGCTCCTTGTGTACAACAGCATTAAATCCATTAACTGAGTCAGCGGTATATTCCACGATCCTTCTCGTGCCATCGGGTTCAGTGAGAGAGTAACTACCCTGGACGGAATCTCCGTTACGTGTCTCAAATTGATTCTTGCTGTCACCAGTCAAAGCATCTTCGACGTTATAACTGTACGAGTATTGGGGGTTGGGGTCGTAATCAGCATCTGCAACGGCGACAGCCTTGGCCACTGGTGCCGGGGCTGCATACGCGATTGGGGTTGGTGGTGCTGCGTACGCCAGGTGAGCTGCAGGTGCCGCGTAGGTCAAATGAGCAGGTGCAGCAGCAAAGGCCACGGGTGCTCCGGCTCTGGCGATGGTGGCCATGGTGGCGAAAACGAAAAATTTAAACATCTCGATAAAGTATTGCTGACACGGGTTGTATCTGCCGATGATAATGCGAGTGATTCTGCACTGACTTTGTACCGTCAATGAAGGGCTTTTATATATTATACGTTATATATCTGTACGAAATAAGACGCGTGAAGAAGTAATTTAAATGTCGGGGCCGGACCGGTAGACCGAGCCGAAAAGTTGAAATGCGAACGTCCCTTCGATGGAAAGTAGGGCACAATTACACGGTCGACCGTAATTAAATTCATTACGTAAATATTTATGTTTAGACATATTTTGTGCATTGTCTGCAGTTGCATTTTTTGATAAGGAAGGTTTTACTTTAAACTACAATTATTTATCAACAATTATATCTAGCACTAAAGGGATGAAAAACTTTTTTTAAGGTTACACTTATAAATGTTTAAGTGCTTGATTTCATTGGTAATATATATTAGGGAAAAAAATTAATTATTATAGATTATATCCTAAAGAAATGCAATAACGAACTGAAATCTGAATTTTAGGGCTTTTATTGGATGAATATTTAATTCGGTTATTGAAGATAGCAAAACCGCAGAGATCTACTAAGTACATTCAATAAGAGGAGAATTGTGAGAACAGGGTGAAATTGTAGATACATCTTTCAATTTTTAAGTTTAACTCAAAATCATTTTTATAAAGAATCAATTTCCTATTTGAATATACATTTGGCTTTTAAATATCTCTCATATTAAATAAGCTGATACAATTTTTAGAACAGGGTAGTAATGTCGGCAGCCCTTATAATCTTTTTAAATATAACTCGAAAACGAAGCAAAATCAGAAATAATTAATCAGAGCATTTTTGTAGAATATTTAATTTCCTATTGAAATAGCTCACATAAAATGTTTTCAAACTTTTTTTATATAAAAAATTCACGCAAGAAAATCTAATTGTCAGTTTTGAAATGTAACTCAAAAACGAAGCACATTTCAGAAACAGTCAATCAAAACAATTTTGCAGAGAATCAAATTTTTCATTGAAGTGGCTCACCTAGTTTTTTTTTTAATTTCTTTATGAAGAAAATATTCAAGTAAAAAAAATCAAAAGTCGAAGGAATGTTTAATCGCCTCTTAGAGATTGTAAAACCGCGGAGAGTTGTTAAATTAGACAAGAGGGTGCAATATTGATTATAGAGTAAAAATACAAGCAACCTTTTTATTTTTTAAATAAGTGTAACCCGAAAACGATTTAAAATACAGACATGGCCAACAAGAAGGCTTATAGGGAATCAAATTTCGTATTTGAATAGCTCACTTAAAATTTTTTCAAATTTCCTTTATGCAGAAAATTAAAAAATCAAAACAGCAAACGAATGTTCAATTGGCTATTATATTAAAGTTGATGAAGCAGCGGAGGGCTATTATAGAGCGTACAACTTTAAAAATAGGGTAAAAATGTACAAGTTTTAGTTTTTAAAACGAAGCAGAATGCAGAAATAGTCAATCAGAATATTATTATAGAAAATTTAATTGTTTTCTTTTAATTTTCTATATAGTCAAATAAAAAAAAAAACAAAAACCCAAATGAAATTTCAATCCTGTTCTTAATTTTGAGAGCATGATAGAAATATAGCTACTTCTTTTAATTTTTTTCAGTAAGTATAACTCGAGAAGTAAGCAAAGTACAGGAACACTCGTTCAGAACATTTTTGTAGAGAAGTATAGCTCCCATAGGAATAGCTTATTAATTTTTTTTTCAAAATTTCTTTATGCAGAAAATAGTCAAATAAAAAAAATCAAAACAGCAATCGAATGTTCAATTGGCTATTATGTTAAAAATGATGAAGCAGCGGAGGGCTATTACAGAGGGTGCAATTTTAAGAACAGGGTAAAAATGTACAATTTTTAGTTTTTAAAACGAAGCAGAATGCAGAAATAGTCAATCAAAATATTATTATAGAGAATTTAATTGTTTTTTTTTAATTTCCTTATGCAGAAAAAAGTCAAATAAAAAAATCCAAATGAAATTTGAATCCTGTTCTCAATTTCGAGAGCATTATAGAAATATAACTTCCTCCTTTAAATTTTTTTAAGTAATTATAACTCGAAAAGTAAGCAAAGTACAGGAACACTCGTTCAGAACATTTTTGTAGAGAAGTATAGCTCCCATAGGAATAGCTGATTAATTTTTTTTTTCAAAATTTCTTTATGCAGAAAATAGTCAAATAAAAAAAATCAAAACAGCAAACGAATGTTCAATTGGCTATTATGTTAAAAATGATGAAACAGCGGAGGGCTATTACAGAGGGTGCAATTTTAAGAACAGGGTAAAAGTGTACAATTTTTAGTTTTTAAAACGAAGCAGAATGCAGAAATAGTCAATCAGAATATTATTATAGAAAATTTAATTGTTTTCTTTTAATTTCCTTATGCAGAAAATAGTCAAATAAAAAAAATCCAAATGAAATTTCAGTCCTGTTCTCAAGTTTGAGAGCATTATAGAAATATAGCTACTTCTTTTAATTTTTTAAGTAAGTAAGCAAAGTACAGAAACACTGTTCAGAACATTTTTGTTGAGAAGTAAAGCTCACATAGGAATAGCTTATTGAATTTTCTTCAAAATTTCTTCTTACAAAAAAGAATTTCAAAAAAAGGACATTCAAAAATCCATTTGTTTGTATGATTTTGTATACGTATTAACTATTATTTTCATGCACCCGTCCGTTTTGACTGAATGGTATAATTTATTGAAAATCAGTAAGTATTCGGTAATGGGTAATTAAATTCTGAAACGCTCCATAGTTTATTTTCATGTTATACATCCGTGATTACCTACGTATTCAATTGGTATAATATGTAGACTGTTTCAGTCAACATTGTATTTTACACACTGTGTTAATTAAAACTTAAATAATACAAAATTAATATTTTTGTTTATGCGGTAAACACCGACTGCATGGTGTAATTTAATAAATAATGTATTTTAACGCAAAATAGTTATTATGTAATGAAGACCTATATTCCTTATTAAAAGAAATACCATATATACATACGCCTATTACGTAATTGGATATAATGATAATGAAATTTATGAATAATATAATTATGTTTTTACTAAAATCCAGGTTGTGCTTGTGCCTTCTTTACAGCATTGCATTCATTGGTTCGATTATGAAATGTTAATTGTTTTTGGCTGACGCGTGTAAAAAATGACGATTTGGTTATCTGACTTGAAATACAAGTTTGTAAAGTAACAGTCTTATTGGAGTTATTGCAGCAGGTTGACATTTAACAACTATTCGAATTATTCTACATTCGACAACAACTTTTAAGTGACCCCCTAATAAGACTATGCTATATGTAGGTATATGATGTCAAAATAAAAATAAGAATAAAAACGAAATTCCTCCCTTTCTTTTTTATTTATGGTGACTAGTAAAGTAAAGTCATTAGTTTTATAAATCCTGAGGTCAAAATTCTCATTTGCCTTTTTTCCAAAAACCTTTTAACATCAAAAATTTAATATTTTTTCGATATGTTATTCCAAAAACATATTTGCAGTTAATTTTATTATTCGTAGGGAGTTTCGTTTTTGAGTCCTTTCTTCCTCTCATAGTAAGATTTCATAAGAAGAAATGAAACTCCCCACCTTTTGCGCTCAGTTCTGGGTTTGTAATTAAAAATACGATTTGATTAGACTATCATGAATTCCTCTAGCCCCATTTTAAGCTCACGTTACTTATTTTGTAATTCGTTGTGCTAATAATATTCTTTTTCATATAATAATAGACACTTGCACTATCATTAGATATTAATAAAGTCGTTTTTCATAGTTACCTATGTATATTTGCCATTCATAAAAGGACACAAAGGATTTTTTAATGTCAATATTTCAGAGTAGGCGACACAACACCTAGTCGAACTATTTTTCTTTATCTGATTGTATTTATTGATTTGTTGTTCGTCATAGAAACACAATCAATCACATAATATTGGGTGCTTACTATCTGAAGTTACCTGATTTATAATTGATAAACGAACCGTAATAAAATACATTTGTATGATATTACGCAATACGATTTATATAAAAATTATACCCACCAAGTGGTTTATTTTAACATATAACAATACTTTTGTCTTCAATTGCAATCATTTATTTACAAAAAACTCATTCATTCATTTATAACATATTTACAATGAAAAATATGAATAAGTATTATACATAATTGTTTTTCCTAACCGTTTTGTACAAATCAATAAAAGTATTTCATTGAAATTATCTAAATATCAATCCTGATGATGCAACCCACGCCACGTTACGTTCCTAATGGTGGAATTTGGCAACAATAGGGGCAGCATATCCAACTGGAGGAGGAGGAGGAAGGACCAAAGGTTCTTTCCTTACAACAGCGTTGAATCCATTAATAGGATCAGCAGCGTAGTCCACAATCCTTCTTGTACCGTCAGAGTCATTCAAAGAGTAACTTCCTTGGACAACGTCTCCACTTCGTGTTTCTATTTGGGCTTTACTGTCACCAGTGAGGGCATCGTCAACGGTGTATCCGAAAGAGTACTGGGGGTTGGGGTCGTATTCGACAGCTGCAGGAGGAGGAGGAAGGACTGACCTGAAGACTGGAGCTGGTGCAGCTGCTACTGGGGGTGGCAACAAAGGTGCACTTCTGAATACTGGAGCAGAAGCGAAAACTGGTGGTGGTGGTGGTGGGGGTGGATAAGCCCGGAATACTGGAGCCTGAGCAAAAACTGGTGGCGGCAGAGGTGCTGCTCTGAGGAAGGGTGCAGGCGCTGGGGCTAAAAATCCTCCACGAACTAAAGCCACCAGGGTTGCGAACAAACAGAGTTTGAAAACCATTTTGTATATGTTGCTACTAATTGTTCTTGGTTAGAACTTGAGCAGACACTGATTTTAATGGGGATTTTGTTACCTTTTTATACTGTGAATTTTTGCAAACTGGTCTACAATCCTTCGGTCAAGTTTATGCTAATAGATGCAACGCCCATGCTAAGCAGCTGTCTAACATTTAACAAACAATTAGTCCAGTTCGATACAGTACTAGAAATTCTAATAATGCCGAAATGTCGAGATCAACCAGTACGAGTACGGCCGGGCGGACGAAAATGAAAGTTGTTGGTCAAACTAATGTAAACGGAACTAAATTAAGATGTTCCTCCATTGTTCTTTGCGTGATTTGATTAATTCGTTTAGGTAACATATGTACCTACTACTTTATGTCATCAATAATTTCCAAAAAACGTTTCTAACACTCCTATTACAGTAATATTAGATGACAAAGTAATTTAGTTGGTACCTTTTTTAATTAAGTAGTAACTATTATATAATCAACTATAAAATAAAATGTAGATAATTTGTAAATATCATTAAGTTTAGAATACAAGCGATAACCAATGTGAGCTTTATTTTAGGAGCTTTGATTCATTCATTTACATGTTTTCTGCTTTCAAAGCAACTCAAAAACGTGCAGAATGTTCTTTTTATTTTATTTCATTTCCTATAACATAATATGTACATGAGTACATCAGTGCCTATGGATTATTATTACATATAAAATAATAACCAGGATTTACCCTTCATTTAAAAATTGAATTAGTTTAAATTAACCTTCATTTTTACTTCCCTAAGGGTGACCCTTAGAAAATAAAATTTTATCTTCATTTATTGGGTTTCTCTTTGAGAACTTTTTATTGATGGTAATTTTTTTAAAATAATTTCCTTAGCGTACATACATCATTACATAGCTACGACTTTTTGGATAACAAATTACAAAACCAACTTTTTTTGTATTCATATCACATTACATGCCGTAAGTCGTGAATTTAATTCTTTATCAATTAAGTATTGCGAATTTACATACTGATTTTGGTTACGAATCCCACAGCCTTCTTTACATGGTGATTCATAATGAATAGGGCATTAAGTACCTATTTGCCTAGTAGGGTGCAAGATGCTACCATTATAAGAGATGTACAGGGTGCTTAATAATAAGAAACTTTTGGCAATCGCTATAATGCTAATATAATGTAGAAAAACAGGACAGTTGAATTTTTTTTAATAATTTTAAAACTCATATAATGAATGCATCCCTTGTAGATAGATTGTAGACATTTTATTTTAAAATCTTTCTCACGAACATTCGAGTTTAATTTTTGTAAAATATTTTTACAAAAAGTTCTACAATGTTGGCACATTCAGAACATTATTTTAGCTCTATTTTATCTCTACTTTCAGGAAACACAAAATTCATAACTCAACATTAAAAAATAAACAAATCTTCAAATTGGTACCTTCCGTTCATTATACAAATCTTAATAAGCTTCCAGTACCTTAGATTTTACAAAATTTAATTCAAATTCATGAACCAATAAAACTGAACAAAACATAAGTTGTATTTTTCTTTTATTATTTTTTAATTACTTTTCAAAATAACAGTAATTAGCGGTTCACAAAGAAATATTTTTTACAGCTCCTGCACTTGTTGATTTTCCTTCCATAACTTATTTCGATGATTATGCAACATGAAGGGTAGGGTCCATGTCCTGTATTTTTTTTATTAGCATAAATTCAATCAGGTGCACCTACTTGCTTGTTATAACAACATAAAGACAATCCTACATATTGGTACGTTTATAAATACAAATATTGTAATTTATAACGACCCTAAAAAATGATTAATGTTTTCGCAATTGTTCGTTTGCAGATCGAACAGAATTTGTATCATTAATTTTTTCTTACTCCATTTCACTTCTTTTACGATAAAATTCCTTTAAGTAATACGTAAAATATTAAATATGACCCAAAGATAGAAAGTTCTCCTCAAATATTTAATATCTTTGATTGGGCTAATACACAACGCCAGAAATACGATTTATGGTCTATCAATATTTGATAAAATAGCGAAAACGATAAAAAATCAATGATAAATTAATAGGTACTCTAATTCATGTAGATATTCTTTTTCTGTATAGCAAAAAACTTTTTTTAATCCGAAAACTTTTTCACAAATAAGGTAAATATTTCCATTTGCAAATTGAATCAATTTTTCCGTCCCAAAAATTCTCAATTTTCCATGTTTTAGATTATAGGAAAATCGAATGTGTCCAATTCTAGGTATTAAGCAAAAAGTTTTTCGGTATTTTTATATAAATACATCATAAATGTATCCTTTACATTTATTCGTCTTTTATCGAAGTTAAAAATTTATAATGGGTAGATATAGATACCTGGCGTTGTAGGATATCTAAGTTGAAAAAAAAAGCACCAGTTCGTCAATTCAAATTTAATTTCCTAGATAAATACGTATATACACAGACAAAGTCATATTTACAAAAGTCCAGTCAATGCAAGGGTAAATATTCATACAATTAGTGGATTTTAGCAAAAACTGGGGGGTGTGGGGCTGCAAGGGCAACTGGGGCTGGAGCAACTAAAGGTTCTTTTCTTACAACAGCATTAAATCCATTGATAGGGTCAGCAGCGTAATCCACAGTTCTCCTTGTACCATCAGGGTCAGTCAAAGAGTAACTTCCTTGGACAACGTCTCCACTTCGGGTTTCAATTTGGGCTTTGCTGTCACCAGTGAGGGCATCGTCAACGGTGTATCCGAAAGAGTACTGGGGGTTGGGGTCGTATTCGGCATCTACGATGCTTTTGGCTACAACTGGGGCTGGTGCAAGAACTGGGGCAGCTCTCAAAACTGGAGGAGGTAGAGGAGCAAATGGTGCTGGTGCGAAAACTGGTGGTGGAAGAGGAGCAGCTCTCAAAAGTGGAGCAGGGGCTACCAATGGCGCTGGTGGATGAGCGAACAATGGAGCAGGAGCTAGGGGTGGCAATGGCGCTGCTCTCAGAAATGGTGCAGGGGCTGCTACAAGTGGAGGTGGTGCAAAAGGTGGTAAAGGTGCAGCCCTGAAGACGGGTGCTACTGGTGCTGGGAGAAGGTGTCCAGCTTGGGTTGACGCCACGCAAAGGACGAATGCAAGAAATCGTTGTACCATTTTGCTGATGGAGGTGTTGTTGGGAAGGTGATTCAATTACTGAATTGGTGACAATCGGGTCGCATTTTTATACGAAAAAATTTCGCAAAGCCTTGTCTAGTAGCTAAGGTGGCCCGGTCAAGTTTACATATTCAAATTGGACACGCCCGGCCGTTTGAAATTAATGGTTGCATTAGACAGATCGTAGCAATTTCTAGAAATTCCACATGAAATATGCATGTGGAGTGATTTTTTGACTCTTTGACATTTTACTGTTATCAAACAAAACTGGAGCTATAAAGGAAGATTCTATTAATGATAAACGCGGTCACTAATAATTTAATCATCATCACACAATATCCTATAGTTATTTTAAATTAGTCGGTAACAGGTTGATTTAATTTGTGGTTGCATATTTAATTTAAATTTCGTTACTATTTTACACCTCATAAAAAAATGTTTTTAGCTGTTTTAATTAAATTATCAATGATTAGAAAACAGAATTGTGTGTCTAACCTTTGGATTGTCAGTAACTGTCTTGAAAAACCTTTGAAAATTAAAATTCATAGAATGATTAATTGTAGATCTGTATTAAAAGGAGCTGAAAACATAAAAAACTTGGTTGCTTTACTTTAAAGTTTATTTTCTCAACAAAATTATTAAGGAAAAAAGACAATATTTTAAAGAAAACTATTAATTTGTCTATCTTTTAAATGTTGATGAACTTTCTCGAAACACTTTTTAAATTAAAATCAATGGAGTGATTCATTGTGAAACATTTGTACAAAACGAATCAGTTTTGTGTTTTTCAACCCTAAACATAAAACACTGAGTTGTTTTACTTTTAAAGTTTAATTTCTCAACAAAATTTTTGATAATAAATTTCTTCACTTAAGAATGGCCCCAAGGGTTGAAACGATATTGTTGAAAAAAAAACAACAAAAAAAATTATTTGTCTATAATTTGAATTTTCTAGAAACAATTTTATTGTGAAAGAAAAAATAAAAAATATTATAAGAGGGTTGACTTTTATAAAATACTGGGTTAGTTCACTTTAAAAGTTTAATTCCTCAACAGTATTTTTATGGAGAAATTGCCCATAAGAATGATCAACAAGGATTTGAAACGAAATTATTGACAGATTAAAATTTTAAAACAAAGTAACCGGTAGATATTATTTGCTACTCTCTTTTCTTATTTTTTCAAAGAAAATTTACCAATTTTGACGAATAGTTCGTGTATGACTTGAACTTTAATGATTTTAGTTTTTTATTTTCTCTTATTGTTCGTTTGTGTTATCTAATATGCCCAACATAAGTAAGTCAAATTTCTAAAATCTAGGGGTTGTAAATGCTTCATAATATGTTTTTATTGAAAAATCGTAAGCCTTAGTTATTCATTCAAATTGAAATTAATTCTGTAATGTTTTGGGTGCACCAAATTTCTTTCTGTTTACGTTATCGAATACATCAACGGAGGCATTTGCGTGCTCCAGTTTAAAATACCACTTTCATGTGAATCTGATGTAACAGGCGTACGAATTTCTCGGCCGTTTTCAAACTTGAACTCGTTTTCTTCACATTATTACATACTTAACAAGCAGTAGCTGTTGTGACAATACTCTTGTCTTCATTGAAGAGTGGGCGTGACCCACTTCAGTCGTATTATCTCACACGGGTCGCAGCTGTACCAAAAATAAACTTGACCGACAACAATCCAATTCGAATTAAAACGGTATAAAAAGCCACGAAGGGTTGCTTCTCGTCAGTCAGTCTTCCATCGAACATCAGACACAGATACAAAATGGTACTTAAAGTTGTATTTTTCGTGGCACTTTTCGCTTTAGCAAGGGGTGGTATCATAGCACCAGCTGCACCCCTCTTTAGGGCGGCACCTGCCCCTGTCTTTGCCCCAGCACCGGTTGTCCACGCTGCTCCAGCACCCTTGATTCATGCAGCCCCAGCTTCTGTAGTAGATGCCGACTACGACCCTAACCCCCAGTATTCTTACGCTTACAGCGTGGAGGATGCTCTTACAGGAGACAGTAAAGCCCAGAGCGAATCCAGAAACGGAAATGTTGTCCAGGGAAGTTACTCCTTGACCGATTCTGATGGTACCAGGAGGACTGTTGACTACACAGCTGACTCGATCAATGGATTTAATGCTGTCGTCCGGAAAGAACCCTTGGGTCTGCCAGTAGCCCGATATCACTAGGACACAACCCCGACTGATTGTTAAATAATTGTAAATGTTGTTTTGAATAATTAGGCCTTTTTTTATAATTACTTATTAAATATTAGCACGATATTTTGTTTTGATTATTTTTTTTAATAAGTAGAATATTAATAGGTTATTTATGACGTATATTATTCAAAAAGGAACAAAGAAGAAACCATTTATTGAATAAATTATTAAATTAGAAGGTGCAATTTGAGAACAGGGTAAAAATGTACCCTTAAAGTTTTTACAGTATCTATAACTCGAAAAAAAGCAAAATATGTACAGAATTTCACAATTAGAACATTTTTGTAAAGAAACAAGTACAATAACTAGGGATAATATTTAGCAAACTCTCAGACATTCGTTTATTGAATTTATTTAGCAAAATCCAGTTTCAACAAAAGTCTTTTTTACCCTTAATTACAAACATTTTACCTATCCTTTTTATGTTACAAATAAAAAGTTCATTTTATTTCAATTAGAGAACTAAAATTGGTCATTTTTTCAAATTAAAGCAGAACTCTTTTTTTGTTGAAAGCGTTAAAAAATAATTTGAAATATACCATTATATTTCTTGGAATAAATTGAATTATGTAGGTGCGCACGTCAGACAAATAATTTGCTTTAGGAAAGTTGTAGCTACTGATAAATCTGTTTTAATTTCCATTCAGCCTTCTTAGCTTCGCCATCTAAATTTTCTTTTTGCTTTCTGTTGACTAATTAATTGTTTTAAAGTTTTAATTATCAATTCCGCAATATCTCCAAAGTCTTCTCGTTGTTCTCATTTCCTTTTTAAGGTTCCGAGTAGCAAAGAATCGCCTTTGAAAACTGTTTCAATAAAATAAAAGTTACTGAAGCAATAAGAGGTTAAAAGTTAAATGTATATTTTTCGTTATTTCGTATTGTTTGTGTTGTTTACAGCGAAAACTCTTACTCGCTCCAATATAATTGAAGTGCTTACTTTAAAATTGATTATTGTGAAAAGTATTCTTTATTTTTCACTTTTGGCCGAAGCAACGGCCGCGTAATTGACCCAGTTTTAAACAAACGAGTCGTATACGGACTTGTTTGTTCGTATTTGTTTCTGTTACATAATTTTGGAAATGACAAAGCCATTTATACAAAATTCTGATTGCATTCGAACGCATGCATCTGTTGCAATAGTCAGCTTACAAAAATCCCACAACTTCATTTAAACACAAAACACGAATCGTTTGTCGTATATCAATCGAAAACAAACGTTTGACCTGCACACTAATTTTATTTACAACGTTTTTCGTATGAAAAAAATTTATAGAAGAGCAACATGAATAAAGATAGGCACAAACTTTTTTCTACTAACTAAGATATGATAAAAGTAACTGGGGTAGGTATTGTTGCATTCGTCTTGAAAATGATTCAATAGCCACCAAATAACATAATCAAATTGTTATATAAAACCGCAGGTGTTTATGAAGGGGTTGGTAATTAAAGAATCTAATAAATTAGCTATTGTTTTAATGCAAGAAACATACTGAGATAGGCAGATACAAAAAGTGATTCATTCGTTCTTCTTAATGTACTTTGGCGATAACGGGGGCGGCTGCAACAACAGGGGCAGCTGCCACCAAAGGTTCCTTCCTCACAACAGCGTTAAATCCGTTAATTGGGTCGGCGGAATAATCCACAGTCCTCCTGGTACCATCAGGGTCGTTCAAAGAGTAACTTCCTTGGACGACATCTCCGCTTCGACTTTCCACTTGGTACTTGCTATCTCCTGTCAAAGCATCTTCAACGTTGTATCCGTAAGAGTATTGGGGATTCACGTCGTATTCGGAGTCGACCAGAGCCCTAGCAGCCACAACTGGAGCTGCTGGAGCTACTACTGGAGCTGCTGGAGCAACCACAGGAGCTGCACGAACAAGAGGTGCTGGTGCAGATGCCACGTATGAAGCTGTTCTGAAGACTGGAGATGGTGCAGCCACGTACGAGGAGTATGTTAGGGGTGCTGGATATGATGCATACGCCAAGGGTGCAGCTGCGTATGCTGCAGGCGCAAATGGAGCTGCAGCGTAGGCCAGAGGAGCTGCTGCTGGGGCAACGATTCCTCCAGCTCTAGCTAAGGCCACGAGGGTGGCAAGAACACAGAATCGGAAAGTCATCGTTGCTATCGTTATTATTGGTATCACCGTTGAAAATCGACGAAGAACTAACTGATGTGTTGGTGGACGGGTGTCTTTTTATATTCATTTGAAGTCTCACAAAGAGTACTTAACTTCCATTATTGTGTGCGGTTGAGGTCAAGTTTATCTTTGTGTGTCACGTAATACCAAAGAATTCTAATTGTTGTACGTAGACGTTGATAGTGTGGAAATCGTGTGTTAAGAGGTCCGCAAGAGGTACGAGCCATCTACCCAACCTATGACTAATTGACTTTTACCTTCGTCAAGGGAACTAGGTACATACGACGTGAATTTCAGAGCAAATATGTAATTGCTTAAGGTGAAATTATACCCCAATAGTAATACTTACTGTATAAGTAAATTGGGAAAATGTAAGTTGCAAATTATAGAAAACTATTATTAAAAAACAAACCCACAGATTGTATTTTACTTCCTTTTAGAGAAAATATACCCATTTAGAAAAAGTTTTTCTTGTTTACTCTAACCATTGAATTTAAAATGATAAATTATAAAAGTTGATGGGGTTATTAGTTCATCATCATAAACATTTCTCACTTTTTTCAGATTCCAGAAACTTGCATTCGAAGAATTCTAATTCGCTGGTAAAGGCAGAGATTCATTGGAAAAGGTATTTATTTTAATTTTTTCACATAGGTACTCATTTTTCCCCAAACTTTGTGATAAAGAAATTAGCAACTGTCAGTTTGACTTTCTATATACTTTTTTTGGCCCACAAAATATGGGAATTAATACTAACAGTTTATTTGAAAAACATAAATATTAGGAACTATTTTATTTTTTTTAACGCCTTATCAGCGTAGTTCCTCGAAAGGTTTTGAGCTAGCAATTTCGGAAAAATTAAAAATTTATTTCATTCTAAAGTGGATGCGAAAAACTGTCCTAAATTTTTATTTTCTTGTCTATAAAAAGTCTCTAAACTGTTCAAGTGACTATTCGTTTATAAATAAAAGCACTGTTATAATTTCCACAATTTATTCTGTCACTTGACGTACGTTTCGTTACGTTGTAAATATAAGTTATAAAAAAATACAAATAAATTGTAAACTTTTGAAGAAGATACAACGTAGCGAAACGTACGTCAAGTGATAAAGCAAATTTGTGGAAATTACAACAGTGTTTTCATTTATATTTACAACGAATTTCCACCAAGTAGATGTAGATTCAATCCGACTATTTATTTATCTAATTAACTATTTATACCCCAACGTTTCGCTCAATATTTATGAATTTTATCAAAGTAATTGTTGAGTCACTGATATGAATACAAACCCAACATCCACTCTTATTAACAAATATTAAATTAACACCTACATAAATAATAATACTTAATACAAAATATTTTATCGCAATTTCGATGCTTTATTCTCCCAAAATTCCTCGCTAGTGGAGAATGTTAAAACTTTACCTGGAAATAATTGCACAGGCATTTTATTCAATAAAATCAATATTTGCACTAAAACTGTTAAAGTGGATGGAAATGTAACATGGAATGTTCAATATTCCAGTTGATATGCGATACATAAAGGTCCGTTACATTACGCAACCTAACGTCAAATATGTTAAAATTTAATTTTTACAAAGTAGAGATGAGTCCTTTCATCCACTTAGCGCCTTTTCATCTACGATGATAGTGTGCCTATCATGTTTCAAAACTTCACATACTTACTAATTGAAAAAAGCGAGGTATACCTAATAAAACGGGAAACGTAATATCATCCATGAGAATTTGCTACGGTCTATCGGCTTTTATCTCTAATTTCAAAAAATATTTTACCTAAAAAATTCTTTCGGTAGGTGGATATGTTAAACGCTATTCAATTTGATACACGTCATTCATTCAGCTTTCATTTCACCTTCCTTCTGCCTCCGCACACTTTTTAATTACCGAATATGGAAAACAACTGAGTATATTTTTTATGGGTTCATTTTTTCCGGCTCTGTGGACAAAATGCATGCCTTTAATTGGTACTTAAAATTCTGAGCAAAGGCGTAATCTTGTAGGTACACAAAAAGGTCAAAGTAACGAAATACGCGTACGGACACTCAAATGTCAAGGAAAGGCCAAAACTGAGAGGCAAAAGCTCAAACGTGACTGAAGAAATTGTTAAATACTTCCTACATTTTTTACACAATAGAATTTTTAAAAGTTGGAAACTTATCCACTGTTTTCAAGAAAATTAACTCTTCATAAGTTGTATAATTAATACAAACAGGATATGTAACAAAAAGTCTAAATTCTGTGTATAAGAGGGTATTTTTTATAATAAAATATAGACTTAGTAATAAGATTGAATAAAAGTGTATATGAAAATTTAAACTATTTATTTATTACCACCCCGACAATTGTTTCGACCTGGCGGTCATTAACGAACAGTAGTTATAAATACTGAAATTAAAAACAAGTTTCAACCCTTAAATACTTAGTAGTCGTTGACGTCATGGGAAAACTTAAATTATAAGTATCTACATGTTTAACTATGATAAAGGTGTATTATTTGAGCAAAGTTCTATTTGGTTATTTTATTTATAGTAATTTATTGTTATGTATCTACTGACTTTTCTATTTCTAAAATTTCTAGTAACATTAAAATATAATTTTTATTTTCTATATGCAACATCAGTGGCGTATTTACCAGCAGACTGAATAGGCTGGAGCCTAGGGCGGCAGATTTTAGGGGGCGGCAAACTTTGCTCAAAAATTTTTTGTCTTACAGAAATAAAAAAAATATTATCTTATACACGGAAAAAAACGAGGATCAAAAAATCAACAAAAATTACAATATTTTAGTGCTATACAGTACACTGAGTAAGTACACTAATGTCTGTATATGAAAAATTACTAAACGCTTTTTTATAAAATATACTATTGTGATTTTTAATTTTTAAAATATTCCAATAGCGTTTAAGTATTAATTTTAAATTTAGTATTTTTACCTATTTTTTAAATTAATTATTGCCATAATTTTTTCTTTAGGTCCACCCACACTATTCAATTAATGTGTAATATGTTTCACCACTTAAATATATCTATTCAAAGAGAAATGGGATCTGAAAAAAAATTGCTTAAAAATAACAATAACAAATATTATATAGATATAAATGTGGAAAATTAATATTTTTCTATTGATATTTCTGATGATATTAACAACCTGTTTGAGTGTAGAATAAAAATTTAATAAATTTACACGTAAAAAATTGCATATTGTTGCACAGAATTTCATAAATATTATACATTTCTTAGAATGATGATAATTAAAAAAAAAACAATAAATGATAATATTGTAATGAATAAAAGCTGTAAATATCCATTCAACGAAAGTTCTTCTTAATATTCTTACATTTTTAATCCTAATGAATTCGTATCAATATTTGTTGATTAGTCTGATAAAAATATAATACAATCATAAAGTTGCAATTTAATTGACAAAAAATTGATTGTGAATGAGGGTATAGAATTGCAGGTGTCAGTAGGGGCGGCAAATTTTGACTAGCCTATGGGCGACAAATGTGTAAATCCGCGACTGTGCAGCACTTTTACATTGTTCACATCTAGATTGTGATTATTCTTTATACAATTTTCTCAGAAACCTGTCGATTTTAACTTCTTAATTATTTTTTTATTTATTATTTTATTATATTTATTACTTAAAACACAAAATGATTAAATAGAAAGATCTTTCTTGGCGTGTAAATGACTGTGATTAGTAATTTAGTTAAAGAATATGTTGCAGCAAAATGTAGGAATTAATTGTGTAATTAACTACAAAGTTATACCAATTTTTGACTCATTCATACAAAAACAATTTCTAAAACGTATCAATCCATGATTTATTGTTTATTAAATTAAACTTTACTAAATCAATAAATATTAATTATAAGAATTCTCTGAAATTAAGGTAATCTTACGTTAAACGTTATAAAAATAAAATAAATAAAAGAAATTCAAAAAAGACTTTATTTTAATTATTACTAGCTGTGCCCGCGACTTCGTCCGCGTGGAATAGTTACTTTCGGTTGCATTTAAAATTTTTTTCTTTTAAATTTTTATTTTCTAGGCCGTAAGCTTTTTTGCCGACATCATCACACAAAAACTTTCATCCCCTATTTTTACCCCTTTTAGGGTAAAATTTTTACAAACTTTGAATGTCCTATTTTCTATATAATCGAAGGCCTAAAAAATAAGTTTCAAGCTTCTAGTTTTAAAAATGACGTAATTTTCATACAAACTTTCATCCCCTATTTCAACCCCTTATAGCTCTTTTTTCGCATTAAAAAGTAGCCTATGTTCTTTCTCAGGCTCTAGACTATATATTTACCAAATATCATTTAAATCGGTTCAGTAGTTTAGGCGTGATTGTAAAGCATACAAGTTACCTTCGCATTTATAATATTAGTATAGATTAGTCTATAGTTTATTAGTAACTAGTATAATTAGTATATTAGTATAGAAGTTTAGAAGTATAGATTATTATTTTCAAACTTTTTGCTACGTTTTCCAATTTAAAAATTGATTTTAAACCAATTAGTAGAATTTTATTTATTTTTTGGCAACTGTCCTAATGACACACCCTAATTGGAACATGTTTCGCAGACAGGTATTTATCCATACCTAACACCGTCTTGTCTGGTTCTTTACCTCGTTCCACATGCTTGTGGTGCGGTTGGAACCCCATGTGTCGACACTGTTTTGTGTTATGCAACGCACCTACCTATGCCATGCTGTAATGTTGCAAATAGTAGCCTAGTCGCAAACGTTATCGGAATAAATGCATACGGTTATTATTGTACTATCGTATCATTAGCGATGCAAAGGTCAGAAAATTGGGAGAAATTGAGCACAGTACCAGTAGCTATCCTCGAGATAATATGGTAGATACCTAGGTATATAAGATTGAAAATGGCAACGGTTGTAAATAATTCAAATCGAACTTAACACAATCGAAAGTTGTTAATGATGTAATTATTTTATTGAGAAAGTTACCATACATAAGGATACAAATATACATGCTTATGTGTGAGCGCATGTCTTTGTAAGGGGACACCCCTTTTCAACCCCTTAAGCCGTTATATACTTTCTATCAAACAGGAAATACGTTGAATTAAAAAAAATTAGGGATTTATTGTCTTCGATTCTTATACAATAAACTACCTATTGTTTGTTAAAACTATTAACCAACCCTAACTAAAACTAGCCCCTGTTATCTTTGTCGCCTGGAGTAGTTGACACAACAAGACTAATTCTTGTGGTGAATTTCAAATATCTTAATATGAAATGTAATTATTTTTCTTGATCTTATGACAACGAACGAAAATCTGAAGGCTACAAGATACGTTAAATACACTGAAGGATTCTTTAATTAAAGGTCTTGGTAGGAGCATATCTATAAAAAAATAGGAAAGAGTTCACTAAGAACTACAGTCGAACTTCGATAACACGAATCACCATGTGGCCTCGAACAACTTTGAGGTACCGATACTTATTAAGAGTTATTAAATAATAATATACATACACATGTATGTCCTTAATTTTAATTAATGAACATTTGTATGTGTCTATTTCATGTTACAGTTAGATAAACAGATGTAAAGATCATTTTTCAGTGCACCACTTTCCACTTTTTTAATTTTTTGCCAAAAGACAAAGTTTTTAACGTACGTTTTGATGACAAATAATCGTAGAAACTGAACTGGCTCACTGCATACATAGTACCCCAATTAAAAAAAGACTTTGTTAAGGGATTCCCCTACAAAATTCGAGTTATCGTTGGCACCAAATAGAACCTATATTCGAATTATCAAGAAATTCGAGTAATAGAAGTTCAAAAGTTCTAGTTATTAAGTAAAATAACTTAATCCATCATTCGGGTTTAAATAAGTGTTATACACATATTTATTACTCATTGTTTTTACATAAGTACATAATGTGAACGAACATTTAGTAAGAAGAAATAATGTAATAATTTTAAATGTCGCAATGCCCTAAGTACCAGTTTATTGTACGATCGCCTCTGAACGAAACAAGGTAAAAGTTCAAGTGACTCGTCCTATCTTATTATATTAAGCAGTCGCAGTCACTGGTCGTTTATAAAATAAATAAGAAAAAAGTCGATGTCACGTTCGTTCGAACGAAAGCGAAAGTGTTACGCCTCTGGTGAGGCAACCAAACAAATACCGAGCAAGTACACTTGCATTATTGTTACTTTTATTCAGTGAGGAGGTGGAGCGGTCATGTGGGACCTACATCTGCATTTTACTGACCCTGATCCACAATTAAGAGGTCCACATGCTTAATAAATATGCCTACTTATTAATGCCAAACATGAAACAAGTAATGGTGCCCACAAAGAACTTTCCTTAAGTAGCAAGTATTACTATATTTACTGCAATCGAAAGAAAATTGAACAAATATCATACATACGTACAAATTTAATCAAATTAAATTTAATTAACTCACCTCCGATTTGCCTCTTGATACGCAACTTGCTACCCAGTTGGGTTCGAGGGTCAGGGAATCCTTCTGAAACAAGACAGAAATATTTTTTGATGTACTAAAGGTTTGATGAGACAATCATCATCAAACGTAAGATACTAAAACTACTTTGTAGTACTCCTTCTCGTCCATAAATCACACCCCAATTTTGGCAGACAAACTTCAACTTTTCCAAAAAAAAATCCCCAACATCAAATTTAAATTAATTTATTAGAACTGACTACGTGTCTTAAAAATTACCAATAAAAGAAATCTTGTTACCCAAACATCATCCCCTAAATTTTGAAAATTTTTAAAAAAGTAATTCTCAACATTTTCCAGACACAGAAGCTCAACATTAAATACAAATTACCTAATTTATTGGAAAACATTAGACTTTAATTATTCGTCCCATTTTTGGGTGATTTATTGGGACTGTTTTCCAGAAGAAACAATCTTCAACATTTTTCGGAACAACATTAAATTAATTGACAATTTGTTAGAAAAAATCTCAATATTTTCTAGAAAAAGATCTTTAACATTTGAGAGATTAATAGTCTTATTTATGGCCTTAAAAACTAGCAGTTTTTAGGAAAAAATCGTCAACATGTCTAGAAAAATAATCATCAATATGGAAAATTAAATTAATTTACTGACAATTATTACACCCTAATACACGTCCCAAATTTTGAGGGGTTGGTATTTCTACTCATAATCCTAACTAATTTTGGCAGTTTGTCAAAAAACGAATTCTCAACGTATTCCAGACATATTTCCTCAACATTTGAGGGATTATCAGCGACCAAAATTTTGGTATCCTCAACATTAACTAGAAAAGTAATCCTTAACATTAAATTTAAATTAATATATCGACATCTTTGGCACTAATTGCACGTCCCATCTTTGGGGTTGGTGATCCTACTAGTTACCCAAACATCATCCCCTAAACTTTAAAAATTGTAAACATTTGACGGATTCGTAACCCTCCTTATAGTCTCAAAATCTTCTACAAAATTATGGCAATTTTTCAGAAAAGAATCCTCAATATTTTCCCCGAAAAAGATCTTCATCATTAAAGTTAAATTAATTTCTTGGAAACCATTATACTACTACACAACTCATTTTTAGGGAACCCCAGCCCATTTTGTATATTATATTATTTTTTTGTTCCTTCCCTTCGTGGACTTTTAATTCTTTTAAATCTATTTCAAAGCGAGAAAATGTCAAGTTAAGGGGTAATAAAAATTCGGTATTTGAGTGTAGAAAACGTGGAAGTGGCAGTAATAAATGCTCTCACCTCGCACGATCCGTGATATATTCATTTCTTTTTTGCATAAACCTTGTCACCTATGGGACTGTACATCATCGCAATAAAACACCCTGTAATCTGGCTGTGCCGGTAAAAGCGGCGCTATAAATTTTGCTTTTGCAAGGCAAGATGCCTCTAGCGTTTCAGAAAAATTTACGATATTCTCCAGGACCAGAACCCAGTTACCATTGTTGAAAAGAAAAATGATAATTCATATTGTTTTAGTGCGGGTATATTTGAGGAAATTTACTATTATAACCACAAACATACAAGTAAATAAAATGTGAAATGTAACCCACATTTATCAAAATTAAACCTGTTCTGCAATACATTAAGGTATATTATCAAATATTACAATGTTTGCTCTTTCCAGTGATTTTAGTGAGCGTTTGCTTCAATATTATTATGTATTATGCACTGCTATCGATGGTGAAAATTTTATGAAACATTTTTTTGATAACAATAAAATTTAAAAAAAACATTATTAAATAACTGATTAATTAAAAACGGCTCTTACTAGTTGAAAATAGTTAACAAACCGAAGATGTATGATATAATACGCACCCAAACATATATAAGGTTAAAAATAAGGGTTAACAAACTTTGCCAACTCATAATCCTTATCTAGTTACTCGAAATATTTTTTTTAAAATTTAGTCTCAAAGAAGAAAGAAACTCCCACAGATATTTATTAAATGTTAATTACTACAGTGAAAAACGGAATGTAGGGGATGCAGACTAAAATCACTCAAAATGTTTTTTACTATGTTATAAATTAGGGTCAGGTAGGGTAGTTGTCGACGATTTTGAAAGTTTGACTTTTGAAGCTTGATGTATCTTAAACGAAGATTAAATTTAGGCGACTATATGATTTATTTAGGTCCTTGTTTGGTTTTAAGTGAATTTCTGTTGTTAAATAGGCAAATTCGAATTATTATTGCAAAAAAACTTAAGTATACAATTACCCCTTCACTTATTAACGCAGTCGAAAACTTAGAGGTATATGTGAACAATCATCTTGTTTGTACTGGCTTTATAAAGGTTTTTAATGGGGCAAAAGTGAACAATTCGCTTTCAAATGTGAATTCCATTGAAAATTATATTTATAAAGCCGTGTTAACAATTACCCCAAAAATTATATATTATATAAAAATATTTTCACTGTTTAACATAAAATATTGCAACACTCTTCCTCTGCTGTTTAGCGCGCTAAAGCAACCAACCGTCAAAAGTCACCAAAACAACACAGTCTATAATTCCCATTAGTTGGAATAATCAAAAGTCCTATTTCATCGAAATAGAGAGCCTGTTTACAATTACCCCGGTTTTACAATTATCCATCTGACCCTACGTTGGATAAATTCGATTTTTCATCACCCCACCTACAAACATTTGTTCAATGATACAGGAAGTAATTTCCACCCTTCCGCACTTTTCCTTCCTCTTACAGAAGTTCTGCAATTTATCCAATAGCAATTATAAAAGTTCATAAACAAAAACTTTCCTTATTATGTAATTGAATACAAAGTATTTCACTATTTATTTCAAATAGACAAATTATTTCTGTAAAAAATCTGTGGTTGGCATGCGGTTTTCCGAGTTCCGTATACATTGTTTTAATTATGTGATATTCGTGATGTTTATGGGGTTAAAGAAATGTTAAGAAAAAATACGTTGATGATATGTAGGTTAACAAAATTCGAACTTGTCAATTAGGGTCGATAATCCTAGTTTAATCTACTACCTTTTTGCTGGGACAAACTATTATATAATCTGAGAATTATCGGGATTTATTAGAATCAACCCCTACCAGGTATATTTAACTTGGTAAATATTACAAAAACATCTTTAAATTTGTAATCAGCCAGAAATTCTATCCTGGCAAGTTTCTACTCAGGAGTATTAAAAAATATATATTTATTTCAAAATTTTACTGTTTATTAACGCTGAACATAATGAATAGTTCTTGCAAATTTCGGATTTTTTCAAATAACTAAAAAAAATTAAATGCTATCAAATAATCTTACCTCACAATCACTGCGGTTTACGTTATTCATATTTAATCGGAAGACTCGGTCCCTGGAAAAAAAAAATTACATGAGTATGTTGACATTACTTTTGTGATTATGACAATCTTTTGTCTACTTTTCTAAATAATTACAAAAATGTTAGACAAAAATTTAAAAAAAAAACAGCTAGCTAGGGTTGAAGGCCGAAGTTACGTCTTATGTCTAGTGCATTAGTTTATAACAGACTTATAATTATTTTTTTCATTAAGATTGACCATTGAATTTTAGTAACATAAAAATTCTTTCATTAGATTTTTTTGTTGTTTTTTACTTTCTTCTATTTTGTAGTTAGTTGTATATTATGTATTTTTTTGCCTGTATTTGTTTGTTATTTCATTGTGCATAGTTTAGTTTCTAGTTTGTAAAATCGAAAACCTCTTTATGACAACCTTTTAGGTAGGTATTTACCAGAGCTACGTCATTGGTTTTGTCCAGTGGGTATCTACCTGAAAAGGTGCGTAGAAACAAGTTCAACGACAAACGAGCCCTTTTCTAAAATTTTTGCAGTCGAGTCGAGTAAAAACAACAGTACCAACAAGTCAGTAGACAAGTACTAAACCGTGTTATTAATTTTAAACAACCAACGATAATAATTAAAAAAAATACCGGCCAAGTGCAAGTCGAACTCGCGCACCGAGGGTTCCGTACAAACCTGTATGTATGTGATGTAACTAAAAATTTAAGGTTTTCGGAATTTTTCCTTTATATGTGCTATAAAACATTGCTTCATGCCAAATTTCAAGATTCTAAATCGACTGGAAGTACCCTTTAGGTTTTGATTCCCTTGCGAGTATTTGCGAGTTTGAAAATATGCGGATTAAATTGCTGTTTCTTTTGATTGCGTTGACATAGAAGTTTGATTTTGTTACAGCTTAAAGGTATTATAGACCTGAGTATATGATATAAATTTTTCAATTTAATATCTCTACGCGTTCATGAGAAAAGGGGGTAGTAACTTTAAAATTATTAAAAGTATTTTTATCATAGGTATGATGTAACTAAAAATTTACGGTTTTCGCAATTTTTCCTTTATCTGTGCTCTAAGACGTTGCTTCGTACCAAATTTCAAGATTCTGAGTTCACGGGAAGTACCCTGTAGGTTTTGATTCGAAAATTTGCGGAAATTAGCGGCATAAACGGCTGTATCTTTTGATTGCGTTGGATTAGAAGTTTGATTTTTTCACAGCTCCAAGGGACAATAGACCTGAGTATTTGGTATAAATTTTAGCTTGATACCTCCACGCGTTCCTGAGAAAAAGGGTCTTGACAGACGGACGGACAACGAAGTGATCCTATAAGGGTTCCGCTTTTTCCTTTTGAGGTGCGGAACCCTAAGAAACAACAATTCTTAATAAAACGTGTGTATAAATACTGTAAATAGCTAGTATTTCGTGTATTAGAAAAAAAAATCAACAAAAACCGACAAATTAAAAATCCAAACGCATAGTAGAGGCTTGATACCAGATACGGCCTCGCATCAAACAGAAATATTCTTGAAAAGTAATCTTCTGAAAACTTTTCTTATTTAAAATCTAATGTAGGTATGTAAAATTATTATCAATTTTTACAACTTCCTTATCAACGTGTTTTTCTACCCATTTTCCGAACATATTCATTCCCTTTAATCCTTGGTAATATAGGACCGTAAATAAGAAGATTATATTATAAATTAGGGGTTGACAGTAAACAGAATCGTTTTCTTCTTCTATTATACGCTTACACACACGTAGAAATAACAACATTAAGAATAGTCGTGACAGGAGATGTTCTTTGGTCATTTCTCAAGGGGACCCTTCTGGACTCGCACACATACACACATATAAACCTCATACTCAACGGTACGGTACGGTACGGTACAATCAGACAATGGCTCATATCGCAGAAACAGATTGCCGTTTTCCCGTGGTCCCCGCACGTCCGGTCAGTAAATCGTACACATTTTGGGCGCCGCGCCAGCTAAAACTTGGGGTCAACATAATGGCATTAGCTTTTATGGACAATGTCATTTCGGTGGCTGTCAGGTCCTTATTCCACGTCTGTCTTTGTATTTACAAGCTACTTTATCTAAATGCATTAACTCGCCCTCGGAACTGCGACGAAAATCTTGCGAACTAATAATTCTATTACGGAAAAGTGTTTTGGCTCTTATCAATTTTAAGGGAAACCAAATTCTTCAATGGGCATTAGTTCTTTTTTTGTTTTTAATTGGTGGAATTAAAATTTTATACGATTGTATACGTACTTATTGTACATCCAGATTAGATAACAACCCACCCTCATGAATTTTTTAACACGTCCCTTCTGGGAATAAATCGACTTGGAATAATCAATAAGAGAACAGAATAAATACGTCCCTCTTACATACATATATATGTATGTAATTTTTGTTTAACTTATTGTAACTCTTAGTAAAGGTTGTCAATTAATCGCAGGTAGGTTTGGTAGAGGTCACTCCAATAAATAATTCATCACAGGGTTCGCCTTCCTAAATTGAACCAAATTAATAAATTTCTTCTTTCCAATAGATTAGTTAGTTACTCAATATATTAACCAGCAGAAGCAGATTCAGAAATCTTTGTTAATTTCTATATTTTTATTTTCTGGTCCGTAAGTCTTTTTGCCGACGTTATTACACATAATCTTTCATTCCTTATTTTTGCCCCCTTTTGGGTAAAATTTTTACAAACTTTAAATGCGTATTTATATCTAATCAAAAGCCTAAAAAATAAATTTCAACCCTCTAGCTTTATATCTACTTATCTATCTCTGTACCAAATTCTCATTTAAATCGGTTCAGTAGTTTGGGCGTGATTGCGTAACACACAGACAGACAGAGTTATTTTCGCATTTTTAATATTATAGATTAATATAGTTTAATTATAGTTTAAAATAGTTTATATAGCTTAGTATTCAACTACTTTTAATGATCCAAATAAACAAAACCTCTATAACTTTTTACACTTAATATTTTAATTTTCTAGGCCGTAAGCTTTTTGGACGACGTCATTACACAAAAACTTTCATCGGCTAATTTTATCCCCTTTAGGGTAAAATTTTTACAAACATTGAATGTCGTATTTATTTATATCTAATCAAAAGCCTAAAAAATAAGTTTCAAGCTTCTAACTTTAAAAATTACGGGATTCCGCACAAACTTTCCTTTTCCAACCCCTTACAACCCTTTTTTCGCATTAAAAAGTAGCCTATGTCCTTTCTCAGGCTCTAGACTATCTCTGTACCAAATTTCATTTAAATCGGTTCAGTAAATTTTAGGCGAGATTGTGTAGCATACAGACAAAGTTACTTTCGCATTAATAATATTCTGCGAATTCATTTTCATCGATTTTCCCATGGGAATAAGATATTTTCTCGCAGTAAAACGTAGCCTATGTGTTAATTCAAGGTGTCAGCTAACTCCATACTAAATTTTATTAAAATCGCTCCAGCCGTTTAGACGTGAAGAAGTAACAAGCATACACACTCACAATTTTCGCCTTTATAATATTAGTGTGATGTGATGAGGAGGATTAAAGCACTTGACCTATAGTGTTTCTAAGTTTCAATCGTTTAGATTTAACGTTTTGAGTTTTTGGGCTTTCAAATTTCTCAGAGGTTGGGAACTATACTCTAAAATCTTAGGAGGGGGATAATCGACCCTATTTGCTCCCCTTTGGATCCTCTCTTGTTAGCCAGAAAAAGAAAGAACTAATTATCAATCCTTCTACCTATTTTTTGTATATTCGTTTCGTCCATCTCATCTGTATCTTTCCTTGCATCATCCATCAATTACCACAACTCTTACTGAAAATCTCCTTTCTCCCTTCCTTCCAACTTTGTACCACAGTGTGCCTCAAAGAGTATCTTAGTGCTCCAATTATTGATTAATAAACCTGCCTAAATTCTTTTCTTCTAGTGATTTTCAAATTGCGTTGATGTAGGTAGCAGTCCTCATTAGTCATAGGTCATCACTTATTGATGAATTGTAATTTCACATTGTGACGTTCGCATTTCTTTTAATTGCTCAAATCAACTCTGTGACAGCTACCCTGTGCCCTCCTGTCTCCTTTATTTGATTGCAGACTTAATTGAATCTACTCCCTTTATGAGAGAAAGAAAGAAACATTTCAAACGTTTTAATATTCGTCGACGACGACCGACGTGCCGGGTTGCTCGAACCAAATGACGAAAATACGAAACTCATTCTCCAAAGGAGAGATATTGAGTTCCATTTCCTTCCGTTCGAAAAATGTTAAGCTCGTTATTCGTCGGGATAAAGAAAAGACGGCAATTAATTTTATGTCGCTCCAATCTGTGTCGGAAGAGCATTTGTGCCACTAGATTTTCCAACTCGGTACGTGATGGAAAATGTTGATTTTATCAAAGTTAGTTTGGACAGAATAGTACGCTTTAAAAACAAATGGTCGCAATAACAATGTCAAAATGAAACCGGAGGAATCAAGACCAAGCAAATAACTAAAACGATACAAGGAAATATACATCCAAGTATTATTCTCATAACTAATAAAATAGGCTGGCAATTGCAAAGGAATCGATTTGGCGGCACAATTCCGTCTTTGACAGAGAAAGACTCGTGCAATAAGACAAGTTTCTGGGAAATTTCGAAAACGTTCTACGGCAAAATAAATAGAAGACTAACGGAGGGGAGTTGGATATAGTTGATTAAAGACAGGTGGTATAAATATTGAAGTCAAAACAGTGCTATAAATTCATATCGTAATAAAAGCCATAAACATACATATAATGAAAATAAATATTTTTCTTAACCATTCGCTAAAATGTATTAAACGTGACCCTCCATATTCCGTTTTTCTTTTTTATCCATTGGCAATGCTGTTACCATACAATACAATAAATTCATCCCTCTCGATCTTCGTTTCGATCTCACGCCAACCCCAATCGCCCCGAAGTAATCCATTTAAACCGTAAGCTGAATCATCGTAATCAAGTCTCTGTATGCAATAAACATGCGTAATATTAGGGGGCGGGGGCGGAGATGGGGGTTTTGATGCCGGCAAGGTGGCCGAAGTTTTCTGTAATAATGTAACCTAAAGGGTGCCCACCTAGCGTGATATACTGTGCAGCGGGTGGAACTACCGGGGCCCTGCGAGAAAAGAAGGGTAGTCAGCGGACCGTGGGGATGATGCAACCCCCGACAAACTGACTAGTAAGTATAATAGCGCACTGGGAAAACGAATTTTCGCAAGAAATACAAATTTAAAATGATTATATGATGCACTTTTAATTTGTTCAATGCGAAGAAGTGTTTTTTTTTTATATATTATTGTATTTTTAAGCTCCCTAGTTATAAATTTTGTATGTTATTGGTTGAACCAAACGAGAGCAGATAAAGCAGGAAAACTCAAAAGCAAATTTTGTTGGATTGGCATACGTTGTGATCAACAATTAGCGCTTCTCCAGTTAATTACATGTCGACGAGGTAGGATTAAAGTGAATAACGTTCGATCGCGGTCCCCAGAGAACCTTTTTTTGCGCAAACAAACTTCCGTCTGTCGTCGTGTCGATAACAGACGAATCTGATTAGAGATTGAATTTATGCACGAAAGCATTCGTTCACAACAGGATAAAAAGAAATTAGCTCCAGAAAAATAAATACTCTTCAAATGGCCTCCTTACCAATAATTTGCATTTAGGGTGCTTATTTTACAATAAAATATCAAATTTTGTACATGAGTATCTCAACAAGGATGCTAAACTGTATGAATGCATTGCGCGTGACGTCACTACGTGCGCTGTATAATGCGCAGGAGTCGCAACAGGCAGTTTAAATAATAACAGAAGCAATGGGCAGATTAATGTCTTTGCGTTAGATAATGATTATGAGATGTTGAAGTACTTCTAACGTAGTATCCTTAACAATGACTTAACTTATTGTTAAATTTAAAACCGTCCAATTTATTTTATCGGGAAGAAAATTAATTCTCATTTAATGCCTTAAATACACTTACTAAGACGCGAACGGGAGTTTCGCCCCGGGGAATGTTAGAATATAAAGTTTCTAAACGTTAGTGGCAGGTCTCCTCCGTCATACGTTCTCCGGGGAAATTCTACACCCTAACTCCCGTTGTTAGTATTGTTACCAGCCGAAAGTGTTTCGAAAACTTTGCCGTGCTCTGGCACTTCAAAGCGGCAACAGATGTCAAAAACATACCGAAACTCTTTTGTGAAAACTTTAATGAAAATCCACTTGATGTTTCGCATTTGGGTCCAACAGCAACAACAACACAACAACTATGTGAACCATTTACATTTTACATTAATACCGATCTTTTTTGCGTCCCTTCCAGAACTGAAAACAGTAATACTTATAGGACACATTATACCCTAAAATATATTTTTAGTGTCTATAAATTAACGGTTAAAGAAAACAACCACACACTCAATTGTCATGTAGGGTAAGGATGGTTGATTATATTGATTATATACTATATGTTTATATAAGAGAGATGTGTATTGGATAAGGTTCGACAGTTTATCTGTTATCAAATCAGAATTATATAGGCCATTAACGTTTCTGCCGGAAATTTGAGAAGATGGAGAATGAAATTAGATGTTAGGGACGGCCGGGAGTGGTCGTGCCGATTGCGGGGTCGTTTTTCCATTCCCGTCGAAAAGCCTCCCTCTGCCGGACGTCTATCTATTTTAATATTTGAGAAAGGGCCTGCTGATAAGGAGGCTTAATTGCCAAGAGATCGCTAAAAGGCTGCAACTTTTTACATTAGGGGATCAGAGGAAGCGCAACTAGATTAGAAGGAAGATTGGTGTCGAAAATTGAACGACTTAATGTCGATGGGAGCTAGATTAGTTTCGACCCTTTTTCAAGTATCTTCAACTAAAAGTTGACGCCCTCTGAACATCAAAAAACTTTCCACAACCGTCGAAAATGTTACGTAAAAACTGTTAACATTGAAGTTAAAAGAAAACCTTTCAAGAAATATTTTATATTTAGAATATTCATTCAATTGACAAAACCGTCTTCTAATAATTTATGTCATCAAAATTTAATATTAAGATTTCTTCAGTCACATATTTAGAGCAAACCCAAAGTTTTGCTTGCTCATTTTTTTATCATTGATCATGCAAAACGCTTAAATTTCAAATATATTGTCATTAAACGTGACCACTTCTTCTGAAACCCATATACCTTGTAATTTTTAATTGTTTACTGTTCTAACAGTAGAAGCGAAATTCAAAGTATTTAAAACTAAGTCAATGTCGATTCATGATAAGCAGCCCCTGCAAAATTTTTCAATTATGCTGTACGTACATGAATACGCCCAGTAAAGAGCAAACTTTGAGATTGATTGTAAACATGCCGAAAACATAAGCTGCAGTAGTAAATTCAGTTCAGAGTCGCTACCCCTCGCGCAATGAGGGTGGGTGAACTTATCTGTTAATTAATCTAAAGAGCAGGGATATCCAAATACAGCCCCAAGTTTTTGTTTATTTACCATCCAAATCGGTTCTTGTATATTGAAAAGAAATCAATGTGTTGCTACTTATCTCGGTGGGTGCTTTGTTTAAGCTTTTCATTTCAGTGGAAAACGTTTCCACATTTCCGTTTGGATCTAAACAGTTACCATTTGGAGATTGTTTATTTTGATTAAAATTAATTAAAACCGGCCAAATAACCGGAAGAAAAAGCTGCAGCCTCAGCGAGATAAGTTTATTTAAGTTGGATTATGAAAATATTCCAAATTAGAAATTTCACGTCCAGTTTAATGAAAACTAAAGCCCCATTAGGAGCAACTAACACCCACATTTTCAATTTTTTTCTGCAGTTTCTTCAGCAAAAGGAAAGAAATAAATACCTAGTCCATTTAATATAATATTAAATTAATTTTAAAAGCTGCAATTAAATTTAATAAAATATGTACTGTTTTGTTACTTACATAGACCCAACGTAAAGGGAATCACTGTCTTCATCAGCATAAAAAGTTCGATAGTAAAGTTTTCCACAACTAAACTCTCGTACGTGATCTATAAGAAAAAGAAAATTAAAATCATGTAAATTACAAGGAACATGCATTAATTTTATTTATTACTAGTTGACTCCCCTCCCGCACGCGCACCCCCGCCTTGGTGACGCTCACTTCGCAACGGCCCGTGCAGCAGAAATCGTAATATTTTAATTTCGCCATAACTTCAAAACCAAATGTCCAATTTTAATAATTCACAGACCAAATATTATCTATATAAACTGTACTTAGTGATGAAATAATTTATTTTGATAAGAATGAATAGCATGAGTAAAATAAATGCGTTTAAATGTAGTCCAAAAAAATTTCAAGATTTTTAAATAAAAAAATGGTTGTTGTGCCTCATTCGACATAGATAGGTATAGTGTTTCGCGGACTTTTTTGTAGATATTTATAAGATCTACAATTAATTGAAACATTTGACGGTTCTATCTTTTATAGTTTAGGCAGCGTACGCAAAATAAGTAACTTTTCTGGTTGATTTTTTACACCTTTTGTCCGAAAAACCCAAATATCTTACGGAACCCTATTTTTTTCCAAAATAAAATTTAGCCTATGTTACTCGTGGATAATGTAGCTTTCGAATGGTGAAAGAATTTTTAAAAACGGTCCAGTAGTTTTTTAACCTATTCATTAGAACTAAACAAACAAAGTTTTCCTCTTTATAATATTAGTATAGATAATCTCTGGCTATTGACTCAATAAAATACAGACATTTTGAAAAATATAGTGAAGGTGCTAGGTGTCATATTTATTTTTAAGGAAAAGTGTTAAGAAGCAAACTTTTTCTGAAACATTATGATCATCTAGGTGAAAGAATAAATCGGTTGAATAGTTTTGGAGAAAATCATAGACTAAATTACAGAACCCCTTTTTTTGCAAAAGGTAAATCTAAATAAAATCTTTTTGACTTTATAGCAAGTAGCAAAGCACTTAAAATAACTCGAGGATAAGAAAAATGAGATCAATGCTTCTTCTTTTATTAAAGAAATATTACACACGTTTAAACCGCTATTATCCTATGCAAAAAGAAATGCAGGGTGCATGTGAATATAATTTACAAACCAGAAAAAAAACAAATTCAATACAGTTAAAAATACGTGGACAATTAAAAATATAATAAACTTTTTTCTCAAATAAACGTTAATATTTGTAGCAACGCTTTACATCAGTGTGAACTTCACAAAATTTATTTTAACGTTGAAAATTTGTAATAAAGTTAAAATTTCAATAAAGCCAGATAGGTGCTTTAACAAATTACAATTTTTATATCAAAAATGGATACTGATGCGTCTGTTTTTCTGGCTGATTAAACTTTATTTCACTACCGACAGTTATGAATAGATAAGTTTCCAATGTAATGGTTCAACAAAATTATTTTCTAAACTTCGGCGAAGTAATTATTATAAAAAACCTTTTATAGGGGTGAGTTCCAGCGAAGAGATTATCTATAGTAAAATAAATTATAAGAAATGTTTCAAAACACATCTAAAGTAGGTACCTATTCCAAAAATTATGTGAAGCTTTATATTGTAAAATTGGTTTTTAAAAATTACCAACGTGGTATCCATGTTGTTGTCCTAATAAAAACAACATTTTATATTCATTTAGGTATTTCTAAACTTCAGCCAAGTAATTATTGCAAAAAGAAACTTTTTATAAGAAGTTTTCAGCAAGGAGATTATAGTAAAATAAATTACAAAAACTTTTTCATGTTTCAAAACATTTATAGTAAAGTATAAATTGGATTTTAAAAATTGTATAAATATCCTTAACATAATATAAGTGATATTTAATTTTAATTACTTTTTATAAATAACTAGCAGCAATACCCGGCATTGCTCGGGTAAGAATATATCACACGTTTGATGGAACATTCTAGAATATTCGCGAATATAGAACAATCCAGAACATCCCATAATGATTGAAAACATTTTCTAACTTTTTTTAACATTCTGAAACATTCTTGAATGATCTTCAAGATTCTGGAACATTCTTGAACATTGCCAAATCATTCTGAAATGTTATACCTAATAAAACATTCTTTTACTTCTTAGAACATATTTGAACTGCCTGTAACATTCTAAAAAAATCTGCTTCATTCTCATCCCCACTCCGTACTGTTTGCTGGGTGAGTAGTGACATCAGTAGACGTCTGGCGGGGATGACTAATCGATTGATAATAATTGATCGGTTATCGGCCACTGAGAGTTGAAGATTATTACAGTACTAATATCGCTATTAAAAAATGGGGGTTGGTGGTATAAGGGCGACAATTAAGGGTTATATGTATTTTTTAATACCAAATCATAAAAAAATAAAAATTTTTGTCCAAAAAATAAAAAATGTGGGGTGGACAACCCTTACCACCCAGGGGTATGAAAAATAAATAGTAGCCGATTCTCAGACCTACTGAATATGCATATAAAATTTCATAAAAATCGGTCAAGCCGTTTCGGAGGAGGAGTATGCTAACACTAACATTGTGACACGAGAATTTTATATATTAGATAATAGTTTTCTACGAAAAATAAGTTACATCCCTAACGTCAATTGTTGATGAATTATGCATAAGATAAATAACAAACACCCTAAAACATTTAATGGTTATCCTATTTTAACGTGTTCTTTACTATACACAGGATATGTACATAGATAGAATAAAATGTTGGATCTAAATATATACAGAAATGCACGTATTTTAAAACACCACATATGGGTTTGTTGAGTTAATCCCTCTTATAACAGATGTTTTCAAAAGAGACCATTAATCACACAGCTGCTTCTGTGCCAGGGGTCGTATTGAAAAGGCACAGGTAGTCGCAATATGGAATGACAGAACATAGACACAAAATCTCACAATATAAAATATAAAATCATTCTGGAACTCAGGCAAATTTGCTAAAAAAGGTTTAAAATTGGATACTAAAGAAACTCAAAATTCTAATTCTACAAACTAAGATATTTAGAATCACACCAGATGGTCACAACATTAATAAGAAATATTCATTTGATTGACCTAACTGTAACTAATGCAATAAATATTTTGCTGTTTTAAATTTAATTTAAAGTGGATTCTGTCGAAGAGGGTTTAAATTCCCCTAACAAACGAGATAGGTAGCAATTTCTAATAATAATTCTTTCCCAATATTCCTATTATAACGTAAAACCTCAAAATTCATTAAAATTTGCCCTAGTCTTGGATCTAAGTTCTAAGGGACTATTTTTGGGGGATAATTTAATTATTTTTTGCATAAATAATACACTTATCGAATTGGATTCAAAGGAATAATAGTGTTAAATAACATCTCTATTATTTTAATCATCCATGAGTATATTATTAGCTTGAGAATATCAAACATTTAGCGATAGATAAGAAAACAACAATTTCTTGTGAGAATGAAGCATTTGTTAATTTTATTTGTTTTTATTTTAAGAAATCATTAAGGTAATATTTATTTGATTTCTATACAAAATTTGTAATATTTAATTTTGATAAACTTTAGAAACTAAAGACTTTAATAATGACGTAAAACTTTTAAGCAAAATGAAAACTCAGTTTTGGAAATAATATCAAGCATTAGACCAACCAAGTTTAGGGAGAAAACTCTGCCCCTTTTCTTTTTGGTAGCTAGTAAATAATAAAAGTTGTTATAGTTGGTGTTATGCTTTTCATTTCCATCCTTATCCTTGATTTAAAAGTTTTTCGTGTCAACTTACACGTACCTATAAAAAACTTTTTGATGCCAGAGGTATACAACAATAGAAAAAATACATCTCTAACCTTCTCTAAATTTCCATTATAGACATATACTTATATACCTATAACTACCCCTTGCGTATGAGGTGGCCATTCATTGCACGAAATAACTCAAAACATCATTCCTACGTACGTCTATCCTAACCCAAAGTAAAGCTTGAATAGCAATTTTTTTAAATGGGAAGCAGGTCCAGTTACAGGGTTGCTTAATGAGGGCAAAATGAAAAGAAATTCTACTCTCCTTTATCTTAAAATAAAATGTAACAACGGTCGGTTACTTTTTTGACGAAGAATTTAACCAATTGTTTTTCAAATTAATGAATCATTACTTTTAAGAATCAATCAACTTAACATTTGGGCAGAGCCTGGGAAAGGATGTGGGGAATGATGGAAATTTTGAAAAGGCCTGAAAATTCGAAATTTCTAATTTTTTTTCATCAAAACATAAAATCAAATTTTGTGTATAGGCTCTTTATAGTCCCAGAGCCGAATTATGCCTCAACAATCTCTTAACTTTTTATATTAATTACCTTTGAACTTTGAACTCTAAATTATTTCTGTTCTATTTGTCATTTTAAACAGCAATTAAGAAATTTAAAAAACTAAGTGTTTTGTTTGTTTATATTTCTAATTCTTGTGATCCCAGTTCTCATTAAGGGTGTTTTCAATCGTTTTTCAATATTTCTTTTTAATTAAATACTGTTTTTGTTAATGAAATAACAACCTTGTTGTTATTGGGTTTAATTAAAGCATTAATTAAGAATTGTAAATCCGTTGAAATCCTTCTCCAAAGTACCTACCTACTTATGTATTTGGTTGTCTTTATTATTGTATTAGAAATGGTCGATACCAAATAAATTAAAGAAGCTCGTCAATATCGGCTAATTTAAAAGTTTGACGTTAATTACCACAGGCCTCATCCTTAATAATATTCCTGTTTATGACATGACGGGAAGAGATACCTACCATAAAAACTTGTAATTAGCCAACGTTCGCTTTACCATTCCAATGTCATAATTTAATACTATTAAAAGGCTTTTTGGGATGGTATGATGATGATGGTGATGGTGGAACTATTCTGAAAGATTGTGATTGATGACGCCGGGCGTTTTGGTATTTTGCTTAAAAATTCTGCTTGTCCTGTCTTTGATTATTATAAAAGTAAGAATTTCGAAGGGTAATTACAGCCAGTTCTTTGATTAATGGTAGTCTGCGAACGAGTCCGCTGCGCGATGCGATGCGACGCGAGAGCGTGTGTTTTGACAAAATTTATAAAGACAGAAATCCATTAGAATGTTTTGCCCGGCGCTTGATGGCTGCATGACATTGTGTTTTCCGGTTTAAATAATTTCGTTTTCGATTCTTTATTCATCTACATCAATTCTATTTTCAGTCGGAAAAAAAGGGAACTGAAATGCTCATCTTTAGCACTCCCTACTACTAAAATTGGTTAAACGGGACAATATTATTGGAAATCGCTTCCAATTTTGGTCGCAAACATTTCTTAAAGCCTGTTACTAAATATAGAAACATGAAATTGTGATTATTGATTTTTTCCCCCTAACATTACTGTGGAACCGATTTAAATGAAATTTGGTACAGAGATAGTCTACAGCAGGGATGGCGAACCTTTTTTGATGTCCGTGCCACAAAGTCATAAAAATTCTTTTTTAAATAAGTAACGTGCCACAATAAAATTTCATCGAAATGTTAGCGTGGTGAAACTATACGTAAGTATAATTAAACAAACAAACAAAAGCACTTCCTCTTTAAACAATTTTTTATTAATCAATGTTTTACAAAAAGCAATACGCTAGAAACAAAATTTACGTTAAAAAATTTTTTTTTATTGTGATTTTTGTTGCTGTACACAAGATGATAAAGATTTACATCTGGTTCATATTTAGTTAATTTTAACAGTACGCATGCAGAGCTTCACTCATCTGTCATTCTATTCTTATATTTATTTTTTATAAAATTTAATTCTGAAAATAGAGATTCACATGCCCACGTCGATGAAAATATTGATAAAATTGCCTTTGCTAATATTTTTAAAGTTTTAAACAATTAAACGTGTCAGGAACTGAATTCCATGTATATGTAGTTAGAATTTCATCTTCAGCAATTTTATTTATTTTATCCAATAATCGATTACTTTCAATAATTTCTAAATCATTTCTTAAATCAACAAATTTTTGGTTCTATATGGTACTTGACTGAAATTCAACTAATTCCATTTCTAATTCATTAAAATTTAACCACTCAAGGACTTTTAAATTTAATTTTTCAAATGGTATTGTATCAGGATATAAAATAAATTTTGATTCGAGCGCTGCGACAGCAACAACATTCAAATACCTTAAGAAGGCGAAACTGGATACGCAACAATGTTTTATCTAATGTGCATCTGTATATACTTCGAAAGAATTCATGCGATATTTTAATAATAAAATGTATAATTTGACGGTTCTAGTTAACATACTAAGACTATTCAGTACTACAAATTTATATCATAAACTATAAATTAAGTGTAGATTAATAATTTTTAATCCATTTCTATTAAAAAAGATAACTTAAAAAAAAATTTTGTTTTTGTGCGTTCCATCAAAATTTTCAAACGTGCCACTTGTGGCACGCGTGCCAATGGTTCGCCATCCCCAGTCTAGAGCCTTAGAAACGACAAGGGTTGTAAGGGGTTGAAATAGGAAAGTTTGTGCGTAAATTCCGTAATTTTTAAAGATAGAAGCTTCAAACTTATTTTTTAGGCTTTTGATTAGATATAAATAGTCCGGTCAAATTAGACCAAAAAATAAGAGTAAAGCTACATAAATTCCCACCAACCTGAAAATCAGTGAGATTGTTTAAAATATGATTAAAAATAAAATTTGAAAGTTCCCCATCTTTCCCCTGTATGGAAAAATTTTTATTCAAGGTTAAAGGTAAAACAAAAATGAGTTTTTCGCGATTTTCAGAAAAACGGTAAGTTTTATCATAAAATTACCCCAGACAAAAATTGTAGATCATTAAATTATCTATAAAATATGTATCTCTAAAATACCCCAAAATAAGCTATGTGACAAATAAATCCCCAAGAACTAGAAAATATTTAGTGCAAATAAAAAAAAGATTGTAGAGGAAAAATTTTCCCCAGAGGAATTCCCAATAATTTATTTATATTTCTATTAAATGTGAGATTTCTTAAACTTTTGACAATATGAAAATAAGTTGCTGAGAAAGAAGCGAAACATTAAAAAAAATCCTAATCGTACAACTAAAAAATATGAGTAAACACCATTTTTTCATTATAGGTACCCATGGGAAATGCTATTTCGTATCTTTGTTTCAGATGTTACCAGACTTACCTACCATACCCATTTACGACTATGTTCAAAAGCGGATTTTGGACAAACTTGGTACCTGTTATCCTATGAATAGTCCTCATCAGCGCTAGTAAGAGTAATGTAAGTCCCTTTTAATTGTTTTCAAAAGTTGTATCAATTGAGATCGACGAACCAATTCCTCTAAGCAGGATATTCTCTTGAGGAGACGACCATTAATTACATGAGCTCATAACGAGGGGAACAGGTTTAGAGAAGCCTCGTTAAATCTCGTTACAAGAGGGTGGAATAGGTAACTTCAGGTATGGGGTAAATCTCATCTGAAGGAAATGGAGGGCACCACAGTTTTCCTAACCCAACTTATAGGGAGAGAGGGGTTCAAATTAAAAGAAATACAACACTCGTAATTAAATTAAATAAAATTGGCCAGTAAAATTAAAGTAGATTAAATAGTACCTATTTATAAATAAAAAATTTTGTTCTGGCAATTATTACAAACAGGGGTGTAAATTATAATTAGCTAAATAATTAAACTTCTTTAGTGTTTCTTAAACTGCCAAAAAATTATGAAAAGCACAAGGAACTTAATATTACAAAAATAGTAATTCTACCTTCAAAGCATGATTTTTTTTCGATGTTAAGGGATCGAGTCCGGCATCCCTATACTTAAGTATTTAGAAAATAAGAATATCTGTATCTCCAGAAAATTTTCATTTGAGAAGGGTAGATATTGAAAATCTCACGTCAACTTTTTACTTAAAATAACTGTAATTGTAATCTCCTTACATCTTTCAATTACAAACTCATTATAGAGTAAATCCCATCTGAGCGAAATGGGGACTTTATTCCCTCTTACGAAATCTTACTAAGGGAGAGAGGGAGAGTTAATATTAAAAGAAAAACATCTTACGTAATTCATTGACGTCCCCTAAGGATTTGTTTCACCAAATTGGCCAGTAAGACTAAAATAACTAAAATAAAATGGTATAAATTAGAATTGGCTAATTAAATACACTCATTTTGCATTTCTTAATTAAAACAAAAAGAAAGCACGAGGTACATAATATTACAAAAATAGTAAAACTAAAGAATCCTGATTATCTACAAGTCTACCTTTAGAACATGATTTTTTCGATGTATTAAGGGTGGTCGAACAAATACGAGTAATAAGCATAACTACAAGTATATCTCCATAACAATCTCATGTAATGTAATTCTAATTTCCTTTCCTCTTTTAATTAAAAACTCAGTATGATGGGGCAAATCTCACGTAAAGAAATGCCTAATTAAAAGAAATACTCCTCTTGTAATTGATGAACTTTTCCCAAAATTGTTCAGTAAGAATAAATAATAATAAAGAATATTAACAAGTAAAAGTTTTTTTTTGTGAAAATGTGGTACAAACTTTCTTTAATTAAGTAATTATAAGTACATACCTACACATTACCAAAATAGTAGAAATAGGTCCCTAATGATCTGATCTGCAAGTCCAACTTCAAAGCATTTAAACACTGTGGATATTTTGTACAATTTTTTTGGATGTTAGAAGTTCGAGCCCGAACCACCCCTTCCTAATTGTTATATTTAATAGACATGCCTGTATCTTTGGAATGTGACACATATAATTTTAATTATTATAAACCCCGGAGTTCCTTCTCCAAACTCTAAATCCTCCTTTGAGTTGCTTTATATATTTTTTTTTATTTATCTGTACATTTGTAAATTAAGTTGAGACGGTTCAATAATTAATACATCAAATCTGATTGTAAACGTAGGTATACATATAATTATTCTGGGTAGGTACTTTTAGTTTTTCAATTTGAATAGAACCTCCGTTCAACGTTACCACTGAACCAATTACTGCCTCCGATTGTGCCATTCTTATTCCCTTTTATTTTTCAATTTCTCCTTGAAAAGGCTTAATTTAATATAACAAAAAGCTGAAGTATTATTGATGCGCCGTCTACGTCGGTATTAATTACGAAGCGGTGGCTGACTTTTCAAAATATATTCGGAAGCGGGTAGTTAGTAGTATGGTGGTGCAATTTAAAACTTTTAACCATCCCTTCCTTGCTTAGTTCCTTCGTCATTAGCAAGGAACGACAAAATAAACGTTAATGATCACGGAAGGGACCTAAATGAACTACTACTACTACCATGTAACTATGTTGTAGGACGACATACAAAACATGCTTAATAAAAAGGGGTAAAACACTGTTTCATCATTATATAAGTACCTACGTATACTAACACAGCCAACATTTTAAAAAAGCATGTACAGTGGATTTCATTTATAACGACTTCGGTTGTAACGACCTTTTGGTCATAACGACATAGCACATAAGTCCCTTGAATTTAAGAAGAAAATTTGGCTGTAACGACTTCGGATGTAACGTCCATTTCGGTTTTAGCGACTAAATTTAATGAACTATTAATTACAAGATGCTAGAAATCTCATACTGACTGATATTGCGATCGAGTCTAAACACAAAACGTTTTAATTTTTTGTTTACATTCACATATAGTCAGCAGTTGTACTTGGTAATTGTTTATAAATTTCAATCTAAGAATCAGTTAGTGGGTACTTTTCTTACCAAATTTCCTTCTTTCATTTTGACTCTTTTTCTCTTTATATAGCGACTTCCGGATATAACGAAGGTTTTTCATGGTCCTTTCATCGTCAGTATAAACGAAATATACTGTACAATGTTTTCCTTTATTTATTGCTTTTTATTTAAGAATTACTCGTAATAATGAAAGTAGCAAGAAGTTTGAAGATTATCCTTTAAGCTGGAAACCTACCCTGTATTGAATAATTATATTTGTGAGAATCCTTATTTGTTTACTTCTTGTTTTTACTTTCACACCTAGGTATAACCTGTAACCTGTAAACTGTGACCACACTAATTTTATTTATTAGAAAACTTACCCCTTCCATGTCTCATATGGTGTGTTTCTGTTTTTAAACAGCACGGCTGTTCTTTGTAAGCAATCCAACTGTTGTCATACTCTGCACTAATATGGTCCTTTATGCAAACAACAACAACAAGTAGCAAACTAATTTTTCGAGCAAAAGTCATGCTTATGTATTGTTTATTATGAAAATTGTTTTATTCGTATATTTAAATTCAATAAATAAACAAAAGTCGAAAAACCATAGAAGTATGTAGTTAAAATAGTTTTTTCGATAAAAACTTTTCGCGCAACCCCTGAGAGCGTCGCGTCCGTCGCATGGACAGAAAATACGTGTGTACGTCGCGTCTTCGCCGCCAGAGTCCGACTATACTGCTGTTGGTGGTAGCTGTAGCCTGTAGCCCCGCTTTTGGGGTGGATGGTGGATGGCAAAGCGGCGCTAAGTGTTGGCATGGCACGTCCCAAATCGTAATCTCTCGACTATCGTCGTGCCACTTTCGTCGCTATTTGTTAGCACAGATGGAGCACAAAAGGAAAACAAAAAAAAAGTGCCAAGTTACAACATCCTCCTCCTCGACGCTTCACACTTTCACGAACCCACCTTCCTTTGTTTTGTTCCCGGATCCTGCAAGTTTTGTCTTACACATACTTCCCCTATTGTAATTATTGTTATTACTATTCCTGTACGTCAGCTAAAATTATTTTTATTAAGACAATTGCATATGAGATTAATCATTCTTTGTCTTATATTTAAAGAATTGGTACTTTCGTGTCCAGATAATCTTTGATACCTAAATAATCGATTTAAACAAACCAATAAATCGAAGCCCTGGTAATATTTGTAAAACAGTGTGGTACCTACAAATTAGTGAATAGGGTGAAAGAGAATTTAACACTTTTAATTCGTTTTCATTTGGTGAAACTTTTACTTCAATTGTATTTTCGTAAAACCAATAGATAATAAAGACACAATCTTCCATTGGCGCACTTTGTACATAAAAGATTAAATTTAGCCTAGTGATTTAACACCAACAATGCCATGTAAGTATATAAAGATCCAACATTTAAAATTTTATTTCAAAGGAACTACAAGATGTAGTTTAGAAACATCTTTGAAACAAACAAAATACTTCCGGTAAATAATACAAACTTCTTTAAATAAGTAAACAACCCTCTTCCATCCCAGTTATAAACACTTTTCAGCGGCAAAACTTTTGTTCAGGCAGCCATTTACGTAACATTCCGGGTAGTAAATATTTTACAAAATGGGGAATGTTTCAATAAATGGTTAACAATTTTGGAATCCGGGACGTAATTTTATGGAAATTTTCACCGAATTCAAAGGCAACGGCACCAAAAAAGGCTGGAAGCAGCGTCGAAACAGGTAATATTTTATTTTATACTTTTGAAACACCTTTTAAATAAAAATTTCGACTTACATTGTGGTGTAAAATGGTCGATGGGATGAAAAGCCTTGCCATGTATAATTTTAAATAAACGAAATTAATTTTACGTTACAGATTTAACATAAACTATTTTGTGCACCTAAAAATCCAGCGGTTAAAATTTTAGTTCAAGGAACCAACATGATGTGAATTTAAAAGTTTAGAAACACCCTTGAAACAAACAAAATACTTCCGGTAAATAACACAAACTTCTTTAAATAAGTAAACAACCCTTTTCCATCCCAGTTATAAACACTTTACAGCGGCAAAACTTTTGTTCAGGCAGCCATTTACGTAACATTCCGGGTAGTAAATATTTTAAAAAATGGGGAAAGTTTCAATAAATGGTTAACAATTTTGGAACCCGGGACGTAATTTTATGGAAATATTCGTCGATATTAAACGTATCAGCATCAAATAAAGGCGAAAGGAACGTTGGAAGCTATAAACCGGACCAGTATCTACAGCTAATGATTAGGTAAACTTTTCGACAGTCGAATAATGAACAGCTTTAGTCCTGTCAGGATCAGAAACAAATGCTACTACTACTCACAAAAACTCTACGGTTTTAAAAACTGCAACATTTATGTTTTATGAAACTGTGGAAAATAAGGGGTTGACCTTTGGTTAAAGTGTTAAGCACAGATAAGGCTACTAAAGTTACGCAAATGGAATTCTATTGTAATTTAATTTTTTCTATGAAACTGTAAAATACGACACACAGTCCTAATATAGTACCTATTAACGAATTTGATCATTTTTAGGGTTCCGCACCTCAAAAAGAAAAAGCGGAACCCTTATAGGATCACTTCGTTGTCCGTCCGTCTGTCAAGACCCTTTTTCTCAGGAACGCATGGAGGTATCAAGCTAAAATTTATACCAAATACTCAGGTCTATTGTCCCATGGAGCTGTGAAAAAATCAAACTTCTAATCCAACGCAATCAAAAGATACAGCCGTTTATGCCGCAAGTTTCCGCAAATTTTCGAATCAAAACCTACAGGGTACTTCCCGTGAACTCAGAATCTTGAAATTTGGTACGAAGCAACGTCTTATAGCACAGATAAAGAAAAAATTGCGAAAACCGTAAATTTTTAGTTACATCATATAATAAAAATATTTTTAATAATTTTAACGTTACTACCCCTTTCCTCATGAACGCGTAGAGGTATTAAATTGAAATTCATATCAAATACTCAGGTCTATAATACCTTTAAGCTGTAACAAAATAAAACTTCTATGTCAACGTAATCAAAAGAAACAGCAATTTAAGGCGCATATTTTCAAACTCGCAACTACTCGCAAGGGAATCAAAACCTAAAGGGTACTTCCAGTCGATTTAGAATCTTGAAATTTGGCATGAAGCAATGTTTTAGAGCACATATAAAGGAAAAATTCCGAAAACCTTAAATTTTTAGTTACATCACATATATACAGGTTTGTACGGAACCCTCGGTGCGCGAGTTCGACTCGCACTTGGCCGGTATTTTTTTTTCTATTAATCTGTGAATGTATGGGATTGGTTTTTGCATGACGTATTGATCACAACGAGTTCTTCTAATGCAGAGGTCGCCAGACCCCCAGGGGTCTATTTAACATTAGCGGGGGTCGATCCGAATGGGAAGGGTCGATTGGGGGTCGAAGAAAAAACAGTTCTTAATACACAAATCACACATATCTAATTGAGTATGTATAAATATAATGCAAAAATATGTAAAACTTTACGAAATAGCTCAGCCATTTATGCTAACAAGTTCCTATATGTTAGAGGCTGGTTTCAGTCACGTAAATTCAATCTTAACTAAGTACCTACAGAAATAAATTAAATGTGGAGTTTCGAGAGGATTTAAGATTAAAATTGACCAATTTCGAACCTAATATAGCGAACCTTGCACACCCATCTCCTTGATTAAGAAGCAATAAATCTGAATTTACTTTACTTATTATTTTTTTACTTATTCATAATATAAATATTAAGATATTTAAATTTCATAATTAATACATTTTTCATAAAACTATTCACACAATGTACCATTAATTTAATAGGTAAATGTTTCAAATCATAAAATAAATGTACAACACAGTATCTAATAGAGTTTTATTTTAATTAACAGAAAATTACTTTTATTTTGGGGATTTCGAAAAATTATATAGGGGTCGATTATCAAAAAAGTTTGGCGACCCATGCTCTAATGTCTCAAAAACAACCAGGCTCTGGTAGACTATTAAATTTATTATACCTGTGTGTAGATGGTAGATTCACGTACTTAGTTAGTTAGTATCCGTCCCAGGTTCGATTTATTGCTTTTTGAGTCGCGACCCTTTTTCCCAAGTTTGACAGTGTAATGGGCAGGCAGTCCAGATTTGAATCCCCCTCGTCGTCAAACAGAGGAACAGGAAAGCCCGGATCTCGGAACTTTATCCAGTCAATTTCTGCTGTTCGGTAGCGTAATACATAAGAAGGGGCTTGCAACGAACGACGTTATTAAAAATTTAATAGAGCAATCAACCGCTTTTTATCGTTTCCACCGAACTAAAACATTTCGTACATTATCTGCAGCTAAGCTCATTTACGTATTGATCTTTGGCCATTTTTAATAAAGACTAATTTTTTATTTATTTAAATTGGTTACATATTAATGTATGTACCTATACTAGATCCTAGTTTCATACTTTAGATTTTATTTTAAAAAAATTACCTCCACGTATTAAATTATTGCCTACAAGTTGGGAATTATTAATATTAGATACGTGGATACAGTTCTGAGAAAGACGATCTGAAAACGTGAAAGTTAAAGTACACGAAACGCAGAAATAATAAATATCACCCCCTTCTGAACTCATTCGTGTTGGACATGACAGTTTTACTACTACATCGTCAGCATTTCAAAAGTTTGTTCGTAAAAATGCACTTCATGAATTATTCAGAAGAACGGAGAAAATATATATGGCAGAAAGCCCTGAAATGTGACTGATACGTTCTTAAAAGCGCACACCCTCAACAAAAATTGATTGCTCCCTTTTTGGTATTACTAACACTAAATAATATTTATTATCTATTAAAACAGCGTTAAGGTAAGAACGCAAAGGAAAATTCGTATTATTTTTTGAATCAGTTGTAGATAAATTAATTATCGGAGCATAATTTTAAGACTTGAAATGAAACACTGTATTGCATTTATTGAAAAATGGTTTGCAATTGCCGAATGGCTTCTTCAAATTTCATCACTTTATCAGTGTGATGATAATCGTTCAAAAAATCGAAAAGTGTTTTACTGGGCCTATAAGGTAATCGTGCTGATATTGAACCTCTTCGTATCGATATCAGTAGCGCTCGCCCTTATTAAGCTGGATTTTACCCCTTTGTTATTAATAATAAATACTATCACCATCTGTAAGTATTTAAAGAAAAAATTTCCATTTATAATTTTCCAAACTCTCTATTGTAATATTACGAGTATATTTTTTTCCTCAATAACACAACATTCATGTTCTTCTTATTTTCCTCAATTTCAACCCCTTTTTTCTTCCTGTTTTCCCCTAATCTAACATCAGGTGATTCTTTTGTGGTTGACAATGTTCTCATTTATTTTTAGTCATCCATATTAACAGTTTAATAAACATTTATTTATTCGCCGTCAAGGGACGAACAATTAATGAACTGATGATTTCAATTAAAAATGATTGGAAAACGTTTCAATGTCCAGAAATTGATTATAAATTATCAAAAAGTATTCGTTTTTACCAACGATGTAGGACAGCTTTTGCCATCACTCAGTTTACCGTTGTAACCGTAATGAATATCGTTCCTATTATTATGGGAAATGTGACAAAGAGGTGGGTTGACATTTAGAAATTTTCTTTTCCATTCTTAAATGATTTTTTTTTTATTGTCCTCAAATCCTTCCTAATAATCAATCTACGAAAACTGGAATATTTTACATCGAACGATAATCTACTCCAGGATTTCTTTATCCGCTCTTTACTCTATTTCTGCTCATAATGTTTCATACTCCTTTCTATCCACTCTTCGTTTATCATCCTTTAATACTTTACAACAAAATAATTTTTCCATTACAACGTTAAATGTGGCAAAGAGGTGGATTAATGTTTGAAAAAAATAATTTTAACTCTTCATGTATTCTTTTCTATCTACTGTTTTTTTTTTCATCCCCTAATACGTTACAACAGAATAATTTTTCCATTACGACGGGAAATGTAACAAAGAGGTGGATTAATGTTTAAAAATGTCCTTTAAAATAATTTAAACCCTTGATGTACATTTTTCTATCCACTCTAATTTTTTATCATCCCCCAAAATATTGCAACAAAATAATAATTTTTCCATTGCAACAAGGAAAATCCCAGTGGTAGGTGGGTTAATGTTTGAAAATGTTCTTTACCATTTTAGAATTAAATTGAATAGTTTCGACCTTAACTTGATGAAAATCCCTCCTCCTCCCCCCTTAGAATGAAATTTTTAATATTTGTCTGCAATTCCTTCGTAATAATCAATCTGTACATTTCCCAAAAACTAGAATATCTATTATATAATATTAATATTATATAACTTCTATTTCTGCTCCTAATAAGCATATTTTTAATTTTGCTTTTCTCCTACTCATTTCTATCCAGAGTATTTTTATCATTGAAACGAAATAATTTAGGCCCTTTCACTGTTTAGTTCTTTTTGCAGAATTTTGCCATTCTTCGGCTGGTTCCCGTTTGACGCTACCGTTTCCCCATTTTTTGAAATAATTTACGTCTTATTTCTGTTCGAACAACTTATTCTAATATTAAATTTAATAACATCTGATTACTGCGTTTTTTACATTCTTGGAACGTCTATTTATCAGTTAGACATTTTGCGTAAGTTCAAATTTAACAATTTACATAACAAAATCACCAAAATTTACTTATACTCGTAGATTACGATTATAAGAATGTTATTCAGAAAACTCTTAATCAATTTGACTTCATTTCGACAAACGACCTGACGTTAAAAGAAGAAAGAGCGACTTCATCAATTCGGTACAATTTTTAAATATGTAACGACTTAAATAATTAATAACGTTAATTTATAATTATTTATTGTAGAGTTCCTCACAATGAATCTCTAGAAAAATTATTATCATCTAAAGCATTTAACAAAGCCCTTTCTAGCAATCTCAATATGTTGATTATAAGGCACCAAAAACTGCTCCAATTTTATAAAAAATTAGACAAATTTTTAATGCCAACGGTTACAGTGAGGCTCACCATTACGTCAGCTGCATTTATACTAGAAACCGTAACTGGATTAGTAGTGAGTAGATGAACAAAGATATTATGTTTTATCACGAAAAGAGAATTGAAAGAGTTTATACCTTGCAGGTGCGCGACATTAATGTATATTTGCCTTTTCTGCAATATGCCACAACATGTTTAATACAATTGCTACTTTATGGTGGTAGCGGTTATATTCTCATTTATAAGGTAAAAATTGATATAAACTGTTTCTATTTAGTCAAAACTCTCAGTTAAAGTACTTTGGTCCTTGAAATCAAAGGACTTTGATTTCCAATTTCATTAAAAAGTAATAAAGTTCAAAATAAAATAATTCTAAGAACCTGTAGGTACCATAAGGGTTTGAATTAAATCAAAATATATCAAAAGCTTAATACACCTGTGAAAAGGGCTCCAGCCACACCGCAAATAGAGATTTAAATTAAATCAAATAATCTTAAAATATAAATTGCTTTTATTTTAGTGCAATATAAAATTATTATTAAAAATTTTTGAAAGAGCTTCAAGCAAAGAATTTCTAGTACTTTGTGTTTGAACTATAAACTCAAATTAACGTAATAAATAACAAAATAACGAAACTGAAATTATTATCAAATGATTTTTAGCCCTGAAGATTATTAAATACATATTTATACGTAAAATAGATTAGAAACCAAAAATAGACTCAAAAATCATGCAGGAACACTATTAACGATGAGGCCTAACACTAACCATAATAATAGACAAAAATTTTAAATATTCAAACACCAAGTTCATCATTTTGTCTAATCTAATCCTTTCCTTACTTTTTTATAAAGGAAATTTTCTATGTTTTAAATTTTATTTAGAAATTTTAATTCTTTTAAGACCCAAAACTTATCAAAAGCCTTATATGATAGCCAATGGTTATTTTGCAACAGAAATATAAAAAGATCTGTCCTACTAATACAACAAAGATGCTCTGTTCCAAGTAAAATAACAATTGCTTCTTGGATGGATTTAACACTAGAATCAATGTTTGCAGTACGTAATTATTTATTTTTTTACACAGTACACAATATTAGATTTTAGAGAAGCATATAATTGATTTTCAGGTTGTTCGTTTCTCCTTTTCAATTGCCACAGTCCTTCGACAGGTCTTGGATAAGAAATAATGATGAAAATAAGAAAAGGGTGAATTAAAAATAAAAAATAATTAGGTTTTGATGTCTGTAGTACCAAGATTTGCTTTTATTAGAAAAATGGAATGTAAATTGCACTGATAATAAATAGTACCTGTACCTATTACTTAAGTACTTCTTATATTGTGCTTATAAAGATTACATAACTGTTTCAGAATATTTTTGTAAGGGGCCGTTCATAAAATACGTTCGCATACAGGGGGGGTCTTGCTGAGTGTGACAAGATGTGACAAAGAGGGACAGGGGGTCTACGGCAACGTGACGTTCGCCGTTCATCAAAAAATTTTACTGAATTTTTACAGAATCCTTGGACTTCTGATAAATAGAAATATTATTTATTTGTTCGTTACAAAAGATATTTATTTATTTATTTAAATTTTATTATGAAAATAAAATATATATTTTTGACTATCAAAATTTGTGTATTATCAATCAAAATTTATCATATTCAGGGGGGGGTTAGTTTTTGTGACGTAATATTTACAGGGGGGTCACAGAAAGTGTGACAAAGCGTAACAAACGGGGGGTGGGGGTCAAAAAAAGCTAAATACTTTTGAAAAATATTTTTTAACAAGTCTGATTGCTCAAAATAAGTAACTTCCTTTAAACCAAAACAATATTGTCAACTAATTTAATAATTTATAGAAACTCTTAACTGGCCATTGCAAAATCTTCTTCTTTATATCATTTGATTCCTATTTTGATGTTATCCTTCAGTCCACCGCTGCGGCTGCCCACTCCCTTCCCGTTGATAATTTCTCCGAAGTAAAACTGGGTAAATGTGTTTCGTTTTCTTTATTGCGGTACTATGTGGACTTGAAGTTATCCCGATCTCAATTGAAGTCGTAAAAAGTCAGAAACGTCGTTTAGAGACGGGCAATTACGTGAGATTGCCGTAATTTTTATTCCCGAATACGTGAACTACTGTTGGTACCCGTCACGGTAATTACTCGCCCCAAATGCTTAATGTTACCAATGTATCGATTCTAAGACTCTCACACTTAAATTCATAGGTACTCGAAATAAGAAAATATTACAAATATTTCAAAAACTTTTATTGTTATCACAATAATTTTTTCACCTCTTTAGAAGAAAGAAATTTTAATCTAAAAACATTAAATTTTTGTCATCAAAAAATTTATTATATTTTTATATTAGCAAATAAGTAAAAATGTTATTTAATTTTTTACTTTTCGGTGCGTTTTATTTTATTAGATATCCTGTTTATTTAATAGTGTGGTTAATTTATTGTCCATTTCTTTAGATTAGCGGATGAGCAATTTTGAACTGGAGCGAAAATTATCTTCAGTAATATTCTTTTTCTTGGACATCGCTTGCTGTTCCTCATTACATTCTCTAGTTATGTAATTAAGGTGAGTATTTTTTTTAAATGCCTCGTTCTGTTCGTGGTCGTTTTTTTGCCTTTATTTTCTGTAATTTTAGATTTTATTTGCTGTTATGTTTTCAGATAGTTTTTTGACTTTCAATTGAAATTATCTTCGAAGTTCAGCTGGATGGATAAACAAAATGTTCCTCATTGCTGCTTCGCTTTGTTGCTGATTCTTATTCTACTAATTCTTCACATTGGGATATTTATATATACAGTGAATTAAGATGAGAATGCCAGTTATTAACAGTTACGTAATTATATTAATCTGCTTGTTTACTATGATTCTTCTTTCAAACATATGCATTGCAGCATTTCATAATCTTAATATGTGTCATTCAATAAGAGACAGGTTCATTTAAAATTAATATATAGAGATAATTGATGAATTAATTCAAACCTTCTCCAGTAAACCTCAAGTCAATAAGGACAAATTGTTGCTGTTGTCAATAATAATAAATATCTCTCCCTTCATTTTTATGTAGGTACAAAATTATAAATTTTTGTTTTTAAGGGGTCTTTGGTATGTTAACTGACAAAATATTACATTTTCTAAGTAGTTTTCGTTTTTATTTCACAAAGTTAAAATAACAAAGTAAAACTGTATTCATATATAGAATATTAATTTTTGTAATCATTAATGAATAGAAAAAAAGTAATTTAAAAGTATTCATTTTTTGAATATAAGACATGTTTATTTTACTTATAAATATTAGATTGTGCGTTTACTTATAACATTTTTTTAGACCTTGTTATAGAATGGTTTGATTTTTTTTTCTTGTACATTTTTGCAGATTGATAGTCAATGGTACTATTATCCTGGAACATTATGCAGTTTAATTCAAATCCATTGGGACAAGAATCCTGTTATTCTTCATGGACCTGAATTGCAATTCGCTGTTGTTCACTTTGAGGTGCTACATTCTGCTGTTAACGAAGGTGAGGAAATATTACATAATTCATCCATTTAATAATTTATGTTAATTCAAAATTGCTTAGTATTAATCTCTTGCCACCGTATCTGTTTCAGGGTTTCGTTGGAGAAGACAAAGAAGATCCATTCCGTAGTTAGATGCTTATTTATTTGAAATACTATGCTTTTATTATTTTGCATGTTCTCTTGCTTACCTCTTCGCTTTGCTTACTGCAATTCTTACTATCACGCTTCGCATTTACCCTACATGATCCGCAGGATTCAACGTTTCGTTATCTTGCTTGTTCCTTCTCATTTATGGTTCGAAGCGGAGGCCTCCCCGAGCGACTTGCCATAAACTTAGCTTTTTAGTTGTTCTTTGAAGTGTCTTATACACTTCACGCGGTCTTATTTCTAACGTCACTTCATTTCAGACTGATTGGTGTGGGTTATCTGGAATAGAAGCAATAGGCGACTGCCCAGCTCTCTCAGACGACATCTGTCCAATCTTTTCTACCAAATTCTATTAGTTTTTGTCGTTACTCTTTTGTAGTTTAGTTGGTTAATACACTGCACTATTCGCTTACAGGTAAAGGACATCGATCGAAGACTGAAGACATCATACTTTATTCTTTTTTATTTGTTTTTTTATATTTTTCTCTTACAGATATTTATTTGTATTTATAAACTATTATGTTAATATTTAAACCATATATTTGTAACAAAAAAGGTCCTCTGATACTCAAAACTTTTCTGAATAGTCTTTTTGGTAAAATTATTAAAACTAAATTAAATTTTAATCATTAGACCTATATATTGGCGGATAAGGATTGGCTATAAGGGCTGGTTGTGGAGGTCACGGAGTATTAGAGGGGCATTTTTAGTCCAAATATAACGTTTGAATGTTAATATGAAAGTCTATCAGTTTTTCGTGTTGTAGTAAATACTAGAAAAGAGCGGAAGTTATTGGTAGTCGTAATGAATTAACTTTTCCGTATTGTTGTACTTGTAGGAGTATTAATTTAACTCATTTTAATATACCTAAAAATACAATAATATGAAAAAATCAATTATGTGCCACAAACAGCTTTTTGTCTTTTTCTTTTGTAAGTTTTTATTACAATATGAACGACATAAACCTTTATAATGATGTAATTGTATTTTAATTTGTTGTGTAGTTTCTCTTTCAGGTATTTTATTATATTGTAATTAAATATTAATATTGTTATCATATCGAACTTGTAAAAATATATAGATAAATAATGCAATGTAATTACATAAAATCATGTTAAAATGTATTGTACTTATATTTGATTGTTGTTAGTATAGATTGTGCTTATTAAATAATGTAACATCTTAATGGACTATTAATAAACTTAGAGAGGTTAAAAACGGCTTTAATTTATCCCTCATAAAGAAAATAAATTTAAAAGTAAAAAATGCTTGTCAAATTATATGTTGATCACACTTCGTAAAGGTCCAGAAGTTGAAAATGTGCTTAAATTTTGACCATTTGTATATGGAGAGCATGTCGCAAAAGGTATTTTGGAAAAAATTTAATTGTCACATTATTTATTGATTAGCCCTCGTATAAGCCCAGAAATGATTTATTTGCTTTAATTTTGACCATTTGTATCAGGAGAGCATGTCGCAGGAGGTATTTTCGAAAAAATTGCTTGTCACATTATTTATTAATCAGACCTCGTATAAGCTCAGAAATTAAAAATTTGCTTAAATTTTCACCATTTGTATCAGGAGAGCATAAGTCGCAGGAGGTATTTTTTTAAATTTATTGATCAACCCTCGTATAAGCTCAAAAATTAAAATTTTGCTTAAATTTTGCCCATTTGTATCAGGAGAGCATAAGTCGCAGGAGGTATTTTTATTTATTTATTGATCAACCCTCGTATAAGCTCAAAAATTAAAATTTTGTTTAAATTTTGACCATTTGTATCAGGAGAGCATAAGTCGCAGGAGGTATTTTTATTTATTTATTGATCAACCCTCGTATAAGCTCAAAAATTAAAATTTTGCTTAAATTTTGCCCATTTGTATCAGGAGAGCATAAGTCGCAGGAGGTATTTTTTTTAATTTATTGATCAACCCTCGTATAAGCTCAGAAATTAAAAATTTGCTTAAATTTTCACCATTTGTATCAGGAGAGCATAAGTCGCAGGAGGTATTTTTATTTATTTATTGATCAACCCTCGTATAAGCTCAAAAATTAAAATTTTGTTTAAATTTTGACCATTTGTATCAGGAGAGCATAAGTCGCAGGAGGATTTTTTATTTATTTATTGATCAACCCTCGTATAAGCTCAAAAATTAAAATCAACATTTGTATCAGGAGAGCATAAAACGGGAAAGCTTTTTTTTAGAAATATACATTTTCGAATTAGTGGTTTCGAAGGATCTTTTACTCATGAAATGTCTACTACAGTTTTATATAGTTAACAAAAACAAGTACATAATTTTAATTGATTTATTAACTAAACCAATTATTTACATTTTACTACAGGAATTTTAATAATGTTTATATAATAACACATATAATACATTAAAGTTTAGGTTCAAAAAATACATATATAAAATAACGTAAAAGTAATAACAATAGAAAATGTATAAATTAAGCTACGATTATTATATTAATATAACAGTACAAAACAAATACCTGAAAAAGAAAATACACAACAATATCAAATACAATTACATCATTATAAAAGTTTATTTCGTTCATGTTTAATAAAAACTTACAAAAAATAAGACAAGTTATTGTTTGTGGCACTTAATTGTTTTTTTATATTGTTGTATTTTGTAGATATATGTACAACTGTATAAATAAATTAATTCTGTATGACTACCAACAATTTCTACTCTTTTTTAGTATGCCAACAGTTTTTAAACTGTTTATTATTTAATATAAATTATGTTACGTATTCTCACCTAAAATTAACTACAGGACATGACGTTGATAGTCAAATATTAACAGCAAAAAGGTCCAAAGTAAATGAAATAACGTTAAACAAGTTTCAGGAAAAACAAATCCATTGTAGACAATGTTTTCTTGTACCAGTAGATTCAAAATTTACTTAATCCATCAATCTATAAAAAGTGACAAAAAACATATTAACTACTAGACTAAATTTAAAATATAATTCAAAAATTATATCGAAAAACAACCAGGCTACTAATAAAGTTTTGCAAATGAACATAAAGAAAATACCACCAATTTTTGATCTATTTGGAAATTATTTTACACCTTCTTAGTAGTAATAATAAAAGTATTGAAGTGTTTTTAAAGCGTAGAACACATAGGTTGGAAGTAAAAAAATTGTATATAAATTTTCTACCTAAAAAGAACAGACGTCACATTGCAACATAATAGTTGTGGTTAAAATTGAAAGAAAAAGCGCCTTTTGAAACAGAACATATATTATATAAATTTCGCGGGAAAGAATCCTGAAGAAGTGACAGGCTTTAAAAAAACGTCATTTTGCAATATAATAGCTGAGCAATTTATCGATTAGACAAGTGGAAAGAGCACTTTTTGAAACATAGGACACATGCTGCATTTCCATTAAATTTTTAATGAATTTGGATAGCTAGAAAAAGCAATTTTTGAAATATGGGGCATGTTGCATTTCCCAAAAAAAAATGAGAGTTAAAAAATCCAGAAATTATCATTTATTTTATATTTAAAAACAATAGACATATTTGTGATTAAATTTAAAATTAGTATTAACAGCTAGAAAGACTTTTTTGAAACAAGATACATAGATTGTATTTTAGGAAATAAAAGTTTAAAAAAAGCTACAAATTAAAATAAAGACCTGAATAATTTATCGTTTTTTAATATCTCTTTATTTTATGGGAATTTAATGTTATATAGTCTTTGTACTTAACCATAATAAAAAAGATTTTAATAAATATCAGATGTTCTACTTATACCGTAGTATTGAAAATAATTTCTTTTTAATTTACCCTCCAAACACTCACCCTCTTTATATCTCGATATAACCGTGTGAACAGGTGGTAACCAAGTAATCAAAAGCTTACCCAATTTTTTGGACCAAAACATGTTTTTCTTTAATTTTAAATAGAAAAAAGAATTTGTTAAAATGAAATGCAATCAAGTTAGAAACTTCAAACTTTAAATATTTCGTATTTTTAAAAACAAAATAATTTTTATAAATTAATACGTACATATGAATATACTTTTTTACATAATAAATTTCTATAATGCGAAGTTAAAAAAGAACTGTGTATAATCATAATTTAATTAAAACAAACCTCAATAAGGGCGAGCAACTAAAAACAAATAATTTCAAAATTAGAAAATAAATCAATATGTAGTATGTAAATACTCTCAATAACAACCCATTCTAAATTACTCTACGTGATGATGGTATGCACCAACATAGGTACAATAAAATATGTTGACTATTGATGACATTTTTCCGAAGGGTTCGATTTTTTTTTAAATGTGGGACCCTAAAAGTCGGGGGAAAATACAACAGAAAACTACTCTCAAGATAACTAAATTGAAACTAAGGGCGAACGTAATAGATGGCCTTGTTCATACAATCTGCCTGAATATATAAAGTATTGATTTCCAGCCATTTTAGCTAATCTTTGGAACCCTATGTGTTTTATAATTACAAGTATAGTACTTTATTAATAAATTTATTACACACTCGGTGTAGTATTTATTCTTTTATACGTTGTCTCCCAAACACACGTTCCCTTATTTATTCTCATAAAAAAAAATACAATAACCTGTTCAAGAAAACAGATCGAAAAATATTTCATTTTGTTTGATCTTACTGTATACAATATGCTTTTGACTAAAGTTTTTATTAACATTTTTAGTTTGTTATTAATATAGAAAGGTATGTAAAAAGTTAATGTTACAACTTAGCCTTATGACTTATGACAAAACCATCTAAAATTTAACCCCAAATATATTAATTAAAGAAAATAAAAAATTGTTGTGTGTATACCCATAAATAATGAACAATTTATAAAATTGGGCAAGTACGTGGTTCGAAGCTATAGAAGAATCAATAAAATATGCGCGGGTAAAGCAACGTCAGATCGATAGGATAAAGGCTTTCTATGATTGGCTGAAAGAAATCAATAGAGGTAGACCAATTCTATCGATTTTTGGGGAGTCCCCCTCAACCCTCGTTCAGTCATTGTGCGATATATTGTTCGGTGCAGATTGTGTTGTGCTTGTCATCTAGCTCTTGTGAAATTAGAGTTCGACATATTTTTAAACATTAAATAAAGGTAAATATTCATATGTAGGTATACTTTCATTAATGAGACGTTTTTATTAAACACCCCCATTGAACAATCATTCTATTGATAAATAGCCGGTTTCAGATTTTACGTCATACACAGGGAAACGTGTACAACTGTCATTATGTTTATAAATCCTCAACAACTTGACCACCAAATTATTATTTAATTACAATAGCAATATAACGATTCCATAACTTTTCTTTCAAAATTATTTTCCATAAAATTATTTTTTCGGTCTAAGTACATTATCATTGGTCACAAAAACAACCCTTTGTAATATACGAGGGATGTTTAAAAATAAAACGTTCGAAACCGCAACTGTACCATATCTTTCGATACATTTCTTGAAATGTAAATCAAGAAATTTACAAAGTTTTTTGTGATATATACACTGAGACAATTAATAGATAAATACATAGTCATTTTATAACAACAGAGATATTTTATTCCTTGAAAATAATTCTGAACTTCTTTCCAAATAAAATATGAATGAATCAAATTCAAAATTATTTAACAGTAATAAATAATTAAAATAATTATGCATGACTCACCTATTATATTATAACGGCACTTTTGTTAGAAATTTCAGGTATGGCTGCCATAACAGAAAATTATCAGCTGAAATGGCACTCTTTTGGGTCCCACCTTCATTCCAGTGTGGCTTTGTCGTTGAGCAATGGAAGTTTTACCGACGTATGTCTCTCCACATTTGATGGCCATCAAATATTAGCCCACAGGTTTATTTTGTCAGCTTGCAGTCAATATCTCCATCAAGTTCTGAAAATTCAATCTAAAGTTAGTACAACTCTTCCACTTTTTATAATCCTTCCACCAGAAATCAATTATAAAACCATGAAAGTCCTCATTCAATATATGTATAGCGGAGAAACGACTGTTTCAAAAGACATTTTAGAAAATGTATTAAAAGGGGGTGATTTATTAAAAGTCCGAGGTCTTTGGAGGCCCCCAGAAAAAGAAGAATCGGAAAAGCCAACAACAAATAAAAACCAAGATAAGAGATCCCTTGCCCAGTATTCCATACCTGTACCAAAGTTGGTACATTTTGACAAAAAAAGTTCAGAAGTTACCCCACTACTTGTAAACACCACCAGCAATCTCCCGAAAAATGATGACGATGATGTTAAAGAAATTAAAAAGTCTCAAACTTCAGTACCTTCTGTAAAATCCAATGAAATCAGGGATGTTGCAACGAAAACGAGAATAACATCCGCAAAAGAAAATCCACATTCAACGAAACGCTCTTCTTCAGAAAGTAAAACAGTTTCGTCAGCCAAAAATAAAGATTCTTCCAAAAATACTTCAGGAAACCTAGAATTTTTTGTTATTAAAGAAGAACCTTTAGAATGGAACGATATTCAAGGAAGTGAAATGGAAATGGTTGAGGAAAATCAGTTCTACGAAAATGAAATGACTATAAAACCAGAAATTATCGTAGAAGACAACAGTAACGCGAGTAAATCAGAAGAGTTATACACTCCACTCACTTGCGAATTATGTTCAGAATCGTTTGCTCATCCAGGTGACTGGGTGAAACATATACAAACTCATACCGACATGCTTCCTGCCAAAAGGCAACGAAGAGGACGATCTTATGTGGTAAGAAATTCATTTTTACATTTTAAAATATGCACTTAGTTTTTTATTTTTTTTTTATTGACACAGTTTTTTTTATTTTCCAAGATATAAAAAATTTCAGGAAGATGAAAACAGTTCGTTCCCTCCTCTACATTGTGACCTCTGTCGTGAATACTTTTCAACCCCCGCAGAATGGGTTCGCCACATTGAAGATAGTCACACCGAATTCGAACTGCGAATGTCCAATACAAACGATGGCAAACCCATGAAAGTAAAACCTATTCCAGATGGACACAAAATTTGTATCGCATGTAACAAAAAATTTCCCTCGCATGCTTCAATGCTCATTCATAAGAGGACTCATACAGGAGAAAAGCCGTTTATGTGCGAATTTTGTCAAAAAGGTTTCAACGTAAAAAGCAACCTGTTGCGACATCTTCGAACTTTACATGATAAAATTATTAACTCTACCGAAGTCGAACAAAAAGAAAATGTTACGTCAGAGGGGGACAATGATAAAGGGTGTACTGGTGAAAGTTCAGGAAGTGCTTAGTAGAATAAGAATTAGTTTCTAGTTTAAACACTCTATATAAATAAGTTGAGAGTATATTTTGTCGTACTTTATGTGTTTCCCAATTTTTAACGAATTAGTTGACGGAGCCTGACCCATACCAATCAAAATTTACAGTTATCCATCATTATTCTTTTTATTTAGATTAAAAATTAATTTAATTGAGATATTTAATAGCTCCGATTCGCCCCTAATTCGTTAAAGTTACACATTAACGATTGTCTTCTTATACAGACACACAAAAAAATATTTTTAGCTAGGTATTACATTGCCTACAAACAAGAAAAAATTATATTTAAAAAATTTGCTCAAGGAATGGAATTTTGTTTTTATATTTTTCGACTCTAACTCCTATTTTCATTAAAATGAGTACCTTTCATTTAAGTTGTGACTTTATCAGTAAATAAAAAGTTTCCTGTATCATCTTATTAGTTTTAGTGTTTGATAATCAGTTTCAAGTTTGCAAAAAATATAATACTTTCAATTCATTCATTTAAACTGTAAAATAATTAAAAAGTTGAACTTCTAATACATAAGCTCACTATTCAAAGCTATTTCTTTTCAATATAAGGTTTATACATTTATTTATTTATTTTAATAAAAATATTTAATATAAAATATTTTTTTTAAATACTGGGTGATGGTATTGGTATAGTCTGGTACTTATGGGAAATTGATAAAATATAGAAAAGAAAGCCAAACAAAACTAGAATTAAGCTGAAAATTACCTAGTCAATGGAGTTTAGAATAAAATGGATAGGCAATTGGAAGGACAAAAGCAGCTATAAATTAAAACTTACATATATACAAATGTAATACTCAAAAAACTTTATAAAAACATGTATTACTAAACATTCATTGACTAAATATTTTTACAGAAATAACATAATAGAAATCTATTTAAAACCTTTTTAATTTCTGAAGCTGGTTATTTCGCCTCATCCCCATTTTCCTAATTCTTCTCCAATATTCCAATGAATTCTTATCCAAGTCTGCTAATGATGGAGGAGGTCCAGTTCTAATTGACCAAAGCCATTCTGGATATTCACTATCAGGTTTTAATTTTACATCTTCTCCTGTTTTATAGATATTAGAACCACAACAGTAGGTTAACAGTTTTTCAGGATCAGTCTCGACAGGAAGAACTTTCTTTTCTATTGTGGGTCCCAATTTGGCCTTTTTCTTCTTCGATGACCCAAGTACACCTAAATTTTTAATTATTATCACCTCAAATCTGGAACTTAAAGATATACATACCTCCAACAATATTACTGTATTGAACCTTTAAAACGCTATTAACTGTAACTTGCAGTTTACTGATACGACTTAATAATGCCATTTTCTATTTGTAATCTTTTAATTTAGTCTCATTATTTGTTTTAAATTTATTAATTTGATGGTTCATCAGAGCACGCTTGACCTTCAAAAATTTAGGTTAAATCATTTTTTTTTCTCATCAAAGATTTCCTCTCTCGCTCTTTTCGTCGAAATTAAGGCAGTCTTCAACTAACTGATGTTCATATAAATTATTTTCTAATGCTTTATTCAATTAATTTAATCCCATTAATAATGGTAAAACTTTGCTAAAAAGAACAAAACTGGGTGAATTAATCTAATAATTTTGAATTAAACATTTGTGTAATTAATTTTGAGATAAACATAATAATACCTTCACCGAGAAATATAATTGAACACATACCAATTTGCTTATTTGAGGTCATGCGCATGTGACATAAATGTTTTAAATTTTTCGGCAGTTATAATCGAGAAAGTACTGAAAGAAACAGAAAACAGTTGTGCATTTTAGTTAAGGGAGGTTAATTAAAACCAGTAAAAAAGTGTGCGGTGAGTTGCCTTTTGTTTTTTCATTGTGGATTCATTATAATGAACAAAGACAAACTGGAAGAAATGTACAAAAATATATACTACTCGGATAAATACTGTGATGATGAATATGAATACAGGTAAGTGTCAGCTTTTTAGAAGCCACAAGCCTTAATTTTAATTAACTTTTAATTTAAAATAACACTACGTTTTCTAATTTGTATTTTAGACATGTTGTCTTACCAAAAGAAATGGTTAAATTAGTTCCTAAAACTCATCTAATGTCTGAACAAGAGTGGAGAGGAATTGGTGTTCAACAAAGCAAAGGATGGGTACATTACATGAGGCATGGGCCAGGTAAGATATAATTTTCGTATTTGTGTAAAGAAATTTGAGCTAAACAGAAATAGTGATAATAATCTGGAATCATAGATAGAAAAATAAAGGTGCATATGTCGTTAAATATTCTGGAAATTATTGAACCTTGTTTCTTGTTAATGTGGTTTAGAGATGAACAACAAATTAACTGAGTTAATTAAAGGAACTCCAACCTCTATGTCTCTTACTTAAAAAGCATGTCCTAATTATATTTTAGATTATAAAGTTTTGTTGACCAAGCACCAACTTCCTGATTATAAAAAAACTTCAAGTACAGTGCCCCAAATAATTGACTGAAAGCACATTTCTAGGCACTAGCATTTAAAGACGTCTTATTGTACTTTTTTATTTTTTTTTATTTTTCTAATACCCTTTGTTTTCCAGAACCACACATTTTATTATTTAAGAGGCCAAAATCGATGTCACAACCATTGCAATCAGAAAATTGAAAGGAAATTTCTCCACTTTTAGTCTCTTACAATATGGATTGATATGGGATTCATAACTGGTGTTGGAAATGGAACAAGTGTACTTTTTATAACTGCAATGAGAACTTTTTTGATAGTTATTCTAAGTGTTTCCCATTATCTCTGCGTACTCTTCCAAACTTTTTAGTATATATAATATTTAAAGTAATTTTATAGTTTTATAGTATAGTAAGAATGTTTGTACCGTCTAAATAATCGCTTACTATTAAATGTTTTTATGTTTTTAAAGAATTACTTATTTATCTTCCTATTCGAGTATTACATATGGTAAAAAATTAAAATTGTATACAGTACTTTTTTAATAAAAATAAGGACTTAATTTAATTATATAAATTATTAAAATACCTTTACGATGGCCGTTTGAAGTCTTTAACACGTAATTCACGATGTAAGAAAATTGCTGAGAGATTTCATGACATACTTTCAGAATAATGATTTTTGAAAATAATTTTTATATTCAAAATTTTGTTTTGATTTTAAATAAAAATTGTGTGAAGATTGGTAGTATATCAAAGTAAATGAACGCATCTAATTTACTAGTTCATTATATGACTTCAAGATGGCAGAACTTCCTTCATAATCTGTCCGATAAGCCACCACGTTTTCTTTTGTAAATTAGCGAAGAAATAATTTAAGGTTTGTACATTCCTTGTTTATTATAAACAAATTTAAAGCTAAAATTTGAATTTTAACTTGAAGAGATGGGTCGTGTTCGTACCAAAACAGTAAAAAAAGCTTCCAAAGTGATTATCGAAAAGTACTACACCCGACTAACCTTAGATTTTCACACCAACAAGAGAATATGCGAGGAAATTGCTATTATTCCCACGAAACCCCTCAGGAATAAAATTGCTGGTTTCGTAACTCATCTAATGAAACGCCTTCGTCACTCCCAAGTGAGAGGAATTTCAATCAAACTACAAGAGGAAGAACGTGAAAGGAGAGACAATTACGTTCCGGAAGTATCTGCTTTGGAACACGATATAATCGAAGTTGATCCTGAAACTAAGGAGATGTTGAAAATGCTGGAATTCAACAACATCAGTGGACTTCAGCTCACACAACCAGCAACAAATACATTAAACAGACGTGCATAGTATGTTTAACATTATTTAATAAACATCGTTTTTGAAACAGTGATCTTTCATTTAGAAACTTCATGAAACAAATTATTTCGTTTGTAGCTACAAAATTAATTTTTCAAACATTTTAAGGTTCTATAAATATTTCAATATTTCATTACTTATTTATTTCAAACAATGCTTTGTTTGAGGAATGTTTTTATTACATTTGATTTAGTTGAAAAATAAGTAAACTTACATTTTATTTTTTCTTTCAAATATCATTATACATATACTAAGGAGATGCAGCTTATTGTTACACATTACAAGCATCAGAAAAGCCACCATCTATAATTATTTTCAACTACTTCAACTTGGATTGGTTTTCGCTGAAAATTAAACAGACTGAATTATTGAAACTTTCTTACCTATTAAACAAGGATTATTTTCCAATAAGTTTACATACTTGATAGTAGCAGCAACAGAATAAACTGCAAAATGGGAACTTATGATGTTCCATTTTAAACAAAACAGTTATTTGTGCCGAAAATGATAAAATTGTAATTTTAGATATATATAAATAGTATTTAATAAGCATTTAATATATAATTGAAAACTTAGCCAGAAGCTCAAATACTTACTTTTGTGGTAAGTATATCTACAACATTATCTACAAAATTATGCACCCTTGCAAATAAGGATGTTCCACTAAAGTTGAAAATATCCAGAAAATTCTCTTGTACTTCTAGTACTTCTGGTTCAGACAATTGCTCATAAAAGCAATTTTCAATAAAATCCAGTAATGGAGTAGGGTCCAATAAAATAAAAACTCCTATTGTTAACGTTACTATAATTAATGCAGTTATATATCCAATAAAAAATTTCGAAATGTCCAGTCTTGTTTTCTCTGAAAGAAAATATTTTATAAAAAAGATAAATAAATAAAAAATAGGTATTTACCAAAAGGTTTAGCTAAGTAATTTATCTTTTCTGTAATTTTTGTAAATATTGGTTGAATATCAGTTACTTCAGTGGCATCATCAAATACATATGTACTTGCATCGTTATCATTCTCGGTGATAGAGTGACGACATCTTGGACAAACTTTTATATCAATTTTTTCAACGTTTTGTAAGGACTTCCTGGTTGTAAAAGACGATATTGACGATTTTGCTCTCACTAAGGGTGGCTTAAGAGTTTTATTTAAATTCCTGGGGTCATTCCAGTAAGAATCTCTACTAAAACACTAACGTTGTAAAAATTGTTATTAGAAAAATATACACTCACGGATAGAGTTTTTCTCCACTGCCATCGTTAATTAAAAAGTTTTCAAAAGGGGGCTTTTCCTTTTCATAAGGAACTACATTTTCAGTCATTGTACCTTTTTCGTTAAAGTGTACATTTTCTTCCATTTCAGTAGGAATATTATTTGATATAAAATTTGAAACATTTTCATTTTTTTTGCCCATTCGCTCCCTGTATCAATTAAATAAAAAAAAATACTCGTATGTATGTACTTTTTAACATAACTAAATCAAATTCCTTTATAATTTCAGAAAACAAATTTTGAAAATTTCTTACATTGCAATTAAAGCAGTGCTATTTGAAAAACTTTGCATTGATCTGGGTCGATGGTAAACTTTAATGTGCGTTGGTTTAATTGCAGAAATCGATTGAGAATTTGTTACTTTTTTATTGGGCGATCGAGACCTACAAACGAGGACACTTTAGAAATTAACATAAAAATGATAGTTAACACAACAACCTTCTGAAACGTGGATCTAGAGTTCTAGATCGGAACTTATGTTTCTTTTCTTCTGAAGTTTTTTGAACAAGGGACACGTTATGATTTTTACCCAAACTTTTTAAAGCGTTTATGTGCCTGAATAAGTGATAAAAAAATATTGCAACTAATGTATTATAAAATTTTTACCTTTGTTCCATTTCTTCTTGGTCATAATCTCCTAGAGTTTTATGATTAACTTCAAGAGTTGTATGAGATACCGATCTAAGTGAAGGAGATCTAGAGCAAATTTAGAACATTTATATATAAATTTAACTAAATAGAATTTATCAATTATAGTTAGGTACCTTTCCTCTCTCTTCAATCTGATACTGTGATTTCTTGAAACCTCTGAAAGTACATTACTATTTCTCAAGTCAAGTACATCATCTTTCACTAAAAGACAAGAGAATAACAGCTTTTAGAATTGAAAAGTATCGGTTTATCTCACCAACAACAGGTAATTTAATTTCGCTCATATCGTAATTTCATTAAAAAAACGAATTATTTAAATCTTCAATCTTGAACATCAACGTTATTTTCAATAATAACATCTACAAAACTTGCATCAAAAATGTCAGAAGTCATTAATCTTGTTTTTTCACAGCTTTCTTGTAGATCTACTTATTTTATTAATTACCTATTATATAAATTTTAATTAACAATTAAATGAAAATTACTAATCATAAAACGTTCTGCACAATCTGAAAAATAAATTACAGAATTTAATTGAATATAGTTAAATTATAAAAAATACTTTCATGACACTAAATTAATATTTAATAAAGGGCAAATACTTTCAAGTACATTTAAGTACATATTCATTTAACGAAGATATCTTAACATTGCACGTAAATTACAATTAGAAGTTATGCAAACATTAAAGGAACTTCACAAAAAATACATTGAGATATCAAAGTCTAAAATGCTAGTTGTAGAATAATTTGACCCTAAGTCAATAAGAGTATGAAAATGGCCTCCACAACAGTGAGTTTATTATATTCCTTAAAACATTTTTTTTATTGTTCTTTATACTTACTTCAATAATATATAACTTTTAGTTTTAATGGTCAAACTCGGCCGTTTTTAGCAAAATAATTGTGTCTAATTATTTTGAGAATAAATACGAGGAACAATACAAAAATCACAGTTATGGGGGGCCATTTTTTACTCCTACTAACCCTAACCTTTTAATATGAGCTTACAATTCCACCTTTTTGTGCTAAGAAAATATTTATCATTGAAATACAGTAAATCCGCTTATAAGAATCGAAGTATTTATGTATATTAAATCACAATTTTATTCTTAACCACTTAATAACTATACAAATTTATACGTTTTAAATCTAAATACGACATTCTCTGCGTTAAGTTAAATATATTACACGTTCATTAACAGACACATGAGAAAATTTCAGTAATACTGTTATAACAATGATGGGGGTCATTAAAAGCAAATCACAATGTACTCCCAAATTACTACTTTCCATATCACATCTATTAAATATGTATAAAAAAAGTGTACTGTACTGATAATGAATAAAAATTATTACAAAATCTATATAGTAAGTTTCATTAAAATATCAGGTAATGTTTTAGAATGACCAACAATTATTAAATAAATTCAAATTGTAAAACTAGTAAATTAAGAAACCTCGACACATGGCTGCTTTTGTATTTTTATAAAAAGCAAAAAGAAGTTTATAAATGATTGCCCAGTTTTTTTATTATTGTCAGTCAATTCAGGCACATTACGATGTTTCTGTAATTCCCCGAATTGGAAAAACGCTTAAAATCTCAACCTCCGAAATGATTTGCAATTCAATTTGCCCATCATTACATTTATGTAAGTTTATTTCAAAAATATAATTATTATTTACGCTTCATGCTCACTATTAATACTTATAAGAGCTTCAGTTTGCTCAGAATTTTGATCCGAAACTCTACTCCTGAAAATAAAAATTGAGTTATAACAATATAACAAAAATTAAAATATTACATCAAGTTCGGACTCACAAATTATGTAAATTGGGGTAAAAACTTTGTTGTAATTATTATACCTACCGAACTATCGTAAGTTTAGTGAAGACGCTAGAGGAGGCACGATGTAGAGCACTTAACACTGGGTCCCAATTTTCATATTGATTAAGTGCTACAATCAAAACTACAGCTAGCACCATCGACGCACTTCCAGCATAGAACAAATAGGGAGAAGCCAGTTTATCAAATAAAACGTCCGTTAACATTGTCAACGGATGAATCAAACTTAGCATTGTCATCGCTAAGAGGGGAGAAGTGAGAAAAGTACCCCTGAAAAATACATGAATATAAAAACAAAAAGTAATTTCTATATAGCAATTTCTAAAAAATTACCATATCCACAAAACTTCTGAAATCACCGTCCCAACAAACCCTGTTAAAAGTATGTGAGACCACTGATGTCTTGTGGGCCACTCAATACGTTCACAATCATTTAAATTGAGAAACAGCATAATGGGCCATAAGACAAATAAATTTATAAGACCAATAAACCCTAAAAATTAAAATAAAGTAAATTAAATTAAAGTAAAAAAAATAATAATATACCCACCAAAAAATAATGGAATGTCAATTTTATCTTCATGATCAATCTTACGCCTTAAAAATACAACATAGGATGCAACAAAGAATGCATGAAGAAATGCTAGGAGTGCTCCTTGAGTAAAAATAGGAGATTCTACGTTTAATTTTGAAAATATTACAAGTCCCTGTAAATGAAATCGATAAACAAAAACTTTTTAAGAAAATGTACCACTACTTACCAGTCCCAAAATACTTATAAACACAGCCATTAGTTTTGACAGTGTGAATTTATCTGTTTGATTAGCAGGAAAAAGATCACACAGAGCCAGGGTAAAAATACTCGAAGTTGAAGACAGGAAGCTTACAATTTCAATGGGTACCATTTTTAAAGCTAATGCGTGACTATAATTTCCTATAAACCACTAAAAAAAAGACAATGGTAGTAGTAATCTTATATAAAAAAAAAGAAACTAAAACACATCTTCTAAATTACTTTTTTAAAGTATGTTTGTGTTCTTGTTGTATAATATAAACCATAAAAAAACGCCAAATATAGTCCTATAAACTTTAAAGTAGTTGAAGTTACATTTTGATTATGTTAATGAAATGAAGATTTAAAACTTAAAATAAAAATTCTTACCAATAAACCAGCAACAAAAGCAACTTTAATAACTTTATATATTGGTAAACTGTATGTTATTTTTCCATTTTCTGCTTTTACACTAGCATGATAAGGAAGTCTTGCCATCATTGCTTCAGCGGCCTCTAATTCAGACATTTGCCTCACCTCAGCTAGTTTATTGAAACGAACTGATTTTATAGACGTATCATCACTTTCTGTGCCTGAATTCTTATCTAAGTTATCTCTTTCAGATATCTTTACAGGAACGTATACGGGATTGCTCTGAAACAATTTTTTTAAATTATTTTAGTTATTGCAACAATTTAATAATGCACTTACCAAAGTAGAATGACTTTCACTGTAAAAATTGTCATCCTCTAAGTTATTATCAATTATCTAAAAGAAAACGTTGTCAAAAGAAAAATCTTATACCTAATTGAAGATCACACTGCAAAAATGATATTAATGGTCATGTTGTTGTGTAAAATAAGTTATGCATGTTGCTGAAAAGTGTAATGTGAGTAGACAACATTGACAGAGCAACAGAGCAATACCTATCATTAAAAGTTAATGAGTTATACGTTCATATAATAAAATTTAGAATCTAAGAGGGCAACATTGAGGGTTTAAAGCACTTATTTCCCTGCAAACCTCTACTAATTTTTGCAGTGCAATTTTTAAATATGTAATAAGTTTCATACATTACCATATAATTTCGAGGACTGCTGCAATAATCTCTCCATGATGGCCAAAGACAAAATCCCAACAAATAAATGCTAAACATACAGGAACGTATGTAGGTGCTAAAGAATGGCTTATTGTAAGCATCATTGTTATTCATATACTGGAAAATTGTAATATAGTTAAGTTATCATATAAAGTTAAAATTTTACTTACTAAATAAATATTTACTCACCTTTGAAAGCTGTACTGATGAAACGCAAATTACATCCACCAGAAGCAGTATGAAAAAACCTAAAATAAGACGTTGAGTTTTAGTTAAAAACGAAGCTATACAAGCGTTATCCATATTCAGCCTTAAAAATTAAGCAAACATAAAAACCATCCATTAGGTAATTAATTATGCAAAAAATGTTTGGTTGTTATTTATATAAAAATTGATCAAGCTGCAATATTTATGAATTTATGAGGTTATGTTCAAAATTTTAATGATAACGGTTAACATAACAACCATCATATCAGAACAATCATTTTCAAAATGTGTTCAAGTATGTATTATTTGTTTTTTATTTTTTTTGTGTTTTAATTATTAATTTACTATAAAGTATGTTTTTATTTCCTAAATTATATTATTAGGTTTCTACTAGCCTAATAACAAAAGGTCTTTAATTGCAATTCAATTTTAGCTAAAAAACTTTCAAACTATTAAGAAATAAGTTATAATTGAAGCTTTTAAGTATAGAATCAGGTGCGTTAGAAAGTTATCTAAAATTATACAATAATATTCTATTTTTTTTTCAAAAAGTATTGTGGCGACCATACACGCTATAAGATTTTATTTATATATGTATATTTATTTTTTCAAAATACTCATCTCAATACTTTCTATTCTAGTACTGTTCTATTATTATCACTGTGTTAATACCCTTTTAAATAACTTTATTACTGTACTTTCCTATAATTCCTTCAACGTTTCAATTTCACTTATTATTTATACCTACCTACAGAGAAAATATTAATAATATTACAGTTTTAAATCAGGTCAAATTATCGTCGAAATTACAACATTTTTAATACAATTTTACGACCTTCAAATAAAAAAGCATTGAAATCAGCATAATAGTAGGTAATACCTATATACAGAGTATTCAATTTGAGAAAACAAATTTATTACAAAAGTTCAAAGTAGATAACTTTTACCCTTCGTAAATGTCCACTTAAAAAATCTTTATTATATGAAAGAAGCACTTAAAAGTAACATTTAGTTAGTTAGTTAGTGTGGAGAAAAAGTTCGTCAAAAAAAATTGCAGTTTCTAATCCATATTTATTGTCATTAGATATTTACACACTGTGAAGTACCTTGTGCAATTATCCATTTCCGTGAATTATTCCGGATACACATTAATAATTCATGTAAAAAACTTCTTTCATCAAACGAGTTTCTAAAAAACACCTGTAGTTATGCAGTTTCATTGAAATAACGTCGTCATATGAAATGATAAGATAAAACAATTGTAGATTGTAACCAGAAGCATGATAATCTCATTCAACATCAAGGAGGAATAACACAAAATGGATAGTGTTTGTGGGTCTACATTTTGGGTAAGTTTTTCTTGTTTTTTTTTTAATAAAGGGTATAGCCGGATTATTAATATGAGAAATCTGCCCCCGCGGCTTTTCAAACGGTTTTCGAAATTTTTAGAAAAACCTGTTTTTATATTATTTTTTCATGTCTTAGACTCATAAGAATTAGAAAAAAAATCATCATTAATTTTGAATTTTATTATAAAAATAAAAATAAAATCGAAAAAACAGGTTTTTTTGAAAATCTCGAAAACCGTTTGAGTTAAAGAGCTAAAAATTGAGGTGAATTATTTTTATTCGACACCAAATCGATCCCATGAGTGCGAGTGAAAAAACCGCGGGGGCAGATTTCCCATATATACCATATACCCTTTAGACTGAAAAACTTTTCATTCTTAATTATCTATTTTCAGGATTTAAATGTGACTTGGTATACGAGTAATCCCGAGCTTACCGAATGTTTTGAAAAAACTGTCCTCATTTGGGTGCCTTGTCTATTTTTATGGAGTTTTGCATTTTTAGACGTATTTTACATAAGAAAAAGTAGAACATATCATATCCCTTGGAGTTTTTTAAATGTTTCAAAACTTTTGTTACTCGCTTTTTTAATTATTTTAGAATTATCGAATTTAATAACCATCCTTGTAGGAAATAATTACTACCTTGCTGACAAACTTTCGCCTCTTTTAAAAATTTTATCCTTTGTAAGTACCTTAGTTATCATTTTCGTATTATTTTTAATTAATTTAGTGTTTTCCTAATTTTTTTGTAGTGCCTAGCTGGGGTACTAATTCATTACAACAGGAAGTATGGAATTCGCACATCAGGCGTATTATTCCTATTTTGGTTTTTTCTCCTTGTTTGTGGAATTCCCCAGTTTAAAAAGGAAATTGAAAAAGTTATATTTGCAGAAAAGAACTTAGACCGTGCTGAAATTAGTTTTTTCATTTATTATGTATTAGTGTTTTTAAAATTTCTACTGAACCTTTGGACTGACAAGGCCCCAGAAAAATCAGACAACCCCTTATCTGAAGTAAGTGTTTCTTTTTATTGCAACATTTTTCTTTTATTTATTCGTACGTGTATTTCACTTATGTACATATTTACGAAGTTTAAATATCACACATACTTGGTATATAATTACGACTTTTAAATTCAACACAAACAACACCCACTCAAGGAAATATTTGTTATAAAAATTGCATCTTCATGAAAGCAAATAATTATTTAGAGTGAGTTGTTAATTTAACTTGACAAAGCAATTGTCTTATCTAACTTGGTAGAAATGTTGTTCCTATTTCAAATTCTTTACAAAATAACTTTAACCGGACAGAAGTTTCTCGTTAATTAATTTTTCTCTAGATTTCTCAAATTTAATAGGCATTTGAGAGGGTTCACATGTCCTTGTCTAAATTTTACTGCAGTTTCCTGAGTATCCTTGAGCCTTATCATACATTTCATCTTTCCCTCCGTAACTATAGCTGTCTTTTAAAATGTTCACTAATGTTATAATAATAAATATGTGTGTGTGTTACGTTACGGTTAAAAAGTAAGAAACATGTATATGTACTTATAATCTTATTAAAATCCAAGAAAGATGTTTTTCAATATGTTTTTCAAGTGCATATTCTTGTTATTTTATTCTAGAAACCATGTCCGTCATTATCGAGTAGTTTTATTTCAAGAATTACCTTTCATTGGTTCACTTTTATGGTATGGAAAGGCTATCGAAAACCATTGGATTCATCGGATTTGTGGGATTTAAATTATGAAGACACTTCAAAGGAAATTGTCCCAATTTTCGATAAATATTGGCAGAAAGCTGCAAACAAAAATCAAGGGTAATTTTTAAAAGTTTCTTATTCTTTTATTTAAAATATTGCATGCGTTAATTGAATTCAATCGCACTGTTTATTCTTAAATGTACTAACTAATAAATTTTTTTTTATATTGTTTCATTTTTATTTACAGGCAAAAAGATGAACCGTCCGCTTTATACAAGGATAATACAAACAATATTAAGTTTACACATAGTTCGACAGAAAAGAAAGCAAAAAAAAAAGTTTCTATTTTGCCTGTTCTTGTGAAGGCTTACGGATTATCATATCTCATTGCATCTCTACAAGAACTCGCCGGAGTCATTCTAACATTTATTAATCCTCAAATTTTATCGTAAGTCTTTTTTCTAACAAACCATAATTATGATTCTTAGTTTTCTTAATTATTATTTATATATTTATTATAATAAATTGAACTTTATGTTATTAATTGTACTATGCGTTTTTCTTCTTCTTTATCATTAATTATTTCGATTTTATATCCTGTGTTTATTCAGGAGAAAACTTCTGAAAATTTAAACAAGTCATGCTTGCAAAGATTGTTTTGGCAAGTGCCTAAATTGTCTTATCAGATTCTTCTTACAGAATTGATAAGCAATCCGTAATGTTTAATTAGATTGAATAATCATCTTCTACTTTTTTATTGTTAATTTATATTGATACATTCAATTTCTTTCTTTTAATACTGTGTTTTTTCTAGATTGTTAATAGATTTTGTAAACCACAAGGAGGAACCATGGAGAGGATACCTTTACGTAATTCTTTTATTTGGAACATCCTTAATACGTACGTTACTTACAAATCAGTATTTCTATAGACTTTTCACATTTGGCGTGAGAATTCGCACGGCTTTAATTTCGGCTATCTACAGAAAATCTTTGCGAATGTCTAGTGTCGCGAAAAAAGAAAAAACCGTTGGAGAAATAGTAAATTTGATGTCGGTCGATTGTCAAAAGTTTGTCGAGCTCTCGTTTCACCTGAATTTGGTATGGTCAGCACCATTACAAATAATAATAGCTATGTACTTTTTGTGGGGCCTTTTGGGTCCTTCAGCAATAGCTGGACTTGCTGTCATGGTGATGTTGGTACCATGTAACAGTTATATTGCTAATAAAATGAAGGTGTACCAAATAAAACAGATGAAATTGAAGGACGAAAGGGTCAAACTAATGAATGAAGTACTAAATGGTATTAAGATCATTAAGTTGTACGCCTGGGAAGCAAATTTTGAGTCTCAAATTTCCAAAATACGTACGAAAGAGGTTAAACTTCTGAAGAAATCTCAGTTGCTTCACGCATTTTCAACATTTATCTTTTCCTGTGCTCCGTTCTTTGTAAGTACTATTGGTTTTGTTTGCGAATTTTTAATAAATAAAATTTGTTTTTTTTTCAGGTATCTCTTGCTTCATTCGCTACATTTGTATTAGTGGACAAAAATAACGTTCTCGACGTACAAACAGCATTTGTATCATTATCGCTTTTCAATATTCTTCGTATGCCTATGTATCTTCTACCAAATCTCATTTCACTTCTTGTGCAAGTAAGTTTTTCAGTTTTTTTTTAAATTCACTTTTCATCAATCTTTTTAACGTAGATGTCGGTGTCGATTAAAAGGATCAACAGTTTTATGAATGTCGAAGAATTAGATTCCGACAATGTACAGCATGATCCGTCAGAAAGTAAGAATTTGCAAATTTACTTTAACATTGTTATGTTATGAGTTATTGAAAATATGACCTCTTATTTTAGAACTTCCACTTCTAATCGAAAATGGCACATTTAGTTGGGACGAAGAACCTATTTTGAAAAATATTAATCTCCGTTTCCTTCACGGAGAGTTAGTCGCTGTGGTAGGAACAATTGGTTCCGGTAAAAGCACCCTACTTTCGGCGTTTTTGGGAGAGACCAAAAAAATTCGTGGTCGTGTGAACGTACTAGGTAGTGTAGCTTACGTTCCGCAGCAAGCATGGATTCAAAACGCATCATTGCGAGACAACATTTTGTTTGGTAAACCGTTTGACCGGGTGTTTTATGAACGAGTGATCGATGCATGCAGTTTAAGGACCGATTTTGATATCCTTCCCGGGGGAGATCAGACAGAAATTGGAGAAAAGGGTATTAATTTGTCAGGAGGACAAAAACAAAGAGTTAGCCTTGCAAGAGCTGTTTATTCCAATGCAGATGTTTACTTCTTGGATGACCCATTGAGCGCTGTTGATAGTCATGTGGGCAAGCACATCTTTGATAACGTCTTGGGACCAAACGGTTTGCTTAAAAATAAAACAAGAGTGTTGGTAACACATGGAGCCACATATTTACCGGACATGGATTCGATTGTTGTACTTAAAGATGGAGAAGTGTCAGAAGTGGGAACTTATTCAGAGCTTTTAGAACAAAAGGGGGCCTTCGCCGACTTTTTGATGCAATATGTTATAGAAATTTCACAGCAAGGTGACAATGATGGTAACAAATTAACAATAACATACTGATAGTTTGAAAAAATATAAAACTTTTATTTTACAGAACTAGAAGTGTTACAAAGACAACTAAGTAGATCTTCAGTTTCTGAGGAAGTAAACAAAACTATCAGTCGACATATGTCTCTGCCAGAATCCGACCGTTCTAGCCTAGGCCGTTCGAAGATTAGTTTGAACAAACAAATGTCCATCGTGAGCATGCAAAAGCAACAGTCAATTAAAAGAGAATCTTTAAGTTCTGACAACAAAATAAAAGGACAGATACTAATCGAAAAAGAGTTTACAGAGCAAGGGGGTGTAAAATTAGCCATCTACAAACACTACTTAAAAGCCGTGGGAATAATGTTATGCAGTTTAACGTTGTTTTTTAATTTCACTAGGGAAAGTTTTAATGTAGGCACAAATTTTATTTTGAATTTGTGGTCTGAAGATGCCAATGCTATAACGAACAACGGGACAGTTGATACTAGCACAAGAGACATGTATATTGCTCTCTATGGATCTTTGGGAACTTTACAAGGTGTGTGTTTTTAAGGAAATTCTCGTTATTTATTTATGTGCTTTTTTATGAGCCTCCTATCACTTCAGGTTTCTGTGCCTTTGCTACAAATGCCATTAGAACAATAGGATGCGTCCGAGCCAGCATTTACGTCCACAACGTGTTACTTAAGTCAGTTATGCACTGGCCGTTAAGCATTTTTGACGTAACACCTTTGGGTCGAATTCTGAACAGATTTGCGAGCGACATACAAACCGTGGACACAACTTTACCAACTAATTTAGAAATGATACTCTCGCAATTACTAAGGGTACGTTTATTCTTCTTCCAATTCTGTATCGATATTCTTATTGTCTTAAAGTCAATTCATTATTGTCGAAATTTCTACTAAAAGATTTCTTGTAGGCGTTAGCTATTATTGTTGTTATCACTTACACGGCTCCCATTTTCATGGCGATAATTGTCCCGATTGGAATAATGTATGTCTTAATCCAGAGATTGTACGTAGCGACCTCGCGTCAACTGAAGAGATTAGAATCGGTATCTCGTTCTCCCATTTATTCCCATTTCAGCGAGACTATAACGGGAGTCGCTACCATTAGAGCTTATGGGGTACAACAAACGTTTATAAGAGAATCGGAGGCAAAAGTGGACTTTAATCAAGTATGCTTTTACCCAACCAATGTGTCCAACAGGTGGTTGGCTGTACGTCTAGAAACGATTGGAAATTTAGTCATTCTGTTTGCATCTTTATTTGCTGTTCTGGGAAATCAAAGTGCGGGGCTTGTAGGATTATCGATAAGCTACGCTTTACAGGTAAGTAATATTTAAATAATTTTACAATTACAAAATTTTATTTTCATCATAAAATAATTTTAGATTACTTTCAATCTGAATATGCTGGTTCGATTTTCTGCAGACTTAGAGTCAAATATTGTGTCTGTTGAGAGAATAAAAGAATACGAAGAGGCGCCTAAAGAAGCCGCCTGGGAAATAACGAAAAGAAAACCACCCCGACTTTGGCCCGAAAATGGAAATATTGAATTCAAAAATTATTCCACCAGATATCGAACAGGTCTCGATTTAGTTTTGAATAAAATTAGTTTTTCGATAAAAGGTGGAGAAAAGGTAGGGATTGTCGGTCGAACTGGTGCCGGGAAATCGAGTCTCACGTTGGCCTTATTCAGGTGAGATTTTAAATAAAATAATTTAATATATTGTACTAATATATGTAAAGGCATTAATAATTTATTATAAATAACATCGCAGATTTTTGCATGTCATAATTTTTTTTTTCTGTTAATTAGAATAGTTGAACCTACGGAAGGTGAAATTATAATAGATGGTGTAAATATATCACAGATAGGTTTGCACGATTTGCGTTCTAGAATCACTATTATTCCTCAAGAGGCAATACTGTTTTCTGGATCATTAAGAATAAATTTGGATCCTTTTAATGAGCATTCGGATGAAGAAATTTGGGATGCTTTAGAACTATCTCACCTTAAGCCTTTCATTAAAGGTAAATTTAAACAATATAGCTATTAATTAAACATACTTTCAACTAATTATATCTACATAAAAGTTTTTTCATGTTCAAAAAGATTTTATACCATAATGTGTAATTTATTCGTAACTTTAGGGCTTCCAGCTGGTCTTAACCACGAAATCTCTGAAGGGGGAGACAATCTTTCTATGGGTCAAAAGCAATTGGTTTGTTTAGGAAGAGCTCTATTAAGAAAAACTAAAATCTTAGTTCTTGATGAAGCAACTGCAGCAGTAGATTTGGAAACAGATGATTTAATTCAAGAAACTATTAGAAAAGAATTTAAAGAATGCACTGTTCTTACTATAGCTCATCGGCTAAATACCATAATGGATTATGATAGAATTATGGTTTTAGATAAAGGACAGATAGCCGAGTTTGACTCCACTAAGAACCTTTTAGAAAATAAAAATTCAATCTTTTATGAAATGGTTGTAGATGCTGGATTAATCTGAACAATCCATTTTTTTATTCACTCAGTATTTATACATGTAATTTTTTATAAATCGCTTTTTAAACACTTAAATATTTCTGTAATATTTTTATTATTAATTACTAATAAATTATATTGAACTTAATGGCAGATTTTAATTATATTTAAATTCGGTTTTCATCATTTGAAATAGTAATTGTCATACCTGACTTTATAATTTTTTTTTTTTTTTTCATTAATTAAAAAAGACTTCATTATAATAGATTGTATTGGAAAACCGTTGCTACCACTAAATTCTACACACATTTTTACTCATTTTTATCCACTTAGAATCTTTAAAATAATTATTTAACAATTTGAAACTTAGCGAAAACGTCTTTGACTTTAGAATTATAGCATTTTTTTTTGTCAAGTAAAAATTACTTCATTATTATAGATTTTATAGGAAAGCTATTGTTACCACTAAATTCTACACGCATTTTTACTAATTTTTGCTCCCTTAGAGTCTTCAAAATAATTATTTAATACTTCGAAGATTTACAAAAACCTTTTTAACTTTAGAATTTTTAATGTGTTTATGCAACACGCATAAATATGTGTATATTGAGTTGCATAAACGCTAGGTGCTACAATTTTATTGTTTAAAAGTTTGTTTTGGCTCCCCTGTTTTAGTTTTTAATGAATTTATTAATGTTGGTGTCGGTTTCTTCTGTCTGTCAAATCAAATGTATAACAAAAGTTGAGTAAAAGATAGTGGTCGTTGTGATATCTGTTCGCATTTTAAAAATTAAAGGTGATTTATTAAAGGTACAATTAATTTGTATCATCACAACCATATCACAACAGTTTGATTGTATTAATTTCTTTTCTCTTTTGTTATTTAATAAAGGGTAGAAGATAGAAAAACGACGATACGTTGTTGCTCGAGTTATTCGCCATCTTTTTTACCGTCTTAAATCAACATAATTATTAGATCCATCTACGAATTAATTTATGGAAAAGGCAAAGTTAGAGGTTAAAGGTAAAGCCTTTCCAAATCAATACATAACGGTTTCAATGAGGCAATAAATATAATAATTTTATGTTGTTACATTAATTTTTAGTTTAATGAGAAGCTCGTTTATGAACCAATCAATCAAGACTAAAAATTAATTATATCTTTAGTTTTTTAGTTTAAATTAATAAACTTGTTATTTTTACAGGACCAGGATTACTACCGAATTTTCTGGTGCCATGTGTAGTTATGTATTAAAGTTGCAATTTCTGTTTCAATGAGGAGGATGCAACTGCACTTTTTGGGGTAAGTCACGATTTTTAATTAAATATACTTTAAAGAAGATGCAATTGATACCATTATTTACTAATCTGAATATTTTTTAATTTGACAAATATTTCTACAGGAACGTTACATGAAATTCTTGGATTCTATACCTTAATTGTGGAGCACAGTGATTGTAGTGGACATTTTGAATCTCGCCATGTATACCTATAGAATCGTGAAGGTTTTTTTGTTTTCTGCAGGATAAACGGGCTGTAAAGGCAAGATTTTTGTGATAAAAAATGGGTAAGTGACAATTTCAATTATACGTATAGTTAAACTTGTACATCGATAAATGGAACTTTTGATAATGACGAACCAAATTAGTTTGTCATAGAATAGAGTTAAACCCAAAAAAATTATATAAACTAACTATACAGATATAACATTTTCAAATTACTCATGTCATCCATTATTTTAAAAATTAGTAGCTTACAACAGCATGATTCATAGAGCCTTTACAATTCCACTTTCAAAAGAAAACTTGGACCAAGAACTGAACACTATAGTAGCAACTAGCAACAGCAAACAATAATGGTTTTAACAAAAAAATAATTAAATTAATAAAAAACAGTTTAGCTAGTCCAAAACAGCACATACCCATACGAAAACATATTTTGGTTCTTAAAAAATTTAATTTTCAATTCGAAGGATAAAACGGATAAATACGAAAAAATAGGAGTCTATAAGTTGAAAGGTATAGATTGTGATGCCTTCTACCTAGGACAGATAGGACGCTCCTTTAGGATCAGGGTGTCCAAAAATTAATACTAAAGTGAACTTTAAGGGGTTATAGCTTGATTAATTTAAATGGTACGTCATATTTTTTAACATACCAGGAAATTATTTTTTTTTTAAATTACGTATCGATTGGTATTAGGGTGTTCATAAACTAATTGTTAGTCTTCGCGTTTTTTTACAGAAAACGTTAAATAATTGTTTTTTGCTCCATATGGGGTTTTTTCTTAAATGTTCTAAAATCATATATGAACTAATTAAGTATAGCATTAACCAAATAAAATATTTATAACAGGTGATCCTAATGTCTACCATCGATTTCCAGACACTTGGAAATTCTTTTTTAAAGGGCACGCCTTGTCACCATTGCATTATTTCACAATTTTCTTGCTTTCCGTTTCGTTTTTTATTTTAATTCAGCTTTTGATTATGTGATTTTGTAGTTGTCCGTTTCTACAGATTGATGAATGGGAAGGAGCGGTTAAGTAAAAATTGGGCCTATTGGAATGCATTCACAACACTGGAAATTGTTCATGGATGTCACTTTTTTGGACCATTGTGCAACTAATTGAGGATCTGCAAGTGGGAGCATACAACCAGAACCCTATTTGGACTTCACTGTAATAAGGAATTGTCCACACTCTGCAATAACAACATGTTGGATGGATGGCTGGCTGGCTCGATGACTCTTTACTGCTGCAACATGTACTACATCATATTTTGCAACTAATTTAAGGTAAGAATACATAAAATAATTAATGTTGTTTGATTATTATTAATCTGTTACCACCGTATCTGTTTCAGGTCAAGACTGGAAAAGACAAAGAAGATCCATTCCGTAGTTAGAAATCTTTTAATGTTAGATATTTTTTTTAAATGTCATAATTTTGCATGTTCGTTTTATTAGAATTTATTTTAGTTTGTTTTTATTATTTTGCATGTTCTCTTGCTTACCTCTTCGCTTTGCTTACTGCAATTCTTACTGTCACGCTTCGCATTTACTCTACACGATCCGCAGGATTCAACGTTTCGTTATCTTGCTTGTTCTTTCTCATCCATGGTTCGAAACGGAGGCCTCCCCGAGTGACTTGCCATGGACATAGCTTTTTAGTTGTTCTTTGAAGTGTCTTATACACTTCACACGGTCTTATTCCTAACGTCACTTCATTTCAGACTGATTGGTGTGGGTTATCTGGAATAGAAGCAATAGGCGACTGCCCAGCTCTCTCAGACGACATCTGTCCAATCTTTTCTATCAAATTCTATTAGCTTTTGTCGTTAGTCCTTTGTAGTTTAGTTGGTTAATACACTGCACTATTCGCTTACAGGTAAAGGACATCGATCGAAGACTGAAGACATCATACTTTATTCTTTTTTATTTGTTTAATTATATTTTTCTCTTACAGGTATTTATTTGTATTTATAACCTATTATTTTAATATTTAAATTATATATTTGTAACAAAAAAGTCCTTCTGATACTCAAAACTTTTCGAAATTGTCTTTTTGGTAAAATTATTAAAGCAAAATTAAATTTTAATCATTAGAAATATATTGGCGGATAAGGGTTGGCTATAAGGGGTGATTGTGGAAGCCACGGAGTATTAGAGGGGCTTTTTTAGTCCAAATATAACGTTTAAATGTTAATATTAAAGTTTTTCGTGTTGTAGTAAAATAGCGGAAGTTATTGGTAGTCGTACTGAATTAACTTTTTCGTATTGTTGTACATGTAGGAGTATAAATTTAACTAATTTTAATATACCTACAAATACAATAATATGAAAAAATCAATTAAGTGCCAGAAACAACAACTTGTTCTCTTTTTTTCTGTAAGCATTTATTACAACATGAACAACATTATAAACTTTTATAATGATATAATTGTATTTTAATTTGTTATGTATCTTCTCTTTTAGGTATTTTCTTTTGTACTATTATATTAATCTAATAATCGAAACTTAATTTGTACATTTTCTATTGTTATTACTTACGGTATTTTATGGACCTTAACGTTTATTGTATTATATGTGTTATTATATAAAGATGATAAATGTATATTCCTGTAGTAAAATATAAATAAGTGGTTTAATAAATAAATCAATTAAAATTATATACCCCTTTTCGTTAATTATATAAAACTGTAAGAGACATATCATAAGTAAAAGATTCTTCGAAACCATTAATTCTACCAATATATATTACTAAAAAAAAAAGCTTTCCCTTTCTATGCTCTTCTGATACAAATGTTGACATTTCTTCAAAAATTTCATTTTTCCGAAAGTATCTCCTGCGACATTCTCTCCTGATACAAATGGTCAAAATTTAAGCAAAATTTTAATTTTTGAGATACGAGGGTTGATCAATAAATTAAAAAAATACCTCCTACGACTTATGCTCTCCTGATACAAATGGTCAAAATTTAAGCTAAATTTTAATTTTTGAGCTTATACGAGGGTTGATCAATAAATAAATTAAATACCTCCTGCGACTTATGCTCTCCTGATACAAATGGTCAAAATTAAAGCTTAATTGTAATTTTTGAGCTTATACGAGGGTTGATCAATAAATAAAAAAATACCTCCTGCGACTTATGCTCTCCTGATACAAATAGTCAAAATTAAAGCTTAATTGTAATTTTTGAGCTTATACGAGGGTTGATCAATAAATAAATAAATACCTACTGCAACTTATGCTCTCCTGATACAAATGGTCAAAATTTAAGTAAATTTTTAATTTCTGGGCTTAACGAGGGCTGATTAATAAATAATGTGACAATCAATTTTTTCGAAAATACCTCCTGCGACATGCTCTCCTGATACGAATCGTCAAAATTTAAGCAAATTTTCAATTTCTAGACCTTTACGAAGTGTGATTAACAATTAACTTGACAAGCACATTTTTCATTTTTAAATTCATTTTCTTCATGAGGGATAAATTGAAACAATTTTTAACCTCTCGAAGTTTATTAATTGTCCATAAGGATGTTAAATTATTTAATAAGCAGGATCTATACTAACAAGAATCAAATATAAGTCCAATATATTTTAACATGATTTTATGTACATTGCATTATTTATCCATATATTTTTACAAGTTCGATATGATATATGAAATATGATAATATTAATATTTTATTACAATTTAATAAAATACCTGAAAGAGAAACTACATAACAAATTAAAATACAATTACATCATCATAAGTCTATATGTCGTTCAAGCTGTAATAAAAACTTACAAAAAAAAGACAAGTTGCTGTTTGTCGCACTTAATCGATTATTTCATATTATTGTATTAGTAGTACATTAAATATATGTATATATATATATATATATGTAAATTAATACTCCTACAGGTATGTACAACGGTACTAAAAAGGTAATTCAGTACGACTACCAATAAGTTCCGTTCTTTTCTAGTATTTAATACAACACGAAGAACTTATAGACGTTTATATTAACATTGAAATGTTGTTTGGACTAAAAAAGTCCCTCTAATACTCCGTTTCCTCCACAATCACCCCTTATAGCCAACCCTTATCCGCCAATATATTTCTAATGATTAAAATTTAATTTTGTTTTAATAATTTTACCAAAAAGACAATTTAGAAAAGTTTTGAGTATCAGAGGGACTTTTTTGTTACAAATATATCGTTTAAATATTAATATAATAGGTTATAAATACAAATAAATACCTGTAAGAGAAAAATATAATTAAACAAATAAAAAAGGATAAAGTATGATGTCTTCAGTCTTCGATCGATGTCCTTTACCTGTAAGCGAATAGTGCAGTGTATTAACCAACTAAACTACAAAGGACTTACGACAAAATCTAATAGAATTTGGTAGAAAAGATTGGACAGATGTCGTCTGAGAGAGCTGGGCAGTCGCCTATTGCTTCTATTCCAGATAACCCACACCAATCAGTCTGAAATGAAGTGACGTTAGAAATAAGACCGCGTGAAGTGTATAAGACACTTCAAAGAACAACTAAAAAGCTAAGTCCATGGCAAGTCACTCGGGAAGGCCTCCGTTTCGAACCATGGATGAGAAAGAACAAGCAAGATAACGAAACGTTGAATCCTGCGGATCGTGTAGAGTAAATGCGAAGCGTGACAGTAAGAATTGCAGTAAGCAAAGCGAAGAGGTAAGCAAGAGAACATGCAAAATAAAAAGTAATTCAAATAAATAAACATCTAACTACGGAATTGATCTTCTTTGTCTTCTCCAACGAAGACCTGAAACAGATACGGTGGCAATAATCAATAGCGAGTCATTTTTAATTAACTTTTATTTATTCTTACCTTAATTAAGTGCAGGCTGTGAATTTGCGGGTTAACGATGGTAAGCTGAAGATGTCGACATCAACTCCAATGCAGAAATTATACCATTATAGTTGTAATAAATTGAGCAGCAGTACTTTGATTTCAACAGACTTGAAACTTTGACAGGCTAGCAGAGCAAAAGAAATTCTCTTCAGTCCTTGTAGAAGGTAAATTTGCTACTGAAAAGTGCTTCGGACGTTTAGTGTCGTCTTTAGAAGTTGGGGTTTGTTTTTGATCCAACCGCAACATGTCAAAAATGAGCTTCAATTTTCTAACATTCATCTGCCAATCTGAAAAAAATGGATAACAGAAATAAATTAACTATAGCATTAAATAAATTAATCACTAGATATAATAAGAGCACACACCGTAAATTATAAAACAATTAAAATTGGAAAAATTAAACTAGCGAGAAGGCGTCACCGATCTGGCATTTTCTAAATAACAGATAACCATAGATAAAAGTATAACCCTAACAATATATATAGAATGTAGTGGCGCTGTAAACGACAACCGGAACTACTTGAAAGAAATTAGATGAAATAATTTTGCTCTTTACATTTTAACTTTTGTAACTAACTAAATATTTTCAAAGTTAACGCATTAACTTTAATTAATCCTGAAAATAAATCTTTTTATATGAATAATTGTATAATATACACCTACTTTGTAAATAAATTAATAAATATTATAAATAACACTCCAAAATTTCTTTAATTATAAACTAATAATTTCCCATGACCTAAATTCGCTTGATGAAAATTGATAGATTAATAGATAAAACAAAACTAACAGTTGATTTTCACAAAATATGGTGAAGAAACACCTAACAATTGTTTCCCTGTAGCATGACTTCATCAGAAGTACAAACTATTCATTCTGGCAAAACATTTGTCAAGTGCTTTTTTAATATATTTTGCAGAAGACAAACTTCACTTTGCAAAACATTTACAAATAACTATTTGAATGTCTTCAATTATTGATTTTATTATCAAAAGTATTTCAATCTTTCAATCAACAGAATTATTAGCTAATAATCAATGAAATTAAAAATTTTGAGTTGGTACTTATAATATTTGACCTTTTTATTTTGTATATTTGTATTTAATATTTATATCTACTTAATAGAGAGCCTGTTTTAAAATCTTACCAAAATAATTCCAGAAAGAGACTAATAAATAGTATTTTGCCAAAAGAAACTACATTTAAAGAAATGTCCTTAGAATGCCATCATTTCTACACTCGTTCTACACATAGACTATTTCTACATTAGCAAGAAATCCTTCAGAGCAATTGGGGTAGTCAATCACTGATTATGATTTCTGATTGACAATCAGAAATCACAAATTCATAAAATTACCAATTAATGAAAATTCTCGGATAAATAAATAGAATACGTCTACGGTTAGGTAGTTGAAACACTGTCAATACAATTTGAATGTCAAAATTACATAACTGTCAAAACTCCATAAAGTTTTTTAAATACACGTTCTAAATAATAATCAAAATGTATCAACAGTTTATTTAATTTCCAAGTAATTCCAACTACTTGGCAAATGTTTTTAATATCCTTATATATTTATACATATTTTAATTATGACTGCCTTGTTACTTCACAACTGTAACCTAAGAAATATCGGAAGGTGAGTTATCAAATTTAGTTCATTTATATAGAGGTATATTATTTAAATTTTAGATTAAAATCAGTGCTGACTCCTTACAGAAATAAGAATTCAAATCTTTTGCAGTACAAAAGACAATGTACAAGTACCTGTATAAATTCAGCTAAATGTATCGAGTCAACAAAAGGGGCTTCATTATTACAAAAAATTAGAATTGGATTGTCAATTTCTGGAGGCCTCTTTAGTATTTCGCTATATAATAATGTAGTTCTATGCAAACAAAGAATTAATCAAAATAGATTGGCAGGTTACAGAACTATGAGTGATAAAGATGCCAAATTTGACTGGCAGAAGTTCTGGTCCTATTTGGAACCACATACATGGTATTTACTTGCTGCGATTCTTGTAAGCATTTTTTATATAAAGAATTGTACTATTTATTATAAGTTAACTTTGTAGGGAACCCTTATAGTAGCAATTTTAAATATACAAATTCCTAGAATGATGGGTGAAGTTATTAATGTTGTAGCAAAGTATTCCAATGATTTAGCTGGTCACAATAAATTCTTTCAAGACATGAAATTACCTGCTTTTAAATTAATAGTAATGTATATTGCTCAGGTAAATTTTAAACTAAGTATTTTATTATGACTGACCAGATTACTTTGTAGTCTACATTCACATTCTTTTATATATTCATGCTCTCCAAAATTGGTGAAAATGTTGCACTGAAAATGAGGACTGATTTGTTCAATTCAATTCTAAAACAAGATATTGCATTCTTTGATGAACAAAGAACAGGAGAATTAGTTAATAGGTATTTAAAGGTATTTTTGTATAATATCTTATGTTAGGAGTATCTTTTTAGGCTAACTGCTGATATTCAAGATTTCAAAAGTAGTTTTAAACAAATTATTTCTGGAGGTTTAAGAGCAGTGACTCAAATACTGGGGTGTGCTGCTTCATTAATTATTATTTCTCCTCACATGACATTCATTACTTTACTTTGTGTACCATCAGTTATTGTTGCAGGAACTTTTATTGGATCAAAATTAAGGCAAACATCACGAACAGCACAAAATCAGGTAATTTTATGTGTATATTTATTCATAACTTCATTACATTATGTTGACATTTTTTATCATAGCCTATGAAAATTGCAGATTGAAAAGGCAACTGCAGTTGCTGATGAAGCAATCAGCAATATTCGTACAGTAAGGGCATTTGCTATGGAAGACCAGGAAAATGAATTATTCAGAAAAGAAGCAGAAACTGCAATGGTTTATAATGAACAACTTGGTTTTGGTATTGGTGTCTTCCAAGCTGGTACAAATTTATTTTTAAATGGGTAAACCAAAACTTTACTTTAGTCTAATAATTTAATGTTTATTTATTTACTCAGAATTCATATATATTTTAGTATGGTTTTATCAACTCTATATATGGGTGGTTATTTGTTATCAACAAATCAATTGAGTGCTGGAGATCTGATGGCTTACTTAATGGCAACCCAAACAATACAACGCTCTCTTGCCCAAATTTCGCTTTTGTTTGGATCAGTAATAAGAGGACTGTCAGCAGGTGGTCGAGTATTTCAGGTAATTATAAGTTACTATTTAAAATTGCTGAACACAAACTTTGAATAAATAAATATAACTTATAATGTTCTATTTTTCAGTACATTAATTTAGAACCAAATATGCGTCTTCGCGGAGGTGTTGTTTTGCCAAATCAGGAATTAAGAGGAGAAATACAGTTTAAAAATGTTACCTTTGCATATCCAACACGCCCTGAGCAGGTTTGTTCTTCTTCAATCTTAGGTTATTTTAAAATTTCTGTCTATTATTTTCCTTTTTAGAACGTCCTTCGCAAATTTAATCTTGTTATACCATCTGGAAAAACAGTAGCCATTGTGGGTTCTTCTGGTAATGGGAAATCTACAATTATTGCCCTTTTAGAAAGGTAAATATTTTAAATTCAATTTTTGTTCATAAATAATTGAAATAAAACTTATAATGTTGATTTTTTCCTTTTCATGGGTTTTGTATTTGTGCAATATTTATTAATTTGCTTTTTTTATGTATACAGAGGTTAATTAGATTAAATTTTTTAGATTCTATGACACTGATGGAGGTACTATTACTTTAGATGGGCACGACTTAAAATCTCTCGACCCTTCGTGGTTAAGAGGTAATGTACTGGGATTAATTAGTCAAGAACCTATTCTTTTTGGAACGACAATATTAGAAAATATTCGCTACGGAAAACCGGATGCTTCAGATGAACAAGTAAATTTAATGTTTTTATTATTTATAAGTAAACACAATGTTTTGTTGTTTGTTTTTCTCAATAGGTTGAAGAAGCTGCAAAACTAGCTAATGCTCACAATTTCATTAAGGGATTTCCTGACGCTTATGACACCATTGTTGGTGAAAGAGGTATCACGTTGTCAGGAGGTCAGAAACAAAGAGTTGCAATTGCTCGAGCTTTACTGAAAAATCCGTCGGTTCTTTTACTTGATGAAGCAACCAGGTACATTTTCCTTTTTAATTTTGTATTATTGCAAGTACCTCAATTTATCTTGCTTTGTTTAGAATACAATAAAACTTTTTTACTCTTTTATATTATTTTAAATCGAAATTAAAGTGTTCCTGCTAATAACAAATATATTTCGTTTGCAGTGCATTGGACAGTGAATCAGAAAAAGTCGTGCAAACTGCTCTGGAACAAGCAGCCAAAGGGAGGACAGTAGTTGTTATAGCACATCGCCTTTCTACTATTCAAAATGCAGACATAATTGTTGTTTTACACAAAGGACGAATTGTAGAGGTACTTACAATATCTAACTTATTTGTTTTTGAATTATGGTTTTTGTATCAATTTCTATCTTAATATCATTTTTTTTTTCAGATGGGAACTCATGATGAATTGAAAAATTTGAAAGGATATTACTGGTCATTGAATTTCCAACAACATGAAGACCCCCCTGCTGGTTAATTATGTTTTTTTATTTATATTTTACTTATTAATTAGTTAAATAATTGGATAAAACTGGTGAAGTAATTTGTTAGACAGAACAGGATTGTAGTTGTTATGCATCATAAAATATATTGTGATGAAAATTCAGGAAATAAAGAGATACAATTTCCACTATTTTAAATGTTATTGATTTCCACCCTACAAGGACATTATCAGAAAAAGTAACAATAATTGTTAGAAAAAATGTATCAGCATTTTACTTTATTTTAATAAATTATATCTTTCATTCATTCATTCTATATATAAATGAAACAGACACAAAATAGAATAAATAAACACATTAATTAATGATAATTGATTTAATTAAATCAGACCCACTATACATAACCTTAAGTTTATGAGGAAAAATTGTTGCTGTTGTCATACCCTCGCCGGGAATCGAAATAAACACACTCAAGGCAAACAAAATAGGAAAATTTTGATTAGTGGTGTTGAATACTTCTTATAAGCTTTTTTTTAAAAAAATAAGACCAAATGAATGTTCTACTTAATAAATAAAACTTGTAAGACAATTTTCTCGAATGACTTATAAATAATTACTTTAAAATAATAAAGAAAGGTTTCAAAATGAAATTGGTAACTAACAAAGGCAAGCCAAATTTTTAAATGTTGCTTTGTTATTATATAATGAACTAATGTTAATGATATGAAGGCAAACATACCATGATTTTTCATGAATGAAGTCTCCTGGTACAGAAATATGTAGAGTCCTTAGTTAATTCCGTGCATTGTCCCTTTATCTAATACGAGCCCTTCCTTGGTTTTTAGGATAAAGCTTGATTCCTTCACGCCTTGCAACTGGAATTCAAGTAAAACTTTTTCTCAGTTGATTATTACAAATTGTAAAATTATAAACACACATATCACTATTATACGAAAGTGAGAAACGAAAACAAAATTTAATACATGCACTAAAAAAATGATTCTTATTATCTAGGATTCTTATTCAATAAATCAAGCCAAATTTTGTGATAAAGTTTTTCTGAAGTACCTACCTACTGCAGTCATATACTTAATGCCAAAAACACAGGAAAAAAAAATAAGATACCCAGAAAACTAACACATACATAAAGTATATAAGACATGTTTAGTAATAGAATCTTGATAATTGCATGACATCCAGAAAGTTTTACTTAAAATATTTAATTTAAGTTTTTTGGAAACTGAAATATCATAACCATGATACGATGCACATACGCCAACTACCGGCAACAGTCACAAATTAACATGCATAACATGTTAACAACTTAATAACATTAAAGTTTAATGCCAACTTAAATATAGAAAACAAAACATAAACTAAAATATTTCACAAAAACCCACCTTAAAAATAAGATTTTATTTTATATAATTAAGCTATTTATAAGTAGATATTTTTCTGTTCTTTAATACAAATTTGAAATAAAATATAAATTATTGTTCATACGACATTGGCTAAATTGTACCACAAATTGTCACGAATGGATGAATACTACTACTGATACCCTTGAATAACAAATGTAGATTTGTTGTGGAATCTATGGTTGTGATTTTATTTTAGAAATTATTTAAAAAAAATAGTTGTAAATAAATTATTTTTGGAAAAAAGTAATATGAATTCGGCAATAAATGTTCTACAATGACAGTTTTGTAATGGAATATCCCTTACAGGACCTGTTGGAAAGCAATGATGAAACCGATTTTCTTCTTGAAAATTCAGTAAATCAAGAGGATGAAATGGACAAAGTTTTTCGTCGTCAAAACCGAAACCCACTAAGAAGACGCCGTTCTTTTAAACTAAAAAGGTAACATTTCATAATTTTGTTTATACTTGTGTGATGTAAGGGACGTCTGGAAATGTCAAAATTGTTTTGTTTGACTTTGACACATTCATTGATTTTTGTCTAACTTCGTTCCTATGACACTGTTAATGAATAATAAACGTCAAAATAATATTTTCATTTTAAATAAGTGTGCTATTTAATAATTAATGTTTTAAAAAATACAATTTATTGAAATGGATACAATTGAATCACAAAGTAATTTAAATAAACCAACATCTAAAGAAGACATACCGTTAATCTCAAAACCACATCGCGACCCTTTTCTGTTAAGGTACTCCCACATAATAATTGCTTGCCTTTATTGTGATGTTTTTAATCGTTAATTGTTTATTTAAAGCGTTTGGTTTTTATTTAATATATGAATTGCACATAAAAATATTGTACCTATAATGTAGAAAACTGATTGATGTTCTAGTTTTTTTTAGTAATGTAATTTTTATAATTTCATTAAATATGTATTTTAAAAATGTTATATAGCTGTTGGTGCTCCATATGGCGAAGATGTTGTGGCCCCAGAGAATTAAGATCAAGAACAATTTGCTTAGGCAAACCCATGACTGGACAATTTCCAGAAAACACAATTAGAAATCAGAAATATAACATTATTACATTTCTGCCACTTGTACTCTACCAGCAGTTTAAATTTTTTCTCAATTTATATTTCCTTATAATGGCAATCAGTCAATTTGTGCCTGATATAAGAATTGGATACCTTTATACATATTGGGGCCCATTGGTAAGTTATAGATTGTAGAATATTTTTGTTCTACAAGTCGGTTATTTTTTTTCAGTGTTTTGTGCTTTTTGTGACCATCTGTAGAGAGGCAGTTGACGATTTAAGGAGACATAAACGTGACCAAGAAGTAAATAATCAGAAATGTAAAAGACTCTCAAGAAAAGATGACAAACAAATTGAAATTGTCTCTGCTTCTAAATTAAAGGTGCCTAATATTTGTTGGCTTGATTATGAAGCTTTAAAATAATTTTCACCTTCCATGTTGCTTACCTTTGACTTTCTTTTTTCTATTTCTTCAGGTTGGCGATTTAATTATTGTGGACAAAGATGAAAGGGTGCCAGCTGATTTGGTTCTTTTAAGGACATCAGAAAGAAGTGGTACTGTTTTTGTAAGGACTGATCAATTGGATGGAGAGACAGATTGGAAATTACGATTGGCAGTACCTGCCACACAGAAACTTCCATCTGATTCACACCTGTTTGATATAAATGCTAGTATATATGCTGAAAAGCCTCAGAAGGATATACATTCATTTATAGGGACATTTATAAGGGTAAACATGCAGTCCTTTATAATGTTCAAACAAAATCTATTAAGAAATGGCTTCTCTTAATTTTAATATCACTGCAAGTTTCTTATTTATATATTTAACAATTTATTAAAAGAATATTTATTTAATTTTATTTATCTGTAGCATGATTCTGTAAATTCAGATGAGAGTTTAGACTTAGAAAATACTATCTGGAGCAATTGTGTTGTTGCTTCTGGTCAAGCATTAGGTGTGGTCATTTATACAGGTACTTAAAACCTAATTGTTCTCACACTGTTTTACTAAACATCTTACCGAACTTTTTAGGTCCAGAAACACGTTCTGTTATGAATAATTCTGCGCCCCGTTCGAAGGTTGGCCTTCTAGATATGGAATTAAACACCATAACAAAATTACTTTTCGGAGCTGTCGTAGGTCTAGCTTTGATTATGATGATTTTAAAAGGGTTTAATGGGCCTTGGTACCGTTATATGTTTAGATTTGTGCTACTATTTTCATATATTATACCTATAAGGTACAACTAAATCAATTAGAAAAATATTTTTAATGTATAATTCAATTTTATTTTATGCAGTTTACGAGTAAATTTAGATATGGGAAAATCATTTTATTCATGGTCAATTAGTCATGACCCAAATATGAGGGGCACTCAAGTAAGATGCACAACTATACCAGAAGAACTAGGTCGTATATCATACCTGTTGTCTGATAAAACTGGTACTCTCACTCAGAATTCAATGGTTCTAAAAAGGGTACACATGGGTACAGTCAATTATGCACAAGATGGATTCTTAGAAGTATATAATGCACATCAGCCACCATTATTGTTATCACATATTATGGATTATTAATTTTAGGTTCAAAACGTGTTAAGACAAAGTTACAACAGTGGTGAAAGTGTGGCATACATGGCTCATTCAGGAAAAATGAGAAAATCTGAAAATACTAGAATTAAAGATGCTGTCCAAGCCTTGGCTTTGTGTCACAATGTAACACCTGTTTATGAAAGTACCGAATCTCTTGATAATAGTAAGTAACAAAAAAAAATTAAATCTAAATCCGTTGTAAAATATTTTATTTTATAACTAATAATAACATAAAAACCGAATGATTTTCATTTTTCATTATTTCAGATTCAATTACTTCCGAGACAGAAGCAGATCAGCACATGCAAGCTTCCACAGAACGTGTGGTAACTTATCAAGCCTCAAGTCCAGATGAAGTGGCTCTCGTGCAATGGACGAAAGAAATGGGCTTATCACTCACAAAGCGCGAATTAAACACCATGCAACTAAAGGCACCCAACGGTCATTTACTTAACTACTCAATTCTTATCGTCTTTCCATTTACTAGTGAAACCAAAAGAATGGGTATAGTTGTTAAAGATCAGGAAACTGGCGAAATTGTTTTCTATCTAAAAGGAGCCGACGTTGTAATGTCTAACATAGTGCAATACACAGATTGGTTAGAAGAAGAATGTGGTAACATGGCAAGGGACGGATTAAGAACGTTAGTAGTTGCAAGAAAGGTAAGATTTTTGTGTTTATCCAAAAAAATAAAATATAAATTTACATGTTTTTTTTTGCAAATGAAGGTTCTGTCTGAAGAGCAATTTAATGATTTCGAAACGCGTTACACTGCTGCACGAATGTCTGTTTCTGATCGAGTTCAAAGGGTGGCGCAAGTTATTGAGTCGCTTGAAAGGGAGATGGAATTATTATGTGTGACTGGGGTCGAAGACAAGCTACAGGACAAAGTACGGCCTACACTAGAATTATTGCGAAACGCTGGCATTAAAATTTGGATGTTAACCGGAGACAAATTAGAAACAGCAACTTGTATTGCCAAAAGCTCGAGATTAGTTTCAAAAACCCAAGGTACTAATTAATTATTTGTTGTTTTTTATTAGTTAAAAAATGTATTATTTCAGGTTTGTATGTATTAAAAAAGGTAGTCACAAGAACCGATGCCCATTTGGAATTAAACACATTCAGACGCCGTGCAGACTGTGCCCTTGTGGTCAGTGGAGACAGTTTAGAAGTATGCCTCAGTTACTACCAACAAGAATTTTTGGAATTAGCCACTGCAGCACCAGCAGTTGTGTGCTGTCGTTGTTCTCCAACACAAAAAGCTCAAATCGTTAGTAATTCTTACATGTGCCCTTTTCAAATTTTAATTTTTTAAATAACTTTTTGCAGGTGCAATTGATTCAAAAACATACTGGAAAACGTACGGCTGCTGTTGGTGACGGGGGCAATGATGTAAGCATGATACAACAGGCGGACGCGGGGATCGGTATAGAAGGTCGTGAGGGCAAACAGGCCAGTCTTGCAGGAGACTTCAGTATACCGCAGTTCTATCACTTGGCTCGCTTGTTACTCGTACACGGCCGTCGATCATACAAACGATCTGCTTCACTATCTCAATTTGTTATACATCGTGGACTTATAATATCGATTATGCAAGCAGTTTTTAGCAGTGTTTTTTATCTGAGTTCTGTTGCCCTTTACCAAGGGTTTCTCATGGTTGGATATGCGACAGTTTACACAATGTTTCCGGTATGAAAATAGTATAAGAAAAAATTACATAAATTAACTACCCGTATTATTTTAAAGGTTTTCAGTTTGGTATTGGATCAAGATGTTAATGCAGAAATGGCTCTTACATATCCAGAACTTTACAAAGAATTGGCAAAAGGAAGAAGTTTGTCGTTCAAAACGTTCTTTATGTGGGTACTAATTTCAATTTACCAAGGTAAACCCTACTACAGAATAATTAACGATAATTCAATCGCATAAATTAATTTAAAACAGAACAAGCAGTAACATCAGCCGTCATACTAAATATTTTACAGGTGGTGTAATAATGTATGGAGCACTGCTGTTATTTGAAGATGAATTTATCCACATTGTGGCGATTAGTTTCAGTGCTTTAATTCTTACAGAATTAATAATGGTTGCTTTGAACATTAGAACCTGGCACTATTTAATGATCCTCGCTGAGCTTCTTTCTTTGGCACTTTACGTTTTGTCGCTTATAATTTTACATGATTACTTTGGTAAGTTTTACAAAAAAAAAGTCTCCTTCATGTTAATAATAATTTTTAATGTTATGGTGGCACATTTCTTTTTTCGTTTTCAGATTCAGAATTTATCCGGACCTTCGACTTTTCCTGGAAAGTATTGGCTATCACTTTAGTCTCTTGTTTACCACTTTATATACTGAAGTTTTTACGTAAAAAGTTCTCTCCTCCAAGCTACACCAAATTATCATAAAGTGATCGCGATTTAGGTACATTTATTAATTAAATAGGTTTTATCATTCACGGCGTTTTTTTTTGCGTATTTTTTTATTAAAATTAACGTGCATTATAAGAGAGATAAGATTAAATTAAATATTTTATAAAGTAAAATTTTTATTTGCAGTTTTAGAAATGTTACTAGTTCCTTCAAGGTGCATTTGCAAAGAAGAAAATTATCGCATAAGGGTTAATAAATTCTGCACGTAGTTTTTTAAAATGAACATTGTTTTAATTATATGTTTATCATGTTTATTTATTTATATGTAAGCCAACAAAAATGTTTTATGTATTTATGTTTAACGATATTAAATAAAAAATTTTCTAGTTCTTTACAGTTTAGTAGTTATATTTAATTGAATGATAGCGTAGACGATTTGTGATATTACGCCTTATAAAGAAAAAACAAATACTTGTTCTTGGAAATGAGTGCTTTCGTAAAATATTATCCTTATACACATATTTAGAGAAATTTATTTAAGCTCCGCTTAGTGGAAGAGTACAATTTTAAATATTTTGTTTAAGCATTAAAGCTTAAGTAACACGCTGGAATGGAGAAATTCGATATAAATATGTGCTAACAGTTTTCGTTTGCTGTTCCGTCTACACATGTGACGGATGCACGCCTATTTTCAATTTTTTGTACAAATTCACAACTGCAATTAATTTAATTTAATTAATTAATGGTATCATTTTACCGACAACATTATCATAACGAAGAGATGATGATGATTATGGCATAATCGAACTAAACTCACACAACACTTTTCCTAACCAAAGGGTTTCTTAATAAATTAATAATTTTCTTAGAATTCGGTTATTATAAACCGTATACACTATACACAATGATGAGGGAGTAGCCCAGAGATATTCACACAAGTTTTAAAAATATTTTTTATAGGCGAGAAAATTTTGAGTTTTGAAACTGTCCAAAATTTTATTTAGCTCATTTTGGACAGTTAATAAATACCATTGAAATTGTACGAAAGCGTCTGGTATAAAAAATAAAAATAATTCGTTTTAAAATCAAAACCCAACTTATAATTTTTTTTTAACCTTCTCTCCACATCACTAATTGTTTTAATGTAAATAAGTCATCATATTAATTCATAAATAAAATAAAACTAATACTCCAATTGTGCATATTTTCAATAGATAAATGAAAGTAGGTTTGGTTTCGTGGTCATTTCCAGACCAAACTCGCTTGGAATTATTTTTAATCGCATAATAAATAAGTGAATGTCCATTCGGTTTGGTTAAAAACTGAATAATTTTATCACTAGTAAGAAGTGGTATCGTCGTAAGTAACAATAACATTAATACTAACCTGTGAACAACGTGCAGTTGAATTCAACCGAGTGACTTTTATGCCTGCTCGCTACTTCTCGGGCTACTCCTTTGAATTCGTCTAATGGTTTCGTATTGAAATAGTGGGAGGAATAGGAAAAAAGGACCCGACGGTTAAAAGGTGTCCCGTCTATCCCAATCGCTCACGTGACACGCCTACACAGTGAACACAATAAGTAGTAGTAATAGCGTCGGGTGGTTAAACGTCTTTTTGGATTTTCTTGCTTGCGTGTTTGTTATTCTAAACATTAATTGTTGCTATTGCTGATGCTGCTCATCTAAAATGTATGATGTGTTTGTTGTTGAAATTGTTACGTTGGTTTACGTTTACTAAGTGCGTCCAGGCGCGGCGGCATATCACGTCTTCCAGTTGTGACGTTGTCCTGCCTGTGGCGGTATCATGTCCAACAGGTACTGTCGCTGCAGATCAGCCGCCCGTTGCAACTCGGCCAAATTCGTGGCACCGCCCCCTTTGCCTGAAGAAGCCGCCTGTGCCATAGCCAACTGGTACGGATATAGGAACGGCGAAAATTGTAACATGTGAGGTGGGACACCCGCCTGGAAAGCTGCAACACAAAAAAAATAATTTTATTAAACACTACGTTAAAATACAAAATATGAAATTATTTGCGAAATCGGTCAGTAGCCCTGTAGTGAAAGCACAGTTTGAAATAGAGAAAAATACCCCAAATAAAAGTTGTGTATAATAACGTAAAAATACTTTCAAATGTAGCAGCCTTCCGGTTAAACCGTATAATTTGAAACTCTGCAATGAAAATATATATACTTTTTTTAAAGAAACTTACTTCGCAGAAGCTGCTGATGCAGTGCCTGAACTGCCGCGGCATTTTGAGCAAATTTGTCGTGCGAAGAAGCAGCTGCAGCAGAAACAGCGCTTGTGTGCGACGACCGACTTGGCGGGGGCGGGGGAGGGGGAGTTGGCTGCGTAGCGGGTGGGGCCGGCGGCGTAGCCGCGTGTCTAGGAGTCGGCTGAGGCGTCACTGCTTTTGGGGTACTTTCCGGCGTGACCGGTGACGGTGCCGGACTGCTCGAACTGAACACACCATTCTGAAATTTAAAAAAAGCAATGTTAATGGAAATTTCAACTTTTTTTTAAGAAAATCTTTACTTGAGCCAATCGCTGTTCGATTTCCTGTTCTTGTTGTAGAGCCTTAACGAAAGCAGTTTTAAGTCTATTCGTGTGTTCCGCCTTTAGCGCTTTCTTCACATTGGTCGTAACACACTGTTCACATACCACGTGGGTTTCTTTACCTGCAAAAAAATTGTTTTTATTTCAAATAACACGTATAAAGTAAGTATGAAACGTACTTCTGCCTTTTCCTTTGGTTTCCCATTTCCATACGGGCGTAAAGTCTGTGTTACACTGATAACACTGGAAGGGCACGGGAGGCGGGGGAGTTTTTTGGTCTTTTGTTAGGAAATCAACTACGTACTCAAGCCCGACCAAATAAATGAATTCTGTGTTGCTCGGGTTGGGAATGAAATGCATCTCGGGCGGGGGCGGCTTCGGAGGTGGGATCTAACAAAATTTATCTTTACTTTACACGAACACCCAACATACTCTTCATTACAAGTAACAATTGAGGTATTATTTACCTGAAGTAGCGTCTTCTCCAATTGCTTTCGCAGAGCTAGCTTTGCTGCTGCTTGTCTTTGAGCAGGAGTTTGTGTATCTTCTGGACGTGAACGTTCCTAAAACAACAAATTACATATGTACTTTATTAGAATTAAAAAAATACAGCTATTATTACATCTTTAAACACAGCTTTTAGTACACAATTAAAAAAAAAAAAGAAATTGTTTTCAAATCAGAATATAAAAAATCCTAATTTTACCTGTTCATTTGGAGGCAGAGGGTTTGATTGGGGAGAAGCTGATGATGAGCTGCTTCCCCCAACCAAATTTTTACCCTCCATACCATTGCATCCACTCTAAAGAGACGCAGCAGGAATGAAATTTTTCATATTAGAAAAACGTAGCGTATTTAACAAAATGTTAACACATAACAATTGTAGAAAAAAAACAAACCTTAGGTATTTGAGGAGGTGCTGGAGTTATAGTGACTGAAGGTGAGAGATCTTTTATGCCTGCGGGGAAGACCGCGGGTGGTCGACAAACTGAAGATGCCCTCTGAGGAGGTTGTGGTACCGAAAGATTCGTGGCTCTGCTGCTAAGAGGAGAACCACTGCCAGAAAGGGGAGGTCCATGAACGCTCCCTCTGGAACCTGGTGGAGGTTGCTGTAACAAAAAAAAAATGGCAATAAATAAAAAGGCTTCATCATCCAAGTAAAAATACTATACTTTCTTAAAACTAGTTACTTATAAATAGGTATTATTACTACTAATAATAATATTTATAAATATGAAGTTCATTTGAAGTGTGTCAGGGTAACTGAATAACTATTCCAAAAAATACTTTACCTAGAGACAACCGTTTATGTAAATAGGTAACCAATGTTAAACTATTTATTATATTTTTTCGTGATATATGCATTTCTTTTCGTATTATTCATACATAATATGTACATTCATAAAGAACTAAAAAGGTGAGGTTTCGATAAGCTAAATGAAGAAATACCAATATGACAAGAAATTTAACTACATATACAGTCAAACCAAGAAAAATCGAAAGTTGATAAGTCGAACTAAATTGTTTGGCAATAGCATCAAGTGTATTTTATTTTGATAATTCGAACTCTCGAACTTCTGTTACTCCGATATCTTGATAACTCGAAGACAATATTTGGCGCCAACTTCGATAAATCGAATTTTCTGGGGGAAAATCCCTTAATCATGTACAATTTTAACAAGCAATTTAAGCAGTGAGGCAGTTCGGTTTCTACGATTATATGTCATCAAAACATACTTTAAACACTTCGTCGTTTTAGCAAAAATGAAATCTTATAAAGTGGAAAGTGGTGCACTGAAAAAATATGTTACCTATATACTTATGTCCATCTGTAACATGAAATAAATACATACACATGCTCATTTATAAAAAATAAGCACATACATATATGTGCATCTATTATTATTTAATAACTCGAAGTTTTTTTTTGCGTCACATGATGATTCGAGTTATCAAAGCTCGAATGTACTTAATTAAAAATAATAATAATAATAAATCTGAAATAAATAATATACCTATATATTAAAAAATACAAGAGAATTCTCATAGAGAACTCATTCGTATTACGAAAGTTCATAACTTAATTCGTTTTAACCATAAGGTAAACAAACCATAATAATTTGTAAACATAAAACTTTTTTATTATTATGCGCTAAAGCAATAAAAAAGTTGTGTAAATTTTAATGTTAAATTATTTGAAGATTTAATAATGCTTACCCCCCGTAATAACGACGGGACATTCCCGGGGGTAGGTTTGTGCGAATTGACATGTCTCGAGTGTGCGCTAGGCGGTTGGGGCGGTTGTTTTGTGGTCGGCGGCACCTTGACCGTGGTCGGGGTGATACTAAGGCCGCTCGGCAGTCCAGAAGCTGGCAGGGCGGATGGTGGTATCGACGGCGGCAAAACTGCCACGTTCTCTTTCAACTGCTGCGACTGCTTCAACTTCTTCAACAGCACCAATTTCATTTCCTCAGCCCGAAGATCTTCGCGGAGTTTTCTCAACGTCCTCTCCCTTTTTTTAAACATTTTTAATCAAATTATTGATAATTCCACAATTTTCTTATACAATTAGCAAAAAATCTTTAAATCAAATTGATAGCAACTGAATACATAATGTAAACGGTACTGACTAGTTAACTAGATAAACAATAGATGTTACGCTCTTACAAACAATACCTGTACTGTATTTTAAACGATAAATAAAAATAAGTAGATATGTAATATTTATGTACCTAGTATTTTTATAAATACTTATAGGTATGCAAGCAAATAAGTTCACATTAATATAAAACTTTAATTGCACATGTGGGAAAGAATTGAAAAATAAAAGAAATACATTCCTTATCGCAAACTCAAATGATAATAATTATGAAGTATGCGTATGTAAACATCTTGGAAAGTAAAGGCGATAAAGATTATCTTTTTTTTTTAAATAATAACAACCGCAACAGTCATCGTTTAGTAAAGTTGAATTATTACTAAGCACGTCTTTTTTTATTTGAGATTATTTTATCAAACAACATTTTGTAAAACTTCATGTTGGTCACAAATGTCAAGTGATTCATAACAACAAGTGGAAATCGTTTGTGTCGTCTTATTTAAAAATATTTATAGGTATATTAAATAAAAATATCACCTCGAAAATTATTTATTTATTAATGGAAACAAAAAGAAAACCATTCTAAATATACCTTGCGTAAAACTAAAAATAGCAGTACGTATGGATTCGTGCTTGTATTTGGTTTTCATTACAATTGTAAACGAGAAGTTATTATTCCATGTTTGCAAGTCATATAAATTGCAAATTTCCATTTAAAAATTCAAACGTGAAATAATAATAACGAAAACATTAAATGTATGCAACGTGTTGTAGCAATTAGCCGAATTAAAATAAAAATGGTCAATAGCTAAATACAAACATTAAAAAAATATGTTCATATCCAAATCACAAATATACCTACTTAAAGATAAAATTGACACGTAGGTACCTACTTATACCATGTAACGAATCAATAATAAAATAATAAAAAAATATGGAGTTTTTCTTGTTTATATGTTTTACTATTTTTATTTATTATACTAATAATCTACTTTTAGATTAAAAATTTTTTTAGAGTAGTAACTAATATTTTTCTACAATAATTAAAAAAATAAAACACAAAGTTTCGAGAAAAAACACCGGGTGTCTCGTTAAGGTAATATCTCGAAAACTACCTACTGCGTATAGAAATTCAAGAATAAAAAATGTTACTAAAGTGGCCATTAGAAAATCTTAGAAATTATTTTTAAGCTCCGCATATTATCACGGGTACCTGCTGATAGGGTGAATCATAAAATTGAGCATTTCTCCGAAAATTCTCTATTAAGCTATCATTTTAATATCGTTAGAAAGCCTGAAAAATTTCGCTTATTTTTTTATCTCAGGCTCATTGGCGTACCGACATTAATAAGCGTGGGGGAAGCCCCTAAATGTCAAATATCTTCTAAACGACTTATGTGAAATCAGGCTTCTTTGAAAGTGAAATGTTAACAGGTTTTTAACTTTACCACAAAAATTTAAATCATACCGTATAATTTCGATATAATAATCGGCAAGTAGATTAATTTTACAAGAAGAAACATTCAAACCGCTGTTCGATATCTTCATTCGTTTAGGAATTATTAATTTTAACACTTTAATTGGAAAAAAATTGTCGTTTTCCTAGTTTCGTAGCATTATATGTAGATAGGATTAGTAACAATTAGTTTTTATTTGTCATACTCCGTACCTCCCTTCACACTTTGTCTAGGCTTAAGACTAGTTCAAATCATGCGTGTTATATTGTATAATTCACCCTTGCAATATATTACTGAGCTTAAAGTGCTTTTTTCCTGAATTTCTATATACAGTAGTTTCCGAGTTTCATTTACTGAAACACCCGGTATATTTTTCATCACACATGAATCTACCAAATGATGAAGCTTGAAACTTTGTGCCTTTTTTTTGTCTTATTTATAAAAGATGAGTTCTATTTTAGATTGTATTCAGATCAAAGATCAGTTACAAAAGTAGGTAGTTAGGACAAGTATGATGGATCGTATTATTTATTATTACATAAATTTCTTACCTCTGCCTTAATTCGGCGGGGGTGTATTCCTTGACAGGTGACAAGGGTGGCATTTCGCCTTCACTTGAATCGCTGCTATAATCGGCCAACCCGTTGGTGTGCGGTCTATCTAAACTGCCATTGATTAAGACATCGGGGCTTTCTACGTAACTTCGGGGCTCCGTACGTGGCCGCAAGACGCGTCTCGAACTACTCACACTGTTGTTACTTGACTGTTGTTGTTGTTGGTAGTGGTGTTGGTTATTACGACCAGTATTATTGGCTATGGTATTTTCATGATTCGTATATGCCGATGAACGACTGCTGAAAAGGAACAAAAAAAAACTAATTAAGACCCGATTATTTTGCAGTTAAAAGAAAGTTGCTAATCGATAAAATACCGTTATTGTCACTAATAAGAAAACTTTCTAACAACATAATTATTACATGGAATTGTTTTCATTTTAACAGAAAGCAATTATAATACCTACTTAATTACATATTTACGTACACATATCGTACCTAATATAAAATTTTGTTCCAGCGAAAATGTAAAAATTACACCAATTTATATATAGGCAGGTACCTAATACATTGGCGCCACTATATGTATATATTTTTTATTAATTATAGCTATTATAGAACGAATAAAATAGCTCAAACCCCAACGCCAAAACACGACACTTTAGTTGTCCGAAGTACTTTTCGGTAACAAGGTTACCTTCTTCAGGGACTGAAGTGAACTAAACCTAAAAGAGAACTACCCCTAATATATACTGAAATTTGTTAAGGTTCAGTGAACATGGTTCAGCAAGAATACTGATGATGTTCAATGGACCTTGACAATAACAAAAAATAATAATTAAACTAGACTAAATAGCGGAGATCCAGGGATAGGACCCTTGTCATTGTTAGGTAAAATTTGGTTATTTTTACAAATGTATAAACTTTTAAATCTATCTAGTAGACAATTATTCCTAACTTCCTTAACTAATTTAAGATTAATAATATTAATATTATGTTCTTCAGTAAGAATATGTTGGGCAACACTAGATTTTTCGGTTCTACCAAACCGTGCATGAGCTAAATGCTCCTTGAACCTAGTTTGGATCGAGCGTCTAGTTTGTCCAATATATTTTTTACTACAGTCATTACAGCTAATTTCATATATTCCCGACTTTTCTAAGAAAGGAATTTTATCCTTGGGGTTACCGAGGAGAGTTTGAAGGGAGTTACCACTTGAACTGTAGGCAATGCGAAAACCAAGTTTACGAAAAATGCTTTCGAATCCTCTAGTAAATCTTGGCTCGTATGGCATCATAGTAATAAACTTGGTCTTACTGGTGTCTGTTTGAAAAGTCGAAGATCTTGAAACAGTATTCTTAAATTTAATCTTATTAACTAATTTATCAATGATGTTACTATTGTAACCATTGCCAATAGCAATATTCTTAATTGTACAGAGTTCCTTATGATATCTACATTTACTAAGAGGAAAACTAAGCAATCTATGTACAAGAAAATTAAAACTAGCCATTTTATGTTGAACGCAATGATTAGAGTCGTTAGTTATAAATCTAGAGGTATTAGTGGGTTTTCTATATATATCAAATTCTAAAGAATTCCCGTTTCTTATAACCAGCGCATCTAAAAATGGTAGCTTGCCATCTTTCTCCAATTCAACAGTAAATTTGACCGAAAGGAAACGTGAATTTAAAACATCAAGATCTATAGCTATTATAGGTGCAACATTATGTTTTCTGGGATCACCATAATTTTATTGTCTATCATGATAATAAATAAAAAAATTAAATGTTATAAAAAAGTGGAAAGTGGTGCACTGAAAAAAGACATTACCACATCTATCCATCTGTAACATGAAATAAATACCTACATACAAATGCTCATTTACAAAATATATATATTATCGTATTTAATAACTCGAAGTGTCGGTATCTCCAAGTTTTTTGCGTTACATGGTGTTTCGAGTTATCGAAGTTCGAATGTACATGCCACTTTTACATGAAAAAGGACTTACTACTTATTAATCATCTCCGCCTTTTATTTTTTGCAACTTAGTGCTGAATAAAAGGGAAAAGCATAAAATCACAAGGCGCCAAATTCATGCAGTAGGGAGGATGATTCAAGAGCAAAAACTATTTAACAGGAAGACTAATTGTATCCGTTGATTTATTTAAGAGTAATATGTATGTTAAAGTTTTACTGGAACAATATAATTATTTATTTCGTATATATTAGAGTTTGGAAAACCTCAAATATAAATAACTCCAAGTCCCAACTCTGGGTTTGTAATTTGTATAATGCTACCGAATAAGATAAACATACATCTCAACATATGTACTCTTATTATGATAGGCCAATCATTATAGCTCAAAATATGTACTTAATTTTGGTAAAAATCAAAAAATCATTTTGACTGGTGTGTAGGTCCTAAAATCATTTGTTCCCATAAAAGGTGAGTGTTTTTTTTAAATTTTGTGATAAATCGAAGGGTTGTGCATCTGCAGAGGCCTTCGTACCCTACGTACCTACATAAATATTAATATTACATAGGTACATATTCGAATAAAAAATTATCGCTCTAATGGGCTACTTACTTAGAGCAGAACAAAAACCACAACGCATTACAAAACGATGGATGTGTGTAAAACAAACGGAAATGCGTAAGTACGTTTCGTACCTACCTATAGGTACGTATAGTTAATAAGGAACTCGTACCGTATGAATTTTAATATGAAAAGGAAGCCATCAACAAAACCAATTGCCATTCCAATATATTGCTGTTTTTCAAGCACATAGGTACCTCTATTAGGCATTAATATTTAAAAAAAAGCAACAGCAACATTATCTATAAATTTTCTTTGAAAGGAAAGCAAAATTATTTTTAAATTGTGTCCCTAATAGGTAATTCAATAATGAATTTTACTTGTATTCCCAAAAATAGTTATTCGGTATTTGCAATATTATATTTTTATATCCACTACAGTATACCTATCGCAACTTTTTTAATAATAAAAAGTTTAAAAAATTATAAAAGCGAAATTATGAGCCTGTAGGTAACACAACTTTTCCTTAATCATAAGTACGGTTTATCTATTGTACAGAACGTAATATAAACCTTGAGCCTATTTATTTGTTTAATTTTACCTTAACATACAAACAGTTAAGGCGTTTTATCAAGAAAAAAATTAGCGCATGACTGAAATTGCAACTGAAGCATGCCTCAACATTTTTAAATGACTATATTAAACAATATGAAACTTCACTATCTCAAAAATACGATTTGAGCAATTAGTCTCGATTAAGTAATAGACTTATACTTTAATTCCTCGTAGGTACATCTATTAGTTATTACTTTTATATACCTAATCTGAAAATTTGTTTAAAAATAAGTACCTACCACTGACTTCAAATATTTAACAATAACCACAACAACTTATTTTTTGTCGTAAAGTCAATTCCACGAATATTAAATTGATGTTATCTTTGCGACATACGTGCCTACTTTAAAAAGAAAGGTTATCAGACATGGTTTTAGCATTTCTTTACAACTCTGTGTAAAATAGACAACATTTTAAAATGGGGCAATTATTATCATTTATGCACATATACAATTTGTCGTTACCGTTCTACTTTTCCTTTTATGATAGTTTAACAAATATACGGCAATACATCTTACAACCCATTAAATTTAACCAGGCACAACCATAATTTTTTGTTAGGATTCAAGTATGTTGTTTAAGAAAATAGATAACTCTTTATATGACACCCCTCTATTATAGAAATATTGAACGAACTTAAGTTTATCTACCTACATGTATACAAGAACTTTTAAAAGAACAATACTTGTTAAAAACACTAAATAAATAAACTAAAACCACTCACCCCTAATATTTAAAATAATGGCTCTAATTACATAAAAATTGATGGTACTTAATTAGTGGTTAGTGGCTTTCAGGTTTTTTGTACAGTGTGCCCTTTTTAATATGACAACCAACTTTATCTTTATAGATTGTGGTGATTTTTCAAATACCCCCTGTATACCTACCAATAAATAAATAAATGTTAGCAGGAAACTAGCACAACTGAGAGAAATTATCCTATTTTCACAATACCCATCAACATTTTCATAAATTTGGCAGTACATCAATATCTTAGGTATTTAAAAAACAACACGTTGCTTTTGGATAAATCAACTTTTTAAAGTTATTCATCTTTTTTTTTTGTAGTCCGCATATAAAATTTATTATTTCCCAAAAACATATACCTATAAGCTGTAAACAATATCGTAATTGCAGCCTTGGTGTACGAGGTCAACCACCATTATGTAATTAGCAACAAAATTATACAGACACACATATAGCAAAATCACTGAATATTGATTGTGTGGACGCTATATAATAGTTTAAAAAAAAATGTTATAAACAACATTTAAGTGTCATTGTAACTCATTAAAAGTTAATGCAACCAAATACAATGCAACTGGTAAAACGATTTTTGCGACGTTATCTATTCAATAAATAGGAGCAACGTTCACAGTGTAAAAATAGTTTCTTATTCGAGAACAAATATACGTATTTACGTAATAAAGTATATTATGTAAATGTACAATCAATTGTATTTAACATACCAATTAAAAAATTACCTTCTTTAACAGATCGTTAATTAAATTCACATTTAAATGAAAAGGCGTGAAAACGAGATAATTTTGATAATATAAAAAAAAAATAAGCAGCCTGCATTATTACGGCGATGAGAGACTAAATTAAGTACATTGTTTCAAACAATATCAATTGTTACTTAATTGGTTAGATATAGTTTAGAAAATAATTTTAAACAATAATCATGGAATAATACAGGACGAATCAATTTTTATCACATTTCGTATTAGGATACCTATTAACCTATGTAAGTAGATTTTAATTGGGATCCATAACAAAAAAATATATCTATAATTTATTTTAGAAATTTGCCTTATTTAATAGGTACAACGAAAATGTGAAAGGAGTTATTCAACTTTTGACGGCATAATTACCTAATAAGCAAGCCATACGTATAACAAGAAAAGTGCTTAGATATGGGCTTATTTTAGTTTGCATAATTAATAACTTTAATTACCTAGGTACTACTTCTAAACGATTGCAAGGCTTAGGTACCAGTTTAAATGAAAAGGCATGTTAACAATTTAGTTTTTCTTTTAAACTAGGTAGGTACATTGGTTCCTTCATGTACTTAAAAAATAAACATCCACACAAACATTTTAAAATTTAAAGTGATAACCGTTTAAATCTAAACGTACATGTATATAAGTACCTATTTCGTACATGTGTTGCTTACCATGGTTAGGGGATGACCCCAATGGCAAATACTTCAAAGGGGCACATTCACAAATACCAAAAGGGTATGAACAGATATAAATACAAAATCAAAATAGGTACATACCTACCCGCTAACCACCAATACATATAGGTAACGTATGAAATAAGCAAAATTAAAAATTGGGGGCACAAGATTCAAATTATGCCCATGACCTTAGTTTTGATACTGTTAAATGATTAGCAACACAATATTTCGTTTAATTTCACTCATTTAATATCGTCACACCTAATAGTAATTAATCGGTTATCTATTATGTAGGTAAATAAGGTTTTACTAACAATTCCTTTTGGCATTTTTGAATTATAATTAGAACATTGATAACGTTACAATTCCAAATTTAAATACAATTTGTAAAGTGAAGTTTACAATGTTTCCCTGCCCATCCATAAAAAAAGTAAATAAAAATAATTTTGTTGAGGTAGGTTGAATTTTTTTACAACTAAAAATAAACACCTACCTTATACTTAAATCTACGACAGCATCATCAACATCCATTTTCTCCATAACCAAAGTTGGTAATTAAATCTTGATTAAAAACCGTTACCTATCGAACAAATGTAGGTATGTATCACTTAAAACTGAAGTCACCTCCAATAACTGATAACAAAATTAGTTAGAATAACGAAACACCTAAACCATGAAATGTCAAAATTACTTAATTTTGGTTCTTACATTGGTAAGAATAATTAACGGATCCGTACAAGATAAAATCTAGTTAAGTCACACGTTTCACTACCAAACCTCGTGCACTTCAATGGGACGTGTGTCGTTCGCTGACGATAATCTCGTGTGATTGAGAGCAGTAATTATAATTTCGGTTAACACCAAGAACCAATTTTATAAATTGTCATCGGTCTGTTTTGACATAATAGCAATAATCCTTGTTAAAAGGCGAGTTCAACGACACCAAACACGATACAATTTCGAGAGTTTAAGTTACCTACCTACGGTCAATTAGTACACCAAAAATTGTAATCTAAACCTCTCGTTGACAAATCGATTAACTTCTTGTACATACACACACATTTTTGCACTCAATATACACAAATTTGGATCACTCTATACGCTTGGTTATAAGTTCTCACAATCATAATTATCGTCTATATGTAATTCAATACTAGTCAGATAAATGTTTTAACAATTAATGTAAGAAATTAAAAAAATTGACCGGGAGGTAACACTTCCTACCGAAATTAACAGACGACTGATTCCGATTCAATTCAATATGGCGTGGCCTTGTGTTGTGTCTACATCACAGCGCTGTTAATTTGGATATGTTTACTGTTTTCCTACTCTTATTATCCCGCTTTGAAATCGGATAACCTTCTTCGTGTATAACGCCATACTATCTTAATTCATATGATGTACGAAACAATCAACGACTTACTTCTAAGATTTATCATTGTCTTTACAATGCGAAAAAACAAGATATAAAAACGTATGAAATAGGTGAAAAATGTAGCAACTAGAAGAAGAAGCAATGAACTTACCCACATTTTTATTTCGATTTTTGCTATTTTTTTAGTTTTTGGTTACTAATTTTTACAAAATTTGCGTAGATATTTACTTTTTATTTTTGCAAAAAAAAAAGTTGCAGTGGGTAGCAATCGATTATAAACTTGTATAATCAATTGTCACACTTAAAGTGTCTGTTAATTAAAATACAATATTACGTTCTTTATGTTGTTAAAAATTATTCAGTGAATATTAAGTCGTATGAATTATTTAAGGTAAATATTTACTATAAAGTAGAACAAAAGAATATACATATAATTTACAGAACTCTTTAAAAATATAAATCATATGTTGTTTATAAGTCTACAGTTGAGATCTTAAGAAATTATTTGTTTTATTCAAGTTTTCAATTTTAATAAGTAAATAAAAATAAATCTGTTTTTAAAAATGGCTGTTATTTAGTCACTACCTTAGATGTTTAGCCTTTATCTTCTTAACATAACCTAATTCTGACAAAGCTGACATAACCTTAGATTTGTAATATACGTGAGTGAAGTTATATATTTAATTAATACCATTAAATATATGAGTAAAATAGTCTAGTAAAACTAGGAGTAATTCAAAGTGATTATTACATTAATAAATATTCAGAATTCAGTAGTGCACGATCTATTTTAAAATATGGAGTTAAACGACGAAAAGCCCCGTATTATTTTAGAAGAATATAAAGTGACTCAAGTGAGTTAAGGGACATACTAATGTTTTTTTTTAAATATTTCTTACAATTTCATTTTTTAGAATCTGCCCTCTGCACCAACAGTTCTTGACGAAACATTTGATATTAGGAAGTTTAAAAAAAGGTTTAGAATTGTCATAGTTAGATATGAAAAATATGAGATGGAATTTGATCTAATTGGGGTGCATCCATTCTTAGCAAACACTTTTCGCAGATTAATGTTGAGTGAAGTCCCTAGCATGGCAGTAGAAAAGGTTTTTATTTATAACAACACGTCTATAATACAAGACGAAATTTTGAGTCATAGACTAGGCCTTGTTCCATTAAAAGCTGACCCTCGACTTTTTGAATATAGATCCGAAGGTACTGAAAATATCAGATTTACATTTTTATTTTTAAATTATGGTATTAAAATATACTTTTTACTTCAGATGCCAAAGAAGGTACAGAGCAGGATACATTAGAATTTGAATTAAAAGTGAAATGTACATGGAATAAAGATGGAAATAAAGAATCTGCCAGAGCAGATGATATTTATAAAAACAATAATGGTAATTTTGGACAAACATGGTAAGTTCAGTATAAAGCTCATTATTTATTTGTTTTAGTATATTCAAAACATTTTACATGGTTGCCTATTAAAAACCAAGCAGAGATGTTTAAAGCTGAAGAAGTTGGTCCTATTCATGATGACATTCTATTAGCAAAAATGCGCCCCGGGCATGAGCTAGACTTGAAATTACTTGCAGTAAAGGGAGTTGGGAAAGATCATGCTAAATTTTCGCCTGTAGGTATGTAGGATAAAAATTTGTGATGTGCCAGATTTTGTATTATATACACATTTTTTATTCAGCAACTGCCTTCTATCGCCTTTTGCCTGACATAAAAATTATAAAAGAAGTAGAAGGAGAAGCTGCTGAAAGACTACAACAATGTTTTTCTCCTGGCGTTATTTCTCTAAGACATAACACAGACGGACGTAAAATAGCTGTAGTCAATAATTCCCGATATGATACTAGCAGTAGGAATGTTTATAGATATGAAGATCTTAAAGATGCTGTTATAATGAGTAAAATTCAAGATCATATTATTTGTAAGTATGTTAAGTTTTTAATATGATATAAAATATACACTGTTATTTTTTATTTTCAGTTACAATTGAATCAGTTGGGGCAATGACAGCAGATGTAATTTTTACAGAAGCTATTAAATTATTGAAAAATAAATGTATGAGTCTTTTAGACGAGTTAAGTCAATCCTGAAATATAATTACATGAACAATTACGTTTTGTTAAGTTTTTTATTTATTCTAAAAAAAATATTTTCATAAAAGTTTATACAACAATAAAACGGAATGAACAACACACATTTATATACCGGTTTTAAATAAAAAAAAAAAAGAGAGAAACACCATCCCGTCAAAAAATAAAAACCATGCCACAACTGGTGGGTTTAAAATTTCCGAAGTCTTAAGTACAATATCCTTTCACCTTAATTGCATAACAAAAATATTCCATATTAATGTTAACAGTCCACCATTTAAATATATATAATAAAAAAATTACAGATATATATTTAGTTTAAAAGGGTAACAAATTAATCAAAACAAACATAAAAAATTTGGTATTTACTTAAAAAACCAGGCAATTTATTTAACCCCTGGTTAAAGGCAATTTATTAAAATTATGCATAGTAACTTGGAGGCACTGTAAGATCACTTAAAATTAAGAGCTCATCTTCTGTAAATTTCAATTTATGAACTTCCCAGTTATCATGGTGGGTACGTTTAAAATCTCCCAAAGTACGTCTAATTGTAGACTAAAAAAATACGTCTGTTTCAACAATATTCAAAATATTAAATTTTTCGTTTTTGCTGTATTATGAGATTATATATTCTCAGAAAAAATAAGCAGTTACTCACCGGTATTGGCTCAGAGTCATTCAAGTGAAGTCCCAAGTGCTGAAAAACATCTGGTAAATAATCAGGTACCTCATAAGGATGGGCATCGATGAAGGCACAAAGTCCTAAGACAATGGCATGCTTTGTACGAACATTTCCAAGTTTTCCTTTTACGCCTCGTGACTTCATTGACGCTTTAGACTTTTTTTTGAAATCAGCCTGCGAATAATTTAATCAATAATTATGTTATTTAGTTAAAAAGAAAATATTATCTGACTCACAAGAAGATCTAAAGGTTCTGGAATAAAATGATAGTGAAGGAGACCACTTAAAAGTTTACCTGCCAATATTCTAACTTCAGGCTGGTTATCTTCAAGAAGTTTTAAGGCAATGTCTATTACCTAAAATAATTTTACATTAAAAATAATATGTGTACATGCATTAGGTATACACACCTCTTGAACCCATTCTTTTTTAGAAATAATTGTGGGCATGTTGTGGAAAATTAAAACTGGAATGAATTCGGCAACAACAGCTCTAGCAGACCACAGGGGACAATTGGAGACTTCTTTAATTGCTTCTAAAGCAGCCGGGACATATTCATTAAGAATTAGGGAATGTCCCATCACAGCTAACAAATTTGAGCAGATGAGTTTAAGTTCATCATCTTTGTCATTTCCCTGAAGTACACAAACTAGGGATAGAAGCTGATAATGTTCCGGGACTGCTGAACAATTCGTTTTAACTATACTACCCGTCACATATTTTGAAACTACAATTAAAAAAAACATAATTAAAAAGAAAGTTGCCATAAAATATTAATTTTCTAGAATATGTATAGAGGTTTCACAAAAATAATCACCTGTCTTGAATAATCTTATCAATTCTTCCTTGTGTTCATCATTTATGGACTCTAAAGGCAAATTGGTGTTTACAAAGCCATTACTTTTGTCCTTTACGTGCGTACTAACTTCCTTTAAAATACATCTATAAAGCTCGTGCAACCTGGGCATAACATGTCGGAAAAAGTCACCAACTCTCGGACAGTTGGTGACATTTCCTTCAGGAAAAACTACGTCTTTACCAAAGACGCTCGTCAAACAGTAACTTATTTTCTCCCTTACATTTTGAAACGGATGTGACAGGTAACTCTTGAAATATTCCAACATTCTGTGTATGAGCTCGGCATTCCTCCAGGATTGCTGATGAAGAGCATTCTGTAGAAGATAAATTCTAGCACAGCCAATAAAAGATGTCTGTTCAGCTAAAGGATTGTCCATAAGAAATTCTAGCAGCCAATGGTAACGATTTGGGTCTCGAGACTCCAGAGCCACTGCTATACTTAGTCCCCAATCTCCAGTGGTCTCCATTGAAAAATTGCAGAATGCAATGCGTAGGAGTGGAATTAATTCTGTCCATAATTTGACGATACTATCATAACTCCAATGTTTACAACCCTTTATTATTCCACTTATTAACTCGGCGGCGCATCTTTGACTTTGCTCTTGTTTGTCTTCAACAAGTTCCTGAAGGTGAGAGATATATACGTCCAGAAATTTATCTTCAAACAGTTTGAAAATGTTCTGGAAATAAATATTTGGTCTTACTTTATATTAAATTTATATGAATTTTATCATTTACCTTAAAAATTAATAAGCGAAATACATTGAATTGATCTTTGCCCTTTTTTTCCTCCATTGAAAAATACCTAATAAGTGTTTTAACGTTATCAGAATTAGAAAAGAAGTTATAAATTTCTTTCTCTTGAGGACTTAACATGTCCATTCTTTTCGAAGCTGTCGGTTGTTCACTTGGAGGAGAATATACTTCAATTTCCTTTGGCCAAGTGTAAAATCCAATATATTGTTTATGCACATATCGAAGTTGTTCCCATTCTTCTGATGAGTTGGGTACAGTTTTGCTATTGTAGAGAAGCCATTGATTGTCAGGTCTAATGCCGGGAACCACGTTTCTATTTGTAATGCCAAAATGTTCCAAACTTAATGATTGCTTTACAAACTTCGGTTTATTTTGAACTAGGATGAAAAGAACCACACGAAGGGCAATTTTTCTTATTCCTATCAACTCATGTAACATTGCATGAAGGAAGAAATTAACCACTTCAGGGCTGTACTTTACGTCAGGGTGAACTAACTCCCTCATGAATCCAACAGCCATTAAATAATGGCGCCAATGCCTAAAAAACAACATACACAATAACGTTTATACACATAATTAATAAAATAATCTTACAAATTTTCATGTAAGCAGGCATCTAACAATAACTGGATGGTTTCATTGTAGTTCTTCATTCGTTCTTTGTTGTTTTCTTCCAATTGTTCCCTTCCTTTAATCATAATTTCGTCAAAATCTACTAAATCGACCTGAGGAACATTTTTAGCTATTGTATGAGCAAGTTCGAGACATTTATCGGTGACCTCAATTTTGATGGCGATGGTAGGGAAATAGCGTTTCACAGAATCCGACAAGTTAGTCATTAAATTTACTATGGAAGGCTTTTCACAAGGTTTTGATTTAACCAGAAGGGGCCAAATATCTCTTATGAAGGCCCAATCGTGTCTGGTAGCAATTGGCGTTGCCTTTGGACCCATAAGGATGTGAAGACATCCCTTGAACTTTTCATGGTTTTCTATAGTGTCAAGTTGAAGTACATGTTTTATGCTGGGTGCCAATATGGTATAAGAAAAAGGAAACGTGTTAATAGCGCTGAATATTCTGGTTTGGGCTGATTTTCGAACCTATAGGTAATTCCATGAAAGATAAAAATAAATTAAGGTACAAATAAGAGAAATTTACTTCACTATATCTGCTAATGCCCAATTCAAATAGATCCAAAAGAATTTGCTTATGAGTTTCTGTAAAAGTACAGCTTCTACTTTCAGTTCTAAATTCTTGATGCAGTTTGACTCTGTCGATCAAAATATAACGTAAATGAGCTTTCTTTTGGTGCAATCTGTCTTCTAAAAACTTTTTCGTGCTATGAAAAGTTTTCCAATGCATCTCGAAATCCCTTCCAGTAAATTTATTGAATACCAGTATATTATAAATCTAAAAAGAAATCTCATAAGCAATAGTAATTTAGTAAATGTTATTCATTTACTCGAATAATAAACTGTAAGCTTTTGGTGTTGCCTTCATCAACTTCCAAAATTTTCTTTTGAACAACATGTATGGTGTCAGCAATCGTTTTGCGAACGTTACTGCCATCAGGCATCTTTACTGCATGATCCGTGCCAACAGTAAGCTCAAACGCCCATGGAGGAATTACAGACTCAATTCTAGATCAGATTAATATACAATAATAAAACAACTATTTGAAAATACAAACTTACAAGTTCAAAGCTGGTTCTTCCCATAATGGCAGGACATTCTGACAACCTAAAATGGCATAAACTATTCTCAAACTTTGTATAAGGTCATTTTTTTCAATGTTTTGGCTTCCTTCCGCAAATCTGGTTAATTTTTCTAATTCAGGTACTAAATATTTGTGTAGGAGCATTTCAACGCACTTTATCTCGTTTTCTTCAGGCACGTACCAAGATACGTTGAGATTATCTAAGTCTCCGGGTCTCCCCCATTCTCTAACAGATACAAATACGTTTATTCATTTAAATTATTGTAATGTTATTTTGACCTTTTGGCTTACCTAACAACCAGGAAGTCTTTGATAGGGGTGTCATAGCTTTTACTTAAACTCCTGTATTCAGTAGGTTGAACTGTGGTAAGGGACATCATTAACGTGCTTAACAAATGGGCGGAGAGTTTATTACCGTGCACAGATTTCATATGTAGTGTTCTTTCTAAGATTTTATTCAAACGGTCGATGTATTGTAACAAATAACTATTTCCGTCAACAATCTAACAATTTATAAAGAAAAAAACGTTTTTTCTTTTTTTGTGATATGAAATAGTTATAATAGATACTTACTTCTGATAGAAGCAAAAGGTTGTATGCAAGTTCATCATTAAGGTGTTCTTCATTTAAAACGTTTTCATTTTCATTAAGAAGATTTTCAATAGTATCACATAAATCGGGTACAAAAAGTTTTAAAGTTTCCTTAGGGTTAACTTTAGTAAAACATGAACATATCAGGGCAACAAGTTTTCCTGAAACTTTTGATTCCATGATTCTGTTCATGGCAAAATTGTGCAGTTTTCGTAGTACCGTCTACAATTAATCGCAACATACAAAGTCGTTTTATATTAGCTATTAATATTTTTACCATAAAAATTGACGGCGAGCATTGAAAGAGTACTGATGTAGCCAAATTAAATAGAGCGAATTCGGAAAGAGATTCCAATCTGCTTTTCTGATCCAGTTCATTTTGTTCCATTCTTACAAACTCAAGAGAATTAGATTCCACCCAAATGAATATCTTATCAAATAATTGTACCATAAAATCTTCAAATCCGGCTGACGCTTCGCATATTATATGTTCTTCTTCAGTTAAATCGTCGTAATAATTGCTCGCTTCAGAGCAATCAACAAATGGCGCCAAATTTGCCAAACGTGATATCAAGTCGAAAGCCATAAATAATTTGTTAATATCATTTGGATCTATTCCGGGTAAAAGTGCAAATAATAGAGGTATAACGTGAGTAGGACCTTCTGGATAATTATTTTTTATCCCAGTTACCATAAATCTTAACGAAAGAAAATCAATGATGACAAAAAGTAATACATTAAGAACAACTATTTACCTTGAAACACCCATTGTGCTTATAATGGAGGAGGTCAGCTTATGGGGCTCTGTCAAGCTATCCATTGATGCATACAATTTTTCTAAAACCATTGGAACTATAATGTTGGGTCTTAAAGCCGCCAAGTATTGTAAAGCTTGAGTCACATCATGAACACCTTGTCTTGAAAACATTGCTTGTTCTACGCACGGCTTCATAATATTAACAAACTTATCAATGTCCTCATCTGTGAGTCTAAACTCTTTAGGGGCAAGTAATTCCCAGCTAGGCTTTTTGTACCTTTCATTGTGAACTCGTTCCACAAAATAGTAAGTTAATTTCTTCAGAATTTCTCTAATTTTTGAAGTCCATCTAAAGTTTTTAAAGCAAATTTGATTTATAAAAAATGGGGAACTTGGGACAATGTTGAAAATTGTAATGAAGCAAATTCTTTCTAAACAGGTGCATTGGTAAAATTTATCTTTTTTTTTTTCATTTATTTCAAATTGTTTGCAGTTGCCAAATATCGAAAACTAATATTAATTTAAAAGATATGACTTACTTGCCAGTGTTTGCTGGATGATAATAAGATTCAAGAATTTGCATAAATTTCTCTAAATGAAAGAACGCCATATCACCGCTGCCACCCAATGTGGAAACGATCCAAATTGCCATTGCAGAAATATCAATTTTGAACTGTTTTCCTGTTTGCTTTTGTCTGTAAGCAATAGGGAGTTGCAGAGTACGTAAAAATCTAACATACATTATGGGAATGTATTTTTCCCAATTTATATAACCATTGTTAAAGTTAGATACTCTAGCCATTAACCACATTAAATGCTACAAGAAAAATATAGTCATCTTTAAAAACAAACCTTCAAATGGGCGTGCTGAATACATAGACTAGGAAAAGCAAATTGAAATTTAATTGGTATTTAAATCGTGTAATGGTTGAAATAATAAGTGAATATATTATGTACTTACTTCAGATAAATGTAAATTTAACTTTACTACTTATAATTGCTTAATTATTTAATACTATCCGCCGCTCAATGCTTTTTAAATGGAGCTAGAGATTTTTTAGCCTGCATGATGCAATGTTAGTTGCCTACTGTGTTGCTTTATCTAGTATGTATTTTAAATTATATAGTTTAAAACATATACAAGTTACAAGTTAATAAATATGTTCTTCACACAAAAATATAATGAAAATGACAAAGTTAAAATAACTTACATTTTCCCATACACTAGCATTGTGACATACTTCCCAGAGGTTCATGAATTCTTCCAGCCATAAATTATAGCCAATATTGGCTTGTTCAGGTTTCATTATTACTGGTAAAAATAATTCCAAATATTCAATAGCACAGGCAATATCAGCAGTGCTATGGGGGCATAATCGTGGCCTAAACTCATCTAGAATTTCCTGTGTTGCTTCAACAGGAAAATAACTGAAACATGCAAGAAATAACTATACAGTTTTAAAAACAACCACCATCTAACACCTACATCCTGCAAAATCTTATCAAATTTTTTACAGTACTTTCTAATGTCAAAAAGTATCTATACATTCCCAAGTCTGTTTTGCTTGTTTCCATTACTCTTATACATAAATCATATAGTGGTCTCCACTCTAATTGTAGTTCATCTGGACCTATTAAATGTCTTTTTCTATAACAGGTAGTTTAATGAGAAAAATGATAATTAAAAAAAAAAAAGATATTTTGCTTACTTTAAGAGAAATTGTAAAGTTGAAGCAAACTTGTTAATTCTGGTGGGTTCTAAATTTGGAATGGTAAGAAGTGCATAATACAACTGAATGAGTCCAATGTGGTCTTCTTTTGAAAATTTGAGTCCATAAATTTTCATATATCTTCAAAAAGAAAATGTTTTATATTAACAAGAATTAGCGCATTTTTTTTAAAAAACTCATGTCATGGTGCAAGTTGGGTTGCATACGTAAAGTAAAAGAAGTGCATATGTTTGACATTTGGTATTCTGACAATTCTGTCAAAATTGCAAAATAAAAATTTAAAGCAATTCTTAACTAATGTTAAGATTAAGTTTCAAATAACGTATATTTTAGTTAAATGATTATTAATTTCACCTATATTTATACTTCAAGAAATCTTACTTAATAAGTCTGGATGTCCATAAAGCACAGCCTGGTCTCGTTTCTTTTGCTAAAACTGACTTGACAAGGTTAGTTTTGATATCTAGGAATAATCTTGCAGATTCTTCATCTAATTTATCGGCGTAAGGAAGTAACTTATTGTAAACATTTTCTTTCTGGGGCAAAAATCCTGAAATATTATATTCCATTGTATTGCCTCCCATCATGATAATGAACAGGGCACTTTCTTTGTTAAACTGAATTTGTAATACACTGTCAACCGTCTACAATCGTACATAGGAGCGCATTAATTAGTTATTTAACAACTTGCTATTTTTGTCTTTTTTAGATTAGTCATTTGCAGACATACTTCTTTTCACCATTCAAGTATTATAAATTTACCAATCATGCTTCTTACAATGAACTGCCACATCATGCTAACCAATCACACAACAGAATATGAGGCGCCAATTTTAAATAAAATTAACATTACCCTTCTTTTACAGAAAATGTCCAAGTCGTTCTTTTTCCTGCCTCATTTAAGATTTTTTAGGGCTCAAACAAAGATTCACACAAATGGCATCTACTTTATAGCAAATTATTCAAAAGGTATAAATATATTAACTGGTATTTTTTGTTCTTTACAAATTTCTTCCTTAGATATTGTTTCAAACTCACCAAAAGATGATTATCTACTTTCTGACTTAAAAAACGTTCACTCAGCATCTAATATATTTAATATTGTGTCAAAACATATAACCATTATGAATCAGAAACATATAATACAAGCATTTCGGACATTATTTATACTACAAAAGAGTGGCAAGTATGTTCATATAAGTTTTGTAATATGTATATAATTACAAATATGTTATTTTATTTCATTTTTAGGGCTAGGTTAAATAAGAATGAACTATTGCAGAATAAAGAGTTTGATAATTTATGTAGATATTTAAATAAGCATATAAGAAAAATTGATGTAAACGATGCACTTGATACGCTCAAAACTCTTTCGTTCTTCGGTGTTTCCGGAGATAGTAAAATTGTGCAAGCACTTTTACAAATTTTAAGATGCAACATTAACGATCTCTCTGTGAACCAAATCATATTTTTGGAATATGTTTTATCAAAAGTAGAATCAACGCCTTTGAGCGACGCGCTTTGTATTGCACTGCCAATGGTTTTTGAGGCGCAAATGTCATATAGATTGGAAAAAAATAACATAAAAGAAATAATTAGTTGTCTTTATTACATTTCAAAAAAGAAAGTTAGTGAAAAATGTAAAGTTCAGTTAATTACTTCGCTTATAAGATGTTTTGAAAATAACTATGAAATAAATGGAGAACAAGCTAAAAGTATATTATGGTCAATTAGTTCAATGAGGGAAGATGAAATTTTCGAGCCAGTGATTAAAGCTACCGTGCCATTTTTTATACAGAATATGCAGAGTTTATCATACCCAGAAATTGAGACAACAATGCAACTTCTATTACAAAAGTATTCACCTAGATTTCCCTTTTATTATTCTGCAAAATTGTTTGATCAAGTAGGTGAATATATAATTGAAAAGGATTTGGGATTTCAGAATGGTATTTACTGTCTTCATAAACATCTTAAAGTGGTAAAATTGCGTAATTTTGAACAATTTATAAGTATGTAACTATTTTTCAAATTACAGGGTCATTGTTTTGATCCTTTATTGGATTATGTTAGCTCAAAATGTGAAAGGAATCCAGATTTAATTCTAAGTGGAAGTCCAAAAGGAGTTTTCATACTATGTGCAGCTATTGCTTCTACAGATTACAGACCTCCTCAATGGGAAACTTTAAAGAAACTTATTTATAGAACGGAATGTTTTGAGAATTGTGTCCAAAATGATGTTCATCTTCTTAAACTTTGTTCCACGCTTTGTATTCTAGACATATTCAAAGAAGACATTTTTGAACAATGTTTGAGGGATGATTACGTTCAGTCTATCTTAAGTAAAAGTAAAAATTGTCTTTAGCAAAGTGTATTCCATTATTATATGTTTATATTATTTTTTATTAGATCACCCATCGGATATTAAACATTTCTTGACAATACTGCAAACTATAGTGATTTTGAAACCGGAGTATGCGCATCTTTTACCATCAAAATGTTTAATTGAAGAGTTTGCAAATAAATACGAGCCAGTTTCAGAGTTTCCTTTGGAAGCGTCGCTTCAAAAAGCTCTTGGAGGAAATACCTATGTAGCTAGCAAAATTAAAACGAGGCTGGGACACCAGATAGGTATTAAGACATCTAAAAATTGGATTTTCACAACCTGTATCAATTAGACGAAATGCGTGGTTTTAAAATTGTCGATTGGTAGTTTCTCAGTGGGATACGACCAAAGTCATTAAAACTTTAATAAGACTATTGATATTGATAAATTAATAAAATGCATTGGAATTTTTTTTTTAGATCACGTTGTTATTTTGAGAAAAGGTGGATATCCCGTGGCTTTTACCAAACAAGAAACGTTTTTGGAAGATCTTGAGGTGCCAGAAAATCAAATGTAACTAAGAAAACAACATGATTTATATTATGTTAATTCAGGTCATGATATTTGCCTTTGTTTCAGTGTTTTAATTTTAACTTTGAGGCCTTGGCATTACTCGATCAACTGTAGGAGGATAAACGGAATTACGTCTCATATGATTAAAACTCTAGAGGCCAAAGGTTACACCGTGATCCCTATTTGTTTGGATAAGTGGGAGTCTCTGGCCGATTTCGAAAAAATTCCTTATTTAATGCAAACCATTAAAATAAAAGTAGACGATTTTAATAAACTTTCAAGTGTACTTTATTGAAATAATTAACGATTCAATCAAAAATATATTTTGAAGAATTGTAAATGATTTCTTAAATAAAAGTCATGTGTAACATACTCTAGAAATGATGCCTTTAAACTTTAAAATCACGAATTCATAAAAACTCATTCATAAAATTAAATTAAGTTATAATTTGCGTTAATTTACCCGCGCAATTTAAATTAGTTCCGCGATTACTTGTTAGATGTCGACAAAACGTATCGACTGTCAAAAGTCAAAATAAATCGGAAAACGAATTCCTTTTGACGACCTTCGCAATATTTGTGCAAGTGTTATTAATAAAAAATAAAAATCAGAAATTTTCACAATGGGTTTTCAAAATATTTGGTATTCTCACCCTCGTAAATATGGTCAAGGATCCAGGTCGTGGTAGGTTTCTTCTTTAATCTATTTATCAGCCCCATTTTGTGCAACTATGATAAGAGGTTAAAAACACGTGTTATTAAAAAAAATATTGTTTTCAAAGCAAATGTTAAGTTTTTCACGTTAATTTTTTTAACCAAATTGTTATTGGTGCCAAAATATGTTTTAACTGACATTTGGGAGTGATGTTTTCTCAAATTTCAAAGTAACCTTTTTTTGAAGTTATAATTGTCCAATTTTGATTTTAAGTCTTAAGCCTTATCAAGGAGTTTCGTATAAAAATAAGAATTATTATTCTGAGCTTATATTTTAATGATATACGTGTGCGAAAATAATGTGTAAGTCTGATTTAAAATAATTTTATTTTGTTCCAGCCGGTCATGTTCCAATAGGCATGGATTAATTCGTAAATACGGTTTGAATATTTGCCGTCAGTGCTTCAGAGAATACGCAGCAGACATTGGTTTTAAAAAGGTAATAAAATTGAAAATTAGGAAATCTTATTCTTGTTTACGTTATCTTTATTTTTTTAGCTGGACTAAATGCTGGTTTTTAATTAATATCAAATGACTTCTAATAACTATAAAATAACTTGTAAGAACCTAATGTTTTTTTAAATAAAAACTGCTGTATCTATCTTCGTTTTATTTCAAATAATTCAGTCAAAAATGTACATCTTGGCTTACCTATTAGAAACTATATACATGGGTATGAGTCACTCATGATATTCTCTCAATTAATCTCTTTGCTATTTCTTGACTTCCAATTCTCTAAAAATAAAAAAAAAATAAACGTTTTGATAACTATTTGAAAAGATAAATAAAGGAAATTTACCTGAGTAATACCTGCAACCAGAGTTAGTATTGACCGCTTGGGTGGCCTACAAAACTTTTTACCATCTTCTTGGCAACATAAATTTGGGAAACAATCAAGTGATGATTGACATGGCTTTGAAAATATGTCTAACACTAAGGGAGGGGGTGGTGTGCATTGCATATATGAAAAGAACAGTTTTACAGCTGAAATATTTTACAATTAAGTAGATATATTACAACATAAAAATACAAGTTTAAACTTATGTAATAAATCTAATATAACGTTAGTTTATGTTAATTAAAATGAGTTTTTTTTTAATACACAAAAAAATTTTAGTTGAATTTTATTTTGAAAGGGACTTAAACATAGTGAACGGTGTCATTAGGAATAAATCGATGTTATAAATGTTTTGCTGTATTTTAAATCTCTATTAATTTTATAATAAAATAACCAGCAAAATTCATTTTAGAAATAGCTTTAAACAAAGCTTACGTCTTAATAAATCATCAGCGTATGGTATTCGGTCTAATTTGGGAACAGGGGTTCTGCAATAATTGTTAATTGACCCCTTTTCTCTACAACATATTCGTGGTGCACAGTCTTTATCTGATTTACAGGGTTTTATGGAAAATATTTCGGCGAGGGGTTCTGTAGGGCACTGTTGCTCAATTATTCCAAATAATCCTGCAAGTTAAATAAATGAAAATGGCATTCATTATTACCTAATTATAAAAGAATTATAATGACAAAAATTCATTATCTTATTTGATAAACATTTTTGTCTTACATGTTATGTCGAAAAACTTCCTTGAAATTTTTAAGTTTAAACATATTTTACCGAAAACAATAATAAAAATAAGCTTTTTGTTAAAATATTAAAGAGATTCGTTTGGGATAAATAATATGAACAATCAATTCAGATTAATCGTAAATAAAAACAACTAAAGAGAGAAAACACATTTATAAAATTTAAAATAAGAAATAAAAAGAATCCCATAATTTATCTATTTTTTAGTAATTGAGTTTCACCTTTGTATTAATAGATATTTTTGTGGTAGACTTTCACTGTATATATTTATATAATTAAAATAAATAACGAATGTTATAAATAAATATTTTAGAAAGTAGAAATAATGTTACACTTACGAGAATGAATTGGTTCTGGGGAGGGTGGTGGTACACCCTTTAGACATTTCGAATCACAGCATAAATATGTTGGATCAAATATATTACAATTTTTGTGAACTTTGCAAGGTAAAGGAAACCATGGTTTCCGTATATCGTTGCTGGGACATACTAAAACTTTTCCCTTGTAAACGATGCTGGAAAAATCATCTGAGAAAAATGTGGACGAGTTTATTTTTGGAATGACGTTATCGGTTACAGACTGCAACAATTTTTCTACAAAAAAAAAGTATATTAATTGGGTGCAAAACTGATAAAGTGAAACTTTATTAGCAAAATCAAATAAAATACAATTAATAAATACATTCATTAAAAAGTATTTTAAAATATAAAAGTATTTGTATTTATAATTCAAAATATTTTTACTAAAATATACTTTACAAATCTGCTAGAGGATTTCCTAAACTTTGCGTAGCCAGGAAGGGTCTCTAAGTTGCCCTTATGATCAGTATTGTAACTTCCTCTTTCGTAAGATTTTTTTTAAATAAAAATTCGAACTGTATACCTTTATCAGTTTAGTTTCTTATCAACCAAAAATTTCTTTTGAGAAAAGTATACCCTTCGATAAAATCCTAGCTACGCCCTTGAATATATGTAATAGCATTCTAGTAGATTATAGACAATCCTCTGTAGGGGGATCAAATTTACACTTGACCTTTTTTTTTAAACCAAACTATTGAATTAAGTAGTAGTAGTATCATATAATCACAGACGACAGCGCCTTCAAAACTAGCACAAGATGCACATCAATTTAAGTTTATTTTAGCATTACTTACACTTGAAGGCAACGTAATTTGAGATAACTAAACTTAACCTTTCACTGCGTTCAAGTTATGTATTTACTTCGTGAATTTTATATAAATATAGGGTGTCCCAAAATCATATCTAATAGTACGTAGGTACAAAAAGATGATAGAGTTTTGGGGAAAACCAATGGAAATAGGCTTCTTGAACAGTTTCATTGTTCTTTTTCCAAAATTACTGATGAAGTTACAATACAAAACGTACGTAAATAACATAGAGAGCTATGGAAAGGACTTTAAAAAGCACTTTTTCTTTAATAATTCAAATCCTTACGGTGCACTTAAAGCCCTTTCTAACAGATACCGAGATGTTTGAAGTTTAGATGAGCTGTAATTAAAGGATGACGATTCAGGGCCGGCTTTACATAAGGACATCCAGCCTGTCCAGTCCCCCACAAAAAAGGGCCCTTCATAAAATTACATTTAAACTTATTAAGTATTTTAATTAGTTGTTAAAGTAAAATAAATTTCATTTGATTAAACTATAAAGCAACTAAAAAACAAAATAAAACTGAAAAAATTCAAAATCCAAATAAAAACGACAATGTTTTAAAAGGATTTTTATTAATTGATTTTCAATATTCAGCTTTAATGTCTACTTTTTTTTTATTACGAATGTTTAAAAGTATCACTAATTTGAATTTTTAAAGTGCGTCTTCTATAATTACTTGTTTATTGTATATTATTTGTATTTTATATATGTATATATATAATTTTTGAATTAAATTTTTTATTTATCTATAATACATAAAATTCTCGTGTCATGGTGTTTGTAATTAAACTCTTCCGAAATGGCTCGACCGATTTTCCTGAAATTTTGTGTGCATATCGGTTAGGTCTGCGAATCGGCCAACATTTATTTTTTATCACCCTAAATGTTAAGGGTGGTCCACCCCTAATTTTTATTTTTATTTTTTAAACAAAATTTTTTGTTATTATTTTTTTATGATCCAGCATACAAAAATACATAAAACCCTTAATTTTCACCACTCTACGATCAACCCCTATTTTTTAATAGCGATATTAGCACTGTAATAATCTTCAACTCTCAGTGGTCGATAACCGATCAATTATTATATCAATCGATTAGTCATCCCCGCCAGGCGTCTACTGATGTCACTACTCACCCAGCAAACAGCACGGAGTGGGGATGAGAATGAAGCAGATTTTTTTAATGTTACAGGGAGTTCAAATATGTTCTAAGAAGTAAAATAATGTTTTATTAGGTATAACATTTCAGAATGATTTGGCAATCTTCAAGAATGTTCAAGAATCTTGAAGATCATTCAAGAATGTTCCAGAGTGTTAAATAAAGTTAGACAATGTTTTGAATCATTATGGGATGTTCTGGATAGTTCTAAATTCGAGAATATTCTAGAATGTTCCATCAAACGTGTGATATATTCTTACCCGGGCAACGCTGGGTATTGCTGCTAGTAAACATATAAAAATAATTATTATTGTCTTCTACAAATTTTCAAAAATTGAATTTCGGGTACGTATTTACATATCTCAAAAAAGTTACACACTTATAAATTTAGAATGTACCTAGGTATAATTCTGTAATGAAAAGGTAGGATTGCATCAATGAGAAGTATCAAGTTTGAACCAAAGTATCAAGTTTGAACCAAACTGTAGATGTAGAGGTAGGTAACTTTCGCAATGGTCATTAAGTAGTTCCCACATAAAACTGCGTAAACTTGTTGTTCGCTTGCATAACATCAGATTTTTGTACCCTTGGTATACATATACATATTTGCGCAAATGCAATAACATTTAATAGTTTCCATTAGAAGAAAATCACGTACATTCCTGTTTGTCCAGTCACCAATACATAGATATACTGTTGCACATAACACATAACGACTGCCCTTGGTATAATACTAAATAATTATTATCCGTAATAATATATTTTTATTATTATGTATCTGCGTATTTCGCTAATTTGGAACGGCGGACTTTTGAAATTTATGTACACGAGGCTGCTTTCGACTTATCGGTATATACCGCAAAAGTAGTTCAAGTTTAAAAAATATTTTCATATGATGGTTTTATCTTGTGACAGAGGCAGACTCAAATTTGTCATGTTGTTGTAATTGAACTTCGATTGGGACATTTCCGGATGAGCACGAAACCTTTTTTGTTTAATTTTAATCGTCACTTAATTAATTAATCTGTTGAAATACAGTGATACAAGTGGCACTACCTAGGTAGTGTAGTAAGTCCTAATTGATTACAAGAAAAACTTTTTCCCATTGTATTTATTCTAATAAAATATGTACAAGATTGCTAATTAGTTTTATATGTACCTATACTTCAAATGCATTCAAAATTATTTAATTATAATTAGTACCAATAAATAATTAACTGAATAATTTAATAATAGGTACTAAATTTTATTGGCAATAAGCTATCACCTATTACACCACCCTAATTTACTTATAACTCGCTTCTTTGTTTCTTTTTATTTTGATGAGATTCTAAACCACCCTGCTTGATATTGAACTCTAATTACTAATATTAATTGAACTATATCTCCGAATGGTTTATATTTTGATCTAAATCAAAATAAAACGAAAAAATACACCAGGTATCTACTTTTCTTATATTATTTTGTGGATTTAGGTAAACTAAAACGTAAAAATATTAAAACATGTCGTGGCATGTGCCTCTACTGACCTAGATATGAACTAACTGGAGCACCTTTTTTGGATGAGGTAATACAAAATTCGTGCAAATCACCTTACTGATAGTTTAAGTGCATTTTGCCATTATTATGGCGTTCTAAGGTGTAGGTAACAACTTTCACTATTACACTTTTTTGCTGTTTCACTCGAAATAGTAAATATTTTAGATTTCGTGCACTTCTTATACACCCAAATCGATCTTTTTTGTTAAATTGCAGAACCTACAACCGAATGTAGTAATGAACATTTCAAATTAATTACATGTTCACAATACAGAATCGTTTGCGATTAATAAAAAATATATTTATTTTAACTTTCATCAAAAAACCTTTTACAAAATGCAAAACAAAATAATTACGTGATCTTATATGAAGCATAAATACCTACCTAACTTATGTTGCAGCATTAAAAAAAGGTGTCCATATTTTTGCAGCATTATATAAATATAAATAAATGTAACGATTGTGTCAATATACAAAAATAATATTTTGTATTGTGTCTATATGTATACCTGTGCTTATTTATTATACCTAAGTAAGCGTAAGTATCTTTTTCAAAGTACGAGAAGCTGTTTCTCAATCTCAATATTAACCCACTAATTAAGAATAGTTTGTGCAAGAATTATGCAATAATAATAACCTATAGAAGTCATCTATCATTTTATTGATCGATTGCTAATGCTAATAACACCTATGGTACTAATTTATGCATCGTGAATTTACGAAACTTATCATTAAATAAATGGATACAATTAATTTAATATTTTATGACAATCAATAGAAGAATTCTTGTTTTTTGTTTAAGGTAGACAATTAATATTATATTGTCAATTACTATTTTATAAAAACGTGAAGCATTGGTTGGTTACTGAAACGTTTCATCGCGTGCATTCTTTTTCTTCTTAATTTCTGTTTTGTTTTTTGTTAAAATACTTAATGTATTTGTCGCTTACTGAGCATGTCATTTTCTCAAGTACAATCAATAAATGATCGATTAAATTATTTATATCGAACTAAAAAATTCCTTTGGATTAATGGATCTGCTTTTTACCATAATACAAAGTGTTCTTGAGATTATTACGATAGTATTATGTGGGAAACGTTAATTAAAAGTACCTATCTAGTATTATTTAAAAAATTGAAAGAAAACGATTAGATGCAGATATATAATACGTACTCGAATATGCATCATTAAAAAATGAGTTCGAATTATCCAGTAGCATTTCAAGAAATAAAAATATGTATATCTACTCTTAATCATATGCATTTATAATGTATATTAAGAATAACTGAAATTGAAGTGGCAGATTTACCAACAGGCTGAATAGGCTAGAGCCTAGGGCGGCAGATTTTAGGGGGTGGCAAACTTTGCTCAAAAATTTTTTGTCTTACAGAAATAAAAAAAAAATTATTATTTTATACACGGAAAAAAAACGAGATTCAAAAAATCAACAAAAATTACAATATTTTAGTGCTATACAGTACACTGAGTAAGTACACTAATGTCTGTATATGAAAAATTACTAAACGCTTATTTATAAAATATACTATTGTGATTTTGAATTTTTAAAATATTCTAATAGCGTTTAAGTATTAAATTTTAAATTTAGTATTTTTACCTATTTTTTAAATTAATTATTGCCATAATTTTTTCTTTAGGTCCACCCACACTATTCAATTAATGTGTAATATGTTTCACCACTTAAATATAGATATCTATTCGAAGAGAAATGGGCTCCGAAAAAAATTGCTTAAAAATAACAATAAGAAATATTATATAGATATATATGTGAAAAAATAATACTTTTCTATTGATATTTCTGATGATATTAACAACCTGTTTGAGTGTAGAATAAAAATTTAATAAGTTAACACGTAAAAAATTGCATATTGTTGCACAGAATTTCATAAATATTATACATTTCTTAGAATGATGATAATTAAAAAAAAACAATATCTAATGATAATTATATAATGAATAAAAGCTGTAAATATCCAATCAACGAAAGTTCTTCTTAACATTTTTAAATTTTTAATCATAATAAATTCGTATCAATATTTGTTGATTAGTCTTATAAAAATATAATACAATCATAAAGTTGCAATTTCATTGACAAAAAATTGATTGTGAATTAGGGTATAGAATTGTAGGTTTCAGTAGGGGCGGCAAATGTGTAAATCCGCCACTGTACCTAATATTATTGTAACTAGTTCCTATACAAGTACATGTAACATGATTACCTCTATAGAACTTATTATGTATTTACACTATGTAAGGTTTGAATAAATAAATAAATAATAAAGGGTCATGATCCTTTTAGTATTTTTTAAGATTGTGGTATTCTAATTTTTAAACATAATAGCTGATGGATGATTGACAAAAGCGTTTTAAAAAAATTATTTTGTTTTCTTGAAGAAAGCACGAGTAAGTTCAGTTTTGCATTAGAATTCGTAATTAATTTAATACGTACTTTTCTGTTAAAAACACGAGTTTCATTGTGTTCCATTAGTAAAACAGTAGCATAACAAATATATTACTTGGGTTTGAATAAATAAAAAGTAATTGATTTGTTCTTAATAATATTATCGCCGAGTAACTAAAAAGCGTTTCCGTATTGCAATTTTACAAGTAAGTACATTAGAATTTCTCACAGAATGTGGAAATGTTAGTTCCAGCTGTGAACTTCCGAAGGTTGAATTTTCGCAACAATTTGGACAAATAATATTACGAACCTTAACAACTCTTATATATAAATATGTTTGAACATATTAGTCGTAAACTTAGGCAGCTTCTTATCATATTTTTTTATGCACAATGTTGTTTAAGTTCGCAGAAAATTGATACATCTTTAAGTGCAATAAAATGTAAAAAAAAAAAGCATAATCAGTTTTCTTTAAAAATCGTTTCAGACGGATATATCTTTATGTATAAAGTAATGTTTTTGAAGTTTTGATAGGCAAAAGTATCTACGTAACTATTGACAGAGTACGTACATAATAAAAATAAAAGAGGTCGAAACGTCGCATTGAATATAGTTTATGGTATCTTAAAATTTTTATCGAATGCATTCAATTCAATTCAATTGTGACGAATATTTTTTTTAATGTTAATGTAATTCAAATCCACAACAAAGTGTTCCCAGTAGGTACATGTATGTAGAATATATTAAGTAAAATAAAAATATTTTGTATAAAGATCTTTTTCTCATTTAAAGAAATCCTGAATAATAACAAATATCAATTAAATATCTAGAATAGGCGATTAAAACTTGTAATTATTTTATGTTTTGTACATGCGTACCTAAAATATAAAAATTTTTAAATCCATAAAACTTCATTCAAGATTCTTATATTAATGATTAAAGTTCTTCGGTACAATGTATGTGGATCTAATTGTTTTGAACGCGGTTAAATTGTAAAACACAGAACAAACAAAAGATCGATAAAATAAATCAATCATATATGGATTATGTATTGACATGAGGTCACTTTATTTTTCCCCATCATAATCAATTATACATTAATTTTTACGAGTTGTATTGGGTTTATCGTGGTAAAAAGTATGACCCTGTGACACGTATTATTGTAGATAAATGTTAATTCTATCTATAGGACTTTTTTACCCTCGTTTTTGCTATCCGTGGTAGCAGCTGTTTCTTGACCTGAAGCACAATAGAGACACAAATACACATACAGATAAAAATATTTGACGCTCATTCTAGTTCTTTCGACCTGAAAAAACTTAAAATCTACATTTTACACCGTCACCGGTCTCGTAGCACGTTTGTTTTAACTGTTGTGACCACGAAGATCTTGCTCGACGATTGCTACAACTACAAACCAATAACAGTGAACGCAAAGAACTTACCGAGGTGCAACAGACTCTCAAGTTCCTTTCGATTCTACCGAGTTTACGTAATTTACCGTAGAAAGATTCTTATGAACGGCCACATCTTTACTATGAATTCCAATTCGAAATTAGAACGACCTGCCATCGATTAATTATAAACTTACAATTAGTTCTCTGTTTCTATATTCTATTTATAGTAAAAAGCTTTTAGTATTTTCTTATTACCACAACACAAAAGAAACTACTTTTAGTTGTTTATAATACAAACGATCGTTATAAAAATTAGTATTAAAATAATCAAGCTAAATAAATCCATCTAAATTTTAGTTTAGTTTAGTTTATTGAATCAGTGAAGATCATCAACTTCAAAAAGTAACTTTCTACTATTGTAATAAAATTAATTTTTTATCCACGCTAAATGTTGCTTCATCATTAACATCAACATACATCATCATCATCATCACCATCGTGAATGACTATTGCATTAACTATTAAGTAAGTAGGTTAAAAACTCTTAAGACATTATGCATTCTATTTGTAATAGCAACATTTTATTTTCTCATTGATATTTTATCAGTCACTGAACTTATGTAGTTCATCTCAATACTTTACAGATATATTTCAGTTTTTTTTTGTAAATTTACATTTTTTAGAGTGCAATATTAATTAGCTATGCATTTCCAACTAAGATCTTGTTGTTTACAAGCTTGAAAGGAAAATTTTATTTGCTCGTCTTTGAAGTTGTTATTCAGATTTAATGTCCTGTGCTATTTTTTAAAATAATTTTAATATACCTAATTTAAAAAAGGATTATTTATAATACCTATTCTAAAATTATCAAATGTCTATATTTTTGGGAATTCTATGATCAATTATGCCTTTCTCTTTGAGATTCTGTTCAGCTTTTTGAATGAATTTTGTATCAAAATTTACATCCAAAACCTGTCAATAACGATTTTTTTAGTGGTTTTGTTGGCCTTCTTCACTTTCTCCTTTATGAAAATCTGTCGCTGTTATTAAGTAGCAAACTTTTGCCATGGATGGCCTAAACTAACTAACCAACTGTTGTCAGAACTTTCGATTTCACTACGGAAGTCTCGAGGTTACATTAAAATAGCAGAAGGTACCATAAAATGTCTGCATACTATTGTTTTCCATTGCGAAGAGCCCCACTTCCGGCATTAGGTATGTTTGGAGAACGAGACCGACGCGACGATGCAAAGAAGTTATTAAAAGGAAACGGTTGAAGAACGACCACTTATCTTTATTATTAAAGATAGTAAATAATATGAATGTATATTGTATAAACAACAGTCGAAAGTAAATAATAAATTTCTGACATGTTTGGACAGGGCCTAATTTAAAAATCATGGGGCCCATTAAAAATAAGGCTAGCCTAGGCCATTAAGAGAAAAAGTAGTTAATTATGAAACAAAACAAGAAAAACTACAGGAAGGAGATATAAGACAAGAAGTATGGAGGGTGAAGATGCTAAAGATTGGAAAAAGAAACAGGTACCAGGCGAAAGGGAAATGGAAAAAGCATTGAGGGTAATAAATAATGAATATAAGCCAGGAATAAATGTATAAATGGAAACGAATGGGGGTTAATGCAGGATAAGTGGTTAGAATAAGATGTACGTATAATACCGGAATATTTAGGAGAAGAAATAGATATGGATGTAATAGCAGAATTTAGAATGGGAAACGAATCACACTAAAGGCGAAAGTTTGTGAGTGTGTATTATGTTTGTTACTTTTCACGTCTAAACGGCTGAAGCGATTTTAATAAAATTTGGTATGGAGTTAGATGACACCCTGGATTAACACATAGGCTACGTTTTACTGCGGGAAAATATCTTATTCCCATGGGAAAATCGATGAAAATGAATTCGCGGAATATTATAAATGCGAAAGTAACTCTGTCTGTATGCTACACAATCTCGCCTAAAATTTACTGAACCGATTTAAATGAAATTTGGTACAGAGATAGTCTAGAGCCTGAGAAAGGACATAGGCTACTTTTTAATTTGAAAAAAGGGTTGTAAGGGGTTGAAATTGGAAAGTTTGTGCGGAAATTCCGTAATTTTTAAAGATAGAAGCTTGAAACTTATTTTTTAGGCTTTTGATTAGATATAAATAAATACGACATTCAATGTTTGTAAAAATTTTACCCTAAAGGGGATAAGATTAGCCGATTATAGTTTTTGTGTAATGACGTCGTCCAAAAAGCTTACGGCCCAGAAAATTAAAATATTAAGTGTAAAAAGTTATAGAGGTTTTGTTTATTTGAATCAATAAAAGTAGTTGAATACTAAGCTATATAAACTATTTTAAACTATAATTAAACTATATTAATCTATAATATTATAAATGCGAAAGTAACTCTGTCTGTCTGTGTGTTACGCAATCACGCCCAAACTACTGAACCGATTTAAATGAGAATTTGGTACAGAGATAGATAAGTAGATACAAAGCTAGAGGCTTGAAACTTAATTTTTAGGCTTTTGATTAGATATAAATACGAAATTTAAAGTTTGTAAAAATTTTACCCTAAAGGGGGCAACAATAAGGAATAAAAGTTTTTGTGTAATAACGTCGGCAAAAAGGCTTACGGCCCAGAAAATAAAAATATAGAAGAAAAAAAGTTAAATGCTTCCGAAAGTCACTATTCCACGCGGGCATAGCTAGTATGTTATAAATATGTCATTGAATCTATAAAAATCAACAACTACAGCTTTATTTTATCATCAAAATAATTAATTATGTTGTACAACAAAAAATTTAAAACAAATCTGGGTTCAATAATTAAATAAAAGAGTATTTGGAAGTTTCAACGATTTATTATCAACGCTCTGACAATTGTTTCGACCTGGCGGTCATTAACGAAGAGCAATTACAAATACTGAAATTACACACTTTTTTCTGTTTTTTCCCATTTCTGTATGTATCCTGCATATACAGGCTCATTTTTGGTTAACAACAAACAAAAATGGGAAAAACAGAAAAAAGTGGCATATACCAACTACACTGTAACAATTGCGATGCCATATATAAGAAATGTTAAACTTACAACAGGTTTTTCAGAACATTGCGTTAACAATAACCATGAATTAGATATAAACAATGTAAAAATTCTACATACAGAAAATAAAAACCATATTTTAAAGTTATTAGAAAATTTAGAAATTAAAAAGGCAATTCATAACAAAAAACATCTAGTTAATAATCAATTAGAACTTTGCTCGAACAACACTCCATTATTATTATCGAACTTATAGGTATTAATTTTATGTAGACTTTAGGTTTTTCCATGACGTCATGTACCAAGTAGTATTTAAGGGGATGTAGTCTAAGTGTAATTTCAGTATTTGTAATTGCTCTTCGTTAATGACCGCCAGGTCGAAACAATTGTTAGAGCGTTGATAATAAATCGTTGAAACTTCCAAATACTCTTTTATTTAATTATTAAATATTGAAATGTTTCATCAAGATTGCACCACCAACAGTATTTCTAAATCTGGGTTCTTCACCTTTATGATGGAATGTCTCGATTTTCTAACATTTTCTATTGTTGCACATCCACAATAATTGTTATCAATCCAAAAATACTTACAAAACAATCATCTTATTATATCTATTATACTATTTTCTTACACAGTTTATTGTTATTTTTTTATTGTTGTATTTTGTAACAGCCAATAGATTAAATTTTTAAGGCAAAATGTCAAGTACGGAATTCGGCCAAAGTTATCACGGAGTAACCCCAGATAATAATTCAATAATTTTATAGACGTGATGTATTGTAAACAAATCGTATTTTCATTAATGAAAATATATAAAGGGGATCGACTCTGCAAATGTGCATTCAGTATATCTAGAGCGACAATAAAGTGAAGAAGCAAAAATGGTTATCGAAACGTTTTTAATGTCATGTTCAGTTTTCCTCGTTTTACTCGCAGTGTGCATCGTTTTATATTACAAGTGGTGCTTCACTTATTGGAAGAAGAAGAACGTCTTCACCCTTCCGCCATCGATACCTTTCGGTAATGCCAAAGAGAACTTTTACAGGGAGGTCAGTTTTGCCCATACAATTATACGATTGTACAGGATACTAAAATCTAAAGGACTTCGATATGGGGGTTATTACATGTTGTGGAAGCCCGTTTTCATCCCTGTCGATCCCAACTTGATAAAATTAATATTGAACAAAGACTTTGACCACTTCACCAACACGGTCAACTACAGCAACGAAAAGACGGATCCGCTTTCGGGAAATCTTTTCTTCCTCAAAGGAGAAAAATGGAGACTATTTAGAAGCAAACTGTCGGCAACATTTACTTCAGGGAAGAACAAGCTGATGTTAAATACTATGGTGAAGTGTACTGAGCCGATGCCAAATATTTTGGATAGGGCTAATGAAAACGGCGAAGCTATTGACGCAAAAGAATTTTATGCAAGATTTACAACCGATTTAATTGGAGCTTGTGCTCTTGGTATTGACTGTTCGGCCCTTTTGGATGAAAATTCACCTTTCAGAGACCACGGAAGAAGAATTTTTGACATTCGTCCCAACCAGACCATCAAAAGCTTACTCTACATTGCAATGCCCAAAGTTCTCAAATTTTTCAACGTATCCATCAACAGAAAAGACGTTGAGTCGTTCTTTTTGAACACGGCAAAAGAAATAGTCGAATACAGGAAGAAGAACAACATAGTAAACAAAGATTTTGTCAGTTTACTTATGAGTATGATGAACAAAGAAATATCTGTCGAAATAAAAACTGGCAGATCAAAAGATCCTGATGGCGACAAAATATTTTATTCACAAAACGGTTTGACTCAGAACGAACTGGGTTGTCAAGCTTTTGTATTTTTCCAAGCAGGATTCGAAATGGCATCCACTTGCTTGACATTCCTCACGTATGAACTTAGCCTAAATCCTGATGTTCAGGATAAATTAAGAAACGAAATTGTAGAAGTACTGGACAAACATAACGGAGAAATAACTTATGATGCTATAAATGAAATGACCTATTTAGATCAATGTGTTTATGGTGAGTAAACTGTATTACCATAAATGTTAAATATTTATCTAAATGCCCTAATTGAAATAAAAATATTAATATTATTTATGTAAATATATGCATAATAAGCGTGAGAACGTTTACATCAATTATAAGTGAACCCAGTGGACTTTACCAGATAACTGCTGAAGTTTGAATTAATTGATTCAAATTATGCGTAAAGGAAATAGTAATGTAAAGAAAGCGTTTAATCAGTTGTGTTGTTTATAATCGTACTGAATAATTTTTTTTTGTCAAAATTTAAAAAAAAAAAATCTAAAAAACGCGATGTAGCAAATTTTTATTTCTAATTTTTTAAAATCGAAACATTGTACAATTTATTAATAAAGCCAATGCAATTTTTTGTAATTTTCAGAGGCTTTAAGAAAACACCCTCCCTTCATCCCCATTCACAGGGAATGTACCAAAACCTACAAAGTTCCTGACACAGACCTGGTAATTGAGAAAGGAACACCGGTGTTTATTTCAGGATGGGCTATTCAACACGATCCTGAACATTACCCTGACCCCGAAAAGTTCGATCCTGAACGATTCTCTAAGGAAAATAAAGCAAAAAGAAACCCTTACACATTTTTAGCTTTTGGAGAAGGACCTAGATTTTGCATAGGTACATATGAACTACTACAAAAATTTTATCTTTGACAAAGTTTCTCTCTCTGATATCAAATATTCCTTTTATTTATAGGAATGAGATTTGGTTTACTAGAGGTTAAAGTGGGCATTGCTTCGATTCTTCCAAAGTACAAATTCTCCACCAGCTCAAAGATGCAAGTTCCAATCGAATATGATCCCAACGAATTCACGTTGACTGCCAAGGGAGGAATTTGGTTAAATGTGGAAAAAATTTAAATATTTACATACGTACATTGCAAACATATTGACGTTTCTTTTGCTTTATTTATTACAAAAAACAATTGTATTGTAAATTCTTACGATTATGTTATTAGTAGTAGGTACCTCATGATTGATAAATAATTTACATTTGTATTTTAGGTATTTATTTGGGGTTTGAAAAGGATCTTTTGTGTTTTTTTTAATTTAATAAATCGTTTTGTTTTACAAACCCATTTTTATTTATTATGCTGAGCAATCAAAAAATATTAAATAAAATATTTCTTTTCGGTCAACTGAAAATGTTATTTAAATAATTGTTTTTATAAATTTTGACCATGAAGCTAATTCTTCTAAATTTCTTATCATGCAATTGCCTAAAAATATTTTTTTAAACAGCGCAAATTTACACACACGCGAATAAAAGTGGGTCAATGTCTTAAATATTTATATTATCTATTAATTATCAATTAAAAACGACTATAAATTATGTTTGTTGATGCTAAAATAATCTAAGGAGAATAATTATTGTATTATGAATTATTTATAACTCTGTGTCATCAATTTATTTCTTCGTCTTAAATTTTACAGGGTGTTGTTTCAAACCATATTCTAGACTGTTTGATAATAATAATAGTACATCTATAGATAAAGCATTTGGAAATGTTAATTTAAGTTTAGTTTAAAAGAATTGTAAAAAAGATTTTTCCTACAACCCTTTTTTTTTGGTATTTGAGAATTACGAAGAAAATAAATATTATTTTCGAAAATTTTCTAGAACATTTCTTATCATAAATCGATTAATTAACAACGCAATTATTTTAATAATTAGGTTATTATAGGCCTCGAAAACACATAAAATTTACCCTCAAGAAGTTTACTACCCTAAATAAAAAATATTACGAGTATTATCATTTTTTACGTATTTGTTAAAAGGTAATGAATGCAATTCCTTTCCATGACAGAAGGAAAAATTTCATTTCATAACCCTTTGAAATACGACGATGATTGGCCTTAAAAATTACAGGCTATCAGTTCAGTACAATATTGTAAACCACAAAATATTTTTTTACAGACATATCCTTGGAGTGCATTCACGCATATTCACATATGTAAAACCTTTGCACTTTATTAATTTATTATTAAATAGAAATCAATAAAGTACACATTGTCATCTATATATTAATGTTAATTACTTAAATATGGTTGATATGAAAAATAAAATTAGGTCGTCATTTATAAAAAGTGATTCATTGAATCAATTCGTGTTATTTATTACGTCACATTTATGCATATTAAAGATTTTTGAAAATGAAATGTAGAATCTCTTTAATATATATTTTTTATATGTGTAGATACTTACTTATTTTGTTTATTACACAGATCCTCAAATTATAACTTTAAAAAGAATGTTTTAGTGGACTTTTGGAACTATTAATGGAGAATAAATAAATTTGTTTTTTACATTTCCCAGGAAAATAAAATTATCGAATAAACAAATTAATAATTATGTTCTTGTTCTCGTTAATTTTCAATACGTACTCTACTTTTTTTCTGGAATAATAGCACATTAAGAGAATGTGAATAAATAAATTAAGAATATGTAAAATAATATTTAAATAAATGTTTATTAATTTATTTTTTTGTCAAACCTATGTACAGGTAAATTTTTACCTCTATAGGCAGCATCTTAACATCTAGAGATGTTTGTACTTGACAATAAATAAATAAATAAATAAATAATGTAAATTATAATTAATTAATATGATTATATCGCAGGAACAACATTTAATTAATATATTTATCTAATTCAAGTGTAATTTATTAATATGTATGCGAAAATGAAAGCCCAAACAGAGACAAAATTATTAAAATGTTTGTTTGATGATTTCAAGTGGTACCTTGCACCTTGCACTTTATGATAATTAACTTCAGTACACTGTTTACAAATTTGAATAAGGAAACAATACGGTTAACCTTATTCGATTGGTAACTGATAAGATTTTTCATTGCTTATTTTACTAATTTAATTTAATTATGTACATTGAAATTAAAAAGAAATTAATTTCTTATTTTGGAAATTTAAAGTTTGATCTATGACACAGCGAAGGAATCTAACGAAACTTAAGACACCGTAAAAAAATGTAATGAAACTTTTGTACCTATTATTTTTTAAGGCAGTGAGTATTTTGCTTCGTTATTTGAGATTTTCAAATAAAATGGATCTAGCTTTAAAAATATGTGTTAAAACACACTACCGAAAAAATGACCAACAACGGATTTTGAAAATGGGAAAGATGGGTAAATATCAGATCGGTTAAATACCTTGAACTTAATACCACAAAAAAAAAACTATTTAAATCCGTGAAAAATACCGAAAAAGTTACTACCAACAGATTTCAAAAATAGATAAATCTCAAATCGCTTTAATAGACAAGAAATATGTGCTTTTTATGTGCCAGTGATTGAGACAAGATGCTCCAGTTTTACCAGAGTTGGAGCATTTTTAATGTTTTATAGCAGGGTATAGCTAAAAATTGCCCTATCTTCACAGGAATCATTTTGTACCCCCAAATAAAAAGCATAAGAATTATGTGCTATTTATTTATGCTCGGGATTTAAGTGCCTCCATTTTCACCGGACTCTTTTGAAAAGGTATAAAGGTTGGACCAAAGCGAATGGAGAATAGTCAACCTCTGAATTTTGGCTTAATTGTAAAGCATTTTTACTTTTTACTGGAGAGGCATAACTCGGCGTCGAGCTAACCCCATACTTTAAATTTTTTTTTAAAGCGCTTTATTTTGGAGCACAAAACTTTTTCTTCGGCACATAATTCTTGTATCTGTGGATTTGTGACAAGGGGTGTGTGACTCTACACACCTGCCTAAAAATATCATAGTCTTGTAACTATATACATGTATTACTATAATTTTGGATTAGTTATCTTTACGCTAGGTAAATATTTATCCACTTCCAATGGTCTTTATGCAGCCTGTGTATTTATTGATGACTTGGATTTAAAAAAAAAGTGCTAATTATGCAAAGCACAAATTTTAAGAATTTATTTAAATGTAACATCTATCTGTAATGCCTTTAATTTAATATAAACAGGGCAAAATATGTTATTCTCGTTTGTAAAGTTGATTTTGTTATAGGACTTTATTAGGTAACCAATTTTGAAAACCACAAGGTCTTGTGGTTTTTCCTAATAAAACTGCTGTATCCTATATCTTACAGTGTTCTTTTTTAATAAGAAATTATGATAAGCATAATGTGCCTCCCATATGAGACATTTAATAAAAACTATTACCAAGTTTATAAGCTGTGGGTATCTGAGGCAATTAATTCATAATGGATAATTATTTTTACTGCAGGTAACCTTTCGGTTTTCGAAAAACTTGTCGTATGTTTTTTTAAATTTTTTAATACAGAGCATATGTTACATTGTTACTTTTGATGCAAAATAAAGGAAGGGCACATTACATAATCACACTAATATTATAAAGGCGAAAGTTTGTGAGTGTGTGAGTGTGTATGTTTGTTACTTCTTCACGTCTAAACGGCTGGAGCGATTTTAATAAAATTTGGTATGGAGTTAGCTGACACCCTGGATTAACACATAGGCTACGTTTTACTGCGGGAAAATATCTTATTCCCATGGGAAAATCGATGAAAATGAATTCGCGGAATATTATAAATGCGAAAGTAACTCTGTCTGTATGCTACACAATCTCGCCTAAAATTTACTGAACCGATTTAAATGAAATTTGGTACAGAAATAGTTTAGAGCCTGAGAAAGGACATAGGCTACTTTTTAATGCGAAAAAAGGGTTGTAAGGGGTTGAAATAAGAAAGTTTGTGCGGAAATTCCGTAATTTTTAAAGATAGAAGCTTGAAACTTGTTTTTTAAATTTTTGATTAGATATAAATAAATACGACATTCAATGTATGTAAAAATTTTACCCTAAAGGGGATAAGATTAGCCGATTATAGTTTTTGTGTAATGACGTCGTCCAAAAAGTTTACGGCCCAGAAAATTAAAATATTAAGTGTAAAAAGTTAGAGATGTTTTGTTTATTTGGATAAATAAAAGTAGTTGAATGCTAAGCTATATAAACTATTTTAAACTATAATTAAACTATATATTAATCTATAATATTATAAATGCGAAAGTAACTTTGTCTGTCTGTGTGTTACGCAATCACGCCCAAACTACTGAACCGATTTAAATAAGAATTTGGTACAGAGATAGATAAGTAGATAAAAAGCTAGAAGCTTGAAACTTATTTTTGATGCTTTTGATTAGATATAAATAAATACTACATTCAATGTTTGTAAAAATTTTACCCTAAAGGGGATAAAATTAGCCGATGAAAGTTTTTGTGTAATGACGTCGTCCAAAAAGCTTACGGCCCAGAAAATTAAAATATTAAGTGTAAAAAGTTATAGAGGTTTTGTTTATTTGGATCAATAAAAGTAGTTGAATGCTAAGCTATAAAAACTATTTTAAACTATAATTAAACTATATTAATCTATAATATTATAAATGCGAAAGTAACTTTGTCTGTGTGTGTGTTACGCAATCACGCCTAAACTACTGAACCGATTTAAATAAGAATTTGGTACAGGGATAGATAAGTAGATAAAAAGCTAGAGGCTTGAAACTTATTTTTGATGCTTTTGATTAGATATAAATAAATACTACATTCAATGTTTGTAAAAATTTTACCCTAAAGGGGATAAAATTAGCCGATGAAAGTTTTTGTGTAATGACGTCGTCCAAAAAGTTTACGGCCCAGAAAATTAAAATATTAAGTGTAAAAAGTTAGAGATGTTTTGTTTATTTGGATAAATAAAAGTAGTTGAATGCTAAGCTATATAAACTATTTTAAACTATAATTAAACTATATATTAATCTATAATATTATAAATGCGAAAGTAACTTTGTCTGTCTGTGTGTTACGCAATCACGCCCAAACTACTGAACCGATTTAAATAAGAATTTGGTACAGAGATAGATAAGTAGATAAAAAGTTAGAGGCTTGAAACTTATTTTTGATGCTTTTGATTAGATATAAATAAATACTACATTCAATGTTTGTAAAAATTTTACCCTAAAGGGGATAAAATTAGCCGATGAAAGTTTTTGTGTAATGACGTCGTCCAAAAAGTTTACGGCCCAGAAAATTAAAATATTAAGTGTAAAAAGTTAGAGATGTTTTGTTTATTTGGATAAATAAAAGTAGTTGAATGCTAAGCTATATAAACTATTTTAAACTATAATTAAACTATATTAATCTATAATATTATAAATGCGAAAGTAACTTTGTCTGTGTGTGTGTTACGCAATCACGCCTAAACTACTGAACCGATTTAAATAAGAATTTGGTACAGGGATAGATAAGTAGATAAAAAGCTAGAGGCTTGAAACTTATTTTTGATGCTTTTGATTAGATATAAATAAATACTACATTCAATGTTTGTAAAAATTTTACCCTAAAGGGGATAAAATTAGCCGATGAAAGTTTTTGTGTAATGACGTCGTCCAAAAAGTTTACGGCCCAGAAAATTAAAATATTAAGTGTAAAAAGTTAGAGATGTTTTGTTTATTTGGATAAATAAAAGTAGTTGAATGCTAAGCTATATAAACTATTTTAAACTATAATTAAACTATATATTAATCTATAATATTATAAATGCGAAAGTAACTTTGTCTGTCTGTGTGTTACGCAATCACGCCCAAACTACTGAACCGATTTAAATAAGAATTTGGTACAGAGATAGATAAGTAGATAAAAAGTTAGAGGCTTGAAACTTATTTTTGATGCTTTTGATTAGATATAAATAAATACTACATTCAATGTTTGTAAAAATTTTACCCTAAAGGGGATAAAATTAGCCGATGAAAGTTTTTGTGTAATGACGTCGTCCAAAAAGTTTACGGCCCAGAAAATTAAAATATTAAGTGTAAAAAGTTAGAGATGTTTTGTTTATTTGGATAAATAAAAGTAGTTGAATGCTAAGCTATATAAACTATTTTAAACTATAATTAAACTATATATTAATCTATAATATTATAAATGCGAAAGTAACTTTGTCTGTCTGTGTGTTACGCAATCACGCCCAAACTACTGAACCGATTTAAATAAGAATTTGGTACAGAGATAGATAAGTAGATAAAAAGCTAGAGGCTTGAAACTTATTTTTGATGCTTTTGATTAGATATAAATAAATACTACATTCAATGTTTGTAAAAATTTTACCCTAAAGGGGATAAAATTAGCCGATGAAAGTTTTTGTGTAATGACGTCGTCCAAAAAGCTTACGGCCCAGAAAATTAAAATATTAAGTGTAAAAAGTTATAGAGGTTTTGTTTATTTGGATCAATAAAAGTAGTTGAATGCTAAGCTATAAAAACTATTTTAAACTATAATTAAACTATATTAATCTATAATATTATAAATGCGAAAGTAACTTTGTCTGTGTGTGTGTTACGCAATCACGCCTAAACTACTGAACCGATTTAAATAAGAATTTGGTACAGGGATAGATAAGTAGATAAAAAGCTAGAGGCTTGAAACTTATTTTTGAGGCTTTTGATTAGATATAAATACAACATTCAAAGTTTGTAAAAATTTTACCCTAAAGGGGGCAAAAATAAGGAATGAAAGTTTTTGTGTAATGACGTCGGCAAAAAGGCTTGCGGCCCAGACCATAAAAATATAAAAGAAAAAAAAAATTTAATGCTGCCGAAAGTCACTTTTCCACGCGGACGCTAGTAGTATTATATAAAATTAAAAATTATTTTGAGTTCAGATCTTTCTATTAATTGTGCAGACAAAGTTACAAAAATTGTAAAGTTTATTTCATTGTCTGGACACTAAAATGTTCGTTAAATAGACGCTATTTTTATTAAACTATTAGATATCACTATCTTGATGTAAGGATTCAAAATTCTTGAAGATTAGAAGATTTTTTAATCTTGAGTTATACGATGAACATTTATGGAAGAACAGATTAAAAATCAATTCTAGCCCTAAAGTCTAGTCCTAAAGTCCTAAATCATAACAGTAAGCAAAAATATAGGAAAATGCATGGGCCGATTTAAAAGTTGACCAATTTAAATTTTTAATTTTAAAATGTAAATTCCATTATTTTTATGATCAAATATCGATTGACCACTTTCAGACACTTTAGTTTAACATTTTTTGTTATTTGATATTCAGTGACAGTTAGGAAAAATAATGCACAAACAACATATTTGCAATTGAAAAAGTAGATTCAATAGCAGCGGCGATATTTCTTTGATGAAATCGGATTTATTGTAATTACAAATTAAGTACCTATATCGTAAACGTAATTTTTATTAATTAACACGAATAAAGTACTAATAAATAATAAAAGAAAAACATAAATGCCGACTGTTATTGTTCCTAGAGATTTTTTATCAAATGATAATGAACACTGTCACCTTGCGGTCGTTAGCATGAACTTTTTTACCACTTAACTGTGCAAATTAATATTATACAAACATGTCGTCGATTAGAAAGAAAATATACTACCTATAAGTAATTTTCTTTTAAAAAATTATGTGATTTCAAACGGCGCTGATTTCAATTGTAATTACTAATTAGTCACAATATTTTCTAACCCACACCTTCACTTTCTCAATGTAAATGTATTTAGTAATAATGGTATATTGTTGTATGTATACATACACCTAATGTAATTATTAAATAATATAGGCGAATTACATTTGCAAGGTTAATTACGGAATTAATTACAAAAAAGGGGAAAATAAGTTTTGCTCTTGCAAATACATGCATGGTATCCACATGCTTTCAATTAAAATATTTTCTGTGTACATACTTCAAATGAAAAACTTCATACATGACAATGCTTTATATTAGATATTGTTAAGGATAAGGCGAGTAAACAGTTTATTATGCAGGTTTTTTGTAATTTCAAAAAGTAACAGAACAGGATTCTAATGTTTGAATACTGGAATTCTGTATTAGGCATTCGTTGTCAATTTGGATTTTTTGAAATGAATATGAAATCCTTACACAAAATATTTTTATTTTACTTGATTGTATATTCATGTCCTGGGAACAATTTGTTGTGGATTTGGATTAAATTAAAGAAATGTGCATTTAAAAAAAATATACACAAGTCTAAAAATTCACAAAACAATTGAATTGAATTGAAAGTATTCGATCAAAAATTTAAGAACCAATAAAGTTTGCTTAAATATTGCAATTAATGTAAAAATATAAAATTAAAAGTTGTTTGGTCTTTAAGATCATTTTCAGAAGAGAATAATTAGGTACTTATAATATAAACATGTGGATAGTTTCTCTAATTATTTATTTTTTAATTTTAAATTAATAATGCAATTTCAACTAAAAAGTGAAATGATAAGTCTAAAATTAATTCAACTGAAAATATTGTATTACATCTGACGATATTTTTATATTCTTTGCATGTTTATTTTTCTGCACGACAATTATTCGAAAAATATTTTTTTTTTTTAATGATTTTAAATGTTGGTTTAGTCCGTATTTCCAAACTCTACCAGTTTGGCTTATGTATATACATAAGTAAAAGCAAAATATTTAAACTTATTTATTGTAGAATATTTTTAAAAATACGGTTGAATTTCGATAATTTAATTCAATAATTTTTGTCCCATTAAAAACTTTTATAAAGCCAGTACAAACAAGATTATTGTTCACATTTACCCCTAAGTTTTCGACTGCCTTAATAAGTAAAGGGGTAATTGTAAACTTAAGTTTTTTTTGCAAAAAAAAAACCGAATTTGCATATTTACAATAGAAATTCCCTTAAAATCAAACAAGGACCTAAATTAATCATATAGTCGCCTAAGTTTGATCTTTATCTAAGATACATCGAGTTTCAAAAGTCAAACTTCCAAAATCGTTCACAATTACCCCACCTGACCCTACAGTTGGTATAGTAGAGACGATTACAACTGGCGTAAACCCCAATAAAACCGTCACATCTTCTTTCATCTTACTAATTTAGAATATAGCGATAATCGAGACAATTCCTTCTGCAAGATACGACAAACCTCATTGAGGATGCAGTAAGTTAGTAAGTGTGGTGAAAAGGGTGTTACATCACTTTTCACAGATTATTTATTGCCAGTTCTGATCGCCTTTACTATCTATATTATTTTTTTCAGTGCACAGCTTTCCACATTTTTTAAAAGATTTAATTTTTGATCAAAAGACAAGCTTTTCAAAGTGCAAAATCAATACATTATTAAGGAATTCCCCTAGAAAATTCGACTTAACGAAGTTGGCGCCAAATACATATTATCTTCGAGTTATCAAGTTCGAAAGTTATTAAGTAAAAATTACACATATTTCTCATATTTGATGCTATTTCCAACCAATTTGGTTCAAAAATTTGACTTATAGACGTTCAAGTTAGCGATGTTTGACGATTTTGTAATGAAATATAGTTATAATCTCCTTCAACTTATACATCTGAGGTGTATGGAATTTCAAAACTATGGTCTGTAAATTTTTCGGAGAGACGAGTGAACAGTGGCGAATTTACCAGCAGGCTGAATAGGCTAGAGCTCAAAAATTTTTTTGTCTTACAGAAATTAAAAAAAATTATCTTGTACCTACACGAAAAAACACGACGCTTACAAAATCACCAAAAATACAATATTTTAGTGCTATACAGTACCGTCTGTATATGAAAAATTACTAAACGCTTATTTATAAAATATACTATTGTGATTTTGAATTTTTAAAATATTCCAATAGCGTTCAAGTATTACATTTTAAATTTAGTATTTTTACCTATTTTTTAAATTAATAATTGCCATAATGTTTTCTTTAGGTCCACCCACACTATTCAATTAATGTGTAATATGTTTCACCACTTAAATATATCTATTTGAAGAGAAATGGGATGCGAAAAAAAAATGCTTAAAAATAACAATAAAAAATATTATATAGATATATATGTGAAAAATTAATACTTTTCTATTGATATTGCTGATGATATTAACAACCTGTTTGAGTGTAGAATAAAAATTTAATAAAATTACACGTAAAAAATTGCATATTGCGCACAGAATTTCATAAATATTATACATTCCTTAGAATGATGATAATTTAAAAAAACAATAATGATAATATTGTAACGAATAAAAGCTGTAAATATACATTCAACGAAAGTCTACAGGGGTCTACGGCAACGTGACGTTCGCCGTTCATCAAAAAATTTTAGTGAATTTTTACAAAATCCTTGGACTTCTGATAAATAGAAATACAGTAGAACCTTGATAACTTCAACCTCGACAACTTAAAAACCTCTATAAATTCATAAAATTTTGTGTTTCCTTCCCCTCGGAGTCCAAAACCTCCTTTAATTAAAATACGAACCCTCTATAACTTAAACGAATAATTTGGGCATCGCACCTCAGTAAGTAATAAAATTGATGTAGAAAGTGTGAATTGTTTGAAACAAAAAAAAATTATAACCGACTTTTTTAAGTAGAATAAAATAAACTTGAATAAACGTACCTTTAACCCTAAAATAAAGTATGTATGTACATCATAACATTTCGAAGTTTCATTTGCATTTAACCTAGCTCGTCTATCTCTATAATTCCTAAACAACGCTCATAAACGGACCTCTGTAAGTAAAAATATAAACCAATAAAAACTCCTTAATTTAAACCCTTAGCAAGTAAAACCCTCAATAACTCAAATTATTTAACGTTTCCCTTGGTCTTTATCTTATCGAGGTTCTACTGTATTATTTATTTGTTCGTTACAAAAGATATTTATTAATTTATTTAAATTTTATTATGAAAATAAAATATATATTTTTGACTATCAAAATTTGTGTATTATCAATCAAAATTTTTCATGTTCAGGGGGCGGGGGTTAGTTTTTGTGACGTAATATTTACAGGAGGGTCACAGAACGTGTGACATAGCGTGACAACCGGGGGGGAGGGGGTCAAAAAAAGCTAATTTTAGCCTGACGTATTTTATGAACAGCCCCTTAATAAAGAAAGCTCTTACTACTACTACTACTACTGTAAATTTTCCAAAATTTCAAATTCAAATTGACTTTAAAAAACTTGTACCAATCAATAATGCAAGTGCATCTATAGTTGTTACGAATAATGTATCAATGTAGGTACATAGTCGTTAAATTAAAATTGATGACCCATATTTCTTTTTCGTTTCTTTCTTCTGTAATCATGCCGAAACACTTGAATAATACTATAATAACTCATACAATAATATATTTAGAACTCTTATTGTTCAGTTTCAAGTGTTAAGTTCAATATTAATTTTTATACATCACCATTTGAAGTGTGTGTACCTAGTACAAATGCCTTTTTAGAATAGGTACCTACCTAATCAAAAATAATTTACCGCAATTTTTTCGTAGGTACAATAATAATTTATCAACATCCAGCACACTAAAAATATCTACTCATAAAACAATTTATATTAAGGCCTTTTTTGTTGTAGTTTTTTTTTTAGAAATAACTTTCATTGTCAAAAATATAGACCTTATAAAATTTCTTTAACACGGTCATATCTACCTGTGTTGTAGTAATGGTGACCCCCTAAAAGTTTCAAAGTAACAACATGAGGTTGTAAAAGAAAAATAATGTCTACCAACAGACCCCGAGGTATTGGGGTAAGTATAAAACAAAAAACGTAGATAAGATTGTAATAAATATTTATAAATATTTGGACTGTGCAGTAAATACTAAAAAGAAGTGCAATGTTTTCTAAATTTATTTTTTTATTCGATTCATATACATACGTAGGTACTTATGATAATTATTATGTTTGTAAATAATATGTTTATTAGATAAAATGTAGTATGTTATAAAAATGTAGAATATTTCTATATGTTAAGTTTTTCAAGTGTTTTTATGTGAATTTTGAATTTTAGTGTTTCTCATTTTGCAATAAAAAAAAACTTTTTAACCCTCTCTGGCTTTGATTCTACATTTTAAATTTAAACTAAAGGAACTTTTATATGTCTAAAAACAAAAAATATTGATTAATTTCATTATTTAACATAATAACAGTAAGGAAATAATTTGAATAGTTTTGCATTATTTGTTGATCTTATTATTATTCAAGTTTTGCACCACCCATCGTGTAAATGCTCAAGAAATTGAGTAATAAATGTGGTTATCAAACGTTTTAAGTAATGGCAATAAATCAGTTAGTTTTGCCCTTGCCTTTCGTAATAATAAGTAATGCAGTTTCGAAGAAAGCTTAAGTGAAAGAGACCATTACCGCATAGTCCGTGGTCGCGGGCAAAAATTAACGCTAGATTACTTAATTAGTAATAATGCTTTTATTGTCTAGTTCATTAGAATCAATCAGGTGTGGACATTTACCAGTGTCCAAGGATACAATAATCAGGAGCCCCGTTTGTTGTCAATGGTCGAAATTGAGTAAAAAGCTGGAAATCCGTACGTAACTCAATGAAGGAAATAAACAGTTATTATTAGAATAAGTAAGTATAAGTACTCTTATTATTTATTATTAGTCCTATGGTTTTGAGGTGCCATAATATGTAATTGTCCACTGAGCATTTATTTTACTTTTATTTAACCTTACAACTGGTAAAAATGACCGTTTAAGGTTGCGCCTAATCGCTTGTAAAAGTAACTCGACTAGTATAGATGATAATAATCGGTGTTTTATTATTATTAATATTAATATTATTATTGGTTTCACGTCACCCCCCAAGTACCTGTACTCGAACTAATTAATTTCGTCCTTGCCGAAACTAAATAAATTTATTCCAACTCATTGTTGTTATAAAGTCGCGACTCGCACAAATAATCCAGACACTCGGTACAGGACTTCAGGTGGATACTATAAATAATAAGCTGTCGAGTACCTACCACAGTTTTTCGTTTTTCGGTTTCGTATAATTCCAATTTTTTTTTTGACTTTGCTTTTTAACGTGAATCAAAAATGCTTTTCGCATTTCTGAGTTTAGTGATATGGTGAGTTTAGTTTTTTGTCGAGACGATTCGATTTTTTTAAAGTTGACATCGGTTTTTTTAGGGTTTGCCGGCTCATATTGGCTGTACAGTTTCCCGAAGACTTTATTTTCGGAGTTAGCACGGCGTCTTATCAAAACGAAGGGGGCTGGAATGCCAGTGGTAAGTCTCAATTGCTTCTATTTTAAAGACCACTTAAATATTTGGAACACGACACGACGATACAAGTACAAATTCTACACACGAGCATACTTGATAAAAAAAATTAGAGTTGGTTAGTAAGGATAAGATTCTCTCAACTTTGACACTGTGACCGAATTTTTACGACCTTTTTTTACACTTTGATACAAAACTTTGCAAAATATTTTCTACTTTTAAAATAATAAAGTGTTCAATTTTTGTGATTATCTTCTACAAAGCTGATGGCATTTAAATTAATCATTTGTATTCAAAACTACTTATATTGGCCAATCAATCAATATAAATTCAAAAATACTAAAGTGTAACTTTAATTTTAAATTGATAGTTACAAAAAAATAATAAAATTCTCAACTGTTTATGGTCGAGAAAATTACAAAACCTTCATTATATAAACATTTTATATTATAAATTTTCACGATTATTTTCTAAATAATCTCTAAAAAATTTTTTTAACTGTAATTTTGGTATAGGTACTAGCAAAGAGAAATCTATAATCTTCAAAAAAATTAAAATACTGAATTACTTTTAGTCGATAAAATTGAGAAACCATTGTTAAATAAATATTTAATAATATTCCAACATTAAAATCTTTTTTTAGATTATAATTTTATTAATTAATTATTCTGCTTCTTTTTGGAAAGAAAATATTTTTTTATTTAGGCCTTCTTACATTTCTGTTTTTGCAATAAACTAACAACTAAATTTGTTAGTGAGGGATGAAGCTGGCAAAACACTCATGACAATCTCTGCCAAACTTCTTACTTAGAAGTTAGACAAATATTTTTGTTATTGTCCAAATTCGATTATTACCTCAAAGTCGTGTTGTTTTTGTTTAACTGATATTTTGATATTAATAAAACTGTTGGCTATTTCAATCGTTATTCTTGATAATGGCCTTCGGTCGAAACAATAATAATTGTCAAGTAGGTACTCGAATAAATTAGGTACTAAAAACAAAGCCCTGACTTCTATTAAAAAATAATTCTAATTTATAGATAATCATGTTATTATTGAAATTATATTTTTAATTATAACAGGAAGAGGACCGAGTATATGGGACACATTTACCCACGAACACCCAGAATTTATTGTGGACCGGAGCAATGGAGATGTGGCTGACGACAGTTACCATAGATACGAAGAAGACGTAGATTTACTTAACGACTTGGGCGTACAATTCTACCGTTTCTCAATATCATGGAGCAGAATATTTCCAGACGGTGAACCCATAAATCCCAACCAAGATGGTATAACTTACTACAATAATCTTTTGGATCAATTGTCTGCCAGTGGCATACTTCCAATGGTCACAATTTTCCATTGGGACCTTCCAACTGCTTTACAAAAGATGGGAGGCTTTATGAATCCACGAATAATCGATTATTACACTGCATATTCGAAAGTCTTGTTCGATCATTTTGGAAACAGGGTCAAATTTTGGATAACTTTTAATGAACCGAAACAGTATTGTCAGGAAGGTCATGGGGAAGCTTTATACGCTCCACTAGTTAATATTTCAGGGGTTGCTGACTACCTTTGTGCACATAATCTCATAAGGGCACATGCTGCAGTCTACCATTTGTATGACGATTACTATAAGTCATTATATGATGGTAAGTTCATAATATTTTTTCTTACAAATTTATATTTAGATACTATACGTCTAGTAGTTTTTGCGCCATTATTTTGACATACGAAAGAGTTTAAGATACACTTTATCAATAAGTGCATATTTTGAATATGAGTGGTCGGTAAATTACGAAAATACTTTGCGTGTCCTAGCTACTGTAACCTTGTTAATTTTTCGAAGGTCTGTATGAGGAAAATGGGCAATCGAAAATTGATAATTTTCCACTAGCACTTAAGGACTAATAATTGTAAAAGGTCATCTTAAAGTATGAAATAGAAAAACTGAACTAAATAAGTGTGTTAGAAAATGCAATATGTACCTACATGGAACAATTGAACCGGATTTTTTTAAAATAAAAACTTATGTTACCAAAATTGAATTGTTATTAAAATAAAAATTGTGTTATGACCAAAATTGTTTTAGGTGAACTTGGAATAACTTTAAGTGGTCATTGGTTCGAACCCTACACAAGGGACGACGAAGATGCTGCAGAAAGAATGAGACAATTTTATGTAAGTCTTAAGAGGGATTTAATTTAATTTTTATTTACCTAAAATGATTATCTAAAGATTGAGCAAATGGGACATTGACATTTTATTATTATAATTCTTAAATTTCTTTGCCAAACAATTTTAAAAATAATGCTAGCAATAATTAATAAATTCTGGTTTCAAAATAAACCCATAAATAATAATTATAATTTAAATATGAGTTTGTAATTGTGGTGTATATTTCAGGTTGGTTGGTGGGCTAACCCAATTTATTCAAGAGAAGGAGACTACCCAAAGGTAATGAAAGATTATGTAGGAAGAAGAAGTTTGCAACAAGGTTACCCATGGTCACGGTTACCAGAATTTACGGAAGACGAAGTCAATTATATACGAGGAACTGCCGATTTCTTTGGATTTAACCATTACACCACTTTCATGGCCCAAAATGCAGAAAATGACGACATAAGGGTATCATTCCAAAACGACTATCAAGTAACGTGGTCCCAAGATCCAACCTGGTCACAAGCTGCATCTGAATGGCTTTCAGTAAGTCTTATTTATTTTTATTAACCGGCGTAGAATAAAACAGCATACATAGGTATAATACTATGGTACTAAAAAAACTAAAAGAATTACAAAATTAAATTATGGTATCTACCTATAAGCACCTACTTGTGATTTTCTAAAAAGAGAGATAAAAATATCATAAAAAATACAAAAATCGGTATTTTATTATAAATTAATATATTAATAGTAAATGTTTGATTTATATTTACAAATTAATTCAGTATTTTAATTTTGAAAAGGTTTTTTTATATAATTTACGTAATAATCAGTAGCTTAAAGAGCGGAGCGACGCACGCCCCACGACGGCGTAAGGGCTACTGATTCATTCTCTGTCCTTTGTTACCTTTTACGTTTACTATACGTGATTGGCGTACGCCGCTCGCACGTGGCCGACAACCAATCAGAACACAGACAAAACTAGGTCAAGTTTGCGCAGGATTTCCTCAGGAATGCGGTTTTCGGAGAATTAGAGACACGGTGGCGCTAGCTGCGCCGAGTTCATTGACCCAGGTTGTGATGGTTTTATTCAATATTTTTTTAAACAACTTTAAATGCTAATAACTCGAAAACTAATTAACCGATTTTGATGCGGTTTGAACCGTTATTTAGGGAATTTTAGCACAAAAAAGTCAACAGATAATAATCTTGTCATGTAATTTTTTTTGTTTAATTTTGTTTCACGATAACTCGGTCACTTAATTCTCGCTATATAGAACGCCTATATAGAACGCCTGAAAAGCGGAATACCCACTTTTCTATTATTAATTGTAGGAAAAAAGTGATTCTTAAGAAAAAGTTTTAAAAGCTCTAAAATTTAAAATGCAACTATAAGATGTCTGTTTCTTTTAATAGACACCACTTAAGAATTTTAATATCTGACAGGTGCGTTTTCGATTTCAGGCCTCCCTCAAATTAATAATTCATTTATTTATAATTATTAACGGAGAACCCCTAGACTTTGTATAAATTTAGGTATGTAGCAGTGGATATTTGAATAACGAAGGTTTTTAAACGGTTTTCGAATTTATTAAGTTAACCAAAGTGGTAGGTAACTTATTCCGTTTATGGCACTCTATTAACTGACGATTGATGTACATGTAAAGTTTCTTTTGTTGGTTAGTACTGTAGGTTTTAGAATAAATAAACGGGATATAAATATAATAAACTAGTAAAGACAACTACATTTGAATGAAAATACAAAAGAAAATACGTAACTGAGTGTCTATAAGTATGTCAGACGTACAACGGCTTAACCATCACTAAGGTGGTTTACACATAACGAGAAAATCAATTAATTGATTTACCCTCCTAACATGTTACTGAACGTCTGTAGTTCAAACATATTGGTTGTAAAATATAAGAGAGATGAATGCACGTGTATGTTTGCACCACATCATGTTCAACATCATTCTGATTGTTGTGTCATAAGTTCGCGAGCACAAAGCTGATATATTAATTAAAGATAACTTAATATTTAATATAAAAACTAATTCATTAAAAATATGCTGGGATTCAACTGAACTCAGGCTAAACTTAAGAGACAATTATTCAGTATAGTCATGATTATTTATCAAAGTTCATTGGAGTACCATACCAGATTCAAAGGCAATATATAGAATAAAATTATGTTGAACTGACAATGAGTTTAATTTCTTTAGATTTATATCATAAAGAGGTGACCATATTATAGAACCATAATAATAAAAAATTTTTTCAGACTTACCTTCTATATAGGTACTCTATTTTACATCCGTTTTCTTTACAGGTGGTTCCTTGGGGTTTCCGCAAACATCTTAAATGGATCAAGGATACGTACAACAACCCCGTCATATACATCACAGAGAATGGATACTCAGACCTGGGAGGTCTCCATGATTCTGAAAGAATTCAATATCTTAAAGTAAGTGAAAGCCTTAAAAAAAATTAATAATTATTACTAATTATTTATTTATTTATTTATAGCAATATATGGAATCGTTATTGGAAGCTGTTTACATTGACGAAGTAGATGTGAAAGGTTACGCCGTTTGGACCTTAATGGATAACTTTGAATGGTTCGATGGCTACGTGTAAGTATTTTTGAATTTTAATAGAAAGGGTGTTGCGTTGGCACGTTACAATATTGTTTTGCTGTATTTTGTGCTAGGAAGCCATTCTTTTTCTAATTATTATAAACGCCACACCCACACTCTGTATATGTACTTAGAAGTAATAATTAATAATCAGAATGTAACAAAATTTTCCCTTAATTTCAGAAATAAATTTGGACTTTACTCGGTGGACTTCAGCGATCCCGATCTACCAAGGACACCAAAGGACTCGGCACACTTCTACAGAGAACTTATAAAGTCAAGACGACTGGTATAATTGTTATATGATGACCAATCGCGTATACTTCCAATCTCATTTTATTGATTTTCTTTAAATTAAAGAGTAGCATTGTTAGGAGATTGATTTGTACGCATTTCAAAGATCTGTTTTATAACTTACTGTTATGTAAAAATCAATCGAACTAGTGTCCGATAGAAAGACAAGAAAAAAAATATTTAAACGTTAACAAATGTACCTACCTATCTACAAAATATTTATAAAATAGTTATAATTAGTTTTTTTCATTGTTATAAATTGACTTTTGAACAACAGCGTCCTGTGTCGAATTAAGAAGAAAGCAAGGTAAAATATACTTAATTATATTATTGCCATTCATTGATCAGTTGCTGTGAATAAAATAACAAACTTTGCGAGTAATATGTCGTTACTTCCTATAATTATTATTGTAGCAATTATTATTAATTATTATTGTTTTAGAGGCAATTCCTTTGTGATTGTAGTATGAATTGCGAATATTAAATAAAAGACTGTAGAATTATTTTCTGCTATTATTTCACCCTCTCGTCCTTATTACATCAAATATTTAAATTTAAATTGTTTTCACATAATAAATAGGAGACACAAAAATATAGCATTGACCTCTTAATTATCATAAATATAATTTTACGATGACAAACAGGTACATATTTTATTGACAGATTAATAAATGGATTGCTAAAGCTTCAAACATAATCCAATATATAAAATTCTCGTGTCACAATGTTAGTTACCGTACTCCTCCGAAACGGTTTGACCGATTTTTATAAAATTTTATTTGCATATTCAGTAGGTCTGAGAATCGGGAACTACTATAACTATTTTTCATACCCCTAAATGATAAATCCACTCCTAACTTTTTAATTTTTTGGACATTTTTTTTTTAATTTTTTTATAATGTGGCATTAAAAAATACATATAAACCTTAATTTTAACCCTTCTACCACCAACCCCCATTTTTTAATAGCGATATTAGTATTGTAATAATCTTCAACTCTCAGTGGTCGATAACTGATCAATTATTATATCAATCGATTAGTCATCCCCTCCAGGCGTCTACTGATGTCACTACTCACCCAGCAAACAGCACAGAGTGGGGGTGAGAATGAAGCAGATTTTTTTAGAATGTTACAGGCAGTTCAAATATGTTCTAAGAAGTAAAAGAATGTTTTATTATAACATTTCAGAATGATTTGGCAACGCTCAAGAATGTTTCAGAATCTTGAAGATCATTCAAGAATTTTTCAAAGTTAGAGAATGTTTTGAATCATTATGGGATGTTTTGGATAGTTCTAAATTCGCGAATATTCTAGAATGTTCCATCAAACGTGTAATATATTCTTACCCGAGCAACGCCGGGTATTTCTGCTAGTGATTAATACAAAAGAGGGTCAAAAATTTCGAAACAATTCGTTTTTGAAAAGAGCCAAGACTTAAAATAAAGGAATATTCTGGAAAAATTAGGGCTGGCCAAATTTTAAGTGGGGATGTTGTTTCTGAGAGTTTAAAGGCCAAAATTCTAAATTGACGTATTAAAACCTCTAGTGAAAAATGTTCTACCTTAAAAAAAAATTGGAATTGGTTTTATCATAATTTCTATTACTTTCTGATCTCACATAAATATAAAATTAGAGGATTATTTTCCGATTTTAAAACACAACTTGGTCGTAATAGTAAGGCAATTTAGTGGTGTCAAATGAAGGACACATGATTCTAAATGTACAGAAAACCCAAAAATGTATAATAATTAAAATCGAAATTGTTTTTTCGACTAAAATCATCCTGTAAGGTTCATTAAATTAATAAAATAACTTATGACTATTTCAAATAGAGTAAAAGTTTCTGATTATTTGAATTTACATTAATATGACAAAAAATATAATGCTAGTAGTTAATTTTAAGCTGCAGTAATTTCTAGAAACATAAAGTATATATTGGAATTTTCTGTATAGTAATTCTAAGTACTTCAATAAAATTGTTAATCAGCAGTTAATTTATTTTTCGTAATTAAACCAGCGGCACCGTATAGCACGATATTGCAAATATGAAGTGGTTGGTACGCAAAAATAGGCATTACACCTATTGTTGATTTTATTTCAAATGTGCCGCCTGATTAATATTTATAAAACGACAGCCTGTTTTGTTAGCATTGTAACTTTTCAAGTACCCACTAATTTGTTTACCTACATGTTTAATATTATTACAATTACTAGAGTAATTTGTAATTACTAATTAGTAAACAGCTTCACATTGTAAAAATTAATTGCGGGTAAAAAGGTATTGTAATAACAGTAATCAAATGGAAATTAATTTTTTATTCTGTTAATCTTTTGTAATTAATGTTAGGGCATTGACTAAATTTTAATTAATTACAATTTACTGTCATGTATATATAATAAAGAATGTTTAAAAAACGTAAAAAATTCTAATGAAGACAAAAACGTGATCTTTTTAAAAATATCTAATTGTAGCAACAAAGGACAAACACGATGATTTTTTGAAGAATGAATAAGACAACATCAAAAATAATATAAATTGAGAATCCTGAACATATTAAATTTTACACTCTATTTACAGTTTTTATTTTTTTATTAAAAACCTTCTCCTCCAATAACATTGCTAAGTGTTATACAAAACGGCCTATATGTATTTTTTTTTTTACTTCTTCAATTACATAATACAAATGTATTTTATTCAAGAGGTGATTTGATTAGGAACTAGAGTAAAGTACTTTTAAAAAAGGCACAATTAAATGAGGTCAATAAATTGATTCAAATTTGAACAATTCGGCAAATCTTCATTTCCTTTTGATTAAGTGAACTGATAGGATGTACTTGAACTATACACATTAATATTTTTTATAATAACTTTTTAGTGCTTTAGTGCCCTAGTGCTAGGAAATAATGCTTTTGTTGTAGTAAAAGGTGTTATTATATTGAATTGACAAAATGTGCAAAGAAAAATCAAAACAGGGGAGGAATCCTTTAGAAGCGTAAGTATTTTGTTAGTTTATTATTTTGTTTTTTCTGAAATAAATTGTTCTGTAGCAATTTTCAGCCACGATCACGACGAAAAGCTGAAAAAATACCCCCGGTACCTTTTTTTAAATTGGTAAGAGAAAAATACTGCATTTTTCTAAGAGATCGTTACAAATTTGGGGGAGAATTACAATTACAATATTGTTTTTTTTTTAATAGTTTACGTATGCATCGACCATGGACAAATTCTTGTTAATATTAGGGATAATATTTACAATGGGTAGTGCTATATGTCGCCCCCTAAATATGTTGGTGTTCGGACGATTAACTGGAAATGTAATAAATTATGCTTCTGAAATGTTATACAAAGATAAACTAACTGAAGAAGAGAAAGAAAAATTGTTGAATACTTTCATCGAAGCCGTAACGACTTTTGCAATTTTTAACAGTATAATTGGATTGGCTATGCTCATTTTCACTCACTTGTCGGTTCTTATTTTCAATTATACCGCCTTAAAACAGGTGAGTTTATCATTGCTAACGAAATACCAAGATGTAGCGTAATTTTAAGAATTTGAAATCTGCTGTATATACGATACCTCTATAATTTAATTTAATTATATAAAAATATTTAGTCCCAATGGCCATACGTAGAATTATTTTTGTATTTATCGTTCATAATACGTTCAAAAAGAAAGAAGTGTTATTAATATTTGTGGTGAGTACTGTGGGACAAAGCCGGAGGGACTCGTGGGAATAAGTGGGTGGCGATTGGGAAGAATTCTCATAATAACTAGTGACATATTTTCAAATGTTTATTCTATTATCTTGTTTTTAGACAACTAAATAAATTTTATAAACCGTATTATAAGTATTTTAATTATTTTATAGATTTACAAAGTACGAACACTCTACTTTAACAGTGTTCTAAACCAAGACATTTCTTGGCACGACGTTAACCAAACAGGAGACTTTGCAAGTCGTATGTCAGAGTAAGCGTTCCCACTTTATAGTTCTTTTTGACATTTTCTCTTATCGTATTTATCTTTAAGGGATCTAAACAAATTTGAGGATGGAATTGGAGAAAAAGTGCCCCTTTTCATGCACTCCATGTTCACAACAGCAGCATGTATCACGTTAGCATTGATAAGGGGTTGGGAACTTGCCCTAGTGTGCCTTTCATCCCTTCCGCTTACCCTTTTATCATTAAGTGCAGTTTCAAAGGTAATCTAATAACATTAACTATATATAAATTAAGAGAAAAGGAAAAACACTTTTCAAAAGAGCTTTTTTCAATAAATATTTGAAAAGTTGTCAAGTGTTTTTCTTTTTCCATTCATTTGTAGTATTAGACATTTAAACAACAATAACTAAAGAGTTTCTTTTTTGAGTAGATTACTTCAAAAATAGCAAAAGAAGAGCTCGATGCATATGGAGCTGCAGGTGCTATAGCTGAAGAGGTCCTAACGAATATAAGAACTGTTGTTGCTTTTGGGGGAGAATCGAAAGAATTGGCTCGTTATGAGGACGAACTTGTTTTTGCTCGAAATAATAACATTAAACGTTCTTTATTGTCTGGTATAGGCTTTGGGCTGTTATGGTTTTTCAATTATGCCATTTATGCCTTGGCTTTTTGGTATGGAATTAATCTTATTTTGAAAGAAATGGGCTTGCCAGAAAGTGAAAGGGTTTATACAGCTGGAAACATGGTAACAGTAAGTATCAAACATCTTATACAAAAATAAAAATAAAGACAATGCGTTGACACTTTATTTTTTATTTTTTGGATTTGTAATTATTATTTGAGTTTGGCTCTATAATTTTTATTACTGTTGTAGGTTTTCTTCAGTGTAATGGAAGGAAGTACAAATTTTGGAATGGTCGCCCCTTACATAGAAACTTTTGGTATTGCCAAAGCTGCAGCAGCTAAAGTATTTTCGGTAATAAATAGAAAACCAGTCATAAATCAATCGAAGTTAAATGGCAAAAAAACGTGGGACGTTAAGGGCAGAATTGTCTTCAAAGATGTACATTTTCATTATCCATCGAGGCAGGACGTAAAGGTGATTAATAAAGACTTGGAATTTCGAAATTTTATCCAATTAACATATGCAATATTGTTCAAGATTTTACAAGGGATAAATCTTACCATAGAACCAGGTCAAACAGTGGCACTAGTGGGAAGTTCAGGGTGTGGAAAATCAACATGTATTCAACTTATGCAAAGATTTTATGACCCAGTCGAGGGAACAGTAAGAATAATTTCATCACTCGTAAAATTGACATAATCTTTACTTTGAAAAACTGTTTTTCTAAAAGAACAGAACCACAGAAATTTGTATTTATTTCTTGATACATTAACAGCTTAAATTTCCTTACAGTATTAGATTTCAGTAGTCTTCAGATTAAAAAAGAAGCGACTCTATATAGTAATTTCATTAAAAGATTTTTTTCTAATAGATAACATTAGATGGCACAGATCTGAAAGACTTCAATCTGATGTGGTTACGTGGCAACTTCGGGGTTGTGGGTCAAGAGCCCGTTCTTTTCGGAACCACAGTGGCTGAGAACATCCGGATGGGCAACAGATCGGCCACGAAAGAACAAATAGAAAAGGCTGCGAGAAGGGCAAACGCACACGACTTCATTGTAACCCTCCCCCAGGGGTATGACACCCCTGTTACAGGGGCTCAGTTGTCAGGAGGTCAAAAACAAAGAATTGCAATCGCCAGGGCTCTTGTTAGGGAACCTGCTATTTTGCTTTTGGACGAAGCTACGTCAGCATTGGATACTGACAGTGAGGCTAAAGTTCAAGCTGCCCTCGATATAGTAAGTAATAATTAAAAGGAAATTAATAAGGCACAACAAAAAAAAAACTATGCTAAAGTTCATACATAAATTGCTTTGTCAAAATATTTATAATGGTCCTAATAAAATAAATAAATGTTTAATAGGCCAGTAAGGGTTGCACAACTATCATAGTTGCCCATCGTTTGTCCACTATAAGGGGTGCTAACAAAATAATTGTTTTCTCAAACGGTAATATTGTTGAAGAAGGGACTTATCAAGAACTAATGGAGAAAAAAGGTCACTTTTATGAACTGGCTCTTAGCCAAGCTGTGGGACCAGATCCTGACGATGAAGGTATGAAATGTTAATTTGTTTTGTGAAATAAAATAATTAATAATTTTTAATTTACCAATAAGAAATAACTGAAGATGAGGATCAGAAGACAACCGATGCTATAGAGGCTGCGCTCGCTTTGGACGAAATAGAAGAAGAATATGACTATGTTGTAAGCACTTTAATTTATTAAAATAATCGTCAGGAATGTTATTACTTATTAGTTAATTTATGTGATTCCAGGACAGATATTTGTCTTATAAAAAGAAGGCAAAGGCAAGCCCGTCATCCTTATGGTCTGTCATAAGAATGAACAAACCAGAGTGGTGGCAAATATCACTTGGTTGTTTAACTTCCATTGTTACAGGATGTGCACTTCCGATTTTTGCAGTTCTTTTTGGCGATATCTTGGGCGTAAGATTTTTTTTAAAATCTATAATAAGCAGTTGAAAGGTTTTAATTGACAAAAATGATTTCAGATTTTGTCGAATCCAGACGCCAATTATATTCACACTCAAACAAACAGGTACTGCATATATTTCATGATAATGGCATCAGTGACAGGTCCAGCCACATTTATGCAGGTAACTGATATGTTCTCCTTTGTAAAATATTTTTTTCTGATTTTTTTCTCTATTTATTATTTTTTTTATTAAGATTTACATGTTTGGAATAGCTGGTGAAAAGCTGGTTCTAAGGTTAAGAAAACAAATGTTTGGTGCTATGTTGTATCAAGAAATAGGGTGGTACGATATTAAAGAAAATTCTGTTGGAAACTTATGCTCAAGATTATCTTCAGAAGCCTCGAGTGTTCAAGGGGTAAGAGTTATGAATTAATTTTTTTTCGATAAAGTTTTGTTTTTGAAATACGATATAAGAAAAAAGGAGGAGATCTGAAAAACTGAAAATTCACATTATTTCATTTTTTTCTAGGCAACAGGTCAACGAATCGGTACAATTTTGCAATCTTTAGCAACCTTATTTTTAGGAGTATCACTATCGCTGTATTTTGAATGGAGACTAGGGCTTGTTACTCTAGCTTTTGCTCCATTTGTTTTGGTTGCCACATTTTTTCAAAAAAGACTTCAGACATCCAGAGACCAAGGGAACGGGTCTCCTTTAGAAAGGTCAACAAAGGTAAAATAATATTTCACATTAAATAACTCAGTGCGTGTACACATCCAAAAATATTGTTGATATTATTTTCTGTGTTTTTTTAGATTGCTATAGAAGCTGTTAGCAACATCAGGACGGTTGTTTCGTTGGGAAACGAAAATCTATTTTACACTCTGTATACAACTGAACTAATGTCGTATTATAAATTTGCCAGAAGAAGTATTCACATTCGGGCACTCGTTTTGGCCTTAGCTCGAAGTTTATTAGACTTTGCATTCTCAACTTGCATTTATTATGGAGGGATTCTCATCAGGGATGACAATTTAGACTACTCAAACGTTTTCAAGTAAGTCGTCTAAATATAATTTTATTACCATTATTATTGTTATTACCATATTTCTAACACGTATTTATATTATAAGGGTTGCTCAGTCTCTCATATTTGGAACAGTTTCCATAGCAAATGCCCTGGCATTTACTCCAAACTTCCAGAAAGGTTTAACAGCAGCTACAAGAATATTTAACCTACTTCGTCGAGCACCAAAGATAAGGGACACTTCTGAAAATCCTTCAGATAAATGGGTAACTATTTTTAAATTATTATCCAAAGTAAAATAAAAACGTTAAGTTCGTGGTATAAGTTACCTTATTGCAGGACAAAGGTGACATTAACTTTTCCAAAATACACTTCCGATATCCAACACGTCCCTTGGTAAAAGTCCTTAACGGACTAAATCTGTCCATTCTGAATGGAAAGACAGTGGCATTGGTTGGTTCTAGTGGGTGTGGAAAATCGACCATAATTCAGTTACTAGAAAGATTTTATGATCCAGAAAGAGGATACGTTTCCATTGACAACCAAAACTTGACTGACATGAAACTGAGTTCTTTACGATCGCATCTTGGAATAGTATCCCAAGAACCAAATCTGTTCGACAGAACGATTGCAGAAAACATTGCTTATGGGGCTAATAATAGGGAAGTTAGTAAAGAAGAAATTATTGAGGCAGCAAAGAAAGCGAACATACACAATTTTGTTTCTAGTTTACCACTGGTAAGTTTTTAAAGAATTCGGAAAATGATAAAAAGGAAGATGGAGAGAAAAGTATCAGAAGAATATAATACAAATTTAATTTATATTTTTTAGGGATACGAGACAAGACTGGGTGAAAAGGGGGCGCAGTTATCAGGGGGCCAGAAACAACGAATTGCTATAGCCAGGGCACTTGTTAGAAATCCTAAAGTTTTACTTTTGGACGAGGCTACATCTGCACTTGATAACGAAAGTGAAAAGGTATTTCTCTCAAAATATTTGGTTGAAGGTGGTGGCAACAATTATTTTTTTTATGTATTTTTTTTGTAATTAAAAGTGTTTTAAATTTTGTTTTCTTTTATAGATCGTTCAACAGGCTTTGGACCAAGCTAGACAGGGCCGTACTTGCATCACTATAGCACATCGACTTACCACAGTTCAAGACGCTGACATTATTTGTGTAGTAAATGCTGGAAGAATCACAGAAATGGGTAGCCATTCAGAATTAATGCGCAAAAAGGGCTTGTACGAAAAATTGTACACTTTGCAAGTGGCACCCAGAAGGTAGCCCAAAACGTTTTTTATTTGTACACTGTACACGAACCAAAAATTTATTTATTTATAACCATGCATGTTGGTAAATAATATTCTTTTAGTTATTTTCTGTGGCATTACTTTACTGCAGGTAGGGTAAAGTCGGGTAAACTAACCATCACATTAACAAAATCGTTTTTATTGTGTTTAACCCAAAAATAATATTACCAATCACTAATGTATTTAAATAAACGATTTGTTTTATTTTATTAATCAAACAATTTTAGTTCAGTCACCCTCCCTTTTATCTTCCTAAATGAAAATAAAGTTTAAGGAATTTTCTCGCATTGCTTTTATCAAACTGCTAATGTTTGAAAGAAGCAAATTGTAAAGGGGAAGAAAATTTTTTTTGGTAAGCAGGGTTGTTTCTATTAAAGCACATAACCATTTGACATCATTTTTCATATTGTGTCGATTTATTTAATTAAATAAAAATACAAAGAGGTAACAATAGTAGTAATAAAAGAATATATTTCTTTATCGCATGGCAGGACTGGCTGTTGTTGCCCCTGCAGCTGTAGTTGCACCCCCTGTTGCCGTTGTTTCACTCCCTGCTGCAGTTGTTGCTCCTCCCCCTGCAGCAGTTGTTGTCTCCCCAGCTGCAGTTGTTGCTCCTCCCCCTGCAGCAGTTGTTGCCCCTCCAGCGGAAGTTGTTGCTCCTCCCCCTGCAGCAGTTGTTGCCCCTCCAGCGGAAGTTGTTGCTCCTCCCCCTGCAGTAGTTGTTGCTCCCCCAGCTGCAGTTGTTGCTCCTTCCCCTGCAGCAGTTGTTGCACCCTCAGCTGCAGTAGTTGCTCCCCCAGCTGCAGTAGGGCTAGAACTCATGGTAGTACTAGTACTGGGAGGTGCTGAAGAAGGACTAGTGGACGAAGTCATGGTTGTAATCGTAGATGTTGTTGTAGTCTCGTCATCATCATCTTCGCAAATAAGGTCGCACAAAAAGCAGTCCCAGTCATCAGAGCAGTACGATGAACAGAATTCGTCCTTAAAACGTGACGTTGTTCCGTATTTTTTTTTAACCGAATTTATTATTTTATTTTATTGGTATATGTAAAAGAAACGCCTTTTATTAAATTGGTAATTAAGTAAGTAAAGCACAATTAATAATATTAATTTTATTGAAAACACATTTTATTAATAAAGAAAATAAAAAAAAAGGTAGAAATACCAATAAAATAAAATTCAGCAAGTAAACTTACCGCAAGTGAATCCAAATCAAAATCAAAACCAAAACCTTTAGCCTGATACACTAAATTGCTTGAGATCAACAGAAAACACACTATTGCAAACATTCTGGTAGATAATCGATAATAATCGATTTGTAGTAAAGCACGGCGCAAAATAACGACATTTCCGGTCACAAAAGCCTTTTATTTTGCAGCTTTACAGAAAAAAAAAGATTTACTGCTGTTCTTATCAACAGAGGTAAAACCCATTACAATTAAACTGATACTAAAACGAAATTCGAAACGCACAATTTCCAGAAAAAGTATTTAGTCATGACACAGATTTAAATAAACCCATCAAAAATAGGGCATGTTTGTCACGTTTATTTTTATGCAAAAAAGCTTCACAATAAACATAATAATATATGTAGAGCAATAAAAATTTACGTCATTAATATATTCATATTGGCGAAAGTATAGTAGCTCACCCACAAACTTTTGTTAAAGATTTTGTTGTTAGTAGTAACTAACTCCCTGAAATTAAACAGCTGACGCTACCCTTAACAACCGATTCATATTTACTTTCCTTAGAAACCATAGTGTGTGACAATTATGTCAAAAATTTTAACCAAATGATTTTAATATTCGAATTATAACGCATTTTAGAATAAAGTTTTAATAAGCGTAAGTAAATAATATTTATATAAGTGTGGCTTGTGGTGAAAAATGATAAAATTAGTAAAAGACGTGTTATTTTTAAATGATACTATGGATTTTTGTTTGGTAGCACTTGGGGTAACTCTTTTATGTAGAACAATGTAGCATTTATGTCAATAATAACAAAGGTTACAGAAAATAAAAATTATTAATGGATTGACAATCTAATAAAACTGTCCCAAAATAAACAAATTGATAAAGGGCAACATTTGTCACATATCTACCCCTAATTATATTTTGTTATTGTATTCTAACAATTTAACTTTTCTTCCCTTTTTGGCTAGATTTAAAAACAATGGCTGACTACATAAGAGAATGGATAAAGCAGCGTGTTCAAGCCTTCATGGGTCTTGATGGTGAATATCAGTTCGAAGAAATGATGGCAGAAAATGACGGTGCAGCTGAAGACCGATTAAACACCTATTTAGATGCAGAAGGAGGAGACTACAAAAACAGAACTTTTTACGTTTACAGAACTCCCTACGACAGATTAGTTGAGGAAGAAATTTTAGTTCCTGAAGTGGGTAGGTACCAACTATTAAAACATTATTAGTTGTATGTTGGTCTGTCGAAAGTATATATTAGATACTTTATATTTTCTTCTAGTGGTTCCCCCTCCTCCCGAAATACCGGAAGAGGAAGAAGTGATACAGAAACCGGGAAAGAAGAAGAAGGGTGACAAGAAAGACAAGAAAGGGAAGAAAGGGAAAAAAGGAAAAGAGACACCATCCGAAACACAACCACCTTCAGAATACACGGGTATATAATTATTTTAAAACCCATTATTGTTATTAATTTTTTTTTTTTTTTAAAGAAACTGCCATTGGAGAGGAGGAATTGGAATATGATGAGGAAACCACGGAGGCTCCAACAACACCTTTTTCAAAGACTGAACCTCCGTCCATAACGGAAACGACTGTAACTGAAATATTAACTGACGTTGAAGAAGAACAAACAGGTATCTACTTACTACTATCTAATTACTTGTCCAACACAATTCCAAGTTTTTATATTTAATTTTATCGATTATTGTCTGATAAATAATAAGATACTAAATTGTTTTTAAACATTACAAAGTATTCATTTTTTTAAGAAACTGAGGCAAAACCAGGCAAGAAAGGAAAGAAGGATAAAGGTAAAAAAGGCAAAAAAGGTAAAAAGGGCAAAAAGGTCGAGGAAGAGCCACCAGTAGAAGAGGAAGAAGTGCAGCAAATAATTTATGTACCTGTAAGATTCATTTAAAATTTTTGATTTATTCATTTTGTTCGAATTTTTGAGAATTACGTACAATCGAATTCGATAACTCGACGCATGCTTATTTTTATAAATGAGCATTTGTATGTAATTATTTTATGCTACAGAATCGTAGGTGGTTAGATGGATAGATATATGTTAACTTTTTTTCAGTGCACCACTTTTCACATTTTTATAAGATTTAATTTTTAATTAAAAGACAAAATTTTTAAGCTACGTTTTAATGACATATAGTCGTAGAAATTGAATTATCTCACTACTTATTGCATAGTATCCCTCGCTATAAAAAGGGTGGGACGAATTAATTCCTGGAGAATTAATTTCTGGATGAATAAACGAATTTATTTCTCAGGAATTGTTTCATTTTGAAAAAGTACAACATCCAGAAATCATTTTGCTTTGCAAATAAAAACAATTCCTGAGAAATAAATTTGTTCGTGTGACAATTTTCAGTCCTTGAATAATTATAACACATTATTTATGACTTTGATACGCGGGCGCGGTTTCCTTTCAAAACTCATTTAATGACTAACTACAAATAATATATCAACACAATAACACAACAAGAAAACACACCGGTAATTACTCTCGGGGGGCGGGTTAGGTTAGGTTAGGTTAGGTTAATTAGGGGTCCGCACTTCAAAAGGAAAAAGCGGAACCCTTATAGGATCACTTCGTTGTCCGTCCGTCCGTCAAGACCCTTTTTCTTAGGAACGCGTGGAGGTATCAAGCTAAAATTTATACCAAATACTTAGGTCTATTGTCCCTTGGAGCTGTAAAAAAATCAATCTTCTAAGCCAACGCAATAAAAAGATACAGCCGTTTATGTCGCAATTTCCGCAAATTTTCGAATCAAAAAACCTACAAGGTACTTCCCGTGAAATTTGGTACGAAGCAACGTCTTAGCACAGATAAAGGAAAAATTGCGAAAACCGTAAATATTTAATTACATCATATAATAAAAATATTTTTAATAATTTTAAAGTTATTACCCCTTTCCTCATGAACGCGTACGGGTATTTAATTGAAATTCATATGAAATACTCAGGTCTATAATACCTTTAAGCTGTAACAAAATCAAACTTCTATGTCAACGCAATCAAAAGAAACAGCAATTTAAGCCGCATATTTTCAAACTCGCAACTACTCGCAAGGGAATCAAAACCTAAAGGGTACTTCCAGTCGATTTAGAGTCTTAAAATTTGGCATGAAGCAATGTTTTATAGCACATATAAAGGAAAAATTCCGAAAACCTTAAATTTTTAGTTACATCACATATATACAGGTTTGTACGGAACCCTCGGTGCGCGAGTTCGACCCGCACTTGGCCGGAATTTATTTTTTGTAAATTTAATTTTTTTATTGTTTACCCACGCTAGGGCAATCCATATTACATTGCTTAAAAAGGCCTTTCAATCGCAAACATTCATAGCGATGCATTCGTTTTTGTCTATTTACAACAATTTCTAGAAATTGATTGATTGTGTAAATTGAGGAAATATTTCTAGAAATTATTTCGTCTTTTATATTTTCATCAGGAATTAATTCGCTCATTTGCAGGAATTTGACCAGGAATAGTTTCGTTTTGAGAACGAATGAATTTCTCAGAAATTAATTCGTAAAAAAATCAGAAATAGTTTCGCTTCCATTTTTTTCGGAAAAATTGCTCCAGGAATTAATCCATAGAGCCATAAAAAGAGACGTTATAATCGAACATTATTAAGGGGCTTTCTATAAAATACGTCACGCTTTTTTTGACTTTTTTTAAATATTACGGCACAAAAACTAAACACCTCCCCCGGACCTGATAAATTTTGATTGATAATACACAAATTTTGAATAAAATAATATTTATTTTATTTTCATAATAAAATTTAAATAAATCAATAAATATCTTTTGTAACGAACAAATAAATAATATTTCTATTTATCAGAAATCCAAGGATTCTGTAAAAATGCAGTAAAATTTTTTGATGAACGGTCAACGTCACGTGGCCTTAGACCCCCCGTCCCCCTTTGTTACATCTTCTCACACTCAGCAAGACCCCCCCTTGTATGCAAAAGTATTTTATGAACGACCTCTAAGGGATTCCCCCAGAAAATTCGCTTTATCAAAGTTTGCGCCAAATATTATCCTCGAGTTATCGAAAATTTGAGCTACCAAGAAAAAAAATTCCCATATTTCTCATATTTAATGCTATTACCAATTAATTTGATTGGACCAAAAATAAAATACTTTGTTTATCTAATAGGAACAATCCTAAACCTTAAGGAAGTACCATTGGGCTATTTAAACCTTAAGTTACTTCTTAATGATATCATCATTTTGTCATTGAATTTCAAATCATTTTATAACGATAGCATGTAATACAATATTATTATAAATGTTTCTTTGAGTACGTCTGTTCAATACAATGTACCTATCGATGAAGATGACGCGTTACACGTTTTTTTCCTACACTTACACTCTAAACGAGTGAGATCCTTCATTTAAAAAAATAATAGTTTAGATTACAAATATTGAGTTACATGTAATAGGTACTTTTCGTAGCAGTTTCAAAACTTTACTAAAATCGTTTTTATTTATGCAGAAAATAGTTCAACGAATTGAAAAGGATTACAAATTGCACTGCATTTTCGGTAGTCCGGGATCAGATATAGAACTATCTATTAATTATGTGTACTTCATCAAAATAAATAGAGAAGGCCTACCGAATTTCGAATATCTTGAAGACGCACTGGCTGAAGCGCCCAGCTTCATTTTGTGCGGTTCTTCCAATGGAAACGCACTGCATAATTTAGGACAACTAATCGAATATGTGGGTTTTGTTTATTTTATTTCTTTAAAAACATAAAAAAACTATAATATTATATATATTTGGACAAAATTTTCAAAACAATTTTGTAAAAATATTTCTTTATTTCAGAACTTTATACCGTTGATAACGAAGCGTTTTAGGGAAGGTCAACAGTTCGAAACCGACAAGGACAATGTGGTGGAGCAATTTAGTGATTTCAAAACACCGAACGTTTACCGAAGAATGTCTCTGGCGGTTAAGAAACAATTAAAAAAGAAACACGGTGGAAAAGATGACGAAGGGGGTGGAAAAGATGACGAAGTGGGAGAAAATGCTTCGGCAGAACTGAGAAAATCGCGTGACGCTTTGGAAAATAAATCGCTAGAAGAAACGTCTTCGTTCATTCCTTCAAATACACAGGAGACTTTATTAAAAGAAACTACAACTTTATTAGAAACAATTACATGGTGCGTACTTTAACGTCCACAGAGAGATATATCGTACATAGAAACATAAAATATTTCTTGTATTAGGTGTGACGAGCATATGAAAGACGATGCATGGTTGCCCATGGGTAATGTCAATGAAATTTTCTTAAACACCGATGAGGAGATCCTGGAAGATCCCAAATTAATACAGGAATTAGAGGAGATCGTAATGGGATGGGAAAGATATATTATTAAGGTCACAGAAACGTATGCAAACAGGGTAATAATCTATTCCTACAAAAGCAATACACTTTCAAAACAACAGCCAAAATTGATTTTTGTATTTAGGAACCTTTAGGACTGGGTCCTACCGCGGAATATGATGACTGGCAGGAAAAACAAACAGCATTCAGTAGCATTACTGATCAGTTAAAAAGTCCAGAAACTCTTCGTACAATTAGAATTCTGCAAACGGCAGAATCTCCTTTCATAAGTGCTTTTGAAACGTACAGGATGGATTTACGAAAAGTCTTGGTGCAAGCAAGAGACAACGCCAAATATTTGTCAACCGTTTTAAGATACTTTAAAGTAAGTTAAAGTTAATATTTCGTGTAACTCTATTTATCTATTTATGCAGGGTGTCATATTAAAAAAATGTAGATAATAACAGTATCTTTCCAGAACAAATTATTGAAGAAATAAATCTACCCTACAAATACATTGTTTACAAATCAATCTGATAAACATGTCAGAAGTTATTTACTTAATATCAGGTTTTATTTAAATACCACGATGCATCTTCGACTTAAGTATTTCAAAAAAAATTCTATATATTAAGAATTGTTGCCAAAAATCGTAGATGCAAGAACCATTCCTTTTTCTCTGAAATTATTGCAGATATCGATTTTTAATAATAAACAGAAAATCAAGTTAAATCCTTCTTTAAAAAAAATGTTGGTTATTATTCAACCCTCCAAGAAAGTTTAGGACAATTACATTTAAATACTTGTCGTATTTTAATAAATTTTATTTATACATCAGAAAGTAGTATACTATATACCCAATTTTATTAAAATCGTACAAAGCAGTTTTGATTAATCAAAAATAAAACAATTTTTCTTCTCATATTTGCCACCTTCGGACGGGTAAACGAAGTAACTTGATATACAGGGTTTTTTCAAGTTGATGGGCTATTAGAAGTATATTAATTAGTAGAAGGAATTCAATTCTGAATCTTGGGCTCATTTGGTTATTGTTTATGCCGCTTCTTTTAAAAATATTTTCAAGTTCGATTTACATCCGGTTATACCGGAAGTCGATACCAACTTTGTTATTTTAAATGGAATGGTATATTTTTTTAACTGAATTCGAATAAAACGTCTAATTCTAAGGTAAGTTTGATAACCAACTTGTACACCTATGACGATCGGTTTCTGAGTTAATTTAATTTATAGAAAAAAAATCGCTACCGCAATCCAAATTATAAAAAATCATAACTTCCACAAAATACGACTTAGAGTGTTGAAATTTTTATTAGTAATAGCTGAATATTAGTGCTAACGCCTTGACAAAATTGAATTAAATAATTTATACAGGGCGTTCAAAATAAAATTCTAAAATTGAAAAACTTCAAACACGAATTACCTCGTTTTTTCGAATGGCACCTACTATATTTTATTTTTTCAATCGATTCCTTCTTTTATCCTCTTTCGATCTATACGGATACTTCCTATTTTAAGTAATAATTCAAAATTATTACAAAATTTTCAAATAAAAAAGGAAGTATCCATATAAATCGAACGAGAATAAAAGAAGGAATCGATTGAAAAAAAAAAATAGTAGGTGCCATTTGAAAAAACGAAGTAATTCGTGTTTGAAGTTTTTCAATTTTAGAATTTTATTTTGAACGCCCTGTATAAATTATTTAATTCAATTTTGTCAAGGCGTTAGCACTAATATTCAGCTATTACTAGTAAAAATTTCAACACTCTAAGTCGTATTTTGTGGAAGTTATGATTTTTTGTAATTTGGGTTGCGGTAGCGATTTTTTTTCTATAAATTAAATTAACTCAGAAACCGATCGTCGTATGTGTACAAGTTGGTTATCAAACTTACCTTAGAACTACACGTTTTATTCGAATTCAGTGTAAAAAATATACCATTCCATTTAAAATAACAAAGTTGGTATCGACTCATGGTATAACCGGATGTAAATCGAACTTGAAAATATTTTTAAAAGATGCAACATAAACAATAACCAAATAATCCCAAATTTCAGAATTGAATTCCTTCTACTAATTCATATACCTCCAATAGCCCATCAACTTGAAAAACCCTGTATATGAAGATAAATCTTATTTATTTTGATCCCAGGGACCTGTAGTCGCTCTATGTACACTAAATTTTGAGACACCCTGTATAAAAACTTTCCCCTTTATTTCCTACTAGTTCCGGAAAACTTCCCCTATAGTTTTTGAATTGTATTATGTATACGATGACACAACAGTATATTCAGCTTTGGTACATTCAATATATTCTCATTTAAGGCCATTGATTCCATCTCGGAATATAATGTGTTGATAAAAATGATTCCCGACCTTATGGACGGTCTACGTTTAATTTGGATCTTATCAAGTTACTACGGCAGGGACGAGACCATGATTGCCCTCATGGAGAAGATAGCGTGGGCGCTACGGGAGAGGGTGATAGCTCATTTGGATCTTGATATTCTTTTCAGAAAACCTATTAACGAAGTGCTCGAAGAAACACAGAAATCAATGGAAATGTTAGAAACCTGGAAATCGGCTTATATGACAACAAGAGAAAAAATTGAAACATCGGGAAAAGGGCAGCGATGGGAATTTGATAAGTCGATATTGTTCGAGAAAACTGACCATGTTGCCTCCATATGTCGAGATTTACACGAAATAGCAATTGTAAGTCAAAAAAAAAAATTTTGATTGTGGTAAAGGAACAAATATTCCAACAAGAAATTCATCCTAAAAAAATTTTAACTGTAGGCATGTGTTTAAAAATGTCCACAATGAAAAATCTTAGCAGCAACAAGGGCGAATTGCTTTTTCATCAAAATAAAATTATTTAACGAAACGTTTTTCTCAGGTTCTCAGCCACTTCATGAATATTTTTGGCCCAGAACTAAAAGCAGTCGTGAGCGATCCTCAAAGAATAAACGAAATTCGAAAACGTTTAGAGGTTTTAGTGGCACCCGTAGAAGGTCTTGACTTTGACGTTTTCAAAGTGAGCAACAAGGAAAACTGGGACCTCATAATGGTGGCATTCCAAAAAGAAAAACATATTTTCGAAACCAAAGCCGTGCAGATGATCGATCAAAGTTTCAAAATATTAAGGTGAATATTATACAATTTATAGATCTCCCATTTACTTATAGATATTAGGTACTAATAAAAACAGTAATGATTAAACAGATCTGCCGATTCAGCTTTGGATATGTTAGCAAAGGTCATAACATTAGATACAAGGCCTGTAATCAAAGAGAGGCTGGCCGAAAAGTTCGAAAGCATCGTCGATCAATTTTCGAAAGAAGTAATGGAAGTCGAAGATATTTTTCAGGTAAGTAACAGGCAAATGAAATTTAAAAATGATATAAACTGTATGATCTCATAACAATTATTTGCATTAATAATAAATAATTTTTTCTTTTTCTGATTAATTTTGTAACAATTTATCAACGTCTAGTTACATACTTGAGCTACCAATCTATTTAAAATATTACTTTCATAAAAAATATTTTTTTATCAGTCGTTTAAGAGCATTAAGTATTAAATTTTCTAAAACGTTCAAATTTTTTATATTCCAGAATGTTCTATAGAATTCTATAATATTTTGTAAACTTCTGGAAAATTCTGGAATACTCTCGAACCTTCTGGACATTTTTAGAAAATTCTGGAACATTTTGGGAGATTCTAGAACATTCTTGAACTCTCTAGAAGACCCCTGAACATTCTAGGGATTTCTTAAACGTTTTCGAAACACTTGGAAATTTCTAGATCGTTCTCGAACCGTCTGGGAAATTTTAGAACATTTTCGAACCTTCTGGAAAGTTCTAAACAACTTTCTGGGGAGTTCTAAAACTTTCTGATGATCTCAAAACAATTAATTACATAAATAATAAATATTTTTTCTTTTTCTGATTAATTTTGTAACAATTTTCCAACGTATTCGTTACTAACTTGAGCTTCCAATCTATTGAAAACATTATTTCCCTAAATTAATCGTTTAGGAGCATTAAGTATTAAATTTTGTGAAATGTTCAAATTTCTTATATACTAGAATATTCTATAGAATTTCATATTTTCTAAATTTCTGTAAAATTCTAAAATACTCTCGAACCTTCTGGACATTTTTAGAAAATTCTGGAACCTTTTGGGAAATTCTAGAACATTCTTGAACCTTCTAGAAGACCCCTGAACATTCTAGTGATTTCTAAAACGTTTTCGAAACACTTGGAAATTTCTAGATCGTTCTCGAACCGTCTGGGAAATTTTAGAACATTTTCTGACTTTCTGGAAAGTTCTAACAACTTTCTGGGGAGTTCTAAAACTTTCTCAAAATAATCATTTCTCCCTCTCATATAAAGTCTACTAGGGTGATGCTCTTTTGGGCCCCATAGTTTTTCGAATTTATTTGTTCCTATTATCGGTCCTCGTCCCTAACTAGCAATATTATAACAATTTTCTACAGCTGTAAGCAGCTTAATGCCCTGAATTTTTAGAGATTCAAAAGAAAACCTCCAATTTCCCGAAACCAGCCCCCAATTTGCGGAGCGATATACTGGAGCAGACTTTTATTTCATAAGTTGAAAAAGACCGTGCTAAAACTACAAACCGTCGAAGAACTGAAGACGTCCTCGCTCAAGTTCGATGCCTTCCAGAGTTACGCAACGTTGGCGAAAAAGATGCGGGCCTTCGAAAAATCAAAATTCGAACAATGGTTAACTCTTGCAGAAAAAACTATTGAAGAATCTCTCGAATATAAAATAATAAAACTTGTGCATATAAAAAAGAAACGTAAGTTTTTTTGAAGGAACAAATGTGCCGCTGTATCGATCGCCCCACAGGGCATTCGTTATTCACTTTTCTTTAGTTTGATTACCATTATGTTTTGGGAATAGGGACTTAGATATTCATTAATATGTTTCAGTTATCAAAATACCAGTAGCAGAGGAGGAGTCAGAGGTTGGCTCATCAAAAGGTAACTTTTAAAAAGTTTTCGTTGTTAATACCCTTACCAAAATATCGTCACTTACCTAAAGCAAATGCAATTTTTGTTAGGAAAACGTGGTGGTTCTGCAATGGGCAAAAAGGCATCATTTATAGAGAGATGTATGAATCAAAAGAACGTTACGTGGTTCGATTTAATCGGTAACCAAGTTTTATCCGAAAATAATTGTAAGTTCGAGATCAACTTCAACAAGATGATGTACACATATATGACCACGACCGAAAGGATTGAATTTCTGGGCTTCAATTTACCGGACCTGATAAAGAAGGCTGCCTTACAGGCCGGCGAAATTAGTGCCAACGAGGAACGCGTCGACTTAATGCTTTCCGAATATAACAGAATTATTAACGTACTAACGGTTCCTCAGGTACGAAGGAATCTTATCAATTATTAAAAACCTATTGTACAATAATCTGCCACGTTTCAAAAGCGTATGTGTCCTGGTACTGCTGGATAAAGTGGATAAAAAATCAGTATTTTGTTATTTTTCAGTTAAATCTCCTCCGGGAAAGTCTAAAAGACGTAGAATTGCACATACAGCCAGGACTGACGATACTCAATTGGAAATCGCTTTCGATCCGAGAATATGTGAACACCTGTCGAACGAAAATTGGAAATTTGAAGGCCCTCTACACGGAAGTCCAGCACATGGAAAGCTACGTGTTCACCAGGATAAACGCCATCCCGAACTACGACCTTTTCTACTTTGTACCGGTAGAAGAAGAACCATCACGTCTGTTCTGCAAAGACTTCTTTCATCAGCTGAACGAAAAAAGAACGGAAACTATTTACGAACTCAATAAACAATACGAAAACATAACCCCGTTGCTTTTGAAACTGGAACACGTTGTTTTGAAGACGACAACAGGATACTGTCCTCACATGTTACAATATTACACTTTTTGGGAAGAAAAGATCTACGAGTGTTTAATTCAGATGATACTCCAAAATCCAGAACGATTTACAAAGAAAATGGAGGAAGGTGTTGTTATGTTCCAAGTTGACGCATTGCTTTCCACAACGGAAGTAGTTCTTCAGCCAACACCCATGGAAGTATACAATATGATCATAAAGAACTTGAACGACCTCGTTTCGAGACTGAAGTCGTTCCCTAGGTGGATGAGGGGAACCTGCCTGTTATGTCCCCAGCAAAAAATCGAAAATACAAACGATTTTCTCGTTTATTCATTTTATGATGACATAGCCAATTTACCGGAAATAGCAGACGTTATTGAAAAGGCTCAAACTGCAGCCTACCGCAGACTCCTCGAAGTTAATAAGTAATAATATCATAACAAATATTCATAATATAGGTACATAATTAATAAAATATATTTCATTATAGATACGTCCTTACATGGAAACGATACAAAAACCTTTGGCTGTATGACAAAGAAGACAATTGTCAAAAATTTGTCGAAAAACATCCTCGTATAAACCTATACGACGATACATTGACATATTACAACGATATCATCGAAGATCTGATAAGATATCCTGACCACATGGACATTGGTTGCATCAGAGTAAACCTGCGCCCCTTGCTGAATTCGATCTGTGAGCATGCACACACGTGGAAAATTATCCTAAGCGAAAAATTGACCGAAGACATCAGAAAATCGATGGTAGCTTTAAAAGAAATAATAGACGAACTCAAAGCGAAAGTGAATGCAAATATAAGAGGTTTAGATCAATTAAAAATTGTTATGCAAGCTATCAATGATGTGCTCAAGATGAACGTTGGAACAGAAGTGCAGTTCACAAATGCTCAAGAAATTTATTTAATGTTAAGGGATTATGGTTTACCGTTTAATGAAGAAGATGAGATTTTTGCATACGAGATAGCGAAAGAATGGAGAATACTTTACCTGTCAGCACTTTACAGAAATCAAACTTTAGAAACTACCAAAGAAAGATTCGTCGAAATTACAATTGGAGAAGTGAGAGACTTTTGCAACCTTATCGCAGAATTTGTTGAAAAGTTTGACAACGAAGGACCAGGATGCGTTGGCGAAGATCTTGAACTTGGTCTTAGGTTAATGGAGGAATTTGGAAAAGTCTTTAGAGAACTAGAAGTTCGACGATTAGACCTTGTTAATGCAGAATTATTATTCGACATTCCACTAACCGACTATTCGGATTATTTAAGAGCATACAACGATTTTGAAAATTTTGAATTGGTCTATAAACTTTACAAAAACCAAAAATCGGCACGCGATATCTGGGGAAGAACCCTTTGGGTCAATTTGAATCCTCAGGCTCTTACTGATGGCATCGAGAATTTCTTGAAAGACTTTAGGAAGTTACCAAAACTCGTGAGATCGTATCCTATTGCTCAACAACTGGAACTCAAAATGAAACATTTTAAAGGAACAGTGCCTTTGATGGTGGCCCTTAAAAACGAAGCACTGAGAGAAAGACATTGGGAACAACTAATGCAAAAGACCGGGAAATTCTTCGACATGTCGCCGGATCGATTTACACTGGACAATATGTTTGCCATGGAACTGCATAAGTATCAAGAGATTGCAGAACAAATAATTAATAATGCCATTAAGGAACTTGCTATAGAAAAGGGCGTTCAGGATATCGTAGAAACATGGAACGTAATGATTTTTACTGTTCCAAAATATATAAAGGGGACAGAAGACAGAGGGTTCGTGTTGGGCCCCGTTGACGAAATCGTTCAAGTATTAGAAGATAATTCCATGAATCTTCAAAGTATGGCCGGATCTCAATTCGTTGGACCATTTCTTCCAATAGTACAAAAATGGGAGAAGACGCTCTTCCTTATTGGGGAAGTAATCGACGAATGGATGGCCGTTCAGAGGAAATGGATGTACCTTGAAGGAATATTTGTAGGTGGGGATATTAGAACACAATTGCCGGATGAAGCGAAGAAATTTGATAACTTTGATAAATCATTTCGAAGAATTATGGCCGATTGTGCTAAAAATCCTAATGTCCTTTTAAACTGCACAGCAGCTGGTAGATTGGAGGAGTTTCAAGGTTTAAGTTTCGGCCTCGACAGATGTCAAAAATCTTTAAACGACTACTTGGACTCGAAGAGAATGAGATTTCCAAGATTTTATTTCGTTTCAACTGACGAATTGTTGTCGATTTTGGGAAGCAGCGAATACGAAGTGGTACAAGAGCACATGATCAAAATGTTTGACAATATAAAAATGTTAAGGTTCAACTTGGATCAGAACGACAACGTTATTGCTACAGCTATGATTTCTGCTGAAGCTGAAGTGATGGATTTCAGAAACGCTGTTCTCATTGAGGGTCCTGTGGAGGAATGGATGAACGACGTCTTGCACGAAATGCGACGTACCAATAGGTTTATTACCAAAAAAGCTATTTACAATTACGGAAAAGTACGACGCCCGAGAGCAGAATGGATGCTGGATTTCCAAGGGATGATCTGCTTGGCCGGTAGCCAAGTGTGGTGGACCGCTGAAGTCGAAAACGTTTTCGAAAAAATTACTAAGGGACAGCACAGGTCAATGAAAGAATATTTGAACCAACAAAACAGACAACTGGACGAAATCGTCATTACTGTACGAGGCGATCTAACATCAAATGATCGATCTAAATTTAGAACAATTGCTATTGTCGAAGTGCACGCTCGAGACATAATAGAAGGCTTCGTTCGGGACAGCGTCACTGACATACAGGAATTTGAATGGGAAAGCCAGTTGAGATTTTACTGGGTCAACCGACTGGACAACCTCTGGGTTAACCAATGTACCGGATCGTTCGAATACGGCTACGAATACATGGGTCTAAATGGTCGTTTGGTCATTACGCCTCTTACGGACAGAATTTACTTGACCATTACGCAAGCTTTGCTGATGCATCTTGGTGGTGCTCCAGCCGGTCCCGCTGGAACAGGTAAAACTGAGACCACCAAGGATTTGGCAAAAGCGATGGCTTTGTTATGTGTCGTTACTAATTGTGGAGAAGGGATGGATTTTAAGGCTATTGGAACTAATTTGGCCGGGGTTTGTCAATGCGGAGCTTGGGCTTGTTACGACGAATTTAATAGAATCGACATATCTGTACTTTCAGTAATATCCACTCAATTGCAGACAATACGAAGTGCTCTCATAAATAAATTGGAACGGTTTAATTTTGAAGGTGAGTACTGACAAAAATAACCACAGAAATTACCTAATTTCACGTCTTAATTCATTGTGCAGGCCAAGAAATTGCACTGGATGCTAAGGTCGGAATATTTATAACCATGAATCCTGGATATGCAGGACGAACCGAGCTTCCGGAATCGGTTAAAGCACTCTTCAGACCGGTCGTTTGTATAGTTCCTGACATGGAGCAGATCTGCATGATTTCCCTATTTTCCGATGGATTTCTAGAAGCAAAGGTTCTTGCAAAAAAGATGACAGTATTATATAAATTGGCAAGGGAACAACTGTCAAAACAGTACCATTACGACTGGGGTCTTCGAGCACTAAACGCCGTATTACGAATGGCTGGTGTCCTCAAAAGAAACGATCCCGACAAATCCGAAGCTTTAGTCCTGATGAGGGCACTGAGAGATATGAACCATCCAAAGTTCGTCTTCGACGATGTCCCCCTGTTTCTCGGATTGATTCAGGATTTGTTTCCAAATCTTGACTGTCCTAGGGTCGGTTATCCCGATTTCAACGCTGCCGTTGAAAAGGTATTGGAAAAAGACGGTTACATTCTACTGCCAATTCAAATAGACAAAGTGGTTCAAATGTACGAAACTATGATGACACGTCACTCCACCATGATCGTTGGACCAACAGGTGGAGGTAAAACGGTGGTTATCCAGACTCTCGCGAAAGCCCAAACATTATTAAATCTGCCCACAAAAATAACCACCCTGAATCCCAAAGCGTGTTCCGTAGTGGAACTTTATGGTATATTAGATCCTTTTACTCGCGACTGGACAGATGGGCTGTTATCTAACATTTTTAGAGAGATGAACAAACCAACCGAAAAAGCCGAACGTCGATACGTTTTGTTCGATGGAGACGTGGATGCCTTATGGATTGAAAACATGAACTCCGTAATGGACGATAACAAATTACTGACCCTTGCCAACGGGGAACGTATCAGATTGTTGCAACCTACGTGTGCATTACTTTTCGAAGTTGGGGATTTACAATATGCATCCCCTGCAACAGTTTCCAGAGCAGGGATGGTTTACGTGGACCCCAAGAACCTCGAATACGAGCCTTACTACCTGAAGTGGGTTAATAAGCGACAAGAGGGGAAAGAACAGGAAATGTTTAGCAAATTTTTAGATCAATACGTGATACCCAGCATACAGTATATAATACTAGGGGAAGTTAAGGGGCGACCGGTGAGTCTCAAAAGTTTTTGAAAAATAGTCTTTACCATGAGATTCCTTTTTACACATTAAGTTATTATTTTAATTTTTTTAGGCCCCTCCCCTTAAGACTGTCATCCCACAAACAGGTCTAAATTTGGTCACTCAATTATGCAATTTCGTGGACGCAATATTCCCTGTTCCTGAAGTAGAAGAAGGCGGAAAGCCCGTACAAGTTCAACCGATGGAAGACTTCATGTACGAAAGCATATACATTCATGCAATTTACAATTCTCTAGGGGCACCCCTTTTAGAAAAGGGCAGGGTCGAATACGATCAATTTGTAAAGAGCCTTTGTCCATTTATGGTGGCTGAAGATAAAATCGACGAACCTGCCGAACTCAGATACCTGCCGACAGCCTTCCCTACATTGTACGACTATTATATGGACTTGGAGAGGAAAGTATGGTTCGCGTGGAACTGGTTAATTCCAGAATATGAGCACGTACGAGAACAAAGGTTTTCCGAAATTTTGGTACCAACTATCGACACCGTTCGCGTCACTTACGCCCTCAAAATGCTCAACAAAATAAAGAGACCGACGATTTTAGTAGGAGAAACAGGTACATCAAAAACCGCCATCATCTCAAATTTTTTGAGATCACTCGACTCTGACAAATTTCTCGTACTTAACATCAACTTTTCATCAAGAACATCGTCCATGGATGTCCAGAAAACATTGGAATCATCAGTGGAGAAACGCACAAAAGAGATTTACGGTCCCCCGATTGGTAAAAAGTTAATATGTTTTATGGATGACCTTAATATGCCACAAGTAGACGACTATGGGACCCAACAACCAATAGCCCTTTTGAAATTACTTTTTGAAAAGGGCGGTTTGTACGACAGGGGAAAAGATTTAAACTGGAAACAACTTAAAGATATTCTCTACGTAGCTGCAATGGGTCCACCTGGTGGTGGTAGAAATCCTGTAGATCCCAGATTTATGTCCATGTTTGCTGTTTTCAACCTCGTTTTCCCATCAGACGTTACTCTCCATCACGTGTACTCGTCCATACTTAGAGGTCACTTAGCAAACTTTGCAGAAGAGGCGCAAATAGCTGACGTTCTCGTACAGATGACCCTCAACCTTTACAATCTCATACTTGTGGAGTTACCCCCGACCCCTAGCAAGTTTCATTATATATTTAATATGCGCGATTTGTCTAGAATAGTGGCAGGATTGATGAAGACGACACCGAAATACTTCGAGATGGCTCACCAGATGGTACGTGTTTGGAGAAACGAATTTTCGCGTGTAATTTGCGATCGTTTAATCAATACGGACGATCAGGAGTTGATGAAAAATCATCTCATCGAACAGATAAACGAATTTTTCCCTACAAAAGGTCAAATGGCCGTGGAAGAAGCAAAACCGCTCGAAGATACTGATCAATCCGAAACATTCCTTTTAGAAGAAGAAAAAATACCTGACATGTTAGAAGAAGAGGAGGAAGAAGAAGGTGGAATTAACGTTTTGGAGTATGCAATGAGAGATCCAATACTTTTTGGAGACTACAGAAACGCCCTTAATTTAGATGAACCGAGGGATTATGAAGATCTACTTGACTATGATGCCACGTACTCGCTCTTTCAAGAAATTCTAGAAGAATATAATGAACGTAAAGAAAAGATGAATATAATTCTTTTCGAAGATGCTCTGGAACACCTCACCAGGATCCACAGGGGATTAAGACTGGAGGTATATTTAGACAAAATATAATACCAATAGATAAATATATTTTGAGAACCTATTGTATTTTCAGCGTGGTCATATGATGGTGGTAGGGGTTGGTGGATGTGGAAAAGCAAGTTTAACATTTCTCGCAGCATTTACAGCCAATTGCGAAATATTTGAGATCCAATTGTCCAGGGGTTACAACGAAAATGCGTTCAAAGAAGACCTAAAGAAACTATTCTTCCAACTGGGCCTTGATAACAAACCTACTGTATTTCTCTTCAAAGCAGCCCAAATAGCAGAAGAAGGCTTCTTGGAATTTATCAACAACATACTGATGACAGGAATGGTTCCAACATTGTTTTCGGACGAGGACAAGGACCAGATTATAGGAAACTGCAGAACTGATGCCTCTAATGCAGGCTATGGAATAAGTAAAGACGCTGTGTGGCAATTTTTCAGTACAAGATGTACCGATAATCTTCACGTCGTTCTCTCAATGTCTCCTCAAGGAGAAATTCTCAGCAAACGGTGCCGTAACTTCCCCGGACTTGTCAACAACACGTGCATCGATTGGGTCTTTCCCTGGCCACTGCAAGCTTTACAAGCTGTTGCTTCCGTTTACCTCAAGGAAAATCCAAAGTTACCACCAGACTTAAGGGAAACGATAGTCGAACACGTCGTTTACGTGCACACTTCTGTTGGCCAATTCACCGCGGATTTCCAAACCAAACTTAGAAGAAAGAACTACGTAACGCCCAAACATTATCTAGATTTCATATCGACGTATCTGCGGCTACTTGAAGAAAAAAATGAATTTAATTTGGCCCAGTGCGAAAGACTTAAAGGAGGTTTAACGAAAATCGACGAGGCTAGCAAAGACCTTGCTGTTCTCAACGCCAAATTAGAAGTGCAAAAGAAAATTGTCATGCAAGCCACGAACGCTTGTAACGCTATGTTGCTAGAAATTGAGGCTGGAACTGCTAAAGCCACTCAGAAAAAGGACGTTGCTTCTTTGAAGTCGGTGGAAATCGAGGAACAGGCCAAAATAATAAGCTTGGAACAAGCTGATGCTGAAGCAGCCCTAGCTGAAGCAATGCCAGCTTTAGAATTGGCCAGGTTAGCACTTTCAGAACTTGATAAACAGGACATTACCGAAATTAGATCTTTTGCAACTCCTCCAGAACCTGTGCAAATTATCTGCGAAAGCGTTGCCTTATTAAGGGGATACAAAGAAGTCAATTGGAAAGTTGCGAAAGGGATGATGTCCGATCCAAGCTTCTTGCGCCAACTGCTAGAAATGAACTGCGACTTGATTACCATAGGTCAACAAAAAGCGACCAAGGAACATTTAAAGAAATCAAAAAAGCTGGACGATATGGAGAAAATTAGTAAGGCAGGTTTTGGTCTTTACAAATTCGTACAAGCTGTATTAGGGTACTGCCTTGTCTTCCGTGAGGTAAAACCGAAGAAAGACAGAGTGGAGGCTCTACAAAAAGAATACGACGCGGCCAAAAGGAGTCTCGATAAACTCTACAACGAAATCGCCAAATTAGAAGCTGATCTAGCAATATTAAACGAGAAATTCGAAATCGCTATGAAAAGGAAGCAAGAACTTCAAGAAGAAACCGACATTATGATGAGAAGACTGATTGCTGCAGAGAAGTTGATGACAGGTCTCTCTTCGGAATTTAAGAGATGGACGACAGATTTGGCAAATCTTCACATAGAAAGAGCAAAACTTGTCGGTAACTGTTTATTATCATCAGCATTTCTCAGCTACTCTGGTCCATTCAGTTACGAATTTCGCAAAGATATGATTTACTTCGACTGGCAAAACGACATTATCGAGAGGGAAATTCCTATAACCCAACCCTATAGAATCGAAGTAAACTTGACTAACGACGTGGAAGTAAGCAAATGGAATTCAGAGAATTTACCCCCAGACGAATTATCAATACAAAACGGCATATTGACCCTAAGAGGTTCCCGATTTCCTGTCTGCATCGATCCTCAGCAGCAAGCCCTGAACTGGATAAAGAAGAAAGAGGAAAAGACTAACCTGAAAGTCCTCAGCTTTAGCGATTCTGATTTCCTGAAATTCCTAGATATGGCCATTAAGTATGGAACGCCAATTCTTTTTCAAGACATCGACGACTATGTCGATCCAGTCATCAACAACGTTCTAGAAAAAAACATCAAAAACGTAAGCGGAAGGGTGTTTATAATCCTCGGCGACAAGGAAGTTGACTACGATCCTAATTTCCGAATGTACCTAACAACAAAATTAGCGAACCCTGCCTTCAGTCCGGCTGTCTACGCAAATGGTCTTGTAATTAATTACACGGTTACATTGACCGGCTTAGAGGATCAGCTTTTAGGGGTCGTGGTTAGAAACGAGCGTCGCGATTTGGAAGAGCAAAGGGAAACTTTGATCGCGGAAATGAGCGAAAATAAAAATCTTATGCAACAACTGGAAGATGCACTGCTTAGGGAACTGTCCACGTGCCAGGGAAATATGTTAGATAATGTCGAACTAGTGGACACTTTGGAAAACACAAAAACCAAAGCAGCTGAGGTCACATCCAAACTAGAACTTGCCCAGCAAACAGGAAAAGATATTGAAAAGTTAAGGGATGGTTATCGATCAGTTGCAAGACGAGGTGCAATACTCTTTTTTGTCCTTTCTGATATGGCCGGGGTCAATGCTATGTACCAGTTCGCTCTTGGACCTTATTTGGAAGTGTTTGCATATTCTTTGCGAAAAGCTCTTCCGCATACCGTTTTGGCCAAAAGACTTTTGAACATCATTAATTGTCTGACTAAAAACGTTTACGATTTTGGCTGCACAGGAATTTTTGAACGCCACAAACTCTTGTATTCTTTCCAAATGACCATTAAATTGGAATTAGCAAAGGAGCAAATTTTGCAAACTGAAGTAGACTTCTTCATAAAAGGGAACGTGAGTCTTGAAAAGTCGGGGATACCGTGCCCTGCTGGGTTTATATCGCCCCAGGGATGGGAAGACATAGTTAAACTTTCCACAGATTTTCCGGAACCTTTTGAAAAACTAGCAACCGTAAGAAACACTCAATGTCTCTACCTGCCCACAGTTTTTATTTTATTATTTTAGGATATCACCAAACACGTAAGTGATTGGCAACAATGGTACGATTTGGACGCACCAGAATCCACCCAATTTCCCAACGAGTACTCCGAAAAATGCAATCCTTTCAACGTCCTTATGCTGATACGATGTTTTCGTATCGACAGAGTTTACAGAGCAGTTAGCAACTACATCACTGAAGTTATGGGTGAAGAATACATAATGCCTCCAGTGATCAGTTTGGACAACATATTTGACCAAAGTAGCTCTCACACTCCTGTTGTGTTCGTCCTCAGTCCTGGATCGGATCCTACGGCTGAACTAATGAAACTAGCAGACAGGTGCGGTATGGGAGGCGGAAAGTTTCGGTATCTTTCCCTCGGCCAGGGTCAGGAGCCGGCTGCTATCGCCTTGTTGGAGACAGCAGTCGCCAGGGGGCAGTGGCTCATGTACCAAAATTGCCACTTACTGATATCCTTTATCAGACTATTGGAGAAACAACTGGAGAAAGTTTCTAAGCCACATCCTGATTTTCGGTTGTGGTTAACGACGGATCCTGTGGGAAATTTTCCAATAGGGATTTTACAGAGGTAGTTAAATGAAAATACCTAAACAAATGCCTTCACATTTTGGATTTGTTTTCTTCCAGATCCTTGAAAGTGGTAACAGAACCCCCAAACGGATTAAAACTAAATCTCCGTAACACTTATTTCAAAATGCGTCCCCAAACCTTGGAGTCCTGTTTGCACCCTGCTTTCAAGTCCCTCGTATACGTTTTGGCCTTTTTCCACGCAGTTGTCCAAGAACGAAGAAAATACGACAAAATCGGTTGGAACATAAGCTACGACTTCAACGAGTCAGACTTTAACGTGTGTGTCCAAATATTGGACACCTACCTCACCAAGGCCCAAGCACTTAAAGACACCAGGATCCCTTGGGGAAGTCTAAAATACCTTATCGGGGAGGTCATGTACGGGGGAAGGGTGATTGACGATTTCGACAGAAGAATTGTTAAGACTTACATGAACGAATACATGGGAGACTTTCTTTTTGACAGTTTTCAACCCTTCCATTTCTATAAGGATCGTCATGTGGACTATACCATACCACCAGATGGTATTAAGGACTCTTATATCGGTGAGTTTAAAAAATATGCTTACACAAATATTTTACCCGGTTATTTTTTTAGAAATAATTGATACATATCCTTTGGCAAACAGCCCTGAAGTATTTGGGCTACATCCAAACGCAGAAATTGGTTATTTTACCCAAGCCGCCAAAGAGATGTGGAAACTACTGATAGAACTTCAACCACAAACTGGTAAGAAATATTTTTTTTTCTTAGCTACCTAAGAGGGTTTACAAAACAAGAAAGTGTAAGTACTTATGCCTATTATTTATTTTTAAATACTTTTTTTTAACAATTTCATGCTGCAGACGATTATTTAAAATATGTAAGAGCACAAGAGAAGGGTAAGTTAAAATTAAAAAATTTAGTTTAAGTGGGGTAAAATCATGGGGCCTATCCCATTGGCACAAATAAAGAGGGGTCTTCATCTTAGAGTAGGTAAATTCGGTGATTTGAAACAATATGTTGGAACATAATTGTGTGGTGCTCTGGCACAGGTCCTAAATGTCCTTTTGTAACTGCGAACTTGAGAAGTTGGGGGGAGGGGATGGACCAAACGTTTGCTAAAACAGTACATAGTTTAATTTTAAATAAATGTATAGGTGGTGGTGGAGAAGGAGTCAGCCGAGAAGACTTCATAACGAATATTGCGTCAGACATTCTGAAGAAAATCCCCCCCGATTACGAAGTGGCAAAAGTTCGAACGTTCTACAGACTAAGTATGACCCCGACAATTATCGTATTGTTACAAGAATTAGACAGATTCAATAGACTCATTAAAACAATAAGGACAAGCTTAAATCTTCTGAATAAAGCTCTGGCTGGAGAAATAGGGATGGACGCAGTCCTGGACAATATTGCCTATTCCCTTTTTAACGGCCAACTGCCAGCACTTTGGCGGAAATTAGCCCCGGCGACTTGTAAGACACTTGGGGGTTGGATGGACCACTTTGAGAGGCGACAGAGTCAATACTTAGAATGGGTAAGTTTTCAAATATTCTTATCTTTTACTGTAGGAATCTACCTGTAACTTTTTCAGTCTCAAAAGGGCGATCCCATAGCCATATGGCTATCAGGTTTGCACATTCCCGAAACTTATTTGGCTGCTTTAGTACAAATTGCTTGTCGACAAAATAATTGGCCTTTGGATAGGTCCACAGTTTACACTATTGTAACAGAATTTATTTCTCCAGATGAGATCGAACTACCCCCTATGCCTGTGAGTATCACTCTTCACGATAATTTTGACGTATTCTTAATAACTTTAAATTAAATTCCAACCTCACTTAATTCACCTAAACCTAAATGCCTTCACTTAATTTTTTGAATAACACCACAATGTTTCTTTTAAAATATTTTATACCAGCTGCAATGCACATTCCAGAATGTTCTATAATGATTCAAGGATTTCTCTAACATTTCCGAATATTCCGCAAGATTCTAGATCATTCTCGAAAAATCGGGAACATTTATGCAAATTCGAATGCATTACTGTCACTCTTTCATTCACTAAAAACATTTTCGAGTTTATTTGTAGAAAAAATAATGTGTTACACAAACGTATATGCATCTTATCACACATTTTTGCCTCCCACGTCCACTCATTTCCACCGCCCAAGGCCAAACTATCTTATTATCGAGGGGAGGCTAAGGGTTATCTACCATTACCACTGCGAACGGGTGGAAATGCGTGGCTATGGAGAAAAGTGAGGATTAGCCAAAAAATCCCTATCCTTTTAAATATGTATATTGATTTAAACAATAAATAATGTCTACCGTTTTGTGGTACAGGGTAACTGTTATGTGGAAGGGTTGTACATTGAGGGTGCCAGGTGGGACATAGAAAATAATTGTTTGCAAAGATCAAGACCTAAAGTGTTAATCGAAGCCCTGCCCATAATAAAAGTTATTCCAATCGAAGTACATCGTTTAAGATTGCAAAAAACATTAAGAACCCCTGTGTATACAACGTCTTTACGTAGAAATGCAATGGGGGTGGGTCTGGTATTCGAAGCAGATCTCAGGACTCCTGAACATTTGAGCCATTGGATCCTTCAAGGCGTATGTCTTGTTTTGAATACAGATTAATTTTTTAGATTAATTTTATTTAATGAATATATTGTTTTTAACGATTTGGTATTTTTTTTGTTAAAATGGAAAGAATACTGAAAGGTGAAGTTATTTCAAATACATGTAGATACGCAATAAAAGCACGAAATGGAGCAAAATGAAATATACACTATAATAAATATTCTGATAACCAAAAATATTTAGTCAGAAAACACTTACCTTTGACACAGAACAGAAATTTATGTTCATTTTCTTTCTTTAATTCGACATAATATCCAATAACGTATCCATATCAACACTATCACTTTTAAATTTGAGTTAATAATTACTGATAAAATTAATCGACGTTTTTGTCGACAATTTGCCCGCACGATCTACCACTAACACACACAACTCACGACTGACCTTACTGGTCACAGGTGAAGATCATTAAAGATTATCTACTGGATCTTAAAAAACGATATAATTGTAAAAAGTAACCTACAGGGTGTTCAATTTTTTAAAGCCATTAATAAAATACATAATTTGATAATGACGAATTAAAAACACAAACATTAAGGATAATAAATTATTTAATATTTCATATTTGGTACAAAGGAAAAATAGGAACAAAATACAGTACATAACCTAAAAAAATAAAAATAGTAGTGGCAAGAAATGAGCTGTCATAATTGTCTTTCTTTTGTTAATTTATAATTGTTCAACTTGATTTTATTCCATTGTTATACAAAAGAAAAATTTGATAATGACGAATTAAAAACACAAACATTAAGGATAATAAATTATTTAATATTTCATATTTGGTACAAAGGAAAAATAGGAATAAAATACAGTACATAACCTAAAAAAATAAAAATAGTAGTGGCAAGAAATGAGCTGTCATAATTGTCTTTCTTTTGTTAATTTATAATTGTTCAACTTGATTTTATTCCATTGTTATACAAAAGAAAAATTTGATAATGACGAATTAAAAACACAAACATTAAGGATAATAAATTATTTAATATTTCATATTTGGTACAAAGGAAAAATAGGAACAAAATACAGTACATAACCTAAAAAAATAAAAATAGTAGTGGCAAGAAATGAGCTGTCATAATTGTCTTTCTTTTGTTAATTTATAATTGTTCAACTTGATTTTATTCCATTGTTATACAAAAGAAAAATTTGATAATGACGAATTAAAAACACAAACATTAAGGATAATAAATTATTTAATATTTCATATTTGGTACAAAGGAAAAATAGGAACAAAATACAGTACATAACCTAAAAAAATAAAAATAGTAGTGGCAAGAAATGAGCTGTCATAATTGTCTTTCTTTTGTTAATTTATAATTGTTCAACTTGATTTTATTCCATTGTTATACAAAAGAAAAATTTGATAATGACGAATTAAAAACACAAACATTAAGGATAATAAATTATTTAATATTTCATATTTGGTACAAAGGAAAAATAGGAACAAAATACAGTACATAACCTAAAAAAATAAAAATAGTAGTGGCAAGAAATGAGCTGTCATGATTGTCTTTCTTTTGTTAATTTATAATTGTTCAACTTGATTTTATTTCATTGTTATACAAAAGAAAAATGAAAACGATTTTTAAAAAACAAATCCAAAATGAAATGAAAAGGAATGTCCTGTATGAAAAATATAAAATAAACAGAGTCTGAAGATGCTGCTAAAAAAATAGAAATTAGGTTATGCCAGTTTTCAATAATACACATAGTTTTAAATGCTAAATATGTAGACCAAACACTTGTACTAAAATAACTAATAAATAGAACTGTTAAAGAAAATAACATGTGATGTGCACAAAAGCGAATAGTATTAGATAAGAAATATCTTGGGGAGATCAAAATGTGTCAACTTATTAAAAGAAAACATATAGTTTGAGGACTAAATAATTGGAGACTATGAGAGGGTAAAAATGGCCCTCGCAACAATTAGTTATGGGGCAATTTTTACACTCTTATCGATTCCTTTGGTCACGAAATTAAATAACATAATTATTAATTACCCTGTGAGGATCATCAGTAAATAAAAAAAAAATAATAATAAATATGTAAAACATTCCGTGAAAACTGAAACCAAATATGTATTTGCTAATTTTATAAGCTGTACACAGAATGATTAATGAAGTTACTATGGTGTACTCTAATTGTAATAAATAATATCAACATAATGTTATTTTTTATTTTCTTTTTAATCTTTGGTATATTCTTCTAATATAGTAACTTAATCAGCATTCTGTATGCATAAAACATTTTGATAACTGTCAGAACTCAAAACTTAATGTCATCCATCGTTTCGCAACTCAAAATATTATACCTGTCTGGAACCGTCAAAAATTAACAAAACAATAACTCGTCTAAATGAAACTTATTATTGAGCTGCCCTTTTGGCGTCTTTGTTTTCCTCCTTCGCCTGCCCTCTTCCCATTATTTTCGTAAGTGAATCCCAAATGCCCCCAAAGAACAGAGCGCACAGTAAATTTTCGAAAGGAACGAAAGGATCGTGAATACCGAGGAGGATAGACGACAGTTTGAAGTAAACGAAAAATATAACGATACCAAAGTATACTAAAGCATGCGGTGCTGAAATAAGGTCAGTCTTCAAGTCCAATACGAACACACAAGAAGCCACTAAACATGCTTTGGTGTAGCTGAAATTAAATACGTGCTGTAGAGATACATAGAATTGAAAGAATACAAAAAAATAATAATTTTCGATTCACCCACGTATATTATGTCTAAAATCATTTAAAGGTACGCTCAGACTAAGCGAATAAATGCCTGTTCGTTTTCCTCCTCTTTTTATATTAAAACTGTATTCGTCTCAACCAATCGCGTGCTGAATACCAGTGAGACAGCAGCAGTTAACACTAACCACTAGCTTACGAGCTTTATGCTTGCCTCTCTGTCTTTTTTAATATTTATTGGTTTACGTGAATAACAAAAGAAAATCCTTGAATCCTATTGGATATACGTACTGCACACGCTTACTGCGTCAGTTACGACTTAACTCAGTGGTTGGCTTACGTTCAGTAAACGCAGGTGGGCAGCCAATAAAATTTAATCACTGTATGGATCGGTCCATTCTCCCCCTCCTCTAGTCGGTCTCTTTATAAACCTCAACAGTTCTTACGCTTGCGCTCAGTCTGAGTGCAGCTTTAAATGAAATTTAATCAATTTATATTTAACTTACAATGTTGGTTGCATGAATTCCATAGCCGTTGGCGTCCACACCCCTCTGATAAGCCTCTCCAACAACCTAACAAACCCGGCACCGTTTCCCTTAACGGTACCGATCAGTACCATGATAAGGAACGCACTGGGATACAATTTTGCCGCATGGGTTACACCGTCGTACACCTTTTTACACCTGTACACCTCCTTCATTGCCGAACACATAATTTTTATAGGCAAAAATTTGGCCAGTTTGTAACCAATATCGAATGGCGTATAAAATACCAGGTACCTTTAAAATACAAATAATAATCGTTCAATGATACCTAATGGTGTTATAAATAAAAAGAGTGAAACTCTAAGCGAAAGCAAGCGTATGTATTTGCGGAATTTTTTGCAAATTAAATAATTAGCATATACTTAAGTAGCTATTAACAATGTTGCATAATAATTAAAAAGACAGAAGTATTATTACTATTACCAATTAAAAACATTAATTTAAATCTATTAAGACAGGAATTTGCATCTTTTTATGTTCATTAATAACTTTTTAAATATCTCTTTAATTTAGGTGCTCTACACAGGGCGTTTGATCTAAAAATTTACAATTTGTTATCAATGTACCTAGTACATATTCTTGAATTTATATTTAACGAGTATAAATATACACTAAAAGTAATAAATTTCTTTTATTTGTAGATTGAGATATCTATTCCTTATTTGTATTCGATAGAGTAAAATAATCGAAATTTTGGTAAAAACGGCATCAAAATCGGTTAACTTTTAACTAAATTATTTCTTTTTAAAGTTTCCTTGCTGTAATAAATTTAATTGTCAAGTGGCGCCTAAATTCCATTACAAAAGAACACCTGCATCTACAGAAACAGGTGTTCTTTTGACCTACTTTTTAATCGATAACCAAAATGGCTGCCTACGAATAACCAATCAGATGCTTCGATTTCAATTGAGTCTGTTTATAATAATGAAACTTGCATACCAGAGTTAGTCACCCTCGATGCTTTGGAGAGTGTACGTCGTTGCGATAAATTTTGGGTTATAATTACGTAAAAATGTGATATTATTTTATCGTAATAATTACGCTCTTTTTGTTAATAATAAATAATTCACATATTTATAAAATGGTCAATAATACCTGTGTATAATGTTAAAATTTTAGTAAAAGCAATTTGCAAAGAACTCGGTTATTATTTATTAAGTAGCGTAAATATTATTTTCTTACCAAACTAAGGTGGCAAGAAGAACTTGAGGAGTATTTTTCAAGGGTGCTAAAATGGGTTCCCCCAGTAAACCATTGGCTAACATACCACCCGCAAACACAACCAACATATATGATAACCAACATGCTAAGGGGTGTTTTCTGGAAAATGTTTGTGACCCTGGAAGGATGAAAAGAATTCGTACTTTTTAGATTCAGAAAATTATTATTTATTAATGCGATTAAGCATTATTAGATCAGCGAAAAGCGTGGATATTATATTTTTATTCAATTTTATGTACGGGGTGACCCAAAATCACAAATCAATGGCCTATTAAGACGATTATGGAAAAAAAACTGATGGTAGAAAATTTTTGAAAAAAATGTATTGATTTGAAATAAAAAAAGCTGCTACTAATTTCCCATAAAACCGGAAGTTACAAATACATATTTTGGTGATTACGACTTTTCCTTACCATTAACTTTCCAGAAAATGTCTAATTTAAATTTAAGCCACTAATTTTGGATCACCCTGTACTTTAATTAAAACAGGGTAAATGTAAATACAGTCAAATAAAAAAAATTGATTAAAAATGGAAAGTTTAATGAAGAATAGTCTGATTGAACTATAAGCAGAATGTAGGTTACCACATACAATACAGCGTACAGTGAGTGATCTAAGGAAGTTTCACAAATCACTTTCCAAAAGCAAGAAAGGCACAAGTCAACATTTCAAAAAAAATAATAATAAATATACGTAGTTATTGTGCATCATTATAAAATACAGTCAAAGTTCGATAGGTCGAACTAAATTGATTGGCAATACATGCAATTTTTACTTGATAACTCGAACTTCGATAAGTCGAATTTTCTGGATAATGTACGATTTTAACATCTCTTTTTATATCGGTACTATGCGGTTAAGTTTCTACGATTATTTGCCATCAAAACGTACTCATGGCCGTAGCTAGGGGGGGGCAATGTGGGGCAATGCCCTACCTTGAAATCACAATGCCCTACTTTAAAAATACCAAAAACTAAGATAAATTATTATAATTTGAGTTTGAGATAAAAAAAATTGTAGCCATAGGTATCTAAACTTTTCCGAACATACCACAGTTTATGACATTTATATCATTTTATAATAATTCTTTGTTCTGTGTATAGACGGCATTTGAAGCGCCATTACAAGAAGCGATGGGTCTATTTAATTATAATATCTGTAATGCAGATGGGATTCCACGTAGCATATATTGCAATATGGGCTATATTGCAATCTATGGTACGGAGAATCCCTTTTTAAGCCAAAATAAACATAAACTAGCAATTTTTTATGATTGTTTGTAGTTTGGTTAAGTGAAGTGTACGGTAAAGTGTTTTAGTCAAAAATCGATTTAACTGTTATTTTTATTGCTATAAATTGAAGATTCATTGATTTCGCTATGGATATACGGGCTTTCTTTGGAAAAAAACGAAGAGTTGAAGAACCTCACTGCTCAAAACAGGTGGAAGCACAAAATACAATCGCTACTCCTAGTTCCATAGCAACAGGTTGGTCAACACATGTTGGTAATGCTATCTATGGTGTTTCTTCCGATATTGCACAAAGTTTGCAGAAACCATATGATCTAAATGGTATTTTTGGTCTATCTATTTTCTCGTATCACCCCACCCAACAATTAATTTTTACCCCACTCTCACTCAGACGTGGATCTCTACATCCAAATTTGGAAGTTCAACTATCTTGCTGTTCATCATTGAGGATTTAATAGTTTTTCGATACATACTCATGCTCTGTCACAGAAATTATTTGTCTACGAATAGCTATTGAATGTACATCACTGACCTAGAGGTCAGTGATATACATGGTGATTGATTTAGGAGCTCGTGCTTTGAGGGCAGATCAATTATGATCAATTTTTTACTTCCGCCCTACCTGTAACCAATGCTGCCCTACCTCAAATGCGACTCTAGCTACAGCCCTGAACGTACTTAAAAAATTTGTCCTTTGACCAAAAATTAAATGTTATAAAAAAGTGGAGTGATGCACTAAAAAAGATATTACCTACATACGTATATCTATTCATCTATCTGTAACATGAAATAATTTACAAAAAAGAAAGCACATACATATGTGTATATATTCAATGACCCTCAATAAGTCTCGACACCTCGTTTCATGATAATTCAAGTTATCTAAATTCGACTGTATTTCAATATTCTCGTGTTTAGCATTGAATGGTAGGGAAAAATTTTTGGCGGATTTAAATTTAAAATGAAAGGAATTTTAATATTGCGCAGGCCTAAAAGACCAGTAACTACTTTTCCATCAATTCACGTGATACATGTGACGTTTTGAGCTTCGCCGTTGGCCGCAGAAAGAGTGTTGGTCTACTAGGTACTAAAAGTCAGTGGTGTGGCACTTACCGTTTCCGAGATCTTCGCGGACAGACAAGGCACATAGTGAACAGTGGGCTATATCAAAGTACGGAAACATTTTCAGTTTCGTAACTTGATTAGCGATGTCCAAAAACGCCTCGGGATCCATTTTGACAACGGGTTCACGGTAGCCACCACAGCTCACTGGTGAATTTGCTACTGAAATGTCTATTTCCATTGAAATCAGCTGTTCCGCACATGGCTATGCGCCAGGAACAGGAGCGGAACACATGTACGCAAAATAGGTACACACAAAATAATTTCCTACCCATATCACAAATTTTGCAATTACTTAAAAACACACAACATTATAATTTATTTTTTAATAGTACTATATAAATAGTATCTTAACTTTAAAGAAATATCTTTAGTAAGAAATAGATCACAAAGTTTAGTTACGGAAAATATAATACCTACACCATTGCCTAATGCCTACCTATTATAATAAAATTATCCAAGTCCAGGATAAGTTTAAAACGCCCGTCTAAATTTATTTTTGGGTAGAAGTTTTCCCTTGCGCATCTCTTGCGATGCATTACCTACTTATTTGAGGACTGGTTTAATGATTTACGTAAAAAATTACAAATAATTACACTAATAACATAATAACTATGTACCTACAATTATTAGTTTTCAATCGTAAAACAGGTTTTTGTAATAAACTTGCATGTACAATAATTAAATAAGTCGTCTTCGTTTTTATTTCAATATAGGTATATAAATTATGTAATAAGTAGATACCCACCAGTAAGTGTACATTTCGAATAACAACTTATTGTTGGCGTTATCAAATGCGTTATCTTAAAAATGAACCATATATGAACTTCAATCATTCTTTTGAAACATTTATTATGTGCATATTGAACATTAATGTGGGCAGAAATTGTATTTATTCAGGCGCATAAATACCCACTCAAAATTTGAAAGTAAGAGTTACTTGAAAAGCTTGGAATGTTTAACTGTTTAAAATGCAAGTATTTTGTTCTTTCTTATTTAGCTATTTTTATTCCTTGATTAAAAAACAAAAAATATGAAAAGCAGTATTTACTGTTTTAATTTAATTAGGTATATTTTATAATAATTAATTATCATAATTAAGCTGGTTTATTATTATTTTTTTTGAATAATTAATGAAGTATTTAGGCATGTTAATAATAACAGTGCACAGGGCCGTAATCAAAAAATTTTTTTATAATTGATTTTAGCAAAATTAGTTGTAAATTAAAAACCAAAAATGATAACAGAAGAAAAATATATTTTGGCAATTGATATTGGGACTTCTGTGATAAGATGTTCTATAAGTAACACACCCACAAATGTTAAATCTGTTTCTAGTGAGAAGGTAAATTTATAATAACTATAATTATTTAGAAATATTACATTATTATTTTTAGTTAAAATTGCTATATCCTGAGAAAGGCTACGTTGAAATTGATCCAGAATATTTATGGAATACTTTATTGTCTGTTATAAAAAACGCTATTTCTGGTACGTAAAATTTCTTAGTTAGGTATTTATTAATTATTTTATTTTTAATTATATTTCAATGTTATTAGATGGTAACATAAATAAAAATAAAATCGTTGGAATGGGAATAAGCACTCAAAGGGCTTCTTTTATAACGTGGAGGAAAGATACAGGGGTGCCTTTTCATAATTTTATAACATGGAAGGATTTGAGGGCTGACGAAATAGTAAAAGCTTGGGATAAATCGATAACAGTTAATGTAAATTAAAATACATTTTTAATATTTCCAATTTCTTGTCAATATTTATTTAATTTCAGTTTTTAAAGCTCGCTTCTTATTGTTTGTATATAACAACTGGAAATCAGAGATATTTGGCCGGAAGTAAATTACGAATTTCAAATTTATTGGTAAGTAGTACCATTTTTATAAGTGTAATGTCGCAAAGCACAGGCAATAAAATTTGGGCACCATTACATGGGTCTAATCTAACTCTAAAAAGTGTTTATTTTTTAGGTAACTTTCAGATTATTATGGGCAATTAAAAACATTCCAGATTTAAAAGAAAGTCTCGAAAAAAATAACGTCATGTTTGGAACAATCGAAACGTGGCTTGTTTATAAGTTTACAAAAGGAAAAACGTACGTAACCGACATTTCAAATGCGAGTGCCACTGGACTTTATGATCCCTTTTTGCTGCAGTGGAACAGCTTGTGTTGTACAATTTTTCGTGTCCCAATGGAAATACTCCCGAAAGTTGTAAACTGCGATTACAATTTTGGATTCACAGAGTATGATATACTGGGGGCAACCATTCCAATAAATTGTGTTGTAAGAATTATTATTTATTTTTTTTTTTGAAGCACTAAGGGGTGGTTTCTCTGGTATCAACGGTCACCGCCTATGTTTACTACAATTTACTTATTTTTTAATAGATGTCTGATCAGTCCGCGTCGTTATTTGGTTCATGCTGTTTTAATTACGGAGATTTTAAACTCACTATGGGCACAGGGAGCTTTTTGAATGTAAATACAGGATGCAAAGCTTATGGGAGCCACTCAGAGGTGTACCCCTTGGTTGCATGGAAAATGAATGGAAGTGATGCTGTTTTTATGCAAGAAACGAGTTCAAAAGACACTGGGTCCCTTGTTGAGTGGATTATTAACACAGGTGAGACCAAAAAGTATCGCAAATCAAAAAAAAACCGATATAACAAGTTTTTTTACCATATAAACTCCATATGACAGGAACTATTAATTAAAATTACTAATTTAATAATAATGTATGTATCATTCTTTATGTAAGTTTAATCTTCCATAATAATTCCTTTTAATCTTAACATACTTAAATTGTCTGCCTTACAGAATTAATTAAAAATGCCTCTGAATCATCTGAAATAGCGGAAAGTGCCCAGGGGAATAACGGGGTATATTTTATCCCTGCTTTTAGTGGGTTCTGGGTAAACTGGACGTACAATGTTCACTTTTCTGTAATGTGTGCTTATAATTTTTTAGCTTCCAATTAATGATCCTAATGCCACCTCTGGATTCATCGGTGTTACTCCCACTTCTAAAAAGTGCCATTTGGTACGAGCCGTATTAGAAAGTATCGTTTTCCAAATTTATCTTATGGTCAACGTAATGAAAAAGGAACGAGTGGGAAAGTTTAAAAAATTTAGGTAGGTACTAACTCGATATCTTCTCGGGTTTCTAGAAAATAACACCAATTATATATTAGGGTTGATGGCGGTGTGTCCAAAAATGATTTTATTCTTGCTTCTCTTGCAAGTATGCTTGATATGGATATAGAAAGGACTATTTCTATAGAAATGTCTGTACAAGGGGTTACTTATGTGGCTGGAATCAAGACAGGTAAAAAATATTAGTAACTGTGTATGTAATTAAAATAACCTAACCCACCCCTAACCTAAGACAATCCTTTTCTCCTATTATCTGTACAGCTACCGAAATATTCCATTTGCTCAATATAAAATTATATTGTAACCTAAAGGTTTATGGACAACAGAATATTTAAGTAAATTACCCCATGATAAAATCTTTGCTCCTGATGCTGGTAAACGGCAATACTTCAAAAAGGAATTTGAAACTTGGTTGCGGGCTGTGGAACGATTTACAAAGTGGAATTAGAATAAGGCGAAAGTATTTTAATTAACATTATAATAGTACTTTTATACCTTAATAAACATTTATACTTTTAATTTGTGTTACATTTACTAAATACGTGTTTTAATTAAGATTAATAATACATTTTCTCGTTTACTAATAATTCTAATAATATTTTGAATTGAATACAATCAGATTCGAATCAGTTCAATTGAACACACCTACTAATTAAAAAGAATCAGCCTTATTCATAGTCAGTTAGTAGTGACTACTAGCAAGCTACTAAGAGCGTACTAAGAAAATCGTATTCATAGTGACATTTGGTAGACTACTAAGCTTAGTAGCTACTAAAAAAGTTAGTAGCGTGGTGGCCCGTGTTTAAGTGGTACAAATACGATAAACATAACCTCGAGTGGTAGATCTTAAATTAATCTACGGCTTTTAAGAAGCGGGTTATTGGTACAAAATACAAAATTAAAAAGAATACCACAAGAATAAGATGGAAAATAGAAAGGATTTATAAAATTGAATGTGTTAATTTATTTCAGTGGGCAGTTATCTTTTAAAAATTATTTCAATCGTTTTTTCTGAAATAATTACAAACTTTATTGAATTAACATCTAGTTTGTATATTTTAAAGTAAATTGCGTAATAATGATTCGTAAATGAAAAATAATTGAATTTATTAGTAATTTATTCAGGCTCAGAACATAAAGTTTATTTATTTATTTGTCAGTAAATACATTCCACTGAGAGAAATAAATCCTGTTTGTAGACCGGACAAAATAAAGGTTGTTAATATTAGAAGCTGATTTCTTCCTTCGAGAACATCATTGCATTTTATACAACTCTGGGTTGTTTAAATTGTCCTTTATCGATTAGATATTGTTATATATTCTTCTTTGGGTATTTAGTCCTGGGCAGTTGATGATATATCCCATTGTTTGGATGGAGTTGGTGTTACAGTTTGTACATTGTGGGGTAGTTATTCATTAGGTATACATGTGTTAAATATGTATAGCCAATTCTGAGTATTTTTTGTAATGTAACTTCTTAAATTGATAATTTTTTCGATATTAATTGTTATGGGAATGTTGAACGTAAATAACAGCTACACTACTACAAAAATACGTAAAAGAGAAAACACACAAAAAACTTCCATGCACTGTATTGAATAATAAGTTAACTTAAAAGTAAGGTTAGGCCGTTACACGTCAAAAATAGACGTTCAGTAGGTCATTTGTTACAATTTCGCGCCGTTGTCAAATCGTTTCGACGCAAACCATTCTACTAGCTAGTAGCGTACTAACTGACGTCTATGAATACGATGCAGATAGTAGCGTCTTAGTAGCTACTAGTTAGTAAACTACTTAGATCCTACTAAACCGTTGACTATGAATAAGGCTGAATTTAAAAGACTAGTAGGGATAGTTAAATATTTTCTTCTAATATACGTAAGAAATTAATGATGATTAATTTATAAAAGATGTATGTACATTTACGTTCTAAAATGCACTTTTTAAAAAGAAAAACGTTTTTTAGTGACTTTAGACGTTTTTAAATTGAAGTTCTGGTACGTTGGTAACAAATCTATGTTGGTAACATATTACTCAAATTAAACTGTCAAATTAGTTGACAAATGCTGTGTATAATCACATTTATCAAACAGTTAATTATTAATTTTATTTAGCATTTTTATTAGATATATATACTGTACATTTTTTCTGTATTTATTTTGCAACTTTACTGTAAGTCCTTCATTAACTATAACATTTTTGAAAACGATCTTCTAACCTAATTGGCGCTGTTTACATTTAATGGTTTATTTTGATTAAAAGGATTGGTAATTAGTCTATACTTTCAGTTTATTTTAAACTAATTAGTTTCTGTTCTAGGCTCTAGAAAATACTGCACGTAATTGTTATTGTAGCAATCCAATGGAAACGTAAAACACATGAAGATTGTTAATATGCTTAAAGGAAATCAGAGGTAAATGACAATATCCTTTAAATGAATTAAGATTGTGAAAAGCAATTATCTATAATGTGCAAAAACGATTAAAATGAGGGGAATTTACAATGACATTCAGGCAATTTAAAACCTTTTTATGAATACAGAGTATGTGAATCGTTGAAGTAATTAGAACCATTCTTGTGTAGTGCTGCTACTCATAAAAATTATATGTGTGGAATTTTAAGTGCTGATGTGTACATTATAAACAGCTGTGTGTGTCATTTTGATATGTAATAAAAAATATGGTTAGATTTCATTGTTATCATTTATTCATTGATAACAGTTAAATAACAAGCAGAAAATAAATGATGCTGTGTTGTTGTTATAACACTAATTTTTGTTTCAGATACAATGGACAGAGGTCCTTGTCTTCTGATTACATAGACGATAAGTTCAAATTTGTAAATAGTTCTAGCAAATTAAATTTTCTGCATCCAACGGAATCATGCAAAGTTTTACACAGTCCAAAATCTGAACCAGATGTTGGTTTCCTTAATTCCAAATATATTAAGCCAAGCTTTAGTGTACCTGCCCCAAAAATCAAAAAAGAACCAGATGAATCTGATTTCGATACTAAATTATCTGCTCACAGTATTATAGGTAATAATCATTACTTGAATATATTTCAAAATTAATAACACTGATTTTGTAGGTTTAAGTGGTAAAATAAAATCTAGCAAATTAAATTCATCATCAACAGCTCACCTTAAAAGAAACAGCAATTGGAACAATTACCATGAGTCGTTACAGAGGATAGATGGCTCAGAAATACTTTACAATCACTATCAAAAACATTGGTTCAGTACAAGTTTGGAGGTAAAGTATTAACATAAAAATCTATCTTTATTTTAAAGAAAGCATACATATGTATTTAAGAAGTATTAAAATTCAAATTACGATGTGACATATAAGCTAATAATTTACAGAAATTGAAACTGGAGGAGAAATCTAGGGAAGAACGTTTAGAAATAACGAGGTATGAATTGAGGAGGCGCCTCAAGCAGATACTTAAAAGCAATTTGGGGAAGTTGGATTTTCCAGAAGAACTTGTGGATAATAAAACAAATTCGGAGGCGGATCCACTAGAGGGTGGAAAAGTACCCAACGTAGGCGTGGGTTATGACAGACTTGTGCCCAGCAGAAACTGCAAAATTGATAACTGTATGCGCCCAGCACTACCCTGTACCAACTATTGCACCGTGCATATCATGCATAATTCCGACCAAGTCCTTTTTGCTTTTTGTACCGCGAAATTCGCAGACAATACACAATGTTCAATGCCTGTGTTTGATATCTCACACGAATTACCCCTTTGTAAGGAACACGCGAGGAAAAGGGTTAGTTTTGAAAGAAATCACACTAAATTAATATATTTTACATATATTATTTTATTTTAAAGGATAATTATAAAATGTATCAAGAGGCAAAACCAAAGAAAAATCGCAGAAAGGTGCGACTTTCAGCGATGATAAAGCCTCAGAAACGAAGTAAAAAGAAGAAAAAGCCAGTCAAGCCCCCGGAGATATCCTCTGTAAGCAACAGGGTCGGAGGTGTTACGAATTTAAACACCCATAACATTTGCGAAGAGTCGACAGAATTACCTCCGGAAGTGCTTGACCTACATGTAGCAGATGGTTTAGAATTGGTCTCGGTTGAACAGGGACTGGTCAGTCACGCCACCAATTTATTAGAGGAAACTGATATTAGTACAGTGCTTAGTACGATTCCTGCGGAAGAGTTCAGCGATTTTTTCTCGGGTAAGTACTACTTTAACTAAAAATCCAAAAGTATTCAAAATTTCCAAATAAAACAAAGGATTGAAAGTGAATAAAAAAAGAAATCGAATAACAAAATAAAATACAGTAGGTGCGATTAAAAAAAATCCATAGTTTGTAATTGTATTTCCTTGTTAGGTTTCTGGCGTCTAAAAATTCTCTTGGTATGTGATTTATTTATTTTATTTTTAGTGAATAGAAATGGTGAATATGAACCTACTCGAGAAGAAACTGAGGAACTAGAAAGGGCCCTGGCTGCAGTGGACAATGACGTAAAATCGTTGGAAAAATTGAGTCAGTCACACGGCCTTTTGGATTCGTTCCTTGATGAGCATACCTTAGTCGAATCATTAGTTCAAATACCAGACATTTTCCACAACGGTTATTCAACGGCCTCGTGTGGGGAGAGCATGGTCAATCAGACGTCGAGGCTACTTCCCGTCGAGCCCCATTCACATTCTTAACAACTGTTCATTCTCCCTGACAATTATCATACTCATCTCCCTTATCTCTATCATTGGATCAAATAATATTAAATCGTACCTCAGCAGGGACTGCATATTGAAGAAGCAGAAGAAAAATTAGACCGTAAGCGAATTGTTTATAAATATTTATTTTTCAATTCATATAATAGCTGATGGTGTTTAACGTGTACTATTAGAAACTACGACTTTTTTTAATCAAATCCTGACGTAAGGATTTTTCTGGAGGAAAAGTTAAGGAATTAGGAATTGTATTGTATGTACTGAATGTTTTTAAAATTTTACGTTTATTTAGTGATTTTTTTTATTAAAAAAAAGACTAGCTGATTAGTTTTGAATTAAACACAGACAAAAATAATAAAGTATATATAAGGAAGGTCATCAAAATGTTCGTTTTTTAAAGTTTTAAATAAGTTAATGTTGTCATTAGGTAGTTCCTCGTCAAATAGGGGTCGTTTTTAAACGATTAACTTTTTCCTACAATTAAATAAACGTTTAAGGTAAGTACAGAATATTCTTTTAAACCTAAAAATCTTTATAAAACAACCTTCAAAATATTCAACTCTTTAAAAAAACTAATATTGTTATTACTTTAGTTTTCAATTAATTATTTTTCCTATATAAAACGAATTTTTCGTTTCTTATTTTTAATTAAAAAAACATCATTTTTATAAGAACTTTTTTGTATTAAGCAACATTGCAAAGAGGAATCGTTGATATTTTTTAAATAGAATCGTGAAAGATTCTAAAAAAATTAAAAAATAATGCATATATAATCATTTTTTCCCTTTTTTATTCAAATATTCCAATAGTACAAGTGTAATAGAAAACATTTCTTTGCTTTGCATTTTTTGATTATCGTAACAACGAACTATTAAGTGATGTTACCAAAAGAATGACAATGTGGACATCATAGTGCTAACATTTTATCACAAAATAATTTATTAATAAGTCTCTTGAGAACTAATACATTAATAATACAAATAAGGGCCTTTGCGTCACATCACAGGAGATCCCCCATAATTATAAATGCTATTATCTTTTGAAGTTTATTTTTGAAACGAAATATATATATTTGGAAATTTCAATGACAACTACCAAAGCACAGGGACTATCTTTTTTTAAATTAAAACTAAAGTTTTTAAATGCAGACGTCCCAAACACCAATACAAAAGAATATTTTATTATTGCATGGAAAACGTGAATTAAGTTTAAAAGCTATAACGAACATTTTCTACATTCATTTGGTACGAACGGATTGGAAACTTTTACATAACAAATAAAACAATAACGCCTTAAAATGTTACGGTCAAAGAAAAAAAAAATAAATTTAAATAAGGATTGATTGACTACGATTGTTTTAATGGTTTTTTGCCTTTGACAACCACAGCTTTATTTTTAAGGGTGCCCTTCCTTCGCTTTGAATTCTGAAAAAAAAATAATAAAAAATCGAACAATTAGGCCCGGTTACCGATGCAAAAAAATAAAATAATGTACCGAATGATATCGGTTATAAAGGAAAAAAAAAAAAACAATAAATAAATAAAATATAAATTAATGAAACGTTACTAGTTTTTCTATACGATTGGATTCAATATTCTTATGTATTTAGCGTATTTCTTAACAAATAAGTTATCGTCCAGCATGATACTACTTGTTTAATTCCATATTACTTTAAAAAAAGTTTTTTTCTGGGTTTTTGAATTTTTATTTATTTTTAAATTATATTACACACTTACTTTTTTGGACGTGAAATGTTGTGACTTAACAGTTCTAGCAGAAATTGGAATACGTAGGCGATTGAATTCATGAGGTTTCTTTACTCTGTGTAAAAAAAATTATCTTTATTACATGAAATGAGAAGTTGGCGTAATTTATGTGGTTTTTTTTGAACTTTTTAATTTACCTGTAAATTCGCACTAGCCAATGTTCGGTCGTATAGGCTTCTTCCAGGTACGTTAATGAGAAGTCCTTGTTCCCGATTACGGTATTACGGGTACGGTCGAAACCGGGCGGATTTCTGTAGTCCAGTCTTAGCTCTCCAAACCGGTAGTAACTCAATTTGTACATAAGGCAATTCAAAAGAGTTGGGGAACCCTGAGCGTCGACACGGAACTCACCCTGTTCGGTGAAATAATCACTTTCCTAAAAATAAAGAAAACATACTTTATTATTATATTCCGTAAAAACAGAATAATTGTATTACTTACACGAATGTCTTGAGGATGTTCTCCTTCTGCAATACGCACCATCCACAAAAATTTGTTAATGTCGTCACCGGAATATCCGATCACACCCCCAAAAATCACAAGCACATAATCCACGTCCAGTGACGTCATTATTTTGTATGCAGCACTCTCATTGGACGACATTGCTTTGCCCACGAGTGCTATGTGGCTATTGTTCCAAGTGTTGTTATCCACTAAAGTTGTTCTGTTCGCCATACCAGCTATTTGGTAACCATAATCCCACCTACACAAAAAATGACCGCTTAATCTTCAATTCTAAATACATAATTCGTTTAAAACTCTAAAGTACCTTTTATATGAATGATATAAATTAAATTTAATGTATTATACGTATCTACTTACCAACTCATGATCCTTGCGTCGTCCGCTGTATTTTGCCATAGCCAATAATAAGCTTCCCTGAAATCGTCCAATATTTGTCGCGTGCCGTCACTACTGTAGGACGCCAAAACGACACTAGGACTGGAATATGCGTTGCTGGTAATCCATGTACAATGGACCGAAAACAGCATTAATAACAAAACTAATACAACGAGAACAAAACTTCGAAGATTTGATCCGATTCCATCAGGTTCACGCAACTGTTCGTGTTTCATCTTTGGCACCCGTCCAGCCTTAAATAAATAAATAAGATAAAAAGTCGACAAAAAGTAGTACATTAATTAGTTACATTACAAATTAGGAATTCAAATTCAGACAATAAATCAATATGTATTGTTTACAAGTTTACATAAAAATAATATGAATTACTTTGTCATAGAGCCGTCTGCCCCCAGCTTTGGCTTTTTCCTCTTCATCATCACTCTCACTTGGTCTAGGAGTATCGTTATCTCTAAGATAGAAGTCGAGGAGGGTCGAAAAGGCCACTCCGCTCAGAATGCACACAACAGGTGTTAAAGTTAGCATGAGCCTAACCATAACACCAGCAAAGTAAACGGCACTTAATGCATACAAAACAACTAAAATCATAATAAACAAACATACATACAGAAAAGACATTATAAATATAAAACTTACCAAACACCCTTTCGTCATTTATATTTTTAATACAGTACCACAATCCTGCTGGAAAAGTGGGAACAAGTACGTGTAAATCAAAGAAGAATGAAAACCAGGTGGTGGGTTGATGTTCCGAAACAGAAGCAATTATAGGAATATGAATTTTTGCATAGCTCACGTCCCAAAGGGAATAGAAACTAAAAAAAAAACGCTTAGTGTCTTTTATGTTAGGATAAAGAGATTAATATGACTTACCGTCCACTCCAAGGAGCAATATATCCAGCATATGTCAGAACAACAACTGTTAGAAATACAATGCTTGCAACAGCCAAGACTCCAAAGTAAAAGAACGTTTTAAACTCTGATTTTGTTAAAACACTTTGAGAATATTTTAATGCAGCTACTGCTACTATAAGAGCAAACACTCCTGGAAAAGAAAACACATTTTATACCTTGAACTCCACTTATATAAACAGTTACTTTTGTAACACATGAAATTGACTACTGTTGCCTTTTGCCAGTTAGAATTGAAGAAAATTCAATTAATCTAATCCAGAAAATAGTTACAAATAAATTAATGTTTCTCACCTGAAGCTGCCATATGTTCACTTGTTCTTATAGGTTGAAATCCTACGAAAGGAACCTGCATGGACAATAACAAACCAAGAATATAAAATGTGGTGTAACTAACAAATAATCTATTAGAAAATCGGCCCATTAGAATGAGAACAAAAACGTGTAAGGGAATTAAATTGATAATAAACACATATCCACCCCAAGCTGACACCTAAAAAATATTTGTTGTTAATAAAAACTAACTCTAAGTTTATTTTGAATAATAAATGCAAACCATGTAAAAGTATGAAAGTGCTGTCATACATGACCAGAAAATCGAGCCTGTTTTTACTGATTTAACCCATAAGTAGTATGTAAACTGTAGAGCAAAAATAGCTATTCCTTCATTATCATAACTTCCTGCAACAGATCTGCTAATATACCCTGGGACTATGGCTATGAAACATGCTGCAAACAAGCCTGCTCCTGTTGACCATAACTCCTTTGTTAGTAAATAAGTTGAAATTGCAGTTAAACCACTAGAAGAAGAGATTAAGTGTTTAAAAAATACATTTCAAATGCAATTTTCTAATAAGAGAGGAGAAGAATAAATGGGAAACTGAAATTAGCAAAATTCTGCTGTCACACTACTTACTAACAATAAGTAGCAAGGTACCCTTAAAGTGAGACAGTAGGAATTAATTAGAATTTAACAGTTTTTTGTGTACACAGATTGTTTTTTTGTATGTAGGTACTGTTCCTACTTAAATAATGGTTATCTAATCATCCACTTGCATTAGTCAAACTATTAAATAAGAGGGTTTATCTGAAAATATCTTCAACTTGAGTGTTCTTTACAAAAAAGTAACCCAAAATATAAAACATAAAACTATAACGTTTGTGACTTCGAAGAGTACCTACACATGTAAAAACCTCAAAATTATCTTACCTAAAAATTGGAGCTAGGAAAACGCATACGTCTCTAATATGAACATTAATGTTCAGTAAATGTAGTATATAATGAATACTTCCAGAGGTAATCATAAGACCAGGATAAACAGTTCCTCCTACGATACGTCCTAATGGATACCATGCACGATCGTCAAACCAATTTAAAAAGTTGTAGAAACCATGCTCGACCATATAGGCCGTGGCTCTGTAATTAAACCTATTTTTCAGTGTAATAAGTGCATATTTTTTTAAATAGTTTCAGGTTAACTTACCATGGATCAAATTCATGAATTATACTTTCAAATCGTATCACTGCGAATAAACGCGATGAAAAGCCTGCTATCCATGCTAACGCTAGTACTGTAAATATTATTAAACTAGTAAACCCCCCTTTACTATTTAATTTCCACATTATTATGTTAATTTAACTACCGGCATGAAAAACAGTCTCACAACATGATGTGGCTTATTAAAATTTGGTGTATGTAGATATGTAGATGTGGATGTGTGTATCGTGATGACATCTACAGACTTGCGCACTAAATAGTTTATATTAAAAACAAGATTCGTCTAAAGTACCATAGTCCAGTTTAATTTAACTTTAAAAACTTAAATTTACTAAGTTGCTTGTAATTTGAAATAAAAATAAGAACTATTTAATGTGATTTTGGAAAGATAATAATTGTTTCAAATGTGACAATTAAAGCAAATTAATTAATTCTCTATAAAAACAAAAAAATTAATATTTTTTAAAAAAACTACTATGCATTAAAACCGTTACAGAATTTAATTTGTTTTATTCGAAAATGTTTGTAGAGAAAAAAATTATTGGAGTGATCATAAATAAATGAATAAATGAAAAGAATTGAACTTCCCGGAATGATTTTGTCCTTCCAAAATTCAGGCATGCGTATTGGTTTTGTCAGAGTTTGTTTAAGTTAAATTTTCCTTCCGACATGTTTGATTCACCTGTCTTCTGTCATCAAAATAATGGAAGTGTCTTGCAGAGAAGAAACTGACAGAAGCATCGGAATAAATGTTATAGCATTAAAAAGCGTTTGCTCCTAATTTACGATTAATTAGTTGCAGAAATACTTGTGATTTGTTGCGTTAAAAAAGTGTCAAGAGCGACTTCGATTTACTGTCAGGGTGTATCAAGTAGTTTTTCCGAGCACCGGTAGAGGAACAGTGATTAACAGTGTGTAAAAATCGCCGAATATCTATTTTTAAGCGGTTTTTCGTGTGTTCTCTTCAACTGATGCATATCTTTACCACGCTAGTTCATGCTATTTTTGAAGTTCGTAACTTATAAATAACCAATGTCTGAGCGCGACTCTTCATATATCGGCAGTATGTCGCGAAGCCATTTTTATTTTTGCAAATTGTTTTAAATTTCGAATGGACTAAATAAGTAGTACTGTGATAATAATTGGCGACATCGAACCGGTCCAGTTGTCTGCCGATTGTAAATTTTATTCAAAGTATGACTACGAGTCAGTGTAAGAGACTGTCCTAGGTGTAGAAATTGTCGTTGGTGGAGATGTTTTTGTAAACTAGTTTGCAGTGGATGCTACGGCAGTAAGTGTGACGGACACGACGTCAACCACGGTGGCGACGGGCCCGGAGTGCGGCCCTGGAGCCGCCGAGAAGGGGGCCGGCTGCTGGTGGTCCTCTTTAGCGGCAATGGGCTGTTTTGGAAACCGTGATAACGGCCAGCCCTCTGGAGATGACACGCGCTCCCAAAAGAGAATTAGTGATGAAATTAACCGACAGTTGCAAAAAGACAAGCAAGTGTATCGTGCAACACATCGACTGTTGCTGCTTGGTGCAGGAGAATCTGGAAAATCGACAATCGTTAAACAGATGAGAATTCTCCATGTCAATGGGTTCAGTGAAAGAGAAAAGAAGCAGAAGATTGAGGACATCAAGAAGAATGTTCGGGATGCTATTCTTGTAAGTTTCTTATCTTTTTTACTATTTACATTATGACTAAGTAGCTTTATATTATATTTATAGTATCATACATTGTATCTCATACATTAATTGCAATGAACTATATTTTGAATTGAGAAATGATACTTTTAAGGAATATGTAATCTTCTGTATGTGCTTTTAATGCAAAAGATAATGAACTGATAGTTTAAAAGAACCTTAATGGCTAGCTACATGTATGTACTAATTATATCAAGATGTGACAGTTCAATCATCAGTTAATTTACCAGAAAATAACACTTTGTAAAGTACCTACAAACATGTAAAGGTGACTGATTGTGACCATAATTGTTTAGTAGTAACCTTGAAAATTGTATAATAATAATGCTGATTCATTCAAAGTTCACGAAATAATTAAATTACATATATACCTTGCCATGTACATTATCAAATTTGTTTTAAAGTCTTATCAAATGCCACAGGTAGTTTTTAGGTAAGACTTGTAAAATTTTGTCGTGTTATGGTTTTTTGATGTTGCTAAGTAAAACTGTTATCATACATACAAGTTTTGTTATTGTTTGTGTTAAGTTATCTGGTTTATTACATCGATTTTATAATAATTTAACTAATGGCACTTTTTATTGTTAATCAACTACTTTAGCTTATATGAACATTTCTTGACTATTTTAACTTGGAATATATTATTAGGGAAAACTAAGCAATTTATAATCATAATATTATAAGTACTTTTTCAACACATAAATTATATAATTTTCAGACAATTACTGGAGCAATGTCAACACTTACACCTCCTGTACAACTTGAAAAGCCTGAAAACCAAGCTAGGGTAGATTATATTCAAGATTATGCATCAGGAAATGATTTCGATTATCCTCCAGAGTTTTACGAACATTGCGAGGAACTATGGAAAGACAAAGGTGTCCTGGTAAGGAAAGAAACGCTTTAATAGTTTTTTTTTTTATAAAAGACTATGGATTGAAGTTGCTCACAACCTCAGACTTAAAACAGAGATAAAGTAAAAGAAAATTTATTACATATGTACAAAAATTACCATGAGAAGTAACATGATGTTTATTGAAAAGCCTTTATCTTGGCCAACAGTCTGATTAAAAGTTTTAATTCACATAACTACACTATTTGCAGTTACATTAATAGTATTTTCTTTTATTATAGGCTGCGTATGAAAGGAGTAACGAGTATCAATTAATAGACTGTGCTAAGTACTTTTTGGATAGGGTTCATGTGATAAAGCAATCAGATTACACCCCCACAGATCAAGATCTGTTGCGCTGTCGAGTACTTACCAGTGGCATTTTCGAGACGCGCTTCCAAGTTGATAAGGTCAATTTTCAGTAAGTAACAAGATAAAAATGATGATAGTGTTGGCTTATTTCTTGTGTCTATTGTGCAGTATGTTTGATGTTGGTGGTCAGCGTGACGAGAGGCGCAAGTGGATTCAATGTTTTAACGATGTGACTGCCATCATCTTCGTGACCGCCTGTAGCTCTTACAATATGGTGTTAAGAGAAGACCCGACGCAGAATCGTTTGCGAGAAAGTCTTGATTTGTTCAAGTCCATATGGAACAATCGTTGGTTACGCACAATTTCCGTTATACTTTTTCTAAATAAACAGGATCTGTTAGCAGAAAAAATTATGGCGGGTAAGGCGAAATCTACTAATACTTTAAAATATGAGAAACAATGAAAAAGAAATTTATTTACCACTTAAGAAAGGTTTTATGAAATTTCTAGATACAAAGGTTTGTGTATTGTACCTAGATTTTGTTCTTCATGTTTACTGTTAATTACTGTTTAAAATTTTGGTAATTAAATTATGCAATTACTGATAATTCAAAGTATTTCTGTTATGGTTAAAAAGTTAATTAAATTATTGCTAGTTTAAAAAACTTTTTTTTGTAGCGATACAATTTTATTTTTACTTTATTATCTTTTTTTTTTTTTAATCTAATTTCCAGGTAAGAGTAAGTTAGAAGACTATTTTGCTGATTTCGCACGATATCAAACGCCCATGGATGCAGCGGCTGATGCGAATGAACCTCCTGAAGTCATACGGGCCAAGTACTTCATTAGAGACGAGTTCTTGGTGAGTACTGTTTTCACATTGTAAAGATGTATGCTTGTTTTATGATTCTTTTATCAATACTCCTTTAGGAAGTATGATAGTTACTGTTCACTTACACTTTTGATTTAGTGTCTGGGAGCAAATTTAAAAGGTTTAACATCACTATTAATAAGTATTGAGTATTCCTCGTTCAGAAACTGGGTGTAAAAGTTACATAATATGTACGTAATAAGTAATAAAATTTTGGACGAGTTGCCGTTTTGTTCTTCTGGAAATATTAATGTACGTAGCCATATATCGGGAACTAATAGGTAAGGAATTCTGGGAAAAATATTACTAAATTAGCCATGAGAAAATCTGTTAATTGCGCCCCTTGATGTAAAATACGGAGCTTAAAAATAATTTCTAAGTTTTTCTCATGGCCAGTTTAGTAATATTTTTTTCTTCCTGAATTTCTATACCCAGTAGTTTCTGATATAGGAATAAAATTGATACATTAGAAGTTATTTGAAGTGAATTACAATGTTTTCCTTTTTACTGAACTTGAGGTTGACAGGGGAATGTTAGAACAGGCATTTTGATTGCTATTGTTCTAATTTCAGCGTATCAGCACAGCGTCAGGAGAGGGCAAGCACTACTGTTATCCCCATTTCACCTGCGCCGTCGATACCGAAAACATTAAGAGAGTGTTCAACGACTGCCGTGACATCATCCAACGTATGCATCTTCGTCAGTATGAACTCTTATAACCGCCCACTACTGTTATATTCTACAATTTCTTCTTATTATTATTATCCTTCTTCGTCAACAACAACTCCATCATTACTTTCTTCCTTTTTTTCCTTCAATTTCATCGTCATAGGCCGTCATCTTTATTATAATCATCGTCGTTGCTAATACAAACATAATATTGTATAATATATTTTAACATTTTATCCGTGTATGTCTCCAACGCTGTCTCCTCTCTTCACATTCCCTTCCATCTCCTCGCCTCCATAGGTATTATTCCCCCCGATTCTCCTCCACATAGTTTCGTCCGTCTTTTTTCGTACTGTTAATTCTTCCATTACGTTCGATTGATAGAGATGTCGCCCTTGTTTTTTGGTTGTATGTATTTTTTCTTGTCAGGAAAAAAAAATATATTTTCTTCGTTTGGTTATTGTTAAGTCTCAGGACCAAGTTAAACAACTACAGGAACACAACGCATCAGTAGTAATTGCTAGAGTATTGTGGGAAGGTTAACTAATTTCTTTGCTATAAATTTTGTAATCTTTGGTAACGTGGTTTACGAGAATTTGTGCCTGTTCACACTTTTAAATGTTTTAGATCGAATTATTCGTTTTAGATTATTTTTTAAATATAAAAGCACGCTATATGATGGCAAACTTCTCGCGAAAAACGATACAAGGTTTGTTTTTACGTATTTTAACTGTCCCTCTTTTTATGATGTACCATTCTACAATTTTTTTCCTATTCGAACTTCTTAATTTTTATTCGTAACGTCATGTGATTTTTAAGATACAATATGTAGTGAAAAAGGTATAATAAATACCAAAATTATCATAATTTTCGCCCTTCTTTCTGTTGCATTTGTTTGTTTTGCTGTACAGTTTTGGTGTTCTAGTCATTGGAATTTGCTTTTAATTTATAAAGTGGGGACAACAAAATTGTTTAACATAAACCTTAAATCAATTTTCATACATATTTAAATAAACAATAATTCGCTGCTGCTGTTGCTATTAGTAAAATCTTTCTCAAAACGCCAATAGAGTTAATCAATAATAATAAAAATATGCCATATTGTTCGATGTGAAATCTGAACCTTTTGACACTGTCGTCATAATAGTGATAGTTAAAAATGAAATAACCTTTAGGAAAATTGCTGTGGTAGAGAAGTTTTGATATGATTATTTTTCTGTCGCCTTTATTTTAACATAAAATATAAATTTTCCCGTGAAAATGTGCAATTAAATTTTTCATTATACCTGAAAATTTCTTTCTGCAGCATTATAAAATTAAATGTTGCGTTTCCTTCATTTGCAAAAACATTAAGCATTTTTCAGTGTTAAAAATTTTTAAATTGATAATGTTAATTAAGTTTTTATACCTAACCTTATATTTAAAAAAGTATGTATATTCCAGTGCCAGTATTTTAAAGAAATTAAGAAACTGTTTTATTTTGTCTTGTTTATTATTTTTATAGTTTTGAGTTTTAAAATTTTAAGCTCTCTAAAGTAAGTTGAATTTATTTTATTTCATTAAGTAATTTCTACTGGCTTCAATATTCTTGTGAAGATAAAATTTTAAGAATTTTGTGTGAAAATAATTTTTGATTTGATGTTTTTGAAAAATTGGAAATGTAAGTAAAAGAAAATGCTGCAGATAGGTGTACGTTAATGTTTAAAAAGTTTTTGTGCCTGTCGGCTAAAGAGAGGACTAAATAGCGTTTTTTAATTCCAATTGCTACTGGCGATGCATTTTTTGTTTTTTTGTTAGTTTATTAATGTTAAGAGTGATTTTATATATCTACACTGTTACCATTTCTTATAAATTTTATTTACCATTATATGAAGATGTTATAGCATTTTGAGCATATTTGTGATTTAATTTTTACAGTTACGTAAGTACATCTAAGTTATAAAGTAATTCTACCGAATTCTTAATTATTATAATTCACGCGCATAACACGTTAAATAAATTTTAACAGATCGAATATGTTAAATGTACTCCTTGTACATAATAATCATAACAATAATATTCTGGATTTGAATGTGAACTTCTGTGTATTTATTTGAAACATAACGAACACATCATTTTACGTTTGTTAATTTTTTGAAAGCACAATCCTCGGAAACATCGTGTAGTTTTCGGTTTTGAGTTGTTTTTGCTGTAAATCGTCCATCTTCATCTACTTAGTAAGCAAAAAAAAATAGTTTAAGCATTGGAGACTTTCATTTTTTACGATAAACAAGCACAAAATGTGTGAATCTAGCCAAAACCTTATTTGTTACAAATCCATAAGAGGACTGCAGGCTTCCATTACAGTATATTTTAATTCTCCTGCATCTCTCCCTTCATTTCCGTCTTCGGTTTGATCCTAGTTTTAATATTTTCTTAAATAGTCCAGTTGATAAATAAAAAAGCAATAATTTTAGAAAAGACTTTAGCCTAATAACAAGAAAAGGAAAAAGACACGAGATCTTCGATTGAAAAAGACAAGACTGTACACCTATTGACTTTGTGGCTCCCATAATATATTAATCATTCATATATTCAATTATTCCATTTACACAACAATTTTTCCACCTTGAATTCTTTTCAATGCAATTTGCATACTGCAGTTTTTTTAACAGGAAAGTTATATTCTTCTCTTATGGATTTGGTGGGCGTGACATACATGCTTTTATTAGTTCGTTAGTAGGTAATAATACATGTGCCGCTAGTCTAAGAGCCCAAAAATGCGCTTTCCATCCCAGTGGAATGCGTAATTTTGTCCTTCAACTTTATCTGAATGTTATATTTGTTAATAAAAAAATATTTATATCTGTGAATTAAACAGAATTTACTTCATCGGTGTATTGCTAGATGAAAAAGAAAGGAATCGGTGTAAGTTGAAATCTCTATTTTTGAATACTTAATTACTGTTCTTCGTTGTGCTCAATGATTCCTAAATACTAGCTAAATTATTAGTCTTTTTTAAAGTTTTAGCAAAATAGTTAATTATTATTAATTGAAGTTTCTCACTTCATCAAAGCCTTACTTTTTCTTTGGTTTTTTGAGTAAATAGTTACATTACAATTGTTTGTCACTTATTTTGTTACTATAGAAAAATGTACTGTGTTAAGATAAGGGTAATATCTTTCTGCCCTGTTAGCAAAAAATTAGAAAGAATTATTTTGGTGATTAAATACAAGTTATTTAATTAATAGAAAATTTTATAGAAGGAAATGTACTATTCATATTATTAAAAGAAGTAATTAGCAGTAGATATATTTTTGGCTAAATAAAATACTCTAGGAGTTTTGTTCTTTAATTAGAACATATCTTTTACAGTTAAGAATATTTTTTCACGTCGACTGTTGTTATAATAGGTATAAAGCTTAGGTTCAATACACCGATGTGGAAAGTTCTGTTGTTCGTAAATGATGAAGAAAAAATAGTTTCCACACTAAGCAAAGCACAAGTGCGGATAAAAGCAATTCTCTGTAGACAAAAAAGAAACAAGACCTATACGAGTGTAGTATGAATGAACTAATTTTTGTGAGCTGATCTAAAGAAAAAGGAAAACAGTATTCTTTCGTTTTACTTGTTTATTGTTTTGCCAATAATGTAAATGTGAACATATATGAGATTCATCAAGAGCTGTTTTAAAAACTGCCTGGAGTGAATCTCGTGTCTAACTATAAATAAATAAAAAAATTATACAAGATATGTAACTGAATGATCTGTAATAAATATGTCTTATTATGCAGGCCTTTTTATGATATAAATAACAATGCTAAGGACAAGAGTACCCTCTAGTCTTATGCTTCGGTGGGTACAGTAGCGAGAATCGATTAGTAAAAAAAAACCACTTAATTTAATAGAAATATTATATTTAAATATCGTTCAAGTAAACACAGCGATACACTATATATTTAAATATATAATGTTATAGAAACAATAAAATTTAAGTACAGACTAGAGTTTCTTGATGCATGGCATCATGACCTAACAGCAGTCAATCGAATGGCGTCTACACCTAATTTCGAGTAATAGTAATTTTACAATAATAATAATAATATCCAACCATAGTGTAGTGTGAATCGTGAATTTAATAATGAACATTATTGACAACCAAGAAAAGTGACGATGAATTCGATTAAAAAGAAAACAAAATTCCGTACAAAACGATAACACAAAATGTACTACAATTACACTTAACAACACGCACATACAATCTTGCTATATTTGCAAGCATGTCCGAGAATGACAAACAGAATACAATAAAATAAAATAAAAGGAAAACATCAAAACAGACCCGAAATATACACTTTTCTTAACTCGTTTAAATCATTCATATACATTTGCAAACAACGTTTTAATCAGTAACAAATTATTCCACAAGAATAAGTCAAAGCAAGGAAAGTGATCCTGTGATAAATTTTTAGCACCAAAATTCAAAATATACAAAGGAATACATATGTATCAGTAGAGTGAACAACAGGATATCCTTCACATGTTACATCACAAATTATAACAATCACAGACCTAATTTTTATCTTTGGTGTTTAATGAAGCTTCGAAATTGATTCACATTTTTGTTATACTTTTTCCCTGCTTTGACGCACTTGCATAAAATATTCTTATCAACAAAAAAAAGCTTAACATTCGAAACATTTTTTTTACATGTATGTATTTCAGCAACAAATCTAATAATATGTAAATATTTCGATATTATACCTATATCGAACAATTACACAAAGGATAAGCTACAATTTCACAGCATTAATTAATTTAAATGCAAGTTTATTGTTAAGTACACGTTAAATGTTACCTGTAAACATTTAATATTGTTACGGATTAATATGGAGTAAAATAAGTAGTAGTAGTAGTAGTAGTAGTGGTACTATAGGCATTTTTGTATATATATAAAACTGTTTTTTGAATAACTAATACTGAATTTTTAACATCGAGATTTCTATGTCGATAAAATTTTATTTGTTTTCAAAAATAATCTTTTTTGTTTGAAAAAACAAATTGAATCATTTTTATATTATAAAAATTCGATATATCCCATCAGATCATAAATATCAGATTTTAAATATGTTTCAAGAGTACTGGAAGTTCTTAACTATAAATTTCACATTTTTGCGTTTAGAATCAACAGGTCTCATAATATTATTAATTTCTTACAACAGTTAAAACGATCAAATTGAGTAATACATTTAACAATTTCGATGTAAGGCTCAGTTTCCAAAATTAGGTTATCATATTTATAACGAAGTATTTTTTATAATAGAAAGTAAAATCAATTCGAGTTTATGAGTCCCTCTATACATCATGATGAAAACTTTTTTATAATCAGTTGCTCAAAAAATTGGAATGTAAGCGAATTGTTTTCCTGAATAAATCGATCTAATTTATAAAAATATTTTAAAAACTATAGTGTAGGATCCATTTTTTAAATATTAAGAGACCAAAGCAATTCTACTTTCTAAATAATTTATCGTTGCAATTTTTATTTTAATTTAGAACAAAGTTTCTTTGGCAAATGATTACTAAAAAGTATTCGTATACGATGTAAGACTTTACCACCACAATAAAATCGCATAAACCTCCTGGAGACCGTTCGTCGTATCGAGCAATAACAAGAACGAAGTAACTTACTACCCTTTTTGTTTCTGTTTTTCCTCTTATTATCCTTTTATGTTTTCATGACATCATTGCTTTACGACAATTGCACAGCCATTTAATGATTCGCGCGTTCCTTTCGACAATCGACGGAGGTTCGCTAGGTCGATAGGTCGCAGAACAGCAGTCGTTATTATCGATTGGTCGGCTCGAGTCTACCGTCGACACATCAGAAAAGAAGACGGGACTTGAGGCTCCACTATCGTTCAACATTTCCTCATAGCTGTCGCTTGTAAGACCGAGATGTTCAAAGAACTGTTCGAGGTGACTGACGGGAGGATCGGGGGGCCGCCAATATCGATCACTTATGTCCGATTTGGACCTCAAAATCGGCCGATCTTTCTTGTATCGTAAACACTTTTGACGTTTGAACGTTGACGTAGTCGGAGGATATGCCGCTTGACGAGCCAGACGGCAGTCCTGGTCCTGACAACAGTAGTAAGAGCTGCCACCACTATGTTGTGTACTCGAACCGGAATCACGACGCGTCTCCTATTCCAAAAAAAAAAATAACATTTTAAACTTATATTTAAATGCTGTGATTTTTTTTCAATTCAAAATTGGAGAGTACATTTAAAAAAGTTTATAGTAAGTCTAACTTCGAAATTATCAAAACCACGGGGCGATTTATTGTATTTATCACCGTATCGCCTCCTCAACTTTTAAAAAGAAAAAATCAAATCTAAATTATATATGTACTTGTCTTGGGGGTGGTGCAGGTTCACTTCGTTGGGTATAATGGCCGCTAGAGCCTCCACTATCTCGATTGGAAAGACTCTTGTTGCTGCTCTTGTTGGAGCTTGGCTCTCCACGACAATGAAGATCAGGCAGGCTCTTATGACAACGTTGTGCGTATTCAGCGGGAGGACTAAGGGGTGCCATATGCTCCACGCTCAATTCCTCGGCACTATCACAATCCAATAGTTGTCTCAATTTATTTTGTAGCATATCACTATTTGCCGTGTGCACCGTTCTTCTATGCGATAGGGGAGGAAGGGACCTTGAAGGAGAAACGGCCATATCTTAGGAAAGAAAAAACGAATTAGTTTAAAATTACCCTATCTCCTAAATGAGTACTTACAGGGAAGACAAGCTGGTCTGCAGTTATTACTACTTTGTACGACATTACTGGTGACAGTAACTGATTTGCTTCGAGTGTAACTGCCATATCCTGCAGCAAAGCTTGGTGGGGGTCTAGCGGGCTGTGCTTGAGTGGTGTCTCGAACAATTTCAGATTTTACATAGAAGGGTTTACTCTCCGCTAATAGTTCCACTGCAGATTTACGTTTTGAGCGCATACTTTGAGATTTCATCAGTGTAGGGTACATCATAGTAGTCATATTAGGATATAGGTGATCATAGAAACTGAGATTCTGATGTTGCTGCTGTGGCTATTCTGCTGTTGTTCATTTATATTTGTGTCTTGACATTGAAGAGTAGCTTTTTACTTTGTAAAACATTCAAAAAACTGAAATACAGATTTTATTATTATTAATACAAATACCATTTTTTTTTTCACTTACTTTTTGGATTACTCTAAAATTTCTGAATTAAAAAAGATTTAGACTTATATGTCAATGTCCCGATTAAGGCATATAGTTACAAATGTTTACTCTAAGATAAACATTCTTATCAATTGGATTTATCTCAATGCTCTACATAGTATAATCAGAAATGTTACACATATTACACCACACTAGTTTAATAAAGTAGTAGCAGCATTTGAGAATAATTATTGAAGTAATTGCAACAGAACTAGAGTAGTTATTGTCATGCATTCTTAATTAGAGTTTATTCAAATTTATAATAGATACTGTAACAAGTATGATATGCCTATTAGCACATTACTTATACATAAAAATTGCAGAGCTTCAAGGAATTTTGCTTACAGTTGTCTAACTGGATATTAAATTTGCCAAGTAATAATTTTGAATATTAATTCAACTGGTAACATATACTGACATTTGTTCCTTAATGAAAACTACCCAATAAATGATGTGACTGAATGAAAACAATCCATTAAAGTTTTTTTTTTGTAATATGGTATACATATGAAATTCCTCCAACAGAGTCTCTTTTGAAAACTAAATAATGTTAGTTAAACATGTTTAAATTTTATACTGTTCTGAAAAATGCAAACATATGTGTTTATGAAATATCTAAGCCACTCACATATTTGTAAGAATAACCAAACGTTCTATCAAATGAAAACACAGAAGTAAACATTAGGCGATGTCATACAAAAAAACATTCGACCGTAATTAGGACACAAAATAAAATGAAACACTCACCATTAAAAATACACTCGTTGAATTAAATTGAACATATAACTAAATGACATATTTATATTATTTAATATGCATTTTTAAGCAGTATTAATTTACTTTGACTACCAGCCATTAAGCTGTTGGGGCAACGGCAATCTATACGCAATCTTCCAACTACCAATCTACAAACAGCAGTTTATTATGACACTTTGCATGTATGCAATGCAAGCAAGAAGTAGACCAAATGCCCACGTACGTAAGTGTCTATTTGCAAATTGCATATTGCAATGGTCAATGGTCTTTGATCAACGGTATACATACTGCTAGGAAACACACAAAAGAAAATTAAGTAATAAAAGTACAAAAAGGGTTATATTAATTACATTTTTAACTTAATCAACAAAACTATTCCATTAAAGATAATTTAATGAGCTAAAATCAATTTAAATGTTAAAAAACATTATAAAAATTGCGATAGTTTAAATGAGGTTGGGTACAGGTTGCCACTGATTTTGTACTTCCTCTGCGATTTCGTTCAATACTCAAATATCCACTAGATATTTTCAAAACAATCAGAAATGTGATCAAACGATGGTTTAGAAACTAAACTAATTAATTTAAATAATTTACAACAGTTTGAAAAACAACCAAGGTTTGCTTTTTTTATGTTGCTTTTTATATCGTTGAATTTCAAAATCACTTCACAGATCATTAATGCAGTAGTGCAATTGTTTCAGTTTCAACTTCATAGAAAACTACTTAAAATTTAAAAAAGTTATAACCTATAAACGAGTGTTTTTAGTTTTTAAAATGGTTTTTAAATTCTTAATCATAATGATCATAATAAAATAAGTTAAATATTGGCACTGTTTTTGGCCTTAATTTAAGTGAATTACAGATTTTAAGTTAAAGTTTGTGATTATTTTTTGTTGAAAATGTTAAGGTAAAATATTTCGTAAATTAATTTGTTGTTTCATTATTTATCTGTAAAAAATAGGTGATTTATAATAATATGTCTTATTTTAGATAACCTTTAAGTTATTGTTATTGTCTGCGATAAATACAGTCCATTCATCACAATGTATTAAAGAAACTATTACATTTTAAGGTTAAATTGGAAAGTTTTCAAAGAATCATAAAATATGAATATAAATGGCTTTCTAATTGTACTATACATTTTCTCAAGTTGTTTATTATTTATATTTTGCCAAGAAGATGGTTATTGTAACAAAAAAGGTTTTTGTGAGGTTGAACCAGTAAGGTAAGTTACATTTGTTGCTACACACATCTAGGCTACACAATGGAGACTACTAAGATTCCTTGGTGAGCTGGTGTGTAGGATGATTTAACTTGATTATATTGTAATCAAAACTGCTTAAAGATAAATTACGACTAACCGCTGATTGTTTTAGTTAGAACAGAGCAAAATATCAAGTGCTTGTAGTATTTGCAGACCAGATAGATTTTGCTGTTTATCTAAATGCACTCTATTATTGTCACTTGTGCACTTTCCATTTTATAGACCAATCTTGGTAGTCTCCATTAAGTAGGTATTTTGTTGATCTTAATGTTTAACTTTTTTTCATTTAAGCTAGGTACAATACAATACTTTTGATAATTATCAAATATTTAATTTTAGATATTTTTTTTATGATGTTAATCCTCCAGAAGGTTTTAATTTACGAAGAGATGTGTACTTAAGATTTGCAGTATTTGCAAAGAAAATGAAAAATTCAAAGAATGAGAATCTTAGAAATATTAAACTGGTTCTACCTCCTTGGTCAAACTTATATCATTGGAGAACAGATTCATCAGATGAACATTTTCCATGGTCCTATTTTTTTGATTTAGAAAGTTTGAAAAAATTTGCTCCTGTAATAGAAATGTATGAACTTTTTTTAAGGTAAAATATTTTACAATACCTATCTAATATAACTAAAGTAATCAGTTTCTTAGATCTGGGACCAAAATATACTAAAGTAAATATAGATGCAGTGTACATTTTACAACACTTTGAAGATATGTTTAAAACAAATAATTTTGAAGACAGAATGCAAATTGAACCATGTCAGAGTGTGATACAAACAACTTTCTTTTATTATAAAAATATTACTTCGACGAATATAAAATGCCTTTCTTTTCATGGCAAAGTATCAGATTTGAGTAAATTATTAAAAAATTCATTATATCGGTCGGTGGTTAATCTTATTCACCTAACGTAGAATTCGTTTTAACAATTACTTTTTAGTACTATCTTATTTGATCATGCTGAGGTTGCCCTCCACGACTGGTTTGGGGACAAACTTTATTGGCAGGCCCGTAGAAGTATGAGGTTTAACAAAGAACTTGTTAAAATTGCCAATACATTTCGTGAAACTTTTTTAAATTCTTCTGATACATCTGATAATACTATTAGACCTCTTGACTGGAGAGAAGAGAAAGTATGTTGTCTTAATTTTGTTAAAAAGTATTTAAATATAAATTGAATTTTATTAAGCTCAAAAGAGATGCTAAAGGAGGCCCCTATTTATCAGTTCACATGCGTAGAAGAGACTTTGTTAGAGGAAGGGCAAGGCAAGTGCCAACACTTAAATATGCCTCTGAGCAAATAAGTAATTTATTAGATAAATTAAATTTAAAAACTGTTTTTATTGCTACAGACGCTCCAGATAAAGGTTCGTTTTTATTATTGAACTTTTGTAATTTTAGTATTTTTGCGTTTGGAAATGATATACTTCCTGTTTTTAGAATATCACGTATTTAAGAAACTTTTATCTGATAAATACAACATAGTTCGTTATAATGCTGCCGAAGATACTGAAAAAAAATATGGACCTGGTGGCATAGCCATTATTGACCAAATCATTTGTTCTCATGCAAGATATTTCGTGGGAACATATGAAAGTACGTTTTCATTTAGAATTCAAGAAGAGCGCGAAATTATGGGATTCCCAGAAGCTACAACTTTTAAAAGGCTCTGTGGTGATGATGAAGGGAAAAATTGTGATGATATGTCAGCTTGGAAAATAGTGTATTAATATGATCTCAAGTAAACAAATTCTTAATTTTTCATTGATTGTATTATATTTGTTATATAAAGCTTAACATTATTCCATAACATTTTTACAAAGTTATTAGTACAAAAAGAGTTAGTATGTTATATCAACAATACAAATTCAATAAATAAATAAATATATAAATAGTTACTGTTCGAATTGGACAATGTTGCATCCCAGTAACCCCCTTCCTTGCCATTTTCTGGGGATTAAATTGGTGCTCAAATATGCTTCTCCGCGTTTCATTTTAATTCGGATTTGTTGTCCCTGAGAATGTTCAACAACAGTGGCTATATCTTTTAGATTTCTAAAATTTCTTGCGTTTACTGATCCAAATTCAACGAGAAAATCATTGGGTAATAATCCCTGAAACAACACTTATAATTTTGTTACAAGTAATTCTGAATAATTGATTTACGGCAAGATCTGCAGGTGATCCTTCTAAAACATTAGCAATTTTTGCGAATGGTTCTTTATGAACATCTATTGCGGTGCAGAAACGTCCTTCCATGTCCACATCTTCAACTGCACTGACCCCTTCAGCAGCAGCTGTAGTGTAATATCCATGAAGGCCCTGTTCTATTTGTTTCATAATTTGCTTATGGTCATTTTGAAGACCTTAAATATTTAAATTTCAATGTTGTGGTACAGTCCATTAAATGCAGTTTTATATAATCAAATACTTATGTATCATTTGGTTGTATAGTAGTACAAATAATAAAGAAACAGTAAAGTATTCAATAATATTAATAGGCAATTATCAGTAATAATGCCTACAAAAGCAGTTAAATAAAAAAATAATGGTTTGATTCCGATTTCTCTCAATTTGTTATATAGGTCCACTTATTTTTTGAGTCTATAATTAGGTTCTTTTACTCACAGTTAATTCTATGTCTTGCATGTCGGACTTGGTAGACATCTACTGTATTTATAGGAAAGCCTTCTGAATCAACTAGTGGATCATTCATTCCTACCCCATTCTTAAAAAAAGATTAAAAAAGTGTTATTTTTTTAAGAAAAATACAAAATCAGTTCAATACCAGAGTGAGTATGTCTGACAACTCTTTTATCTCTTGTTCCATTTTGTCCCTTTCTTTAATTAATTGTAATATACCTTCTCTAATTTGTTCACTCATTGTATTTATGCTGTACTTATAGTTTGGAATATTTTTATATATTTTAAAAACAAAAACAACTCAAATGACTGGACTATTTGAAAAGTATGGTTATAATGATGTAATCATAACAAAGCGAGACCATCGAACTACTACTTATATAGGATATTTGAACTAATTTAAAAAAGAAAAATAATTACTAATATTATATAAGAAATTATCAGCCTTATTCATAGTCAACGGTTTAGTAGGATCTAAGTAGTTTACTAACTAGTAGCTACTAAGACGCTACTATCTGCATCGTATTCATAGACGTCAGTTAGTACGCTACTAGCTAGTAGAATGGTTTGCGTCGAAACGATTTGACAACGGCGCGAAATTGTAACAAATGACCTACTGAACGTCTATTTTTGACGTGTAACGGCCTAACCTTACTTTTAAGTTAACTTATTATTCAATACAGTGCATGGAAGAGTTGTTGGTGTGTTTTCTCTTTTACTTATTTTTGTAGCAGTGTAGCTGTTATTTACGTTCAACATTCCCATAACAATTAATATCGAAAAAATTATCAATTTAAGAAGTTACATTACAAAAAATACTCAGAATTGGCTATACATATTTAACACATGTATACCTAATGAATAACCACCCCACAATGTACAAACTGTAACACCAACTCCATCCAAACAATGGGATATATCATCAACTGCCCAGGACTAAATACCCAAAGAAGAATATATAACAATATCTAATCGATAAAGCACAATTTAAACAACCCAGAGTTTTATAAAATGCAATGATGTTCTCGAAGGAAGAAATCAGCTTCTAATATTAACAACCTTTATTTTGTCCGGTCTACAAACAGGATTTATTTCTCTCAGTGGGATGTATTTACTGACAAATAAATAAATAAACTTACTTATGTTCTGAGCCTGAATAAATTACTAATAAATTCAATTATTTTTCCTTTACGAATCATTATTACGCAATTTACTTTAAAATATACAAACAAGATGTTCATTCAATAAAGTTTGTAATTATTTCAGAAAAAACGATTGAAACAATTTTTAAAGGATAACTGCCCACTGAAATAAATTAACACGACATGTACCAGTTTGATTTTTAATTTTTCAATTCAATTTTATAAATCCTTTCCATTTTCCATTTTATTCTTGTGGTATTCTTTTTAATTTTGTATTTTGTACCAATAACCCGCTTCTTAAAAGCCGTAGATTAATTTAAGATCTACCACTCGAGGTTATGTTTATCGTATTTGTACCACTTAAACACGGGCCACCACGCTACTAACTTTTTTAGTAGCTACTAAGCTTAGTAGTCTACCAAATGTCACTATGAATACGATTTTCTTAGTACGCTCTTAGTAGCTTGCTAGTAGTCACTACTAACTGACTATGAATAAGGCTGTATTTTTTTGTTCCTTTTTATTAAATAAATTTCTGTTTATAATATAATAGATTGAAACTTTTATCGAACAAAATAATATTACAACTTTTTATTTATATATATTTTACAATTGTATACTGATATTTGAAAAGAATCTTTTACAGTATAAAATGTTAATAAAATAACATATTTAAATTTGTATTGTTTACCTTCCAATTTCTGCTGGTTTAAATTTTTGAAATCCAAAAATATTAAATATTTTCTTTACAACTTATTATGCTATATATGCTGTATGTGGTTAGTGACCTCATTAACGCGCGATATTTCACAAATTAAGTAATTACTAACATAAACAAAGGATTTTAGGCGTTATTGTCCTCATATCATAATGATTTTTTAGTGAAACAAATTTGTTAACAGAAAGTAGTGTGATTAGGTACGGACTATATATATAAAAGTAGATAATATTTTTCCTTCTAAATTAAACAAAATGAACGCTTTAAGATCACTTCAAAGTTTAGTTCTGTGCTTATGCCTTGTAAATATAACAGTAGCTAATGTGATACAATCCAACAGATCTTTCAGAACATGTAAGAATTTTGAAATATTTTTGAAAAGGAAGTATATACAATTAGGTAATTTATTTTAGTACGATTCCCTGGGTTTGGTCCAGTTTGTAATACTTGTCCAAATCATTTTTGTGATGATGATCCAGCTGTAATTGATGGTTATTGCTGTGGATGTGCTAGATTTTATGGTAATATATTTTTTAAATAAGGCGCCAGCGTTAGGAATTTGTTTGTTTTCTTTTGTTTGATTAGTTATTTTTGTTTTGTAGATAATTTACCAATAAAATGCCCACCGACCATAGTGTGCCCCAAAAATGGCTACTCTTTATGCAAAGATTACGAATATATGATGCATTGCTGCTGTTAAAATGTTACGGGATACATTAATTAATAAAGAAATCTATTATATTATATTTGATTTATTCATTTATAAATAGGTATTTAATTGTTTTCCCCATTGTCTACTCAATTCTTAAGGACATACTGATTACGGTCCTGGGCAAATAGTTTAAATATATCTATCGTTTCAAGGTCGTGGACAACATTGTTGTTGTTTATTTCGCGACCGGGGGTAGTGTGATTCAGTGTTTTGTGTAATTATTGTTAATTAAACAGTATAATTAAATAATAAAATGTAAATAATCAGTTCAAGGTGCGTACAATGTGATGTTTAGTTAGTGGTGAGACAATTTTGTGTTAGACGTCCCGCTTTTTTCAAAATGGAAGAATTAAAATTTCTCCAAGAATTGGTGAGTTTCTTAAGATTATAATTGTTATTTAGTTATACAAATACATAAATACTACAAATGCTGCTGTATTTACATTAATAGATGTTTATTTATTTTAATTAAATGTAATAGTATTAAGGAAGTTTTTTATGAAAATATTTTCAAAAACTAAGTAGGTACCTCATTGCTTAGAAAGTTTAGGTTAGGTCTGGACTAAGAAATATGGTACGTAAAAGACACAATTTGCTTATGTGTTTAAATTATTTTAATTGTTTCTGAATACTTATTGGAAATAGGTTCATTAGGTTCAATTATTCATATTTAAACACAATTTCTTTACATTTTATTTAGGTAATTCCTTTTTTACAAAACATACAAACTTCCATTTAAAATAAGGAAAACAGGGTACACCATAAATATATTATTTATAACATTTAATTCTTATCATAATCGTAATAAGATATTGATTTTGTTGATCATTTGTTGCTGTTTTCTTGCTTGATTTAGTTAGGTTAAGAAATTAAAACACAGAATTTTGTAAGTCACAATATATATTTATAATTCACAATAATTATTTCAACTCACAGAGTCTTCTTCAGGTGAAGATTAATCACCTGAAGAAGACTCTGTGAGTTGAAATAATTATTGTGAATTATAAATATATATTGTGACTTACAAAATTCTGTGTTTTAATTTCTTAATATGGAGTTACAAGAGTTAAAAGCCTCATCTATTCAATTTTAGTTAGGTTAGGTTAGGTATTAATTTCTACCTTTCTGTATAGGTATGTACACTGTTTTTGTTAAGATCTGACTTTGATGAGTGTGTTGAACACACTTTAAGTGTTATAGTTTTATTGGAACTCGAAATTAAAAGACGAACACCATGTTTATCTGTGCTGGATTTACAATTTTCTGAATGTGACGAATAACTTTTTGATTCGTCAAATGCACCAGTAGTAGTAGAATTACTGTGTAATTCTTCGGATTTATTCTCCGAAGTACTTCCAACATGTTTATCTCCTTCTTTTCCATAATAATTGGAAGAATTTGTATTTGCAGATCCACTTTTGCTATCACCATCATCGTTACTTGAATAACTGCAAGCAGTTGTAAAGCTGTCTATCTTTTCTATTGTTTTATTATGAAATGCTTTTTTAAAACGTGGATCGTGTAGCAAAATACGTTCGTGGTCTTTCGTTGTTGTTGTTGGAAATGGGATATTATCGTTTTGTTGTAAATTGTTTGACCCCTTTGAACTAGCGTACAAACCAAGGATTTTTTTGACTGACTTTAAATAAGAAGTCAAATATTTTGTGGCGTCTTTATCGTTTAATAAATTGGGAATATTTTTTACTATTGATGGGTTTCTGGTACTACTGGTTTGTGGTCCATAAAGATAACTGTAGTCCTTTTCCGGCTTAAGTATTAGGTGGTGGTCGTTTGGTCTGTCATAAGAAGTTTTGTTGGTACAGTTTTGATTTAGAGATGTGTCACTAATTTTTATTTCGGTTTTTAAATGTTTTTTTGGCAAAATCGACTTTGATCTTTTGGCAATATTGGCAGTTCCAGTGGATGTATCGATTTTTTTAGGTTCGGTTTCTTGCGAAACGTGTTGTTTACGAACAGGAATATCATTCCTTGATATGATAATAGTTTGGACATTTTTTTCACGTTTAGAAATCGGCATTATAAGAGAACTAATGCAACAGGACTTTTTGATCTTTTTTGGGACTTCTACAATATCTCCTTCTTTCTGATCTTTGGTTGAATTCTGATATGGACATTGGCATAGGGTTTGTCTATTTTGGAAGGAACTTGAATTTTTGGATTCATTCTTGTTGCGTCTCCGAAGAAGTCGAATTTCAGGAGATAAATTTTTACTTTTGCTATTGTTGTAAACTAAAATATAGTCCACGCTATCGTTAATTTTTACCGGTTTCTTCGATTCTTTTGATTGATTATTATTTAAATGCCCTTCCGGCGATATAAATGGAATATTTGGAATTATTTTGCTCCTTTTAGGGTTTGATTTTTCTGTGGAAGTTGCCATTTCACAAAATTGTTTATTATCGACGACTTTTCCTCGAGATTCCAACGATTTATTTTTTCCAGGTAAAGCTTGATACAGTTCAAAATCCTTTGTGTAACTGCAATCGATAATTCTATCTTTCATATTTTCGGATTTTTCTTTTACTGGCATTTCATTATGAATATTACGATTTTCTAGAGTTGCTGTTTGTCTAATACTTTCAGCAAGTTTGGTCTCTGTCTTCTGTTGCAGTTTGTTTAAAAGGGCTTCCAGTTCGTCATGTTTGGTTTTATGGGATTGCCTTTTGGTAACATTGGTCATTACTATCGCCGGACTTGAGATATAATTTCTAAAAGCTAACGTATCGTTCACTGTGTTAAACATAACGTTTGATGTTTGAATACATTTTTCTTTTTTTGTTGTTAAATCGTAAGCGTCATGTGTTGAGTTTGTGTATTTTTGAAAAGAACTTTTTCGCCCAAGATTGTAATAGTTGTAATTGTTTTGAAAAGAGTAATTTCCAAAATGTTCTGGACTTTTTAGTAAGTCCATGTTTTCGTCCAGAAAAAGGGAGGATGTTCCTTGAACTGTTTCACTGAACAGATCGTTTCTGGGAAACTGGCTAACAATATTTTCTTGTTGGTTATCTACATCATTTGGTACCCTAATATTAAATTCTTCAAGAGGAATGTGAGTATTCAAGTCGAATGAAGTTCCTTCTTCACACACAACCTTTTCGTTCGATTTTGATTTCGATAAGTCCACTATAGCCACTACAGAATTGAGTTTTTCAACAATTTTCATTACTTTTTCTACTACTTTGTTGGTTTTAATTGAATTTTCAATTTTTCTCGACCCTAATTGTTTATTAAACGCTGTATGTGAAATATGATGTCTTTTGTGTTTCTTTTTCTTGTGGTGGTATGTTTTGGCCCTATCGTCCAGCGACTTTTTTCGTTTATTTCCACTTTTCATTCTATAAACGCAAATAACGGTATTTTTAGTTGATAACGAATTCAATTTAGAAGCAATATTTGTTGTGGCCGTTCGACGTAAAACTTGGTAGTAACTTTTTTCATTATCTGCTGTTATTTTACTTTTTACATCAACATCAGTGATGTCCTTATTTATTTGTGATTTTTCTGTTTTATGTACGTTTAATAAGTTGGCTGTTTGGGGGTGGGTTAGTGAAGCCTTTGGGTCAAATATTGGCTCAGGGGTGAAAACAAAGCAAAGATTTTCTGTGGGTCTTAAATTTTGAACGTCACTGTTTTTTAATAAACTTTGGAATTTTTCTGCAGTGTGTGATCGATTCCAGTTACCGTTATGTTTATTATCAATATTATTTAAATAATTAATTTCTAATAAACGTCGATTGATTTTCTGAAATTTCTGCTCAAAATCAATTTCTTTACGTTTTTGTTGGTTAAATTTCCTTGTTGCTTTTTGGTGGTCATTTGGGCGAAATCTTAGCAGATCTGTTGGAAAATGATTTATTGTGGCCTCGATCTTTGCACGTTTGTTCAATTCTGTTTTTCTGGCAGGTTCTTCGTCACTTTTGTCCTTTTGTATACATGTACAACTTTTGATGTGTTCGTAGTTTGAGACTGCAATTACTTTTTCAGAAGAAAATTCCACCCAACTTTCACGACAGTGTTGAAAATCGGTCTGAGCCATTTTGTCTGAATTTTTCGCCCCAATTGCTGAATGGTACATGGCAGATGGTTGAATATCTATTGCTTTATCATTATTGTCAAGTTTCGACAATATTTCTGGGACATTAACTGTTGAAGATGAAAATAAAAATTTATTTTCGTCGTCACAAAAATCGATATTATTTATTAAAATGTTTTCTTGGTTTTCGTTGGAATTTAATGTTTTAGGACTTTCTGGTAATTTATTGTAGTTGTCGTTACCACTTTCTGTTATTTCCAAAATTTCTGCAGCATTTCTAGAAGAAAGATTTGGTAGAATATTACCAATACTGAGTACTACAACACCAGGTCCTTGATGACTATTGTTGTTCTTGACCTCGAAGTCTAAAAGCATTAACTCATTGTTCGAAGGATTTTCATAATTATTTTCATTAATATTCACGACAGTTTGTTGACCCTGCTGCACATCTGTGGGATTCTTTATTATTTCTTCATTTATTAATCGACCACAGTATGTAGAAAAAATACCACTTTTGTTATCATTAAATGGACTACAAGTTTGATAACGTGCAGATTCTTCTTGAGCATTTGAACAATTTATAACGTCGTTAAAATTATCAGTTTTACTAATTACATTTATTACGTTATTTTGATGTCTGATAATTATTTTTTTACGGACGTATTCATTGTCACATTCGTGTTCATAGTCCACAGGTTTAGAAAATTCTTTAATAGTTTCTGAACATTCCTTAATAGTAGTTTCTAAACTTTTATTTTTAGAAGTTAATATTGCTTCACATTTATTTTTTTCATTAATACGCTTGTTTTTTTTATTTTTATTAATTGGTAATCGTTTTCTTTCCCTGCTATTATTAATGTTATTAACTTTTTTAATGGGAATTTTATTTTCAATTGTGGGGCAAATAAACGTACCCAACATTGTCTCTAGTGACAATCTATTCTTTTTAAATGTTTTTCTGTCGTCTATAAAAGCTACTGGCTGACTTAAATTCTTTTCGGTTGCCTCAACAATATCTAACATATTTTTGTTTGTTGTTGAAATTACAGCATTTGTGCACATTTTTAGTGAGGAACATTTTGGCGATTTGGTGGAAACTTTTGAAGTTAAATTGTTGCTAACTACCTGTCTTTTCTTCTCTTCAAATTTTGCGTCAAAAGGATTTTCTTTGCTTGCAGTAAAAGTTGTTTTTGTTGAAAGTGCTTGTTCCGAAATACTTTTCTTGATACTAAGTTTATTGACATTCGAAGAACGTTGTTGGTTCTTCCACAGGGGTTCCTTAATATTATACCTTGTGTTACCTTTTTTTGACTTGTTACTAAAGTCTGATCCAGATGCGACCGTTCTATCGTCCGATTCCACGGATATTTCTCGTCCCCTTTTTCTGTTTTCAGCTTGGGCAAGTTTTGCTGCTGTATAAGACGCTTTGAGGGCAGAAGATTTGTTTTGTCGATACTCGCTGATGTCGATTATATTCGACTTTTTACCATCAGATTCCCTGGTTTTTATTGGTTTGTTATTTGTAGTAATAGCAGGTCTGCTTTTTTCTGATTGTGACCGTTTTTTTGGGGGTCTTTTTAAATTTGAATGGGGTACAGTTGTTGTTTTTGTTTTGCTAGAGTCTTCAAGAATTATTTTGTTGGTCGTTTTCAAACCGTCTTTTGATAAGCTTCTACTTCTTGACGTGTGAGACCTTTTACCAGTTTCTAACGTATTTTCAATTTCTTCGTTACTTGCAGATGGCAGTATTTGTTCTAAATTCTTATTATCTGGTTTGTTACCTTTTATTTGAAATTTGTGTAAAATTCTATTGCTTGATTTCGACCTTGTTACATTCGCTCCTGAAGCTGCACTGAACGTCCAACTCGAGTGAGATTTATTAATTTCTAATTTATCGTCTGATTTTTCCTTGTCCAATAAATTTGTTATCACTGAGATTCCTTTATTAACACTTTCTGCCTTTTTTAAATTCGTCATGTGTACAATTGTGGGAATTTTTGACCGATGCTGATTATTATTATCAATATTTTGAGTAATAAAATCGTTTGCATTTTTGTCGACTTTGGATTGAAACTCCTGCGGATATTTATCTGTAATTTCTATTGTCTCAATATTGTCTCTATGGGGTTGCTGTTCAACAACTTTCTGAGGGTTGTTGTTTGAAACTTTCGTATTGTCATCGTAGGCCTTAGCAATCTGTTCCTCAAATCCTTCTTCGATTAAAATCTGTTTTATTTCGCTAAGTGATAACTGAGTATCCAACGGTTTTTTTACTTCTGGCAACGTTTGTTTTTGTTTACTTTTTGACTTATCGTTTTCGTTATTTGAGTTTCTTTTTTTCTCATTTTTGGATACTTTCTTGAGGTCTTCTTTGGGTTTGCTTTTAAGAATGGAATTAGGATTCAAAGATACTCCTCTTCCTTGCTTAGAAATGTTAAACATCATCACTGTGGGGGTCGTAAAAAGATAATTATAAGGGCAACATTGCTTTTTGGCTTCTTTGTTAAGATGATCGTCCCCAGAAATTTTAACGTCTTCCAGTTTGAAATCGTTTTTATTATCACAATTTATTTCATATTTAACACTATTTGAAGACTCCTTCCTTAAATATTCTCCAATACGAGTATTTTGAGACGGAATATCAATTTTTGTGTTAATTGTACAGTTTTTTAAATGGTATGCTAACGTTGCTATATTTGATTGAAATTTTTCGTGACGTTCCTGAAGAATCCTAATGGCATTTTCGAGCTCAAACATTTTAATGTCAAAGTACGTCTTAGATTCTTGAATAGCATTTTGATTTCTAAGATGTCTGACCGTTTTCATTTGGCAAAATCTCGTAATCAGCTGGTATCCAATTTCAGCAATTCGGTTAGCAATTGGGGTGGAAATGTTATTTTTCTTTCTTTTCGATACACTTTTATCTAGAAAAGGTTGCATTTTTTGATTCTTCGTACTCATAATGGCGAAGAGGTTTATCACAATGTTTTAACCAACGAATCGATTAAATTAATTAAATGTAATGAAGTATTACTGGCGTTTTTCATAATTAATTAATGTGTCAAAAATTTGAACGAGAATTTTGAATATTTGGCGAGTAATGTCGTCTATGAATTTGACAATTTTTAGCTTGTGTATATAGGTAGTGTGTCACAAAAATAAAATATTACACAAATTTTTCAATATTGTTTATTAAAGGTACTTCAAATTTGATAATATAGACAACACAATACAACACTTATAAGTGCTTATGTTATGATAGATTTATTAGGATGAATAAATAAAATAAATAACTTAATAATTTTTAAATCATGATATACAACAGCATGCTGTAATTAGTTTATGTTCATAACAGGAATTTGAATGTAGGAAGCTGCAATCTGCGAATTTACATTTGTAAGGTAACGGATCTGAAAAAATAAAACAATAATTTATTAAATAATTACTTTAATTGTTATATGATTATTAAAAATTAATTCCAAACGTGATATGTTTTTACGTGCAGGTAAAAGTACGTAAATATTAATAGCAATAAAAATAAAAGTGGTCGAAACGTCGTATTGAATATGGTTTATTGTTCTTAGTCAAGTGAACAGTGTTACCAATACACGAATTTTTTAAGTAATATAAAAATATTTCGTGTAAGTTTCTTATCCTAATTAAAATATTTCCATAATGTCAACAAATGTCTACAAAATTCCAGTGTTCAAACGTTTAGTTATTGTTAGGTTTAGTTTACAGGTTCCATTAATTAATACTTACAGTGGGGGTTGTTAGGGTCATTACAACAGCAAGAATCGTGGAAAAGTTTTTCGCCACAATAACCAAACACGGATGAGTCGCAAAGAGGACATTGTCTTTTGGGTTGTTCGTAAGATTGATACGCGTTTCCATAAATATCGTCTAAAGTGTTATCGTAATCGTATACCACTAAAATAGGACAAAATTTTGTTTTACAAATCAAAATATGGCTTATAGATATGACAATGTTATTTTATTTACTTTAACTTTATATAAACAATACAAAATACAGCGGATTTTATTTGTAACGATTTCGGTTGTAACAACCTTTTGGTTATAACGACATAACACATAAGTCTCTTGAATTTGAGAAGTAATTTAGTAGAAAATTTGGCTGTAACGACTTCGGATGTAACGTCGATTTCGGTTTTAGCGACTAATTTTAATGAACTATTAATTACAAGATGCTAGAAATCTCATACTGACTGATATTGCGACCGAGTCTAAACAAAAAACGTTTTAATTTTTTGTTTACATTCACAGATAGTAAGCAGTTGTACTTAAGTAATTGTTTTTAAATGTTAAGGTTGATAAAGATAGAACTAAAAATCAGTTACTACTGGGTAGTACTTTTCTTGCCAATTTCCTTCTTTCATTCTTCCTCTCTTTATTTTTATATAGCGACTTCCAGATATAGCGACGGAATTTAATGGCCATTTCATCGTCGTTATAAACGAAATATACTGTAATATACGAAAGTAAGTAAATCACACTTATATTATAAAGGTGAAAGTTTGTGAGTGTGTATGTTTGTTACTTCTTCACGTCTAAACGGCTGGAGCGATTTTAATAAAATTTGGTATGGAGTTAGCTGACACCCTGGATTAACACATAGGCTACGTTTTACTCCAGCAAAATATCTTATTCCCATGGAAAAATCGATGAAAATGAATTCGCGGAATATTATAAATGCGAAAGTAACTCTGTCTGTATGCTACACAATCTCGCCTAAAATTTACTGAACCGATTTAAATGAAATTTGGTACAGAAATAGTTTAAAGCCTGAGAAAGGACATAGGCTACTTTTTAATGCGAAAAAAGGGTTGTAAGGGGTTGAAATAAGAAAGTTTGTGCGGAAAGTCCGTAATTTTTAAAGATAGAAGCTTGAAACTTATTTTTTAGGCTTTTGATTGGGTATAAATAAATACGACATTCAATGTTTGTAAAAATTTTACCCTAAAGGGGATAAAATTAGCCGATGAAAGTTTTTGTGTAATGACGTCGTCCAAAAAGCTTACGGCCCAGAAAATTAAAATATTAAGTGTAAAAAGTTAAAGAGGTTTTGTTTATTTGGATCAATAAAAGTAGTTGAATACTAAGCTATAAAAACTATTTTAAACTATAATTAAACTATATTAATCTATAATATTAGGTATAAATGCGAAAGTAACTCTGTCTGTCTGTGTGTTACGCAATCACGCCCAAACTACTCAACCGATTTAAATGAGAATTTGGTACATAGATAGATAAGTAGATATAAAGCTAGAGGCTTGAAACTTATTTTTTATGCTTTTGATTAGATATAAATACGACATCTAAAAATTGTAAAAATTTTACCCTAAAGGGGGCATAAATAAGGAATGAAAGTTTTTGTCTACCTAATGATATTAGCAATAAGGCTTACGGCCCAGAAAATAATATATAGAAGAAAAAAATTTTAAATGCTACCGAAAGTCACTATTCCACGTAGACGAAGTCACGGGCATAGCTAGTTAAGAATAAAAGAGTATTTGGAAATTTCAACTATTTATTATCTCTTTCTGACAATTGTTTTGACCTGGCGGTCATTAACGAGGAGTAGTTACAAAAAAAAAACAATTGTCAGAGAGATATAATAAATAGTTGAAACTTTCAAATACTAATTTATTCTTAATTTATTCAAATGTTTTATCAAGATTACACTGCTAACAGTAGGTACTACTATAATATAAAAGATGCCAAAAGACACTTACGTATACATAAAAATGAATTCAGATGATAATAATTTATTATTTGATTCAAAACTTACCTCCACTGTCGACAATTTCAAACATCAAAAATAAGGTAAAAAGTAACGTGAAAATGAACCACTTTAGTATAGTCATACTTGTTGAATGGTGCTTGGGATATAGAAAATCGTTTTACAATTTCACCATAAAATAGACTTCGATCAGGCCTTTATAAAATGTACATAAACTGTGTATGGAATAACTGTACCCTGCGATGTGAGTGGATTTTCAGGTCTTCATTTTAATATCTTTACATTTAAGATTAAATACACTGCTAGCCGGTATTTCGTTATAAACGGTGTGAATAAGAAATTATCAAACAAATAAATTTATTATAAACAAATTTGAATTGAAGACAATGTATTGGGGTTAAATGGGAAGTTAAGTTGATTTCAAAATACGGGGGAAGAGGTTCAATAAAATCTTATCAAACTCATAGAGAAGGGGGGCTTTATTGAAAGTTTCACGTCAATCTTTTAATTCTTTATTATGTCTTCTCTTTTAATTAAATACTAGCTATAGAGTAAACCTCACGTAAGAAGTTTGAGGAGAGGTTCCACTACTCGTTAACGAGTAAAAGGGGTCAAAATGAAAGTTATTATAACGTTAGGGGAAGTCCACTAATTAGGTTAAGAGAAGTCTGTTAATTACGTGAATTGTTTTTCTTGTAATTTCTCTCCCTTAGTGAGACTTCTTAAAATGTGCTGAAACGTGAAATTTACCCCTTAACGAGTATTTAATTAAAAGAGGAAGGAAAAAAAATTATTTGAATGAAAAAGTTGACGTGAGATTTTCAATAAACCTTCTCTTCATTACCATTTTACATTTCAGACTGTTGTCACAAAATTACTGTGCACGCCCGATATTTAAATATACTAACTAATACTTTGGAATATTGATAAATTGGAAAAATTAATAAGCACAGTTACCAGAAGCGCTTGGCTCTAAATTAGAATAAAAAGGTAATTAGTAGAAGGAAGTTTTAAGTTTTGAAAGTAAATAGCAGTTAGGTTTGATATTCTTAAAATAATTAGTATGTATAACAATAAACTGTAGACAACTAGGGGGATATGATAAAATACTATGCAAACGAAAAAGTTTGATATTATTTATTTAAACCTACTTTTGTCATGTGTGAAAGAGAAATCAGGAAAATTTAGCAAGGGGTGGTGTGGCAGCGAATAATTTTATTACTTGTCCTAAAGGGTACAAACACTTCTACTTTTATTGTATCAATACTAAAATCTTTTCTAGATTCTCAAACTGGAGTACTTACTTAGCTTGAGTTATTTTATGAAAATGTTGACTGTGTCATTTATTAATTATATTTAAAATCTCTAAATATCACTTAAGGGAAGGGGACATCATCTGTTTATTTCACAAAAATTATTACATATACTTCTGGCTTTATTATTGATTTTAGTAAAATATGGTTCAAGAAAAAGTTTTACCAAATAAACTCATTAATATTCTAAAATTATTTTAGATTATACGGGGTGCACCGTTTCGCTTTTTTTTTTTAAATGGAACCCCCTTTTTTTTTATTACTCCATTGAAAATAAAGGTTACCTTGATGACCACATATTGGGTCAAAGTTGTACAATTTCGGCTTTATTTAGCATGTTTGAAAAAACAGCGTTTACAGTTGTCTCAGGGAAAAAAACATATGTCCCAAATTTTTAATTTTTACAATTTAAAACATCTATAAGTTAATTTATTTTAAATGGTACAGTTAAGTTTATTAATGAAATCGAAATATTATTGAATTATAAATCTGGTAACATAAAAAAACTAAACGATGCTTTAAATTTAAATATGAAACGATAAATAATTCATTGCTCAACACAAGGATTTTCCTATTTATTCGTCGTTTCGGAAATTATTTTTTCTATGAGATACTGTAAACATTCTTTTTTCAAAAATAATAATCTTCGATCCACGAGCTATTGGTGCATTCTGTAGGTAAAAATTGGAGGGGGAGGGAGGCTTCATCACATTTTACCGTATCTTACAAAAGGGGAGGAAAGGAAGGGTCCAAATTAAAAGAAAATATGTATTGATGAAAGCGTTGTTCAAAATAAAAAAAAAGTAGCTAGCATTTTTATTTTTCATCAAACCCTCAGGTGGGGTAATTGTGAACAATTTTGGAAGTCTGACTTTTGAAGCTCGATGTATCTTAGATGAAGATTACATTTAGGCGACTATATTATTAATTTAGGTCCTTGTTTGGTTTTAATTGAATTTCTGTTGTTAAATATGCAAATTCGGATTTTTTTGCAAAAAAACTTAGTTTACAATTACCCCTTCACTTATTAACGCAGTCGAAAACTTAGGGGTAAATGTGAACAATCATCTTGTTTGTACTGGCTTTATAAATGTTTTTAATGGGCAAAAGTGAACAATTCGCTTTCAAACGTGAATTCCAATGAAAATTATATTCATAAAACCGTGTTCACAATAATTACCCTAAAAATTATATATTATATAGAAATATTTGGGGTATCTAAGAGAAGGGTTAAATATAGAAATAATAGCTAGATTTAGAATGGGGAATGAATGTAATGAGAATAAGTTTTGGATGGAAAAGAAAAAGAGAATGTGTAGAGTATGTGGAGAAAATAATGAATCAATTGAACATATACTAGAAGAAGTATTTGGGAAGAATGAGAGGGAAGAGACTGAAAGGATATTAAAGGCGGATGGAAGTGGTCTGGCCATATTGAAACAAATACTAGAAAGAAGACGGGCGGTAAGGGGAGGAGAAGAAATTCAAGAAACAAAAAAAGCTATTATATACAGGGGTTTTCAAGTTGATGGGCTATTAGAAGTATATGAATTAGTAGAAGGAATTCAATTCTGAAACTTGGGCTCATTTGGTTATTGTTTATGCCGCTTCTTTTAAAAATATTTTCAAGTTCGATTTACATCCGGTTATACCGGAAGTCGATACCAACTTTGTTATTTTAAATGGAATGGTATATTTTTTACGCTGAATTCTAATAAAACGTATAATTCTAAGGTAAGTTTGATAACCAACTTGTACACCTATGACGATCGGTTTCTGAGTTAATTTAATTTATAGAAAAAAAATCGCTACCGCAACCCGAATTATAAAAAATCATAACTTCCACAAAATACGACTTAGAGTGTTGAAATTTTTACTAGTAATAGCTGAATATTAGTGCTAACGCCTTGACAAAATTGAATTAAATAATTTATACAGGGCGTTCAAAATAAAATTCTAAAATTGAAAAACTTCAAACACGAATTACTTCGTTATTTCAAATGGCACCTACTATTTTTTATTTTTTCAATCGATTCCTTTTTTTATCCTCTTTCGATCTATATGGATACTTCCTATTTTAGGTGATAATTCAAAATTAAACAAAATTTTCAAAAAAAATAGGAAGTATCTATATAGATCGAAAGAGGAAAAAAAAAGGAATCGATTGAAAAAAAAATAGTAGGTGCCATTTGAAAAAACGAGGTAATTCGTGTTTGAAGTTTTTCAATTTTAGAATTTTATTTTGAACGCCCTGTATAAATTATTTAATTCAATTTTGTCAAGGCGTTAGCACTAATATTCAGCTATTACTAGCAAAAATTTCAACACTCTTAGTCGTATTTTGTGGAAGTTATGATTTTTTATAATTTGGGTTGCGGTAGCGATTTTTTTTCTATAAATTAAATTAACTCAGAAACCGATCGTCATAGGTGTACAAGTTGGTTATCAAACTTACCTTAGAATTACACGTTTTATTCGAATTCAGCGTGAAAAATATACCATTCCATTTAAAATAACAAAGTTGGTATCGACTTCCGGTATAACCGGATGTAAATCGAACTTGAAAATATTTTTAAAAAAAGCGGCATAATTCATAACCAAATGAGCCCAAGTTTCAGAATTGAATTCCTTCTACTAATTCATATACTTCTAATATCCCATCAATTTGAAAAACCCTGTATATTAGAAAGAAGACGGGCGGTAAGGGGAGGAGAATAAATGCAGAAGGGAAATAAAATATATTATGAGGGAGATGGAAGGGTAGTATTTTTATTTATTATTATTATTATTGTTTTTTTTTTCTGGTTTAAATGTGTAATGAAAAATGTTATTGGGATTTGAGATTAGTCTTTTTTTTTTGTTTTTTCGTTTGTTGTCTTTCTTTGAAAATGTAAGTTAAAATGTAAAAATAACTTTATGTTTTTTGTTTTAATAAAGCTCATGTACTGATATAGAAATATTTTCACTGTTTAACGTAAAATATTGCGACACTCTTCCTCTGCTGTTTAGCGCGTAAAAAGCATCCAACCGTCAAGTCAACCCCCCCGTGTTTATAACTCCCATTAGTTGGAATAATCAAGAGTCCTATTTCATCGAAATAAATAGCTTGTTTACAATTACCAACCTGACCCTACATATTTGGTATGTATTATTTTCTGTTTGCTGCCGAAAATGACCCAGTAGGTAAAGTAGTTCTTCCTGATGTTTAGCAAACTGTACCTTGTGATCTTAGTCACGTGAAAAACTCGCACTATTATTTAGATCAACAGATATTTTAATACCTAGTCACTTTCCTTCAAGGAATTCCTTCGTTTTGAGTGTATTTATTCTTGAAATAGCGTTAATTGCTATTGCACCAACAACGGTACCGTACCCAATATGCATTAAAGTTTCGCAATCACAAGAAAACAATTGGATTATTTGTTCGTTTACGAAAAAGAAATGTATCTACATACTTACGTGCATACATATCGGCTTAAAATTGGCAGGAAAGGGGAATAAATACGTAGTAGAAGAAGTCTATATAAGCAAAATTTACTTCCGAACGGCTTACAATTCTGTGGAAGTCGATAAAGTGACAATGGTGATAACAAAAATTACTTTATATTTTTTGTGTTACACATTGTGGTGTTGTGCAGTCAATGGACAACAGGGTAAGTATTTTTATTTATTTAATAATTATATCTAGTATTGTGATAACTGTTGTGGGATTATATTACTAATTTATTCTTCAACAAAGACTTCAATGCAGATCAGAGCTCGGAAACCGACGGTGGTTTAGGAAACTTCGGAACAAATTCGGGACTAGACAATTCACGATTTCTTCAATTCGAAGACTTTCTCAGAAATTTGAGAACTTCAACGTCGGCACCAAGTTCGAGAACAACAACTCGAGCAACAGCTTCCGACGATACATTTAACGATTTCCAATTTAGAAATTTCAATCCCCAATTCAGGAATTTCGCCGGCGCCGGTGATGGTGGTGATGGTCGATCAGGAGGTTCCAGAAGTTTCGAACAATCGTCCACCTTCGATTCAGGAGAACAATTTAGATCGGCCGACACAAATTCCGACTCCGGAATTATTAGAAGCAACAGTCAAAGAACTGATGACGTTACAAGAACACGACCACAAACTTTTACAGATCGGAACGATAATGACTTTGATAACTTTGGCAGTCAATTTTCAAACTTCAACGGCTTTTCATCGCAATCACGTCAACGAGGCTCTAATCCCACGTCCAGATCAACATCTTCAAGAAGAAGTTCAATCACCAGGTCATCAGATGACGATTCTGGAGCTTCTAGTTTTAGTTTCTTTTCAAGAAACTTTAATACATAAATAGATAAGAAAATCTTTTGTTTTGAAATAAAACAACTGGAATTAAAACAAAATATATTTTTTGTTACAGAAAACAAATAATCAAATATTATACCTGTAACATTTAACAATTAGATATATTTTTGTCACAGTAACATTTTTTTTTGTAGATAAATTATAAATACCTAACTAAAGCTAGGGATAATATTGCCATTGGTTTTAGTAACAGGGTGGTGGAAGCGACTGACTTTTGCTTCCCTAAAACAAAAAAAAAATAACAACTCATTAATATTTGATGGAGAATATTTTTATGTTGCGTTGCAATTTTCTCTATTTACAACCTTGTAAAATCTCTTGTTTATTACATGTACTGAGTAGTGTCTGATTATGCAACTTAAAAAAATAATCTTCATACAGTTATTCACAAAAGAGAAATATAATAATAATAATTAAAATAAACAATGTTTATATTTATTAATTAACTGTAACTTAGCGAAAAAAAGACTTGAGTAGGTACTAAATAATGGCGTTTCTGGTCTTTGCGGTCGCCACTGATCCCTTATTTTACACAATTTTTAGCATATAATGGGACACAATGAGTATAAAAAAAATATAAAATGTTCTGTTATTTCTTGTGATCATTGCGTTCTTAAATTTACTCTAATAAAGTAATGGTGGAAATCTATCTATGAATATTTTATTAAAAGCACCTTTGTCCTTTGATCAAACGATTAGAATTCTTACTTACAATGTATAAGCGTATGTCTATTACAACAGCACAATAATAGTCTTTGGTATTCAATACAATCTCCGGCTACAGCTTTGCACAGTTGCCTACCAAAGTAGCAGGTGTGTGCGATAAAGGGTAGCTTCTCTGGAATATAAAATTATTTCAATTTAGGAGTGGCATCAATACCATTGCAAAAGTATTGATAGTAGTAAGTAATACACATTGTAATAATGTAAATTGAAAAACAAGTATGTATACCATAAAAAATTAAAGATTGCTGCGGTGTCAATTAATCAACGACTTTGGAGTCAAATTAAGTTTCATTTCAACTTCTACAAAATTTAAATTCCTTCGATAAATAATAATGCAACTTAATTAGGAGAAAATATTTTATCTTGAGGCCGTTCATAATATACGTTCGCATACAATAGGGGGAGGGGTCTTGCTGAGTGTAACGAGATGTGCCAGGGGGGACAGGGGGTCTACGGCAACGTGACGTTTGCCGTTCATAAAAAAAATTTACTGAATTTTTACAGAATCCTTGGACTTCTGATAAATAGTAATATATTTTATTTATTTGTTCGTTACAAAAGACATTTATTCATTTATTTAAATTTTATTATGAAAATTTTTGACAATCAAAATTTGTGTATTATCAATCAAAATTTATCATGTTCAGTGGGGAGGGGTTTTAGTTTTTGTGACGAAATATTTATAGGGGGGCCACAGAAAGTGTGACACAGCGTGACAACCGGGGGGAGGGGGTCAAAAAAAAAGCTAATTTTAGCGTGAGGTATTTTATGAACGACCCCTAATACATTTGATGTATTTTTTTTTTATTTACATGAATTGAGTAACAAAGGTTATAGCGAAATAGGAATGGGTAAGATTCCCCCAAACGGATTGTGCTGATTTTTTTTCTGGTGATTACTACCAACATAAGATTAAGATTTGCCAAGTTTTAGCTCTTAATATTGTACCGTTGGAAAGTGAGGATTAATTGAAAAAAAATCGAAAAAAATTCATATCTTTTCAACGGTTCGATCGATTTGGCTGAAATTTTAGTTTGTTTTGCATATTTTTATAACAAAATGAAGAAAAAATTATTAATATGAAAAGAAAATTTTAACCCCCCTAAAAAAATTATTCCATAAAAAAAAGTTTTTTTCATAAACTTATGGTCTTCGTACAATTACCAAATTTTTTTTTTTTTTTTAACACTATTTTTCACAACAAAGATTTTTCAAAAATTTTTTCCGGGTGCGTCATAGTTGAAAAAAATAAAATGTCAAAAAATTATTTTTCTTTTAGGTTAGGATTTATGTACAGTCACGTAAATTTTTTTGTAGATTTCCAAATGTATTTGACGTTGTATAAAATTTTTTCTAAATTTTTTTCCAGACGCGTCGCAGTAAAAGCAATAGAATGTCTAGAAATATTTTTTTTTTTTTGAGGTTATGTTAGTTGTACAATTATCAAAATCTTTTTGTACGTTTTTGACCCTATCCAACGCAACATATAATTTTTACAAAATTTTCCTCTGCGTGCGTCATAGTTAAAAACAACAAAATATCTAGAAATTATTTTTTTTGAGGTTGTGCTTTATGTACTATCACATAAATTTTTCTGGAGATTTTTTAATCTATTTGACGTCATTTATAATTGTTTCGGAATTTTTTCAAGTGTAAGAGAACCTTCCGATACACTCACGCATAAATCAAGTACATTATCTTGAGATATTTCTTCTTTTTTAACTCTCTTATAAGAATTTATTCAATTGCTTTTACTGCGACGCATCTGAAAAAAATTTAGAAAAAATTTTATACAACGTCAAATACATTTGGAAATTTACAAAAAAAATTACGTGACTGTACATAAAGCCAAACCTAATAAAAATAATTTTTTGACATTTTATTTTTTTCAACTATGACGCACCCAGAAAAAAAATTTGAAAAAATCATATGTTGTGAAAAATAGTGTTAGAAAAATTAAAAAAAAATTGGTAATTGTACCAAGACCGTAACTTTATGAAAAAATTTTTTTTTATGGAATAATTTTTTTAGGGGGGTTAAAATTTTCTTTTCATATTAATAGTTTTTTCTTCTTTTTGTTATAAAAATATGCAAAACATACTAAAATTTCAGCCAAATCGATCGAACCGTTGAAAAGATATAAATTTCTTTCGATTTTTTTTCAATTAATCCTCACTTTCCAACGGTTAAGAGCTAAAACTTAGCAAATCTTAATCTTATGTTGGTAGTAATCACCAGAAAAAAAATCAGCACAATCCGTTTGGGGGCATCCTACCCATTCGTATCTCGCTATAGCCTTTCCTTAATGAAATGCATTTAATTATTTAATTAGTAGATATGTTGAGTTGTTTTTATGCCTAAAATATAACAAGAACAGTTATCTTTAGAAGTCACGAAACCTAAGAACACACATGGCATAAAACAGCGCCCAATAACCATCGACCTAGTTTGAGGAATCGTAAAATTTTATTAGAAACGTGAAAGAGCACTAAAATAAAGTATATTTATGTAAAAATTAACATTTTCTAACCCAAAGCAAAGTCTATAAGAAATCCAATTGAATACAATGTTCGTTTATAGAAATTTACAAATACATAATCGTGCAAAGTGCACACAACTCAACTAAAAAACTTTTATTTTTCTTGGGAGCATGGATTAAAAGAGATTACTGTAAATAAACAATGTTTTGTGTACTCACCTGAGTAATTCATATCACAACAACAATGGTCATTTACAAGACCTGTTCCTAAACAGTACTGCATATCTCTATCTGTACATTTTTGGCAACCAAAAGGTTCCTCAACTAGAAAAAAGAAAATTCTTATTCATTTTGATATAAAATAAATTTTATATTGTTAACACCTCCGCTGTATTACTATTAGGAGCGACCACTAAATCAAAAGAAGATAGAAAATATTATCTAGATACAAGATTTTTATCAATACATATTTTCTTTTAATTTGGACCCCTCCTTCCTCCCCTTTTGTAGGATATGGTAAGATGCGATGGAGACTCCCCCCAGGGATGCACCAATAGCTTGTGAATCTAAGATTGTATTTGAAAAAAGAATGTTTAGTGTGTCATAGAAACAATTATTTCCGAAACGATGAATGATAGGAAAATCCTTGTGTTGAGCAATGAATTATTATTTGAGGTTTGTCCTTTTTTATATTTTTTGGATAAATAAAAAAATACATATAACCCTTAATTTTCACCCTTCTACCACCAACCCCCATTTTTTAATAGCGATATTAGTACTGTAATAATCTTCAACTCTCAGTGGTCGATAACTGATCAATTATTATATCAATCGATTAGTCATCCCCGCCAGGCGTCTACTGATGTCACTACTCACCCAGCAAACAGCACGGAGTGGGGATGAGAATGAAGCAGATTTTTTTAGAATGTTACAGGGAGTTCAAATATGTTCTAAGAAGTAAAAGAAAGTTTTATTATAGATAACATTTCAGAATGATTTGGCAATGTTCAAGAATGTTCCAGAATCTTGAAGATCATTCAAGAATGTTAAAAAAGTTAGAGAATGCTTTGAATCATCATGGGATGTTCTGGATAGTTCTAAATTCGCGAATATTCTAGAATGTTCCATCAAACGTGTGATATATTCTTACCCTAGCAACGTCATTATTTTTGTTAGATTAAGGCGGTATGTAGACATTTGCACAATGATAATATAAAGTAAATAAAGTTCATTTGTAAAAGTTAATCGAACATAATTTAATATAAATAATTCTTTGGAATCCAGTTCCGCGACAAAAACATGTTACATTCATGTATTTTGCATGTTCAAACAGCTCGAATCCAAACTTACAGTAGTATTCTTTTTGTATTAAGCTTCATATCTCAACCCTTTTATCAAGTTAAAATATCTAACCCCTGTTGTAGTACAGTAAATGTTCCAATGAATTTATCTTTTGTAGAAAATCTCACACACATGCATTAGACTTGTAAAAGGACCGAAATAAATGCAAAAGTACTTAAAAATAAGAGTATCAATAACTACCTTATTGACAGGTCTTATGTAAAGTAATATTGTGCTTGGCACAGCTCCAGTTACTTCTATTAATAAATCTTCAAAGATACTTTTTGCAACTTATGTTACAAATTAAAAAAAATATATACTTAAACTAAAACTTGAATTTAAGATTTCTAACAAATTTTATACACGTATGTATATTATATACACATAGAAAGAGAGAGTGACTCATACTTGTCGAATTAACAAATTTAGTTAAACTCTGTTAATTAACGGTTCGTAACCTCATGACTTGGCTTGTATCAAGACAAGACCCTAAACCGTTGCATCATCCTATTGTAAGAATAAACTACGTAATACATGCTGGCTGTACATAATTCATAATTGTCACAATTAAAGCTTATCGCGTTCAATAAGTTTAGTAGTTTAGTTTAGTTGTAGAATAAATTAAACCCTCATAAGGAAACTGCTGTTTATCTGAAGAATGAAAGTTGGAAATTAAAACTAAACAACAATTTTCATTCAATTTACAGAAACAATGACAATTGTAGTGACTTTTATTAAACATAAAAGTGTTTTGAAATTACTGATTTTTAAAAATACACTAGCTATTGAAGGATGTGTTCTTGCGGATCTCAAGGGTTGTATTAGTACTTGACTGCTTATTTTCTCTTTATTTTTAACATTATATAAACAATTCGATTCGTCGAAGTTAGCGCCAAATATTCGAGATTCGAGTTATCAAGTAAAAATGACACGTATTACTCACAATAATTGATGCTGTTGTCAACCAAGTCGGTTCGACTCATCAAAAAAGACCTAGTTTTTTTTTTATTTAAATTGTCTTTTTGAACTGATCGTAGGTAGTTAAATTGTCTGCATGTACAGATATTTTGTTCAATAAATTGATGTATTACATAAAAGAGGTAGGTAATTTTATAAATAATGTATGCTAAATTAGGTATAACAGTGCGTGGCTATGAAACCGGTAGTAAGAAATAACCCTATTAAATTGAACGGCATCAATCTAAACTGAATAAACAAGCCAAGGTCAATTTAACTTTCCTTAATTAATAAAATGGCCACGTCTGTTATGCGTTTTAAAGGCATTATTTGTGGCAATGAGAATAGGAGTAAAAACTGTGTGACCAATCGAGGTTTTACGAAACAACTTAAGAAACGGTTTTATTTTTATTACCCCAATGATCGTGAAATATACCTATTTAAAACTGAATATTTGATCTACTCAAATTCTTATATCCTGATATGCTAACTACACAATATTAAAAAGAATTTTTAAAGTTATAATATACAGGGTGTCCATAATGAAAAAATTCTTTGCCTACAGATTACAGGAAAACCTACAAGAAGTCAATGATTTTAAAATAGGTAATGTGGGAAATCTCTGGGCAAGTTAGGAAATTAAGGGAAAAAAGATTGCCAATTGCGCCCTATGACATGTGAAATGAAAGGGTTTGTTGTGAGAGTCTCAAATATATTTTCTTAATAATTTTAAAATAAATGGTTTTAGTGTTATATAAGAAAATAGACTAAAATTAACCCTTCCTCCTCCCCCCTATCCCCGAAACTTCTGAATTTTGGCAAGTTAGAAAATTAAAGACAAAAATATTGCCAACTGAACCGAGTGGTATGTCAAATGAAAGAGGTTGTTATGAGGGTCTCAAATATATTTTTTTTGATCATTTTTAAATAAATAGTTTTAAAGGTATTTAAGAAATAGACTAAAACTGACCACACCCCTTATCTGCGAAACTAGTGACCCCAAAATTTTGACCAAAATCCAGAAAATACACGGAGAAAAATAATCAGGGTGTCCAGTTTTAAATTATCCGCTTGAATATTTTGTCTGAAAGTAACCAATCAAAAATAATCTCCACAAAAGTTGCAGGATTCGAAGAGGGACATCGTTTTTTTAAATAGAAACCCCTATTTTTTAACCTTAATTCGGAATGAGCTCACAATTTTACGTGCAGCTGCACGGAGAAAAATAATAATGATTTTATTACTTGATGAGTGAAGCAAAATTTTTCTAGTAAATAATACTAGAATTCTCATAAAATGTACTTGGTGGTATAAAACAATTTGACATTCTTTTTAATAATAATTAGTATTAGAATAATCAAGCTAAATAAGTCTAGACTTTTTTTCTCTACTCTCGATTATTTTATCGTGTCGTAAAGAAAAAAATACTAGAATGAGAATAGTTTAGTAAATTTAATCACAAGAACTGTAAAAAATGTTTTCTAATCAAGTTAATTTTACTAGAATTTAGTCTCAACACCTAACGTAGATTGACTAGACGTTTCTACGTAGTAAAATCTCCTTGATCGTCTGGTCGTCCATATAATTGACAGATTTTTTAGTAATGTTTGCTAGAATTCTAGCAATATTTTCATGATTGTTTTCTCCGTGTGGGTCTTTAGATTTCTTTTGAATGACGTGTGGAGGCTGCTTTGAAGACAAAATATCTCAAACTATGCAAATGAATATCTCATCGGAGAAACCACCAAGCCAAAATAAGTAACTTCTATATAGAGGCGATTAAGTTTGGAGAGGAGATCACGACCTTCCCCATAAAATTCGTTTAAAAGTTTTTTTGGCCCCATTTTGATCCAGCTCATGAAAGACAAAAACGCAATAAACCCCAGAAATAATAGCAATCTTTTGTTATTCGTCCAATTAATACAAGATTTTCCCTTGTTGCGGATGGAACCCCATAGAAAAGATTCTAAACTTATCTGACTTGGAGATTTGCAACCAGAGAAAATAAGATGCAACGTATTAAAAACATCTGCAGTTACAGGTCAACAGAAATAAGGTAGCCCCTCAGACTTCGAGAATAGTTTAGTAAAAATAGTCATAAGAACTGTAAAAAATTTTACTAGAATTCAGTCTCAACACCGAACGTAGATTGACTACGTAGACATTTCTAGTAAAATCTCCTTGAGCGTCTGGTCGTCCATATAATTGACAGATTTTTTACGTAGTCATGTTTGCTAGTATTCTAGCAATATTTTCATTATTGTTTTCTTCGTGTAGTTGTTAACTTACAGATTACAAGAAAACCTATGAGTGATCCACTTTCTGAATATGTATAACTTGCTAAATCGCTCGACATTGTGGCAAGGTACGGAACCCTCGGCTAACTAACTAATTTTATTAAACATGATATGTAGTTACATATATGCTTGCTCATGTATTTTTTAGGACATTCTGTAGGTATCTCTTCATACGCTTGTATACCTAATATTTAATATTTGTTTTGATATGTGGATGTTATTTATTAAGGTCAACCCCATTCGACCTAATTACAGATAAAAATCAATATCTTCCCCAAACAAATAATTCACAGGATCTTTTTGACTGCCGCTACTTCTTTGCTTTTCATTTTCCTTTGTTGAATATTATATCTACCCAAAAAAGGGTTCCAAAAGTAACAAGAGCACAAAAATTAGTAAATAATTAATTATACCTCATACATCCGCAAAGTTTGATTTTGTGAGGTTATAGTGGATAAGGAAAAGAATTAATAAAACTGAAAAAAATCAAAATCTAATCATAAACATAAAAACACAACCTTATTAAAAAATCATAAAAGATTAAAAAAAAAGTTTCGTTTTCTTTCTTAAAAAATAATCGGCAATAGTAAAAGTATAGGATCATCAACTAAACGAAAAACTCCTTAAAAAGTATAAATATAAATTACTACCCATACGTTAAAACGCTTTATATAACGTAACAACCACTCTCAATAGCGAAACAATTCTTGATTCAATGAGGAGAAATTAAAATACCAAATGAATAATCTTAAGTCAATGCCATCCATTTAACAAGCTTTGTATGCCGCAAAAAAAAATGTTTTTATTTAACGAAAACGACATAAATAAAATACAGTTAAAATATTAGTTAGGTAATAGTTAACAGATTATAATTTTGTTACGTATTTTTTTTAAGTTAATTTAATCAAAATTAAAACCACTTACTATTTGTAAAATTACCTCTTTTACTCTGCATTTAATATTATTAAACTCTCTATAACGCAATAAAATATTTCAAAACCAAAGGGCATTTATAAACACCTAAATATTTTTTTTACTTACTTGAATTTACGTCCATGGATAAAGCTACATTTTTTGCACTTTGCGATGATATCGCGTGTTCTATAACGTATTCATCGTATGTCACTTCTTGGGGTGGGACAGAAGTAGGGATCGAAATAACATTTCCTATCCACCAAAAATGCAGAATCGCAAATGTCGTTATAAACCAAAATCCAAACTTGCCCATGTCTCATGTTAAATAATGGTGATTTTCCAAAAGTTTTTCTACAGGTATTTGGATCGAGCCTTAAAAAACATTTTAATTAATATTATGTAGGAACATTATTTTACAGAAGTAATCATATCTATGTATAAAACTCATAGTAGTTTGCTAATTAAATAAAAAAAGTAGTACATACTAGATAATGATTAATGGAAAAGTGACGGTGAGTTGAAGTATAGTAAAACCTTAAAAAATTTAGAAGGATTTGCAACCCTTCAATGCTAATTTAATTATATTATTATATACTGCAGATTAAAGTAACAACAAAATTGTTAAGTATATTTACCTCGTTCTTCTCTTATATTTTTATTAACGTTAAATAAATAATCCTTGAAAAGTTTTCTTCATATTTATCACATATTATGTACTATTTGCACAAAAGATACAGAATTTTTAACATATGTAGGTACAGAATAAAAGTTTAGTCACTTTTATTAAAATGGCAACATTTTATCACAGTCACTCACTAAAAAAAAGATTCATCATCCTTCTTCCTCCGAAGGCATAACATCAAATAATAATATAATAGTGCGGGCAAAACCCGTGGTGGTGGTGGTGGTAACTACACCTACTACAACTACAGCCACAACAGGGGTGGACCTGGATACAGTCACAATCACAATCACAACTGCCACCAAAACTGTCTCTAACCGCGCGCACTAAAAATACATGTGTAGGCAGTTAAGGACTTAACAATGTTACATTACTAACAATAAGTATAAACGCGACGGACGACTTTCTGCCAAGGAAGTGAGGCTTTTATTTTAATACGGTAGGTACATTGTACAACTAACTAACTAACTAACTGAACGAACGGAAAGACTAAATCGTATGCTGACTGGTAGGTATGTGCTTACCAGTGCTTACATACTTCATTAGTCAACCATCGAATGGTCGAATGGCTGAACTGAATATGAATTAATTGAATACCTGCGTACGTACGTACTTCTACGTATGTAGATAGATAGTTTTTACGAGACGAGGAAAATCCAATATTATCTTAGCTATTTTAAAGACAAACATAACAAAGTTTTTTATGGAAAAGTTATAAACAAATTATGAAACAACTACAGTTGAACTTCGATAACTCGAATCACCATATGACGCGAAAAAACTTCGAGGTATCGAGACTTATATTTTTTTGTGAATGAGCATTTGTATGTGTTTATTTCATGTTACAGATTGATATACCGGGTGTCCTATTTTAAATTAGGAGCTGTTCACAAAATACGTCACGTTAATATCAGTTTCTTTTGACCCCCTCCCCCCGGTTGTTACGCTGTGTCACACTTTCTGTGACCCCCCCTGTAAATATTACGTCACAAAAACTAAAACCCCTCCCTCCTGAACATGATAAATTTTGATTGATAATACACAAATTTTGATAGTCAAAAATATATATTTTATTTCCATAATAAAATTTAAATAAATTAATAAATATCTTTTGTAACGAACAAATAAATAATATTTCTATTTATCAGAAGTCAAAGGATTCTGTAAAAATTCAGTAAAATTTTTTGATGAACGGCAAACGTTACGTTGCCGTAGACCCCCCGTGCCCCCTTGTCACATCTTGATCCCCCCCCCCTTGTATGCGAACGTATTTTATAAACGTCCCTTACCTAACTTGAATATTTCGTCAGGGAAGTTGCCAACGAATAATAACTTCTATAAAAGTTGCAGAGTTCAGAGAGACATCCGATAGTGACCTACATTTGATCTTGAACACGACCTTCAAGCTTTTCTTAAATAGAAATCTCTATTTTTGACCTCGGATTCGGAAAGATCGCACAATTTTACGTTCGGGTAAGCTTTTAATTTTTTTTTAAGGCTATTTTGAAGACGAAGCATATGAATATCTTATCAGGGAAGCACTCCTTATAGGTCAAATATATTTTGGATGGATATTAAGACCCCATTTTGGTCTCACGAAACACAAAAACGCAGTCAACTCCAGAATAAGTAGTAGGATTTGTTATCCGCCCTATTAAAATAAGATTTTCGATTTTTGGGGGTTTATTAAGGTTTGCTTTATTAAACTTTCTAATAGGTACCTACCCCATCATTATTATAAATGCAAAGCTGTATTTACAGTAATACGTTGCATCTTATTTTTTCTGGTTGCAAATTTCCAAGTCAGATAAGTTTAGAATTTTTTCTATGGGGTTCCATCCGCAACAAGGGAAAATCTTGTATTAATTGGACGAATAACAAAAGATTGCTATTATTTCTGGGGTTTATTGCGTTTTTGTCTTTCATGAGCTGGATCAAAATGGGGCCAAAAAAACTTTTAAACGACTTTTATGGGGAAGGTCGTGATCTCCTCTCCATACTTAATCGACTCTATAGAAGTTACTTATTTTGGCTTGGTGGTTTCTCCGATGAGATATTCATTTGCATAGTTTGAGATATTTTGTCTTCAAAGCAGCCTCCACACGTCATTCAAAAGAAATCTAAAGACCCACACGGAGAAAACAATCATGAAAATATTGCTAGAATTCTAGCAAACATTACTAAAAAATCTGTCAATTATATGGACGACCAAACGCTTAAGGAGATTTTATTAGAAATGTCTAATAGTCAATCTACGTTCGGTGTTGAGATTGAATTTTAGTAAAATTGACTTGATTATAAAACATTTTTTACAGTTCTTGTGATTAAATTTACTAAACTATTCTCATTCTAGTATTTTTTTCTTTACGACACGATAAAATAATAGAGAAGTAGAGAAAAAAAGTCTACTTATTTAGCTTGATTATTCTAATACTAATTATTACGTAAAAAGAATGAAAAATTGTTTTATACCACCAAGTACATTTTATGAGAAGTCTAGTATTATTTACCAGAAAAATTTTGCTTCAATCATCAAGTAATAAAATCATGATTATTTTTCTCCGTGCAGCTGCTCGTAAAATTGTGCGCTCATTCCGAATTTAGGGTCAAAAATAGGGGTTTCTATTTAAAAAACCGGTGTCCCCCTTCGAATCCTGCAACTTTTGTGGAGATTACTTTTGATTGGTTACTTTCAGACAAAATATTCAAGTGGATAATTTAAAACTGAACACCCTGTATAAATAGAAAGATATAGGTAGGTAATATATTTTGTCAATGCAGCACTTTCTGCTTTTTTATAATATTTGATGTTTGGTCAAATACAAAGTTTTTAAAGTATTTTTTGATGGCAAATAATTCTAGAAAGTGAACTGCCTTACTGCTTAACTGTATTAAAAGACATTAAAATCGTACATTATTATGAATTCCCCCAGAAAATTCGATATATCGACGTTTGAGTTATCGAAGTTTGGCTGTAGTTTATTATTTCTCAAATATTTGATCGAATACTTTCAATTGTGACTCCTTAGCCAACTGAATATTTTTTTTAATAGGTGCACCTTTCCTTAATTATGTTCATGTAAATAAACATTAAGTAAAAAAAAATTTTTTATTCTAATTCAAAGAAGTTCAGAATAGTGAGACAACTCAAGCTCTCATATTACTGGGTCCCATAAATGGACCCAATGATTGGTAACGTTGCTGGTTTCCTACAATTTCTTTTCTTTTCGTTTTTAATTAGTTTTTTGGCGTTATGAAAAGACTATGTATGTATGTATCTATCTATACACTTATTGTTACTAAATTGAGTTTATTATCTACATTTATTTATAATTTATTTCCCAAGATTATTTATTATCTTATTTTATCAAACAGTTACATTACTAAGATATTACTTAGAATGCTGGTGTAAATCATTTAATTAATAAGCCATTTTTTACAAAACTTGACACCTTACCTAGTATTTTGTACTGAATACTGAATACTGATTTAAGTTGATAGAAAATATGACAGTATTATCAAGTCTCTGATTGTCACACTGGTCTCATTAAAATGCCGTTTTCAGGCACATTTAAAAATAATATATTGATTTAGAGAAAAATTATCCTACTTAGGGACCTTCCATTGTATTTCTAAATGCTCCTCCTCCTTTGTTGTGACTTCACAAATTTCGCAATTGGAAATAATGCAAGCGATAATCTTTTACTATTTTACGTAATCATACCACCATGCTGGTAAAAACAACAATTTAATTCTTATCACCCTTTTTGAAAATTATTTGTTATTAGTTTTTGTAATTCTTTTTTATTCTGAATTTATTTGACCACAGACAGGTGTTATCTGTTTCTTTTTTATCTATTTCCTGGATATGTTTTGGATATTACAAAACGCGACCAAAATATATTTCGTATATAGATACGAGTAGGTATTATGTACAGTTAGTTACTTTAGGTATATATATGGTCGTAAAGACGACGTGTTTGCTGTTAATATGTATTATTTTTTATTTTAATTATTTGCTAATACGTAAGCAGATTAAGATCTCTATTTGGTACCGCTTTAAGCCTTATCTATCATTATCTATTAAAATCTATAGGAGGTACCTACTTGGCTTACAATTAAGGGCAACCACCTTTTATGATCGGAATAAATTGATATTACATCTACAACAATATAGTAATCCAAAAATTCCAAAGGCATTTGACATTGGAATATGAAGCACCTATAACTTATATTTAAGTAGTTGTATTTTGTAAGTAGATATTATACAGAGTGTTACAGGTTAAAATGCCGATGCCATTAAAAGTCAACAAATATTAGACCAAAAGGAATTTTTTACAATAAATATGAATCAGTTAGGGACTTTTAATTAATATTGTATTTGAGAGTTCTACTTGATGATCTAATGTAAACCGAAAATTTTGTTTAGACTGAGTAAATTAAAAAAGTTCAGGGTTTTAGTTTTCTAGACTGTCTCGAAAATTTCGTCACAGTTATAAATTAAATGTATCCGAATATTATGGATGCAGGGTCGGACTGGGAATGAAGGGTACGGGTGGCATTGTGATTTTAAAGCCCCTTCACAAGCCTAATTGATTCTAAAGGTAGAATGAGGTGCCCGGGCATGCTAGGGGCCCGACTGGCAAACGCCACCCTGGCTATATGGCCTGTCCGACCGTGGAATCATGTATGTACCTGTATTTATTTCTTTATTTTTTTTTCAGGATGACTGTTGGGATAATAAGGAGCAGAGAATCTTCCTGGTGAGTTTTTATTTTTTTATATACGAGTTCTAACAACTAATAATAAATGAACTTAACACTGCGGGGGTGCACTTTTGTTTTAATTTACTTAATTATTATAATAATAAATGTTTGAACACTCAAGTTTTCATAGACATTTGATATCATTTTAGATTGTTTTGAATGAGAATAAGATCCTTAAACAAAATATTTTTATTTTATTTAATATATAGGGTCAGATGGGGTAATTGTGGACGATTTTGGAAGTTTGACTTTTGAAGCTCGATGTATCTTAGATGAAGATTAAATTTAGGCGACTATATGATTAATTTAGGTCCTTGTTTGGTTTTAAGCGAATTTCTGTTGTTGAATATGCAAATTCGGATTTTTTTGCAAAAAACCTTAAGTTTACAATTACCCCTTCACTTATTAACGCAGTCGAAAACTTAGGGGTAAATGTGAACAATAATCTTGTTTGTACTGGCTTTATAAAAGGTTTTTAATGGGGCAAAAGTGAACAATTCGCTTTCAAACGTGAATTCCAATGAAAATTATATTTATAAAGCCGTGTTCATAATTACCCCAAAAATTATACACTATATAGAAATATTTTCACTGTTTAATATTAAATATTGCGACACTCTTCCTTTGCTGTTTAGCGTGTTAAAGAATTCAATCGTCAAAAGTCTATAATTCCCATTAGTTGGAATAACCAAGAGTCCTAGTTCATCGAGATAAAGAGCCTGTTTACAGTCACCCCTGTTTTACAATTACCCCACCTAACCCTACATGTATTGGGAACAGTTGTTGTAGATTTGAATAAAATTAAGGAAACAAAAAATATATTCATTACGACGTTTATTGCGACTTATTTATATAAAACTATGTACTGTTCAAACATAATGATTGTTGTTAGGGCTCGTATAAAAAGTCTATTAGTGTATAGGTTTACAATGTCACGAATGACATGACGTGACTCAAGGACGTAAATTATGATTCGTTGGGGTGGTAAGCCATTTATTAATATTCGCGAACTACGTATGAGTCACAGAAATGTTTCCAGAAGTTCGTAATTCGTTATTTATTACCCATACAAACGTCAGAAAAAAGTCATGATTATTCGAATATAAATAACAGTTTTGTTGTTTATTATCATTTCATTTCTAGGATTGGTTCATACATAATTATTAGGAAATGTTGATTTCTAAAATACTTATCATTGGCAAGTGCAAATAACCCAAATTGCTTTTAAAATTGCATTCTGTTGAAAACACGTTGCGTTGTATAAGCAACCAAAGTACTTAACTACATATTAATTTAATGTATAGTAGGCACACTGTTAATTTTAGGATACTGTATAATAGTACACATACTGTTTATTGCATTAAAAGCGTGATGCGAATTTAGAGCAATTTTGTTGATAAATAAAACCATTTCAGCCATTTGGACTTATGCAATAAACACCGAAATTAAAAACAAAATTAAATCTAACGCAGGACGGAGGGGGGAACATTGAAATAATGGGAGTGACCTTCTTGGTGTTTGGGGATGGGAATGGGGACGAAAGGGAGGAGACTTGGAAGGTGGTGGTAAAAATTGAATAATTCTAACGTAACAAAAAGGCCATTCCGGGAAATTAATTTTCGTTTTTCATACCTAGGTCATAAAAAATTGCATACTTTTATTAATTTTATAATAGTTAGAGTGCATTTACAGCATCCTTTCGAAGAAAGTAAGTCTAGTATTTATAACAGGGCTTTAAAAACGTCATTCAATCTGTTTCGTTGTAAAATTACGTTTTTGTTATCTTGCCTGTTTAAATATCAATAACATGTTACTGCTACCTGCCTTATCTTTTGAAAATAACAGGAAACATGAAAACAGCATTCTCCTAATCGTACTATTATCAGAACCTTTCCAACTTCCAACGTATTTTTCTAAAGACATTATTAGACAACCTTTTAAGTATTTATGATAATTCTAATGGACATACATACTACAAATACTAATTATTCTTTAAACGATTACCTACATGATTTAATGTACAATAGGTATTAGTTTTATAGATTTTTTTTTATCAATGCACCTAATAGTCATTTTGCAAAAATTATTAGCCACTAAATGAAAATTGTGATTTTAACGAAAACAAAACACTATCTACTTAATAAAAATTTCGTCACAGTCGAGTCGTTTGTTAATCGTTTCAATTGTTGTTAGTGTTTCATCCTACAAGGGCATCTTCAGGCTTCAGGTGATAAAACAAAAATTTAATTTAATTAGAGATGATTAAGCAGAAAGCTCCTTTAATGATATGAGAAACGATATTAATAACAATAATATAATTAATACGCATGTATAATTAATTATTTGAATAATTAATTCAATTGCGAACTGCACACATCATGTAGGTACATACAGTGTAGAAAAGAGCAATATTTAGTGGCGGTTCTATCAAGTTTTTGCTGCAACAAGTACAAGTTTTAGGATTGTTTTATTGGACTCAATTAATGATACAAAAAATAAAATAAAATCTTTGCTGTAGCACTTATAATGAATACTGACTAATTTAAGTGGGCACATTTTTCTGTAAATAGTAAATTATTAACTACCTACCAGTGAGGTCCTTGAATATGTTGTTTTTACTTCTTGCTACATTTAAAAAGGTAAAAAAGATGTTAGTAAAATAACCAGCCAGCAATATAATACACGTAATACCTAACAGGTACGGTTTACTAATACATTGTTATTAGTGTCCTACAAATATTATTTGGGTTTTCTTACATTTACACACGTCTGGTAGATTTAAATCATAACAATGAATGAGTAACTGACATTGAAGGTAGTTTATTTAATATTGGTGTAACAGCACCTGTAACAATCACTTTTTTTAAGAAATTGCAGTTTTTGCTATTCTCAAACTACATTTTATTGTTGTTCAACTCTAGTTTATTATATTATAAATAAATCGTTAATACATTGCACTCTGGTTAATTTCTTTGTGAAAGGTTACTTAAATAAGACTAAAGAAATTTTAAAGTCCTTTTTAGTTCTTTAAAAATGTTTTTATCAATCACAATATGAGTACAAGTTTAGTAATTCTTATTATTGTTTTTTTTTTAAACTATGTTTTATTTGCAATATTACAATTTTAATTAGTTTAATTTAAATAATTTGTTAGTTTTTACAGTGTTACTTAGGGGCCGTTCATAAAATACGTTCGCATATAAGGGGTGGGGCGGGGGGGCTTGCTGAGTGTGACAAGATGTGACAAGGGGTCTACGGCAACGTGACGTTCGCCGTTCATCAAAAAATTTTACTGAATTTTTACAGAATCCTTGAACTTCTGATAAATAGAAATATTATTTATTTGTTCGTTACAAAAGATATTTATTAATTTATTTAAATTTTATTATGAGAATAAAATTAATATTTTTGACAAACAAAATTTGTGTATTATCAATCAAAATTTATCATGTTCAGGAGGGAGGGGTTTTAGTTTTTGTGACGTAATATTTACAAGGGGGTCACAGAAAGTGTGACACAGCGTGACAACCGGGGGGAGGGGGCAAAAAAGGCTAATTTTAGCGTGACGTATTTTATGAACAGCCCCTAAGGTAAAATTAAGTAAAAAAGTAAAAAAGGTAGTGTTCCATTTAGGCATCGAGCTTATGTCACCCACCAGGGCAGATCCTGATGGTGACGAAGACGTACAAATTGTTCTGATTTTAACACTTGTAATATGTGCACCAAAAATTGAGGTTAAATAATTTTCTTTCTTAAAGAGACATCTACAATCTGGACATATTAACGTCATGAAAAATTAAATGGTACAAAGTCATAAAAATATAAGTAGATATGTATATATATAAGAATAATTATTTTACTATTATAATTGCAACTACACTTTACAATTTACATAAAACTGATTTTATCAGACAATAAAAATAATTTAGTTTTAAAAGATTTTTTGAATTACGAAATAATTAAAGTTAATTTCAAATAACAATAAATGTTTAAATTTTCGAGCTAGAAAGAAAATTTCTTTTTGAATCTTTAACCATTTAGTAATGTTCACTAATATTATTAAAAATAAGTACTTATGACAACCTGAGAACACCCCCCCTGTTCCTCTTAATGGTGCTTTGTTTTGTGTCTTTCTATTACCGTTTATTTATATGTAACATTGAACCAATACCTAACAGTACCTACATACTTAATTGGTAGAAGTGGGTGCAGCTTTTGGCTTTTACAATTAAACTGTTTAGGGTTAGGTCAATTTTTCCAGTAGACCATTAGGTATTTCTTTCAACCGAAACGTGGGTGTAAACGTAAATACATATAGTATAATAGTTTGTGTCTATTATGACAATTTAAAATGTATTTCTGTTAATAAAAAGTTAGTTTTTACGTATCAAAAAAATACAATTATAATTACGTAAAATGTAATCTGTTCATTTTCTTATGGAGGACCATAAAATTTGACTTTATAATAAATCATTTTAATTCGATAAGAATGAATGGAATGTTTCATATGCAAATTTATGAATAAATAGACAATAGGCATGGTTTATGATTCATGATGAAAGAAATTCTGAAGTGCTTCCACAGTTCACATCAATAAAGGATAAAAAATTGTACTGAACTTGTACAAACCGTAATATACATATTGTCAGTAATTGCCATTTTAGAATTGTGTTAGAATGTAATAATATTTTACAAGAATTAATAAAACACAGATGAGTTACAAGAATTTATTTATTGTGATTTCAATAAATAAATTCTTGTAACTCATCTGTGTTTTATTAATTCTTGTGCATTATGGAGTTACAATACTTAAAGGCTTCATCGTTAGAATTTCTAATAATATTTTATACGGTGAATTTGTTGAAATAAATTTTAAAACCAAGATAATTATATTGGTACGGTAGGCTCGATTCCTAAGGGGAACATTACTTTTTTTAACTTTTTACTTACCTTAACGTCAACATACACCAATGATTTTTATATTTAAAACATCTATGGCACAATGCCTTTCAAATGATATAATTTCCACCCATTTCATAATACATAAATACTGGAAGTTTGAAGGGTTTATTTTTCTAAGTAGGTAGTAAAATAAAAACACAATAAAAATCTTAAAATTTCTTATATTGACAAAAAATCACCCGGTGCAAAAATACAATAGTTGTATACTGTAAGGCCCAAAAAGAGCCCCACTGTACAATAAACCCCTATAAAAAATTCTCGTGGTATAAAAATAAGTAAAAAAAAATTGCAGCATTGTATATCCTAAAAAAGTCGGTGCTTTACCGCATCCCAGCGGCCCTCAATTCCATCAATGCACTTTGAGTGATTACCCCCGGACCATTATTAATAAACGAACTGGTATAAGAGTTGCCCCTTGAGACTATTCGTTTTCTCACCTGTTTATCTCTATTATTATTATTATGATTATTAATGTTAACAGTACTGTGTTTATTTTGATTATCGGACGTTCTCATCATGTTACTGGAATCTCCTTGCGATTTTGTCGAAGTTTTTTGGCGGCTTTGTTTCGGTTCTTGATGATGGTCTTTGGGTATTTTAGAATCGGACTTGATGTTTGCAGTCGATTTGACGATTTTCATGTTTGAGGGGCGAAACTTCGGTTCCGATAGCGATTGATATGGCGTCTCTTTTGACACGCAACGATGATTTCTCAAGTATCTGTCGGTTTCTTTGTAGACTTTTGATTTAATTTCTGGTTTAGATACTTCGGTTTTTACCGTGCTCGTCTTTGATTTTGACACGATTACTTTACTGGATCGCGTATTGTGATGTGTCGTCATAATTTCGTACAATTTGTTTCTGTAATCGTCTACTGATAGTCTTACGTCGTCGTTTAGTGGGGGTGTGACCTTATTAAGCATTACTATTTCTTCGGATGGGTTATGAAATCTAACAATTATATTTTATTTTATTAATTACTAATTAAATAAATAAAGTATACATTTCATACCCTAAAAACTGCCCCCATAGTCCGGTCAATTTAGACATTCGAAGCTACATAAATTCCCACCACGCTGAAAATCAGTAAAATTGTTTAATATATGATCAAAAATAAAATTTTAAAGTTCCCCATCTTTCCCCTGTATGGAAAAATTTTTATTCAAGGTCAAAGGTCAAAAAAATGAGTCGCGATTTTCAGCAAAACGGTAAGTTTTATCATAAAAATACTTCAGACAAAAATTGTAGACCATAAAATTATCTATAAAATATGTATGAATATTTTATTCCTAAGAGCCACCGTTTCTGAGATCTCAGGTTAAATGAAACCCAGTCCCTTATTTTATACGCCAGTGTAACCTCGAGACAACATCTGTCTCCTGTTCAATTGTATGCGTGGCTAGGGTCTTATACCTGCTTTATGTCAGTGTGCCCAATAAATGAAATACTGTTAGTCTCAGGGTAGCCAGATTAGGGGGTTTTCCCCAAAAAATAGCGAAATTTTTTTCCTTTGGGGTATTTTTTGGGGATATATTTTTCAGGGGAATTCTTCTGGGGAAAAATTTTCCTCTACAATCTTTTTTCGATTTGCACTAAATATTTTCTAGTTCTTGGGGATTTATTTGTCACATAGCTTATTTTGGGGTATTTTAAAGATACATATTTTATAGATAATTTTATGATCTACAATTTTGGTCTGGGGTAATTACCGTTTTGCTGAAAATCGCGAAAAACTCATTTGTTTGACCTTTGACCTTGAATAAAATTTTTTCCATACAGGGGAAAGATGGGGAACTTTCAAATTTTATTTTTAATCATATTTTAAACAATCTCACTGATTTTCGGCTTGGTGAGAATTTATGTAGCTTTACTCTTATTTTTTGGTCTAATTTGACCGGACTACCAAAAGACATTATTTTTTTAAAAACGTATTTATTAATTTTTAATGAACAGTGGGGTAGTTTTTTTAATAAATGGTTTTCCAGTGTCTTTAAATTACAATTTCAATTTTAAAATTAGGCACATTCATTTTTTAAACAAATGTGTTTTATGATTCTTTTGTAATAATATCGATTTTCTAAAATTTATTTTGACTGATGTATTAGCCAATAAAAGAAATTAATAATACTATCTACGATTCTACTTCTATTATATTTTTTATTTTTATAAATACCTTGACACGTAATGATGTGAAAGTGCCTGTTCTGCAGTGTACCTTTTGTAGGGGTTGAACACCAATAATTTTAGTACGAGTTCTAGACCATCGTTCGCTACGTTCGGTCCCAATACTGTTTTTACAGTGGTGTGTTTGATGGCTGTGGCATTTTTTATCATCGAGGTACCCACCCCCGAAACACATATGGCACTTATGTCTACAATTTTTCGAAATTTTCAAATTAAAAAAAGAATGAAATAATTTTTTGAGAATAAAATAACGAACCATCGGACGAAGGTGATTCTATCGTAGACATTATCCTTTCTACTTGATTCACTGTGGAAGTTCCAGGGAAAATTGGCTTTCCCAAAAGCATTTCTCCTAAAATGCATCCTATACTCCACATATCTATACCTTTGGTGTAACTGGAATATTTATAACGTATTTTTTGTTTTTAGTTGCTAATTTAAGTTACTCATTATTGAACCTTATAACTAAAAAATGTCGCGATGATTTTCCAAAAGTTTTCTAACTTTGTTGCTTTATTTTTAAATTCCTACATCAACAATTTGTGCGTTTCTAGAATGCGTAAAATTTGTACTCCGTTCGTTTCTATCGAATTATTCCAAACAATTTTCAAATTGCGAACAATCACGGAACGTTGTTTTCGGTTTATTTAGGACTTTAACCCTTATTTCCGACATTAATTTAATTGAGTTAAAACAGCATTTTATACGCTATAAAGTACAACTCAGGATGTATGCAAATGCGACTGTCGCGACTGTTTATACAAGATTTTCTTTTGTTTTAATAGGATGTGGTGATTAAAATTTCCTTAGCCAGATAATATTATGTAATCCTCAAAAGAGTTTTTCTTTTGTTTTGTTTTGTTTCGTAAACTATAAAATACATGGTTCTTAAAACTGAGCAGTACATTGAACATTTTAGGAAAACTAAAGGTGTTACAAGGTTGAAAATTGTTAATTAAAGGTTATCAAGGATGATCATTTTAGCTAAAATAAAAATAAATATCGGCCAATATGAGTCAAAAAAGAATAATAAGTGGAATCGAATCAAAAATGTTTTTTTTTTCTGAACGCCCTGTATAAATTATGAAACTGAATTTTGATATGACGTTAGCCACAACACTTTCCCATGACTGGTAAAAATTTCAATACTCTAAGTCATTTTTTGTAATAGTTGTAATTTTTTATAGTTTGGGTTGCGATCACGATTTTTTTTTCTATAAATTAAATTCTCAGGAACTGCTCATCGTAATTACTATAAAATTTTGTGTTTTATACGAATTCGTCCTAAAAAATATACTATTTCATTTAAAATAAAAAATTTGGCATCAACTTCCGATATAACCGGAAGTGACATACAGCTGATTTTTTTTAATAACCCTTAAGTCAAAATTTTAAAATATTTAACACCTTTAGTTTAATATACCGTTAATATAAGTTTGAAGGATCCTGAATATTCAACCTTTTTCATTTTTTATAATAAAAATTAAAGGAAATTTCTGGCTACAATTTTAATAGAAACACTAATCTTTAAAAATTGCAAAAAGTTAGTCTGTAAGATTTCGAAAGTTTTACCAAAATTGTCAAACCTTCCTAATTTACTCCACGTATAATTCAGCATACATAAGAGTACATACATGAAGTACATTCGATCAAATTATAATTAAAAAAATCAATATTTAACTTACTTTCTATTTGCAATTAAAATTTCTGGGGCTCTGTACCATCGTGTGGCAACATAATCAGTTAACGTAGGATCTGTATTATCAGGACTATTTTCGGAACATTGAGTCAAAGACCTAGCCAGACCAAAATCAGCTAATTTGCATCTAAAAACAAATATATTTTTTAAAATAATTTGTTTGTTATATTGCAATTGGATTAAATTATGCAACCAACAATTCGCGGGCATTATACAAGGGCCTGCTAAAAAGTTTTATATGCAGTACTAACATAATAAAACATTTTAACAATTACCTGCACATGCTGTCTAGAAGAACATTGCTTGGCTTTAAATCTCTGTGAATAACATCCCCAGAATGTATATATTTGATTGCTTTGAGTAATTGATACATAATGTAACGTTTGTGGATATCCTTAAGGATATTCCCCCTTTTAATGACATTATGTAGATCTGTTTCCATATATTCAAAACCTAAATATATGTCTCTATTATTGGCAGCTCTAAAAAAAAGTACGAACCCTATACAACTACAAATTATATTTTATTTTGCTAAATAAAAGTGTCATAAATATATTTTTTATTTTCTAATAAATATAAAAAAGTACGTACCTACCTATGTATACTGCGTAGTCTAATTATATTTGGATGATCTTTAAATGATCTAAGAAACATTATTTCCCTGAACGTTCGTTGCGCGTCAGTCTGATTACGAAAAGCATCAAAAATTTTTTTCACAGCCACTACATCTTTAGTTTTACGATCGATAGCTTTCCATACTATTCCATATGCCCCTTTCCCGAGCCTCTTTTGAATATCAAACTTTTTTAATATATGTTCGTCTATTTCGGGCATTTTATCTTTTGGTTGTGCCATACTTTTTGATACACCTCTGTATTCAGAACTTGGCTATAAAAGTTTAAAAGTTCACTGGGAGTCGCTGTGTAAAACATCGATAAAATATAACATTCATCACTCAAAAATCCTCAAAAATTACCAAATTATTGTTCACGACAATTTAGTAAATTGTTTTTATTGATAGAGGCTTTCTTTGATAAAAAAAAAGGGATGCGAACTCGAGTACAAACGGGGAAGAAATAGCTATTGGACGAAAACGTTAGAAGTGCATGTTGGTTTCTTGGAATTGATTTTATAATTAAAAATAATATTCTTGTTTATTCCTGACATTTTAAATTTCTTTTTGTTGCTATAGGATACAACAGGGAACAAAACCCTTGAAATTATTTTTTAATTAGTAGTCCTTTTGAATCAAGAGATTAAGTAGTTCATTTGTCTCTATTTACATTTTAATTGTCACTTTGACAGTTAGTTCAAGATAGGTTAGCTTTCGCAATTGAAAACATTTAAAAGCAGTTTATCGAATATTACTGCTAATAATTAATTGTTCATCATGATGTACTCCGATAGTGATGAGGAAGATTTAGAATCTCGAAATAGGAAAGCACTATTAGAAGGCAAAGCTATTTTAGAGAGAACAGGAGAAAGTTTAGCTCGTTCAGAACAAGTAGCAATAGAAACTGAAAATATAGGGACACAAGTTGTTTCTGAGTTGGGTGAACAACGAGAAACTCTATTGAGGGCAAAAAGTAGACTTACAAATGCAGATGAACAGCTTGATAGTACACGAAACATTTTACGAAGAATGGGGCGGAATGTGTTGTATAATAAATTAATACTAATATTAATTATTATTCTGGAAATTCTAATATTAGCTGCTGCATCTTATTTAAAATTTAAGAAATAGTGTTTATAATTCATTAAATTTAATTGCAATTCCAGTTAAATTTCCTAGTGTAAGCATTTGTCTTCCTCTATAATAGAAATAATGTTACATTTTATTCTCAATTTTATACCTATAATAATATAATGTTTGTCACTTAAAATGTTGTAAATACATTTAGTGAAAAATATATAACTTTTTATTAAAAAGAATAGGCATGTTACTGTTTTATTACTATTGGCTATTTATTATTAATTATTTGGCAAAGTCAATATACAAATTGTCAATAAAAAAGAAATCAATCATTAGAAAAAGAAAATCAAAATTAACAGCATGAAGTTTCTTCAAAATATGGGTCTCTTTCTGGTATCAGTTGTAATCATTTCACTGCTATCAATTTCGTTTAGCGAAAATGTTCTGGAATTGAGCGAAAATAATTTTGAAAGAACACTTGACAACTTTAAATATGTGATGGTGAAATTTTATTCTCCAGAATGTACAGATTGTAAGGCTTTAAATCCTGTATATCAAGAAATTGCCCGTAAAATTAACGATATAGATCTTCCTGACTCTGTAAAATTAGCGAAAGTGGATGCCACTCATGAAGCATCATTAACACAGAAATTCAAAGTTGCGACGTTTCCTTCCCTACTACTATTCGAAAAAGGGACTTTAAAAGGCGAATATAAAGGAAATATGGACCCATCAGAAATTTTAAATTGGTTGCTAAAACAAACCCAATAGATGAAATAAAGCTTTATTTGGATTTCTTTCGAGTAGATTATTTTACGATATAATAGAATTTAAAGAGCAATATATTAGACGCATGTCATAACTGTTGATAATCTTTCCCGTATAAATATTTTTGTCATTTTGTGTCATTTTATAGTAACAAAATTTCTGTTTTTTTTATACAGTAAATTTATATATATATTTTTTAAAATGATCAAACGTAACAATTTGCTCCTATTTTTGATTTCATTAATGACTGTTTTTATCGGTGTGATTTTATGTGATAATACAAGTATTTTGGAATTAGATCGGGATAGTTTTCAAGCTACGCTCAGAGAAAATAAGTTTGTTCTCGTGAATTTTTACGCCCCTTGGTGCAAATATTGTAGAGATTTTAATCCAACATATCAGGCAACTGCTCGTAGATTAGAGGAACTAGGTAGCGGTATAAAATTGGCTAAAGTGGATGCAACGCTCGAAAGGCCCCTTGCTACTCAGTACAACGTAAAGGGATACCCGACCCTTCTATTTTTCAAAAACGGGATGCCAAGTGAGCAATACGGCGGAATTCGTACCCAAAAAGGGATCGTTACATGGCTAATGAAGAAAGTTGACTGAGATATTATTTGATGGAAAAGTTGTTATTATGTATATAAAAATAGAAAACAACATTAAAAGGAAATCTCAAAGGTACTTAAAAAAATTATGAAGTATGTTCGCGAAAACTATACGATTAAAATCGTATATGTTTAATTAGTTTTACTTAATATTTTGTCAAATCTGTCATTTTAGTATCTTATAAAATTTACTGTGCTCATTTTCAAAAAGTTGTTGTTAAAGAAACTTAAAATAATGAATTTTGCGAAATCCCTCGGTCTAACACTTCTGTTGGTTATATCAACGTATTGTATACTAATCACTGCTTATTATGATGATGAAGTAGTAGAACTTACTGATAGAAACTTTCAATTAGCAGTCAAAAGTTATCAGTATCTTGTGGTAAATTTTTATGATTCAAATTGTAAATTCTGTCGCGCATTAAGTCCTGTATATGGTATTGCCGCCCACAAACTTAAAGAGTTAGGTTCCGGAGTTAAACTTGCGAAAATTGACGGGGTTTCTCAAAAATCAGTTACTTCGAAATACAATGTTAAGGGTTATCCTACCCTTATATTTTTTAAAACTGGGTACCCCATAGAGTTATATGGCGGTTCGCGAAAGACAACAGACATTTTTGGCTGGCTCCTGAGTAAAGCAGTTAATTATTAACTTAAGGTGGCTTGCAATATTATCATTCTTCGACTATGTGAAACTTTTTGTAAGTGTATTAAAAAATGGGAAATCATGTAAAATATTGAAAAAGTCCTTGCCACAATTAATATTTTTAGAGCAACATATGCAGACCGTTTTTGAGAAATTTTGTCCTCTACTGAATATGTAATATTAAATTGATGGACTTTGAGGATGTATACTCAAGAAATAAGAAAATAAAAATAGCATGCAAAATTTCTTTCGACAAAAACTACAAAAATAGTAACAAAGTAAGTACAACTATTATGAAATAATCTACTGAAAACTAAAAGCTATTCTGATACTTTTTAAATAAATATGAGATAAAAGACATGCTCTTAGTAGCTTGCTAGTAGTCACTACTAACTGACTATGAATAAGGCTGAATTTTATAAAAAAAAAGGTGGGAAATAAGATTAATTTCGAAAATTAAATTTTTAAATTCTGAAACATTTATATTTAAATGTTGGTATTAATTTTGTTGGTAGAATTGAAAAATTAACGAAATGAAAACAAATGAAAATTGAGGTTATGTGTATGGTTAAGTGACTGACCTAACCTTTTACGTCAATCTGTCACGTGTAGGTATTGAAAAAGGAATATTTATAAATCTATTTGTTATAAAATAATGTGTTAAACAATCTTTTTGCTAACCATAATGAGTACCGATATAAATATTGACCCACAACAGTTTGACATACAACAGAAGGCAAGTAAAAGGAAAAATGACTCTACTGGAGATAATATGGATATTGATGCTCACAATGGAATTCAAGGAAAAAGCAAAACTGCTCCACCCCATTTAAAGAGATTTAGAACGCAGTCTGAATCTAAAGCAGATATGCGAAAAATCCCGGTACCTGCTCATCGTTATACACCTTTGAAAGAAAATTGGTTAAAAATATTTACACCAATCGTAGAACACTTACAATTACAAATAAGGTTTAATTTAAAAACAAGAAATGTAGAAATTCGTGCATGTGAAGCAACTAAAGACATAGGAAATTTACAGAAAGCAGCCGACTTTGTTAAGGTAAAATAATAATAAATCTAGTATTAATGTCGAATCAAATGCAATAAAACAATATATTTTCCTCACTCTTATAGGCTTTTGTTTATGGCTTTGAAGTGGAAGATGCACTAGCATTATTACGACTAGATGATTTATTTATAGAAACTTTTGAGATTAAAGATGTTAAGACCTTAAAAGGAGACCATCAATCACGAGCAATAGGGCGTTTAGCAGGAAAAGGCGGTCGTACAAAATTCACTATAGAAAATGTTACCAAAACTAGAATTGTTTTGGCAGATAGTCGAATTCACATTTTAGGTAGTTTTCAAAATATACAGTTGGCCAGAAGAGCTATTTGTAATCTCATAATGGGGTCTCCACCATCTAAAGTTTATGGCCAATTACGGAACATAGCCTCTAAAGTTTCTGAGCGGATTTAATGTTTCATATTATTGGTTATAACTATGAAAAAAATAAACAGGTATTACTTTGATTTTGTCTTATGATTTAAATAAGTAACCCCTCTAATATAATCATATGGTGCTTTTGAGAAGTAGAAGTAGTAAAAAATACAGTTTTGGTGCGCAAGATGTATATTTTTATTTTAATAGATGCTTTTTACAGAGAATTTTTGCGCAACTTTGTTGTTTTTGTATTTTTTTCCAATTTATTTTTTGTACTGCTGTAAGACTTAAAATGTCTACTCCCATTAAAAATTTCAAGAATTTTTAATAAGATTTACATTACATAGCAATTATCAGAGTTAAAACAAACGTTCTTATAAACTATAATGTATAAATACTTAAGTCTAAAACAAACAATAATAAAATCGCCCAACTAAATAATATTGACATTATTTTTAAATAATTTTCATACAATGGCATAAATAAAAAATGATCTCTATAAAGTTCAGTCCTCTGATTATTATCATTTATTAATATTAATTAATTATTACATCAGCATTAGCCTGTAAAACCATAGTTGATTATAGGACCGAAGTAATGGAAAAAAGAAAAAATAAAAATTAATGACAAAACGGAACATAATTAACTTTTCATTTCCCGTTAAATTAAATATTACAAAGGTATTTGATATTATTCAAAGGATGCCGGGAAATGCATAATAATAAAAATCGTCTTTTTTTGTGTGTGACAATGGAAAATCAAATTACTTAAAAACTATAGTTGTATATATATATGACCATGGTAGTTCCTTTGATTTCTTTTATTTATTAATTTTTTGAAATCGTAAAGGAAAATTGTAAATTATTTTATCGAATATCACAATCGCTCCTTATCAAACACTATGGTTATTATTTATACACTATATACATTATACATTTGTGATTATAATTTGATACAAATCATTTCCCTAATTTTGTCAGCTCAAGTGTCACAAGTTCTTTTATTTCGACCTTTTCTCGTTAAAAATTGCAAATGTTATAATGATATTATTATTAGATATGTTTTGTAATTTTACGTAACATTATTCGATAAAATATTGTATGTAATTTTAATATTCAAGAAACAAATATTGAAATACCAAATTTTTCAAAAATATAATTAATTACTAAACAGAAGAATATAAGATAGGCTTGAGGTGACTCCAGCGTATATTTAGTTTGTGACAACTCGAGAAAATCTCGAAAATTTTGATAATAAAAAATAAACAATTACAATTCTAAATCAAACCATTTTGGTAGATATCTTTACAAGAAAATATATGGCAACAATGACTAACACAATGATTAATTAATGAGCAGTTGCAGCTGCTTTACCCCATAGTTGTCTTTTCTAAAAGTCAGGGATTTGTTTTGTCTTTGATTGTTAAATATGTAATTGAGGCAATATGCACCAAGAATTGAATTTGGTAAAAAAATACCAAAATCAAACCAAACACCAGAGAAGAGAGTATAATTTGTATATTGCTTTTATTAGTATGTATTTAGAAATTATACAATACGTAAATCCCCGCTTAATATTTTTTGTTTGTATGTATTATACATTTTTTTGAATTTTTTTTTCTTATCGATATTTTCTAATAAGGCGGAAAAGCAAACTAAAATTTTATATTGCACTTCTAAAGAAATATTAAAACCTATACACATTATTATAAACAAAATATAATTCTAAAGAAAATAGATAAAAACCAATAATAAACGAACGAATAAAATTTTTTTAAAGCATATGGAAAGATTAATTTATTAGTAAGCACGGAAAAAGTTTTTAGTGTTTTCTTTTCAAAAATTTATAAATATTAAATCTTTATACCTAAGGGATCCCAAATAAACTACAAACACGAATTAAACAAAGCTATATATGTAGTTAAATAGAAAAGATCAGTTTACTTTTCTCTGTCTGAAAAGTACAATGGAAAAAAGCTTAAAGTAATTATAAAAATAATCTCTATTATACTCTCTCTTTGAGTTTTTCCAATTTTCCGTGTTTATTTTTAAAAAATTACGCTCGTCTGAAGAAAAATAAAATTACAAAAAAAGACACCGAAATAGGTTCTCACTTATGAAGTGAACTGACTCTTTTACGATATCATATTCGGTTCGAAGACACCAAATATGTTGCAAAAAAATCCGGCAAAATATCTTTGTGTACTTGTTACTCCAACGATACTTTAAGGTACATACATTTTAAATAGTATTTTTTAGGGTTGTTTTAATACCGCGTCGTATTTATTAACTACTATGAAAAATTGGTGGATGTGGCGGGGTTGTTAGCGTTGGTGGGTAAAGCGCCACCCATCATCGCAACTGCCCTTACAGCCGCTTTGAATATCCTAGAACCTACCATGGCCTATTCGATATCTATACGGTGGTTTGTGTACCGTGCTGCCGGACGTTTCCGTCGGGGATGATTTGTCGATGAACTGTTGTTATTATTACTTGATTGGTTCATGTTACCTCCGTGATTGTTCCGGTTGTTTTTATTATAACGCGGCCATTGCGTATGTTTCGACGACGTTACCTTTGGCGACGGCTTGTGGTGAACATTACTGTTTGGTGACGTGTCTCTGGAGGGTGACTCCGATCCCTGAATACAACAAAGGCAGTTAAATATTGTATTTGTAATATATTTTAATCTATCAGAAATGCAACACCTTTTTTATTTATAAATCTATGTAACAGGGAAAATAATAAAGAAAACGACGTATTATCTGAAGAAAACAGAAGATATCGTTTTAAATCAATGTTAGGCCTACATTATTGATGTATTATTATCTTTTGGTTTTTCCTCGGAAATTTTTCCCAATTTATAATTCACAAAGAAGTTATATGGTATTATCAAAAGGGGAGATAATATCAGAATAATCATTTTTAAATTACCTCCGAACTGCCTCCACTGTCGACGCTAGAGGTGGATCCGCTGCTAGACAGCGATCGGGGAGCCCTTGTGCTCATGCCAGTTACCTTGGTAAAGGATAGGGCTGGACTAGTAATCGGTGAGTTGAGCATGTGAGTGAATTTTTGTTCGACCATTTTCCGATACCGAACAACTTCATCGGTTACCCGTACTATTCGGCCCAAAATCGAATATTTCGAACAGTCTCTGAACATGTTTAGCGCACTTACACTGTTTGATAGAATGACGTAAGCGTAATCGAACGCCCTTTTTACCTAAACAGCAAAAAAAAATTTTTTTTAGTGATATTTTTATTATTTATCAAACTAAAACAAATAAATATTAAATGCTAATCAAAGATTAGGTATTTCATTAGATGACCAGTTACAATTTAAAACAACAATACGAAAAAATATATTTTTAAGTTTAGGTGGTATGAAAATATAAAATCTTTAAAAAAATCATAGGAGTTAAAATGAAAACATTGAACTCTAATCTTAAAACAATTTATCATAATACAGAATGAACTTTAAAAATAGATAATTTTGCGAAAGTTTCCTTAACAACCGTTGTATTTGGTGTTATCAGATTATTACGTCATATTTATAGTTTATCAAATTACGCTCAATGAAAATTCTGCAACATTACGCTTTATTATTTCCGGTTTTAATGATACAGAACAGTTTTATAAAATTGCCATAAAAAATTTTTAAATTATAAATAAAACAAAATTATTTTGCACTGTCACTTATTTTATTTTCAGCTGGACATATTTCAACTTATATTCTTATTCTCAACAGTGTGTAAGTTGAATCACGTCCAGTTGAAAATAAATTTAGTGACAGTGCAAAATAATCTTTTTATTTATTATAATCATTATGATCAGTCACAAAGTAGAAACCAGAACTACAAAAAATTTAAAAAATTTTGAAATTCAGAATACTGAGTAGCAAAGTGAATTATTCTGAATAGTAGTCACTTAAAAAAAAAATAAATAAACTGTAAATAAGTAAAAATGGATAAGTATGATTATCTTTATATAATTGGAATTAAAAAAACTTTGTCATGTACATAAAACTGGTTGATACTTATTAATGTAATATTTTTTACTAAATACTGTAATTTGATAAATCTTTAAACTTTATGGTTAATATTTAATTTCACAACATAATGAAGTACTTCAAAATTTAATTAATAATAAATAACAGAGACTCATCCCTTTACCACAAACAATTATATAATCGGACACCTGTCTCGCGTTGATAATGCCCACATTTAGAGTGGGCGAAACACGTGTCCGCTTATGGAATTGTTTGTGGTAAAGTGGTGAGTCTCTGTTATTTATTATTATTTGTAACTGCCACAGTCGCCGTTAAATATTCTTATTTAAAATTTAATCTTTATCAAAATAGAATAGTTAAAAATTGACTTGCCTGTAATACTCCATAACTACTCCGACCAATGTCATTTGAGGGTTGCAAGGGGTCTTCTATGCATAATAAGCTTGGTCTATGTCCATCAACCATGTCCTTTTGCATTTCCTCTTTGCTGATGTATCGTCCTCCATCTCGTATTCGAATTCCTGTTTGCATGTAGTTGAACTTTCGACCATAAAGTTCAAAGAATTCAATAAGAAGTACTCCGAGATTCGCCTTGACAAGCTGATTTTCAGGTCGGTGATGTAATTGAAGGAAACTTATACACATTAAAATTAAACTATAACTAGAAATTCCACCTGTAAACACTTCATTTAAGTCTCTTTCAAGAAGAAACTGTTTTAAAACATAAACTAATTTGGATAACACTGGGAACTGATGCATATAGCGTTTTATGAGCTCTGCTGATTTAACACCATTGCTCATATTGAAGGAAATGTCCACTTTGACTTCTGTTTTTTTATCAGTAAGCTTAATGATTGGCACCGAGGCTTTGTCCAATACCTTTATACTATTTTCATCTGCAATGTCTTTATCTAAAAATTCTTTTTCTAATGTGCGCAAAGGTAAATTTGACCATTTACCTATAAAATAAAGAGTTATTAAATCAGGAACCATTCTCTATTATCCATTCATCAAGCACACAATATTCTTGACATCCATTCTTTCACTTTACTAATAGTGATGCTTGATATAAACAATAATTACCTATAACTACGAGATCAATATCACTTGTTGGTAGATAGAGTCCAGTACGGTAGGATCCAAAAACTTGTACTTGAGCATCTGGCCAAAGAGAAAGAATAATTTGCTCAATTCGGCGAATTACATCTCCACGCACTCTGTGTTCTACAGGTGTTGGTGACATATGTTCGTAAAAGTGTTCAATTTCTTCATGTAAACTATAAAAAAGAAGTAATATAAACAATAATCACCTATGTTTATAGGCCATATTTTTTAAATGTAAATCAAATTGGAAAGTAGAATATACTAACGTAAAATTAGTATACGTGTAATAATAAAATAGAAGGAACATGCAAAAAAATTCTTCATACTTATTTTCTAATAAAAAGTTGAAATAATTTTGTAATAGGAGAGGTAATTTACAAATGTCAAAGTCGTGTTAAGGCCATCTGATGACAGATAGTAGAATTGATATACGTAAATTTTTCCGATTAAGTTATTTACTAAAGTTAAAACTATTTACGTACCCAATAATACCTCTTCCATACGGATAATTCTCAATTCTCCATGGGGTACCCCCATATTCGCCAACCACTTTTTCCGGATGGCGCATCATACCTTTGGTACTAGCGCGGTTCTCGAACTTACGTCTTCTAGGGACTAAACTATTATTTTTATCGTTCTTGCCATTTAAAACACTTATGTTTGTCTGATTCTGGGAATTCACACTATTGCCAAAAGATTCGATGTCACTATCACCTTCTTTTAAGTTCATACTATCGAATTCCAACTGAGTTTGCCACAAACGAAGCCACAAATGTTTAGCTGGACCTTCTTGTTCTGGTTGGAACCACGATAGCGAAGGATCCATTCAAATAATGCACAACAATTATTGCAAATTAATAATCATTGAGACGTCTGTTTATTCACTTTTTCTGTTTTCAAAGACAACCACAAAAATCACGCCGAAGTCACACCTCGCAAAAATCACACGGTTCTTCTCTGCTTGCCCAAAGTCACAAATGACAGGTTATCTTTCCACCCGCTAGATTGCGGCGTTGTTTGCAGCCATATCATTAAATTTAAATCCTGAAGTAACGCTCTTTCAGAAAATTTAATCAATAATAAGCGATTTACGCTGTTTATTAACTAATAAACACTTCAAAACAAATTTTCAAGATAAATTCCTTCAAATCTGACAGAGTCAAAGCACTAAAAAATGTCAAAATATTCTTTATCAATCAGAAAAACTGATAAAATTTAAATTATTTTCATAAAAAATTTCAACTCGCGGCGTTTCTTTTCTAAGGAAAAATAAAATGAATTTTTTTTATTTATACGTCAGCTAATATAATTCATTGAGATGATGTAATAAATAAAACTGAACGTTCGTCATCCTCATACGTCATTTCTTTTCCGAAATTCCTTATAATTTAAAAATTTCGATTTAGATTATTGATGCTACATCAGTGTAGTGGCAAAAGTATGGAAACCCGATTAGTTGCACCATTACAGAACTAAAAGGAGTATATCTTCAAAACACTTTCATTTAGAAGTATTATAATTAGGAATGTAAGGTTTGATATGGATATAAATTACAATTTATTTATATTAATAATTTCAAATTGTTATACCCGTGGAACTACACTATAGCCACTACTATTTATTTACACCAGTCAAATTTAAATTTGACGGTTATTTCTGTGTTTTGGTTCCATATTATTGCAACTTTATATATTGCATTCGATAATATTTATGAAGATTACCTACAAAGAGGTTGAAACGAGTATATTAGTATTATAAAGTGAATGTGAAGAGCGTTAAAAAAAAAGTTAATACATAGTTTACGAAAAAATGGATTCTTACACAGTTGTTGATGAGGAATATGAGCTGCAGTATTACAAGTTTTCTGCTAACGATTTCATTGATCATTTTAAACATTTAATATCGACTGAATTACAATCATTGCTGAATGAGTATGTAAACTTAGTAAAGTTGACGTTAAGCAGTGATGATTTTTCAAAACTGGAAGAGTTTAAAGATGACTTGATTGTTGTATGTAATCGAGAATTAGAAGAAGAACTAAAATCTGCTGAAAAGGCTATAAAGAAGTTCATTTCGATTCCTAAAAATGTTCTTTTACCTTTCGACAAATCTCAAGTAAGACAGTATTCAGAGGAAGAAGTCCAAGAACTTGAAAGTGAAGTGAAACAATTAGAAGAAGAGTGCATGAAAGAACAGTTAATGATACACTTGTGTAAAAGTGAGAAAGAAATTTTACATAAATTTGATGGTTGCAGGAACATTATTGAAAATGCTATTTTAAAAGTTTCTCAGTTTGATATAAGTGACTTTAAACAATTGACAAAATTATCTTTAACTTATGAAGAATATAGTGATTTCAAATTAGAAGAATGCTAATTGTATAACATAAGTTAATTAGACAATAATAATCACGTAAGTTTGACTTCAACATGCTCTTTTTATTAGTATTTATGTTAAATCATAAGATAATAAAACTGGAAAAGTATCTTTATCAGTTTTCGGTCTGCTATACATGTTACAGTTAAGTACTTGAAGATTTAAATAGCACCTTAAGTAAAATTTAAAGGCTGACGACCTTTAGGTTCATATTTACAGCTACAAAATAAACATTTCAAATGACTAATAATGCAAAATTTTTGTAACATTAGAAAACTATGATACAATTGCTTTTGGACTTTTAGTTTTCTTTTGCACCTGACTTTGTAGAGATGCATTCAACCTATTAAACATGTTCACTAGTGTAGTTCTGGCAGGTTTAATGTAGTATCTCAGTCCTAAACGTTTCTTTAAGGCACGTATTTCTGCAGATTGTAAAATTCCAAAATATTTTGTAAGGAACGGATCTTCAACTGAAGGCTTTTTCTCAGCAGGTTTTACTAATGATGCAAAATTCACTGCTACAAGAGATTCTCCAACATTCATTATTCGCAACTTATCCTAGAAATGATAGAATTAATAAAAATTTAAATGTTACATTGTTAGCAGTTACAGTAAAAATGCATCCTTAAATTAAATTGAATTGAACTGAATTTTAGAATAAACTTATATCTGCCTATCTAAAAAGCAAAATAAAAGGTTTTAAAACATATAGAATGGTTGTCTGGCACTTTAAAAGGATTTAAGGCCTTTTTGGAAATTTGAAATACATGAAAGGGAGGTTTATGCCCTGGAAGAACAAGACCTAAAAGTATGTTTTAAAACACAAGAGACTAAACCATTATCCAGCTTTTTCCTCATAATTCATAATTTTATGTTCAGTTTACAAAAGCTGATTTTAAATAGGATCTTTGAAGAATCAATGTTTGAACTAAAAATTACTGTTTCAAATATTTTACACCTTATTGTGAATAGAAATCTGCTTTTACATTGTAAATTTTCTTTGGATGTTTTCCAGTATATCTATATGACAATTGAGTTAAAAATATCCAATATTTCATTAAAAATAGTCTGTAGTGTAAGGTCGATCCTTCTAAAAATAGGTAAACCATCATCACTTACATCTTGAGTTTTTTGTTGCAAGGTTACTGTGCATTCAACAAAATCTTTGCATTTCTTAATGGGGATGCAAGTAACTTCTTTACCAGCTACTAAGGTTTGTAACCAACTTATCCCCAATCCTGACACTTCTATTCCCGCAATTTTTACAGGCAAACTCGCTTCTCTTGTAAAAGGTAATGTAAAATGGGGTTTATGTTCAAACATTAATAAAGCACCATTTGGTTCTATTCGTTGTACAATTCCTATTAATTCCTTTTTCTCTCTGATGAATCTATTGGGTATATCAGATGGTCTTTTAAATTTACTAAACTAAAAAAAACGTGAATTTAACTTCATTGAAATTAAAGAACTAAACAGTAAAGTTAATCTCTTACTGGTCTAACTCTTCTTAGGGCAATGGTTAACCCTGTTAATGCAACTCCATAACAACATATCTGAAAAAAAAAAAACAATTTTTAGTTTGTTTCCAAAAACTGAGTGGTAATTTATCAACTTACTTCTGCTCCCAAAGTATTTTTCTCCATAAAAGTACAGAAACGATCATAAGATTTTTGAATTTCTTCCTTCATTGTAAAATTTTATTCATTCAAATTCAACAGAGGTACAGGTGGCAGTTACTGTTATTTAAAATTTTCTCTAAATTTAAAAGTTACCTCACGTTTGGTTAAGCGTCAACAAAACTGTAAACATTACCAATTACTTTACATTTTAGTTTCTCAGGCGTAATAACTTTAAAAACTACCGTTTCGTATAACATAACACGTTGAAGTTTGATGGATTTATAAAATAAAATCTATATAAAAATTAATAATAAGACATTATTAACATCAACATATTACATCACATCGTAGTGGTTGTAAGGTTGAAATAATAATAACAATACTACGATAAACAGTATTAATGGCAATTTTAAAGAATTTTTAATGAATTAGATAATACAACGGTAATAATCTCTAAAAAATTGTGAATGATTTTTTCATACGTGAGCACAGGAACGTACACTACAATTTTTTTATGAAGGTAGATTTATTATGACTTTGTTTACTTTAAAAATATTTAATCATAGTATTTTATTTAAACATATTTTTGTTAAGTTCCGTTTAAATCAGAACATAAATTTTTTTTGGCTAACGTAAAAAATTCATAATGAATGAACCATTGGTGTAGATAGAAACACAGAAGGATGATAGATAATAGTACGTTAGGAGCTACGTTTCTGTATTTAGAAATTATTTAATTCTTTTTTAAGTGGTTATTACTATTGTTTTGAAAGCATAATCGGAACTTCAAAACAATTTCTCTTCTTTTTAAAAATAAATACTTTAGGTACGCCCCTGAACTCTCGACACCTTTTTGTCCATAGAGTAGTAAGCATTTTTGCCTCTATATGCTCTATGGTTTTGCTTTCGCCATTTGTGATTATCAGTTGTATGTCGTTATAATTTATTCGACTTTTTTTGGTAAGTAAAAGAGATAATTTATCTCAAATTTATGATTATAATGACTGCTTAGTTGTAATCCAATTAGTGTTAAATACAGAGTCGCGGTTTTAAATTGATATATTTCAACTTGTTAGATATCGAACGTTTTCCAATTGACATGACAACACAACCTTGTTTCTGCTAACTGTCAAATAAAAATTATTTTGTTAAATTCTAGTAATTAAAACGTAGTTATTCATGTATTTTTTTAAACAGAACTGAATAATGATACCTGGAAATGCTGATCCTCGACGACCAGACAAAATACAAAGGTACAAAGCCTCTGCTGCTGGAAATGGAGCTACTCCAGGAGAAGACTTAACTCCAGATTACATGAATATTCTTGGTGAGTTTTAGATTAATATTTATTATGTTCTATGTAGTACAAACGGAAGTTGTGAATCTTTATCAGCAGAGGAGATTTTTACGTGATATCCATTTAATAGTATATAATTGAATATATTTATATATTTATACACTCCAATCCCTGGGAGATTAGTTTTTAAATTAATGTTGCATTTTGTTGGATAACTCATTGTGTGCCTTTTTTTGATAATTTAAAATTCGTATAACAGAAAACAGCATATCTTCAGAATAATAACAATAAATTAATTTAACAATCACCCTTAATATACCAATGCTTCTTGTTTCACCATTTTTATAATTCCAAAAAAGTCACAATAAGGTTGAAGAAGAAGACTAAGAATCAGGGTTCTTACCTGCATAGAAAATTAAAATATAGAGTGCCAATAATTGAGTTAAATAAATATTAATAAAATTATTGCAGCCTTAATTACATCTTATTATTCCCAATAAAAATTGTAAAAGTATGACAAGATTATTAACAAGAAAATTTGTGAATGTATCTGTTGTCAATTAAATTGATATTTTTAATCAGTACATTGTTTGTGTTTAATAAATATGAGTCATTAGTATTTACATGTAAAACTATGTGTTCATTGTTCTCATTGCATTTTTGGACAGAAAGCTGTTTAATAAAGCAGCTGACGGCAGTATTAATAAATACAGTGTTGTTGAAAATAATTAGAGATAAATTAATTTTTTCACCTGATAATTATCAGCAAGAAAGTTCAGCTGTATCAAATTTTGTTTTGTTATACGGAAAGGAGTTAACTATGTCAAAGTATAGGTTTACAAGGTAGTACCTATTTATTAAATATACTAACATACTGTTATTTGAACTGCTTATTGTGGATTTCAGTATTAATTACATGCTTTGTTGTTTCTAATTGATTGTTCATGACAAGAAATTGTTAAATTTTATTAGTTCAGTTTATTTGTTCAAGACGCAAACGAGCGTTTTCTCGTCTGTCCAGCAAAGAGTGTATATTAATGCAGATGGTAGTGTATTATAAATCACCATATTGAGTGACTGGGAATTCACTTTTCAGGGTTCACAGATAATTATCCTTAACCTTTCTAAATTTTTGTTTTCATCCTTATCTTACTTTGTATTGTTTTTAAAAAGAAAATGTAATAATATAAGTTACTGGTTACCATAAAAACACAGACAACCTTCTCTCTTCGGAAATAGGCCAAAGTTTATACTAAAATTTTATTGATAGTACAATAAAGTGTGTTGTATCTTAAAGTATCCTTTTCTGATTACGAAACCGAAAACTATATTTTAAAATTATATTGTGCTAATAGAAATATAATTAATTAATAATTAAAATAATAAATATTTGGTGTTATTTTCGTCGGAATAAAATGAAAACATAATAAGATCTTTGGGATTTGGATGCTGTGGAAGCTGAAATGAAATGAAAGTGGAGTCAGATAAAAGATCTTAAAAGAAAAAAAATCCCACTTTCCATACATTTCCTTTAAAACATGTTGCTGTGAACCCTGGCATTTGATGATGATGATGATGATAATAAAATGTACTACATGTTGCATTCCTTCGTAGGTCCTGATCCGACCTCGGGAAATGCTGAAGGTGACAACAAGACTACTACGACAGTCGAGCCAGTAAATATAAATGGTCCAATTCAGCAGCAGCAACAACAACAACAGCCACCACCTCAGCAACAACAGCAACAAAAAATACAACAAACTAACCGAAAAGAAGACGTAACGAAAAATACTGCAGCAACAACCACAAATACAATTAACGTGATTCCCACGAGTCCTCAGTATGGTGTCGCTATAATACCTACAGCTGTAACGACTGCAACGATACCAAACGATACCAGTACCACAACTGCGGCGTCCATGAACAATATTAATAGTAATAACACTAATGCAGTTGAAGGCGATATCAAAGACATGAACGCGACCCCAAACAAAAATGATCGTTTCAAGGTTGTGAAAATTGCTAGCGCCGAGCCGTTTAGACGTGGCCGTTGGAAATGTATGGATTATGTGGATCAGGCACCGCCAACGTCTAATCAGTCGAAAACATCGCAAGCTTCTACTGCGGCCTCCATGACCGGCAATGTTTACATGCAAACACAGAGTTTACCACCGCAACAAATCCAACAGTTGTTGCTACAGAGTGGTTTTAATGCGACTTCTGTACCACAGTATTTCCAGGGTACCCAAGTTTTACCGCCACAGACGCAGTATTTTTACCAGGCCAATGTTCAACCCCAAACAATGCCAATGTTGATCACACAACCCCAATTCGTTACTGGCGGTCAACAACAACAACAGTACTTTCAACCGACGACTGTTATAACAACAGGATCGGTGCCTGCCGGTTTTCAGGGAATGCAGTTCGTTCAGCCGCAACAGAACAATAGCGCTTTTGTACCCACGTCTCAAGGTGTACAGATAGCACAATCGTTTGGGTCTCACGCTGGAAGTAATAGTAATACTCCGGGCCAGACGTTTGCCGATACAACAAACCAATCACAACAACAACAGCAACAACCCATGGTTAATGGATATGCTTATCAGCAACCCCAAAACGAGCAACAACAACATCCTCAAATTATACCTCCAAATCAGGTGGCGAAAAATGTCATATTAACTCATGTACAAAATGTCGACGTGCAGGTAAACTCGGATATGTCCCAAAACACAGGTAATGCATTTCCTGGTGGTGCTGTGCCCCAAACACAGGGAGTCGTGATACAAACGATGCCCGCTTACGACCCGAACGCCCCCACCAATATGTACACAAATCCGCAGTTTGTCGCGAGCGTAAATAGTTTGCCACCTCTTGAACAATCTTCGGACGACCAAAAGGACGCGGTTGCGACCACCGAAGCAGGTGACGGAGGCGCTACATCGGCGACCGACGATCTCGCGAAAACGAATCCGGTAGTAAACGCGATTGATAATAAAATCGAACAGGCAATGGACCTGGTGAAGAGTCATTTAATGTATACGGTCCGTGAGGAAGTGGAAGTGCTAAAGGAAAAGATTGCAGAACTGATGGAACGAATACAGCAACTCGAAACAGAAAATAATTTCCTAAGATCGCAAATTCCGAAGAATCAACAACAACAGCAGCAGCAACAACAGCAGCAGCAGCAACAGCAGCAGCAACAACAGCAGCAACAACAGCAGCAGCAGCAGCAAGCAACAACAGGGAAAAAGTCAGAATGGAGGAACCGAGCCTCCTCCGCCTGCTGCGTCGTCCACGAACCCACCCACGCACTAATATAAAAGTGATGATACTCCGTTGCCCTAAAGATGATAAATATTCCTGCTGCTAGAAAGGTAGAGGATGCGAAATGTTGCGTGAAAATTATGGTCGTTTTGATTATGGCACGTTTCACGGAAACCAAAATGAAATTTGAAAAATACTTTTTTATATTTTGCTGATAGGTAATTTGTTTTCTCCATTTTACGTTTTCTTGTCTAAATTAGTTAAATTAGTAATTTGGTACTTTAGTTTTTTGTCAGTTATGTAAACTAATTATTGCCTTTTTTATTTTTGAAAACGTGTTAAAATCAATCTTGTTCGATTTAAACCGTCGTGCAGTTTTGCGTGAAACGTTTGTCGAATGATACTATTCATACTTCTATATTAAGGAGAATAGTTACCGTGTATACATACTTATAAAAAATCTGTGTTGTCTAACAACTCAGTAACTGTCTACATAAATATGTACATTGTTTGTTAAATACCGTGGTAGATGTAAAAAAAGAAAATATTTAATTCCGGAACTAAAGCTTTCTACAATATTTAGACAAAGTGGTGAAACGCGTTTGTCTGTCATTTTTGCGTGATTGTGTCGAGAAAAAGAAAGAAAACACTCTTGCATTTTTCTCTTCTTCTGTATTATACTTCTACATTTTATAATATTTATGGAAAATTTTAATCGTACATACGTAGAATGGTATTTCTGTTTTTAAAGTTCCTCTTTTTTAATTTTGTTATATGAACTAATGAAAATGTAAGTGTGTTCTTCTTTTGTGTGTAGCGTAAGTAACTTATGAAGAGTATAATTTATATTGTAAGTTTATATTTTTATTATAAATTGATTAGTCGGCTCAAAGATAAAAATCTGTTCAGTTTATATTTGTCATTTTTTTGTTGATGTTGCGTTTAAACTATCATTTTCTGAAAGAGGATTCATAATTTGGTATCGTACATATGAATCGTAGACTGACTTAACAATGATTTTAAAAAAAATTGGATCAATGTCTGCAAAAATCGATTTCTGCTAATAATTATTATTGGTAATAAGTGGACATATTTTATGTAATGTATGTTAGTGTAATTAACAGCATTCTGGGTGTTATAATCACTTATTGTTATTTTTTTCCATAATATTAAAGATATTTTTGATAGTTTCAATTATCTACAAACTTTATTGTATGTATTTTAATTGTACAGCCCAAATGCTGTTTGTAGTCGATGTATTTCTAATTGGATCGTAATTAATTAAGGTCTCATACGTTTCAACGTTTTTTTTTTTTTTATAGGTTTTCGAATATAAATGGAAAGGACCAGAGTTGGCTAAAGTGTGAAAAATAGGCCGATGTGTTTTTAATTTTTTTTTGTTTTTGCTTATTCATATTACATTTGATCACCAAAATTATTACGAATTATTGGAGCAGTAAAGAAAAGTTGAACTCATTATCATAGGGCCATTTTCATACTCTTGTCAATCTAAACCTTTTCTAAAATCAGTCAGTAGCAATATATGTTGAAATTGATGAAATAATACTAGGCGAAGGTCAAAATTATTTCTAAATTGAAAAATAGGGTCATTCTGTTTTGGAAATTGCAAAATTTGAATCTCATATATGCAAAATAACGTTGGAAATGTGCTAATGACCTGTGAATTGTAAATTGTGTAAATTATATTAGAAATATGGAGTGTAGCATAGCCAAATTGATAGTTTGGTGCTAATCAAAACTGTGATGGTATATAGATTTCGCTTCAAAATTTAAGTTTTGATAGAAGCAGATTATTTTTTGAAGTTCGAAGATAATTTTTTTCTCATCTCTCTCTGTAATCACTTACTATTTACAAATACTTTGTTTCCTTCAATGAAATATTAGATATATGGGTGTGTTCATCTTTAAGTAATTTTTCATTTTCATGAAATAATTAAATAGTTGTTCCTCTTGAATGTAATAGTGGTATATAAAAAATATTTAGTATCATTTACATAGTATTTAACTACTATATATGACGAGTAACTATTTGAAATTTCGGACAATTTAGTTCTTATTGATTGATAAAAAAGGGGCACTGACAGGTAGTTGTTTGAACAATTGGGTTTCAGATGTGAAGTAAGTGTTTTTTTTTTCTATGTAAAAACTTATGGCTGTGTCGTACTTGAGAAAAACGTTATCCAAGAAGTGTTAGTATGTATTATTGCTAAGTTTAAAACAGAGTGTAATTTTGTTTATTGATTTCTTAAATAATATTTTATCACACCTGTAGGTCGTTTCAAAAATATACATAAATGTAATTTCAATAAATAGAGCTCATATTATAACTTTTATTAAAGCAACGGCTTATTAACACCAACTTCCTATTAATTCTCATCCTTTTCCAATCCGCATATATTTTGTATTTCTAAAATATTGTATATTATTATAAAATTTAATTTTAAATAATTATCTGAGAAAAGTACATAAAACTTGTTATTTTTTAAAGAGCCCAATGTAAGATTGTAATTATTGTTTTAGGCATGATTTTTAGCATGTGCGGACTAATGATGCGTTTGAAATGGTGTGCCTGGGTCGCCCTTTATTGTTCCTGCATAAGTTTTGCCAATACCAAGCTTTCAGATGATGCAAAACAGGTAGGAAACTTAAGTATATTTTACTTACTTTAGTACGTAAGTCGTTTAAAAAGTAAGTTTAATGCTTAAAACGAGATTAAAACACAAAAACAAGGTAATTTTTGAAATGTAGAGACAATTTTACAAGTTTTTACTATTTAAACACCAAATCGTTCGAGGCATTTCTCGTAGCGAAAAATCAAATTATTAGTGCCGAGAGATTTCTTCTGTTTAGTTGAATCATACGTCTCCAAAATTTTCCTTTGACTTAAGAAAGTAGTGATGGAGGTGACATGGGGGATGTCCAAAAATATATTAATGAGGTCGTGCATAGTCGCGAATCATGAACCGCTTTCTTTGATCTTGATTGAATTTTTGATGGACTTTCGTCACCATTTAAATTTTTCTAGTCAAAAAACGAGTCACACAACGACGTTCGTACTTGGATGTAACTTCCACCTAATACAACATGAATAAAACAGTTAAACTTCAATTAAATTGACTCCTCCACAAACGGGTATGTTCATAATCTATTTAAGACTACGTAATCTATAAAAAAATTAGCCGCCCTGTCGTTCTATTAAGCGTGGTACTAGAATCGTTAAATTTACTTTTTAAACGACTCAGTTTTGGGGAATAAGTAGGTACTACATTTATGATCAAACTAATAATAATATTTTAGAAAAATTAAGTTTGTGAATTCCTTGATAACAAATAAGGCGCAAATTTTGAATATTTTCGTACATGTTTTAGATACTAAGCTCGTTTATGTTGTCTATTTCTGCTGTTGTTATGTCGTACCTTCAGAATCCTCAGCCCATGACTCCCCCATGGTCTTCTGGAACTAATTAGAAATTGTGGAAATAAATGCAGTAATCATAAATAAAAACTAATTAATGTAAAGTAATAAAAATAGAAAACATTACACTCCAATAATTATCCAAAAATACTATTTTTTTTTATTATCCTTAATCCACCACAAGAAATGTATAATTAGGCAATTTTAATTGCTTATTTGAATTAAAATAATATGAAATGAAACAGATTTTATAAAAAAACGTTTATTATAAAAAAGCGCATACAAAAAAACAGTAACAGGCTGATTATGCGGTTTCAGCGTTGAATTTTATTTGTTTTTACAATAATATACTCATTAATTATTTAAACGTAAGTTCAGCTGTAGTCAAACTATAATCTGTATGTACAATAGAGATCATTAACCACAAGCTAGAATGTTTAGCAAAAGAAAACAAGAAATTGTTTTAATTTATTAAAAACATAAAATAAAAATTAGAAAATTCTGTTTTGTGTAACAAAGAAGTGAATAATATAGTGGCATATAAAAGAATTTTGATTAAATTTTTTGCAGTATGTAATGCATGGAGGATGGAGGAATACTCATACAACCTTTTATTTTATTTTGTGTGTTAGTACGTATTAGATGATTCTAATATTTTTTATTACAAAATTTTATTTTCAAATAATCTTTTAATTTATTTTTGAATTGGCTCTTTTATCACATACTACTTGGTTGAAATAAATTGTTATAATCGTTTATTTAGTTGTTTTCGGAAAAACAAATAATAAATTGCACTAAAAACGAGACCACCAAAGGTACATTTCCTTTATAAAGCAACGTCTCTATATTTTTGCACATCATCAGTAGATGTGTTACTTAAAGAGTTTTTACTCGTTAGTTTGTCCATTTTTTTCTTATAAATTAAAAAGTCCGGTCCATCTAAGGGACCATAGTATATGGGCACGTCACAATCGGGAAGGGGTTGAGCGTAAAACCCTGTTCGGTGTCTTATGATATGATGATTTCGATTTATATCGTTCAGGGCATCCATCGACGCGTATTTTTTTAATACATCCACTGACATGTTGCATTTGGCCATCATTCGGGGATTGTATGTGCTGTACGTGTTGTACGTTGGCATGATGACGCTACTCGTTTCAACAGTTGATGACATCCACGGTTGCCACTGTTGTTTCAAATTTTCTTTTATCGGTATCTCATCCACTGTTGGGAAGTCTATCAACGATTGAGCTTTTTTAACTGAAAGAAAAAAATGTTCAGCATATCATATTACAATTGGTAAAATATATGGAGGTAGGGGATGATTATTACTTTGTTTATCGTTGTGAATCATTTGAGATGGACTAAATGTACTGGCATTGAACTCGCTTTCCGAAAGACCATATTGGTACATAAAGGCATTGTTTAGAACATTTCCATTCCAAATGTTTAGGATTTGACATTGACCTATAAAATAAAATAAGTATGTTAAATATATTATAAAAAATAGTAAAAGTACAGTTGTCTTTACCTTTTGATACCGCTACCGATTCGATCCAACGACCCATCAAAACCATTATTGTGATAAGCAACAGTTCCTAATGCACTTAAATTAAGACTAGAATCTCTCGGGAGGGGAACGGCCGTAGAATGAAGATCTCTCAAGCGTTTATTTATTAGTTCCTCTTGTTTCCATGTGGAATAAAGGGACTGCACCAAAATTAATTCAACCACGTTGCTGATTATCCTTGCAAACCAGCACGTGAGCTCAGTCAGGCCGTAAAGTGAACCAACTCTCTAATATTAAAAAATAAATAGCTTACAAATAATTTGACGAAACTTTTAATAGATATTAATTAATTAATTTAGTAGACTATATAAAATAAAAATTTAGAAAAACATTTTCCCCTCGTCAGATAATGTAACAAAACTCTGAAGCCTTATCCCTAAAGGTCCTAAAATAATATTTGAATATCCTAAAAAATAAAGTTGTAGCAATTATGGTTAACATTACATTTTTACTTAAAACTAGAAATTTTTATTTTATGAATTATTGTTAGCTGTTTTTAAATGGTGAGTATTTATCAGTTTATGGAGAGGACAGAAGGGAATCGTTTTTCTAATTATTAACGAACGAATTCTCTTTTTATCCCAAGCGAGCAAAAAAACCTGTTTTATTATTGTAAAAAAAGTGTGTATCTGTAAACACGTTAAAAAGTGATAAACATCTCTGCTATAACCTTGTTTATCAGATCAGAATAGAGCAGAATTTTAGTTGAAAAATGTGCTCTTTATTGTACGGTTGTGGTTTAACGTATCCAATAAGTTATAATGTTTTCCGATAAATAATTCATCATTATGTAATTAAATGCGTGCGTATAAAAATGTGAAATAAGGTGATTGATTCAGTTAGAGCAAAGCAATAAAATGGTGAGTGCTCTTTTTAATTTTAATGTCTTCGTAATGTTTTACAAGAAATTATTTAACGAACGCAATGATGCGTAACATTTTTTGTATAATGAGGATTGCCTCAGTATTTAAGCTTACCCAATAATGAATACTCATGTAAATAACCATCCCAGCCTCAGGAAATACTAAGATTATAACAGCAAACATCCACAGTACCATACAAATTGTGTTTTTCTGGAATGCAAATATGTTTAAACGAATTAACGAAAAGGCAAAAAATAAAAAAATATTTGTTAAGTAGGTACTTGATTATTTTTAATATAAAATTGCAAAAAGAATATTCTTTAAAATCTATTTAGATAGTTGTTTTTTGTTAAGGATTTATGGGCCTTATAGCCAGAGATAAAAGGGGCATTAGGCATTTCTTTTACAAAAAAAATAAAAAGGGTAAAAAATTATCGCATACCGTTGCGATTCCGTGAATTAAGAGAGCTGCAAATAGTCCAACGACAAAGTACCCCACACACAAAAGCATTGCTGCTATAGGAAGAACCGTGTCTGCTTCTAGGATCCATAGCAATTCAAATCCAAAAGCTACCATATACGCTATCTGGAACAAAATTCACTAATTTATTGCTTTATTTATCACTTTAACTTCAGTTTTTTGTTTATCGGGTATTAAAATTTGAATCCAAAGATTTCTTTAGCATCATAGGTGCCAAACGAATAATTTGTAAGAAATAAATTACAACATTACTTTGTGGAGATCGTGAATGTTGATAAAATTGCACAATGAACGAGTGTTACATGTATTTTGTGGGCTTGGTCTTACTGAACTTGAGAATTTAATAAAGCCAACATAAAAAGGGTCCAAAGCTTAGAATGCTTTGGTCCTTTGAAGTCTCAATTATATTTTAAAAGGTAAGGACTTTAGGAACTTTAAAAAGAGCTCTAATTGTAAGTAGTTTAAATGAACCTCAAAAGGGCTTCGAAAGGTTTGAGAGATTCTTATTGCTTTAAAAGGGTCTCTAATAGTTCGAAAGGGTCTGAAGCACTTGTACAAAGGCCTCAAGAATCATAAAAGAAGCTTGAAGCAATGTGAAACGGCCTCATGACTAAAAGGGGGCTGAGGCACTTTAAAAGAGCTTCTACAAGTTTGAGAGGGTCTCAACTACTTCAAAAAAGTCTCCAGGAGTTTGAAAGGGCCTCAAACACCTGTAATAAGGGGGTCTCAAGTACTTGTAAGAGGACCTTTAGCAGTTTAAATGCGCTTCAAGTACGTTAAAAGAGCTTTAAGCAGTGCAAAAGAGCCTTAAGCACTTTAAAGGGGCCTTAAGCTCCTTATAAAGGCTTTGGGAAGTTTGAGAGGGTCTCAAATACTTTAAAAGGGTTTTCAGCAATTTGAAAGAGCCTTAAGCATTTGTAAGAAAGCTTTAAATACCTTAAAAGGGCTTCAAAAAATTTGAAACACTAATGTACTTTAAAGAGGCCCAAAATACTTTAAAAGGGCTTTAAGCAAGAGTTTGAATTCTTTTTTGAAAGGTAATGTTTTCAAATCTAATGCAGTAATACTGAATCAACGTTAAAAAAGTATTTTTTTAGTATTAGACTTAGAATTTGGTTTAAAAAATTGAAAAATTTTTTGACAGGCAGAAAGATCCCTAAGAAAATCACTTTTCTTCACCCGTTCTTTCGGACTTATATAAAATATATTTGTAACAATTTTTAATTATTTTTATGTCTGCATACAATTCAGTTGCTATATCTTTTTATTATAAACGAAAGCTAATTAAACTGTAGTGTCGGTGATTGCTATCTCTAAGCCAAACTCAATTATCTGAACGTGGACTACGAACATATATTATAATAATTTTTTCGTTATAGTATGTAATTGAAGCATATAAACTCTGAATTTCCGAAGACATGCAACTCTTAAACTTTGTTCTTTACGTTAAATGCTTAATATGAAAGGGTCATTATTCACGATCAGATTTGGAAAACGTGACCAGTTGAAGAAAAACCGTGCTAATGTCTATTATTTTATTAACCCATTCATTATCTTTATAGATCTGTCGTTAATATCATAAAATATTAATCTACAAATGGTAGTGATACACGTTTTTACCCCACTTTTTATGTATGTACTTACCTACATTCTTAAGACGGCAACATAATGACTGCAATTTCTTTAAGGTAAAATGTACAATTTACCCTTGCGGTTAAGTTTAGGTATCCTTTTATGGTTTCAACTCATTTGAATTTAACTGCATATTTTGTGATGAAAATAAAAGTGGAACACACTAAAAAGAACGAACCTGGGTTTAGGTTTGATGCTGTCTTATTAAAGGTAACAAAGCATTTTAAAGTCCAGTTGTCTTTTATCAATGTAAATTACTTAATTATAAATTATTTATCACAAGTAATGAGTAAATCTATAAAGACCATAAGTTTGAAAATTTCAGACTCTCTCGTTCAGAAGTTGCGCTAATGAAACTTACAATATCAACACCATTTATGTATTTGCATGGCGCGAGTCAGTTTACGATTAATTTAATCCCAATTAATTATCATTTTAGTTGTCTTAAATTTCTCTGGTTTCTAATTTATGTTTGCGCATAATAAATGTATGGTGTAACGTGTACAAGCTGTTATCGAACAAATTAGTTATACATACTCGAATATTGATGTGTATGAACAAAATTTGTTAACCAATACTATAACAATCAAAAGGGAAGCAACATGCAGCGAAAGTAGAGTTAGAGATAATTTAATAACTTGAGGTTATCAAGGTATTAAAAAAGTAGGAGAACAGAAGGTTGTGTAGGAATAAATAAGAATAAGGTTGGATAGGATACCTTGTGGAACATGAATGGCTGGGTAGAGCAATATTAGAAGCAGAATCAGGAGAAAAGAGAGGCAGATCAAGATTTAGATTAGATTTTATTTACTTCAAACGGGCTTCAAGCATTTTAGAAGGGCTTTGAGAAGTTCAAGAGGGTCAGAAGTAGGAACTCCACAAGTTTGTACGAGGGTCCCAAGTATCTTAAAGGAGATTCAAATAATTTTATAGAGGCTCAAGCATTTTAAAGGGTTCCCGAAACACTTTAAAAAGTCTTTAAGGAGTTTGAGATGGTCTGAAGTACTTTAAAAGGGACTCCAGCAGTTTGGTAGAGCCTCAAGTATTTGTAGGTGGGCCTGAAGTACTTTAAAATCGCTTCCGGCAGTTCCAAAGGACTTCAAGCGCTTGTAAGAGGGTCCCAAGTATCTTAAAAGGGTCTCAATCACTTTTATAGAGGCTGAAGCATTTTAAAGGGTTTCCGAAACACTTTAAAAAGCCTTTGAGGAGTTTGAGAGGGTCTGAAGTAAGGGACTCCAGCAGTTTGGTAGAGCCTCAAGTATTTGTAGATGGGCCTGAAGTACTTTAAAATCGCTTCCGGCAGTTCGAAAGGACTTCAGGCGCTTGTAAAAGGGTCCCTAGTATCTTAAAAAGATTTTAAGCAATTTTATAGAGACTCAAACATTTTAAAAGGTTCCCGAAACACTTTAAAAAGCCTTTGAGGAGTTTGAGAGGGTCTGAAGTACTTTAAAAGGGACTCCAGCAGTTTGGTAGAGCCTCAAGTATTTGTAGGTGGGCCTGAAGTACTTTAAAATCGCTTCCGGCAGTTCCAAAGGACTTCAAGCGCTTGTAAGAGGGTCCCAAGTATCTTAAAAGGGTCTCAATCACTTTTATAGAGGCTGAAGCATTTTAAAGGGTTTCCGAAACACTATAAAAAGCCTTTGAGGAGTTTGAGAGGGTCTGAAGTAATTTGAAAGGGACTCCAGCAGTTTGGTAGAGCCTCAAGTATTTGTAGGTGGGCCTGAAGTACTTTAAAATCGCTTCCGGCAGTTCGAAAGGACTTCAGGCGCTTGTAAAAGGGTCCCTAGTATCTTAAAAAGATTTTAAGCAATTTTATAGAGACTCAAGCATTTTAAAAGGTTCCCGAAACACTTTAAAAAGCCTTTGAGGAGTTTGAGAGGGTCTGAAGTACTTTAAAAGGGACTCCAGGAGTTTGGTAGAGCCTCAAGTATTTGTAGGTGGGCCTGAAGTACTTTAAAATCGCTTCCGGCAGTTCCAAAGGACTTCAAGCGCTTGTAAGAGGGTCCCAAGTATCTTAAAAGGGTCTCAATCACTTTTATAGAGGCTGAAGCATTTTAAAGGGTTTCCGAAACACTTTAAAAAGCCTTTGAGGAGTTTGAGAGGGTCTGAAGTAAGGGACTCCAGCAGTTTGGTAGAGCCTCAAGTATTTGTAGATGGGCCTGAAGTACTTTAAAATCGCTTCCGGCAGTTCGAAAGGACTTCAGGCGCTTGTAAAAGGGTCCCTAGTATCTTAAAAAGATTTTAAGCAATTTTATAGAGACTCAAACATTTTAAAAGGTTCCCGAAACACTTTAAAAAGCCTTTGAGGAGTTTGAGAGGGTCTGAAGTACTTTAAAAGGGACTCCAGCAGTTTGGTAGAGCCTCAAGTATTTGTAGGTGGGCTTGAAGTACTTTAAAATCGCTTCCGGCAGTTCCAAAGGACTTTAAGCGCTTGTAAGAGGGTCCCAAGTATCTTAAAAGGGTCTCAATCACTTTTATAGAGGCTGAAGCATTTTAAAGGGTTTCCGAAACACTTTAAAAAGCCTTTGAGGAGTTTGAGAGGGTCTGAAGTAAGGGACTCCAGCAGTTTGGTAGAGCCTCAAGTATTTGTAGGTGGGCCTGAAGTACTTTAAAATCGCTTCCGGCAGTTCGAAAGGACTTCAGGCGCTTGTAAAAGGGTCCCTAGTATCTTAAAAAGATTTTAAGCAATTTTATAGAGACTCAAACATTTTAAAAGGTTCCCGAAACACTTTAAAAAGCCTTTGAGGAGTTTAGAGGGTCTGAAGTACTTTAAAAGGGACTCCAGCAGTTTGGTAGAGCCTCAAGTATTTGTAGGTGGGCTTGAAGTACTTTAAAATCGCTTCCGGCAGTTCCAAAGGACTTTAAGCGCTTGTAAGAGGGTCCCAAGTATCTTAAAATGGTTTCAAGCATTTTATAGAGGCTAAGCATTTTAAAGGGTTTCCGAAACACTTTAAAAAGCCTTTGAGGAGTTTGAAGGGTCTGAAGTAAGGGACTCCAGCAGTTTGGTAGAGCCTCAAGTATTTGTAGGTGGGCCTGAAGTACTTTAAAATCGCTTCCGGCAGTTCCAAAGGACTTAAGCGCTTGTAAAAGGGTCCCAAGTATCTTAAAAAGTTTAAGCAATTTTATAGAGCTCAAGCATTTTAAAAGGTTCCGAAACACTTTAAAAGCCTTTGAGGAGTTTGAAGGGTCTGAAGTACTTTAAAAGGGACTCCAGAGTTTGGTAGAGCCTCAAGTATTTGTAGGTGGGCCTGAAGTACTTTAAAATCGCTTCCGGCAGTTCAAAGGACTTCAGGCGCTTGTAAAAGGGTCCCAGTATCTTAAAAAGTTTTAACAATTTTATAGAGCTAAGCATTTTAAAAGGTTCCCGAAACACTTTAAAAAGCCTTTGAGGAGTTTGAGAGGGTCTGAAGTTAAGGGACTCCAGGAGTTGGTAGAGCCTCAAGTATTTGTAGGTGGGCCTGAAGTACTTTAAAATCGCTTCCGGCAGTTCGAAAGGACTTCAGGGCTTGTAAAAGGGTCCCTAGTATCTTAAAAAGATTTTAAGCAATTTTATAGAGACTCAACATTTTAAAAGGTTCCCGAAACACTTTAAAAAGCCTTTGAGGAGTTAGAGGGTCTGAAGTACTTTAAAAGGGACTCCAGAGTTTGGTAGAGCCTCAAGTATTTGTAGGTGGGCTTGAAGTACTTTAAAATCGCTTCCGGCAGTTCCAAAGGACTTTAAGCGCTTGTAAAAGGGTCCCAAGTATCTTAAAAAGGTTTTAAGCAATTTTATAGAGACTCAAGCATTTTAAAAGGGTTTTCCGAAACACTTTAAAAAAGGGCCCTTTTAGGAGTTTGAGAGGGTCTGAAGTACTTTAAAAGGGACTCCAGCAGTTTGGTAGAGCCTCAAGTATTTGTAGGTGGGCCTGAAGTACTTTAAAATCGCTTCCGGCAGTTCCAAAGGACTTTTAAGCGCTTGTAAGAGGGTCCCAAGTATCTTAAAATGGTTTCAAGCAATTTTATAGAGGCTCAAGCATTTTAAAGGGTTTCCGAAACACTTTAAAAAGGCCTTTGAGGAGTTTGAGAGGGTCTGAAGTACTTTAAAAGGGACTCCAGCAGTTTGGTAGAGCCTCAAGTATTTGTAGGTGGGCCTGAAGTACTTTAAAATCGCTTCCGGCAGTTCGAAAGGACTTCAGGCGCTTGTAAAAGGGTCCCTAGTATCTTAAAAAGATTTTAAGCAATTTTATAGAGACTCAAGCATTTTAAAAGGTTCCCGAAACACTTTAAAAAGCCTTTGAGGAGTTTGAGAGGGTCTGAAGTACTTTAAAAGGGACTCCAGCAGTTTGGTAGAGCCTCAAGTATTTGTAGGTGGGCCTGAAGTACTTTAAAATCGCTTCCGGCAGTTCCAAAGGACTTCAAGCGCTTGTAAGAGGGTCCCAAGTATCTTAAAAGGGTCTCAATCACTTTTATAGAGGCTGAAGCATTTTAAAGGGTTTCCGAAACACTTTAAAAAGCCTTTGAGGAGTTTGAGAGGGTCTGAAGTAATTTAAAAGGGACTCCAGCAGTTTGGTAGAGCCTCAAGTATTTGTAGGTGGGCCTGAAGTACTTTAAAATCGCTTCCGGCAGTTCGAAAGGACTTCAGGCGCTTGTAAAAGGGTCCCTAGTATCTTAAAAAGATTTTAAGCAATTTTATAGAGACTCAAGCATTTTAAAAGGTTCCCGAAACACTTTAAAAAGCCTTTGAGGAGTTTGAGAGGGTCTGAAGTACTTTAAAAGGGACTCCAGGAGTTTGGTAGAGCCTCAAGTATTTGTAGGTGGGCCTGAAGTACTTTAAAATCGCTTCCGGCAGTTCCAAAGGACTTCAAGCGCTTGTAAGAGGGTCCCAAGTATCTTAAAAGGGTCTCAATCACTTTTATAGAGGCTGAAGCATTTTAAAGGGTTTCCGAAACACTTTAAAAAGCCTTTGAGGAGTTTGAGAGGGTCTGAAGTTTAAAAAGGGGCTCCAGCAGTTTGGTAGAGCCTCAAGTATTTGTAGATGGGCCTGAAGTACTTTAAAATCGCTTCCGGCAGTTCGAAAGGACTTCAGGCGCTTGTAAAAGGGTCCCTAGTATCTTAAAAAGATTTTAAGCAATTTTATAGAGACTCAAACATTTTAAAAGGTTCCCGAAACACTTTAAAAAGCCTTTGAGGAGTTTGAGAGGGTCTGAAGTACTTTAAAAGGGACTCCAGCAGTTTGGTAGAGCCTCAAGTATTTGTAGGTGGGCCTTTAAGTACTTTAAAATCGCTTCCGGCAGTTCCAAAGGACTTTAAGCGCTTGTAAGAGGGTCCCAAGTATCTTAAAATGGTTTCAAGCAATTTTATAGAGGCTGAAGCATTTTAAAGGGTTTCCGAAACACTTTAAAAAGCCTTTGAGGAGTTTGAGAGGGTCTGAAGTAAGGGACTCCAGCAGTTTGGTAGAGCCTCAAGTATTTGTAGGTGGGCCTGAAGTACTTTAAAATCGCTTCCGGCAGTTCGAAAGGACTTCAGGCGCTTGTAAAAGGGTCCCTAGTATCTTAAAAAGATTTTAAGCAATTTTATAGAGACTCAAACATTTTAAAAGGTTCCCGAAACACTTTAAAAAGCCTTTGAGGAGTTTGAGAGGGTCTGAAGTACTTTAAAAGGGACTCCAGGAGTTTGGTAGAGCCTCAAGTATTTGTAGGTGGGCCTGAAGTACTTTAAAATCGCTTCCGGCAGTTCCAAAGGACTTCAAGCGCTTGTAAGAGGGTCCCAAGTATCTTAAAAGGGTCTCAATCACTTTTATAGAGGCTGAAGCATTTTAAAGGGTTTCCGAAACACTTTAAAAAGCCTTTGAGGAGTTTGAGAGGGTCTGAAGTAAGGGACTCCAGCAGTTTGGTAGAGCCTCAAGTATTTGTAGGTGGGCCTGAAGTACTTTAAAATCGCTTCCGACAGTTCGAAAGCACTTTAAGCGCTTGTAAGAGGGTCCCAAGTATCTTAAAAGGGTTTCAAGCAATTTTATAAAGGCTCAAGCATTTTAAGGGTTCCCAAAACACTTTAAAAAGCCTTTAAGGGGTTTGATAGGGTCTGAAGTACTTTAAAAGGGACTCCAGCAGTTTGGTAGAGCCTCAAGTATTTGTAGGTGGGCCTGAAATACTTTAAAATCGCTTCCGGCAGTTCGAAAGGACTTCAAGCGTTTGTAAGAGTGTCCCAAGTATCTTAAAAAGGTTTCAAGCAATTTTATAGAAGCTCAAGCATTTTAAAAGGTTCCCGAAACACTTTAAAAGGCCTTTCCGGAGTTTGAGAAGGTCTGAAATAATTTAAAATCGTTTCCGGCAGTTTGAAAGGACTTCAAACGCTTGTAAAAGGGTCCCAAGTATCTTAAAAAGGTTTCAAGCACTTTAGTAGAACTTCAAGTAATTAAAAACTAAGAGATAAGATAATTTTATTTTCTTGAAATGCAAATATAGACTCAGGGCAGGAAAAAGTATAAGTACTTATTTAATTACTCCTAGAATTGGTGACCTTGCGACGATGATGAATTAAAGTTTGCATGTATTAGATCATTTGATTGTAGATGCGATTACAAAATGATTTTCTACCTACGTGGATAAAGTGTTTGGAAAACCCACATAAAACTACAAAAAATTGTAGTACCTATTTTGCAATTTTAAAATCCTTATGGGACTTCAAGTACCCACTCTTCCATTTAATTGCTTCCCACATTTTCATTGCCATTTTTATCAGGGTCGTACTTTGCCATCCTCATTGACCAATATCGTGTCCTCGTTAGGTGCCGTCCAATTAGTTATAATATGTGTAGTATGCATAAACATAATCGTGGCAAACTGTTTGCGGGTACCCGTTAGATATCAAGAACATTTTAACACCTTTTCAGTAACTAATACTATTTATGTATTGACAGTCTGAACGTTTCGTTCCGTTCAAATTAGAGGAAGTGATTGATTGTTAAATGGAAATATAGGTCATTGCGTTTATGTTTCCGTTTTCTTATACGTGCTGCTTGTTTAACATTTTTTTTACACTTGCTTAAGCATACGTTTGCGAAAGATTAAATGAGAAGTTATTTAGCTTTTACGATTTCCCATAATGATGAAAGTGAATTGTAGGCAAATGAGGGTGTAACACCTTTACTTTTAAATGCACAATGCAAACAAAATTTCCTTTGGCAAAGGTGTAATTCATAATTTGTTATCAAATATCTCCACAAAGTCGTCATAGTCAGTCTTTTTGTGGCAATTAAAATTTTTAATTTTCTTTCGCTAAATATAATTTTTCAAAATTGTTTGTAAATAAGATTGCATAAAATATTTTGGTCAAGTTATTTTTAGAAATGTAATTCCTTTTACTCGGAAACGAATCGTTGCTTGCTATGGTACCATCTGTTATTAGAACTAATTGCAGAAATATGTATTGGTAGTAGATACTTTCTCTATAATGGTAATTAACCGAACAACGTACATAATTAACGTCAAGTTATTTCACTTATTTGTATATATTTCACGGTAGAATTCGAATTTGAAATAGGTATTAATTCTTGAGTAAACGATAAGAGAAATTTTGCTTATGCAAATAAACCATTTACGTGGTAGCGCAGAAAAATGAAGCCTTTCTTTTTTTTCTATGTTTATGTTTAATAATGTAACGAAAAGAAGTTTTCACAAATGCTTTAAATCCTTTTAAACTCTTTTATAGTGTTTAAAATCTTCTCTTTAAATTCAAATTAAAAAAAAAAGCTTTTCACAAGTGCTTTAAATACTTTTTTAGTGTATGGTATATGTCCTTTCAAAATTCTTGAAGTTTAATATAAGTTCGAACTATTACAAAAACTTCTGCGAAGTGTTTCAAGCCCTTTTATAGATAGTACAAGAATCCTTTCAAAATGCTCAAAGTTCTCCTAAAATTCCAACAACAGGAAAAACTTTTCGGAAGTGCTTCAGACTTTTTTAAAGTATCTGAAACCCTTTCATAGTGCTCGAGGTCCTTTTATTAAATTCGAACTACAAAAAAGAACTTTTCTAAACCCTTACAAAGTGCTTCAAGCGCCATTCAAATTCGTGTTACAGCAAAATACTTTTCAAAAGTGTTTCAGATCCTTTTAAAGGTGTTTGGACTCCTCTTTTTAAATTCGAACTGCAAAAGAATTTTTCACAATCGCTTCAAACCCTTTAAAAGCATCTGAATCTCTTTCAAAGTACTTGAAGTTCTTTTTTAAGGTCAAACTATAAAATAGAACTTTTTAGAAAGGCTTCAAGCCCTTTTATAGATAGTACAAGAATCATTTCAAAATGCTTAAAGTTCTAAAATTCCAACAACAGGAAAAACTTTTCGGAAGTGCTTCAGACTTTTTTAAAGTATCTGAAACCCTTTCATAGTGCTCAAGGTCTTTTTATTAAATTTGAACTACAAAAAAGAACTTTTCTAAACCCTTACAAAGTGCTTCAAGCGCCATTCAAATTCGTGTTACAGCAAAATACTTTTCAAAAGTGTTTCAGATCCTTTTAAAGGTGTTTGGACTCCTCTTTCTAAATTCGAACTTCAAAAGAATTTTTCACAATCGCTTCAAACCCTTTAAAAGCATCTGAATCTCTTTCAAAGTACTTGAAGTTCTTTTTTAAGGTCAAACTATAAAATAGAACTTTTTAGAAAGGCTTCAAGCCCTTTTATAGATAGTACAAGAATCATTTCAAAATGCTTAAAGTTCTAAAATTCCAACAACAGGAAAAACTTTTCAGAAGTGCTTCAGATTTTTTTGGTGTATCTGAAACCCTTTCAAGTGCTCAAGGTCCTTTTATTAAATTCGAACTACAAAAAAGAACTTTTCTAAACCCTTACAAAGTGCTTCAAGCCCCATTCAAATTCGTGTTACAGCAAAATACTTTTCAAAAGTGTTTCAGATCCTTTTAAAGGTGTTTGGACTCCTCTTTTTAAATTCGAACTGCAAAAGAATTTTTCACAATCGCTTCAAACCCTTTAAAAGCATCTGAATCTCTTTCAAAGTACTTGAAGTTCTTTTTTAAGGTCAAACTATAAAATAGAACTTTTTAGAAAGGCTTCAAACCCTTTTATAGATAGTACAAGAATCCTTTCAAAATGCTTAAAGTTCTCCTAAAATTCCAACAGCAGGAAAAACTTTTCAGAAGTGCTTCAGACTTTTTTAAAGTATCTGAAACCCTTTCATAGTGCTCAAGGTCTTTTTATTAAATTTGAACTACAAAAAAGAACTTTTCTAAACCCTTACAAAGTGCTTCAAGCGCCATTCAAATTCGTGTTACAGCAAAATACTTTTCAAAAGTGTTTCAGATCCTTTTAAAGGTGTTTGGACTCCTCTTTCTAAATTCGAACTTCAAAAGAATTTTTCACAATCGCTTCAAACCCTTTAAAAGCATCTGAATCTCTTTCAAAGTACTTGAAGTTCTTTTTTAAGGTCAAACTATAAAATAGAACTTTTTAGAAAGGCTTCAAACCCTTTTATAGATAGTACAAGAATCCTTTCAAAATGCTTAAAGTTCTCCTAAAATTCCAACAGCAGGAAAAACTTTTCAGAAGTGCTTCAGACTTTTTTAAAGTATCTGAAACCCTTTCATAGTGCTCAAGGTCTTTTTATTAAATTTGAACTACAAAAAAGAACTTTTCTAAACCCTTACAAAGTGCTTCAAGCGCCATTCAAATTCGTGTTACAGCAAAATACTTTTCAAAAGTGTTTCAGATCCTTTTAAAGGTGTTTGGACTCCTCTTTCTAAATTCGAACTTCAAAAGAATTTTTCACAATCGCTTCAAACCCTTTAAAAGCATCTGAATCTCTTTCAAAGTACTTGAAGTTCTTTTTTAAGGTCAAACTATAAAATAGAACTTTTTAGAAAGGCTTCAAGCCCTTTTATAGATAGTACAAGAATCATTTCAAAATGCTTAAAGTTCTAAAATTCCAACAACAGGAAAAACTTTTCAGAAGTGCTTCAGATTTTTTTGGTGTATCTGAAACCCTTTCAAGTGCTCAAGGTCCTTTTATTAAATTCGAACTACAAAAAAGAACTTTTCTAAACCCTTACAAAGTGCTTCAAGCGCCATTCAAATTCGTGTTACAGCAAAATACTTTTCAAAAGTGTTTCAGATCCTTTTAAAGGTGTTTGGACTCCTCTTTCTAAATTCGAACTTCAAAAGAATTTTTCACAATCGCTTCAAACCCTTTAAAAACATCTGAATCTCTTTCAAAGTACTTGAAGTTCTTTTTTAAGGTCAAACTATAAAATAGAACTTTTTAGAAAGGCTTCAAGCCCTTTTATAGATAGTACAAGAATCATTTCAAAATGCTTAAAGTTCTAAAATTCCAACAACAGGAAAAACTTTTCAGAAGTGCTTCAGTTTTTTTTGTTGTATCTGAAACCCTTTCAAGTGCTCAAGGTCCTTTTATTAAATTCGAACTACAAAAAAGAACTTTTCTAAACCCTTACAAAGTGCTTCAAGCCCCATTCAAATTCGTGTTACAGCAAAATACTTTTCAAAAGTGTTTCAGATCCTTTTAAAGGTGTTTGGACTCCTCTTTTTAAATTCGAACTGCAAAAGAATTTTTCACAATCGCTTCAAACCCTTTAAAAGCATCTGAATCTCTTTCAAAGTACTTGAAGTTCTTTTTTAAGGTCAAACTATAAAATAGAACTTTTTAGAAAGGCTTCAAACCCTTTTATAGATAGTACAAGAATCCTTTCAAAATGCTTAAAGTTCTCCTAAAATTCCAACAGCAGGAAAAACTTTTCAGAAGTGCTTCAGATCTTTTTAAAGTATCTGAAACCCTTTCATAGTGCTCAAGGTCATTTTATTATATTTGAACTACAAAAAAGAACTTTTCTAAACCCTTACAAAGTGCTTCAAGCGCCATTCAAATTCGTGTTACAGCAAAATACTTTTCAAAAGTGTTTCAGATCCTTTTAAAGGTGTTTGGACTCCTCTTTCTAAATTCGAACTGCAAAAGAATTTTTCACAATCGCTTCAAACACTTTAAAAGCATCTGAATCTCTTTCAAAGTACTTCAAGTCCTTTTTTAAGGTCAAACTATAAAATAGAACTTTTTAGAAAGGCTTCAAACCCTTTTATAGATAGTACAAGAATCCTTTCAAAATGCTTAAAGTTCTCCTAAAATTCCAACAGCAGGAAAAACTTTTCAGAAGTGCTTCAGATCTTTTTAAAGTATCTGAAACTCTTTCATAGTGCTCAAGGTCTATTTATTAAATTCTAACTACAAAAAAGAACTTTTATAAACCCTTACAAAGTGCTTCAAGCCCCATTCAAATTCGTGTTACAGCAAAATACTTTTCAAAAGTGTTTCAGATCCTTTTAAAGGTGTTTGGACTCCTCTTTCTAAATTCGAACTGCAAAAGAATTTTTCACAATCGCTTCAAACACTTTAAAAGCATCTGAATCTCTTTCAAAGTACTTCAAGTCCTTTTTTAAGGTCAAACTATAAAATAGAACTTTTTAGAAAGGCTTCAAACCCTTTTATAGATAGTACAAGAATCCTTTCAAAATGCTTAAAGTTCTCCTAAAATTCCAACAACAGGAAAAACTTTTCAAAAGTGCTTCAGATCTTTTTAAAGTATCTGAAACCCTTTCATAGTGCTCAAGGTCTTTTTATTAAATTTGAACTACAAAAAAGAACTTTTCTAAACCCTTACAAAGTGCTTCAAGCGCCATTCAAATTCGTGTTACAGCAAAATACATTTCAAAAGTGTTTCAGATCCTTTTAAAGGTGTTTAAACTCCTCTTTCTAAATTCGAACTTCAAAAGAATTTTTCACAATCGCTCTAAACCCTTTAAAAGCATCTGAATCTCTTTCAAAGTACTTGAAGTTCTTTTTTAAGGTCAAACTATAAAATAGAACTTTTTAGAAAGGCTTCAAACCCTTTTATAGATAGTACAAAAATCCTTTCAAAATGCTTAAAGTTCTTCTAAAATTCCAACCACAGGGAAAACTTTTCGGAAGTGCTTCAGATCTTTTTAAAGTATCTGAAACCCTTTCATAGTGCTCAAGGTCTTTTTATTAAATTTGAACTACAAAAAAGAACTTTTCTAAACCCTTACAAAGTGCTTCAAGCGCCATTCAAATTCGTGTTACAGCAAAATACTTTTCAAAAGTGTTTCAGATCCTTTTAAAGGTGTTTGGACTCCTCTTTCTAAATTCGAACTACAAAAGAATTTTTCACAATCGCTCTAAACCCTTTAAAAGCATCTGAATCTCTTTCAAAGTACTTGAAGTTCTTTTTTAAGGTCAAACTATAAAATAGAACTTTTTAGAAAGGCTTCAAACCCTTTTATAGATAGTACAAAAATCCTTTCAAAATGCTTAAAGTTCTTCTAAAATTCCAACCACAGGGAAAACTTTTCGGAAGTGCTTCAGACTTTTTTAAAGTATCTGAAACTTTTTCATAGTGCTTAAGGTCCTTTTATTAAATTCGAACTACAAAAAAGAACTTTTCTAAACCCTTATAAAGTGCTTGAAGTCCCATTCAAATTCGTGTTACAGCAAAATACTTTTTAAAATTGTTTCAGTTCCCTTTATTAGAGTGTTTGGAGTCTTTCTAAATTCTACAAGTGCATCAAACCCTTTCAATGTCTTAAAGTCTCTTTCCCTCACATTTTCAATAACTTCTACTGACATACTTAGTGACTCTTGACATTCTCGTTATACTAATTGGTTTTTATGTCGTGAGTCACCCTGTTTGTAGCAAAAATATTTATATAATTCGTTTAAATCGCCTATGAACTACTCGTTAGCGTTAGGTAGTATGTACCTATGTACATCGTTTAATTGTTAACTGTGTATCTAAAAATGTGCACACACGTGTGCGAGTACTTTTAACAATAATAATGGGTAAACATATAACTGTCATGAAATCATCACTTGAATATTTCATGAAGTAGAACGCACCTTGCATTGCGCATTTATTATTATGTAGGTACCTAGGTACCTATTTTACTTAGGAATTTCGGTGAAGATACCAATCTTTTTCGCTTCTTAAACTTGAATAAATCGACGTTTTCTATTTAGATTCAGATTGCACAAACGAACGTTTTCCACATAGAGCTTTCACTCGTAAAATTCTCATGACTGTAATATAACCGACATTGAAAGAAAAAAATTGCTCTTTAAGAAATCGAAAATATTATAATTACCTACTTAGAAAAAAAGGTCATTAAGTAACTGCTCTGACAAAAATGATTAATTGGGTAATCGCGACAAAAAAAAGCTTAATAAAGAATACATTATTTTAACGTTATTTTTGGCTGGCATTTACAGCTTGAAAACGATCGTTATACCATTTTTAGGTCTTCTTTTGTGTATCCCCGTTTCTGCTTTAAATGTCCCTGTAACAAACCCTTCATTCATAGTTACATTATTTATTGTTGTAAAATTTAATCAATAAATAATCTTACAATCTTCATTTTTGGTGGTTTTCCTCTACCCCTATTTAAACCCATTTTAGTTTTAATATGTCCCTATAGACGTCCCTTCCTTTCTCAGGAGATATTCTTTTAGTTTTGAACAAAAATTAAGCCAAAAAATAGAGTTGAAAGATTATTTATTTATGTTGAATCCAATCATAAATAATCTTATAATCCCCCTTTTAGTTTGGTCTTCCCTTTTTGTTTCCCTTTCTGCTTTTAGTATGTCACTGTAACAAACCTTCATTTCCTGAAAGGTATCGTACCAATAAGGAGCAAATAATCAAGCTACAAAAGGGGTAGTTAAATTATTTATTAATCTAAAACCTGTCCAACATATAATCTTAAAATCTCCTTTTTTGGTAGCCTTCCCCTACCCCAGTTCATACTCATTTTTGTTTAATATATGTCCCTATAGACGTCCCTTCCTTTCTCAGAAAATTTTCATTTAGTTTTGAACAAAAAATTAAGCTAAAAAGTGGAGTCGAAAGATTATTTCAAATCAATAAATAATCTTATAATCCCCTTTTTAATTTGGTTTTACTCTGCCCTTTATTGTTCCCCTTTCTGCTTTATATATGTCCCTGGAATAAACTCTTCATTTCCTAGAAGGTATCCTATCAATAAGGAGCAAATAATCAAGCCACAAAAGGGGTAGTTAAATTATTTATTATCTAAAACCTGTTCAACAAATAATCTTATAATCTCCTTTTTGGTAGCCTTCCTCTACCCCATTTTTACTGATTTTTGTTTAATATATGTCCCTATAGACGACCCTTCCCTTCTCAGAAAATATTCTTTTAGTTTTGAACAAAAAATCAAGCCAAAAAGTAGAGTGGAAAGATTATTTATTTATGTTGAATCCAATCAAAAAATAATCTTACAATCCCTTTTTAAGTTTGGTTTTCCTTTACCCCTTTTTGTTCCCCTTTCTGCTTTAAGTATGCCACTGTAACAAACCCTTCATTTCCTGGAAGGTATCTTATCAATAAGGAGCAAATAGTCAAGCCTTAAAAAGGGTAGTTACCTTATTTATTCATGTAAAATTTGATCAATAAATAATATCTAAATCCCCTTTTTAATTTAGTTTTCCTCTTCCCTTTTTTGTTCCCCTTTCTGCTTTAAATATGTCTGTAATTAACCCTTCGTTTCTTAGAAGTATCTTACCAATAAGAAGCATATACGCAAGTCAAAACAGGGATAATTCGATTATTTATTGATATAAAATCTGATCAGTACATAGTCCTTTTTAGTTAGGTCTTCCCCTTTCCCTATTTATTCCTATTTCTGTCCCTGTAGCTAACCCTTCATGCTTTAGAACAAAAAATTAATATAATGACCTCTTTTATTTATTGATAGAATTTTACAACAAAAAATTAATATACAACTACTTTTTGGCTTGATTTTTAATTCCTTTTACTAGATAGGGGGAGAAATGGGAGTCACCAGTAGTGTAATTACTAAAATTTTAGCCCTATCTTACCATGCACTAATTACCTTATTAAGTTAAGATATTTTTTTTTGACGATGGGTTCATAATAAAAGGTATAAGGTCTATGTGCAGAATTTATTAAGCATCATTTTATGCACCTATCGAAATTATTTAGGTAGAATTAGAATGGGTATGTTAGTTTTCCACCTTATCAAATAAAACAACTAAAAGCAGTATTTACAAGTCTGTAATTTCACCTTTACGTGTAATTTCCTCCGAAGTTACACCAATTAAGGAGCAAATAGTCAAGCCTTAAAAAGGGTAGTTACCTTATTTATTCAGGTAAAATTTGATCAATAAATAATATCTTAATCCCCTTTTTAATTTAGTTTTCCTCTTCCCTTTTTTGTTCCCCTTTCTGCTTTAAATATGTCTGTAATTAACCCTTCGTTTCTTAGAAGTATCTTACCAATAAGAAGCATATACGCAAGTCAAAAAAGGGATAATTCGATTATTTATTGATATAAAATCTGATCAGTACATAGTCCTTTTTAGTTACGTCTTCCCCTTTCCCTATTTATTCCTATTTCTGTCCCTGTAGCTAACCCTTCATGCTTTAGAACAAAAAATTAATATAATGACCTCTTTTATTTATTGATAGAATTTTACAACAAAAAATTAATATACAACTACTTTTTGGCTTGATTTTTAATTCCTTTTACTAGATAAGGGAAGAAATGGGAGTCACCAGTAGTGTAATTACTAAAATTTTAGCCCTATCTTACCATGCATTAATTACCTAATTAAGTTAAGATATTTTTTTTGACGATGGGTTCATAATAAAAGGTATAAGGTCTATGTGCAGAATTTATTAAGCATCATTTTATGCACCTATCGAAATTATTTAGGTAGAATTAGAATGGGTATGTTAGTTTTCCACCTTATTAAATCAAACAACTAAAAGCAGTATTTACAAGTCTGTAATTTCACCTTTACGTGTAATTTCCTCCGAAGTTACACCAATTAATTAGAAGGTAACGTGCAGCGGATAGCCAAGATATTCCGGATATTCTAATTGGTGTTTCCGTAGACTGTAACAAATGGTTTATCGTCGAGGTTCAAGGTTTTTTAAAAAAATATTTTTACTGTTGGTAGGCACTTATTTCACGCATATATTAAAAATATATAATTTTGTTGGTATATGTCGACTTTTATTACGGCAACAAATTCGTGATTCGATATCCGGACTTAAATCTTGTGTATTTTGATTATTTTCTTATGCAAATTGGTGAAGTGATTCATTATGCAGATTGTTATTGATATTTCATCGACGTGAGAACTTAATAAGAATTACTTTTACACATGTTAGGTTTATTAGTGGCGGTTTTCTCTATTGGTCATTTGGTCAGTGACCTACCATATCTACTGAATTTTTCCATTAATGATTATGACACTTTCGTATTTATTTGACAAATTAAATACTTGCATTACGTTCACTTTTACTAAACGGAAGTGTACTTAATAAATAATGTATCTACATAGACAGAATGCAACTGGCGATTGCCCAAGTGAAAAGCAGAAATGTTGCTAATACGACGAAAAAAAATGTTGCATTCCACGAGCACGTAATAGCATGTAATAGTGACCTTTAAAGTGGTCAAGTGACGGAAATACTTACGAGGTATCGACTTACTTATGTTGTAAAAAGCTCAAAGTAAAAATAGATCCAGACGCAAGTTGAGTGCAATTAAACGTTAAGTAACAATACGGGCATTGTAAATAAAAGTAATTAAAACAGTAAATGGATAATGAACTAAAGGTGTCTAAAACTCTGTTTGTTTTTTTTTTTTTGACAACTATTGAAAAGAAATGGGGCATGTTTTATATTAGAGAAAGAAAATTATTTTTTATTAGTTTCAGTCCATTAAAATAACTAATTAAAGCCACGATTCTTTTAACTAAGCAGTGCCACTTATTTTCCTTATTTATCATCTGGTTAATGTGCAGCAGGGGGTCGAATTTGAGACTGACCCTTAAGTCTTTTTATGATTTACTAGCAGCAATACACGGCGTTGCCCGGGTAAGAATACCATATATCACACGTTTGATGGAACATTCTAGAATATTCGCGAATTTAGAACTATCCAGAACATCCCATAATGATTCAAAACTTTTTTTAACATTCTTGAATGATCTTCAAGATTCTGGAACATTCTTGAACATTGCCAAATCATTCTGAAATGTTATATGTAATAAAACATTCTTTTACTTCTTAGAACATAATATTTGAACTCCCTGTAACATTCTAAAAAAATCTGCTTCATTCTCATCCCCACTCCGTGCGTGCTGTTTGCTGGGTGAGTAGTGACATCAGTAGACGCCTGGCGGGGATGACTAATCGATTGATAATAATTGATCAGTTATCGACCACTGAGAGTTGAAGATTATTACAGTACTAATATCGCTATTAAAAAATGGGGGTTGGTGGTAGAAGGGTGAAAATTAAGGATTACTTATTGTATTTTTTAATGCCAAATCATAAAAAAAATTGAAATAAAAAATTTTGTCCAAAAAATAAAATAAAAAAGAGTTAGGGGCGGACAACCCTTATCACTTAGGGGTAGCCGATTCTCAGGCCAACTGAATATGGATATAAAAGTGGCCAGATAATGTTTATATTTTAAAATAACTTTTTGGGTTAATGAGAAATCATTAGGTTTCTAAATCTGATCGAACTTCGATAACTAGAATCATTATGTGGAGCAAAAAAACTTCAGGGTATCGAATCTTCGAGTTTTATTAAATTGATACATAACATATATATTTATTAATATCGTATATAGTGAACTAGGTAGATACCTAATCAGTTTTTTTGGCATAATTAATTATTATCTTTTGGGTCCATGTACATAGTATAATGTGTATCTACCTAAATTCTACATGCCTAAATAAATAAACGTATGAAAGTATGCAAATAATATGTATGTTCACGTATTTGTTACGCTTGATTTGCATAACTTGTTATAATTTCCGAGTTTGTTTGACCAGAGCAAGTGGGCGCAATATGCAATTTGGTTTCTATACATAGGAGGTACCACCTATATGTATATTTTATGTACCATACCCATATATCCATAGCTGTAATGTAATAATAGAAGTAGAAAAGTATTTAGATAGGTACAACTAATGCACCGTTTACACCGTTTAAATAATAATATGTACATGTAACGGTTATTGCATGTATGTACAGGGTGTTCCAAATATGGAAACGCACTAATTCTTTCAGTATACAATTTCTAGGCACTACTGTAATTAAATATGTATTGTACCTACCTACAATATAGGTACAAGAATGTAAAAAGTGTACGATTACACAGAGGCACAAAAGATATTAAGGAAATCTGTCACTAAAGAAAATGTTTTAGATGAAAATGATAGGTACAATTTTTTTTTTGAAAAAAGTATGGAAAGGCTGAGTTTTGGACGTTTTTAGTGAAATATACAAGGTTTTTCAAGTTGATGGGCTATTAGAAGTATATAAATTAGTAGAAGGAATTCAATTCTGAAACTTGGGCTCATTTGGTTACTATTTATGCCGCTTCTTTTAAAAATATTTTCAAGTTCGATTTACATCCGGTTATACCGGAAGTCGATACCAACTTTGTTATTTTAAATGGAATGGTATATTTTTTACGCTGAATTCGAATAAAACGTGTAATTCTAAGGTAAGTTTGATAACCAACTTGTACACCTATGACGATCGGTTTCTGAGTTAATTTAATTTATAGAAAAAAAATCGCTACCGCAACCCAAATTATAAAAAATCATAACTTCCACAAAATACGACCTAGAGTGTTGAAATTTTTACTAGTAATAGCTGAATATCAGTGCTAACGCCTTGACAAAATTGAATTAAATAATTTATACAGGGCGTTCAAAATAAAATTCTAAAATTGAAAAACTTCAAACACGAATTACTTCGTTTTTTCAAATGGCACCTACTATTTTTTATTTTTTCAATCGATTCCTTTTTTTATCCTCTTTCGATCCATATGGATACTTCCTATTTTAAGTAATAATTCAAAATAATTCCAAAATTTTCAAATAAAATAGGAAGTATCCATATGGATCGAAAGAGGATAAAAAAAGGAATCGATTGAAAAAATAAAAAATAGTAGGTGCCATTTGAAAAAACGAAGTAATTCGTGTTTGAAGTTTTTCAATTTTAGAATTTTATTTTGAACGCCCTGTATAAATTATTTAATTCAATTTTGTCAAGGCGTTAGCACTAATATTCAGCTATTACTAGTAAAAATTTCAACACTCTAAGTCGTATTTTGTGGAAGTTATGATTTTTTATAATTTGGGTTGCGGTAGCGATTTTTTTTCTATAAATTAAATTAACTCAGAAACCGATCGTCACAGAGGTGTACAAGTTGGTTATTAAACTTACCTTAGAATTACACATTACAGACGTTAGTGTATTCAGTATACTGTATAGCACTAAAATATTGTAATTTTTGTTGATTTTTGAGTCTCGTTTTTTTCCGTGTATAGGATAATATTTTTCTTTTTTTTTTTGTAAGACAAAAAAATTTTTGAGCAAAGTTTGCCGCCCCTAAAATCTGCCGCCCTAGGCTCTAGCCTATTCAGCCTGCTGGTAAATCCGTCACTGAATATATACCCCCTTTTAAAAAAATATATTTTAATATTAACATAACCCAACCTCATTCGTTTACTCATGTAAGAAAGAAAATCGACCCTTTATACTTGAAATTATTTGTCGTAAGGTAATAACCCTTAAATACCGTAGATTAACTACCAATTACTGAAAATATTGGAGAAATAAAAATGTTGGATTGATTAAGAAAAAATTTCTTTCTGAAGCAGGTATCAACTTTAAATTCTATGATTCTACAGTCTTTGTTATCAAAATTTTATTTTTTATGTAAATAATTTCGTCTGCACAGTTCAGTAAGTTAAATTTTTAGGGGACATTAAAGCTATTTCTAAAAAAATAAGGAAAATCTCTGATAACGTTGTTGGTTAGACACTTCTCTTCTTTTTATTTATATCTAGTACAGTGAATTAAAGAAGTAGGTTGGAAAATTTTTATTTTATATTGTTTCGATGGTTCAAAAGGCAATATCAATATTCCAAAAATATATTAAAATTTGTCGTGTAAATCTTACATTTTAAAAAGATTTTGAATTGGTATTCTTTATTTCTTTTAGGACGAACTACAAAGAGTTCGATCTTCGACAAAAAATTTTGCAAATCTTAAGCTCTACACTTGTTATTTTCACATTATTTTCCGTCAGACCAACAAAAATGAACTAATTCTAAAAATGCTGAACTTTCTACTGCAGATTTAGATACACCAATTTGGGATATAACCAGTCTGCCCCTAGTTCCTTATTTTACAACATTTCCATTGTATTATGTTCTAATCAAAAGAAGACATTTATATGGGAAATTTCCCAGAAGATTTTTTTTTTTAATAGAACCAAATTATTACTTTCCCTATTTCTTTAGAAGCAATTTTTTTGTAAATTGTTTATTTAATGTCCTATAAAAATTAAACTTAACATGTAGGTAAGTGAAATTTTTTACATCAAAAAGTTCGTTTAAATTCTAATATAATAAAATCAAAATTTGATGAAGACTTGTTAAGAATCATAAACTTAAAAGGCGATGCTTTCGACAAAAGTCTTCTGATAAAATCTTTGAATTTGTTCCTAGTTAATCTATGATAAAGTGGTGATTTAGTTGTATGTAAAAGAAAATTTCATTTTGAGACTTTTTCCTGAATTTGTTGAATCCAATTCTTTCGATTAGAGAGGTAGGGTTTGTTTTTTTGGACATCCAGTATGCATAAATGTCTATGGGTAACAGACGTGATTGTAAATAGATACTTGCATAGGTAAATAGTTAGGTATTGTAGGTATATAATTACCTACATACTACTTACGTATACTCGACTACTGCCTACTCTATTTCGTTTGAAAAGCAGGTCGAGGTAAAGTCGAAAAGAACAATTCTGAGACAGTAGAATTCAATTAATGAATGTCCCTTGCACTCTCAGGTCCCAGGAAACCACTTTACTGTGCAAGGAAATAATTGACAGGTTCATTGTAATTAGACAAACGAATGTGAAAATTTTATCTATGTATTTCACATTAATAATAATTATCACTTCCCGTTTTCGTTTTTCTTTTCTACTGCTTTTTTTGTTTAATTATTTCTTTGCTCAATCAGTAGGTAGTATATGTACCTATGTACCTACCTACATTGGCACAAAAAAGTTCTCACGGTATTTTTTATGTTTAATTTGAGATTTCTTTTCCTTTTAAAACTTGAACAAAAGTATTATTTTTTGTCAGGGCAGGATTTACATAAAGGCATTACATTAGGTATTTTTGTAAAGAAATAGGAACCTATGTGGAAGGGGAAGACATTCAAATGCAACAAATTTGATAAAATACAATTATTCTTTCCTATTTCCTTGTTTTTTTGCTAGTTTTATGATAAAGATACATATCCTGTAATATCACATAAAATAGTTTGACACATTTATTAGTTTAGGTAGTTAAAAAAAAGTCTCAGGCTATTTAAGAAGGTTCGAGGGTTGCAAACAAAAGTAAAAGTTTGTTTTTGTATACAATCTTAAAAGTCGTTGATTTAACTGAAGAAAAATTATTTATTATTAAGAAACGTTTGTTACTCAAATAGAATCTGGTTTAAAATGAGGAAATTTGTACATACCTATAAAAAAAGAGACCTTGGAAAGTACAGTCATCAAAACTCGTCAAGTTGTATTTTGCACAACTATTAGTATCTTTACAAATAATTTATTATTCATACTATACATATACTTGTATAATGCATAAAGATAGCTACAATAAGAAGAGTCGTCGTCATTGTCTTCAAATCCTTGAACGCCAAAGTTCCTTTTGTAGTAGAATTGTAAAATGGCATCGGATTGAAAGCGTCAATGGGAATACAAATTAGAAGAGACAACGACTTTTTAGGGTCAATTCGATTAACAGTTAAATGTATTCTTAAAGCCTTCGATTCATTAAAGACCCCATGCAGTAAATTGCCTACTTTAAATAAACAAAGTCTTTTTTTTAAAGCATTCCAATTGTTAAACAAATTTTAAATTTGCTTATTTGCTGTTTTATGTTTTTAATAATTAAATTAAGAAAACAATATCGAAACATTTCGCCTATTTTATTTTGTTTTGATGAAATGGAGTAGGTAAAATTTGTTCTTTTGTTAGTTTTTGTATCAAAAACACGTTTGTTTGTTTGTTTGATTTTTTGTTTACTTTTTCCCATTCATTTATTTAAATTAAAAAGAACGTTTGAAACGTATCGAATATCAATAAAATAAAATACAAATAGAGGAAGAATTGATTTGTGCCTTAACGTACCATTGAAATCGCCAATTCAATCTCATTATAAATTCACATGATGGTTAAATGTTTTAACGTACCGTTATATACGGTGTATAAACAAAAATTGAGTCAAATGAAGTCAATAGGGTGCAAAAATTACATTTCTGGGTAATTTAGGGATCTGTGTATTAATTTTAAACAATCCCTTGGCGTCGTAACTAAACTTTTAGACCAATAAAAGTGAAAGTAGCTGCTTACAAGTTAATTAATAAAAAAATGGGGATTATTTAAAGGATCAAGTGTTGGCTCGTTGTGAAACATTTTTTAAATAAATAAATAAAACGCTAATTAGCTTTTATATATAGTGAACATTTAGTGTTTCATTTATTTAAAAAATTGGGTGCTTTAAAATTCTTTAGTTTTTTACAAACCCCAAAAAAAAATTAGGTTTAGTTTCAAAACAAAATACCTTTAAACTGAATACAAAAAATAGTAAATGTCTAAAGACTGGAGTTTTGTAGACATTTGTTATGATTCTGGATTTATTTGAATAAAAATAAGATCCTTACACAAAATATTTTTTATTTTACTTAATAATTAATATATACATCCACTGGGAACACTTAAAAGATAATATTCACTTGACTAAAATGTTACAATCGAACTTTTTGAGCTGAAACAACATGGTTATTAAAAATGACTGTAATAAGAGGCTTCCTAAATATTGCGACTAATACAAAACCATGAAGTATCCAAACATATAGCTGTTAGAGGGTGGATATAGTTTTTTGAGAATGGGACAGTTCACAAAAAATCCTACTCTTTTTAAAATTTCAAAGTGTTTTAAATCTAATTAGGTTCTTCAAATCTTTTAACAATGTTCAACCCCTTTGACCAATGTCCATACATCTACCTATGCATTTTTTTATCTTCGTAGCAATAACATAATATTTTTGATTTTAGCTTTGAGCTCTGATATTGACGGTCGAAACTCGTAATATTGTAAATTTACAAATTCAAAATTTAATTAGCGTCAATTGGCAATATTAAATTTGACTTATTAAATTCTTTTTAATGATTTACAATAACAAGTATTGTAACTTAACATTGTTGTTAATACGAAATTACAAGAAGTTCGATTTTTTTATTATTTTTTTTACAAAATGATTTGTTAAAATTGGTTTTACCCCTATGCCCTGCAACTAGCTAAATACATTGCATTTTGCACCTGTCTGCGTATGGGTAAATGTAAGTTAGCAGACTCAGTCTGAATTCGATTTCAGTCCCTACTGGTTTTCTACCTACCTCTAAAACCTGTTCTATTCTTTTTGTAACTTTTTTCACGGTTGCTAAAGATTCGGTCGCGTTTTTTTTACACATAAAAACGTCGGTCGTTTAGCAAACTTTTGTTCTTATTTTGTGTGGGAAAGAACAGAAAGACTTCGCTTTTAATAAGTTAAGTCCTTAATTCATTTTGATTTTGTTTAACGACAAAAATAAGTTCAATCACATGTATTGGAAATAAAGTAGATAACCTTGGTATTGTGCGTTCAGAAGGCGATTATATAAATATTTTGGGATAAAAGTTTAAAAAGTTACTTACAACTAAGTATACTGCTAAAAATCCAGCTGCTATGGCTAATCCGCAGCAAAAACACGAACGCAATAATGCCATTATCGAAGAAACATATTCAAAATAAAACGTAATATCTCCATTATTCACTTTATTTTGAATTTAAATGTTTTTATTACTAAATTCGTTAATAATGTCGTTCTCATTGTTTCTTATATTGTTGAAGACCGCACAAAAATGTTAAATTACTTCTACAATACGCGTGTTATGGTTCCGTAAAATACGCGGAAAACTTAATTTTCATTTTGTTGATTAATCGTACTATTACACACGCCAATGTAATATTTGAAACTGTTGAATCGAATTGGTAGGTAAACCCAGAACACTTTCTCTACTCGTTTACCTCCACTTCTTTGAATTTATTATTTCTTTTTTTAAAATTTTAGTCGCGGGGACTTTACAGATAGATTTACACTTTACTCATGTGTATTGTGTGTTGCAGAAAATTAAATTAATTACTCAAATTATATTTATATTACAAAATTTTAAAAATGATGTAGAAACGGTGGAGAAATTGAGCATATAGTTGATACTTTAAAAGGGAAATTTTCTAATTATCATAGATAATCAATTTAATTAAAAATAAAAGAACATACCTAGTCTTTTTACTTATACTACAATTTTTTACATTTGCTTTAGTGTATTGGTGGTTATCTGTCTATAAGTGAACTTACTAGAAAAATCTTTTTTAACATTAAATTGCTTTAATTTCCACCATTTAAAATAAACTTTAATTAATAGCCTCTACTTGTAATAGTTATTTAAAAAATATACAATTTTAAATAAACATATATTTCAAATAATTGTTGTACAATACATTATGTAATTTTATAACTGTCTACAGAAATGCTATTGAATTATTTAATGATGTTCTGCAGCTTCTTTACGTTTTATTTCCGCCCATTTAGCTTTATTTGCAGGGGAGTTTGCTAAAAAGATAGAGAATTACATTATAAATAGCCTTACTAATAGTTTTTATGTAAACATCAAGTGTTAAATTTAACAATTACCTAATCTTGAGATTTTGTAAAATAATGGGGCACACACAACCACAGAAATCAAATAATATCTAAAAACCCAATTGTTATTAAAGTAAAACTTAAAAGGGAACTGAGCAATTTTTGCAGAAAAAGTGTACGGAAATTTCATCGGTCTGCCTACTACTTCTGGTTTGTCTGCCATTGTTCACCTGAAAAACACATTTAATTAATACTTATAATTAGTAATTTTAAAATAATTACATTGTTCTAAAAGATATTTGTTATTTTAAAAGATGCAAATATTATGTAATCAATCAATAGACTTTGACCAAACTGAATGTTAAAAAATTGTATTTTACAAAATAGTAATGTTTCAACAAATACCTGTAATTTAAAATAAAACAAAATTTCTTCTTTTTTGCAGTTGTTTTTGAAAATTATTTAGGCGAAGACAAATGAAAAACGGCAATGACAATGAGGTTAACTTTTACTTTTAATCAATCAGATAGATGTTGCCAACACCCAAAGATAATTTTCGTAACAATGTGAGTTACCAACAGCAATTTAAAGTGATGGTGGCGCTATAATTCCATAAGACCTACTTTATTTTATTAAACTCCTTGGAAATAACTCCTATTTTATGAAAATAATAGTTTCTTTGGAAACTGTGTTCAGTCTACAAGTTCTGCAGAAGAAGATCAAAATGAGGGAACACATTTTAATAAACGGCAATGCATGTAAGTTTTTGTAAACGCTTTTTCCCTCCTTTTTTCTGTTGTCCATAGAGTTTTAACCTTCTTAGGTTTGGTTACATTCTATAGAACAAAATGGTCATCTTTTAGAAGTGTTCATTTCATTCAACTTCAAAGTAAACTTTTAACTATGGATCAGAAGTAAATTAAGATAATTTTACCATTTTTAAAAGTTGAATAAATAATAAAAGCTAATTAAAAGAGGTATTAAATAAATAATTTTTTTTGTTTAACATTTTAATTTATTATTTTATGTAATACACACTATGCTTATCTGAAAATGGGGGGTTTTTATGTGATAAAATTATTACAAAGATAGTTATTTTTGTTGTTGCATTGTATTTCGTAATTAGGTATGAAATTAATTTCATGTTATTTTATAAAAAAAAACTTATTTCCTTTACCGACTTTTTTAATGTTTTGTCTGCATAATATACATGAATATTATTTCTTTTTTTGTGAAATACACATATACATAGGGTAAAAAGGACGTATAGTATTTGATTTTTATTTTGCATTTTCTTTAAATTTCCTTTAATTAGTTAATGTTGTTTATTATTAATAATGATTAATGATTGGTTTCGAATAATAAATAACATACTGAAAAATATTTCCCAATTTATTTGTTTGGAATCGAAAAACATTTAAATATTTTTATTAATTAAACTTCTGATTTATATATAATGTTGGACATAAGAGAACCATTTACTGTTTATGTGCCATGATACTTATGAGACCATTATTTTATTCTTTGTTCAAAGGAACCTTATTAGGTAAGGAAAATATAAGTTATTAAAAATATTTAATGCACTACTTCTTTGAGAATTATTTCAAGAATTATTGACGTCTCTTACTGTTGATATGAATGATTATTGCATCACTTGGATGATTTAGTAAACTAGTTAACTGAAAAAAACAAATCTTTTAACATGTTTCTGATAACCTTTATATATTTATTAAACCCCCCTTAACATCGCTTATTTTGATCGTAAAATAACAAGAGAAAAGTTATTCATAACTGATTTGTTCGTATATAAAATTGAAGTAACTATTATTTTATTTTTAAAGGTGGGCTCCCTAAAAAAATGGCAAAAAAGATTTCTGGTACTGAAATAGCAGCGTAAGTATCTTTTTTTTTTTTTTAATACCGACAAATAAATTAATGTATTATGAAAAGGGTTTCGCACTTTTATTAGGAATTTTATAAGATTAAAAGTAAAAATAATTATTCGTCAGATTAGAAACAGTTCATTTAAATTAAAATTATGAGATCAATTGTGATTTATTATTTTTTATATTTTTGTTTAGGTATTAGTGAAAAATCTTAAACGATTCAAAATTACTCGAATGGTCAAAATATTTCGTTAATACTTTACGAGGAACAATCTACAATAAAAAAAAATAAAAACGTTTTATTTTTTTTTTGCTACACTATTTTTTAACTTTTTTTTGTTAGGTATATATACAATTTTTTGACAAAAATAATGTTTAGAAGTAATTTTATTTGTTTACAACAAGCTACACTTTTTTTTTTTTTTGAATTGATATTTACGTTTTATTTTTGAACAATTTTTGAGTTTTCTTTCCTTTTTTCTTATAAATTATATTTCGACTTTTTCGTACAATTTTCCATTTTTATAAACAATTTATATCATGCACACATTATTTATGTATGAACTTATGTTAATTTGGTAATTATTGTCAAAATAATTTTACATATTTAAAAATAAAATGTTAGTATTAGCATTTTTCCGTTAGGCAATTTTTACTTTTACTAGACATAAAGTTAGTAAAGATTTTGGCCAGTTAATTGTCCTAGAGTAATTTTAAAATAACCGTAATCGTTAAAAACATATCATAAGAAAAATGCAGTTAGGTAAGTGGAAGGTCACTTGTATTTTCATAAGAAAATAAATTGCAAGATTTATTCATACTCATAGTCTTCGTAGCTGCTGCTCATACAACAAATATTTTTTGAGTTTAATAATAAAACTATTTTTCAAAAATGAATGTACTCGAAAATTATGCTGAAGATTATTTAAGGTAAGATAAATTCAGAACTGGGTGAAATTTAATTACGATTCTCTGTCCTAATGAATTACTTATGTAATTAGATTAAATTATGGTGGGAATTAAAAAAATATGTAGAAGTTTACACTTGTTTATATTTTTTAGAAAAATAACAGCAGATCTTAAAAATGAAGTCCAGCAAATGCGACAAAAGGTACCAGACTTTCAGCCAGGACTCGCCATTGTGCAAGTGGGTAGTAGGGATGATTCGAATGTGTATATTAATATGAAAATAAAATCGGCATCGGAAATTGGAATGAAAGCAGAATATGTCCGTTTACCAAAAGATATTACAGAAACAGATGTAAATAAATAATAAATTATAAATGTTTGTGTATACAATTATTTACAATTTCAGCTTTTGCAAAAACTAAACGATTTAAACAACGATCCTAACATTCACGGTATAATTGTCCAAATGCCTTTAGATGCAGTAACACCGATTGATTCACATTTGGTCACTGATTCGGTTTCTCCGTCTAAAGATGTTGATGGGTAAGATTGGAGTAAGGAATATTTTATGTTTTTATATTTACGTAAATTGATTTTTAGTTTACACACAATAAACGAAGGTAAAACAGCCATAGGAGATTTTTCAGGGTTTGTACCGTGCACCCCCAATGGGTGCATCGAACTTATTAAAAGAACAGGTGCTTCTATAGCTGGAGCAACTGCGGTTGTCTTAGGGAGGAGTAAAATTGTTGGTACTCCAATTGCAGAACTTTTGAAATGGAACCACGCCACCGTCACTGTTTGTCATTCGAAAACGAAAAATTTGAAGGAAGTTGTAAGTATATTTTTTCCCTTTTATTCTGTCTTTATTTCAACCAGTACCTGGTAAAAGAAACGAAAAGTGATTGAGTCACAGAATTTTAGTGACATACTACTTCACCACATGAAGAAAGCACAATGTTTACTTTAATTATGGAATATAATATAGTTTCAATCTTTAAACGCTTCTTCCATTCAATTTATTTCATCCATCATATCTCTTGTTTTCCTCAACAATAATAAGAAATTGAGGAGGATCTTCAGCCCTACTCTCCAACTTTGCTCTACAGGTTGAGAGTGTAGATCATTTTTAATACAATTTTTTTGTAATATAAAATTTAACTGATAAAAATATTGCTTATCACTATTATATATTTGATTAGGTTAGTAAAAAAAACAAGTTTAGTTTGTACTTTTTTTATTAATGGTTTTGTGCAATTGAATTCGAAAGTTTCTTATTACAATAACACAACAAATTTGTGTAAATTTTAAATAGGTGTTAAATTATGTACATATTCATTTGAAACTAATAATATGAAAATATTATGATTTGAGTAAGTAAATAACAAATATATCCAATTCAATATACTTTACAATTATCATTTATCAATTAGTATCACTCAATACATTCTGCTGAAGGGGTGTTGGTATTGTTTTTATTTAATTATATAATTAACGATTATTGCATTTACTGTTTTAAAAATAATTGTTGATTTTTAGTGTCAGCAAGCAGATATTCTTGTGGTTGCCATAGGAAAGGCTCAATTGGTTAAAAGAGATTGGGTAAAGAAGGGGGCCATTGTTATTGACTGTGGAATTAACGTTATATCTGGTAAGTACCAAACAAATAATTGGAATGAAAACTACTGTGTATAGAAAGCAAGGAAAAAAAATTGTTACTAAAATGGCTACGAGAAAATCTTAGAAATTCTTAGGGTGAATCATAAAATAAAAATTTCTCCGAAAATTCTCAATTAAAGTATGACTAATAACATCACTAGGAAGTCTGAAAAATTTCGTATAATTTTTGTACCAGACTCATTTCATACCGACCTTATTTAAATCGCTCTATCTTTTAAACGACTTATCCGATTATATATTAAAAACTTAGAATTGTTTAAAAGAAAATGTAAGTAATTGGATATACCTACCGTATCTATTTATTTTATTTTATGATTCACCTTATTAATTGCTTCCCATTGCGGTAAAATGTGGAGTTTAAAAATAATTCTTAAGATTTTCCCATGGCCATTTTAGCAATATTTTTTTCCTGGATTTCTATACCCAGTAATTCCCGAAACACCCGGTAATATATATCGCATTTATATGTTAATGTTAATTATCTGTTTAATATTTGTGATTCTTAAAAATAATAAAATTTCAGACTCTTCGCGAAAGTCAGGTCAACGATTAGTAGGGGATGTAGATTACGAGGAAGTGCGCCAAGTTGCTTCCCACATTACCCCTGTTCCCGGTGGCGTTGGACCTATGACTGTAGCAATGCTCATGAAAAATACTGTTTTAAGTGCACAAAGACAATTTCAAAAATTATTAGTGGGACACTGGAATTTGAAAACACTACCGCTTCATCTTAAGAGACCTGTACCAAGGTATATTTTTAGTACTCGCAAATTTTTCAGTTTTAATCTCATCTCTTCAAATAATTTTTCAGTGATATAGAAATCGCTCGCAGTCAAGTACCAAAAACAATAGCCTTATTGGCTGAAGAAATTGGATTGGTTCCAAATGAAGTTAACCAGTATGGAAGCACAAAAGCAAAGATTTCCCTTTCAGCCATAGACCGTCTCAAAAATCTTCAAAACGGAAAATATGTCGTAGTTGTTGGGTATATTTTATTTTCAAAAATCTTACGTAGGTGGGTACTTAATTATCATTTAATTTTCAGTATAACACCAACCCCCTTGGGAGAAGGTAAAAGTACCACTACTATTGGTTTAGTTCAAGCTCTGAACGTTCACAAACAACGTAATGCAATTGCTTGTTTACGTCAACCCTCTCAAGGTCCCACTTTTGGAATTAAAGGTATTTTCAGTGATAAAACTATTAAACAGGGGAATTTTAATAATTTATTTAATATCTATATAGGAGGCGCAGCTGGTGGTGGATATTCTCAGGTTATTCCAATGGACGAATTTAATTTGCATCTAACTGGTGACATTCATGCCATTAGTGCGGCCCATAATTTGCTTGCTGCTCAGTTAGACGCAAGAATATTTCATGAAAAAACTCAACAAGATAGTGCCTTGTACGACAGATTGGTACCGACTATAAAGGGAAGTAGGAAATTTTCGAAAATACAACTGCGGCGTCTTGAACGATTGGGCATAAATAAAACGGACCCCAACAGCTTAACCGATGAAGAAAAGAAGCGATTTGCTAGATTGGATATCGATGCCAGCACAATTATGTGGCCAAGGGGTATAACATAATTCCTAATTAATAAAATGATAATTTATTTACTGTGTAACTTTTTCAAGTTGTGGACATTAATGATCGTTTTCTACGAAAAATAACAATTGGTCAGTCGCCAACAGAAAAAGGGTACACTCGGGAAACGGGCTACGTTATCTCCGTTGCCAGTGAAATTATGACTATCTTGTCCCTGGCTAAAAATCTCAAAGACTTCAAAGATAGACTTAGCAAAATGGTAATAGCCCTCGACACGTCCGGAAATCCTGTTACCGCTGACGATCTCGGTATGACCGGAGCCCTAATGGTACTGCTAAAAGATACCGTAGAACCTACACTAATGCAGACGTTGGAAGGGACACCTGTGCTTGTACATGCAGGTCCTTTCGCAAACATTGCCCATGGTTGTTCTTCAGTTTTGGCAGATAACGTTGCTTTGAAGTTAGTAGGACCAGACGGTTTTACCGTTACTGAAGCAGGTTTCAGGGTTTGGATATCGGTAAGAAAACAGTTTGACCACCCACATACGGTAAATTAAAATTTGTGAATTTATTTAGGTATGGAAAAGTTTTTCAATATCAAATGCCGAGCTTCTGGTCATGCACCAAACGCTGTAGTTTTAGTTACTACAATACGAGCCCTAAAAATGCACGGAGGAGGTCCTACAGTAACACCTGGACTTCCATTGAAACCACAGTATACCCAAGAGAACCTCGATTTATTGGCAAAGGGATTGCCAAATCTTATCAAACATATTGACAACGGTATCCAATTTGGTGTGCCTGTTGTTGTAGCTATCAATAGAATAATGTAAGTTAAAAAATGGTTACTATTGTAATTATATGTATGTATATTTGTTTTATTATAATGTTAGAACCGATACGGATGCTGAGTTAGAGTTAGTACGTAAAGTTGCAATAGAAAATGGAGCGTTTGATGCGATAATCTGCAGCCATTGGGCCGATGGTGGTAAAGGAGCAGAAAATTTGGCGGACGCTGTAATAAGAGCATCCAATCAACCAAATAAATTTAAACTTTTATACGATTTGGATCTATCAATCGTAGATAAAATGAATTTAATAGCAAGGAAGATGTACGGTGCTGCTGGAGTTGAATGTACTGAAGAAGTTCTTAAGTTAATTGAAAGATTTACGAAACTTGTGAGTTACAAATAGTTTGAAAAGCATTGAAAATATTTTTTAATTCTTTTATTAATTACAGGGTTATAATAAATTACCAGTTTGTATGGCGAAGACTTCTTTATCATTAACTGGCGATCCAACCATTAAAGGAGCTCCAAAAGACTTTACAGTTAAAATCAATGACATAACAGTATCGGTTGGAGCTGGTTTCACCATACCAATTTGTGGCGAGGTCAGTATATGTAAAAAGTTTTTTGTTTTTATTTTAAGTATCTGGCAGAAAGTATAAGGGCAACACAAACACTACAAATTATGAAAATAAGTTTTATTTTTTATTTTTTTCAATGTTATTCAGATATCGAGAATGCCTGGATTGCCAACAAGGCCTGCAATTTATGATATTGACTTAAATACCGAAACAGGCGAAATCGAAGGGCTCTCCTAAATAGTATGCAGTATATTATAGTAAAAGAAATTACCACTAAACATAAGCACTAAATTTTCATACAATAGAAATGTATATTATCCATAGATTGCTTAAAATGTTTATGAATAAAATACAAGTGAATAAATTAAAATATATTGTATTAAGAACATTACATGGCCACATGTAAAAGAAAACATACTTTAAGAGACCTTCATAGCTGCCCTCAGTTTTGCAGAACGACTTCTTGGATTTTCTTCAATTTCTTTGAGTGTGGGCAGTATAACACTTTTGTGTAAACAGTACCAATTTGATTTCATTATTTCCTCAACAGTAGTCTTGCTGATATTGAGAGAGTGGCTACAGTATTTTAATGGTAACATATTGGGTGTGTTTTCTATTAAATTCCCCATTAGATGTTTCTTTATAATGGTATCCTCCAAAGAATGAAAACTAATGGCTACAAAACGCCCCCCAAGTTTTAAATAATGTTGTGCTAAGAGGCATCCATAATTAATTTCATTAAGTTCATTATTTACAAATATTCTTAAAGCTTGAAAGGTTTTTGTTGCATTGTGACTTTTCCTTTGCAATTTATCAAATCTAATTTGATCTCCAACAACTGAGTCTACAAGATCTGCCAATTGTTGAGTAGTGGTAAGTTTTTGAAATAGATACCTAGCTTCAACAATTGCTCTAGCAATTTTTCTTGCATGTTTTTCTTCTCCATAAACTTTAATTATTTTATAAAGATCCTCTTCTGATGCCTTGGCTAAAACATCAGCAGCTGTGGGATTTTTTGGGAATCTGTTTCCATCCATTCTCATATCTAAGGGTCCTTCTTTAACCACTGAAAATCCTCGTTCAGGAGTTTCAAACTGCATAGAAGAACAACCAAAATCGAATAGAATTGCATCGACAGAATTTTTCTTTAAACCACTGCCTTTTAATAGATTGGGTAGTTCAGAAAAACGCCCAAGAAGAGGAAGTACTTGTTTTGGATATTCTTTTTCTAATTCAGTTGCATAATTATGAGCAACAGGATCCCTGTCTAAGGCAATTAATTTAATATTAGAGGTAGTTTCTAGAATTCTTCTACTATGACCACCAGCACCAAAAGTCATGTCCAGCAGTACTTGGTTTGGTTCTGGATTGAGATACTTTAGAACTTCACTCACCATAACAGGAGTATGAGGCAAAACATCAGAGCTAAGGCTATATTTTCTAACAAGAAGTTTAGTTATTTTACAAGATATCATTGTTTGCTTTTAAATCTTTTCAGTAATTTTTTCCAAAGGGATGTATTTTCTTCGTTGTAAATTTTTAAAAACTCGGCAGATAAAGCTTCATTACACTGTTCAGCTGATAAACCAGATGCTGAATAAGAACGTGAAAGGCTATTTCTTTTTTTATATTCATTGCATAACAACCGTTGTAAAGATAGATATTGTCGGTCCAAAATTTCTTCACTTCCTTTGATGCTTTTATCGACTAAAATAGTTTTGTAAACGTTCCGTAAATATGTTCCAAAATCCCTCAAACAAAAAATGTTCACTACTTATTCTGTTCCACAACAAGAAAACGTTCTTACTTTCCAGTCTTGTTTTTATCAATAGGCCATGTTTCTAGCAAACGCATAAATCTTTGGTAAGGGGCTGAACTGCTCATACTATTATTTTTACAATTATTAAATAATATGTGAGGAATTTTTCAAATAAAAGTAGGTGCAACGGGATGTAACAATAAAACTAACCTCAATCGCTGACGTTTGAAATTAATTAACTAATCTATAGAACGAAAAAATTGAAGTGTCAGAATAGGTAACATTAATAAAAGTTCAAATTAAATAAACAAGAAAAATATATAACCTGCGAAGTTAAGCATATTTTACGACAGCTAGAATTATTATTAAGATTAAAATTATAAGGTGGAATAAAATTAAAATAGGTATTAATGACGGTACTGTTTATTACTTTGATACTTTTCTTCTTTTAACCTGTTTTAACTTTACCAGTACACACTGCTTGTAACTAATAATTTTCTATGAACAATTGTCAACTTCACTCTTCAGTCAACTTTCTACCGCAGTTGTGACAGCTGCGGCAGCACATGATCGGTAAATTTTTGTCTTTCATTTTCATCATTTTCATTAAAGCACTGTAGGGTCCTGAATTAAAAGGATGGCGGGTATGCTTTTTTTAGCATCCCAAAATTTAACACGTTCTGTAAGTCGGAATTTTTGCAATACAACAGAAGTACTAGCGGTAAGTGTCAACTGTAGGTTATAATTAAGTAACTTTTGCATAAAAATAGAAGACAAGAATATTCAATTAATTCCTAAATCTTGTTATGTAATCTATGAAAATAAACATTTATTTATTTGATAGGCATCCTTTAAATTTAGAGAACCCTTGTGTAGACATCATGGTATCAAGAAAATTAGAAATAAGGCTCCACTTGCTGCTATTAATCTAAGGTAAAACAGTGAAAAGGAAAAATATACAAAAATGTAAAATATTTTTTTAAGGTCGAAAAGTATAAATTTAATACAGGAAAAAGGAATCTATTATCAAGGAATTAAATACTTTCATACATCTATTGTTAGACATGAATCCCGGGATGTCAGCTGCCCAGTGTTCCCAGAGTCTGTTGCTGAAGGAGATGTAAGGTAAGAGTCACTAAAAGATTTTTCTGTATATTTGTTTCACAGTCTTTTTTCAATTTTAGATGGGAAAAAAAAGTAGGTGATCAGGTTGCAGTTGATGAGGTAGTTTTGGAGCTTGAAACAGATAAAGTTGCAATTCCAGTGCCATCTCCAGCTAATGGAATAATTGAAGAGGCTTATGTAAAAGATGGAGATACTGTAAAAGCAAATACAAAACTTTTTAGGTTGAAATTAACAGAAGGTGGAGCAGCACCAGCTGCAGCACAGCCTGCTGCTGCACCAGCTGCAGCACCACCAGCAGCTGCAGGTATGTAACTCATCATAATTTTTCACAAATTTTGCATTTTATAAGTTTTGTTGGATAAAATAAATAGTATATTATTAAAAAATAGTACTATTATTAAAATTTAATATATAAAAAAATGTTTGAATAGGAAAAATAGATAAACACTTAACAAGAGTACTTTGTAATTTAATAGTTTTCTATTCTAATAATTAAAAGTTCACTTATGAAAATGAGATAACTGTTATCTCATGATGCTTTATGTATCGTTTGTTATTTATGTGCCAATCTTCGTGAACAGTATTAAAAAAGATTAGAGTACTTAACATGGATTTTTAATTACCATAATGAACGGTATGAAGTCTGTAATTGTCATATTATGCCATTATATAATAGTATATTAAAAAAACCATTTTTTTATAAGACCTAATGAATTTGAGAAAATGATTTGGAAACTATTAATTTGTTTTTATACATTTTCAAAATAAAAAGTTTTACAGTAATTTTAATGTAATATTTTCTTTTTTTATATATACTTATATAATTTATCTTTCTTGCTGAAATTGTCGTTTAAATTATAATTTAAAAACCCGATTAAAGTAATTTTTTAATTTAATTGTTGTAAATAATCTTCCTACTTAAGGGCAACTTTTTTTTTAATGAATAAAAATATTAATCAGCGCCTCCTCCTCCTTCTTCTCCTCCACCTCCTCCAGCTGCTGCACCACCAAAACCAGCCGCTGCACCACCACCACCTGCGCCTCCTAAAGCTGCAATGCCCGTTGCTGCGATTCGACATGCACAGGCCATCGAAGCAGCCACTGTTAAAGTATGTTGCGATTTTTATTTTATGTATTTAGAATTTACTGATAAATTTTTATTTTTATGAAGGTACCTCCTGCAGATCCTACGAAGGAAATTGCGGGCACAAGGACTGTGCATCGTGTGAAAATGAACAAAATGAGACAAAAAATCGCACAGAGATTGAAGCAAGCCCAGAACACAAACGCCATGCTTACAACCATGAACGAAGTTGATATGAAGTGAGTACATAAAAAAGGGTTTCTTGATTTAAAAGTTTCATATATTTATGTGTAATTTTATAACAAATTATTCTTTTTTAAAATTAGGAATATAATGGACTTTCGTAAAGCACATCAAGATGCTTTCCAAAAAAAATTTGGCATAAAGTTCGGTTTCATGTCTGTATTCTGTAAAGCCGTAGCGTACGCCTTGCAGGATCAGCCCGTCGTTAATGCCGTTATTTCGGATGATGGCCTGGAGATCCTTTATCGGGACTACGTGGACATTTCAGTGGCTGTGGCCACTCCCAAGGGACTTGTCGTTCCTGTTTTGAGAAACGTCGAACAAATGAATTACGCTGACATCGAATTAGGATTGGCAGCCCTCAGTGAAAAGGCACGAAAAGGTAAAAAAAATAAAGTATTCTTAAGTTGAGCCTAAAAAAGAAAAAGAAAAATAGGTACTTATTTGTTTATCGAAATTCCAAATTATTGAAAAAAAAAAACAAATTTTTTAAATTTTGGTGTGCTGGAATATGTATATAAATTGCCCTTAAATTTCTTACCATTGTGTTCCTTATCAGTAGTAACTTAAAAAAACTAATTTTTAGGTGCTCTAAAATGTTATCTGTATACTTGATTTGCATAACAAACAAATATTACGTAATAGATTTAAAAATAGTAAATTAGTTTAAAGAATAGAAAAGCCTAGTTTAATAATAATGTAACAAAATGGCAACACTTCTTTATTAACGGCTACAATTTTATATATTTTTTTAAAAAATATTCCTTTTAAATTTGAATCTTATACTTTTTAAGGTTTTCCTTAGTTTAGAAATTTCTGAACGCTAAGCTAATTATCTTTTTCTAAAAGTATTTTTTTTTCAATAGGAGCTTTGGCAATTGAGGATATGGATGGTGGTACTTTCACGATAAGTAATGGAGGAGTTTTTGGTTCTATGTTTGGTACACCAATTATAAATCCTCCCCAATCGGCAATCTTGGGGATGCATGGTATTTTCGACCGACCAGTTGCCATTAAAGGAGAGGTAAGTTATTTACATTTTTTTATGATACTAATGAGGAATATTGATGACGATTTTATTAACGTGAGGGTTTTCTTTCTAATTTAAGGTAAAAATTAGACCGATGATGTATATTGCATTGACCTATGACCATCGTTTGATTGATGGACGTGAGGCTGTATTCTTTTTACGTAAAATTAAAAGCGCGGTTGAAGACCCTGCCATCATCTTGACAGGAATATAAAAGTGACTTCTAAAAATCCCTTGTTTTAATTAGAGAAATATGTACAGAATCTACAGTAATTGTCTTACTTGCACGAACGAATAATTTCTATACAGAGATCACACATTGCAAGTCGTTTATTCGTTTTTTTTTTTTGTATAGTCTTGTCCTGCTTGTCAATCTTTTATTCTACTTTATTTTTGGGATGCGCTTTTTGCCGAGGTCTATTGAATAAATAAAATTTTAATTGAATTTTAATTATTGGTTTAATATGGTGAAATAGCTTAGTGTTTCTCTCAAGTCAAATCTTTTTTTAGAAAAACTTCAAATTTTTCGTTACTGCTTATTTATTTATTATTTTACATCTATTGCATACATAACATTGTTTAAAAATGTATATTATTTATTGTTATAAATAAAATTTTCCATTTAACAGTTTGTTTCAGCACAGTTATTTCATATTTTCTAAACGAACAATAAGTGATATTTGCATTACTCTAATTGAAAAAAAAAAACATTAATTTATAATCTTTTCAACAAAAACAGCTATTGATATTTGAAGTTAAAAAAAATATATCACAGACAGAGCTGAACGAAAAACTTGTGCTGTGTGCTCAAACATTGTCTTCTAGTCCCATGAGGGTTTAGAAGCTCTAACAGCACTTTGTGTCCTTTTGGGACTTTGTAGATGGATTACTTGATAATTTGTATTTCAAAAAAGGCTTCCTATTATTTTATAGTCCTTAAAGTATTATCATTTTACCTTTTGAACAAATAATAAATTTAAAATCCTTGAATGGTAAAATCCAACTTCAAGGATTTAAGCTCAAGTTGGAGCTTTGGACTTGCAGCTTTTTGATGGTTTTGCTCAGCACTAATTAGAACTAATTTGTCATATTTATAAATTTAAACATGTAAATGTTTCTTGGTACATTTTTTTTCATTTCAGCAACATACAGCAGGGGTGGTTTATAATCAAAATTAAGTGCTTTAAATACAGCAACACATTTGCATAGATTCATATCGTTAAGTTCCTTTCACTAGTTCTAACTTATGTGACTCCTTATCGATTCAGTTATATTCATGTTTAAGGTTATGCATATTTCACTTAATTTCGAGCATATTTTAATTATAACTGATTTTGTCGTGTATGTAGATGTGATTAAAGTTCTTTTGTCAGGAATTATCAAAAAATAAATTTTAAGATATTCATACTTGTGTACCCAGAAATGTTTACAATTTATGGCACTTGTCTTTCTGGAACGTAATCATAACGTAATGCACGAACCTATTTAAAATGTCTTCTCATAAAATAGTCAAAAAGCTTATTTAGTTTCCCAATAAACGTTATTTTCGGTTTACTAATAAACAACAAATATTTAGGTTATACACCTCGCAAAGTCAAAGGTATTGATAGTGTCAAAACTACCACTCAACCGCTACCGTATGCAAAAACTCCTTCAATTATAAATGTGAACAGATGTACAATTATTAATTATTCTTCATCGCAGTATCAGTTTGATTTTAAAAGAGGATGTTTTTAATTTCAAAGTACATATTTGTATTCTGCACAATTTCTTTTATGTGGAAAATTTAAAATATATCTATGGTAATTAATATATTAAATATGACAGAATTGAACGTTATTGGGTGTGTCTCGTCTATTAAAAAAAATGTCTTGGGCAATGTATTTTATTTGCCTTTTGGTGTGTATTTAATTTAATTGATTATTTATTTAAAAATGTAGTTATAATAATTCGTATTTATTGTCTATTACTTTCAGGTGGATCGATTAAACGAAAGGACATTAAAGTTACAGAAAACCCAGTCGTTGATTTTGGTATTGTCATAACTTGAATAATTATGCTTGCTGTTTTCATCATTAATCATCGCTTTTCACCAAGAGCGATTTTACATTTAATTAAGGTGAGAATACATACTTATGTATATGTTTCTTTGATATAAACACGTAAAAGGACTCGACATTACATTAACATTCTGTCATGCACGTTGTTTACCAATGAGTTACAAATATCTAAATATTCTTTCATTTTACAGGATATTTTACAAAATATTTGGAGCTTTGATGACGATGTACGACCTCATTCAGTATTTGATAGAAACGATTTTTCGATTAGGAAGAATTAGTACGTTATTTTTAAAGGATAAAATTCAGATTACCTGCTAAATTTGTAAGTAACAATATTAATTAGATATAAAACGTAGTTTCTACTAAATTCTCTAGAAATCTTAACGTATTAGATGTAGTTTTGACTTTGAACATTCAATTAAAAACGTACTTAATAGTATAATTAAATTAAATTCCAGTAGATGCAAATTAGCATAAAATCACGTAAATAAATACTTATTTCTAGTACATTTTTGTGATTTCTCTCCCTTTCAAAATTATACTGGTTTTTCATGTTTTGGTATTTAATAAAGTGATGGTTTTATTGACTTATTTTTCTTTTTAATTCCTACAGATTGGTCAACAATTGCAGTGTTTTTCCTCGACCTGGTTTACCGTTGAAGTTTTCTACTAGCAACTGGCAGTTTTTTTGAATTTAATTGTGACAAGAAAATTCTCGCTGCCTTGGTATTCTTCTTGGACTTGGATTGCAATTAACACTTGTTCGTTTTGATTCGTTGCATTCTGCAGTTAAAAGAGGTGAGGAAATATAACATATTTATTCAATTGATTATTGAAGTGAATTTGACATTGCTCATTATTAATCTGTTGCCATCGTATCTGTTTCAGATCGTCGAGGGGAGAAGACTAAGAAGTTCCATCCTGTAGTTAGATGTTTACTTATTTGAATTACTTCTTTATTTTGAATGTTTAATAGAATTATTATTTTATTTTGCATGTTCTCTTGCTTACCTCTTCGCTTTGCTTACTGCAATTCTTACTATCACGCTTCGCATTTACCCTATATGATCCGCAGGATTCAACGTTTCGTTATCTTGCTTGTTCCTTCTCATCCAAGGCGTAGAAGCAAAGGCCTCCCTGAGTGACTTGCCTTGGACTTAGCTTTTTAGTTGTTCTTTGAAGTGTCTTATACACTTCACGCGGTCTTATTTCTAACGTCACTTCATTTCAGACTGATTGGTGTGGGTTATCTGGAATAGAAGCAATAGGCGACTGCCCAGCTCTCTCAGACGACATCTGTCCAATCTTTTCTACCAAATTCTATTAGTTTTTGTCGTTAGTCCTTTGTAGTTTAGTTGGTTAATACACTGCACTATTCGCTTACAGGTAAAGGACATCGATCGAAGTCTGAAGACATCATATTTTATTCTTTTTCATTTGTTTTCTTGTATTCTTCTCTTACAGGTATTTATTTGTATATACATATAAACTATTATGTTAACATTTAAACCATACATTTGTAACAAAAAAGTCCCTCTGATACTCAAAACTTTTCTAAATTGTCTTTTTGGTAAAATTATTAAAACTAAATTAAATTTCAATCATTAGACCTATATATTGGCGGATAAGGGTTGGCTATAAGGGGTGATTGTGGAGGCCACGGAGTATTACAGGCGCTTTTTTAGTCCAAATATAACGTTAAAATGTTAATATAAAAGTCTATAAATTTTTCGTGTTGTAGTAAATACTAGAAATAAGCGGAAGTTATTGGTAGTCGTACTGAATTAACTTTTCCGTATTGTTGTACTTGTAGGAGTATTAATTTAACTCATTTTAATATACCTACAAATATAATAATATGCAAAAATCAATTAAGTTCCACAAACAACTTCTCTTTTTTTTGTAAGATTTTATTACAACATGAAAGACAAAAACTTTTATATTGATGTAATTGTATTTTAAATTGTTGTGTATTTTCTTTTTCAGGTATTTGTTTTGTACTGTTATATTAATATAAATGGTCGATTAATTTCTTTATTTTCTATTGTTATTCCCTTACTTATTTTGTGTGTATTATATGAACCTAAAGTTTATTGTATTATATGTGTAATTATAAAAAGGATTATAAATATATATTCCTGTAGAAAAACTGTAAATAAATGGTTTAATTAACAAAACAATAGCTGTTTTTGTTAACTATATAAAACTGTCGTAGACTTTCATGAGTAAAAGATCCTCCGAAACTATTAATTTGACCAATAAATATTACTAAAAATAAAAGCTCCTTTTTAATGCTCTCCGGATACAAGTTGAAATATCTTCAAAAATTTAATTTATTTAAAAAAATAAATACCTCCTGCGGCTTATGCTCTCCTGATGCAAATGGTCAAAATTTAAGCAAAATTTTAATTTTTGAGCTTATACGAGGGTTGATCAATAAATAAAAAAATACCTCCTGCGACTTATGCTCTCCTGATACAAATGGTCAAAATTTCAGAAAATTTTTTATTTTTGAGCTTATACGAGGGTTGATCAATAAATAGAAAAAAATATCTCCTGCGATTTATGCTCTCCTGATACAAATGGTCAAAATTTAAGAAAATTTTTTATTTTTGAGCTTATACGAGGGTTGATCAATAAATAAAAAAGATACCTCCCGCGACTTATGCCCTCCTGATACAAATGGTCAAAATTAAAGCAAAGTTTTAATTTTTGAGTTCATACGAGGGCTGATCAACAAATAATGTAACAATAAAACTTCCAAAAATTCCTCCTGCTACTTATGCTCTCCTGATACAAATTGTCAAACTTTAAGCAAATTTTCAATTTCTGGGCTCATATGAGGGCTGATCAGGAAATAATGTGACAATAAAACCTCCGAAAATACCTCCTGCGACATGCTCTCCTGATACAAATTGTTAAAGTTTACACAAATTTTTAATTTCTGGGCGATTATGAGGGCTGATAAAAAATAATATGACAATCAAATTCTTCGAAAATACCTCCTGCGAAATGCTCTTCTGATACACATAGTCAAAATTTAGGAACATCTGAATCTTTACGAAGTGGGGACAATATGTAACTTGACAAGCATTTTTAATTTTAAAATTCATTTTCATTATGAGGGACAAATTAAAGCCATTTTTAACCTCTCTAAGTTTATTAATAGTCCATTAGGTTGTTACATTATTTTATAAGCAAGATCTATACTAACAACAGTCACATATAAGTACAATATATTTTAACATGAGTTTATGTAGGCACATTGCATTATTTATCTATATATTTTAACAAGTTTGATACAATAACAATATTAATATTTAATTACAATATAATAAAATATCTGAAAGAGAAAATACCAAACAAATTAGAATACAGTTACATCATTATAAAGGTTTATGTCGTTCATGTTGTAATAAAATCTTTCAAAAAAATACAAGTTGTTGTTTCTTGCACTTAATTGATTTTTGCATATTATTGTATTTGTAGGTATATTAAAATGAGTTAAATTAATACTCCTACAAGTACAACAATACGAAAAAGTTAATTCAGTACGACTACCAATAACTTCCGCTTATTTCTAGTATTTACTACAACACGAAAAACTTATAGACTTTTATATTAACATTTAAACGTTATATTTGGATTAAAAAAGCGCCTCTAATACTCCGTGGCCTTCACAATCACCCCTTATAGCCAACCCTTATCCGCCAATATATAGGTCTAATGATTCATATTTAATTTAGTTTTAATAATTTCACCAAAAAGACTATTTAGAAAAGTTTTGAGTATCAGAGGGACCTTTTTGTTACAAATGTATGGTTTAAATGTTAACATAATAGTTTATATGTATATACAAATAAGTACCTGTAAGAGAAAAATACAAGAAAACAAATGAAAAAGAATAAAGTATGATGTCTTCAGTCTTCGATCGATGTCCTTTACCTGTAAGCGAACAGTGCAGTGTATTAACCAACTAAACTACAAAGGACTAACGACAAAAACTAATAGAATTTGGTAGAAAAGATTGGACAGATGTCGTCTGAGAGAGCTGGGCAGTCGCCTATTGCTTCTATTCCAGATAACCCACACCAATCAGTCTGAAATGAAGTGACGTTAGAAATAAGACCGCGTGAAGTGTATAAGACACTTCAAAGAACAACTAAAAAGCTAAGTCCAAGGCAAGTCACTCAGGGAGGCCTTTGCTTCTACGCCTTGGATGAGAAGGAACAAGCAAGATAACGAAACGTTGAATCCTGCGGATCATATAGGGTAAATGCGAAGCGTGATAGTAAGAATTGCAGTAAGCAAAGCGAAGAGGTAAGCAAGAGAACATGCAAAATAAAATAATAATTCTATTAAACATTCAAAATAAAGAAGTAATTCAAATAAGTAAACATCTAACTACAGGATGGAACTTCTTAGTCTTCTCCCCTCGACGATCTGAAACAGATACGATGGCAACAGATTAATAATGAGCAATGTCAAATTCACTTCAATAATCAATTGAATAAATATGTTATATTTCCTCACCTCTTTTAACTGCAGAATGCAACGAATCAAAACGAACAAGTGTTAATTGCAATCCAAGTCCAAGAAGAATACCAAGGCAGCGAGAATTTTCTTGTCACAATTAAATTCAAATAAACTGCCAGTTGCTAGCAGAAAACTTCAACAGTAAACCAGGTCGAGGAAAAACACTGCAATTGTTGACCAATCTGTAGGAATTAAAAAGAAAAATAAGTCAATAAAACCATCACTTTATTAAATACCAAAACATGAAAAACCAGTATAATTTTGAAAGGGAGAGAAATCACAAAAATGTACTAGAAATATGTATTTATTTACGTGATTTTATGCTAATTTGCATCTACTGGAATTTAATTTAATTATACTATTAAGTACGTTTTTAATTGAATGTTCAAAATCAAAACTACATCTAATACGTTAAGATTTCTAGAGAATTTAGTAGAAATTACGTTTTATATCTAATTAATATTGTTACTTACAAATTTAGCAGGTAATCTGAATTTTATCCTTTAAAAATAACGTACTAATTCTTCCTAATCGAAAAATCGTTTCTATCAAATACTGATGAGGTCTAACATCGTCATCAAAGCTCCAAATATTTTGTAAAATATCCTGTAAAATGAAAGAATATTTAGATATTTGTAACTCATTGGTAAACAACGTGCATGACAGAATGTTAATGTAATGTCGAGTCCTTTTACGTGTTTATATCAAAGAAACATATACATGAGTATGTATTCTCACCTTAATTAAATGTAAAATCGCTCTTGGTGAAAAGCGATGATTAATGAAGAAAACAGCAAGCATAATTCAAGTTATGACAATACCAAAATCAACGACTGGGTTTTCTGTAACTTTAATGTCCTTTCGTTTAATCGATCCACCTGAAAGTAATAGACAATAAATACGAATTATTATAACTACATTTTTAATTAAATAATCAATTAAATTAAATACACACCGAAAGGCAAATAAAATACATTTCCCAAGACATTTTTTTTACGAGACGAGACACACCCAATAACAAGAATAATTGATAATTGTACATCTGTTCGTATTTAAATTGAAAGCAGTGGGCGCATAGGTAAGTGTTACCATAGATATTCGTAGGTAGTGTCGCTGTAACCGCCAAAAGTGTGCAAAATATGAAATTTTGAAATCCTATAAATATATTTCGCAATTAAAGTAATAATACAACCAATGTGACAAAAAAAAAGTAAATTTATTTTTATATAACGCTTTACTGTTTTATTAGGAAGAGTAAACCACTTTTGAATTTTAATTTATTTGGCGATAATATTCGGCAAACTTGAGTGATAAATTGCTTATTAAAGGTACTTTCTGTATGTTTTTTTTTTTGTTTGTAAGAGCTAATTTTGGAAATATTAAAATGTTATCAACTGGACTCCACAATTTTACTATGTGTTATGTATATATTAAAGTTGTGGTTTATGTTTCAATCGTTCGTTAACTAAAACCCAGTTTGTTAAAAAACAGCTTTTATTTTTTTAATCAGTTTCCTTTTTTTCAACTATAAAACGAGTTATTTATATATCTGATTCAATTTGGTTATTACATTTGTCTCCGGGGTTTGTTTTCTTCGACGCGATTCAAACTTGTTATCTAGTTAAACCAGGAATAGAACAATCTCTTCTACTTATCTAAGTCTATTATCTGTTCATTCAAATTTGCACACAAGAGGAGCTTTCCATTGACATTGAATACCTATTTTATATAAACTGTTGTTTGTGTACATCGTCTTCGTCTAAGCTAGGAAAGCATTTTGCGCCCATTCACTTCAAAGCACCCTTTAATGTTACAACCAACCCGGCATGGCATGGCCCTACCTTCTAAGTGCTTTTCGTTGACCAACTTGAAAGTTAATGGACGAGAGGACTATTATGAGGATGCTCCCTTCAGTTAGTTCTCTTATAGATACTAATCTAACTTTCTTGATACATGTCGTCTGATTTTGACAACTAAGTACTGTTTGCTGTGTCTTTTGTAAATGTCCATTGCCATTACTTCACATACAATTATTAGTTAAAAAAGAATAAAAATAAATTGGAAAAGTAAGAAACCCCTTCTTTACATTTACATAATTTAGTAAAGTTATTATATATTTGTTTATGAATAAAAAAAAATTCTATTTTCCGTAAGTACTGTTTCTTTCCCTAATTACTAATACTGAAAATCAAATGAAAATAATTTTATTTTTATAAATCCAACATCCAACGTTTCGTCCTATTGCGTAAGAATTTTTCAAGGATAGGTTTAATTAATTCTTATTTTTTTTGTCCTTTTTCATGTTCAAAGATTGCTAAAAAAAAAGAGAATTGTGCAGAATCCAAATCAAAGCTTTTAGGGGTTAAAATTTTTTTTAATAGAACTAACATCCTACTTTTATAAGTTAGTTAAAATTTACGATACAAGGCGAAACGCTACATGTTACTTTTTTACTAATAAAAAATATTTTAACCCCTAAAAATTTTGATTCTAATTCTGTACAATTTTATTTTGCCCAACAATCCAAAGATTTATGAAAATGAAGAGGAGCAAAAATTAGCAGTTTAAAACAGAAAAGTATTTATAAATCAAAATAAAAACGTTTAACCCTCCATTTTGGTATTCTGTCATTAACTTTCATGAATTAGTTTTTAAACACAGTTTGTAATAAAAAAAAATTATTAGGTATTTGAAAAAAATATTCACCTGGAATCGATGTAGGTACGTTCTGAAATTGTGCAATGAAAGTCCTTTGCTTTTTGTGAAAAAAAGACTTCGGTAATTATTTAACTCTCTATAAGGGGAGTGATTTGGTTTTAATTAATTATTTATTAAATTAAATTTTCTTATTTGATTTTATTTTATGGTCCTACTGTCATTAGTACTTAATACTAATGATGATTCAAAGTTCTTTTTCATATTTTCATTAACAATTTAACCATCTAAACTAGGTACATGATTTTTCTAGAAAGCCATAAAAATTTATTAAAGAGGAAGGTTACATCTTTTAATAGGTACTTAGTACTCACATTTGTGTGAAAAATAAATAATTTAAATTCACAGACAAAAAATATGAGAAACCAATAAAAATTAAGTGCGTATTCGGAAATTAATAATTAATCATGAGTATTTTATCGTTTTCTCGTCTCAGTTAGTCTTTCGTAATCAAGAACTATTAATGGAGGATTTTATTATTTTTTCTTATGTCATTCTTAAATTATTGTGCACAAGTATTATCGAGTCAAAATAGTTATAATTCTTTATTTTAATTTAATTTTGTTTCTTTTTTAGTGAGCACAATCAGTTAGTTATAGGGCTCATGGGTAAAAGTATCTGAAGTGATTTGAAAAACTTATTCAAAATACTGACTTAAGATATGTTTTTAAATATTTTGTTATTACAAAATGTGAACATTCTCACGAATTTTCAGTTAAGATTAATTAGATAAAGATTTATTTCATAAAATATAAGCAATATACAATAAATAACTGCAAAAGGCAGATCTGAAAAAATCGGTTTAGTGAAGCTTTTAAAAATTAGAGATAAAAATGTAGACATTGTGATATTAAAAATCAAATAAAAATCATTTTTAAATATTGCCGTTTCTGATTGGACTTACATTTTTTAGTTTTATTTTTTTCCACGTTCTTTAGCATTTTCAAATGAAATTTATTTTGAGCAACGAATTAAAGTAATCAAATTGTATATTATAAAATTAACTTTTATCATCCTGCATGCAACTATCGAGCCTTCTTAATTATTCTGAGGTCATTTGTAACCCTACTTATAAATAAATAAACGCGTGAAACTATTTTTATCTTTTTATGCTATGAAATCGAAGAGGGTAGGTATTTGTCCATATCATAAACTAGTAAAATAACGGAGGACAAGGAAAAACAAAAAAAAATTAAAATTATTGCAAGTGAACGTAAAATATCGATGCCCTGCCTTCTTATCTTGGTTCCTTTTCCTTCACAAAAATAAGGATAAAATGAACCGTTGTAGTGTTCTGATGGTAAATTGCCTTGCATCAACTAAAGGATAGGGGGCTTTATAATAAATAAAATCAGATAATTATTCAGTTTTTGCATTTTATTATCTTAAAACACACGAATTTGGCATTTTTGACCGAAATTTCAATTTATTCTTGTTTTCATATGAGCCCAAGGGCGCACCACTTTTATCCTTATTTATAATTTGTGTTATAGTGTATTTTATAATATACCTATTTCAACTGGATGGTGGTTTGCCCTTGCACTCATATATAAAAAATAAGATTAAATCTCCGGAAATTAAGAAATTTCGGTTAAAAATGGCAAATTGTGAATCTTTGGGTCCCTGGGAAACTAAATTCTAGAATAATTTAAACAATTTTAATAAAAATTAAAAATTAGTATCTAAAACGCAATAATTTCATACGCGAAAGTAACCAGATATTGTCCAAATTTGTAGGGTCAAAACCTCCCCTTATGGATCTCCATTCCTTATTTATATTATTTTTACTAAATTGTCGTGACAGTAGAAAAAACATGGCCCTGCGAAGTTTCCATTGCCGAGTCACTACTGGAGGGGTGCCAATTTATAAGGGTTAAAAGAAAATGGATTTTCTACTACATTGGAGAATTTGAATCAGAAAAAGTAACAATTCGTAGATATTTACAATAAGTATAAAATTTTGTAGACCCTCATTTTCTCAAACTTTTGGGTTTCTGGTCAACCTCGTGGTTTCCTATATGGTTGTCGATCATTTTCATGCTCCCTGTAGGGATGGAATTGTATAAACACGTACGTATGTGTACGTTTACCGTCTAATAGAATTTCTCATCAGACTTAAAACTTGGCCCAAAGTTTACCTACATAATATAGTAGCGTTCCACATTTCCCACTTGGAGATTCAAATCTCCAACGCTATTGTTGTTCTTGTTGTTGTTGTTGTTGTTGTTATACTTAGTTCGATAATAAATTGTAGCCGTGTTGCCAGGAGCCAATCTAACGCGTATGGTCGTCATAATATTCTTCAAAGTTCGACTAACAGCAGATAGATACATAAGCACCCGGGCTTACAGTTTAATTCGGTTTCCTTACGGTCGACCTTTTCACATGTCGAAGCCCGAAGTCTTTATGAGCTGATGCTGCCGCTACCACCTTACTACACACCGTTATATATCTTTCTCTATACCTATTATTACACATATATAGGTAATTTTAGCTACCCATGTAGCTACACCTACAAACACTTATGTAGATGTGTAGTATCCATAGTCTCAGTCGATTTCGAACTACTTGCCTAACTTTATAAGCTGCTGTATATGTAGGTACATCTGGGTGTTTAGTATCTACGTAAGCTCCCGTATAGTTACTAATTTGTAAACAATGTCGAACCAAACCTTGACTACGAAGAGCTTTGGTTGGAAACGTTTCTTGTGGGACTATCACCAACTCTTACTACTACTACTACTAGCTAAGTTGTGGAAATTAAAAAAGACCTACCTACCAGACGTTCTTATTGGAGTAACAATAATTTCTACAAGAAAAAGAAGAAGAAGAAGATCCTCAAAATGTGATGAAAATTAAATAGACACCAGCACTTAAGAAAACATAAAACTTGAAAAAAAAACCAAAAAAAAAATCCAGTAAGAGTGAAGCAAAAAATCAAAACCAATTGGAGAATAAAAAATAATTAAAACCCTTACATATTTATACTTATATTCAAATCAGTATTCAATTTCAATCAAATTCTCCACCACATTTAAGGAAAATATAAAATATGTTGTGTAACAGACAACAGGACGTCGATAACGTTATCAGTTGCATATATACGAAGATATATTTTTAAATAAATAACCTGGCACAAGATGGACGGTAGGGTAGAGACAGGAACAGAAACGGTGAAAGGACTCAATAACAAGATTACAATATCTATGCAGAATGTAATTAAATTATGTGCCTTCGATAGCGTAAGCAGAGATCTCCATTCTCTCTTCATTACACCCGTCAAGAACAAACGGGCTTTCGATAGAGTCAGCTTAAAATGACAACACGTTTCATAAACACTGTTGTAAAAATCGTCCGTATATTAATTAAGAGTGAGTGTATGCCTAAATGATCATGTGACATACATACCTAAAAATAATTTCTTTATTGATTTTGGCCGAATTGCAGAATATTATTAAGTTAACATAATTTTTTTTCTAATTCTTGTTTTATCAAAATGTCCTTTGCACCGCCTAACGTAAAAAGAGCTCAGGTTTATCCAACATACGATACAATATTTTTTGCTCAACTTTATAACAATCACGTATCCTTAAGGTTTTTAATTTCCGAATACTTTCCAAAGTGAATTGGAAGTCTCCTTCCATATTCCATTGGTTCCGATGATCATCATCAATGTCACAACGGTTTCCAAAAGATGCATCGATGCGGAAGGACCCTTCCTCGGCAGTCTTCCTTCCTTCCTTACATCACTCTCTTTGTACCTTTTCTTATTCGATATTCCTTAGGTAGCCAAAGTGGTAGTCAACGTCCAAGAGTAGAGAAGCGGCAGCGCCGTCAGGACCGTGAGGGGTTCCTTGTTCAGTTCCTGCACCCTCGCTTCTCTTGGGCACAACTTCCTAACTACTGGCGTATAATTATTAAAGCCTGCTACGAATATTGAGATGACCGCAAGCAATAATTAACATAAGATCCAAATTCCGACCCTGCAAACTTCTCCAGAAGTTGCCGACGTCGCAAGCATTATTACATAAGTAGGCACTTCGGTATGGATGTAGATGGTCCGAGTACATACAGTATATTTATGTATTATGCAGGTATATAATAGACATCCATTGATTTTCTATTGCAATTAATATCATCCTGAAGTCCAGACAATGGACAAATTGTTTCAAGTTGTTAAACTGCTACGTTATCGATAAGTATGTAAGCACCACAATGGATACCACTTAACATAAGACACAATTACCATTGTTAAGTCCAAACAGAAATGAAATCAAAATTTACAATTTTTACTATTTTATGCACTTCAATGCAAAAAATTAACCTAAATGTCTTTACGTTATTAGTGCAGGGCAGTTGGCTGATATTAAATCTAATATAAAAAATTTTATATGCATATTCAGCAGGTCTGAGAATCGGCTACTATCTATTTTTCATACGTCTAAGTGATAAAGGTTGTCCACCCCTAACTTTTTTTTAAATTTTTTTATGATTTATCATTAAAAAATACATATAACCCTTAATTTTCATCCTTCTACCACCAACCCCCATTTTTTAATAGCGATATTAGTACTGTAATAATCTTCAACTCTCAGTGGCCGATAACCGATCAATTATTATCAATCGATTAGTCATCCCCGCCAGACGTCTACTGATGTCACTACTCACCCAGCAAACAGCACGGAGTGGGGATGAGAATAAAGCAGATTTTTTGAGAATGTTACAGGGAGTTCAAATATGTTCTAAGAAGTAAAAGAATGTTTTATTACATATAACATTTCAGAATGATTTGGCAATGTTCAAGAATGTTCCAGAATCTTGAAGATCATTCAAGAATGTTTCAGAATGTTAAAAAAAGTTAGAGAATGTTTTGAATGATTATAGGATGTTCTGGATAGTTCTAAATTCGCGAATATTCTAGAATGTTCCATCAAACGTGTAATATATTCTTACCCGGGCAACGCCGGATATTGCTGCTAGTAATATATATTTATTTAGGTAATATGTTAATATACGTAATACCATAACAGAATTCGGAATCAAATTTTAAATTGGTCAAAACAAAATATAATAATAACAAAAAAATAATAATCAACTACCCAATTCGGTGATTAGATTTAAGTTTTATAAGTCCTAAATGAGGAGTCAATCTTTTGGATTTCTTTGAATGAGAATAAGATCCTTACATAAATATTTTTATTTTACTTAAAAATACAATATACCTACATTTTTCAAAGAGCTATGCGAAAGATAATAAAAACCTTAAAAACCACCCTTCAGTTTGAAATAACGACGACAAACTTACTATGTGACATATTTCGTCCATTTCATGTACGTTAGGGCTCGTACTTATGATGTATATGATACCAAGAAATCATAAATTTTTAATAATGAAACAATGCATAAGACCAAAGTAATCAACCGAATTAGTACTTATATATTTTATTGTACCTACCAAATCTTGATTTAGGGTTATTTCACATCGTAAAATTCTGAGATTATTGAAGGATAAGAGTGTCGCAATTGAAGCATAAACGTAATCGCGGATTCGCAGATCCTATTCGGCAGAGAACAACATAAACTTACGGCAACTTAATGTGATATCTACGAGTGAGGGAATAACCATCATCTTGTAACCCTTGTTCGTAGTTATCCTTATCGTAGGACCGTCGCCATCCTCACATATATATAAGTTTGTTTGTGCCTAACCTAAATACGTAAAACCGACATATAACGGTAGCTATAACGGTCCACGATTATCATCGTGGCGTCTTTGTGTTTCAAAGTGCACAAAAGCCGCTGAGCTGTTAGTTTTATGCCCCTTCAGGGGGGTGGTTGCTAATTAACGCAAGATGGGAGGTGGCGTAAGACGTATGCTCCCCAAGGACCTGGGATAAGCCGGCAGTTTGTTCAGAAATTTCGAGTGTGGGTACACCGAACAGATTTGTATCAGGTTCGAATAATAATTGGGGTATAAAGGTAAAGGACATGGGATGGAAAATTAAAAAATTACTTCGAATAATAGTCTCTAATAAGTAGTGGTATATGAAGTGGTAATAAAAAGAAAAATCGTCTCCAAATTTTGGAATCTTTAAAAATGTAAAGAAAAAATGTAGCTGGAATAAGAACAGTAAAATGTTTAGTAAATGGCGATACAATTCCTGATGTTTCTGTATTCGTTTACAAAGATATCTGCAAATTTTCAGAATAATTAGTACGAATACCCTAATAAGGATTATTTCTTACAGATACCTACATGGGTATATTTCTTAAACCGTGCAATATCTACTCTCATAAGGGTAGGTCTTATCCAGAGAGAGTACAACAGTACCGATTTAATAAAATGCAAAACATTTGCATCCTTATGGAGAACAATAAGAAGTAATTTCATCTTTAGTGTGTCCCGAGGGAGCAGTTTAAGCGCACGGAAAAGGCCGCGCGTCCCTAAGACGCGCCAGAAACTGTTCCCAAAGGATAAAGTTCCTCTAATCTACAAGACTTGGTAGGAAACGGCCATGTTATGGTCGGTGTTAATTTATTCATGGCACTCCCAGGCAAGACGACAACGAAAACGAAGAGATTTCAACTCGGATTAGTATAAGAGTGGTCGTGATCAAGACGGCCACGCTCGACCCGTTTCATTGCCATCCCGGTTGATGTGGAGGGACGTTGCCATTTTATTGGCCTATTTGTCGGGAAAGCTCGTTCTTGTTTAACATTAAAACAGAAATCTGTAATTATTGACAAAGTTAACCCGGGCCACTCACTACAAAATGGCATTAAACCTGCGCCACCGCTTGCAATTACTCCATTCAAATGCCTTAAGCAGTTTGGTAATTAAAATAAACTGTGACCAATTAAGTTAAGAGCTGAGAAGACTATTTTGAACAGATATGACGTTTGAAATATAATTACTTATTCTCCTCCTAATTATCAATATAGAACCAAACTTGAAGCTTTAATGCGTTAAAAATATTTTATTAACAAGTTATTAGTGAATGTATTTTTTTTGCCTTGAAAAAGCCTTAAACCCCAGGGCAAAATATCAGATGTGGGTTTTTTTATTAATAAAAGATTTTTAAAACTTTAAAGTTTCGAGTGTGATTCTGATTTGAAATAAATTGATAAACCTTTTCTTCTCGTTTATTTTACACTTGTTCAAATAATCAATTGTTTCAGCCTTTACTATATGGAAATTGGGATTCATAATGCAAGAATAAAATAACCAATAAAACACAAAATTTCCACTAAACCTTTTAATTTTCTTAACAATTGTTTAAAGAAAGAGTTCAAGAACATATTAAAAATTAAAACGAAAAATCTCATTTTATGAATCATATTAAAAACAATAGCCATGAATTTGATATTGACGTTAATGTTAAAATTTCACATAAACAAGATAAAGGAAAACTATTAGATATATTAGAATCATTGGAAATTAAAAAAACATATTAAAAATAATGAATCAATTGTAAATGAAATTGAAAATGTTTATAGTTCGATTATTTTAGATAAACTTGTTGAAATATCCCCACCCCTAGTGTAAGCATGAGGTGTATATCTAAATAGTAGAGAGTAGGCAAAAAATGTAATATCACTTCTTCTGAAGATGCCCTTGTAGGGTGAAACAATTGTTAAGAAAATTAAGGTTCAGTGGAAATTTTGTGTTTTATTGGTTATTTTATTCTTGTATTTAGACACTTGTTTTTATTCTCTATACAAAACGTTCACCAAACGTAGATTCTTCATCGGTATTTTGTTTATTAGTGTATATATATCTCCTACTTCTTCGAAAATTGTTTTAAATTAACCGAATTCTTAAAAGCTTTTAAATAAAGCATCACACGTCTCGAAAGCTTTATTGGACATGTCTGTTTTTATTTTCTATATGAAAAAAGTGGCTAAAGATATTTGTACGAATTTACCTATACCACGCCATATTTTTCAAGAAAACCATGAATTCTAGATCCAAAAACGACAGTCGTCTAAAAATATTTCGTGAGTAGAATCATCCAAGCTAATAAATAAATGATTTTTTCCTTATTTCATACCTACAAACAATAATTCTTCTCTGGCCAAATGAATTTAAAGAATAATTAAAATATGCTACTTTTTATTTTTGTTTTAAAACCACTTTAATTTAAATCATGTTTTATTTAGATTGTGTTATAAACAGTCTTTGAAACACGTGTTTTAAAACACTTTGTTTTAAACATGCCAACCCTGGTAATAGGGCTACTACAAGGCATGACATTTTCAAACATCGCTTTAGTTACACAAATAAAGTTGATATTGGCTTGATTTATTTCAGCCTTACCTCAAGAAATGTCGATCTTGAGTTTGAATATTTCAATTAACTCAAATACCAATGCACATAATATTGAAATATAAAAAATCTTCCTTATAAGACCAATTATTTATTATTCCATTTGAAGAAGTTACTGTGTGGCGAAACAATTATTATGGATTTCTTACAACAAAATTTTGTAACTGAAAATTCTCTTTAATAATTAATTATTATATGTAGTCGTAAGAAGTTAAAGCCTCATTAATTTGCATTGAATAATTTGGGCTTTCTCTCTTCTAAATTATATCTAACTTCAATTTTCAAAAATAAAAGTTTATTCACGTAAAAGTAAAAGTAACTTAGCAAAACATTGATAAAACGTATTTTGTGTGATTGTGATTCGAAAAGCGAGATATATACTGAATAGCTTGAGCAAGAGGTCTTAATAAAATAAATTTCTCTTCTTGTTTATCTTGGTGTTGTATCATATCTCAAAGAAGCATCTTGTCTTTGATATCGTTTTGATTTACTTTTAAGACAAGACAAACTTGACAAATATTTGATTTTTGTGACAGCTGTAGAATTATATTTTCTTCATTTTTTATTTTATAATCGTAAGTGGATAAATAAAGTTACTTATTATCAGTAAATGAATGGAAAGTAGGTAGGTACTCCAAAATATTGCAATTAAATGTCAAATTAATTTCTATCTTTACAATACTTTCTTAAATGAATTTTAGATATTAAGGTTTGAAAATGGTAAGGGAGGTAATAAGTATTTAGTGAACACTTCACTTTAAGTTTTGAGAGTTTTCTAACAATATTTCATAAGTTATTATCTCTACCTAAATATATTTACTTATTATAGTATCTTTTCTTTCAAATGAGCGTCCCGTCCTTTCTTATGTGTGTAAAGGATAACCTTCTAAAATTTATTTACTTAATTATAAAAAAAGTTAAGCTTTGTGTCTTTGAAAATGTAATTAATAAAATTATCTACATGAAGTTTTGACTTAAAAATTAAGGGATGAATCAAAGTGCTAAAGTATTTATCATATAAGTATATACTATGTAGGACAACGTTTTTGTCGAACGAAACCAAAATTAATATTTATGTTATCACCGAAAATTTCTTGTCGTAAATCATTCGGTTATAATGAAGACAAATTCACAATCCTCAGCAGCAACAACAAAGCAATTAAGAAGATTAATTTTCCAAGTACACTGAGAGACAACAAGCTTCCTAATAATATACCAAAGAAATGGGAGATTAGAACCGAACCACTTGTATGTTACTATGTATATAGTTTCAATTAAGTCGAATCTTAGCTGCTTTTTGTCGGTATAGGTGTAGGTAGAATTAATATTTGAAGTTATTGTATGGTACTCAGTTATGTGCCTATAAGCTTGATAAAAACTACAGATAATTTACCTACAATGAGTTTTTAACTCAAAAATTGAATTGAATTGTATAATTTTTGATTATTTTTTATGAGAAATAAACATGAAGAAAATGTTTCGTTTTTATGATAAATTTTGTCATAAGGGAATTAAATTATCTCAAGTAAAAAAGTTATCCTATAAGAATTTTAGTTATCTTTCTAGAAATTTTCTACTAAGGAATTAAAGCTATTTTAGGCTCAGATTTTGTAAACATTTTTTTATCTATTGTGTAGATATAATTCAGAGGCCATTTCCGCATATATCGAGTCCTTAAAGGACATAAATTTTTGTTAGTGAAGATAGGAAACGGTTCGATGAGTTTGTATTTGTGAATAGATACAGTACAGAAATGGCTTCCCCCCTTGCACAATAAATCATTATATATAAACTCGATGTTTCATATAGGCAGATAGGAATCGATTTCCTTGAAGCAAGGATGGCTTGGGGTGGTCCAGGAAGTTGGCGTAAAAATGCGGCACCCCTTCGCATTCTTATTCCGCTCCCCTTCGACCCTTTTACTAACAAGTTATGGCAAAGAAAGGGGGTTTATGTATCGGAAATATGATGGGCGATAAATATAAGACGCAACTAAATATTCAAAGACTTTTCGAATTATATTTATACATATACAAAAGTAGTATGAGACTTTATTCACTAAAAATTTTTGGCGTTTCTATAAATTTATTTTATAGGTACCTAACGTTAGCTACTGTTCTATTGTATTTTTTGTGTTTTCGATTGCCTACATACATATTTATGTACTTATAATAAAGTTTCGGTTTGTGTTCGCTTCTTCTTCCTTTTGTGCGCCCCAGTTTATGACATTGTTTGCCTTGGAAAATTCCGCAAAGTAACAAAACAGAGCCATAAAAGTCTACTTAAAATTTCCTGAATGGTAATAAAAGTTGTTCGCGTCCTGAAAAATTACCGACTTGCTTGAGAAGTCGTGGACTTGCTCCAAATGTCGTCAATAAACTCCCCAAAACGACATTATTGCCATGCGAACTTATTCAATAACAAGTCGCCAGGAATGAGGAGAAAATGATGTTATTTTCTGATTGTAACAATGTCGTATTATATCTATACAAAATATTATCTATATTTGTGTTTATAAAAATTATTTTTTCAGTGCACCATTTTCCATTTTTTTCATAAGATTTAATTTTTGGTTAAAAGACAAAGGTTTTAAAGTACGTTTTGATGACAAACAATCGTAGACTAAGTGAACCGCCTGACTGCTTAATTGCATAGTACCATCCGCTATTAAAAAGAGATAATATAATTGCACCTTATTCGACTTATCTTCGAGTTATTAAGATATTCGATTCGAGTAATACCTAGAAGTTCGAGAGTTCGAGTTATCAATTAAAAATTACATGTAGGTACAACCAATTTGGTTCGAATTACCAAACACTGACTCTATTTTTAATTTATAATAACAAGAAATGTTGGAAAAACCTCTGAACTTATCCATTAAAAAAATAATCCTTAAGGCCTCCCACTTTTTTTATCACTTTTTCAAAAAAATGTAATTTAAGAATTTCTCATAGTTATGTAAATGTCGCCGTTTTTTTTAAGTTCTGAAAAACTACGTACGTTTATAAAGGACTACTACAAACAAAGAGACTGTAATAATAATGTGTCTAGTACTGTTTTAACGAGCTTTTGATATAGCGTACCGAATTTTAATAACCCTTCGAGTATGTTATAAGCGAATTTTACTGTAATTTAGAAGTAATCAAATATTAAAGATACTATTGCTTGTTTTTAAACTTATAAAGGACCTTTGAGGCAAAAGGATACTGGAGCGAAAATGACGGTGCTCTCTAATTTCGCAACTTAATTCTTAAGGAATGGAAAATAAATAATCAGAATTGTGATGAATTGTGAAAAAAATGTACTAAGGAGTAAGTTGTAAATCATTCAGAAAGTTATTCATAAAGCTAACTGGAAAACTACATCCTTTGAAAACTTGTTTTATCCCTCTGTACCACACAAAACCAGATTTGGAACATCTGCTTCTACAATATCTGAATCCACCGTTTCTTTTTGAGGACATCCGCAATATACCATTGATTTATTTTTACTTGTATATTATTATTTTGATGTAATGTAATGATTTTGTAATAGCCACGAAATTAATAATTTTCCAATTAAAATAATTAATTTTGTGTAATGTAATAGGGAATTAATAATTTTTAAATGATTTTCGCGTTATGTAACACAGAATTAATTAGAAACTTAATATTATTAATTATGGAGGTCAGGTTATGGTTTGGAATGGTTCTCCCTTCCCCTCGTCAAAACGACAGTATCTCTTTCATTTGTAAATTCCAAAGAAGGAACGTTTTTCTAAAAGTCGGTTTCGGGAGAACCTTTACACACCATAACCTAACCCACATAATTAATAATAATAATTAACTAATTATTTCTGCGTTACATAATGCGAATATAATTCATTTTCGTGTTACGTAATTTCTTTTTGTAAATAGTTTTTGAAAGTTCAAAAGGATTTTCTTAGTAGCTCTGATCCGGTATTTAATGTACATAACTCTTGCTACCAAATTATTTCCTTTGAAATGATGCTTTAGGGTTAAGATATCGATTAAGAGAAAACTAACAACAAGAAGGGGGTCTGCACCCTTCATAAGGGACTATTACGAATTAACCATGTCTTAGATTAGAATTTAGTAGATTATGTAAAATAGATGTACCTACCCATGTATAATCTACTACGTCCGAAACAGACCAACAGATTCATTTATGTAGATAAATCACAAATCCTAACAGAGTCTTTAATGAAAAGGAACTTTTTAATTACAGTTTAATGAAAAGAATAAAATTTAGTCTTAATGAGTCTTGGTTTACAGTAACTAATTATAAAGTAAAAGCAAACAAACAAAATATAAAGAAAAAGTTATACTTAGCATACAGTTAAAAAAGAAGTGCCAATGTATTAAAATTACGACACAAAAAAACTAAAGAAATAAAAATGAGATAAATACTACTTTGAGGAGAAAAATAGCCTAAAAATATTTTCTCTGAAAACCTTATTATTATACACCAATGTGTGTTACCATATCTTTTCGATTTTTAATTTTTGATTGCTAGAGATAAGTTTTTTTTTTCATATCCTGTTAGTTCAAAATTACTTCCTATTAAATTTTAAACTTAAAACAGTATTAAAAAGTAGTATAAGGTAATATTAATTATTATTTCTTCTATGAACACAGATTTTACGAAGATTCCTAAACACAACTTTTTCTTAATAACGATAAGAAAAACTAAGGAATTATTAAACGAAACATTTTGAGCTTTTAATTCCTTTCTGTAGCATAAAAATTGTAAACAAGAATTTCACGTAATTCCTTGGCAATTCAGACTAAAATTGAATCTGTCGGAAATTTTTACAAAAAACAATTACTGAAGCACTGATAATTTACAATGAGATGATATGTCACTATTATTATCTAAATAATCTAGACCTTTAAAAAAAAACTTATTGAAGCAGGCAGACATTTTAAAAAAAGGATAACATAACAGGGCAATAAAAATTCTTTTGATTAAAACTAAACAAAAACACTTCAGTTTCTGCTTAGGATTGCATTTAAACAAATAAAAGCTAATAATTCAAAATATTAAATACTTATCCCACTCTTTAAAGTGAAACAACTAAATTTTCTTGCAAAATTAGAAATTGAGAAAACTATACGCACCAAACATAATAATTTTTTCGAGAATTGTCTATTACAAATAATGTTTAAATGGTAATTTTAGTTTAATCTTACCTTAAACATTGTCTTCTACTGCTATTTATGTTTAACACCCCTGCATTGTAGCAACTTGATGATTATTTGTTGTAGTGCGTTGTATTTGTTTATAAAACCACAATTGTTGTTGTTAGTGAAAATATGCACTTGGTACTCGAAGCACTCGAAGTTTGCTGTAGTGAAAGTAGTTTTGGTGTGAGTCCTGGAAATTCAAAGCAATCGTGCACAGGTATCCTGTAACAAATAAAATTCAGTGTAAAATTATCCTGATGGTGAAGTGGATTAAATTAACTAATAACTAAACGTTAAAATTCCTTGGTATATTTTTAGAAAAAATATTTATACGGTTGTATTTTCAAAGAATTTGTCGATAAGGATTGTGGCTACATTGGAAGGATCATGTGTAGGTGTCGCTAGGATCAATTTTCCTGAGGAAAATCGTATATGTTGTTGAACAAAATTTTTTGATAACATGTTAGGAAAAAGCAATTTCATTTCAATACTTACTTGGATTTTTTTAGGAATTACAGTAAATATTTTGTATATATCAGAAAAATCTTAGAATGACTTTGCTGATAATAAATAAAAAATCTTAAGCGTTCGTAATTAATCTAATGTAGAAATTAAATTAAAAATACTAAAAAAAATCGTCTTCAGTAACTTTAAGATTTCATTGAAACACAGCTTTTATCACCTGGATTATCTATGAATATACTGAAAACTTATTTATATTAAAATTAGGTTTTCTAAATAACCTTGAGACATTTTCAATTATTGTTAGATTTCATGTGGATTTTATATTAATTGTTTATGTCAATTATATTTTTGTTCTTGTGAAGTGAATAATTTAATAATTATCATAATATATGTAGTTTTTGCTTTCACTTTTGTTAATTAAAAATTCATAATTCCTAATTTTGTATGAAATATACATGAAATTCACATGGGATCCAATTTAATCTTGAAATAATAAACTCACTAAAATTAACAGAAAAAAAATAATCTCAGTTTAATGAATTTAATAAAATGAACGCGAAATCAGACAAAGCCCTATGAAATCAAGGAAGTACAATAATATACAAGTTAAATGAGATGAAATGAATGGAAAAGTCTTAGTAATGAAATTGATGCGAAATTAATTGAACTTTTATGAAACCCAAATGAAATGCGATAAAATGAATACGAAATGAAATGAAATCAACATTAAATTTAGTGGCACTTAATAAAATCAACGTGGGGTCGGACAAAGTCTTATGAAATCAGATGAAATTTAATAAAATTTACGTGAAATTTTATTAGTTTAAATGGAAATACATTGAAACTCAATATAATTAACACGGAACCATAAAAAACCTTATGAAATCAATAGAATCCCAATAGAATACAATTAAATTCACGTGTAATGGAATGAAATCAATATTAAATCTGGAGGCACCCAATAAAAATCTATATGGAATCAGATGAAGTCTTATGAAATCCAAATGAAATTTAATAAAAATTCGCATGGTATGATTATAAAGTCAAGAAGAAATCTACTGGCATTAAATATATTTAAAATAGAATCAGATGAAATCTTTTAAAATCTCTAAAATCCAAATGAAATGCATTTAATTTTAAATGAAATTAATGAAATGCAATAAAATGAATATAAAATGGAATGAAATCAGCATTGAATCAAGTGGCACTCTAAAAAATCTAAGTGGAGTCGGACAAAGTCTTATGAAATTTAATCAAATTTATGTGAAATTTTATCAGCTTAAAGAAAAATACATTGAAACTCAATATAACTAACATGGAATTATTTGAAGCCTTATGAAATCCCAACAGAATGCAATTAAATTCTTGTGCAAGGGAATGAAGTTAATATTTAATTTGAAGGCACTCAATAAAATCTGTGTGAAATCAGATGAAGTCTTATGAAATCCAAATGAAATTTAATTACATTTACACGGAATGGTATAGTCAAGAAGAAATCTACTGGCATTAAATAAGTATAATTAAAATAGAATGAGATGGAATCTTTTAAAATCTCTGAAATCCAAATGAAATGCATTAAATTTTAAATGAAATTAACGAAATGCAATAAAATGAATATGAAATGGAATGAAATCAACATTGAATCAAGTGGCACTCTAAAAAATGTACGTGGAGTCGGACAAAGTCTTATGAAATTTAATCAAATTTATGTGAAATTTTATCAGCTTAAAGAAAAATACATTGAAACTCAATATAACTAACATGGAATTATTTGAAGCCTTATGAAATCCCAACAGAATGCAATTAAATTCTTGTGCAAGGGAATGAAGTTAATATTTAATTTGAAAGCACTCAATAAAATCTGTGTGAAATCAGATGAAGTCTTATGAAATTCAAATGAAATTTAATTACATTTACATGGAATGGTATAGTCAAGAAGAAATCTACTGGCATTAAATAAGTATAATTAAAATAGAATGAGATGGAATCTTTTAAAATCTCTGAATTCCAAAATTCGTATAAAATGAGATGTAATCAACTATACATTCTAGTAACGTTCAATAAAATTAACGATAAATCGCATGATGCTTATGAAATCCAAATGTAATTCAATAAAAACTGCTGGGGTGAAATTAAAAATAAAATTAAATCAGAGCAGGAAAATTTAGTAGGTATCTACTACTTGTTGAAACTTACGTGAAATAAAACGAAGCCTTGTGAAATCAATAAAGTCCAAATAATAAAGTAAGCACATAAAATCCAAATGAAACGCTTTCAAAATCATATGAAATAGAATTAAATGAACAGGAGAATTTGATGGCACTCAATTCTTTTAATTCATGTGAAATCGTCAGACGATGCATATGAAATCTAAATAAAATCAATTTGGGTGAGATGAAAGCAAAAATAAAATGAAGAGGAAGATGACCGGATTGTTCAATTTCTACAAATTGTGATGTGGTTGATTTGGAATTGAACGGACATGACCGGTATAAAATATAATAAGACGTTAACGTCGACGGTTCAGTATCGATTTTGATTTGTCGACTGTTTAAGCTTATTCGACCGAACATGATGTTGTTGCATGCATTATGTATGACGAGACCGTCTGAGGGAATTCCGCAAGTTTTCGAAGTTTAATAAACGTTCACTTGGGCGTTCTGATATATTAATTGTGGCCCTGTTTCGTATCGCCGACCGACCGACCGACCGGTCATCGTCTATAGAACAAAACCACATTGCAAATGTTAGTTGAAGCATCGTTTGTTGTTATTGGCACATTTGCATCTCCATATTTTACGGGATGGCGAGGAAATATCTCCAATTTATTTGCCACGAAAATTTCAACTTAAAGCAGGTAATTAGCTTTCGTTCGTACCTACGTATCTATGCAACTTCGATAACTCGTAATTGGAAATTCATCCGAAATTAGACAAATACTTTGACCGACAATTTACTAGAGGACTATTGAAATCTCTGCGTCACTATTTAATTTATAAGCCACTGGAAATATTCAAAAATACTTACTTTACAGGATAAATCACATAAGAAATCAATTAAAACTAAAAATATAAAACACAAATCTCAGGAAGATACTTATGTGTTATTGTATCAAAAACTTTTAAAATACTGATGAGGTGGCGCACGATTCGAAACGATGATGTGCAGCTTTTTGGGGTAACGGTCACCTTAAAACAAGTTTCTTTTGTCAAAAGCTTTATGGGAAAGAGAAGAATTATTACGCTCGCGACTGCTACATAATTACGTAGCTTTTAATTCATGTGGTCCAGATATACGTTCCCGTATTTCACGTGTACGTGTATGTTTGTGTGTGTGAAGGATAAACGCGTGTGGTGGACAGTGGTCAGTATATTATTAAACAGGTCCAGCGAGATCAGGGGATGCAGCAGCTTCCAAACGGCTACAGCCGCAGCTGCAATAGCTGAAGGACCGGTTAAAAAATCTCGTAATAGGGACAAAAGACCTTAGAAAATGAAACGAAAAAAAAAGAATAGGTTGAAATTGAACAAAGTCGTTTATGAAATGATGGAGATGATAAGACTGGACATTACTAAATTAATGAAATAAAATGATCAACAATAATGTATAATTTATTTGTAGTATGTTATTATATATTGTTAAAGATATTTCAAAATCTCATGAATTAAAACGTGTGATAATAGATATAGATGTCTATTTAAAGGAGGGGTAGGTATTGTTAAGTTAAGAAAAGTGACCCCAATATGAAAAACAATAAACTTTCGAAAACTTAAATCATAACGTGACGCAAAAAAATTCGAATTATCGACTAGTTTTTGTAAATGAGCATTTGTATGTATTTAATTCTTGTAACATATAGATAGATAGATGGATATATACAGGGTTTTTCAAGTTGATGGGCTGTTAGAAGTATATAAATTAGTAGAAGGAATTCAATTCTGAAACTTGGGCTCATTTGGTTATTGTTTATGCCGCTTCTTTTAAAAATATTTTCAAGTTCGATTTACATCCGGTTATACCGCAAGTCGATACCAACTTTGTTATTTTAAATGGAATGGTATATTTTTTACGCTGAATTCGAATAAAACGTGTAATTCTAAGGTAAGTTTGATAACCAACTTGTACACCTATGACGATCGGTTTCTGAGTTAATTTAATTTATAGAAAAAAAATTGCTACCGCAACCCAAATTATAAAAAATCATAACTTCCACAAAATACGACTAAGAGTTAAAATTTTTACTAGTAATAGCTGAATATTAGTGCTAACGCCTTGACAAAATTGAATTAAATAATTTATACAGGGCGTTCAAAATAAAATTCTAAAATTGAAAAATTTCAAACACGAATAACTTTGTTTTTTCAAATGGCACCTACTATTACTTTTTTATGTAATAATTCAAAATTATTCCAAAATTTTCAAACAAAATAGGAAGTATCCATATAGATCGAAAGAGGATAAAAAAAGGAATCGATTGAAAAAATAAAAAATAGTAGGTGCCATTTGAAAAAACGAGGTTATTCGTGTTTGAAATTTTTCAATTTTAGAATTTTATTTTGAACACCCTGTATAAATTATTTAATTCAATTTTGTCAAGGCGTTAGCACTAATATTCAGCTATTACTAGTAAAAATTTCAACACTCTAAGTCGTTTTTGTGGAAGTTATGATGTTTTATAATTTGGGTTGCGGTAGCGATTTTTTTTCTATAAATTAAATTAACTCAGAAACCGATCGTCATAGGTGCACAAGTTGGTTATCAAACTTACCTTAGAATTACACGTTTTATTCGAATTCAGCGTGAAAAATATACCATTCCATTTAAAATAACAAAGTTGGTGTCGACTTCCGGTATAACCGGATGTAAATCGAACTTGAAAGTATTTTTATAAGAAGCGGCATAACCAATAGCCAAATGAGCCCAAGTTTCAGAATTGAATTCCTTCTACTAATTCATATACTTCTAATAGCCCATCAACTTGAAAAACCCTGTATACTTTCCAGTTTTTTATAAGATTTAAGTTAAAAAAAATTATTGTAAAAATAAACATTCTCCCTGCTTGGAATTAAAACGGTACAGTATTAAGGGATTCCCCCAGAAAATTCTACTTATCGAAGTTGACATTCAAATATACAAAAATTAAACTATTCAAAATGCGCTCATGTTAAAAAACGTAAGGGGCATAATAATAAAAAAAAGAACATTTTGACCTCAGTTTGTCGATTATTCTTATGAAGAAAACGTAGTCACATTCAATGTTAATTTATTGTATTTATGTCCTGTATTTTACTATAATAATGCGAAATATATGCATGAATATTAATAAAACGAAAAAAATATTTATCCAAGAATTACCTAGGTACCAACGTTCTAAATTATTAATGTAAGGGTAGCTAGAGTTTTAGTTGCATTTATGTGTTACGTATTAAGAGAAAGCAATCAATTAAATATTTTCAGGTAATTAATTTTTTTTACTTGCAACTGCCTGAATCTGTTTTTAGGATATGGTCAGGGGATTTATAATTTATAATTGCTACTGATTTAACAATTTCCTCGCCCAAATACTAATATTTAAATTTTCTCTTTTTATCAAACCAGAAATATGATAAAAAATATTGTTTTGAGTTCTATTTTTTTATCATTTTTACATTTTTTAAACTAAAATCAATAAATGATCGTAAGTGATTTCACTAGGTATTCTTTTATAAGGAATTTACTTGATACACTCTTGTTAAAAAATTGACCCCTACTTGAAAAATAAGATTTTTTTCTTATTTGAGGCCGTAGTCTAGGGGTTGAAGATTTTGTAAAATAATTAGGCGCGTTACAGGAGGTGAGATGGGGGTTTAACGGTACAACATCATAAACGTACGTACTTATTTCATATTTTTAGGAAAAAAATAGCCATTAGGGTGTTTAGTAATGTTTAGGAAGAAGATAAAACGATAGTTTTAGGTTAATTATGAGAGGGTGCGGTGATTAGAATTCTTCGAAAAACTGCGTTACGTATTATTTAAATGACCCCACCTCTTTCCCATTTTATCGCAAAAACTAAAACTAAAACTAATTACTAAACTTACTAGGTACCTCCTCTATACATACATATATATTTAGTTTCAGTTTTGGGTATATGTATACATCTTCCTTAATAATGCTTATGAGAGTGTTTAGATTATTGATAAATTGCCGTGTGCTGCGGTGGTGGCTTTTTGCTTGTCTTTGGAAGGTACCTAATACTGGCAGAGAAAACGTATACGAGAGCAGCAGAACGTTCCGAAGCGAAGGGGGTAGTGGAAAATCGGTGGCAGGATTCACTTGGAGGTGGTCAAGAATTCCCTCGGGATTATCGTCGAAGGAGGCCATGATAGAGGCGGGACTAGAGAAGGCAGGCGCCAAATGCCTCCCTACTCTCTTATTACCAGGACTCGTTTTTTCTATTCCAGAGCGGTAGCTGGCGCTACGTTCTCGGAAAAAACGAACGAGTCCCAGTTTTATTTACCTAGTTTTGCTACCCTCGACCAGATGGCGATATTATAAAAAACGTACGAAAAACTACCCTTGAGAGAGATTTATAAGGATGAAATTACAAAAAAAATATTTTTTTTGGATCCATGTTTTTATAAAAAATCATCATTTTCTTATGATGCTTTTTAAATAAGGTTTGAGTGTGTAAAAAATTAAAATTTATTTCACAGCCTTAATAAATAAAAAGTTAATGAAATAGAGTTTTGGCTAGGCTCTTGGTGAAACATGTTATAATATCAAAAGTAAAAAGAAACACTAGGTAATAATTTGTTTCACAAACAAACAAATTATTACCTAGTGTTTCTTTTTACTTTTGATATTTTTGATAATAAAAAGTTTCATTGGACGCTGGAAAATTAATAGTACAATCAATAAAGAACTCTAATGGTATGGAAGAATTGGGCAAATAATCAGATAAGCCAACAACTTATTAGATTTGTTAGTTAATATCGATTTTTTTGTATTCTTTTCCAGTTGTGTTTGCATATTGGATTATTTGTGAGTACCGTAACGAGTTAAATATGTTTTATCTGATGAGTTCAAAATTAAAAATATTAAATCGTAATACAAAAGGATCGATTTCAATCAACTCCTTTTTATAAACTTTTAGCTTGATGCAAAGCGCTTTTATTATAAATTATACTCATATTTAACCAGAATATGTTAGAATATTTCTACTCTGTCTCCTTCATAAAAGAATCGATCTACTAAAATCGATAACTGAAAAAAATCCATCCAAGAAATCAGTAAAATACTTTTAACACTTTAAACTGAATTTTCCTGATTATTCCTAATATGTAGTAATAAAACGTATTACGTAATGGGATGTATTTTAGAATTTACGTTTAGGATGAGTAAAAAAAAAAGAAAATACGTAGAATTCCCTCTTTATAAAAAATTATTTTTACAACAGGCCGCTTGTGACCATTAACCCGCAAATTGCGGTCTTATAAAAAACCCGAAGCGTGAAAGCAATCGGATATACGTATTTAATATATTTTAGGCATCAGCAGTGGCAAAGGCATCAAAATCAGGCGATTTCCCTGTGATCAAGTGCTTTTTTTTCCGGGGCTGCTGCTTTCTACCGCAAAGGTCGTTCGAGCGCGAGAAAAAAGCCTTTTTAAGTATAACATTGATCGGTGCAGGCCTCACCTTTTTTTTTTTGTATTTCGTCGTTTTGTTTCACAGGGCAGAAAAGTGTTTTCGGCTTTGTAACGGTGCCGATTAGTCCATTAAAGAAGCGCTAGCTTGGAAGGGGTGTTAAAAATAGCATCGATTGCTGCTTCACGGTCATCATAACCATGATTTTATTTTCGCATTTCGCACGATCCTTCCGGTCATTTAATCTTTTAGTTAATTTATCTTATAGGTAGCCGTTTATTAATTACTTGAAGTTTTTTTTTTATTTTAGTAAGATGTGGTGGTACCCTCCCATCCTTATCACGTAAAAATTACCTTATAATGAATATTTAATTAAAAGAAGAAATATAATTTTTATTCAACAATTCTTTGAGTTAAATAGTTAACATAAGATTATTATAAACCCCTCCTTTTAAATGAAATTTATTTAAATATTTCTGTATCCTTCCCCACACATTTTGAGCTCATGTAATAACTGGAAGTGCCTTCTAATCTGCATAAAAAGTTGATTAATTATAAGAGAGATTTTAGGACTTCGTGGACAGGAAAACAAACGAGAACATAAATTTTCATATTTTTATCATTTTGCCAATAAATAATTACGTATTTACAAAATTTATTTTCAGATAACAATTAGGTATCAAGTAAGAACGTTCGCTTTAGTTATTTAATAATTCAATTTTCACCTGTTTGTGATACCCGACAGCAGAGCTGAAGCTCAAAGTTCGTAATTTAGTTACTGACTTGTAATATCTGGGTGTTAAATGTCTTAAATGTAAACGTACACAAATTCACGAGTCATTCACTCCATGTCAAAGTTCGCTTTTGTTAACAAACCATATACAATTTTATTAGTGATTCATAATTTTCACTAAAAGTTGGGGCATTGAGAGTTTTATATACTAAAGAGATTGAAGAAAACTTTAAAGATTCCTTATAAACTCTGATCGAATTAGTAAAAAAAATTTCAACTCTATTTTTGTTACTCTTACTTGAACATAGATAGTTTCAGTGAAACATCTTTTTTGAACAGGATGAACTCTAATCTTTTCCATGTTGTCGTTTCTCACAGGACTGTAAACGGATCCATCCCCTATTTTACATACCTTTCTATCTAGTGAATGTTCGTCGTAAACGACAAGTCCTGTTCTACATCTCCATCTGTTACATCTTACCGCATTCACCTGATTGCATTTGCCGATAGTTGTTCACCTTTCAATTTACATATTTACGACCTGTCTAATTATACATACAACAAAATACGAGAACATTTCACTAAATCTGTCTTAATGTCCATTAAGATTATTTTACTTGAATGAATCTACTGTTATATAAATAAAAACAGATCTCATTGCTTAAGATACTTTAAAATTTCATGAGCTTCGACTTTGAGATGTGCAGAAGTTCTCATGCATTTCGTGGCTCATCATTTCTAGTAATACTGTGTGTTGTACTGCTCATCACTAAAACACCCAGTAGTTTAAAAAAACTACCTACTACAGATCCTTGTATCCGTTTTTGAAAAAGTTCCTACCAAATTATTTTTTTTTGTGATATTTAGGATTGTGCCAGTAATTAAATGTCCCCCTGAATACTCATTTTGTACATGGAGTCGCTATCTTCGTGCGAATGCACAAATATTATTGTTATTTAACATTTAGTACACAACGTTAGACGAAAGCAATAACAAGTTGCCGTGAGGGTGACAAAATTGTTCGATACCCACGTTCGGTAGACAAACTATTAACTATTACAGCCCACGTAGCACCAAAGGACCAAGCAACAGCAAAGGGCCTTTATCTGGAGATAGAAATGGCCGAAGGCTGGTGGTGGCGGTCGTGGTGGTGCTAACTGTATCGTTCGCGATTATGGAAATGGACGTTATCAGATACGGTAGGTAAGGGGCGAATATCCTCGAACGCGGCAGGCGAAAAGGGGGCCGTGTAGTAGAGTTGGACGAGATACAGGGGGTGAGTTGATGTACATAGTTAAGGGAAGACGAGGAGAAACTCCATCGTACGCTCTTGGGGTTGTGTATTAGAGTGTAGGCATTGCAGGAGGAAGAAAACGGCAGTGGTGTGCTGCAGGAAACAATTTCAGGGACGCACAGGATCATTTTTGATACCGATCTCAAATCATTACTACGTAACCGCCAGGGGAAACTACAAGATGTTCAGAAATAAATTTTTGTGGCTGCAAGAATTGTTAGATATTGAAAAAACAAAAATAAAAATTTTTATATAAAATAGTCTAATGATTACCCTGCAGGGCAATTGGAATTATAACCCAAGAGTCACGTTGTCTTAAGGGTGCTAATAAACAAAACTTAAAACGATTTTGATTTTCTTTTGAGGGAAAAAAATGTCATATTTTATAAAAATGCCAGAGGTGGAAGGGTGACTTTGAGACAGAAATCTTTACAGGGTCAGTTTGACACTGAATATTGACTGTAATTTATTAAAAAAATAATTATTCTTCAGTAAGTGCATATTAATATAATTAGTTGATTAAATGGTTCGAAAACAATCCAAACGAACAATTTATTGATATGATTTCACCTGATGAAGTATTTTTGAGATTTTATTTTTAATTACGTATCTTAAAACGAACCCTTAGATCTTGTTTTTTATGTTATTACGCCTGCCCGTTGTCAGAAATAAGGGAGGAAGGAAGAAAGGAAGGAAGGAAGGAATGAAATGGAAAGACGAAGTAGCTCCTGCTTGCTGCAAGAAGACGAGAGAGCTTTCACCGTTGCCGATCAATACTAGAGAGAGGGTACAAAAGCAGGCCCTCAAGGATACTGCGGCTCCTTTCTGTACAACTACTACATCTACAGAGATGTGTACAATTTTACACAAACACATATACACAAATACACAGACATAATAATATTGTACATACGTAGGTACATGGAAGGTTCATCCCTTACCTCCCGCCACACACCGAAAGACTTGGTGGAGATAATGATGCGACACGAATTGCCTTCACGCCCAAGTTTTAATTGACGGTCACTTATTAAGTTTCCTGTACGGAAGAAATGTTGACGATTGTTCCAAAGATTAGTATTTCATGTAAAACAATTCAGAAAAAGTGGGGAATGTAGTCCCTCCAACGCTTTAAATTAACATTAAAATTGTAATTACTGATCTAATAACTAAGAGAAGCGAAATCTTTTTGTTACTTTACGTAATCACTAGCAACGTTTCACTAAATGTTTACTTAGCTTTTTGAGGGAAGATTATATAAGTCTTAGAAGCTTTTTATTTAACGGTCAGAATCTACATGGAACAATCTGATACTTCAGGGTAGATTTATAATCTCCCTTACATTTCTATGGTAAGTTTTCTCAGGACTCAAAACTTGTGGTTTTTACGGAAATCAAGGAAAACCGTTTTCTACCCTTAAAAGCTCACCCCCTTCCCCTTAACGACCAGAGATTGCCCGAAAATTATTTTTCCTTTCTTTTCTATTATATCCTCTTCCTTTTCCAATGGGTTTCACCCTACTATAATTTTTTTTGTTTCAAAAATTATCGACCCTGGTCTACTACCATTTTACTAACATTCAATCACTTTCTTCTCCACTCATCCATTTGTCCTTTATTTATTGCCATTTCCTTTAAAGTCTTGTCCCTCTCTATGTCATATTTGTTTTTATTTCAATCCTCAATACCTTTTTCCTACATACCTCCTTTCTTAAGTCCTCTTTTTGGTAATCCTCTCTTCTTCATGATTTACTAATATACTTCCTGTTTCCTCCACAATTTTCCCACATTTCGTTTTCCTTCTGTTATATTCTCTTGCTTTTCCAATGGGTTTCATCCTACTATAATTTTTTTTGACTTTTTACTATTTTTGAAGGCTTCAGCACTGGTCTAATATGATATGACGTTTTTATAGTAGGTACAAGTAAAAAAGGTCGAAACGTCGTAATGAACATTTTATTGTTTTTTAAATTTGAAATTCAATACTTTCAATTTAATTGTGATTTTTTTACTCTTAGTTTTTGTGAATATTTTTTTAAATTCAAATCCACAAAGATTTTGTTCTCATTACAAGCAATTCAGAATAGTCAACAAAACTCGACTATTCAAACATTTAGTTGTAAGTAATATCATAAAGAATAAAGCTTGCATTTAATCTATAGTGTTTAAAATAGAAAGAGTATATATGTATCTTTAATACGAAATGTTATTGATCGAGCTGTTGTTATCCTTGTACTCCGTGCTCTTCCTAGACGGTGAGTATGAAAGTTCAACTGCACATAGAAATCCGCTCTCTCTCCGTTGTCGAGGAACAAAGAAGCGTCGAAACAAGGTTTCCGCGCAGCCTGTGGAAAACTTTCAAATTGCGCAAAAAGGTTTTCAAAGAGCTTTCGTTTACGACTTCGTTCCACTTTTCCTTCGCTTCGTGTCAGAAGTGGCAAGAAAAAAGAAAAGCGGAAAAGTCCCTTTCCTTCGTTCCGTTCCAGACGGAGGAATTAAGGTGAGGAAAATTCTTAGTTGGCGTCGGTTAGGTAATAGTGGGGATAGCTCCGCCTTTAAGCCAATAGAACTAGTTCTGGTACGATCGATGCAAGAAATAATTCTCAGATGGTAAAAAGACGTTTCTAAATTATTCTTAGAACTAACGGTGCCCGCAAGGAGTGGGGATAGCGTCGGGGAGACGGCGTCGTTAATCATTCCGAATGTTCCAGATATTTGTTAGCAACAGCCTGAAACGTGTGCCTGATTTACTTTAATGCCCAAAGTTGGCAACAGTGTCGAAAACGTTCATTTCCTAAAGCTCCCTATTTATTAATCCCAACGTTTTGGGAAATGATTAAGAAATGGTTTTGACGCTTTCCGAGAACATGTTATTATTAAACCGTTGCTCGTCATGAATACAAAACGTACTTACAAAAGTTGACCTGTTTAACTGCAAAGGGAATTCAGGAAATGATCTTTGTACGGCTACTCGATTTATCGACAATTAAAACATTAAAAATCAAGTACTTATTCTTCTTAAATTTAATGGCAATGAAAGGCAATTTTTGACTTTGAAGGAAATTTAGGATATGAAAGAATGAACACTAAGTCAACATTAACAAACCACGTAAAATTAATGTTTAGTAGAAAATATTTTTCTACAAACTGTCCCACTGTTTACTAATTACCTAATAAATTCTAGACATTTTCAAGAAAACCAGAACAATAAATAAAAAAATCATTTAAATTCCTTTTCGACGAATACAATTAAAGAAAAAAATAGTACTTTGGTATTAAGGATTATAAAAAGTGTAGTACAAAGATAAATAGAATGGGGTTGCGGGAATTAACTGATGAGTGAAGTACACACTTACTTACAAAAGGACTGTGAGGAAATTTGTATTTTTCTTAAAAATATTTGTCACAATTACGATATGATTAATAAGAAGAAAAAAAAATTATGGAGATACAGCCGCTCAGAGGAAGGCTACATTCTGTGTTTACGAGTATTAGTTTATATGATGTGGGGGTATCGGCAGGATATTTACTATCGATTAGTTGTAATGTTAGAACGGTCAGCTGACAGGTGACGGTTCGGATAAGAAATTCATTGTCCTATCTCGAAATTGGAAATCTTCCTTGAATGGCTGTCGTCCAGCGGTGATGGTGAAGCAGTTTCGAAACAAGATTAGTCAGTGCAGTTCAAATTAGAGCAATAATAGGAGCTCTCGGATCCAATCATTACGATTCTATTAAGTCCGCTAACTACGTCATTCAGGCAAATACCGCAGACACTTGGGCAAATTCGAACAGAAAACCCCGGGAAATGGTTTCTCCGACGCCAACGGCTGACGGCTGCTACCGCTGCTGATGCTGCTACTGCTGCTGCTAACGTTGGTTACGTCCACAAACCCAACACGATGACGATGACGATGACTATGGACAGGCGAGAGATGAAATCGAAAGAACCTCTCGAACAGGAACGTCCTCGGTAAAATTTAATTATAAGAATTTCGTTGTGGTAATAGGTCATTTCTCTCTCACTGCATATCAAAACGTGTATTTGGAAGAACTATGTAGGTAATTATACGCACCTGTGAATCGACTAATTAAATAGTAAGGATGTCTGCAAAGTGCTTCTTGTTATAAACATTTTATGTCAATTTTTATCATTAACTTGGAGACAAAGAACTAGAAAAAGTTTTTCGTTGTCGATATCAGGATAATGGAAACTGCATTAAAGGCATAATAACGACGATAAAAAAGACGAAGAGAAAAGTAATTATGAAAGAACTTTACGCAGGCAACGTGAAAAACACAATATATTATAATTTAATCAACCACTAAGGTAATTTAAGGCAAAAGATATGCAACTCTTTCAATTAATTAGATATGAAAACGATTTCTGTTAACAATTTTGGTAAACTGTAATTCTAAAAAAAGTGGCATTTTCAAAATTAATTGCAACGAATGTGACGCGTTTAATAGAGAACAGACGGGTGTAAATTTATAAATTATGGAAAAAGGGCGCATAACGACGAAAAAAAGTGCATGAGCACTCATTGCATCGACAATAAACATAACATAGGCACAGGAAAAACAAGTTTGATACATTGTAAAAGCAAAGGTAAAATGCTAACATTGTTAGAACTTTTAGAAATAAAGAGCCTTAAAACAAAAAAATAACATAACCAAGGGTTAATTATAATTTAAGGAAACTTTTGTAATCAACCATTATTTAGGTATTGATCAATAATATTTTTCGCACGCTTACACACACACGCACACATACATAAAAACATGTAAGACTAATAATAAATTTTAATAAGAAATTACTCTTGAAAAAGGGCGAACAACCCGAAACAAATGTAGAGTTCATCTCAAATAAATCTTGAAAAATATAAAAGCAGTTTTCCTTTAATTTTATAACAAAGAAAGGGGTTGAATCGCCTTAAAAATGAAGAAAAAAAAAGTGGGAGAATTGACTACAGATACATAGAGGGAATATTAGAAGCAAAAATGGGAGGTATTGAAACACTTAGACCAGATTACTCTTTGGATTGTGAAAATTTAAAAAAAATCAAAGATTGATCCAGGAAAGAGTTTACTAGATAAAGTGGTTTCTATTATTTATGTTCAAAATCGATTTCACTTATAAATTGTCCATCATCTCGCTTTTTCGCTTTTGTTTGGAGGATTAGGTACCTATTCATCAGGAGTATTTGAACAAGTTAAAAATGTCTGAGTAATTAACGTGTACAAATACCCTTAAAGAAGCCTCCTACCAGAGGTGAAATACGTTAATAAAATCAATTACAGACATGACTAAATTTTCCAATTGGCTTTTGCATTGGTTCACTTGATAATTGTGGGCTTCTTTTGAGGGTTAAGGATTTTGAATTTTAAAAATTATTACAATGTGCAACATATTTTGTGTTATTAATTTAATACACGTTTTAGACATTAATCGTAGCATAAATTACAAAAAGCGATATTGAATTTTGTTTTAGTTTTTATAAAATACACAGTAAAGTACGTACCTAAGTGAAAATAAAATTAGAATATTATTTGATAGTGACATGAATTTTGTTATTTGGTTTCTGTTCTAAGAGTGCATAATGGATACTAAATATCAAGGTTGTAAAGTTAATATCAATCTTGTATTGATAAATAATTAATTAAATAGGTCATCAGGGAAACCAATGTTAAAACAAATGTCAAGCACAAAAGGGCAATTTCCATTTAAGCTATGGTATTTAAGTTTTGACCAAGTTCAAAAATATTAAGGTCGAATCCAAATTATTTGAACACAATAATAACAGCACTTAGAGGGGCAAAAATTCTTTTTTTTATTGGGGTAGATTATGGCGGTCACATATAAAGTGACCACCACAATCTACATTCCAAGAAATTGTATATGCCACCACCACAAGCTCCTCGTAAAGAAAATAAGAAACTTTCAGCGAAACCATCAGGTGTTAATATTATTTAAAACAATAAAAGATTTTTCGCACCTGCAAGTGCTGTTATTATTGTGTTGGAAATATTCATTAGGGAAAGAATTATAAAATGAACTAATAAAAGTCTCTATAAAATGATTTCAAGATTATACAAATTCTTAGAGCATGTTCATTAGTTTTTCTTTCAATTTTGATCCATTCTCATTTCATGAGATGTAGGGGGATCAATCCCTCACGCCTCCCACGGGAGATTCACTAAATACTTAATATTTAATTGAAAGAGTATTTGATAAAAAAGTGGTCGTGATAATTTTGATTTCACCTATTCCTCTTTAATGATATTGCGTGCTCTTCCTACTTATCGCATTCAAATGAACATAGTTCCAAAGTTTTCAGATCTACCACTTATATGTTGACTGTAGATGAATTCAAACGGACTGCGATATTCCTGGGCTAATGAGCGTTAAAAGTTGCATATAATGAGCTTTCATCATCTGGTAAGAAACTTAATTTCGCTCAGGTTTCTCTGGCCCCGGATGCAGCTTATAATAATTTCGTCCGTGTCTCATATTTTATAGACTCCTCTGTGTCCATATTGAATAATTAACATTAACAAAACGTGCCAGTGTTGCACCAGGTATATCTGTGTGTAAGACCGATTCGTAATTCCTGGAGCTTAGTTGAAACTTTAATAAGTGAAATGCAAACTAAGTTTCTAGGTTTCGTGTTGGAGGTTTAAGACCCGGCCACATCGTATTTCATACGATTTTCGTAAAGCTGTTGAACAAGTTGCTCGTGCTCCACGTTCATCTGTCTCTATTTAGCTCAAGAGGCCGCGATGTTGCCACATCATTTATACACGTCCCAGGACAAGGAGCAAGGGGGCGATGGGGGATGAAACAATTGGCAGGTACATTTATGATACCAAATAGAGCGTCCACCACAAATACTAAGCATTTAATTTTATCAAAACTTATCAGAAATACGTAAAATACTTTCTAGAATCCGCGGGAACTTATTTAGCATTATAATAACATCCTAATACTTTTTGATGCCCAAAAGATGTTAAGACAATCCATAAAAGGAGATTGATAATAATTTTAAGTAACAATAACAATTTTGAAAGGGTAAATCAGCCTAATAATAACATTTTAAGATCTTGACCATTGATTTTTGAATTTATTGGATCTCATCAGCACGCCACCGGCAATCATTAAACCAAAGTTGTAGCAACATCAAATTATGGTCAGTATATCGCCATCTACTGACATTTGCTGTTACCTACTGAAGTTTCTTGAATCGCCCTAATTTGATGTCCTAATATTACTGTAATAACCCTACCGTTTAATTTTGAAAATTATTGAGGCAGAAGAAACGTAATTCTTTGAAAAGCTTGTTTTTTTTGTAAACATTTATCCAATGATAAGAGGCAGATTACGTTACGTATGTATAAATTATTTTATGCCGTTGGATGCTAAATGGGGCAAATATAATGTTATGTAAAACCTTAGCAACTTTGATGAAGTGACAATAAAATACATTTTGCTGCTTGAATATTCGTACATAAAAACATTTCATTGTTTACAAGTGGAGTAAGTATAATAAAAATTGTAATATAAAATAAATATATCAGAAAATACAATTCTTTCAGCCTACTCTTTTTAGTTAAAAATTGTACCTAAAATCGAATTGGATAGGTGTTTGATAAAATTGGTAAAAAGAGATGATTCAAATTCTTATAAGCTTTTATCTTTAGGCACAACTCCGCCAACTGTTATCTAAATTAAGGTTTTCTTGGACTTTTGGTTTTCAATAATTCTGATTCTCGGACATTAAATGTTCTGTATATGTGGAATCATTTGAATCATATAAAAATCTGTGAATTTTTTTATGTATCTGACTTTGATTTTTAAGTCAAGACAAGAGTTGAACGTCGTATTCAAGATTTTTTTTTAGAAGAAACCCTTCAGGGTTCATTAGATCTACAAACGTAAGAGGTTCTGAAAAGTTTTCATTTCATTTGTTAATTAATTGGATGGATCTTAAAGAAATTAAACAATTAAACAGGTCCACGGGTGGTTACAAGCATTCAACTGTTCTGGTGGTTGATAGGTTGATACTCTAAAGGAATTTCGTCATAATAAAAAACAAGTCATTTTGTATCGATACATCAGACGAAGCTATATAAACAATTTATTGAGAGTACAATGTGAGTTCTTTTTTTATAATAATGAATCTTAATCTAATACGCGTAGGCTCTACCTCATATATCGAATTTACTCATTTTAGAAAAGGTCAAGAAATGTTATTGTTCCTCCTTAGATTATCAACTAATAGTTCTATTTGCTTGTACTTGCAAATATCCGGTATTACAACTACACATTTAAGTACTATATTATACCCTATACATAGAAATAGTTTCAGATTCTCTAAATGTTGCTATAGTAAATACGCATTTTTGTTACATACAATTACCCAGATATCTGTGGTAATAATATGTGAACAAGATTAAAGTACCTAACGAATTATAGATACCTTTACGTATTTGTTTACCAGACAGACACCAGGTACCTACGTATGTAATGTCTGTACCCAAAGATACTCAATGCGCCTCGGCGACCCGTGTATCGCGACACCGGTGCCTAATATGGGTAATACTTGGCGCTTCTCTGACGGTTGGTTATAAATGAAGGCTTCCAACTCCTTTAATTAATTTTCTACTATATCCTACCGTATATTAATAAGGGCAACGCCATCACGCCGCATCACCATCGTGTGCACCCTAAGATACGGTGACGAGACAGATAATAATACCAGAGACCATCATCACTATCATCTGTACTCTGTATTTAACCAATTTGAAGTTAAGTAACTAAAAAGGAAAGAAGAAGTGGGGGAAACTTTCTATAACACTACTAAAAGTGTTTTGCGATTGGGGTGGGAACGAAGAATTGTCGCAAAAATTGAGTTTTGCCTGAAAACTTTACAACAATTCAATTTTCAAAAAATATCGTTTGTCTTCCTTTTGTCAGTTTTTGGCAAAACAGGCTCAAATGTTTTTTACACGATTTATACTAATAATAATAACAGTATTATAAATATACTTGTAATGATCGGTATATTTTGAATGTAAGTATCTAGTTAGCAGAAGTTGTTAATATTGCTCCTCCAAAATTCCAATGCCCGCCAAGTAAAATGCATTATTACTGCAGTTTAGGTAAAGCACAAAGCAAAACAAGCGGTGACGAACAACATCTAGCATGCTGTGGTGAACATAATCTCAACATAACCTTGGTCGAGCAGGCGGTGGATGCTCGGGCTCATGTATATTAATGGCCAGCTCTGATGCTCCGGCAAATCTTATTGCGAGCCCTAAGCCGTCTGATGATGATGATGACGATGCTAAGGGACCGCACCGGCTAACGGCCCCGGCTGCCATCTTTCTTCCCTTGTCGTTCTTACCCTCTACTCAAACCATCCCATCCCACCCCCATCCTACGCGATTCAAGGCATCTATACTTTCGCGTTTGTCTTTTCCGTTCCCTCGGGACAGGGTTGAGACAATTAGGTTAAAGGAAGGAAAGCTTCGTAAAGCAGAAGTGAAATTTGACGAGACTCAATTTTAGTAAAATACATTCTCTAATCTTTTAGTTTTTCTTTTTAATACGTCTAACGTTAGATGGAGTAACGTGTTTGGAAGTAAGTCGTAGTTATGTTAGGACATACACCATGTTTTGTACCAACGTAAGGTAATGTATGTAAGCATTTTATTTGCTCCCGTAGGATTAATTAAGATATGGGATAAGTTGTAGTACAAGCATGAAGTAGACGAAACGAGGGTGGCGCAGTAACTATACTATAGTATAGAAAGGTAGGTAAAAGGGGGCGGGTGGGTGAACGTAATACCTAATAATCTAAGACGGGGGCGGTAAGGGCCAAAGGCAACTCTAACACGGGTCGGATACATTATATATACATAAATACCCACATAGATATTTGAAGTTATGGGATAAATTACACAGGATGGTTATTGCTTAATAAAGCATTGTTCTCTGGAGAAATGTATTATTCGGAACTATGTCTACGGACCTTTCTTGCGGCCGTCCGTACGAGCTTATGTAGATAGCTTAACTCCAGACCGGGAGAATGATTTATCTCCTTGAAATCCCCTGGGCAGGATTCGATAACTCATTTACAATTTACTACCGTCGACTCAATAAAGAGTAACGGACCGATCAAAATCAGATGCGAATATCTACTGATTACTTGAAGATAAAAAAAAGCTAAGAAAATAATTGATGAAAAACAGATCTAAAAAGTTGTTACGAAAATGTGAAAAGGATGAAAGCATTGCTGTATCTATCTTAGATAAATCATGTAACAAACAATTTTTATGAGAATCGAAAGGATTTTTTTTATGATCGCAATTTAACATTAATTTGTATGTACCTATTTATCTTTGCTAGAAAATAATAATTGAATATTATTTTATTTTAATCAGTCAGAAAGATAAAACCTGCGAAACCAGTCTTAACGCTACAGAGAGTACGAGATTTACTTTCCTTTTATTATAAGCTTCTGCCCTTTGAACTTGTACTTACTGGACCCCGTGAGAATTTAAACGAGTTAGAAAATAATACACAACTAAAGAAGTTTAACGTTACATGCGCACTACGCGTTTAGATCAAAATTCGTTATTGAAGCTGTGATTCTTATGAAACGCTGGATAATAAGATGCTTGTGAGAAAGGGAGAGATTGTTAGATATTATGTTACAAAGAAAAATCTTACCTTATTCTCTCTCGTTAACTGAAGCCTTTGGAAACCTTGGAACCTGTAATTAATAGAAACGAATTTAATAATAATAAACATTAATTATATGTATATTAAAAAGCACAATTCAGAAGTTAATGATAAATATACAGTAGAATCTGAATATAACGACATCGTTTATAACGTCTAACCGTTTTTAGCGACGAAATGCAATCTTAGTTATGTTTTATAAAGACGTACTTTGCAACATATCAGAATAGTACGACTTCGGTTTTAGCGACCAACTGCTTATAGCGACCTATTCTGACAATAAATCGTCCGGTTAGAACGGCGCGGCCAGCGAGCAGTGTTCAATCTTAGTTATGTTTTATATAGACGTACTTTGCAACATATCAGAATAGTACGACTTCGGTTTTAGCGACCAACTGCTTATAGCGACCTATTCTGACAATAAATCGTCCGGTTAGAACGGCGCGGCCAGCGAGCAGTGTTCAATCTTAGTTATGTTTTATATAGACGTACTTTGCAACATATCAGAATAGTACGACGCTTTTCCTTCTTTTTTTTTAGAGAAATTTAGATTCTAATTTACTTAGAAAATTCTAATATTTATTGACAATTATGTCTTCATACAAACATAAGAACATTCTGGTAAAGATTAACTGTGAAGCATTTTTCGAAATGTAATTAAAACACCTCTAAAAAATAGATAAGCCGGATCTAGACGGTCAACTAATGTTTATCAACGTTTTATATTCACTCCCAAGTAAAAGTTGATGAATGTGTACTAAAGACATCAAAGTAAAATATATAAATCAGTTCTATCATTACACGTTATTTGCTACCGTAATATACATACATACCTTAACGTTTACGTATTTATAATCTATATATTATTATGGCCGTAGAACTGTTGGTTAATATTGAAGAAACTAGTTTCAGACTTTTGATTTATTGACATGTGATAAAAACGTAGTAATTTGTGTTATTTATGAGCAAAAGATATTTCTTCAAGTAATAAAAGTTTGTTGTACATTTAAGTATTTTATTATTAGATGCATGGAAGCATGCAGAGATTATACTGTAAAACTAGACATAAGAAAGTATATTATTTTCGTTTCAATGAACTTTTGCCTACCTAACTGCATGCTTTTCATTTATTTATCAATTAGCACTTCAATGTTTATTGCTAATTAGGTACTTACTAATCGGAAGGTTGTAAGATTGAATAGAAATTCTTATTTAAAGTTTTTCAAAAGAAACATTTCATAAGAACGTACGTGTATTGGTCAGACATTCAATACAATTTTTGTTTCGATCTTATTTGGTCTCATCAGGGCATCTTAATAGACTTTAAGGTATGAATTTATAATAGCCTTATACAGAAAATAAATTGAAAGCAAAAAACCTTTTTTAAAAAAACCTTTTATTCAAATGCTCTAAAAAGAAGAAAATAAAATTTTCCTTTAAAATTTTAGTTATCAACTTACAACCTCATTATACACAATTTATATGATCATAAAAGCTTGTCGCGAGGTTTGCTGAAATTTAAAAAAAATTAAACTTAGCAGGTTAAGTTACTCAATTAAATAGGTAATAGTTTATTTACACAAGTAAATCGCGCAACAAACTTTTATGATCATATAAATTGTGTATAATGAGGTTATAAGTTGATAGGTAGTTAAAATTTTAAAGGAAATTTTTATTTTCTTCTTTTTAGAGCATTTAAATAAAAGGTTTTTTTAAAAAAGGTTTTTTGCTTTCAATTTATTTTTTACTTTTTAGTTATCGCTGGCTAGGTTTCTGAGTCTGTTCATCTCATTGTACACATCACTGTTTGACTTTGGAGTTGTTCTTCTCCTAGACAGGTTGCAGACCAATGCTGATGACGCCCATCTCGCCAAGTCACACAAGTCAAAATTAATCAACCGATGTTACAGGCTCAAAAAATTCTACCTCAAAAATAATCGAGGTCTCTACACCAAATTTCAGGTGGATTAGAGCAATGGAGCTTATAATCACCATCTTTTTTTTAACCTGCCTTTTTATTCTCAGCGAACCCTTTCATTTAACACCCATACTATAAAAAAGCATAAAAAACTCTAAAAGTTCGCCATATTGTATTAACAGTGATGTCAAAATATTTTTCTAATTATTCTCGGCAAGCCCTTTCATTTGATACCCATATTGCAGAAGTGCATAAAAAATAATTTAGGGAACTTTTCAGTTAAAGTGGGCAAATACATATCAGATTACACTAATTCAATAATTTCCTTTAAAACGAACAATACACTTGGTAAATACATAAAAACAATAAAGATTATTCTAATAGAGACACGAAATCAGGGGTTTACAAACTAAATTGCGGTAGTTGCAACAAATCCTATATCGGCCAGACCGGTTTTAGCGACCAACTGCTTATAGCGACCTATTTTGACAATAAATCGTCCGGTTAGAACGGTGTGCGGTGTTTTGTGTACAATATTTATAGACAAACTTTACGGAATTCATTAACGCGTATAAATTACACAGTCAGTGTTTTTCATCTATTGTGATAAGTTTAAAGACTTGTTCGTTACGTGAGCGTCGCGTCGTCCGGTTAGTACGATGTAATAAACACTGCCGGTCCCCTTGACCGTCGTTATATCCGAATTCTGTTGTATCTAATTAAATATAAACATAAAAGGTAATTTTTATAAACAATTTTGGAAATAAATTTAAAATCCTAATGCGTACCTATAAATAATTAATATTTGAAGGAAATTTTTTGTAGGGTGCCTGCCTGGTGAAACATTTTTAATATATCTATTAAAATATAAAAAATACACTTGGCTTAGTTTCGCAAAATTTATGCGTTTTGATTAGGTATTATAGTTGAGTATTTTTTACTTAAATTATTGCTTCTTGTTACTAACAATAAGCATGATTTATCTACAAACTTTAGTAAAAGTTTAATAATGTGTGGGGTTTAGGTACATAAAGGAAAGACGACGGTCAAATTCTGAATAATTCCATTAAAAAGTTCTAATTTTCTGAATTAACGGCAATTTGTTAAATAGATGACCAAATCGGGTTAGTAGCACTAATTAATTCGGACCTGAAGTGTAAAATATTAGGTTAGGCCGGCAGATTGGGTTGCGAACGAACGTATGTAAATTAGGCCTATGGTGTGTTGTCAGTAATTTCCTACTTCACACTTTTTCCTATTTCTGATTTTCATGTATAAGCAATTAAATACTAAAACGTTTATGCAGGCATAATGTTAAATAGAGTAAGAGTATAATGTATTGTAGTTTTTAAATTAATTTTTTGAAACTTTAAGTGGAATTGAGTATTAGTACCTATCGTTATTAAAATAAAACACTAAAGATTTTGGTTACAATCCAAACATCAAATAAATTTGTCCTGCAGATATATCCTGTTAATAGAATAGAAATTAGGTATTTACAAAAGTACACAACTATGTAGTGTAACCGGTGAGGAAAATTAAACTTAGGTACACCGTGGTACACTAATCAAACAATCGGCCTTTATTGTCACTATTCATCAACACTCTCTGCACATATACTACTAAGCCTACAAATCAGGAAATCAATTTTCACACTTCCTGTTTATTGAGTAAATTTCGTTGATTTCTAAAGGTCATAAATTACAAAGTGTAGTCAATTAGGCGATCGACTAGTCAAATTGGACGCCTCTAGTCCGGACCATGTAAAGCGGCCACTAGAGTAATAAAACTTTCAGGGGATTTGCAAGATCATTTTGTCGAATAACTAACTTTATTCGTTATTGATTTTATATTTGCAGTTGCAATGCAATAAATTTGTTTTAGAACCTCTCAAGCATTTTGTTACATTATTATGGTAATTAACTTTCACATTTAAAGCTATTTGCAAACTTCTGTACAAAAGTTTACTAACAATTTTGAGCTTTGAATGCATATTGGTTAATTATTTAAAATTGTAGATATTTGTATGTAAGAGTCACTTGTTGCGTGTTTTATTGCCTGAGACGCCACTTTCCTCGACTTAGACTATAGATTTATTTTCAGAATATCAGTTACGTATTGGAGGGGTTTTAATTATTCAATGTAAATTAAGCTTTTTCATATATGAAAATGAAATATTGAATAACAAGAATGAAACTAGCATGGTCTTAATGTTATCCTAAACCCTGTTGTAATGTCCTGATTTCAGATTTTATTTTTTCATATAGAAAACTTTAAATGGTGGAAGAAAATAATTGAAATATTTTGCTACGTAGAAAAACTTTGTTGGGGTTAAGGATAATACGTAGATACAATTTAGTCTAATCATCTTGTAAAGCGTAAATTGTATGATATATGAGTTTCAGAGGTGAAGCTGTGTGCCGAGTTGAATATATGTAGTACATGGTGCAAAGGACGTTTAAGACGGTCGGGGGCTATTATGTCCCTTTGTCTAGAAATTCAGAAGTTGTAGTCAGTGTAAAACGTCAAAACCGCCGTAGAATAAGCCGGACACAAAGGCTTCCTAACGCCTTTCACGACATAGCCTCCATTACATCAGTTCTTGCAAGTGAGCGTAGACGAGGGTCCGGGGGAGGCTGTATCGAAAGGGTGGTAGTTAAGCCTTGGGTGGTAGTTCAGATTGTGGCGTGGGATGGGGTACGGCTACCACCAAGATGAGGGTGCGATGGCCGCTGACATGGGTAAGGGCGGCTCCTGATCTGTATTGATCCTACTACCCCAGGATGTAAGATGCAACCGTACGATTGCCGACCGAGACAACCCTATATTTCTCTCCTTTTTCCTTCCCTCTGACTTGCTCTTACACGACGCTCTGCTTTCGAGCTTTTCGTCTAACGATTCTGCTGAGGGACGGGAATCGATATCGGATAAGAAACTGTTCGGGGTTTTGTTTTAGAGAATTGGACAGGATGAAATACAGATCGTAAACCCACGCGCAAATGAATGACACCACCTACCTATCTTATCCTCAATTACTAATAACTAATAACTACTATTCAATGCAGAGGAAAATTACTACAATAATTAATACCAAACGGACATTAAAATTTAAACACTACTACAAACAAGTTATTAAAGTTTTAGGTGATGAATTATGTTATGGTAAAAAGTTCGTTAATTATGTGACTGCCTTTTACTTTTCAATTCGGACCTTCCCTCCTGCTAAGTGGATTTTAGTAAGAAATGGTGGGACTCCTTATTCTCCGGATGTAAAATTTTGACTTTAAGCGTATGAATAAAAAAGTAGAGAAAATTATTACAATATTTTTAACAATTAAAAAGTTGACGTGAGATTTAAGATACTTTAATGATCTCCTCCGTCCTATTTTGAGCTAATTTCTCATTCTCTTGACGTGAAATTTAGACTTTAATAAGCATTTGAATAAAAGATTATTACAATTCTTGATTGAGATTTTCAATGTCCCCCCTTTTTTTAATTTGATGAACTTGTCGTTCCAATTTTGAGCTGACTCAATTAATAAATGTCCCTAAAGCCAGGGAAAGTGCTTTTTTTCCAAAAAATAAATAAAAAAACTATTGCAACACGTTTTTATCAACACATTCCAAACTTCTTTTCTTTTCTCTTCTCTGATTCTGCTAATTTTAACTATTAGAAATGATTAAATTCGTAAATACGCAACAGATCGATGATTCCAATTAAAAAATAATGTTGGATACAGTACAAGGAGTACTTATCTGAAAAAGATATGTTTCGAAGGCATCAGAAGGTGTTGCTAATGCCATCAGCAAATATTTGGATATCGCTGTTTGCTGAAGTTTTGTCTCAGCTGCTGTGCTATTTGGATTCACCGTCCTAAATAAATATAGACGTCTTAATCTCCTGCAAGAACGGCTAATATTTTTGTGTACTATACGCCCTCAAGTTTTCAGTACAAGAAATATTTCATCATCAATAAAATTATTATAAAACTAAACTCTTTCACACGATTACAGTATTTATGTAGGTATATTAAATATTAAATTGCAGGGTTCTTTCTGTAAGTAAAATAAATTTAGAACCCTAAAAGTAAACTCACAGTTAAGGAAAAGGGAACCGTAAATTATTGGAGCGTATCGATTATTCTCTTTGAGAAATTGTGTATTTCAAAATGAAAATGATATACAAATTAAAAGGAAAATCGAGTAAAAGAACCGCGTTAGGATTAGTAAGAGGACTTTGTTGTGTGGTGGTAGGTAAAAGTTGAACAAAGAAGAAAGCAACGAGTGAGTGGTAAGAGGTGGTAGGTGGTTGGTGGTCGATAAATAACTGAGTGAAAAGGGAGGAAGTGAAACTGGAGACAAACGGCCGTTTGTTCAAGAGAATTCATTTCCTGATTTCATTTATACGAGGTCTCGCACTACGCCGTGAATTAATCCACTTTGTCTAGGTGTCCGACTTGAAAGCGGAATTTAACGCGTCGTACACTATTTATTATTACCCCGGACCGACGCGACGCAACGCGACGCCGGCGTCGCCTCGGTCGCGGATACTTCATAGTTATATGAACACGCCGCAAAATTAAGCGTCGTCGATTCCCAGCGAAAATTAGGGACGCTATTAAAATGGTCCTTGCAAGGTAATAGAATAAAAACCTATTTCGCCCTCAATCTCATAATTAACACAAGAAAAAAACGAACCTCATGTACAGAGTGACACTTAAACAAAAGTATGATATTAGCCAAACCGGGAGAACATTTGTAAAGTGCATTTTGGAACATCCTGGAACGATTGTAATTATTCAAAGCAAAAAATAACAAGAAATATAAATTCTGAATTTAATTACAATAATATAGGTATTTACAACTCAATCATTTATTTGTTAGGGTTCGTGTTCTTTGCAAAATATTAACTAAAATGGAGTTGTTTCTTTTATTAATCACCAAGGGGAGAAAACAGAATTTATTCTTATCCCACACTTTTTTGTGGTAGAGGTGACTCTCTTTTAAAACTTTTAGTTAAACCAATTGTAAAATAAAATAAATATTTAAGTATGAAACTTTCCTTATAAAATATAAAATCGTACGGCACAAAGTTATTCTCGAAAATGGTCTGATATTACAACGCAACGTTTTGTGAAACCAATTCCGGTTTATAGTGAATTTAATCGTCGAGAGTGTGATGAGTTTGACACCTTCGAACGGGGGTTGCTCTCTCCAGTCCGTAGTAACAACCGAAAGAAATGGCTGACCCAGTGTTCCTAATCACGTTAGGGCCTGGAATGTGCAAGGGACCGAGCTATTATCCCAGCATCCATTTGCATAAATTTAATTACGTACCACGTAGAAATTTGCTTCCCCTTCTAAGATGACGCTCTTAAGCGGCCATCTTAGAATTAATCAATACTCGCCACGTTCTACTACATCTACATCCTCACACGAAACAAGAAACCACCCTTATCTGAACATTTAACCGTTAAATTGCAGATATTACATCGAAAATAATTTTTATAGTTGCCATTACTTTTACCGTCATAATTTTATGTAGGTAGCATATAGTCTCGTATCATATTTAAGATCGACCTTTGATTTTACTATTGGTACGTGGGTCTACTAGAGAATGCGAATGTCGGTCATAAATATGTAATGTTTACTCGCAAGGTGGGTACCTATGTAGGTACAGTGAATGCAGCAACGTCGAGACGATTCGAGTTAATCGCAGCAACATTAGTAGGACTCGTGAGTATCCTCGATTTGCATCCTTACACGCCGGGTTATCTCGCTGGTCCATTCCTGTTTGCGCAAAGTTATTGAGTACTATAGTTTCAAGTTTACCACGTACCGAATTTATTCTCCTTATCAGGAACGTTTAATTGTTATTATTGTACAAAATATAATGTTTTTATGCATGTGGCGAGGGGTTTCTTATTACGTTATTGTCTAATAAGGGTTGTTGAAGTTTGGAATAACAATTAGATTCTAAGGAGTATGGGGTAATCCACCCACTGGCTTACTGAATTAGCAAATAAATTAAAAAGACTGTAAAATTAATGCCCTTAATTGTTTAAGAGGTTTATTGTAGACAACCGCCTTTTTAGTCTAATTTATTTAATTATTTAAGGGATGCACATCTCGTGCACGTAATTCTCAAAAATTTCAATTATTAATCAAAACAAATAAATCAATGTTTTTGATAGATCGATAAAAGGCAATTATTTTTGTATAAGTTAATTAAGTAGTAAGTACTTACTTTAATGCCATTTCCTTAAATAATAAAAAAATATTCTACCCCGGCAATTACCATCCGCATATACAAATTTTCGCGAACAGAACAAAACTGAACCGCGCGTAGAAATAAAATCGAGACTTCTTTTACATCTAACATCGTCCACGTTCTTTAGAAAACTAAATTTTTGTCGAAATTTGGGAGGAAAGAAACTATAACGTTATGTTACCCCTTTTCCTAACAACAATCTCTTAAATAAAAACCGGTTTCATCAGTTAATTTGCCTAAAAATCAAATCGAGATGAATGGATGCAGCAGTATTCGAAGAAGTAGCCCTCGGAGAGTAAGGAGACACCCCTGGTAAGGTTTTCGAGGGCAGGTTAAAGGTGGTGCAGGTGCGACCGCCGCAGGTCCACTCGTTGGTCCAGAAAGGGATGCTGAAATCCCGTGGGAAATTACACTGGCAGCTCTACGTTGGTCGCGTTTCATACATGTACCTACACGTTGCTGCTGTAATCTACAATGGCTCAACGTTCTCTCTCTCTGTGTTCGAACGCATAGACAATATCGAGGAATTGGTGAATAATTTAATTATGAGACTTTCATTCAATCCCACTTCATTATATTACTTGTAACATCTACGAGTATAAATCTTCTAAGTTGCAGAACGGTTTCAATTTTATGTTAGATAGGTAGGTAATGTTAAAAAATAAATCTTTAAAGAAGTAGACCTACAACGGCACTTGGGCACAAAATATCTAGAAAAGCATACTACACTGAATTATTAAAAAAACACAAAATTGTTTCTTTTTATATCAAAAGACGTAAGTTCAGCTTTGAGAAGCTAATGTTTTCAGAATGGCAGATAATAATTTGTTAGGTTAGGTTAGCACACATTGGCATCCTAAAAGCATAAACCTTCTAACTTAAAATGTCATAAATCTTCAGTAATAAATTTGGTTGAAAATTTTAACAAAAACTTACAAACAGAGACGGTAACATATTGTTAGCAAAATAAGATGTCCTTTTTTAAAAAATAGAAGTACATTATGTAATTTTTATGGCACATTATCTTCACCAGAAAATCCCAGAGGGTTGAAAATGATTATCGAATATTATGTACTCACATTATTAATAAATTTACAAAAATTTGTCTCAAGTAATGAAGCAGGATAATGACTTTTTTTTTCTTTATGTATCAGGTAGATATATTTTAGTCAAATGAGGGATGCTACAACCGTGTGAGTATATACGTCAACTCAAGCTCATGCTTACTCCCAGCTCCACCTTAATTAGGTGCTTAATCAGTTTTGTTTTACCGACTACTTGGTTAATCAATAATAATTTTGCATGAACATAGCATGAAAATTTATGCGCGCTACACGAAACCTTGTGTCAGATGCTATTTATGCATGTACCCGCTTCCTTTATAGGTACATACGTTTATAAATACATACATAGGTAAGTACATATTATGTTGAGTAAGTATATATTGTATAGAAGGATATACATACATACATTATGGTCAGAAAGTTTAAAAGTATCCTCCGTACAATGTTTAAAGAAGCACTTTAACTTTGATAATATTTAAGGAATTTTAATGTTTTCAATCGATATAGTTCATCATTTTTTTAGCTGTAAAATTAATTACGATACGACTTCCTACAACCTTTTAAATACAGTCAAACATCGATAATTCGAACGTCGATAAGTGGAATTTTTGATCAGTTGAACCTTATTGATTGGTAATAGCATCAACTATGAGAAATAAGTTTTACTTGATATAGTCCGGTCAAATTAGACCAAAAATGAGAGTATAGCTACATAAATTTCCACCAAGCTGAAAATCAGTGAGATCGTTTAAAATATGATTAAAAATATAATTTGAAAGTTCCCCATCTTTCCCCTATATGGAAAAAAAAATATTCAAGGTTAAAGGTAAAAAAAAATGAGTTTTTCGCGATTTTCAGCAAAACGGTAAGTTTTATCATAAAATTACCCCAGACAAAAATTGTAGATCATAAAGTAATCTATAAAATATGTATCTCTAAAATACCCCAAAATAAGCTATGTGACAAATAAATCCTCAAGAACTAGAAAATATTTAGTGCAAATAGAAAAAAGATTGTAGAGGAAAATTTTTCCCCAGAAGAATTCCCCTGAGAAATATATCCCCAAAAAATACACCAAAGGAAAAAAAAACCCCAATTTTTTGGGGAAAATCCCCTAATCTGGCAACCCTGAGACTAACAGTATTTTATTTATTAGACACACTGACATAAAGCTGGTATAGCCATGCATACAATTGAACAGGAGACAGATGTTGTCTCGAGGTTACACTGGCGTATAAAATAAGGGACTGGGTTTCATTTTCCCTGATATCTCAGAAACGATGGCTCTTAGGAAAAACAATATTCATACATATTTTATAGATAATTTCATGATCTATAATTTTTGTCTGAAGTATTTTTATGATAAAACTTACTGTTTTGCTGAAAATCGCGAAAAACTCATTATTTTGACCTTTAACCTTGAGTAAAAATTTTTGCATACAGGGGAAAGATGGGGAACTTTCAAATTTTATTTTTGATCATATTTTAAACAATCTTACTGATTTTCAGCTTGGTGGGAATTTATGTAGCTTCGAATGTCTAAATTGACCGGACTAAAAACTCAAACTCTCGAACTCGAATATTATGAAAACTCGAAATTAATATTTGGCGCAAATTTCAATAAGTCGAATTTTCTGGGGGAAATTCATAATAATGTATGATTGTAACGTCTCTTTTTAATAGCGGTACTATGCAAGCAGTGAGGCAGTTCAGTTTCTACGATTATTTGTCATCAAAACGTACTTTGTATTTTGACCAAACATCAAATCTTATAAAAAAGTGGAATATGGTGCACTGAAAAAATAGATTAACTAAATCCATTAATCTATCCATCTATCTGTATGTAACACGAAATGAGTATATACTAATGTTCATTTTAAAAAAATAACAATACATAAATATGTGTACACAGAGAAAATAATCATGAAAATATGACTAAAAAATCTGTCAATTATAATGGACGAGCAGACGCTTAAGGAGATTTTACTAGAAATGTCTAGTCAATCTACGTTCGGTGTTGAGACTGAATTCTAGTAAAATTTACTTGATTAGAAAACATTTTTTACACTTCTTATCACTAATTTTACTAAACTATTCTCATTCTAGTATTTTTTTCTTTACGACACGATAAAATAATCGAGAGGTAGAGAAAAAAAGTCTAGACTTATTTAGCTTGATTATTCTAATACTAATTATTAGAAAGAATGAAAAATTGTTTTATACTACCAAGTACATTTTATGAGAATTCTAGTATCTATTATTTACTAGAAAAATTTTGCTTGACCCATCAGGTAATAAAATCATGATTATTTATTATGTATTATTATTCAATAACTCGATGTTTGAATACCTCGAAGTTTTTTGGGTCACATGGTGATTCGAGTTATCGAAGTTCGAGTGTATAATAAGAATAGTTTCAAAGGATAACGCCAGGACTTCTAAAGTAAACAGCATCAACATTAGAAAGCCGCTTCTAAAATAAATTTAAAAAAATTGGCTACAAGGCTTAAAATTCAAATTGATGTATTATAGAATCTTGAAATTGATAGGAAAGAAGGACTCACAGCCCAAGTAAAAAAAAATAAATCTACTTGAAACTATTATATGATAAACTTAATTCCTTTATTTCCTTGTTTTCGATATATAATCCGATGCTATCCATTCATTAATCAGTCATCACCAGCGAACGTACTATACGTCTGAAATTGAATATATATAATTATAAATTAACTGTATTATTTATTAAGATTTACCATGATGTAAATATGTAACATAATCCGTGTGGAGGACTAGAGTTCTGCTTACATTTCTTAGTTATAACGCAATTAATTCAAAACATTAATTTCTGTGATGAAGTGTAATAATAGAGAAGCGAGCATTTTCCACCCCGTTGGTTGTTTATGCCATTTCTGGGAAAATGGTTATAGTTCAGATCAATGGATGAGGATGTGGGGCTGAGGAGCGACAATGAGGCGTCGGCAAAACAGTAAAGTGTTGTTATTATGACCATCACGCACATACCCCCAATTCCTAAGCATATGAGCCGGACAAGAAATCTTTAATAAGTTTAAAGAGTAAGAGTCCTCCACTATACTAATAACGATGATCATTTACATTTTCTACTTATAAAATTTACAACTGAATGATACAAAATTTTATATAAAATGTAATAAAAATAAAATAAAGTGCCCTTAAGATCGCAATAATTCGTATAGGTATATTCGTTAACCTTTTTCTGTTACAATTGTTATATAACTTTGATTAATAATTATTTCCTTTGAATATTTTGTATTGATAGTTTAGAAATTAGAAGGGGTAAAATCAAAATATTTTACAATTTTATTGAAAACACCCCATTCACTGGAGTCAGACAAAAAACTGTGTACATTATTATTCATTCTAAGGAAGTGTTGTCCTCCAAGAAATTATTTTTTCTTGGGTCGTAAATTTACAACCCCATACTAATTTTTATTTTACTTAAAAGTTGCGTTATAAATATAAATAAAGACTAGATGAGAAAAACACGTTAAATAATTAAATAAAATTAATTTTTGAGCAGTTTATTTACATTTCTTCACTTTCTATTTTTGCTAGTAAAATTTTTCTAACGTCTTTGAACGTTTAATGGCGAAAATTGGGCGTGGTAAGGAGCGAATCTGAGGTTTACATATTATCCTGCTCCTTATAATCCTCGAAATATTTTAAAGGACATCTTGTGGTGGCTAGTGAAACATACTGGACGCGAAAGAAGGGTGCAGTTAAAGAGCTCGACAAAAGCGCAGGCCTTTGAAAAATCAATTTCTACCCCTTCTTGCCATACCACTCTCTGCACGAAAGGGTTGCAGCTTCTCTAGTGGAATTCAATGGTTTTGAGTACGAGCAAGACACTTTTATTACACTATCTACTTAAAGATTTTTTTTCAAATTTGTTAAAAAATATTTTTTTCACAATTTCATTTCTTTGAAATAAGATATTAAGCTTCAAATTACCGTTGGTGGTTTATTTTTTTTTTTTTTCAATTGCCCATACCTTCAGTAGTCATCTGGTCTATATTAAGAACATAATTAATTTTAAAACAATTTTTTACATATAGATAACCATAAATAACACTATCTAATACTAGGCAACGCCCATACTAAATGGAATCAAGATTGGAATGTCGTTTCCTATCTATCTAACCTTTATAGTGTATACTTATACAAGGACAACATAAAATAGATATGGAATCTACATATCTGGAGGCCTTTTAAAGGATATTACGAAATGTCGTAGTAAATAAGTATTAAAACGAAACGAAATTTAGAAGCCACAAAATAATCGTAATATACTATTACATACCATTGTTTTAATTAATTATTCAAAATGACAGAAATATTTTTGTACAGGGTGATTCATTATAATGTCGCCCCCCTTTAACTTTATTATTTGGAGTGTCCCAAAAAAATTAAAAGTATGGTTTTGTAGGTGCTAAAAAATACTTTTTTTTCTATTTATAACAAAAATTTGAAAAATTATCAATATACAGGGAAAACTAAAAAGTTATTTTTTTTAAATGGATCACCCTGTATATGAATCTATTTTTCGATTTTCCTCGTTAAATTCTAAGCATAATTTATATAACATACCGTACCTGTATCTAAATTCAATAGTTTCTGAAATATTCGCATTTGAAACGTTATCATCAAATATTTTATTAAACAATTGTTACAAATAAAGTAGTCCTAGTCCACGCTTTTTATTGAAAACAAATAACTAACAGTGACATTGTATAAAAAACCGTGTATACGACCACCAAATTGAAAACCTCGATCATCTTAAATATTTGATACGGAATTAAATTAATAATTTAAATGAAAATAACCCAGCATTCATAGCAGATTCATTAGAGAAAATGCGAAGAACCCTTATACAAAGGGTTGAAGAAAATGGAGGCCCAGTAGAGCATCTTTATGTTTAACTAAAAATTGTTTTTGTTATATTATTTATTGTTAGATTTCTTGGTTTGTTGTTGTTTAATAAAATATTTGATGATAACGTTTCAAATGCGAATATTACACAACTATTGAATTTAGGTATAGGGTATATTATATAAATTATGCTTAGGTTTTTACGAGGAATCGAAAAATAAATTCTTATATAGGGTGATCCATTTAAAAAAATGAACTTTTTGGTTTTCCCTGTATACTGATCATTTTTCAAATTTTTGTTATAAATAGAAAAAAAACTATTTTTTAGCACCTACATAACCATACTTTTAATTTTTTTGGGACACTCCAAATAACAAAGTTAAAGGGGGGCGACATTACAATGAATCACCCTGTACTTACATAAATCCAATATGTACCTATGTATAATAATTGTCTGTACATGCAATAAGAAGAAATTAAATAAATTTTTGGAAAAATCGTCAGTTATCATATCAAGAATATTTAAATGTTTCTACTAATAGATAACTGAAGGTGATAATTTTCAAAATTAAATCATATTAATAAGAAAATACTTCAATATGTAGTTGGTCATTTTTTTAATTGTTTAAAGTTCATAGTAATGTCAGTTCTGTTTCTTATATACTTAAGGCAAACTGTAAATTTTTTAGAAATTCATCTAGGTAGTAACTACTTATAAAAAATTAATATTCTATGGGCTGATTGCCAAGAAAATGGGGCTGTCAAATTTAGAGATTAATTCTCAGTATAATTTTTTATATAGTTCTCAATTTTCTCTGTATAAGAAAATACGTTGACTTTTTTATTTGAAAATTTTTTGGGAGGAAATTTGAGCAAAGATTCGTATCGTGAGCTGTAGTTTGATAAATAATAATAGATAACTTTAAAAAGTATTTTGAAGAAAGTGAAGAGATTTCTGGTAATATAGAAGCGTACTGCAAAAACAATAGAAAGGGTTTAACATTGAACAATTCAGAATTTTTTTTTAAAAATAAAGAAGATGGAGATTACTAAGCATAAAGAAAAAAATAGTGCTCTGCAAATTGGTGAACAATGTCATAAACTTAATGTTTTCATCAATATCCACTTTCTTATTGTATCAAAATTAATGTCTTTGTATCTGCAAACATGAGTATAGTTGTAGGTACCTACTATTTAGCGAAAAATTCTTATTCATGTAGATACACAATTGGAACACATTTTATTTTTGACGTACTAAATGGAAATGCTGACTTTTTCATTTCTAAATAAAACCGCGCAAGTCCACTAAAATAAAATCAAAATTTCATATTTTTTAGCATCCACAATCTTCAGAGTACATCGTCAAATTATTTTAATTTGCGTGAATGTCAGAATAAATTGTTAGGTACAATTAAAATTTAAGTGTCCTTTACTTGTCAAGCAGTTCATTTTGCTAATGATTGAAGTGTATCATGGCGGTTTTACATTCGTTAGAAAACGACCAGAATAACAAAAAATATTAACGATTTTTCAAAAAAAATTTTTAATGTTATTATAATATCGAGAGAAAAAAATATACAACAATCTCACAAAAGAAAAAGCTGCAGTTCTGTTATTTTTCCTTCAACTTCAATTTGTACTAAAAAAATCTCTGCTGAGTGCTCCAAAAAATAAAGGATGCTACCTACAGAATGTCCCCCTTATACATCAGTTACTTTTTGATTATGTTGTTCTATACTCTACAGTATAATATTATCGAGCATTGAGCCTAAAGCCCTAGTCGATTCAATATTAATTAATGCGCCAAGTCACGTCCTGCAGCAACTCCATAAAACACATTGCTGACATTAACTTTAAAATTAATTCATAAATATGCAAGCAGGCTTCAGGATGCATTTGCAAATCATGGAAATTACTATGGACTATGGCTGATGTTTTTGAAAACGCGCAATATTTTGGGCCCTTAGGTATCTAGGTATTTTCAAATTGTAAAAGGTACCTCAATTGTGTATTCTAATATGTATATTTATGAAATTTAGTGCTCAAGATGATAAAGGCATGTAAAAACAAAGAAAGAAGGAGGAAGTCTTATTTACCATTAAAAAAGGTTTAAAAAGAACACATCCGTATTTTACCTATTTATGATATATGTGGTATTATCATTGTAAGGCTTAAAAATATTTTAGAGGAGAGGATTCCTTTTTATTTCTCAATTATTCGATCATCTCCATTTTCTACTATGATAAGAGCATATTTTACTCGAACAAAATCAAAAAGATTTTCTTTTAATGGACGTGTGACAGTGTCATAAGTAGATATACTTTAAGACACTCAAAAGGATAAATGGGATCCTTTGTTTGTCGATTAGATAACTGTAATTGATACTAAAAAGCAAGTAAATTATTTCTTGAGTCGCCACAAGATTGACAGTATTCAGAATAATTTTCAACATGTTTGAATGTAAACATATTTTAATAATAAATGGTACAAATTTTAAGCGGAACAATGGTAAGTACCCTTTGTCTAACATGAATATATATAGTTGGGTGGTTTAGCGTGTACATAAACTCATGTAGGTAATATTTTGCCGCTTTGAACCATTTGCAGGGTACGAAATGATGATGTTCGTATAACTTTTAATGAATCGCGACATTTCGAGCAACAAAATCCGCATTACGTGAAAATTCCGTTGCACAGTCTACGTAGTTTCGAGCAATTAAAGCCGGGACTATGGTAGAAAGTTTCGAAATTTAAAAGTCTTCGCAATGGCGAGAACTGTGTGGCGCAGTGTTTTGTTTCGTTCGTCCTATCGTATGGTACACACGTTCACACTTACATACACATACGTATGGTGGCGACATTTCAGCCGGCCATTTGTTTCGGAGTTAAGTTTTGCACAATGAATAGATATTATTTAAGTGCATACGTTAAAATTTAACGTGGAATTAAAGTGTAAGTTATGCGGGGTTAAAATGGCCGTCGTCGTTTCTAAAAGCGCATGGGTGGAGTTTCGGAATAATAATAAGTCTCGCGGCCTACCTAAAAAGTTCTCCCCCTGCACTGGGGTCAGATTAAGAGAACCGTAGGAAGCAACCCCTTATATTCCCGAGGCTGCAGGGGTGGATTTCCATATTACTGACGCACACAAACGTACACGTACAGTTTCCATCTATATATGTTTGTATGAAAGTATGTGTGTAGAGTCCTAGTCGTGCTATTCTCTTCGCATTATACAACGACGACTCCACGTACGGCGTCGCGGTGTCCGTGGCGTCGGTGAACCTGATGCAGTTGCACAGAACCACCCCTTCGACTTGCTTTTATTCTCCCCCAACGTACACTGCATATATTCAGAGCGCTTTACAGCATTAAACGTTGGATATTTTAATATATTCCACTTGCGCCACTGTCCGACGATTTTTCCAGTATTAAAATTTTATATTTGCTGAAAAAAAGGAGAATTCCGTCGCGACCATGTCACCTCATATACCGAACGAATGAAAGAACGTCCTTTTCTATTTCCTTTTTCGCGTTACACGTTTAATTTTTAGCGGGGACTTTTTAAAAATTAATGTGTCGTCGGACCGATAAAATTATTTCCAATGGCAAATGTTTCAACAAAGAATAATGAACACAGCGACAATAGTCGCAGATCATTTTTATAGATGTGTTCTCCAATTGTGCAAGCTAAGGTAAAAGTGCCTAAAACTTTTGCTAAAGAACGTTTTTCTTATTTCTCGTAAAATTATAATAATAAATAATGACTATATTGTTATGAGAAAAACAAATCATTTACTCTGAGATATAGTGGTCGATTAACCCTTGATCTACTACTGACAATAAGAGAGTGGATGGGTGGTGAAAACATGATTCAGAGACATTCAAATTTTTAAAAAGTTCTTAGCATTTAAAAAAAATATTATTGCTTCAAAATACTATAGAAGTTGTAGCAAAGTTTTCTCGATATTCGTTCATTACCTACGTGAGATGATTCTCTTTCAATTTGGACCCCTTTCACCACTTCAGTAAGATTTAGTAATATGTGAAGACCCCCCCCCCCACATAATATTTACCTCATATTGGGCTTTTAATTGCAGAGGAAAGAAAATTATAACAATCTTTTAGTAAAAATACTAAATATTTTCAATGACTCCTCCCTTTGAATGCCATTTTTCTAAGGCCTTCTTTTCCATTCTTGGATCACGTAATTAATGGATGTCCCATTCTAATATGTTTATTTAGAAATCACATTAGAAAATGTTTTTGTTGCCATCTTCCGATATTGAATATTTAAGTTAAAAGTTTAAAAATAGGACGCAGATAAGAGGAATAGTTCATAGTAATCTTTAGGATTTTAGGTTAGATGAGAGTACCCACAATTATGTCCAATTTGTAATACTAGTCTTCTAAGATTTTGAGAAAACGTCCCTTAATATTAAAAAAAAAAATTAAAACCCAGGAAGCTACTCAATAACTATCCATGACACCCCGCGAGACTCCAAAAAATAGGACGGTTGGCAACCTTAACGTAAATAAAAAACTATCGACATATTTTGACTTACATTCAAATAAACATAATTCCATGGTGTATTAATTAAAAAGTGATATACTGCTAGTTTTAACTTGACTTTAAAACACCCTTCTTTCATTGATGATGATGATTTTTTAACTGTACCAACCTACAACAGGAAGGTTATTCGTAAAATAAAAGTTTATGAGCCTTTCAGACGATAATTTGAAAATTTGAACATTTTATCGCACAAATTCGAATTTTCAGCGCAAATGTTGACAACGTTACTATTTATATCAATTACATAAAGTTTAGTTACGATTATGTTTATGTTGCACCCACTGATTCAAAAGGAAAAACAGTTGACCATATGTGTCATGAATTTCTGATTTTATCAACTACACAAAAATTCATGTTATAAAACGTTTTAAAAAATTGTCATAATGAGACCATAATAGTGAAAATTCAAATATTATTAATGACAAAACGAAAGCTTTCAATTCAAAGAGACTTTGACAATTATTTACTACCAAAAACTTTTTACTCAATAGCTTTTGCGCTACTTGTCACCAAATCATCTTCTGACGATTTTGAGACATGAACTGCGTCAATATCAAGCTGGAGATGTCCTTCTATTTATATCATTAATCAAAACTTATGGAAGCATTTAAGTGCTTGTTTGATAAATATCATAGTAAACCTAAAAGTTAAACATTAATAGAAAAAACTCTGGCATTTCTGAATTTTCCAAAATAAAAAATGAAAGGCATTAGAAGAAGAAGAAGCAATCAATACTTTAAGAATTTGTGGTCAATTATTTTCCAAAGCACTTTTTTTCTGTTTGTTCTAAAGGTCAATTCTAACTTTTAGCCCAATTAAATTTTAGACAAGCCCATCAAAATTATTTTTAAAAGTGCGTATCGGTGTCGTTAGCTATCGGCTTTTACCAGAGATAAATTTCGTTAGTTAAATGACAAGAAATCAATGTGTAATAGGAAGTTTGGTGACAAGCATAGTTTGGCCGTCAATCGTTGCTTGTAAATAGATCGCAGCTGGCGTCAATTTAACTAATTTGAAGTAGCCGAAATTACGGACATAGATTAAATTCAATTTAAGGATTGCCGTCAAGCACAGGTGATAGCTCCCAAACCCAATATACATGTAATTACTTCGGGAAAGTCGTTAAGCCGGGGAGGAAAGCTATCAGTTACTGCCCTGCCGGCCGCATTTTTGGCCGGCCATTTGGAAATTTTGCCAAGCGAAACGAAGTTAACATGAAGAGTAATTAATTTTCATTACTTTAAGAGAACAGCGTCTACTGTCATTAACATTTGCAATAATTGCATTCGAACGTTGATACTTACGGGTTACATCAACAAAAGTGTAGGTAATAGGAAAAACTATTTTGCGAAATATTTTTTTAAATTATGACAGATAGAAAAAAATAATTAACTCATAAGACTGAAGATTCTTCAAGATGAACCGTTTAACATTATCGCAGAAATGTATGGAAGGAGTGATCGTGAGGAGAATTTCAATGGATCTTTCTCAATTTCATGCCTAGTTTCTCAACGAGAGGTGTCCAAATTGATCTATTTGGTTTTGGTATTGTGGTCAATTTTCAACCGATATTTATAATTAAAGAAAGTCGATTTCTATGAGTCATGTCTCTTTTAGAAAGAAATATTAAAATTATATAAAAATAATGTTATATTAAGAAGAAGAAGAAGAAAAGTAGATCGACTTTGACACCCATTGGCAGAAAAACTAACCATGAAATCGAAAAATATTCCATTCTATGGTGCTGCCCAGCTGACATACAGTTTAGTGTAATACCAATTGTTTTCTTTTGTTTACTTTACGAGTTTCCTTTTGGGGAGATCTGTGTGAACATATTCAGATTTTATTTTTGCATCATTGTTTTTCTTTCTTCCGATAAGACTGCAGTTGATTTCGTCTTGCTCTTGAGTATTCATCGCTGATCAGTTATTAACCTCACTTTCTTCACGCGTTACATCCTTAATGTCAACGTGTGTTGCTTGCTCCAAGCCTTTTTCAGGCTATAAGGGCATTATATTGCCTTGCGTGACTTGCAACTCTCTCTTTCATGCGGATAAGGAGTGCTCCGGCTTGACCTCTTCGGAGATCAAAGTCATAGAACTGAAGTCTAAACCATTCATGGTTTATAAGTGCAAGACCTGCCATGAACAGGGACGAGTTTGCTGTGCTGATGGTCTGAGCTCTTTACATTCAAAAATAGAGGCACTTGAGGCAACATGTAGAGATCTGAAGCTTTTACGTAGTGATGTTGATGCTTTGAAAATTGATCTTGTCAACTTACACACTGAAGTCGAGGGAGTCAGAGATAAGGTGACGATTTTCAAAACTGCTGATGACGCTCTGATTAAGTCTACAAAAAATCAAATTACCAGGGAGGCCGTCAGTAGACTACAGAGAGCTAATAATATAGTGATCTTCGACCTACAGGAGAGTCGGGATGCCAGATCTGATCTGATCACTATTAAAGACATGCTGGGTCACCTCCCATTGGATCTCTCTCACATCACATATCGTAGACTAGGCAAAGAATCACAAACCACTACCCGTCCCCTTTTGGTTTCTCTTGCCTCACCCAATGATCCGCACCTTGTATTGAGAAACAGAGGAAAACTGAAGGCTGAGTACGAGAAATGTAAAATAAGCCTTGACAAGACCAAGGAGGAGAGACAATTATGGAAAGAAACAGTCAGCGAACTTAAGGATAGATTGAAGAAGGGTGAAAAAGATATTATTATTAGATATGTCAACGGTGAACCAGTCATAGTGCCTAAACACACACTCACTGGTAACGAGAATTCTCATATGGATACATCGGGAAACGAATAGCTTGGGATGAACTGTTTAATCCACCAGTCTTGTTCTACCAAAATACCAGAAGCATAGTAAACAAGTTGAGAGATTTCCACTGCAACCTTAATACTTTTACCTATAATCCAGACATTATTATTTTAACGGAGACCTGGCTTACTACAGATGTTCTAAATAGTGAGATTAACCTAAACAACTACCACCTTTTTAGATGTGATCGAGACTCTATCAACACCGAGGCGAGGAGAGGGGGTGGAGTATTGATTGCTGCCAAGGAGCACTTAAGACCTGCTCCATATCGTATCGTCAAGAACAAATGCGAGCATCTCTTCATCTCACTTTCTCTCAACAACATCAAACTCTTCATTGGAGCTGCCTACATTCCACCTACATCAAAGCTTGAAATTTACCAGGAACATTTTGAACAAGCAGTTTCAATTTCCGAGAGCAACGTTGGGTGCCCCATCTTGCTTATTGGTGATTATAATATACCCAAGATTATTTGGAGGATGGATTCCGTCGATCGCATCGACACAACTGGTTATTTGAACCCGGATCTGTCTTCAATAGCTAACTATGTGAATAGTGTAGTGTCCTTATTAAACCTAAAGCAGTGCTTTCCCATCGCAACAAACAAAAAATACACATTAGATCTTTTGTTTGCCTCGGATTCTCTTGCTGTTTCTTTACTTGATTCCGATGAGTGCATTGTCCCACAAGACGAATACCATCCTGCTCGATTCTTTTCATTGAGTAACTTGAGTAATTCCTGTGTTTATTTTAAAACTAAACAGTACGATTTCCATCAAACGAATTTTGATGGTCTTTGTTTAGAGCTAGATGGTGTTCCATGGGATGACGTCCTCAATCACCCCGATGTTGAAATTTGTACTATCAGATTTTATGATGTTATGTATAAATTAATGAAAAAACATGTACCACTACGTATTGTTCGCTCTGGCGGCTTTCCTCGATGGTATAGTGCCGACCTGCGCAGGCTGACTATCGAGAAAAAGTGCGCTCACAGACGGTGGAAGTGTACTGGTCTTCTTGATGATTACATAGCGTTCCAACACTTACGAACACGGTGTAAACGGGATGCAAGAAATTGCTATGATAAATATATTCGCCAAGTTGAAGACAACATCCCATCAAATCTTAAATCTTTTTTCGTATTCGTTAATAACAATAAAAAGACCAGAGGCCTTCCATCGTCTATGCATCTTGATGGCTCTACGGTCAGCTCGGGACAGGACATTGTCAATTTATTTGCTTGTTATTTTTCTTCAGTTTTCTCTGTGTCCGGTCTGAATGAGCCTCGTGTGGAGTCATCACCATGTATCCTAAGCGAAATCAGGGTCACACTGGCTGACGTTGTAAAGGCGATTGACTCCTTGAGCTCCGGGAATAGTATTGGTCCGGATTCGATTCCTTCTACCATTGTGAAGGGTTGCTGCCCTTCCATTGCTCGACCCTTGTTAGCATTATTTAATCTCTCTCTGACCACGAGTGTTGTTCCAACACTTTGGAAGCACTCATTCATTACTCCAATATTTAAAGATGGTGATAGGTCGTCTGTTCGTAACTATAGGCCTATCTCGATTATAAGTTGCATTCCAAAATTGCTCGACTCACTGGTCACTGACAAACTGACTTCAGTACTCAGCGATCTCATTACCGCACGACAGCATGGGTTCATACGTGGAAGGTCGGCTCTCTCAAGCAACATGTCTTTCTTAAGCGTGGCGCTGCGTACCGTTGAGTCTGGCCGCAGGCTCGATACAATTTACCTTGATCTATCTAAGGCATTTGATAGTGTCGACTTATGCTTACTTTCAGACAGACTATACAACATAGGCGTTCGAGGCGGGGCTTTGGCGTGGATTGAATCTTATACTAGTCATAGAATGCAATCAGTGCGTTCCTTAGGTTCAGTTTCTAGTTCTTATGATGCCAAGTCCGGAGTGCCGCAAGGCTCTCATATCGGCCCGCTCTTGTTCCTCGTATTCGTCAATGGTGTCGCAGATGTCCCTATGAATTCATATATCGACCTCTATGCGGATGACATTAAGTTGTATAAGCCTATCGGCTCGGCGTACGACTGCGAGGACCTACAACGCGACCTTTCCTTAGTAACCTCATGGACGGATAGTTGTGGACTATCTATCAACCCTTTAAAAAGCAAATTTGTTGCCTTTGGTGCACGCGAAAACGTCTTTACCTATAAAATCAACAACTGTCCAATTATAAGAACAGATGTCGTGCGTGACCTCGGCGTACTCTTTGACGATGGTCTGACCTTCAATCAACACGTCGATTGGGTCGTTGCCAGAGCGAGCAAGACTCTTGGCTTCATTAAGAGAACCGCGAGTGGTTTTGGCTCGTCCGCGGCTATCCTGTATCTTTTCCGAGCACTAGTCATGCCCATACTGACCTACAACTCTCCAGTATGGTCTCCTTTTCTTGGCTACAGGATTGACCAGCTTGAGAGTATACAACGAAGATTTCTTCGATTTCTGTCATCAAGACTAGGTGAGACAATGCTGTGGACTAGCCATAATTACTCGCCCATCTCTAAGCGCTTTAGTGTACATACTATCAAGTCCATACATGAGGTGGGTGACATGATTGCAGCATATAAAATCATGAATGGCCTTGCTTACTCCTTACCGTTCAGTGTAGAATTCAGCCCCAGGGCTGACCTATACAACTTCCGTGATCCCGGTAAATTGGTTGAACGCAGGCATGCCACGGACCTCATGTACTATTCCACTTTCGCGCGACTTACCAGAGGCTGGAATAGCCTGTCCGTAACCGTCAGGTCCTCTCCATCACTACCCATTTTTAAATCATCTGTGAAATCTATATTTCACAGATTTTATTAAGTTCGTCTTATTACTAACTATTAATAATTATCATAATTTTAACTTTATTTCTAAAAGTTCTTTTTGCTTTAGTTCTCCTCAACTACTATTAACTACTTTTGTTTAATTCACTTTACCTTATAATTACAATTCTCTACATTTACTATTATGTTGCTGCTCCAGCGCCTTTTGTATTTTCTATTATTAAGTTATTTTGTAAAGGGTTCATCCCGTTAGTTTAATTAATAAATAAATAAATAAATAAATAAATTTATTATTTCTAATAAGTAATTTCTATAATTATCTCAAGGTGCAGATTTGCATAAGAATTAAATTTGTTAACTCAGTTATAACCGAAATAGTTTCAAATGAAAATTCATATCATAATATGTTTTGTGACTCAATTTTTTAAGACAACCTCGATTTGGTTGCTTTACATTGAATTTTGCAAACGGAACTAAAAATGGAACAGTGCAAATTATTGCATTAGAAATATTCACTTCTTTTTTAAAAATCTGTCTGATGGTCTCATGGTAGTCGTGTCTACATTTATTGCAATTAAGTCTGAGTATATTTAAAAGTTCCTAAAGAATATTAAAAGAAATAATTAAACCTGTCCTTAAGAAAAGTATAGAAACCATAGAAATACGTGTTGTGTAATGAATTTATTTACGAAATACGTCCTAAAAAACAGGCAATTTGTAAATAGTAACGACAGTCTTTTGTTTAAAATGAATTTGGAAATAATTATACACAATTCCCTTCAACATTATTTATGCCACCACTTTTGCTTTTTTAAAATTTCGTTATTTTTTTTGTCTATCGCTAGTATTCACTGATTTTAATTAAAAAAATGTTCTTTTCAGATTTTATGTACTTCTACCAACTAGTATACTTTAAAAAGTAAAGTAAATTGAGTTCAACTTATCTATGGCTGTTTATTTATGAATATGATTTAAATTTTGAATAAGTTGATTTAATTTGTAGACCAACTGATAAATTTAGAATTATGACTACATCTAATCTTAGACTTTATTGAGGATATAGTTTAAGTCACATAAAATGGAACCTCATGCAATAAAAATGACCGCCATTCGTTACGGTTATGTAGAATTTTAAATTTATGTCAAAATAAGTTCACAACTTTTGTAAGTTTTATTACCGCAGCCGCCACTTTACATCGTCCAGAGTATAGATGCCATTAATACACTGTCAATTGCCTAATAAAAATTTTTGATAAGTACTTACCTACACATTAATCGAAACGTCTAATGCAATTATCATGTGTGGTGTATAGCGCGTATGCATAAAATGAAAACTGTAGAATCTGTGACATATTGCACGCGAACGAATGACGATAACGGTAAAATTAAAAAATTTTGAATTAATAGACTGTGTACTTATGTGTATCGCATAAATTGTGAACCGGTTTATAAAAAATTAAAAAGATGACTAAGTTATAAAAAAAACACTGAGTTTGCTTCACTTTAATTGTTCAGTATTTTTATAAGTAGTATAATTTTAACCCTTCTGGACCATTCTAAGGAGAAAAATATTATGTTATTGTATTATTAGTAGATATTAAAGTGACACAAACTTAGTGTTTTTGGTTTTACTAAAACAGTTGGTGCCTACTTTTTTTAAATAAAATGAATTTGTAAAAAAAACTAAATTTTGTGTTTTTTCAAGCACAGCCTAAACTATTACTAGTTGAAATTTTCAATCCCTTCACGGAACAGAACCTGGAAAATTTTTGAATACTAAGTATGTGAAAATTGAATTTTTAGTTAAAAAATCGCAAATGCAATTTGATAATTTCATTAAAAGCAACAGTGGTGCACAATTTTGAAATAAACTTTAATAAACTATAGTACTCCTGATCCGGTAATTTATTATCTAGATTTGGGTTATTTTTTCGTTGGTTTTCGACAAAGTCTGATTAATTTGAACGGCTCAAAAGTTAGTTGCGAGCCGTTACATTCTGCGTTGATGACAAGATAAAATTGGGCAAGAGAAACGCCGCAGTTTGCGCATGTCCATTCGCTGTTTTTCACTGTTTTCTAGCACATTTTAAACACTCAATTTTCGGTCTCTCTACATCAGACGACACACTACCTTTCGACCACTTTCAACCCACACGAAACGATCACTTGTCGAACACGTTCACGTATTCGTTTTCGTCACAACATTCAGACGTCTTAAAACATCTTATAGACAACGTTTCGATCAATTGTAACGCACTCGTCGGTAGTTGTGCGTTTTTCCGTTCATCCGTCGCATCGACGAGATAAGTCACTTGTCACTTATATGCACTCCCACAGGGCACTAGATAGAACCAGATCAGAACGGCTCAAACAACATTGGAAGAATCAATCGCTACATTTGTAAACAGGGTTGTCACATTACCCCTCCCGCCGATGTAACGTTCCATTTGGTTATTGGCTCATTGCTATCATTGATTGAGTATCATTGTTTTGGAATGCGCGTTTTTAAAAACGCGGAGTACATGCACACGTGACGGTGCATAGACGCCAGCAGCAACGTCAGAGACGGCGGTGACGCCATCGGTGTGACGTGTGCATCGGGGTAACAGGGACGTCGGGGACGTTCCGATCGACCTTTCCCGTTTGCTATTCTTTTTTTCTTATTAGAACCGCGCGCGGCCATTGTGGTCGTAACTATTTTTTAGTTAACATCCACTAAAAATTGTTTTAAGCGCAGATAAGATTTAGGGATGTCTGTTATTTTTAAAACCTATTTAATATAATGCAAGAAGAAGTAGTTGGGCGTCTGTTTTATCAAAAGTTCTATAACTCAAAAAAATGTTTATCAGGGGTAGGTTGGGTTTGACAAAGAGGGGATTTACAAAAAAAAGGATGCATTGACGACTATTTAATTAATTAAGATACTAAAGTTGCTTCTTTCAGAGTAGATGACATTAGTTCATGGGGAAAACGAGCCCAGCGTCTATTCAAGAAAATTTTTAAAGCACTTACCGCAACACTATTAATTGTTGGTGGACATTTCGAATAAATCTTTGTCTGGTGAACTCTAGGTAGGTACGTGAATTGATCAGCAACTATTGTATTGTAGAAAGCTGTCATTTTTCTCTCGATTCGTACAATGAAAAATAGCATCTGAAATGAAGAAAAAACATGAATTATTATTGAGAATTAAACCAATGAATAATGAAGGGCTCTGGGAAATTTCAAATACATATCTACGTATAGCATTGTCTTTATGAACAAGTTTTGAATGTTGATAGATGTATTGATGTTGCTTGATTAATTAACAGAACAATAAGTAAAATTTATTGTATAAATTGACCGAAGACAGACAAAAGAAAAATATATGTATTTAGGATATGCCTTTGGCAATAATTTTTAAAATGACAAACAGGTAGTAAAAAAATTTGAATTGTGTAGCACACTTCACAATTGGCTCTATAAAGATGAGAGAATACCATTGCTGAAGAATCTGAAGAAAATATTGTATCCATGGGCGTACCGAGGTAGGGGCAGGGTGGGGCAGCTGCCCCCCCCCCCCCTGGATATCCCGCAGAACATGTATGAACTCGCCTAATTACTAATCAAAGTGTAAACGGGGCTTTATGCTCTAACTTTTAAATAAACCGTGCAGTTAGACACTGGCAAAATGCACGGTGCAATAGCCAAAAAACCGCGCGCGACGATGGCGGACGAAGATTACCGCGTTCAAACGCTTGGCTGTATTCGGAAATCTTCGGTAGGGAGTTGCGAGCTGAGAGGTTGCGAGCGACTAGCATTTGTATTATTTGACATGTTGTTGTTTTGCAGAAGATCCTCGAATATTACTTTTAAAGTAGAAGCGATTTAAATTAAATAAAAATGCATGCTTAGTCAAATTTACTTTTATTTATTTAACTACCTATAATAGACCAAGAGCCAGTGACCAATTTTAGGTGGTCATTTCAAAAGTCACGAAATTTTCCACAGTCAATCCTCTGTACCTACTGAAAATTAAAAGCCACTTCTGGCAGCCCTCTGTGGCCGGGGTAGACTACCCTAAAATTTTAAGAAGGGTAAGAAATAAGATTCATTTTAATTAAAGTATCAGTCATAAAATTTTAGGAAATTATTGTTGACACTATTTTCTCTTCATAGAATTTTTTCCAGAACATTTACATCTCTCCTAATTGTTAACAGAACACTATAAATATTTATAAAAAAAAATCATTTTTGTCATTTCATCAGTCTTCAAATTTTAATAGGATAAAATCATACTAATATTATAAATGCGAATGTAAGTTTGTTTGTTACGCTTTCACGCAAAAACTACTTAACCGATCATCATGAAACTTTGCACATACACTCTTGAAGGTAGTAGAAGTAACATAGGATACTTTTTAAAAAAAAATAAAATTTTTTTTACGAAACATAAGAAAATTGTTTGTCAAAATATCGTCAAATTTAGCTACTTCAACGCCATCTAGCATCATAGTAATGAAGTTTCAACCCTGAATACTGTAATACCGGCCCACTGTATTAGAAGATCTAACAGCTAACCACAAAAATTACGGATAACCTCAAAAATGTGAATAGTTTTATACTGCATGTAACGACAGAAGAAAATAACAATAAATATAGAAAAATTAGAAACAGTTGAAACTATATTCAATTGAATTAGATATTGAATTAGATATTGTCGTCACCGTCGGTGCGGCCGAAGGAATTCCGATCTTACTCGCTGATGTTAATTCTTACTCTGCTACTACTATATTGACTCATTTCTATTATTATACCCTTACTCTTTATCTCTCTGCGGGCCAAGCCGCGGGCAAAAAGCTAGTAATTACATAAACAATAAATTATATTCAATGCCAGAACGAAATTCCATCACCAACAATCTGCCAAAGCGAAAAACATGTCCGTACGAGTGCAAGTAAGACAGAAATATAGAAACCTGCGAGTTAGAGAGAGAGCGCTAATTGGGCATGTTTGGACTTCATTGGACATAGCTTTGAAATTATACATAATGCGATAGATTTTTCTTAATATTGTTGAAATATTACTTTGGAAATATTTTTCTATTCTTTACTTTACATACCTAATGTTTCATGTAGGTGTGTTTGCGTAGTGTGTTGAGTGTGTGACAAAACAGCCGCGGACGATCCGACCTAAAAATCTGATTTGCCCCCCCCCTAGGCCAAAAGCTGGGTACGCCCATGGTTGTATCTATTATATAACTGGGTAAAATTAAGAGATGGCCTCCGTTTATTAACTGTAACACAAGGAAAAGTTGTAATATCGGTTGCTATTTTTGTTTATTGTAAAAATTTCTCAGTCATAAATCAAGCACTTCATGGCACGTCGATGGTGCGGTATCTGTTGATGTTATTGTTTACAGTCGCACTCGCTCATTCGTTCGCGATAATACTGTCAAGACGTTGTGTGCTTGATAATAAATTGAATTATTTTTATTTCTTTAATATTATATTTTTTTTTTCACGACGATACTTCAGTTTCAGTAATTTCTAAAATAGGATGGAGGAGGATATGCTCGTAAACTTTTTTCAATAATTTTGTTGCTTTTTTGTTTTGACCCTTGCACTACAGTACAGCCTTCCCTATATTTTTTAACAGTACGTTTGTAAATTGCCCTCATTTAGTTGCTTTTATTGCCAAAAACACGACAATAGTTACCCTTTTCTATGTTAAATTGAACAGGCCATCTTGTGGCGGTAAAAGTCTCGTCGCTTTTTGCTTTTTACATTACAATTTTTCATTTTGTTTTTTTTTTTGTTGGTGTGGGTAGGTACGACTGGCGCATCTACATAACTGTGGGGCAGTAGGCACAATACGGGGGGTGCTGCGTTGAGCGCATCCATCCCTTCCCGCAATTCTACAATGCAAATCAGATGCCGAAGCTTGGATTCTCTTGGATTACCATTAATTATGCCTGAGCAGCGTATACATACACACCAATAGACATATAAATAAATGCCTTTCTCTAATTGTACCCTCAGGTATTTAGCCGGATCAATTGGTTTGGTTTTTTAACGGCAATTTATTGCCCCGATCCGAGTGAGCAACGACTAACGGGAATTACTAATTAATGAATGGTTAAAGTGGCACTGTGAGATGTCAAGAAAACATTGTTCTTCGGTATCATTAACACATCGATTTAAATCTACGGGTCACTGACGATAACATACCGAAAAAATGAAATTCAAAGTCTCCATGAGTTTTTCACATATTTTTTTTTTAAGAAAGTAGCTTAATCTAAACCTTACGTTTATCAAAAGGTTTTTGTATCTAAAAAGATCTAATTTTGACATTCTTGAATCAAAAGTCCTTCGGTGCTTTATAAAGATTCGTAAGAATCCTTGTAACTTTAATTTCTTGAGCTGTCCTTTGATACATCCTCACAGGTAATAGTCCATCAAAGCCTTTATCAAAACTCTAAGAATCCATGTGTCTCATTTGAATATTCCGGAGGTGACAATTGACACTAGCACACAGCATCGAGACTTCCGAATTTTCGGAGTTGCCTTCTCATACATCTTTAGATATAGTAGTTAATTATAGTTAGAATTTAATCAGGATTCTTAAGAATCCATATATCATTAAATTGAAAATTCCGAAGTTGCATCCTTAGTTTACATCTTCACAAAATGTTGAGAATTCTAATTTGGGCATTCAAAATTTCTAGGGTTGCTTTCTTATCACCTAATGCAGTAGCCCAACGAAGCTTCATCAAGGCTCTTAAAAATCCACGTGTTTCGTGGATATCTCGAGATTGCCTTCTGATACAACTTCAAATGAGAGTACATCAGAGCATCTATAAGGTTTTTAAAGATTTACGTGCTATTAATTTAGATATTCCGGATTTACTCCTAAAATTTTCCCAGATAAAAAAATTTATTGGAGCTTCATCAATACTCTTAAGAATCCACACGTCTCTCATTTAGATAAACCAAAAATGTCTTCTGATATATCCTTAGATACAATAGTCCACTCCACGTCATGTCTTTCAAGGATCCATGTATATCTCTAATTTGGATATTTTGAATTTCTAGAGTTACCTTCCGAGTCAGATATAGCGTCCCAACGGAGTTTCATCAAGGCCATTAAAATCCAGGTGTCTCTTGGACATTTCGAGGTTGCCTCCTAATATATCCTCAGGTGAGACAGTCTATCGCAGTTTTTTTGCAAGAGATTTAAGGATCCATTGGGTTTGTAATTTAGATATTCCGGTTTCTCTTCTAACACATTATTAGATACAAAAATCTATTGGTGCTTCATTGGTAGTCTTAAGAATCCACATGTCTCTAATTTGGACATTTTGAATTTCCTGAGTTGACCTCTGAGACATTTCCAGATGCAGCGGCCCAAAGGAGCTTCATCAAGATCATCAAAAATCCATGCGTCACTTGGACATTTCGGGGTTGCCTTCTGATACATCCTCAGATGTAATAGACTGTCGGAGTTTCATAAGAATCTTTAAAAGTTCATTAATCATGGTGTACATAGGTATTTTATTTTTTGATTGAAAGCTGAGTCTCGAAGAAATATTGAATGAGTATGTGAGGGGTGTTGTTGGATCATCACTTTTTATTAATTAAATAAAAATAATATTTACGGTGGCTTTTGATGGACAAAAGGAAAGAATTAAGAAGAATGAAAATTTAATTAGGTAGGTACTTATTCATATAACAAGACCTTCATGGGAAAGAATTTCTCGAGAAATTGTAATGTGGGCATAACATGTAAAAGAGGAATTTTTCTAAACTGGACTTTTAAATCTACGACATTGCGGTAGGTATCATCCTTGAATATTACAACGGTTTTATCGACTTTCAACCAAAAACATAACTTGGGGCTTGGGGCATTTCCTAAAGTTGGTGCTTATGGTTGATTTAGACAGAATTTCGTACTCAAACGTGAGACATAAAGTCCCCGATGTCCGCGGGCTGTTCATCCCCCAACATTATAGAAAGTACTTAACGTTCCGCTTTTCCGAAAATATTTATTTTGGCCGGAAAATTTATGGCGGTCAACGTTAGCAGAACTAATGTTTGTGCGAACGGTGCGTTTTCCAGGGGGAGTTCCTTCTTTTTTTTCCGCGATTTTCCACCAATGGGATGTCGCCAGAGCACCGCCCACGCGACCGCGTCACTTTTTACTCCATTCTCTCGAGCGCTTTTTCAACTCCCTGTCCGGGACGTAACACATAAAAAATTGCTAGCAATGCTCTAACGGGGTTGCTCCTGCTCTGCTCTGCTACCACCGCACCGCTGGGGTTTTTGGATCGAACATTTTCAGCCGCTTGCTGGAGTACAACATCCCCGTTCGATGTCGCTTTTCGTTGTATTCCCAGTTGATAGAGGAAGAGATGCTTCGAATTATTCAAAATAAAAAAAAAAGTGCTTTCTCATCATCACTTTCACTTCACTTTTTTATTTTTAAAGAGAAATAGTAGATTTTTCTCGTGGATTCGAACTTTATTTTTTTCCCCAAGTTTACTACAGTAACAGAATTATTGTACATAGGTATGTACAGAGAATATGATATGTTTTTAATGGAACAGAAATTCTGTATTGTGTGAATGTCCGTTTTACGACTGTTCAAAAGATTTCAACATCTTCATTAAAAAATTACAAACGGCCCTGATGATTAAAAAGATTATCGTGAGATATTTCATTGGTCGGGAATTATAACAGCCAGGGATTTATGAATTTTATATTCATTGATCTGAATTTAAAACTAATTTACTACTAACATTGTCTATACGTGATTCACTTACAATTGGTTTCTCCTTATATACTTACTACATTTACCTACATTTACCACAGTTATCACCACATCCTATTACATAAAAAAATTAAAGATCAAATTTTGGAATACCGTCTCATGAGGAAAATGCATTAAACCTTCAACAAAATGAGAAAACCTTATCGGGTAGTTTTATAGTTGTAATTAATTATATTGCACTTTATGAGAAATTGAACCACATAAGGCCCATATAGGTAATCAAATATTCATATCACATATTTTCTAATTGCATCCTAATGTCGCCCCATTTACGCAGTAACGGGGGTATCATGCGTTATTTTTATGACGAAGGCCTAATAGGGTTCTTCCCTTAGGTCCTAACATGTAATTAGGTATGCCTAATGCCAGCCTCTAGGTTACTTAACTTAAATGCATGCAGGGTGCTTAATTATAAACAAATGTAACTTTTAAAAAATACTTGAGTAAGTGAGGATTTACGGGGCATAAAGTTAATAATTATGAAACACATGATTATAATGAATATTCTGATGCTACTAAGTCCGGCATTTTACATAAGAGAGTGGTAGTTAAATATTTATAGATTTTTTGGTCAAAATATTCTAATAAAATAAGGTGGTTAGCAATTTTTATTATAGAAATACTGAAATAGAATTGAAAAGGTTTAAAGTTCTTCAACCAGCAATAGAAAACTGCCATGTACTAGTTACCAAAAAGAAAAATAATTTGAGGATAAAATTTAACCCTCTCCACCGTCCTCTTCATTTTTTGTCTAGATTAAGTTGGTGGATGGCCCCCACCTCCACCGAAAAGTATAAGTAATGTTTCCCTTAATGCCTGTGGAGTTGTGGATTGTGCAAAATTACACGGATAGCCAGATACAACCTACTTAGAAGTTTAGGTACGCTATTAGCTTTCGAAACGAGTCGACCCAAAAGGGTAGTTAGATGCGACTCTAATCCTCTTCACGGAATGGCAAACACCATGGAGTAGGTACCTGCGAAGATATAGGAAAAGTTTAATTAAATTTCCGCCGAGTCCAACATCTCCGTTGGTTAATGCAGGCTCCAGAGCCCCGAGGTCATCCATCAAGAGTCCCCTACCTCACCCCATCTCAGTAAAAGGGTGGCTTTAAACCCCCCACGGCAGCCATACTTTTGCCTCCTCTTACTCCTCCTGCTTGCTGTTACCTACCGCTGTTGCTGTTGCTGCTACTCCGTCGGCTAGCGGTCGCAATTGCCAACCGGAAAATTCATTGCTTGCCTATTTAGAAAATGCGGAAAATTTATTCTTGAAAAGAAAGACGTGTGTTCGAGTCATTAATCTAGGAAGAAACTTGCGCTTTTTTCCGTATCGCCATATAAATTATACCCCGACACCCTTTGCCACCAAGTGAACGTTTAATTATGGAACGTAAAGTACGTTCGCCAACGAAAAATCTCCTGTCCGCCACACTGGAACAACCAACCATAAGTATTGTGAAGAAATGCCACACGCAAGAGGACAAGACGTGATAAATTGGAAGCTTAAAAAAAAGCGCAACCGTTCTCTAGTGATAAATCGCCACGGAGCGAAAAACTTTGAAACAGATGCCACGATTACACATTAAAACAACAAAGAGAAACGACTTTTGCTTAAATTAATTTTAAAAATCTACAAACTTAACTATAAAAATAATTCTGGGGACTAATCAGGACATTTTATAAAAAAAATAATGTCCATGACTGCAGTTGTAGCGGATTGTAAACACATTTAATTTGTTTTAAGATTTCTTAAAAAAAATCCATTAAATTAAAAATTTAGGTGAATTAATTGTGGCAAATGGTCCAAGAAATTCCTGTTTAATTAAGAAAATCTTTTTTAATATACATATGTCTTAATCCTATTTAACAGAAGTATCTTTTATCTGTTTACTGCTATCTTTCTAAGAAGGCGAAATGTGAATAACTTTCCCCACAAAAACTTCTTGGCTTTCTGTATGGTTAATCAATCTATCAGTTGGTAGTTAAAATAGTTAGCAACTTTCAAAAAGGCAGTTAAATCAATGATCATCATCAGCAGTTTGCAGTTGCTAACTCTGGAAAGTTTGTCATTCCGCATATTTAAAGTTCAACTATCTCCTAATGAAAGAGATAGCTACTGACACCTCAATAAAAGACCGATGGCGATGGTAGTGGCAAAGCATCGCGAATGTATGCAGAGATAGAGGATATTGGCCTTGGAAACTAAACGGGCAATGATGGCTTTTTCGATTATTTTTCAAAGCGGCAGAATTGCTTTTTTAAGGGACAATGTTGAAAATGAAACAGCAGGTAAAGCGACAGTTTGCATTATTCACATTAACCGAAAGTTGAACTGTACGTACTACGAGCTTCCGAACTGACCATTATCTACGTTTTTTCGGGTTTTGAAACAGTTTTACCCAAACGAAATTACATAAACAACTTACAATTACAAATCTTTATACGTATTTACCTTTACCATACAAACTCTTCACACGGAATCTGTAAGGACCAAGCACTTTCTTTGAAAGTTTTTATTGCATTATAATGTATAAAATATAATGTTAGTTAGTATTCAACCAAACCAATAAAGAGAAACCTTTTGCTAAGTTTCTCGCACACAATAATAAAATTTCCGAGAAAAAGGGGTTGATTTTATTGAATTAGTTAAAAGACTTCATTTTAAATTTTAAATAAAAACATCTTTCAATGGGAAGGAGGGAGGTCTGAACCACCTCAAAATTAAAATTGCTTCTCAAATCCATGGAAACAATTTTTGTTTCTTAAACAAACTAACTAATTAATTATTCTCCAGAAAGAAATTTATTTTCCCACCAGTAGATATCCTTAAGCTTTAAAGGTTCTTCATAAACAAGGAGTAGTATTTTTGATATTTGATTATTGAAAACATTTTCAAATTACAATTACAATAAAACCCGGTTATAACGTACTCGAATGAATTTTACTAAATGCTACGCTATATCAAAAGTTTGCTAGAATAAAATATTTCATTTTATTGAATTTTTTGAAAAGTACATAATTTTTTACTATCGTGGACAGTGTTGTTTTTTCGAAAACCTAACTTTGTAATTGTCGGCTTGTTACTTGTTTAACCAATAGATTACCAATGCTGACATAGAAAGTACTTATATGCTTATAAAAAGCACGTTAGGTATATTTGATCTTTTTGAACGTTCCGACTCAGATAATTCGCATTTTACATCATAAGTGATAAGTACATACTTTATAAAAGGTATTCTTCTACTGAATGCCTGGTGGAATTTTTATATTACACGTTATAATCGCGAGTTTGTGTACGTTTTAAGTGAGTTTTACTGTTTTCATACATATAGGTATGTATCCCCTACCACCCGTTCTTGATGTACACAAATTAAGTACGAATTAATATGTCAGTTATTCGCGAGAGTATTTCTCTAAGCATTCGGTATGATGCGAAATGCAAAATCGAACGCTCGTCTGACAATTCATTAATTAATATGCGCTTTTGCAGCTGAGGCTTTGAGGATGCACTTTATTGTTGAAGCGTCAGCAGATGTATACATAGCGTCGTCTGACGCGGACCACGCCGTCGCCAATGCCGCGACGCGACGCACAGCGTCGCTCCGGTCACCGGGAAATAAACTGATTTCGAACACGTGAAAAATAGCACGTTCACAATCGTTGTGGATTTTTCTTCTTTAATTCAACTCCAGTGATAGAGGGAATTCACGTAACAGCAAACAGCACGGAGTAGGGATGAAAATGAAGCAGATTTTTTCTATAATGTTACAGGGAATTCAAATATGTTCAAAGAAGTAAAAGAATGTTTTATCATAACATTTCAGAATGATTTGGCAATGTTCAAGAATGTTCCAGAATCTTGAAGATCATTCAAAAATGTTTCAGAATGTTAAAAAAAGTTAGAGAATGTTTTGAATCATTATGGGATGTTCTGGATAGTTCTAAATTCGCGAATATTCTAGAATGTTCCATCAAACGTGTAATTTATTCTTCACCGGGCAACGCCGGGTATTGCTGTTAGTACATCGATAAAATTTGTGAGGATTCATCAGGTATAACAACTGTAATAAGGTGACATGCAAGTATCATATGTGACAAAGAACGAGTGTCTTAAACTATTAGGTATCCTGCCCAAAATGTCAAAGGGATGAAACTGGCCATAAAACCATAATATTGTATAATAGAAATATTTTATCCTTTCCATCCCGTGACCTGAATGAGGTGTATGTATATTTATGTATATTGTTTGTTTGAAAGATTTCTTCTTGACTTTAAAAATATGACAACAGAGCGAATTAATGTAGTAATGAATGGAAACAAAGAACTATTTGCAAACTTTGCTTTTTGGACAACCAGAAACCGGTTTTTTGTATAATACAAAGTGCGGTCTCGTACAAATAAAGTCGCAAAATTAGCAGAAGGCAGATAAAGGCGTATCCCTCTCTCATGCATAATTAATTTGTCGTGAAAACAGAGAAAATCCCGGCAAGTTTTTTCATAAAGGATATGCGCACGCGCTTTAAAAAGGGGAAAGATGCGAGAGGAAGTTCTCTTTTATATTTGCAAATAAAGTAAACCGGATCGTATATTCTAAGCCGCTTTATGTGTGACGTGACTCTCTCATTTTTATTCATCTTTAAAAGGATTATTCAAGTAATTTAAATTCTGGTAAGGCGCAAAGGCGCGTTATTTTTCACGTTGCCTGAGATTAAACCAATATTTCATGGAATTTGGGCGAAAAATTAAAGTTTTTTTTCGGACGCACTAGCCAGGCCTTATCGCATAGGTAATTAGAATTGATTGTCGACCTTTTGTCATTCTCAACTTCTGCTTTACTTCCAACAACGAAAAATACGTTCGCAACGGAGATTCTTCACTTCAAAAATCACAATTTTAATGAAAATGAAGACTGGTTGGAAAAAAATAAAAAAACACCTTCAATATTTTGATACGAAATAAAAAAAAATTCCTGTAATCCACTGTAGGTACATAAGAAAGTAACAAACAAAAGACTAATATCTTTGAAAATGCCTTTCTTCCAGTAACAGAGAATTAAATAATTTTAAGAAATTAAACACAAAAAGAATGTTTTTAGATGATGTAAATGGTTTTATTAGAAATACTCTACATATGTTTCGACTTTTGAAGTATTTATTCAAGTATCTACTCTTGAAAAAGAATAAAACTATTTGTATTATCCAAAAACATTGTTTTGGGTTTAATTTCTTAATATTACACAGACGTTTCACAATTTTCCGACCACTAACTCTATCAAAAGAATTAAATAAATTTAATGTCATAACCATGTGCCAAAGAACATTTAAGTCTGTTTAATACGCTTATAGTAGAATTATTTCTCTTCCAAAAAATTGAATAGAAGAAGCGTTTAATGTTTGTAACTCCATCATAAATAAAATAAAACACAACGTACACGAGTTACAGAAATTTATTGTTATACCACAATAATTATTTCGGCACACTGTGCCTTCTTCAGGTGGCTGAAGTAATCTGATTAATGAGTAATGAGATCACTTCAGCCACCTGAAGAAGGCACAGTGTGCCGAAATAATTATTGTGGTATAACAATAAATTTCTGTAACTCGTGTACGTTGTGTTTTATTTTATTTCTCTTCCTTTCTTTACAAAGACAATCTTTCTTGAAATAATTTATATTTTTACATTGATAGGGAATAATTTAATTATTTTCCGAGATGACTTAAAAGTAAATGTAAATAAACACTTGAAGAATAAATATTCGGTTATTAGGTAAATAATGCCGATACATTGCCTATAATGCTGAGATTTAGGCTCCTAAAAATATTAAAATAGTTTGTACGCATTTAAATAGATCTAAATAAGAAAAATTTAAATTTAAAAATGTGCAGTATACTGTGAGTGAAACAGTTTTTCTGACAACATCATTGTTATACAATTATCTGCGAAAATATTGTATTTAATTTTTTTTGTTATCTACTTAGATAACCTATAATTTTATACTGTCAACCAGCTGTCAACGTTTAACATAGGTACGATTTTATTCACAAACATCATTCAGGTCACGTGATGGAAAGGATGAAATAATTCTACTATACATATATAAAATTAAAAACCACTGGCGCGCCTTTAATCAAGAATAACCTATTTGTTTTGAGATATGGGAATGTATTGTCTAGAGATTTTAACGTTTTGTATTTACGCCCCGAAATGGAAATTTGCAATTTACTGGAGCGGTATTCAAACGACGACGGGGTTATATACTTATCCCAGTCTCTTCGGGTCAGGAAAAGGTCTTTTGATGGAATGTTCACTAGACTGGAAAGTCTCGCCACTGACTACTCTTTCTATTACAGCAGTAGTAGGAGCGAACTTAATACGACATTATTGCACATATACATATATATACCTATATAAATATATTTGTGTACTTTTGAATGTATGTACACATACGTGAAGGTTTAGATTGGATGAAATTTGGTTTTAAAACGACAAAATATTTGCAGCCGAGGATAATTTTGAGTGAAACTGTGTCCGGTTTCGGGGATTAACGTTAAAGTTCTGCATCTAATAAACATTTAGATGAAAGAAATTTAGTACAAACTAAAATGCTAATTAACGCGTGAAGATGACCACAGAATCAAAAAGTAATTGTATACAAAGAACATTAAATTAAATCAGCCATAATGGTATTCATTGCAATTAAAGAAAGTTACCTTTATGGTGTACAACAGGGATATTACATTGTATCTTGACAGTAGAGGGTTTCTGCAAGAGTTAATAATTTATGACTCGAAATAACAAGAACAATATGCACTCGTTCCCATTTATAATAAGTTTGACACAATAGCAAGTTAAAGACGAAAAGCTGATATTGTTAAAATTCAAATCAATATAATGATCCTAAAGTATATCTCCTATATTAAAAAATTTCGCTATTTCGAAAAGTGCTCTTGTTTTATTTCTGAAGTTTTATGAACTCTCGTGCATCACTTTACTTTAACAAAAATTTAGTCAAGAAGAAAGAAAATCTAAATTATCCAATTTAAGGCATCCCTTATCTACGTGAACTTAAAATGGGAGGAAGAGCGCACGAAAAATTAAAAATTTATTATAGATTATTATTTAAAAATGTAGTGGGAATCTTTTCAAGTCTCACTAAGATTGAGAAAGGAGTTGAAATTAAATGAAAAGTACCTACCTTACTTAATTAACGAACATTCCCTTAAATTTCAAATATTAATTAATTTAACAACAAATTTAATTTCTAATTATAAGTCTTCCCTATAAATCCTATTTTTACTTAAATTGATTCTAATTGTAACGAAATTATTTAATTGTAAGTACATTTAATTACAAAAACACCCTGAAAAATACATACCTACTGCAGAGTCAACATAAACCAAAGATACCAGGAATTGGAAATTTAAATGTTCTTAATTTACAGTTTAGTCGTAAATTCTTTCGCATGTATATATAAAGTTTGATTCGTTCTATGCTATTTAATTTTATTATATACTTCGTGAATTTGTGTTTTCATTACCCCCTTGTCTACTTAATTCAACTGCTTATGAGTTTTATTATTTACCCAATATCTGTGAAAATTACTTAAACATTACTTTTTAATCTTATGATTCTATAAATTTTTCTATTCTGTAAAATATCAGATTGTAGTTGAAAAACTTCACCATGCAAGAGCATAAATGCATAATAGAACAAAAAAAAAACAGTGTTTATAAATTATACAACAGTGCATTTGGTTCGTTGTGGATGTGTTGTTTAAATATTTCCCGTATTCTTTCTAAAAGCTCGACAGTCCTTAATAGTTTGGAATTTGTAAAGCTTGAAGCCTGCGCAGTTGCCCCGGTGGCTCGCACCCCATAACGCCTCCTAGTTCTGACGCATTGAAAAATCCGTACAAAACTACAACATTTTCAGCGGCCATTCGAGCTTTGGCATTTTTAAGCCGTAATCCGGGAGCTTTTTAAGCTCCGCCGCCGCTGTTGCTAGTAGTCACCGGAGCACGGCACCCCTCCCCCGAAAAAAATCGTTCAGAGGCGCCGCCTCTTCTTGCTCTCCTTGTTCGCAATTGGTTGCAAAAATTCCGGAACAGACATATCATTAAGTAAAAGCGCAAACCGTATTTTCCGACGGGCGATTTTCGACCCTAGCGCCAAGACGGGGATGTCGGGACAACAAATTGGTGGTCGTTAAGGGTTATTTTCGCTATCACCCTCTCGGCTCCATTATTCATCCCGACCGATGATACTTGAACCTCCTTATTGAAAGGCGATGGATGGGATAGGTGCCACGTATGTTCTTCGGAACTGAGAAAAATTGGCCGGCCTTGGTCAGCCTGTTGTATAAAATTTATTGCTGGATTCGGATCCTGTGACAGGGAATCCACTTAATATATCCGGTGTCATATATGTACCTTCAAATATATAACGTAGATACGTTCTATATTACATTATTTACCACCTACGTGTCTCTATATGTTCTCCTGCGATTTTACCCAGAAAACCCAACCACGTTGCCAAATTTAATCAAGGATCCTGTAACTACCACCGAAAAATTTATTTATCTTTAAATATTGGCAATGGTTGCAGCCAGTTATTATTTAAAATTAGCTCCTCTCTATTTTTTTAGTTTATTAATTAACTCGTGTCAATAGGTATGTCAAGACTTTTGTGGATCACTAAATAACTAATTTTCAGTAACATCCTGCAAGGACTATGCATTCAAATTGTAGCTTCGTATTTACTCTAATTTGGTCCTGAACTTTTCAAATTTTTTCAATTTAAGAAACAAATTGTTTCACGTTTTTTTTTTTCTCAACTGGTTATGTCTTTGTATCTGTGTGTAGCTTTGAAGTCATAAAATCCACACGCAATCAGGTACACATACATAATCGTAATATATATAGATATACGAAAAGTTCAAGAAGAAGTCAGGTGACGTAAACAGTAAAAGTTTGTGTGCAGTTGCACCAACCCTTTTGACTTCAATTCTGCACCGAAATGTTTCCAATTCAACAGAGAAATATTTGGAAATTTTCTTCCACCAACGGAAATTAGCTTTCCGCCCTTTTGACACTAAAAGCTAGACGATAAGACTGAATTTTACGGGCGCACCTTATTTATAACTAATAGTACCTGCAGTAGGAACGTTGCATTATTTTTGGAATACAATCAAGAAGTCGACTCGGTGGTGTTTCGCTGGCATCATGCACCAATGTGCATTATTGTAGGGCGCAGCCCTGTGCAGACTTAAACAGTCCGGCCGCAATTTATTGTCGGTCCTGAAATTGCATTTGGCCTCGGCCAGGATACAGCGGGAGAGGCGGCCTGCACACCCAGCCAGCAGTGCTTGGCAAACATATTTTTGCAATGTTCAACTTGCAACCATAAATAATATAGCGCGCACCCTTACAAATTCGTGGTAGTTGGACCGTTACTGCCCACGATGGTATACTTTATACTTTACACGTGGATGTGGACGTGGATGGAGAAAAAAATCTGCAGGAATAATGCACGTGTGGTGGAAACCATACCAATGCATACAGAATTTGGCGTTGGAAAAGGAAATGGGCAAAAAGGCATTTATTTCTACAGCATATAAATCGATCATTAATAAGAATTGATGAGGAGTCTGAAATATACTAATAAAAGTAATGACTTTTTGTGAAAAATATTGTTACGAGTACTTGCCAATTAAGTTGGTGTGAGCCTTATTAACGAACATCTTCCCTGAATACATAAGGAATATTCTCGGCTTTCCTGAAACTTCTAGAAAACTCCAGCAGAGATCAATGGGAAAACAATTGGATTACGAGAAGGCTGTAGAATTACCTAGAAAGAATCTGAAAAGACCATATAAGGCGAGGCGGCTCGCGCCGAGTTAGTTGACAGTGGACAGCTGATGTTACAAGCGAAGAGAAGCGATCGATAGGCGAACCATAGGCGATAGAATTCATAGAGTGCGATAGATAGTGTTTACGGGAACGGCGATTGAAAGAGACTTTTAGTGAAATAAATTGTGTAGACTTGTTTATAACTGTAGTGTAGTCAAATTAATTTTAGTTGTTAAATAAATTCTTTGTTTTGTTTTGTTAATTGTGTTTTCCGTGACTGAACACGTCACAATATGTTTGCAAAGGGCAGGTATCGATAGACCAGTAATAGTGACCCCAATATGATAAAAAATTAACTAAGGTTTTTGGAAATCAAATACAGAACACTAACTTAATGCTACAATAAATTAAAAGTAAAAGTGAACCCACGTTTTCTTCACGAGTAAAATCGGGCAAGCTGAAGCCAAAATGGCCCTTTTTTGGAAAATTAAACTTCTCTTGATATATTGAGTTCTTTAGTTTAACTAATAAGAAAAATAAAAAAATATACAGTACATAAAACTTTGATAACTCAAAGGCGCAAAAGTCAAATTTGTGATAAGTCGAAATAAATTGCTTGGTTAGTATTAACTATAAGAAATACGTGTAATTTTACTTGATTACTCGAACTTTCGAATTTCTATTACTCGAATAGGGGAAAAACTTGATAACTCGAAGATAATATTTGGCACCAAATTTTTGGGGGGAATCCCTTAATAATGTACGATTTTAACGTTTTTTTTTTTTAACGACGGCAATATGTAAGCAGTGAGGCAGTTCAGTTTCTACGATTAATTATTTTGACCGCAAAATGAAATCTGATTAAAAAATGGAAAGTAGTTCACTGAAAAAAATTATTACCTATATCTATCACATCTATTCATCTATCTACATATCTATAACATGATGAAATGCTCATTTACAAAAAATAATTATAAACCTCATTTTTTTTTGGATCAGATGGTAATTCAAGTTATCGAACTTCGACTGTAATTTAATTTTTTCTCATATTAACTAATAACTCATAACACTTCTATGTTAACATCTTTGAAATACCTATCTACTGTATGTGCGTCTCAGAAAACACCTCTCAAGTTTTAAAATAAAAACCCCTCTTTTTACTCTAGATTTCTTGCTGTTCGTTTATTGCTAACCAATTTTAATAAGCATATTGTAGCAAAATATAACGTTTAATTAATTGTAAACATGATGGGTGGAAATGAGGCATGAGTTATATAAAAGATTTGAAAAAAGAGAGTTGTACCAATTATTTTTGAATTAGACTTTGTACTTCCCTGTATAAATATTTATGGGTGTGTTTCACTTTCCAGTTAAATATTCACATTTAAAACTGGTTGTTAAAAAGTTTAACATTTTCGCTGGCTTCATTTTCAAATTAGTACCGAAAGGGCCGAACAAATTAAAACCCTTTCTGACAACACGTATACGGTATGGGAGTGTATTATGTGTGTAAACGAGTTAGAAAGGTAGAAGACAGGCAGAAATGCTCTCGAAATTCGGCCTTTTCAAAAGTCGAAAAGTAGCAAACCACATCGGACTGGGACCGTGTTTTTTTTTTCCTGATACACCTCGCCCCTTTTACTTTTCCTGCTCACCACCCACTTCAACCATCCCTTGTTGTTTCGACCCTTTCGCGATATATACGTACGAGACTTTCCGAAATTACTTTTTACAGGATCGCCGAAGCTTGCAGGACCATTTCATTAATTCCGTTTAACCCTTGTGTCCTGTCGTTAGGACTAAAACAAAATGGTCGCACGGACTCCTCCACAAACACCGGCCAGATATTTTGCTTTGACTTAACCCGGCACTAATTAGAAACAGCATGTCACGTCAATAATTACCATGAAGGACGTGTATTTCGAAAGCTAAAAAATACTCTCTTGGGAACATTCAAAGCCATAAAAAAATATCACTTATTTTATTATAGAAAATTTCACAAAAAGGTTTCCGGTTTAAAATAGACTTTTACCCTAATTATTTACATTACAAAATTTTAACTAATATCTATTACGAAGTTTTGTAGAAATAGAAGGGAGATTTAATATTAATCAAGAGTGCATTAATAAATTATATAAGCACCTGTAAAAGGTAGGGGAGGGGGTTGAATTTTCTCTTAGTTCTGCTAACCGAACAAGGAGGAGAGGAAACGGTAAATCTGAAGTAACATACGAATTAATATATGACGCTAATAATCCAATTAAATTGGACTACAGTCTACGTATCTATAGTTCGAGTCATGTAAATTGACCTTTCAGGCAATAAAAGTGTCAACAAGTGACCGTCCTTGTGCAATAACAATCTTGCTTATGATGTTGAAACTTGAATACAGCGTTCATGGTCCCGAAATCAGAAGTAGACTATAGATAAACAATAAATTGTTATATCGTAATAAGTAACTTATGGTCTGTCTGTTTTATTGCCTTGGCCGCCACTTTAGAAATATAAGACAATTGTTTTTTATGTTTTAGGAAGTTAATTTTTACTTACATTTTGGGATCATTCTCCTTTATAAAATTTGTTTATTAAAGAACATTGTTATCAACTTAACAACTTTTGCAATTAACAGTAACGTTGTTCAAAGATTAACAAAGGGTACCACCTTAACAGGGTAAAATTTCAGGTTCGTCGTCTAACCCCTAATTGACTCTCCAAGCTATTTTCCCAAATATTCCACAAAATGATGGAAAAGTAGGGTGAAATGTGTCAAATAATGATCTAAAATACAAGTGGATATTGTAAACATAAATTCTAATAAAATAGTACAAAAGCTCTCTTACGGTAATGACTGAAGCATCAGATTAATTTTGGGGTGAAAATGTTTTTAATGTTTCAAAATCTCCGACGACGTTTCGCCTTAAATTGTGAATTTCATCGAGCTTTCTAGTTGTGGCATAAAATAATATTATAACTGGCAGTATCATGATATAAAAATACCGGCCAAGTGCGAGTCGATTCTAAATCGACTAGAAGTACCCTTTAGGTTTTGATTCCCTTGCGAGTAGTTGCGAGTTTGAAAATATGCGGCTTTAATTGCTGTTTCTTTTGATTGCGTTGACATAGAAGTTTGATTTTGTTACAGCTTAAAGGTATTATAGACCTGAGTATTTGATATGAATTTCAATTTAATACCTCTACGCGTTCATGAGGAAAGGGGTAGTAACTTTAAAATTATTAAAAATATTTTTATTATATGATGTAACTAAAAATTTACGGTTTCCGCAATTTTTACTTTATCTGTGCTATAAGACGTTGCTTCGTACCAAATTTCAAGATTCTGAGTTCACGGGAAGTGCCCTGTACGTTTTGATTCGAAAATTTGCGGAAATTTGCGACATAAACGGCTGTATCTTTTTATTGCGTTGGCTTAGAAGTTTGATTTTTTCACAGCTCCAAGGGACAATAGACCTGAGTGTTTGGTATAAATTTTAGCTTGATACCCCAACGCGTTCCTGAGAAAAAGGGTCTTGACAGACGGACGGACGGACGGACGGACAACGAAGTGATTCTATAAGGGTTCCGCTTTTTCCTTTTGAGGTGCGGAACCCTAAAAATGATGTGGTAAAAAGAGATGAATTTTGCTCTCTCAAGAACTTTAAATTTTAATATTTTCTTATCTAAAATTCATTCTGAAATCATAATATAACATAGATATAAGTCTAGAAATCAACTTGAAAAGTTTGATTTCAGTAGAGAAACTGGGTACATAATTTTTATGAAAATGATGTTACGTTTCCGAATTTTCCCCAACATTTTGAAAAATTTTAAAAATAATTGAAGGATTTTTTAACAAATGCCCAATATGGGATTTTTTGAACTGTTATTATTATCAGAGTCCCTTATTACCATTGGGAGACAAAGGGTTATCTACCGCCATAATAGCGAGTAAAGGGTGGCAAAAAAGAATGTTACAGAACATTTGAGACACCTGATACGTCATATTACCTTTAATATTTACGATTTTTTATTACCTACTTATTTAAAAGGTTTCAAACTATTTTGAGCATTGTAGGCAAATTTTGTGGCTAACAGAATACAAAACGTGCTTCGTTTAAACAATAATATGTATTACAGTTAATTAAACTTATACACAGTCACCTTTTGGCAGTTTTAATACCTGAACCACCATTTTACGATACTTCTTTTTTGTATATTATTGCAATTTTATATAAGGAATAGTCTCTAGAAACTAGTACAGTACATTTAAAAAAGTCCTCTTTTCTTATAATAATCAAGTACCTAGTATAATTGTGAAGTTTTAATGGTCAGCAATAGGAGTTGGAGGCTATAACCACACAATGCGTTACCGGCGTCGGTTTTGCGGTTTTTATTACTATAGAATACAATTTCGCAAAGTGCAGCATCTATATACGTAATGTATAGCAGACAGAAACCGATCACCACGTTAATTTTACATCACTTGAAGCTATTAACCCCGTTTTAAAGACCGCTATTAAAAATCAATATTGTCTATGAACCAATGAACTCGAACTGCGGACAGTGCATTTTAAAAAACTTACAAAAGAACAACAAAAAAAAACAGGATTATTCATAATTGTAAAGTGTATCTGTCTATAAAACTAATTTTATATTTTTATAGGCCCTAATGTCAGGTCTAAAAATTAAAAGACACAAATTAATTAAGTTTAGGATTCGAATAATTTATCCCTTAAGGAGCTAATGTTGGAAAAAATCCTCCCCAAAAATATTTTTGGCTAGAGGTTTGGAAAAAAATAGAGTATAAGTGAAGGGCATTCAATGATGAAATAATCGCCATTTAATTTCAAGAAAATATTTACATTTTAAAGGTGAAATAGATGAGATCAATATGAGGGTTGCTTGGGATATATTAAAGGAAGTTTAAATAACTAAACAAAAGCATATAATTTTTAATAATAAAAGCAGAGTAAAGCAGATTTTCTTTCATGCAGACTTCCATAAGTAAATAAGTTTAGGAGAAAAAAAACACCCAAAACAAATAACATTTATTTTTTTAGACTGTAATAACCCCATTATTCTAGGGGTCAGAAAAATATCTAATCTTTTTAGTTACAGATCCAATATTTATATCCAAATTCTATAATCAGTTTGTTAATTTTATCTTCCAGGATAATTTGTTTCGTTATAAGAAAAAATTTTATATGGTACAGTGAATAATGTTTATAAAAATTACAAAAAAGTACCTGAAAAAATAATAAGTCCCCTACACTATTCTTTTAGTTGATATTTTTTTATTCTCATACTATAATTTCTAAATTTATTTTATTTTGCATTAGGAAGTGATCCAGATGTAAAGTAGCTGATAAGGCACATAGTAACTAAAAGTCTACAGCACTTTATATAAAATCGATAAGACCATATCATAAGCGTACATGTGAGTAATAATGTGAGAGTCATGTTTTCGTATTTTAAGCAGCAGCAGTAACAACAACAAAGCAGTCAAAGACAAACAACAAGCAAGGATTATGCGTTCTACTATATTTTCTGTGTTCCTTATCCTTAGGCCTTCCAGACGAAGCTTAAGTACGGCCGTTGATCGCCAGATGTCGTTTCGATCAAAAGCTCTTCGGAAAGCAGTCCTGCAGCAAGCGTAAACAAAATAAAGCTCGTAATGTTTGTAAAAAGCAGAGCACAAAATCCAAATTTTTTATTAAAACTACTTTGCATGCTTGCTAGGTGTAGGAAGGTACTGTTTTTATTACTAGACAAGTAAAATACAGTAAATCAACGACAAATCTAATTGTTTAAAAAATTACTAATTAAGGGATGGAGTTCGGGTTTTAAGCTACAAATGTACTAAAATTTGTATATTACACTTAGAGGAACATGGATAATCGTAAACAGGGATGAAAAGGCAAGGACCAAGCCTTTGAAAATTTTCTTTTAATTCATTGATTCCCTTAAGCCGTATTTCATTTTGAAAACAACTGCCTTAAATCATTATCACTATCATTTTTAAGGGCTGAGGATTATTCACGAGTATATCTTACTCTAGAAAGGACGAACTGGTTTTATTGTAATTTTTTTTTAACTTCAGTAATTTTCAGGATCTTCTCGACTACATCTTTTTTTATTTTTTACTTTCTTTTTAATTTTGTCAAATAAATCAGCAAAAATATCAATAATGTTATACAGATACAAATTCTGTTGTAACAAACCTTTGGAGATTATGCAAACTAGTTTTCTTTACATGAAATTTCTGTCGGAGATGATGCAAATAAAACAACAAAAAAAAAAAGGAACCAGTAGGTAGCACGCTTGTCCCTTCTCTCGTCCTCGGTTTGCATCTCTAGAATATTCAAAGTAATCTAACAAATATGCAAATTTCCATCGGGAGACCGGAGCTTTCGGCGGCGTAGGGATGATATCGCGGGAGAGGCAAGAAGAACTTGTAAATGCAAACTAAATAAAGCGGCAGTGGAACGAGACAACGGACGGGGCGAGGGGATCGAAAGAGGGGCGAAATGACGACCCACCACTAATGATCGCATCCGCGTGCGATTAACAACCTTATGGGAATGATAAGATGAATTACAGGAGAACGTGACTAATTCACGGTCTGGGATTAAATCTACCAACAGAAGAATGTACTTCAAATTTTACCAAAAAGGCCCGTTACAACACAAAAAAAAGTACAAAAAAGTTTTTAAATTTTTACAATAAGATATCACCCTTGAATAATATCTACCTATGTAGATAAGGTAAGTAAGTAACAGATCCCTAATACTTATTTATTATAACATGTAAAAAAAATAAATTCATCCCTAATTACCACAAGAAAGAACAATTCTATTTTAATATACCTGTTTCTCCCACGTTTGAAATGGGCATCTCAACAGAAAATGATATAAACACAAAATTAAATTTTTAATTATGGGACATTTTCTTTGCTTCGGGCATAAAATATTTTTTAATAAATATTAATTTGTGACTGTTGGGAGAACCTTAATAACTCGAATCATCACATCATGTGTCGTAAAAAAACTTTGAGGCATCCAGACTTGGAGTTTATGTTAGAGATTGATAAAATTAGGTAATATATTTTTTCAGTGCACCACATTCCACTTTTTTTATAAGATTCAATTTTTGGTCAAAAGCTGGAGAGTAATCAAGTAAAAATTACACGTATTTCTTTTAGTTGATGCTATTGCCAACCAAATTTGGTTCGACTTACCAAAAATTCGACTTTAACGTTAACTGTATTTTTACAAGTTTTCTAAACGTGGGAGAGAAAAATTGAAGTACATTGAAAACACCATATAGCAAAATCAGTTTATATACTTATATTGCGTTCTAATATGTTATCCATATCCTGGCGTAAAATAATTATGATCATCGTTAAACAAAAAATTTTCTAATAAATAATTTTATAGAAAACAGAGCTTGTTTTTGCTTGGTGGTGGCTCCTCATTTTGCCTCATTGAATTAAGAATTGTTTTACTTTTGAGAAACCGAAGAAATCTTAGCAATTTCTACATATTAAGGAGTTCTCAGTTAAATAGAAGTTCGCTACACTGCATTTTTTTAATGATCATCCATTCCTTTGGCTTTTTGGTTAAAAAAACTTCCTTAATTTTAATCTGCAAGAACATTATTAAACCGAGAAAGTTGAATATTATAGACATAATAATATAAAGGATAAAGTCATATTATTTTCATTACTGCTTAGAAATATTTGAAACGTGAAAAAAAAAATAGTGACTTTAAAACCGAAATAGGTACGTGATTTCACAAAAAATAATCTTTTTATTTTCTTAAAACAGCAACTTTTGTTTTCGTTGTTTTTTCCCTAATATGACCCGACTTTTGTTCCTTTTAAGCCCCCAGTTCACCCTCTTTCCCAGTTCCGCTCCTTTGTCTATTACCGTATTTCTGCATAGTATACATTCCAGGCGATGGTAGTAACTCTTGATGGCCTGAGGGAGTTTAGACGACCGGGTTGGAAAAGGATCGACGGGTACACTAGTTTCCGGGACTGTACGGAGTAATTTTAGCGGATAACTCCGGACTATTGCCTCTGTGAGAATTACACCCGACCTCATTCCAAACAACTTGACCCTTGCAACCTTTCTTATCAACACATAGACGTCGATATCTTCACTTAAAGGGTGTGGCAAACACATTACATCATGTCATCCAAATGTTAAAAAATAAATATAACTTCTTCTGTATTTTCTTTCTTCCAACCAATATTAAGTCATTTCTACACGATTGCTTAAAAGAGTCTTAACAAGGCCTTTCAGCCTGTCCGTGGGCTTTACCCAAACAGGAGGCTTAAAGAAGCTGAATATAAGGTCTTCCGTCCCTACCTTCGGCTTTGTACCACAGACTGCTCACTGGTGGGAATAAAACACCCAAAAGTATCAGACAAGTCTGGAGGAAAATTATAGAAAATTAAGAAGTCGCCAATTGTAAAAAGGATATAAAAAGAAATTTTCACAGTGGCTGTTAAGGAAAACATTGAAATACTACTGATAAGTATATCATCTTGGAGACAGTGTTAACATTTGTTCTGGTTTAAACTCCGTTTGAAAGTATTTTATTGGTTTTTTGATGTTGATGGGACAAGACATTATGAACGAAGTATGCCGAGGGTGTCAGAGCCATCGGATAGGGACTAAGACCGCAGCCAACCCTTATCCTTGCTTCAACCACCCTTAGACCAGGCTCCCACCCTTATATCGCCTTCCACCACCCTCAGACTGATCAATACAGCTAGCTCCGGCTCCTGCAAGATTTTAAGCTTAGCTTGTCCGGGATATGCCCTTACCACTCCTTAATCTCAAATGAAGGAAATCCGCGACTCTCGACCTTATACACGTGCGTGTAAGGATCATCTCTTTGTTCCCGCAGAATCCTTCGTCGTCCCTCTACGGTCGTTGTAAAAGGAGATCGTGAACGGCAAGTGAGTTTTTTAAAACAACCGACGAAGGGATTCTTTTAAGTACAGGCCTGGAAAAAGTCTCGTTTCTTTTGTTTCGACGGTAACTGGGGCGATAAAAAAGTGAAGGTGAACACACGCTGAACTAATTTTCAGTGGCGCACTGCGATACAAAAAAGGGTATTTTGTTTAATAAAATCTGCAAATGAAGGAATTTTCTCCTTTGTAATAATTAATTGATTTACTGATATTTAATTACTTCTACGACAGGGTTTTTAGAAATAATACGAAAGATATATCTGAATTAAATTTCAAAGAAAAACCTGTTTTCTTTTTTTTTTTAACTCATTTACCTACTAAAAGTTGCAAATCATTTTTCGACCGATATTTTCACGGTTGGATTGTATAAAAGAGCAACAGGAAAAGTCGTAGGGCAGAGAAGCCGCAATAAAGGTGACTAAGCACCGAAAGGAATCTTTGGTAATGCGGTACAGAAAAAGGAAAACTCGTTCATCTGCAAAATTGAACGATTAAAACGTAGTGAAGCCATTATAAAGACCCCTCGGTGTTCTCACCGTAACCTTGTAGCTAAATTGGTAATCAGTTAGATACGTTACCCTGATATCAATTATTTTTCAGAAAATTGTAAGATTTTAAATAAATTTAAACCAGAAGAATTAACCTACGTAACTGATCGATTAATTATAATAAATAATATCACTTTTTAATAAATTAACGAAATTTAAGAACACAACAAAGTGGCATCTAAAATATATAAAATATTGATTTGTTCTATGTCAATTACATTAAGTTTATGTTAGTCCTATTTTCTCTTGCAAATTTTAAAAAAGTAATAATAATTTAATTTACTAATTATTTATTGATTATTTCCTTGAAATTGTATAAAAAGTATAGCTAGTAAAGCTCGGTTATGACGATCTTCAGTAAAACAGAATTAGACACATCTCCTTACAGTTTTCTCATTTTTAATCATTCTTTAGAAAAGTAGGTAAACTCGCAGTTGTCGACTTGTTACTTGCTTTCACAACTAACTTAGGAGAAAAGGGCGACATTCACATTATAGCAAAAAATTTTTAAATTAAAATGCGCCCTGTAGTACACACAGGTTGCCAACGTTGCAATAAAAAAATATTTATGAAAAATGTAAGTTATATTTGACCAATTTGAAAGTTCGAGCTCTGGTATTTCGTACTTTACAAAAAAAGTACAGTAGACTCCCGATTATCCGGAATAATGTGGACCGGACCTATTCCGGATGACCGAATTTTCCGGATAATCGGAATCGGGAGACGGAAACTATGAGACCTTATTGAAGAACATTTATTATTACATATGTAAATAATCTGTGCAACTTGCAGCCCTGCACTAAGCTCTTTACCTAGCCACTAGCTTTCTAGCAACAGCAAAATCAGCAGAAGACATAGTTTCTATGGTCAATTAAAAAGATAAAAGATTTCGGCCGCATGCGTTGCACTTGTGCCTAACATAAACAGACATAAAATATGCCGTTATCAACTAACGGGTCGGGTGCGGTCCAGTAGGGCGGCACCGAGCAACACCATCTGAAAGATGTCCTTCAGAGGGTGTTGTATACCGAGGCACATTCTTTTGACCATTTGGACTAACCAAATGTACTAGTAGACAGTTTAGTTTAGGAAAATTCCGGATAAACGGGAGCCGCATCACTCCAGTTCCGGATAAAACGGCGGATTTAAAAATCGACATCATTCCGGATAATGCAGCGTTCCGGTTAATCGAGATCCGGATAATCGGAAGTCTACTGTACTGGTGGTACGTTATAATATTGAAGCGTACGTTATAAGTGAGTTACCATAAAGCGAGTTACCATATTTTAACTTATTAATTTTATCCTTAAAGTGAAAGCACGTACAGAAAGAATACAAATTTCATATTTAATTGGGGTAGGGAGTAGTATTAAAGTTCATAAACCAAATTACGGTTTTCACTTTTCAGTTTATGATAATTTCACATTCTTGAAATGCCTAGACCAAAAATCCTTTCCTTGTCTTCTTCCATGCAGATAATATTAAAATGGGTTATAAAAATTACACTTGTTTTACGAAATAAGGTAAGAATCTCTTTCATGAGCTCTTCTTTGATTTATGAGACAAGTGGTTCGATTAATATCGAGAGTAGCTATGTAAATAAGTTACAAAATGTATAATTTCCATTGACGGTTAGAAGTCCCATTTTTCGCGAATAGAGGAAGTTAAATTTATGGTTTAATCCAATTATGTCGGCGATGAATTTCTGCGATGAAAAGTGTCCGTCCGAATGGTTATGTGTGTGCGAGTGTATACGTGAATGTGTTCAATGAAGAAAACTTCTGCATTACGGGGAATATAGCACCGGTGAATAGAATACATAACAGAGAACTCGAAATCACAAAACTAGCAGAAACTAATATACGTATTTCCCGCAGTGTGTGTGTGTGTGTGTGTACGAGGTATGGTGGGTACATGGTAGGTATAGCTATAGAAAGTCCTGTTCCATCGCGTCGCGCCCGCCGCACCGCGTCGCGTCGTTGCGGTACCGGCGCTACCGTCGTCATCCGCGACCGTGCTGGCTGCCTCTAATCCCGGCAAACATAATACGTCCACTAATAATGCCTTTTGTTCCTGTCCGGCGTATTCCAATGTGCGGTTTTCGTTTCATTCGTATCTATTTTGTGCCCATTGTTGCGGCATCACTTTGCATTGCCAAATTGCGCTCTCTCTCGAAAAGAGTCCCGTAACGCTTACTTTGTCCAATCGGTCTCTAATTATCAAACGGTATGGTACGGTGCCGGTGGTAGAATACGGACCACACCACCGCTTTAGGTTGTACGGGAACACCACAATGGGCCCCATAAGGAAAGGAGCTCGGATGCGGAGAACTTATTTAGAAAACGACTAATACACTTTGGTTTTCAAGAATTCCTAGTAAATTAGTTTAATTATAACTACCCCAAGCCAGAAATTTAGAGTATCATGAGACTGTTGACGATCCGATAGCAAAACAAAAAGAAATTCAAAATCCTAAAGCCTGATTTTAAGAATTTAAGAATGTACACGTATCAATGCTGGCAGGAACATTCATGAATAAGAAAAAGTTAGAACCGCCTAAGTATGCATTTTCTGTGATAATTAAATAGAACAAGGTAAAGATCATAGGAAATCTTTACTACTGAAAAAAAGAATAAAATTTTGCTGTATGTTGGAATGCCATTTTATGAAAAACGATATATCATAGAAATAATTAGAAATATTTAAATTTGATTGAGAAATGCTTGTAAATCTTCAAACAGTAAACAAGAAATCAAATCAAAAAGAGTGTATCTAGTAGAATCATACATTAATTCTCAGAATATGGTTTTAATATGGAACTAATCTTTCGATCCTACAATTATTTACTCCAATTAGAAATATATTTATTAGAAGATATTCCTTATAATATCGTATCCTGAAAGGACGAAACGTAAAAATTATTTTAACAATCATCATAGCTGTAAAGAAATAATTTTGTGAAGCTCAGGATCTTCAATCGCAGATTGTTATCCGGGAAATGAATTCCTCTACCATCTTGACAAACCTTAAGTATACATTAAAATCTAATCCTATCCAATTAGCTCTTCAATTCAGAAAAATGAAACGAAATTAGTTTTATACTGTAGATAATTTTCATCTGAAATTATGAGGAACGGGAAGAATGTAAACACAATATTTCCTTTTTCAAAATCATACTTAGGTATAGGATATGCACAGCATGGCGGCGGCGATAATTAAGAGCGACTGCGTTGGCTATTATTGATGAAAACATATAACCTAACGATTCATATTGTATAATCAAACATAATTCGAGCAATTATTGTTTTTGCCACCGTTATGGAATTATCAGTTGTGAATAGTACTTCATCAGAAGCAAACAAGTAGGCAGCTGATGAGAAACCGCTTGTTAAATGTGTCCGTTCGGCGACGGACGCTGCGCTCGGTTGCGTTTTGTCCTCCGACGTTCGTCGTTCCGTGAGATGAGACGTGGCTCAGCTTAATTAAGCTCTTTCTAAAATCTGTAATCTCCCCGTTCATGTTGAATTACTGTAGAATAGTTGAATTTACGTTACGCACATTAATTTATGTCAAACTGTACATATTTCTCACTGACGCTCGCTGCCGGCTTTGAGAGATAGTTTTTATGTGGCATTTCACCCTCGTAGCGTTAGGTCTTTCGCAACGAAAAATGCCACGTGGCGAAAGGGAGTTTTCGAGCGAGAGTGAGCCTTGCGGCTTCCAACGGAGCCAGGACTATTTTTCAAACGACGCTCACCCTTATTCTGTCGGCGTTTAAGGGCGCTTTTCGTACGCTTCCGGACCAATTGCCCGTCCTTAGCGATTTTACAGTTGAGTTTTGTGTTTGGGAGCCATTTTGCCTGGCAAAGGATCGATCCTGATGGTCGTGACAGCGGGGAGTAAGGGAGGGGGACATCGAGGACGACCGCGCATGCCGTATTAATCTCTTTTTGTCTTACGGTCTCGCTTGTGCTCCCACATCCTCTGGCCTCTTATTTCTCTCCCCCTTCCCCTTCCTCTCCTCCTGTTTCCTCCAGCTTCGCTCGCCACTACGCCGAGCATTCTGTTACGTCTCTCTCTCTTTGCGATTCCTAAACGTTCTTTTCGAGCGGTTTACTAGCACAATACTCTCTCTCTATGTTTCCCTTTTCTCTCTCTCTCTCTCCCTCCCTCTCTCTCCCTCCACGACTGCATGTTGTACACTTTTCGTTCGATATTTCCACAGACTTTCGTGAATACGGAGAGCCTGCTTAACCGACATTGAAGTCCTGCTTCGCATACAGAGGACGTTCGCAAATTTCCACCATAGGAAAGTTGCCACTTTTTGAAAGTTTTTAAATAAAAGGGTAATTTTATTGCGTGTAAACTTCAGAATAATTAAGGACACGCACACATAAAGTATATTAAGAACGTGTAATTAGTGAAAATGGAAAATTTAGAAGCATTTAAAAGACCGTTCGCAACGATTTTGAATTGTGATATACCAAATGAGCAGAAGATCTAAAAACTGAACACGAAGTTTTTGGAATACCGCGCATTTTCTGAGTAGTCCTTTTATTACGTGCCATAAAAAACGCAAACCTTATTCTTTTTTGCCTCTAGACTGTAAATATTAATTTTTGCTTTAAGAAAAATATTCTCAAAAAGAAAAAATTAAAATCAAGTAACAAAATGCATTCTGTTAAAAAAAAGCAGAAAGCCGCCAAATCAAAAACTAAAAGTTCCAAAAGTTCTTAATATTTTAAATTAATAATTCTCAATTAGATGAATTTAATGTTTTCGTTTTCATTTTTAAACTAGTGTTTAGAAAATGGGAGAGCCATCCATGTAATGTCGATGTCTGTGGAATCTAAACTTCAGTTGCGTTTTGTTCGATCCAGTAGTTTTTTCTCTCTCCTCTTCGTTCTGACGTGTTCCATCTCTTTCTTAGCCATATTTTTTGCTAGCCATCTTTGTCGCCGGTCGTTACCAGCCCCGGCATGTGCCGTCCCGAGCGTTGTTAACATCTCCCCCACATCGCAACCCTCTTTCTCTTTTCCCAGCATTTTTCTCCACGCAGTCCCCTCTCCTTTCCACGGAATTTCCAACAGCACGCGGCCACCCTCCCGATTTTTATCCTCGTCTTTGTTTATGGGCAAATTCTGTTTTCTTTATTTGGAAAAATCGAATTTTCCATCCCTGTTGCACCCGCATGCCCTGTACGATTCGTCAAAAAACTGGGGTTTTTAGTGGCCGACAGATTGGGAAAAAAAGTAACTAGGTGCAACCCGATATGGAAATATTGAGAGCAAGCCTAATCGCGTAAACAAAACTAGACCGGGAAAAGGCATGAATGCCTTCGTTTTCGTGGTTCCGGTACGTGATTGTAGTGACTGACTGACTGTGGTAAGTTTTTCCATTTTTAATTTCACATTTACAACAGAAAAATGGCGGTGCCAGTACAGGTTAGCTCTCGAACACATTTTTTAGTCATCGGCCAAACTTTAAATCGCATGAAAATCAAATTTTATTCAAGAAAAATATTTCAAATCGTTAAATTATATTAAAATAAAAATATTTTCAAAGCATGTTAAAAAAAAAAGAATATTTCTGAATAATATAAAGAATATTTTAAAAGTTTTACTTCGGAAACGCTTACATAAATGCAACTAAAACCACCTAAAACAGTTTTTTTAATATCACAGAGTGAGAAAATTCAATCCTTTTCTTATCTGTTTTAGACAAAAGGATAGATAATTATTTGGCAGTTCTTTAAAATTAAAACTGACCTTTTATAAATTTTTATTCGAACAAAAGTCTAACCAAATTATCCAAATGTATTTTAAGTAGTTAAGTATTAATTGAAAGTAGCTTGCAAGACTGTTAAAGATATCTTATCATAAATTATTAATTAAAGAATAATTCAATTTCGTTTTCTGTTAGTAAGAAAATGAAATGGTATTTTTTGGAGCATTTTGTGAACTAAACTGGTGAATATATGTTTATAATAAGGGTGTGTAAATGTGCAAGATTATTAAATATTTATTAGCAATTGTTGGCAAAGACGATAAATAAACAAATGTAAACTATGTTTGAGGTGGTAAACGTGATATTACAGGAAAGTTCAAAACTACGTTATTAGAAATGTAACTGTATAAAGCACGTTCAGGATTTACTTGAACAAACGGGCTTGACATAGGGTATTTAGTATGCAAAGTATTTCACTAATCTTTATTGTGCAGTATTTCGTATTGCTAGATAAAACGTGCAAAATATATTTACAATTTTAACACTAGTTAATGTAAGATTTGCACAAGTGATGTTGTCTTCATATTTGTGAAAATGTATAACGTCCAGATTTTTATGGTTAATTAGGAAGACAGAAAAAATTAATCAGAACTGCGTCATTGAAAATCTCACGGCAACATTTAGTTCAAAGAATTTTCTTTCTTCATTTAATTAAAAACTAATTAAAGTGTAATTCTCATGTAAGATTGAGTGACCCCTATGACATTTCATCAATACGTACTATTAAGAGAGAGGGAGAGGTAAAAATTAAAAGACAACATTACGTACCTAATTAATAAACCACCCCTAACAAGAATTATAAAATTGATATTAAAATAAATTTGTGAAACTCTATCACCGACTGACGATTAAAAATTTTCTTACTTAAGTCTCAAAAAATTTTACAAAATAGCATCAACAAATAAATTCAACCACACCCAACAATTGTTTCGGCTAAGCAGCTATCCTCAAGAGTACAACCTGTACCAATTTTAAATATGTACATCATTACAGTTTATATATTAGGTACCATCCCCAAACATGTTACAAGATCAGAATAATGTAGTAAACTGAATCATTGTATATCTCTCTCTAATCGGGTTTATTCTCGCCCTTCCATTTTTAAAGACTTAAATGTAAGAAACCAACCCTAAGAATAACAGTTGCCCTGCTTTTATTAGTTTGGTATTGAATTTATAATAAACGAGTTGCCATCAGCACATTGTTAATAATGTATTTCACTCTGTCATTCTTTTCTGATCACCTACGTCTCAACACATCACACACAGGACGTTTCTGTTCGAAATCAATCATCATCAGACAAAACATTTAACACGTAGGTGGGTTAAAAAAGGAATGCATACCTAACGCCTTTGTAATCTGCCTTTGTGCATGATGTAACGTTTAAATAAAACAAGAACAATTTCCGATAAGGGCTATAAATCAACATTGACATGTTCCTTTATATTTTATGTTAACCTTACTCTTCCAGGAATCGAACCGGAATCGCTCCCTGGTCCTACCACCCCTACTAACCTTTCTAACCCTTACCGGAAGATTAATCATTACCTATACGTATAACAACCGAGGTAAAAGATGTGTACCTGAGCGTGAAAAAAAGGCAATTTTCATCACATCATTGGAACTTTGTTCTCGCCATTTTTGGTCATTCATCGGTTAGGTAATTTAGTAATTGATCTGACCTTGACATTTTTTTTGTTTTTTATTTTTTTTTTGTTGAGTTATCCGACGGTTGCGGCGGCGTCGATGATTGCGTTGGCGCGGGGACGACAGCACGACGACGGTGGCGTCTGTCGATTTAAAAGCAAAGACCGAACGTTGATGCAATCAATAAATGATTACGAACGAGCGAATCATAAGCATCGGGGATTGTTGGTCTTTCATTATCTGCTGATCACTGGGTCTATTTATCCAATAAATATAAAATGAGGTAGAAAAATCGAATCTGATGTTACGGCAGGCCTGTACCCAATTTAATACGGTAACGTACACCGCCACCCACGTGTGCACATTTACACGTTTAAATATACAAAAATTTTAAACTGAACCAACTGAAATTCTTAGGGACAAATAATATCAATTTAGTTTGAATTTCAACATATTCATATGCAAATTTTCATAATGAAGTCTTTATAACAGAAAATAATACAGATTTTACTTGAGATTGGTCTGCTTCTCTTATTATAACGAATACTTATGTGATTTACATAAAAAACATTCACTTTCTGTAGCGAAATAATTTGCCACATTACACATTTTAACAGAGTAAAAATATTTCTCATATTATAGTTGATGCTATTGGCAACCCAATTTGGTTCGATTTATTAAAAATTCGACTAATCGACATCTGTATTTTAAGTTTAGCTCTTTGCAATGGTCTTCAATTATTATATTAAGAATTATGCCTAAAGTGACAGTAAGCTTTCCTTAAACTCGAAGTTGGGAGAATAAAAGCTTGTACCTATAAAATGGCACTCTCAGACTCAGAGTTGGTGAAGATTTTATTTAATAAGAGCTAAAGGGCCAAACCAAACTAAAAAATCAACTTGCTTTTGGCATTTCTTTCCTTATGCAACGGTTTCAGAAGTCAAACTTATGTTGGTGGAGGACTTTTGGGTTTATTTATTGAGATTAAAAATGGCAAATGTAAGGATAATTTTGCATAGAGTTGACGTTTTGAAAATACAAACAATGTGAGGAACAAGATACTCAGACACAATACAACATCAAGATAAAAAAGTTGAGGAACTTATCTTGTCTAGACTGTTTGATTAAGATTTTGGATACATGTCGACTTTAGAATCATGATTACTTTAAAAAATACACATGTTTTATATCAACCGTTTGTAAGAGGATTTTTTGAATAGTTACTTTTGCTTTTACATCAATAAATATTTATTTTTGGAGATTGAAGTTAGATATACTTTAGAAGACAGGAAGCACAAACTATTGATATCAAATTGATGAGGCTTTAACTTCTTATAATTCCATATAATACTTAAATTAAATTTACTTTTTGAACACAACAGTAAGCAGAAGTTTCAGTTTCAAAATTTTGTTGTAAAAATCCGTAATAATTGTTTCGCCACACAGTAACTTTTTCATATTTTTAATATTGTACTATTAATAAATACTTGAAGAATTTAAAGTCGAGATCAAGATTTCTTGAGACAGGAGTGAAAGTGAAGATAACCTATACAAGATAATATTCTATTTTTCATTATTTTCAAATATTGTATGTATTATGAAGTGTGCAGCCCAAGTTGGTAATGTTGCCAATCTACGAGTAAGTCTCAAAAATGACCACCAAGGATCAATTTCAACATCAGTATAGTGTACTCATCTGAAGTGTGAAGGAATTAGTCCTGTATTCACAGTACTTTTTCCCTGTATAATACCATCGTGGGTTTCGAGTCAAGTAAATGCAACGGCTATGTGCATTTTAATGCATTTCGTACTTATTCGGAGCCGATGAAGTAAAAGCGCGGACGTTTTTGAATAATTAAAAGCAGATCGAGCGGCGCTTGTAAATGTACCTGAATAAGGCATTGTAGATCCGTTAATTTATACCGGGTCGATTTTACGGTGATCAAGTGAACTTTGCACATGACGTGAAATACTAATGGGCCATCAGTTTTTGCAAGCGCGCAAAGGCACCGACCGGTGTAAATAAATCATAAATTTTCTAGGGTCTGACAAGGGAAAACAATATTGATATTATGCCGCTGTACAAACATCGCTTGCTGCGGAACCATAAACGCTATGCAGCGGCGTTTCGTGTCGCTTTTGCTGCCCATTTTACCTAAATACCAGAACACACACTGTATATATACATGTATGTAAAAATGTTCCGCGTATAGAAAACAACGTCCTTTTTCACAGGTTTGTACCTCGGCACTGGAACAAGCGAACCGACCAAAATGCACCTTTCGCTGTCAATAAATCAAACGCGAAGCGTTGCTCGTTTAACCCTAAAGAGGAGCACCATGAAAACCCTTTCCCTTAGTCGTCCTTTATTATTAATCGCCAGAAATCAAAATTTTACCAATTGATATGTGTGGCACGAAGCAATAAATCAATATGTTTTATCAAACTAAGATTTTTTGTAATATCGATATTATTTTTATTGATCTGGAGTGAATCCTGATCATAATAGCAAAGCTTTCTAAATCAATTTTCCAACAAATTTTCGATTAGGATTTATTCTTAATTTTAATCGCCATATAATGAATGATCTTTTAATCTAGTACAAAGAAGATCGAAGATTTAAGGATCAGCTTGGGCTTCAATAAGTTTTTTTGTAAACTGGAATCTTTCAGAAAACTTTGATGGAAATTATGAAAATTAATGCCAAAATCAAGAAAAACTTAATCCTTCTTCTACCCACAGCAACATGGTGTAAAAATTATATTTCAGGCGTTTCTTAATTCCAGTCTTGAAGACGTTGCTTCAAATACCATTAAAGACTAATTGATTATATTTTATTAAGAAGGGATAACTTTGTGAATGTACCGGGTATAAATCATGAAAAGAGGATTCACGTTACTTGGTCGGGACGTAGTTCTATCGGGAGTCAGGAATCGTTTGGTGATGGCAGGTCAACTGCGGGGTCTTCCTGAGGGAGAGGGACTGTGAGTTTAACACACATCATGCGAGCCAGAAACAGCAGCACTAGCAGTAGCAGCAGCAGCAGCAGGAGGGCAGAAGGGGGGGAGGGCGATGGGGGTTTAAACGAATTTGTGTACGAAGTAGTCGGACCCGTTCATTATTGATCAGAGCGGCGGCGGTTGCCTGAGCCTTATCCTTAGCCGTCGCGACGCCCATCATTACCAGGCGTCGCCCATTTTGCTCAAATTCTCCTCCTGTGCCGACGACGTCGTCGCTAATGTCCTTCGGGTGACGGCGTACAATCTACTATACGCTATTCCATTTCCAACCCGAGTTTCTTTCTTTTTTATACATCTTAATTCTGATGATTTTATCTTAATTGAAAATCCACGAAGCGTGGGTATATCAAAATTAAACATTGTTCAAAAAATACTTATACAGGGTTTTTCAAGTTGATGGGCTATTAGAAGTATATGAATTAGTAGAAGGAATTAAATTCGGAAACTTGGGCTCATTTGGTTATTGTTTATGCCGCTTCTTTTAAAAATATTTTCAAGTTCGATTTACATCCGGTTATACCGGAAGTCGATACCAACTTTGTTATTTTAAATGGAATGGCATATTTTTCACGCTGAATTCGAATAAAACGTGTAATTCTAAGGTAAGTTTGATAACCAACTTGTACACCTATGACGATCGGTTTCTGAGTTAATTTAATTTATAGAAAAAAAATCGCTACCGCAACCCAAATTATAAATAATCATAACTTCCACAAAATACGACTTAGAGTGTTGAAATTTTTACTAGTAATAGCTAAATATTAGTGCTAACGCCTTGACAAAATTGAATTAAATAATTTATACAGGGCGTTCAAAATAAAATTCTAAAATTGAAAAACTTCAAACACGAATTACTTCGTTTTTTCAAATGGCACCTACTATTTTTTTTATTTTGTCAATCGATTCCTTTTTTTATCCTCTTTCGATCCATATGGATACTTCCTATTTTATGTAATAATTCAAAATTATTCCAAAATTTTTAAATAAAATAGGAAGTATCCATATGGATCAAAAGAGGATAAAAAAAGGAATCGATTGAAAAAATAAAAAATAGTAGGTGCTATTTGAAAAAACGAAGTAATTCGTGTTTGAAGTTTTTCAATTTTAGAATTTTATTTTGAACGCCCTGTATAAATTATTTAATTCAATTTTGTCAAGGCGTTAGCACTAATATTTAGCTATTACTAGTAAAAATTTCAACACTCTAAGTCGTATTTTGTGGAAGTGATGATTTTTTATAATTTGGGTTGCGGTAGCGATTTTTTTTTTATAAACTAAATTAACTCAGAAACCGATCGTCATAGGTGCACAAGTTGGTTATCAAACTTACCTTAGAATTACACGTTTTATTCGAATTCAGCGTGAAAAATATACCATTCCATTTAAAATAACAAAGTTGGTGTCGACTTCCGGTATAACCGGATGTAAATCGAACTTGAAAATATTTTTAAAAGCAGCGGCATAAACAATAACCAAATGAGCCCAAGTTTCAGAATTGAATTCCTTCTACTAATTCATATACTTCTAATAGCCCAGCAACTTGAAAAACCCTGTATGTATTTACAAGTAAACAAATTATTACTAACTGTCGTCTAAAATATTTAACCTTTTTATCTCCCTATACGTTCGTATACATAGTCTGGATCTTGTAAAGTGGCGGTTGTGGTAATAAAGATATTTTTTATATATTTATCTATATATTTAGAAAAATAGATCATTAAGGAGGTGATTTGTTGACAGTTTTATCGTTTAAGCAGTCACTTTTTATGAACCAGATTAATCATAGTTATAGTTGAAATATTTTATCATTTCCATTACGTTATCTAAATGAGGTGTATGAATAAAATCGTAATAGTTCATAGATTGTAAATAATTGTGTCTAATTCTGTTTTAACGTACTTTAGATATGATATAATATCGCGCCGATTTTTAAGATCCCTTCACTCAAAAATTGCGAAAAATAAATTTTCAAATACTTATTTCGAGACCGTTTATTAGATGGCTTATTGCTTACCTAATAACAATCTATTATTATTTATACCTGTTATCAGTTCCATTATTTACTAACAAATAACACTGACACATGTCTAGGTAATAATGCGAAGTCTTAAAGTTTAATGCGTGTGATTACCTCATACAAATGCATGAACTACTGTGGTGTAAAATCACTGTTTGTAACTTGTATCATCAAATGCATGTGTAAATGTGTACGATTCATCCGCTTAGGTGTTCTGATCTAATAATACGAGATCAATATAAGCGTTAAATTTTGGACATGACGAACAATCAGAATTCTAACTCACCAACGTTAATTACAGAACTAATTATTGTAGAAATCTCTTTCGAAAATATCAAATTCGCCATTTTGATTTATTTAGGAAAAGGTAGGTGTTGGTGTTGTCTTTTCATTATAGGGACATTCAATTGCATAATTAATGAATTCATCCATAATAGTAAGTAAATAGTTCTATTTGGGATATTATATACTTATCTAAATATTTAAGTGAAAATAGCTGCTCTAAAAAGAACTACTAAATACCAACTCGTGCTTTTAAAACTTTAGGTAATAAAACATTTTACTTACTTTTTTCCAGTAATTTTTCTCAAGAATTCTTCTTTGTGCTCATATTAATGTTTCGAAGAAAAAAAATCTGCTTCGTTTTTGTGATGCTGGAGTCTGATAAATAATATATTATTGATGTCACTAAATGTTTTTTTAGTATAAAAGCACCGATTTCTTTTCGCGAAAAATTACTCCAACAAGTTACTCGTACTGAGTTCAAATAAAGACTGATGACTTAGAATGGTAATGATCTGATCCAATCTCCTTATCTAACCGGTTCCGAATCAAACGAGGTGTTGTTTGTCTCCCTTTCTGATAAAATTCTTTCTCCTAAGAGGGTCACTACTCAGATCCAAGTATTAGTATATACATACGTGTACCGCATCGTGCTTGACCACCAGGCACCTTTATAAAAGCACACGAAGATCGCGAAGACCCTCAATAACATGCTGTTCATTTATATTTAAATTCAACCGTGTGAAAATCGAGCAGGTTGAATATGTGCGAAGCTGAAAAAATTTACATATAAAACACGCGAGATGAACGAGAAAAGAATTGACCCTTGATGTGAATTCATACATTTACGTACAAAGATGCATCAAAAATTGTTAAAAAAGGGGAGAATGAAGAAGAACTTACTTAATAGAAATTATAGTGTCGTACTAACTGAATATAAAAAGAAACTGCAATATCGAAGTATGAAATTATGAAAATTGCAATTTTTTTTATAAGTATTTTGAGGTTGTAGTAATTTTTACTATGCTATTCTTTCCGTTCATGTATTGCAAACGGAGCGGCTACTTTAAACACTGCAAGGCTATGAAAGCACTTAACTTTATGCATTATTAATCTGTTAAGTAGACGGGTCTTTAAAAAGGATAATTAGAAAGTGTATTATTTCATTTCGTTTCAAAAATATTTCGCCTAAAAAGTTACCTTTTATTTCCACATTAATTGATGGAAACAAACGATACCAAGCCTCCCTTATCCCGACCTACCCGACCCAAGACTGGAAACAACGTCAGAAAAACGTCATGTAACGTGAACGAGCAGGCCCATCAGGCACCTATATACATATACCGTATAGTACATGTGTGGAGTGATAGAAGCAATAAAAGCGAATGAGGGCCAAGAAAAAAGAAAACGGAAAAACGAGGAAAAGAGGCCAGTACCAAAGAGGAACGTATCGAAACAAAATAAATAAGTGAGAATGCAAGCAGCGGTTGTTGTTGTTATAAAATCGCGTAGGCGACGCACGTCGTCGGTCCCGTGATCATCCCGTTCGACCAATGGCGTCCTTGCGTCGTATCGACTTTTGCATCGCGGTTGGCCGCGGCCGACTTCAAAACACCGCCGCGGGGCGATTTTCAATTCGCGTTTTCGTTAAAACGACGAGAGAGGAAAGTTCATTTCCAACTTTAAATTATTCCTGACCAACTTCGGCAATTATACTCGATCCCCGACGTGTAAATAAATAAGCAAATAATAGGAGAAGTTGCACTAATTTCGTACCTCCCATTACACAACTTTCGTTCAGCCGCATGCGATAGGATTAGGCCATAGCCACTAATTACTCATGTTCATCCCCAAATAAACTTTTCCCAATTTATTCCAAATCTATAAATACCCCAACAAATTGAATATAAACAAAATTTATTAGCTTTTACTAAAACATCCCCACGATAAAGTAGTCCAAGGATAACAGAAAAATTTTGCTGGGAAATTTGGAAAAATCGTTACATAAAAAGTCTCTTAAGTACTTTTCTCAAATCTACCAAAAGGTAGCGAACATTACTAAGCCTTAAATTTTAGTAGTAGTTTTAAAGGATAAATATTCGATAATGAAGTAATGGAGATCCATTACGTACTTTCTAGGGTATTTGCAGAAGAAATTTTTGGTAATTTGTCGTAGTCCTATGGGTTCCTGTTTGTAGGGTAACGAATGAAATTGGAAATTGTTATAAATTGTTAACTAATAAAAGCTAAGGACCTCTTTGCAATCTTTAATTATTTAAACGTTTAATTTCCCTTATAGTCCGTGGACAACAGAGTTCACAGAATTGTGGGTTTTATTTTATCAATAAGGGCGAACTGTGTGCAAAAGGGGTGAACCATACTGAAGTCGTTTACTTATAAATGAACTGGTAGGGAAGCAGGGGTCACAAAGTGCACGAGCGAATTTAAACCGTTAAACTGACTGGTATAAGTACTTTAATACCAAGATGGATGCGAAAATATTTTCACCGAAAAAATGTTACTAAATAATGAGGAGTGGCAAGAAGTTATTGTCTTATCGATTCGAATAATAATTATCTATGTAATTTGTGAATATAAACAATATTCATTAGTAAAATCTTTAGATCATTCATAATTAAAATTCTTACATCCAGGAGAATAATAGAGGACAGGTTGGGGATGAAGCCAACGTTTAATCTTCGACTTTCCTGAAAATTTAGCTTCGGTCGCTTTAATTCTCTGGGCATCTTTAATCTCCGCAGGGTTCGTACGTGTTTCTAAAGGTTCGCAAAAGCAACAACATCAACAAGCGAGGGGAAGTAATGGGCAGCGTCATTTGGAGGAATGCGAGTTCGTTAAAACAACCCCTTCGCATTTTCCTTTTCCAAGGGGATAAGGCCGTTGCTTCCACCGTTTCACCGCTTATAAATTAAAGGATAAATTCTCTTAAGACATAAAAATTAGGGAGGGAGATGCCATTAATTCAAGTCAGTTGCAGGGAAACATGGAGAACGTTAAAACTGGAAGAGGTCACTCACTGTTTTGTATAATAATTAAAATAAATATAAACTGCCCCGGTAATGGCGAAAGAGTGTATTGTAAATAAATACACAAATGGGGGGAGATTTTGTACACTCTCCTACGGGATCAGAAAAACCGAAATTTAATTTTAAAATTGTGAGAAAAGTTTTGAGGGTGGTAACATAAATGGTGTTGTAGGTGAAAGAAAAAGCACGACCAGACTAAGTTTCCAGTTAGTTAATCATTAAAGCAAACAATTTGGCCATAAAATAAGGGCTAATAGCGTAATGTTTACCTGTTGGTCAGGTCTCGTACCTGAGGTGACACATCTGCGGACCGCACTCCTGCCACCGGTAAAACCACACTGCACATAACAGTATAACAAGCTGATCATTGGTGCAGATTGACTAGTGTTCATTATCACATCATTATAGACCGATAATGCCGTATCGATTGAACAAATTAATGAAAGCCGTTAACCGGTGACCCTGACCCAGAAGCGATAGCTATTTATGTCACCTTTAATCCAAATAGAGCCAATTTAGGCTGTTCAGAAAGTAAGTTACAGTTGCAGAAATTTTCGAAAATTTGTAATTTTCACCACAAAACAGTTATTATTCTTTTTAATGACTGTTATTATTTAAAAATTAAAAATTAATTTTTGAAATAAAATCACAAGAAAGAGTTAAATTTACGCCTTTAAATATTTTTAATTATTTGATTATGGAAAAGATATCTCATATAAAAATTCACAAAACTGAATAAACTTACTGAAAATCCGGAAAACTTTCTCTTTGGAGTTAGTGTAGGTATGTGAAAATTTCTTTACCTGAAACAAAGAAGATTTCAACATTAATTATACAAAAGCAAAGACTATTATGTAAGTTTATTAGTTTCTCAAAATTGCAATTCCTTTGCGAGTTGAAATTTGAAGAGTTCATTAAAAATTATTCCCATAATTTTCTGATTATCTTTTTCAACGCTTTATGGTAAAGCTCTTGAAAAATAGAGTGCTACAACGGCTGCTTAAAAATGAAAACCACGAGTATATTATTAATCATTTAAGTTTGGTTTGAAATTTTAAAGAACTTTATTCAGACTCCAAAATTGCCTTAGAATATTGAAATCTCAACTACAAAATAAATAAAATCAGTAACACTTGGGTTTTAGAATTAAAATACATAGTTTTAAATCTTCATTAATAGGAAAAAATATGAGGCCACATTCTAATTCAGGGGCATCATAAATCAGACAAATATCTGTGTTAGATTCTTTGTCTTTTTACTTTACGCAATATCATCTCAAAAAGGTTAAAAAGGCATATCATAAGCTTCCATATTCTTATATATAAAGGCAATTGTGCAGCTATCGTCATATGCTGCGCCCTAAAAAGAGCCCTTCCTTAGTCTTTTTCTTTTTAAATCCTTGATTTAATTTTATTTAGCAAAGTTACAATATAAATCTTTAATATATTCCAAAATAATAATTATCTATATGATCCAACCGAATCAGAAAATCCTCCTCAAATTAATTTCACCCTTTCGGATATTCCCTAAATTGGTAAACTTCGGTATGTCATTGAAAACAGAACGGTCTACCTAATTAGAAAGTAGATGACATTTAGGGAATAAGTATATATGTATGTAAGTATAGGCGTGTGGTGGTGATGTTTTCAACCCGTTGTAGTTTGTCGGCTAAAATTCAGCATTGATTCTAGGGAAAATCCTTGGAGACGCAATTAAAGCCTTTCGTCGTTAACGAAGCCAGCATTCATCTCATTCATCATATGCCACCCCCATCGGCTTGGCTGTCGACCCGGCGCGGGAGGGGTAAATTTGAAATGAAAAGGGCAAGCGGAGGGCTCCCTCCTCCCCCTTTCTCTCTCACTCCCTCTGAAACCCGTATAATTATATAACCCGTGTTTGCAGTGCGTGATTAGACGATAGTAGATTAAATTTCAGAATCGGGGAATTCATTCGGTTGGAGCTTTCAAACCTAACCTACCTATTGCCAAGTGTGTCGAAGGGTAACATTTTGAGGAATATTTTCTTTCATATTGCGTATCAATCTGTGTTATTTGATTTTCCGATTTGGGTCGGGTTTTCCGCAAGCCCATCAGGTGCCCTTGTTTAATCCTGTTTATAAACTCCCTTCTTTAACACGATTTCATCACGTGCAACTTGTTGAATTAAAAAAATATTCCTGCAGACATTTGACTTAAAAGAGTCTCAAGCCTAAAGCTCTTACCAATTATATCGAAAAGTAATTCACGTTAAAGTACCAAACATTTTTGAAAAGGACTTTCTGTATATCATGAAGGCTTGAGTGAGTTAAACCAATAAGGCTTCAAATACTTCAATAAGCTTGAAGCAATCGAGAGCTTCGAGAGCACTAAAAGTCCTTAAAATACAAGGCTTGAAACACTTGAAAAAAAGTGTTCTAGTACACTACAATATGGGCTAAAATTAAACCAAACGAGATCAAAATACACCAAAAGGCTAACAGCTCCTGGAAGAAGAGATTAAAGCACACTATAAGCCCTGAAAGGGCTGAAGGTACATTTTTAAGCCCAAATCGAGCTTTGAAGAACTTCAACAGCAGCATTTTCTTAAATAAAATATAACTTCTTTCTTATCAGAATATAATTATCTGAAATCCATGTGTCTTTCATCTTTCACAAGTAAAATATTTTTCTTTTTAGAATTGATATAATGTATTTAACCTCGGGTGAAAATTGGGGTAGCGCGGTACAGAGAGCGCCGGTATGTACATAAATGTGTTTGCGGCAATGGAGTGGTCGAAGGGCGAGGGCAGCGGTTATCGTAAATAAAAAGTGAATGGAAAACGAGTTGAATGCCAATGTGAAATGATCGACACAATCGGCCAGTGGCCGGGTTCCAAACAAATAATGAAATTATTAAAACTAATAATGGCGAGTTCACCTGCGTTTTGTCGCGTAAAAAGACGGTTATTAAATGAATTGAACGGTAATTGAAAATGGCTCTTTTTCAGGTTGCATGACCTTTTCACGTTATTATTAATTTAAATTGTCGCTCCAAAACCAAACCACTTGTTGTAATGATGTTTGACAGTCTAAAAATTCTTTGTGACTTTTATATACATAAATACATATTCATATTCATACATAATATAAACGAGTTGTCCATCAAACCAACCCGGGATGGAAAAAGAGCAAAAATGTAATCGAAACATTGAAAAATACTCTGTACAGTGATAAGAAGAAAAATACAGGAATAATAATTCCTCTCCACTCCTCCATTTGTTCTTTGCTTATTGCCATTTCTGTTAAGGCCTTGTCCCTTTCCACATCATATTTATTTTTGTCCCCGATCCCCAATATCTTTTTCTTCCATATCTCTTTTCTTAAGTCCTCTTCCGGTAATTCTCCCAATTTTTCTTAATATTTTACAGCCCTCCTTCTTGTATTTTCCACCATTTTCCCACATTTTGTTCCCTTATTAAAATGTAGCCTGGGGTACTTCTTTTTAAGCGTCACACAATATATACATATAATGAAAGAAACTAGTTTTTTTGCCCATTTCCAACCAATTAATAAACCAGACAAAAACCACAGATATTATCAGTAATAGCATTAAAACTAGACTACATTATAAATCTGTCAAAACATGTTATGAGGAGGTATCAACTGCATCCCGGATAATTTGCTCTATTCAAGTTTTAGACGTGTGCCCAACTTGTTTACAGGTAGCAAGGGGTCCCGTTTGGGAATACCCCCGACATATGACCTATGCAACCTCGCTTTATGGAATAATGGAACCTGTTTCGTGTTTCATTCAACGTTTCAAACGATGTCCCGCACGAGGATGACCCTGTTGCCCTTTTTGAAATAAAAAGTCGTTCAGTGCAAGTTAATAATAAGTATCTAATAAAAAACCTGAACATTTAATTTCAATTTTTTAACCAAGAGTGAGTTTACTAGACATTCAATGCCATAAAGGATGGCACCAAAATTGAAATTAAATTTTAATTAAGAAAAATATATGTAGGTATGTGGGTTTTATTTTATATTTTATTATAATAATATCTGTTATGTACGGATCGTCTTCTTTTCTAATCAATTTTAAGAGTAAATATAAAAATTCACATTTTAATTTATTGTTGTATAGAAAGCAGGTAGATATTGTATTCAGAAACTTTTCTTCAAATATCGATTAAACCTAGAGACTTGTTTGGTTCCTTATTATGGAAAGTAAAGTCGATGGGGAGTATTTGAGTGGGTGGGGTGCTAATTAGCTGGATGAAACTCTCGGGGCAGCTCTTCAGCCGACTGCGTTTGACATACAAGAGAGCCATGGTCGTACGAGTGATTAATGTGAGGGACAATTGCCTATCGTCCTGAAACAACAGTATTCTAGCGCCCCTGCTTCGCAAATTTCACTGCCCTACCACCAATAGGAAACATCCTAAAAGGCAACTAAGATTTTCGAAATCATTCACAACTAATAGTATACATGTTATCAGAAACTGTAACTAAAAGAAAGGATAAAGACCTTCAACCTGTAGGTAGAACTACTTATGTTAAAGTCTTATGAGCCATGAAGGGTAAAAAATAAATCCAGACGATATCAAGAACAAGATGCTCATATGAGACACAGTACAATATCGAGTTGAACATGTCGAGAAACTTGTTCTCTCAAGTTCTTGGGTATATTTCGTACCTGGAATCTTAAAGAAATACGTAAGTTTTATCAACGGTTTGCTAAAAGGATTTTTTTTGAACAGTTACTTTTGCTTTTACTTGAATAAGTTTTTATTTTTTATGATTGAAGTTAGATATAATGTGGTAGACAGAAAGCCCAAATTATTGAAATAAAGTTGATGAGGCTATAACTTCTTATAACTTCATATGTTAATTAAATTAATTATTAAACACAACAGCAAAGAGAATCTTGAGTTACAACGTGTTGTTGTAAAAATATAGAATATTGTTTCACCACACAATGTTATATTTAGGTGGAACAAGAAATAGCATTATAAGAATGATTCTTACATTTTATTTACATTCTAAAATACCCATTATTTATTTTATATTGATACGATATAATAAAAGGAATCAAAGTCAAAATACAAGTAACAGTGTCCTTTCGATTGTTATTTTTGTCTGGAGCAACCAGTCTTCGAGTTTCCCCAAAAATACAATTTAGCTTCCCGTTTACCCCTCACTGACAAGAATTTAGTGAGACGGCTCTAAAATTTACCATTTACTAACAAAATTTCTGGAATATTTTACGACAGAATTTTATCTTACAATTAGAATATTATTAATTTATCGATTACTTATCTAGGTAAATATTATTGGTGTAAATGAAGAAGACTGAAAGTAATCCTGGAAGCCCAATTATTTATCGTCGCCAGGACATTTCGCTAGCGTTTTATATTTCATTTTTTTGGGTCAGGTCACGCCGCTAACTCATCACGGTCTTACGATACTTGTTTAAAAGGCCTACATTATACTAACGCGGTCTGGTCTCATATTTTCTATTACGACACACCACGGTCGATCAAACGAATTAAGGAAAAGGGTTAGGCTGGAAGGTTCATTAGCGACATTTTATATTTTGTAAACACAAGCTAATGTGGTGGTATCGTGTTTGTTAACTTGTCTCTGTGCGGCTCAAGTGCTTAGGTTCCAGTTTGTTCTAGACAAATACGAAAGCATCTTGCTGCGCGATGATCGTTTTTAATGCGCTATGTAAATCCGCGGCCTATGTATTATGTGTATATTTGCTCGCTTAAGTGAATCAATTGTTTGGAGAAAGGCTTAGGATAATGTTCGAAAAATATACAACAACGATGATAACAAGTCAAACAATAATCGTAATAAAAAAGAGTTAACGGGGGTGGAGGTGGAGCTCCCATGCATGCAATTATGAGGAAATTAATGAACACAACAATGATGAATTACAATTTCTTTTCGAAATAATATACAAAATCAATATAAAAAAGTTCAGCATAAAACCAAAATCATTTAGGAAATGCAGACTGAAGTTAAAATTTCAATGTTATTTAAAGAGCTTGTAATATAAATTTGTTACAAAACGTTTGATAAAATTAACTAACGTAAAATGTTAAAGATCTGTGTTGTTTGTTTGAGGATCTTTTTTAAGGGCAATTTTAAAAGGGTTAGACCCTCGATCGAGGTCAGTACAACCTGTGACCCGGTAAGAATATACGTCGTCGTAATCTCACGAATAACCCTTTATAGTGTATTCTTTTTTTCATATTGTATTATTCCTTAAGGGATGCCACGAACTGACCAAACCTGTCCAAGAAGGACGAGGCACCCTTCGATATCTACGCACTTTCTCACATTTACCGATCTCAAATATTTAAATGTAGCTTTTAACAATATTTAGATTAGGTCTGTTTGATATTCAAATTATCTCTGGGAAGACACAACGTATTTTTTGGAAAATTAGGTTCGGATTTTATAGGGAGACATCTGTGACTTTCTTAATACTCGTACCTACCCCTTCCAATGATTATTATTTTCCCAGAGTGTTGATCTTACAAAATAAACTTCTGATTAATCAGAAAATGCATTAAAAAATATTAATTTTAAATCAAAAGTTCAAACTATGTCATTAATTGGAAGCCAATACAAATTAGGCAATAACTATATGTTTGAACACTTATGATTTTATACTTATTAGTACTTATAATATTCTTTTTAATGCAACGTATTATTTCAGCTGAGCATGATAACTCTTCACGCAATAAAATGTAAAAAATATCAGTGATTTTTCAATAGAAATAACTTGCCATTAATTAGTAGAAGACGTAAATATGTGTTTATCATTATTGCATTAAAAATCGTTTCAGACGTTATATATTGTTACGTATAAAACAATTAGTATGACGTTTTGATAAACAAAAGTACGTAACTATTGATAGTGCATAATAAAAGTAAAAGTGTTCGAAACGTCGCGTCGTAATGAATATTGTTTTTTCATTGGGTACTTTTTAATCAAGTAAAATTTTTTTAACGCGCATTTCCTTAATTTAATTCAAATTTGCAACAATGTTTTCCTAGTAAAATGTATTTACTAAACAAAATAAAAATATTATATATTCAAGGACCTTATTTTCATTCCAAAAAAATCGGAATGTTCAAACATTTAATCGTTGGAGTTCGTAATTTATTTCACAAATCAAAATCAGTTTTAAAAAATTGTTCACTCGAATTTTTTCAAAACAATTTCCCTTAAATCCAGAATAATCCCCCAAAAATCAATCGAGTATTAAGCTCGGGTTTGTAATAAGCAACTGCAACGACGTTTAAAAGTTATCGGAGAACATATTATAGCCGTTGTGTTCTCTCCCGAGTTTCCATAGTACGAGATCAGTCTTGCAGAGAGCACATTTGAGCTCGACCTCGCGCGCTCTTCCTTCCCTCCCGTCCCAGTGTCAGCCGGCGAACCCTTAGGAGTGCTTATATTCCCCCTTCATGGCTTCCAACATTTGCACAAAATGGGAACAGGAGATGAGCTCCGTTTAAACAATGGAGCCTGTCGAATAGTTTATGTTAGCCAAAAGCGCTTTCAGGATTAGGAATTGGATTTTAGTATGTATATATCTATGTGGATATCTCTAGTGTGCTACGAGGAAGAACCAACGTCAGCAGTCATGGCGACACGATGCGTCGCGACGACGGACGCTTTCGAGAAATACGTTTAATTTTCTAAATTGCTACCAGGTCGCAAGTGGATTGTATAGGGACAGACAGAGAAGGGGATTAAGTTAAACTAACCAGAACGCCATTCCTAAACAAATTCAGAAATGACCGCCCACTAATTCGATTCTTGCAGGTATGTCCAAGGGGCGGCGGGGTTATTAGGGTGGCTATCCTAAATCTCAAAAGTCGATAGAAATGTATTATTACATAAAATATTCTCCATCCTACTCCATTACTCTCAGAAAGCAAATATTATGAACAGTGGGTAGAAAAGCAAATTAAATGAAGTTATTTTCATGACAAAAACAATTTTGAAGTGTAATGTTTCACAAGTTGATAGTTATAAACGAAACCCCTAAATCATTTTTTTTAACAATATTCCTCATTATGGGTTGATGAGGTTTACACGCAAATTTTCTTTTTTGCTTCCACTCCCAACTATAAAAGAATAACCAAAACAAAAGGAAATAATCCAATGGTAACTTAAATTTTGATTGCCTATTATAATTGCTTATATCCTTCACAGCAGGTTTTTTTTTATTTTCGAAAAATTTTCTTATTTTCATTGTAAAGTCTTATTCATCATTAAATTATTGTAATGATTTAAATATTTATATACCAAAAACTATGAGAAAAAGTATTTTTTTTTCACCCTGTAACTCCTTACATACGAAACATTCCTTTCGTTTATCCTTAGAAAGCTCTTGCTACGTTCCAAAATATTCCGTTTCACCTTTAAAGCGCTGCTGCTTGCCGTTGAGCTTTCGTTCTCGGTTTTCTACATTGAATAGCTTTATACGAGCAGACTTACGTAGTTACTACTACCCGGTCACAGATGGCCAATCGGCGTTGTGAAAGCTGTAAGCCCCTCAGATTTTGGACGCTTTTCAGCTTTCGTGATTGACGTGAGCTTATGCAACCCCAAAAGCGACCTTACGCGAAGTGAAATATATCGCTTTTACTGCCAAATTAAGTGAAATATTGACCAGGATTTCGATGAAAAACCGTTGCACCTGATATTGCAAACAGATAGCAATGAAAAATTAAAAATGGATGTTATCGGCATATGATAAACTAAACAACGGTGGAAATGTTTATTGCAATTTGTTGCCCAAATGTATCTATCTAATAATATTTATTGTTTGCACGTTTTATTTCGACAATAATACCTAAACTATTAATAATAAATTATAAATTAGTCAAATTCGATTTATTAAATATAATGTAGGTACCTATTACGTCTGAACTCTGATAAAATATCCCCAAAAGAGACTATTTAGTAATTCTGGGAGGTATAAGTTAAAGTTAGGTATCCAAAAGTTCAATAAATCATGTACAGCCTGCATACAGATTAATAAATATATCATGAGCAGTCTTCAATAAATACGTAAATCTAAAAAAAAATTAAGAATACATATTAAAATTAAAGAAATTTTCAATTTTTTGTATAAGTACCTTTAACACAATTTTTAAAACAAATTTAAGCACCATTATTGAATTTTATAAAGAAAAGATCCAAAGCTTTGATTAGAGGATACTTATTATCATGTAGGTATGTGTAATTGGATTGCCTATAAATAGGTTTTTACTGACAAAGTCGCACACCCCAGCGCCTCCACCTGAATTTTCCCTCAATTAAAAAAAAACATAAAAAAAGACAATAAACTAATAGAAAGTAAAATTAGGTTCGAATAGCAATACAGAAGGTATGTTACAAGTGAACCAAAAAAGATTTTGTTATACAGAATGTTCTAAATTTCGAGTTCATTATTATCGAGGATTGTTCGGAAGGAGTTGAAAATTTCAAATTTATTAAATTATAAACGCGTTAAAATATCCTAATTAATATAATATCTTAATATACAGCGTGCTCCCAAAAATAGTGGCAAACAGAAAAAAAATTATGTTATGGGCTGTTAGGTGTTGGAGTTGATATTAAATAATTTTATCCCACAGACAAACTTTCATTTAAATGCGATATCTGTAACTAAATTGTTTAGATATAGATAAACTCACAAAGGACCACTGTTCCTTATAATTGTCACTAAATAAGTTTATAAATATTTTTAAAGGGTGTCGTCTTATTTGCGGTCAGTCCATCGAGCGGTCAGTGGATTTTGAAATAAATGTATTTAGTTCGGGTTTTTATATTCACCTTGACTAAAGAATTATTTTGTTTCATTCTGTAGGATCAAAAGGTTACGGAATGTAAAGACAACACGAACGAAGTGAGTGTTGTCGTGGTCTTGTCATTCTCTTATTCAGCATGTATTGGAGTTTTTGTAACAAATTGTATATAAACATATTTTTAAGTTCTTCAGACTTTTCTTTAAAAACTGTTATATAAATTAAATAAAATTACCGAGCGCGCAGTTGACCCTACAAAGTCTTGGCAAATCGCGCGCAATTGACCTGTAATATTTGACTACCTGAATTTATTCCTGACCGCAGCGCGCTATCGTCCATTGCCCTTCCAAAGTCTTGTGTTACCTTGACCGCAAAATCGGCATATTTAAATGAGATGAAAAAAGTGAAGCTTAATCTACAATTTTTACGTTTTACCGCAAATTACACGACCGCTCGATCCATACAACCTTAAAGAGAAATAAATGTCCTACAACATGGGCCATCTGAGGTTATAAAGGGAATCCCCTTGTAGTTCCAAGGGGGGCTTTTGTGATTCAACCAGAGGGAGTCAAAGTTGTTCAACTTTTTCTTTTCTCAATTTTAAACATAAATACTCCATTCTGAATAATTCAAGCATTCTAAATTGAAATAATATCACATTAATTTTGGTATACTTTTTATCACAATTTTTGCTCTATCAAGTCCTATAAACATATTCACCCATATTCCTCTTAAATAGGCATGTTAAATTTTATAGGAATCGATTTTTCACTAATTAATATCAACTGGTCCACTTTTTCGCCCCCTGGTGGCAAAACTAGTAAAGCAGTAACAAAAATTATTTCATTAAAATCCTACTCAGGAAAACTTCGCTATTCATTTTTGCACTGGTTTCAGATACCTCATTCCGAAGAATAAAATGATTTTTTTAATTATCACATAGGTACAGACTATTAACTTTTCTGTCCTTTGCTACATAGTGTGGTGCTCTGCGCAATATTACCGTCCAAGTGAATTCGTTCGAAGTGTACGTAGATGTACGGGTAAAGTTCGAGAAAGCGGCGATAAAGTTAGAAAAGTTGCAACAAGCCGAATTGCATGTGTAGGTAAGTGGGCATGTGGTACTAGGCACCATAACTTCATAAACATTTCGCTTATCGTGAAGTAAAGATCGTGGGACCGTGCACAAGGTTTTGTTCTGTGTAGGCACATTAGGAAGTTTATTGCGGCCGCGGCGCAGTTTAGACACCGGACCGACCGATTCTATTTAGACGAGCCGGGATTAGAAATAAGGTGAACGGTCGGTGGCGAGCGATCTAAGATTTCACCCCTCGCCTTATTATCCATCCACCACCACCACACCACTATTACTTCCCTCCAACTTTAATTAACAGATAACGAACGTTTCCATTAGGCGATGTCGATACCATCGATATAATCACAGTTGGATTTGTTCAATTTTCAAAGTTCGTAGGTACAACACGTAAACAAACCATAGATAGGGGACCAGCCATTCATAAATAACGTCACGCAAACTATAAAAATTATTTTGACCTTCTCAACATAAATGTTATAGAATCCTTCCCCTTCAGAAATTGTTTTAAAGACACATGTTTACTTCTCAGCAGTTTTATTGCCTTTGATGGCACTTTATATAATAACTTACACTATATATGTATATGCTTAAAATTATTATCTTTTATTAGGCCCTTTGATATATTTTTTTTTAATGAAGGTAAGTCGTAATATATTTAAAATTTATATAGATATTGTCTAGTAGAAAACAAACACTCGATCTTTTTATCGCAGAAATACGTATGTGCCTACATGAATATATTGTGTAGCTTTACAAATTTACGCGCAAATAAACTAATGTGCCCTTTATCTCCATTTCGTGTTTGCAAAATGCTGTCTAATCTTTAGACACCAGCAGGTGTTTTATTAGAAAAGCTTATTGAAGCTTTTACATCGAGAACAGATAAGAATCCATGGAGGCACCGTGCATGGGTATTAAGGTGTATCTAAAGTAAATATTTTTCCGCCATATGGCAATACTCGCACCGTTATCTTACGATGTACCTAAATATTCATTGTTGCTAACTAAATTTCTCCTAAATTGATAAGAACAATACGCAAGCTAACAAACTACGTATAAAAACTTATTCAAACTGATAAAAATAGTTCAAATAAATATAATAAATACGCAATTCGAATTTGTGTACGTCTTTCATTATGTTATTAATTTGTGTTTGCAACAAGCAGGAAATTCGAAGGTAACCAGAAGGTGTCATTAGTTCGCAATGGCCCTTATCAGCAGGGAGCACAACCCCGATCTTCGTGAAGTCTGACTGCAGTTGGGTATTTGCGCAAGGATAATCGTAGTTGAAATTTGAAGAGGTCAGATAAGAAACGTTGATGTTCATACTAGATGTATACGTAAACGATTAAACGGAAATAGTTTCAGGGCATAGTAAGGACGAACTTAGATTTTGAATTAATCTTAACTATTTTGGATGATAAATCTAAGGGAAAATTAAAAAATTAGACATAAAATTGTCCCATTAGTAAACGTTTTAAGGGACGATAATTCCATTTGATATGTGAACAATGTCTTTTAATTTCAATTAATTTTAGAAAATACGTATTTCATTTTCTATAATACCACGATTAATTTTCCAATCACCACCAGCACAAAGACACACTTAATTGTTCCCAATTTATTTTCACGAGACTGACAGGTTTTTTTACTCATTTTTATTGATAAGCTTTATGTTCTAAACGAGTTAAAAAATAACTCTCGTTCAGAAACTTCATTTTACTAAACTAAATTAAACATTCCTTAATAAATGAAGTGATGGGCGTTAATGTAATAAGCTCTTCATCATAGTAAAATAATTTCGCAGAATATTTCAACATTTACTAAAGGGTTTAAGCTTACTAAAGGAAAGTTGTAACGGGGACTCTTTTATAAAAACAACGGCAGATCTTTATGATACCAATTTGTACATTTTCATATTAATTAAGTCAGCAAAAGATGTTGAGCAAAGCATTTTTAGTCTTTCTATTCTTGATCTGCTGTGCCACCACTGAATAATACCTTCAAAAAAAAAAAAAAAAAACGCTCAAAGTCTCTTTACATTACTTAAATACTTTTTAATTAAAGCTCAGTTCCTGTTCGGGAGCTGTATTCAACCCTATCCCTTTACCCCCGTGCCGCCACTCTAGGCAGCGAACCAGCTCCGTCTGGAACATAAGTAGCCGGCTTATAATCTTACCACTTTTTCTTCGACGTTCGTTCCATTTTCAGAATAAAAGTAGGAAATGCTTGAAAAGGAATTAAAGGCAAGGGTAATGAAAGAGGAAACTGATTATTACTGCCTTCTTGCTAATTGCAGACGTAATTAACCCTGCACCGCACTAAATCTTCATATACCTACAGAATCATTATTGTTCACGTAATACGCTTTCATAAACTTACAACAATCGTTCAAAATGATTTTTAAATTACCCCAATACATTTTCTAATATTTTTTGATAGCAATAACAATATATTTTTGTATGTACCTATGTACCAAAAAGGTGATTACAAAGTGCAGAAGATTTTCGATTGGTCATTTAGGGAGGAGGTGAGCTATTGATACTTCTCTTTCCGCTTGTCGTTGGATTTACCGCGCATTTACTTTCGACTGACATCAAAACGTTTTAATTGCTAGTAGCAATCAACCCTTAGATTGATACCCCGCTGATAACACAGCGCGCTAATAAAAACCCTTCCAGTCCCATTATCCCATACCAAACTAAGGATTACCCTCACACATACGTTTATACGTACAGAAGCGAATGCATCGAACGAAAGCTGGCGAAAGTGAACATTCTACGGTCATAAAGAACGTAGATACAGTGAGGGTGGAAATAAATACAACAAACTCTTTAAATTACGACTATATGAAAATTGTTTCGTGTTTACAGTTAGGAAAAGAAAAAAGTTTAAAAAAAAGTAAAAAAAGTATACAATTGAGTATTTTGTTAGATACGGAGCGTTTTCGTTATAAGGATAAAAGTAATTTAAACTAAAACAGTAAGAGGCGTTAATGAGCCCAAAATATTACTAAGAGTATGTAGAAGACACATAAATTTTTTTAATTATTTAGATGTCAATATTATTAATTTCCAATTTTAAAATTTACAAAAAAACTTTTTTGATCCAAAATCATGCCTTAAACGACCGTACATTTACCAAGTGGAGCTGCTATTGGAGAATCGAAACGACCTAAGCGGTAATTCCACGTTATTAACTACGTCGCAGAAATGGTCCTGTTGACAAAGTTGAAGCTTTGCTTGCTTCACTTCCGCCAGGACGACTACTAACGTTTGCAAAGATATATGTACCCACGTTATATACGTACAGCCGTTCCCGATGGATGTTCGAGTACAGGACGTCGTTTCTTACATCGATTAGTTTTGCTGTAGTCAGGGATTGCATTGTTCCAAGCAGGGCAATATTGGCACAGAATAATGCCTTAAAGAGGTATTAAAATTCAAAAAGATGCAACGTCTCGCAACCAATATTAAGTCGAATAAGTCGTAGAAATAAAAAAGGGAAAACTTTTTTGGCAAAAGGTACGTACCGATATTGCTGATGCGTGGTAAGTTAGAAAAGGACAAAACGAATGCATGATCCTTATGGAAGAATCCTTTTATTTGGTAGGTAACTTAGGATAATAAAGTTACGTAGGAAAAGACAACACGAACAAAGTGTATGCGTTACTTTCGTAGGTCCTTCCTTATGTTTTCAGGAATGGGGGCCAGATTCCCCCTTAGAGTTCGAAAACTATTTCAAGCATTATCGTATGATTCCTACGAGAATCTGAAGTCAATTGGAGACTTCCCTTTTTTTTTTAATTTCTTTTTCCTAACAATGAATTTCTCTTTCCTATATCAGTATTTTACGAAAGGAATAGGAATCAGAAGGTGAAACACGTGCGGTTCTTAAGAACCGTCGATACAATAGTAATTTCCGAGATAAAATTAGAAGGAAATCGTTTCGATCCCCGATAATGGATTCACATTTCAATAATAAAATAACAAAAAACGACAAAAGGAAAAGAAAGTAAAAATAGTGGCAGATACGTTTCATTGCTTACGATATCACCGACAAAATCAGATGTAAGTGAAGTTCTGCGTGTATACCTACAGGTTACAGGGTACACACGGGCTCGGTAAATATTTTATCGACTCATTTTTAATATTCCTGGACAAAGAGCGCGACATTACCTACATGCATTCGATAAGCCCGGTCTTAATGTTTAATTCAACGAAAGATACTATCGCCTCAGAATATCATTAGGAGACAGTTTGGACAAGAATTCTATTTCACATATGTCAATAACAATGGCCGGTATAAGCTCCATGTCTTATCAGATGAGTTAATAGTTAATGCAACTTTGGCCTGCGATACCTACCCACGACTCGTTCCCCACCTTCCCGCTCGATTTCTTCGTTTTACTCGAAAACGCATGCAAGACAGATAAGGTGTACAGGTGATTACAGAAATAATAGAACGTTTCAATTGTTCTAACAAGAATAATTAATTTAAGTTAAGTAATTCAAAAAAGAAACATGAACATTACTTTACAAGAGAATACAATTCGTCTCTAAGAGGAAAGTAAATATTGTGGGACGTTATCTTTACTAGGGGAACATTTATTATGACATGGACTGTAAACACGTTTTTCTGCAAATTGCTCTCGTTTATGAAAGTATAAGGTATTAATGACACGAAGGTGTGCTAGTGTCGTGTACATTCAGCGAGTTTATCTTTTAATTACACGGTATTTGCTTTCATTTCGCGTTACCAGCAAGCTAAATAAAGCTATCTGTTACGGACTTCATTGATTTTCGGGATTTTCAATTTCGCAAAAACGTATTCCGTGTGCATATATATCCATCCGAAATATTTTTGGAATTTGTGAGCGTAGGTATGAAAAGCATGTCGCAAGAGCGAATTTTTCCGGTTTTAATTAATTTTCATTTCTGCAAATAAATAACCCTACAATTTGAGACATTTGCATAATTCACCCAAAATCAGTTTTAAAACAAAGATAAGACCACCACAAGCTATCGCTAAGTACCTAAGTGATAAATTGAACTGAAAAATCCCATAGAATACGTTATAAACGTGTTTTACTAAATTTTAAAATTGTTGTCAAAATTAAGAAGTAGGTAATAAAATATTGTTATCGCCGCTTTGTATCTTCGAAATGTGACATATCAAAAGTTACCAAATTACAGAATAATCTCCTGAAGTATTGCTGTACTTTTAATAAACACCCCCTATTGTGCAGAAACAATGTAGTTGATATATTTACAGTAGCTTCCAATATATGTTAATTTCATTAATTATTTTTATAAATAAATATATATATATATATATATATATATATATAGTTGCGGTACAAAGTGGCATCCACACGTGTTAAAACTGCGGTTGAAATGACGTCCGGGGTAAAGTGGCATCCGATATACGGACGTCACTTTGAACATGTTGTCCAAAAGCCTTCGTGTATTACACAGATGTCGCCCTGTGGTACTAAATGAAATCCGAGCGGATGCCGGACTGGGCCATATCCGTATATTTCTAAACACTACAGTGCCGTGTATATATGCTAGATGGCGCATAGGTAATATATGCGTATACCTATGTCGTATCCGATTTAAGGCTAAACGTGCGTCCTCAAGAAACGGTACACCACGCACCTTGTTGCATCCGATAGCGACTGTTTATTTGTTTCTTATCTATTACATGTTCCTATTTAGTGTTTTCTAAACAATGCTTCAAAATCAGTATTTCAAACCAGAGACCTTTAAATTGTAATTGACTTAACTGTTCTTTCTTTAAAGTAAAAAGAGTTAAATTATCGAACGTTTAAAGATAAAAAGTACATCTCCTATTAGAGTGGAATTTAAAAAAAAATTACCTATTCTATGAAATGTAGGTATTAATGAGACATTTGCAATGAATTGAAATATTGCCATTAATCATTGCATAATTTACGCCGAAAAAATGTAATTGATTATGTAACAGTAACTTCCTTAATTCTTAAGCTACCTTATCTTTTCAAAACCCGTTTTATATTAACCATTCTTCCCCAAAAACAATGTACAGGTAACAATTAAAGCACAATGGGGCTAAAAATATTTTTTATTTTAAAATCTACAGCCGACGTTTCGCCCCCAGTGTAGAATTTTTTCAAGGCGTAAATAAGATAAAGTGAGTTGTAGTAAGTTATTAAAAATTGAATATTTTAAAACTTACTAGTTTTTACAGTTCAATTAGTATATCGCAGATGAAAAGTACATGTCAGACGAATTAGCAAAAAACATTCCAAAAACTCACAATACGAAGACAACAATTTTTTTTTAAATACAATAAAAGACGGCAAGTTGTATAGATAAAATAATAAATAAACAAATAATTAATTAAATATTAACTGTAAATGTGATGTCCACGTGGTGTTTTATTTATTTATTTAATTATTTATTTATTATTTTATCTATACAACGTGCCGTCTTTTATTGTACCTATTTAAAAAAAAATTGTCTTCGTATTGTGAGTTTTTTGAATGCTTTTTGCTAATTCGTCTACATGTACTTTTCCATCTGCGACTTGACTAACTAGTAAGTTTTCAAATATTCATTTTTTAATAACTTATTACAACTCACTTTATTTTATTTAGGCCTTGAAAGAGGCCTACACTGGGGGCGAAACGCCGGCTGTAGTTTTTAAAATAAAAAATATCTTGCGCCCCATTGTGCTTTGGTTGTTACCTGTACAAAAATCGTTTTGTACAAAAATTTCATTGTAGGTAAAAAGATTTACCAAATTCATCTTTCTTCACCGGTTAATTTCTGAAATTTTTTATTTCAGATAACACACACAAAACATTGAAAAGGAAATATAACGATCACATACTAATTAATTTTAATCTTAGAGAAATTAAGATATAAAGTAGTCTATAATACGCAATTTTCTATATTTCATGTTAAGTTTCAAATTTAAATGAAACTACAAATCTCGTACTTGAAATAGTAGAAAAATATCTATAAAATATATTGTTAGGGCTAAAAAAATAATTAATGGATGGAAGACGTTCCATTTCAGCAATAGACGTGATGCTACGTATTAATGTTTGTTTTTACGAAAACGTGAGACAATCATTTTATTTGCATTATAACTCCATTAGTTTTTATGCTATCAATTTTATCAAAACAAATTTAAAATATCTCTCGAAATCCATGTACCTAATTCTTATATGCAAAAACTATTATTTTTGCACTAGAGGAGGATGATTTAACAAATCGCTATTAGGGAAAGGTAAATTTCTCTATTGTTTTAGTACGTTGGTTAGCCTGTAACTACGGCAAAGACTAAAGTGATGGTATTTAGGAACGGGGGAAAAAGAAAAAAAAACGAAGGTTAGACATTTAAGGGCGAAATAATCGAAATTGTGAATGAGTTTAAGTATCTGGGGTATTGATTCTCGACAAGAAATAGTACAGAAGGACATATAAAAAAAATTGTAGGGAAGGCGCAAAAGGCAGCAAATGCAACATGGGGTGTTTTTAAGAGAACCGGTAGAGACACAAGAAATGATCGTGTGTATTTGATGAATACTTTGGTTAGAGCAGTGTCGTTATACGGAGTAGAAATCTGGGGTTGGGGTAAAATAAAGGATCTGAGTAGGGTACAAGGAAGGTACTGTAAGATGGCCTTAGGGGTTGCTAAAAATACTCCAAAATATATTTGGAGGAATGAACTAGGAGTGCAGGATATCGAATACACAGTTAGAGAACGGGCTTGTAGATATATAAAAGACGTAATGGGGATGGGCAACGAGAGATGGCCAAAAATCTGCTTAGTGGAAGAGATGTGAGGCATTTTAAATAAAAGGCCTTCGAAATGGGGTAAAAATGTAGGGGAAATGCTAAATGAGCTAGAAGTAACAGATGTGAGTAGAATGATTTGGGAGAGAAGAAGTGGAGAGGATATATACAATAGATTAAAAGAGGGAATGAGTGTGTGGTGGAATAAAAACTAGAAACAGAGAGGGAGGCTTTATCGAACTCTTCTTATAACAAAATGTATAGGGAAATTGTACCAGGTGAAAACAGGGCAGAGTATTTAAATAAAAGGTACAAAAAGAAAGAGAACAAGGAAATGTGGGCAAGAATCAGATGCGGGAACATAGGGAGAGGAATTAAGAAAGGGTATAGGGATTGGGTTTGTAGACTATGTGGAGGAAGTGAGGAAACGCTAGAGCATTTGTTTTGTTGTGGAAATGCAATGCAAGTCCAAAGAGAGGAACTAAAAGATTTTATGAAGAGATGGAAAGGTGAGAGATTAGAGAACAACATAAGGGGGTTGATAGTAGTGACGCTAAAAGGAGAAGTGTGTGAGGAAATATGCGAATACATGAGAATAACGGAAACAAAGATTAGAGAAAATGAAGGTTAGGTTAGGTTAGGTTATAGATATATAGATATATAGATTAGGTGATACCATAAGTTAAAAGTTATAAGTTCGACAAAATAGGATGTAAGGAAAATAAATGTAAATTCTCTAAAATAGAGAATACATGTGTATAATAATAAATAATAAATAGTACGTTGGTTAGCAAAAATCTGCAAAATTATTATTCAAAAACACAGATATAATACTTTTCTCACATCTGAGAAGCTTAAATGTGAAGAGAATTTGTTTAATCGTAAGATAAGGTGCTAAAACAATAACTATACCCAATCAATTTTATCAGTATCGCTCTCACTATTAGTTTACCATATACTGGGAAATTTGAACGAACACTACAACAAAAACAAATAAAAGTCATTTTGAGGTAAATATGAAACAGATTAACCCATGGATTATAAAAAATTATAAATTTATAAAATGTTTTTAAAATACTATTGTTACATATCTTAAACTGTCTCTAAATTATATATTTTTTTCAAATTAATCACATTTAAATCTCTTTTTAAATAAATAAAAAACGCATTGGTTTAGATATATTTTAAATTTAATTCGGTCAAAATATCATTGACTGATTCCAGAACAATTTTATGTTTTTATTTCCTGCGCTTATCGGCAGTTACTGTAAATATTTTCATTGTAGAGATATAGGATGCAGATTTGATCGCATAAACGCCGGAGTTTAGGTACACCTTAAAATGAAAACAGTATTCAGTCCGTGAATATAAGGCGGATGCCAGTTTACTGGAGTTCTTTTCGGATGCCAGACTGACCGACAGCTATATATATATATATATATATATATATATATATATATATATATATATATATATATATATAGTTGCGGTACAAAGTGGCATCCACACGTGTTAAAACTGCGGTTGAAATGACGTCCGGGGTAAAGTGGCATCCGATATACGGACGTCACTTTGAACATGTTGTCCAAAAGCCTTCGTGTATTACACAGATGTCGCCCTGTGGTACTAAATGAAATCCGAGCGGATGCCGGACTGGGCCATATCCGTATATTTCTAAACACTACAGTGCCGTGTATATATGCTAGATGGCGCATACGTAATATATGCGTATACCTATGTCGTATCCGAATTAAGGCTAAACGTGCGTCCTCAAGAAACGGTACAGACCACGCACCTTGTTGCATCCGATAGCGACTGTTTATTTGTTTCTTATCTATTACATGTTCCTATTTAGTGTTTTCTAAACAATGCTTCAAAATCAGTATTTCAAACCAGAGGCCTTTAAATTGTAATTGACTTAACTGTTCTTTCTTTAAAGTAAAAAGAGTTAAATTATCGAACGTTTAAAGATAAAAAGTACATCTCCTATTAGAGTGGAATTTAAAAAAAAATTACCTATTCTATGAAATGTAGGTATTAATGAGACATTTGCAATGAATTGAAATATTGCCATTAATCATTGCATAATTTACGCCGAAAAAATGTAATTGATTATGTAACAGTAACTTCCTTAATTCTTAAGCTACCTTATCTTTTCAAAACCCGTTTTATATTAACCATTCTTCCCCAAAAACAATGTACAGGTAACAATTAAAGCACAATGGGGCTAAAAATATTTTTTATTTTAAAATCTACAGCCGACGTTTCGCCCCCAGTGTAGAACTTTTTCAAGGCGTAAATAAGATAAAGTGAGTTGTAGTAAGTTATTAAAAATTGAATATTTTAAAACTTACTAGTTTTTACAGTTCAATTAGTATATCGCAGATGAAAAGTACATGTCAGACGAATTAGCATAAAACATTCCAAAAACTCACAATACGAAGACAACAATTTTTTTTTAAATACAATAAAAGACGGCAAGTTGTATAGATAAAATAATAAATAAACAAATAATTAATTAAATATTAATTGTAAATGTGATGTCCACGTGGTGTTTTATTTATTTATTTAATTATTTATTTATTATTTTATCTATACAACGTGCCGTCTTTTATTGTACCTATTTAAAAAAAAATTGTCTTCGTATTGTGAGTTTTTTGAATGTTTTTTGCTAATTCGTCTACATGTACTTTTCCATCTGCGACTTGACTAACTAGTAAGTTTTCAAATATTCATTTTTTAATAACTTATTACAACTCACTTTATTTTATTTAGGCCTTGAAAGAGATCTACACTGGGGGCGAAACGCCGGCTGTAGTTTTTAAAATAAAAAATATCTTGCGCCCCATTGTGCTTTGGTTGTTACCTGTACAAAAATCGTTTTGTACAAAAATTTCATTGTAGGTAAAAAGATTTACCAAATTCATCTTCCTTCACCGGTTAATTTCTGAAATTTTTTATTTCAGATAACACTCACACAAAACATTGAAAAGGAAATATAACGATCACATACTAATTAATTTTACTCTTAGAGAAATTAAGATATAAAGTAGTCTATAATACGCAATTTTCTATATTTCATGTTAAGTTTCAAATTTAAATGAAACTTTACAAACCTCGTACTTGAAATAGTAGAAAAATATCTATAAAATATATTGTTAGGGCTAAAAAAATAATTAATGGATGGAAGACGTTCCATTTCAGCAATAGACCTGATGCTACGTATTAATGTTTGTTTTTACGAAAACGTGAGACAATCATTTTATTTGTATTATAACTCCGTTAGTTTTTATGCTATCAATTTTATCAAAACAAATTTAAAATATCTCTCGAAATCCATGTACCTAATTCTTATATGCAAAAACTATTATTTTTGCACTAGAGGAGGATGATTTAACAAATCGCTATTAGGGAAAGGTAAATTTCTCTATTGTTTTAGTACGTTGGTTAGCCTGTAAATACGGCAAAGACTAAAGTGATGGTATTTAGGAACGGGGGAAAAAGAAAAAAAAAAAAGAAGGTTAGACATTTAAGGGCGAAATAATTGAAATTGTGAATGAGTTTAAATATCTGATTCTCGACAAGAAATAGTACAGAAGGACATATAAAAAAACTTGTAGGGAAGGCGCAAAAGGCAGCAAATGCAACATGGGGTGTTTTTAAGAGAACCGGTAGAGACACAAGAAATGATCGTGTGTATTTGATGAATACTTTGGTTAGAGCAGTGGCGTTATACGGAGTAGAAATCTGGGGTTGGGGTAAAATAAAGGATCTGAGTAGGGTACAAGGAAGGTACTGTAAGATGGCCTTAGGGGTTGCTAAAAATACTCCAAAATATATTTGGAGGAATGAACTAGGAGTGCAGGATATCGAATACACAGTTAGAAAACGGGCTTGTAGATATATAAAAGACGTAATGGGGATGGGCAACGAGAGATGGCCAAAAATCTGCTTAGTGGAAGAGATGTGAGGCATTTTAAATAAAAGGCCTTCGAAATGGGGTAAAAATGTAGGGGAAATGCTAAATGAGCTAGAAGTAACAGATGTGAGTAGAATGATTTGGGAGAGAAGAAGTGGAGAGGAAATATACAATAGATTAAAAGAGGGAATGAGTGTGTGGCGGAATAAAAACTAGAAACAGAGAGGGAGGCTTTATCGAACTCTTCTTATAACAAAATGTATAGGGAAATTGTACCAGGTGAAAACGGGGCAGAGTATTTAAATAAAAGGTACAAAAAGAAAGAGAACAAGGAAATGTGGGCAAGAATCAGATGCGGGAACATGGGGAGAGGATTTAAGAAAGGGTATAGGGATTGGGTTTGTAGACTATGTGGAGGAAGTGAGGAAACGCTAGAGCATTTGTTTTGTTGTGGAAATGCAATGCAAATCCAAAGAGAGGAAATAAAAGATTTTATGAAGAGATGGAAAGGTGAGAGATAAGGGGGTTGATAGTAGAGACGCTAAAAGGAGAAGTGTGTGAGGAAATATGCAAATACATGAGAATAACGGAAACAAAGATTAGAGAAAATGAAGGTTACTTTTAATAGATTAGGTGATACCATAAGTTAAAAGTTATAAGTTCGACAAAATAGGATGTAAGGAAAATAAATGTAAATTCTCTAAAATAGAGAATACATGTGTATAATAATAAATAATAAATAGTACGTTGGTTAGCAAAAATCTGCAAAATTATTATTCAAAAACACAGATATAATACTTTTCTCACATCTGAGAAGCTTAAATGTGAAGAGAATTTGTTTAATCGTAAGATAAGGTGCTAAAACAATAACTATACCCAATCAATTTTATCAGTATCGCTCTCACTATTAGTTTACCATATACTGGGAAATTTGAACGAACACTACAACAAAAACAGATAAAAGTCATTTTGAGGTAAATATGAAACAGATAAACCCATGGATTATAAATAATTATAAATTTATAAAATGTTTTTAAAATACTATTGTTACATATCTTAAACTGTCTCTAAATTATATATTTTTTTCAAATTTATCACATTTAAATCTTTTTTTAAATAAATAAAAAACGCATTGGTTTAGATATATTTTAAATTTAATTCGGTCAAAATATCATTAACTGATTCCAGAACAATTTTATGTTTTTATTTCCTGCGCTTATCGGCAGTTACTGTAAATATTTTCATTGTAGAGATATAGGATGCAGATTTGATCGCATAAACGCCGGAGTTTAGGTACACCTTAAAATGAAAACAGTATTCAGTCCGTGAATATAAGGCGGATGCCAGTTTACTGGAGTTCTTTTCGGATGCCAGACTGACCGACAGCTATATATATATAGCGCAATATGTTATTGTACTGAAGCATCCAAATTTAGCTCCCTCGTCCAATAAACCAAAAAGAACGTCATCACGTGTAAACATCTTAATTTCATTTTTTCATGCCATCCGTATTATTTGTTTTTTTTTTCAGGAAAATGTAAAGGATCAAACGGTTCCCAGGCGTAATAAACTACGTAAAATAGGTTGGTAATAAAAAAGATAGCGAATTAGTGAAACGAAAGTTCAGACGGGGGACATTAAATGAGTGATGAATCTTTTGCCGGTGCCGGTCCTGTCAGGGAGTCTTCTGAGACTTCATAAAAATGGGCGAGTCACCTGTCGGTCACACGCAAAGGTGACACACGGCTTCTTTAAGTCAGACCTTGCTAGGTCTTTAGGTCGATTAGAAATCATGGTCAATTATACAAATAAATTAAAGTACCTATCTGCATACGAATTTGAAAACTATTATTCATATTAACTCTAAACATTGCTAATTTGTTGTAAATTTTAATACGTCTTCACGAAAGTATGTAAATCGAAAATTTAATTCACTTTAGATGGAAATCTAAGGAATTTCATCACCAAAAAGTAAAGAATTAGGATTCACTTATTATAATTATCGATAAATATTCACTTTTGATTACATAGCGTATTAAATATCTTCTTACAGAAAATACAGATAAAATTATATTAATCTGTTTTTCAAATTAATCTATTTTTAATAGTGTTCAAACAACACAAATAATAGTAACAAATGGACAGACCAACACGTGTGTTCGATCTGTTAAGGGTTGGTTTTCCTTTTCAAAGGATGTGACCTTAAACGTGTATTTATTTAAGTTAGGAACAGTAAACTAGACCAATAAAAAAATTCAGATTAAAGGCAGTTAAAAAAGTTAATCGTTTATTTCCTTAAAATTCGGCCGGATATTAATTTTTGATCTTTCTTCAGCGATTATTCTAAAATTTAAAAGTCAAATATTTCACTTATCGTCATCGACACAATTTTTTTATTAGCGTTTACACGTATTTATTATAACAACACATACCTATATAAAAGTGAAACATATTTAATATTTCAGTTAACTTTTGACCCATTGCATAGGTCAAATATTTACGTAACGTGATATTTCAATTTTAGAAAAATCACTGTGGAAGGTGTTCGAAAATGTCGATCCTTTAGCTAAGAATTGGATAAAAATAAACTGCTAAGAATCTTTAATTCGGGATTTTTTTTATTCATCTGACTTACCATGTATTTCTCAAATTAACATTAAAACCTGTCGGTACTATAGTAGAAATTATCTTTTTTATGGTGAAAATCAAATGTGTAACTGAAAAATTAATTGGTAATTTTTTGTCATTAAAAATTAGAAAACAAGACCAATAAATAATAATAAATTGAACCTACAAATTCTCAAAAGGCCCAAATTATATTATAACATCCATCACCTATCTGAAGGTATGTATGTAGTTTCTACATACATACATGTGTTTTTATACTGTTCAAGCATTCGACATTGATTTATTCTTATTGTCACGTATATGAATGTACATTCAGCATTTTATAAATCTTATACAATAACAATTTAATTCTTCATATGTAGGTTAACGAGTCAAATAATGTCATCAAACAAAATGGTTACCTTTAGCCTGCAGATGCTGATAAATATTCGTATCACTATCATCCAGTAATGGTCACTACACTACATAATATATTATAATATTCTTATTTCATTACGTTATTATTTGATTAATTATTAATTAACTAATGTAATAATACGCGATCACGATGGAACATCTACAATACCGTAAATCAATAACGAATCGATAATACTGATTTCCACGTTTCCACGTTCTCGTACACGACGACGAACCGGCTTATTGCACGGAAGACGCTCAAACATTGCCTTGCGCATGAACATGGCGCCCTGTGCTTTATGAAAATGAAGAAAAGAGTCTTACGTCATTAGCCGTTGTCAAGACAACAGCAGCACAGCAGCCGACTGGACACGAATTGTTTAAATCGTGTAATAGAAAATATCCCACAGATATATAAATAAAAATATATGAGTAATTCCATAAATTAATTAATAAATAACAAAATGAAAATTAGAGTATTTAATAAAATTGTTACAAAAATATTGCAAAATTAGAAATACCTACTTACGTATATATATAATTTCATATAGGTATTTATTAAAAAACCTATTTAATTTATATTAGATACCTATCAACTTATTTTTTATTTTTAATTACTTATAGACATGAGTAGATGAAATCATTATTTCATATTTCTCGTTAGTATTTTAATTAATAAGTTAAAATTGTTGCAAATAATATTTTGACATTAATAAAAATAAGTAAGCTTAAATTATCAGATAGAAGACAATGGTCTTATGTTTATGCAACCAAAACTACTCAAAATTTAAATATTGCTACATAACACCTCCATCCCTTAATGTCGTCAATTATTAGCCGTCAAAAAAATGTAAATAAGGGAGTTTTAAATAACATAAAAAAAATTTTGAATATGCAAATCGAGGGTAGTGAATTATAAAGATTTAATAATAAGAAAAGAAGATCTAATTTTCTCTACTTTTGAAATCATTGAGTTAAAATTGTAAACATACTAACAAAAAAACACATTTTGCCTTAGTTTCGAATGGAGGCTTTTATTATTACTTTTTTGGGTTTGATAGTTTTTGATAAATTTAAATGAAATAAATAAGCAAAAAAATAATAAATAACTAAAAAATTACCAAAATGACTAAAAATGTGTTAACCACCTTGAATTCCAAAATTTGTAAATGTAGATATATATAAATAAAGTTGTTTTTCAATTATAATGAAAAATAGAAATAAAATCTCCTATGGAGCCTTTTTGTATTGTAAAGGGTGGTTTCGTAAGTACAACAGGAAATAATTTGTCGTGCGAACATCACATGAAAAACGTTGGTCCAAATCTTGTAAAATATGCAAACTACTTGGAGGATTAGGGCAGCCAACTAAGTAAGCAATTTATGCGGACAAAGGGGTCGAAGTGGCGTCTAGAAGGGATATATTTATACTTAATTGCATCGCCAAGGGCGCTGCATTCTAAAAATATAAGTCCCTACGTTAACCTTCTTTCCTACATACATAATAAATATTTGTGTATAGTCTGATTCAATTAAAGTGGCTGTTAAAGCAATGAAACCGCCTATAAGTGACCACTCAACTTTTCGTTTAGTTCCTTGACCCAAAAATAAAAATTGTTTTAAAGACATTCGCATGAAATTATGATTTGCCACGTATCAATGGGGAATACGCTTTAGATATTTATTGAAAAAAATATAATGCAAAAAAAAATATTTATGGACTTTTGAATCGAACAATTAAAATAGATACATATAACAATCTGTGCATTCTATTGTTCCATCAGATGTACTGATTTTAAAAAATGAAAAATATAACATCAGCTAAAATAATAATTTAAACAACCCTAATATTTTCATTATATTACAACATTATATATATCTAGGTTAAACCCTCACTTGGTCGTTACATTTCCTAAAATTAAGATCAATTAGCCAATTAGTCAAAATTTTGGAGACGACATAACGTAGTCGATATAAATAATTACGAATTAAGAAAGAGGTAGACACAGTAAGTGGTTGTATTTAATTTTATGACAACTCAAGGAGCAGATGGTAAGCGTTTATGACATAAGCTCTGACAGACAACGATACCCTTAAGACGTGGGCAATTCTTTTATTGCTAACGAATCTTTCTTCGACCGTGAATAGTGTTGTCATAATTTTCGTCTAGTTTAGTTAATTAAAGGACACCTGTGTCTCCTGTCATTATTCGATGTGTAAAATACAAAAGCAACATTTGGTTAAAATCCAAGACAAATATAAATTAAGAATAGAATTCAAATTTCGAAACTTTTTGTTTTTCAAAGTCGAGCGTTTATCCCTTTCTTTGAACTTCACAGTAAAGCTACCCCCAAATTTACATAAACATCTTTAGGTGCCCTTTAAGGGTCAATAATGGCAAGAATCACTGTGTGACGAGGATTTATCAATTCTTTCAAATTACACTGTTTTGATTTTTAAAAAATTGATAAATTATATAAAATTACTGTAGGGTGTATAGATAAAGACACGAAGATGTTATTACACATATTATTCAGAGAGCTGAGTGGGTACCTTTGTACGACAGTACGTCACGTTGGTACTTTTTGCACTGCTTAGCCTTAGTAGTTGCACGCTAAGGGGATCCACACCCCGTAAGAACAACGGCGGCCGTCGGCGTCGCTGGGGTAGCAAGACGGGGGCACTCCCTGCGTCATCTCACGGGAGCCGCACCTCCTTCGTAATTTACTTAAACCACCTTGCTTATCTTTCTGCATATCATGCTCGGTTAAGGATATCGAACGAGCGAAGAACAAAGGACCCGCTTAAGAGTGACTTTATTAGTTCATTAGTCGTCGTTACCCCAGGAATATATACATACCTACTACTACTACAGTCTAATCAGCTAATGAAACCTGTGGACAATGAGGTAATTACAAGAAACGAAAATCCCAAGGAAGTTGAAAAATTATAATACCGCATTTTTTAATTAACACTTATATTACCTGGGAAATTGAATTAAAAAGGCGATTTATATGGAGAACAAAATGCAATAGGGTAAAACCTGTACGTACCTAGGCAGAGTCAAAAGAATGTAGAGTTATCTCCTAATTAAAATATCTTTAGGGGTACCAGCAGGTTAGAAGTGTCGAATATGGTTAAAACACTGAATGTTGTAAGACACTTTTCATCAGAGCCAAATATGTCCATGAAAAATAAAAACTATCCAGAACATCCCATTATGATGACTTTTTTTAACATTCTGAAACATTCTTGAATGATCTTCAAGATTCTGGAACATTCTTGAACATTGCCAAATCATTCTGAAATGTTATAATAAAACATTATTTTACTTCTTAGAACATATTTGAACTGCCTGTAACATTCTAAAAAAATCTGCTTCATTCTCATCCCCACTCCGTGCTGTTTGCTGGGTGAGTAGTGACATTAGTAGACGCCTGGCGGGGATGACTAATCGATTGATAATAATTGATCAGTTATCGACCACTGAGAGTTGAAGATCATTACAGTACTACGTAATATCGCTATTAAAAAATGGGGGTTGGTGGTAGAAGGATAAAAATTAAGGGTTATATGTATTTTTTAATGCCAAATCATAAAAAAATAAATAAATAATTTGTCCAAAAAATAAAAAAAAGTTAGGAGTGGACAACCCTTATCACTAAGGGGTATGAAAAATAGATAATTGCCGATTCTCAGTCCTACTGAATATGCATATAAAATTTCATAAAAATCGGTCAACACGAGAATTTTATATATTAGATACAGACACTTTTTAGTATTTCAGTTTTGCCTCAAGAAATTTTGATTTTGATCTCGATTTTGAATATCGTAACTATCTCAACCAAAAATAATGATATTAAACGGCATCTTTCATTCTTAAAATCGTCTTGATTGCCCAAACAAGATCGATAAACTATTGACTGTTGATCAGTCCTATTGTGTTTGTAATTTCAGGTTTTCAATAATTTTAGTTTATATTCAGATACAAACAGACATTTTTAGGTATACACTTAGTCTACCTACAAAGGTCACTAATGCGTGACAGGCAACGTACCATATAGGATCAACAGGCATAAGGTCTGGCACGCGACATATGAATCTTGCGCAACGAAGGAGAACATCTTAACGAACTTTCTTACGAACCCTGACACCCCCTTTCTGATAAATTATATCCATATACTCATCAGCTTTTTAGTCAAACTCGTTTTTCCGTTAAAAAAGTGGGGATCGGCTTCCCATAACGTCTCGAAGCAAAATCCAAGACCGGAACTCTTTCGAGTTTAATGGTGACTTTCGGAAAGGAAACGTCGAAGTGCAATTTACAGGATCGTAGTGGTGCAATAAAACATAATAAGTTTATATACAGTTTCTTTTTTATAAAAGTGCAATTTCATTTCGAGATTTTGATGACTATTTTGACGCGGTATTAGGTAAGTAAGCAACTTTCTAAATTCCTCTGAAAAAGTTGGTAATTCAAATAAAATTACCAATTCATTTGATAGATAGATTTTGAAATAATTATTTGCTGTTAGTTTTCGTTTTTTTGACGGCATATATCTAAGAATTAAGAAAAAGATAGGTTGTGAATGCAGGGTGGGCCATTAATTAAATTATGAACGAAAATTAGCCCTAGTGGTGAAGACGTGAGAAAGCTTAATTTTAACTGATTGTCCTCAAGTTCTTTATTGGAATTTTACGGAACTTTGTTAATTTCTCAAAATCCTAAAAAACTTTTCTGGAAGTTTAAAATGTTTTCTATAGATTTGTATGTACATACCTACCATATCATGAACGTGTACCCTTAAAAACGATATAACAGGATCCAGCAGTTTTACTATCCAAATATATGACAAGATTGGGACCATTGAGGACAAAAAGAATAGAAATTCTTAGATGATAATTGACTGAGAATTTCTTTTCTATTGGTCACCATTGTATCCAAATATATCTCAATATAGAGACATTAAGGACCAAAAGAATAGAAATTCTCTGTAGAGAAATGACATTAAGAATTCCTCTTTCGTTCCCAGCAAAAGCAAATTTTTTGTAAATGATTTCTGGAGCCTCCTAATATACAACAAGATATGGGCCACCATTGGGGACCCAAAAAAAATTCTCACGACAAAATTGATTCTAAAAACTTCTGTTTTTTTGGTTCCCAATAAAACTTAATCCTTCTGATTATCACCTGAAGTCTCACTGTCTTCAAATCTAAGTATCGCAAGCTAGGGACCATGGAGGACAAAAAGATTAGAAAATTCTAGGAGAGAATTCACTTTTTGTGAATTTCTATTCTTTTGGTTTTCAAAGGAACCATTTTTTTTGTGATTGATTCCTGGAGTATCACTGGATGCAAGTATATCACAACATAAGGACCTTTGGAAACCAAATGGATAGAAATTCCTAGAAGAGTTTACTTTTTAAAAATTTCTGTTGTTTTGATAATCAATAGAACCAAAATTTTAAGTGATTGACATATAGTCTCACTCACAGATCAATTTCGAAAATATTCTCTATATGATTAATTTCTGTATAGTGGAAACTTTTCATATCCTTAGGAATTACTAGCAGTGAAACCCGGCGTTGTTTGGGTTAAAATAAATTACATGTTTAATGGTATAAAAAATATGTATGGATCTATTTTTTAACGTAGATATTATAGATTTATATCATAGATAACGTAGATATTGAGAGACTTATTCGGCCATTAAATATTTAAATTTTTTTGGTCACTGTTCGCTCTTGTTTCCAATTGATCTTCACTCGACTGCAAACACAATTTAACTGACAAAAAGTCACTGAATGTTGATTTATATATCATCGAACATCGAAATTCCTAGTAGCAGAACACTCTAGAATATTTAGATGTTCATTACTTTGAAACGTAGATGTACACTTTTTGAAACTTTCTAGATCATTCAAGAAATTTTTAGAACTTTCTCGAACATTCTAAGTCGATAATAACAGTTTGCGCTCATTTTAGAATTTTTTAGATCATTTCAGAAATTTTGAGATCTTTCCGGAAGTTCTTATGACTTACAAAAGGACAGAAATATTTCTTTTCACCTTTCTGCCACCTACAACCATCCACTTCCACCCACCGCGACCAAACTCCCTTACTCCCTTCTGGAAATCAAGGGGTATTTACCACCCCAACAGGAAGTTTATTGGAGTAGACAGAGAAAACCCTGTCTTTACGTACGAACATTAGCATTTTTTATATATGTATTTAGATTTAGATTATCTAACGCTTCGTTTTCAACATCTTGCAGGTATATCATACATAATTACCTAAATAATACTTTGATAACAGTTGAGTGCAGATAAAGGAAGTAATCAGTCAGAAGTAGGTACGTGGTGGTGGATGTTATTACGCTTCCGAAGTTGAATTGGGTTTAAAAACGATTAAATTAAAATATCCGCGAATACATAAATAAAATATACATATATGTATTAATAGGTGTGCGAATAACACACGAGTGAAAGTAAAACATGCATTTGTGACCTAATTATAAGACGACATCGAATCATAAATAAAACAAACCGTGTTTGTGTATAATTAAAAAGTCACATTTTTCAGGCCGTTCAATGAATCCACAATAAACCGTGAAATGCTGTAATAGTGTCATTGACGTTGCCATTGAAAAAAAGTCGGCCTCCGCCACCGCCGGCGCTGCGCTCGTTCGTTTCGTGTGCATTTTTTTCCATTTTTCGATGCATCGCGCGATGCACACACATACGAACACCTGTTGTTCTTTGGCGCTGGCCACTGCATCCATCCATCCACATCCACATCCACATCCAGCTACGACGACACCAGCGCCACCGTTCCCCGTTGCATTCTGATAAAAATCAATAGGACAAAACATCCACATGCAAGCATAACGCTTTATTTACTTGGTCCTTTTCGTCACTGGTCCATACACACAAAACAGGATAAACATTTTAGTTTTACATCCCCCTATCAAGTATTTTTAAATCAACATTAAGTTTAAATTTCGAATTGGTCCCCCCCCAAAAAAAATTAAGATCATGTTAAAAAATGGTACTAGGATTAAGAAACTTTTTACTTTTTCTTAATCTTATGTATCAAAAATTTACACACAACAATATATTTACTTGGGACTTCTCGCTTCTGGTCTTTTTAGTTTTACTTTTTCAACACCCCCGTCAGTATTTTTGAACAGTTGCAATCGTTAAATCAACATTAATTACGAATTGGTTAGTATTACTCATAAAAACAATTGATAATAGGGTTCCAAAACATTTTACTAAACTCAATCCAGTTTTTCTAAAATTAACGCATATTGCTGTATTTTACTTGCTAGAATCTTTTTACCACTAGTTTGTACAATTTTTTACTTATTTTAACAGATAAAATCGTTAAATCAACTCTAATTCCCAATAAATCACCACATATAAAAAAAGGGAGACCATATAATTGTAATCGTAATTTTCGAAACTGTTTACTAATCTTTTTGTAATCTCTCAAAAATTAACCCATAACACTACTTTCTTGATCCTCTCCGTCAATAGTCTATACACAAAATAGGATAAACCTTTTAGTTTTAGTCTTTTAACACTCTCCATCAAATACTTATTTTTAAACAGATGGAATAATTAAATCTACATTAATTACGAATTGATCACCATTTTCCATTTTAGCCATTAAAAAATGTTAATAAAAAATCCCAATATTTAATCTCTCAATCTTTACATTCAAAACACTCTTCGAAAGCTTTTCCATTTTTTTTTCAGTCTGATTTGAGATTTTTTGCTATGATCACTCATAACCAGGATTCTCAAATGTGAATTTTGGGAGAAAAGACAAAACCAGATTTGAAGATCAAGCATACCTTATATCGAATAACTAATTAACCTGTTTAATATATCAATTTATTGCTGGTTTTGGCAGTTCTACACAACAAGAAATTTAATTGTATCGTCAAGAAAATGAAACTAAGACTAAATATTTCTTCCTGGAACTCATTTCTAATTGTTATAATACATAGAATGAACAGGAATATCCATCTATGGATTATATTCCTTGTTAAAAACTCACTCCAAATTTTACCCTCTTTTAACTTTTTAAATTCTGTCACATACATTCCTCAAAGAATAAAATTGGGTGTAATTTTTTTCTAAATTAATTTCGGGAGTTTCTGTAATTAAAAAAATCCCTTGTTGGCTTCTGGCCTCTGGCAACCCTGCGCTCCATTAGAAAATGTGTGACTAGAGATGAAAGGATAAGTAGGTAATAAAAACAGAAAAATAAAAACCTTCCTCCTACTATTTTCTATTTAATAATAATATTTATTTTGAGTGTCGTATTTCCCAAAATTTCCCAAAATTAAATTAGTAATTAAAACCACGAGATCCAAGGTGCCATCAACATTGAGCAATTTCAAATTTGAAATTTTACTTTTTTACAGTTAATTGCAAGTTAGGTAGTTTTTGGTTAGAACAGAACTGTACAATTTTCCTAATTCTAAGATTCTAAGTCCCAAAACTACTGCCTTTGTTGAAGAATACACCATCGAATAATGTGGAGTGAATATTCTTGTAGTGCCGGGACTTAAACTTAATTAGGAGTATCGGTCAGCCTTGCCAGATGCCTTCTTTCTGCTGATTAAGTTTTATTGCTTTCATTATTACCACTTTGAACAAAATTGAACCTTAGTGTTGTTTCTTTTAATACCGAAAGACATCCTTTATCTTTAGTATTACTATAAAACCCTTTTGTTTTTATTGCCGTAACATAATTTTAATTAAATTAAAGGGGTTAAAGGGGCAAAATATTTTAAAGAGACTAAAAATTTTTATATTGTACATTATCTGAGGTGAAAAATTTTTTAAAATATTAATTAAAAAACGATTATTCGTTTAAAAATTATTATTGTATTATCTATCAAAAGATAACGTGACCTTTTGTGATGGCATGTAACAGAATATCCTTATGTTCGGTTCGTAAGCTACCAGATCTGTATATTACATAACCGTAGTATTATACTTAAAATAGCGGATACAAAACATTTTGAAATATAATAATTACGAAAAATTAGGAATGTTTCTGGAAGAATCAGGCAAGTATTTAGAGACATGGTGGAATCGTGACAGCAGCTGAAGATCTTATAAAGGTTTTAACAAAAAATATAGCTACGTAAAGAAAATTAAAAACAGGATTTAAAACAGTCAGTCAACGTTATATAAACACAAATTATTCCTTTTTGAATTTTGCACATTCCATTTTTTTCTAAAAAGAAGTCAGTCTCAAATGGGCAATGGGATCGTACCATGAGATATTCAAAAATTGCTGTTTTTATTTAAATTTCAGTCCAGGAATGAATTGGTGGCAGTATACAGAAGGCAAATTATAAAAATTGCTATCTAATAATTAATTTAAGAAACTTATGGTAAAAAACTAAAGGGCCTTCAAAAGAGGAAGTACATTTCAGCTATAAAAGGAAACCTTCCCAATTTACATGTTATTTTTTATTATTCTTAGTAGGTACTATATAAAAAGTTGAATGTTTTGAAGAAAGCTTCTTTGTGTTTGATTTCAAAAAAATCGTTTTTGAGGAACAATTGTAACGAAAGAAAAAAATATTTGCTATGTTCTAATTAAATTAGCCCTTTAAGTGTTTTTATTGTAACATCATCAACGTATCACGTTTATCTAAATTACAACAGTAGAATGGTGTAAATTAATGAACCGATTGGTCTAATTTTAAACCGTTCGGTTGAATGCGGTATGCGAACGGTACCAAGTTATAAATTCATTGACGAGTTGTTTACAGGTGGTCACAGGGCCCGTACTGTTCCCTTTTTTTTTTAATTTTTTTTTTATTTCTTTTCCTTTTTTATGCGCTCGCAATTTCGAACTGGCAGAATTTTATCGACGTAGCAGCGTCGTTGAACTGTGTTATAAACTGAACGGACAGTTGACCGCGCCGACCGACGCTGGACGTCGAGAGAAGACGCCGCGCCGTGTCGTTCGGACGTCTCTCTCTCTGACGACGTCAACGGACGGACGGCGCACAACCCTTCGTTAGTTCACGGTTCGGTCACAGTTGCTTTGGGGCGCCAGTTATCGGCATCCTTAGCGTCGCGACGCTGCTCATGCGTCCTCCCCACTCCCCGATAAGGGCTGATAGTGTGCCTAAAGGAGCGCATTCTCTACCATGTCCCCTAAGTGTGTTGGTTCCTTTAATAAGTGTGTGCGCCCTATACAACTCTGCCTTTGCAGCTAAGGTAAGAATTATTTTTGTCGCTTGATCAGGTTGCATGGCCCGTTTTAATTACCCCAGTGACAACCCCCTTAAAAAAATGCCCTAAAACAGAAGTGACACCGAATTGCTAAAACTGATAAAAAAAGTGTTAAAGTGCGGTAAAAAGTTACTAAAAAAACAGCGTACTCATAGAAAGTTCCAAAAAAGTGGAAGTCCCTTTTCAATTTACTTCTAGATGTAGGGGTAAGAAATCTTGACGAAAAGTAACTGCCGGGATAGTTTCAAAGGAATATTTGTCTCCTTAGAAACTTCGAGTACAGTTACAGTAATACAGGAAGAAGAAGTGTGGATGTGCCGAAACCCGCCGCGTCGCTACTTTGAAAGTAGAGCCTAAAACTTGCTGCTTTCGGCCGCAAAAATTTAAAGCAAGTTTTGAAGTAATCAATCAAATTTTTTGTCTCATTGATCATTACAATTTCTATTAGAAGTTATGATTTCACTTGGCGCTACAGTTTATCCGTAATTATATACTTTTTGATGTTCAAAAGATGTTGGAAACCAGAAAAATTACCCACAACTGAAAAACAAGTCGCGTTGCTCTTTATGTTTTAGCCAAAAAGAAATCCGGATTGTTTATAAAAAGTTTCGACAAAAATTTGTTTTCGTTATTGGTTTCATTTTGTGTGGTACACTCGAATTCTTGATGCAGCGCATGATATAGAAAAAGGGACGCGGAGCGTCGGAATGGTGCGCGTTGCGAGCGTCTAGCGCGAGATCGAGGGGAAGAGGGAGGCGCAGCTCCTTGGAAAAAATCTTAACTTTTCTTAAATTTTTCCTTACACCCTTCTTCCGACGGAGGCGTGTCGTAGGAGAGGGGAGAAACGCCGGCGCGCCGATTCCCTCCAAAGCGTCTTGTGCTGGCAGTCGACGGCGGGCGACGTGTATAACGGCGCCGTCGTCTTTTCTCCCGCGACGCCTTACAATACCACCCCATGTCTTCTTAACTCGAGACGCCTTCACTCCTTTGGCGCCCTTCGTTCAGTAAGGACGCCTCAACTGCGCACATCGACGTTCCTGTGTCTCTCTATGTAATAAAATTTAACGTCTGCTGTTCACTCAACAAACGATACATCAGCGATTGTGATGTTAGAAATCTTTCTTCTCTTCTTCTTCTGAAGCATATCAACTTTGAAGAAATTCAAGAATTCTCACATTACCAATACGATTACACACGGGACTTTGAATCCTGCTACAACTCAAGAAGCGAAGACTTGGAATCTTCTCATCCAACCGACTCCTTCTCACTCAAACAGTGAAACTGATGGAAGTGGACTAAGAGTTTTATCAAACTTTTGTGAATTTGATGAAAACATCAAACCTAATGGACTTCAAGGATTCTCATTAACACCTGCATCGCCATCAACAGTTCGTCATTCCGGAAAGACTCTTAAAATATTTCGGTTAATTTTCAAATTAGGAAAATGATGACATGAAAATCATATCCAGCAACAGAATACTTTTCTACGGCTGCATATGAATCCTCCGTGGAAACGCTGTCTCGGTCCTTATTCATACGATAACTTTCCTGTGAAATAAACTCGATGTGAACTCTTATTAGACTGTCTTAAGTGTATCTGTATAAAAAATAGTGACTATCAAAACTAAGAAGACATTCAAATTTATGGTATGAACTTTAACTATAATTTACTGTTTCGTTGAACGCATGGACTGTTTGACAACAGTTTGAAGGTAAAAGTAGAACTGTTGAATGTTTTGTGGCCTCTAATATTTATTCCAATTTTCTACGAAAATAATACGTATGTGCTTTAATTAATTAAATGCTCGAAGATATTTTCAAAGAAACTTAATAGTCATAAAATTTTTGTTTTGTATACCTGCTAAATTTAATATAAAAGAGTTGTTACTGATTACAATTCGACCATACACTCAAGTCAGAAATTAAATTTTGCATTTTCTTAAAACAAAATTGCTGTTCATCTCATTGCATCTTTAAGTTAAAATGGCGAAAAATTTTCAATTTTTATTTTTTAATGCAACACTTTAACATCCACGAGATATATATATATATGTGTGACTTAGTGTTCAAATAAATAGGTCAATTACGTTATTGGGTCACATTACCTCAAATGAAAGCACTTTTCCTAACAGTTTCAAATATCTTTGAGCATTTTTTTTTTTTATTATTGTTATCACCAATCTCTATTGCACTTCCAAAAACATTATATGACTTATAAAAGACTTCACATCTTCCCTTAACTTTTCTAATCTAAAAGAACTTATAACACTTCCAAAACGTATTTAAGTAGATAAAAATTGAGGACGTAATTAGTAAAGAAACGTATGGACTGAAAATACTTAAAAAAAACCGATGCTTGTCGTTTTTACGCTTTCTTGTCAAACCGGTTGTTATATTTTCAGTGGTCATCACTTTCAGGGGTTGAATGGCGTCCCTTTTAAAAAAGCCCTTTGGCGATTTTCACTCTACTTCATTTAGATTCGTGGCGTAGAATAAAAAGAGAGAGCAGTGTCGTACAATAGAACTAGTCATTTCGTTAAATCTTTTAACCAGAATGGTTGTTCTCAGTTTTATTAATTATCTTCCAATTAGGACTTTTAATTGATCTAACGTATTTATTTAAAAAAATGATCTTAAGATATAACAGATGTAGGTACGTAATTTCATTAACTTAACGGCTTTAAAATTATAAACGACTGAACTTATTTGTTTGCAATAGTGCACATATGTACCTACAAATTTTTTCAAAATATGAATTGCTGATTTTCCTCTACATTTAAAATAACCGATTCAACGTAATTTTCTTACCTATACGTACCAATAGAATCTAATCAATCAAAAATTGTTCGTACGTACATATCAATCGTGTATCAATCAATAATTTCTGTTAAATCAAATAAAAAACTGATCTGCCTAAATCAGTGTCTTTTTCAGCCGCGAACGTCAAGCAAGATTATTAATTGATGATTATCAATCATACCGGCGATCGCTTTCACTTTTTATCAGTTTTTCTGACGCTTTCGAGCAAATGGAGAAACAAGTTAACAACCAGGCAGCCAGCGTCCTGCTTTATGCGTGTGTATGTGTGTGTAGGTTTTTTTATTACCCACCATCGAATCAATTATTTATTAATAAAGTAGTGAACTGTGATTCGAACAACGACCAGCGTGAAATGAGGAGCTTAATAACCTCGCGGTGGCAACAGTAGGTACATGAGGATAATCAATTAAGCACAATCTATAAATTCAGCTCATTATAATTATCACACAATATCAATCGGTGCATTGGTGTAGTAGTGGTGGTGGTGGTGGTAGTGGTGGCGGCGTCACCGGTGGTGATACAGTGACGCCGCACTTTCTACTCCGTACACACTACCCCTCGACCCTCATACACACACACACACACACACACACACATACTCACGCACCCCCCCATTCTGGCTGTACATAATTTGGCCAGTAGTTTACACATTATGGTTAATTGCGGGAAGCCGCAATCACTGCTCATTAAGCATTACACGGTCAAACACGTGTTTACCACGTGGAAAAGCAAGCGCAAGGATCCTACATCTACCTATGTTAACCGCGTGCTAGTTGCCTCTCCTACCAACCCCTTTAACGCAGGTTCGTTGTCAAGGTCGTACGGTACCCCAATGAAAATTTTGGAGACGAGGAAACAAAATTTTTACAAAATGTTTTAAGAGGTACATTTACATATACTTGTTACAACACAGGCTTTGAAGGGCGCAAAATTCAAATCTTGCCCTTGTGCCCGAGGCCTCGAGATAATGACATTTAATACAGTGGAAGTTGCTATCAAAAGAACAAAAGTTAACATCAAGGATTAACAGTAACGAAATTACCTTTCAATGACAACAATTGTGTTTAAAACATTTTGTTGTTAAGACTAGTAATCGAAGTGAAAGATGTTCTACCACTCCATTCTTCTTCTTCTTCTTGACGCTTCTTATTTCTGAAAAACACATCCAGGTTTTTTCTGCCCCTCTTTACTCCTGTTTCTACATCTAATGGGTCCTTAACCATTTATGTCTGAAAGCAAGTCCTAGCATCCTAAGTCTCATGTTTCAGCACTCTAATCTGTTTTCCTATTTTTTCCAATACTATCTTACTTTTATTTGCATACGTGGATGTGTATTTAAAATGGAAGTTTGTTCAAAAAGAACCTCTAACGATCGAACACTGAGATAAAACAATCGATTATTTGGAAAATTACAAAACAACCATCCATCCACCCACCACTATCGGACCCATTAACACCTCGGTTCGTGCATGGTGGCGTAGCGTAGTCGCGCGCGCTTGCCAAAGTAATCCGGAAGTTTTTCGTATTTTTCGCATTAGAATACACACAGTGGTAACTTGTTAGTTGTTGCAGTTACTGGGTAATCGTTTCCGTTATTTCCGTTTCGGAAACAATTAGCATACCTACCCTATTGGCGCACGCATATCCTTTGGGGGTGCTGTCGCTCGCTCGCGATCGCAGAGTGAGTGCTGCCGATCGAACTTTCCTACTTTAATTGCCCTAAAAATGTGCCGATGCGGTTACCCAAAACAACATTAAAATTTATTGGAGCCATGTCTCATCCATCCTCTCTTATACATATACATTTACATATGTATGTGTACATTATTATCATTCACCTTTTAATTATTTATTTTCTATTCTATTAACTGCAAAACCCTAATTAATTACCTACGAGTTTTGTGTTTATTTATTACTAGAATTATCTTCCTTTTTAGTATATTTTATTTTAATTAAAATAATTCGGAATAACCAGATCATAAAATTAGTTTCATTTGTTTTAATACAAATGTTGATAAAAAAGTTTCTTCCAAAATTTATTTTGAAGAATTTTAAAATTCTTTTATTAAGTAATACTGGTTATAGATTTTGTCAATAATATTTATTTCTTAACAAAACAATTTAAAATTGTGTCCTAGAGGGTTATATATTTATATAAACATGAGAACCAATGGATTACAAATCAATAAATAATTACTTTTGAAGTCAAAAAATTAAAAACAAAAGTAAAATAAAGTAAATAAGTACAACTATCACGGTGTAAGTTACGTAGCAAACATTGGAATATTTATTATCCTTCGTCATCATCCTGAATTTATGTATGCAACTCTCTCAACACTAAAGTATGTTAGGAAGTGCACCGTTGGGTTTTATAAATACACAATATTTGCTTACGAAGAGAAAACTGCCATAAAATGTTTATAAATGGAATTACGAATTCACGTTAATTAATTTTAATTAATCATTTATAAAATAACAATAAAAAAATGAAATCTCAGTTTACTTTGTTGGTATTCACTGAATAACTGATATGAAGTAAAATTAAATTATTTTCTTAATTTAATTATTACTGCTTTTACTGAAAAATGAAAATATATTTTTTGAGTATAAATCGGGTATATAGTGAAATTAATTTATTTTTTAGATTTCCTGCTGCATTATTCTTCAACCAAAAAATACTCACACTATTTTTTAACATAGATAGTCCTAAGAAATTTAAAATATTTTTTTCTTCTCAAATATTATACTTTTCAATTACCTACTGCTGATTTTCTTAAATTAAAATTTATTAATTACTATTATTTATATATATATATTTCTATTAGGTAATGATTTAATTTCCTTTTATCTCCTAGTACCGAATGTGTACCCAAAAATATACAATAAAAAATAAGATTCATAAAATTTGAAAGTCCAAATAATTTCAATACAAATGTTTTCTGAGGCATTCATGAAATTCGAAAATTTGTATAAACATCTTAATTTAATTTTAAAAGGGCAACTAAAATGCATTAATGAATTAATTAAATGCAGTCAAACTCCGATAACTCGAACGTCGATAAGTCGAATTTTTAATAAATCGAACCAAATTGGTCAGTAATAGCATCAGATAGGTATGAGAAATACGTGTAATTTTTACTTGATGACTCGAACTCTCAAACTTTTATTACTCGAATATCCAAAGATAATTTTTGGCGCTAAATTCGAATTCCTTAATAATGTATGATTGTAACCTATCAGGACTAATTATGTAAACAGTCAGGCAGTTAGTTCACTTTCTACGATTATTTGTCAGCAAAACAAAATTTAAAAACTTTGTCTTTTGACCTAACATTAAATCTTATTAAAAATGTGGAAAGCGATGCATTGAATGCATGTTCATTTACAAAAAATCAGCACGTACATGTGCATAAGTATATACAGTATATGTCGTTTATAACGATGATTACAATCCGACGCTATATTCGGAAAGCGCTTTATAAAAAGAAAGAGAGAAAGAACGAAAGAAGGAAATTAGGCAAGAAAAGTACCCAGTAACTGATTCTTAGATTTAACTTTATAAACTTTAATATTTATTAAGAATTACTGCTGACTATCTGTGAATGTACACAAAAGATAAAAAAGTTTTGTGTTTAGACTCGGTCGCAATATCTATGAGTATGAGATTTCTAGCATCTTGTAATTAATACTTCATTAAAATTAGTCGCTAAAACCGAAATCGACGTTACATCCGAAGTCGTTACAGCCAAATGTTCTTCCTAAATTAATCCTTAAATTCAAGGGTCTTATGTGTTATGTCGTTATAACCAGAAGGTCGTTACAACCGAAGTCGTCATAAATGAAATCCATTGTATAAGTCTCGATACCTCGAAGTTTTTTGCGCCATACAGTGGACCGAGGTATCGAAATTCGACTGCATTTCATGTCGAAAGATTAATTAACGCCTTTTAATTAAAAAAATCGGTTAAATAAGAAAATCCTGATTATCAAAGTTACGCCTAAGACAAATTTCTCTCTCAATAAGGCGTTTCAATGAACAGTTAATTTCAGAAAGTCATATCGTGCATAATTTTTTATTAGGCTGTCTACATTCCATTATCACATTATTGTAAACGACGTTATTGACCATTTTCATTTTTTTTGTTCATTCTCAAATGCGTTAAAAGGGCAGTTTAGTTAAAAATTCATATTGTGTGTTATTTTTGGTTTAATAACGAGGAGAATTATTTTTCGTCGTTGAAGTATGTGCACATACCTACGTAACACATCGCGTCACGTTTTTCCGTTGTACGATACATTATATAGGTAGGTACCAACCAATAACACCAAGCGCATCATCGTCACACACCGCACCGTGCAGACCCGTCCATCCTTAGATAGATAATCACGGATGACTAAAGGCTCAGTGAACAAAGATTTTTCCACTCTTTTGCAATCTGGCGTGGGCTTAGTGCCTTTCCTGTCTCTTGGCTGGCGTAAATTTGTTCAAACGTTCGTTGGCAGGTTGTAGATAGATAGATGGATAGAGGGAGCGAGATGGAGATCCTACTTTGTTACACATACAACATATTTAGTAGATAGATACACATACCTACCATGTCATACACGGGCAGGTGTGCATGGCATATAAGTTGGCACGTAAAAAAAACCACCACCTACTGCTTGCTACTGGGAGCAGAGCAGGCTCTCTTTAATCATCTGCAGCATCAGCAGCGACTCCCGCGTTATAGGAGTTAATGGGAACATAGGATACGTACGTACGAACAGGTAATGAGAACATGATGCAGGGATAAGGATACATGTTTAAATAGAAAAAATAATATGCAAGGCATCTGGGCATATATTTATAGGGGAAATGATGCGCACAAATGTATTTGCGGCTACTGGGAAAATTCTTAAATTAAACGTCAACTTCAGGACTTTCCACGCATCCTGGAACGCTTTCAGGCATCCAGGCTCTTTCTACATATATCATTAAAAAATTTGCATGGCCGCATTGTATACCTAACAAAATTAAAAATCGACTCAAATTTGAAAATCAAATAAATCGATTACCTACTCATTAGAAAATTGTGACGCAAATATACCAACTGCTGTTAAACCGGTTGAAGTCTACTGATAGTTTTACAGACGGATCAATTGTTAGTCTTTTGACAAATAATCCTTCTTTTCGGCCTTTTTTTAAAAAACGTGGTAAGAGGTGGGTGATGGTTGGGGAGAAACAGGTGAACGATCCAAAATAACCTCACACAGTTCAGTTAAGGGTTAAATTTTCTGAATCGTGTAGAGAAAGGAAATTTCAATACATATGTACAAAGGAAAGATATGGCAGAAACTCGAACCAATTTTGTTCAACTACAGTACAAACTTTACTGATAATAATTCACTGTTGAATGTAGGTGAAGAAGTTGTAGGTTTACATTTATCGGAGTAGCCAAGCCGCCACCCTTAGTTACCCAACGCACTAAACACTAGGGAAAACAACCCTCATTTGTTGTTGTCCCTTACCCATCGACATCGTCTGCAGCTTTCTAATAATTCCAGCAAGTTATTTTCGAACATCAAAGGAAGAAAAAGCGTACGTGGTCATACGGGCTTAAGAGTCCATCAATTACGGCCCTAAGAGAAGCGGAAAAGTAAAGGTACCTAGTAGACAAACGTACCTGCCATGTGCCTGTAAAAACTACGATACCAACTTGTTAGTACTATCGCTTTCTCTCTCTGTTCGACTGGGTCTATCGCTCTCTCATTTGCTCTTTTTCGTGTCAGAGAACGGCAAAAGAAAATGCAAAGTCGTAACATATTTAATGAAAATAACGTGTCGTAACTAGGTAGGTATTCCTTGTTAGTTTTAATAATGTCGACAACACATATGAAGGTACGAGTATGTACCTACCCTTCTGATCCTGAGTGCTTATGCACCTACAAATTTATTTAGGTGGACGTATGTAAGTAAATGTGTGGTTGGTAGATGTGTTAGTCGATTCCTTTTTAAAGAAAATGTAAATGCAAAAATTAAAATTAAAATAAACAGCGCTTAAAGCAAAACGCTGTAATTATGACCGACACAATTTTTTTGGATAAAAGAAACTGAGCTCAACAAAAATATTCTAAAACTGAACTTATTACTTTTTATAATAACTCAAGATAAGTAGGTATAGTTTGAGTCGCACAAAGTAGCAGGTCAGGCCATAAAATTGCTAATAAGTGACTGCCTTCGCTTTAGATCCAAGTGAAATTAAAATATTATGGTTTGGGCTGTTCTATGGTCAGTAATTCAACAAAAGAAACTTATTATTATCATATTTATGAAACTTTACATGATCCAGACTATACATAATTCTTTTCTCACAGTGCTGGTAATTTTTTTAAGAATCTGCATGATAATTAACTTTTAATTAATTAGATATACCTACGTAATAAAAACTACACTGAATCGTCTTCCTCCCTAAAGTTTTCATACAATAATTCGAAAGGAACAAACCCACGCTACGTAAAATTTATTTTCAATTTCCACCAAATGTAGGGTAATATATGAAGCAATTTAAAGAATTAAAACTTGAAATAATTGAAATTCTATTGCACTTTTATTTATCATCGCACGCGTAACTTTAAAAACCTTTCAAATTACTCTACGTGAGTGAATACTAATGAACATTTCACATGACAAACATCGTTTAATTTAAAAGTCTTTGTCCTTGTACGTCGCATTTTTTTTTTTGCGTACCTATAGGTATACATCTATTTATATATTTTTTTATTTTTATTAAAACGGGAAATTAAGTAGGTGACAACGATGATGTCAGATAGAGAAGTTGCATGGAACGTTTCAATTTTTAAAACGCTTGAGAATACATACATTAGAAAGAAGATTATGCAGGCACATGGAAATTATTAATGACTAAATTGCAGAAATTCGCATGATTTATTGCTCTAGTGGGAATTAATCCATTATTATTTTTTTTTTATTAGCAATAAATTAATTAGACTAATATATTACAACTTTTAATTAAGTTTTAAAATTATCCACTGCCTTATACGTATTACCGTCCAATTTTTTTCAACTAGAATTATTAGAGACCGAGCAGTTTATTTTGTTGCAGAAGAATTTTGTTGATACAATTTTACATATGAAATTATCGATATTAGGGAAGTCAGGAATAATTCCATTAATCACGAAGAGCGCAGGGTCTAATCGCTTTTAATAGTAGCATAAACAGAAGTAAAGGGATGGAAAAGGAGATTCGCAGTTAGCTATTGGAGATGCTGGAAGTTCTAGTTGTCTTGAAAAGCAAAGATTGGTTCCTAAAGACCTTGTAATGACATTGGAGCAAAACTGTGATGATGTACTGAATACGAAACGTACCCTCATTATTGTCTGTTTCTTTTACTAACCACATTTACTTAAAAAAAATCTTATTTCTTCTTCTAACTTTAAAATATTAAAACTTTAGTAATTGAAACAACATCACGCTGGTTGTTTGTTAATTTAAAGACACTTGTTTGGTAAAAATAAAAGATAAAAAGAAACTAAATACGACGGGCGTACAGCACTTAATATTGAATTTAAGGAGGCGTTATATTATTTTGCGGTTTTAAGTAGCTGCACCAGATGACGATGACATAATTAATTAAGAAGCATTGGCTTTTATTAGATACTTTTATCAAAGACATTTTCCTTTCCATGTGTCATTATTAACATTGTAAACATAAAAACAGTAAGATGTTTGTTCGTTGATATATCTATCTAATAAGAGAACATAAAATTATTGTTTTGATTTGTTTTTGGAGCCCTGCATCTGTCTCTAAAGAAAAAATTAACTTCTTTTATATATTCATGAGAACCTGATGACCATAACTGAAAAACGACTGCCTAATAGAAATTTAAAATTAACTTTATTTAATTTGAAGATTTAATATTAATGAGACAATTTTCTTTTTCGCCTTTAGGCCAGTTCTAATTGTACAATTTCTGTTTCAGATTTTTTTAAATGGACTACAACTGGCTGGCACCGACCTTCCCAAACCACTAAAGGTAAAAAAGTTATTCTTTTTACAATACATAATTATTTAGGTATAATGATAAAATATTAAGTACCTACCTATTCATTAATTATTATTAGAATACCAATAGGATTAAAAGTTCTTTTAAATTTTTGGTCTATGGGTATCTGGAATATTTATAGTGTTTTAATTGGTAATTGGTAGTTCTGATATAGTTTCTCCACTTCCTAAATTAAATCATTTGTTTGCTTAAGATTGGCATAAAATTATCACCATTAGTTTCCGTTTCCTTCAGACAATTAGTTTTATCATTCCGAACATTCTAAGGCGCCTGACTCATTTCTTTCCTTTAGCATTCTCTTATCATACATAATACATAATATTATGTACTTTATATTTATGATGTCCTATGTATATTTATATTACGAATGTATCGATTATATATCTGCTTTAAATAGTATAAAAAATACGCGCAATTTCATAAGATGAAAGTTCATTCTTTATGATATACCTACAATATCAATTACATTTTAGAAAAACTTCTCAAGGATTATATTTGCTATTAGTTTGATAAGAATAAGAATTATTTTTGTGTGGCGCCCTCGCCCTTTATCAAATTTATACAGCGCGAGATCTTAATAAGGCTTCAAAGTGAAGTAATAAGAAAGTTCTTATTGGAGAGGCAAACGAAGATTAAATCAAGGTAGAGGCAGGTAGAAAATGTTCTTTTCCCATTGGTGCTTTTGGCTTCTTGCTACCATTGGCAACTCTTCTTGCATGACAGTAGTGGGCGGTTCGTGGCAATATAAGCAGAAAGGACTTAGGTACTTAAGTAACTTTACTAATCCTGACATTACATTAGGTATAAATTTATATACTGATAATCATATACTTTGAGAGACGAGAGATTATAGGGAATTCCCCCGAAAGTACGAGTTTCTGTGCTTATTGTCTAATTTTTTTTAAATGGTAGCTCAGGCAATAAAACTCAAGAAATTTATTAGTTTATTTGGGCGATTGACTCACATCACAGCTCAAAAAAAGTACAGTAATCCTTATTGATCTATTTTTTGCAGCCGAGATGCAATAAAAGTATTACAGAACCTGCCCGATACCTAAAATGGTAATTACCTTAAAGATTTACTACAGTTTATTTATTACCTATTTGAAAACTATTTTGACCTTTTCTAAGAGCTCAAGTCGTTAACACAACACAAAAAAAATTATGCCGTAAACGTACTTAGTACCTATATTATGTATTAAGTAAACAAGGGCAGTCACTTATTGACAGTTTTACCGCCTGAATCGCCACTTTACATGACCCAGACTATAGGGCGTGTTTATCTACCTCTTCTTGAAATTTCTTCGGTAAAGAATACCAAAAAGTGATGTAGCAATAAGTAAAAATACGACAATCTAATTTATAAATAAATCTACCCCCGTACTGTACTATTTTCATATTTAATTATCGACTTCTCCCTATATATAATTTGTTATTCCGTTTGTTGTTGACCCGAATGGTTACGAAACGTTGAAAATAATTGTTTAAAACATGAATTATTTCTGTGAGAAAACGTATCAACAAAAAGATTTCAATTTCCGGTCGTCACGAGAAAATACAGGAAACACGCTACGCTAGCGACATTATCTGACTTTTATTACACATAAGTAACACACGGCATAATTACACACACGTCTACGTTTATTGCTAGATTCGTGAGCGACGTGCTCTTTTTTTGCAATTTAGTATTTATTAGTGTTTAGTGTTACTATTTAACTTACAATTCCAGGATTTTTTGTATTATGCAACTTGTTTGTTGTCCTTACTTAGGTATACGTTATAAATAATCATCGTTTGAAAAATAATTTATAAATCGAATCGTGTTGTAGGTATGAGATACGTGATGGCATTTTATGGTAACTTCATTTTCCTTTTAAAAAAGAAACTTCCAAGAAAATATTTTTAAATGTTAATGAAATCTAATAAGAACGTAATAAATAAATAAACCATATAAATTGTTTTACCTGCACGTAACGTTTGAAAGGATTTTTAATGCAATTATGATAAACACATATTTACCAGATTTTTTACATTTTATTGCACTAAACAATTTGTAGGTAGGTATCAATTTTCAAACGTAGGTACATTTCTGTTCGCACGGATATAACATAAAAGACAATAAATAGACAATTAAGTTGTTCGCTTTTATAAAAAAATTGTCCAGTGTAAAAAGTTGCTTTCTTCCGACGTGTCAGGGCAATAGAAGTCAAAATCGAAAAGTTTAACTGCGGAGACTACTTTTGGTGTAATTTCCCTGTAGTGTTTGTCGTACGTACCTCTATGTGTGTAGGCGTCGCAAGCGTCGGCTGCAGAGACGCTGACGACGACGACTACGACGTCCGCCGCCGCGACGACGGCGGAACCAGATAAGTGCTCGCGAACGATAATGGCTCACAAGTATGTGCCACACACGTGCCTTTTACCTTCTTTTTGACGCGAAACGCGCTATTTTCTACAAAATTTATCTTGTTTACTCTACCTGTTACTTCGCAAACACTCGCGAGACAGTTTACCGTTTCAAAGATTATAACTCCATTACAAGTCGCATCTTTTTCTAAGATAACATCAACATTTCATACCACCACACTACTAGGTATCCATAACTTCTTATAAATATACAGTTGTACTAGAAATAAAATAGGTTTAATATCTAATCATTTTACCACCAAACGTTGATAAACGTTCAATGATTTTCATTTCTAAATCAATTTGCTTTTAATTATTGAACTTCTATAGCAACTAAAAGTCCATCATAATTGAAATTTTGACGTAAGAAATTCAAGTGAGTATCTATAGTGTAATTTTTTTAAGTGACGGTTTAGGCAGTATAAATGTCATTTCAAATTTACTAGCTTATTTTGTCAAAATCAATCCAGTAACAAACAATCCTTACTAAGTATACCTTTGTAACTCCCACGTCGTGTTTCTTTGGGATGGTATCATAAAACAGACAATTTCAGAGCAGTTACTTGATGACAGTTTTATTGCCTTAGCCGCCATTTTACAAAAATTGACTATGGGAGCTTCTTATGTTACGAGTTAAATTTAGAAATTCTCCTGGATCAACCTCTATAGCAACTGAAAGTCCATCATAATTGAAATTTTGACGTAAGAAATTCAAACGAGTATCTATAGTGTAATTTTCTTAAGTGACGGTTTAGGCAGTATAAATATCATTTCAAATTTACTAGCTTATTTTGTCAAATTCAGTGTAGTAACAAACAATCCTTATTAAGTATACCTTTGTAACTCTCACGTCGTGTTTCTTTGGGATGGTATCATAAAACAGACAATTTCAGAGCAGTTACTTGATGACAGTTTTATTGCCTTAGCCGCCATTTTACAAAAATTGACTATGGGAGCTTCTTATGTTACGAGTTAAATTTAGAAATTCTCCTGGATCAACCTCTATAGCAACTGAAAGTCCATCATAATTGAAATTTTGACGTAAGAAATTCAAACGAGTATCTATAGTGTAATTTTCTTAAGTGACGGTTTAGGCAGTATAAATATCATTTCAAATTTACTAGCTTATTTTGTCAAATTCAGTCCAGTAACAAACAATCCTTATTAAGTATACCTTTGTAACTCTCACGTCGTGTTTCTTTGGGATGGTATCATAAAACAGACAATTTCAGAGCAGTTACTTGATGACAGTTTTATTGCCTTAGCCGCCATTTTACAAAAATTGACTATGGGAGCTTCTTATGTTACGAGTTAAATTTAGAAATTCTCCTGGATCAACCTCTATAGCAACTGAAAGTCCATCATAATTGAAATTTTGACGTAAGAAATTCAAACGAGTATCTATAGTGTAATTTTTTTAAGTGACGGTTTAGGCAGTATAAATATCATTTCAAATTTTCTAGCTTATTTTGTCAAATTCAATCCAGTAACAAACAATCCTTACTAAGTATACCTTTGTAACTCACACGTCGTGTTTCTTTTGGATGGTATCATAAAACAGACAATTTCAGAGCAGTTACTTGATGACAGTTTTATTGCCTAAGCCGCTATTTTACAAAAATTGAAAATGGGAGCTTCTTATGTTACGAGTTAAATTTAGAAATTCTCCTGGATCAACCTCTATAGCAACTGAAAGTCCATCATAAATGTAATTTTGTCAAAGCAATTTGAGTGTGTACCCATTGTGTAATTTTCTTAAAGTGACGGTTCAGGTAATAAAAATATCACTTCATATATATTAGCTTGTTTTGTCAAATTCAGTCCAGTAACAAACAATCCTTATTAAGTATACCTTTGTAACTCTCACGTCGTGTTTCTTTGGGATGGTATCATAAAACAGACAATTTCAGAGCAGTTACTTGATGACAGTTTTATTGCCTAAGCCGCTATTTTACAAAAATTGAAAATGGGAGCTTCTTATGTTACGAGTTAAATTTAGAAATTCTCCTGGATCAACCTCTATAGCAACTGAAAGTCTATCATAAATGTAATTTTGACAAAGCAATTTGAGTGTGTACCTATTGTCTAATTTTCTTAAAGTGACGGTTCAGGCAATAAAAATATCACTTCAAATTTATTAGCTTGTTTTGTCAAATTCAGTCCAGTAACAATCCTTATTGAGTATATCTTTGTAACTCACACGTCGTGTTTCTTTTGGATGGTATCATAAAACAGACAATTTCAGAGCAGTTACTTGATGACAGTTTATTGCCTGAACCGTCACTTTACAAAAGTTTGACAACAGAACATAAACTTATAAAGTTACGAGTTAATTTTAGACATTTTGCTGAATCATAAACCATAAGTTTTTTGTATCTTGTATTTCTTCGTAAAGAGAACTTTCGTTTAATTAATTGGATACGTAAAAATTTGCATGATATTTTATTAAAGCAAAGTGCAACGAGCTGACACCAAAAGTCCAGTCTCCTACTTGTTTAATTAGGGTCCTTGACGGAAGCTACGAATTAATTTAGCATTTCTAATCTCTATTAAACAATGCGCGTTTCCTGGTTATTCATTGCCATCGCAATTGCGACAACAAAAACTCTCACACACACAGACACACATACAGACATAAAGAGAACATCGGCAACGGCTGAGCAAAGTAATTTTGCGCGCCGCACAACATTTAGATATAGATAGATATTATGATAATTATTATCATCATCGAAGTGGAAACCGCGAAAAGAGTGGCGCAAACGATGCTATGTGCTGCTGATGATTTTGACTGACACAGTAGAAAAGTGACGGACTTCCGTTTCGAACAGAATTCGTTCCGATCTGAGAACTATTGCGAATATTCTACGCAACATCATGGTAAAACTACAGCTACGGTTAATTCTCCCGCAACAAATTTAATTGAAATTAAACTTTGTTATTCCTGAACATAATTTGGTTCCATTCGCATTTAAGTATAGATACATTAAAGGCTTAAGACCAAGACAAAGCAAGCTAATAGTTTTGGATCCTCTTACGAGAATTTTGCTGGTAAGCCTTGGTCCATTTAACTTTAATCGTGGTCTTGTTCATTTAGTCCTTGTCGTGGTCTTGTAGCCATGTCTAGGTAAGTTTAGTTTTTGCAAGCATCTTTAGGTATGTCAAAGATCAAAAATTAAAGAAGTTAAGATAAAATCGAAATAAATCAGAACACACATTTTTGAGGTTAAGTAATGATTTATTAATTGCTAATTTAATCCATCTGGTGGAACAATGTCTCGACTGTTCCTATTTTTTGGGGTTGAAATATTAAACACAATAATATTTGTTAGGGTTTTTAAGCTTAATATAGGAAGAGAGAAAAAGACTGAACCAGTCATGCTCTTATCCACGGCGTTTATTTATATGCCAAAACCAAAAAGTCAAGACATTACTGAAAAATTTTAATTATTACGATAATTTCTTCCCACTAAAACAATTTGCCCACCACCACGTTATTCTATTACAAAAATATTGAAAATTGGCGGAATTATACCGAGTGTCCCATTTTAAATTGCGCACTTGAATATTTCGTCGGGGAAGTTACCAATCGAAAAATAATTTTTATAAAAATTGCAGGGTTTAGAGGGACATGTGGAATAGTGACTTACAATTCGATCTTGAACGAGACCTTTAAGGTCATTTGAAGGTCACATCTTGTACCTTCTTAAACGAAAACCCCTATTCTGACCCAGAATCCGAAAAGAACGCACAATTTTACGTACGGTGGATCTTCAGATTTTTCTTTTAAATCACCTGTGGAGGTTATTTTGAAGACAAAACATTTCAAACTACACATCTGAATATCTTATCAGGGAAGCCACCAAGCTGAAAGTAACTTCCTAAGACCTTACTTTGGTCCATCTCATGAAAGACAAAACGCAATGAACCCCAGTAATAGTAGTAGGATTTGTTATCCGTCTTATTAAAATAAAATTTTTGATTTTTGACGGTTTATTAGGGCTTACGTTATAAAATTTTCAAATAAGTATCCCACCATTGTCATCAATGCAAAGTTGTATTCATAGTTAAAAGTTAGTAACTGCAGATGCCTGTAATGCGTTGCACCATATTTTCTCTGGTTGCAAATCTCCAAGTCTGATAAGTTTACAATCTTTTCTATGGGATTTCATCCGCAACAAGGTAAAATCTTGTATTAATTGGACGGATAACAAATATAACTGTTATTACTGGAGTTTATTGCGTTTTTGTCTTTCATGAGCTGCACCAAAATGGGGCCAAAAATCTCCTTCCAAGACAAGACATTCACTCAAGTGGGTAATATAAAATTGAGCACCCTGTATTAACTTCAAATTATTATTTACTATATTGCTAATTAATTTATATTTGAGATTAAGATGTGTGGGCGTGGAGTTAACGTTTTCCCGGTGATCACGGTTACGATGTCGCGGGTGGACCAAAGGATATCCGCTGGCGATGCGGTCCAAGAGCGAGTCGGTATTCCGGATTCACGGTGTAGGATAGAGGATACTTCTCCACCTATGCCTACGTACTGCTGTATTTTTTAGGTGACCTCCACTGATAGGTTCTCGTACGCTATGTACCTACACTTATGTACTAATATATATGCAGAAATTGCAATAATTATAGACTGAGCAACAATACCATATTTACAATTCGAACTACCAACAAATAATATTATGTACTAAAATAATTACCTACAGTTACTTAAAAAAACTGAATTAGTAGTTTTAGTTTAAATATTTCATTAATATTCAACCGAAGAAGTTTTTAATTATTGTAATTCCATTTTAAATTCGAAATTTAACTCACTAATAATGAAAGATATCGATTCTTGTGTTGCAAATTTATGAAACATTTTTGAAATAATAACGAAGAATAAAATTGCTTTTAAATGTTTCAAATTTTATTGAGTATCACTCTACATATGTTTCGGGTGATTAGCCCTTTTTCAAGAGTAATGTATTACTAAATATTACAAACAAAAACAGGTCTTATATACAAACAGATCTATATGTAGTTGTTAGCATGTGTGTAATTATGTGTGTAACTCTAAATGTGTGCGAACAATATTATTAATTAATTACAAAAGTTTTGTTATCAACCAATATTTAGGCATTAATAATATTGTTCGCACACATTTATAGTTACACACATAATTACACACATGTTAACAACTACATATAGATCTGTTTGTATATAAGACCTGTTTTTGTTTGTAATATTTAGTAATACATTACTCTTGAAAAAGGGCTAATCACCCGAAACATATGTAGAGTGATACTCAATAAAATTTGAAACATTTAAAAGCAATTTTATTCTTCGTTATTATCACTAATAATGTGTTATGTCACTATGTGACTTCTTGTAGTGGCCTAATAAATTATTTGTAACTAAAACTGCGAGTTTATTTTAAATTTTAAATGGACCTACAAAAATTAAAAGCTTCTTTCGTTAATCATTTTATTAATTCCAACGTATAAATACAAGCTAACTGTTTTATCTTTTAAACTCAAACTAAAACATAAAATCACTGAATTCAACATAATATTTCTGAGCACCGTCCACAAATTACATATTCCTTTCCCACTCTTACAAATCGTAAAATTTCTTTACTACCCTCCCTCAAAAATCACATATTTACATCATATGTAATTATTTCGTATCCTCTTTGTGAAATGGAAATTAATTTCGTAAACCAGACTTTCTATTAACCCTCCCCCATCACACACTTTAAGTAATTATTTCAGATTTTTCCATAAATTTCTAAAAACATATTTTATCAATAAATTAATGAATAGATAATTACAATTCATTAAGGATAACAAAATAAACATAAAAACTCGTCAAAATTTTTAATATTCTCTACCTCTACCCCACCTCTTACCTAATTATTTCGTATCACATCTCTGAAATTGAATTAAATTTTTGTTACAAAATTTTTATCATTATCCCTAAAATCAAATTTAATGTTTATTACTAAAAGCTTTTCATTTTAATTAATAGTGACAATATTGAATGAAGATTGCCTACCCCTTTCTCCATAGTAAAAACTCTTTTCACTACCCCTCCTCCCACATATCTTAAATATATCTTCCCTCTAAAATTAAAATGAATTTTTTAAAACATTCAATTTTAAATAGTATTAACAAAATTTTAGGTACCCCTCTTCCCCTTCTTAAGAATGATGATCACATTAACCCCTAAAATTGATAAGTAATTATAGATACACTCAATATATTCGAAGAAAATTCAGTTTTCTTTTGTTTTTATTATTTTATTTCAAGAAAACAAAAAAATATTAATTTTGAGTTATAGTAGTAGGTACGATCATTCTAATTATGACGAATATTTCTGATAATGTAAAAAATCTTATATTAATCACCGGTATTTATTACTCATTTCATTATTGACAAAGTAATTCACACTCAACATGCATTTTTCATGTACGTCCATATGTAGGACATATCAACTTCTAATAATCGTAAGCTTTCTGGGAAGAGTGATAGACACAAATCTCTCAAGAAGAAAAGGATACAGACAGCGAGACAACTTATGTCAGTTTTCATTATTCACAAATGTTACTTCACATAATGTCTCTTACTCTTAAAGATGGATATTGTCAACATAAAAAAACTGGAGAAAAAAATAGAAAACCAAAACAAATATAAAGATGACGTTTCTATTACTAATTGAAATTTTATAATTATTTATTTATTTTGTTTTTAAAACGTGCCATTTTTATAAAATTATATCTATAGTATTCCCAATTCTGGCCCAGTTTTTGGTACTTAAATTCCATTAACAATATTTTACATAATTTTAACACCGACGTTTCGAAATAAAAAGCTTATTCAATATGTGACATAAAAGAATTTGCTACTTTTACTGCGTTTTCGATACTAAAAAGGGGAAAAATTGCAAATGAAAGCTATTATTCTATTCTTTGTATTTTTTAAACCAAGATATTAGTTTTGCATCAGTGCCGGCACGTATGGTTTACAAGACCCTAAATGTGTTTGTATTTATCTAGTATCTGGACAAAGCCCAGTATTTAACTGAAAATAAAAGGTTTGTCTTTTACTTTTTTTAAATCCCTAGAAGTCTACCCTAAACACTATACTTTTTTTATGGTTTCTTGACCACAAGAAAACTTAAATAATGGCCTTTGGTCAACCGCATCTACTCCACAATCCACACATTGCGCCAACCTTTGTTCTTCATTGTCCTCTAATAAGGGCCGATGTTCGTTTACAAAAACACAACTACAATCAAACAAAAAAGGTAATTTGATCATGTACCTACCTAAAGAGCATTTGGCAGCGCGATTTTGTTTGTTCCTTTTGCATTATGTACCTACGAAGAAGCGCAGATGCTATCGCAATCCGGTGACGTCTTCAATTGATGTTCTCTTTCAGTCATCAATTCCGAAAGTACCTACGATACATGTTATTATGTGGGCGGCCTATCGATCAAAATTTCGGACATCGATATCTGTAATTCTTCAACTTAACATCTTCTTAAGTGCCCGTAACAACGGATGAATAAAGCTTAATGCGATTGCCACACAAAGGAGAGTCAGGATTATAAAAAGGAATTCAGCTGGCGTAACCGCATCACGCCACAGTTTGAAGAGGCACGTCTAATAAATGTGTGTTTGTTTGCTAAGAGTCGCGATCGGAGACGTTTTATATTAAGGGTGGTCTTCTAGTATAAGGAGTTTGTTCAGATGCTTCCGACTTATTTTTTTCTTTGTGTTCCGGGGCGTGATCGATTTTGATCGATTTCTTATTGACTTCTTTTGCAACGTTACAAGTTTAAACAAATATCTTTGAATAACATCAGAAGCAAGCCATTTTGAAGTTTTTGAATTATGTAAGAGGTTATTTTCAATTTAAAAAAATGGGTGGCTGGAATAGAAAAAAAAACACATTGTGCCCACGGAAGTGAAAGTATTGTAATCAAGAGTCTAACTAAAGGGTCGTTCAATCCACATATTGTTTTCATTCTTTCTGTCTTGGGATGAAAATCCAATATTATTCCTTGTAAGATTGTCACTGTTATCATTCCAACAACTCGTTTTTAAAATGGTTCGTAGGGGCCCAAATCCGGATGCTCCTTAAGAAAATCCCCTCACCCAACAGCAACCCCGTAGGAAGATTCCCTCGATACACCAGCGACCTTAATATAAACATGTACAAGCCATAGAAAGATTCTCTAATTTATCCTAACCCCTAAAAAAATTCTCTATGTACACCAATGGTGGTAATATAAACATTATATGCTTTTATATTTCATAAGGGGGTAAATTGTTTGGAGATTGTAAAATATATGGTTAATTATTATGTTCTGGAAGACTTTCACCAATTTTTTTAGGTTTATATTCTACCAGACTTTCCTCTTACAATTATAAACCCCTCTACACTCGTTTTAACGAGCTCACCCCTAAATTAATTAATATTTTATTTAATCCTCTTTCCTATTCTTATGAGTGAAACTTCTTAATATCTCTCGATTAATTCCCCATACAAAACTTTGAATCGACCTTCTAGTTCCTCAGGGGTGGAATTTAGAGATCTCGTTTTAATGGGAGCCTCTACAAATTTAATTTTTATAATTTCAGGCTCGGCCACGATAATTTCTTTCTATAGATAAAATGTTAGCTATGTTTTCAAATTTTACTCATTTTCGTGGAAAACAAAATTTTTTTAATGGAATTGAGCTTGAAAACAAAAATAACAAGGTCCCTGTTTTGCTAATGAAATTAATCTTTCTGTATAGTCAGGGATAATTGATGAAATCTAAGTAGAGTAATGAAATTAGGGTGGCTACCTCAACAAAATTAAATTAATTTAATTAAAAAGTTATTGTTTCTTTATGTAAAGTATTTATGGATAAAAGTTATTTTCTTTAACAGTTAATTAAGTGCAAAAAACGTACATGCACGTATCAGTATAGAAAAAAATTGATGAAAAATGGAATAAAATTTTAAATAGCTATGTACTAACTACTGCTGTTTACGACACATCTATTGATATTTTCATCGATATTTATTTTTTCTAATAATAGTTTTAGATTCTCAAATTATAACAACTAAAAACTAAAATTAACAGTTGGAATTTGAATTGTTCTTGCCTCTCTGTTTAACAAACGTAACTCTTTTATCGTCCACCTTGCTACGAAGACAAGTGTATTCTTTCAAATAAAAAATATATATATTGAAGGTCCCCACGATCAAATCTTGTAACCTGCTTTCCTTGCCCTACAAATCCCTTTGAAATTAAAAGACATTCTCCTTCTATTCTATCATTCATAGCGCACATTCGTCGGTTGACGCGTCAAGAAAATAAGCAAGTGGAAACGCATGAGCGATCGGCAAAATCGCCGTACAGCATACACACAACACAACACCGTCAGTCAGTCCGTACATCGTAAGGGTAGGTTAAGGGGTAAAACAGTAAAACACATCTGCCAGGTAACCCTCCCTTCAAAGAAATTACCACCTGGCAATCGCCATGGTCTGCAAACAAGGGAGTCGCACTAGGCGACATCTGTCCTAAGTGCATATGCCACAAACCCAGACTTTTCTTCGTCCTCACCACGACGACGACGTATACCTATTAGAGTGTATCTGTATATATGTATGTGTTGATATTACAGTCATCGGCGCTGGTAATAACAACCCTTTCATAAAATTTAAGAGGCGCGTGTTTTATTTGAAAGATAATCAACCTGGTAACCTGCGCTGGCTGGCTGGCTGGCTACTATCCACTGGTACGCGTTTTATTGCCGCGGTATTCAAAGTTTTATTTCCGGTTTGGGATCCGTTACTATCGTAATTACAGCAAGACCAGTGGAATCATCGAATTCTTTCTCGTTTTCACTGTTTGTAATATATTCCAATAAGTCGTTTTATTGCCATCTGCTTTTGTCGTTTAATTAAAATGTTCATTATTTTAAATGACCGGCAGATACTTAAAGTCGTTTTTCTAAACGCGATTAAAACTAGTAAGAATACCAAAATACAATAAGTATTTACGTACATGAAGCAGAAATACAGAAAAACGTTTAGTAATTAATAGTTTAATAATTACAGTGTAAGTAAACTCATTATAACGAATTTCAACGAATATTAATTAATTATTATAACGAATGACGTTACAGTGTAATTATAGCTCAGAGAAGGTGAAACATTTTTTAAAAATAAATACAGAGTAACCAATATTACTTTTTAGCAGATTTGTTAATTTATAGATACCAACATTTTTTTTAAAAGTCTTGTAAAACCCACCATAGGTACCTCTAAAATGTGAATTCTGAAGCTTAAAATATTTTGTTTACTATTATTATTATGTAACTACCCCCAAAAAATCACCTAATGCCACAGATATTTAAATAAGGTAGTTCTTTTGTGTAAAAGAAAGGGTTCAAAGGGTTCGTTTGCATTTAAAATTTTTGGAAACCAGTTGCAGTCTCATTAGGTAAATAAGTTAGTAGGTAATGTTCTGGGGGACGAATATTACCTGTTAAAGGGAAAATAACAACCAGTTTTGTTCACGTATTCGGTATTGTTTTGTTACCTAATAACTGAAGAGAAGGTACACGTTGCTTGTTTAAAGGTATACAAATTTGTAGGTAAAGTGCCTACGCTACAAAAACAGAATTATTAAGGTATTGTAAAATTAGAATGATATCTATAATTAGTTTTGGTTCGTGCTCGGTACGTCTAAAAGCGCCTTTATAGAATCAAGTTAAGTTCAAGTTCTCGATAACAGAATATTTTCCTCTACATTAAACATAAATATTTGTAAGTTTAGTTATTCCTGAAAAGAAATACGTACCTAATTAGGAGAAACTTTTACAGGTAGTAGCACCTGCCCAAAAATTTTTATTTCGTTTAGAAAATTCCATTAAATACCTAAACCTATTTGCTTACAAATTACAACATTTTGCCTCAGATAAGAATACATTATTTAAAATGAATATACTTTAATAGTAAGAGAGTTGAATACATTTGGAGCACATTAAACTTTTTCTACCTAAAGCAACGAGGTTGGGCCCTCACAACAGGTGAAACCATTTTCTCTTCATGGTTGCAGAGGGGTTTGAAATTTTCTTTAGTCATAGATGTCATTCCACTGTTTCTAATTCTTATCAGACACAGCATATTTCACAAGAAGAATAATTTTACTACTTGTGTATGAATTAGCAATAATATCTGTTAGGGGGATATGCCTGGTACTATTGTCGACAAAACGTTGGAAAGAAAACTCAGCAAGGGTTCAATCTAAGAAGGATAATTCTAAACCTTACGGCTATGAAGGCCGGAAAATAATTTCAGATTAGATATTTCTTTATAAAATTTGTTAAGGTGTGTTTAAACGTAAAGAGCAAAACTGTTCGTTCAGTGTAAGCAAAGGCAAAAGCAATGAAAGTTCGGTGAGTTAATAAGGGAAAACAATTTTTCACTGGACTGGTTAAATAATTTTAATATGAACTGGCCTGCTGTATTTCCTATTTAACGTAGATACGTGTATATTTAATAAATTACAAGATAAAACTTGTTTATTCTAAAAAATAATTTGACTAATAACAAAAATAAACATTAAAATTGTATAAAGTATTAACTGTGATTAACATACAGGCATACCAGAAGTCCTTTCATTAATACTCTTTTTTGTGTTATTATATTTTCAAGAGCATTAAAAGGATTGGTGAAATAATATGCACGTTTTGTTTTTGTTATTGATAAATAATACAAGTTTGAATAATATTTCTCCTATGTCAAGGTTGATGTTGTTCAAATAGTTAACGTTTTCAACCAATAATATAAAAATAATTCGCCTTTTGAAGCTATATTCAAAAACAAATATAAACGTTATTAGAAATTTAAACGTCCATAGATTGCAGAAATGATGCTAAAATATGCTGAAAAATTTCACAATGTAGCTATAACCGTTTTAAAATTGTCAGAGAGAAATTAAATAAACACGCATTCAAACCATAAATAATTGCACTTGGTATTACAAATAAGTTCATTACTGGCCACACAATTAAAACATTCATTCGACGGTTTAATCCATCGTTACACGTTCAATACAAACACGACAATTTTTTACTTACTAAATGGACATTCGATCGAGGTAAATAATTCATGCAAATTTTCTACAGGTGCCTGGTTATTGGCAAAAATGAAAGAACATTGGAAAAAAAGGTGCACACGAAGCTCATAAACACCGACAACGGAAGAAATGCGCATAAACTGTTTCCGAACGATAGTTTACTTAATACGATTTTAAAAGTTTCTAACTTGCTTTAGCTCTCGCGTGTCACACGAACGCTTATAACAAGGAATTTTATTTGAAAGTGTTTGTATGTAATGGCAGTGTCACTGCTATACAAAATTGCAAACGATTAGGTGGAAGACGTAATAAACGATTTTATGACCTAATACGTAGTCTTTAGATATTCAATGGGATTATACAATACTGCCATATGCATCTACTTGACGTACACTTTAGCTAATATATAATGCATTAAATAGTTAAGAATCGAAGACAATTGTTATGCATTGACAGCTTTGATTTTCAGATAATATTTTTCCATTAAACAACTCAACAACATAAGAAAGCTTGAAAATGTGCATGGACAGTAAAAAAAAAATCACTCTTATTAGAAAGTTCACGGAGAATTTTGACTTCAATGACAAAAAATTTAAAGTGTCATTATGGATGAGGAGAGTGAAATGGGTGGTACCCATACGATGGTGCATAGATTTTATTGGCTGTTCGTCTGCGTCAGCCAATAGAATCTAGGCACCTGCTACGTCACCGCTTTTACCTTGGGTTACGTTATGTCCAAACATTCGAATATCTAATTGTCCTGATGTGAATAAATCGAATCCTTGTGAGGAAGAGTTTCAATAAGACTGAAAAGAAAAAGGGTTTATTATCCTGATAGCCACATAATAATAAAATAGGTCATAACTCCCTTGCGCTCGTCTATTTATGACTGTAATAGTCAAATATCCTAATGACAAAATTCCCACGTCCATTAAACGTTTCTTCCAATTGTTTGAGAGGTCGTTTGTCAGTAATGATCGCCGGAGTGCAGTTATGAGTTGGCCTGTGTAGGGCGCGGGGGTGTCATTGCAGTAGAGCCCTTTATATTATAATCACTCGAGCAAGAATTCGACAACAGAGCTGAACTGTTGCCCTCCTCCCTCGTTGGCTTAGCTACTACTAAAAGCGGGCTTCATTTGTCAACCGAACTTGCAACAATAGCCGTGATTAATTGTTTTCAAAGGTGACAAGGAATCCGCGTTCAAGATAGTTTAGCGTTAACTTAGCTGGTGGCTGCCCTTTCTGAGCGGAACTGTCTTAATAAATCTTCTACCTTCGGTGCACCCTTGTAAGACAATTAGGTACTGTACGGATCCCTATTCGACCTTGTTGTACATTACAGTAACAGCACATGCCAAAGGGTTTATTCTTGTGGGAACAAAATTCTAACGTTTCCACATGAAGCCTTTTTGATACGAAATTATTAGACTTCCAAACTACAATTAATTTTGTAAATCGTTTGAGAGACAGCCCAGATAAATAAATCTGAATTGTAAAGGGGTAAGAAAGTTGAAGTAACTCTAAGGGTGTTAGATCTTAAGTTAACTTTCTTTCTTGAAGAAACAGACCTTTCACCCTCAAAGTGTCAGAATTGCTCCGAGCAGGGTCAATTTAATTCGTTCACTTCAAAGACGAAGCATCCCTTAAGGATTCCTTTTTTATACTCGCCACACAGCCAACTGTTGCTTCAAGATAGAGAACTTGGGAGACCAAGTAATACCCTTGTAAGATTTCCTATTCAACAGGTTGTTACTTCGGTGCCAAGTCTGACGTCTTAAATGCGAGGTAATCCGCTCGAAAGGCTCGATAATCACTTGGAAAAGATGCGAGCGACTCCTTTCCCTCTGGGAAAACAACTTCGTCTTTCACTTCTCCATAAATTTGAATTATCTATCATCCGGAATGTTTTAATGGGGAGAGAAGGTGTGTTTGTGTTCTTTCAAGGAAATGAAGAAGTTAATTAGAAGGGGGAAGCAGCGGTCTTTCTGAAAAGTCGTAATTAAGATCCTACTTAATTAAAATAAAGAGAAGCACATTAGGTACCTACGAACACGTTCGCGGAAAACCATTTACGTATATTCTACAGAGAATCATCTCGACCTTTAACAAATTTCTTTTAAAACACGTTCTTATCTGCTGTTGCTGATTAACAACCCGTTAAATTAGTCTTATCTTGTTGCAAACTTAATTATATTCAGTTTTCAGTTCGTTTAATGCAACGAAGCAGTTTTCTACAAAATGTTTCTTATTACGGTTTATGAAGTTACATTTTGACTCCTGTAAGGGACTAAATCACTGGAAAAGGGCAAGATTAATTTTCCTTGTTCAACTCCCACCTTTCAATATGTCCATTGATACTGAAATGCAAGAAAAGGGGTTCACCCTCCCAAACCTGTCTTTAAATCACATTCTTGAGGCTCAACTTTAAACAGTTCGTTCGATGGATGGTTTTGTCGCATGGATAAATCTTAAATCTCCGGGTGGTCGCTGCCTTAAGTCGCCCGGGACGGTAAATTACTTGCAAATTGTTTGAATAGGACGGCCACTGAATCAGATTAATCAACAAAACACAATTAAAGATAGGCCATTTGACATCAGAACAGTCCCCAAACTTAAACCGATTTAATTAAACAACTTTCCTTGAGCCAGTTCAAGATGCTGCCCACCTAATAATACCTACTTACTTTATCGAATCGTTCGATCCACATAATTAACTTTTGTGAAGTTGTAAGATGAAGGGTGAGTTATAAAAAATTCCTTAGGTAAGTTTTAGTATTTTCTATTTCTGAAAATAACTTGATAAGGGATGAACCAATTTTAATTTTCACTACAGTTAATTTAAAATTCTCAATCACATTCGATTAAGAAATTTAGTGCCCTCTCGTTAGATTGGGATATGAATGGCACTTCGTTGATTTTCTCTATTCAGTAAGACGATGGCCCATGAGTTTTCTGTTCTGTTGCGGTTGTTTACTCGGCTTACACGCGAAATAGGACAAAAGCAACGCGAAAGGGTTGGATCAGATAATTAAGTCACACCTGTAGAAAAGATAGATTAAAAGAAAACAGCGGAAGTAGCGTGGCGGAAATGTGGCGCTTAGCGGAAGCGCCTAAGTAGTCAGTACAATGAGCTGTTCCGGTGCGTGGCGTGTAACCACCGTCGCACAGTGGGGAAAAAATGACAAAATGTACCCACTTTCATACGTACCCGTTAATTAGTAGTACATTATTATATTTTTATCTAATCTATTAAATATTTTAGAATTTATCTCAAAATAACTTAAAACTAAGTAGTTCAATAGTTCAACCCCTCTAAATCTTTAGCGATAGACACTGTGGTCGGTGGTTAATAGCATTTTTTTTGTGGTGCATAGCATTAGGACGACGATCTTCGTTTGTATTGTACTTTCCTACCACAACCTTAAATTTGCCTTTACCCAATAATTTTTACCTTCGCTAATACATGGTACAACATGAGAACTTATCATTAGGCCCAGTTTACCTTCGAGGTACAAACCAAGAATGTTATTAGTCAAAAAAGGTGGTAATGTTGTTTACTTAAGAGAGTAGGTTATTTATTGTTTTCCTGTTTTTCCATTTTGCTCCCACTGTGTTCCGACATAATCATTATTGCTGACGGTAGATATTGGGTGTCCATAATGTTCAACATAAACCGGGGGTTCGGGGGTAGTTGTGGTGGCCCCGTGCACGCTAACCGTTTGACGAGACGACATGGGAAAACACCTTCGTCGTCTTCATGTGAACATGCAAAAGTACGATCACTATCAAGGCAGTGACCAGTCGCCGCCTATTGTGATATCTGCTTTATGCATCAACTAAACAAAAGAATCGAAGGAAAATGATACCTTAATAACATTTTGGTCGATATATTTAGTAAATGTCATTATTGAACCAATACCTGCGGATTATATTATCCTACCAAGCTTTTATAGTTATTATAAATACTTCATTGATTTAGATTTAAAGAATTCTAATTTGAGAAATCATTTCTTGACGAGTACGCGCCAATTAGTTACTTGAAAATCTGTTATCAAAAAAAAAAAAAACAATTTTGGTGTAGATACGAAAGAAACGTCCTAAATCTGCCTTTTTCGTGGAATAGAAGACATTTGTCGACTTATAATGTATACCAAAATCTCCTAATGGATCGTCTCAATAAATTGGATCACTTTAAAAACATCAGTTGTTTTTGATATGCAATGGATGACGGTTTCTAGATATTGTAGATTAAACTGGATCCATCCAAAAATACTTTCAGAATCCCAATTTTCGTGGTGGCATTAAATATAAAACCAGCCAATTCAATCATGGGCCATATTTGTAATGATTCTGGTTTACACGACGAACTCACATACAAATCCGGGACGGTATGTGATAGTAGAAATTTATATCAATGACGTGTCAAAAATTGAAAGATTTTTGTCAAAATTAAAAGTCAACATAACTAGGTATGGATGGCTCAATCCAAAACAGCTTTAAGAATCCCACTCTTGGTAAAGGCTTTATTTCTAATGATTGTAGTTTATACGACAAACTCACGTTTTTGGAAATATCTAAGTTTAATGTACACTAGCAGATTCTATTCAAATGGCTCTTGGAGTCACGACTTTGTTGAAGATATTGGGCATAAAATCTTCCAAATCCAAGATGATGTGAGATGGGTAAAGTTTATATTATTGACACGTCAAAAGCCAACGTAGATGAGCAGTTAACTAAATTTAGAAATTTAATGGATGGGATAAGAGACAATCTTCGATTTAAACGTTTCTTATATGTAACTACCCTTCACTGTATACCGAATGCTTCTGGATCAGTTGATCCTTTTTATTGGATAAGTAATTTACTTCTACAACGTCTTATCCACTTCAAAATACTGAAGGTTCATGAAGATTCAATCCAAAAAGATTTTCGTGACGGTACGGAATATAAAATCGTCCAAAACAAGGGCAATAGTAATATCGAACCAAACGGTCTCCAGAATCATAAACTTCGTGAAGATGTTGAATTTTCCAAATCCGGGGCTATATAATTATGATGATTGATGTGTCAAAGTTAAAACGCCAATTAAAGTAAAGGTTTAGAATTCTCATGTTTGCTGTTCACTTCACCCCTATTCGATTAATGCGACGATTCGTCTGTTGACAAACAAGAATCCTTATTTATTTCCTTCAACTTGTTGCCTCAAGGCCCAAGAAGGTCACTTTTTATATTGTCGCCCTCGGTCTTCGTTTCGTAAGTAATGAAAGAATCACTGAAACACGTCTTTTTGTTCGGCAACAGAAGCCAGGCGTCAAGTCCTCCCACTTCCCGTGTAAGTTTCTCGACCGCAACGAACCGGAGAAGAAAGATTGAGGGATAATGGTAACGTAAGACGTGACGTCACCGGATATAACGCAACCTTGAGACCGTTTTCTTAAGTGACGTAGCACGCTACGTCAGCAGCCTTGAGACGCACGTCGTCTTATTCCGGTGACGTAACGGGCAGATGTTTCATTTAACAGCGTTAGCATAACAAAAGGCATTAAGATTACGGCCCGGTGCGGAGCGGTGTATCGTAGTGGGCTTCGATAGGCAGGGGCGACTTTCTTTTGTTGACGGAGGGTCAAAAAACGGGGCCCGTGCTCGACACGCGCTTACTAGATTGTATTTGTTAAAAGTGAGCGGAAGATAAGCGACGAACAGTGACGTGCGTTTGTTTACATTTCGTCATTTATTTTCTTACAACCATCCCGGCTCACAGAAATAAACCTGTCAAGAAATTTTACACTTTTATTACTCAGAAGAGCGTAACATCAAGTAAATTTTATAATAAGGATAGTGCCTAGTATTTGCCATTTCATTCTTGTAGAGGATAAAAAAAATTATCCAATGAAGAGAGTATTATATCACCAAAGATATTTTAATGTGAACCAGTTATTTCATATAAAATCAACACAACTGCTTCTTGCTTTTGGTCATTTTTAATGTTGCCCTCGTCTACGCCCCTGTTTGGACGTCGTTAAGTACCAGAAATGCAGTAGAACAGCTGCACCTAGACGTATCCAGGGGAGCAACCTCAGGAGCAGCCAGCTGACTTATTCTCTTACATTGGCAACAAAGAAGGAACCCCTCCTTGTCTATAACTAATACTACTGCTGCTGCTGTTGTTGCACCCTTCTTCTGCAAATACCTCACTTTTTCATCGCTCGCCCTCGATTCTTTTCTCAAAGGGGGTCGAGTCCCGGTGATGCATTTTAGGCTCGTGCTACTACCGGAGAGCGGAGTCTGGAGAACGACGATCACTTCTAACGGAGACGTGGCATAAGGGCGAATTTAAGGTGCATGGGGGGTTCTAGGTTAGTTGGGGTGAATTGTAAGAGAGGTGAACACTCAGACTGGGTCACTGGAGCTTCTGGTGTGTAACTTCATAATTTTTGCTACATTGTCCGCCAAAATTATTTGATAGATAGATACGATGGGGCCTGTTTCTTTTGAAATATTTTTTAAGTGAACCACTTCTATTTAAGTATATATTGTTTGATAGGAAGCAGAGCGTATCTCCATCAAATTTGGATCACTAATAAATCATAATAGTAAATTTAATCATCTGCCCCATTTTATTTATTTAGATACTAATAGATTTCTTTTATGGTACTAACATATACATACAAGTATATCATATAGGGAACTAACTAATAATAGTGGATAATGATTTAATTTCAGTTACCTATACTTCTTCATTGGAGTCAGTTAAGGATTAATGTATTACATCATGGTCGAGATACGCAAAGCAATCTATTCGTTAAATATGCAGCGTTCTCTGCCGCAATCGGAATTAAACGCCTCGAAATCGGTATCAATTATTGTTTATAAACGCACCGCACTACCAATAGTGGCATGAGAGCAAATTATACTAAAGACTGCACTCGCACATACACACAAACACACACACCTGTCATGATGGCTACAGCCTCGTCCACTTCATGCCCACAATATTGTCTCACTGATACTGAAATACTTCAACCTTCAAACAATAATACATTATGCCACATCCGGTATTTAACAATTTTTCTTTACATATGAAGAAGAAGGTAAGTAGAATAAATAAATTCTTCGTAAGCATTCGTGTAACTGTTGAAGTCGTTCTTAGGAAGTTCTACATGGTTACTAGTCCTAAGAATTAAATATAGAAGAAAATATTATTAAACATCTGTACCATTTTCCCAATCGGTTATTTATTGAGTTGCTTAAATCGATTCCTCTACTATTTGTCAATAACTGAAGATTCATTGAGAATTCAGGATTCAAGTGTAGGTTCAATGGCACAAATGTGGTTTTGGGATTCCAATTTTGTTGATAAATAATTAGAGGAACCGAAATCACTACCCCATTTCAATTGAATTCACAAGCATCTACGGGTGGATATGTAAGTAAAGAAATTTATGTTCACTTTATTCGACAAGCTTCTTGTGTGATGAATGTCACTACCATTTTAGCATCAGCTGCATCCACTTTATTGATGAAAACAACTATATGTTTAACACCAATTTGTTTAGCTAACAGCAAATGTTCCGTGGTCTGGGGCATTACCCCATAAGTTGCTGCAACAACCAAAATTGCCCCATCCATTTGAGAAGTACCTGTTACAAGTTAATCGATTGATTGGAAATGGAGTTTTAGGACGAGTATCTATAAAACCACTTGCTATACTTTGTGTAATCTCACGTGGAAATTAAAGAGTAAGTAATGAAATTTGTACAACCAGTTTTAAGAGATAAACGTCTCTGACAGATAAAAGGATGATAACAAAGCAACTGAAGATAAAATACAGAGTGTTAGTGTATCTATCTGACAGAATATAGGGTAAGATACAGCAGAATCCCGATTATCCGGAATAATGTGGACCGGACCTATTCCGGTTGACCGAATTTTCCGGATAATCGGAATCGGGAGACGGAAACTATGAGACCTTATTGAAGAACATTTATTATTACATATGTAAATAATCTGTGCAACTTGCAGCCCTGCACTAAGCTCTTTACCTAGCCACTAGCTTTCTAGCAACAGCAAAATCAGCAGAAGACATAGTTTCTATGATCAACTAAAAAGATAAAAGATTACGGCCGCATGTGTTACACTTGTGCCTAACATAAACAGACATAAAATATGCCGTTATCAACTAACGGGTCGGGTGCGGTCCAGTAGGGCGGCACCGAGCAACACCATCTGAAAGATGTCCTTCAGAGGGTGTTGTATGCCGAGGCACATTCTTTTGACCATTTGGACTAACCAAATGTACTAGTAGACAGTTTAGTTTAGGAAAATTCCGGATAAACGGGAGCCGCATCACTCCAGTTCCGGATAAAACGGCGGATTTAAAAATCGATATCATTCCGGATAATGCAGCGTTCCGGTTAATCGGGATCCGGATAATCGGAAGTCTACTGTAATAGGTAACTGCTTGACGTATCCTTAACTTCGATTACGAATTACTGAATGCCTTTGAGATAAATAACAATAAAAAGTTCCGATATGGAACACCACATCGCAATTCCATCTGAACGAACTGGGTTACAGAGGTCAATTTCGGCCAAAAAAACATCACGACGACTGCTTCTTTTCGACGTCAACAAATAAACAAACGAAGGGTGGTAGTTGGCAAAACACAGTCAGCCAGCCAGCCAGCCAGCCAGGCAGGTACGTTGTATACATGTGTTTATATATCTACATATTATGGTATGTACATAGGCAGTAGATTACCTATACGTATACGTATACGTATACATCAGATGGATAGGTTATCCCCCAAGTTTAGCGTCTCTTTTTCTCGTTGCAACGCGGAAGAGTCGGACGGCAAGATCGATCAATTAAAGGTCCAGTCTCCACCGTCTGGTGATTTTTATCATCGCTGCCTCCGCCTCTCTCGCGCGCACCCCCGCGCAACAAACCACCCCATCGCATTGCATCGCCGTCGTCCCCGCGCGCACCCGTTTGCTGTACTGAGTTCGTAATTGCATAGTAGGTACGTAGAAGTTTTAGTTTTTCCAAAGCTTACAGCGAATTAGCGCCTGCCGGCCGGCCGGACGGATGGACAGACCGGACGGGATGTAGCCGCGAGGTGCATCGGTGCCCCCCGTTGTTGACCGCATGCGCAGCCGGATTTAAAGCGGCAACGAGAGAATCAAAGAGCGTACTTTTAAAACGATGCGATGACCGCTCGTTCGATCGATGTTTTATACAGCAGCAGTAGGCTCTGGCCACACCCAGCCTAATTGAATGATTACTGCATTTTACTTTCGGCTCCTCGACCACCCCGTGTTATCATCACTACATAAGCGAAATATCCAACAGCAAAGGCAACTCACTCCAGAACATCTGTCCATGACCTTTCCGAAAACAATGACCAATATGGGAACGGATGACACCAAACATTCTAATGCATTCTTTCAAAATTACTAACGATTGGATTGTACAATAAAGAACACCTTCCTACAAGCAAAGCTCTTGTGCAACAAGATAAACCAAGAGGTGTTTTGTCTTAGCTTTAACCATAAATCCACTTGTGGTTCTAATTCTTCCACCATTCATTTATCTTATTGGTTAAAATCTTGTCAAAATTTGTTAAATATCTTTAGCCAGAAATAAAAATACGTTTTCGCAAAAAGCATCATATTCCCAAACCCATGGTGATGTTGATGACGTTGAGACGTACGTAGGTCCTGTTCAAACCTAAATTCTCAGAAACCAGTCAGGTCAATTCTCGGAACTCGAAGGTCTGTCCAGGCTTTTGCATACATGCAGTGGCGTAATGAAACATACACATAGATAAATAATTACAACCAACATGTGTATTAGAAAATATTATGTGATTTTTCTCCATGCGGCGGTATGTTGCATCCAGACTCCTTGTCGTGCTTTTGAATATTTATTAGTTATTTATTATTTGCCTATTACATACCGTTTACAACAATTATATTTCCGTTTATAAGGAGTGTCATCAGCTCCTTGCTTCTGAGAATTTTTAACCAACCAAGTTTGAACAAGGTCTATATATCTTATCACAAGAAGTGTCCACGGATAGTGAATACACTTCAAAATAGTGAAACACGTATCAAAATCATACCATGCCAAATTGGAAAACATTTAGAAAAGTTTTCATACCATTTAATGAACGATTTGTCAATTATCAATTACTTTCTTACAAGAAATTTTGCTCTCATGTATCAAGCGAAGGAAGAAGAAGAAAAGTCCGATCTTCAGGCCAACTCTTAACCCAATATTGGTTCTAATTTTTCTTCAAATCTTTTACCATTGGTCCCTCCTAATGAGCTTTTCATGAGTAATTATAGCCCAGCCAAAAGCCTTTGCATTTTTACAAAAATCCTAATGATATTCCTTGACTCTTGGTATTGTTGATGGTGTCGAGACGTAGGTATCTGATTACAAGTACTATTCTTAGATAATATACCACATAATACCGAAATTCATATCAAAATCATATCATTCCAATTGAACAATATTTCGAAAAGTTTCCATACCATACAATAAAATGTTTATCAATTATCAATGTATTCCTCACAAAGTCCAGTAAGTATTCTCGTTAAAGAGACATATCTACAAGTACCTACTACAAAAAGTAGTTTATAATATATTTTCTTTGGTCCATGGTATAAAAATTATGATTTATCCCTACAAATCTTCAAATACATATAATTTTTCGCTGTCTTGTTTCCTTCCTTTTTATTTCCTATTATTCAAACGAATCGATCCAGATGTTGCGAAAAGTAGCATCTTGAGTTTCAAAACAACATTCGTCTTTTGTACCTGCAAAAGGGTTGCACATATGCCTCTTCATCCTTCAAGAGGTAAACATTTGTGTCTTGCCAATCCCCTTGTGCCCGTCTTACAGATACGTATATAACATATGTCAAAAAAGACCGGTGAACGTAGCAGTTTCTGAGGCAAACGAACGGACTGCCCTGTTCCAGGTATTTATTTGGTATACAAATCATAAAAGGGTATAAATGCATTCTCATATTCTTACAAAACCCAAAAGGTTATGCTTTTCAATTATTCATCTTATTCGCAAAAACATCTGGAAACTCGCAACACCTTGAATCCTGCAGCACTGTCGTTTTTGATTCACAAATTTGAACAGCAATTTCAAAAATATATTAAACTATTAGAAATTTACAAAAAGTTTTCTTGTAATAGGTAAATGTCACAGTAGTAGTTGATACGTAACTTCCGTTGTTATCGTCTTTGTAGGTAGAAGTTCTTTGAAGAAAGTGTACAGAACAATAAGCAGCAGTTAAAAGTCAAAAGTCTTTTTTTCTGAAGCGTTTGCGTCAATTTGTCAACATACACATAACATAATGACCCGATTTACAAATAATAAAGACGACATCTGTTAAGTGTTGTCGAACATTTGTTAACAAATATCTTTCGGATTTGTTAACGGGCACTTTAAGAGCCATTAAGGCAATAAATCGTGTCGGACACACCGGTGAGTCGTGCCGTTTTGTGGTCTTTATTAGTCCTCTAAAAGTGTACTCGTACTGAAGGAGATCGTTCGCCAAAAGACCGGAAGCGACCTCGTCATCAGTATGGGAAAGAAAAATAACCCACTACGTAAAATTACTGTCCATTATTATCATCATCGAGCTCGCAAATTCAGGTCTATGTAGGTAGAGGACGGACAGGTGTGGACGTCTTAAGAAATTTTTGTGTGCAGACATTAACTGTAACGAATGAGAGGTTGTTAAAAGTGGTTTATGGTCTTTTTGGAATAAAGATCGAGAAACCAGGTGGTAGGCGTGATGTTTGTAGGAAAGGAACTAGAGGAACTACTCCCGCTGCTCTCTTCTTTGTTCAAGATTTATTAGAGAACGAATCCAATGAATGTATCATCTATACAATGTGTACTATAGATACCTAGTACCTTTTCGTAGTTGTATTGAATTATAAGGAAATGTTTTATTTGTAAAACGTGAGCATTTTTTCTAGCAGCGTCTTTGGGTCGTTGGGACCGACTAATTTCTTTAACGGTTTTCATCCACGTGTGCTCATTTGTCAGAAATTATCTATAATAAAAGCCACCAGGCTGAGGTTACCTACTCTCATTTTCATTGTTGTATTCGATTTTGTGAGGTTATATTGATGAGTTTATTTTACTTTTTCACAGACAGCTCGTTGCAATTACAGGTTTTTAACTTAATTGGCCTGACTAATCTTTCAGCCACTACCCACTCATCTAAACTCATAATTGCTACTAGAACCTTCCACCCTGTCCTTCAGCTTTGTACTACATGTAGTTTAATTTCGTTCCACAACGTCTAAAACTACAAACTGTAACTTAAAGTCCTTACAGTAAACGTTTTGTCATGATGTCAACATGATTTAGAATGACAAATTTCATAAAATATAGTTAACCCCATTGGTGGTGGCGGGCGAGTTGCATGCCCCACTAACCCATTGTTTTCATCGCAACGACGACGCTATGCATTCGGAAGAAGGTCTTTACCGAGTAATAAAGTGTGTTATAGGCGAAGTCGTGCCTTCCCATTGTGACGGATAGGAACGAACGGGGGTGGGCCGAGGGGGCGGTTGTGCGAAGGGACCGAGTGAGAGAGCGTCTGCCGGCCCGTGCGGCAAAAGTATAAATCTAACTTTAATGACTGCGTGACATAAAGCGAAACTTTCATTAGCGATTCTATCTACAGCTATAAAATTACGCTTTGTTCGAGAACACAGTCGACTTCGGCCATCAAAACACATATCCACACAATTACTTGTTCCTTGTAGGAACGGAAAAAAAGTCGAAGATCCAGGTGATACAAATTTAATTCCTGCGAAGAAAAACTACTCTCATTATTCCCTTTAGGTAACCGCATTACAATAGGTACAATTTGAAAAGAGTTATTAATACCACGAAGGTGTGGTGTGTCATTTATGAATTTATTAGGCAGATCATGTAACAAACAATAAGCAGAAAACATTAAAATTTTATTGCTTACGGAACAAACTAAAAAGTTCATTCGCTAATAACGGTTTGTAGTTAGATCCTAAACACTCTTTCTATATTGTAACACATTGAATTTGATGGTTCATTGTGACATTGTAAGATAAATTCTGGAAATTTTAGTCTGAGGATGCATTTGGATAATCCAGAATTTTTGTAACCGTTTGTCCTTATCCTGTAGGATTCGCTTTTTCTATTGGTACCTTCTGAAGTAAGTACCTACACTTTATGTTACCAAATTTAATGCCCACAACTTCCGGAACCTTCAGCATCTTGAGCCTTTTTTAATAACATCTTTCCAGTCTCGCACAGATTCTGAACCCTATTTCCGATTATTATACCCTGATTTAAACCTGATTGTTTTAAAATTTACAGCATTATAAACCCTGTCAACTTTTTCTTAAGTTGTACCTATGAGCAGTAATTTTTATTTACGTATCGACGAAGCATTTGTTGAGTCAGAATAAACAACTAAATTGTTACGACAAGATCCTTACATAATATCGAGAAAGTATCCTGAATCATAAACACTATCTTGAGAAATCCTCTGGCAGAAAACATACATCAAAAAACTTTAGCTAAATACATTTATTAAATGGTGTGGATTTCTTCAATTTTAATTTGATCTGAGTATATATTTGAATAATAAAATAAAATAGATTCTCATTTGTTTTAGACTAAAATGTCCTGTGGTTGTCAAATTGACATTGATAGTTAATTGAACATAAAACATATATGAGAATATTTTCCGGTTAGGTCACAATGTTGAAAATAGTTCTGTGGCGTTAATTTTACTGAAATAAATCGTTTACCAGAAAAAAAGAAAGCAAGTGAAAAACAACGTGTGATAACGTTACAAGCGGATTAAATGAGCAATTAATAAAAGTTTACCAGTTTACACGCAGACTAATGCAAATGTAATTTGATTTTCGGACGTGATCCCAAATAATTGGATGATGACGATTAATTTGCTCTATTTAGTGATTAATTAAACAGTCGTTTTTACAAATTTATTGTAAGTTTAAAAGATTTATGAATGGAAAAAATGTTGTTGACCAATAAACCTGTTGGATCTCAATATTTTCCGATAATAATATCTACTCTAATAATAATAATAATAATAATAGAACTTTTTCCAGTTCGCTTTCAATTGATTTTATTCACCCTTCATATGGAAAAACTAATATCCACTTTTGCTTTTAAAAATTAATTAACAGTCGGCATTTTTCTATTTTTATTTGCACAATTTATTTCGAACAACATCACAAAAACGAATGCCAACAAACCGCCACAATTTTTAACCTTTTGAACAATACTTTCTACTATAGGTACATAGAATGACAAATTGCAATCCATTACGTTATTTTTTATTGAATTTAATTGACTGCAAACGCATTTAAAATAACTGAACTGGTTCAGTTTATTTTTATTCAACTGAATTAAAACTTAAACAGCAACCTTGTGACTCAAAGAAGCAATGAAAATATTCAAAAATTACCCCTGTCATCTTATGAAGTTTCCACCCTTCCACGGTACATATGGAAAACCTTTTTCTCTCTCGTTCTTATAAACAGACGCACTCGAAGCAAGCTAATACAGACGCCATTGATTTGATTTTCTCTTAGATCGGTATGTTCCAGATTAACATTAACATATAACGGTTTTTTTAAGTTACGTTGCATCTAACAGTGTTACTGCAACAGCGACGTAATTCCTTTCATAGGCGGCATACGCTTTGGCTAACACGTCACAGATAGCAATTATAGTTTTAGAGAAATATGACTATTCCACCTTATTCACCGCCTTTACTCTACAACTATCAAAATCTTTTTGTACGTTTTTGACCCTATCCAACGCAACATATAATTTTTTCAAAATTTTCCTCTGCGTGCGTCATAGTAGTAATAGTAAAAACAACAAAATGTCTAGAAATTATTTTTTTTTGAGGTTATGCTTTATGTACTATCACGTAAATTTTTCTGGAGATTTTTTAATCTATTTGACGTCATTTATAATTGTTTCGGAATTTTTTTTAAGTGTAAGAGAACCTTGCGATACACTCACGCGTAAATCAAGTACATTATCTTGAGATATTTCTTCTTTTTTAACTCTCTTATAAGAATTTATTCTATTGCTTTTACTGCGACGCATCTGGAAAAAAAATTTAGAAAAAATTTTATACAACGTCAAATACATTTGGAAATCTACAAAAAAAATTACGTGACTGTACATAAAGCCTAGCCTTAAAAAAAAAAATTTTTTTGACATTTTATTTTTTTGAACTATGACGCACCCAGAAAAATTTTTTGAAAAAATCATATGTTGTGAAAAATAGTGTTAGAAAAATAAAAAAAAAATTTTGGTAATTGTACCAAAACCATAAGTTTATGAAAAAAAATTTTTTTATGGAATAATTTTTTTAGGGGGGTTAAAATTTTCTTTTCATATTAATAATTTTTTCTTCTTTTTGTTATAAAAATATGCAAAACATACTAAAATTTCAGCCAAATCGATCAAACCGTTGAAAAGATATGAATTTTTTTTAATTTTTTTTCAATTAATCCTTACTTTCCAACGGTACAATATTAAGAGCTGAAGCTTGGCAAATCTTAATCTTATGTTGGTAGTAATCACCAGAAAAAAAATCAGCACAATCCGTTTGGGGGCATCCTACCCATTCTTATCTCGCTATAGCCTTTTTTTTCGTTCCAAAATAGTATATAATGAATCGTACAAAATACCTATATATATATAGCAAAGTTTCTTGGCACCAAAATTTATTACCCTGTTAAAAATGAAATATATCCAGCTCCAGGTAAACAAGATCATATATCTAATTTCTACCAATTTCTAAATTTTATGTATTGATCCTACTATTTAATATCTTTCAAATTAAACAATATTATTACAATGTCCACTTTATCCCCTTCTACGATGAAAAGAACCTAAATAGAGCATTATGTGTTACATATCTTTATTTAGATTTAAATTAGGTAGATACCTATTTCTATAGAAAACTCGTTTGCCAATTTTTATATAAAGAAGTTTTTGTTAATTAGGTATACAGTTATAAGAAACCGGTACGTGTTTTTATTTTGATAGAAATTATTGTTATTGTCTGAAACACGCTGATGATTTCCGAGTGACTTGCTAATCGTTGATCCATATGACACGAAACCGATGCGATGGATGAGTTCCAAGACATCTGGCGCTTTAATTCGAACGCAGATGGGTGACCGGCCACTTTCTGTAGAAATAATTAATTTCACTTTTAAGATAGTGTGTTCGTAATTTGTACGCGTCAAGTTAATTTTGTCTGTTCTCTGTTTTACCGTAAGGGCGTAAGGTCAATATAATCGTGTTCATCACGCAACTTCAAAGGTGAAAACTATTCGATCTGGGTAACTGCGGATATCCAGTTGAGGAGCAAATTGTTTTGATAAATAGTCATTTGCCTCAATTAAACTATGAATTAAACCCTAAATGACTTTTATACCGTTTGTCGGTGATTATTTCTGGTAAACTAAGTTCTGCATCAAATGCAGCTCAGAAGCCTATCTAAAGTCACTTCTTTACGGCAATATTACAACAGAACTCTCATCGTGGTCCAGTGAGGAGAGAATTATTTTGATAAAATGTTATTTACTCAATTAATACAAAACTAAACCCTGAATGATTTTATACGGTTTGTAGGCATTATTTCTGGTGAACTAAGTTCTGCATCAAATGCAGCTCAGAAGCCTATCTAAAGTCACTTCTTTACGGCAATATTACAACAGAACTGTTATCGTGGGCCAGATGAGGAGATAATTATTTTGATAAATGTCATTTACTCCAATTAAATAAACAACTAAACCCTGAATGACTTTTATACGGTTTGTCTAATTATTTGTGGTGAACTAAGTTCTGCATCCCATGCAGCTCAAGAACCTACTAAATTTTCTTTTTGATAGTAAGAAAAGAAATTTTCATGTGGGCCAATTAAGGAGAGAATTAATTTTTATAAATGTCATTTAATCATATTAAACGTTTGGAAGTGTAAACGTGGTGAAAAAGATCTTTTTATGAAATTTCAGCTCAATTACTTGCTGGTTTTAACAGAAGTTCTTGGGGGTCAAATTTTCACTAGAATAATTTTTTCTTTAAAATCAGTTTCTTTCGCAATAAATTTAATAGAAATATTATCGTACCCGGTTTTGAAAAGAGTTTAATTTTTTAAATAAAAATATTAATTTAGTCTGCTTTAATCTTCACTATTACTGAAACTAAGACTTTTATACGGTTTGTCTTCAATTATTTGTGGTGAACTAAGTTCTGCATCCGATGCAGCTCAAGAACCCACTAAATTTTCTGGTTTATGATAGTAAGAGAATAGAAATTTTCATGCTGACCAATTAAGGTGGGAATTAATTTGATAAAGTGATCATAAATCATTTTTATGCGGTTTGGTTTATCAGTGGTAACACGTGGTGAAAAGTGATCTGCATGAAATGCAGCTCAATTACTTGCTGGTTTATGATACAGAACGATTCTTAGGGAGAGAATTTTACACTATAATAATTATTTTTTAGAGCTACAGTTTCTTCTAATAATTGTGATAGACTATTACCTACAGGTTTTTTGAAAAGAGTTTTAATTTTTTCAAAATAAATGGAGAATATTAATTTGAGTCTGGCTTTAATCGGGTTCACGTATTAGATGAAAAAAAAAAAAGACGAGTGGTTCTCTTCGATTAATACCTGAAGAGTTAACCACTTGATTTGTCACTTGATTCTGTGTAATTTATTTTTGCTTAGGGGGCTCGTTGGCGAGCCTAAAAGTGGTTGACTTTTTTGCCCGATGCATTCAATATTGATTTTCAGTCAGTGAGGAAATGAGTATAAAATTCGCTTCTATTTCTAAAATTAACGGCACATCAAACGTGAAAGAGAGCTAAACTTTTTTCCGCGCAGCACAGAATGAATGTGCTGACCCTTGCCTTGTTTCATTTAAAAAGTAAAAACTATGAATTCCCTTTTTCGCTGCCAGCCATACATCCTATTCCTAATTAGCATACACGGGCGCAGTTCAGTTCACTGAAAATTAGTTTTGATCTCTTGGGATCTCTCCAAGACGAAACTCGTAATAATCCTTTCGTGTCGCTAACCCTTTTTATTTAACAATTTCTATTTTACAGTTGTAAATCTCTTAGATTTTGTTTGTTAATTTTATCAAAATTTTTTTATTTTTTTGTAAGGAATTAAATTAAATGCTCGGACAATAACACAAGAAAATAAAATGTCGATGTAAGATTTCATAAAACAATAGTTAAATTCTTATCACACTCACCATTAAGAAGATCCATTTTCTTACTTGATAACCCTGTAACAAAAAAATATAATAAGAATTATTTGAATTGTACCTAATAAAATTATTAAATATGCTTACATATTACATATATCAATTTTGAACAGAATTAGTCTTCAACGTCTTGACCTTTTCGTAATATTTATATATATATAAACGTATATTCGAGTCAATTATAAATGGGACTGAAGGTTAAAGCAAAATCTAGGACGGATCCTTATACACGCCGAAATAATAAATCAGAAAACAGGAAAAAGGAACTGGCATAAAACCCTTTCAAGCAGTAATGCATCCATAAGGATGCCAGAGAATAGAAGAAGTGCAGTCAAAGGATTCAAGGAAGGGTACGCTTTTCAAATAAGGAGTTGGTATCTTAACGTTCGTAGGTAGGTGTATATAAATACGGCTTCATTTCTTGATCCTGGAATGTATACATTTCTCATTACACACACATAGGTATAGGTACATGTACAGGAATAGTACACACATACAATATACACAGACACACACAACTTTTTCGTGCATTGTCCTAGCAAGTCCTTGTAAATTTTCGCGGAGTGAAGGAAACTGGCTGACAATCCTAGAAAGCTTCTCGGTTCACTCTCGGTCCCCGTCCGTAGCAGTAACAGCAACCTACCTACGTTTCAACGTTATTATGCCTCAAGGGCGGTTAAATGCTCCGGCTAAAATGCATTGTTCCGCGCTTTTTCTTAGAAATCTCGCTCCTGATGCAGCGAGACGTTTACTGGAAATTGATTTTCGTCCGAGTATAATGAGACAGAACGCGATGTTGACGACAACTGTAATATATAACTACGGACAAGCTTCTGAAAGAGGAAGACGGAGAGAGACAGAGAGAGGAAAAACGAGAACAACCCCAAGTGTAACAATTACAGGGGTAGGTCATATGAGGTATTCGTATCGGAAACTTCTTCGAAACTTGATTACCTACATTAATTCTATATACGTACCTACTAAACCAAATCGGTCTTTATATTTCAAAGTATTAAAAAAAATGGGTAAATTAGATCCTAGTACCTAATATGTTTAAATTAATAATTAGCTTGGGGGAGAGGGGAATTTCTCTAAAATCTTCCACAAACATAACATTTTAACAAATCCCTCCTTCCCTTTAGTAAAATTTGGTAAAATGAGGTAAGACCCTCTCCCCCTTATGCCCTTCACGTGAGATTTATACAATAATGAATTCTTAATTTGAAGAGGAAATCAATTTATAAAAATCCTTATCTAATAAAGTTGACGGCAGATTTTCTCGGCTTATACCCATTTCGTACCGTCGCATTTCGTACCATTACCCCTAATGTTCCCATTTCGTACCGCGTCCCAAATATATACCTGTCGTCATTCCCATTGCGTACCGCATTCTAGGAATAGTTGTGCGGTTAAAATTACAATAATAATCCGATGTTTAATTAACTAACAGTATGCAATATGTAAACAAAACACAACTGTCTAAATTTTAAAAAATATACCTAATATTTATTACAAAATAAAATAACATTTACGAAAATTAACGGTTAAAACATATATATTGTAGTTTTTCTAGGCATATGCCGATTGTTGTTTTTTCTTTCAAAAAATCTTCAACAATTTGTTGTATTGACATATCTTTATTTAAAAAAACCTTTCTTCTTTTTGAGGGCGTCAAATATAGATAAAAAGAATATTAAAAAATCTTTAAACACATTATCTTTTAATGCAAAATTTGAGTAGACAATAGAATTATATAAATGACAGGTTCGCAAATAGCACTAACTCTACTCAACTGGGCGACGCGACGGTCCAAAATAAAAAAAAAAAACAGGTAGAATATTTTCGCGGTACGAAATGGGAATAAAAATAATTATACTATGGGCGACGGTACGAAATGGGAATAAAACAGGTAGAATATTTTCGCAGTACAAAATGCGACGGTACGAAATGGGACGACACCGATTTTCTCTGACCCCTCTTATTTAAATATAATTTGATATTTTGCTGGAACCCTTCCTCTCATTATTTAAAAAATATCCAAAATGGTAATAGATCAACCATGATCATGTGTCTAATGTAATTATCGATTCGCGATGACCCCGTTACACATAATATAATGTCACTTGTTGCAGGTCACATTAATTTTAACTATGTACTATATTAGTTGAAAGGAAGTAGTGTCGTTGTCGCCCATATTTTCGTAGCAGTTGGTAAAATAAAAAAAAAAGTCGGGTTCGGTTAGTAGAAGAAATATATGAAAGTTCATGTGGTGCATTGATTTCTGAAGTTATCATTATTTAAAACACAGCTATCTTAAAGCAAGAGTTTTGCTGCTCGAATTGCTTTCCTTTTAACCCTTTCAATAACAATCATTCGCAAATGTAAGAGAAAATCCGTGATCGATAAAGCCGCTCTGGTATCATAATATACACACTGCTGCACCATCGCCGGATCGGTTTTTTACTTTTGCTTTGTTTGGGTTGGACGAGCTTCGCAGAGACGGTTAGCGGATGGATGGAGGGCGGACGGGGGTGGAAGCGGGTGTTAAGGGTGCGGGTAAGCAAGCAGCAAGTGCAGGCAGCAAGAAGTAAGAGGAGATGAAGAAATCACATTTTCCACTCGAGGTGGCGTCCCTGCTTCCCGTACGCCACCCTCTAAGACCACTCACAACCCTTCCGCAGCCGGTCTTCTTAACTGAACGACACGAAGAAATAATGCACCGGCTTCCGTGCTTGATGCTGCACGCATGCAACATCCGCACATACGTGCGCTGCTTCTGCAGCTATTGCAACAACAACAACGAACTGACGACGACGACCGTCGTGCAAGTGCGCTAAAAGTAAACGAAAGAAAATTGTCTGGCCAACGTTCACGTATACGCGCCGTATACGATAAAAAATTAACGGATAATGGAGACAAACTTCAGACACTCTCCCGAACAAAATAATCTGAAGAGCGAGAGTTCCTGTTCAAATAAACGTCGTCGGGTTCGTCCTGGCAATTTGGAAGTTCACTATGGTATTTCTTTTTTTCCCTGGACATCATCCATCCTACAGTCAAAATTAGTTCGCATAATGTTTCGCGCATTGTAATTCCGCTATTTACTTTAGCCACAAACGAAAATTTTCCTCATTCAGGATTTATTACTGATGGTATCTCTTTTTAGTTCCTTGTGTACACAGGAGGTATTACGGAAGTAGAAACCAATGTAGGTCAGTATACAAAAAAAATATGAGGTGATGAAAGAGGGAAAATGTTGACTGATGGGTGGTCTTTAAATAAGTGAAGATATTAAGTTAAATAAGGGAAAAAGAGGGCAGTAAAAATAGGTACTACATATATTGAGAAACTGAAAACCGAAAGGAATACAAAGCGACTGGTCGGGGCACGTCAGAATTTTGGATTTCTAGATACATGTACAGTAAAACTTATATCTGACGTACCTTAATAATCAGTACGCTATATTCAAAGTTTCTTATAGCAGAATTAGACTAATTTTCTTACAGTCTCTTTGTTTTTATCAATTTTATCAAAAAATATATATAGTTTTTAAGTACCTATCGTGGACACTGCTGTCTTTTTAAAATACCTAAATTTTCAGTTGTCGACTCGTTACTTGCCTAATCAAAAATTTAAGGAAAAAGGCGACATGTACGATATAACAAAAAAAAATTTAACCAAAATATGCCTTGCATTATAATAAACGAAATACAATACAGATTATGAATTTATGAAGTTCGTGATAAACGATCTTTTAGAATGTTAGGACCCGAATACTATTTGGTACCTGATAACAGATGCACGTAATAAAATTAATGATAAGTACCTAAGCTATAAAAATTATTTTTCTATTGTGGACCCAAAAGAACTCCCTGAATTTTAGATATGCTACATTATAGTCCGGTCAATTTAGACATTCGAAGCTACATAAATTCCCACCAAGCTGAAAATCAGTAAGATTGTTTAAAATATGAATAAAAATAAAATTTGAAAGTTCCCCATCTTTGCCCTGTATGAAAAAAAATTTATTTAAGGTTAAAGGTCAAAAAAATGAGTTTTTCGCGATTTTCAGCAAAACGGTAAGTTTTATCATAAAATCACCTCAGACAAAAATTGTAGACCATAAAATTATCTATAAAATATGTATCATTATTTTTTTCCTAAGAACCACCGTTTCTGAGATATCAGGTAAAATGGAACCCAGTCCCTTATTTTATACGCCAGTGTAAGTAACCTCAAGACAACATCTGTCTCCTGTTCAATTGTATGCGTGGCTAGGGTCTTTACCTGCTTTATGTCAGTGTGCCCAATAAATGAAATACTGTTAGTCTCAGGGTTGCCAGATTAGGGGATTTTCCCCAAAAAATTGGGGATTTTTTTTCCTTTGGGGTATTTTTTGGGGATATATTTTTTAGGGGAATTCTTCTGGGGAAAAATTTTCCTCTACAATCTTTTTTCTATTTGCACTAAATATTTTCTAGTTCTTGGGGATTTATTTGTCACATAGCTTATTTTGGGGTATTTTAGAGATACATATTTTATAGATAATTTTATGATCTACAATTTTTGTCTGGGGTAATTTTATGATAAAACTTACCGTTTTGCTGAAAATCGCGAAACTCATTTTTTTTACCTTTAACCTTGAATAAAAATTTTTCCATACAGGGGAAAGATGGGGAACTTTCAAATTTTATTTTTAATCATATTTTAAACAATCTCACTGATTTTCAGCTTGGTGGGAATTTATGTAGCTTTACTCATATTTTTTGGTCTAATTTGACCGGACTATTATAACCATAACGAGTACGTTATAAGTGAGTTTTACTGTATTTTACAAATATCGTGTATAGTGTTTGTGGTCGCAAGGACTATCAAATGAAAATAGAGAAATATTTTGAGTAAAATCATTGAGTGAGATCTAAAACTTGTGTGGTGAAACTTAGGAGTATTGCGAAAAAACCCTTTTAAAAATCTTCCAGTTTTTTTTTTCTGGCTTCTAAGTCACCCTAATTAAAAAAAATAATAGTGGAACCCAACGCTAACCCTAATGTTGACCCGACTTAATCTCGTATTCTTAGTTTTAAATATTTCAATCGACATAATATTACAATAGAAAATATTTTTTTGTAATATTTTGATAATTTGTTAAATTTAATTAATCTAAGTTTAATTTGTCTGATCAAAATCGAATTCTCCATTGGGTACCTACTTTTTGAAGGTTTATGGAAATTGTGTTCATAGAATTCGTGAACAGACCCGATATATCGGCAAATAGAGGTCTGTTGGTATTATATGATACTCTTAATTCGTGACATATGCATTGATTGCAACGAATACGCATTTTCTTCGTCCGTGGCAATGAATGAAAGAAAGGAACGGGAATAGGAACGAAACGTTGTTCACAAGGAGGAGTATAAATGTCTAGTACATTAAATTGCGGTGTCCTCGTCGTCTACTACCACCGACAACGACTACGACGACGGGGGTGGCGGCAACGCGACGTCGGTTGCGACGCGTCGGTGCACTATGATGACGACGACGGTATACGCGGTTGAATAGGAAGTGCAGGGCGATAACTAACGGCAACTCTTAAGAAATGAGAAATGAATGCGATCGCAACGACTTGAGACCATTGATTCAGAGAGAGAAGCGGGCTCACGGAAGGGAAACAGGAGATCAATACAAACTGTGAAACCCCGTGAGGGCGGTGGTGTGAGGCAGGTTAGGGAAGGTTTTCGCTGCACTCGTTGCAGTCTTTGCTTCCTCCGCCGAACCTCCGTTTCACCGCGTCCCCCGCTCGTCCCTTACGACCCTCATCTTAGCTCAGTGCACTAGATTTGTATAATTATGAAGACTTAACGAATTCATTTCGAAGTCTTACGCTCTTGGCGCGGGTTTTTTTAAAGCAATAGCTGGAATAACATCTCTTCAGGAAATAATTTGTCGCAAACGAACGTGGGTATATGTATATATACTTATATACATAGGTATATACGTTGTTGGGGGTTTGACTACTACTACCAGGTACCACTACTTGGAACTTGGAATGGGGCCGATGTTCTCCTTCTTCTTTTCTACGAACGACCTGTGCCATTCTTTCTTTCTTTCTTTTTAGCCTTTCGAGTTTTTCTTTTTTTATAAAAGGCAAGGTGACATAATGCGGTACAATTTTAAATCCCATTTCGCATCTACCTCTATCAATTAGCGAAAGAAAAATCATATTTAAAGAATATAGAGATATATTTTAGTTTTGCTTGATTTTTTTATTAATTACGGAGAAAGAAGTTTGTGTAATGATTGATATTATACCAAAGCAATAGGAGCTTCCTTCGAAAGAATTATTATCTCTCAACTTTCGAATGTTAGAACCTTTTAAAGAAAATCATGAGATAATTAAATTGTCACTGTGGGGATAACTTTTTTTAGGAAGATAACATTTTATAATTTGTCTTTTGAATAAGTTGCAACAATGTCTCCAACCAGATGGAAGAGTTTTCAAAATCTGGTCTTCAGCTGGAAACTTGAACTTGCTGTTTTCTTCTTTATTTTTGCCTGTTTATATTTTTGTATTTCATTAATCCTCTTCAATTCTGAGTTATAACAATAACCTCTTGACTCATCAAAGGCAGTCAGCCACTTAACTTACAATAGAGGAGAATTTATCAACTTTTCCTTTTCTATTGCGAAAGTTATTATCCGTATTAATAAGCTATTTTTTTTCACAATCAAAGGCATAATTTTAAAATATCTTCTAATTAGTGATAAGCTTCACCTTTTTTTTACTGTACATAAGTGACTGTAATTGTGAATTGTAAGTACAATTGCTATTTGTAATCGAATCCGAATGGCACGCTGGGAAAAAGTAATCGAGAACGGAACCGGAAACCTGACGGTAACAATCAGTGGGCTCATCTCCGGCGGTACTCACACCTCGTGACGTCACCTCAATCTTCCGGTAACCGGCTACGGCTTGTCCGATGTAAAGCACATCGGACGACTTTTTTGTTATTGTTTCCTAGGTCGTACCTGGAGAAGCGTGCCTAATAACAACAATGGTCAACAGTCAGTCAGTACTTCAGTAGTCAATTGCCGCTGTTTGACGGAAATGGCAATTGACAAGCCTATTATTTCACAATCAAAACTCACGTGGTCGAAGGTGGCTTGCATTCACTTTTTAGGTGAATTTTTTTCTTTTAAGTTTCCTTCCTCATGTCTTCAAAGACAGAAGTAATTCTGTCTTAAGTAGATACCCACTTTATTCAAGTAAAATGACTTTTTAAGGATAAATAATTGTAGGAAATAAAATTAATTATTCATATGTATACCCAATAAAATTTAAGATTGCATGTGCATGAAATAATCAAAGACGACAGGAGCAATCTGTCTCTTATTTTTTTTAATGAATAAGAAAAGAATAGAATCCACAAAAGTATGTGTTAAATTTTGTACAAATTTAAATAAAACTTACTTTGGTTGACTGATACAGTTTATAATCATGACCACATGCAATCTTAAATTTTATGGGGTATATGTATTTAAGTATTCATTTAAGGAATGTTATGTATCAAAGTTAAAGGATTATATGTCCGGAAAGTGCCCATAAAAAATATTTCCTGTATTATGGTGATGTATTTCTTTAAGGACCCCTTTTCTGTTATTAGATAATATTTTTATAAGTAGATTTCTAATCACACGTTCACAAAGGTCATCAATTGATCTGAAGCCTGGTTGAACTCCCTATCTTGAGAAAATCCTTGCGTTTCCCCAAAACTAAAACAACTTACAACTCTAACCACCTGGGTCTTCTTCTACCCCCTAGACTCCCATTTTTGCTTCTAATGTGTCTCTTAGCCATCCGATTATGTCTCAACAGAAATTCTACCACCCTAATATCTTTTCTTTTTCTTTATTGACTTCAATATTACCCTTCTTTTTCCTGTCCTTTCTAAAATTTTCCATTTCTAATCCACTCATGTTTTTGTTTAATATGTTTAAACCCTATAATTATTTTTTTGTACCTACAAGTGTAAAATATTTTTTAATGAGTTATAGTTTTTTTTCGATTATTTTCCCTTTTTTTACGACGATAGACTGGGATCGAAAGGGAAAAACGGAAGACGACACTACTACAACTCCTCATATGCTTCGTCCGCGATAAACACACGCTTAACGATTTTTTGCCGCACCCCCTTGTAATGTCTGCCTTGCTGGTGGTGTGCCGTCGTCTCAAGCAGGTTGTCTCGTCGTCATGATCTCTTATTCTTATTCTCCCCTCATCAGCTTGGGGTTATTCAGGTCCATTCTTTTGAACGCTATTTTTTACTCACATATGTGCTGTACACGCCAAAGATCGATATAACTTATGAATGAAGTCGTTGGCCTTACACACACACATGTCATTCTTGATCGAATACAAAAAAAATAATACGCCAGGCTCAAAAGAATTTTGATTTTTTTTTTGACAGGTTGATTTCTATTATGTGTTCAAACATTGGCCTCTACCTGCACCGAACCTTATCCTAGCCTATTATTAATGATCGAAGTTTTTACGTCATCGTCGCCTATTTTGTAAATAACACGCGTTATCAGCATAATTTTTTTTATCAGAAGATTCAGCATGAAATTATTATTTATTGATATCGTTGCAAAATGAACGTTATCACAATATGTGTAGCGATCTTTCCTTAATTAACGTCAAACTACAATACAAAAATATTTTTGTAGGTACCTTAATGTTGATGTTCACGAAAAAATTATGGCCTGTGTAAAAGCAAAAAAAGAAAGAAGTAGACATAAAAATATGATTACAATGAAACAAGTTCTTATGGCGAAATAAACAAGGTGTTAAACATGCATTCGGGAGTCATAAAATAGCACGGGGCGGTTTACTAAGACGGTATATGTGCTTGACATTTTATTTTATCGCCCTTTATACTGCCGTTTTACAAATAAAGTGCCTTATAGTTAAACTGTTATAAAAAGCAACGATACTAAATAAAGTAGACGCTCCACATTTATTATAATCATAAAGATAAGCAAGCCTAAAGACGAAAATTACTTTTAAATCATACTTAACTAATTCTAAAACTATTTCAGTGAATGAAAATGATCCTGTTACAGTGAATCAGTTGCATATTTTATGAGGTCGCAACCTCTTTACATACGAGTATTAACAGGCATATCAAAGTGCATTGAATAGAAGGAGTAATTTATCTTTAAGGACTCGGCAACCGGTATGTATCTAAGGAAGCATACAATTTGCGAGAATTTACCCGGTTTGAAACGCCACGTACAGTACACCTTGCAATAAACCTGCAATTTGCATGACAGTGGGACATATTCATATGTCTCTTAACTTCTTTAAATATGAAAGGAATATACATAAGTCGCTATTTCAGTTCCGTCTGCATTGAAATCATGCCCTTGGAGACAGCGAGCAATGAAAGAAAAACCGTCCGTCCCTAGCGTAATAAATGATACGTTTCCACGTATTAAATCGGTGACTGTAAAAAATTAAAAGGTTTAAAAGAAAGAAAAAACACGAGACGGCTTCTCCTTATTGTCCTATTGTTTTTAATCGGGTCTTCATTTAAATCTTACAAGCAGTCGAGTATGTAAAAGGTGTTTTCAGGGGTTGAAACGAGCGGAAAATTAAGAAAATGAAAAGTATCTATTACTTTTACGTATAATAAATAGAACGTACTAATGCTTGACAAATTAAAAATTATGTGTTGAGGCATTCGAAAGTATTAAAATTATATCTAGTACCTAGTTCATAAAAAATTTGATGGAAATCTCATAAATCGTTTAGAAGAGGTAAACATTTAAAAAGGGTCAGGATTTTGATAATTTCCATATCGAATAAAAATAGGGGTTCACAAGAAGGTGAGCAAAGACATTTCAATCGGAGGGATGATGAGAATACTGTGAATAAAAAACGTTAGAAATGAAGGAGCATCGACAAAAGTAGGAGAATGGGAAGAATAGGGTGAATGAAGTAAGGATTAGATAGAAAAAAAAACAGGAATAAAGAAAGGCAAATTGAAGACTAATATTGGAAATGAACCATTGAGGGTGTCGGGATGTTCCAGTTAACAGAAGATGCTAAAAATGATTCACGAAAGAATATTCGTGTCATAAGAAAAATATAAAGAGAGTAACATGGAGGGCGCCATTAAGGGATGAAGGACTACTTAGGACGTAATACTTGTTGGAAGAAGTTGAGAAACAGGCAAATTGATATCAAGAATGGATAACTACAAGAAATCTTGGATGTTCCAGTTTTCAGAAGATGCTAAGTTGATTCAGTGGAGAAAATACTTGTCTTACGTAGAAAAATAGGGAGAATAGGAGTAAAGGACGTCACTAGGACGTTAAGGAGAGTTGATGTATCATACGAGGCAGAAAAGCAATAGGAGTAAAGAGAGGCAGAGGAAGATCAAGCATAAATAACTAGGAGAAATTTAGGATGTTCCAGTTTTCAGATGATGCTAAAAATGATTCAGGAGAGGAATAGTGTTATAGAAAAAGTATTACCTGAAAATGACATAAATTAATAAAATATTATACATTTAAGCAGGTGAAGAAAATGAAGAGTAAATAGTGACAGAGGAAGGATCAAGGTTGAATATACTGGAGATGTTGGGATCTTCCAGATTTAACGATATGATGGTTCAGGAGACGATGCTTCATATTTCAAAAATGATCATATTCACATTTTATTATTTACATGCTTGAGCTTTTTAATTTATCCTGACCTTAGAATCCCTTACACTTAAGAAGACAGACAGTCTACGGTTTTTGGAAGGGCGTTAATTAGGGCTGAAAGACTAGTTAACACATGAATACTAAGTAGGTGGAAGAAAATGAAGATAAATGGTGACAAGGAAGATCAGGTTCATATCTGCTAGAGATGTTGGTCTTCCAGATTCAACGATATGTAAAAATGATGTTCAGGAGACGATGCTTCATATTTCAAAAATGATCATATATACAATTTTATTAATATTACAATGGTCAAAGTTGAAAGAATACATGCTTAGCTTTTTAATTTATCCTGACCTTTTAGAATCTCTTACACTCAAGAAGACAGACAGACAGTCTACGGTTTATCATTTAAATTTGCAAATATATGTTGCCCACAAATGGCATTTCAATTTTCGTTTCTGAAACTAACGAACAAGAGTATGTTCTAGTCATGTTTCGAGAATTGTCTGCGGATGTGCGGATGCATTGTGTCTAATAATGTGGTACACAAGAGACAGGCGGTGGCGAGATGCTACTGCTACTGCTAATTCACCCTGCAAGACGTAAGGGACAGCGCAATAAATTCTTATATCCCGTTTCGCAACCTGTGAGAAAGGAAGAAAATGCGGCCCGGCAAGCGCAAGCAGCAAACCCTTGCTGAGAAAGGTACAAAGCAAAGGAAGTGGACGTAATCAGGAAGCGGGGACAGACATATAGAGGCAACGTCCAAGAGGGAGCGCGACGGAAGAAAGTACGTACATACGTACATACAGGGAAAAGGCCCGTACACCCAGGCACATGTATGAGGATACCGGGTAAGATACCGGACAAGTTAATAAGAGGGGCATAGCTAATTGCCATTTAAATGTAGTGACTTGTTAGGATTTAAATGGCCCACAAGAGGCTTAATAGCTTCACGCGAACCTCGTCGGCTTGATGGTTGGCGGGTTTGGTTTAAGAGGGAAATCATTATTTTTTTTATTGGTACACTCTCTGTGCAAACTTTAATAACAAGCAGAAAAAAATACGGGTCGTTAATAAAATTTGGCGTATGAGATAAGACAAATTGCAAAATATAGTTACAGATCCAAATGCCCAAATACTGGGACCACAGCAATGAATACAACATACAAAAGTCGTGATGTTTTCGATTGTAAATTTACAGGATATCTCCGTGGATTTTGAAAACGTTAGTACATAATTTCAAATAACAATTTGTATAATTTAAAACTGGTGTTCTATTATTTACCAACAGTAATGTTAATAATGATTAGAATTTTTTTTCTTTTTGACATTTATTTGTCATTTAATCTTGAAAAAAACAAAAAAGTCGCGAATATTTCAATTATGTACCTACAGCAATTCACACGGGAGTTCGTAGCACTTTACAAGCCCGCGGTAGACCATATAGTACATTTAAAAAAAAATTCGTCAGTGGTAAGTAACCATTACATACAAGCAAACATATCTGTCGTTGTCGCCAAACTAATTAGGAGCATTTATTAAAGCATTCTATAATTAGAGAGCCTGTGAAAACGTGTTTGTAAATTAGCACTTTACCATTCGGTAAATATGTATGTACATACATAAGTATCTGTATTATGTATGTGTGTGTTGAAGAGTATTTGGTGGCCAATGTCGCGGATGAGAGCACGGTAAGTCGTATATTAACAGTCTGTGTATGAAGTTTCACTTTACCACTAAATGCTCCTTCCGTTTTCTTTAATTCTATCAACAGCGGATGCAGCCAGTTAATGCTAGCGACGCTAAGTCATCTCGCTGTAACTATAATAAGAATTGGGGAGATACTTATTACATATATCACAGTAGTTTAGTGTTGTGTGGGAGTTTTTTTTGAACAGGCGATCTCCTCATATGCAGCAAAAACAGTAATAATGAGCAATTACATCTGCATAAAAAATTGTTCAAGAACTAATTAACTATTAGAGAGAGAATTAATTTCTCCCAAATACAAATAAGATAATCCCAAATTTTGATCAAATTTAAGTTTTTTTGATAATTTATGAAATGCACAAACATTTTTATACCAAGATCTGCATACAGGATTTTGTTTAGCATATCTACTGGCCTCCCTGCACGTAAAACTGCTATGCTCATATACGTTCAGCTAGGTATAGGGAATTGAGTGTTCTTATTTAATTGAGGTGCAAAGCAATAAACTAAATAAAAAGTATGTGTGTGTCATCTTTGTTTTCTGAAGCTTTCGCCGACCGGGCCGCCGCGCCGCTTTAATTTGCACTTCCTTATTAAAGAAACCAGGAAATTCTTTCCAAAAAAAGACTGATTTATTAAGAAGCGTCGCTTAATTTTATAGAGACCAAACAAATATCAAGCCAATTAATTAATGTAAAATTTTAATAGAGTACTTCTCAAAAGGATAATAAACAATTAACTTTAATTTCCTTAGTAGAGGTTATTACTAATTAACATAAAAATAAGCAGATATATCTTGATTGTAACTTCATGTATTTTCTGGTTAATAATAATAATAATAATAATAATAATAATACAGGGTTTTTCAAGTTGATGGACTATTAGAAGTATATGAATTAGTAGAAGGAATTCAATTCTGAAACTTGGGCTCATTTGGTTATTTTTTATGCCGCTTCTTTTAAAAATATTTTCAAGTTCGATTTACATCCGGTTATACCGGAAGTAGATACCAACTTTGTTATTTTAAATGGAATGGTATATTTTTTATGCTGAATTCGAATAAAACGTGTAATTCTAAGGTAAGTTTGATAACCAACTTGTACACCTATGACGATCAGTTTCTGAGTTAATTTAATTTATAGAAAAAAAATCGCTACCGCAACCCAAATTATAAAACATCATAACTTCCACAAAATACGACTTAGAGTGTTGAAATTTTTACTAGTAATAGCTGAATATTAGTGCTAACGCCTTGACAAAATTGAATTAAATAATTTATACAGGGCGTTCAAAATAAAATTCTAAAATTGAAAAACTTCAAACACGAATTACTTCGTTTTTTCAAATGGCACCTACTATTGTTTATTTTTTCAATCGATTCCTTTTTTTATCCTCTTTCGATCCATATAGATACTTCCTATTTTATTTAGATCGAAAGAGGATAAAAAAAGGAATCGATTGAAAAAATAAAAAATAGTAGGTGCCATTTGAAAAAACGAAGTAATTCGTGTTTGAAGTTTTTCAATTTTAGAATTTTATTTTGAACGCCCTGTATAAATTATTTAATTCAATTTTGTTAAGGCGTTAGCACTAATATTCAGCTATTACTAGTAAAAATTTCAACACTCTAGGTCGTATTTTGTGGAAGTTATGATTTTTTATAATTTGGGTTGCGGTAGCGATTTTTTTTCTATAAATTAAATTAACTCAGAAACTGATCGTCATAGGTGTACAAGTTGGTTATCAAACTTACCTTAGAATTACACGTTTTATTCGAATTCAGCGTAAAAAATATATCATTCCGTTTAAAATAACAAAGTTGGTGTCGACTTCCGGTATAACCGGATATAAATCGAACTTGAAAATATTTTTAAAAGAAGCGGCATAAACAATAACCAAATGAGCCCAAGTTTCAGAATTGAATTCCTGCTACTAATTCATATACTTCTAATAGCCCATCAACTTGAAAAACCCTGTATTTTAAAGTTATGTTCGAAATGCACCAATTGCTGTACTATAGCAGGGCCATACAGTGCCCCCAGTATGGGTCTTGTGGAGCATATCTGAACTACAGACAAATAATAATTAGAGAAACTTATCTTGTGAAGATTTCTTACTCAGATTCTTAAGCTTAACTCGTGTCTCAAATAATAATCACTATACGTTTTATCAACGGTTTGCTAAATGAATTTTTTGAATAGTTGTTGTTGCTTTTACGTGAATAATTTTTTTTTTCACGATTAACATTAACTTCATATGATTTCATATATTAATTCAATTAAATATTAAACACAACAGTAAAAAAAGAATCTACAAAATTGTTTCATCACACCGAGTCTTCTTCAGGTGAAACAATATTTGGCTTTATAGGTAGGATTTTTAAAACATCTTTGAAATACTAGGGATATTAGAGGACAAGACATTTTTCGATGACAAGAACTTTAATTTTCTTTAGTGGTATCAAATAATTCCTAACTACCTGGTATGTATAAATTTGTTTGTGAAGCAGTTTTGTTTCTCATATTTTCCCATAACGTTCTCCACGTCGGTCGTTCCTGTAGGTGGGAGTTATAATGGGACGATGGATGGCGATGCACCTGGTCAGAAATGTTAATTAGAAAGAAACAAGCAACATTATTTCATCGGCTACGGAACGCGAACAATGTGGCATATGGACTAATGCCAGCCAAGATACAGATGAACTTCCGGCCAACCGGAATACACACGTACCTATACTTTGTGAATTGTGTGTAGGTACACTTGCACACAAACACAAATACATACACAGTTCGAGATCGTGAATTGAGTATATGGAAATTTCCGGTCCGTCATGCGAGCTGAACACGTACAAAAAAGTTTGCTCCTTAGTACTTAATAGATACATACGTACCACATAGATTCGTTGTATCCACAAATTTATTGTACCTATTATCTAATTCTCCCTGTTTGTTTGGCTTTGTCTAATACATAGTATAAATATTAAAACGCAGTGACGATTTTCACATTCGCTTCGTTCTGACAAAATTCAGAATCTCAATAGGAGTTTGAAGCTTTAAACGAATGCAAGGTTTTTAGTTGAACGATTGGAAAAAATTATTATTTAGTCTTAAGTATGTTAGTGTTAGTCCTCTTATCAGCAAGGGCATCTTTGTCTGCCACTAGGGATTCCTATTTTTGTCGAAGTGCAACGGAAATGCAGAAATTGTATAGGACGCAACAAGTAAAAGTAACAGAGAATAAATCCTAAATACTTACATTAAAAATATTGTGGTCTGTTGCATTCTTGACCGAAACTCGATTCTACGTAATTAATAAACAGCTATTTAGCAATTTTTTGGACACCGACTGAACTCTGAACTGCCTGCCATATATTTTCTAAATAGTGGCACCTGACTTTACCTTATCCTGATTACTAATAAACAAATAACAGTGAAGTTAGGACTGAATTTTATAATTTGTGTAAACATTCTCTGCAAACATGTCGATGAACAGGTAGGGCTTCCTGTTGTTAAAAATTATAAATGGTGTTGGATAAACATTAGATTTAATGTGATTGGCGTTGAAAAAGGTGCAAAAGAGGTTTTAAATTATGAAGCCCCTTTACATTATGCCATATATGTATATTTATATAGGCAGACATAAATGCGTTTATTAATTTTTAAACTGGTAATATTCCTGAAAGCTTTCGGATTATTGTTGCAGCAGAACGACGGACGGCCTTTGATTAACTATCGGTATAATATATGAAAATTAAGTAGGTACCTACCTATGTACATACACATTTCTAGCAAAAGCATCAAAAATTATGTATGTACATATTTTGGGGTATCTACTTATTATAATCATTTCTCAATTTTAATTTTAATTATTGTGGTTTCATGATACGAGCCCTAAAATAATTGAATATTTCTTTGAATGAGAATAAGATCCTTATATGAAATATTTGTTTTTTACTTAATAATATACATGTAGGTACTTACTGGGAACATATTGTTGTGTATTTGAATTAAATTAAGGAAATGCGCATTTAAAAAAAAAATATTCGCTTGACTAAAAAGTCACAATTCAATTGATAAAAAGTTTAAGAATAGGAAGAGACGTTTCGACCTCTTTTACTTTTATTATAAATTATTTCGTTTATCAAAACATCAAATACGGTAAATTGTTTTACACGTAAAAATACTCTGAAACGATATTTAATGCAATGAGAAACAGGCTTTTACCAATTTTCTACTAATGACCAGTTATTACAATTAATAAAGTACCTAACTGATCTAGGCGATTTTTTTATATTTTATTGCACTAAAAAATATGTATCAATTGTCTGAGCTGAATCAACAGGGTGGGTGCATTAAAAGAATATGATGAGAGAAGATTGCTTAAGAATTGCTGCTTATACAACATAGTTACAGTTGTTAAGGCTATAATGTTTAGGAATAATCCATTAATACACAGATATACGTATAGTAAATGTCTGTCATAAAAAACCCTACAAAATTCACAATCGTTTTATATTTTATGTTGAGCGTTTGAAGTAAATAAAAGTATAATATTTATGGGCTTTTAAAATTCCCTAAAGTGATAGGTAGGAAATGTCGGCACGATATTATTATCTCTGAATTTCAGACATCTTGCAAAGCTCGTTCGATCTTTTTCACATAAGTGAGCTTTTTTTTGAGACGCAGATAATAAATTTATTTTGGAAATTCAAAGTCTCTCACATCGATAGGCACACAAACAAGAAGACAGAAACACCCAAAAGGGGTGTCTAGATAAAATTCAAAATATTCATCTGAACCATTCTAATTAAATACGTATTTATTAATATACAAAAGTACTTACAGATATATATAGTATTTATGTATTACTTTCACATACGTATATCATTGATAGTTTGTTTCAATTTTGCTGATTAGTTCGGTTATATTTGGATTGAGTAAGCGATAGATAATATCCACCTTGTGTTATGTTTGACTTCGGCCGATAAGACAACGTTTCGCGACAGATGGTTGTAAATTGTGAGAATTTCCAGTAAAGTACACCACGATGCCATATGGCACCATCTATAATACACATAAAGACAGATAACAATAGATATGTTGGGGTGAGTGCGTCAGATAAAGTGTTTAAAAGGAAGTGGGCTTTGGTGAACAGCTTTTTTTATTGTAGCACGAGAAATTGTAATAAAATTTTACTCTGTAATTAAATTCAAATAGAAAATGACCAAACAAACACTGTAAGAAATTTTAACAAATTAAAACGTAACTATTAACTTTTAAAAAAATATTATCAGTGGTCAGTCGTAACTCATTTCAACTTCACCTTGCTACATTAACGATAATGTCAATTTATTGTCACTTTAACTAGCCTCTAGCAAAACATTGTGGACTATGTAACGATTAGATGAAACAAAAAAGTTAAAAACATTAAACGAGCATGTAGAAATTTTACAGATAATTTATTTTTGGTGATTTCTATCGATTAGTTTCGCGAACGAATTAGATTACTTAGTTGTTGGTTGATACAGTAGAACGATTAAGTACCTATCGCCTTGGGTAGGTAGGTAGTTATAGATAGGTAGGAAATAAAGAGAATATTAGTTGATTTTTGGGCCATTATTCGTACAACAACATAATGCATTCAACAGTTGTCGTAAGTTACCGCTGCACTGGGTATTTGCAGGTGTCGGCGTTCATTTCCCCTTTTGCACGCTCGTGCTGGTACCTAACTTTTGGCCGTCGCCGTAGCGTCGTACGGCGGCGTTCCGAACGGTGCGTCGCTACCTCATCATCAACTTTTCCAACAAGCACGTTTCTAAAGTGAGCTTTCTCGTCTGTTCCAGGTATTGACATGGGCGACTATTCTTAAAGTGGGGACGGAGCTTCTGGAGGGGGAACAGCACGTTGGCCAATAACGCCCCGACTTATGATGTCATCGGAGGAGGAGACAGAGTTCGGTCTATACGCAGATAAGCTCCTGAAGAAAACGAAAAGAACTAGACAGCGAGTGGACGCGGGCGAACCACGTAATAGTTACTCTTCGATCCCGAACTTTAGTTCGAGACCGACCTTTCTCAATACCGGTAACAATCTTTACGGCGCGATTTTTACCCAACAGCAACACTTCGGCCTCTTCGGGCCCGGCTTCGCGCCCGCTAAGATGCTCAACGAACTTCTTGCGGGTCGACAAAAGGTCTCCGACGGTTCGGCTGCCGACGGTGATGACGCCATGGCCAAGTTCGACCCCGCCGCGATGCGTTGCGCCGACGGTGCTAGTCCACCTTCATCGGAACAACTCGCGCACCACATGTTACGCGATATCCTTCAGGGTCGTAAGCACGAGCTTCTTGTCGGACAGGAACACCTCATCAATAACAACAACAATAATAATAACAACGATACCAAGGCGGAGGTGGAACATGGCGATGTCGATTCGGTTAATACGATGCAAGAGTGCCTCGCCGATGGTGACCGACAACAGTCCGATTTAATGGAAGAAGCACTGAACGGTATGGATACAGATTCGTTACCGTCACCGAAAGTCGAACCCCAAAGTCCCGCGAAACCGGAGGACGCGAAGAAGGCGCGAGTGGAAAATATAGTGTCGGGAATGAGATCTAGTCCTGCACCTCCTCAAGTGAACGGTTGTAAGAAACGTAAGCTATATCAGCCCCAGCAGCACGACAGTACCGCAGAACGTTACATTGATGACGATGACGAAGAAACGGAACCTCTTAGACAGAAGCAAGTAGAAAAGAACGCTCTAAAATCGCAACTGAGGACCATGCAAGAACAACTGGCGGAAATGCAACAAAAGTACGTGCAATTGTGTACGCGGATGGAGCAAAATTCTGACGACAGTCCAGACGTAGAAGAAATACCTAGTGACAGTGAACAAAGCAAACGATCACCGCCAGTGTCTCCGGCGAGATCGTTACCAACCCCGACTCAACAGCAACAGCAACCACCACCACCACCCGCACCGACTCTTTCACAGCAAGTTAGCAAACTTAAAATTAGCTCTCAAACGCCACATTTCCATAACGGGATGTTGCACGACCATCAACAATTAAATAACGCGGCCGCCATGTATTTGGGTGTTAGTCACAAGTTCCTATTAGAGCAAGAAGCTCGTATGGCCAAGGAAGCTGCAGCATCGGTTGCAGCAGTTTCCGAGGTTCCGCAATCGAACCCACAACCGCCCACATCAAAGCCCGATAACATTGCGGATCGTTTGAATATGATAAAGAGCAACGTGACACCTACAGGTACCGATTTGGAGGGTTTAGCGGATGCGCTTAAAACTGAAATCACTGCCTCCTTGTCAAACCTTATCGACACCATTGTCACCAGATTTATTCATCAGCGAAAGTTAAAACAGAACGAAATTGCCAGCGTGGAACAGCAAATCGTCAAGGAATCGTCAGCTGCGTTGCAATTATTAGACAGGAAATCGCCAAAGAATAGAGTACTAGAAAGGCCACAGGCACCACCACCTCAACCTAACAATCAAATGGTAAATGGAAATGCCAATTTTCACCCAATGATACCAGCTCATTGTATTAATAGTCAACCCCCGAAAACGAACGAACTTCATATAAGACCACCAATGTTTCAGCAACCCAAACCTCCCGGTATCAACCACATGCCGCTCTACGGAATGAACCATCCTTTTTGTGTTGCCAAACAGTCAGAGAATAGCGAACAGAACGAAGCGTTAAGTTTGGTCGTTACGCCGAAAAAGAAGCGACACAAAGTTACAGATACGCGAATCACACCTAGGACAGTGAGCCGAATCCTTGGCCAGGATGGTATGGGAATGTCACCTGCTTCTATGGAACCGACGCCCTGTACATCTCCGAGGCCTCCACCATATCCACAGCCACCCCCTCCGATGCTGCCCGTCTCTTTGCCCACGTCTGTCGCTATTCCCAACCCCGGGCTTCACGAATCCCAAGTGTTCTCCCCGTACAGCCCGTTTTTCCACGGACCAAGCCATGGGCATCACATGGCCATGCAGGTACCTACAAACTTTTTTCTCTTGTTAAATTTTAATTTTCGTTCTTAAATAGTAGCACTTGAAATGCATGTTATTTATATTGTTATTATAATATGAAATTGACGATGGCCAAATCAATTTATTGAAATGAACCGTGAATAAATTATAAGCAAGGAATATTTGGGTTACAGGCTTCCTCGTCGCCCCCAAGGATGCATAAAATGGAAAGAGAATCGCCCCCAATCCATCATCCCCCTACACTCCTTCACCCCGCTCTTCTGGCTGCAGCCCAACACGGAGGTTCTCCAGACTACGGCCATATGAGAGCACCCTCGGGAGGTATGAATATGGACAACGGCGATCGGAATTCTGACTGCAACTCTGGAGGAGACATCTCTTACGATGGAATGCAGCCTACTATATCCTTTATATACAAAAGTAAACAAATTTTGCATTGAACACAATTTTTTTGAGTTCAATTTTTTTTTAATTACAAACGCGGTAAACTTGAAGACCATCAGTCGATTATTTGAGTTTTGAAGAAATTAATAAAAATTGAAATATTGGAGCTTCAAAGCTTGTTTTATAAAAGACATTTATACTTGGCGTAGGATGTTCCTTGACGGGTGCAAAAGCTGAAAAAGCACGACTGCCTGATGTGATTGTGGCATTTGATGGTCTTCTCTAGACCTATAACTTATAAAAGGTTAAGTTTTCAGTAAGGTATCTCTGCAATTCTAATCGCTTCAAATCACAATAAGAAACCTTAGTAAATGTGCTTGATCCAATATTTTCTTTTCCTGTCAGCTTAAATCCAGCTGCGTCAAATAAGAACCGTGAAACCTAAATTACATACTCGCAAGGGGAATTTGGTTACAGCCATTTGAAAATTTATTGATCGATAAAAAAATTAGTTTTCGTTTTCTTTTCCGTTTGAAAATAGAAAAAAATTATATTGTAGTGAATGTAATTATTGCCAATTCTATTCGAACAGATGTTTCCTTAACGTCTGAGCACTCGTCAACATTGACACCCATGCATCTCAGGAAAGCCAAGCTGATGTTCTTCTGGGTCCGGTATCCAAGTTCAGCGGTTCTAAAAATGTACTTCCCAGATATCAAGTTCAATAAGAACAATACTGCCCAGCTTGTCAAGTGGTTCTCTAACTTCAGGTGAGTCAGTTTATTCTCTTTTTTTATTGCATGGAACATTTCTTGAAACTCGAAGATAACGTGAACAAGGTGATCTTTATTCAATTAGATCTATTGGTAATTCAGTTTTATTTGAAATCGTACGTATCCATTACTAAATAATTAGTGATACAAAAACTTCATTTCATCAGGATTATATATTATATTTAATTTTTTTCATTATCTGTATTGTAATTAAAAGTCCAAATAAGACCCAGTGCGGTAATAGATGAGTTACGATGTTGTCTAGTAGCGCTACTGTTATGAAGTAAAGAGATCAATAGATTTAAAAGTATTGCCGGTTTCAATTAGGGTCCATAAATTACCCGATAGATAGGGATTCTCCCCGTCTGTCCCCCGCCCTTTTCGATTTACGAATAGATTTGCACGACAAACGTTTCGAAAAACAATTCATTCAGTTCCATGGCCACCTACGGACTGCACTTTTGCCCTAAGGTCAACACATCATAGCGGTTCAAATAACAAAAGAGGCCCGTTTCATTTCCTAGTTGCCATGTATTCAGTTGTTTCTGTGTTCAAATGAAAACTGTCGGAAAAGTTTTTCCTCGTTCTTGCTCATACGGATACCTGCGAACGGAACGGTGGGCCGTGAGCAACAAGGACGACGAGATGTGAATTACGCTACGGAGTAGAAAAATTCGCCCCACGTTCAAAATTACAACATCTTCAATAAGACACTGAAGCATTGAAACACTTTCTTAAACTTTAGGTTAGGCCATTTGGTATAATTAAGTTTTTTTATTAGTAAACAACAAAATCAAATAACATATTTAGATTCGTAATGAGAAATAGGTAGGTAACATGTTTAAAATAAGGACACAATAAGTCAGTAGAGCAGGGTAGTTCACAGAATACTGAAATTTATATTCGTCTTATTATAAACTGCGTGTAATGAAAAAGACAACAGTGTACACATTACTGAAAAAAGAAGCATTAAAGAACTATTAATATAGCGTAGCAAATTTAAATTCCTTTCCAATACGTTATAACCGGGTGGTACCGTTTGTTTTGTTTATAAAAGACCTTTGATACTAAAGGGTACTGCTGGGAAAATAAGAGTGTTATTTATTTATAACACAATTCTTAAATAAATTGTTTTAAATTGTATAAAAAAATGTGTACTTTTTAAAAACTTTGACCGATTTTTTTTCCGATTAATTCTTGTAAAAAAATGGAACTCTAGGATGTTGAATACTGAACTAAAAATTACTTTAAACCAGACAATTATTTTAATTTTGCACCAATTTTTATGATTAGGTATTCATGCATTTAGTAAATTTTCCACCCCTAATAACGTGGTTGCAATTTTGCAAAAATGGTTGGAAAGTGTAATTCTTGTTCATTTTTTTTGCAACTATGGTACTTAATTTTCAAGCCCAATAATGAGTCCTTTTTAGAAAATAGATTTCGGTGAAAACGGTGTGCAGTTGTCTTGTAGCTTTAGAGGCAGCGAGATAGCTACTAGGGGTTAGGTAGTACGCCGCTTCAAGCAGTTAACAATCGAACTTTCCCTTTGTTACAATTAAATGTTGGCGTACAGTGAACACATAAGTCACATACGCAGTGTAGGCTGGCTTTTGCTGCTGCTGTTATGGGACGTGCAGCTTATTAAAGATGCTCTTGCACAAGTGAAGCACATGCTGAATGTGCAAAAGCCAGAGATGGATGACAGGGCTTTGAAACCATGAAAGAAAAGTCCCGTATAACTAGAGCTACCTGTGCACCTACCATCACCACCACAACCGCCAACCAACCAACCACACACATACACGTATGACGTAGATAGTAGAAAAACATATTGACATCCTGAATCTAACGACGTTCTTTTTTAGTTTATTCATAAACCGTACATGATTAGAACATATTTAACTCTTACATACATTAAGGGAAGAGGAGGAGGAGAATGTGTACCAATACGTATGTGTGTTTGTTAGTAGAAAGGCTGTTACTGCTCAGAATTTTAAAGAGCAACGGTCTTTTATTTTGAACAACTTAATCCCACTAGGAATTTCAGCTTTTAGATTAATTGCTTCAATATCTTCCAGTATAAACCTTGTTTTTTCAGTTTTCGCTGTCTTCGTGGCTTATTGTAAAAATTTAACTCACATACATGTGCATGTGTAACAAATGAATTCAAAGGTACTTTTTGCATCCCTTTCTTTAGACATTTACTAGCCTATTTGTTTCTGAATTTCCACATGGAAACTTCCTCAGTTTCCTTATTTAGATATTATTTTGGAATGAACTTTGTCCTTTTGATGTGAATACATAGGTTATATGGTTAATTTTCAATAATTATCCCAACTGTCTTCAAAATATGAAAAATCTAAGTATACGATTAGTTATGCTCTATGACACTTTTATTGAATGTTAGATGGACTCAGTAAGGATGATTATCCCTCAATGTGGTATGTAATTGAATAAAGTTAAAAAAAAATTTTTGCCATAGAGTCCATTTTATATGACCCACGACCCATATTATAGAAATAGCGATTTACAGTACACCTACACGTGAATTCAAGGGTACATTTTACATCCCTGTCTTTAGCCATTTGCTGTCTCATTTGTTTCTGGTTTTCCATATCGAAACTTCCTCATTTTCCTTTTTTCTTTTCGTTCATTATTATTTTCATTATATTCATTAACCGTACTCAAAATGTTAAAGATCTATATGAGTAGTTATGCTCTATGACACTTTTATTAAATGCCAGATGGTTTCAAAAAGGATCATTATCCCTTAATATGGCCACTGAATAAAGTTGTCTTCGTTGGTGCAAATTTTTTTATTGCTATACAGTCCACTTTATATGACCCATATTATACGTAGAAACAACGATTCACATTATACCTACACATGAATTCAAGGGTACATTTCTCTAGCTATTTGCTGACTCATTTGTTTCTGGTTATTTCCTCAGTTTCCTTATTTCTTATCATTCATTATTTTGGAATGAACTTTGTCCTTTAAGTGTGATTAGGTAGTAAATCTAGATATTCATCCTTTTTCTAAATGTTTACTTTTGAATAGTTACCCCAATATATTAGAAATATTCATGTTTTATAACAATTTTAATGAATGTCAGACAGACTCACATGAATTAATTTAGACCGTCCTTTTTATTGGTGCAAACTTTTACTGCCATAGACTCCACTTTGTATAATTCGAACTACAGATATAGTAGAAACCGAAATAAACAACTTCAAGTAATTCTAGTGATGTTAATTTGAAAAAAGTTGAGAAAGGCTACAAGTTTTATTATAGATGTTGGTAACTATTCGTGCAGGCAGATACAGGAAGTTTATTTTTTGCCAGAACGTATAAATTTCTAAATAAATTTGTTTTGCAGCCTTTTGTAAGTAGGCAAACACGGAATCCTTTTGTCGTTAAAAAAAAAAGTAGTGGTGCATTGGAGAAAGAGTCCGCGCGCGGGTTTCGCGCTGTGCTGCGCTGCGCCGTACTGCGTTGCGAATTCATTCCTCATCACTCAATTAAAAATAACTTAATTAAGGGCCTTGAGACTAATTAACGAGGTTGGCAGTTTCTTTGATATGTGCGTCCCCCTCCCTCTGTGTCCCACCGCACTGTTACCATCAGCGTCTGGACAGAGAGAGCGAAGTCTCCTTATTCGTATGCTCCCTTCTTCCGCGCCACCCCTTTTCTTTTCCCCTCCGCGAGCTCATTAACTTTGTCAGCAAATTAGTCATTAGGCAACTGAAAAGTAACATTAATTCCCACTAATTTTGCAAAATAATGCGAGCAGGTAGTTCGCAAGAAGAAAGCTCAAAGCCAAAAGGCGTCAGCGACATCGCCTCGTTCATAGCGTGGGACGTGGGTACCTACCTCTATATCATACAAACACACACAAATATATGTTTATATATATAGCTACGTATATTTAAACTACGACCCTGCCTTCATGCGTGCAGAGGCAGCAACCCTTTAGGTTATATTGCAAAAGTATTGCACTGCCACTGCAACTGCAACGACAGTTAGTAGGTATGTGAAGAACAGCGATTTCTCCACTAATTAGACCGAGATGGAGGAAATATCCGTTGGAACGGGAGTCGCGCGGGGCCATTCACGTGACGTTCTGTTTGCCTTCGCCCCGGAAAAAGATGAAGACAAACACTAGGGGTGTATTAAGAATTCATTCAAAAACTTAAGAGGAAGTTACGATTATTTAGGACTAGTAGAAGTGACTCGTCGGAACTCTTCTTCAAATCTAATTTAATAACTCAAGCATAATTAAATTAAATCGTATATACATGACAATAATTTATCTGCTTTTTTATCGGAACCACACTTACTGTACTGAACTTAACCGAACTTTAGTCTATTATTGGATAGAGCTTCACTTTCTTCACAATTATTATAGTCATCAAATATTCTGGCACCTCCACCAAACCGTATGTTTTCAAATTTAAAGTACGTTTTGATAACAAATAATCGTAGAAATTCATAGTACTGATATTTAAAAGAGACGTTAAAATAGTAAATTATTAATGGATTCCCCCAGAAAATTCTTCTATATTATCCTCTAGTTATCAAACAAAAATTACACATAAGGTTTCTTTCTATCAGGTTCATAAAATATGATGATGTTAATTTTTTTCTTGCCACGTCAATATATGTATAATAAATATTCACTGTTTACTATCACAGAAAAACCTAAAATGTATACGAAGAAGTTTTATTAAAGAGAAAATGCGGTCTTTTGTGAAAAGTAAAATATTTAATTACCTTCTGATTAAAGGCAAAGCTGCTGTGTAGTGCTTTTTCCTTTTACTTTCTTTTTTATACAGAGTTTGTTCAAATTCGTCGTATTCTACCTAACAGAAGACCTTAACACTTGTGGAATCTCGAAAACGTCTATTAATTAAATGGATTCATTCAAAAAGATGTGGAACTTACTTGAAAGAACTTCTTCATTCAAAAATATATACACTTACCTACCTAGGGCATACGAACTAAGAACTCGAAGTGTCCTATAAGTGTTATGACTGCTTCCGGTTACCGTTTACAGAGTTTCAGGTTGTTAAAAAACCTTTTCAAACTTTAGTTTGACACAATTCGATAGGCATTAAAAACATTTCAACTAATATAACGAGCAGACAGTTAAATATAAATTTAGTTTCTCAATTGTACAATTGTCTCTACAATGTCGCTATTTAATTTTTAGTATTCCTGGAAGAGTTTTAGTTTATATTTATCCCTTATATCTATTAATTAATTAGGGGTTTTCAGACAGATGTTTTTCGCGATAAAAGATTTAACAATTTGTCAAAATTTGCGTTATCACCGGATTTAATTAGTCACGAGGAGGAACATTGTTTTTAATTAATTACTAGCCCCCGAATCTCGTCAATCAATAATCAATTATTGCTGTGATTAATTAAAGGGATAATAAGGTGGTAAGACGGCTGCAGATTTAGTTCCGTTGGGTGGCGGAAAGGGCGGGACGGGGATGATACGATATGTGGACGGACAAGCACTCACGTACAACGTTGCCAACTCAGAAATATAAAATCATTTACTATACAACTACCGAAACTACGTTATCTTCTTATGAAATTTGTTTTTATTAGCTCAAAAGTGGTTCATAAAATAAATTCCTGATAACAAAACAACTAAACGCAATGTTCATACATAATGAATGGAATGATCAGTCTGTGCAAACGAGGCATCCGATTTTCGAATCTGTATGCATTTTAAGAGCCACCAGACTGGGCTAGCTATCTTCTACCTTCACTGACCGATGGCGATGGATGGTTGCGATATTTGAAGTCTTAAATTTTTAATTTGTGTACCGCAGGTAGGCGCACGCCCGTATTTGTAAACAACACGCAGCTCTTTTCAATTAGAACGTGGTGCACTATCCGTATTCTAACCGCAGATAATTATAATTCGCACAGCCATTGTATGTATGTACCTACTACAAGCATAAATATACACACGTCTATTCAACGGGTCCGAAATAGCGAATTGACTTTTAGAAAATTACATGCGATTATGTCGTTGCAAACCGGAAAAGGGGCAGAACAACACGAGATTTTCAAGGATATTGTAGGTATTCAAGTTGACTCTCTAATTTACCATTTACAATTAAAAAATAATGTAGGTAAGAAAAATAACAGCTGTATATATTGTCGCCAAACGTGTAACTTGTAAGAAGTAAGGGGTCTCTATAGTCTGAATCACGTAAAGTGGCGACTAAGGTAATAAAACTGTCAAAAGACTGTCAACAAAAAGACGACGATTCAAACTTTATATACTTAGTTACGATGTTAAGAGACAATAAACTTTATTGAAATTCAACAGATGTTATAAAACCACTCAACTATCATTATAGTATTTGCTTGCAAGATTTACAACTGTTTATTGCTTATTTGCAAACAGTCCTGTAAAAACCTTCAACATTTTGAGCTTTGCAGGCACAATAAGTAGTTGAAGCATGTCATTTGAATAGTGCTATAAAAGACAATATTCTAGCTAGCTAGACTGATGAGGGCGGTCACTTGGTGACAGTTTAACTTCCTGAGCTGCAACTTTAAATAGATAAGACAATAGATACCTTTGTGAAAGGTTTTTTTTTTATCGAATCTCAACTGAAAATATACTCGATGAAGATTTCTATTTGTTCGGATGTCAGTCAATTGACAAGACATGTTTATGACTGTTTTGAATGTTTTATTGCCTGAACCACAACTTTACATGATTCAGGCTATAAATTATGTTCGAGCTATGAGACAAGATTTGAATTAAGAAAATTCTTCTAATTTATTTTTAAGTCAAGTTAAATTTCTACAAGGGAGTTAATTGCCTGAGCCACAATTTTAAATAGATTATACAGTAGACACCTACATGAAATATTCTATAAATTGTTTAACGAATCTCAGGTGCACATATAGACTTAAGGAAGATTTCTATTTGTTCAGATGTCAGTTATTTGTTAAGACAAATTGGTAAATTAGCTGAACATTTAATTACCTTAGCCACCACTTTACATGATTTAGGCCATAAATGATACTCGAGCTACCATATTAAAGAATATTTGAATTAATTTTGAGTGATTTATTAAATACATTTGGACGAAAATATGATCATTCTTTCCTGAAGATTTCTATTTGTTCGGATGTCAGTCAATTGACAAGACATGTTTATGACTGTTTTGAATGTTTTATTGCCTGAACCACAACTTTACATGATTCAGGCTATAAATTATGTTCGAGCTATGAGACAAGATTTGAATTAAGAAAATTCTTCTAATTTATTTTTAAGTCAAGTTAAATTTCTACAAGGGAGTTAATTGCCTGAGCCACAATTTTAAATAGATTATACAGTAGACACCTACATGAAATATTCTATAAATTGTTTAACGAATCTCAGGTGCACATATAGACTTAAGGAAGATTTCTATTTGTGCAGATGTCAGTTATTTGTTAAGACAAATTGGTAAATTAGCTGAACATTTAATTACCTCAGCCACCACTTTACATGATTTAGGCCATAAATGATACTCGAGCTACCATATTAAAGAATATTTGAATTAATTTTGAGTGATTTATTAAATACATTTGGACGAAAATATGATCATTCTTTCCTGAAGATTTCTATTTGTTCGGATGTCAGTCAATTGACAAGACATGTTTATGACTGTTTTGAATGTTTTATTGCCTGAACCACAACTTTACATGATTCAGGCTATAAATTATGTTCGAGCTATGAGACAAGATTTGAATTAAGAAAATTCTTCTAATTTATTTTTAAGTCAAGTTAAATTTCTACAAGGGAGTTAATTGCCTGAGCCACAATTTTAAATAGATTAACAATAGACACTACATGAAATATTCTATAATTTTTTTAACGAATCTCAGGTGCACATATAGACTTAAGGAAGATTTCTATTTGTGCAGATGTCAGTTATTTGTTAAGACAAATTGGTAAATTACTGAACTTTAATTACCTCAGCCACCACTTTACATGATTTAGGCCATAAATGATACTCGAGCTACCATATTAAAGAATATTTGAATTAATTTTGAGTGATTTATTAAATACATTTGGACGAAAATATGATCATACTTTCCAAATTTTTTTTTTAATTCTTACAATATGTCAGCATTGATTCACAAAAAGAGAAATTTTTTATTTAGACTGGGAATTCTAATTGAAAAAATTACAAGCAATACGTTTTGTATATTTTTGTTAAAGTGAAAACACATGATTCCATTACAATAAGTTTGTGAAAATTCAGAGAAAGCTTTCAGAAAAATTATTATGATTAGTCCATGAAAAATGTATTACTGTTATTCGTAATTAGTAACAACTCCTACCACACATACCCTGTAGGTGTGTATTTTTAATGAAATTTTCTTCCTTTGTCGAAACAAGCACTTATATAAGTGTTTAATAAATTTTCTAAAAGATAATTTTTCTGGGAGAGATAGAGGCGCATGAAAACGGATTTTTCACAAAAATAAAATATCATAATTTATCCAGGACTCCGTTGGATCCTGAAAACCCCTGTTCAATTATTAAATGTTTTAATTGCAAATGACTAATTAACGGTCTCATTCTTTTTAATTCGTTTTGTTAGAATGCCAGTCGTAACTGCCAGGCTTAAATAAAATACAACATTACGTTTACGTTTAAAAGTAGGTACCTACCTACGTAGGCACTGTCTGTAACTGTGGGATGGTTAACGTTTTTTTCATACTAACGTAAACTACTATTAGGTGGTAGGTACGGATACAGGGACTCATTGCGTTATACGTAGGTTTTGTTCTGGAAGAGTCCTGTTCCGTCCCATTGTCACCCACCTCCGGATGTTTCTTTCACCCTATCGATCTTCTGCTTATTAATACCTACTTCGGACGCGTTAAATTAAAGTCGCATCAAAACGAATCGCATTCCTATGGTGTAGCATATTTTGTATTGCGCACCATTTTATGAAGTAATAATGTTTGTGCCGGTGAACAAACTGAAAATGTGCTGCTGATGGTAATGCACACATAATCTAATAGCACTCTTAGGTCGCGTGAAACGAGACGGAATTGTTTAGTGAGTGAAATGGGGGGCTGTTTGTTTGTTTATCCGCACACATCTTCATCATCCGAACGCCTTCTTGTTGCTCTCTATCTCTCTCTGTCTTTCTGATTCTCGGTGATAACGAGATCCCACGTCGCGTTATCGTCGTCGTTCCGATTCTTTGTTCCGCTAATACGTGCTAATTTCATTGTGACGACTACTCAGTTTTTAAACAGGCTCGTTAACACTCACTCGTAACGTTTCGCAGTTATTTTTCTCAAGTGTCGTATCTAACGTTTTTTGTATACTGCTGCGAACAACCGGAGCGTTACGTTACGGCGAGAGCAAGAAAATTTCCGCAAATTTACTCGTTTCATTTTCGCGAATTTCAGCGCAATTTTCATCGTTGTTTTCTATTCAAAACGTAATTAACTAAGTACTACGATATGTTTCAATTTAGAAGAATCATGATTTCCTAATAGATACATATATGACAACATAACTATGTATATTCAATGGAAATTTTAACAACTTTCTCAATTTTATTCAATGCAATTGGATTACACGAGAAAATGCCTGGGAAAATTATTCTTTACAAGTTTTTCATGAACTAAAACTCTTGTGCATTTCTGTTCTCTAGATGCATTCATTATAACAACATATTTATACCTACTTAGTAATTATTTTAGCTCACCTTCGCCAACCCATTCCTGTTTTTACTTTTTCTCTTGCCTTTTGAATTACTTTAATTTCAGAAGGCTCATGTTTCAATATCCTTCTCTCCATACATTTTGTAACAACTAAATCTTGCCCTCGTCTTTAGTACTCGTATTAGGTATCTTCCTTTCACCTATTTCACGTAAGTAGTCTATTCTTACCTCCTCATTTTAGTACTTATTATATTCGTTTTCCTCTCTCTATTTCTCCTCCCTTACCTAGATACATTCATTATAACGTATTTGGTATCTATTCAAAATCAATTTCTTAATTTGCAACTATTTTAGCTCATCCGGTTCCTAGTTTTATATTGATTTTTTGTTTATTACGACAATTTTTTATTAAGATGTATGAGCGTATTCCTTCTCATTTTATTTTATCTGTGACTATTTATTTCCTCTCTATACATCTTGCCCTTATCTAATATTTTTCTTCTACCTAACCTAATCTAACTTTCTCATTTTAGCACATTCCTGTTACTCTTTCTATTTTTTAATATCCTCCTCTCCAAACATTTAGCAAAACCCCTAAATCTTGTCACCATATTTAGTTTCTTCTCTGCCGCATTAAAAATTTTGAGTAAGTTTCTACATACCTACTCTCTATTTTTATTATAATTTACTATTAATGTTTATTAGAACTCTGTTTTACTTTCTTTTCTTCAAATTTTGTTTTTCTCTGGTCTTCCTCTTTCAATAATTTGTTCATCATAAATTTCTTGAATTATCTTATTTATTTATTTATTTATTTATTTTGGGAAATTTAATATTATGATTGATGATACCATCATACTTCATTTCCAGTTTATTTCTATTTTTATTTCATATCTATGTCCTGGTGATCATTTTTGACATGGATTCCATTTTTTGGTTGTTGGTCTTTGGGCCTATTTTTATGTTCAACATTTTTTCGCAACCTATTTAGATGACATAATCTGCTAAATTTCACCCTACTACCTCAGGCTAAAACACTCCTGAAGATCACGTTCAAATAATCAAAAACCGACCATATCAACCAAGACACCTTTTTTTGGTTTCATTGTTTTGGTATTTTTAAAGTACATGTCTTATAGTTTTAGTGGTTCCATTTTTTTCCCTGATATTTGACTTTAAATTGTACTTTTATAATGACTCACTTTAGTGTTGGTTGTCAGAACGTGAGAAAACTTTAGAAATCGGTCCCTGTCTTCCTTTACTTTCCGTAAAGTGTGTGTACATTTGTGTACCTACTTGTAGCAGCTTGTCTACTGTATCTGACCCGCTTATTAAAGTTCAAACCCGCATATTTATTATCCAGACCTATCGAATTCGTACGCGGCCTGCATTTCCAACAGGGAACGCATAATGTTCTTGAGTCGGTATATCGCAGAAGTAGTAGTTGTGGTGCTGGCTGGTTTCGTATCGTTACCTCGAAAGAAGGAAGGTATGTATACCTTCCTATCGTGACAAAAGACAAGAAAGATCTAGGGCACTTTCTCACGTTCGGTTCCCGCTCTAACCATAGCACACCACAGGTAAAGCAGTCAGTCAGGTAAAGCGTCTTTCAACGGTTCTTAATATTATTACCTAATGCCAACGAACGAACGTCTTAAGGCACAAGACGTTGGTCGACAACAAAAGATTTAACATCTGCTTTTTTGATTTACCCTCCCCAAGTCGAATTTGCTAACTTCTTAAAGACCCTTTTTAAGAAACTCGAACTCGCGCGTGTTCTTAAGGAAGTGACGGTTATTCTTACCATCAGGGATGTACACAACGTACCCATTATTTATTATTTGTATGAGTTTCCAACAAAAGCGTCAGGAACTTCCAAGAACTGCTTTCGGAAGTCCCTTTGCAACCGAAAAGAAGAAAACCAGAATAGCAGTTTAAGAAAAATAACCTTTTTCGCTATTTCATTCAAAAAATTTTATCAAGAAAAATTTTTTTATGAGAAAAATGTTGTAGATGGTTAACTACAATCCTAAACTTCTATTTCATTTTTTTTTTATTGAATTTAAAGAAAAGTCCAGAAATTCCCTAAAGATAAGAAGAATTTCAGACTTAGCCTTTACAGAAGTGGAGTTAAATTTTTCATTTCAATTCCAATTATAAATACAGTCAAACTTCGATAACTGGAACGTCGATAAGTCGAATGTTAGATAAGTCGAATCAAATTGATTGGTGTTAATATCTCCTAAGAAAAAGAAGTGTGATTTTTACTTAATAACTCAAACTCTCGAACTTCTATTATTCGAATTGAATAACTCCAACATAATAATGGGTACTAACTTCGATTAGTCGAATTTTCTGGAAGAATTCCTTAATAATGTACGATTTTAACGTCTCTTTTTAATAGCTACTATGCAATTATGCAGTGAGGCAGTGCAGTTTCTACGATTATTTGTCATTCAAAGGCACTTTGCTTTTAATCAAAAATTAAATATTATGAGAAAGTTGAAAGTGTGCACTGAATAAAATATATTGCTATGTATCTGTATGTAACAAAAAAAAATATATACAAATGCTCATTTACAAAACATAAGCACATACATATGTGTCTCGATATCTCAAAGTTATTTTTCAAGGTATCGAAGTTCGACAGTAGTTGCTTAAAGATTTGTTCATTTCATTCAAAATTAATCAGAAGGAAAAACTAAATTTTCTCATTTTTAAAATTATTATGACATGAGACTTTTTAGAGATTTTCAAATATAATTACGTCCTGTATTTATGTCTGTTTAAATATTCAGTTCGATAGGCAAACTTTTGGACATCCCTTCGTACCCATGCACATGCACACACGTATGTAATAATAAATGGGTGTAACGCGTTTCTGTAAGTTAAACCACGGCTCCCCTGACATACGTACATACGTACGTGGCTCGTGTTGAGGTTCGTATATACGTACATTATTGGTTTGACAAGAAGTCCTACAAAGTAACGCGAGGAGGCAATAAAGGCAGATGTTCGTTAAATGGGGACCAAAAACCGTTATATTACTATTACTATTACTAGCTATAGCTACCATTTATATCACTGACATTTTCTTTCTTATTATGGGAGAAACGAAATTGTACTCTAATTAATAATTCTTCTTTTGAGGTAGTTAAATATTTTTGTAATTTGTTTATGCAACAGCAATTTAGTAACAGTGTAACAAACAGAGGAAGGAAAAAAATGCCGGCCAAGTGCGAGTCGAACTCGCGCACCGAGGGTTCCGTACAAACCTGTAGATATGTGATGTAACTAAAAATTTAAGGTTTTCGGAATTTTTCCTTTATATGTGCTATAAAACATTGCTTCATGCCAAATTTCAAGATTCTAAATCGACTGGAAGTACCCTTTAGGTTTTGATTCCCTTGCGAGTAGTTGCGAGTTTGAAAATATGCGGATTAAATTGCTGTTTCTTTTCATTGCGTTGACATAGAAGTTTATTTTGTTACAGCTTAAAGGTATTGCAGACCTGAGTATTTGATATGAATTTCAATTTAATACCTCTACGCGTTCATGAGAAAAGGGGTAGTAACTTTAAAATAATTAAAAATATTTTAATTATATGATGTAACTAAAAATTTACGGTTTTCGCAATTTTTCCTTTATCTGTGCTATAAGACGTTGCTTCGTACCAAATTTCAAGATTCTGAGTTCACGGGAAGTACCCTGTAGGTTTTGATTCGAAAATTTGCGGAAATTTGCGGCATAAACGGCTGTATCTTTTGATTGCGTTGGCTTAGAAGTTTGATTTTTTCACAGCTCCAAGGGACAATAGACCTGAGTATTTGGTATAAATTTTAGCTTGATACCGCAACGTGTTCCTGAGAAAAAGGGTCTTGACAGACGGACGGACGGACGGACGGACAACGAAGTGATCCTATAAGGGTTCCGCTTTTTCCTTTTGAGGTGCGGAACCCTAAAAATATTTGAAATTATTAATTCTTCCTTTTTTTGTTATTCATTTGTTTAATATCAATTTTAGAAATCAAGTTTCCTAATATTAATCCGTAATTTATCAGAAGAAACAAAGAACAGTGCAGGACCAATGTTGATAAGTTTTAATTTAGTGCCGTGCCCTTAATATCCACTACCTACCTGATACACAACTGTTCCTTGTGTCCCACCTTAAGTATTCTTATTAACACCAGCATTATAGGTCACAACTGTCCCCATTTAAGTTTAAATTAACTGAATAATTAACAGCATCAAACAGTTAATTTGATCATACTCGTGCATTCCAAATTATATGGTGGTGGGTAATTTGTATCAATCAATTTACTATGTGCGATTTTCGCTGTTTATATTAGCTACGCGTTTATGATCAACAGGTTTGTTTATAATTTTATACAAAAACATACACATACACATATGTATGTACATATATAAGCGTATAATGGGCGATGATGCAACGTGAAAGCGAGCGTCGCGTCGGCCGGCATCGTCGCCGGTGTAAGCAACAGATGTAGTAAATAATTAAACAGATTTGTATTATTGTCGTATTAATTATGCTCGGCCAATTGCCCTGTAATTGGTATTTGAGTGTTTCACAACAATAGCTCCGACACCTGGCTGGTTAGTTTTGATAGTTTAATGGGGTGGAAGGTATTCCAACAACACGCATGTCTAACTGTGTCTACAACAAATTCACCCTTATTCATACATCAAATATTCATTTTTACTTTAACTGTTTTGAATCATTACATAAGATGTTCTGGAATGTTCCCGATTTTTCGCGAATATTCTAGAATTTCATTGCAGCTAGTACCTCAAAAAAAAGCATTAAAAAGAAAAAGAGATAAATCGACGCAATATTTCTAAAGTTTGCAGTCCAAAAACTCATAAAAAATAATAATAAGAAGTCTGTTTAACGTAGTATTCCTCCTTAACTATTTAAACTTAAAAGGTGCCTACGTACACGTTTTGGATTAATAAAATACCACTAAAACAAATTCTCAAATTCTCAATTACTAAAATCCTAACATACCATACATATGAATAAGAAAAATAAAAAGAACAAGGCTAAACGAGGAAACGTGACGTGAAAATTTTGAAATCCAAAAAGACTGGGGGCTTTGTTCGTATTTATTTGGTCAGGAAGCAGGCTGCGTGAATAAGTTGGCAAAAACGGAAATATTTTTCGAGTAAAGGGCAAGTGAAAGAAAAGAATACAAATTTGGTAAGCAGAAAAGCTCGTAGACCCTAACAACAAATAAGTTCCCAAGGGTTGCGTTGCACTGCATGGGTAGGTGTACACGTATGTATACGTGTAAGTACTTCATGTTATCACGACCTGCTTGTGTATTTCGAAGGTGGAAACGAGCAGCTCAGTTCGTTCTCAACGGGGTGACATACAACTGCTCGGGTGCCAGTTCGCGCTTTCAAGGCAACTCAACGCGAGATTCGACGATCACTCTAATTGCCACTCTGTCTATCGATGTAGACGCTATTATGTTTCGCCCAACACCGCTGCTACTACCTACTAACTGCTGCAGGAGGTACTCCTACAGGCACTGGGTGACTGCTTGCTTATACTACTGCAACTGCTACGACACAACAAGTCGAAAGAGTGGCGCGCAACACTTCAAATTAGCAATCGTTCTTACGCCTGGCTTCGTTCCATGTAGTACGTGTATCAATTGCTCCCATTCAGATTCGGTTGCCGTTATATCAGGAACGAACGTAGGTACATAAATATACCACACGTCGTCGTCATCGTCATCTCCACTGCCACCAAGCATCCACCGCGACGTTGTTGTGGTGGTGGTGGTCGTGGTTGTTGATGCTGATGCTGTGGGCGAATATACTAGCGACTTTTTGTTCGCCAAAGTGCGCGTGAAATATTTCTCTTTAATAACAACGAATAAGTGCCATTCCTCGTTATAATACGTACCAACGAACGTAGTAGCATGGACTATTACTGGCTGGCAAGGTAGCTTCTTAATTTGCCTCCTATAATACTCGGCTCCCCGTTACGGACGATCGACCACCCGGAAATATTAACCTTATTCCTTTATTAGCAATTATTAGGAATTGTTTTTTAGAAGCGAGCAATTCAACAACGTATTGAGGAGCTTTCTCTATTCAGCTGCTTCGGTCTTTTGTTTTCGCGAAATTGAAATGGGAGCTGCTTTCATTTCACCCTACTACCAAACGGACTTACAACAAGTTAATCAAAATATTGCTTCTCATTTGATACCACACTCTCTCTTCAATCACGATTATTTAAAGTAAAGTAAATTACTGATTCGCAGACGACTACACCTTTTGTATCACAAAAATTCCAAATTGCATCACTGAATGACTGAATCTCATCAACGTTCTGAAATTTTTATCTTTTATTATAAAATAATAAGATAATTCCTTGCGGATTCGTAAATAAATTTCTTTATCTTGTTACGTATTTGTATTTATTTGCAAAAGTGGCCACTTGAAGTTTTTTAAATTAACGAAAAAGAAAAATTACAAAATGCTTCATTCATTTGACGAAACGAAAAGGGAAAAGGGATTGGTTCGCCGAAGAGCCGAGTCATCTTTTGTGAGAAAAGGCGAGATGGGGTAATTTCAAAAATGTTTAGGAAGGACAAGGAGTGCTGCCGCGACCGATATTGTTAAATGGAAGGGGTCGAAGACTGTATCGGAGTCTTTTTAACAAGAGGGGACCACCCTTAAATCAGTCGATTGCAGTTCGTAAGGATTTAGGGTGAAAAAGCTAAAAAGTAACTCGGGATTGAACCAGCAGATATCGTGTTTAATTTATTTTTCTGTCTGACTGTTGCAAAATCTTAAACTGAAAGAATATTACTGTCCAAATACTAATAAAATTATATATGCTACTAAATAAATATTATCATTACATATTTTAAGTTTGTTAATTGTTTGTTTCAGGGAATTTTACTACATTCAAATGGAGAAATACGCTAGACAAGCAGTGTCAGAGGGGGTGAAAAATGCTGAAGACCTTCATGTTGGTGGCGACTCCGAGCTGTACCGGGTGTTGAACCTCCATTATAATCGTAACAATCACATCGAGGTATGGGGTTTTCAGGTTCGTGGTCTCTATCCGCGACAAATTATTATTTCCTTCTTTACTTATTGCATGACTAGACTAATCGTAACTTTTTTTTAATCCTTTGCCAACAAACAAACCAAAATTCATAAGTCAGCCAATCTAATTATTATCTAGTTCTTTTACCCTAAAATTGTCGAGTGTATTTTTTAGAAATTCAAAACGGCTTTTGTGTTTATTTACAGGCATTCATAATATTAATAAAATAAACTCGTAAAATTGAAATACGATTGCATTATTCGCGAATGTTTTGGCCGATGCGTTGTTTGGCTTCAAACGAATGCCGAATTTGGGGAAAATTATTCCAACAAAAGTAAATAATACGCACTTGAATCGAATGTTTTCCCGAACAAAAACGCCATGGTTTGGTATCACACAAACAAGTGGCCCTTCATAAGCTTCGACAAGTTTGCCCTTTCACAATATTAACGCAATTTTAATAATAATAATAAAAAAAAGTCAGGTACGCGTACACGTACCCATTGGTACTATCGAAAACGAAAAGAATTGAAAATTCTTTGACGGCTAATAATGCTTATCAAATTACTCTGACAAAATTAAAATAATAGATATTAACATTGTACCTTCACCCCATAAAACTTAAGATTGCATGACGGCAAGTTAAAGCGTGAGAATAATACTTGTTGGTAAACATTAACTTGTTAACCTCCTTTTTAAAGATATAGTATAAAAATTAAATGATAACAGCAAACTTCATAAAATAATACTGAGTAAATTTTGAAAGCTTTTCGGTTTCCTACAGAACCTGCTCATTAAAATTAAACTTCGTTGTATTAATTTTTACACAATAATAACCCCTTTTGAGCCCGGTATTGAGTCGAGTAGAGTATGCGCGCATTAACCTGACACAAAGCAACGTAAGTAGGACGACTAATAGACGCTCACGATAGGACAGTTATTAGAACTCACTTTGAGCAATGAAAATAATGTTACAAAAATTTAATCTGCATTTTCAGTTTACGTTAATGTCTTTTAGATGTATTTTGGCACTGTTGTATTACTACATATTTATATGATTATTAATTTTGTGCCAAGCTAAAGTGCGAGAATAATATTTTTCGGTAACTACAAACCTTGCAACTATCTTATAAAATTGAAATTAATATTTTCATTCAGATACGATAACATCAAGAATATTAAAATATGAGACAGGAGCAATTTTCCCCGTATGAAAAAAGCTGTCATCAGTTATTATGCATATTTATCGACTTTTATAGTTTTAAAAGTAAAATAAAGTATTTATTTACATGATTGGATTGCATTTATCTATAGCATTGCACCATTCAAGTATTTATCAATGGAATTTAAATTTTGTAGCCATTGATTTAAACTTAATTTGAGACCGCCTGCAATTTTAAACTTGATGAAGTATATGTAATATAACGAGAGTCGTATGTAAGTCAATGGTAGCTTACCTTACAGAAGAAATAAAAAGTTTCGGCCATACCTGAAAAATAAAAACAAAATTAATCATACAGAATAAATAACATTAAGAACAAAATTACAAATAAATTAAGTTTGAGTAGATGACTAATAAATCCGATGGTATTAAACTGAAGATGTTCATTATCTTTTGTGCGAAACGGTTTAAGAGAAAGTCGATTGAGGAACGTTTGCAGTAGTGATTTTTTCTTATTATAGAAAATTGGTATAATTTACGAAAATTGATTGTTTCTTTTTCTGCTTTAGGTTCCTTCAACGTTCAGGTTCGTGGTAGAGCAAACCCTTCGCGAATTCTTCAAAGCGATTCAAGAAGGCCGCGACTCGGAACAATCTTGGAAAAAGTCAATTTACAAGATCATCTCCAGGATGGACGATCCCGTCCCCGAGTACTTTAAATCTCCAAATTTCCTGGAGCAGCTCGAGTAAACTAAAATGCCGCCGTCGTTTCCATTAATTATTAATAAAATTAATAATAATAATAATAATAATTATGATAATAAGTAAAAAAAACAAAAAATAAATTAAAACAAAAAACCGGTTACCTCGCGGTAATACAGGTACCTGTCTGTGGTAAGTCCGTTGCTAAGACCGTTCTAACGACTAACGACTGTCGCTGTGTTTAAGAAACACCATAGGATGTTAATAGAAACTGATGCTCAGGTTATGGTGGTTTTATGTTAACCAACGAATCGGTGACGCGTTGTCAAGGCAACGCTTATTGTTTATCTTTTTTATCGGGTATAGATACGGATCGTATCGAGGATGCCCACAAACATTATCCTCGATTCGATTCGAAACTATTGTTACTACTATAAATAACTTATAATATTGTATATCTAAGTTGGCAGAAGACTATATTTCACTGCTCGAACAGTGAACAATATCGCAAACAAAAAAAAAGTATATCTAAATAACAGTAATAATCGATTAATAACGGTTAATAGCCGATGCCAGTCAGTTTTACCTGATACAATTTATACATTTTACCGATGACAAAGCATCTCAAGTTTTCAGTTCGTTTTCTCGCTAAAAGTCAGCAAGTTAAATATCTGCACCCCGTTGATGGCTTTTTGTTTCCATTTTTAATCGTATTGTTATTATATTCAATTGATTTAATTACAAAACGCGCTCGCCTCTGTAAACTGTATATTTAATTTCGATGTTTTTTGTACCTTGTAAATACGAAACGTTGTATATAGAACCTATAGATGATTGTCTTTATTGCTATTTTTATTTATTATTTTTATTATTAATTATTATTACATTTATTACCGAATAGCTATAGAGAATTAACCAAAGTAATTATTTACTAGTCGCGATATAAATACGTCGTTTAAACGGTGTTTTTATACTTGTTTTAATTTGGAATTGTAACTTTACTAAATTTCAGAACTCCTCAATATTATTACATACAAACAAACAGTTCCATAGAACAGATTTTTAGTTAAATACCGTACACATTTTCGTTTGTACTATACAATAGACCAAAGAAAACAGTTTTATAAGGAATTTCCAATAAACTGTTTAAATGCATTCCAAACGTTCTGAAATTTGGTAAACTTGCCCAATTTTCTTTTCTTTATATCTGCATAAAATGGTAGATATAAAAGAAAGAAGAGCTCAAACTTATAACAAAAATATAGGGACGAAGCATAAAGTTTCGAGTGAACTCTGTTGAGGTGCCTAGATTTTATTGGCTACACCTCTGTGACGTACCTGCGAGGCGCTTTCAATAAAATCCAGGCACTTGTTTTCCCCCTCCCCTTCTTTATGTTTCATCCCCATATTCCTACGTCTATGAACAATTGTTTATTTTTTTTATATTAAGTAGGCCCCTCTCCGAAATATATGTTTAGCTTGCATGATACCCTGTTTATGTTAAAATAAAAACGCTTATTAATAATATCTTAATTTTGTAACGACAATTATGAATCAATTTTTGTTTCTTTTATTTTTGCATGATGCAGCCTGCTTGATATAGAAAAACGTGACGTATCAACCTCTATGTTTAATTAATTTATTATTTTTTTCGTTTAGCATAATTATTTCACTTTGCACTTTATGCCTTATTAGTTTGTCACGGTCTCGCAATACAGTGTGAGGGAACTAGTCAATAAATAATTTTAATTTATGTGTTTTTTCTGTGCTTATTGTCTGTGTGTGTGTCAGTTGCCAGTTATTACTAGTGCAACAGTTTACAGGGCGTTCCTATTTTATATTAAATGCATTCATGTACATAACATTCCATTACACGCGACGTATCTTCAGGACGTGATTACCTTCGTATTTGTTTGTTGTATTGTTATTGATAGGTCCCAAGATTTTGTAATTGCCTGAAAAAATAATGTGATTTAACTGTTCCTATTAAAAAAACTGCCTAAATTTTACAAGACTGCAGTTCTATTTATATTCTTTAATTTCGTTTTGTTTCACGTTTGAAATTTCGTTGCTTTTCAAAATTAATCTTTTGGATTTTTATGCGACTTGAGTTCAGATTTTGTTTGTCTTGGGACGAGTAGTTTATATATTGAAAATTGGAGTAAGAATTATAGTCCGTTTGAAGCTAAACAAACTCAAAGTTTTGTGACGTTACGTTTTCTTCCAATACCTACCTACAAATGACTAATATTTTTCAAACTATTTTACTTTACAAAACGTATAATTTAACCACTCAAATTTATCACTCTAGTTATTAAGAAATTACATATTGTCTCTTTCCCTTCAATGTTTTTTTGAATGTTGGAGTAATTTTTGAGTTTGGCTTCAAACGGTGAAGAAGTTGATGATGGAAGTGTCGTGTTAGACCTGCTCCTTCAAAACCGCTCTGTGTTATTGTAAATGAACAATGAACTTGTAAATATTCTATTCTATAACCACTACACAATAGCAACATACATAATTAGATATAGTTCATTACAACGTGTCGGTGTTTTCGTTTCCTAGTACATATCTATAAAATAGTGGAGCAGGCCAAACAGTAAAAAAATAATAATAAAGAACAGGAAAGTAAAATGATTTAGAAGAGAAAGAAGAATGTGGTTTGATTATTATAATTATGAATATCAAACGGAAACATAGAAGAAATCACGTTCTTTAGTGGTTCTTTTTTTAAAACGGACTAATTTCGCAGATTTAACTTGGCCTGTGAAAAAGTCGCGACGAAGAAATCTGCCGCGATTAAAGATGAGCGGACGAATTGTCGCGGTTTGGTTTTCGCAGGTGGCATAAGACCTCAAAATTACTCTTGGATTTGACAGTTCAAACCATTTCGTTTAGCAGACAGACACTGGCTCTTTTGCAAAGCAGATAAACATAACAGAAACAAAAATTGTATATCTACAGATACGGCCAAAGTTGCACTCGATTCAAAATCGTACACGATAATAAATAAATCCGCGCTGATATTAATTGCTGATGGTGTGGTGGCACCATGACGCGTACACCCAAACCAACACATTAAAAAAAAAAAACATTACCCGAATTGTCGAAGACGATTCAAACAGATGAATTCAGAAAAGACCTGAACAAGGTCCTGGAGGTACTACATTCTTTCTGGATGAGACTGTAAAGTAATTTTTGAGGTCAATCCAAGAATCTCCCTAGTGGGGCCCAATAGCATAGTTTATCCTCAGTCTTAGGTAGGAATTCTAACAAACTTTTCAGTAATAATTCGTTTCTACTCACATGTTTGGCATGATGTTGACGTCTTTTAGTTTATGCTGTCTTTTTGTACAACACATTTGGTTGCGAATTTTCAGTTTAACATGCACACACATATACAAAATACGTGAACTACAGCAGCGATGGAACGCAATCTGTACGACCGTACGTATGTATTTTTTTACGGTGGCAGATTGAGTTCTACATTCAGTATAATATTATCTATCTATATAAAAACAGCAAATAAAAGAAATAACACCGGTTTTCAGTTACAGGATCGCATTTCGCAGGCTTCAAAAAATACACCAAAAAAAAACACTGTTCGGAAAAAGTTTTGGTCACCGGTTCAAAAAAAAATCTAAAAAATTCATATAGATATCACGAAAAAAGTACAAGCTTGTTTTAAGCACCTCTGCGCCTTAAATTTAAAGTTCGAAGCAAAAAAAAAAAGAAAATGATATGAGTGTGTATTACCAAAATCTGCCTTATTCTATTTTCTTATGACGAAATCTCCTACCAGTGTAGCTTTATTATTTGCTAGTGTGTATCATTCTTCATCCGGATACCGGCAATTTTTAAGATTTTTATTAAGATTATGAACTTATCTAGTCCAATATGTAATACATAGCATTTTGTGTGAGTTGTAGTAATACATGTACAATTACTGTTGGTGAAAAAAAAATACCACTCGAGTGCTCCCCATTCATTTACCTTTAGTTAACGACTATTTTTACGAACTGCGTGCAACTTATACAATTATTTCCCCTGTTACAGACGAGAATAATGTAGACCCGTTAGATTTTTAACAATTATTTGTAAGACGATTTTTTGTACAAAACCATGAAAACATCAAACCAACACACGCTCTGCTACGTTTTACGTTCGTGCAAGAATAGAGAACCTCCTGAAATGATTATCGATCAATTTATCTAGATACCTACTGCTAATAAAATATTGATCAACATATAAAATGCGTTAACCATTCTACCCTTAAAAAATCAATCATTACTTACTTATATAATATAATTTAAATAATTGTAAGAGTATCTTCTAACAATATTATTGATCTTCAATTTATGAGATTTTTGAAAAATATCTCTTGTTTATTTGAGATAACATTACAGTTGGTTTCTTTAGACGTAAAATTACGAGGGCAGTAGAAGTGTTTTCCGTGATAATATGATTATTTAGTCAGACAAGTATTGTTTGTGTCAAGGGAGAGTTCGATGGGCGTTCTCAATCTGAAATAGTCATCAAAATCCATACAAAATCTGCAGCAATAGCGATGAAGGCAACCAAACAAAAAAACTACAGTTTTCCGTAAGAAAATTCGATAACCGGTCTAAAAAAAAAACTCATTCAAAATTCTCACTGGGCCATTTCGTCCGTCAAAAAGTGCCTTCAAATTTGTTTCTACGAAAAAAATTTTAAATTTAAGGCCCTACATAGACTGAAACACCCAACCAAAACGTCCGTCGAACTCTTTTTCGACCACTGTGCTTCAATTCAGTGTTGTCAAGGAGCGCTCGACATTGTAACTCGTATAAGGTTACTTTATTAATATTATTATATTGTTATGATAAGGAAGCTGAGCCAAGCTCGCCCAGCTAAGGTGAAGCTATACTATTTGTGGTATATAGTAACTTAAATTTAGAAGTAGAAAATAATATAACGTACAGATTAAAGGTTTAAGTTAACACCCATGTTACTCGGTTTACGTTAACTGTTGCTGTTATTTGTTAGTACGGACCTGTACGACTTTGACTATCGGACGCAGAAAGTTGAAAGTACAAAAACGTATTACACACATACCCCCTACATAACTCTGCAATAGCTTAGACTTGATAGTCATTTAATTGTACATACACACTACTCACTACTACAGATGAACAATTATACAATTAATAAGTATTGTATTATGTATCTACTATTATTTTTAAGGTCCCAGTTTGTATAATCAAAAACGTTTTTGTACAAGTGCAATATAGGGCCGTTAGTCAAAGTCCTGCGCGTCCTCCGAACCTATTAAGTTTTATTTTTTCTTGTCACCAGATGACTCTTCGGTCTTCCCAGTCTAAACCCGACAACAGAAACTTTATTGACCACCGATCTTGTTACGTCTGGCATCAAAATTTCCGGAAATGCGGCTGAAAATGTCGCATGGATATACTAAAGAAGTGTCTCACCCTTTGGCTTTCATTCAAGAACCATTTTAGGTTAAAATTGTGAGCAACCCAAGTTGAAAGTTCTTTCATCCTTTTCTCAAACACATTTTCGTTCCGTAAATGCTACTGACTCAACAACAGATCACATCCCAATTTACCACCACAAATATTTTTTTAGGGTGTCACATTTATATTTTTATTCTTTTAACAATTGTGAATTTTCAGATGTCAAAATATTACAGTAAAACAGTCAGTCTAATTTTTTAGTAGTAACAAAAAAATTACAGTATTCTAACAATAAGTAATAAATCTGTGTGATAGGTAGCATTTACATCCAAAACCAAGTTTGCTTTTGAAATTGATGAAAATCTAATTATTTTAAGTTAAGAAAAATGGACAGTTGTTTTGGTGAAAGCTCAAACTTGGGTTGTATAACCTGAAGGAGGTATGAGGTGGTCAGTTGTCGGGTGTCTTAGGTCAAGACGCTGGTGCTTTGATAAAGACCGCTGCGCCACGGCCAAAAAAAGGCTTCACTTATAATCAGTACTTTTAAGGTTAGGCATTGCGTAAACGATAGAGAATCGAAAGATTGTATATTTAGTACAAAAAAAAAAATGAAACAAGAAAACAAGAAAATCGAGATAGCTCAAAATTTATTCGGTCGCTGGGGTCCAGGCTGGCCACGCGCGTTTATAAGTGTAAAAATTTAAGAGTATTTTTATATTATATTGGTGTGAATCAAAATTCGGTATGGAAAAAAATTATTAATTATCGTAGTTTCTAGGTTGATAATTTTAAGAAAATTAAAGTTTAGGAATTTTTAAATAAATTTGTATATAAAAAAAAATTTATATATTATATGGAGGGCCGGACTAGGCGCCCGCGACAAAAAAATTGATAGTTTGGAAGTGTGTGACTGAAGAGGGAGGCGTGGCGATGTATACTACACAACATACGTACAAAGTACTCGTTGGTGTGAGGAGCACCTTCCAATGTTGCTTTTGATCTTTTATTTAGCGTGTGCGTAACCATGTTATTATAGACAATTTTAATATTTGGTGTACAGAAACTGTTTCGACTCCTAAACGGTCCTGACCAATTGGAGTAGTCGAGATTTTGTGACTGTGTTTTCATTGAACAGTATAATAAATATATACATTTATTTGGACTTGTACACTTTTATTCTGCACATATTTAACCACCTCAATTTGATATACCTAATCCTCATATTGTTAGTCTTTTAAAAATTATGAAACTTCAACATCAAGCAAATGCTGGATGCGATTACAACCCACGAAGACACCTAAACAGCTACAGATACAGCTTGTACATTACCCAAAAATATTTTTTCTTTTTTAACCTTTAAACAAAAATCAATCCATATACATAACAGGATTATGGACATTTAAAGTTTCAAGCTTTTAAATTCCATTGCATTTTAATTTTATAAGTACCAATGAAAAAGTCGAGACGAACCGAACAATTTATCCTTTTAACTTCATATCCCACAGGATTTGATAAATTTAACGCTCCTTTTTTATACAAAAGAAAATTAATATTATTCTGAATATTAATTAATTAATAATTCATTCTTTTATTTTACTTTTAAAATGCAAACTCAGAAACTTTTTTGTAATCAAAAATACTTACAGGTTTCATTGCGAGTATTTCCCACATATCGATAACTGCATATGCTGCAAGTTCCTTGCGTTTTCTGCACTTTGCTACTTTCAAATACCGCCGCTAGATATCATCTTTGATCCTTGGAGGCAAAATATTTTATTTAAGTCATTTATCATCCAATCATTCAGTTTTTTTGAAGGAATATATTAAAATATCGTAAATATAATGGCTTAGATCTTAATTGGCATTTTATTTAAAAGTTGCAAAACAGTAAACGATGCATTTAATGCTATAACTTAACCATCCTTGAAGAGATGGCGTAGCAATGACTGTATACTGCACAAATGCATAACACAAAATTATATTTAATTTAATAAACTGCAACAAATAAAGATCCATAATGAGTTTGACAGTGATAATTCAATATTCTGGTATTTAATCCTAGGTTTCAGAAATAAATTATTAATTAGTATCTACAAATTCAAAATTGTGATATTATTTTAATCGCAACAGAATGTTTTGTATTAGGTAGGTACCTTTAATTAATTTACGCTAATACAAACAAGTAATTCCATTTTAAGTGGGAAATTTTAAACAAATTATGTTCAAAAAAAAAATTATAACTACAAACTTAATTTTATCTACCACTAAATGTTCCAGACTATTAAAAGGATACGTAAACTGAAATACAATCGAACTTCGATAACTCGAATTACCAAATGAAGCAAAAAAAAAATCAAGGTACCTAATTAAAATTATTGAATAACAATTCAACTACATATGTACGTACCTATGTGCTTATTTTTTATAAACATATTTTTTCATTTTACAGATAGATATTAGATAGATAGATTTCCTTTTTTATAAGATTTTATTTTTGGTCAAAAGACAAACTGCTTCACTGTTTGCACAGTATCTTATTAAAAAGAGACGTTTAAAATTCGACTTATTGAGGCTGAAGCCAATATTATCTTCGAGTTATCAAGATTTTGAGTAATAGAAGTTCGAACTTCCGTATAGAAGATGATACTGCAAATCAATTTGGTTTATATTCGGTTTATCGACGTTCGAGTTTTCAAAGTTTGAGTGTACCTACCCACATTATTTAAAAAATTACACGATCGATTAAATTGTCAACAGACTACGTCAAGAATTTTTACTAATTTTGCAAGTTAAAAAAATGGAAAGCTGATCAACTGCATCAAGTACTTATTATAAGTTAATTTGTAGGTACGTAGTTGATACAATGAACGCGTACAGAAAAGACGGTAACTGATTATTATTTCGAAATATGAAATAAGATAGAAAAGGCGATAATGGAAAGTTGTCTCTGGAGAAATTCGTTCCACGACGACATTTTAATTAGCAGAATGCAGAAATATCTAGGATGAATGAAACACTTTTTTTACTGAACTTTACTTATGGAACAAACTATAATTAAGTATTTATTAATTCCATTAGTTACTTAATAATATCTAATTATTTGTAAATATATTCATAGTTATAATCAAGATGTATACTTTCGTTAATGATATTTTTGTGACTATTGAATTCATCTAAAAATATTTGAAAGCAGGGGTATGTATCCATAAGCTAGGGAAAGTGACCCCTTTAGAAAAAAATTTAAAAATATGTTTTTTGAATAGCATGAACCTTATACGTAATGAAAATACAATTTATTCTCCAAAAATAACTTTAATTATTTTTAAAATACTATTTAAATAAAATATTTTGAATTAAACTTACATTTTTTAGTTTAGCATGCAATTTAAATAGTATTTTAAAAATAATTGAAGATATTTTAGGAGAATAAATTGTATTTTCATTACGTATAAGGTTCATGCTATTCAAAAAACATATTTTTTTTTTATTTTCTAAAGGGGTCACTTTTCGTAGCTTATCGATACCGCTCCTTTAAATTAATCGTAAATATCTCAAAGTATATAGATACAGAAAATGATTTACATTTCTTCGTCACGGGCTACAACGTCTAATACACAAATAATTATTTCTTTATTTTTTGTTATTCAAATAAAAAATATAGGTAAACGAAACGTCGTCAATAATTAAGATTATGTGGTATAATAAAAGTTTTTCTACAAACCCTCAAAATGCTGCACCTATATTATATAATAAAAATATTATAGAAAATAGTAGTTTAAACTGATGGATTAGCCACTCCGAATTCTTATATTCAATTTTACCATGCAAAATGTTACAATGTAATGTATTTTCATTATTCAAGTGATTCAGAATAAATTTTGTTGTGGTGGTCTACTTTTATCTACTCTGTTTTATTGTTTGCTAACTGAGCTAAGCAAACGACTTTCTAACAAGGGGTTACTACTTGTAACTTGTAAATAGTGTAAAGCAATAATGAACTGTACAGTTTTTGCGTTATTAAATAATAATTAAAATTGAGACGTTTCAATTTCCGGAGGAAAATGGCTTTCTATTTTCGTCTGTTAGAAAATGGTGTAGGTATTGTTGTGGCCTCTTTTAGTTAAGAGCTTTAAATTACCTGTATCCTTCTAAAAGTTTAATTTTGCTTTAAAAGTCGTTATCTTGTAGGTTTAAAAATCTCGTAAATGAGTAAATCTTAATTTTCCAGTTTAGAGGTAGAAATAATGTTTTATTACTTGTTCATGCATACCTTAATAACGTTCCTACTTCAGTTTTATTGCACAAATTTTATGACTTTAACGGCATTTCCTGTTGCTTTAGCACATCTCATCAACCATCAAAGAGAAGTTTATGTCGTGGTAATTGGAAAACTTATCGTTTATTAAGAAATAACATTAATCCCGTGTGCTCGCGGTGATAGGCCTCTATTGGTTATTTTATTATTAATTTGATTACAAACAACGACCAGTTATAATAATTACTTAAAATAAATTACATTGCGTTATGAACGTGCACATATGTTTGTTCTTTTCACATTTACTTATGCCTATATTATAAATCAAAGTAGAATCGATGATTTATAGTCAATTCTACGGATTTACTATTAAAACCAACTGTACATGTACTTTGCATAATGAGAGATTTTACACTCTTTAGGCGATCGTTCAAAATAATGCTCCACGTAAAGGTTACTTTGAAGTTTACTGGACTTTCATTTTACTTAATGAAGTACTCAATTGTACAGTAGGTACCGTTTTCTTCAGTCAGGGACGCGCACACAATTCCGACCTTATAGAAACACCCAGAAATAATACATTTTTTAGTATGAATAATTTATTTGAACAAAATAAAATTAACTCGTGTACCTGACTGATTGATTGGCTCATCTTCTATTTATAGATACAGGTCAATAGAAATAAGGTGGCCCCTCAGACTTCGAGCGAACGGCGCATTCGGAAGGAAAAAGATGCATTTTACCGCTTGGTGTTTGTACCGTGTTTCAAATCGGGCCCGTATTGTACCTACAAGTAAACTCACCCCAGGGTGCCTTAATGGTATTAGTAATATTTACACGAAAAGTGATTATGCACTTTAAATGAAGCAGAATTCCCATTTTGTATTTTAATTAGGTATGTAATATTATTTGAATGGGGTTAATTTGGTACCCAGTATTGTTATTTCTACAATCACTTCTCCCTGAGAATACTGATTTTAGTAATTAAATTAAATAATTACAGTTGTAAACGCACATCAATCTGTAAATAATAAATAAATAAATAAATATTTCGATGTATTCAGCTCAGCTATTATTAATATTAAAATAATTATAATAAGAATAATAATAATAAACTAATAAACGAAACATTGACTAATTAAGTTTATAGAATAAATATGTATTCCTAAGTGTTTCTTTTATTTGTCCGCTTTCCTTTAAGAGTGTCTCACCAATTATGAAAAGTATTTGCTAAAAGTTGCACGATCTTTTATAAACTAAATAAAATTTAAAATTAGGTGAAAATCATTATTAATTGTCCCTATCGTTCAAGTTTCTGATTTAACGTTTTTTTCTTATAATACGGGGCGAGTTTACATACAACGCTATGTGCTTCATCGAAGTACGAAGACTAAATAAACTGACCCCACTGCAATATCAGCTGTGTCCATCGCGCACCAGTGAGCGTTCTAATTGTAAGGGCCAAGCTATTTCTGTTGGCCTGTACTATTATCGTAGAGTGTTTTTTCTGTTACGATTTTATTGCCTAAGGCGCCACTTTAAAAAACTTATACTGTAGTCTGTTTTGAGAAATTGAGCTTTCTCAGTTCCCACATGGTGGTAACGCCATTGCTTTGCCTTAAGTCAATTGACATTAGAAGATTATAAAGTTCTTGCCACCGGTTCACTTGCAAGAAAGTGGTAGTTTAACGATATTGCTGTTTCCAATACAAACTACTATTATGCCTACCTTGTATGTTGCATTCAATGTTTCCATTACTTACAGGTCAAGTAAGCAATTATTGGAATTAAATTCCCTTTATTAGATATTTTTTGAGAAGATAAATAACAAAGATCAAGTCATTAAAACTAAGTATATGTTTCGTAATGAGCTGGCAGACGGCGACCGAAAATTTCAATTCATTCTGAATATTATTGAGCAGGTAATTAGGGTGCAGCCTCCTCGATTGTAAATGAAACTAAATGCGTAATCAAGTAACGAATGTAACATCGTAATTGCTTGCAACGGTTTTTGTATTTTATGGCAGTGGCTACAAGAGGAATAAAAAGGTTTTAACCGATAACTTATTGCTTACCTGCTCTAATTAGGAAACGAATGTAACGATTTTATTAAGAATAATGGCTACCTACCTTACAAGTACTTAAGTAAGTAAAAGCGACTTTTTTCATGTATTTAGAATTGTTTGTGTTAGTTCATAAAAACTAATTTCCTATTATAATTTAAACTATTCAAGAAACAATATTATAATTATTTAAATAAAAACTGTAGGTACCTACATTAGAAAACTGACCTAAAGCTGACCTAAAGGCCAGCTGTTCTATGACTGGAAAAATTAATAATATGGTGTTGCAAGAAGCATTTCCCTGGACCATTTCCAAAGAACTCAAAGACGCATATACTACCTTGCTGTACGTGTAGTTGCTCCAATGTCTACTAAACAATAGATTTCATTTTACCTAAACATTTTGACATGTAACTTTCTTGGCAGGATAGGGCCATAAATATTATAAACTAATCGCAAGGGAAAGCGACAGAAATAAATTGAGTCTATAGTTTGGGTCGTGCAAAGTAGCGACTGTAGTAATTAAGCTTTCCAACTGTTTGACACCTTTACAAATACACGAAACGCCACTTTTTATAAATTACTCTTTATTTTATTTATATTTACATCGTTACCTGAGTATATATATTTATAACTAAGAAGAAAATGGTAATTAATTTCTTAATAAAATTGTTTTATACTTTTTGACCAGTTTTCTATTTTATAAGTTCAATATTGTAAGCGATTTCGGTTGTTGGTTGAGTTCTATTCGTTATTAAACCTTTTTAGCAACATTTTATTGAGCCAATTAAGAAAATTTGTACCTATTCGTTTTTTAAAAATTTCAACAAGTCATATTGTAATAAGAAACAAAGAGCAATAAAAATTAACAATCTAATAAATAAAAATGTCGACATGTAATTAAAAAGGAGCCATTAACAGTTCAATTAATATTTGATATTGGCTATTGCGAGAAAATTGAACAATTAAATAACGCTTTAAAAAGCCTGCTTCACTTTAAAAGGTTCGCCAGTTGATGGCTTAAAAGTAATTTACAATGCATATTATAACATAAAAGAAGGGGATTAAAATTATTAATAGGAATATGGAACGCTTTTGTAAATCTAAATACAATCACGAATTTATTAATCAAACAAAACCAAATAGGTACTTAAAGCAAAGTAGCAATAATAAATCTTTAATATTTTATATATAAATTAATAGTAATTAGTAGAAATTATACGAAGAGACAGCCAGACCCCTTATTTATTTCAAAATGAAATAGAAACCTTAATCCTTTCAGATTAAAATAAAATCAAAAAAACATAACGTTAAAGCTTCTTATCATATTTCAATGGTTATAATGTCTTCAGGTACTAAATGTGAGTAGTTCTTCGAGGTGGTCAGATTTCCACTTGCATATATAAATTGTAACAAAATCAGATTAATACAAGGTAGGCAATTGGGTCAAACTGAAAATAAATTGACTTAAAAATAAGTCAAACACTCCAATGGCGCCACACCTTTGTACTTATTTGAATGACGAAAATACTTCAGCTTAAGACACGTAATGTAGTGATTTATTTGTACCCCAATTTGCTTTCTATGGGTGATTAATTGTGCATAATAAGTACATAACGTACAAATTTTCTTTTTTAATACAAGGTCTAATAATTTTGTATAGGCACCATTAAATTTGATTTACCTACTTTCGGGGTGTTCTCTAACCAGGTAGGACACGAAGGCCCGCACATCTGGCATATACAGTTTTTCAACCCTCCTTTAGCTTTGACCAATAGGATCTATAAGATTCCATAGGGGCGTGTTCAGAACTATCTATTAAAAAAAGAAATTAATTGATTTGTTTGCACTCACTTTAAATCTTCAAATACAAAAATTCAGGTATATTTTGTAGAGGGTGGAAAACAAAACAAGTATTTCCTAGGCAGAATTAGTAACCCCTGATAGGCTAGTTTAAGAGGATCGTAAAGTAAAGAAAAATATGTTCTAATTCTAAATATTTTAAATTTTGATCTTAATGTTATACAAGCCGTCAATACGAATATTAATCTAAAATTTTGCCGGTTTGATTTTCGCTATTTTTAACTATGTACATACATATGTGGTACAAAGTTCAATAAATAAAATGTATCGGAATAGTTCACGTTGCAACCATAAATACGTATTTCTAATGATCGATATAACGTTTTAATTAAGTACTGGAGTAAATGATTTTTAAATTTATCCAGATCATTAGTTGCACCACAACACATAAATATTGTACACATAGTTTAATAAGATAAAATATTTATTTGTAAACAAACATACCATATCTATAATTGAAACTAATGGAATACATTATGCTTGTAAAGAAAAACTGTTCGAAAACGTATAGTTTAGTAGATACCTAATGTAATTAGTTTAATATTTGCAGTTGTTTTTTCTTATTTTAAAATATAGCCGTCAAATATTTTAAACAATTTTGAGTTTTGAATGGTACCGTAATAAATAAGGGCGGTCACATGTTCCAGTTCACGTTATACATCTCAGACTATAGGTAGTCTCATTATTTTATTTAAGTGCTAAGCAAATTTCTGAATATTTGGGAAAAGCGAAGTAAAAATGTTAAATATGCTTAGTAAAAAATTTTAACGTATTTTTCAAAAAATTTGGGATAAGAGAAACACTGCACGCGCAGTAAAATATCAAGAATTCGGTAGGCATCTATAAATACCAAACATACAGTAAAATAGTAATAATTCAGAAAAAACGTCAAAACTACATGCAGTTAAAAATAAATACCTACTTAAGTACTAATTATTATTACCTCTTTGTTATTCAACATTTTACAAAAAAAACATTTGCTTAGTTTCAGATCAACTCAATATGACTATATTTTCATGAACACTTCAAGGTTGTATGGCATTGGAAGAAAACATCGCTATTTAAAAGTAGAAAATTCTAAAAATTGATTCTAGTTTATTCGGGGATGGTTTTTGTTCATGAAATTTTTAGTTTATGTTTAAAAATAATTTTAATTCTAGACACCTTTGTCATATTTAAATAGCTTTTCGAACAATCAGTAATAATTAACTTTTTAGTAGATTTTGGAACTAAATCAGGAAAAATCTCCCTAATGCAACTAATAAATATAATAAAAGTTGTTTTGAATTAGCAAATTTTCATAAAATTATCACTAACCAAAGTTATTACTCTACTAGCATATAATTTACTGCATTTCTATGGTATTTAGAGTGGAAGAACATCAAGAAAGCATCGAACCTTAAACAATTAATAAGTATGTAACGCAACTACATAATACGACTACCTACCTATATATAATCTTACAAGCCCATTGAATTACAAAGTGGAGTTATAACCGCTTTTTTTTTAATACAGAAACGCGTTACAGTCAGTCATACAATTGCATTAGCAATTGTGTAATTCTTTACATTCAACACGTTTTTTAATGCTGGAAGATAAATGACCCTTTTCATTCGTCAATCTTTATATTGCGTGTTTAGGACTATAAATTTTTATTTAAATAAATAATTTCCTTAACACAACCACCGACAGACAGCCAGAGGTTTCTTCCTTGTGCCTATATGGATAATTCTTCAACGAATATACACTCCATGAAATGTAAGATTGCACACGCCGGTTATAATTCTAAACTACAACATTCAAAAATACTCACGGTTGCCTTTAACATTTTTTCGTTTTTTTTTTTTATAAAGTAAATGTATTCGTCTGTCTTTTAGACTTGCAAATTTGTCTGTAATTTCGTCATAAAATGGTTTCTTTTTCATAATATCCATAAACAGTTTCGTTGAATTGTATTTTGAAAAGCGTTGCATTTTCTCTTAAAGCGTTTTGATTTGTGTTTTGATTTTTTATTAAATTTATTACAATCAGTTAACATTTTAAATATTTTGCAAAGCAAAAAATAATTACCTAATTAAAATAATATATTTATTTTGTGAGCAAAATAAATCTTGGTATCCTCTAGAAAACTGGTGAAGAGGCTGTTCACCTACTTCACATGAATAGCCGCCACTGAGTCATAGATAAAGGTAACCCAATCATGAAATAAATACTTACAGTCAAACTCCGATAAGTTGAATTTTTGATAATTCAAATCAAATTAGTAATCAACAGCATCAACAATGAGAAATATATATAATTTTTACTTGATAACTCGAACTTTTAAACTTCTATTACTCGAATATTTTAATGACTCGAAGATAATAAATAATATGTGACGCCACCTTCAATAATTCGAATTTTTTGGGGGGAAAACCTTTAATAATGTACCTACTATTTTAACGTCTCTTTGTAGCTAGAAAAATAAATACACACAAGTGCTCATTTACAAAAAATAAGCACATACACATGTATCTATATTTATGTATTTATTATTTGATAACTCAATACGACGAAGTTCTTTTGCGTCACGTGGTTATTCGAGGTATCGACGTTGGACCGTATTTTATCTTGTATTTAAAACTAAAATCTAAATCTAAATACATATATAAAAAATGATAATGTTCGTACGTAAAGACAGGGATTTCTCTATCTCTACCTACCCAAATCAACTTCCTGTTGGAGTGGTAAATACTCCTTGGTTTCCAGGTGGGAGTAAGGGAGTTTGGTCGCGGTGGGTGGAAGTGGGTGGTTGTAGGTGGCAGAAAGGTGAAAAGAAATATTTTTGTCCTTTTTTAAGTCATAAGAACTTCCGGAAAGATCTCAAAATTTATGAAATGATCTAAAAAATTCTAAAATGAGCGCAAACTGTTATTATCGACTTAGAATGTTCGAGAAAGTTCTAAAAATTTCTTGAATAATCTAGAAAGTTTCAAAAAGTGTACATCTACGTTTCAAAGTGATGTACATACATATAAATATTCTATAGTATTCTGGTACTAGGAATTTCGATGTTCGATGATATATAAACCAAAATTCAGTGACTTTTCGTCAGTTAAATTGTGTTTGCAGTCGAGTGAAGATCAATTGGAAACAAGAGCGAACAGTGACCAAAAAAATTGAAGTGATTTCGACAAATGAAAAAGAACAGACTATTTGAATGTTCTAGAGTGTTGTAATTCTAGAAATTTCGATGTCTGATGGTATATAAACCGAAATTCAGTGACTTTTAGTCAGTGTTATCATCGTAACATTTAAGAGATTGATTTTGTGTAACTTTATTTCATTACATATACACAATGCCAAAGCGTAAAAAAGTTTTTACAAAATCTAAAGTGAATTCAATAAGAAGGAAAGTAACACGCCAAAATGAAACAGAAGAACAAAGGGAGAAACGGCTTTCGAATATTCGTATTGGATCGTAATATAATATGTAAATAATTATGTAAATAAAACATAAATTTTCCATTTACTAAGCTGTTTCTTAAAATTATTTCAATTCGTTAGTTATTAGTTCACTCTATCAGATATAGGTACTCTATATATACCGTTTGTTTAATGGTCGAATAAGTCTTTCAATATCTACGTTATCTATGATATAAATCTACAATATCTACGTTAAAAAATTGATCCTTACATATTTTTTATACCATTAAACATGAGATGTATTTTAACCCGAGCAACGCCGGGTTTCACTGCTAGTAATCCAATAATATGTATTGTATTTTAAAAGAACAGTTGTTTTATTGATTATTTATAAGTACAGGACAAATTGCTCCTGCCATCATAGGTTGGTCCATACGCATGCAATCTTAAATTTTATAAGATTTAAGTACATTTTAGAGTAGGTAACTTTTCACACAATTTCTCCAAAACTTTTCGATAAATCAACACAACTAAGGTCTAATAACTTGTGACCGATATAACAAATACTTTTCTTGAGTAACTTTAGGTCTAAAGCGTTTCTGAGATTAGCTTGGACAAAGGACAGTTAACAAAACGATTATTTTGAAAACAGTTATTTGCGGTTCGCCAAGTATTTATTATATTAAAAACACGGAAGAATAGACATTCACCTATAGTAACAGTATCTACCTACCTTTTGTAATTTTGTTACAGGTTGACGGGATTCCTCAAAGTGTTAATATAATCTTTACGATTTGTCTTTGAAATTTAACCTTGTCCTACTCATTTTATTTTCATAAAAATCCATGAAGTTCTCGAAAACATTTTTATCAGAACTTTACAAATTAATATGCCACAAAATGTCAAAGATTTAAGAATATCTGCAAGGTGCAAGTGCTATTCCTATTGTTATTTGATTAAAAGTAAAGTGGAACTTCATTAAACGTAACAATTGTTTCCAAATACTCTTATAGATTAACTTTTAAAGTAGTTTTAGTATCTACTAGCAAAGAAATGCATATGTGCTCAAATCTAACGTGACAGCATATTATGGTCTTATGATTGGTCATAATAAGTAGGTATGCCTCTCTACTGAAACTTTTTTATTTTGTAAAATAAAAATTAAATATTCTTCTTTTTGATTGTATACCTACAAGGATAGACAACACTGGTTTTAAAATAGATATGTATGTATATCTAATAAAAACACAATAATGAATAAAATTTAGTCAGCTTATAATTTTTTAAATTTTTTTAACTACTGTAACTACCTATTATATTAAAAATAATAATAAAGGAGTCTTCAAGGTAATTTGTATTATAAATAGATTGATAAGGATAAAGAAATTAATTAGTATATACAATGTTACTTATATAATTTTTTTAAATTCTATATTCATTCAGCAACGCATTTTAATTGCAAATAGGACGTCTAGGTGTCTGTTCACCTGTTTTAAACGCACCTACATGTGTACATAAGTGAACCGCGCTTTTGTTTTTAAATAAATGCATCATGCAACATGAATGTTACTTATGTCTTTTAATTTATAAATAAGTATTAGCAGGAAACATCTACATATAATGCAATCCCAAAAAACAACTCGTAACGTTTGTGATATTTCTTTAGTTTTATAAGCATAGCACACCCTTTGTAGTTATGTAGTTGTACATTATTATGTAGATCAATTTCTGGGTATTTGTTTAACATATGTATTTATAACAATCATATTTTTCAATGTTACATATACTTTATTAAAATATGTTAATGTTCATGCCATTAGAATAGTCTTTAAAATGTACCATTAAATTTATTGAAGTGGTGCTAGGTTTATCATGAAACGTCGTACCTACATAAATATTTTTTGAAAAACCATGACTAAAATGTGAAATAATTGCTCATACTTTATCGTAATCAGGTATTAGTTCATATGGAGTCAATTTTAAAGTCACTAATTGCGAAAAACGTCAATTAAAAGCTATAGCAAAAATATAAATAACTGATAGGAAAAAAATTAAAACATCGGTAAGGGGATGATGATGTCCATTAATTACGTGAGGTGTTTTTCTTTCCATTTGGATACCTCTGTCCCCTTTTGGTAAGATGCGATGGGAATGAGTTTTTCATTAAAGGATGAAAGGAAGTCATAAGTAAAAATTCTTTGGACTAAAAATTGACGTGCGATATTCAGTAACTTCCCTTCACTTTAACTCAGATTTTTTATGAACATTTGTTTCCCATTTTGGGGTCATGTAATTAATTGATGGATAGCCCGTTAATAGTTAATAATTATTAGGGGTGTAGCCAGGTCGAGTGGGTTTCAATCCTTTTTTGTCGGTTTTATAATAAAACCTATGACGAATCACAAACAAATATTATGTAGGTATATTTTCAAATATAGGTAATGTATTTATTTGTTTTTGTTTCACCATCAGTTCCTAGTTGCTTTAAAAATATTTAAAGGCAAGTAGGTAATTCAAACAAGTATTTCAAATTTTATACATAATATTCGACATAAAAATTTCATGTGGTTTATATGATGGGATTGGAAGAGCGGGCGTTGCAAGTCCTGATGTGGGCGCGATGATTCGGAGCCGAAACGACGTGAAGAGGCGCTTCTCCGGCGGGCGTCCTAAGTCGTCAATCTCCCCGTCTAGGAATGTCGTCGTCGTAGTCATTAATGAAATATTCGTTGTGCCGTAAACGCCGCTGTTGCATGTGCAATATCGAAAGCTGAGCTTAATGGCAAAATAAAACGACCAAAATTAAATTCCTGCAGAATTAGCAACTAAGTCGCGCCATTTTTATTATAAAACTTGAGTGGCTGAGTGGCGTGAGTACCTATGTACGTAGTCCTAGTGGCAAGTAGTTTACAGCGCGACGCGCTCTTTTGGTGCAGCGTCGCATCCTTTCCTATCCTCTCCTATCCTGTCCTATCCTACAATAAATAGAACGAACGTCGTAAACGGCTAATATAACCGTCTTGGTATTGCTACAGAAGTAGTTACCGAATACCTGCCATCAAAACTCGCTTCCCCGGGTTATTACCGCATAAAACACGGCTCTAAACTGCACTCCTCACATGCATTCCCCCACTGCCAAAGTCGTAAATGAAATACCCTTTGCCCCGCACGGCCGATGCAATCCTGCACAAAACTTCACCTCACTTTGACTTTGCAAGACTGACAGTTGACTTCGGGTTCAATTACTTATCACAACCGCCGCCGCGTGCACTCTTTTTCACACGTATTAACAACACAGACAGCATACTTAGGCTTCGGGAAATTGAGTGGTTTGCCGAACACACGTAAAACGACGACGCAGCTCTACATATCTGCTACCTGTTGCTGTGTGCTCTCTCTTACACTACTACTACTTACTACCAACTGCAATCGAAACTAACTGCAATTTTACCGCGTTCTTCTATTCATAATTATCACTATCATTGTCGTCATCGGCGTCGTTGTTGCTATTATTGTTGTTGTTGTAGTGGTAGCTAGTCAGTCACATTAGTTCTCTTCTCGTCGTCGACCGTGATACGGACACGTGCTCGTTAATTTTTTGTGTGCAGTGCTATCAGACAAATCAACCCCACCGAACGAACACGACCGATAGATATTACGTTAATCCCATCGGTGTCGATGTTATGCTACTAGTCGATTCGATCCGTGCGAAAAATGACTGACACTCCGGAATTCGAGCCCAAAATGGAAATAAATGCCTCCAGTACTTCGACAGCGTCACCCAGAACACCCCCGAATTGCGCCCGATGTCGGAATCATCGCCTCAAGATCGCCCTCAAAGGACACAAAAGGTATTGCAAATATCGCGCTTGTAAGTGTGAAAAATGTCGCTTGACCACCGAACGGCAGAGGGTTATGGCAATGCAGACCGCCCTCCGAAGGGCTCAAGCCCAAGACGAGGCTCTAATGAGATCCGGCAGTAATCCGCATATGTTGCCCGGTCCTGTTAAGAGTCCTTCACCAGTACAAACTCACGATCGAAGCAGCCTAGATTGTGACTCGTCAGCTTCTTCACAGTGCTCCACAACCCCCGTTGTTATGAAGAAAATGAATTCTATTGATCCTGCTATTCCTACAACGACCACCGCTTCTATTGGATCCATGGGTAAGTTTTCCTTTTTCAACTTTCTCACTGATTCTAATAATGTTGAGGAAAATTGTTTCCAAAATATTTCGCGGTTTCTTACAAATTTTTGCCTAAGGAATTTCCGAAGTTTTAAGATATTCCTGAATTAATGCTTCGAATAAACGCTTGAGCACTTTACGTTCCATCCAATATTTTCGGGATGAAGGTGGAATCCCGCTTTTAATTATTTATCACGTAAACCTCTACCTGCTAATGTGTTAGAAAGTATTTGCATATGTTGCCTGCCGGTTCGCTTTACTTAAAATAGTGTACCGAATCGCGCGTTAATAATCACGTTTAAAATAAGAGTAGCATCTGCTATCTCTAATGCCAAGGTATTTCGATAGTTGGAAAGTTGCAATATGTACCTCTAATGAAACTATTCTTAGAATTTTTGCTATTGTCAGTACCAAAGAGACAGACGGCTTGAGTTTATTTATATTCGAAATTGTTAAGCAATTTGTAGATAAGCACCTTCTGAAGCTTAAGATAAAACGTTACTCGTTGCAGTGTTATACAGTGTGTATCAAAGTTGCAAAAATCTTACCGAGTGCATACCTACACTACATACTAAATAACATACTGCAATTAAAAATGCTGCTAATTGTCCACAAATTGTCATTATTAATATTTTTTTCTCTCTTTTTGTCACTTTACTTCTTGCACGCAAAGCAATTTACACTTTGCGTTTAAATTGTGTATCATTATGTACACAATTGTGTCACACAGTACACAGGCACTAGCAACCGTTGTTAATTGAGACGATAGTGATAGTTTATAGAAGGAAAATAAAGGCACCCATTGTGCGACATATATAATAATAAAATATTAGTTTGATACAAAACGGAATTATAAATTACAAAAATTGTACCTACTCAGCAGCGATATAAACTAAACGGATGATGTTCTTGGGACGCGAACATTTCAATCATCTTATCTGACACGTTTCATCTGTAATCGCTTCCGAACATGCAGTATCTAGGTATGTCTATGTAGTTTGTACTAAAAAATGCAACCGTACAATATGAATTCACTTCGTAACTTAACGAGGTGTAACTTATCACTTTCCTTGCATTAACAAAAGTAAAAAAGGTTCTTCGGCTACTGAAAGAATACCTACAGAGTACAGACCAATGATGACTTGCATTAGTTGAAAGCGTGGAAATTGATTCAGTCTCATAAGTCATAAATAAACTAGAAAAACTATAATCGTAAACTTTGTAGTAATCGCTTTGAAGAGATATACACAGTAGGTAGGTAGTTGTCGGACACATAAAAGTGACTTTATCTTTAAAAATATACAATGATGTTTCACATTTTTTTGTTATGTGGGAATACTGACGATAAGAGATTCTTTTCAATATATTCACAATGAAACAGTTACATATTGTACATATATTTATATAAGGGTATATTAGTACCAGGGTTGGCATATTTTAAATAAAGTGATTTAAAACATGTGTTTTAAACAAAACATGTTGTAAATTGACGTATTTTAAATAGCGTTTAACTCTGTTTAAAACAAAAATAAAATATCTCATTAACTACTACGAAAAAAACTCATTTATTCATTATAATATACAATCGTTAAAGGGCGGTAAGTATTATCCCTTTAAAAAATATTGCGTGGTATATTAGCTATTTTTTCAAATAAAATACAGAATACCAGTCCAATAATGCAATTTAAAGCTCCTGAGATATACTGTTTTGTTCAAAAGCGTTTGAAAAAAAAATGCCAACAAGGAATTTGTACGTGCAGTGGATATTTTGCCTTACCTGTATGAAGGCACCAGTCTTAACAATGAGTCAGTCAAATGGTAAAAAAATTATCTTGTAAAACATGTGTTCAAAATATACGAAAACAAAGAAATGTTCAAAACACATGAACACATGTTTTAAACATTTTGAACTGTTTGTTTAATAGATTTAATTTAAAATTGTTTTTTCCAACCCTGATTAGTAGGTACCTACTATTTTTTCAAGTTTGGTTTTGATATTACGACCATTACTCTTGAGAATGACCACTTTTGGACGAAAACATATTGCCAAAATTTGGTTATTCTATCTATTTATTTCTATATACATGCTTGTAACGTATGTTTAGTTTTATTTTATCTGCAAAATGAGTTCGTGATTAAGTCACATATACATATTTTAATACGGATATTTTGCACTTTAAACGACTATTAATAATTTAAATAAATTGTAGTTGCAGATTAGATTATAGTTTTAATTGGTTGATTTAATTAGTAAAACATATCAGAAGAAAGCTCATTCAATATAAAACAAGTATTCTTTTTCTTTTTTTAATTGAATTGTTTAAGTATTTTACATGGAATACCTGTATTTTTTATGGCAATCGGTTTTTCTATTTTTAAGTCTCCTTAGTTTAGAAAGATATTTAAATTTTAGAGATCAGAAATTAATGGTGGAAATACACGAAAATTTAAAATAGGATGCAGATGAAAGCACAGTAATTATGCAATAAAAACGGAATAAATTCAGCTCAACTAATATAGTAATTACAATTTTTATAAATACATATCTTCAGTGAAACTGTTTGTACGAAAAAAATTAAGTGAACAAATTGTTTATTTACTTACAACTTTCTCTTATCATTTAAAAAATTTTTAAAACCCAAGACGCTACTTAAAAACTATCCAGGACACTCAATAAAGCAGGACATGACCTGGGATGGCAACCCTGTGTTAGTTTAATCCCTAAATATGAAACTTTGGTTCTTAAGCATTAAATAAGTATGTTTGTCCGGAACAGCGACTTGATTGTCTTAGCTTGAGAGTCAAATTGAAGAAGTTATGTATTGTTTTTTGTCTTGTTCAATTTCTGCCCCTACCACCTCGTTTAGATTCAAGAATCTTGATTCTATTTACTTATTTATAAAAGAAATCGATTGAATTATTTATTCTTAAAATCTTAAGCTCAAGACGAGAGTTATGATCTTAAAAAGCAATTCTTATCTTGACTTAAATTTCACAAGCAGGAAATTATTATATCTTGTCTTGTACGACGTCTTGATCCTAATGAATATCTCATCTTGATTCAAGGATTTCGATTTTTTTTTAATTATTTATGAAAGGATCTGTTAATTCATTCGTTCTTTTTAATTTTTTTTAAAACACCAGATAAGCATTTAAGGAACTAACTATAATAAAGCATTCACCAAGACAAGAGTCTTGATCTTGAAGAGTGAAAATAATGTTGAAGAAATTATTACTTTTTGTCATGTTTATTTTCTTGCTCTTAGAATTTTGTCTAAATTTAAAAGTCTTGATTGGAAAGTATCGATTTTATTGAATTATTCGTGAGGCTGCCTAAGGACGAAGAAATTCGTGACAAAATTTATTTGATCTCAAAAATATTTATCCTAGTTCTCTCGATACTGTCTGGATTTTTATATCAGTTCTCTTGTACTCTTTTTATCTTGAACAAAGGCAAGATCAAGAGTCTCTTGAAATATAATTACAAATAATAGTTGTAATTTGACTGTTATGAATAATTCTTGAAAAGAAAGTTATATGTAGTCTTTGTTTACTTTTGGTTATTAAATTTACCAGCAAAGAATTTAAAGTTGTGAAACACCCTGTATTTCAAAAAGAAAGAGGATCCACAGCCATAAAATATGAAAGTTATACTCTGAAGCTACAACCCAATTGATTATTCGGTTCCAAAATGATTTCAATTCAGTACTGACTTTATTCACCAGTCTTTATTATCGGACCATTTTTATCGAGATTCGTCTGACCAAAATCAAGTTCGAAGACACAACACAAACAAAACAGACCTTCACAGTCTCATTACCGAACGACACGGACCGGTCATTTTGCAAGAATTGTTTGCATATTTCTTCTTTCGTGAAATTCTTTGGACAAGGAACAGTCGTGAGTCTCGGCGAACACACGATTTAGTTAATATGTTTGCTGTAAATGGTCCGAAAGCCTACAATACTACTTTGTAAAATACCGAACTTGTCTTTCAGAGAAACTTATTTTCATGCAGCATTAAACGGTTCTTTTTTTTTTTTCATACAAAACACTTTACAACCTTAATGCGTACTTGGTTATTTCTGTATTCAATACAAAAAAATAAGAAAACAATACCTATTTAAAGTAATTATCGTAATTACTGTTTTCACATCTGTTACACATTTTTTGCTTAAATACGTTAAAGGAGTTAAGTATCTTGATGTGATTGAACTGAAATTAAAATTGTTTCAATCAGGACAATGTGTCGTTACACATTCGATTCAATTACAGAAATTGTTGTAGCAGTTACAATGCCTTTTATCATCTTTTTGTTAAGATAGGTATTAGGTACGTGCTATATTCAATCGAAAAATTCGTAAAGTTGTTTATTTTAAAACCTTCTGTGGCCATCAGGCAAATTCAATTAGGCCTTGTTTTGTGACGAACTATTCCACCTTATTATGTAGAGCGAGTGAAGCAGATGCCACTGAGAATAGGAAATTAATAATCGTTGCCATAAATAAGTTAAAAAATAAAAGTGCATCATTTCAATAAAGATTATCTCCTACCTACCATCAGAAGCAGACCAACCTCTTTGCTGTAGGATATAAGTACGTGACAGACTTCGAACCACAAGAGATAGTTAAAACAACTCAATCTTCAGCGGTTTTCCGTCGCCTTTTCTAGTGTATCGTCGATGAGGTTTCATCATTGTGCGTACCTAGTATTGTGGATGTAAACACATCGTTATTAACTACCCGCAACTTTCAACATTACTCAATAAAGAAATTGTTATGTATGTACATTGCCCGTGATTACTTCGATCGTATTTCTGAATCGTTGTAATTTACTTAAAATTGTAGCAGCAGCTCATTCTGAACTGAATTATTGTACAAGGTTGGTCAGAATTGTAAAAAAATGTTGATCTGTAGCAATTTGTTATTTATGTTCTCCATAAATAACTTGCTTGGATGCACATTCTCATCTTTCATCCTCTCTCTCTTTCTTTCATTTTAGGATTTTACTGCGTTCCTCAGATAATCTTATTTTACATTTATGAAAACAAATATTTAATCATTAAAGATGATAAATATAGAAACGTTTATTTATTTAAAATACGTTTTAGGTTTTGTTATTATAAAATAAAAAAAAATAATTATAATGGAACAAACAAAAAATGCTCCAGAATAAAATAGAATTAATGATATTTTTAAATATTTTGTTTACCCTAGATAGTATTCCCTTTTTAGATTCGAAAACAAAAAAAAAAAAACTAAATGAAAATTTAATAAATAAAACGGGGAAGATTTTTATTATAAAATGCCTTATTCATTAATTTAACCCTATAATTTGGTTCAGCATCGGCAAGTAGGTAAATAAGTTATCGTTCAGTTTTATACTTCCACAAGTTAAGTAAAAATTTAATCAATATACTTTTTCAGACATTTAAGAATTCATAGATACAATGTATTAATTAACACAATATTTGTTGATAAGATAAATAAGTACAATGTACATACTTCTTGTTTTCATACAAAATATTTACCTACGTTAGCAGTAGTTACTTCATACTTCATACATCATTCAGATGATTTACTGTCCGACATAATTCATTGCTATAATTGTTTTAAAAAAATATTTTAAATTGCATACCTCTAGAAATAAGTAAGAAAAAATCCATATCCTGTACGAATATTAACAAAAATATACTGGTACAGCTTGATTACTCTATGATGAGCTCTGAAAATTTTACAGTCGGCGTAGAAGAAAGAAAGAGAACGCATTCGGAGGAAGAAAGATACAATCAACGCTCGACAAATTACGACAAATAAATATACTAGTTTTAAGACAGGGGTGCTTGATGTTTCCTCTCCGGTAGTCGTTAATTTAGTTTATACATGAATCTCCCGATACTGTTATGTACCCAAAATTATTATACATAGTTAACTTTTCAGTAATGAAACGTGCTAATATCGTAGCATTTTACGTATATCAAGCTAGCACGACAAAGTTATTTTTTCGATTTCTAACTTGCACTATAATTTGTCGCTAATTTGTTACCAAATCCAAAAATTTGTCGCTCGTGCCGTTTAGCCATAATCAGCTGTAGTGCTAGCTTGATATCAAGCTAGCACTACATATAGCGTATCTCGAAAACGAAATGTCGTAGGATATTATTGTAAAGGCCATAATTTGTCGCTAATTTGTCGCTGAAAGGTGACACATTCAAAGAATTTGTCGCTAGTCTTATCGCCAACTGATAAGCGAAAAACTACTGGAAAACCATCAAACTGGCACTACATATGGCATATCTCGAGAAGGAAATGTCGTAGGATATTACTGTAAAGGCCACAATTTGTCGCTGAAAGATGATACATTCAAAGAATTTGTCGCTAGTCTTATCGCCAACTGATAAGCGAAGAACTACTGGAAAACCATCAAACTGGCACTACATATGGCATATCTCGAGAAGGAAATGTCGTAGGATATTATTGTAAAGGCCATAATTTGTCGCTGAAAGGTGACACATTCAACGAATTTGTCGCTAGTCTTATCGCCAACTGATAAGCGAAAAGCTACTGGAAAACCATCAAACTGGCACTACATATGGCATATCTCGAGAAGGAAATGTCGTAGGATATTACTGTAAAGGCCACAATTTGTCGCTGAAAGATGATACATTCAAAGAATTTGTCGCTAGTCTTATCGCCAACTGATAAGCGAAGAACTACTGGAAAACCATCAAACTGGCACTACATATGGCATATCTCGAGAAGGAAATGTCGTAGGATATTATTGTAAAGGCCATAATTTGTCGCTGAAAGGTGACACATTCAAAGAATTTGTCGCTAGTCTTATCGCCAACTGATAAGCGAAGAACTACTGGAAAACCATCAAACTGGCACTACATATGGCATATCTCGAGAAGGAAATGTCGTAGGATATTATTGTAAAGGCCATAATTTGTCGCTGAAAGATGATACATTCAAAGAATTTGTCGCTAGTCTTATCGCCAACTGATAAGCGAAGAACTACTGGAAAACCATCAAACTGGCACTACATATGGCATATCTCGAGAAGGAAATGTCGTATGATATTATTGTAAAGGCCATAATTTGTCGCTGAAAGGTGACACATTCAAAGAATTTGTCGCTAGTCTTATCGCCAACTGATAAGCGAAAAACTACTGGAAAACCATCAAACTGGCACTACATATGGCATATCTCGAGGAGGAAATGTCGTAGGATATTACTGTAAAGGCCACAATTTGTCGCTGAAAGATGATACATTCAAAGAATTTGTCGCTAGTCTTATCGCCAACTGATAAGCGAAGAACTACTGGAAAACCATCAAACTGGCACTACATATGGCATATCTCGAGAAGGAAATGTCGTAGGATATTATTGTAAAGGCCATAATTTGTCGCTCGAAAGGTGACACATTCAAAGAATTTGTCGCAAGTCTTATCGCCAACTGATAAGCGAAAAACTACTGGAAAACCATCAAACTGGCACTACATATGGCATATCTCGAGAAGGAAATGTCGTAGGATATTACTGTAAAGGCCACAATTTGTCGCTGAAAGATGATACATTCAAAGAATTTGTCGCTAGTCTTATCGCCAACTGATAAGCGAAAAACTACTGGAAAACCATCAAACTGGCACTACATATGGCATATCTCGAGAAGGAAATGTCGTAGGATATTACTGTAAAGGCCACAATTTGTCGCTGAAAGATGACACATTTAAAGAATGTGTCGCTAGTCTTACCTTCAACTGATAAGCGAAAAACTGCTGGAAAACATCAAACAATTAATCAAGGAGTTCTTTGTTACATTTGTTTTAAGAGACCGGATTTATTCAACAATTTTTTTTAAATTAGGTTTTCCCTGTTACCTTTTGAGGGTTTGATGGGTTTCCAGTAGTTCTTCGCTTATCAGTTGGCGATAAGACTAGCGACAAATTCTTTGAATGTATCATCTTTCAGCGACAAATTGTGGCCTTTACAGTAATATCCTACGACATTTCCTTCTCGAGATATGCCATATGTAGTGCCAGTTTGATGGTTTTCCAGTAGTTTTTCGCTTATCAGTTGGCGATAAGACTAGCGACAAATTCTTTGAATGTGTCACCTTTCAGCGACAAATTAGCGACAAATTATGGCCTTTACAATAATATCCTACGACATTTCGTTTTCGAGATACGCTATATGTAGTGCTAGCTTGATATCAAGCTAGCACTACAGCTGATTATGGCTAAACGGCACGAGCGACAAATTTTTGGATTTGGTAACAAATTAGCGACAAATTATAGTGCAAGTTAGAAATTGGAAAAATAACTTTGTCGTGCTAGCTTGATATACGTTAGCATTTTGCACACTATATTGGCAGCTTTTATATTCTTTAAAATAAATATAATAATTATATATATAAAATATTTAGACCATTTTTAAATGAATAGTCGGGCGATTTAGTATGCGCCCTGATAAGTACTCTGCTTCAAACCAAGAATGCAAATGCATCTCTGTGGCTATCGCCAGCAAGGCGTTCGTTACCTTTTGCCATTGCGCATCTTAAGAACTAGTAATCCCGGAGACCATCCTAGAGTAATTTTACTGTACATAATCCTTACTATAAACCTTATATCTGTATGCGTGATTAATTGATTGTTTGTTTGAAATTTTAATCGATATTGTAGGTACCAGTTATGACTTCTTGTACGTTTGCTTTGAAATCGACTTTTGGTACGTGCACTTTTTATGACAATAGATGTTTTTCCTTTTCTCATTGTATGACAATCCTGGATATGCATTGCAGATTTCTGATGGTCTTTAAGTTGATAGGTATGCCGTAGGCAGTGGTAGGTATGAAGACCTTGCTCATATTTTTATCATTCCCGTTATTACAGATACATGTGCGTATGTCGAACGCGATTTCCCATTTTAGACAACTTTAACGTTTTCTCGTTGCAAGGCTAGTCATCGAACATACGACAAATAACACACCACATATTTATGTACGTACTCAGGTATAATATGTATGTACTTATGTATCCAGAAGAACATTGAAGCATTAATTTGTAACGTATTTCAGAAATTTATAGTCAAACCGAAGGCTACGTGTATAACTGTTCGTTCTGCATCTTAAACGAACAGAAATTACACTTTTACGTTTTAAATGTAAAAGTATACGTAGTTATACACTGTCAATTTGTTGCTGTTACTACCTATAAATACGTATAGAGAATTATTTAAACTCTGGCGTTGTAATTATCTTCGATTAAAACACCGACTCGGAGATTAACATAGTGACTTTTTGCCCCTATATTTTACTTTTAAATTGTCCCAGTCATCCGGTTTTAATGCAATTATCAAGTCCAAGAAGTTGCAATTAATATCTATAAGATTTATCAAATATAGTTATGATTTTCTGATTAAGGATTCTTACAAATACTCAAAACAGTTTTAAAACTATGTTTCACTTCATATAAAATGTTTTTATTTATTCTTCTTATGTTGACTATGTTTCACAAAAAGTGCACTATTCAAAGTTTAAGTTTCAATCATTTTAATAACGTACTTATCGTCTCTATATTCACAATATTTTTGTCGAAAATTTTATTTTTAAAAGCAGATTAGCGAAAATCTTCTACTATTTATACATCTTAAAGAAAACATTTTTCTTGTCCATATATAACAAGTAGGACGACAACCACGTCCACCTTAAAATTATGTTTAAGTTGAACATCTCGCCTTTGTACTGCTTCCATTAATATTATGGAGCTTAAGAAACGAAGAAAAAAATACACGCAGTTAAATGGGGCGTTTGCGATTAAACGAACAGTCTTGTAGGAAGCAATTTCAGTTTATTTAAAGATTTGCCGGTTCCTTTATTATCACCGTCCGAGATGTTCGATGTGTAGGCAGGGTCGGACTGACCATAGGTACATGTAAAATAATGATAATTAGAGAGCAATAAAACAGAAAAATTCGAAAAGTAGTTGATCCTGCGGTTATACCGGAAAGAGCCCGCTAATTTGAAAAAATCTTTTTTTTTTAATCTTTAAAATTAATTAGGCTTGTGGAGGGGCAGTCCGACCCTGTGTGTAGGTACTAGTTTCAGTAAGTTACCAAAATCATAAGTATTACATTCTACCAAAGAGAGCTTCCATATACGTATGTAAATCTACGTAGGTACAGTTATTCGTATGCGTCTCGCAAAAATTATGAAGCTGCATAAGATACATACTACATACATCGCGAAGGTGCATCTTGTACCTACCTACCTTCATTAACGGCGCACATTTTATGAACGACAACGTGGAATTTAACTCAGTAATTGCTCCATGACTATTTTAAAAATACAAAATAATTAAACAAATGGAGCGGTTTCACAAATTTTCTTTATTGTTTCGATCTATGTACGTGATCATTATCAACAGTATCTTATTATCTACTAATTTGAATACTAATCAAATCATATTTTATAGCCTACTAGCTATGTCAGTGGAATAGTGACCTTCGGCAGCATTTAAAATTTTTTTCTTCTATATTTTTATTTTCTGGGCCGTAAGCCTTTTTGCCCCCTTTAGGGTAAAATTTTTACAAACTTTAAATGTCGTATTTATATCTAATCAAAAGCCTAAAAAATAAGTTTCAAGCCTCTAGCTTTATATCTACTTATCTATCTCTGTACCAAATTCTTATTTAAATCGGTTCAGTAGTTTGGGCGTGATTGCGTAACACACAGACAGACAGAGTTACTTTCGCATTTATAATATTATAGATTAATATAGTTTAAAATAGTTTATATAACTTAGTATTCAACTACTTTTATTGATCCAAATAAACAAAACCTCGTATAACTTTAACACTTAATATTTTAATTTTCTGTGTCGTAAGCTTTTTGGACGACGTCATTACACAAAAACTTTCATCGGCTAATTTTATCCCCTTTAGGGTAAAATTTTTACAAACATTGAATGTCGTATTTATTTATATCTAATCAAAGACCCAAAAAATAAGTTTCAAGCTTCTATCTCTAAAAATTACGAAATTTCCGTACAAACTTTCCTATTTCAACCCCTTACAACCCTTTTTCGCATTAAAATGTAGCCTATGTCCTTTCTCAGGCTCTAGACTATCTCTGTACCGAATTTCATTTAAATCGGTTCAGTAAATTTTAGCCGGGATTGTGTAGCATACAGACAGTTACTTTCGCATTTATAATATTCCGCGAATTCATTTTCATCGATTTTCCCATGGGAATAAGATATTTTCCCGCAGTAAAACGTAGGCTATGTGTTAATCCAGGGTGTCAGCTAACTCCATACCAAATTTTATTAAAATCGCTCCAGCCGTTTAGACGTGAAGAAGTAACAAACATACACACTCACAAACTTTGGCCTTTATAATATTTAAAACGAGCGAGGAGGAAAATGTTCCTAATTCTAGCTGGTTGTTCATTCGATTGGTCGAAAGTACAAAGCTTTATTAATTTCAAGTGATTCTAATGATGGTAACTGTCTACCTTCATTTATATTAGTGTAGCACTTTTGTGTTGACTAAATCTAAAATGTGTCCTACAGTGAGGCAATAATGATCTGTACAGCCAGTTTCTTAATGATACTTAAATGTTCATTAATTCTTATCTCTATTGATCTACCTGTTTGACCCACAATTTTTACAAATTACATACAATTTCATAAAGTCCACTTTTTGGTCCAATGTTGATTTTTGGTTAAAGGTTTACTAGTAGATTACATTCCACTGCTGCAATACCTAGTTTTTTAAATTACTACTAATTAAGAAGGCACTAAAGTTACACCTGATGATGGTTATTTGTAGCCGAAATATTCCTAATGCAAGCTTGTTTTTTTTATATAGGTATCCATCAAGGGTTCAAATTATGACATAAAAAATACGAAGAAAATTTTATTCACAATCCTGATAATTTTTAACTCCTGAAAATCTATTGCCATAACTAGATTTTGAATTTGAACCTTATCGGAAACGTTTCGAATGTAATCAACGACAAAACAAACAAACATGAAATTGTTTGTTGTTATTTTAATTTTTTTAATATCAATGTTTAAAAGGTTGCGACTTCAATAAACAAAAATTACGAAGAAATCGTTTATTCACGTTATATGTGCAAGAGGTCGTTGCACATGTGCAAAGACATCGCTGCACTATACCTATTATGTAATTCATTTTATCAATTCATTTATTTATATTATGATAAAAAGTTTGTGCAAATATTTAACGTCTTTGCTTCGTTTTATTATTGGTGAGGCTAAGTAACGAAATATATTTTGATACCAAAATAAATGCAGCCTGTTTTATCATTTATTGTGTTTCCTTACTTTTTGTGTAATTAAAAAAAAAATAAATTTGCAATATAGAAGTAGTGTTTAACAAACGCATGACCATCAAAGTAAAGACAAGACAAAACTTTTGTTCATCACTATAAAGCATAAAGAAGTAAATAAATTTGTTTGTTACAATAATAGAAAATAATTTTGATGTATTTATTGAATAATCAGGAGAAAAAGTGTATGGTTTATTGCGGTATTAGTTTTACCTGTAGTTACCTATATCAGAATTTAACGAATTGATTGGCAATGTAAAATGCTCGTTAATATTATGTACTTACCGTGCCAACAAACGATAAGTAGCATGGTAACAACAATTCTTGTAATAAGTTGCAAAAGTCTCTTGTTGTCGATTTAACGACAAATCGTTTAATTTAAGAAATAATAGGCCTTTTCAATAAACTACAATGTCATTACGGCATTTTAAGGCAAATTAATTAGTTAGTATTTTGCGAACAATACTTTTTATTGCTCCAACTTATTTGTACTAGAAGTCGTAAACGCTGTTAGGAAACATTCAACAAGTGGTCAAAGCTTGTTTTTTCCATCCAATAAAAAATAATACCCGTACGCAATTGTACCTTTATTTTCCTTATTAAAAATTAAAAAGTTTCTCTTGTAACATAAGAAGTACCCATCGCGCATCCCATTCCTTCTGTAATAAACGTTTAGGCACTAGTAATTTACAAAAATAAGAATCAAAAATAAAGTTTGATAACAATTTAAAGTAAAGTTTCTTGAGGAGTAATTTTTTTAGAAATGATGTCAACCCTGTCTCGAATTCACACATTTTATCCTCGTTTGCTTTGCTGACGCATTGAACAGATACACTCGAAGTAATGTTCGCATCTGCGCCATATTACAGACGCACTTAAACCAAAAAAATTCGTATTAGAACATTTTTCCTCTTTTTTTGTGAGCGCTCACCCAAGCGTTTCCATTTTTTATTCGAATGACAATAAAGACATATAAAAAATAGATCAGGATAATGATTGTTTTAAACAAGCTTTCTTATAATCACAACACAACATCTTTTTGTTGTAGCCACAATTTTATAATATTTGTAGAAGAAATGATTATTTCAATTGTAATTTTGTAATCGTTATATTGTTTTCTCGTCCTCGACAATTGTTTCGCCAACACCGTTGCTTCTTCGGATGTTAAATGTTACCTAATATAATGAACTCGTTGGCGAAACAATTGTTAAGTACAATAAAAAATCTGTTCTCTTGATAAATAATGTAAGTATGTATTATTAATTTTTATAATCGACATGAATTAACAATCTCGTAGCCCCTGTTTTCATTAATCGTTATTACATCTACTGTAAAAAAATATTTAATCAGTATTTGCTCCTTAAATGGTCACATGAATAGTGAAGAATGTTTCAACATAGGTACATATTTGTGTTGTAGATTCTAAAATTGTGCTCTAGAATTTATTATCAAGTACAACAGTTATTTTTGACCTACAAACAGGGCTAGGCTGTATGAAAGTTCTTAGATCGCGAAAGAATCTGGAAAATTTATTTTTACGTGTAATTAAATAATTTTTCTCTAATTACAATTATAATTTATGTTAAAATACGTATCGGAATGATCGATTGATTAATTGCATTCGGTCGAGGTGCCAAGGCGGTTCATAAAATTACCACAGCAATAAATTAGATAGATATTACAAAAGAAGAGAGCAATTTAATATCAAAACGACTGATATTTTTTAACCAGGGGCGGATTTACGAAGGGGGTTATTACCCCCTCCTCCCAAGGGTAATTAAACACCACCGCAAGGAATTAATGACTAAAACAGTAACAAGAATCTCAACTTTTGTCTAAACATGAAAATAATTTGACACAATTTCCATCAACGTAACTAGTGTCATCCGTTTTAACGTTTCGTGTGCCTTCAGAAATTACATTTATCTATGGCTTTGTATTATTATTGGCCAATGGTAGGTATTTTAATTTGGTAGAAATAGAAACGAAATTTAATCCGAAATTGTTGATTCAGTGACACAGTTTAGAATTATGACAGTATGCAATCTTGAATTTTATGGGCTATACATACCTAACGTGTAGGAGCTGTTGGATCAAACTATATTTAACTAATACCATAAGTGAATAAAAGGAACTGCAAAAACCTACTCCTGATGCATGTTTATGAAAAGGTTTTTCCTGTCCGAGTGCGGCTGCACCTAATGCATACGTCTACCTGAAAATGTGTGTAACTTGAACAACTCGTCTTTGTACCGCTTCGGTTAATAATAATATGAAGCTTCAAAAAAAGACGAAAAACGAAAATACGAATTACGGACGCAGTTAAACGGGGCGTTTACTGATTTAACGAACGGTTTCGTAGCAAGTAAAATTAGCTTACTTAAAGCGTTGTCTTTAATAACTCGAAGCCTTCAAGTTGTTTGCGTTACATGGGATTCGAGTTACTGTAATTTGTTTTTCTAAATTGATTCCATAGAATTTTAGAAAGTGATCCATAAAGAGCGAAATTTATATTGTTGATTGTTGAAGCCTTAACTTGTTGAAACTGGTTCATAATTTTTAACAATTGAAAAACACAAAAAGTTTCAAGAAATATATTTGTATTCACTACATATGTTTCGCTTAACATAAGCTTCTTCAGGTGAAGATATAACAAAATTTGTGATTAACTCCTCTATATATATCAATTTACATATTAAAATAGTGGGGGGAATTAGACAAGAACATTTAGTAAAGGCGAATTTCTAACATCCAATTGGTCGTTTAAAATTTTATTTTCTTTATTATGACGATTAATTTCTAAACTTTCTAATAAATCCAATTTTTTACCTTTATTATGAATGTGTAAAATTTTAAAATCTAGATTAAAATTATGGCAATTACTAATCAAATGTTCAGCATAAGCTGAATCAGTTTTTTTATTTAAGAAACTTCTATAATGTTCGTGAATTCGAATATCAAAAGAACGACCTGTTTGACCTATATAAACTTTCTCACAGTTGGAACAACTTAACAAATAAACACCTGATTTTAAATTATTGGATGTTTTACATTTATTATTTAAAATAAATTTACCTAAAGAATTATCAGATTTAAATGACATAAAACTATTGTTTGTTTTTTGTAAAATTTTTCCTATTTTTACAGATATCTCACCTATATACGTTAAACAATTAAAGTTAGTCGGTTTAATTTTAACATAAGGATAAATTAGTTGAACAGATTTTTGTAAAAGTTTTTTATTTAATATATTGTCAATTAGGCTCAGAGAGTATCCATTATTTAGCGCAATACGATAAATCCTATCTAATTCTGACTTATAATGATCGGGTTTTAATGGAACTGAAATCAGCCTGTGGATAAAAGAGTTATAAAAGCTGCTAATTTGTGGGATACCGGATGAAAAGAATTAGCATGAATGATAGTGTCGGTGTGAGTAGGTTTGTGAAAGAGCAAATTCATGTTTTGATTAAACCCTTTTAATATTAAGGTCTAAAAAATTAATAGAGTTGTTGGTTTCAAATTTTACACATTCATAATAAAGGTTAAAAATTGGATTTATTAGAAGTTTAGAAATTAATCGTCATAATAAAGAAAATAAAATTTTAAACAACCAATTGGATGTTAGAAATTCGCCTTTACTAAATGTTCTTGTCTAATTCCCCCCACTATTTTAATATGTAAATTGATATATATAGAGGAGTTAATCACAAATTTTGTTATATCTTCACCTGAAGAAGCTTATGTTAAGCGAAACATATGTAGTGAATACAAATATATTTCTTGAAACTTTTTGTGTTTTTCAATTGTTCGAAATTTATATTTTGAAGGTGCAGGGTAAAACTTTAATGGGGTTAAAAATAAATTTAAATATACAGTGGGTCATAATTATTATTTTTTATTTACCATAATACCATATCAACTTTTACAAATGAATTTTTAATTCTTTTCTTTATGAATTGATTGGTGATGCTGGGCTACACCTACTAAATTGTGACTTCAGTTTTCAGTATTTCTATAAAATTGTGTGGGAAATCACAGATAAAAACACCATCTATATAATGTACCTTTAAACCGATTGTTGACAAAAACCTTAAATGATACATTATTATGATCAGGAAAATCCAAAGCCTAGGTCACTGAGTTTTTAAATGATATTGTAGCGACCAGTGACACTGTACGTGTGTGCGATAACAATTTGTATGCATGTACTTCTTATCGCTAACATGTTTACGACACATCCACAGCGTTAGACTTCCCTTTATCAACGTAAACTTACAAGCTCCAAGTACAAGTAACAAGATCAATTCTGGAATCATCGACGACATTCTAATTATTATTCATCATTCGGGAACAATCAGGATTTCCTTTTCGAATCATCCAGAAAGTTCGAAAGGTGTATATAAAGTGATCGTCTTTGGGCCAGAGGACTGTAGTTGTGATAAAGCATCAGTGCGCGAAACAAACCGATAAATAATAGACAAAAATATAAATAAGAGAATTGTTCTAACATAATTAGTAGTTAGTGTTAAGTGTTATATAAATAGTGTTAAATAAATTATTAATTACTGTTGACTAGAAAATTCGTTACAATATTTTAACTTTAAAATAGTCTTTCTTATCATTGATAATAGCCATGCAGAAACTGATACATTTGAAGGCAAAAATTGCATAATAATCTCTAGTCAGTCGTAAAATTAAATGTCTATGTTTTTGCTCAATCTGAAGATATCGGCTACAAATTTCTAGCTAATTTGTCCAGTGACCTTGCGTCAACTGACTTATTATCAGCAATGCATCACTGTTAAACTTGATTAATATATTTTGTTGCCATTATGACGTCTTAATTACGATCACATCACTTGTCGTTTCCTTAACTCTTATGCTCTTCCTCACAACACACGTCAACACAAAACTAGTAGAATATTTCAGTTTTAATATTTGAAAATATTAGCTGCAAGAATTATTTTTGGGATCAAGTAAATAACATTAATTTTATTAGTTTTGACTATATATGCACGATTTCGTTCTATGAATTCTTCAAGAAGGCGACATTTGGCTTTTTTATACCGAAAATTATTGTTACTTCGATCTGTAATACTCATCTCTGTTTCTGCATAAAATTATCAACAATCGACATAAGCCGGAAATGTACGTCTTACGTTTTTATTCGAATCTCGGTCGAGTCTGGATCATTAGTGCGACACTTATATGGCGCACATACTCATTTCGTTTTACCTGTTCACTCACAATTCTTCCTTTAATTTGTAATAGTCTCAATTGGAATTGACAGATGAATTGAAATTGGAATAACGTTACCTACACGAAGAAATCAGGAGATGCGTGCAACAGGTTTTTCGGACACTTTGTTGCAAGCGAGAGGGCATTAAAAACTTGTTCGGTTGTAGCGAGACTTCCTCGACACCCCGAACTGAATTAATGAAGCAAACTTGAAATAAACACCACGATACGAAAGAAATAACGGTTATGTTCTGTAGGATTATCCTTGATATATGTGGGCATATTTGCATGTCAAATTCGTCTAAAATTTTTTACTTTACTTTAAATACAATTAGGATCGATTATCGACACCAGAAATTATAATCCCTCTTAACTATTTACGAAGCTGTCTCGGTATCTGCAGTGAGAATTTAAATTTTGGACTAACCACAGGACGAAATAGTGCAAATTGTATTTAATGATTTTCTTCCCCTATTATTATCTGAATCTTGAAATGGTTTTAGTTGGGGGTTTCCAAACTCCATTAATCCTATTTCAAAAGAACGATTCCCATTCTACATTCAACTTCTTCAGGATAATTGTTTTTGAAATGCCTTTTCTGTGGATAATACCCTTACGCCATTATGAATGTTCACAGCAGTTGGTGGTGGTTAGTAAAAGAAAGCTACCAGGAACCTCGATTATACTGAGCGCTGTGGGTGTTGAAGGCGGGATATAAAGTCAGGTGGTGTTGTAATTGGGAGTAAAGTACTGAGGAGGAGTATGACATTACCTGCGGAGGTGTATGGTTAATTTAAATTACACGCCAAGTATTATTAAGCGGTAGTACTTACTAGTAGTAGCAAATGAGGCGGGTTGGTTTAAAATTGTTGGTGATGATGTTGATCAGCTGCAGGAGATTCAATTTATACCATACAATCAGAATATTTTTATTTGCTTCGTCTAGATTTTCAATCATAAACTATGGATTGTGATTAAAAAATTGCTTCTGGTTGATTGATTTTAATTTGCATCGTCGAGTGTTGCAAGGCAACTACGGTACCCTTTTTTGTTATTTATTTTGGTATCATTGGCGAGTGAGTAACTACTATTTATTGGGAGTAATTAATATCTCTGAAAATCACGGTGCCGCATTTTTTCTACTCACTCCCCAACTTCCGTCCAATATTTTCTCGAGCATGCATCGACTTGGGTGCGGAAGTAAATGTCATCATTACTGCTATTATGTTTATTAGGTAGTTATTTTCTTCTGTGCTCTTCATATGCCGTTAAAGACTGAAGCAGTTCAGGTATCTGTACTTATCCGGTTAGTTATTGTAGCAATCATATTGCGAAAATTAAACAACATCCTCTGTCTCATTTGCCATAAATATCGTGCTACTAAAATTCCATTAAAAATAAACTTCTCTCTCTCTCTATTATATTTCTTATCAGGAAATTAGCAATCGTGGATAATGTCACAGAATGTGGTCAAAGGTGATTGAATATCAATTTATCATTCTATATTCTTTAAAATGAACGGTCAAGTATTAAGACCAAGGTTTACTCATGTTTGTAAGACCAAGAGCAAGACTGAATAAAATTACAGATCCTCACAAGAACAAGATCAAAATGTACACGTATACGTAGGTACAGGTAATAATGGGTAAAAGAGAATGCTTTTTAATTGAAAAATTAGTATAACTCCGTGAAGTTACCGTCTCCGATGTACCTGTAGTGGATTTAATGATACTTAATAAGAAATTAAATCACGATTATAACATCGATTGATAAACTACCGAAATACGAAACTTAATCGGCACGTAATTCGCAACGTTCATGCATACGTGATGAGGTGCCAGAAGCTGCATATTTTCTGGCGTCTATTATATGTATAATCGTACATGTATACACTTACAAACTTATATATATGTACGTGTGTTGCAGTTCAGGCACTCGGTAGTTTATCGTTGTTTTTTAGCATCTGCTTAAAGAGGAACCGGCGCCAAAAAGTTGTTTCAATGTTGCTCTTCCCTGATGCGCTCTCATACAGAACGGTACTCCGATAAATCACTTATTAACCGCAGCTACTTGTTTTAAATATCGTGTAATTAAATACATCCTATAATAATATATGAATGTGAAAAATGTGGCACCAAAAACATGTCGCTAACAATAAATCTTCACCTAGTATATAGTATAAGAGTACCTCACACAGCACCCTTTGTAAGGGGTAGTGGCCATCCCTTTTACGTGTAACATGAAAGTTTCCCGCAGTTTTATGAGAGTTTCGAACCACAAGAAGCACCGGAAATTTTTTGAATCGAAAAAGGTTACTGTAGAATAGACTTGAGAGGGTTTTCATTGCCTTTCAAGGAAAAATTCTGACTGAGGATTGAGTTGTGAAACACACAGGACATTTTTGCTTATGGCTCATGGGGAAGCGCATTTATCTTCATCTCGGCAAATTTTTAACTTTGTTATTAAGCTGGAGAAAAGTCAATTTCAAATTATATTGAACATTTAATTTTTAAATTTCATCTAAGTAGTAAAAAAATGCAGTTGTTCAGAAATTAAATATTTTGAAATATTTCTCGATAAACCCTCCCTGTTACCGGAGATGTAGCTTAAGGGGGGGGGGATAAATAAATATTCTGGAGGATTTCATTTTAGAAAACTAAGCCATTAGTTTGTCTATTCTCAAAAGAAGGCGTAGAGGTATTGAACAATTACATACAACAAATACATTTCTTTGACTTTCTTTGCTAACAAACGTACAGAAGTATTTTTTTCCTTTCCATCACGCGATCTATTCTTGGTTTAATTGTAAAGAGAATGACTTTGTTGTAACCATGCCGAGAAAGTGCAGTGAAAACAAAACTTACGTCCATGATGCGTCTTCATTTTAATGCACAAAAAAGACAATGATAAATTGAACAGTTCACTTCAGTCCCTGACGAAAGTAACTTTGTTATTAAAAAGTACTTCAGACGTTCAGTTTTTTGTTTTGGCTACTTAGTACTTTCTACAACTACAGTCATTTAAATTCTACTATAGTTTCTTCTATAAACATTTTCTTAACATAATAGATTGTTATATTTTTTAAATTATGTATTAACCATTACCTACCAACAAGAGGCTACTTGTAACTCGCATTATTTGATGTGAGTTCGTAGGAGCAATTTTTTACTTTTTCTGTATTCATGACACAATTCGTTGAAAATATATGTATACTGTAACGTTCTAATATTCTTATCGTCAATTTTTTATAATTAAAGTACTTAATGTAAAATAACTTGTGGTTAAGCTACGCGTGGACCTATTATAGTAAATTAATATGTACAATTAATTGTTCACGTAACCAGTTGTTGTAAATGAACACAACAAAATATGTAAATAAATATACATTTGTTGCATCGTTTTCTTTTACCTTGAAAGTAATTTTACAACATTTAATTTACCCAAGTACATGTACATTTTCATCTTTTCTCTCATCTGGATTATAAGAGATACTAATATGACTTGAAATTTTTATAATCAATGTCACTGAAAATGCTAAGAAACTTTTTGAATTGAACATGCACAAAATAACAGTTTTTTGCCAAAAATGTACAAAATTTACCTGAGAGAGGTTTTATTTTTATACAACGGGGTATAATTACAGCCTGTGTATCGGTCATAAGGAGCAATCGAAAAGTTGTACCTACTTCTTTTTGTGGTTCGCTGTGTTCTCATATAAAGAACTTTGGTACTGTAAGGTTGATATATCCGCAACATCAGCAATTTCGCGGACATCCTTGAGAAAATACGAAGTATGAGCCGTGTTGAGAACCAAACAACAATTTTGCGTAAGTTACGACACTACATTTTAGTCAAAAATGACATTATATCATGCTAGCACGACAAAGTTATTTTTCCGATTTATGACGCACTATAATTTGTGGCTAATTTGTTACCAAATCCAAAAATTTGTCGCTCGTGCCGTTTAGCCATAATCAGCTGGTATGCTAGCTTGATATCAAGCTAAAACTACACATAGCGGATCTCGAAAAGGAAATGTCGTAGAATATTACTGTAAAGGCCATAATTTGTCGCTGAAAGATGACATATAAACAAATTTGTCGCTAGTCTTATCTCCAACTGATAAGCAAAAAATTGCTGGAAAGCCATCAAACTCGTGGGGAAAACAGCGAAAACCTAATTAAAAAAAAGTGGTAAATAAATCCGATCTCTTAAACCAAATGTAACAAAGAACTCCTTGATTAATTTTTGATGGTTTTCCAGCAGTTTTTGCTTATCAATTGGAGATAAGACTAGCGACAAATTTGTTGAATGTGTCATCTTTCAGCGATAAATTATGGCCTTTACAGTAATATTCTACGACATTTCCGTTTCGAGATACGCTATGTGTAGTGCTAGTAGTTTGATATCAAGCTAGCATACCAGCTAAACGGCACGAACGACAAATTTTTGGAGTTGGTAACAAATTAGCGACAAATTCAGAAATCGGAAAAATAACTTTGTCGTGCAAAATCACGTAGGTACCTACATTATCATATGATTCTTGTACGTATTTCGCATGTTCAAATTATGCGTTCTCCATTATGATCGCCTATAATAGGCACTCCCACCTTCCCACATCCATATAACGAATAACGAACGAATTTTGCGGTCCCGTAAGTGCTGATAATAACCGAGTTTCACCGAATACTTTTTACCAATGCCCTTACACACACTATATGTCATGTCAGCATTCTACAGCAGTGGTTACAAGCAATAACAACAAAACAAACCTGTAATAATGTTCGTATTCTCAAATTATTGTAAATGTCCAAAATTGTGACGTGCTCCACCTACGTGGGTAAAACGTGACCGTATCAACTAGGTAACATAAAAAATCAATAAACATACATTGCCAAGGTGTATAACATATGTAGAGATAGCTTAAACATAATAAACTAATTATGGTGACTGTGGATAGTTTTAATAATTTTGCCTTCAACCACACGAACCGAAAGCAACATTCTAACAACTGATGTTGCCCATCGTTAAAATTATTTTTCGGAATTAGTGTACTGGTCAATTTCTAGACGTAACCCTGCTGTTAAACTGTTACTTTTGGACATAATGTTTGTGCACTTTACAAAAATATTAGCGCCTCCAGTCCTGAGGTTTATGATTATGCTGCACGCAAACGAATTCTACTGTTGCTTGTCTTTGATTAAGTCAAGAGCCCGAATGTTTACCTCCACGTTCTGCAGCAGGTTATTATTGTGATAACAGCGAGTGCATTTAAGGTTCACGTCTTCTTGTTTTTACATACAGGGCACTTCATAAATATGGGTACACCGAAGTGATTTTTCAACTTTTTAAAATCTAAAATTATTTTACTTCAATTATTAAAGAAATAGAATATTTCGAATCTTTTATATATTTTAAACATTGTTTTTCTTCATATTAAGGGGATTATTTAATTAAGAAAATTGAGATGAAAAAATATATAAACGTTGTAAATGAGGTGCTATAAACCGATGAAGAAAACATCATAAACAGACAATTTTAGGGAATGAATAAGTACCAGAGTATAATGTGTTTATAAAATGGTGATGGGCACTGTGGAAGTCAATAAGATGAAAGAGAGGTAGCATGGCAGGACACTATAAGTTATGAAGGACAAAGGACGACGTAGATTACATTACAGTTCTCGAACCATTAAAGATGAGAGACGTTCTAGTTTTCAAAACATTAGAAGATTGGCTCAAATTCAACCAGTCTTTGGACTGACGATAACTCAAAATTAACATATAATTCTGCTAGAGTACCTATAATTTTAGATAATATCAAAAATAGAGTACAAATACATATTTTTACAGTAGCAAGATTTTAATATTCCCAAAATAAGTCCACATTTCATAACAGATCTCAGTTTGTAAAAACCTCCAGTAACCAGTGACCACTGCCATTGCCAAAACAACACCCTGTACAGTTACGTCTACTGTTGGTCTCAGTCGTTCTGAATGCCCAAATTGTTGGGTCGTCGACCCTTGCCACTTTCCAATCAATCAGATGCCCGAATACCAAATAAGAAGAGCGGGAAGTACGAAAATGGACAAAGAACAAGTGAGACCAGATCGGTGATCTCATATTTCTTTTTTTTTTTCAAAAATATTTTCCAATATTGGTGCAGACACTTATCGTCAGCAGCTGTGTTTACTTGTACTAAAATTGAATTATTTTTGAATAAAATTATAATAAAAAAATAAAATCACAATTTTCAAAAATTATTGATAAATTTGTCCATATTCACAATTACCTATTTTATTATTCTTTTTATAGTTTGGATTTTTCTAAATAGTTTTTTCACAAGTATTATTAAAAGAGCTGATGACAAATTGTGTAAAATATACCGACGGTAATCATGAGGAAACATTGTTGCAACAATGTTCATGGTCATTTTTCACTTATTAATAAATTAGGTCTACTTATCCATGTGCTAATATGAATTAGTGTAGAATATTTTAAATCGGTTGTTTCATTCACTTCTATGAGTCGTGTGTCATACACAGCAGAAGGTTGTTAAATGGATTTAAGTGCAAGATAAACCCCATAATACTCTGTTAATCAAGAAATCATAATCTTCGTTTATTAGTCGGGCCGTGGGGGTTTTAAAACTACTAAAAAAGTTTTACAAAGAATTTGAATGGCTCTATAAAATTAAAAAATTACTGATTCACAATTTGAATCACACATATGGTTAAATAAGTTATTTTTGAATTAAAATTTTAAATTTTTCAAATACTGCCAAACTTCGATATTTTTCCAAATATATTAAAAAAAAAACAACCCCACTAATCCATTTTTGTTCTCTTTAGTCATAAAGCGTTAATCATGCAATTCTAAAAATACACAATAGGTAGGTACTTACAATATGTAATGGTGAAGCTACTATAAATTTAATTAGAATTATAATTATGGATAATTGTAATAATAATGCTTAGGACGCCACATCACAATTGTTATCACTTAAAGCATTCCAACAAAATTATTCGTATGATATTTTTTAGATTTAAGAAGAAATGGAAAGGCTATAGCGAGATAAGAGTAGGTAGGATGCCCCCAAACGGATATTGTGCTGATTTTTTTCCTGGTGATTACTACCAACATAAGATTAAGATTTGCCAAGTTTTAGCTCTTAATATTGTACCGTTGGAAAGTGAGGATTAATTGAAAAAAAATCGAAAAAAATTCATATCTTTTCAACGGTTCGATCGATTTGGCTGAAATTTTAGTATGTTTTGCATATTTTAATAACAAAAAGAAGAAAAGATTATTAATATGAAAAGAAAATTTTAACCCCCCTAAAAAAATTATTCCATAAAAAAAATTTTTTTTTCATAAACTTATGGTCTTGGTACAATTACCAAAATTTTTTTTTATTTTTCTAACACTATTTTTCACAACATATTATTTTTTCAAATTTCTTTTCTGGGTGCGTCATAGTTGAAAAAAATTAAATGTCAAAAAAAATTTTTTTAGGTTAGGCTTTATGTACAGTCACGTAAATTTTTTTGTAGATTTCCAAATGTATTTGACGTTGTATAAAATTTTTTCTAAATTTTTTTTCCAGATGCGTCGCAGTAAAAGTAATAGAATAAATTCTTATAAGAGAGTTAAAAAAGAAGAAATATCTCAAGATAATGTACTTGATTTATGCGTGAGTGTATCGCAAGGTTCTCTTACACTTGAAAAAAAATTCCGAAACAATTATAAATGACGTCAAATAGATTGAAAAATCTTCAGAAAATTTTACGTGATAGTACATAAAGCATAAACTCAAAAAAAAAATAATTTCTGGACATTTTGCTGTTTTTAACTATGACGCATGCAGAGGAAAATTTTGAAAAAATTATATGTTGCGTTGGATAGGGTCAAAAACGTACAAAAAGATTTTGATAATTGTACAACTAACATAACCTCAAAAAAAAGTTCTAGACATTCTATTGCTTTTACTGCGACGCATCTGGAAAAAAATTTAGAAAAAATTTTATACAACGTCAAATACATTTGGAAATCTACAAAAAAAATTACGTGACTGTACATAAAGCCTAACCTAAAAAATAGAAATTTTTTTTGACATTTAATTTTTTTCAACTATGACGCACCCAGAAAAGAAATTTGAAAAAATAATATGTTGTGAAAAATAGTGTTAGAAAAATAAAAAAAAATTTTGGTAATTGTACCAAGACCATAAGTATGAAAAAAAAAATTTTTTATGGAATAATTTTTTAGGGGGGCTAAAATTTTCTTTTCATATTGATAATTTTTGTTTCTTTTTGTTATAAAAATATGCAAAACATACTAAAATTTCAGCCAAATCGATCGAACGAACCGTTGAAAAGATGAATTTTTTTCGATTTTTTTTCAATTAGTCCTCACTTTCCAACGGTACAATATTAAGAGCTAAAATTTGGCAAATCTTAATCTTATGTTGGTAGTAATCACCAGAAAAAAAATCAGCACAATCCGTTTGAAAATAAAAATTCATATATTAAACTTTAAAATGACAAATGAGTAATTATGTACTGCTATAAAAAATATCAGACCCCCTACTTGAAATCAATGAAAAAAGCAAGGCCAAATTACAAAAATTTTATTTTTGTTATTAGATGCTTCAAAATGCCGAATGCGTTGAAGTCTTTTTAATTAAAGCATAGCCAATAGGTATGGTTCCTATTCAGAAAAATACAATTTTATTTTTGTAATTTTTCCAACGTCACGGTATTTTACGTAAAAAAGTTCCTGAATAATATAAAAGTTGCTTTTTTCTATTTTTACAAACAACCAAGATACGTAGATGTAGCGAAAACTTGAAATTCAACTTTATTACATCATAACTCAAAAACAAAATACAATAACAATTTTTTGAAAATTTTGAAAAAATCGAGAAGCTATCATTAATTTTTTTTTGTATCTCTTACAGTTACAACGAAATTTCTCCACTCCTTACAAAAACAAACAACAGAACAAATAATTTTCAATCTCTTTGGTTAACATGCAATTGACCTATGCGCATGTTCGCGTGATAATTAAATTTGTCCTGTTCTTACGCAATTACATTTTATGTAGTAGGTAAATTGCATACATTTTACAACTTTGAAGTCAATGTCATATACGCAGCAGTTGGCTGCATACAATCCGTTCGAAAACCATTGCCAGCCGCATCGGGTCTGCATTATGGGAAATGACGTTAAGCAAGAAGCATTTTCGCATAAAACATTTATTAATACAAAATTCAGACAACGGTAAAGACATATTTACAGTGGAAGAAACGCCAACGTTTCTTCCAACTATGGAACAGCTGCTATAATCTCTGTAGTTAACTACTTTGGGTTATTTTGCGTTTTGAGAATGACATCTTCTGAGTATGTTTCAGAATTTAAATTTTGGGGTGGATGCTACTGAATGTTTTCGTTCAATAATGAGCTCTTCTGTTTGCTTATTTTAATAAATTCAAACTGACTCTTCAACCTTTTTATGGCTTACAAAGAAAATGATGTTTTGACGAGCTGCCTCTGATAAATACCACAAGCAATTAAGAAATAAATGAAAGGATTTTATGTTTATACTTTTAAGATAACATTGTTAATTTTTTAAGCGAAATCTGCAAGTTTGTTATAAAAATTTATTTTATTTATAATTGTTTATTGTAATTTTCAACGACAAGCCGGCAAAACATTCTTAAATTGTAAACTATTATCAATTCTGTCGGTGATGATTTCATTAATTTATTTATATAAAAATCGGCAGACGAGGCGTTGACAACACATTTATTACAATTTTATATCTACAAATATTCAGTATTTATTGTAAGAAAATGAATAAATAAAGATATTAATTTATTTTTTAAGTTGTTATAGGAACTGCACAGAATTGTAGTGACTACTTATCGTTAATATACGTAATTTGTGTATAGGTACTATTGAAAATTTTAATAGATTGTGGAATGGTATCAACATGTGGATCTTAATGTTCTTATAATTTTATGACAATATGTAATTCGTTTCCCTTTTTGTACAAAGCCACTTGAAACGATGGACTATTATGGCCAATATATATAAATCTGAAAAAGTGTTTTCAATAATTGGATGAAAAAATCACTCCTCTTACATTTTAAACCTTGCTACAGGGGATGTGAGTTATTTATAGCGCTCGTTGGTGACTTAAATAAAATATCAATCCACAAACATCAATCAGACTGAAATAAAGTTCAAATATATAAGTAACAATGAACTATGATAAAGCAGAAATATAATTATATTTAACATAATTAAAGATATTGTTCTTAAACAAAGACTTGGTTCACTCACTAACATGATAGTTGACCTTACCTCATGGATTATTTTTAAAGAATGTCTAAAAAAACAACGATTGCGTGCTTAAAATCAGAAAACGGTCCTTCGAGCCGGATTATAAAATGACGAAAGCTTGTAGGTTTGTAACAGTTAAGAAGAAATTATCACTTAAACATTAAGCAAATTTTTGCTTGGATTACTCTGGGCGAATAAAGCAAACAAGGGCTTTTTTCAAATTTGCCCAACTCTACAAAACGCCAGATGTTAGTTTTGTAATAAACGTTTGTCTGATGATTTCAGTGGGGTAATTTATTATTATTATTTATATTTGTCCTAATTTATTGGTTGAAGCGATCGTTGTCTAGTGGTTACGAATTATTTTAAGACCAACAACAGACAGTTCAACGTGTTCGGCGACAATTAGGAAGAGCAAAACATTATTACTCCTGGCATAAGATCCACAGTCACACACTACACACTATGTAAATTATTGGACTCGAAGAACTAAAATAGTATCCAAATCTAGGAAGAATTTACATATTTACAATCCCTTTTGTCACATACATACCTATGTATGTAACATATAATAATATGTCCCTAAAAAGCTTGCAAAATTTACGTCTTTAGATGAAACACCTACCCTATTTATTTTTTAATAACCTTAAAATATAATTAAGACTTCGTACCTACCTACGTAATCAAAAAAAATTATTAATAAACTTAATCAATTCACGTTTTCCAATTTGCATAAATAATTCTGCCAATTATCTATTTAAATCTAGTTTAAATCCGCTCTTCGCACTGATCAGCTTCTATTTAAAGAATTCTAATTAAATATTAATCGCAAGTAATGTATGACATTTGGATTTGGTTGGATTTCATGCTCTTTTTATGTTCACTTTTCCTCAATTTATGTCAAGATTAGATACAAACTATCTGACTGATAATAAAGTGTTCTTTTTGTCTGACTTTAATTGTAATTATCAACAATGCAACAGTGCAGTGTGTTTGCTGATGATGACACGTCTGATGCGCATGTTTAAAAAAAGCAGTTAATCATAAATTATAACACAGGCAGAAATGAAAATGGAACACTTCTGACAATAACATTAACATTGATTAAATTTTATTTATAAGGACTTAAGAACTTACAAGTTTTAATATTTTGGACATACGAGCCCAAAAAAAAATATTTGAGCACTCCAATTTTGTTGACACAGACTAATACAAAATTATGTAATGTTCAGACATAGGTATAATTGCCAGTGTAGAAAATTGGATACTTCGTTATTTATATTTCATTAGGTTGGGAGATATACAAATCTGGTAACTCGCGAACCGAACACAGGAATTGCACATTTTTTCTTTCTATGCATATCATGTACCAACTATTTATACGGTTGTGATTTTATGTAACGAAATATCCATATGTTCGGTTCGTAATTTATTAGATATGTATATTGTCAATTTTATTACCCCATAGCCAGCCAAAAAAAAGGCATTGGGATAATGGCGAGGTTAAGGAAGTAGAACGAATGTAGGGAGTGTAAGTATTGGATGAATGATATTGAGAAAATGGACAGAATATGTGAAAAGATTACAGAGTCCTTGATGCACGTGTTGGGAGGGATGGGTGGGAAGTAAAAGTTACGAATAATTAAGGAGGATGGAAAGAGTTTGAGAGCTTTAAGGGAATTATTAAATAAAAGAACACGGAGGGCGGTAATTTAATTTTTTTCTTCTCGTTCGTAACTGTGGAGTATGAACCCATTTTTATACGTATATCAAGCTAGCACGACAAAATTATTTTGCCGATTCCCGAATTGCACTATAATTTGTTACCCAATCCCAAAAATTTGTCGCTCGTGTCGTTTAGCTTTAATCAGATGGAATGCTAGCTTAATATCAAGCTAGCACTACACATAGCGTATCTCGAAAAAGAAATGTCGTAAGATATTACTGCAAATACCATAATTTGTCGCTTAATTGTTATTAAATCCAAAAATTTGTCGCTCGTACCGTTTAGCCATAATCAGATGGTATGCTAGCTTGATATCAAGCTACCACTACACAAAGCGTATCTCGAAAAGGAAATGTCGTAAGATATTACTGTAAATACCATAATTTGTCGCTTAATTGTTACCAAATCCAAAAATTTGCCGCTCGTACTGTTTAGCTATAATCAGATGGTATGCTAGCTTAATATCAAGCTAGCACTACACATAGCGTATCTCGAAAAAGAAATGTCCTAAGATATTACTGCAAATACCATAATTTGTCGCTTAATTGTTACCAAATCCAAAAATTTGTCGCTCGTACCGTTTAGCTATAATCAGATGTTATGCTAGCTTAATATCAAGCTAGCACTACACATAGCGTATCTCGAAAAAGAAATGTCGTAAGATATTACTGCAAATACCATAATTTGTCGCTTAATTGTTATTAAATCCAAAAATTTGTCGCTCGTACCGTTTAGCCATAATCAGATGGTATGCTAGCTTGATATCAAGCTAGCACTACACATAGCGTATCTCGAAAAAGAAATGTCGTAAGATATTACTGCAAATACCATAATTTGTCGCTTAATTGTTATCAAATCCAAAAATTTGTCGCTCGTACCGTTTAGCCATAATCAGATGGTATGCTAGCTTAATATCAAGCTAGCACTACACATAGCGTATCTCGAAAAAGAAATGTCCTAAGATATTACTGCAAATACCATAATTTGTCGCTTAATTGTTACCAAATCCAAAAATTTGTCGCTCGTACCGTTTAGCCATAATCAGATGGTATGCTAGCTTAATATCAAGCTAGCACTACACATAGCGTATCTCGAAAAAGAAATGTCGTAAGATATTACTGCAAATACCATAATTTGTCGCTTAATTGTTATTAAATCCAAAAATTTGTCGCTCGTACCGTTTAGCCATAATCAGATGGTATGCTAGCTTGATATCAAGCTAGCACTACACATAGCGTATCTCGAAAAAGAAATGTCGTAAGATATTACTGTAAATACCATAATTTGTCGCTTAATTGTTATCAAATCCAAAAATTTGTCGCTCGTACCGTTTAGCCATAATCAATGGTATGCTAGCTTGATATCAAGCTAGCACTACACATAAGCGTATCTCGAAAAGGAAATGTCCCTAAGTATTACTGAAATACCATAATTTGTCGCTTAATTGTTACCAAATCCAAAAATTTGTCGCTCGTACTGTTTAGCTATAATCAGATGGTATGCTAGCTTAATATCAAGCTAGCACTACACATAGCGTATCTCGAAAAAGAAATGTCCTAAGATATTACTGCAAATACCATAATTTGTCGCTTAATTGTTACTAAATCCAAAAATTTGTCGCTCGTACCGTTTAGCCATAATCAGATGGTATGCTAGCTTAATATCAAGCTAGCACTACACATAGCGTATCTCGAAAAAGAAATGTCCTAAGATATTACTGCAAATACCATAATTTGTCGCTTAATTGTTATTGAATCCAAAAATTTGTCGCTCGTACCGTTTAGTCATAATCAGATGGTATGCTAGCTTGATATCAAGCTACCACTACACAAAGCGTATCTCGAAAAGGAAATGTTAAGAGTATTACTGTAAATACCATAATTTGTCGCTTAATTGTTACCAAATCCAAAAATTTGTCGCTCGTACTGTTTAGCTATAATCAGATGGTATGCTAGCTTAATATCAAGCAGCACTACACATAGCGTATCTCGAAAAAGAAATGTCCTAAGATATTACTGCAAATACCATAATTTGTCGCTTAATTGTTATTAAATCCAAAAATTTGTCGCTCGTACCGTTTAGCCATAATCAGATGGTATGCTAGCTTGATATCAAGCTAGCACTACACATAGCGTATCTCGAAAAAGAAATGTCGTAAGATATTACTGCAAATACCATAATTTGTCGCTTAATTGTTATCAAATCCAAAAATTTGTCGCTCGTACCGTTTAGCATAATCAGATGGTATGCTAGCTTAATATCAAGCTACCACTACACAAAGCGTATCTCGAAAAGGAAATGTCGTAAGATATTACTGTAAATACCATAATTTGTCGCTTAATTGTTACCAAATCCAAAAATTTGTCGCTCGTACTGTTTAGCTATAATCAGATGGTATGCTAGCTTAATATCAAGCTAGCACTACACATAGCGTATCTCGAAAAAGAAATGTCCTAAGATATTACTGCAAATACCATAATTTGTCGCTTAATTGTTATTAAATCCAAAAATTTGTCGCTCGTACCGTTTAGCCATAATCAGATGGTATGCTAGCTTGATATCAAGCTAGCACTACACATAGCGTATCTCGAAAAAGAAATGCCGTAAGATATTACTGCAAATACCATAATTTGTCGCTTAATTGTTACCAAATCCAAAAATTTGTCGCTCGTACTGTTTAGCTATAATCAGATGGTATGCTAGCTTGATATCAAGCTAGCACTACACATAACGTATCTCGAAAAGGAAATATCGCAGGGTATTACTGTAAAGACCATAATTTGTCGCTGAAAGATGACACATTTAACGAATTTGTCGCTAGTCTTATCTCCAGCTGGTAAGCGAAAAACAATTAATCAAGGAGTTCTTTGTTACGTTTGTTTTAAGAGATCTGATTTTAATTTATAATTTTTTTAAAATTAGATCTTCCTTTTTTCCCTCAAGTTGTTCAACACGTTACCTTTCCACAGTTTGATGGCTTTCCAGCAGTTATTTACTTATCAGTTGGAGATACGACTAACGACAAATTCGTTGTGTCATCTTTAAGCGACAAATTATGGTCTTTTTAGTAATATCCTACGATATTTCCTTTTCGAGATACGTTATGTGTAGTGCTAGCTTGATATCGAGCTAGCATACCAGCTGATTATATCTAAACGGCACGAGCGACAAATTTTTGGATTTGTTAACAAATTAGCGACAAATTATAGAACCTACAAGTCAATAATCGAAATAAATAAAATGCCGAACGATTGACCACACACTTGGCGCATGTCCTCCCACAAGAACCTTTACATTTTTATGTAGAAACAAGTGTGTTGCTTCCTATGCAACAATGTACGTATCGAACACGGTATTAATTACAATTATTGTTGATTCGAAGGTTTTACCATAGAAAGAAGGCGCGTGTATGTTAATAAAATTAAAGAACGGTGTCATACCTGCTATTATTAAATTGTACCTTTTATCGATTGTACATTGCAAAGTTGCCGTAATTATCTGCACGGGTATCATACCAATTAGCCTCAAACGTTTTCAGTGTCAAGTTCAATTTTGTACGGCTGTTAGAAGTTATCTGCGACATTTTGCACATTCTAGATAAATAGATATGTACGTAGTATTTTTTTTTAATGCTTTGTTTTACATTACCGTTCACTGTCAAGGTTGTTGTTTACTGCATGCGGTAAGCTCATTATCTTGTTTCTGAATATGCAAGTGTGCGATCGACCGGTTTTTTAAATATTCCTGTATTTTCTTTTTTTTTTCTTTAATTAAACCCACACGCGCGTGCATTTTTTATTTCGTTTGCAATGACATTTTAAAATCGGGGGAATACATTGTGCAGCGTTAATTAGCATGCAAAAACTAACGTTAATGTTTAGGTTATTCGCATTAGAACAACTATGCATTCAGAAATATGCTTTTTAATCGTTTCGCTCTTTTCCACAAACTTTACAATAAACAGTAATCCTATAAAACGCCTTTCGTATATACCAGTAAGGAAAATATTTAACCTACCATTCAAAATGCTAAGAATGAGGATCGACTGTCAAAATGCTATTACAGGCGGTTCATATTTACACACAGACTCACCTACTTTGCCGGAGCTTTATTAAGATTATGATAAAAAAATAAAATAAGTTTTTTAATGTTATGATTATTAGAATAATTTTTTATTTTCAGAGCATGCAAGTGCACATTAAGAGGGGTGTACCGGTGACGAAAGTGCCCTAGTTTTCTAAAATTAATACTTTTTGTCTAGATCGCTAAAGACACTAATATAAAAACCATAAGATAACATGACGAAGACACTGAACTTTAAGGAATAAATATTGGTTACACAATTACATTTAAATTGGCCAGTTGGACCGCATATTCTCAAATAAATTAGCCCAGTGACGTTATCTGGGCCATTAATCGTTAAGATGCTCCATTCTTCGGTTAGGAACGTGATGAAATTTACACAAGACCCACCGCTGAATTGCACCAGAAACAAAAGCCCCTTTTTATGAAGTTCTTTATATATTCGAAAACTGAACGACCCCAAAATTAAGCTACAAATGAATATAAATATCTAAAATTTATTTTATTTAGGATAATTTGCCTCATTCAACTGATATATGTACAAATATAAAGTTGTTACAACTGTAAATATTTTTATATCGGTCAACGTATGGGTGCAATTAACGTAAGATTGAAAGAACACACTGAAAAATAAATTTCTCTGACCACTACCATTTAGATACGACCAAACAACATTGTGGGTTTCTGTTGTGGTATCAATAAATGTAAAAAGCGATTATATGAAAATGCATTATTATTGTTATTACATATATTATCTCGTTGTAAGATGAACCCCTGAAACGTCTTCACTGCACCACGGAGGTTGATGTTGATGTTGCGATTAGCCTTTGACAGATCGTAAATCGAGCGCAGGTAAAGGCTGAACAAGCCGCAGATATCAACGTTGCGAAGGTTGTATCATTATTATTCAGAATAACTAACGACTACTGCCTGCATGTGGTCATTTTCAATGAATTAGAATTCTCGCATAAATAAAACCCCTGGTGTTACGCATGGCCAGGTTCGTTGGTGTTTTAGCGGACACATTTTATAAGACATCCACCTATTACAAATAATTTATGCATTATGTGAATTATAATTAGTTAGGTACTCAATTTGGATTGATCATATAAATATCTAATTGGTACTGTTACTCATGAGTACGTCTTCAAACATATTACAAAAGAATATTCTATTGGAACAATTCTTGATCACTGTTAATAAAATCGTAATACATATGTAGTTTATACACTTATGTCAAATGTTGACAGTATAAAATTATAGGTTATATTATGTATACTAGAATGAGTTGACGTAGGTACTCTAAGTAATAATTTTTAATTAGTTTATTAAATAAAATACTATTTTGGTAAACAACTAGGCGTTTTATTAAACTTCTTAAGAACTTATATCAAATTTCGCTACGTGAGGCGCTGACGTTTGGATAGATTGCGAATCCAGAGGCAAAGACGAGGGTTACGAGGGTCATGATCTTTGCCTCATATTCAATTTGAAAGGAAATGAGAAGATTTTATTACGCCAGTGAATTAACAACTAAGCCTCGCGTTTCAGTCAAATTGTCAAAGGATAAAATGTGGGTGGATAACTAACTATACCCATCATATACGACTGGCAACGGTCGTCTTTTGCTTTCAATTAAAATTTTTCGTTTTACTATCATCTCGTCTTTATTTAACGAATAAAATTGTCTTGGGTTTAAAATTTGTTTGAACATTTTACTAAAACTGAGAATAAAAATGGTTTTGAACGAGCTTTCGGAAGAATCCTTCTGACAAACTGTATTAAAATATCTGTCCAGTGGAGGAGCTTTCTGTAAGCAAAAAAAATCTTGCATCTAGCGATACTTTCCTCGCCTCAAACAATTTTGGTCAGCTATTTCGTGTAATGCCTAGCCAGTTTATACATTAGAGACGTAGTATTATATTCGTGACACACTTTTCGATAAACTAAGATTTCTTTTCCTTTTTCAAAAATTACCTCTGTCAGAAGTTTGAAGTCCGATAAAGAACTAGTTTGTGTGCGATGAGATAGTAAAGTATTTGAAATTTTTCTACATGTGTAACTAGCAACCTGATAAAATAAAACGAGTTGCATTATTAGATTTCAAAAAGGTACAATTATCTATTTTCCCACATTGTATGCACTCGACTGATAATCACAATCAGCGAACTAGACATACATGCACACATAATAATGAGTTTGTATACATATGAATAAACAGATATTAACAAATACACAAACGCATTAACACCGATTGCATAGCAACAATATTGTTCATTCGGGTCAGTGTGCATATATCATGCATTTTATTTAATTATTGTTGTTTCAAGAATCGAGGAGACGTTATCTCAATACAAATTTATTCTATACTTAAATTAATACGAAGATTTACCTTGAAATTCCACGAAAGGAGCAAAGATGCGTATCGTAAATTTTTTAATAAAGTGTAAAACTTTATGAGGATATTGATTACATGGCTACTACCAGAAATGTTATTAAAATTATTTTGATGATTTAGAATTTTTGTAAAGTAAGTAATGCCTTTAGGGGATGTTCATTAATTACTTGTGGTGTTTTCCTATTAATATAGTCCCCTCCCTCTCCCTTTATGAGGTTTGGGAAGTGTGGTGGGTCTTGCCACCCCACGTGAAATTTACCTTTTAACCAGTTTTAAAATACAAAAGGAACGGAAACTATAACAAATTATTAAGTTCATCACGTGAAATTTTTAAAGACTCTCTTAAGTTTAGAGTCTAAACGAGATGGATTAAAATGTTTCTGAAACCCTCTCTCCATTTTGAGCTCAAATAATTAATGAACGATATGAAAAATATTACTTACATGACCATCAATTATGGAAAGGCAAATTTATCAGGAACATACCTGAAAAGAAAAAGAATTGTTAGAAAAAGGTACCAATAGGATTTTTTTATATGTATAACATAATGTAAAATCCATAATAATTTTATTTTAATGGAAGCATCAACGCTTTGAGCTGTCCTTATCACACTTCGCCCTTTTTGTTCCCAATTCAATATACCGTCACCTACTTATAGTAGAATTATTTTATCCTTTCCTCCACGTGACCTATTCTTGGTTTAAGTGGAAAGTGATTGCAATATATCTGTCTTTGTTGTAACCATCCGGAGAAAGTGCAATGAAAACAAAACGTATGTTCATTGAACAAAAAAAATTAGATACTAAATTTTCACAGAATCCTTGGACTTCTAATAAATAGAAATATTATTTATTTGTTCGTTACAAAAGATATTTATTACTTTATTTAAATTTTATTATGAAAATAAAATAAATATTTTTCACTATCAAAATTTATCATGTTCAGGGGGGGAGGTTTAGTTTTTGTGACGTAATATTTACAGGGGGTTACAGAAAGTATGATACAGCGTGACAACCGGCGGGGAGGGGGTCAAAAAAAGCTAATTTTAGCGTGACGTATTTTATGAACAGCCCCTTACAAATATACGTCCATGATGCGAAGACAGTGATGTTCATTAACAATAATTAGGGCCCTTCATAATACGTTCGACAAGGAGGGATAGGGGTTTGCTGAGTGTTGACAAGATGGGGGCACAGGTGGTTTACGGAACGTGACGTTCGGTTCATATTAAATTTTACTTAATTTTTACAGAACCTTGGGCTTCATAAATAAATATTATTTTTTGTTGACAAAAGATATTCATTATTACTTTAAATTTTATTATCAATAAATAATATAAAATTTGTGAAAAATCAAAAGAGAGGGGGGGGCTTTAGTTTTTGTGACGTAATATTTACAGAGGGGGGTCACAGAAAGTATGATACAGCGTGACAATTAATAACTGTCGCCAAAACACTGTTTTAAATTTTTTTTGTTACTTAAGAGTACGTCAACTGATTCTATACATACTATTTATAACCTCTAATTTTATACTGTCAACCATCTGTCAACATTTGACATCATATTACGATTTTATTTTTATTCATATACCTACCTCATTCAGGTCATGTGATGGAAATGATAAAATAATTCTAGTATACATACATCGATCGTTATAGTGAAGATAAGGTACCATATTAAATGATAATGATAGACAATAATGATTACTTGGATTGCACCTTAATGGTTCAATCACAGAAAATGAAGAAGTGAGACTATGAGCCGAGACTTTATTTGCAATTACGTCTATAAAAGTTACTAATTAAACACATTGAAGTATGTTTTTTACAAGCACGTGTAACTGTTTCTCCACAGTTTGAACGAAGGGACATTAAAACTTCTTGTAGGTAATAAGAAAGTTTTTCAAATTCTTGCAATAACCCGAACCATTTAAATTCTAGTAGTAAAGACGGATGTAAAATGTGCAGGTTGCCTCGGCTGCTGGTGTGTTCTTAAACTTTCAACATTAATTTGCTTTATGCCGTCGTTAGTTTCTGTTCGGTTTTACTGTTCATTGTTACGACTTTTCGGGAAGAATTATTGAACTTTTCCTTACGCTACTTACATCCCAAGCTGTGTTAATTGTTGCTTAAGCATCCTGTTTGCTTCGCCTAACGAACAATAACAAAATGTCTCTATTTCGTTCCTATTGTAGGCACGATACAAAAATCATCTGTAGGCTTGTTATTCTTCACATTAATAACGGAGAATTTGAATTAACTAGAGAATATTTGTTGACAAAATAGTAAAGAAAAAACCTTTTGTTAATCAGGTTTTATGTTAACTCATTACCTAGTAAAAGTACACCTACAGTTTTTCAATTTTATCGTTAAAATATTAAACTCACATAATTGTTTTACGCTCAATTTGATGTGTATAGGAACACATGGTTAAGTCAATTAATGTTGCGTACGTTTTTGTGGGCATGATGTTAAAATAGTGTAAAAAAATGATTGGCATGGTGAAACTTCAACTATGTATGTGTAAATTACTTTGGACATTTCCGTTATGTTTGGGGCAGTAATCGGCACGAACGAACGTGATATCCAGTAATAACGTTAGGGCTTTCTAATTTTCATGCCACGAACTTAGACTGTTTAAATAGTTGCCTTCACTTGAATTTTTATATAAAGGAGCAAAATATACACTTATAGGTATATTTATGTACCTATTAGAAGTTGAAAAAAGAATCAAAAAGACACATGGGTAATTAAGTGCTAATTATATGCCCTAATGAGTAGTTAAATGCTAACTAAGTGACCATAAGAGAGGTTAAATGTCCCGGGATTATTTATAAATGTTGCTATGAAAAATAAGAAGGTAAATTTTACTTTAGAATAGTTATTTATAAAAAAAAAAAATTCCAGAGCGCTTACTTACTCATAAAAGCGCTTAATTAGCCGTAAATGAGTGCTTAGTCACTGTGTAAACAGAAAGTCTATTATTATTATTTAAGGAATTTCTTCAGTAATGTTCTGATCACTTAATCTTAAGCTAGCAGAAAAGTAATTCTTAAGAAAATTCTGTAAGCATCTTATAAATTATAAGGCCACTTAATTATAACTTAATGTGCACTTAATTACTATGGAGATCTATTTTCATTATTTAAAAGAATATTTTAATAATGTTCTTCTCACTTTTTCTTTAACTAACAGAACAGTAATTTTTAAGAAACTTTTTTTAAATTTAATCACTCATTAGAGCACATTATTGTGGCCCTATTAGCACTTAAATACTATGACCGAAAAGTATATTTCATTGTTTAAACAATCTTTTGGTCATTTTCTGATCACAGAAAAGCAATTCTTAAGAAAATTCTTTGAGCACCTTATTAATCATTAGACCACTTAATTATTCATTAACGAGCACTTAATTTTATCTTAATGAGCACTTAATTTACTATGGAGGTATATTTTAATTAATTAAAAAGTTCTTTTTGTCATGTTCTTCTCATTTAATTTTAACCTAGCAAAACAATAACATTTGAAAAAATATCGGCAACACTTAATTACTCATTAGGGCATTTAATTAGCGCTTTATTGCCCAAGTGTCTGTTTTTGCTTGAGCACTTAATTACTGCGCACGTATATGTTCATTATTTAAAAAAATATTTTAGTCATATTCTTCTCACTTTTTCTTAAACTAGCAGAACAGTAATTTTTAAGAAACTTTTTTTACATTTAATCACTCATTAGAGCACATTATTGTGACCCTATTAGCACTTAAATATAATGACCGAAAAGTATATTTTCATTGATTAAACAATTGTTTGGTCATGTTCTGATCACAGAAAAGCAATTCTTAAGAAAATTCTCTGAGCATCTTATTAATCATTAAACCACTTAATTATTCATTAACGAGAACTTAATTATATCTTAATGAGCACTTAATTTACTATGGAGGTATATTTTCATAAATTAAAAAGTTCTTTTAGTCATGTTCTTCTCATTTAATCTTAACCTAGCAAAACAATAACATTTGAAAAAATATCGGCAACACTTAATTGCTCATTAGGGCATTGAATTAGCGCTTAATTGCCCAAGTGTATGATTTTGCTTGAGCACTTAATTACTGCGCACGTATAAGTTCATTATTTAAAAAATTCTTTTAGTCATATTCTTCTCACTTAAAGTTAATCTAGTCGAAAGAAAAGCAATTCTTAAGAAAATTTCGTAAGCACTTAATTACCAATTAAGACTCAGTAAGTACTTAATTACTCACGTATCTGTTTTATTGTAAGGGTCACTTATTATACAAACAATTAGACGCTCAGATGTTAAATCAAATTTTAACCATTTGCATGTAATACAATACATTATTTACTATTAAGTTTCTGACAAGGCACTGTTATTATTAAATTACATTTACAAATACCAATTTCCGAGTTAAACGATAAAACTATCTAATATCTGCTTTCGTACCTGTGGATATATCGTAATCTATGCTGGAGGTGTCGGTAGCCGATCACGGACATACCTACTATTTATTTTGTTGTTAGGTACTTGCAAGAAAGTCTGTTACAAAGTCACGTCCTGTCAGTATTTACATTTACATGCTCCATTATAGGAGCATAATAGCGATAATAAGCTGTTACATGAGAGTTCAGAGTCATAGTCAGAGTTTGTAAGGTATTGCAACTACTTCCAATAATAATACCACTTGTTATCGTTAGCAGTGGTCTATGGTTTATCACTTAAACTTTTCTTTCACCGATACATTCATCGGTGGTTATGCTGGTAGGTGTAAGTACAGTCGATACAAGAATGACTACGATTTCCTCTACAATTTGTTATGCAGCACGCTCGTGGGAAAAACGACTTGGACAGGTACTCCGTCAACGTATCGGTTAATGTTAATAGACTAATTGTAACAAACAATAAATCACTAGTGCCTTTGTACCTTTGAAACCTCGAAAATGTACCAATGATAAAAATCGAGATAATAAATTGCTTAATTCTAAGACAAAAAAGTAGTCCAAAAATTAACCCCTACCCTGTTGGAACCGCAATTTTTTGGTAAAACACGTTTCACAGTTCATGTACTCAAAATTGTAAATTATGTAGATATCTTAATGCTTCAAGTTCCTAAATTTATTTTTTAATCACACTGTGTACCTACATTTGAATGTGCCTACCACACATCATATTACTGATTACTAATGCTTTTTTGTGTCATACATTCCTTGGCTAACACGAAAATAACCCATAGCGAGAACAAATGTACACAAAATGTATAAAATTGATTACAGAGCAGATTCGGTAAATGTATGTAATTGTTAAATTAATTGACTGGTTACGACGTGCACATATGCCATAAACTTGTGGTTTCGGTTGTCCGATTATTCTTTCTTCAGTACAATGAACGAACTAATAATTAATAATTTTAAACCGAGAAGGAAATGCAAGCGCCTAAAAAACGTAAAAAATTAAAGACAAAAACCCGAAATCGGTAGACAAAAATGAGAGATATTTGAACAACTTAAGTTATTTTAAGGATACCTAATTATTCTAAATAAATCTAAGGATTCGCACCTAAGAAAAAGCTTTCCACAATATATAAAAATTCAAAGACTCTGAATCGAAAATATTAAGACATTAAATTTTCTTCCAAAAAACTGATAAAAACACTAAACACTTCCAAAAAGTTTGGATAATTTTGTAAAACGTCATTATTCTTTAATGAATCAGATGATTAATCTAAGATGTAATAATTTACAAAATTGTCTAAAAAACTTTTCATAAACTATGAGTAGGGCCTAAAATTATTAACGATTAAAATGTCCTTCAGAAAAACTGGTAAAGACACTTAATAAATTTCGAAAATTTCGACAAAATTTAATTATTCTCAAATGAATCAGAGGATTCGCCTGAAATGTTATAATTTATAAAATTGTCTGAAAAAAATATTTCATAGAAAATAAAAATTTAAAAGGATGTTGGTTGAAAATCTTTAGACATTAAGATTTCTTCCAAAATACTGATAAAAAAAATTTAACACTTTCGAAACGTTTGGGTAATTTTGATAAAACCTCATTATTCTCAAATGAATCAGAAGATTTGCCTGACGTAATACTTTACAAAAATGTATAAAAATAATTTATCATAAAATATAAAAATTTGAAAGGGGCCGAGTCTAAAATATTTACATACAATAGTTTCTTAAAAAACAAAGTGATAAAGGCATTGGAACACCTTCGTAAAATTTGGAGTATTTCTGATCAAAAATAAATTCTCATTATTTTCAAATGAATCAGAGGATTCACCTGAGACGTAATAATTCACAAAATTGTCTGAAAAAAGCATTTCATAATATATGAAAATTCAAAAGGAACAGAGACCAGTTATTAGTGATTAAAATTTCTTTCAAAATACTTACTGATAGATTTTTTAAAATTTGGAAAATTCTGATGAAATCTTATTATCTACAAACGAATCAGAGAATTCACCTAATAAGACTTTAAAATCTATTTTTGCCACATCACTCTTTGTGTAAGCGGCCTAACTTATATATACATACTCGTAAATATACCTACTGCAGTTTAAAATAGCGATAGATACAAAAATAGTCGAACATTTTACTCGTACATGTGTCATATGTAAGTGCGTGGGTCATATATGTAATTAATTACTGACTGGGGTAACCAATTTAACAGCAACCAAAAGCAATAATTCTGTCTTCAAATTGCACACATTTATTCAGAAGTACAATACTTATCTTGCAACTATTAATAAATAATCAATTTAGTAATTCGAATTTGTCTTTGTGACAATTGAAGAAACTTTAATGTGTTAATAAGTAGGATTGTAAAAAAATATTCAGAAGATGAGATAGTTCCGGAATTAACTTACGTTTTCAAGATTCTAAAAGAAGAAGGAACTAACTACTATTGACGTCCAAAAAAATGCGAATAGGTGATTATGAATTTCTATGATTCAGTTCATCATTACGTATTTAGTTTAAAACTAAATTTATATAGTACTATATACATGTGTGTGCAATTTGATATAATAAAATAATTTTTAGGACAGCAACCCGATATAAAAATTGAAATGGTATTGCTAAAAACAATTAAGAAGTAGTAATCCGTATATTGTAAAACCGTACCTATATCCATTTTAATGGTACCATACATAAAAAAATGAATTTTTAAGCAACCAAACGAACACAGCTTCTACATTGATATAGTAATCAATATAATCGTAAAAATTATTAAGTGCCTGTAATAAAAATGGATGTGTTATCATACCATAAAGCTACACGTAAACTGGATTTGTCCGGACCGTAATTTTAGAGTACCTAGTGCATAAAAATAGAGATGTATGTTGTAGCCCACATCACAAAAAAAATGCATCAAAAAAAATAATTTTGGACTACCCCAATGTATTTTAAAGAAGGGGGTAGTAATATAAAGGATATATGTACAAGTCTCAATCTCTGTTTTCTGTAATGAGGGAGGTCAGATTGTATTACGGTTATTAAATTGCTTTCTGGTTCTCTGGTTGTATGAATGAATAATATCTAATCTAAATGGACTGTTTTGTCTGATGTGTTGGCTACGTGTAAGTATTCTTCTGTTATTACGTATTGTTTATTATTTCATGAAGCAGACGTTTAAGTTAGACAGCCATAAATTCGCGGATGTATGAACATACGCATAACTACTTACTACAGTACCTACTGATAAGTAAGGAAAAATGTGTTTGGTTCATAAATACATAAATAAAATGAATACGGATTTAAAAAAACGTACAGAAACGTGCGATAAGGTGTAAATATAATTAATTCAATAATTAGAAATAATAGATTTGTTGTTATAAAATCGTGTGGCATAGCAAACAAATAGAGTCATCAAATTGAGAGAATGGCAGTCGACCGTCCTTTATAGGTACCATTCAGATTTACAAACAAAACGATATTAATGCCATTGTTAAGACTAGTTAAAGAAAAAGAGCGTTCGAATTGAATCGAAAGCATTCGGCCACAAACAATGCCCAGTAAAATCCGCAGCGCAGCAGCATCTTAAAATTAATTTTGTGGGCATGAACTGACCACCCCCGCCATATTTACATGCTTTGTTCGTTCACGGATTGGATATAAAGTAGTATCACAAAGGCTCTGATTTAAATTAAACAAGGCACACGTTCAATAACAATATGTTAGCGAAACAATTAACAGACCATTTGTTTCGCAAAAACACAATTAGCAAAGTGTCACAATTATTTATTGTATAATAAATTCGAATTAATATGTAGCTTTAAAAATTGAACTACAATCGAATCATTGTCACATTTATGATTTAATATTTATTAATTCAGTCGGTGCAGGTTTAAATCAAGCTATCGATAGACCCGGGTAATACGTACGCGAATACGGTGCGTTGTTTGAGTGTATCAGTGTATGTATGTATGCGACTGTCCGCAAGTCCCCAGTATGGAAATTAACAACCTCTAGAACAATGCGTTTTCAAGCGTAAATAACTCCCGCTTGTGACTTATCATCAACCAAAGGAAATAATTAAGAATTAAACAGACTGCCCGTACGATCTCAATTAAAGCTTTTTTGCGATAACAACTGTAAATCAATGTTTATGATAACGGGGGTTTTCACACTTCACTTTTGTTGATGAACACAATTACTCACGTCTTAAGGGTTCCTGATGTCGTACGAACTCGAAAAACAAAAGTCGAACTTCGATAATTCCAATCATATATATAATGTACTTATTTTTTGTAAATGAGCTTTTCTAGGTATTTATTTCATACTAGCTATGCCCGCAAATTCGTCCGCGTGGAATAGTGACTTTCGGCAGCATTTAAAATTTTTAGCCTCTATATTATTATTTTCTGGGCCGTAAGCCTTTTTGCCGACGTCATTACACAAAAACTTTCATTCCTTTATTTTGCCCCCTTTAGGGTAAATTTTTTACAAACTTTAAATGTCGTATTTATATCTAATCAAAATTAATTTAACTGTAGTTTCGTTAGTTTCTTGGTGAAACATTTTAATAATAAAATGAATACTAGATAAAAAGAACTGTACAGGCATAGCCCAACACTGTATTGAAAACAACCACCATATAAATGTAAGGGATTTCCAAGTATTACACACAGGTAATAAAGGTGAGCGTTTAAATTACCTGGAAATAATAGAGATCGAAAAGGCTAGAAACAAACAACTCAATATCACCAATGAACAATTGGACTTTCCGATTTCACCCTTACTAAGAACCATCACCAACCATGTGTAATATTTGGAAACCCCCCATACACAAAATTAGTTATAAAAACATTGTATTTAGAACTTCCTTTACATTATGTCGTTGATAATGAGCTGAAAAGCTCGAAACATATATGTCCGTTTTAAATAAATAAGTGAAACAAAAAAAAACCAAGTATTTTTCTAATCAAAAGCCTAAAAAATAAGTTTCAAGCCTCTCTCATTTTGGGCGTGATTGCGTAACACACAGACAGACAGAGTTACTTTCGCATTTATAATATTATAGATTAATATAGTTTAATTATAGTTTAAAATAGTTTATATAACTTAGTATTCAACTACTTTTATTGATCCAAATAAACAAAACCTCGTATAACTTTAACACTTAATATTTTAATTTTCTGTGTCGTAAGCTTTTTGGACGACGTCATTACACAAAAACATTCACCGGCTAATTTTATCTCCTTTAGGGTAAAAGTTTTACAAACATTGAATGTCTTATCTAATCAAAAGCATAAAAAAGTTTCAAGCTGCTATCTTTAAAAATTACGGAATTTCCGCACAAACTTTCCTATTTCAACCCCTTACAACCCTTTTTTCGCATTAAAAAGTAGCCTATGTCCTTTCTCAGGCTCTAGACTATCTCTGTACCGAATTTCATTTAAATCGGTTCAGTAAATTTTAGCCGGGATTGTGTAGCATACAGACAGTTACTTTCGCATTTATAATATTCCGCGAATTCATTTTCATCGATTTTCCCATGGGAATAAGATATTTTCCCGCAGTAAAACGTAGCCTTTGTGTTAATTCAGGGTGTCAGCTAACTTCACACCAAATTTTATTAAAATCGCTCCAGCCGTTTAGATGTGAAGAAGTAACTAACATACACGCTCACACACTCACAAACATTCGCCTTTATAATATTAGTGTGATTACAGATAGATAGATAGATGGATGTTCAGTGCACCACTTTCCACTTTTATTAAATTTAATATTTGGTAAAAAGACAGATTATTATTAAATTATCGTAAAAACAGAACTACCTCACTCCTTAGTGCACAGTACCGCTCGCTATTAAGAAGAGACGTTAAAACCGTACATTATTAAGGTATTCGACTTATCGAAGTTGGCGCCAAACATTTTCTTCGAGGTATCAAGAGATTGGAATAATAGAAGTTCGAGTTATCATGTTAAAATTACACGTAGGGACGTAGGTATTTCTTATAGTTGCTGCCATTGCCAACCAATTTGGTTCAACTTATCGAAGTTTGACTCTGTATACTTCATTGTGTGGTCAGTTTACGTATCATGCTTATTAAAAAGTAGAGAAATTCTGATAAGATTGAGGTTGTTTGAATCTACAAAAAATTAATTTTTATTTTTCATTTGAAAAATGAGTAAAAGATGCAACGTGAGTATTAGGTACCTGTGATAACGTAAGAAACTGTTTATAAACTTCGTTTAATCGGTTGCTTAATATAATAATATGCGAACCAGGTAGTCATTATTTTTGCTTTACTACATTAATTACATTAATAAGTTTGTAATAAACACGTGAAGCGGATATCCAGATACAATCTTGAACCTCTAATTTACATGGTTAAAGCATTGCGTGACTTTCGGTTTTATTATAACAATAATAATCAACCACTTGTGTTAAATTGTTGTAAATGTAACAACGGAATAATCATTAAAAAAAATTAATTACACAATTAATAATTTTTATTATGACATTTACTGTCCTTAGTTTTAGAAGTACCTATCTTATGTTAAATTCAAAGGCGCACTGTTTTTAATGGTTTAGAATCAATTTTTAAAAAGAAGGCAATAAATCATTTTTGTGTTTATATTAATAAATTTTTAATAAACAAATTTTTTAACATTTGAGATTTTGCAAAATTCCTCCGTCATTGAGCTTTGATGAGATTTAACCGGATTCCTCCCCCATTAAAATATGATGAGGTTTAGCTTAATTCCTCCCTCCATTAAAATTATGAGATTGAACCTGATCGCTCCTACATTAAGATTTGATGAGATTTTCTGGATTCCTCCTCTACGATTTAAATTTGAGGAGATTTAACTAAATTTCTCACTCATTGAAATCTTATGACATTTAACCGGATTCCTCTCCCATTAAAATTTTATGGGATTTTCTGGATTCCTTTTCTAGGATTTAAATTTGAGGAGATTTAACTAAATTCCTCCATCGTTGAAATTTGATGAGATTCATTCAGATTTTTCTCCTATTAAAATTTGATGGTATTTTCTGGATTCCTACTCTAGGATTTAAATTTGAGGAGATTTAACTTAATTCCTCCCTCATTGAAATCTGAGGATATTTAACCGGATTCCTCCCCCATTAAAATTTGAAAGGATTTTCTGGATTCCTCCTCTAGGATTTAAATTTGAGGAGATGTAGCTAAATTCTTCTCTCATTGAAATCTGATGATATTGAACCGGATTCCTCCCCCATTAAAATTTGATAAGATTTTCTGTATACCTCCTCTATTTAAATTTGAGAAGATTTAGTTAGATTTTTTTCTCAATCGAATTTTAGATTAAGTAGGACCCCTCTCATTGAAATTTAAGATTTTGCTCGATTCTTCTCTTATTGAAATTTAATGAGATTTACATGGACCCCTTCCTTTCCCTATTTTGAGCTCACTTAATTAATGTATGTACGTCTCCTTTTTTCGACGCCAAACTCTCGTACGTTATTTTTACACATTTGTCATGTTTTGCCAGATAACTAATCGGTAAAATCAGGACGATAGAAAAGCAAAGCACGGCTACAAAAAAATATTTTGTCTGATGCAGGTGTTTTCAACATAGCCGTAAGACAAAAGTTGATGGTATCATTCTGTTATCCTTGTAGTTTTTGTATTCGTTTTTTTTTTAATTGCCGAGTGAGTAACGTTAGTTCAAACCGTAGAACGCATGGATAATTACAACAACTCTGGGGCTTAAAGAGTCGCACTTAAACGCGACTCTTTTGCACTACTCGAAAATAAAAAATGCGTGAGATATGCGTGACGAACGGTACTTGAATTCTAACTATTCTTCATCATCATTTCCAGCTACATTGTAACAAATAAAGATTCATTTTTACAGCTCGATCCCTATGTACCTACCTAATAAATGTACATGAGCTGTGACTGTTACGTAATAAATTAGCAGCTGATATGGGCCAAGTTAGTGATAAATGGCAAAGAGCAGTAGGTAGTAAAGAGGAAAAATCACCTCAATGCAAATTTGTCCATCGGAATGGCTCCTAAATGAACCCTTGATAAATTTGGTTAAAATCGATTATTAAAATTTCTATGTGGATAGCAATGTTTGCAGCTGCGTTTATTTATAAATAACCCTGCTATTTTTTTGTTTCCTTCCTTAAAAATGCTTAACTTTAACACTTTTTATTAAAGTTATCATAGTTAAGTTGGTGTTGTTAAGAAGTAGCAAATAAAAACCACATCAGCTGCCGGTTATTAAAATTAATGACCCGTAAGAATGACGTTGGCGGTAATCTTTTAAAGAAAACGATTGAAACCACACAAGCCATCAAACCATAATGACTTTGTAAAACGATTTTTTTTTTGACGGCATTATTCAAAGAAAATATCATCTGAACCACCACATAGTTGTATTGTACAAATGTATCTACGTTAACTCGTTTTTTACGATGTTCTAAACTGAAATAAGAGGGTAGAGTAGGGAAGTTTTGTATTCTGTGGTAATAATTTTTATTATTTGTGTCAATTTATAACGGCACTAAAAATTTTAATTAGGTACCTACCTATACAAACTAATTCAGGCTAATCGTTCTAACACGTAGTAGAGCTTCTGTGTAGTATTATAATAATTATTTTTAAAAGGACAGCTGCAAACTCCACGCCCAGAATGACAATATTCCATGTTGGTGTTAAAAAGAAACGATTATTGATATTGTTTGATTAATTCTCATTGCTTTTCCTGGAAACGGTGTCAGCATTGTGAATGTCGTTGTGTAAAACGAAGATTAGTAAACATTAAGCGTCGATTATCAGGAGATGAGCAGCAGTTTTAAAGCATTGTTCGAATTTTATGCGAAAGCGTCAATATTTTCTTCGCCGTCGTTGTCGTCGTCTCTTTATTTATCGTCTGAAAACACAGGTCAGAATTGCTCAACTCTTGCAAGACTAGCTCGCAAAACTTTTACGACTTCTCACCCTTTTTCTTCCCCCTCCCCACTCCCTTTCGCTTCCACTACTTTCCCATGCGACAACGCTAAAATGTCGTCACGCGGACGAAAAGAAAAGGCCTCGTAAACCTCTTGCATATGAATCGGCAACTTCTAGTCAAAATATGAATTATAACCTTTAATGGTCCTTCGCAACCCCTACAAGATATAAAAACGCACCACTAAAAGAACGACTTATGTTTTTTGTTCTTCCTCTTTCACAACGAGTGCACTATAAAAATTCTAAGGGGCACTAAATACAACTAGATGGCGCATAAACACCATACAGTATAAGATTAACGACCGGAAGTGTCCTTTTAAATTCTATTTTTTTATAGCGGACTGCTGCTTAGAAAATATGCGAAATAAATGCGAAATCCCTTGGATAATCGTTTGTGAATACATAAACATATAAGTACCCATGTATTATAAATAAGTGGCATACATGTCTAAAGTACCTATGTACCAATTAGGTGTAACAAAGACCTTCAAAATTTTTGGTTGTCCAAGAATAAATTCAATCAAAAAGCTTTAAAGGTTACGTTATGGTCAATTCTATGATATATAACATTTACATTAAAATGACTTACGTATGTGAACCAATTTAATATTTATCTTCTGGATTTTTTTTTATTTGTTATAAAAAGAACACCATTGTGATCATATTCCGCCAATGTACCTACCATATGTTAATAAATTAAAGGGAGTGGCGAAATAAAACGCGTTGGTAAATTTTTGCAAGGCACCTCACGTTATTTTCATGAAGCAGTCTAGAATAAATAACAACTAAAGTAACATTACTGCGAGATTGCATATGAGACAATTACTCAACGACATACGTTAAAAATTTAGTCTATCGTACAAATAAGTAGTTACATAAAATGACTGTTTACTCTTCTTGATTACACTTTTACAAATTCGCGTGTGGTACAGTCTCAGTAACAGCAGCGATGGACATTACGCCCACGCTGCGTTCCCCGAGGATGTCAACCACAGTTGTTGGCGAAACGTCGGATAAGAACTTCATCGGTGTTCTCATCGAAGGGGAAACAATCACGCCCGGATATCACAATTTCTTCTGAAAGGTGTGACGGTTTTATTGAGGTTTGCGCCAATTGTAATCGTCTCTACTATAAGTAAATGAGATATATTCTTTTCCAAACCGGGCGGATTTGAACAAAAAATAACCAACACAATTTTGATTTCGTTAAATTTTTTTATGGGTTCGATATTGGTGATTTTTGGCGGAGACTCGAGCTAGGAACTTAATTTTTTTTTTATTTTAAAGCTAAAATAATAAATTTTATAAAAGAAATTGTTTCGTTAAAAATTATTAACAAATTCCTATTGTTATAAACAATTTAAATATTTAAATCGATTTTAAACAATTGACCCCAGTTCGTATCGAGTTTTTAAAATTACCATCGTATTCCACATGACATTTTCTATCGAAATGGGTAAATTATTTTTACTATTAGAAATAAATTAATTTATACAGTGCGGCACGTTTTATCGACGCGAGGACTATTGTACGTCTTATTTTCTTTGTCTCAATTGTATCAGTCAGAATGGTGTTTGGTTTGTAAATATGAGGATGGATTAAATATAAACGAGCCTTTGTTCATAAAATATTTATTTTGAAAATTTTCACAAAAACACGAATTTCTCTATTTTTCCACATATCCCCCTTGTTTGATTATACATTTTTCCTAACGGATTGGTAGTTTTTTCATTTCGTTTTCATAAAAAGAAGCAGGGCGGGAGTTCAGTATCCAGTTGCGCACAAACGCCTCCACATGTTCATCAGTCTGAAATCGCTCGCCTCCTAGTGATTCTTTGAGGGGCCCAAACATGGGGAAATCACAGAGGGATAAGTTTGGGCTATATGTGCATTTCACTGATTTGGGCCTGCGTTAAAGCTGCGATGCGAACTCGAGCAGCTTTTTGATCTTCACTCAGCAACTTTGGGACCCAACGAGCTGAAATTTTTCGGAATCCCGAGTTTTTCGTTATGATTGTGTGGTTACTCCCATAGCTGATGCCGAGTTCAACAGATATCTGAAGCACAGTGGCGTGGTGGTCCCCTTCAATAAGGTTTCAACGCGTGCAATGTTAGCCGGCGATATGCTGGTTCGCTGACGAGGATGATTTACATTTTCGACACGATTACGTCCTTCGTTAAATTATTTGCACCAAACTTTTACCCGTTGCCACGAAAGCGTTTCATTTCCGAACTGTGCTAGCAATCTGCGCAAAATTTCAGCTGGTTTCACGTTTTCACGTGTAAGAAACTTCATAATAATCCGTTGCGCAACTCTGCTATGCATCTCTTTCTCACTCATTGTGATAGCTGGGTACTAACCAAGCAAACACAGCAATACGAACGTATATCAAGCTAGCACGACAAAGTTATTTTTCCGATTTCTAACTTGCACTATAATTTGTCGCTAATTTGTTACCAAATCGAAAAATTTGTCGCTCGTCCGTTTAGCCATAATCAGCTGTATCTAGCTTGATATAACGATTCGTAGGATATTATTTAATGCCATAATTTGTCGCTAATTTGTTAACAATCAAAATTTGTCGCTGTCTTACTTCACTGTAGGCTGCTGATATCAACTGCACTACAATGCTATCTCGAAAGAAATGTCGTAGGATATTATGTAAAGGCCATTTAATTTGTCCTGAAAGATGACACATTCAACGAATTTGTCGCTAGTCTTATCTTCAACTGATAAGCGAAAAACTGCTGGAAAACCATAAACTGGCACTACATAGGGATATCTCGAGAAAGGGAAAAGTCGTAGGATATTACTGTAAAGGCCAAATTTGTCGCTAATTTGTCGCTGAAAGATGACACATTCAACGAATTTGTCGCTAGTCTTATCTTCAGCTGATAAGCGAAAAACTGCTGGAAAACCATCAAACTAGCACTACATCATAGCAGTATCTCGAAAGGAAATGTCGTAGGATATTATTGTAAAGATTTTAAATTTGTCGCTAATTTGTCGCTGAAGATGACACATTCAACGAATTTGTCGGCATAGTCTTATCTTACTCAGCTGGATAAAGCACAAATATCCGTCTAGAATGTAAAGTCACATTTGTCGAACACAATTAATCAAGCAGTTCTTGATTACATTTGTTTTAAGAGATAGGATTTATTTACCAAATTTTTTAAATTAGCTTTTCCCTGTTTCCTCCAAGTTGGGCAACACGTTACCTTTCGAGAGTTTGACGGCATCCAGCAGTTTTTTGCTTATCAGTTGGAGATTAGACTAGCGACAAATTCTTTGAATGTGTCATCTTTCAGTGACAAATTAGCGACAAATTTTGATCTTTACAGTAATATCCTACGACATTTCCTTCTCGAGATATGCCATATGTAGTGCCAGTTTGATGGTTTTCCAGCAGTTTTTCGCTTATCAGTTGAAGATAAGACTAGCGACAAATTCGTTGAATGTGTCATCTTTCAGCGACAAATTAGCGACAAATTATGGCCTTTACAATAATATCCTACGACATTTCGTTTTCGAGATACGCTATGTGTAGTGCTAGCTTGATATCAAGCTAGCACTACAGCTGATTATGGCTAAACGGCACGAGCGACAAATTTTTCGATTTGGTAACAAATTAGCGACAAATTATAGTGCAAGTTAGAAATCGGAAAAGTAACTTTGTCGTGCTAGCTTGATATACGTGCAATACGACGAGTCGTTTCCGTGTCACCTAATATCCCCACTTCAAGTTGCTAACGCCCGTATGCCGCCTTGAACAACTATCCGGCGCTCAATTTTAAAAGGCTCGTTTATATTTGATCCGCCCTCGTACATATGTGACTTATATTTGTACGTACGTCTAGGGATTGATCGATGAAGATTATATCGATCACTCAAATACAATCTATGAATTTTTTTTACTTTCGGAAACCAAATAATGAAAGACGACCAAAAATACATATGTGTACGTCCGCATGTTTGTATGCTTTACCATAGATATAATAAAACAAGCTTTTCACAGGGCATAAAATTACTCAGCTTTTATGGTCGTAAAAGGACCTTGAAATATGCGATTGCCAACTGCATTGCATTATTACGTGAAGGTAGCCAGCTACCTGATTATTTTTGTTTTATTGTGGAATCGATACAGGTGCACTCGTAAATTACAAGCAATTTATTGCAATTTAAAGATGGCGGAATCTGTCGCTTTGAAGCTGGAAAACTGACAAATCAATTACACTGTAATTTTTTTATAAGTATATTATTACGGCGCTCGAGGTGTATTTCGGCTATTTCTGACATTATCTCTACAACACCGCCTTGCTATTAACTCCACGAGCGGCCATCAATTTTTAATTTGTTTGCGTACAATTTAAAACTGCAGGTATTCGGTTATAACGAACTTTAAAAACACATAAAACGCGGTCCCTCCCATACAAAGTCCTTAAATAATAAACTTCCACATAATACAGATACAATTTCTCACATTATGGTCCACAGACTCCGTGGCACGGTCAGTCTGACAACATCGCAAATTTCGTTTTTATTATATACAAAATATCATAAACCAAATTGAGAACACTTTTCATTTCATCAAACACACTCTACATATGTTTCGACTTGTGAAGTCTTTTTCAAGAGTAAATATACCGCCAACTTTGCACTGCTTGCACTTTTAATAATTTCAACTGAACTGGCTGTTGGATAATTATGAAACATCGTTGAAATTAAATGAAAAAGATTTAAACCAAAATGCTTTTAGATGTTTCAAATATGTTTATTAACACACTCTCATATGTTTCGACTTGTGAAGTCTTTTTCAAGAGTAAATATACCGCCAACTTTGCACTGCTTGCACTTTTAATAATTTCAACTGAACTGGTTGTTGGATAATTATGAAACATCGTTGAAATTAAATGAAAAGATTTAAACCAAAATGCTTTTAGATGTTTCAAATATGTTTATTAACACACTCTACATATGTTTCGACTTGTGAAGTAAATATACCGCCAATTAATTGGCGGTATATTTACTCTTGAAAAAGACTTCACAAGTCGAAACATATGAAGAGTGTGTAAATAAACATATTTGAAACATCTAAAAGCATTTTGGTTTAAATCTTTTTCATTTAATTTCAACGATGTTTCATAATTATCCAACAGCCAGTTCAGTGGAACATCGCAAATTTCGATTTTTCTTATACCTATCAAAATATCATGAAAACAAATTGAGAACACTTTTCATTCATCAAGACTTTTCCACTTTACCTAATTAACTGCCACATAATAATATTTTTTTTAGTGGAAATATTTATTGATCTAAAAAGGGTTAATGTTAGTGTATATTAATAGAAATTGTTAGAGAAGAAGATAACAACGAGGGTAATTGAGACAGTTGGGCGGTCCCAGGCCCTTCCTGTAGCCCATATAAACTTTTTATGGTCTAAACTCATAAAACCTCACATCATACATACATATTACGACAATATTTTTGTATGTAGAATCTATAAAAAAAGGAGTAGGAGTAGGATCAATTATTTTCAAAACAAAATTTCTCCAATTGAGGTTTAAAAATAGACATGAATCTAAAATAGATAAGCAATGCTATCTGCAAGTTTATTTTGCTTGATAATGTGTAGAATTGAGAGAAGTTTTGGGGTTTTTAAATTTCCCTCGTCATTTCCCATGAATTTCTCATTTAAAATTAATAGACAATTTAATGTTAATCCAAAGTGCGGGTCGCAGGTGTAGATACAGGTGGAAATACTAACTATTAACTGGCAATATATCTTTACGACTAGGCTCCGTTCTGCCAGTAACGTGTAAAACTACCATAGTACCCTCCACCGCCACAATGAGCCGTCTCGTCTCTCCACATTCGCGAAGATCTGCTTTTTACAGCATCCACAACCCAGACAGACACCACCACAGACAGACACTTTCATCGTATGCCTTCTGCGCGTCCGCCGTGTCACAATGAATGGAAGGGGGATAAAATAAAGTAAAATGCAGTTTTATGGGCGACAGGCGGTCCGTTACGATTGCAAAATTTTAATGCATGTCGTTAACTCGCTAGCATTGGCTATAACTAACTAAAACAGTGATTACTAAGTATTTATTGCTTTCGACTTATCGATATTCAATTCCCCGGCCGGCATTAAATTTCCTTATTGTCCGGCTGCAATCAAAATTTTGCCAAGTTTTTCACTAGCTAATTAACACTTTAAATGAGACGCAGTCATTAACACCTTAAAACGTCTTAATTAAATGGTGCCTATACAAGAAATTTCGCCTTCAAATTTTTCAACAACAGAACGATTTCACTGCAGAGGGTGTCCCAGATTTTTATGTCAGGACTCAGGAAGTGTGTTATCTGAAACACTCTCCTGTATTCAGCACCATACCACAGGGATTATATTCCATAAATCGCAAACCAGGCAAACAAGTAAATATAACGTAAAGTTATTCTCAGTACATCGCCATCTATCGACAAGAATCGCTACATATTTTTTTTATTTTTATATGTACACTCAAAAAAAAATCATTGTAGAATTAAGAAAAAAGATGTATGATTTTAAATAGATTTGATTGTTGGGGTTCCTTTAAAATCAAATAGAAACATGATCAATTGATTTCAGTAACAATTCATCAATTCAAAGCTATTGTTCACGTGTAAATATACATTCTTTCCTAGTTTTTTTACCATTAGGTTAAGTACAATTTTATCTTTTTTTTATTGTCTTTAGTCTTTCAGTTTAGGTCTATTGTAATTTATTTTCTGCCCCTTGTAGTTTTTAAGGTAGAATTTTAGATTTAAAGACACTGCAAATTTACCAGTTTTGGGAACGTGTCGATACATCGGCATAAAGCTGGGACATGTTCGTTCTATTATACCCATTCTTAAGGGGCAAATTATAAAGTTGAAAAGAACATAAGCATTCTAAAAAAACCCCTTCGTAGTAATAGCAGCATCATCACACATCACACTAATATTATAAAGGCGAAAGTTTGTGATTGATTGTGTGTGTGTATGTTTGTTACTTTTTCACGTCTAACCGGCTGGAGCGATTTTAATAGAATTTGGTATGGAGTTTGCTGACACCCTGGATTAACACATAGGCTACGTTTTACTGCGGGAAAATATCAAATTCCCATGGGAAAATCGATGGAAATGAATTCGCGGAATATTATAAATGCGAAAGTAACTCTGTCTGTATGTTACACAATTTCGCCTAAAATTTACTGAACCGATTTTAATGAAATTTGGTACAGAGATAGTCTAGAGCCTGAGAAAGGACATAGGCTACTTTTTAATGCGAAAAAAGAGTTGTAAGAGGTTAAAATAGGAATGTTTATGCGGAAATTCCGTAATTTTTAAAAATAGAAGCTTGAAACTTATTTTTTAGGCTTTTGATTAGATATAAATAAATACGATATTCAATGTTTGTATAAATTTAACCCTACAGCGGATAAAATTAGCCGATTAGTTTTTGTGTAATGACGTCGTCCAAAAAGCATACGGCCCAGAAAATTAAAATATTAAGTGTAAGAAGTTATAAAGGATTTGGTTATTTGAATCAATAAAAGTAGTTGAATACTAAACTATATAAACTATTTTAAACTATAATTAAACTATATTAATCTATAATATTATAAATGCGAAAGTAACTCTGTCTGTCTGTGTGTTACGCAATCACGCCCAAACTACTGAACCGATTTAAATGAGAATTTGGTACAGATAGATAAGTAAATTTAAAGCTAGAGGCTTGAAACTTATTTTTTAGGCTTTTGATTAGATATTAATACATTTAAAGTTTGTAAAAATTTTACTTTTAAGGGGGCAAAAATAAGGAATGAAAGTTTTTGTGTAATGACGTCGGCAAAAAGGCTTACGGTCCAGAAAATAAAAATATAGAAGAAAAAATTTTAAATGCTGCTGAAAGTCACTATTCCACGCGGACGAAGTCGCGGGCATAGCTAGTTTAACATAAAGTTGGGATGTTGTAGTTACGACGTGTTACTTTATAGCAGTCATGTACACATATAAAATAATTCATATATCTATGTATAAACAAATATTTCACCACGAAGAAGCAGTTTAATACATCGATTCCTCATAGGAACGAAAAGAAGTGGCACGTATGTGCAACGGTGAAGTTAATTCGCCACCTATGGATACATACAATACTCATTAAATTTTACAATCTTGTGTTCAGTCCTACACTTTTTATAACGAGAAACACGTTGGTAGATCTCATTACTTAACGACCTTGCAGCAACTTTACTTTATTAGTCGTCATATTGGAACATCTTACAAGACATTGTAAATACTTTAGATCGATTAACGAATGTAAGTGTTGGGTAAAATGAACTCGACATTAAATCATGTTTAATACTCGCGATTCATTCGATATAATAGTCGATATTCACGTTGGTGTAAATAATTAACATTAAAATTAGTTCATCAGACAGTACAAGAGTACAAGTTAATCCTTTAATAATAAGTAATACGACACGGGTAATGATTGCAATTATCTTTGTCGAGTGAGTGTTACTTTATATGTACAGATTATAATTATCTATTACAAAAAATGTGATACCAAAAAGGACTTGGTACTCACTGCTCATTGTAAATAAAGTGGGAGGCGAAATTTAAGTGAAATTGACTTTACAACCAATCGGTTGGTGGCACATAAGAAAACACAGCTTTTTGAAAGTAGACAGATCATCACTTATATGCAGATTTGTTGCAGAGATTAGTAGAGGGGGTGTACCTGAGGGTAGGTTTCAAAAGGATGAAGATGAATTTTGATTCTATCTTCTGGTATTTTTGCAATATCACTACGAAAAAATTAAAATAGACGACCAAGTGACCACCCCAATTATTACCATAAAATCTGACTAAGTAGAATTCAATTACACAGGATTCTGGTCTTGTATTATCACCCTATGTAGTTCGAAGTAATTAGAATAATGTCTAAGCAATATAAAAGCGTCAAGGGTAGGTCATCCACTGTCAATTTTTTAGATCTAGGAATTATCTACTGTTTCATTTTATCTTTTAATTTTTATCACTTACGTTTTTATTTCTTTAAATTGTTATCATTTTTGTGATTGCAAGCTACAGTGCGGTACAGGGTCTCAGGCGGAGGGATGTAGGGAATTTATGAGGTGAAAGCTGAGGTCCCAAAGAGTATTTTTAACTATATTTAGTTTAGTGCAAAATCTAATGGTTTGTGAGTTATCTTATTTTTTAAGATTTTCGAAAATATAGTTTACCTTTTTAAAGAACTTTGTACCGTTTTAGAAAGGATATATTTTAACTAAAGAAGTTTTTAAAATTATTTGAATGTCACTATCACTAATTTTTTTTATGATCGTAAGCTTTTGTTATGATTTGTATTGAAAATTGAACTCATGCGGATGACAAAACCGTAAAATTAAATGTAACTATCATGACATAAGAATAAGGCATTTTAGTTAGTTTTATTAGGCTTAAAGCGATATTATTTTCGAAAATCCTAAAAAATAAAATAACTCAAAAACTATTAGACTTTGCAATTGAGGCCTTAACTTTCGCCTCCTAAATACTCTACATCCCTCCGCTTAATATCCTTCCTGTACCTACTTATATTGCAAAGTTTAAACCAACAATTTAAATACCCATGTAAAATGTTTTGTCATTTAAAGTGTTCTTACCGTAATCAATAGCAAGGAAATATGTAACTGCTTGCAAATGCATATAGGTGAGTATATCTTTACATGAATTGAAATCGCAGTAGCCAAGAGGTAATAATTATGCAAAATGTTTGTGGTTACGCCACGCAGTAACATTGTAACATTACACCTTATCGGTCTCCCGGTGCCCGTAAATTAAAATTCGAGAAGAATGGTTTTTGTCACTAAATACTACTACTCTTGATACGAACAGATTTTGCTTACATTTTACTTAGGTGGTCTTGTTTGTGGTGGTTAGCGATAAGAGTAACGAGTATTTACGTGTATTAATTTATTTGCATTTTTACCTACACTACAATATGTAGGTGGTACAGTCTCGCATAAAAGAAACCCGAGACGTTCTCCATCAGTTTCGTTATTTCTTTCAACTAGATGACGACACGACATCTTCAACTACTATCAATAACATATAATGCGAAATATGATCTTAGTTATTCTGCCCCTATTGCTCAATAAATAAAAACAAAACTGTTTAAGGGGCTAAAAGCGAACCAGTTATCAACGAATGTATATTTTTTAGCCTTACACCACAAAGCGAAACGTCGGTGTTGGTTTTAGATTAATGAACATTTTAGCCCGTTAAACAGTTTTGTGTTCTGATTTAATACGGAAAATGATTGGTTTCAAATACTAATGAGAGGGCTGTAGAATGGGATATTTACAGTTAAGCCAAATATATTAACATTAACACATCTTCCAATAGAGAAATAAATTATTGATAAGCCAAAATAGTCTTGATCAGTTTGGTTTTGCCATTAGCAAGGTAAAGACCAAGATCAAGACATACTTCAAGACTATTTTGGTTTTGTCTTGGCCTTGCATTTGTTCTATAGAAATATATATTTTAAAATGTTGACCCTTTAGAAAAATTATAAAGGGCACAATGTCAATTATGTCATTAATAACAAACGTTGAAAAGTATTGAAAACCATAAAAAATTGAGTGTTAAAACCAATTAGATATTAATGTGGCAATTATCACTTGAATTAATATTTCCATATACGTATATTAAATAGTATTCAAATAATTTACCTAGATAATTATACAGGGTTTTTCAAGTTGATGGGCTATTAGAAGAAATTTTGAATTAGTAGAAGGAATTCAATTCTGAAACTTGGGCTCATTTGGTTATTGTTTATGCCGCTTCTTTTAAAAATATTTTCAAGTTCGACTTACATCCGGTTATACCGGAAGTTGATACCAACTTTGTTATTTTAAATGGAATTTATAGAAAAGAAATCGCTACCGCAACCCAAATTATAAAAAATCATAACTTCCACAAAATACGACTTAGAGTGTTTAAATTTTTACTAGTAATAGCTGAATATTAGTGCTAACGTCTTGACAAAATTGAATTAAATAATTTATACAGGGCGTTCAAAATAAAATTCTAAAATTGAAAAACTTCAAACACGAATTACCTCGTTTTTTCAAATGGCACCTACTACTTTTTATTTTTTTAATCGATTCCTTTTTTTATCCTCTTTCGATCTATATGGATACTTCCTATTTTAAGTAATAATTCAAAATTATTCCAAAATTTTTAAATAAAATAGGAAGTATCCATACAAATCGAAAGAGGATAAAAAAAGGAATCGATTGAAAAAATAAAAAGTAGTAGGTGCCATTTGAAAAAACGAGGTAATTCGTGTTTGAAGTTTTTCAATTTTAGAATTTTATTTTGAACGCCCTGTATAAATTATTTAATTCAATTTTGTCAAGACGTTAGCACTATTTATTCAGCTATTACTAGTAAAAATTTCAACACTCTAAGTCGTATTTTGTGGAAGTTATGATTTTTTATAATTTGGGTTGCGGTAGCGATTTTTTTTCTATAAATTAAATTAACTCAGAAACCGATTGTCATAGGTGTACAAGTTGGTTATCAAACTTACCTTAGAATTACACGTTTTATTCGAATTCAGCGTAAAAAATACACCATTCCATTTAAAATAACAAAGTTGGTATCGACTTCCGGTATAACCGGATGTAAATCGAACTTGAAAATATTTTTAAAAGAAGCGGCATAAACAATAACCAAATAAGCCTAAGTTTCAGAATTGAATTCCTTCTACTAATTCATATACTTCTAATAGCCCATCAACTTGAAAAACCCTGTATAATAAATGCGTGATGTTTCTATTGCATTAACCCAACTAATTATTATGAATACTGAATAATATTAATACAAGTCTAATTGATATATTGTTCTCAATTTTAAATTGTATTTAACTCACTTCTCTCTATTTAAATAAACACCCCATGGCGTTTACAATGGAAATTTTGTAATAATTACATTTTAGATTTCTCAATTTTTAACAATTTTAATATTGTCCGTATCATAAGGCATAAGGACATTAACTAATTATAATACAAGAGATATGGCAACAGAGAAGTTGTTAATTATTATCAGCAGGTACCTACTGTAATTGTTATATGGTTCTTTTATTGTTGTAATTACTTAAGTTTTAATTGTCCTTTCTTATTTATGGTTGTTTTTGTTGTATAATTGTTATTGGTTGTAAAATTTCCATTTTGCATCGTTGCAATGTGATAAGCACCCACCCACCACAATTTTCATTATCGCCTTCCCCATTTCTTTTAATTATCCGCCTTCGCATCAGAGCACATCGTCTAATGGAACAAATATTTAATGCAAACGAGCTTCTCCACGGGTATCAAAAATATAAACAAAATAATTAAGATGTTATAGATATTATTATTTGAAACTATGGTCTAACATTATTAAAGTGGCGGCTCTGGCAATAAAACTGACATCATACCGCCCTCCATGTCAACGATGTATTTCCTGATACATCTTACATTCTAAATAAAATTAACATGTTTTGGAAAACACTTATTGGTAGTTTTATTACATAAACTTCTACTTTAAATGACTTATACTATAGGCAGAAATTCAGGCAGTCAACTTAGACAGTTTTATTTTCACCTCTTCATGATTAGTTTAATTATCGAATTCCGGCAGCTAAACCACAAAATACTGAATGGTGCATTTACCGAAAAATCTTACGTTGTATGTTAAAAAACATGTAGTTTTGTCAGTTTTATTGCCTGAGCCGCTACTTTACATGACTCATACTATAGGCAGAAATTCAGGCAGTAACTTAGACAGTTTTATTTTCACCTCTTCATGATTAGTTTAATTATCGAATGCCGGCAGCTAAACCACAAAATACAGAATAGTGCATTTCGCGAAAAAAGTTTTAAGTTTAGTTAACATGTAGTTTTATTAGTTTTATTGCCTGAGCTGCCATTTTACATGACTCATACTATAGGCAGAAAAGGCAGTAGCCTAGATTCTTTATTTTCACCTTTTTCGGGATAGTTAAACTATGGAATTGTGGCAGCTAAATCACAAAATACAGAATAGTCCATTTGCCGAAACATCTTACGTTCTAAGTTAAAAAACATGTAGTTTTGTTGCCAGAGCCTTCGCTTTGCATGACCCACACTACCGGCAGAAATTCAGACAGTCACTTACACGTTTTATTTTCACCTGGTCACTTTTCCCCTGTTCACGTTTAGTTTATTAATGGAATTGTAGCAGGTAAAGGTAAAGTACAAAACACCTAATGGTGCATTACTTGAAACATCTTACGTTCTAAGTAAAATTAACCTGTTGGGTTGGCAGTTTAATTGCAGGGGCTGCCATTTTGCATGACTCACACTGTAGCCAACTTAAGCAGCAGCTCTTTAATTCCAAACTGAACAGTTTAGTTTCATCTTTTGATGGTTTCATTACGACTGGAATTGTGTAGTACGTGAAATGAGTAATAGTTAATCACGTAACCGTTAGCTCGGTTGATGAGAAGGACGGCCACATTAACCATAGAGCGGTTAAAACTTTGAATTAATGAACTTCTTCCTCTTGTATAATAATCACGCTATTGGCTACCTTCGCTTTTTAAAAAATAATTAGTCAGCCTTATAACTGGCCACAACCATTCACATCGAGGTGGGGTCAGACAGTTACTAAGCCGCGATTGGCCGGTAGGCAATTAAACTAATTCTTTAAATAGTTGATGGACTTTTAAGAGAACGCGCTCGTAACACACCACGTCGCGGCGGGAGTTTGGATCCGTGTGTGTTGTAAGGGCACGCTTGTATTGGCGTTTAATGAATAATTCACATAGTTATGTAGGTAGCACTTTGCCCCGTCACTTTTGCCTCCTGCTTCTGTCTTGAACTCGAATAGGTACAGTACATATTAGGTACGTACGTGATGGAAAGAAAAAGAAAGCCAAACAGTAACGACTCGTTTATTGAGTGTGAAAGCAAATAAACGCCTATCGTGTGGTATTTTAGCTAATGAAAAGGATTTAAGGTAAAAATAATTAAACAAAATTTACTATCCCGAATCTTCTTAGATAGGTATTCGACAATCTTTCTTTGAATGACTTACTAGTTTGCCCTATGTACACCTCCTGATTTTGACCCATCTATACATACTAGGTGTTACCCGTTCAATTTGGTTTTGCTCCTGTAACTTTGATAAATACTTCCAACAACTGTACGTGGGATTTCGGCGATGACCATGTCATCGTTTAATGTATCTCAATCAATCCGGTGTTATTTTAAGGGAGCGCCTTATGTTCTTCCAAAATGTAACGTTATTTTTTTTGTTACAGTACAAACTACTGACTTGCTGGAAGATTGCCAGAAGTTATTAGAACGGTTTAAATATCCCTGGGAGATGATGCCTCTTATGTATGCAATTTTGAAGGACGCGCGTGGCGATTTGGAGGAGGCGTCGCGACGCATAGACGAGGGTAAGTTCTACTTTTCAAAAACTTTTTTACATAATGGTTAAATCGACAAAATTATTTTGTTAAATAAGTTTAGTTCTAATTTTGAATATAATGTAAAACGACATACTGCATTACACTTCACAAGAATTAGTAAAATTTTGATAGCATAATAATTCAATTTTGTTTTTTTCGAAATAAGAAAAGGTTGAGTTAGAGATTTTTAGTTGTACCTAAAATATACTTCTTGTCATAATTTTGTAAGAATGCAGTATATCGTTGGATTAAACAATGTGTAGATACGATAATTATAAATAAATTAACAATTTGTAACAGGAAAACGGGCGGTCAACGATTACTCAAGAGCACACAATCTAAACATGTATGATGGAGTTGAACTTCGAAATTCGACACGTCAGTATGGATGATTAAAAATTAATTAACTAATGTTATTTTTCAAAATTTAGCATTATTTAAACAGTAACAGTATCAGTATCAGTATGTCTATTATTTTGTAAACCAAAAAAAAAACCAGTAAACTATCCTTTTTAATTTCTAACATTCACATTTTGGATAACACCCTTTTTATTTTTAACCCATGTAACGAATGTGTGTATTTTTCACCATCAGATGGCAAGAATCAAGAAAGAAGATATTTCAGCGATGCCAACTTCAAGAGTGTAAACCTTCAGTTCAAATGCAACGTCCTCATTTAATATCGCGTAGTGTCTAGTATTAGAAACGTGTAGTTGTACAAAAACCCGTCGTACATTTATTATAATAATTAGAAAAGTAAATCTAAACAAATTCCCCCGTTCCGATATGATATTTTCTAGATGTTCCTTATAAAACCGTATCGTGTATTTTTTTCCGTTTCCCTTTTCCGAGTTAGGTAAGTCGTTGAAATTAAGTAGTTATAGTCGTGAGTGATATTATTTTAAGATGTTAAAGTATTATCTATCTATTCGTGCGATTCTCGTGATCTTTTAATTTTCCAAAAAATCTGTCGTCGTGAATTTTGTATGCGTGAATGAGAAAATACATCAGCGTAACGTCCTGGATCGGAACACCAAAGAAACAATGAAAACGAAGACGCACATCAAGAACAGAGAAGAGAGAAGAACAGAACAACATCATAATTTTAAAGTTCAAATTTATCAGTACAATATTTCTTTAATTTAAACTTTAAATAAATCTTTATTATAAATACCTAAATTATCAAAGGTATTCAGTAATTGATATTTGTAATCACTAAAAGTATTCTGTAACTGAAGCAGCAACCTTAAGTACTAAGGTAAGTATTGCATAGTCAGTGAACAAAAAATGACATTATTGATTAAGCAAACTGTTTTAAAATTACTCAATTAGAGGCTCTAATAAGAATAATAGATAGTTTTAAGAATCCTTAGAGTTAAAATTCAACGAAAAGTATCATGAAAACTATCTTTGTAGCTAAAAATTTTATTTAAAATTCAAAAGCATTTTGCTGCAACTACTTCTAAAAATTGTTTTGTTTAAGTGTTAGGAATGAAAGGAGTGGATACAAAACTTTCTTTTTATCTCATTTTTGGAATTCTTAGTCATGACACTTGGTGTTTTGTGTTTTGTTAGCACTCATGGGTAATAAATTATAAGTATAGGTAACTACATATCCTACTCATTAAGATTGTTAATCCACCATAAGACGTACCTACTTGAGAATTACGAATTTTCGCAAACCTCGTATTAACTTAAATTACCTACCTAAATTTTGTTCAGATGGTTAGAATTAACGAGACTTTGACAACTTTTCACAATAATGCAGTCGATTTAATTATGTCTTTGTAATAATTTTTCAAACTATTTTACGTGATGGAATTCAAGATAAAGGATTAAATATCGACTAAGGCCATTGTTAGTTAATAAATTTTGGCACCCTTAGAAGATGACTCACCAAGAGTCTTAAACTTATCATAATATTGTATTCTAATAAAAATATATTTTTTGGAAATGAGCCGACTACGAAAAGAATACATGAAAAATCATAGATAATTTTTCTTTTTTTATCATTGGTTTTTACTTTGCTTATATGTAGACGTGTTTCAAAGAAAATGCATTGATAAGACATGCAAGAATTGCAAAGAATGTCATTTAATCTGCTGATATTAGTCTGTCGATCGTAAATATTCATGCATATTGCACATAACATTTTTGCTTCTAGACTAAACAGTGTCATTGATTCTGAGACATTGGGAATGACTGATCGTGCATGTTTTTAATGAAAATTGAAAACTACAAAAAAGTGAAAGTGTCTTAAAACGTTGGACATAGAATGTCTTAACCACACAAAAGAGTTTGATTGATGTCAGGTATTCTCATTTATAATTTAATTGGAATTATGTGTTTGTGGTTTTACATAAAGAAAAATTAAAAGCAGATTGTTTTGTTTATATTTTAACATTGTGAACTCTACATTTCGAAGATATTTTTACCAACTTCATTGTTTTACAAATTTTTTATTTTTTATCCACAGATTCAGTAAATTCATACACTGTAAAATTTTCTACATCAAAAAGCGATAAGTAATCAATTTTTTTTAACAATTTTAATACTATTAAAAATTTAGTGCAGCCACTCGAATTTTAAATGACTTATTTACTTTGGACACGTATTTGCTTGCAATAAAGTTGCTTTACTTCCACTTCAAAGCCCGTTATTGGAAATTTAAATGAAAAATAACCATACCATCACCGCTGTTTGTATTTGTAGGTACTCGTTACATCCTCTATCGATAAATAGGTAATTAATAGAAAATTGTGAACGATGGACTTGTTTGAAATTTTTTGGGAAATCTGTTACAAAAGGATGACCAATTTAATTATGTAGATGGTGTAATAAAAATTGCAGATCCTACGAACCCTACAAAGAACTGTAAATTTGAACACTTCGTGGTTAAATTTATATCAGTCGCTGTACTTAAGTAGTCTCTTATCAAATTTTTTTAGTACACCATACTTTCAGCAAAGAATATTAATGTACACTTTTCAGTTCAATAAAATGTAAAAAATCGCTCTTATCAGTTATTTTTTAGTTTAATTGCAATAACTGTCCATTAATTAGCAGAAAACTGATGAGTATGTTTTTGTATTGAATATATTAAAAATCGTTCCAGACATAAAACAATTTAAATGACGTTGTAATTAACAAAAGTAGGTAGCTATTTATATTAACGAAAAGTAAAAGAGGTCGAAAGGTCGCGTCGTATTGAATATATTTTTTGTTTTTTAAATTTTTGGTCGAGTATATTCTCAATTGTGACTCCATGGTCAAGGGAACATTTTTTTGTAAATTCGCATTTCTCTCATTTAATTCATTTGTATATAATAAGTCCAACATAAATATTTTTTATAAGGATCTTATTCACATTTAAAGAAATTCAAACTGTCAACAAATGTCTACAAAACATTTACTTAATTGTTGTTAGGGTTCGTATTAGAATATTCCTACTCGATTCAGACCCTATCTCTAGTAGAAAATAAAATAGAATAAGTTTGGAGATTTCTGGTTGCATGTAAATAAAATCAAATATCCGATTATGTAATGGATATTGTTTTTATTTTCTTGCACTGTTATGAATGAAATTGTCATATTTATAGTACTTTCGTATCCAGAACAGGCATGTACCTACATCTGGTATTATAGAGCGTCTCCTGATTCCAATAAATTTAAATTTTATTCGACCCCTTAGAATAGGTACGACCGTTTTCTTCGTTCTTTCGACTTTTCTGTTCCGTTCCGTTGAGTCCTTGAGGCTGAGCTTTTCGTTAACTGGTAGCGCTTGCTTATACGTATTCGGGTGGATATCCTGACGCTGTGAGTTTCGAGTTGGGCTCGCAAAGGTAGGACGTAAGGATAGATATGTTTGTATAAGCTAGCGAGGAGCGAGCTGTGTGTTAGTCGGATGAGTTTTACGGCCGGGACGAAAAATAAAAAGAGTGCTAATAAAATGTGTAGTTGGACGCTGCAGAAAACGTGCATTTGCAGTTTGCAGGATCCTCTCTTCTCGGATTTATTACCCGCCATTATTCCATAAATAATTCCATCACAATTTGTATTCAAAAATATTATTACTAGGAATATAAGAAAGGCCCGCTAGTCTACGAGAAGCAGAAACCCCGCATTACGGGTAATAAATAATATTCTGCGACGATAAAAAGGCAGTAAAATTGTCATAAAACCCGCGTAATTACAGAGAGACAAGTCCTTTTATGATCAAATTCAGTAAGTAAATAATAATTTAAAAACAATTAGGCGCAATTAAACCAGTTACTTGCCACGAGTTGGTCGTTTGCATTCGCTCTATCATTTTATAAAATATTTTAACGTTAAAACTTGGAACAATATTTTCCAAGAACATTATCTAACTATGACTTATAATAATATAATTGAACAATCATTCGTACTACATTAATTCATTATTAATCATGTACAATTATAATTAAATAAATAAAACATAATTCTCATTCAAGATAAACAGTGGACATTACAATGAATGAAGAGTCTTTTGGAGATTGTAGATCAAAGTTGAAAAAAGTCCCCATCAAATAAATTGAAGCGCTTTAGACTCTTAAAGCCCCAGAAACATACAAGGTATCTCACAGTGACCACTCATTAGAATATCTTGGACCACTTTAATATACAGATCTGGTAAGTTACGAACCGGACATAGGGATATTTTGTTACAACGGGCGGTACCATCTTTTGATAAAAAGTACGTGGTATAGGAATATAAATTCAAAATACCAACAAACAAATGTATAATTTTCATTATAATGTGTTATAAAAGGACTTATTTCAAAATGTATTAAAGCACTCCGAAAGAGTTTGAAGCTTTCTGTTAAAATACAAATTGTAATTTTGTTTACGAAAGAGCGTCATAAGGTACCTCCAGTGCTACTAAGTTTTGAAAGGACTGTTAGCACGTTTTTAAGCCCAAAACTCTTAATTTTTGTTACTGTGACTTTTCCCCTATCAGTGGCGTAACCACAGAAAACATTTTAACACGCTTATAATTCACTTTTGTGTTTTCGAAATTGCTTATCGTTATATCAATTTAAAGGAAAATACGACTTCAATTACAACATTACGTTTTGTTGATTAAAAATGAAACAATGCTTCAAAAACAGATTCTGGTCGGTTCCACAGCTAATCAAAATTAATCTGCTTGAAAATTGACCTTTGCGTACATAAACAAATGATTGTTGTAACAATTTTAAATCATTCTTATATTCCTCTTTAACGACATGTATTATTTGTAGTATAATTGAGGAAGAATACCTACACGTACGTAAGAATGATGATCATGTTTGATAATTTTGTCATAAATTTATCGCAGGCAGGTAGGCAGGTACAAATTATTTAAAATAACGCAACTTCCGTTCGTATTACTGCAATTAAAATGAAATACATAAAGTTTACGAAAATAATTAAATGTAGGTAATTATCCTAATTAGGGGCGTGGTTAATATTAGAGGCTCGAGTAGAGTATTCAAAAGAATCTGTTAATGGTTTATATGGTATGCAGATGATTACGGCCAATTTAGACAAATATTTTTAATTAAATGTAAAGGTAGACGCTCGATAAATAACGAAAAATTGGTTATTAAGTTATTTTAATATTACAAAAGATTGAATCATTAGATAAAAGAAGTGACAGAAAGAGGCATGGCATGGCATACTTATATCTACATGAAAACTAAAATTAGATTCAAAATTGCAATCCGTATTTGGTTGTTTGAATAAATTTGTAATTAAGCATATACTTAATATTTTGTTCTTTGGTAATTTTATTAGTTTATGTAACTATTGTAACTCTAAACAGTTAGGTACTTGAAATTATTTTGTACTTATACACTAATAATTATATAATAATAAATAAAAACCGTCAAAGTTGGGGGGAGAGGGTAAATGGTAATTTTGTTTTCAGATAGCTGTCCTACTCTTAATTAGCACATTATGATTACCATCAACTATGTATAATGTAAAAAAAATTGTACATCATTTAGTTAATCTCGTTGCTTAAACGGATGGTAATCTTCACATGCTTGTGAACTTATCATCATGAAATTAACTATAAATAATGTGATATAATCTTTTTAAAAGTTTAATCCTTAAAATTAACTGGTTAGTAAGACATTCCTGGAAAATAAAAATCAAGGTACTACCCACTTAAAGGACGACTTAAGGATCAAGACGTCACATTTCAGATACCTATTTATTTTGCAATTTTCATGTTAATTGTGTTGACTTTAATTTAATTGCTAAAAGCTCATTGTAAATCAGCCTCTTTAGGCTTAAGCTTGTTACAAAACATAATAATTGTTTTACCGTAGTGAACATGTTGGAGTACTTTTCATACTTAATTTAATGTCGACTCTCAACAAGTAACGGACTTTTAATTCCAAACTAGAATATCTACGAGTCTGATCAGTGTTAATAAAGATAAAATAATCAAAGTATTCATAATATTCCTATCTTTTCTAAATAAAAAACTGGTTCTTTAAATTTAAAATTTCCTCAAGAGCTTGATTAATTACCTACGTCATTGTTTCTGTCACCCTCAAAGAACTTATTAATTTTAAGAGAGGATATTGTACATTAATTTAATTGTCGCTTTTTACTAAGATCATCCTCTAATTAGGAATTTTTAAAAAGTGCAAGTTATAATTTGTGTATTATAACATAGATACTATTTTATCCGCTTACTCGACCGTAATTAAAAGCATCATGTCCGTTTATTAACGGTAATTATCGACAGTCTGATAAATCGGGATATTATGATATAATGATTTATATTGTAACAAAGCACGCAAAAGAAAACTTCGATTGTACATTATAAATTTAACGATTTAAAGGCGCCATTCATAACATAATGCACTGTTTGGCCTTTGAAATACAATAAATTATAATAAAGAAACACAGGATAAAATAAGACGAAGGATTCATTCTTCAAACTAATTGCACTGATAATAAATTTACACGACACACTCTGAATCGAAACTATTATTTGTGCCAAGCATATTGTAAAGATTGTATACATAAACATCATTAAATGTCATCCTTAAACCTGAAAATGCTGGCAGCTATCTAAATCCAACAAAATTTATACTATAAGCATATAGAATCCTTCATAAAAGTAAATAAATTGATTGAACTATTCAAAATTTTCCAAGAAAAAGTTTTAAAATTGTGATTTTATGGTAACATGGAGCACGAGCAAAAAAGTTGGCTACTGTAAACAATAATAATCGGACTAAAATTCTTTAATTTATTCATCAATTAACTACTTTATAAATTTAATTAGTCTCCAAAGTCGTTGATTGATTGATACAGTTTAGAATTACGACCGCATGAATTCTTAAAATTTACATGATATATGGTACGTCATCGATGCTAAAACGCTATCTAGCCAAACGTTCATTCAACTTCAAAAAACACAGTTGCTACTGCACTGCGTGCCAAATTTGGACAATAGAGTGGGTGGGTGGTGATCAACCTTTGCAAAAACATGATCATCGTTCTTAAAATTTTCTTCATTTTGACATAACACCACGTCGTAATATCAAGAAAGAGCGTACGAATGATTTATAAGCACTTTATAACAATAATTTATTTAGGCACACAAAAGTCAATTTTCATGTTGTTAATTTTGATTTGCTATGGAACCGATATGAATCTGTATGGTATGTGAAGCATTGTTTCCGTTTTAATAAACAACACAAAATATTTTAACTGAAATCATCTTTCCATCGATTATGATCCACCATGCAAATAGTAGGTATTTCATCTTTTCGTGATCTGAATGAGGTGTTTGAATAAAATTGAAATCAGGGACGCATTTAAGGGGGGGTGGGGGGTAATTACCCCTCCCAAGATTTATTAAACATGACTGCAAAAAATATTAAATTACTTCTGAATTTTTTCGATCGATCTGACAGGAACGCTCTTTTTAGTATTTCCTCGACGTCAACTACCATCACTTGCATCTTATAATATTCACTGTCCACTTGGTTGTGCTTCTGCTGAGTTCTGCAACATTGCAATCAAAGATCCGGTATTGCTTTTTGCTCTGATTGCTACTGCCCCTTTTAATGCGAGTAATTGAAGTGATAGTAAAACAATTAGTGTGTTCACAAGGTACTAAAGCTTTGATTTTACAGGTTTTTATGATCTAGTCTCAAATACCTATTTTAGCTTCTACCCCCACCCCCCTTCCGCCAGATTCTAACCCACTTATCGAAATAGTTCATACACGTTATGTTAAATGTTGACAGTATAAAATTATAGGTTATATTATGTGTAGAATGAGTTCACGTGCATAACGAAAAAAAATTCAAATCAGTATTCTTGCAGATAATTGTGACAATGCTGTTGTCAGAAAAACTGCTTTACTCACTCAAAATATATTGCACATTTTTAAATGAACAATTAGCTCGCAAGAAAGACAGACTATTATGCAAGGGGTGTATCTATACAATGACAGAAAATGTCAAATGTGACAACCAATCCTAACCTAACTTCTTTTCGTTTACAATATAATGCAATACCTTATTATTTATCATTGTTGTTATTGTTCCACGTGTTGGTTTCATTGCACTTCCGCTGTATGATTACAATAAAGACAAATATATTGCATTCCCTTTCCACTTAAACTAAAAATAGGCCACGTGATGGAAAGGATAGGATAATTCTAAGCGATCCTTATCACCAATATGTCCACTACAGAAATCGGCAATTTAAGCTTGATAATGTTCATCCAATTTTTTCAGGGCATTTTAAGCCCTTTCTTGAACAAAATTGTAATTTGTGTTTCAAAAAGGAGTTTTCAGCTCTTTCAGTGCTGTTATAAATTTTGAAATAATTGGTAATTTGATGTCCTTAGATTTTATAATATTCGTGGGACAAAGAACCAAGGCATATAAATAGTTCTTTTGAATATTAGTCGCGTCAATACGTTTCGTTAGTCTCTAGACATATTACATATTTTCGGGATAACCCCATGAGTATAAATTGATTTTTTTTTATAAACAGATCCCTATCAAAACAAAGTGGATTGAAATGTAATCTACTGAGGATATCTGGGAATAGAACGTACTGAACAGCTCAAACCCCAACGTCAAAAGACGCACTGAATGCCCGGAGTACTTATCCGTAACAGTTACCTTCTTCAGGGACTGAAAGTAGGCACTTTGGATGTTTAGTTTCGTGTTTTGGCGTTGTAAAGTTTCCAGTTAGTAAATATGTGGGGATAAAAAATAATCTTATATACGAAATTCTCGTGTTGATTTTTATGAAATTTTATATGCATATTTAGTAGGTCTCAGAATAGGGAACTAACTACCCCTAAGGTTGTCCACCCCTAACTTTTTTTAATTTTGTGGACAAATTTTTTTTAATTTTTTATAATTTAGCATTAAAAAAACATGTAACCCTTAATTTTTATCCTTTTACTACCAATCCCCATTTTTTAATAGCACTATTAGTACTGTAATAATCTTCAACACTCAGTGGTCGATAACTGATCAATTATTATCAATCGATTAGTCATCCCCGCCAGGCGTCTACTGATGTCACTACTCACCCCTCAACCAGCACGGAGTGGGGATGAGAATGAAGCAGTTTTTTTAGAATGTTACAGGGAGTTCAAATATGCTCTAAGAAGTAAAAGAATGTTTTATTATAACATTTCAGAATTATTTGGCAATGTTCAAGAATGTTCCAGAATCTTGAAGATCATTCAAGAATGTTCCAGAGTGTTAAAAAATGTTAGAGAATGTTTTGAATCATTATGGGATGTTCTGTATAGTCCTAAATTCGCGAATATTCTAGAATGTTCCATAAAACGTGTGAAAAAAAAAACGTGGACAAAGGTATATATTCCTCGAAAATTAAAAGCTACGTAATTGTCAATATTCTTGTGGAATTACAAGAGCAATTCTTCACGTAATTAAACCAGTAACGCCTTGTTGGATAGATAATCTACGTTGCTTTGTAAGCAGTTACTTTTCTTTTTTCGTTTTTCATCATTATTCTACTAATTTGACATGATTCTGTCGAGACATAATCACAAGTTAAACGTCGACATAGCCGAACGATCGCGTATATTAAGACTATAAAAAAAGGAACTCCTGAAAGGTAATAAAATAAAGAACCGGTCTCGTTGGTTCGCAAACACGCTCGCGTACGCACCGACTCTTTCTCTCTTTTCTTCCTTCTTATATTATAGGTCCTTGCAAGCAGGTCCTGTCCTGGCCTCTTATTATTCAACTTACATTTTATTAAATACGACACGATATACGCGTCACCCGTTCTGCCAACGTCACGTGAAATCAGAACAGAAATTGATTGCGGTTGATGTAGACATGGCCAACTGGCTGTGCCGTTTAACCGATTGGAAGGAAATCGATGACAAAAGAGCAATTGCGACATGAAGATCGCATGTTTTTTACGTATGGTGCGTCGGTGTTCGGTTACGCGTTTCTTTTTAATAAACAACACAGAGAGCCGGCGCATTTTTTTACCGAAAAGGTTATACTTTAGACGAGAAGTGCGGCTCTTTATAACATCTCTTAAATAGTTAGGGTTCGGTCGAGTGATGCTATAAATACCTACCTACTTGCTGCTTTTCCTTTTTCGAAGGCGCTTCGTATAAAAATTTCAAAACAAAATCACCGTTTCTTTTTGGAATGTACTTATGCATGATGCAAACTACAGGGGATGGTTTCTACGCCAGGGTAATTAAGGACAGGCCTTGTCAAATTAATAATCTAACTAAAAAATCTTTAGGTAGGTATATAACGGCGTGAGCAGTCTATTTTGTATCTTTTCAGTTAATTGAGACGAAAAGATAATTCATTTAATCAGTGGCGATCTTTTTCTTCTTGCCTATGGTCAGTCAGTAAGTGATTCCTCCTACAATATGTAACTCGCCCCCTTTTTTATTTTATACTAATACAAAAGTGAAGACTGGAAAAACTTAAAACTTTGGCGGTTGTTGTAAAACGAACAAAATAGTTCAAACCCCAACGCCAAAACACGACACTTTAGTTGTCCGAGGCACTTTTTGGTAACAAGGTTACCTTCTTCAGGGACTGAAGTGAACTAAACCTAAAAGAGAACTAATCCTAATACATATATACTGAAAGTTGTTAAGGTTCAGTGAACATGGTTCAGCAGCAATAGTGATGATGTTCAATGGACCTTGACAATAACAAAAATTAAACTAGACTAAATAGCGGAGATCCAGGGATAGGACCCTTGTCATTGTTAAGTAAAATTTGGTTATTTTTACAAATGTATAAACTTTCAAAACTATCTAGTAGACAATTATTCCTAACTTCCTTAACTAATTTAAGATTATTAATATTAATATTATGTTCTTCAGTAAGAATATGTTGGGCAACACTAGATTTTTCGGCTCTACCAAACCGTGCATGAGCTAAATGCTCCTTGAACCTAGTTTGGATCGAGCGTCTAGTTTGTCCAATATATTTTTTACTACAGTCATTACAGCTAATTTCATATATCCCCGACTTTTCTAAGAAAGGAATTTTATCCTTGGGGTTACCGAGGAGAGTTTGAAGGGAGTTACCACTTGAACTGTAGGCAATGCGAAAACCAAGTTTACGAAAAATGGCTTCGAATCCTCGAGTAAATCTTGGCTCGTATGGCATAGTAATAAACTTGGTCTTACAGGTGTCTGTTTGAAAAGTCGAAGATCTTGAAACAGAATTCTTAAATTTAATCTTATTAACTAATTTATCAATGATGTTACTATTGTAACCATTGTCAATCGCAATTTTCTTAATTGTACAGAGTTCCCTATGATAACTACTTTTACTAAGAGGAAAACTAAGCAATTTATGTACAAGAAAATCAAAACTAGCCATTTTTTGTTGAACACAATGATTAGAGTCGTTGGTTATAAATCTAGAGGTATTAGTGGGTTTTCTATAGATATCAAATTCTAAAGAATTCCCATTTCTTATAACCAGCGCATCTAAAAATAGTAGCTTGCCATCTTTCTCCAATTCAACAGTAAATTTAACCGATGGGAAACGTGAATTTAAAACATCAAGAATACTACTAGATAGTTTTGAAAGTTTATACATTTGTAAAAATAACCAAATTTTACTTAACAATGACAAGGGTCCTATCCCTGGATTTAGTATAGTTTAATTTTTGTTATTGTTAAGGTCCATTGAACATCATCACTATTGCTGCTGAACCATGTTCACCGAACCTTAACAACTTTCAGTATATATGTATTAGGATTAGTTCTCTTTTAGGTTTAGTTCACTTCAGTCCCTGAAGAAGGTAACCTTGTTACCGAAAAGTGCTTCGGACAACTAAAGTGTCGTGTTTTGGCGTTGGGGTTTGAGCTATTTTGTTCGTTCTATAATACAAAAGTATATTCCGTGCCACTTAGAAAAATCTTTATGATTCTGGAACATTCTGGAATATTCGCGAAAAATCGGAAACATCCCAGAACTGATTCAAAATATTCTCTGATATTTCTGAATATTCTGGAAATTTTCAAATTATTACGGACGTGGATGTTTTAGGGTTGATTCTGAAATAGGTAATTTGCATTCGGTCACTCAGTTTAAATGTAGCTATAGTATAGATACATTCAATACACAAATAAAATTTGTTATTATTTTTACGATATGGGCGTACATATACTTACTTACTTATCTAATTAAAACACGTCAACCTAATTAAAAACCCATTAAAAGTTTTCCACATTGCGAAACAATTTCGCAATAACACCATTATTGCCTTAAACACAATGCGAAAAATTTATAGCCTACCCATTTGCAATATAATATAGCACAAAGTTCTTTTTCCACATGCAAAACTTATGTAAGAAAATTGCTATGCAAATTAAGTCCGAACTAAGGTCATCTCAGAGATACATAGGTATTACTAAGTGTAAGTAGTTACACGTGCCCCATAAAAATCAATTCATTACTTCAAACAATGACTTCAATAACACATAATTTGCATACGCAACTAACTATTCAATCAAATTCTAAAAATGATGATTATTGCATTTCTTACTGCACTATCACGTACTTTTTTTGCGATGAATCGCACATTGTATCATTTTCAAAAATTTTGATAGTTGAAGTAAGTAACTTTTTAATTTTTCTTCAAGGGTTTTCCGAGTAAAAATTAATTTTAGTAATTTTGCGAGACAAATATATAATTAAAACATTAATTTATAGGAAGTTTGTAATTAAGCCGTAAACCAAGAAAAGTTGGGACATTTCCATGTTAAAACCGCGCCGTTCGATAAAAATTTTACGTTCAGTGTCCGGAACCAGTGGCGATGTAAAAAATTGCATTTACCAAATGAGCCGTAAAACTGAGCAGTAAAAAAATTAAACTATCACAAACAGAAACTAAGGGATTTATTTGCTATATTATTTTGATTTATTTTCATGGTTTGATGGAGTTTTTTTTGTTCGGTTATTTTTACAATGAATACCACAACGATGGCTTAATTTTATGTCAGATAGTCGGGGTAAATCACTTAAATTTAATGCTTTTCCAACAAGTTTATATCGTGTTCAAGTGCAGCCAACAAGAAGTTTTATGAGCATTTAAATTTTTTTATCAAGTTAACAGGCATATTAAAATTCATTGCGTATAATTACAAAACCAAACTGGATTTAAAACACGCAACTATTTTTGTTGATTATGCTATGCACAAGACTTAAGTTAAAAATTATACTCACCCTTTTTATATAAATTTTAAGCAATTACCTAAACGAAGACGATTTTGATGAACTTACAACTTATCTTTGTTTATGACCAACTGATAGTAGCCTCCCTTAAAATTGTCAAACAGATAGAAAAGTATTTCTGTTGGCAGTAAATAATATTTATTCCATTCGGTTGATCTAGTTTAGACAACGTTGCTACAGTATTATATTGCCTCTAGACCAAGATTCGTAAACAAATTAAACAGGGAGATGGAGGAGGGTCGTAAAATAGGTGACAAGTAAGTACCCACCACGCCAAATCGAATTCAGAAGCTGACTCGTTTAAGAAGTTGTTCGTTTACTTGCATTCCGTTCACGTTTTCTTAAAGCGTTTTTCGTCGTTTCGAAACAAAAGTTGCTTAGTTCGCGTTGCCCTTAAGTCGAAACACATCCTCAATAGGATAACCTGTGGAAACGTTTCCAACCCCCTACCGGAACTGATTGGCATATTTATACTTACTTTGGAGATTTAAAAAATCATTTATTGTTTATTTATTCTGAGATAAGGTCAAGTTGAATCTTCTTTATCGGCATCTTTATTGAGCATCGTTTCTTTCTTCGCTTTAATTTTTTTTGTACATAACCGCCAAGCAGACGCACTCAAAGCAACGTCTTTTAATTTCCACTTAAAAATGCGTAGAAGTTTTCTCTCAACACCACCCTTTTTTTCTTAAAGAATATCGTACCCACCCGTCCACGAGAACGTTTGTAATGGTAATTAAGTAATTACAAACGAACCGTGTGGTTGTCGATTTGGTTTCAAATGCCTTCAGCAGCCCAGAAAACATTTCCACCCTTACTTTACATTCACACGCCTTCATCCTCCTCTCTATAACATTTTTCACAATTTTATTGAAAGCTTTTTGCTTTAGTCTTCCAAACTCAATTATATAACCAGAAAATATACTGAAATTAAACCGACTATAAATTCTCTACTGAAATAAAACCTACTAGTAAAAAGTACCATAGTTACCAAAACATGTTTGGCTAACAGTTTGCTTAAATCAACTATGTCATCGACAATATTATACTCGAAGTTCAAGGTTCCAATTTTGAAAAGTACTCTGCCAGAATATAAGAAGATATGCACATAATGTTACAGCAACAACTTTGAAAATTAATTTGGAACTTTTCCAGGGCGAGGAGCTGAAGTTCTGCTCGAATTCTGTCAGAGGCTCAAGGACAAGTTCCAGTTTCCGTGGAAAATGATTTCGCTCGTCGACGTAGTTCTGAAATACGCAAGGGATGATCAGGAGGAGGCCCTTAGACAAATAGACGAAGGTAAGGACTTCAATTTAATACAGCACGCAATTTAATTTATATGTAGATCTCTTCACAACTAAACTATTATAAACATCAGGGATAAATATAAGTATATAAAATTTAATACCAAAATATCATATTACGTAATAGACTTATTATTTAATTATTGACCGTCTGTTTTTAAAATAACAGGAGAAGCTTATTAAGTTAAGTTGTAAAAGTTAATTGAAACTGTTTCAAGCAAAACGTAAGATTCACTTATTAACTAATAAAATTCTGAAGGTGGCGTGGTTAATTAGTAAAGTATACATTTTGATGGCAGAAAAAAACGGACTCTGACGTTAATTTAATTAATACGAGTTCGCGTTGATTTGAAAGCCATTACTAGTTGTAGATCTTTTAACCTTTAAGGACTTCATTTCCTCCCACATTGACTCAAATAGACCCAAGAATGTGAAAAACATTTGTGTCAGCCATTTAGAGATCATCACCAAAAGAAGATCGATCCTCTTGATGAAGACAAACGTATCAAAAAAATAATCGATAGGTAGATGGTTGAAACGTAATAAGAAAACTTGCGACTTGTCTGAAAATTTTTGATACACACACATACACATTTTGACTTCCGGAAAACTGATATCGCTTACAAAACATTCTAAGAATTTTCCTGCTGTAGCTTAAAAACAATTTGCACATATTCAAAACACGTGCTTCAAAAATATGTATAATAGGTACATATGTTATTACTGGGGTATGCAGATGACACCTTCTGGAGATGGTCTTTGGAGGGACCGAAAGAAAGAAACTCCCAAAGATCCGCGCGTATCGTAAAAGCTATTCTTACATCCGTTCGTCCTTTTTATGTTACCCAACCATAATTGAAACACGTGTTCCGTCACTTCGAACATAGTACACGTTATTTAAATTGCATCTTGTACACACATTCATGCAAAATACCAACAACCAACGAACGTCGCCGGGTAGGTACGTACATCGTTCATGTGCGTATGAGTAGAGTAGTACCTATGGTATACGTACGTACGTGGCGGTTTACGACGATTGTTGTTCCGTTTGTAGTGCGCATAATATGGACGGGAGTAAAAACCGTTTTTAATTGCGTACGGCCACGTCGCTTTTGTCGAGGAGAATAATTTGCAGTTCTGCCAATCTTCGGTCTCGCTGCTGCTATGTTGCGTTTCAAAACAACGGACCCAGAATCGTTAAACTATAATTTACGAGGACCATAAATGCAAAGCTTGTAATATTTTTCCAACGCGCGCACACACACGCATACCAGTCCCCACCCGGCACACAATTATACTTCGCCTTCTTACACATTGTCCCATTTGGGGTTGAAACTACGCCAAAAGTATCATTTTCAAGTTTCCTTTTTGGCATGCGCTCATCAATTCATCTTTTGGTCTTTTGCATTCATCGAAGGTCCTCTCTTATTGTCCCTGCCCCGAATACTTTTTAATGTATGGAAAGTTGCTATGGTCATGCAAAGGCCGGAAACAAAAGTATATAAAGGCTCATATTTGCGCATCTGAAAAGGACCGAGCGGCATGGTTTAGTATTCTAGATCATTGCTTAGCATTTGGGAGGTCACCGGTCTCTGGCCCAAGTTTTTCTGTGGTTTCCTTGGATTATTTAGGCAAATGCTGGGGTAGTACCTAATATTCCGCCGATAGTCTTTCAATTCTCTTCTGTCTTCATTTCGTCCGTCTCATCTTTCTTTCCCCAACCATCATCCACCCATTCGCACTATTCCTAAAAGGAGGCTTGAAGAGGGCCTTCCGCCCTACCCCTCCGGCTTTGCACATGAGTGTAGGTCGGGGGGGGGGGCAAGCCCGCCCACCAATATTGGTGGGACTGAAACACCCAAAAGTTTTATTTTTCTGAAAAGGTGCAGAACACAAATGAACAGCCCTCGTAAACAGAAGATGGTCATTTGGGACGACGTCTACATACCGTACGGAACGGTGTGGTGGTAGGGTTGACTTTAAGGATCTTTTGGCTGGACAAACGGACTAAACAACAGAGCCAATAATAATAATAATTCTAGTAATAATACCGGCAGCGTTCGTGGTGTAAGTGGACGGATAAATTGTGTCATTTCGCAAATATGTGTACATTTCGGCGGTCGTAAAGCATTTTATGATCGGCCGGAGTAATAATAGGGGGCAGGTGATTAACAGCCACTGGCTTTATTTAGAACGACCGAGTATTATGTAAATTATTATTCTGCCCGTTTATTTCTTTCCGTATGCTTAGGTTATGACCGTCGCGGTTTGAATTTTAGCCGTGCACTACCACTCGACATATAAAACCGTCATACAACACTACGACCAAACTTATATACGTCGTGGTCATAATGCATCCATAGAAATTATGGACCGTTTCAAATAAAACACGTTAATTAAGGATATGAATCATTCATTTTAAAGAGCTACCGTGCAATTACACATTATTTTCTTATCTCAAAATGTTAACAAGGGCCACCCACAGTCAGACCGATCCATTTTAGTCGAACGTTTCTTAAGAATTTGTAATTTAATTTTATAAAAATTAACATAAATCTAACTTTTTGCTACCTAATGTAAAATAAAATTATTCGTGATCCATTGTTGGAACTACGATGATCAATGTTTTAACTTCTCCATGAGAGACTTCAATAAAAAAATACTTACACCAAAGGCGATTAGGTGAATAAGTCCAAGCGAGTATAGACTGCAAAGTCTAATAATAACAGTTGGGTGGAAGGACTTCTTCAGCTTCCAGTTAGAGATTGTGGAAAGTAGCTGAAGAGGGCAGATGAGACTGTTGGTAATGCGAAGATCAGTTTCCCAACTCTTCCAGAAGAGACTCCAATAAAAAATGCACACTTACTTCAAAGGTGCTTAGTCTAATAAGTCTAAACGAGTGCATAATGCAAAGTTTAAGGGTGGGGTGCAGGACCTCTTCAGCTTCCAGTTAGAGATTGTGGAAAGTAGCTGAAGAGGACAGATGAGACTGTTGGTACTGCGAATATCAGTATCTCAACTCTTCCAGAAGAGACTCCAAAAAAATGCACTTTTACTTCAAAGGTGAATAGTCGAGTAAGTCTAAGCGAGTGTATAATGCAAAGTTTAAGGGTAGGGTGGAATAACCTCTTCAGCTTCCAGTTAGAGATAGTGGAAAGTGACTGAAAAGGGCAGTTGAGACTGTTGGTACTACAAAGATCAGTGTCCCAGCTCTACATGAGAGACTCCAATAAAAAATACTCTTACTTCAAAGGTAATTAGTCTAGTAAGTCTAAACGGGTGTCTAATGCAAAGTTTAAGGGTCGGGTGGAAGGACCTCTTCAGCTTTCAGTTATTAGAGATTGTGGAAAGTAGTTGAAGAAGGCAGATGAGACTGTTGGTACTGCGAAGATCAGTGTCTCAACTCTTCCAGAATAGACTCCAATAAAAAATGCACTCTTACTTCAAAGATGATTAGGCGAGTAGTCCAAACAAATATAGATTTACAAATCCAAGCATTGGAATGCCTGGGGAAAATTTCTGTCCACGATCCAAAAAAAAAAAAAAAAAAGCAGGAAAATGTCGATAAGAATTAATGGATACGACATTGATTTAGTGATCCCTTGGCTTAGTTAAGCTTGTTTGGCTTGACCTTTTGATTATTCAAGAGACGAACTTATATATTGGGAATAACATTTGAGTGATTTTAGGCACTACTTCTACTTTATTGTGTCTGAATTTTGCCTCCACGTCCTGAATAAAACCCAGATATTCCAAGTGGTACTCACCATTGGATTTTTCTGTATGTTATTTATTTAATCTTTTATATTGTGCTAAAATCAAAAGTTAAAAGATGTGAGGAAGTGGTAGTTAAAACTTTGTTTAATTTTGATGCAAAGTGAACCCTTGTCGAATGTATGTGGGCACCTACACTTACCTAGTGAGGTAATAATATTCGTAGACCTCCCGTGAAGGTATTATTATACATCTCCTTATTATTATTAAGGCAATTGTTCCATTTTTATGGGAATCTCCGAGAAGATCGTTCTTAGTCAGGTGCAGTAAAATGTTATTGCACTTTGTATTCGAATGTGGCATATTTTGCAACAGTCGTGAGGCAAGTTTTCATTTTCTGCTCGACGACTTTTGAACACCGTTCGTTTCAGATAACGATCTGAACTTCCGTCGGAGCCACTAAAAATGTGTTATATTTAGTGTATATGAAGCATTGTAAAGTGGAAATAGACTCGTAAATTTTGCAGTTTAGTTATTGAACGTGTGCCGAACTGAAAATACGCTGTAATATTCTGAGGCTGTTTGTTGTTTTATTACCTAATTATAATGGAAGCTGAAATTCTGCTTTGTTGTTAATGACTGTTCATATACATGCACCACCGCAATAATATAGACCCACATATACCTCCAATGTACCATATATATATATACATATATACGTAGTACTGTTACGTTCCAATACTGTGAATTAGCAAACAATTCATTCATCTTTAAAACTCGTACCTTTCCGTACATTTCCCTCAACAGTATTTGTACCCACGATGAAAGAAACTTTTGAAATATTCCAATTTCATGTGAGAATTAAAGTTGCATTTGAATATTTCGATAAAAAGAATCACGAGTAACGATTAACTTCATGAAACTATGTAGGTATGTATTTGGAAAGTGGAGACTCCCGAAAGGCTCGACTTGAGCAGTGTGGGAAGTCGTGAAGTTGTGGCAAAGGTTAATCTAAAGTTATTTGTTCAATGGGTGAACAAAAAACGGTAAGCATTTTCGTCACGAGTATTTTTAATTTTTTCTTCTTCGTTGAGTAAAGAAAATTGTACGTTTTGGCAATAATTTAGTATTTTTGTATCTATTACTAAGTATAATGTTGCTGAAGAGTATATAGGTAAAAAATTACTATCTAATTATCCGTTGTATTTTCTATAGTAATTTCACCACTATGAACGATTGAAACATGTGACCCTTAGACTATGATTTAAATATTAAATTAAAATAATTAAATTTAAAAATTTCCCATGTGGGCCACAGGTGTTTTACTAATAATAAACTGTAACTACTGACGCATTTGCATATCGGTCTCATCTATTAGTTTCCGTCTAAAGCTTCAGGAAATTGCTTCCTTATTAGAAAACAATTCATTGGTAACTATAAAGGAAATCATTTTGTTATACTTGCTACCTATGGGTGTGTGTGTTGTGCAACATTTTAGTAGAGGGCAAACTGATAGATTACGTTATAAAATATTAGTTGTGTTGAACGCGCTTCGTTTGGGGAATTGTCCAATTGTAAGAAAGCCTCATCGTTAGGTAGAGTTTCCAGATGGGATTTCCACGTTTGGAGATTACGATAGCTCCTCGAATCGTAAAATTCAGGTCTAACATTTATGTGAGAATGAATTGATTTCGTTCCTATCTACTTTTAACAACCGTAGATTTTATGGATCAGACTGTACTACGACGAAGTATAGGTAATACAATTGTGCTGAGTCCGCCATCGTAAAACTTATGACTTATCTCTAAACTCCGAACGGTCGATTTAGGAAGATGGTTTCCGAAAAATTGTTGCTGTCTTTCGCCTATTTTATACAGAACCGGATATTTTAAACGTTCATAAAATATACATGCACGTAATATAATTATTTTACATAAGTATATGTATCTATGTGAAAAACTAGTTTTGTCCCTTTTGGACGTGGATATCTTTTATGTAAGACAGTATTAAAAGTTAAATGTAAAAGAACAAAATAATAAAACGTATCAATTCTATAACCTATTTCTTTGACATCTATACAACCTTCTAGGAATAAATAATTGGATAAAATTTAAAAGCTAAAGGTGCGTTCAGACTAAGCAAAGTGTGGCAACTGTTCTCCCATCACCCCACCGAAATTTTAAACTTCTCTTAGGGGTTCTCACCTCGTCGTGGTAGAGGGTGGGTATCATTACTTATGATGTCCCATTGAGGATGCTCTATTGTAACTAGTGAGGGTTGTTCCAAGATACTGATGATTATTGGAATATCTACATCCAAACCCTAAAGATTATATGTTGGAATACTACTCGAAATTTATTGTCATTCTGGACTTCTTTGAATGAGAATAAGATCCATTACATAAAATATTTTTATTTTCTTTACTACAGGTATGTATGCACGGAGAAAAATAATTATGATTTTATTGCTTTATGAGTCAAGCAAAATTTTTCTAGAAAAGAAAGTACTAGAATTCTCATAAAATGTACTTGGTGGTATAAAACAATTTTTCATTCTTTCTAAAAATTTAAAGTATTAGTATGATCAAGCTAAATAAGTCTAGACTTTTTTCTCTACCTCTCGATTATTTTTATCGTGTCGTAAAGAAAAAAATACTAGAATGAGAATAGTTTAGTAAAATTAGTGATAAGAACTTTTAAAAAATGTTTTCTAATCAAGTCAATTTTACTAAATTCAGTCTCAACACCGAACGTAGATTGACTAGACATTTTCTAGTAAAATCTCCTTGAGCGTCTGGGTTGTCCATATAATTGACACATATTTTTTGTCAAGTTTGCTAGAATTCAGCAATATTTTCATGATTGTTTTCTCCGTGTGGGAATATTTTGTCGTGGATTCAAATTAAATTAAGGAAATGAGCATCTTAAAAAAAATATTCACTTGACTAAGAAGTCACAATTGAATTGAATTGAAAGTATTCTATCAAAAATTTAAAAAACAATAACCTATTCTATACGACGTTTCGATATCTTTTATTTTTCTAGCTGCCAGTATCTACGTACGTACTTTTGCTTATCAAAACGTGAAAAATTTTTAATGCAGTAATGACAAACACGTATTCACCAGTCTTCTACTAATTACCACATTGCAATTAAAAATTATTATGTAATTAATGGATTGGGTAATTTTTTTGCATTTTATTGCACTAAAAAATGGGTATCAACTTTCTGAGCTGAAACAACATAAAAGTATGATAAGAGACTGCTTAAACATTGCGACTAACATAAAACCATGAAGTGTTAAAACATATAGTTGTTAGGGCTCGTATATCCGTACCAAAGGGGCGTAGACGAGGTTGGTATGGTCATGAAGCTAGGGGCTACTTCAGGGATGGCGAACCATTGGCACAAGTGGCACGTTTGAAAATTTTGATGGCACGCACAAAAACAAAAATTTTTTTTAAGTTATCTTTTTTAATAGAAATGAATTAAAAATTATACACTTAATTTATAGTTTATGATATAAATTTGTAGTACTGAATACCTGTCTTAGTATGTTAACTAGAACCGTCAAATTATACATTTTATTATTAAAATATCGCATGAATTCTTTCGAAGTATATACAGATGTGAATTAGATAAAAAATTTTGCGTATCCAGTTTCGCATTCTTAAGGTATTTGAATGTTGTTGCTGTCGCAGCGCTCGAATCAAAATTTATTTTATATCCTGATACAATACCATTTGAAAAATTAAATTTAAAAATCCTTGAGTGGTTAAATTTTAATGAATTAGAAATGGAATTAGTTGAATTTCAGTCAAGTACCATATAGAACCAAAAATTTGTTGATTTAAGAAATGATTTAGAAATTATTGAAAGTAATCGATTATTGGATAAAATAAATAAAATTTCAGAAAATGAAATTCTAACTATAGATACATGGAATTCAGTTCCTGACACGTTTAATTGTTTAAAACTTTAAAAATATTAGCAAAGGCAATTTTATCAATATTTTCATCGACGTGGGCATGTGAATCTCTATTTTCAGAATTAAATTTTTTAAAAAATAAATATAAGAATAGAATGACGGATGAGTCGAGCTCTGCATGCGTACTGTTGAAATTAACTAAATATGAACCAGATATTAAATCTTTATCATCTTTTGTACAGCAACAAAAAACACATTAAAAACAATTTTTTTTAACGTGAATTTTGTTTCTAGCAAATTGCTTTTTGTAAAACATTGGTTAATAAAAAATTGTTTAAAGATGAATTGCTTTTGTTTGTGTGTTTAATTATACTTACGTATAGTTTCACCACGCTAACATTTCGAATGAAATTTTATTGTGGCACGTTACCTATTTAAAAAAGAATTTTTATGACTTTGTGGTACGGACATCAAAAAGGGTTCGCCATCCCTGGGCTCCTTGCCTCATCGTTAGCCTTTAGGGGCTCTTATTTAAAACGGTAGAATCGGTAATCCTTTTTACAGATGGTCAGCAACTCTGCAGATAATCATACGTGAAATGGCGTGTGGGTAAGCCTCACAAGGAAGCAGGTGTTGCACTTTAAATCTTGGAAAGGTGTTTTATTCAAGGCGCCATCGCCACACACATAGTAGGTACTTCAATCCGATTAATAAGAATCTTTTTTTAATATTTTTGTTCTTCTCTTTTTCGCCGTTCGAATTATTTGGTGTTATGCAGTTAAGTTATGTAACCAGAGACACCAATAGTCGCTGACTTAAAGATATCTATACTTAATATTGTGATCCTTTTCGTCCCTTAATATGACATTAGTCCTGGAAATCCATATAGTACATATTCTCATTGGCTTCATCTAAAATTACCTTCACGTACACAGAAACGATACGTCAATCATCATCGTTACATTGTTTTCACACAGATAAACGAAAACGTTGGAAAATTTTACAATTTGATTTACTTTATTTGCCACGTTTTATGTACTGATAAAATTCTAGGTACGACTTGATTTTGTTTTAATTGTCTAAAGTAAATCATAGTTCTTACATAGACATGTGCTGTTTGAAATTTATGTTTAATTATGTTGTCAAAAGATTAATACGATCTATGGCAAGATCATTAAAAACCATATGCGTACAGGACAAGTTAACGAGCAAAGCGAATCTCACGATAAGGACTATCAAGAAATAGAAAACACTGTTAGGTTCACAAAAACTAATTACTGTCATCCAAATTCGACATGCCACTATTAACAGTTTATATCGTAGAAATAAATACAATTATACAAAAGTAAACTATTTCAATTTTATTCCATATAGCTTTGATTGCTCTGTCATGATACAGAAAATTAATATGCTAACATATATTCTCATTTAATAGGAAAATGGTGGGCGTATCTACCTTCTAGATTCCGCGATATAATTCATTATCTACACCTCGAACAAACTTGGAAGGGAAACAAATCTTAATTATCGTTTTAGTTACAAGAGACAATACCTAGCTACACCCTATAAAATTTAAGATTACCGGCTGCCATAACTCTAAACTGTATTAATCAATCAACAACTTCTGAGTCGAATTAAGTTTTCAATTTATACATGAAAATAAGTATTTGATCTTGCTGTTAAAACTGTATAATATCTAATGGCAATATGTTTGAAAAATAATTTCTTAAAGCATACGAAACGTCAACTAGGGTGACATAAATTAGGTCAACCATCGGAAGTACGTTGTAAATAGATTCAGATATACTTACAGTATTGTAGGTTCTATACTTGTCTTGTTCATCAAAACTATTAAAGGACAAATTACTTCTGCTGTCAACGATTATTTCATACGCATGTAATCTTAAATTTTATGTCAAATGTTGACAGTTGGTTGACATGTAAAGTTATAGGTTATATTTTGTTTAGAACGAGTTGACGTACTCTAAGTAACAAAAAAAAAATACTTAAATTGCAGACAATTGTATGATAATGATGTTGTTTTACTCATAATATATTGTACATTTTTAGAAGAACAATTAACTCACAAAATGATGACAGAAAATGTCAAATGTGACAACTAGTCCTAACCTTAGGTACCGCTTTTCGTTTCTAATATCACATAAACTTAAGAAAAGTATACGCAATACGTTATAATTTATCATTGTTGTCTTTCTTGTGCATTAAAATGAAAACGCATCATGGAGGTAGGTAGTTGGTTCAGTTATTTAATTAAAAATTTGAATTCTTTGTGAAATATGACCCACACAAAGTTGTAAAATAATTCAAGTGTATTTTATTAAAATTAAATTCAGTTACTTATTACATTAGTATTACAGTGGAATATGTATCGATTTTATTACTTGCTAGCATTCAATTGAATCTCGTGATTTTTAATTAATATACGGGTTTTATTGCTACCCTGCGACAGTGCTTTACGACTTTGATCGTTTTTGTTTATTTCCATTCGTAAATTAATAAAGTACAAGTCTATTTATTTACTATTTCTTATTTATAATTAGATTTTAAGACACTATCGAATATTTAATTGACTTTATACTTGTCAAAAACAAGAATGAAAATAAAATTTGTTTCTATACGACGCTTCATGAAGGAGATAATGTTTGAAGCATATGCAAGAGAAATCGCTATTTTAAAGAAAAATCAACTTTTTGATCCGTTAATAAATTAAACTTACAACGTTTCCGCATTTAATGTATTATATCAAAAAAACTGACACTCAACAGAAAAATAATGTTAATAACGTACTTACTATAAGTAATATTACTTACTTCTGATATAAAGTACTCAATACCTTTTTATCTCAGAAAAGGCAACCTACCTGAGTGTATTACACGCCGCATTTTAATTTAACAATTTTTTGTATTAATATAAATGTCGCGTTTTTCCTGTATAATACAATAAGTCGACAACTGCAAATTTAGGCGTTTGAAAACAAAAAAAAAAGAGTGCACGATACTGAAAAACTATGAGCTTTTATAAAGAGCTACTAAAAATAAGGGGCTGTAAGCAAATGGGTCTAATTCTGTTTTAACCAACTTCTATACTTATATAGCGTACTGACTTTTACGGACCTCTCAAGTACCTTACGTAGGATATAAAGCTAGCACAAGATAGCATACCAGCTGATTATGGCTAAACGGCACGAGCGACAATTTTTTTGATTTGGTAACAAATTAGCGACAAATTATAGTGCAAGTCAGAAATCGGAAAAATAACTTTGTCGTGCTAGCTTTATACAGGGTTATTCACGCTATACGGCACGGAATATTATGGCCAAAATATGAAAATTTCAAAAACTTTAACTTTTGGGCTATATAGGGGTCTATTATGGTTACCTTTTAAAATTATTTTCATATTATACAGGGTGTTCCAAATGCCCTAAACGTATCAAAGTTATGTTTTTTTAAATGGAACCCCCTGTATATTATTGCATTTATGGATTCTTCGATCAAAATAAGTGTTTGTAATGGGTTTTTTATAAGTGATATTTCCGCTTTCCTGAAATTGTTTTAATAATTTTTCAAAAACGGCTGGCTTAGGATGTTTTCTTTCGGGAAATCTTTGAGCATAAACTCGAGAAGCCAATAAACAATTATTCCTCAAGGATAAAAATCATTTCAATACGCTCCTCTTTCGAATAAATTTTCATTTTGAATAAGCAACACTTCAATAATAAATATTAACATCTGACAATAAACACCAAAGGCAACTAGATACATTGGAACTTTTATTTAAAAAGCTCCAAATGGCGCATAAAACAATTATTTAGCGTTTTCTGAGAAAACGCGAAGACTTAGCTTATGGACACCCTTATACCAATCGATAGGTAATAAAAAAATACATCTCCTGAAATGTAAAAAAATATGGCGTTCCATTTAAATTAATCAAATTACAACCCCTTAAAGTTCTTACCTAAGTAGTATTAATTTTTGGACACCCTTTATAAGATGACGAGTTTATTATAATTGGGATATAAAATATGATCTATTGTTACTCTTAGTTGTAAATTTCGCTTACATAACTTAAATAGTTCTTAAGTACTTGAAACATGAAAATTAGGTTAGATTTTGATAAAATTCAAATTATTTAAAAAACCTTAAGGTTTAGGTGTTATAAACCTTATCAAAACAAACACTTATTTCGATCGAAAAATCCATCAATGCAATAATATACAGGGGGTTCCATTTAAAAAAACATAACTTTGATACTTTTAGGGCATTTGGAACACCCTGTATAATATGAAAATAATTTTAAAAGGTAACCATAATAGACCCCTAAAGAGCCCAAAAGTTACTGTTTTGAAATTTTCATATTTTGGCCATAATATTCCGTGCCGTATAGCGTGAATAACCCTGTATACGTAAGTACATTATAATCAAGATTTATTGTATTTAGGCGTATTCATTAGATTAAGAGATTCGACAATACAACATTTGTGAAACATGTTTAATTAAATAAAAAGATCGAAGAAAAACAAGGAATATGTTTCGCCAAAATTTATTTTCGACAACTTGACAATATTGTTTCTATCATCTTCATTATCTAGAGTAATTATATCATAATATATTGTTGTTGAGTTGCCGAGAATAAATTTAGGTCAAACATTATTCCTTGTTCTTCTACACTTTTTTATTTAAATATTCAACAGATTATCATTATTTATGTACTTATATTAGCCCACTTGTGCTTAGTATTTTTTTTGTTTTGGGGGATTTTGTAACAATTTTGTTATTTTTTTAGCATTCATCGAGATTCGAGCCCTTGCGGCAGTGGAGGCCGCCCGCTACACGTACAACCACATTCCACTAAGTCACCTGACAGCGCATTCGAGCCTGTATCCTAACCTATATCCGCCCATTTATTTGCCACCCTTATCCGTATACTCTGGAGGAGTACTGAACGGCGTGCCGCCCGGTTCCCCGTCACATTCACCTCCAGTACCGCCAAGGCCAAGGAGTAGAGCGTAAAAGTAAGCCGATAATTTCGTCATTAATTCGTATCTAGGTACCTAATAATAGATATTATTGCCAATTAAAATAATTACTTATACATACGGATTAAACAGGTTGTGCTACGTAATCCTACTTTATAATAAAATATTAAGTGCAATAGTGTTTCAACATGTTTCCCAATTTACGACCAATAAACTTTGTGCGATGATTGGATCTTTTTCGCTATGGTGTTGGCTGGTAGCTGTAGGAAATTGATGTAAACCGTACAGTCAAACTTTAACGATCCTAAAAATGACTACTTGTGCTGCTGCAATTCCGTTAATCAGTTTTTAATTAATTTTAGTAATACCTAACTACATTTGATAACGTTTTCATATCCAGCCATCTGTTAGAAAACTAATAAAACGATTAGATTGAAGATTTAATTCAACATTTTATGACAGCTACTTTCAATATTTACCGTTTAGCATTACATCCAGCGACGCAAGTTGATTTCCAGTCGGGAAAGATGAGTAGCTGCAGAGAATAAATAATTTTACCTTTCGAGCCGCCACTGGTAACAAGGCAATTCTCTTCGAAACGTAAATACGCCCTCAAGTGAGGGCAGTTGCCCTGCCGCCGGGTTTCTCACCCTCTAGTCGCAATTATTGGGATGATGAAAAAAGCAAAAAGACCCACCTGTTGCTCGGTCTCTTTTTCTTTTGTGTGCACAGTCTGTTTCTATCATAAGTTTATGTCTTTAGTTTGCGTGTTTGCTAGAAGCAATTATCACCATTGTCATGGCGGTGAAACGGGCAGTAGAAAAGAGAAGAGATCGTGGTGGGCGAATATTTACGATGGGGAAATCGTATAAATTGTCGAATTTTACGATTTCTTCTTAGTGCCTATAAATAATATTTACATATACAGTTTCTTGATACATTGATGTGTGCAATCAAAATCGCACGGTGATTTATAACGCCATTATCAGTAGAACGTTAGTACCTACGACCAGAACAATGCGTCTCTCTCCCAGTACTATCGTAGTTCCAAACAGTGACATCTATTGCTTTGAGCTTTCCCACTGCCTACCTGTTCGATTAAAGTATTTTCTTTTTCGATTTCTCTTTAGTTCCATCCACTCAATAGCATTAGATTTACAGCATGACAAATGTACGACCATGAAAATATATTCTCAAATTCATAAATTCTGTAGAAACTGTTTAATTGATTACTGTATAAGTAAAAATTCCTTAAGTTGAATTCCACGAGATAATACAAAGATGGGTTATGTTAAGTTAAGTCTTGCTGCCCCAAAAAGTATAGTAATACAAGGAAATTATGGTTTCTCCGCCTATTTTAAGTTAGTTTTTGCGTGGAAGTCGATGTAACTGGTGCTGGCATCCTGTTATTTTTATTATGTCTGTGTTAGGTTGACCAGACAGAGTTGCCGTTCCCATTTTAGTCCGTTCCTTATGAACATATTGTTAAACAAAGCGTTATTAAAAGCGGTCCTTTAAAATATATACTATGATGTATTATTTGGGTCGTCTGGGCTTCCACTGCAGTCAAGTGCATATATTATACTCCAAATGCAATATTTTACAAACGCCATAAAACGGATATAAAGCAAACTTTACGATCGCGGTTAATGTTGCGGTACGAGGAATAGCTATAGCGAGTTATTCCCTTTTGGTCAGTTAAAATTTATTATTTTTGCATCCGTTCCAAGCTAATTAAACTAAATCGCAGCCAGGCATTTGGCTAAACTGTTGTTCTTGTTGTTGTTATCTAAATCCCTAACATTATCATTCTTCTATTAAGTCAGTCACTGATTCCGAGATTTATAAGAAGCCGATTATTTTATCTATTGCGTTTTGTCATAACATAGTCTGTACAAATCATAACAGAAAGTAATATTTATTCAAGTAGGGCGAGTGCAGAATAAATAGAGGGTGTCCTGCCTGTTTGCTTATGAACGCAGTATAGGTACGTGTGGCATACACAATGAAGGCGAGGATTACGGATGACGTGTACACTGGCACCGCCCCTACTCATCGTTATTGTCTTCGTGGAGACATTACTCCACCCATTTTTACTAGATGCCTTCGCTTTTATGGAATCTACATCTCACGTGAACCGCCTCTTTTGTTGATGTATATCATCTTGAAGTAGGTACATCATGGTATTCCTAAATTAATATAAGTAATTTAAAACATACGCCCCTGCTGAGACAATATAAAGTTGGGAACAGGTGTCGTAAGTCGTTGAAAGATAGATCCACACGTCGCCACTATAGGTACTTCCGTTTTATTTTAAAGGTGAAAATTCGTTTCGCGTATGCGTACATACCTTGGCTTTGCAGTACGTATATCAAGCTAGCACGACAAAGTTATTTTTCCGATTTCTGACTTGCCATAATTTGTCGCTAATTTGTTGCTAATTTGTTACCAAATCCAAAAATTTGTCGCTCGTGCCGTTAGCCATAATCAGCTGTAGTGCTAGCTTGATATCAAGCTAGCACTACACATAGCGTATCTCGAAAACGAAATGTCGTAGGATATTATTGTAAAGGCCATAATTTGTGGCTAATTTGTCACTGGAAGATGACACATTCAACGAATTTGTCGCTAGTCTTATCTTCAACTGATAAGCGAAAAACTGCTGGAAAACCATCAAACTGGCACTACATATGGCATATCTCGAGAAGGAAATGCCGTAGGATATTACTGTAAAGGCCACAATGTGTCGCTAATTTGTCGCTGAAAGATGACACATTCAACGAATTTGTCGCTAATCTTATCTTCAACTGATAAGCGAAAAACTGCTGGAAAACCATCAAACTGGCACTACATATGGCATGTCTCGAGAAGGAAATGTCGTAGGATATTATTGTAAAGACCATAATTTGTCGATAATTTGTCGCTGAAAGATGACACATTCAGCGAATTTGTCGCTAATCTTATTTTCAACTGATAAGCGAAAAACTGCTGGAAAACATCAAACAATTAATCAAGGAGTTCTTTGTTACATTTGTTTTAAGAGACCGGATTTATTTAACAAATGAGGTTTTCCCTGTTTCCCCCAAGATGGACAACACGTTACCTTTCGAGGGTTTGGTGGGTTTCCAGTAGTTTTTTGCTTATCAGTTGGCGATAAAACTAGCGACAAATTCGTCGAATGTGTCATCTTTCAGCGACAAATTAGCGACAAATTGTGGCCTTTACAGTAATATCCTACGGCATTTCCTTCTCGAGATATGCCATATGTAGTGCCAGTTTGATGGTTTTCCAGCAGTTTTTCGCTTATCAGTTGAAGATAAGACTAGCGACAAATTCGTTGAATGTGTCATCTTTCAGCGACAAATTAGCGACAAATTGTGGCCTTTACAATAATATCCTACGATATTTCGTTTTCGAGATATGCTATGTGTAGTGCTAGCTTGATATCAAGCTAGCACTACAGCTGATTATGGCTAAACGGCACGAGTGACAAATTTTTGGATTTGGTAACAAATTAGCGACAAATTATAGTGCAAGTTTGAAATCGGAAAAATAACTTTGTCGTGCTAGCTTGATATACGTCTTTGCTGTTCGCAGTTCACACATGCTTGCCGATTATTTTTGTGTATAATTAAACTGACTTTGTAATATACGCGTTCCGAGAAGCATAAGGCCCTAAATTAAAAGAAAACCCGTGTTCACGTGTGTCATATGCACCATTTCCTGGAACTTTTGATTCTATTTATACCTACACATAGTAAATACCACGTATGTAGCCAAGGATCTAACTATGTATTAATTCTGAAGAAGTCTCGCATTTTAGAAGTTACCAAAACAACGTCCTTTTTAATAACTAATTACAAATCTAGTTCCATTTAGTTGATACCTATGTATACTTAACCTACATTAATCTTGTTAATGTTTATATTCGTTCAGGTACATGTTTGTGCAATCAGTGTTAATTTTAAATATGCACATTTATGTATACTGGTTGTTACTGTTAACGAGTTGTATTATAGCAAAACATTAACAGGTAACAGGTACGTTAAAATCTGAAACGTTGTTGAATGAAAGTGGGAGAGTCGTGATAAAGTGATAGTGAGGACTTGAAAATACAATTTTAAATGAGACAACTATTAGATTAGGCTAGGTTATAAGGGAAGAAAAAAAATTATTGTCGTTTCCTAAATAAATTTCTTAAAGTTTCAAACACAAGATTGGTGAAGGATTTGCCCTATCGAATAATTCCGGCCCAGTCCGACCCTGTGGCAGGGTACACAACACAATCATATAATAAACGAACAAAATAATCGAAGAAACAGGAAAAAATAAATATATTGTATACAATCCATTGCATATGTATATTCAATTAAAAACAGTTCAGCTATTTTTTACTGTTAGCGAATTTCTCCCCAAAGGCTCTGGGGGTATGTTAAGTGGGATTTTGTAATTAAATGTGTCGATTGGTGGGCAGGATTTTATGTAGTTTTTACGATTTTTTTTCTTTTATAAATAGCGGTTAGTCGCAACGACAACCAGGTGTCGTTCCTGATCGATCTTTCGGGAAATTTACGGATTTCCCGACGGCCTCGTAAAACCCATACCGCCTTTATTCCACGCAACCTCTCAAGAAGTCCGTCGCTACAAAATCGACTAGACGATTATTTATTGCGAATTAAAAACATTTGTGCAATTAAACGGGCATTGCGCAACCTCGTCGTAAAAAAGTGCATTAAAAATTTTATGTCTTTATTTCAATTTGAAGAATGCCCATAAAATCATTAACCGTATGCCTTAATGAAATTGACTTGTTTCATAAAACTCCACTTCGACTATGTATAGTAGTATAACATATTTTGCATTCAATAGATTACAACATAGAATGCTATTGCTCGACAATAAGTTAAATAAAACGGTTTTAATTTAAACAATTTTGTGCAAAAATGCTTTCTATCTATCGTACAACCACGATGTGAATAATTATTATGTTACAGAATTTCTATGTTAAACCTGTCTTGTAATTATTATAAGATTGCCTTTAAAATCTCAAATATTAGCATATTTCTTGTAAACAGTAACGAGGTGAGCTGTTCAAATGCTAATATAGGTAATAAAATTATCAATAAAAGTAGTTAAGATCCATTGTTCTTCGCAACCTGTTCACAATATAAATTAAATTGTACACACTACACCTATACACAATTTATTTTCCATAAAACTAATTGATGTTTCCGTTCTCATCGCAAACATTCTACTTATAGTTTGCTTTTACTTCTTTTCTGGTTAAAAAAGAAACGTCAGAATTATTTTAAACATAAAAATGTTAACTATGGGAAATTACAAAGTAATTTAGTAAGTCAAATGGTAAGCAATGTTGTTACATCTCTGGATGCGATACTTACTAAATTAGACATTAATCAATTTACCTACTTTATTAGCACTTCCCTCTATCTTTTTACTTACACCTAGTAGAATTATTTTATCTTTTCCATCAGGTAACCATCAAAAGAAAGTGCAGTGAAAACAAAACGTATATTCTTGGAGCAATAACCTATGTACCTACGTCCATTATACGTTCTCGTTTCTTGATGCACAAGAAAAATGCGATATTAGAAACGAAAAGGGGTTGTCACATTTGACAATTGCTGTCATTGTGAGCACATCTTGCCTAATAGTATTACGTTCTTAGAGTTAATTGTTTATTTAAAAATGCGCAGTAAGTTGTTTTCTGACAACATCGAACGTTTTAATTCTCTGTCGGCATTTTTTTTATTAATCTCACACAAGCGAAAATGCAGGATTTCATAAAATGGTAAACGTGTGAAAAATATTTTTTCAGCCAGGTCTATCACACTAATATTATAAAGGCGAAAGTTTGTGAGTGTGTATGTTTGTTACTTCTTCACGTCTAAACGGCTGAAACGATTTTAATAAAATTTGGTATGGAGTTAGCTGACACCCTGGATTAACACATAGGCTACGTTTTACTGCGAGAAAATACCTTATTCCCATGGGAAAATCGATGAAAATGAATTCATGGAATATTATAAATGCGAAAGTAACTGTCTGTATGCTACATAACTCGCCTAAAATTTACTGAACCGATTTAAATTAAATTTGGTACAGATATTGTGGTCTAGAGCCTGAGAAAGGACAAAGGCTACTTTTTAATGCGAAAAAAGGGTTGTAAGGGGTTGAAATAGGAAAGTTTGTGCGGAAATTTCGTAATTTTTAAAGATAGAAGCTTGTAAGTTATTTTTTAGGCTTTTTATTAGATATAAATAAACATTCAATGTTTGTAAAAATTTTACCCTAAAGGGGATAAAATTAGCCGATGAAAGTTTTTGTGTAATGACTTCGTCCAAAAGGCTTACGGCTAAGAAAATTAAAATATTAAGTGTAATAAGTTATGGAGGATTTGGTTATTTGGATCAACAAAAGTAGTTGAATACTAAACTATATAAACTATTTTAAACTATATTAATCTATAATACTATAAATGCGAAAGTAACTCTGTCTGTGTGTTACGAAATCACGCCCAAACTACTGAACCGATTTAAATGAGAATTTGGTACAGAGATAGATAAGTAGATATAAAGCTAGAGGCTTGAAACTTATTTTTTAGGCTTTTGATTAGATATAAATACGACATTTAAAGTTTGTAGAAATTTTACTCTAAAGGGTGTAAAAATAACGAATGAAAGTTTTTGTGTAACGACGTCGTCAAAACGGCTTACGGCCCAGAAAATAAAACTATTCCACGCGGACGAAGTCGCGGGCATAGTTAGTGTAAAAATATTTCTCATTTCTCTGAAAACTGTTCTAAACAAATTGAATTTTTGAACAAAACTTAATATTTCTAAAATCATTAAATTGCATTTGGTGGATTTTTTTTTGAAAAATATCCTACGATATTTCCTTTTCGAAATACGCTATGTGTAGTGCTAGCTTGATATCAAGATAGCATAGGTACTAGTTGATTATGGCTAAACAACACGAGCGACAAATTTTTGGATTTGGTAACAGCCACAAATTATAGTGCAAGTCAGAAATCGGAATAATAACTTTTCGTGCTAGCTGATATACGTAGATTTCTTCGGAGTAGTGAATGAGACGCTTTCTTCATTTCATACTTATAACCATAATTTTCCTTTAGCCGAATGAATTTAAATAATAGTTCATATGGTATGTTTTATTTTTGTTTTTAACACCATTTAAAACATATATTATTTAGAGTGTGTTTTAAAACATTTTGTTTTAAAAACATGCCAATCCTGCTCATTCAGGTAAGATGATGCAGAGGATAAAGTAATTCTACTATAGTTTAAAACCCAAAACCGGGTATAAATTAAAACTAACTTGAAATAATATATGGACATTTATATATCTATATAGTTTGCTAAGTATTTTTCACGTCAAAACCACAAAAAAAATCAATCAAAAATTACCATCATTATTAAGCCGTCGCTTTAATTTGCAGAACATATTAACATATTTTTAATTGAAGCAATTAATAAGTATGTAACTCTGTGGATCTCAATACAGACAAAATCTTATAAGAATTTATGCAACATATAGGTACGCTACCATAAAAGCAAGTATTTATAATAATTACTTGTCTATACAATAAATCCGTGGATTATGCATATTTGTTGCATTATTCTTAAATAAACCGATTTTTAGCAGTCTCTTAAAGAAAAAAAATTTCTCAACTAGTTAAGGAGTAAATACGTAATGTAGAAGTCAAAAGAAGGAGAAATAAAGTACCGAAATATACTTGAGGATAGTAGGAGTGCGGATAAAAGAGAACGGTGAAGTCAAAATGATGGCACGGTAAAGAATAGTAAGGGTTGCAACTGCGGGAGTTGCACTAGCGCGTCACAAAAGTCAAAATGGGCTTTAGCGCTAGCCATGCAGCGCTTTACGGCGGCTTTATATTTTACAGCTTTATTCTGCACAGGTATATAAATACGGCAACGTATGGAATATAAAACTGCGAAACTGTTGCTATTTATTAATTTTATTTTCGTAAACGTTGTATGCATCCGTTTAAAGTGCGAACCGAGCCGGCGTTTTATAGCACCGACCAACAAAATTACCGTACGCGTGCTCGGATGTTGATGCTACTTTCGACGCTGCACATCTCGTTCAATTTCCAACTTATTTTTGAGAGGATACAACTGATATTCCACCGCGAATATTTTCAACCTTTCCGTTGACGGCACCCCTTTTAACCAGTTAAACTCAAACGGTTCGTTATAAACATTTCCGCCTTCGTACAGGTAAAATAAAACACTTTACAACTCTCAAATAATATCTATAAAACGTTGAATGACGACCCAAATTAAAAATTGATCAAGTTTTAGTTTATTAGAAAATTAACATTAATCAATCCAATTTCATTGATGTAATAAAGAACATGTGACCTAATCAATCGATAGTGCAATAGTAATCTATACTTACATATTTAATTTGTTCTCAGATACTTATTCGTAATTTATATATATATTTTAGGGGTTGAATGTCAATAATATTCTCCTTATTAGTTAACACTTTTGTCAGAAAATGAGTGTAAGTAACAAAGTTACTTAACTCACCCTATACTAAGAGAGTCATTAGTTAGAACCAATACATTCTTTATATATATATATATGAAAAAAGAAATAGTTTCAAAAGGTTAATAAACCCTCCCTCTTCATTTTACCACGGGCCACCACTAATTCAATGTATCTGAGTGACTTAAGGGAGTGGAAGCAAGTTTCCTGGTTTCTTATAATAAATTTTGCAATAGGTACGATTAATATACTCATCTATGTTTAGTACCTAAACTTTATAATATAACAAATCAAGTTTTTTTTATTCTAATGCCTAAATTATCTAAAAAATTAAATAATTGTTAATTACTAATGATTATATTATCAGTCATCCCCAAATACTTCCATGTACTGAGAGTTGCCTAGTAAGTATTGCTTTAAGTAAATAATATATTTTTACAGTATTTTATAGTTAAATTGTTAGAAACGCCTACAACACGCTGCAATTGTGAGAAATTAATTTCATAGTCTGTTTTATCAGCCTGTAATTTCAATATTGGATTTCATTGTCCAATTGAGGTTAAGCAAAACCGCATTAATATCTTATTGCTAATACATGCGTTTTACATAAAAAAAATAAACTTTTAAAAAACATATATACAAGTGCACTGATAATAAATTGCTTCCTTTAGCAGTTTGTTATCATTAAAACCTTTGAGGTCAAAAATGCCTGCACACACACAATAAATATTCAAATTTAACATGGGTAATGGTTTAATTTGCACAAATAGCCTTCCTTTCTGTTCTACCTAATATCCATCAACAATTTCAGTTTCAGTATAATATAAAAAATAAAACGAATAATTTCATTACGTGTGACAGGGTCAATGATCTCTAGATAAATTTTATAAAACGCTTACCTTTAATTATCGTCGTCATCTACAGTACTTCAAACACTGAAGACGGATGTAACAATCACTTTTAATTCGAACAATGATAAAGTCTTATAATTTCTGTAAAATTTCCTAAGATCACAACACCAAATTAATTAATTGACACTCCCGAAAATAACTCGTTCGAACGTACAATTTACAACGACTCGACTAGACGAAATAATGGCCGACCTTGGAGATGGCATGGATTATGGATCGTGATTATTGCACCACTTTCAATAATGCGTACATTACATATTTTCTATGGAAATTCAGAATTTAGACTATTACGAATTTATTATTACGGATGTTATTCAGGATAAATCTAAAAATAAAATAACGTCTGAATAATAAATACTATTGATGATGATTATTAAAATAACTTTAAAACAGATTCGTTTAATAGGTTACTGAAATAACTTTGAATTTACACCGTTTAAAATTATAATATGTAATGTAATTAGTAGACTTTGGAGTAAATACCTGTCTTAGTCTTATTTAAAACACTTGGCCAAAAATTTAGTAAATAGTAATTGATAAACTATAACTTGAAACAAAAATAGCTGTGCAACAATACAGAGCACAATCACTTGCAATCACTTGTCACATTATGGATCTAGCACCATAGAAAACGTAAACAACAAAGTTAAGTTAAGTTAAGTTAAGTTACATTAACTGTTATTTTTTTTAAATATATGTGTGTTTTAATTACGTAATTAATTGATAATTGATCATCAATAATACATATTAAAGCGATTAAAATTAAAAGAAGCCCTAAATTGATATCACACCTTACTTGAAACTTTACAAATGCTCTTCAAAAATGTTTAAATACAAATAAAAATACTTTTTAATGTTATTTAATAAATAAAGATACTTTGGATTATATTAATAAAAATATTCTCAAGCATTTATGTAATCTATAAGCAACTATATAGGCTTAGGTAGGTAATTAAAAAATTATATATATATAGTATATTTGTAGTACTAGTATTTTTTTACTCTCACTTGGCTTTCATTAAAACAAAAAAACCTACACTTACTTTTTAACGATTATCGAAGAGTAGCTAAATATTACCTATCCTTAAAAAAACAAGAAAATGGCAAATACATTTCAACTGATAACCGATAAAAATAAACATTATTATTATTAAATTACTTACCATAAATCTACCCTGTAAGTAACAAGATAAAACTTAAACAATTTTTACAATACAAATTTGCAAGTTCATAGTTCACAGTCATCAAAAATTATCAAGAAAAAAAAAATTAAATTACCTCCCTCCTTCCTTTTCTTTGGTTTATTATTTCTCTTAATAGTCTCAAACCCTTTTCATCCTCCTTAATTATCCTCATAGATTCTTAATAACTTCTACTTTCCAACACGTGTATTAAAGATATATTCTGCACATTTTCTCGTCATTCATCCAATACTTACACTCCCTACATTTTTTCCCCATCCTAAACCTCGCCATTATTCCAATACCTTTTTTTTTGCTGTCAAATACTTTAGTTGCATTTCCCCCTGCAACTCTCCAAAAAATATCTATTAACCCTCGTGCATACCTTGAATTATGATTATTTTTTAAATCCTCCCAAATAATTTACTGATAATTTCCCATCTAGAAATAGAATTGTGTTATTAGTTTAATAATAACAATTTAATGAACAATTCATATGTAATTTTATATTCTGATGAGTCTAATTATTCATGAATCATTAATAGATACGAAAAAATTATCATTAGTATTTGAGAAAGTATTTGCAAAATTATATAAAATATAAAAAGATGCATTTAAATAGAAATATGTAAGTATTAAATATTGTAATCAAAATTTTTTTTAAAAATACAATATACTCAAACTTCGAAAAATCAAACGTAGATAAGTCGAAATTTCTGGGGAAGCCCTTAATAAGTACGATTGTAACGTTTCTTTTAATAACGGTTCCATGCAAGCAGTGAGGCAGTTCACTTTCTTCGATTAGTTTTCACCAAAACGTACTTTAAAAAGTTTGTCTTTCGGCCTAAAATTAAATTTTATGACAAACTGGAAAGTAGTTCACTGAAAAAATATATTACCTATTACTGTGATATGAAATAAATACATACATGCAAATGCTCACTTACTAAAAACAGCCATATATGGAGATACTACTATTCAGACGTATAAATTGAATAAAAATTTAGCTTTTATCCTCTTCGGCTCTATTTATTTATTTATAATTTATATCAATACTGAAGTAGATTATTGATTTTCGTGTGTTTCCATCCAATATGTATAAAGTTTTGGGGAACTTTTAAGTAGTTTGTGAGTATAAACATTCAAAATCTCATCAAATTCCGGGAGAGGCGATTTTATATTGAAACCAGGTCAGTTTCCTTAAAAAGTGTTCATCATTATAGGACTGAATCAAGATGACGTCGTTCGAGTAAGTATAAGGGCGGTCTTGTAGATTGCACGTATGAAAAATTCATTCCAGTTGAGTGAAGCAAAGGCCATAAATTAAAATTTATACTGCGAATGTTTGACTCGGCTCTTTCCGAAAATCCAATAGCAGTAAGGTTGAATTTAACACCGGAAATAAATTTTACTACAATCTTCCATAAAATTTGAGATTAGGTGTCGGTGCAAACATTTTTAAAGTTTCTGGTCTAAGAGTGCCATTACCCGTGTCGTAAACTGGCCGCAAGTTCAAATAAAGAGTGGGAGGAGGCTGTGTTTATAGTACTAGGAAATGCTGCCGGGTACTAGTACCTTTTCCAGGACGTTTTATTCCGCAGCTACGTTTCCTATCGAGAACTTTACGGGCTGGATTTGAGTTTAAAATGGACATAAAACTGAAGTTCCACTTTTATAATGGTTGCGAAAGCTCTCGAGTCAACTTCACTTTAAATATTCTTGGGAAAAAACTACTACTACTACCTACTATTCTTTCATTCCTCTTCAACTCGACAAAGAATAGACTCACAATCAGTTACATCAACAGCTTCTTTTGTATTCAACATTCCGGAACAACTAAGAAATACAACAATCCACAATAAGTATAACGTAAATTAAAATTGTAAAAAATATGCTTTATTAACATCAATAGTGCTAACAGTACCTACTCGTAAATGTCCTCATTATACCAGCTGTGGTCGTTGATTTATCGAAATTCCCTATGGCGTGCTGATGAGAACTACTAAGCTTGAAATAGTAAGCCGATCTATATCTGGCAGAGTTAATAGATAAATTATTGATCAGAAACTTGACGTTCGGTTGTTTGCTAATTTATTAAAGAATCATTCATTCGGACCTTTTAAATTTTTTTATATAATAAATACATAATATTAAATATATGATTGTAAATCAGGCTGCAGTCGGGGATTTGTTGACAGATTTAATAAATAAACGATATCAAAGTCATAAGAGACATTGCCTTCTACTCAAATGCTACCAAATGTTCAGGGCTGGATTTATATGAGGGCATTTGGGGAACCCCCAAAAGGGGCCTCTCACAATATAATGTTTAAATATAATTTTTGTCTATTACCGCGACAAATCACTAAAAATAATTATCTAATATTTAAATTCTCGTGTCACAATGTTAGTAACCATACTCCTCCGAAACGGCTTGACCGATTTTTATGAAATTTTATATGCATATTCAGTAGGTCTGAGAATCGGGAACTATCTATTTTTCATACCTCCTAAGTGATAAGGAATACATATAACCTTTAATTTTTATCCTTCTACCACCAACCCCCATTTTTAATAGCGATATTAGTACTGTAATAATCTTCAACTCTCAGTGGTCGATAACTGATCAATTATTTATTATCAATCGATTAGTCATCCCCGCCAGGCGTCTACTGATGTC